>OY293413.1:89505520-92221592 GCA_958502065.1 Chrysolina americana | reverse complement strand
AATATTTTGATCCCCAAAGGGTTAATTAAATACCCCTTAATTATAAATAAATCCCCAATAAATATGGACCCAACGTGGCCAGTGCCAGCATTTTTCACAAGATTGCTTAAAATTGTCCTGCAAACTATCAAAGAGTTGAGAATTACAAAATGAAGGACCCCCAAGGTGTATACAGTGTGTCCATTCAAGTTGGCGACATCCGGAAAACATTTTTATTATTCACTTTCGGAAAAAATTTAATTCCCTTCAAATGTTCTGAAAATTCTAGTACTTAATTTTGAATGATCAAATCGTGAAACTTATCAGCTGTATCTTTAATCCTATCAATTTGATTTTTTTTTTCGATAAATCTGTTTTTTTGTTATTTGAATAATAATAATTGGATTTTTTGGTATTTCATTTCAAAAAATTACTTTCTAGTATATCATTAGAAAGGAATGGTTATGCTGAATAGTACAGGCAAGAAAAAGTTGTATGTTCCCATTTAAGTTATGGACCTACAGAGTATTGTTTTTTTCCCAATTTTTCCAATATATTTTTTGGCGGCTTTTTATAACGCCGACGAATGAAAATAAAATACCACAGTAGTTGCAACTGTTATCAAGTGACGTATGGTTTCCATAGCCAACTTTTCAGTTTTTGGCTTTCATTTTGCTTCCACGACCTACTCGGTGAATTTCAATAATAATTTTTTTCTGTTCTAGTTTCTGGTTAGATACCAACTTGTGATATGTCATTAGAAAGGGAATTGAATGCTGAATAAAGCGAAAAGAAAAAAAAATAGGGTTTCTATTTAAAATAAGAAAGTTGATGTTACTTCCGGTCAGACCGGAAGTTAACTTCGACATGTCAATATGCTCAAATTCTAGCTCTTATGTCATTATATCGACGCTCCAAATTTCACAAACCTACTTCATACAATAACTGAGATATTCCGTAGGCAATACTTCCGTAGCCACCCGGTATACCCCTTAATTATAAATAAATCCCCAATAAATATGGACCCAACGTGGCCAGTGCCAGCATTTTTCACAAGTTTGTTTAAAATTGTCCTGCAAACTATCGAAGAGTTGAGAATTACAAAATGGAGGACCCCCAAGTTGTATACAGTGTGTCCATTCAAGTTGGCGACATACGGAAAACATTTTTATTATTCACTTTCGGAAAAAATTTAATTCCCTTCAAATTTTCTGAAAATTCTAGTACTTAATTTTGAATGATCAAATCGTGAAACTTGTCATCTGTACCTATACGAGTACAGTCAAAAAATATGAATTCGGTAATAGAGAGAAAAACTTTTATTTGTGGCAATATCGAAGACTGCTTTGATGAAAAATTGTTAAGAATTGAAACTCACGTTTAAATGTGCATTCATATCCATTCAAATTTCGACGAGTGGGCTGTGTTAATAAATAGTTATGTCACGATATGACGGGAAATTCTACTTGAACTGCATTTCATCGAGTATTAGAACTGATCTACTGAATTTCCTTTGGTGCGTATGTTTATCAATCATGGAAATTAAAGATCTGAAGAGTGGGCTGTATTAATACATTTTTTAAAAGCAAAATGTATTGAAATCCTACCCCTTTTTTTGTTGTTATTAGAATGCATCACAGTATACCACACTGTTCTACTGCACACAAAAAAATAATTTCTTGGAATAAGCATGACTGCATTGACTCAAGTAAATAATTTGTTTGTATATAACGAAAGAGATGGTTGTTTTGTTTCAAAGAATTAATTTTCTCAACAAATTTCTCAATTGAAAACAAATATATGCTTATATGAAAACATTTTATATCTCGAGTGGAAAATATAATTAATTCATAGTAAGAAAATTATTTACTTACTTCAATAAAACAATTGTTTTGAAGTAAAAACAAAAAATATCCATTGAAGATGGATATTTTCTTGATTTGAAACTATGAATTTCTCGTAATGAAGATTACATTCATTCAATTCAAGAGGAACACACAATGGTTACTTCGACTTGATGAAAGGATATTATTGATCTGAATATATGCATTGATCAGAATGAAACTTAGGTTCGTTTTCTTTAACGAAATTACTAGTTTGAGGCAACATATCTATTATTGGTATTGGTATTGGTGAGTATGGATGGTGATTGATGCGCTGCGACCTGATTAGATCTATTGTGCCCCATCTTCTTCTGCTGTCACAAGATGTTCTTGTTTACAGCAGCCCTTCAAGTCCCAATTCCTTCAGGAATTTTAGGATTTTGAGGGGGTCTGCTCGTGGTATTTCTCCCACGGTCAGCTGGTGTGATCCCAGTATATTCAATCTTTTGCGATGTACAGCGTAACACTCCATCAATATATGGTGGGGTGTTTCTGGGTGTTCCCCACATAATCTGCAGGTGCTGTCCTCCTCTAAGCCTAGCTTCCTCAGGTGTTCTTTGAGTCTGCAATGCCCCGTTAGAAATCCCGTGATTGTCTTTAGACTAATTTTGCTGAGGTTAATCAGTGTCTTTGATCTTGCTCGGTTGAAATTTCCGAGGAGATCTTTGGCCTGCCTCAGCCCTGGAAGTCTTAGCCAGTATGTTGCTCTCATTGCTTCTTCAGCTTTATTGAGTTCTTCTCGGAAGTAATATTTTCCAAGTCCGCAGAATGGTTCTGGCCCGATCAGTGGCGTTGCTGCGCCTTTCCGTGCCAGGGTATCTGCTTGTTCGTTGCCCTCTACTCCGGCGTGCCCTGGCACCCAGAGGAGGGTCACCTTATTGTTCCTGCCCAGATCATTAAGTTTGTCTAGGCATTCCCAAACCATCTTCGAGTTGATGTTGCAGGAGCTCAACGCTTTGATGGCTGCTTGACTATCGGAGAGGATCACGATTTCCTGGTTCCGGTATTTCCTATTGAGGTTGAACTGAATGCACCTTTCTATGGCGTGAATTTCCGCTTGGAAAATGCTGGGGAACTGGCCCATGGGTTCAGAGTATTTGGTGCGAGGCCCAAAGACCCCTGCTCCAGTTCCTTCGGGAGTTTTGGACCCGTCCGTATACCATGTTAAGGTATTCTTCCCCAGTGCTCGAATCGATTCTATGTTCCATTCTCGCTTGGTGTTTAGTTCCGTTCGAAAAAGTTTCTCGAAACTAAATTTCTTGGTAATTTCGTCAGTTGGGAGGTCGGCAAGGTGTGCACAGTTGGTAGGGGTTAAGCCCCTCGCGCCGTGTGCTGTCCCTATGAGTCCGACTTTAGCCAACCTGAGGTTTGCCTCCCAAGCAGTTCTCTTCACCATTATGTGGAGAGGAGTGAGGTCCAGAATGACCTCTATTGCTGCTGTTGGAGTCGACCTCATTGCTCCTGTTATACAAAGACATGCTAGTCTTTGCACTTTTTCCAAGATCTTCTTTGTTGTGGCGAGTTCGGTTCTGCCTTGCCATGCTACTGCCCCGTAGGTGATCATAGGTCTCACTATCATGGTGTACATCCATCGCAGTACTGATGGGTTACATCCCCATGTTTTTCCTGCAATGTTCCTGCACACCATCAGTGATGATTTTGCCTTATTAGCGATCTTTTCTACGTGTCTGTTCCAGAGTAGTTTTGAGTCTAGAGTAAGTCCTAGATACTTCACCTCTTGCTGCCATTCTAAGTCTGCTCCGTCGAGGCGAACAGTCCTTAGGTGCTGAACCTTTGTTCTTCTAGTGAATGGTACTACTGTGGTTTTTGATGAGTTAATTCTCAGCCCCACAGAGAGGCACCATCTTCTGGTTGTCTCTAGCTCTCTTTCTATGAGATCGCAGAGGGTTCCTTCGAATTTGCCTTTGGCCATGATGACTATGTCGTCCGCATATCCAAGGCAAGTGACTCCGCTCCCGGTCAGTGTTCCGAGTAGTTCGTCTACTACGAGACTCCACATCAGAGGTGATAGTACCCCTCCTTGTGGGCACCCCCTGTTTGTGCTGATCCGAAAGCTGCTCTCACCCACTTTCGTTTCAGCTGTTCTTGTGGCCAGCATTTGGCACATCCATCTGGATGTGGTTCTGTCCACTCCCTTGTTCATTAGGGCCCTCTTTATTGCTTCATGAGAGGTGTTGTCGAATGCCCCCTCTATGTCTAAGAAGGCGCAAATGGCCATTTCTTTGTGCTCAAGTGATCTCTGGATGCTTTCGGTAAGCACGTACAGAGCGGTTTCCGTTGATCTGCCCGCCCTATATGCATGCTGCCCGGAGTGCAATGGCACTCTCTCCAGTATCTCAGTTCTGATGTAGTTGTCTACCGTCTTCTCCACTGTCTTCAGTAAGAAGGATGAGAGACAGATTGGTCTGAATGACTTCGGGAGGGTAGGGTCCTTCTTTCCCACTTTGGGAATGAAGGTTACCCGTGCTCTTCTCCAGTTGTTCGGTATGTACCCGAGTGCCAGACTAAATCTGGCTGCTTTAATGATGTACGGCAGTAGTTCCGTTTGCCCTTTTTGTAGAAGAGCCGGAAATATACCGTCAACTCCTGGTGACTTGAATGGTTGGAAGGATTCAATTGCCCATTTCACTCTTTGGGGAGTGCATATGGTCTTTGCTACTTCCCAGTCTTCTCGTTTGGCTCTGCCTGGTTCTTCCAGTGATCTGTCGGATTCAAATGGTATGCTGCCTGGAAAGTGCGTCTCCAGTAAGAGGAGAGCTCGTTGCTCTTCATCCTCTGTATAGCTACCATCTGTTCTTCTGAGTGACATAGGTCCTTGCTCTCTGCCCCTCGCCATGGTTTTGTATAACCTGGATGCTGCAGGGCTTGATGTGATTGTCTCACAAAAGCTCCTGAAGCTGTTCCTCTTGGCTTTCCTTATCTCTTTATTATATTTTGTCAGCCTTTCGGTGTATCCCTGCCAATCTCCGCCCCGCTTGGCTTTGTTAAATAGCCAGCGGACTTCGGATCTCAGATTTGACAGGTGTTCGTTCCACCAAATGGTTCCACTGTGGGATTTCTTTTCTTTTATGGGGCAACTGGATTCGTATGCATCCATAATTGCCCCGTTTACCGCCTCTAGGGTCTGCTCAAATTCGACGTGACTGTTGCCGTTGAACTTGATCTGTTCTAGGTTACATTTTAGATTGGTGGTGTATTTTTCCCAATCTGTGTTTCTAGGGTTTCTGGTGAAGGTTGTTTGTGTCTCAAGCCCTTCCACGTTGAACATAATGATTCTATGGTCTGAAAGAGAGGGTTCTTCTGAGACCCTCCAGTTCCTTACCATTCTACTGATGCTCGGGCTGCCGAGCGTTAAATCTAATACTTCTTGCCTAGCCCTAGTTACAAAGGTGGGGACACATCCCACATTGAGTACATTTAGGTTAGCCGCGAGTATAAATTCTAGCAATTGCTCACCTCTTTGATTGGTGTCCGTGCTGCCCCAGATGGTGTTGTGCGCGTTGGCGTCGCAGCCCAGCAGGAGGGGTAGATTGCTCCTACTGCAGTAGTCGGATAGCCTCTGTACTTCTTCTGGTGGTGTTTGCCCATCTCCAGCGAAGTATCCTGAGGCTATTACTATGTCGAGGAGTGAGTGCCTTGTGCGGATCTTGGCCCGAACCGGCACTAAGTCCCTCGTCATGAATTCTGAAAGACAAATATAATTAATATTATTTCTGATCAGTATGCAAGCTCTGGGGTTGTCACTTCTGACATCCCAGATCACCATACCTTCTTTGTTCGGCAGTCCTCTGATCTGCCCCCTGTTGACCCAAGGTTCTTGGATCAACACAACTCCCAAGTTTGTCCCGGCGAACACCCTCGATAAGGCGGCAGATGCCCCCTTAGCGTGATGAGCGTTCACCTGGGCAACCCTGACGTGGGTAGCCATTGCTACACGTGAGTTGGAGTGCTTGCCTCCTCATCATCCAGCAGCATTTGCTCTTCTTCGCTGGGAGTCACCGTGGTGTCCTGGTCCACGCTCCCAGTCGATTCTGTTTCGCCTGCTGGGTCTTCTACAGCCCCATATCTATTACTTAGATTATGTTAAATATTGGTATTGATCCGAAAATATGAATTAATTATTATAAAACTTTGAATATATAGAGTAATATTGTGGAATCAAATATATTAACTAATCAGAATGAATCTTTCGTTCATTCCCTTCAACAAAAACATTCAATGAATTAATTCAATGAATTATAAATAATGAATTCTATCGTACGAAAATAATTGAAACAAAAAGGTCAATGAAAAAAGTTTTATTCAACATAATTATCATTCTTACATGAATCAAAACAATTCTTTGGTTAACAATATTCTAACATATGATTCAAAAAATCCTTATTATCAGTAACTTTGGATATGAACTGAGAAAAAACCTTTTTTCACCAGAAAAAAAAATAAACACAAATAAAATTTTCTACATATAGATGCCTCAATTCGCAAACCCGCTAACTCCACGTTTTATCAATGGAGCAACTGGTTTGCGAGTTAGGGCATCGATATGTGATCAAAAATATGAGAAAAACATCAAGATCTACAATAAAAACAGAATTTTCTGTCCATAAATCTCCACCTCAGTATTTCAGTCATCGGCTCAGTCTTTCAGTCTTAGGCTTGATTGAGTCTTTGAGTCACTTGGATTTGATTATGAGTCTTTTCAGTCCCACTTTCGAGTCTCTAGTCTTTCAAATATCTTGAGTCTTGTATATATTTTAGCTAAATGTTTCCTCTTTGCTCTGTATATATACCGTAACATGTACAAGAATGCTTCTTGGCATTCTACAGTAGAAAATTTCTGTTTCATTATTCAGCTTCACTTTGCCCCTAGGTTGAATCGTTGAGGCAGCAGCAAAATCTGTTCGATGAAGTTGACGTCTAAAAAAAATTTGCACCTATTACCTACTATTGACAAACTTGACATTACAAGGAATTAGAAATAATTGGAAACCCAAAAATTCCAAACCGAAAAATTGATTAAGTTTAGTTCAATTAAGTTTACGGAAAAAATAATTAAAAAATATTTTCTGGTACACTGTTTCTTTTGAAATAAAACGAAGAAATGCAGTATTGTTCTCTAAATCATGTCTTTCAATAGAGCGTGAATTTCTCTGAATAAATAATACACATAAAATTACCTGTATTTTCAGTGGAATCAATTTTTTCGATCAGACTCCCAACACTTTTTCTCTTGCAGGTATTTTCTTATATTGCATAATGGGGTTGTAAAATGGTGCCTATTTTACATAAAAGTTCATAATCGATGCAGGGTAGAGCCTCTCAAAGTCCATGTCTATCTAAAATGATAGACAAGTTAATGAAGATGAAACAGTTTTGAAGAAGTAACAACAATTCTATCGATACCAATTTTTATTTCACTTATTCATCCCGGAGAAGGATACTGTTACGTTGTCCTATGAGAGGAAACTAGCTAATTTCTTCAAATATTCCTCATTCAGGAAAGGCAAATCTTCGATAGTTACTTTGTTATCTGAAATAATGCTTATTTAATAAATTCAAAATTCAAATGAAATCATCAATAGTTTCTCAGAAATGTTTGTTCTTCATGAAAGTTTGAATACCTAAATTCTCAAACGTAGAGCTCATCTAAATAATTAAGGATTCAAAAGAGGTATTTTTCTAGCTTTCTAACTTGTAGTTGTATTTCTCAAGAAACGAAAATAATTCTTTAACCACTGAATAATTTTGATTCTATACAGAATGGCTTCATTATCCCCATAATACATCATATTTTTTTTTCAATAATATGTTTGTGTTCAAAGAAATACATATTTATAGTTTTGAATCAAGAATATAGAAGTATCAAAATACACTGACGCAAGTGCGTCTTATTCCCATGTAGGTAAATACCTACACTTTCCTCTACTTTTTATACCTATCGATGCAAAGTTATTTCTTCACATTCGTTGGTTAGGCATAATGCCGAAGTACTATGAATTATTTACCCATTAACTTTTCTATAAAACTATAAAACAGCCTACCACCTTTTGTAATCCAGTATCCATGGGGTTGTGCCGGTCATCTTTTAATACTCACCTACCAAGGAAGTTTGATACAAGTACTTAATCCTTCCATCAAGGTTGCACAGTTTCAGAAGTTTTTGGATATCCATGTTTTTGTTTTCATAACTGTTTCTCACAATTAATATGAAATATACCAACTCCAGTCCGAATGTATGTAAACGCACAATGGCACAATATGCACATTAACCTCAACGAGACCTGTTACCTGCGAACGGCGAGACCCGAAAAACACTTCTAACTACAATACTGAAGCAGACATTACACCCCTCACCCCCCTCACCAATTGCACAACAGCCTATGGAATCCGTCAGGGCCGGTCCTAGAAGAATGATGTCAGTCAACAATGTTAGAAATGTATTGAACATTTGCTGCACCTATCTGGGATCCACCTCAGATCTCTATAATTTTTGTGGGACTCAACATGTTTTTAACTACTGAACAAGGCTAAGGAAACAAAACTCTGCACTTCAGCATACTATCGGAATACTGGCCCTTTAGACGTCTATAAGGGTAATTCGAGAAATTTTTTACAACAATTTAATCACAATTTAGCAATACTTACTGTGGTTTTACCATCCAATTTTAATAGTATCTCAGATTCAAATGTAATGCAACAACTGTAATATGAAGTTGAAGACATTTCATTTTTTCATTGAAAGAAATCAAAATGTATATACTATTATTGAGAAAATGAAGTACTGAAATAAAATTTTATATTTTTTCAATTGAAAAGAGTCAGTAATATCAACTTTAAGTATTTCCGTTTTTTAATTTGAAGAAATGTATATTTATATTCTTAAATCAAAAAGAGGAAGCATTAAATCAATAAATTAGGTTTATTCATTCCGAAAAATCAACCATATCAAGCTGAAGAAATTACATTTTTAATTTTATAATGGTGTTCTTGGATTGAGCAAATATTTCAATAAAATTATATCCTTTGCTTGAAAATAACAGATGTTTCGATTCAAAGAAATATGCTCAATTGAAAAAAGAGTTTTACTTGAATTTTCAAAGAAATGCGTTTTGTCAATCTGAGATAATTTTTTTTTGTGTGTGCGTGTCTTTTGTTTGACATTGACCTTATATACCATGGAAATTGAATTTTCAAATACATTTTTTCTAATACATTTTTGAAAATCAATTGACAGGAAATCGGATAGTGTAAATAATTCTAATACTCGATGAAATGCAGTTCAAGTAGAATTTCCCGTCATATCGTGATACAACTATGTATTAACACAGCCCACTTTTTTAAATTTTAATTTTTTTGTTTGATATAGTCCATATGCATCAAACGACACTCATTAGAAGCTTGTGGGATACTGTAAATAATTCTAATACTCGATGAAATGCAGTTCAAGTACAATTTCCCGTCATATCGTGGTACAACTATTTATTAACACAGCCCTCTTTTCAAAATTTCAATTTTTTTGGTTGATATAGTCCATACGCACCAAAGGACACTTAATAGAAGCTTGTGGGATACTGTTAAGAATTCTAGTACTCGATGAAATGCAGTTCAAGTAGAATTTCCCGTCATATCGTGATACAACTATGTATTAACACAGCCCACTTTTTTAAATTTTAATTTTTTTGTTTGATATAGTCCATATGCATCAAACGACACTCATTAGAAGCTTGTGGGATACTGTAAATAATTCTAATACTCGATGAAATGCAGTTCAAGTACAATTTCCCGTCATATCGTGGTACAACTATTTATTAACACAGCCCTCTTTTCAAAATTTCAATTTTTTTGGTTGATATAGTCCATACGCACCAAAGGACACTTAATAGAAGCTTGTGGGATACTGTTAAGAATTCTAGTACTCGATGAAATGCAGTTCAAGTAGAATTTCCCGTCATATCGTGATACAACTATTTATTAAGACAGCCCACTTTTCAAAATTTCAATTTTTTTGGTTCATATAGTCCATACGCACCAAACGATACTCAGTAGAAGCATGTGGGATACTGTAAAGAATTCTAATATTCTATGAAAAGCATCCCATCATATCGTGACATAACTATTTATTAACACAGCCCACTCGTCGAAATTTGAATGGATATGAATGCACATTTAAACGTGAGTTTCAATTCTTAACAATTTTTCATCAAAGCAGTCTTCGATATTGCCACAAATAAAAGTATTTCTTTCTATTACCGAATTCATAATTTTTGACTCTACTCGTATACAGCTGATAAGTTTCACGATTTGATCATTCAAAATTAAGTACTAGAATTTTCAGAACATTTGAAGGGAATTAAATTTTTTCCGAAAGTGAATAATAAAAATGTTTTCCGGATGTCGCCAACTTGAATGGACACACTGTATACACCTTGGGGGTCCTTCATTTTGTAATTCTCAACTCTTTGATAGTTTGCAGGACAATTTTAAGCAATCTTGTGAAAAATGCTGGCACTGGCCACGTTGGGTCCATATTTATTGGGGATTTATTTATAATTAAGGGGTATTTAACCCTTTGGAGATCAAAATATTGGAACTTTCAACACGTCAATGATTTGTAATTAATGTGAAAGAAATTTCAACAGCCTTTCGATCAACAATAGTTGCGTATTTTAAAAAATAACAAGTGCGTGGTGCAGTTTTAGTTTAAAGTTAGCCCACGCCCATTTCCCAGAAAACGGGGAGTGTAAAAATTTTTTTGGATGGGACGCAAATTTGTAATAAATGTGTACAAAATTGTATAATAGCTTTTTTTGGAGTGTGCCATAAATGCTGGTGTATCTTTTAGTACATCAAGAATTCACAAAAACCGAAACACCAATTGTAACTTTACCTGTTAGGTAATCGTTATTGTAGAATGAAACAAATACAAAATGAAGATAATATCGCATTCAAACTTAATTAGGCAAAATAAGACTTTTTTTTTAAGTATACTTACGTTAGGTTAGGTTTGAACGTGGATGGGGGCCCATATCAGGCTCTCCACTGCGGCCAATGGCCAATGGAAGTAAGTATACTTACTTCAAAGAAATACCTATGAAACCTAAGTAACAGATTATACGCAGAAATTCATTCAGGGCCATAATGTATTCTACTTTGTTGAAATCTGTTCATCATGGAACATCTGATAATGCAAAACAATTAGGGCGATCCATTTAAAGAAAATGGTGACATGCTCTGGGGGTACGATAGGGGAAGTAACATCAAATGTGAATATGTCAAAATGTGCCCCCCTGTATACTATTGTTGAGGTGAATATTTTTTCCTGAAAATCATTGTTCCAAAAGTTATTCAGGTTGGCTCGTTGTCTACTGAAATAATTTGTAGCTCCCTAACTATAAGCGTCAGACCATATGTGTATACTTTGTTGAAATCTGCTCATCATGGAGCATCTGATAATGCAAAACAATATAGGGTAATCCATTTAAAGAAAATGGTGACATGCTCTGGGGGTACGATAGGGGAAGTAACATCAAATGTGAATATGTCAAAATGTGTCTCCCTGTATACTATTGTTGACGTGTTTTTTATTTTTCCTGAAAAATCATTGTACCAAAACTTATTCAGGGTGGCTCGTTTTAAATGGAATGCACTGTATGCACATGCTCGGAGCTTAAAATACATACATAAACGTTAATCACAGTATAATAAGTTCAGACATAAAAACATTAAAATTAAGACGTCAGAACATGAAAATTAAGACAATAAAATATTAAAATTTGAATGACATATTAAGACTCTAATGTGGATATTGAAAAATGGAGTAAATTGAAACTATGATCAAAATGCAAAATCGAGAAATACGCACCTAAAAAAAATCTAGAGTAATTGGATTCCGCGGCAGTAAAAGGTCAAAAAGTACCTAATAAGGAATCTTCTCGTCTTTACCTTCGTTCTCACGATGTTCCTCAAACGTAGCAAGACTTTTTATTTCGTTTGAACCTGAAGAATAAAAAATGTATGGGAATGCGAAAGATTTGTATTTTTATACGAATTTATTACGTGAGCACGACTTGTGAATCTGATCAGCAGTACCAACACGCGATATTGAAATCTTAAGAAAAAGCATCATTCTAATGATTTTGCTCAAATTGGGTGGATGATTCTTGCAGAAAAAGTTACTGGTCGAAAGTATGTGTGCATGATAAGTTGATGCTGCCTCTAGTATTCATGGAAAAGTGAACATCAAATTTCATTTCCGTGGTAACCAAAAATGACCCAGTGATTGTCGAAGTTTTGTGACGTAGAAATAATATCCCAAAAATTTTGTTTGCTTCCGGAGATATTCGAAAAAAAACGAAATTTGGCGGTTTGGTTTTTATTTTTTTCAGAAGTTATTTGAGAGTTTTGAAAAAACTAAAGGCACTTGCTTATTGCAATTTTTCATCTCTATAAAATGGTGTTCACATAATCTCAGTACATCGTTTTGAAGAAACCATCACTCACTTACTTTGTATTTTTATATGGCACGAAAAAAAGTACACCTTGTATGACATAGCATTTTTCTTTGCAAATGCAACGACGTGTGATATGTTTTTTTAATGTTTTTCCTCAGTAAAAATGGTTGGAGTTGAAATTTGTTGGAGTTAAGTAGAAAATTGAAATATTAACGTTTTACTGATCGCAGGTTTAGTTTTTTTACTTGAAATTTTACAAATGTCATTTCTGTTTCTCTAATAAAATGACTTTGTATCAAAAAATGAAAATTAAATCTGGAAAAGACCATGAATCAAACTCTATTTTTTTCAAATCACGTCACTTGTTCTGCCGAGGTCCTCCAAAACCCCGTTTTCCATTTTTGGTGCAAAAAATTGATTTTTTTGCAAAAGATTCAAAATAATTGAAAATACAATTTCAACTTCAACACTATGTATCTCCTGAAAGAAAAATTTGCGGATAATCATATGAACTTTTGATCTTGAAATTAGTCAAAGATTTGCACTTTGAAGTTTGTACAAGTGTAATAAACACCCTGTATATTTTTCGACCAGTATCACGCCTCATTATTCACAAATTCTCATGTGCCAATTCAAACTAACTGACTGGAAAGTAAGCATACGATACATTTTTTGTTGCGAAGGAATGTGTACGAGCAATAAGTATATTTGACAGAATGACAGATGCAGCGTATCGCAGTGTATGTAACTCAAGATGCATAGAAACCCTGGTGTGATCACTTATACCTGTGATACCGACATACCAAAGTGTTGATGTACGGCCTACTTGATTCATGCTATTTTTATTGCATTGGTACCGTTTTACTTCTTCACGGTTGGACAAGCGACAAGTGTCATGTCAACATTCAAAAACAATCAAATGACAAATCAAGGCACCGTGGAATGTTGGAAACTTGGCTATTTTCGACTTCTGCGCCATCCATCTACGAATGAAGCCAACGGTGTCAATGCAATTACAGTATCAACAACTTTGGTAGAAACAAAATCGAATCTGTGATCGCACCAGGGTTTCTATGCATCTTGATGTAACTCAAGCTCACAATGTTGAATGGCGGATCTGATTCGCGGTTTCCCCTTTTGAATTTCGAATTACAGACACTGTGCTGCCTTGTCTCTGCCACCTGCGTTTCAATACGACCATATAAGTGTTCGACACGATTTTTCCAATTTCATTTAGAGACAGACCAATAGATTACATTTTTTTGTCGCAGACTTTCAACTTTTATTATAGCTCCGATACGAGTAAAACTTTTACATATGTAACTCGTACATACATATAATTAATTCAACGTTTAATAAGCTCAGGTAATATGTTTAAATTCATGTAAGTACAAGATAATTATAATCATTTTAGATTGTTTTTGTTGTTTCACCTTCTAAAAACTGCTATTAGCTACTGAATATATACGTGTTTGTCGAAATTAATTACTTGAATCAATGAATTGTTTCGTTGTTAGGTAAATTGTTTTTTTCCTAGGAAAAATCCAAAAATTCGATATACAGTTCGATTATTTTATCTTTACCCATGCGTCATCAATTTATGATCGAAGAAATCACACCCCCTTTATCGAACATTTCTTTGTATCAACCGCTATGAGTGAATCAAAAATCGTTAACATTTGTCTTCTAAGCTAAGAATTATATTATTGTGAGGATCGACTAAAACTCACAACAGTGAAAAGAGATAGCCATAAAACCGACAGTGTTTTACATTTCAACTAAACTTGCCAAACATTGTATTGACTTGCGTAGTACCATCAATTGCGTCATTGTTTTCTGTCATTGGGGTATTATTGTTAGTCGCAAGTTTCACTTTGTTTTGCAATCGAATATATTATAAAAACTGTTTTTTTTTTTCAAAGCTAAACGTCTCTTGGATTCATTACATCCAAAGTAAGTACAATACAATGTGTTTTATTCACAAATACTCTTTAAAATTTCCTACCTTACAATTGACATTTTTTGTGACTATAATCCCGTACTGCCGGGATATTCACACAACAGTTATTCATAGTGTGAAAATCCTAATGAGAGAAAAAAACATTACCTAAATTTATAAATACAGGTAAAACCTCTTTTTTAGATTATGCCTGTAACTAATTCACAATTTGTATTGAAAGGGAAAGAGTGAATGGTGGACCATTTTTACCACTTTCATCTGTTCAATTAAAACCACAAAAGAAATGTTATAACTTTTCTTTACTGTATTTTAGAGATTTGCAGATGCACTTAAAATATCTCGAAAAACGGTGTACATCAAAATAAACGAAAATAAACCCATTTCATCAACACACACTGATTCACTCATTGAAAAATGGTATGAACGAGAAAAGCTTCTTTGTGATATGGTTATTAAACCCATTATTATAAACATTGGTGTCAGTTCTGAATCTGAAAGTGATTGAATATATTAATTTTGTTTTTCCTTTCATAACTGGACACAGTTCTACATGCTCACAATACATAAATAAATGTATGAATACATTTTTTGTTAATCATGTGTTGAGTATTTCATTACTAAATATATTTCAACTGGTGTATTTTTTCTTCTTAGATATTAATTTATTTATCATTATACAGTGTGTCCTTGCATCCATGCACGAATAGGTAATTGAAAAAGTTTGAATTAATAGTCTAAAAGATTCCTTTTCTGAGTTTTAGTCATGTTTGAATGGAAACTCATTTTTTGAAAGTATGCAAAGGTTTTGGAAATATTGCACTCCAACCTAGTTTTCTGAACAACTTTTTTCGTAAACTGTTACATCTACAGAAATTATATTAATGTGGATCAAATTAGGATTTGATGGATTTGTGTCAAAGGGCTGCGCAGGTATGGATAAAACAACTTCCTCATATGAGTGTTAATGAAATTAGAATACAGTAGGGAGGTCAAAAGTTTTTAGTAAACTCACTGGGCAAATGAGGAAATTCCATGAACATATCTCTGCCTCCATGTTTCATTATCCTATCAAACCTGGTGTCACTGGATTCGTAATAATTGGAATACACCGTATGCTAGAAGGAATCTAGGAAAAAAAAACTGAATAAAAAAAACGGAAAAAATACCCCCGAAAAAAAAAACTGGAAGAAAAACCCCCGAAAAAAATACCCCCGAAAAAAAAAACCTGAAGAAAAACCCCCAAAAAAAACCCCTGGAAAAAATACCACACGGGAAAAAAAACCCGGAGAAACTAGACCATATTTGATTCATTTTACAATACCAATAAGTTTTAACCTATCCCGTGGAATGTTCATCGTCGACGACCAAAAAAGACGATTTTTTATGTTTTTATGACTCGATTGTTCCTGAACGAACTAACCTGGGGACAGATTCGCCTTTTTGCAAGGCTGGAAAATCTGTTGTATCATTGTGAAATGAATCAACTATGGTCTAGTTCCTTTAACAGTTGAAATTTTAATACTTTTTGTGTACTGGCCTTTGTTATCGCATATAGGGGTATTTTTTTCCGAGAGGGGCGATATTTTTGAAATTTGGAACATTGAATATGCTCACTGGACAACACTTTTTGACATATTTCGAAACTAAAGGAAAGGAGAGTACCCATGAGTGTGTGTCACACGGTATTCTGTTGGAACTAAAAAAAAACTCTCATTGTCTGGTGTTTCGCCATTTTCATGAATTCAAAAATGCTAATTTAGTTAATTTAGTATTTCATTATCTTATCTTATTACCTACACGTTGTAATTTTATCGGGATATTAGCCACGGCATTCTACGTTCAGAAGTTATTTTGACTAAATCGTCTCGACTTATTTCATATGCATAACATTGATGACGCACGGGTAAAGATAAAAGAATCAAACTGTAACTTATCTCAGGTTTGTTCCCGAAGACTACTATGATTTTTTAAATTCTTTCGTTATTATACCAATTCATTTGGTAAATTTTTATCATCCCCTTGAATAAGAGATGAATGCAATAGCGCTGATTCATAAATTAGTTTCATTAATGGATCAATAATAACTGTTTTCTTGAAAACTATTGGTTTTTTCAGGGTCGGAATTATGAATGTTTTGTAGAAAGAAATTCATGAACCCAAGATAACGGCTCAAATATGGTGGACGCGTTTTGAGATTATGCCTCGATTCCATTCCAAATTGGTATGTAGGGGTTTTCGGGGTCGTTGATTATGATTGTTGTATCAATATTTATACAATCTATGTCTATGTTTAGAATCGATTTGCAAAATTTCACACACGTGACTAAAAGGCTGAAAATATACCTATATGAATAAAAAAAATTACAGTCCTATAATTTCTACCATTACCGTTGTTTTCGTATTTCTAATTATGTAAACAGTCACCTAGTAAAATTTCATCCAGTGTTCTATTACATTTTCCAAGTTTTTTTTGTAAAATCATGAGAGTAGCTGACGCATAAGTCCCCCTACACAATTCAACATTTTTTTAATTTTCAGACTGTGCCAGATTAAAATCCCGAAGATTCGCAAAATCAAACATTGAATCAATATGTCGAAGCTGTATGAACCAATCAATACTTCTTAGTTCCGAAATATGAATTGTTAGATTTTTGTTGCTAACTTACAATACAATTTCACGTTCTGTAAATATAATATGGCAAATAAACTGCCGTAATTAGCTGTGATTTTTGGCGATTCAAGAAACTTTATAGTGAATCTCTAAAATTCTTTTATTGAAATTATTTCAACAAAAACGAAAATATTTTTACACCAACAACAGGGAATCTAATTATAGTAACAAAGTGATCGCAATGATTACATTTTATCGTCAATTCCGCCAGGAAAGAGCGTAAAGTTATTTCTAGAATTTTCTCTAGTTATTTTTTATTGCCTTGTTGAGGTTCGTATACCTATAAAGTTGCTGGTACGTATTTCAGATTTCAGTTCTGAAGGATTATTAGTTTTAACGATGGAAAAAGTTAAACTGTATATGAAATACACTGAATTATTTTTTTAATTTGGTAAAATGTTCTGCAACTAAGTAATAAATTCCCGATTTGAAGTTAATAATCTGGTTCAGGTTTTATTTCGTGAAATCTTACGAACTCATAAATAGGTATTGATAATTAATTAACTAGATTTACTTTATATATGAAAAGCATCCTGAATTCAATTATTTCCATAATAAAATCCGCAAAGCATACATACAGGGTGAGTCGACAAAATATTCTCGGCCCATTGCTTTGAAGAAAATCATTTTTTTGATTTTTTTTTGTTGACATGTGGGTGTTGGGACCATCTTATACATTCATTTTCATATCATTATTCATCCATAGAAATAAATTCTCATATGAATCAAGCATATTATTACATTTTTGATTGAAATTCATCATTCCGGTAACAAATTAGAATGAATAAGACATTTATCCAAGAATTCAAATCAAAAACGACTTTCATCATCCTCATGTAGGCTATATAGAGTAAGATCCCAGAGCGTTCTGACATAACTTATTTTCACATGGATGAAACCTTCACGAATTAGTAGCGTCTAGTATACTTTAAATACCTGCCTACTTGTGGAGCTTGCCCTGTGACACCTGGGCAGGTACCAGGTGAGAAAGGTAAATAAAAATATGAGTTATCTAACTTAAATTTGTATGGCTGAATTTTATATATATATTTTGTAGAATATTATTCTAAACTAGAATTATAAAGTGTCAGACACTTTTCATGGACCAGAGCTTTTGTCAGACGCTTTAAAGCTCGACAAAAACTTAATGAACTTTACTTATTTTTTCATGTCTGATTTTTAAGTATATTATTCAAGTAACTACTACAAAGTTATATTTCATCAGTCAGACAAATTCGAGTGACCAAACATCCCCTAAACACAAAACCCCCTAAACACAAAGTTATTCAGCCGGGAGTGCGAGCGAAAGAGCACTATGCGCATGCATTGCAGAGCGAGTGAGACGTTCACAACAACTCGGTTCCTCTTCTTAAACTCACCATCTGCTCCACTTTACAGTGTATACGTGCTTATTGCGCGCGCAACCTATAGTATCCAGTGCAGTTCGGGTGTATAAGAGCACATGTTTTTGTTGTTTATATCGTGTAATTAGTGACCGATATTGTTATATGTAATAGTGAAAACCATGGAAGAAGAAAAATCAAAGTGTATATTTTGTAAACAACATCATGATAAATTAAAATTATTTACCGAAGAAACATTTAAAAAATGTAAACAAGTATTAAAACAGCGAGCACTCCATAACCTAAAATTTAAAGACTTAGTTTTTCCAGAAGATTTGTATGACTATGGTTACCATCGAGAATGCTATAAGAATTTTACTGCTTTGCCAAAAAGGTATTATTCTGCCACTCCAGAAAATCCAAAAATTGCCAAAAAAAAAATTTATCGAGTAATGTTGAAAATACATCAGTTACATCGACATCAATCCTACCAAGTAATCTTGGTACTGATAATCATCAATGCATACAATTGAGCTCAAGTCAACAAAATAATTCTATAGTTCCAGATTCAGATGTAGTATCAGACTCAACTCCAGTTAGTACTATGTCTGAAACTATTGTAATACCTGAGCAAAGTGTTGAACCTAGTGTTGAATTAGAATCAGTTGAACCGGTGTCATGTATTTCTGAGGAACCTTGTGCGACATTTGAATGTGATGTTAATTCCTCTTCTCATGATGTTTCAATTGAAAATGATATGATAATTGACAAAACCCAGAGATGTATATATTGTGATCAAATGACTAAAAGACATAAATTGAAACGACTACCATTGCATAAGTGCGGTAAAAATGAATTTTTAATGAAATTAAATGTTGAAGAAGAAGACTTGGCAGAATTAATTGAGAAAGTGCAAGATGTAACGGATTCAACAATATACTATCATAAAAATTGTCAAATGGAATATTCCTATAAAATATCGTCAAAGAAAAATAAAACTCAAACATCTTGGCATGATCTTCGTAACCACCATCAAGCAGTTTTTGATGAAGTTTGTAATTTTATACAACAAAATGTAGTAGAAAAAGGTCGATGTTACTTTCTGACATTTCTCCACAGGAACTACATAGAGCTATTCAACGAAGAAGTAGAAAACTCTAAAGAAGTTATGGGGAATTTCACTCCTCATAACTTAGAAGATAAAATAAGTAAAGTATTTACAAAGGAGATTAAGTTCTTAATATGTCATAATAAGACGGTACTTGCTCCGAAACATGTTTCTGTTATTGATGAAGAGTTAGTAGACAATTTGAGGGATCAGGACATTCTTAATAAAGCTGCTTTGATATTGAGGAAATCAGTACTACAAATGGAGAAAAAAAATTGCCAAATAATTTATCTGTTCAGGATCTTAAAAACGGCGAAGTTTCAGTGCCAGAAGACTTATCCCAATTTTATTGTACTCTTATTGCAGGAAGTAACAGCAAAAGGAGAAACAATTTTAAGTGTGTTCGACTAGTTAAATCCTTGAGCCAGGATGCTGTCTATGCTATCTTGAATGGTAAATGTAAAACGTCAAAGCATATTAAGCTCGGAATGGCTTTAAAAAGCTTAACAAGCAGTCGTAATATAATCGACATCATCCACAGATATGGTCATTGTATTAGTTATCCAGGGATAGAGGAGTTGGAGACTGAAGCTACTTATTACTCTATGCGAAAATCAACTATGTGTCCTGAAGCAATTAAAATAAATCCGAATCTCTGCGCTGGAGTTGCGTATGATAATTTTGATCGGTTTGTAGAAACAAAAAATGGGAAGGACACGTTACACGACACTGTTGGTATAATATACCAAAACGTGGATCAAAATTCTTTACACAAATCAGACACTCCAAATTTGCCTTTTTCCACCAGCGAAGAACCTGGAACGACGGCAAAAAGACGACGAAGAACATTGGAGGTTACTGAGGTAGAAGGCCGACCATATATGAAAAAACCCAAGATGACTGATAGTTTGGAAATTTCTATTCATGAAGCTGAAGAAACACTACCTGAAAATTTACAATTATATAAAAACATTGATACAATTTGGATGTTAAGTCATGCTTATCATTTACCAAATCTTCCGATGTGGGTTGGCTTCAATTGTTTGATCAGTAATAATGAAGATAAGCCAAAGCAAGTTGTTTCTTATCTTACTCCGATCAATCTATCGCCCACAAAGACATCGGTTGTTTTGGAGACAATGGAGCAAAGTTTAAAAATTTGCGATGAAGTTAAACAATCTTGCATTCAAATTACTTATGACCTTGCAATAGCAAAAGTAGCCTTACAAATTCAAGCTACTGAAGCACCCAAATTTGACAACCTATTTATTCATTTGGGACCATTCCATATCATGATGTCCTACTTCAAAGCTATAGGAAAGTTTATGGCCGATTGCGGTTTGTCCAACGTGATGGTGCAAAGTAGTTTGTTAGCTTCTGGATTAGTTGCTGGATTTCAGGAAGGAAAACACTTCAACCGTTGTAAGAGGCTTCATCCGTTGGTGTCAGTAGGTCTGGAGATTTTACATTTCAAGTCTTTTTTAGATGTTAATAATATTGAAGTATCGGATGTAATTAATGAAGAACTTGTACGTCTGCAAAATGCTTCAATGTCATCTTTTGAAACAGAGAATGAAGAGTTGAAAGTACTATTAAATAATTATTGGATTTACAAACAACAGACTTTGAACGGTGAACATGGAAAAACACCACAGTATTATTTAATATATATAAACTTAGTCAACTATTACTTTACTCTATCCAGAAGTATTCGTATTGGAGATTTTGATTTATTCAAGTACGTATTACCGAAGATCACGAATTTATTTTTTATCTTTAACCAGCCAAACTATGCTCGTTAGACTGTTAGATATTGCTCAAATGTATTAAACGTTGCCGAAACTCATCCTAATTTGTACGAAGAATTTAAAGAAGGTTTTTTTGGCATTCGAAGAACCAATAAGTCATTTTCTAAACAACCAATTGACCTTGTTCTTGAACAAACAATAAACGCTGATGCAGCGAGGAAACTTACTGGTATAATACATTTTACTAACTCAATTTCTGCACGTCAGCGATGGGCCCGCAGTCACGACATTCGATCTGCAATAATTAGTTCTGTGTATGAAGATTTGGATCTGCAGAAAGGACAAGACGTTTCAGCCAAGCTCACCAATCATGCTATAAAAAATAATGCTAAACAATTGCAAAAATTTATCGACACTTTTGATCTATTTATAAATCCATTCGACTCACAAGTGCCGAAAGATCTATTAATCAATATTTCGTCGGGTAAAGCTGCGTCTGAGCCCGTAGAAAAATTTTTGCTTAATATTGAAAAAAATGGTGAAGCTAAACGTCTAAAGTTCATCGCTGAGTGTGAATCGAATATTAGCAGATTCGAAAAAAGTATTCAAAAAACACCAATGGAAAACTTTACATCGGATTATTCCAAAAAGAATAAAAGCAAAGTAGGTGGTAAAGTCGAAGAGGTACGAATGCAAAGAGACTTTTTTGGACGTATTCTCGGCATATCTTTAGACTACAAAGTAGATATGGAGAAAATTCTATCATATCCTATTACTCCAATACCATTATCTATGTGCCATATTGATGGGGCAATTTGTAAAACCCAGAAGGCAACTTTGATGAAATCTGTGGAGAAAAATTTAGAGCACGATTCACCTAATCAAATAGACATCTTATTAATTGATGGTTTTTTTTTGCTTCACACAATGAAAAATGTACCAAAAACTTTTGGAGCAATCTCAAAAAAAATGATTCTAATGGTAACGCAGCTGAAAGCGACAAGATACGACGTTATTTTTGATCAATATTTCTCTCCTTCGATCAAAGACTATGAAAGAGGTCTTCGCAGAGAGTCTACGCAACTAAATTTCAACATCACAGGCCCCGATCAAGTTCGACCGTCAGATTTTTTAAAGGAACTTAAAAATATTAATTTTAAACAGGCTCTTTTTTTATTCAACACTGGGCATCTGATGAAATGATACCATTTGTTGAAAATAATCGAATATTAATTAACTTTAAACAGTGTCATTCTTACATCGTTGATAATAATAAAATTGTATCGAATGTGGATGATAGCTTATCGTGTCCAGAGCATGAAGAAGCCGATACTAAAATTGTTTTTCATGTTTGTAATACAGACGTTGAAGCAAATTTCGTTATCAGATGCTCTGATACTGACATTGCGATAATTATGCTAGGGCATATGCATAACTTGAAAAATAATGACTCAAATGTATGGTTAAACGCAGGCACCGGAAATAACCAAAGATATATTAATTTGACAAAAGTTTACGAGCATTTAGGACCATCTTTGTGTAGAAGTTTGCCAGGATTTCATGCATTGACTGGATGTGACTTCAATCCCGCCCTTTTTAAGAAAGGGAAAAAAAAAACATTAAATTTATTAATGAAAAAACATGAATATCAGCAAGCTTTTATGCAGTTTGGAGATCCAGAGTTGTGTACTAATGAGCATATACAAAACGACATTTTTCAAAAAATTCAGAAATTCATCTGCGAAATTTACAGTGTTCCTGGTGTACTCGATGTTGATGCTGCCCGACTTCAGCTATTTATAAATAATTACAGCGTAAATAGTATTAACGAAGAATTCAATCGAAAAAATTTGAAAAATTTTGATGCAAGCAGTTTACCACCATGTAAAACTGAATTATTTCAACAATTTCTCCGAGCGAATTACATTGCTAGTATATGGAATAATGCAAATGAAAAACTACCAACCATTTTAACTCCTGAACACAATGGGTGGAGGCTAGAAGAAAACCAATATCACTTTCATTGGTTTGATGGTGACCAATTACCCGGAGACATTAGTGAATTCCTTAAAAATTCAGGTACTATACTTTGACTTAAGTTTTAAATTTATTGTATTTATAATTTTATGTTTTTCAATTCTTTAAACTGTTTTTTGCAGAAGACGCTGCTAGCAACGACAACATCACTGATGACGACGAGGATGACTTGAATGGACAATATCATGATTGGATGAACGATGAAAATTCCAGTGACTGTGTCGATAATTGCGATGATTAAAAGATAAACAAATATTTGCTGTAATTAATCATAGTTATATATTTTTTGGTAAAATAATTTTTTCTTAAAATTTTTCTAACTGGTATCTTTTTTACAATAAAATAAAGATAATTCCTTATAAAACAAAATGGCTCCTCATATATTCACTATCCCAAATACATGCAATAAATAAATTCACTTTAATATTTATTAATTCACAACTTAATATTGAAGCTCATCCCTGATTAGAAAAAGAGATTTGAAAAGATTCGAAATGGCTCAAAGAGATTAAAAAAGATTCAACTTGACAAATATATAGATATACATTTTGACTGGGTTGAATCTTTTTAAATCTTTTTTTTTTAATAAGAGATCTTACATTTCAATTTTTTACTCTGAGACGCATGCGCATAGTGCTCTCGCGCTCGCACTCCCGGCTGAATAATTTTGTGTTTAGGGGATGTTTGGTCACTCGAATTTGTCTGAATGATGAAATATAACTTTGTAGTAGTTACTTGAATAATATATTTAAAAGTCAGACATGAAAAAATAAGTAAAGTTCATTAATTTTTTGTCGAGCTTTAAAGCGTCTGACAAAAGCTCTGGTCCATGAAAAGTGTCTGACACTTTATAATTCTAGTTTAGAATAATATTCTACAAAATATATATAAAAATCAGCCATACAAATTTAAGTTAGATAACTCATATTTTTATTTACCTTTCTCACCTGGTACCTGCCCAGGTGTCACAGGGCAAGCTCCACAAGTAGGCAGGTATTTAAAGTATACTAGACGTTACTAATTCGTGAAGGTTTCATCCATGTGAAAATAAGTTATGTCAGAACGCTCTGGGATCTTGGACTAATAGAATAATTGCATTATTATTACAATTTTGTCAAGTTCAAGAGCACAACCAAGGAATAATAAACGACTATCGTCGTCAATCAGCTATCAGAGATTCACCGAGGCTTTGAAATAATATTCAGTATGACGATTAAAATGTAATTTTCTTTGAAATAAATTCGATTTATTTGGCCTTATTATTACTGTGGATGAAACGAAGTAATGCTTTCATGATTTACTCGCTTTTCATCTCATTAAGAAATTGAAAAGCTCGAACTGTGAGAATAAGGAAAAGTGACTGACCCAAAATATACAGATAGTCTCACATTTCTTCAATATTTACATAAGTAATCCATACACTTTCCAAAAACCAGTAAATTTTGCCTGTTAATCAGACAACTATGTATGACTATTTTCGGATCATCGCCGGACAATTATCAATTGCTCTAATATTTTTATTATTCCTGTGTAAGTGAGACCTTTCAATAAAAAAATATAAAAAGTGTGTCTATTGTTTTCATGGTTTCAAATTTTGAAAAGAGCAGATCTAGACTAGTCTCAAGGCGGATTCATGCAACGTTCATTATAACTACATTTTCATTACATTATAATAGAGATTTCTAAAGTCTATGTCTTCGATGAACCTTTCATGAAATTTACTATTTTATTTTTGGTCCAAGCTAACTCCAATTCGAACCGTTATGGTTTTCAGGATATTCCCGAGAAAAACTACTTTTCCGTTCTTTATTACACAATACCACACACATGATAAGTTTGTTTGGCATTTCCCTAAAAGAAACTGCAGAAATCATCGATTTTGTTTGTGTATTGCTTTGTAAAACGTATACGAGATTGCATTGACCCACATGCGTGACAAACATTTTACGGCCTTTACATTCACCCTTGTACAATATGGCACTTATGTCTCCTCTTATCTCTCCCAAAGCGAAACTTCCAGAGAATGGCGCTCCCCCTCTCATATTTTAAAAGCAAAGATGTGGGTTCGATAATAAACTATAATTGGAGTAGTATTCGGGTATATACCGTATACCCTTCACTAACGGTTATCAAGTTTGAACCAAAGAAGAATCGCTGTCTAGTCTTTGTCGATTTCGCTCAAGGAAGTCCAGAGTGACAAGCCGAATTTCAGATTGCACGACAGTTTTATTTCTGGATGAGCATCACGTAGGTGTAACAAATGAACTTATCTTGACATGTTCTTTTTTGGATTTCAACCTTCCACAGTCTGAAAATTGCACGGCCTTTTTTCAGATACATCTCCCACCACTTACAGAAAATCAAATAGGGTACTGGTCTGTCATGTACGAAACCAAATGGAAAATTTGGGAGCTATCCGTGATGATTTTAACAAATTTTTTGTACGACAACCCCTATCGAAGCGCTACTGAGTTATTGAAATTGTGTAAACACAACAAGGCTTTCGCACATATGCCTCATGTTACGATCGCCGAATTCAGAATAGAATACTTAGATTCAATAATGGTCGTTGTATAATTTTTTTTTATATATCTTGTATGTATTCCCATTCACAACGAGTACCAACTGCGTGTGTACATTCAAAAAAATCACCCTACGACTTGACTCGTTTTATTTCTACATGAAGAATTTCAGAATTTTCATTAAAGTTATGATCTTCTAAAATATGGTTAGCATAGTTGAATTTGTTTTCTTTTTTGCATAATTCATACGATGTTCGCGTATGCGATTCTTGAACGGTCAACCTGTTTGGCCTGTATAAACTTTGGGGCAAGAACCACAATTTAGTTTATAAACTTCTGATTTTTATGATTTTTGTAGCTTATCTTTATTATACAGTGCATTCCATTTGAAACGAGCCACCCGGAATAACTGTTGGTACAATGATTTTCAGGAAAAATGAAAAAACACGTCAACAATAATATACAGGAGGACACAATTTGACATATTCACATTTGATCTAACTTTCCCTATCGCACCCCAAGAGCATGTCACCAATTTTTTTTTCAAGGATCACCATATATTGTTTCGCATTATCAGATGCTCCATTATGAGCAGATTTCAACAAACTATAAAACATATGATCTGAAGCTTATGGTTCGGAAGCTCTGCAATGCCTCATGATATTCTCTCTCAAATCTTCTAATGTTGTTGATTCTATCTCATACACTTTAAACTTCAAATGACCCCATAGAAAGAAATCTAAAGGAGTGAGATCCAGAGACCTTGGTGGCCATTCTGTAGGAACTCTTCTGCCAAGCTAGCGACCAGGAAAATGATCATCCAAAAATTGTCGCATGGAGCTGCATAATGAGTAGGTGCACTATCCTGCTGAAAAACTATTTCGTTTTCGAATATATTCATACTCTCCTCAATTGCCCTATTGATGCACGGTATTATTCGATTCTCCAACATTTCCAAATATTTCTCTCCAGTCAAATGATCATCGATGTGGTCACCTAAAATTCCTGCCCAAACATTCAGTTTTTGAGGTCGTTGGGTATGAACTTGACGGTATAAATGATGAATCACTTCAATATCGATAATTTTGTCGATTCACCTCTCCATTCAAACTAAACGTACTTTCATCCTAAAAACAAATTTTATTCAAGAAATTCTGATGCAAGTTGATCCGTTCTGTGAGACTTTCACAAAACTCGATACGTCTATCGAAATCATCTTAGCAATAGAAAGTTTCATCATCGTTGACAACTCCAGTTTCAATAATTTTGTTCAATAATTTCGAAACGTTTTTGTGTCGTACATTTCTTCCTGGATGATTATCATTGAACATACGGGCAGCAGCTCTAGCACTTTTTCCATTCTGGTAGTACAAACTCACTAGGTATTTCAATCCGTTCTCGAAGCGTATAAACCATTGTTTCTCAAGAATTCACAAAAACAGAAACACTAATACTAGGTGGGTTTGGTAACACCACTCCATAAGAAAGACGATCCGACTTCAATCGAAAACTATAGGCCAATAACAGTTCCCACAGTTATATGTAAAACTTTCTAAAATGCTTTCATTTTTGGATCAATTCAACATCATCTCTCAAGTTCAACATGGATTTTGCCCAGGTAAGTCGACGAATTGTCTTCTTTAATTATGTGTATGAATCGCTTGATAGAGGGAGATATGTTGGTGCGCTTTTCTTCGATTTGTCGAAAGCATTTGACATCGTGGATCCCAAAATCATTCAGAGTAAACTGTACTCAATCGGATTCAGGGGTAATTTTCTTTCGTGGATAGTGTCATACTTGTCTCACAGAAAAATATGTGTAAAATTAGAAGATTGTCATTCGTCACCATTCAACATGAATTTAGGAGTCCCACAAGGCTCCATTTTGGGCCCACTCATTTTCCTACTCTTCATCAACGATATACCAAATCATGTGAGCACAAATCATATGGTTTTATACCGGGTGGCTACGGAAGTATTGCCTACGGAATATCTCAGTTATTGTATGAAGTAGGTTTGTGATATTTGGAATGACATAAGAGCTAGAATTTGAGCATATTGACATGTCGAAGTTAACTTCCGGTCTGACCGAAAGTAACATCAACTTTCTTATTTTAAATGGAAACCCTATTTTTTTTTCTTTTCGCTTTATTCAGCATTCAATTCCCTTTCTAATGACATATCACAAGTTAGTATCTAACCAGAAACTAGATCAGAAAAAAATTATTATTGAAATTCACCGAGTAGGCCGTGGAAGCAAAATGAAAGCCAAAAATTGAAAAGTTGGCTAGGGAAACCATACGTCACTTGATAACAGTTGCTACTACTGTGATATTTTATTTTCATTCGTCGGCGTTATAAAAAGCCGCCAAAAAAAATATTGGAAAAATTGGGAAAAAAACAATACTCTGTAGGTCCATAACTTAAATAGGAACATATAACTTTCTCTTGCCTGTACTATTCAGCATAACCATTCCTTTCTAATGATATAATAGAAAGTAATTTTTTGAAACGAAATACCAAAAAATCCAATTATTATTATTCACATAACAAAAAAACAGATTTATCGAAAAAAAAAAAAAAATTCAAATTGATTGGAATAAAAATAAAATAAATTCAAAACAAATGTTCGAAATGCATTCCCTCAGCGTCAATACATTTATTGACTCTGGTGATATTTTCATGTAAAACGTTTCTCAACATTTGGGGCGTGATATCTTGGAAAGCTCTACGAATTTTTACTTCTAGCTCATGTAGAGTTGTAGGCTGTGTGGAATACACCCTATTTTTAAGATGCCCCCATAGAAAAAAGTCGCACGGAGTAAGATCAGGTGACCTTGGTGGCCACCTGACTGGACCATGGGTTGTTATAAGTCTCTCTTGAAAGCGATTTTGAAGATAGTTTCTTGCTATTCTTGAATTATGCGCTTTTAAAATGGCAGAATCAAAAACACTACTTCGAACGTCAAAATAATATGGATAGCAGCGTTCGTGAGAGCTCTCGTTTCTTTTTTGTTTCATTCCAAAATACATCTTAATCAGCCTACTTGTTAATATTTTGGTTCGAATGATTATTGCAATGGAATGATTATTCTGAATAGCACAAACATCGTCCATAGGTAGATATTAGAATATCTATGGACGATGGCACAGACCAAGTTCGTTTATGTTCCTATTTAACCTAGAACCTACAGGATATAATTCATCATTCCACATTATTTTTAATGTTATTTTTGCGTATGGCGATAACCTGTTTTGTTATTTGAAGAATAATAATTGGATTTTTTGGTATTTCATTTCAAAAAATTACTTTCTATTATATCATTAGAAAGGAATGGTTATGCTGAATAGTACAGGCAAGAAAAAGTTGTATGTTCCTATTTAAGTTATGGACCTACAGAGTATTGTTTTTTTCCCAATTTTTCCAATATTTTTTTTGGCGGCTTTTTATAACGCCGACGAATGAAAATAAAATATCACAGTAGTAGCAACTGTTATCAAGTGACGTATGGTTTCCATAGCCAACTTTTCAATTTTTGGCTTTCATTTTGCTTCCACGGCCTACTCGGTGAATTTCAATAATAATTTTTTTCTGATCTAGTTTCTGGTTAGATACCAACTTGTGATATGTCATTAGAAAGGGAATTGAATGCTGAATAAAGCGAAAAGAAAAAAAAATAGGGTTTCCATTTAAAATAAGAAAGTTGATGTTACTTCCGGTCAGACCGGAAGTTAACTTCGACATGTCAATATGCTCAAATTCTAGCTCTTATGTCATTATATCGACGCTCCAAATTTCACAAACCTACTTCATACAATAACTGAGATATTGCGTAGGCAATACTTCCGTAGCCACCCGGTATGCTGATGACACCACACTTGCAGCTGATTCTGACAGTCCTGTGGAACTACAAGAAAAACTTAATGAGCTGTCTCATGAATTTACGAACTGGTGTTGCAAAAACTCCCTGATCGTGAATTCTAGTAAAACAATACTCATGCAGTTTTTATTCAGAAATGAAAGAAAAATTAATAATTTTCGAGTGAAGGTTGGCAAAGAGTATGTCAACTCGTCAAATGGTACCAGATTCCTTGGTACCTATATTGATAATAGAATGACGTTCGAATCCAGTATAAGTCAGATAAGTAGAAAGGTCAATAGTGGATATTATGCAATAAGACAATTGAAGTCAATTCTGAGTACAGATCAACTCCTCAATGTATATTATGCAATTGTACATTCTCATATTTCATACAACATCGCTCTGTGGGGTTGCTCTACCAGTGTAAATAAAATATTTGTTTCACAAAAAAGGGTCATACGCTTGATATTCAACCTGGGCTATAGAGATTCTTGTAAACAATATTTTATAGATTATGGAATTATGTGTCTACCCTGTGTTTATATATATAAATGTGTATTGTCACTGAGAAAAAATATGAACGAATATAATCGAATCTCAGATATGCATACTTATCCTACAAGACACGGAAAAATCATAAGAGCCCAGAAACATAAAACCAAATCGTTTGAAAATAGTCCATCTCATGCAGGGGTGACATTTTTCAATAATCTGCCTGTAAATATAAGAGATGAGACCATAGAAAAAAATTTCAAATCAAAACTAAAAGAATTTCTACTCAACGGTTGTTTTTACAGTGTTGGTGAATATCTTAGTAGGTGAGGTCAATCTGTTTTTAAGTCAACTGATTGTTTAGTTTCAAATTATCATGTGATCATTACACCTTTTTTTTATTATTATGTTTTTGAAAATGTATCGTGAAATGTGATCGTCTTGTGTTATTTATTATCTCGTGTAATATGTGTATACATATTCATTTTCATTATTGATAATTTTATCTAATTTAACTGACGTATCCTATATCATTTTGTGATCTGAAAGGATTTAATAAAGATTTATTATTATAATTTTTTTTTATTTTTTTTTTCCGTTAGGAATTACCCAGTCAGGCCCTGTCTCCGGAGCTCCGACACTTCCGGAGGGCGCGCTGGCGTGTCATTAACCCCAGTAAACACTCCCCACGTCCATGAGGTAAGTGATTACTGGGTCCGAGAATCATGTGCCCTGAGTAGGCGGAGTGAACCAAGAATTACGGCCTTCTGCATTCGCCCGGCTAGGATTTCTGCCATGTCACGGCAAGCCGGTATGATTTTTAGGTTTGAGAGCAGTGTGTCCATCATTCCACCAAGGACCCCTATTATCAGAACCACCATCTTGACAGAATGGTTTGGGTAAAGCCTGCGGAGTTCAAAGAGAAGATCTCGATATTTAGTCCGTTTTTCCTCCTCTTTTCGGACGATGTTCGTTTCGCCAGGAGCTGAAAACTCTGACGAAAATCGTCCTACTTTGATGGTCGAGGAGTACTACATCAGGCTTATTGGCTTGTATTTGCCTGAGGGTGGGGAATGAATAGTTCCAATAGATTCGGCACTTCTCATTCACCACCACGGACTCAATATCCCCCGGAGCATAAGGCAACACTGGTGTCTCGTCTACACCGTACGAGTGTCGTAGATGGTAGTACAACACTCGTAGGGCCGCGTTATGTCTGTGGATATAGGCTGAGACCGCATAAGCTGGACAAGCTGACAGCAAATGCATTATGGTCTCAGCTGCCCCACGACACGCTCTGCATCTAGTGTCAGGGACCTCTATACCCATCACGCGACTGCGGTAGACGAGAGTGTTGAAGACACCATCCTGGCAGGCCATTATGAATCCCTCGGTCTCCGACTTCAGCCCACTTGACCTGAGAAACGAGAAGGTCAGGTCTCTGGATAAGCCTAGGTCTTCAATGTTCTTGAAGAAGACCCCATGCATCGGCTTATCCTTATGTAGCTGCAGGAGCCTCTCACACTCCGCAGCTTTTACGTGGGCTTTTTGCTGAACGGGTTCCAACTCGGTGATAGAGTTTGGGTTTGTCCGTTCAGTGTCGAATACGAGATCGAGTTCATCGGCTGCACGGGTTGCTGCCTTGAAAAGAAATGCTCCAATCCCTGCCTTTTCATGATCACATACCAAGCAGAAAAGGGGATCTGAACTCCTGATGACTTTACAGGCTCCATCCAGTACCATTCTGTTATGTAGACACTCCAAACTCAAAAGTCCACGGCCTCCCCGTTGTCTGGGGAAGTATAACCGTGGAACAGACGATTTAGGATGCAAGCTTCTATGAAGATGCATCATTTTGCGAGTTTTTACGTCGAGTTGTCGCAGCTCTTCCTGAGTCCATTTCATTACTCCAAAGGAGTAAAGTAGAATCGGAACGGCAAGCATATTAGTTGCAGCAACTTTGTTCTTCCCCGACAGTTCTGAAGACCAGATCTGTCGGAGTTTGTGCTGATACTTGCCGCGGAGAGAGCTTTTGACAGTAGCTACCTCTTGGGTGTGGCGTTGTTCCACCCCTAGGTAGGTATACGTCTCTCCGGCATCCAGATGATGTAGGATGCTTCCGTCTACGAGCTGAACGTCCTCTCCGTATTCCTCGCATCGTCCTCATTTGAGATGAACCGTGGCACATTTGTCTATCCCAAACTCCATTCCGACAGCATGCGTGTACTCTTGCACCACCCTTAAGGACTGGTGAAGGTCCTTTTCTCCGGAGGCATAAAGTTTAAGGTCATCCATGTAAAACAGATGGGTGACCTTATGCCTCCGGTTGCTGGGGGTGCCGCAGTTGTATCCGCGGGTTTTCCGTAGTGCAACGGACAATGGCAGTAGTGAGATGCAGAAGAGAAGAGGGCTGAGGGAGTCTCCCTGAAACACGCCTCTTCTAAAGATAACCTGCTCTGTTTGGACTCTGACTTGACCAGATGTTATGGTAAATCGAGTCCTCCAGAGCGGCATCAGCTGTTCAATGCATCTCACTATTTGATCGGGTACCGCAAGGCATCTGAGCAAATGCATGATGAGTTCATGCGATGTTGTATCAAATGCCTTGCGATAATCGATCCAGGCCATTGAAAGGTTACGCTTATACTGCACGGAGTCCTGCGTGATGCATCTGTCGATCAGCAGGTTCTCCTTGCAGCCAGCGACCCCCTTTTTTGACCCTCTTTGCTCATATATCCGTTCATACACCGGCTCAACTGCGGAGAGTATTCGCATGTACAAGATGCGTGTAAACATCTTATAACATGCGTTCAAGCATGTTATCGGTCTGTAGTTCTTCGGATCAGACAAATCTCCGTTTTTGGGGATTAGCACGGTTCGCCCCTCGACAAACCAATCCGGAATCTGCTGCTCCCCATCTAGCCACGAGTTGAAAACTCTTGCTAGATGGTGGTGGGTACTTGGTAATTTTTTCCACCAATAGTTATTCAGGCCATCAGGACCTGGAGCAGCAAAATTCTTCGAGCCTTTGAGGGCCCGTCGAACTTCTTCCGGGGTTATCGGATTGCGCAGTTCATTGAGCTCAGGCAGACGAAGCCTCCTGCAGAAAGCTTCGAACTGCGCTAGGGCTGGAGTATCTACGTTGAGTGGTTGCGGAAATTCGTAAATACCCTTCCAGAAAGTTTCTACCCGATCAGCCGCCGGCGGGTTTTCCACAACACGTGGAGGCTCTTGGAATAGGCGAGAAGGTTTATCGCGGAACTTCATGTTTTCCGCGATGCTTCTCGCCCGCCTCACTAGTGACTTTTTTGCAGCCACCAGCATTCGTATCCTATCAAGACAGTGCTGTTTGATGGTTAACAGCACGCCTTGATTTAGTGTGTGGTGAGCTCGTCTTAAACTTGCGGCAATTCGCCGCACTGCGGGCGTGAAGGGCCTATTGGCCGCCACGTAGTCCGCCACACACTGGATACGAGACGCGTGTTGTCTCGCTGACCTGATCTTAGCTTCCATCTTGTGAATGCGTCGCTCATGCCTCCCAATCAGAGGGTTGGTATTCCTTCTCTCCGTTTGGGACAGGGCCTGAGCGGCGTCATACACGGCAGAGTTGATCTGCCAGATGTCAGCCTCTTCTGAAAGGACATCGTGAATCTCCGCATCCACCCGAGCCAGTTGTTGTGGCTTCAGGGGCTTGGTGTTTTGCAGCGCCCTGCGGGTTCTGATGCCTTCCGTTGGTGGTATGATGCGGGCCTCCTCTACAGCCAGATCGACGCGTGGCATATCTGCCACTTCTGCCACTGCGTTAACCGGCTGAGGAGGGGCTCTAACATAGCCTCGAACCCGAAGGTGGGATACATAATCCCTTAGGTTTTGTGCGGAAAAGGCAGCATGCTCTGGGTGTATTTCACACCACAAAGCATGCATTCTCGCCATGTATCCTCTTCGGGCGGGCTCACTGCTCTCATAGCAATGCAGAAGACTGTCCCTTAGTTCATCCGTCCACTCAAAGCGTCCGTTTTCATTGCGGTCGTTATACAGTGGCAATCCATCGTTTTGGGCCCCACCACCTTGCCTATGACCCCTAATCCGAGGGGGTCGGTTGTGGGGGCCTCTTTCTCGTCCATCGTGAACCGAGTAGTGGGGTATACCGGGGGGTTAACCCAGTATACCCACGGCCGACATCAGAGGGAATGAGCATTCCCTCCTGGGTGCGCCATGGCTGCCGGTCCGGTTTTGCACCGGTAGCTCAGGAAAGTGGTGTCGCAACTCACCAAGGCCTTGGATGATGGTTGACCTTCCCTGCTTATAGATTATTATTATTATTATTATTATTATTATTATTATTATTATTATTATTGTAACCTCACCTGGTTGGTAATCGTTTTTGTAGAATGAGACTAATATAAAATGAAGAGAATATAGAATTCAAATATAACTAGGCAAAATAAGACTTTTTTGAAGTATACTTAAAAAAAAACACCTATGAAACCTAGGTAACAGATTGTACAGAAGTTCAATCAGGGTGGCTCGTTTTGAATTCAAATAATTTTTAGCTTCCAAACCATGGGCTTCAGCCGATAATGTATTCTACTTTGTTGAAATCTGCTCATCAAGAAGCATGTGATAATGCGAAACAATATAATTAAAAAAAAATGGTGACATGCTCTGGGGGTGCGATAGGGGAAGTAACATCAAATGTGAATATGACAAAATGTGTCCCCCTGTATACTATTGTTGACGTGTTTGTTTATTTCTCCTGGAAATCATGGTACCAAAAGTTATTCAGGGTGGCTCGTTTTAAATGGAAGGCACTGTATTGTTACGAGATTGATAAAAGCTCCTAGCTGCGCCGCTGAGTCCATTCCGCGGACGCCTCATCCATAAAAGTGTTTATTTGGATGGATCGTTTTCTGTAATGCATGAATAGTCTAGATAACGGAGCTGCCGCGTCATCGCTCAATTCCTGGAAATGTGTAGAAGTTCTCCGTTTTGAGTATTCTCGAATCTTCGCGTTTAATCCAGTCTACGCGATGAGCGCCTATATAAACGGAGACGTTTGACTGGGAAGGAAGTTTTTATGAAGAGAATTATTTAAGAAGATTAGTAAGTGATAATAAGCAGAAGTGTTTGGAATATTTAGCTAGTTGTATTGTTGTATAGATAGATCTAAGTGTTTTATTAGTCAGTGAAGTGTTGTATGTTTGTTTATAGTGAAGTTAGAAAATAAACAGTTTAGTAGTGTGCTCGGCCTATTATTTAGCAAAACGTAACAGTATTTTATAAACTTCCCCAACGTGTTATCTGTTCTGAAAGTTACGTTTCAAATTTGTTTATGCAAAAATTGAGTAAATTTTTCTGTACAGATCCTGAATAGTTTAGAGTTCTGTAATTATTGTTAACGTTCTCAGATGTGGGGTACACTTCCTGTATAGCCTTCTAATGTAGTTTTTTAGCCAAAATAAATCCGAAGTCGAATACTGAAGAGATTAATAATTTCAGTGAACAACAGCCAGTCACCTTGTTAGTAGCCAAGCAGTCCAGGAGAACTGAAACTAATGTTTGATGACAATTAGACTTACTGTGCCACCCACCAAAAAACCAGTCATAATTTTTATGGGCCCACTGTTGTTGATTTACCAGCAGCAGAGTGTTTGATACAAGCTGACCACCTGCATACCGGTTTCAGAGGTTTGCCTGACAACGAGTTGGTTAATCGATATATTTTTTTAACGAAAGAGGAATTTTTTTAATAAGTGACGATTCTTGGCGACGGGTTTAAACGAGAAGAGTCAACATACTGTGTGTGCATTCTCTGGAATGTATGGTTTCAATTGAAACAAATGAGTTAGTAAATCAAACAGATTTTAATGTGGAAATGTGAAATATGCATGTGCAGAATTAGTCATTGTGGATAACATTAGTATGAGTCATTAGCCTTTTTTATGGACGCGAGTTTCATTTTTTATTGCACGACTCGTGCGACTATAAGAAATTGATGGAAAGAAAACATGATTTTTCAACAGTACACAGAGCGGGGAAATACTGCGTGCGTCAGAGTTTAATTATTGGAGTTCTATGATAACTATAGGAAGAACTAAAGTAAACTAGACAGCAGAGTATACAGGGTGGTCCTCAATGATTTACATGGAAAATTAATAGTTTTCTCTATAAACTATGGTCCGATAACGTTCCATTGCGAAAATACGGGGTGTTAAAATAGGCCAAGTAACAACTACCGAGTACCGGGTAGACACAGCTGTGAATAACTAGCGAACGAGTGTAAATAACCTTACTTTGGTAGAACAGAATGCTCAGCAACTTCGTGCGCTTCGGTTTCGAAAGTGCAAGAATTTGATGTTGATCATTATTCATTAATTACTGAAACGGCAATGAGTGTTAAGGAACGAAGCGTGGTGTGGATTATTATGAACTTTGCGAAGAAGACAGCACGAAGGTGATATGTCTTATATGCAAGACTATAATTTTGCGATGTGGTACCGGGAAGTCAGCGACTACTTCATCCCTAGTGAAACACCTGCGTTTCGTTCATCCGGTGGAACATTGTGAATACAAAACAAATACTGATGTCAAAAAGAACGCAGTTTCATCACAAAAACGTCATGCTGGTGGCAGTAGCGGTAGTTGTGGCGCGGTACGCTTGACTTTAAACTTAAACAAGTGGATATCGAAAGCTATTGTAACAGAAAATGGAAAATTAATGATAAAAGGGCCAAATCATTTATTATATTTATTTTCAGTGTATCCGGTCTAGGCGGCCGGGTACAGGGTACCCGGTCTAGGCTGCCGAGTACTTACTGGTACCCGGTAAAACCGGGTTCATCGTTATGTGGCCGGGTATCGCCAAAACCGAGTATTGACCGGGTACCCGGTGCTTCCCTAATGACCTCTTTTAAAGGTGCCTGTTATTCAGTACTTGAATAATTTTCATCTCTAATAGTGGCGTGCTCACAGCCACTGACTTTTTTATTTATGAAGTCGAAAATGGATTTTTCCAATTCATTTTTGGATTCGCCTTTTAATTTGAAATATACGTGCATTTATGAGTTTTTCTCTTGTGAAGAGCCGTTTTTGAGAGAGAATAAATAAAAACGATTGAAATATCCTTGAGGAAATCAATATAATTATTATATTAATACTCTCTCATGAACACCCATATAGTGTGCCCTTAGACATAGCCTATGCGGCTATGCGGGTAGAAGATGGTTATTATTTTTATTTGCCGAAGCGCTCCGGGGCGACTTGCTGATTTTTAGTGGCGTATTTACTTTTCAGCTGTAGGAAAACCCAGAAAACCTTCAGCACCACTAAGGATGGTACTCACTCCAAACAAGCACCAGACATTGTGGGATTGACACCTAGGCAACTTATCACACTTGCTTTTTCGAACAAGGCATATGTGGTCTCCTATATCGACTCCGATGAAGTTGAGAAAAGTTTTCTCAATAAGGCTACTTGGACTGGAAATGCCATTTTTACAATCTTGCAAATAATGGTTAATTTTTCAAATGGGGAAATTGCGGAAATGAATTACGTGTATGACCACGTCGACGGTAATCCAGAGCAAGCCAGACTTATTTATCACCAGAAATATGATATTGCATTATTCGTATTAATTTTTTCAGACAATGAAAACATTTGTTTCTCAACGACTGCGTATAATAGCGGAAAAGATACTATCATCGTGCCATTTTTGTCTTGAAAAATATCTCAGTGCTAGTACGCACGCCACTGATAATGCCGTATGGTTTGTATGGTAAACCATCGCCTTCATTAAATGCCACTGAATCTCTTTCTCTGGAAAAAGTAATGCATAATCTGTATTTCCTTGAACTTTAACTTCCCGTTTTTTTTGTAAGTAAACATTTTTATGCTATATATTTTAAAGCAAATTATCATTTAGATATAGACGTCAAAATTGCAGTCAAAATATTTGGAGTTTATTATACTGTTACGATTTGCTAAATATTAATGCCGAGCACACTACTAAACTGTTTATTTTCTAACTCCACTAAAAACATACAACTACTCCACTGACTGATAAAACACTTAGATCTATACTTTTGATCCCAGTGAAATCTCGCTTTATATAGTCCATTTCTGCAACCGGATGATTCGCGAATCCGCTCTAGATTACTCACGACAGACTAAATACTCACGACCCAAATAATAATCTCTTCTTGGAAATAATTATCGACGATACGCTTGCGAGTCGACCCAGCGGCGTAGCTAGGGGATTTTTATCAATCTCGTAACAATACTTAACTACGAATACGAATTGAACTTCTTGAAACAACTGGATTAACTGGGTTTCAAAAATGGGCTTCTTTATTGTATTTATTGAACATTGTAAGCTAGTTCCCAATATATTTGAAATACTATTGTATTTTTTATTAATTGGTAATTTTGTGCTGGAGGTTTTTTTATTGAATATTAGTGTTGTGAATGAAAAAATGAATAACTAGCTAGTCACCAGAACTACGTCAATTTCACACGCCATGTGTTTCGATAATAAAGTCAATATTATCAGGAACTGAAAGCAGTGCCGACCAGAGGGGGGCAGCAACTCGACCTGTAAGGTATTTTGTGCGTGACCCTTTATCTATTCAAAATTCGGGATTCTGAGATTTTTCAAACTGAGACGAAGTTTATCAATTTCCTGGGAGCTGAGTTCCTGATGTCGGAGGGCGTTAAGAATGTCTTTGGCAGGAATGTAAGCCTCTTGCAGAAGAGCTCTGGGCATTCGCGAAGCAGATGTTCTGTAGTTTCCTCCCTGATACCCCAGAGGGCAGTGCCTAGTGAGTAAGTAGTCCCGTTACCAATTTCTAGTCTTTTTTGTCCAACTCGAGAGGCGGTTTAGCTTTCCTTGACGCTAGGCTCACTAGGCTCTTCGCTTGTCTTTGTCCTGGCACTTTAATCCAGTGAGATTTCATTTGATCGAATTCCCAGCGTCGAAACTCTTCTTTCAAATGGGCTTTGTTGAGCCCACAGAAGGGTTCTAGGCTAGGAAGTGGTGTGTCTGCCCCTTCTTTGGCAAGGCAGTCTGCTTCCTCGTTGCCTTTGATGCCCCTGTGTCCTTGCACCCACATCAGGGTTACCTGTTTGCTTGCTGCCACTTGTCTTACACTTGTTTGTTCACAGACCCAAGTATGTGACTTCAGACCTTTAGTGCTGCTTGGCTATCTGACTTCGAAGTCGTACCTGATCGGCATGATATCTGATTGTCTAGACATGGCTTTGATTTGTTCCAAAATCTTAAGTTGTCCGATCAGATTTCCTGCTTTTGAGTATTTTGTCTGGTACAGTCTGAAGAGTATATTTGCTGCTTCTTTCATGACACATAGGTGCAATGGCGATGTTTAGCATTCCTCTAGAGCTGCTCTAGGGCACGTAAATATTGCTCCTGTGGTTCCCAGGCAAGCTAGCCGCTGCACTTTGAACATAGGTTTGATGTGACCAATAAATCATTTTTGGTTTCAGACCCCATGTCTTACCGAAAACTCTGCGACATGTCCAGCTTACCGCTATAGCCCTGGAAAAAATGTGGTTGATTTGGCTGTTCCATATCAGTTTTTGGTCGTCTGGGTTGGGGCTTTCAGTTCATATTTTTGCCTCCTGGTGAATGGGCCTAATACTGTTTTGCTAGGCTTGACATTGAGTTCCTCGTTTGCGCACCAGCTGCTGATTGTGTATAGGTCTACTTGCATGCGGTCAGAGATTACTCCGTCATGTCTGCCCCTATGGTGACGACCAGATCATCTGCGTAACCTTGAGTCGTGAACCCAAATTCATGTATCTTTACTAGCAGGTCGTCGACAACCAGTGACCACAGTAAAGGGGATAAAACTTCCTCTTGGGGGCAAGCTTTTTCCGCTGTCTCTCCCCCCAGGGTCGCTACAATGATTCTGCTTTTCAGCGTTGCTGTTAGTAACTTTGTTGGTGAAACGTTCACCAAATGAAATTGATGTAGTTTTTGGTATTGTTGAATTGCACACCTCAAGGTCATAATTCAAGCCATAGTTACCTTTTCTTGGTTCTAATAAGCCTTTTTTTCAGATCGAGTGGACTACGGCAGACAGAGGCGTCTCGTCGACACCTCCCCGTGTTTCCACCATGCTTTTAAGCGTGCTCTTTCTCGCCCTCGTCGCTGGATGCGCGAGGGCCGCCGACGACGACACCACCGCCACCACTGCAGGACCTGTCTTCTTGCGCGAACCCCCGAACCGCGTCGACTTCTCCAACACAACGGGTGCCATCGTCGAATGCAGCGCTAGGGGAAACCCACCGCCAGACATCATTTGGGTGCGTTCGGACGGAAGCGCAGTAGGAGACGTTCCCGGCCTTCGTCAAGTGTTAGCCAATGGAAATCTGGTGTTTCCTCCATTCAGAGCCGAAGATTATCGACAGGAAGTGCACGCGCAGGTTTACGCCTGTTTGGCGAAGAACACCGAAGGATCCATACATTCCAGAGACGTGAACGTGAGAGCAGGTAAGGCCTATCTGATCCGATTTTTGTTTTTGCTTGGTTACTCATGAGTTCTTACAGGTCTATTCTGACTCATAGCGATGTCGTTGTAAGTTGATCATTACCGATTATCATTAACAGAACGACATTTCACAGGAATAGTATATTTAGGGCTGGTTGTACAAAACATGTTCACCAACAGTGCAACTAAACTGAGTTCAGTTGCTAAGAAACTAGAAATTTCATTGGCTAATCTCCCAAGCAACTGATGCCAGTTCACTTAGGGCGGAATGTATCGATGAACTTGTTTTGTACAACCCACCCTTAGTGAATTTAAATCTTGTGTAGTGAACGACGGTAGCAGCCAAAGGGATTGTACAAAACAAGTTCACCAAAAGTTCAACATAACTTTCAGTTTCTTAGAAATTAGATATTCCATTGGCTAATTCCTAGCAACTGGTGTAAGTTAACTTAGAGCGGGCTGTACAGAACAAATTCATCGACAAATCCCGCCCTAAGTAAACTTGCACCAGCTGCTAGGGATTAGCCAATGGAATTTATAATTTCTTAGCAACTGACCTCAGTTTAGTTGAACTGTTGGTGGACTCTTTTGTTCAACCCCCTTGGCCAAAGACTGCTTCCGTCGTTCACTACACAATATTTAAATTCACTAAGGGTGTTTTCTACAACCCGCCCTAACAGTTATACAGGGGGTTTAGTTATGACAAGAATCTATATTTCATGAATGTTATAAGGAAACTTATGGTAGTCAGAGGAAATGGATTCTAAAAAAGACTATGGTAACAGACGAAAGAAGTAGAGGAATGAGATACTTTTGAATCTTCCTCAAATGTTATGTTGAAGAGTTTAATTGATGCTGGTAAATCTTTCCGGATACTTGTAGATATTCCTCGTCAGTTATTCAGTTCTATTGATGGAAATGAAATCTCATGAGCCATTATATGGATGCAGTACTCGATAACTTCAAAAATTAGTCTTTTTTAAAGCCACCTTTTACGAATTAACGTTTTGACGTATCTTTCATAGCATCCTAGACCTATTTATATCTCAAATCTATTCGTGTAATTCAAGGATTGCACCATGCCGCAAAAGAGGTGGTAATTTAAGTAACTTATACAAACAGAAATTGATTCAACAGGCGAGAAGTCAACGATAAATTTGCTTCCAATCTATAATAGCATATGGAACAATGAATAAAATTGTCCTGATATGATTTTTTCATGCCGAGGTCTACTTCAAAGTTCCTGCTCATTTCCGTATATAATTTCATAAGGTACCGACGTTAACGCGCTATTGATGTGACTTGACCGAGGCGATGTTGCCAAGCTTTCAGTGACTCTCCTGTCATCGTGACGATATGCTAGGTCTGGGATGAACTGAGCAACGTCGCTTGAACGCATTCGAGTCCGTCACAGGAAAATTCATTCGGGCTGGATTTAGAAGAATTAAAGAATGCTAATTTTCGCCCTAAAAAAAATTAATAGGTTGAGAGTACAATTTAAATTTTTTTATTGTGAAGTTTTGAAGTGAAGGTAATCAATTTGTTTCCAGAATATTGCACGAGTTCAGTATAGCAAAATAACAAAACAGTCAGAAGTTGGATGTCCCTTGAAATGCTGAATCGGAATTGAATCAGTGCCCCTTTGACTAGCCCATGATAACCACGAATTGAATAAAACTGTTATAGTTGTTAAAAATAAGGCCATCTAGCAACTGTATGTCTGATTTGTTGATATTTTTTATTATCTCTTGTAAACCAAAATTAGTGGTCGGAGATAGATGATGCGTTTCGAATTTGAATTTTTCCGATTTGTTTTCAAAAATCTGCCGTTCAATATATGTACCTTGATATAAAGTAAGCCAGTGATTTTTTTGGCGGTTCTACGATAATTATTCATGCCAAGGCTCTTTTTTGTTATTATCGAATAGTCCAAACGGGCATCTGCTTGACTACTCATATCTCACCAACCAGCTGCATGTGCGTGAATGAGTGGAACAACGAACAATAGCGATAGCCAGCATCTTAAGAACGCGCGAGAAGCACTTCCAGCCCTCTGGCTCTACTTCCCAGTCCTTGAAATGTGAATTGGGATTATAATTAGAAATTCCTTGAAAAGTGTATCTCATTTGTTTCTATCTGTTTTGAGAGTGCAGTACTTCGAAAATTCAGAAACGTGGCTGATTGTTATGTCGTTTTCCCGAAATAGTGTTTTAAAAGGCAGGGACGCTACAGGGAGTAGAAACTGTCTACTTTTTACGGAAACGGAATTTAAAAATAGTTTTTTGGGAAAAATTCATAAATTAAAATTGATTATAAACTGTTATGCTTTGCTTCTTTTTTTTTACTTGATTCCTGGATGCATATTCCAATACTAAATCATCAGTGGATCACTACACTTTGTGGAAAATATTATTACAGAATTTGTCATTGATAATTTACCACAATAGTGTGATCATGTTACTCTATTGGTCATGTGGTCATGTAAAATGAATCCTGAATTTTTCACACAATTATATACTTTGTGGAGACCAATCCAAATTACGATAATTTTGTTCGATCTTATGACTATCGTGAACTTTTTCTCAGCATATACGTTTATTTTTTTAGTGCATCACTGATAAACATGTATTTTCTTTACTCTGATAGATATTTTTGATCCATTTTCATGCCCTTCGGTCATACAGGGTGGCAATTTTTAAAATTCGGAATTTTTTGAATAGAACTTTCTCATGTTTTTCAATTGCCAATCAATCAATCAAAGAAAAAAATTATTGTCGGTATTGTGGACAAATAAAATTAGTAATATAAAAAATATAAAATCTTGAATCACTATGAACAGATAAAAGCACCTAAAAATACAAGCAAAATATGTCGCTCTTGCTATTGACATATTCAGTTCTCTCACTTTCTCAGTTGCGAAATATCCTGATGACAATTTTTTACATATTGAGATGTGACCTATGTGTTACCTAGGAAAATTCCATTAAGTGAGCACTTTAAAGTTAACATGCACGTTTTCGGTAAATTAAAGGATGATTCATTAGCATCATACCATTTCACTTCCTCTAGGTCTTTAACAACAAGATTGCTTAATTCCCCATTATTATTACTATGCCACACAAAAGTGATGTCATCCACAAATAGTGGGAATTTTCCTATAATGTTTATAGAAGCTAGGTCATTGATGTATATAAGAAACTAGAGTGGGACAACCACTGAGCTCTGTGGGACACCACAAGACATTGAATTCTTAGAATTTTTTTCCTTTCCCATTTTTTAAAGACCATGTTAAACCTGGTTTTATACGCAAAATATTCTTCATTGTAACTAAACGAATATGTAAAGTTATTCATGTCTCAACATACCTAGCAATTTTATTCAAGTATTAGTTACGATTGATCCACTAAATCAAATTTCTACATTTTTGAAGAGATTCATCCATCTTTTAACTGTTTTGATTTTTTTTTATTCAACTGGAAGAAACCTAGGCAATATTCTTTGTACAGATAAATTATTTTCACGACAAAATATATCTTATCAGATATTCACTATCGAATGAATAGCCTTTCGATCATTTTGCCAACTGCCAAATGAGAATTTATACAAAGTGTTATACATTGAACAGTGTTGCCACACAGGAAACTAATGAGAATTCATCATCAAATCCAGTTCAAAAAGGAATTGTTGATGAGCCCATCGTGTGAATTGAATCAATCGTGAATAATGTTTCCGGTTCCATTATCAATTCACCACCCCAAATGTCAACACGGCTGTTAAATCTGGAAATGTCCAGCGGTTTAGTGAACTCGGAAATCACACCCAGAAAAAACAATACTACAGAATAGATTAGCCGAAGTTGGCATGGCTCTTTTACCTTTTATACGAAACGATTCATTTCTGAACCGAGATTCATGATGTTCTTCCATTACAGCTTTCTAGGAATCGTCGGGAGTTGTAGTCGACTTTAATATTGATTACCATAGGCCTGCGTAGACGTGCGTTTTTGTTTGTTTAGCCATGTTGGGACCATTGAAATTATTTCCGGATGAACTTTTGTTTTACATACAAATGGAAATGCCTACTCTTTTACCAGTTATATTCCGTTGAGTATACACGGTTGCTCATGAAAACTAAACACTGCTTCCCGACTGGTTATGGCATCACATTGAAATGTCTTCTTCCCCTGTAACGGGGCAACATTCTATAGAATTGTTTTCACGATAGGTATTCAAAAGTTTGCTCAAAAAGTACCCGTTTCTTTTTCCAATGTCAAGGAAAGTTTGCCGGTCACAATTGTGAATCGTTAATCATCAACATAAATGAATTGAATAGTTATTTCCACTAGTTAATTGGAATTTTTCTATCGATGAGTTTTAACTTACTTCTATCCATTTTGTGTCGAATGTTTTCTAATTAAATTTCAGCATTTTCTGTTCACTATTGCTGCCAAAATGATCATAATCAGATATTTTTAAAAATTATATTGCGAGTTCTTCAACACAGTAACGCTTAGTATGAAATTCCATCAACTTTCATTGCCCATTTAGACGATCTGGGTTCAAACCCCGCGTCTGCCACTGAGTTGAATGATTGGGAAACCATTCCAACATATCATGACATCGTTTACTCGATTATCGTCGTCGATAGTTTGTACGCTTATATACCCTACTATCAAACAAACTTCTTGGGAATGCTATACGCCGATAATATTTTACCACATCTGTATATGCTCAGTTATTTCCTACTGTTTAGTTCACCAAATCCATTTTCGAACGGAATATGTACTGTACTGAAATACTTTTTTCTGAGTTCGATAATGATGGTAATCTCAACTCCCCCAATGTTTTTAATTTATTCACTCACGCAAACTGAATTCTTGTACGATGAATCTTTATGGTACATAGCAGGGCGATATGTAGGGCAGGGTGGTAATATATATCCTCAAAGATAGTGGGATTATTTTCAATTCATTTGAGAATCTTTCGAATCGATTGTTCTTTTGCGATACAAATTGTATTTTTCTCTGCACCAATATACTATGCGGTCATAAAATTCCCTCAAAGTGTTAGTCAGCATTTGAGGCGTGATTGAAAGAGCTTCCCGACATAATTTATTTTGTTAGATTTTCAAACTTGCTGGTTGTTCCACAAAAACCCGATTTTTGAAATATTTTCCAGAAAAAGTCCAAAGGAGTCGAATCGGGAGAGCGTGCTGGCCATTCTATGCTTCTTCTTATATATTTCTTATATATTAATATTCAAGTGCCGTGTTGTCATATTTCAAAAACCACAATAATTTAAAATATTCCTCTTTCAGCCACAACTATTGACATTCTCGTTGTGATTTACGTATTCAAAACGCATCTTGGTCGTCTATCCAAAAATGATATATGATATATTTCTTGGCGATATCTCAAAAATCCTCATCAGGCGACTTCATATGGCTTTTGAGTTGAAACGAACAATTATTATGTAGAAGTTTTTAGTTTTTATTTTCAATAAACGCAATTTTGAAAAAATGCAAGGCTCTTTTTTGCATGATGAAATGAAACGATACTTTTCGTGATACTTCTGGCCTCTGAAGAATGACAGTTTTTAGAGTTTAGTGCTTACCTAGGCCATCCGAAATTCTAGTCTAAGCCGAACCAGAAAATCTTTTTCATATATTTTTCCATTGTAATATTGAGTTGGTGAGCACTGTATACATTTCTGATATTTTGTAATTCAACTGAAATGCCATTTTCCTCATAATTTTTTTTCCATTTTCAATGTAGAAATAAGATCTCTTACTTCTGAAAATAGGATCCCACTTCTCAAAAGTGAATCAAGTTTATATATTTTTTATAATTTTAGTTGTTTATCAATATCTATGGTTTATTCTTTTTACTTGGTTTGAATAATTTTTTTAATAATAATATTAATAAAGTGTCGGATACGTAAGTTCATTGTTGCTGGTTCTGTTGTCACTTCGTGTAAAATTGGATGGAAGAAAGATTAAATGAATTTTTTTTGCATAAAAAAAAGTTCGCCCAAAATTAGTTATTAATTTGTTATTTCTTGTAAGCTGGACACACAATAGTGTTCATGTAAGGAAAAATATGCATTTGCTTGGTTTATTGTTATAATTTGTTCTGATGATTATTCTTTTGTTTATAAAAATAAGACAAACTAACAATTGTTTATAATGATTATACTGATTTTTTTATTCATACAGCTATCGTAAAAATAAAACGAACCTTTTGAAAACGATTTAAAAATAAAAGTGTATCTGTACATAAACAAATTGGGTACAAAAAAACCACTTGATGACAGAGACCTTGATTCTGAGATACCAGCGATGAAATATCATACGAGAGTATCAATTTTCATATTCGTCTACTGCTCGTTGAAGAGTGAGGGTCTATATATTTCTTGTTGCTGTTGAATAACGGATGTCTTGACAGATATGCTACTTGAAACATGATACATGACTCATACTTGCACCACATGTTGGTTTGATGGCCGAAATATTCTTACTGAATATTTGAAAAATATTTAACGACTTCTAGTGTGAGTGGCAATTGGTGGAAGATTTGAGATAATCATCGCCATAAAGATACGGCCATTTTAATGCACACGGGAACTAATACGGGGTGGCCCAACGAAAACTTTCTGCTCGGATTTACTGAATAACGTCGATTTTAATTTCGAAGGGGACACATGTCAGCAATGGATTCAAACGAAACTTCATACCCCTAACAGGGGCGACTACCCCCTCGCGAATCATTATAGGGAGCATGGGTCGAGTGATGCATTACTTAAAGCCCTCCTCAATCTCTATGCGAACTTTTCTATTTCTTCAAAATCGAATGAATAGTAATTGAGATGTGGTGTAACAGGTTCAATTTAAAGAAGTAATATCTCACTTGTATTTATTGAAATAAAATGTATTAATTGCTTGAATTATAGTAAATTTCCAAAGAAATCAAAGATCTTTTAAAAGAAAAGATAAAGTACAGGAGGTTTAGATAAGTGTGCGAAATTTAATAAATTGAGAAAAAATCTTGAAAAGTTGATATAGAAAGAAGATTGTGAGTACACTTAGAAAATAGAATATGGTTTGAGCGAGGATATTAACCAATTTTGGGTTTATGAATGTTATGTTTCATCGTTTCCAAACATAATTTGTTATTTCCCAGTAAATCCGGGTGAAAAGTTGTTGTTGGGCCACTCTGTATAAATGTAAGATTAAAAATACATTAATTTTATGCGTTGAAAAAGCGCTTGTCCATCCACTGATGTGTCTAATCAACTGGTTCTAACCTTACGAACTCTATATTGAGATGAAGATCACTCTACTAAAAATAATATTGATAAAAATTTTTCCCACATAGTTTTTGTTTCCGAAATGTGCAATAGCTTTTGTCTAGATTAGATCATTATGTGGTCAGAAGCAATAAAGGATATGGAAATTGATAGCCTTGAATTTTTCCAGGATTGGATTTTATTTTTAGTGCATTAAATTAATATTATCTGCATTATGCATTGAAAATATTGAAATGAAAAATTTTATTTGAATTCTTCGATCCAATTAACCGGAACTTGTGGAAAATACATTGTAATGTTTATAATACAACTTCAACTTCAATGATTTCCACATACCATGGTGACGAAAGATTTTCATTCACATTTTCGTTGACGTCCTAAAAACAACGTACCTACGTAATGAAACGCCTGTAAGTTGGGCATAAACGAAGTTGTAATAACATGGAGTTGTCGACGTGATTTCATGAAATGAAATGAAGAACGACACTAACACACTCTTTTGGCATTATCAATAATGGCTTCATCAAAATCTACTTTGGTGCGATCGTTGTAACACAAAGCAAGTTATTTATATTATATTTGGTGCACTGAACTAGTAGATGGAGCAAGCAAGCAAACAAATATCTCAAGGTTCTCAGCAAAGTTGAAAGTGTAAAATATTGGCGAGGCTAAAAATTACGTAAAGGTAAAAGGCAAGTTGTAAACGGAACGAATGAAATTTATTAAAGAAGATGCGAACTAAAAGAAAAACTATTCTGTTAGAACCCACACATAAAAAAATTAACTGTAAATAGGTGGCTGATTTAAAACTAGATGCTTTTATTTGCATCAATGGAAGCTCCTCGATTATGTTTTTTCATTGATTCATTCTTAGTTCTTTATCTTTTAGCCTTCAATTCGCCTCCAGTTTCATCTAACTAGTTTGAAAGCAGCGTCCAAAATTTGCAAACAAAATCCTAATCCACACCAGTGGCGTAGCCCCACCAATTTTATTAACATCAATATGGTATAAAAATTTGGATTCAACAATTTAAATCCCATATTCTTTTCTGGTGATTGGGTTGAAAGAGGATGCAAACACTGGCGTAGCCAAGGGGTAGCTTTATGGACGCGGCCACCTTTAAGTCACCAAAATTACAAGGTTATACATTCGTCAACGTTTGGTGGACCAAAAAATATTATTTATCCTATGTTCAGCCCTCAAATTGAAATCCTGCTTGCTCTACTAGGTGCAAATCGACTATAAGGAAAAATCTCATAGATGTGGAAAGATATTGGACTAAATTCTAGTATTTTGTATTCGATTCTTCATTTTAGCATGGACAAATGTCTCCATGCACGTTATTGATTGAATTATATTGATATCGTAAACGAATTTCAGTCGTCGCCCAGTTTTACGACACCGATGTGAACAAAGAGTACGTAATACGTGGCAACGCTGCCATCTTGAAGTGTCAGATACCGTCTTTCGTTGCCGATTTCGTGAGCGTGGTGTCCTGGCACACGAATCAGAACGAGAATTTCTTTCCCGGCGCATCAGACGGTACATTTATTTACATTTTCGATCGAATTTTTCAGTCGTCCAACAGTATTACCAAACCGAGGTCAATAACGAGTACGTCATCCGTGGAAATGCCGCCGTTTTGAAATGTTCCATACCGTCTTTCGTCGCCGATTTTGTCAGTGTAGCTTCCTGGAGCGACAGCGACGGTAACCAGTACGGGATGAATGAAGACAACTACGGTATATTTATCCCTTGTGTATGGTGTTTTTCATCCCGCAAAATCCCACAGGCTTTTTGTAGAGGGCAGGATTTAATTGCTTTCATTTTTGTGCGGGTGACATTTAGCTATGGAACGCCGTTAGTGTCAAGATTATCGTCAATATAATATTATTAGCAGTTGCCAATGCATTAATGGAAATGAGCTTTTGATTTCCACTAATAGATGGCGCCATGCAACCTATTTCTTCGTAAAGTAACAGCCATGTTGAAGATTAATTTTGAAGAATGTTTGAGTTTCCATCACTCTTAATTTCCAAAAAGTATGAATGCAAAGCATATCAACTTTACACGTTTCAAAAATAGATAATATTCCAAAACATTATGTAAGCGACATCTAGTAGTGGAACTCAGAAGCTCATTTCCATATAAACATTCGTAACAAGTGAAAAATATCTATATTACTCTTTACTGCTCATATGTATTGACGATAATTTCAAATATGAATGAACGCTCAAAAAAAATATCCGTTCAGTTCCAATATACAGTGAGGGGCAAAATAATGGAATAAATTATTTTTTTCAAGAATAGTCGACTTTGGAGACAAAGCCCAAAACAGGTTGTGGGATATGTAAATTTATAGACTTTGAATTATTTGATGAATCAAAAACAAGTTCAATTCTCAAATTATGTATTGCTTCCTATAGCCAACTTCGTGACAGCAACATCATAGATAGTAAAATGTTGCTCAACCTAAATACAACATAACTACAATAATATGACACAGGTCGATTTTCATTTTTAAATAATGATAATTTGGCAGATTTGTCATACTAGTGACGTTATCCAGCTGCGCGTGATGACATAATCGATGATTTTTTTAATGAGAATAGGGGTCGTGTGATAGCTCATTTGAAATGTTATTTAATTCTCTATTCTCTATTCTGATCATTAACACAATTATTTATACAGGATGGCCAAAAAATATTTGATTATTAAATTATATTAATTCACACAAGAAGTATGTAAGTAATTTATTTAATACAAAATACCTTTTACTACTACCAGAAAACAAAAAAAAATGTCAATTTGACGAATAAAAATTGCTTTTTCCTTAAATTAAACGTAAGTAATTAAACCGACGTCCATATTATTCTTGAACATTGTGGATCATTTCTGGGATTTTACGAATTTTTTATCTAATTCTATTCTCTGAATCACGTAATTTTTTTGGATCATCCTCATTAATTTCTCAAAATGTATTGAATTAAATGAGGAGTAAATTAGTCTATAATTTTGTCTACAATTACAACTGAAACTAAAAAGAACTACTCAAAGCAAAAAGTTTAAAAAAATCGAGTTGGCTTGGGTCGCATTTAAGTCAGTTCTGTACATTTTCTTATAAGGACCAGTTAATAATAATAATTAATGATAATTTAAAACTTTATGTATTATTAAGTGTTATCCTCAAATTGATTCTAGGCAAATTGCAGCTGATACAAACATTTATACAGGGGTCAGTTTTACGTGTGCTAAAAAAAGAAATATCCGTTTGAAATTCAGAATGTGCAGGAAATCAGTGAGCATGATCTAGATCGCCTAATGCAAGATTTATGTAATCAAAATCCACCCTTCATTCGTCAAATCCTTTTCAGATTTTAATGAAGTAACTTTCTGTTTAAATAAAAAAGTGAATCTGCAAAACTGCAGATATTGGAGTCAAGAGAATCCTCATTGGATGACTGAGGCACACTCAGCACCCTCAAAAAGTAAACGTATGGACAGGGATGGTCGAGGATTGAATTATAGGTTCTTTTTTTTCGATGGGGCAAGGATATCTTGATTTCTCACAAAAGGAACTTACACCCGACTTTACAGCAGACATTTTTTTAAATGAAAATTATCTTAATTTGCCAAATGAAAACATATGGTTTCAGTATTCTAAGACGGTGCACCTCCGCACTTTGCACTTCCAGTTCGTGATCTTTTAAACAGATGTTTTTCTATGAGATGGATTTTTTCTCCATAATTTTGCCCCTCGATTTATATCGGAGTCAACTAATAAATGTATTGGCCTGAGCAAATATATTTTGGAAGAACTGAAATATATGAGAACTATTTTTGACACTGACGACGCTCCATATTAAGCGGTGCGAACAAAACGTGCTCGCTATCGCTATCCTCTCAGTCGTGACTTTTGACAGGAGCCACACCAAATCACCAAAAAAAAACCACTTGAGACATTCGATTTTGACAGACAAAAAAATATAGGTGTGATATCAATCCTAACTAATTTTAAGGGTGCAGCGTTGCAGCTTTTTTTTGATCTGTCAACGATTTCTCGACTATTCGGTCATTATCATGTTACTTTCACAGGCATATCTTGATCCGTTTCACCGCGACATAGATAATTTGAAAATTTGGTTGTCTCTTCACAAATCCTTGAGGAATTCTGGGGTCTCAACGTTACCAAGTTTTGGCAATCAAGGTGGCTAAAAGCTAAATGTTTGAGTTAATTATTTTCCAATCTATTATATATGTCATATTTATATCAATTTTATACCTCATATAAACTAAAATATGAGAGTTTGATAACAGGGTCCTGCAATCTTCCATATCTCCATTATGGTAATAGATAGATGGATGATTTTACCAGCAAAATTATAATATTTTCTGAGCTCTACAAAATAAAAATGGCACTTACCCAGGGTGTTCTATTACCCCCTGGGCGGGTCCCAACTTTGTTTTTTTTTTTTGTTTTTTTAAATGGTAACCTGTATTTTTTATCCGTTTTTCGGTTTCTACTTGAGAAATGAACTATTTTCCAAAAATATTAACGGATTTCAAGATTTGGCCTGACAGCTTTTTTTTAAATCAATCACTCATAATATTTGAAATTAAGTACTAATTTAATTATGTTTTTTATGGAATTTTTTGAATTTCTTTTCGCTCCCTGTGTAAACAAAACGGTGTAACTTTCGAACCAAATCATCTATCACAATGAAATAAACTCCATAAAGATTGGAAGCAATTGGGCGTCTTCATAATATGAAAATTATACAAAAAAAACGACTCGCAATTGAAAATAAACATGGTTTCTTCGCAAAATTATGTTCATAAATTTTTACAATAATCGTAAAAAAATTTAATAATACGCCTATAAAAAATCGTGAAAAATCATCAGATCCACTTGAAATTCGCACTATATACGCAAAATGTCATATTAATTTCAAAAATTTACGATTTTGCGTCAAAAAATTCACGTATAGTAGTAAAAACACGAAATATGGTGGAAAGTGAACTCCAGATGAACTTTTCAACTCGAAAACGGTTGCAGATAGAGAAATTCTGCGGACGCCAATCGATTCAAAATGATGAAATTAGTATACCTTGAGAATTTCAAGTCGATCGGCGAAAATATAAAAAACTCGAAAAAAGTCCAAAATGAAAAATACAAAATCATCAGATCCATTTGAAATTCGCATTATATACGCATAATTTTTATAGTATAATTTATATAGTATACCTTGTGAATTTCAAGACGATCGGCGGAAGATACATAAAACCCGAAAAAAGTCCAAAAGTCCAAAGGGGTAGACCCCTAAAAATCGAGAAAAATACAAAATCATCAGATCCATTTGAAATTCGCATTATATACGCATAAATTCATGCTGATTTCGAAAATACACGATTTGACTCGAAAAAATTCAAGCGTAGTAGTAGAAAAACGAAATATGGAGGGAATTGACTCCTTTCAACTCCAGATGAACTTTTCAACTCGAAACCGGTTGCAGATAGAGAAATTCTGCGGACGCCAATCGATTCAAAAAGACGAAATTAGTATACCTTGTGAATTTCAAGTCGATCGGCAAAAATATAAAAAACTCGAAAAAAGTCCAAAAGTCCCTAAAAATCGAGAAAAATACAAAATCATCAGATCCATTTGAAATTCGCATTATATACGCATAAATTCATGCTGATTTCGAAAATACACGATTTGACTCGAAAAAATTCAAGCGTAGTAGTAGAAAAACGAAATATGGAGGGAAGTGAAATCCTTTCATCTCCAGAAGAACTTTTCAACTCGAAAACGGTTGCAGATAGAGAAATTCTGCGGACGCCAATCGATTCAAAAAGACGAAATTAGTATACCTTGTGAATTTCAAGTCGATCGGCAAAAATATAAAAAACTCGAAAAAAGTCCAAAAGTCCCTAAAAATCGAGAAAAATACAAAATCATCAGATCCATTTGAAATTCGCATTATATACGCATAAATTCATGCTGATTTCGAAAATACACGATTTGACTCGAAAAAATTCAAGCGTAGTAGTAGAAAAACGAAATATGGAGGGAATTGACTCTTTTCAACTCCAGATGAACTTTTCAACTCGAAACCGGTTGCAGATAGAGAAATTCTGCGGACGCCAATCGATTCAAAATGACGAAATTAGTATACCTTGTGAATTTCAAGTCGATTGGCGAAAATATAAGAAACTCGAAAAAAGGCCAGAAGTCCAAAGGGGTAGACCCCTAAAAATCGAGAAAAATACAAAATCATAAGAACCACTTGAAATTCGCACTATATACGCACAAAGTCATATTGATTTCGAAAATTCACGATTTGGCGACAAAAAATTCACGAATAGTTGTAGAAAAACGAAATATGGAGGGAAGTGAATCCTTTCATCTCCAGAAGAACTTTACAACTCGAAAACGGTTGCAGATAGAGAAATTCTGCGAACGCCAATCGATTCAGAATGATGAAATTAGTAAATATTGTGAATTTCAAGTCGATCGGCGGAACAAACCAAAAAATTGAAAAAAGGCCAGAAGTCCAAAGGGGTAGACCCCTAAAAATCGAGAAAAATACAAAATCATAAGAACCACTTGAAATTCGCACTATATACGCACAAAGTCATATTGATTTCGAAAATTCACGATTTGGCGACAAAAAATTCACGAATAGTAGTAGAAAAACGAAATATGGAGGGAAGTGAATCCTTTCATCTCCAGAAGAACTTTACAACTCGAAAACGGTTGCAGATAGAGAAATTCTGCGAACGCCAATCGATTCAGAATGATGAAATTAGTAAATATTGTGAATTTCAAGTCGATCGGCGGAACAAACCAAAAAATTGAAAAAAGGCCAGAAGTCCAAAGGGGTAGACCCCTAAAAATCGAGAAAAATACAAAATCATAAGAACCACTTGAAATTCGCACTATATACGCACAAAGTCATATTGATTTCGAAAATTCACGATTTGGCGACAAAAAATTCACGAATAGTAGTAGAAAAACGAAATATGGAGGGAAGTGAATCCCTTCATCTCCAGAAGAACTTTACAACTCGAAAACGGTTGCAGATAGAGAAATTCTGCGAACGCCAATCGATTCAGAATGATGAAATTAGTAAATATTGTGAATTTCAAGTCGATCGGCGGAACAATCAAAAAATTGAAAAAAGTCCAGAAGTCCAAAGGGGTAGACCCCTAAAAATCGAGAAAAATACAAAATCATCAGATCCACTTGAAATTCGCACTATATACGCAAAAGTTCATGTTAATTTCGAAAATTCACGATTTGGCGTTAAAAAAGTCACGAATGGTAGTAGAAAAACGAAATATGGAGGGAAATTACTCCTTTCTACTCCAGATGGTCTTTTCAACTCGAAAACGGTTGCAGGTAGAGAAAATCTGCGAACGGCAATCGATTCAAAATTATGAAATTAGTATACCTTGTGAATTTCAAGTCGATCGGCGAAAGGCATAAAAAACTCGAAAAATCTGTCAACGGCAATCGATTCAAACTGATGAAATTAATGTACTTACTTTGAGAAATTCAAGTATATCGACGGAAAAAGAAAATCCCTTTAAAATCATAAAAATACAAAATCATCAGATTCACTTGAAATTTGCACTATTTACGAATAATTTTATACTGATTCCGAAAATATACGATATGGTGTCAAAAATTCCTCAAATAACAATAGGAAAAAGAAATATAATTAGAGAGAGATGACTCCTTTCCACTGCAGATGAACTTTTCAACTCGAGAACGGTTGAAGTTAGAGAAAATCGATTCAAAATGATTAAATTAGTTTCTTGTGAATTTAAAGTCGATCGGCGAAAGAAAAAGAAAATCGAAAAACATCCAAAAGTCCATAAAAACTATTTGTTTGAAATAATGATTTGTTTCATTTGAACTCTTTCGTACTAATCATCACGCCAAATGAAGAATGCATGCATAAGAGAGTGCTCTCTTTTAACAGTTGATAGAAAATGTTATGATATACCATCAGGTAGCTAATACGACGAAAAATATCTCAAAATAATGAAAAGTGTAGGTAATTTGGACGTATTATTAAAAATGTTTAAGATTATTGTGAAAATTGATGGAAAACAACCATATTTTTGCGGAAAACCATGTTTATTTGGACTGCGTTATGCATTACTTAACCAAGCACCATTACCAAATTTCGAGATACTGGTATCTAACGAACAATGGTTTAACTTACTCATGAAAAAATTCAGCCAAACGCAACAACTTGAATTTAGGAGTTATGAGGTGTTGAGCTAAATACCAGGTTTCAATGTGGAAGTATTGATTTGGAATAGACTGAACAGTTTTTTCACTATCCTGAAAAAAAGCATGTCCAACGCGGTCCATTTTTAATTGAGGGTAGTTTTTTCTACAATTTTCATTTTATGAAAAGCCCAATTACTTTCCATCATTATAGAGTTTGTTTCATCGTGATAGATTATTTAGTTCCAAAGTTCATTTTGTTCACACAGGAGTCAGGGTAGCGAACAAAAATTTGAAAAATCCTATTAAAAAACATAATTTAATTTTGGAATTTTTCAATATTTTTTCCATCGATAAAAGAAGCATAGTTTTTTTCATTTCAATATGGGCACTTTATAAGGACTCACACGGTATAATAAAACTTGGGTACGAAAGGAGAAAAGCTTTGTGAAGCCATGCATTAACAACATTTCGAATGTTTTCTATGTCGTGGTAGAAAAGAGCGAATTTTCTTAATGGTTGGATTTTGTCGTGATATTTTCAAAACGATTCGAAATAGGTACGGAATATTAGCAAGAGAAATTATCCAAAATTGACGACATCGTTTTCAGTTTGTAGAAGTGGCAACGTTGCAATTCAAAATTATCCGAAACGAACCAAGATCATTATTTCCATTGAAAATGTACCAAAGACTTGCAATGAATATCAACATTAGGTTTTTTTTTCGTCAATTTGATTATGTGATTGGAAAACTACACTCAACCGTTATCAAGAATCAATCGCATTGAATTGACAACCTGTATAAACTAAACACTTCCTGTTATATGGTTTTTTGAGTCTATTCTATGTTTAGCTTTATAAATCGGAAATATTGAAATATTATCTGCAATTTCCAATTCAAAAATGGAAAAACTATTTTCGAAGCATTCCACGGATGGTGTCTTAAGTGACTTTATAAAACTCGACGGAAGTTCTGGATGTCCAAAGTCCCCCTAGCGTACAATTAATGTATATTTGAACTTTTCAGTTGTCACTCAATACTACGAAGCTGAAGTTGTGTCGGAGTACGTGATCCGTGGTAATACCGCCGTTTTGAAATGCAATATTCCATCTTTCGTTGCGGATTTCGTGAAAGTTGAAGCTTGGGTGGGATCCGATGAATCAGTATACAATTACGATACGAATTATGGTAATTTTCTAGTGTCCAGTGTCTCCAATGTTATTCCTATCAAGATATACAATCCTACAATACCCAGAGGCTCAAGGACGACATTCTTGTGACTTTCACATGGGCTTTCAGATTATTGGTTTTTAACGTAATTTAACTACTGTATATTTTTGCATATTTGGAAACCACGTAAAATAATTTTTGTGATTTCTTAATGGGTCAGTAAATTATTTGAGAAATTAGTTAATTACGATATAAGTGTTAAAAGTGGCATTTCATTTGTGAGGGGGGAATATTGCAACCCCACGAGCAAAACAAAATCACTTTTGCCCAAATGTTTCATACTTACATATTTTTTTTGTACTCCTGAACGCAAAATCTATGGTTTTCAATGCAGAAGCTCCAGCTACAACGGCTAATGCACTTCATTACTGACTGTGATATTCTCTATTTCAAATCTAATAGTATTCATGACAGTGAGGCACGTAAAAAACAATTGATAATTGTTTATTATTTACCACAAATCAATATAAGTTCATAGCTTCTTTGTGGTCGTAGCTATTACTGTTACAAATATAAATACAATGGAAGTTGAAATGGATGATTTAGATTCTTCTTTTTCACCAGAAATCCAGTACGCAACCGTATGAAATTGCTAGAGTCAAATGAAGAAAGTTGAAGGAAAGTTCAATGAAAGCGTACTTCTAGTTTATTTCGAAGAAAAATCGAAGTTATGGAAGTCATCAACGCTGTAGTATAAATTCTCTATAATAAAAGCTGAATTGAAAATCAAGAAAAACGTGGATATAAGTAAATACCATGAATCAAATGAAGCTCCTGATACCAGATATGTAATGATTAAAGTGGCAACCATTTTTGGGTTATTTGGATCATGCATGCCGTCGTGAAAAAACTCTGCAAGTTGGGCTTAGATTGAAGAAACAATACAGTCATTACTAATTCATATTTCGGATACCCAAAACAACATTCAAAGAAGCTTTTGCACCGTTGGACAATACGTGAATCATTACCGTGAATATGCTGTATTACACCCAACTTTTGTTACTCACCGTCGGTTTTTTTTCCTGAATTATTCTAACAACAAATGCACTGTTCAACCACTTGGAATGAATACTTCTTGGAAAAGGCCTTCCACTATTGCTGAATTTCTGAAATTACCAGATCCGCAGCAGTTTACCGGTCATTGCATTCGATTTTCGAAGATCTTCAGCATCTCTATTAGCGAAATCACACTCGAGTTTGACTACAAATAAAACGACATGGCGGATGGAAGTCCTTAACTGTAGCTGAGGGTTACATCGAGGATTCCATTGAAGATAAAAATTAAATTGCTGATGAAATGTTTCCTGGTATAAGTTCTATTTCTGCCCCAGCATTATTTGCATTATTGGTTAGGGTTGAAGGACATTCATACATAAAATTGTCGTCAATACATATTAGCAGTGAAGAGCAATATATTTGTTACTTTTTACCTATGCATATATGGAAATGAGTTTTTGTGTTCCACTACTAGATGGCGCCATACATCCTTTTTCTTTGCAACGCGGCAGCTATTTTTTGGAAATTACTAAAAGAACGTTTAAGTTTCCATCGAAAATATCAAAGCAATGGCAATCAACGTTACAGCTGTCCAAGACACACAGCTATTCCAAAACATGATGTTGGCGCCATCTAGTAGTGGGACTCGAAAGCTCATTTCCATATAAGCATTGGTAACAAACAAGTAATAAATATATTAGTTTCCACTGCAAATATGCATTGACGATAATTTTATGTATACATGCTTAAAGATATTCGTTAAGTTTCAATAGATATCGGTGTCGTCTAATAAATATATGGGTCTGAGCAAATATATTTCAGAGAAAATGAACTATATGAGAACAACTATTTTTATCAACCAACATTACATTTTCTGTATAGTTCTGCGCTTTCTTTTCGGAAAACCATTCTCTGACAAAACACTTTGACCAAATTTTTATTCTTTCTTAATTTTTGTGTTTTCGTCTGCTACAAATCGCTCTTGGGAAAAATCTTGCATTTCTGTCCCTTGATGTATATATAATGTACTATTATGTGATTGTATTTTAACTAAAAGAACCCAAATATGCAAAATCATACAAGTAGGATGTGAGCCATTTCTACTCTAAGTAATTAGAACATTTATGTTATATCACTGAACCAATTTTGATAAGAATCCTGCTTATTAAAAATGTATAACAACCTCATACATTTTTATACAAGTCTGAGCTAGCGTATAGACGTCAAATTCTAGATAGTATGCGCAAAAAAAATTGAATTTTCGTATTTGAAAGCTTGAAATGTATGTGTATGGTATCCTCGCCAATCCAGCACATCACATCAGTCTCAATTTCCAGTGCGAATAAAAGTATAGGCATCATAAAGCTTGATTATCAATTCGATCAATAGGCTGATAAGTTTTATGAAGACAATTCGCATAAATTTAATAGGTACTGTTTTCCTTTTTTGGAACTTCACAAATTTGATCAACCTAGTGAACGCCAAGTTATGGAATTTTTGTTGATCCAATCGTTTATTTCATAGATTTGAACAATTGAAATTTCTGATGCGATCTCACGTTCTTATAACGCCTAGATATTTTCAAAGGAGCTAAAAATAGCTCTTAATAGAAGATAAACACCATATACCCATATATCTGATGTACTTTTATTCAAACTTGGTCCATTTTCGAGCGGGAATCGGGAATGCGCTCTTAAAATAAAAGCTGCCATCAATTTTCCTGGAATCTGAAATGATTTTCATTTGTACCAACACGGCCTCGAAAGCCGTAGCAGATGTTTTGTGCATGACAAAGGGGCATTCAGATTCAGGTACTAGAAGTTGTGCGTCACGTCAGTCAAGGAGGTCGTCCCGAGTTCCAGATGTCCTGTACCTGTTGAAAAAAGATTGCATCTCGTTAAATAAAGTTTTTGTAATTATATATCGATTATTGTTTGCTCACCAGCCAAATCCATTTGAGACGTTTCGTATGACGAATCAACCACGGCCGCTTTTTGTTGAGGCGTACGAAAATACATCTTTTCTTGTGAAAAAGAAGAAAGATTTGTTGTGAAAATAGTATATGCCGGAGTAAGAAAACTGTTTATTTCTTATACGAATTGAATCTCAAAATAGCACCCGAGCAAATAAATCTTACTTCAACTCGCCGGAAAATAGTTGATTTCGCGGTAAATATTCTATAGTTGAGACAAAAACCTGCACTTATTGCGGGTCAAGATACTTCATCGTTAATTTCATCTAGAATAATAAACATTTGGAATAATTAGTTGATAAGTTATGAAATTGTGCATAAATTTTCATTTTTCTGCCTCAGCTTGAAGTACACCTACTTATGATAGCGCTGAAAAGACATGGAAGATTTTTTCCCATTATTATGACTGTGGTATCTCATTATGAGTAAGTATCTAATGAGATAACTGAGTAATAATGAGATACTCAATAATCCCATTAAAATGAGTGTCTCATTATAATAAGGGACATTATTTTGTTAAAAGATGACAGAAAAGTTTAAACTTCTTTTTAGTTGTCACAATATAATGATTATCATGAGATAACTGAGTCATAATAATAAGAATAATTATTTCTTTACAAGAAGGTGACACAACATTAAAAAAAATATATTATTTGCTACGGCTGAGTTGCCACAGTTTGCTACAGTATAATTAGTAACGATCTCAGGAAATCACTGAGTCATTATAACGGAATTATAATAAGTATCTCATTATAATGAGATGACGTAGCATTATAATGAGGTACATTGCAAAGAGGTGACAAAAAAATTTAAAAAAATGTATTTTGCTACTGCTGAGTTGACACAGTCTGCCACAATATAGTTGTAAGTATCTTATTGTCTTATTAAATAACTGAGTTATTATAATGGGATATCTGAGTTGCCTCAATATAATGAGTATCATGAGATAACCGAGTCATAATGAGGAACATGATTTCTTCACGAGGTGACAGAAGATTAAAAAAATATATATATTTTGCTACTGCTGAGTTGCCACAGTTTGCCACAATATAATTAGTAAATATATCATGAAATAACTGAGTCATTATAACGGAATTATAATAAGTATCTCATAATAATGAGATTACGCAGTCATTATAATGATAAACATTATTTCGTTATAAGGTGATATGAAAGTTTAAAAAAATTTTGCTACTGCTGAGTTGCCACAATATGATGAGTATCATGAGACAACTCAGTCATTATAATAAGGAACACTATATCAATACCCGATACTACTTTGTTGCCATAGTTTCCATATAATGAGTATTTAATTAAATAACTGAGTTATTATAATGGGATTATAAGAAGTATCTCATTGTAATGAGATAATTTTGTCATTACAACGAGTAATATTATTTAGTCATAAGGATAGTACAGAAAAGTTTAAGGAAATATGTTTTTGCTACTGCTGAGTTGCCACAATGTATTGAATATCTCTTAAGATCACCGAGTCATTATAACGGGATTATAATAAGTTTCTTATTATAATGAGATAACATAGTCATTATAATGAGGTACATTACTTCGTTATAAGGTGACAGACAAATTTAAAAAAATATTTTTTGCTACTGCTGGTTTCCCACAATATAATGTGCAATTATCTCATGAAATAACTGAGTCATTATAATGGGATTATAGTAATTATAATGAGGAACCTTATTTCGATATAAGGAGATGAGAGGAAAGTTTACAGAAATATGTTTTTGCTTATGCTGTATTCCACAATATAAAGAATATCTTATGAGATAACTGAGTCATTATAATGGGATTATAATAAGTACCCCATTATAATATCAGATCTTTTGTATCATGAGGTATACCTATGGCAAACAATGCCGATGTGGGCTGCAGAAGATGCCTCCTAGCACTTACCGATATATGCATTTTTTTATTGTAAGATGTGGTTGTGTTATAAATCAGTCCTAATCCTTTGATATATTTAATCCCTTGATTTATTGTAGATCATGAATATCAAGCTACTAATTAAAAATTATTTCCGTCGGCACCACCTGTTTTTTGAACGCGCATTTCTCTTATATGAATTATATCCTAGCAAGGACAAATGACCACAAAACTCAAAGAACAACTCATGCAAATCTACATTATGTGAATATTTCGTTTTCATTGAACTGGGAACAACGTCAAAGGAAATACATAGTGGCGAACTGTCACTCCTTTGGTCTTATCAAAATAATTAACTCAGCAATAGGAGCTAGGATACCTCATTTACTAAATTATGTGGTCTAGATACACTGAAAATCTAAAATGAAACAATGACGTACCTAAAACGTAAACGTAATCTAAAAAACCTCGATGCTCTCTTCTACATATAACTGAATAGGAAATCAGTATCTCTTGGCAACTTTGCATAACGTTGCAGATATCTCATTATAATGAGATAGCTAACTCTAACTCATTATAATGAGAAAGCTAACTCTCATTATAATGAGATAGAGAAAAATCTACCCTATCCCTTCAGTGCTTCAGCAGTTAATTCTTGTTGTAAAATTGTTGAAGGCATGAAAAATTCTTAAATTTATACTGCCATTGTGTAGGTACAACCTTGTCAACCTGATATTTTGCGACAATAAACTAGAATGTTTTTGAAGCAACAGAAATATCATCCTTGCCAATGCCTTACAGTATTCGCGCTTTTGTACTTCTATAATCCTTCATTCGATATTACAAAAAAAATATCTGTTACATATCCAAGAATAGTATGACGGGTGTAACATTTTTTCTCGGTACCTGCATTTTGCAAGATAGTAACGGAGACTGATGGAAGTTGATTGTTACAGCATGAACTGGGCATTGTTATTCCTCCCATTCATTGGTGCCCATCGGACGTGTGCAGACTCGGTGATAATATTGTTTCGTTCAAGAATGATGGATGAGAAACTAGTCTCATCAACTTAGTCTGAGAAACACAGTGATGCATATCTTAAAGTCAGTGAGAACAAAATCGATAATTATTGTGATGATCATTTATTTGAAGTTTGACTTTGCAAGTTGTAAGATGTGCGGTGTTGTCCATTGAGGTTGGCGACATATGGAATACGCATAATTACTGTCGACGTCACATCTGTCATTTTGTTGAGAAATGTCATAGCACTGAATCCAAACAAAGAAATCGTATATGGCGTTTTGCATTGGTATTATTTTGGAGTGGTGTTTTTTTCTATTCCCCTCAGTTTTTGATACCCTGTTGGTTTGATTAGTGTGAAGTTATCCACACTTTCCTAGCCACAGTTTCTTATTGTTGGTGGACTTGAGGAGTGAATGTCTGCGGTGTTGCCACACCAATTATTTTTACCGATATCTTCTTATTTTTACAGAGATGTTCACAATCAGTTTTTTAGATTATTTGCGACAAGAGAGACGGGTCGCATAATTTTATTATCCACGGAATTATTTATATGTGTTATACAGAAAACATCGAACTCTCTGAAATAATTCGATTTATAAAATCGTTCGGTAAAACGAGTGCATTTTTTAATGAAAAAACAAATATCGTGACTAACAAATCAGAGAAAATGAGTAACATAAAGTATTATGTCGAAACGTGAGAAATCTGACGCCGAATATTTTGACAATGCGATTATGAATAAGGACTAATACAGAAATTATCCAGTAGAGTTGAATGAATAATCTAATAAGGAGGGTGTTACAACGGATCTGTACCAAACCGTAGGGGAGACGGAAATGGCAAAAATATTCATAAAAAATCATTTTCCCGATTATTACGGCGCGAGTCACCTTGAAATAACACAGAGGCTATTGAACACATCAATACCAATGCGTACACATAGAAAAATTTCTGTACCAAACCGTAGGGGAGACGGAAATGGCAAAAATATCCATAAAAAATAATTTTCTCGATTATTACGGCGCGAGTCACCTTGAAATAACACAGAGGCTATTGAACACATCAATACCAATGGGTACACACAGAAACATTTCTATACCAAACCGTAGGGGAGACGGAAATGGCAAAAATATTCATAAAAAATAATTTTCTCATTATTACGGCGCGAGTCACCTTGAAATAACACAAAGGCTATTGAACACATCAATACCAATGCGTACACACAGAAAAATTTCTATACCAGACCGTAGGGGAGACGGAAATGGCAAAAATATTCATAAAAAATAATTTTCTCATTATTACGGCGCGAGTCACCTGGAAATAACACAAAGGCTATTGAACACATCAATACCAATGCGTACACACAGAAAAATTTCTATACCAGACCGTAGGGGAGACGGAAATGGCAAAAATATTCATAAAAAATAATTTTCTCGATTATTACGGCGCGAGTTACCTCGAAATAACACAGAGGCTATTGAACACATCAATACCAATGGGTACACACAGAAACATTTCTATACCAGACCGTAGGGGAGACGGAAATGGCAAAAATATTCATAAAAAATAATTTTCTCGATTATTACGGCGCGAGTCACCTTGAAATAACACAGATGCCATTGAACACATCAATACCAATGCGTACACATAGGAAAATTTCTGTACCAAAGCGTAGAGGAGACGGAAATGGCAAAAATATTCATAAAAAATAATTTTCTCATTATTACGGCGCGAGTCACCTTGAAATAACACAAAGGCTATTGAACACATCAATACCAATGCGTACACATAGAAAAATTTCTGTACCAAACCGTAGGGGAGACGGAAATGGCAAAAATATCCATAAAAAATAATTTTCTCGATTATTACGGTGCGAGTCACCTGGAAATAACTCAGAGGTATTTAAACACATCAATACAAATGCGTACCTATTATTTCTTTGTGATAGCCAAATGAGCAAAACGTACTTTTCAGTACCTGAAAAGTCATTCACTTTTGTAAAATATGTTGATGATTGGAAGCATCATATATAACTTCCAGCCGCCATTGTTCATAGAATAGATGTTTTTTTTGTAATATACTTTTGAAGACTGCTTCATTTCTCCTACTTTGCCTCAACTACTATAAACACTGTAGGGCCAAGGGCAAAACAGTGGAAAATACTTATGTTTCAAGTACCTATTTTATTTTTCACCTTTCTACTTGACAAATACCCTTTATTCTCAGGTATACTTCGGAAGATAGCCGAACGAGACAAAGGATCAAGATTCCAAAGACCTTGAGTATGATAATGTGTTCTTTGCTTCGATTTGATATTTTTCTTTGTGAACGCCTCAGTGTTATTTCGAGGTAACTCGCGCCGTAATAATCGAGAAAATGATTTTTTATGAATATTTTTGCGATTTCCATCTCCCCTACGGTTTGGTACAGATCCGTTGTATCACTCTCCTTATTAGATTATTCATTCAACTCTACTGGATAATTTCTGTATTAGTCCTAATTCATAATCGCATTGTCAAAATATTCGGCGTCAGAGTTCTCACGTTTCGACATAGTACTTTATGTTACCCATTTTCTCTGATTTGTTAGTCACGATATTTGTTTTTTCATTAAAAAATGCACTCGTTTTACCGAATGATTTTATAAATCGAATTATTTCAGAGAGTCCGATATATTCTGTATAACACATATCAATAATTCCGTGAATAATAAAATTATGCGACCTGTCTCTCTGATTATGAACATCTCTGTAAAAATAAGAAGATACCGGTAAAAATAATTGATGTGGCAACACCGCAGACGTTCACTCCTCAATTCCACCAACAATAAGAAACTGTGGCTAGGAAAGTGTGGATAACTTCACACTAATGTTGGTTTGGACATTATTGTTTTCATCTCTAACAGTGAATTGTGCACAAAGGGAATTATATATTGGTTGAATACAGGTACATATCAATTAAAAAGGCATATAACCTACAAACATTTATTATTTCTGAAGCATATATGAGTTTGCTACTCGGGTTACGATATTCTCAGAATGGCTGACCACCAAAACTCACTCGGCACAGTGCAAAACTACATAAGAAACAAATGTTTGGAGTTTCGTGACCTACCCCCAACTCTGACGTCACAATAATGCAGCGTATACTTTTTTGTCTTTCCATTTAGGAAAAAAAGTTATTCTTCATAACGAATTCTGCTCATTCTAGAACTCAGTTTTGATTTGTAAAGTTTCGAAATGGGTCAGTCGTATACGACGAGTGTCAAAAAATGTGAATTTGGTACACGGATCATAATTGAAAATAAGAAAAAAGTAGCCAGCTTTTTATAGGGTTTTGTTAGAGTCAGTATCAATATTGTACTAATTATAGGAAAGAAATAATGTGTTGATAAAGTATTCTTATTTCTTAAGGACAGACATCAACTATATCACAAAACGCCAACCACAACTGACTATTTCTAAGTGGCATCCTTATAGTACACTACATTACCGACATTAGAGATGTGCAGTATTAGAGATGGGCACTATCATTATTCAATATTCTTGTATTGAAGGGCCAGAGACCAACTTCAGCTGTTGATGGAAATATATGTTTATTAACAACATTAATTTAACATTTTGTTTAATGGTTTTGTGAATAATTATTGGTATTGGTCTGATCATGAACCTCTATGCTCTTTGCGGTATTAGCTGAGAAAAACATTGTATCTGTTAGACATTTCCTCCATACGATTATTGAAGATATCTGGTTTTTGTTTATTCAAATTTACTTTTTTCACTCTGTTCAGTATGGACCAAATTTGACACTTTTGAAGAGAAAGTCTTGTTTTCGGAATTAGGTACTGATGAGCATTTTTGAAAAGTTGTTAAATTTTTGTAACGAGATAACCTGTATATGTCTGCAAATTTTTATAGAATTTTCCGGGTTGATAGGTTTGTTGATACTGAAAGAAGATACTCTGTATCATTATTTCGAATATTTCTATCAACTAGTTTTTCCATCGTTTTGACCATAAACGATAGGAAGCAAATTGGTCTGAATGCCTTGGCCTGGGCATAGGATGGTTTCCCTGGCATCGGTATGAAGACCACTATTGACCTTCGCCAGGTGTTGGATACGTACCTGTGAGCGAGGCTCGTCCTGAACATCCTGACTAGGTAATGAATCAGTAGGTCTGCTCCTTGCTGTAATAGTCTTGCAAAATATCTTTTTAGGATTGTCTTCTCTCTGTATACCCCTCGCGGTACAAATTGCTTGCCGATGACTCTTATACTTCATTGCAAATGTGTTGAAAAATTCAACAAAAACAACGAATTGAAAGGCGTTTTTACTGCTTAAATTGAAATTTGGCAGCTACCAGTAAACAATTGCTTATCGCCGCATCGTCCAAAGTCTACTTGTTCAAAGTGAGCGTTTTAAAGGTCTACATGAAGAAACCTAAAAGCTTATTTCAAATATGACTACTAGAATATCAAGTGTGCTACATTTTTGGAATGGTAATTTCAAGCTCTTCTGATGATTTTTCCATCAATAAATATTAATATAATATGATTTGAAAAAATTAATTAAAGTGTTTTGAAATTATTCCCATAGAAACGAATAATTTTTGACGGGGAAAAAGTTACAGCAACTTTTCGAAAAGCACATCTAGAGAATTCCTATCCACAACACTTCCCAATAGGCAATCCGCATGGACCAATCATACCTCTATTTTAGTTGCGCCTGCGTGGTGTGCAATGTAATTTTAGGTTACGTTGAGGATCAACTTGGATATCAGGGTCCAGTTTGGTTAGATTAGATCATGTTTCCTTCTTTTATGGCTTAAAAATGAAACAAGAAGGGAACATGATCTAACTTAACCAAACTAACCTTGCTATCCAAGTTGATTACTTGGGACTACTATGCCGCCTTAGGATCGATTCAAATATACCGCCTTGGCCAGGATAGTTCTGATTGGTTCATGCGAATTGCCTATTGGGAAGTGTTGTGGATAGGAATTTTAGCTGTGCTGGAATACTATTATGCCATACGTTGTAAACAAGCCGAGTTCGACCATTCAAACCAGGCGGTCAGGTCCGTTATACAGGTCCTGTTCCCGCCCGTTACAGTATTATTTGCCGTGGCGCCCATACATATTTTATTCAATCTTGACGCGTGTTCGTTCAAAATTGAAGGAACCAACACAATAAAACTTGCATTGAAAATGATTCTCGTGATTTTTCCGAATCTTGTATTTTAATTTTGCAGTGGTTAATCAGTTTTACAAAGCTGAAATTCTGACGGAGTACGTAATCCGAGGCAACACGGCCGTGCTCAAATGCAGCATTCCCTCTTTTGTTGCCGATTTCGTACACGTCGAATCGTGGATAGACGACCAAGGCAACATCTTGAAAGTGTCCGATGATTATGGTAATTTTAAAGTGGATTTGCTCGTTATTTTCAGTTGTGTCGCAGTACTATGTGACCGAGGCCGAAAATGAATACGTCATTCGCGGAAACTCGGCCGTCATGAAATGCAAGATTCCTAGTTTCGTGGCCGATTTCGTCGTGATTGATTCGTGGATATCCAGCGAAGGCCAAGTTCATAAGTACAACGATAACAGCGATTACGGTACTTCTGAAGTTCCTCCTACAAATAGGGTTATTCATTATGAAGAACCTACCATTTATTAACTTATTGACGTTATTATTGAATAGACAGAAAAAAATCAAATGAAACTGGTATGGCTGGCTTTATTTTCTGTGAAAATCCTTCAAAAACGAGATCAAACAAATAAAGGGGAATATCAGAAATATTAACTGAGTTAATCGTTGAAAAATCCTAATTAAGTTAGCTAGTTCACTCATAACGCGCCATTCTTTTTGTTAATCTACATTTGTTTATTCGTCCTGTATTATAACGACGAAATGTTTGATAATCTGGTTTCTCGGTTCAAATAAGTTTGAAATTGGAATAGTTGAATTTCCACGGTCAGGCCCAGCTTGTATACTCTACGCCGTCCGTACATTGAAAAATAAAATAAATAACAATATTTTCTGTGCTGCCTAGGATTGTTTGTCTTGTTCTTGATTTCCCGTGCGAATGTCCCTGCGATCAACTTAGTTGTGGGTCGTAGTGTCATCCGTGGGGAAATATCAGTTGAACGGTTGATTATTATTCATTTGGCAGGGACAGGACAATTACAATGTTGTCCGACCTACCCTGTCACTGATGAGAGGTAATAAACCTCGAAACATGCATGTCGGCAGGTGGTCATTCCCAGCCAAGTGAAGGATAATCTTCTGTTCAATTACAAGCACTTGCAATTGGGTCTTCTTGGAAGAACGTTGCACAAATATCTGTCAGATGTGGTTCATTGTCCGTCGTGGTAGTAGCCGGGGAAGTAGTTGTTTTCTGACAGATGTTTGCCTTTATTTTTCCACTTGGTGGAAACGCTGTGAGAGAAGGGTACTCCTTTTTCATTTCAATTTTTTGATACCTCTCTGGCACAATCTTTTCGAACTTGTTCGGAATATTACAATATTATGGTGTGACAAAAATTTTAAGCAATTGGTATTTTGGGAAAGCCAACATTACGAAATTAACAAATATATTTGTTGAATGACATATCCTCAATAAAATACAGTGATGTCGCGATAATCCGGATCAATTCAAACCAGGCTAATTTGGATTATCATGATATTTTGAAATGGGCCTCCGAAATTCTAAACAAAGGAATAAATAATCTATTACGCCATTCTATAAACAAAACGCTCATAAAGTAATCAAAATAGGCAAGTAAGGTAAGCTCGGGTAAGTGTGACCGTGATTTTCATTAGTTCGCATTGAATTTAGTCAGTGGCGTGGAAGAAGTACTCTTCTAGACGTATCAACTGATATCTAGTTGATACGTCTAGAAGAGTAAACCAAAGAAGACCACGGCAAAACCCGGAAACCAACCAAAACAATAATTACTTACTTGTAAACGATGAATGAAGTATACAACAATATTTTTAATGATAACATTTTATTAAAGTTATTTAGGAATTGAAAATGGTTTCCTTCTCAATAAATGTATGAAAAATGAATATACTATCCTTCAAATGGGATATCTTACTGTTAGTTCTCATTTTGTTCCAACCGAACGCTTTTACAGGAAGTTTTCTTTACATATCTCCAAATATTTCCTCATTTGCACGGTAAGTAGGTAATGGTGTTACAAAATAATAATACAACCTGTATTGTCTATGACTTCTTTTATTTTGAATATTTCGTATTACATGAGTACCTACATACTCGCACTGAAACAGTTTCATTATTTATTTCAAGAAATATCTTTCAACCAATATAAAAAGTGCTTGTGTTTTTTATGGCTTACTTCTAGAATATTTTTCCATAATTACTCTAACTAGCTCAATTAGAATATTAAACGATTATTAATTCGAACACTGTCAAGGTAGATGAATTATCTGATGAAATTTTGAAATAAGGAAAAAGCGTCTTTACAAAACACCAATAATATATAAGAAAAGGAAAAGAAAATTTCTATGTTTTTATACCACTTTAACCCTTCTTCTACCACGTAGTAACGGCTACATCTATCAATTTATCCAATAATATACGTATATAATGAATGAAAATTTTTCAGCTACAGCCATACAAGTTCAATTTGATTTTTTTGTAAATATAATAAAGGAGGGGATATTTATAATGAATAACCCTGTACGTATATTCATCGTAGATGATCAAGTCATAATCACTAAAAACTTGCTTTTGAATCTTCTCGATCAAGTTGAAGGCTTCTTCAGCATTGTCACTGAAAACTATGCTATCATCTATGATAAACTCAATCAGAACATACTGCGCAAAACGTACATCCTTTCGTCCTAGTTCTCCTGCATTCCTGGCCCTAATCCGCTTATATATGCTCTTAGATGTCCAAGTTCTTAATTTCAGACACTGTAAGAGCCGTGCGTTTTAAGTATTCTAAATGATTCGAGGTCTCCTTCATCTAGCCACCAAGAAGTTCCTGGTGGCTTTTTTATAATGAAAACAAACCTATATGAAGTTAGCCAGACGTTAATAAAAAATTAATAACATATTAAGTATACCAGAATTTGCCTCTTTTTGCCGCTAATTAGTTATAAATTTGACTCTTGAAAAAAATATCGATAATTTTGATAACTCCTGTAATTTTTATTGGCTTTCACTTTTCAAGTATCCACAAATTGTTGCGATTTTGTAGCAACAAGTTGTTGAGAGAAAATATTCATCCCTTCTTTCTTTGAGAAAATATGCAATGTTTGCTAACCTTATAATATGAAGTTTACGAGACAACTACTGCTTTCTCTTCGTTATTTTTCAGTGTGTAAAATTTTTTCGTCCCTCCTTATTAACCAAAAATAAAAATGCAATGTTTCGTTAACTTAATTAATTATTATCTAATCTGACGGCTGAATTATTTATAATTTGTCGTACGCTGATTAGTTTCATATCAAAACCAATTATTTCATTTCTATCGCATTTGTCAAAACAACTGAGTAATCTTCAAGTACCTATCTGTGAATTTGCCGCTTCTTTAGCGCTAATTGTGAAAAAAAATTATCATCAAAAAAGGACGACGAAAAAATTATGAATACTTCAAAATTAGGAATAGAAAAAAATTGTGAAAGTTGTCTTGATTACCTCATATGAAATTTGCAAAATAACGCAATTTTTTAAAATAAAAGAGATACGAATATTTTTCCTCAACCGCTAATTTGGTCAAAAACGCCGCAAGTTGTGGATAATTCAAAAGTGAGAGAAGATGAAAATTAGGGAAGTTATCGAAATGTAGTATATTTTTTAAAGTCTCTTCTCTTCGCAACTAATTAGCGGCAAATTCTGGATACTTCAGAACTGAGGATATGCATATGAAGTTACAAAACATCTGATATTCAAATAAAAATAGAGCAAAAATTTGTTTAGCCTCCAATTAATTCGAGAAAAAACGCGGCAAATTGTTAAAAAAGTAGAAGTTGCCGAAGTTATTTCGTATGAAGTTGGCTGAACATCGTAATATTCTTCAGAAAAAAAAAGAGCAACGTATTTTTCCCCACAATTAATTCTCGATAAAAAAAGTGGCATATTATGGAGTAAACTATTATTAATTTTTTTAAATCCATATGTCGGTGAAAAATAATCTATTTTGAAATATTAGCGAGCACCTTTAATTCATGAATTCTTTTGTTTCTTACCCATAAGTAGTTCTTACGTTTTCATCTTGGACGTTTGTGGAATTTTTCATTCAGTAATTTTTTACTCATAATAAATTTTGTACAGTTTAATTTATGACAAAAAATATTTTTCCATAATTTGTTTTATCATTAGTTTCAGTAGTAATATCTCTAAGACATTGATAATGACAACCGAAAGCTCGTTCCTTGGTAACATTTGTCATAAAATTATGAGGCATTTTTTCAATGTCCGAGGGATATTCGGCGGAGTTTTTTTTTGACAAAATAAGTAAATTTATATCTCAACATAACGATACATTTATTTATTCATTTATTAAAAGTTTAGTGAAAGCACAATTATTAAAATCTAACTCAACATTAGATTCGTTACAGTTCCCTACCATAGAAGATCTATTACCACGCATAATATTTATGATCCTGTTGTGGTGTTCTTGATCGAGGTTTAAGTATGGTTTTATAGAATTTTGATTGCTATTGCCGGTAATTTTTCAGCAATTGTTGTTCTTCTGCACTACTTTTTACCAATTCGCTAACAGCAGTTGATCTATACGAGTGATTTGATATTTTTCTGTCCTTTACATTCGAGCCAATTGCCTCAGCAGCAGATTTAGTCCATCCTTTTATTGTATTTCTTCCAATAGGTACATTATCGTACCATTGTTAGTTTCATATTTCCAGTGTCGATTTGATTTTAAGAACAGTCGTGGTGTGGTTATATTGTCGCCTTGTTTTGATATCACTTTAAGAAAAAGACGTACCTACAGGACAGCTTTCTCTGGCACTACTGGAAACCAACCATTTACTACTTGTACAGCTTTTAGAACCACCTTGGCATGTTCTACTGAACACCGGATTGTATTCAATGCAATTTGTTGGAGAGTCATCGTTATTTTTCTCGATTTGAAGAAAGTCCACCTATATAACAAGCAACTGCCTCTCCTCTTCGCCACGCTAATTCTACAGCAGAAATATGTTAAAATTTACGCATAAGACCTTCAGGGGTATTTTCATCCCATAGCAATATCATTTTGCTAACTTTAGACAAATTTAACGAAACTGAACTGCATGGACTTAAGTTTACATGGGTCTGCTTGTAGTTTCTTCCTGAATGCATCGCGGGCGTCTCGGGCTGGTTTAATTACTGTGTTGTTAAACGGTTCAGTCATAATATTATAGTCATTATAGTACTTTTCTTGCAAAAGTTTGCACGAAACGTTCCACATTGTCTTCACCGATGCTTTTTTAAATTCGTCCCGCCTTTCTTTTTCATATTGACGGCCCAATATTTTAGTATCAACGCCAATTCTTCTGAGCTTCTATGTTCATTTAATATATTTGTGACTGTAGATTGTATTTCTGGGATTTTTTTCTTTGATTAGCGCATTTATACTTCTAACATTCGCCTTGTCAAAACGTGGAATGAAGTTGCTAAACTCAATCGTGTTGTCATAGTGCTTGATAATTATTGCACTGAATGCAATTATTGCAGGTAATATCCCAAGAACATGACAAATAGCCGACTATTATTTTCTTCATAATTCTATCGAGAGTACCTTGTATTTTGACAATTTATTGAGACCATATAATAATAACCACTTCGGGTGGTCGGTGTTCACTCCAAGCTAGCACCAGACGAGATTGCAGTGTTGCCAACAAGTTGACCAAGCATGCCGCTACACTAGTCGAAAAATTCCGCTACATTACAGCCAAAGCCGCTACGGTCGTTATGACGTAACGGTGCCTGCGCATTGTCCTCATGTCTCAAATGATGACCTTTGAATAATTGAAATTCTTATAAAATCATGAAAGATTTGCCACACACCGGCAAACCAAACAATTACACAATGGTATTTGTTTTGACAATTGACACAGGATAGATAGAACTCTCAAGCTCAACTCTTAACAGGTTTATTTTTTTACCTCAGCTACATGGTTTCGGTTACGAATTCTGTGTTCGTTGCTCTCATTATTATTAACAAGTCATACTGAAATAAGCCGAATAAGCGACACTGAAGTAAATAGATTGAAATTATGAAGTAGAATATTTTCCGTCGTTCACTCCTCGAACATTTCAGGATATTCCGCTACTTTATCATAGAATTTCGCTACTCCGCTACAGGGTGCATAAATCCGCTACGGTAGCAGAATTCCGCTACGGTTGGCAACACTGCGAGAGCTAGATTGGCATCTAGACGACTCACAATAGTCACAATACACTTGCTTTTCAACAAGGCATGCGGTCGCCTATCGATCCGATTTAAAGTAGTTGAGAAAAATTCTCGTACCTACATCGGATTCGAACCGACTATCGCTATGCTGGAGTTTCGAACGACCTGTGCCATTAGACCGCTAAGCCACCGGCCACCATGAACTCCCGAGAGCTTTAGCTCGAGGGAGTTATTCTTTGATTATTAATGTTCATATGGTCGAATTGAATTGTCTCAAAATACAAGTTACTCGAGATGAATTAAAGAAAATAATAGTCTCTATTTGTCAGGGTCGAGTGATATTCATGAAGATTATTTCATGAACAAATATAATCGTTCATATACTCTTTACTATTCACGGTATTTTCTGGGATGGATTTGCTTATATATGCATTGATTTCTGTCATAGAAGATAACCCAAAACGAGACATTTCAATTGTTGAGCGACTGAGTTGTCAACGTTTGACACTTATACAAACAAAAGAAAGCTTTGTTTACATGAATAGCCGTGTTTACCTAAATATCCGGTTGTGTTTACTTAAATAGCCGCTCATATCACATATCATGTGACTTTAGTCATGAAATTTCATTGGTGTAGCAATGTGTGAATGTAATAATCAATGTAATGGTTGTCAGAACTGTCAAAAAAAATTCAACTAAAACAATTCCATTCGTCGTTTATATTTCATTAACAACGTAATTTTCAAAGCATAATCAATACATACCTGAATGCGTAAATATCAGCGTAATACAGATCAATTGCAGTCCGATTTTAAAGATTAGCCGACTGAATGTTTTAAATCTGATTAATAAACCATGTTCGTGTGTAAACGAACCATTATCGCATTTATTTTGTGAGCTGCCTGCTAAACCGGCTAAAACTTTGAAGGTTTCTCAACTCAACCCCTTTCTATCGAACATGTTCACGGACACATCTTGTTAGATTTGATTTTCTGCCTGATTGATGTAATCCAACAGAATATCGATTGGTGTTGAAAAAAGAAAATGCATTCTACTCCTGGCTGAAAGTGAGCGACGAACTGTTTAGTATAGCATAAATAATAATATCTTTGATATAGTTGTTTGTTACAAGGCTATCGTGTCGATAACAGGTGCATTTTAATATTTCACGATATTGATGTGCTTTCTGAGTCGTGACCGTGAATAAAGAGACAGAGAATTGTCGTGATAGAATATATGCTAGTGGCAGTATTATTATTAAAAGAAAACTTATGTTTTGTGATCATTTCAATAATTTTTAAATTATGTTATAAGTAATGGAAAATAAGTACAAAATGTTTTTCAGATACCATTCAGGTTGGCACGAGTTGGCAATGATGATTGAAAAAATCGAACTTGGTACATGTTGAAGCAGATTTTTTATATTCAGTGTGTGTAATTTGAAACCGAAACACTCTGTTCTTTCATAACCCGTCGACCGATTTTGAAAAATTATAATTTATAATTTTCCCTCAAGTCAATCCATAAGTACTGGGTTTTAAATCAATCCATAAAAAAAATTATTTGATATTGTGGTAGTTCTTTCTATACAACACCCTGTATAAAAAATGTGTGTAATTCATTTGAGAGTTACAGCGTATTTTTAGTTAGACATATTCGCCATATTATTACTAAAACAAGTAGTAAACGTGTGTATACCACAGAAATTCAATCTAGCTCGAAAGCTAACAAAAAAAATTTGAAAATCTGTTTCAACACCCCGTATCTAGAAAACTAGTCATAGGATTGAATAGGGCCCATTGTCACGTTTGGTTACAAGTTCGAGTACAATAACATAACAGAGTTTCAGAAAATTTGACCGGTCGCCACTTTACATAAGAAAAGTGCTGGGTCCTTTCTTTCATTTCTGAATGCACCGCTCATACTAAAGTTATACATCCATTTTATGCAGTGGCGGATTTAAGGGAGGGCTGTAGGGGCTGCAGCCCAGGGCGGCAGATTTTTAAGGGCGGCAAATTTTAGATGCATGCTTTTTTTAGTTTGAAACGTAAAAACAAGAAAAAGATATGTTGAAATTTAAAATCTAGAAGTTCTGAACCGAAAATATCTTATATTTGTAATAGCATTTACACTGGTGAATGGACCATTCTAATAAATCAGTGAAGGTTTATGATGGGGAAAAAAATCTGGTTTGAGTCATTTATACAGTCATCAGGAGTTCGTCTGACAGTCAGATAGAAATGACAACATTGCGGACGTTCAAATGTCGCGTTTTGTGCAAAATATATAATACATTTTGGTCGTTTCGATGATAAGACGATGAACACCGAATATATTTGACGGTCGTCGGGTGTCTGGATTGTGTAAAGACGTTGTAATGATATCAATTTGCAAATTTTTTAAACATAGTGGCGAAACATCATGGTGATCTGTTTTCTCGGGTTTCTCTGCGTGTTATGTGTTATTAGTCCTTGGAAGGACCATTTTCACGACGTCTCATTTGCCATCGTCAGATGATATTAATCGTCTGAAATTTCGAACTAGACTGGAAGTTAATTTTGAGATCTCCAGTTGGAATAACTGATGTGAGCGGAGACAATTGAGATGATTAATTGTCTAGTAGTTCCATGACAAGTTTGAAAACTGATGAGGGAGGCATGGAAAAATACATTATATACATTTTCCGAAATTTTGAATGAATTAGGGAGAATAGGAACTGTGTTTCAACGATCAGATTGTCCTATTTATTTTCGTTCATCAGGGAAATGAATAGGGGTTCTTCCATTTTCAGCCAATGCTAAGTCAGAAGAACATCAATCTTTAGAAAATTCTGTTGTTTCAGAAATATACCTAACTTATCGATTTTGTTGTGAATTGACTGAATGTTTATTAATAATATAGTTATTCGACTGTCTTTTTCGTTTGACCTAAAGAAGAATTTGAATTTGAAAGGTGTTCGTTTGAGTGACTGTTACTAAAACAAAAATAATATGATTTCCTATTCAATAAATTTGCTATTTCCGCATTTTCGATTTCTTATGAAATGTTGATTTCTTCTAATTCTTGCCCTTGAATTTCTACTGCTTCAGTTTGAAACAAACAATTTTCAAACAACTCACACCATAGTTTGTTTTGCATAATACATCATTACATTCTAAAATTTTCGCAAAATTGGAATTTATATTGTGCACCACTTGTTTTTATAAATAAATTATGGTCTTAATAATATGATAATTACATTTGTATTTTCCATTCGGAAAAGGATTTTGTGAATGGAACCTACATTCGTCGTTTTTTCCTCTAATACCAGAGTAATACCTCTAATTAACCAGTAATACCTGTAATTATTATTTTTACTATTAAACATTTAATTCAACTCCAAATCAAATGAAATATTATTTATATATTGGAAAAAAAAGTTACAAGTTACAAACTGATAATTTAATCAAAACATAAATTAACTTGGGGGCGGAGATTTGTCGCTAGCCCTTAGGCGGCAAAAGTTTAAATCCGCCACTGATTCCATGTATAAAAAAATACGATGACATGATTGAACATTTTATTGTCGCGGACAAGGAAATATCAATTTCTGAGTAATCAAGCCTTAGGGTAATATCCGGGAAACGTTTAACCGCAGCATATTGATGAACATTATACTTTTTGCTGAAATTGGGTGGCTGATAATCTACTTGACATGCATTAGCTAGTCAGCAATCGATAAGGGCACTTGACTAATCGATATTTGTAGACTCTGTCGTGGCCAGGGAAAATATTTGGTCAATGCACTCCCTTGCACTCTGCAGTTTTGTGTGCGGTGATTTTTTTCCAAGTGCATTTATACAGGGTTTAAAATTACGTCAAAGTTTCTCATCCCAACAATTATTTAAAGAATTTTTAACCTTGAAAGCAAATTAACTCTTTGAACTACGAATAATTACGGAAAATTATACAGTATGTTTTCTCCACCATAAAAATTGGAAAGCTAAGTGAAATTTGGTTATTTGGATCATAAAACCAAGATTTGCCTTCCTCCATCTCAAATCCCAATTGGGCTTTACAAAAACAAATGAGTTTTGTGGATAACAATACAGCACAACATGGAAGTTGAACTAAATTTGATGTCTGATCAGCTATGTATGCGAACACAATGTTCTTGACATTCGAGCCATAGTTATCAATGCCTCTTGAACGATCTATCAACGAAAATTGGTCGAAATAATGCCTCAGTAAATACCGGACTGACTAAAAAACTAAAGACTGCATGCACGTTTGTAATACGCATAAAACAATTATAAAAAAATTAACATCGACCAGCATCGAATTTTGTACTCAGAGATTATAGGCAGAGGATGTGATGTGTCATCAAAATCATGTAGTCGTCGAGACTAGACCCAAAAAAAATTTATGAAAACCTGAACGTTGAGACATCGTATCTGTTCTACGAGTTAGACAACTTTCTATTTGTAATAAATTTCCGTTAGGAGGCCTTTTTTTGGAACCCAATATAATCAATATTTTGATGGGATTTTTTTTTATAACAAATGTAAAGGAAATTTTGTGGGTATTTCAAGCGTGTCCAAAACTCCGAACATCGAAAAGTATGGCGTCAGAAAGTTTAGCCCCTAAACAGCCTATTTTTCCAGAATCGTTCGATAAAAGTATACCAAAGGAAGTGGGAAACATGGGGAAAAAATGTTTGAAAAATTCTAGTTCTCGGTTGCTCTAAATGAGTTTATAGGGGTCTCAAAAATACGACCGCCCCACCAAGAATTTTTGCAAATGAAGAAGTTTTCTGACTCTACTAAAGAACAGATTCAAAAAAACTCGTGGACCAACATGCTTCAGTGGCGCATATTTTTAGGTTAGCAAATAAAAAAAAGTATAAATCATCACGGATTGCTCTGAAATTTTGCAGGTGTATGTATTTCAAAATGATAGACATGTAAAGAGGTAATGTTATTTTCCGCAATTGTTCATAGTTTATCCTACATACACTTCTTGTGATTCTTTACTTTTAGAATGAACCATTCTATTTAGAAGCATCGGTTGTTTTTGTTTGTGCGATTATCATTTTGTGACTTTGAGTTCGATCGACCGTCACTCAGCAAATGACATGTGATTGATTAATAATATTTCATGCATATTATATTTCCATTCAATGTTTTTGACAATTTGTTCGGTACTTGACAGTTGTTGCTCAGACGTACGAAATCGAAGCCGACAACGAATATGTGATTCGTGGAAACTCTGCCGTAATGAAGTGCGAAGTGCCCTCATTCGTTTCCGACTACGTCTCCGTAGAAAACTGGAGAGATTCTCAAGGAAACGTGTATCTACCTGGAACCGACGATTATGGTATACCCACATGAGGAAAAATATTATTATCTGTTGCATTTTCCCTCGATAATGTTCCTACATTCCCGAACGTCCCGTCTCTTGTTTTTCAATCCAGATTTTTCTCCACAGTTGTCCAACAGTTCTACCAGAGCCGTGTCATCGATGAATTCGTCCTGAACGGGAACACGGGCATTTTGAAGTGCTCAGTGCCTAGTTTCGTTAGCGATTTTGTTCAAATTGAATCGTGGTTAGCTGATGACGGTACTGTGTACAAATACGAAAACGGAGCAGATTTTGGTAATTAAATTTCCAAAGATTCGATGCTTGGAAACCAGGCATTTTTGGTCAAGACATTTTGAAATCGTACTCCCAGAAATTGCACTAAAAATATTACTAGTTATGACCAAAACTGCTTTCAGCATTTATTAAATACCTGAAATCCTATCTTTTTCCATGAATAATTTTTGGAGTTACTGTTGCTGACATAAAAGTCTTCAAAAATTTCGAAAACCTTTTCCTGTTTTTTAACCTCTACCTCAAACCTTCCCCAGTTAAAGAGCTGTGGCGTCATCTTTCTTATAGGTGTTCTATCTGACGTACAGCTTAGTGTATTCTCGACCTTCTCACAAGTTGAAAAGTAATGCCCCCGTCTCTCCTGTCTTGCACAAGTCTCGCGCACAATAATTGGGAAACCATTCAATTTTGTCTTAGGTCTTAGGTGACAACAATATTACCAGCTTCTCTCTCATCCGACCTTTGTTTTACAACATATCAGTATTAAAGTCAACACAGTTTTATAGGCCTAGACCAATATCGAAAAAAAAAATACTACCCAACCTTTGAGACTTCGTATACAGGGTGGGTCACGGTCGATGGTACCCTAGACGTTTGCGAATAACGGGACATAGGATCATTCTGAAAATTAGGTTACTCAAGTGATTATTGCTCTTGGTCTATCGATCTAAAATATTCACGGCGATGCAGCGTTGTCGCTTATATCAAAAAGTAGCAGCATCTTTGTTATTCCAAGTGGAACACACTGTATATTACCGCGTTTTTCAACTTGTCATTACTTTATGATTATTTCTGCCTCATACTCTCCTATACCTATTTCTAACGGTTTTCGAGCTATCGATTGTTTTCCATATTTTTTATCCAAAACATAGCTTGAATTGAATGATTATTTCTGCGGTATTTGGATTCTTAGGAAGTTGCAATTTTGTGTTTAGTTCATCAAGATCATGCATATTGATTCTGTATACAGAGGTTTGTTCTGCGTTATACAGGGTCGTTCAAAATTCATGATCTTACTGCTAGATACAAAAAGGGTTGAATTATTTTTTTTTGAATGGAACATATTTGATGTAGGATTTCTGACCTTGTAACTTTGTGTTCTTAAAAAAACGTGTGGTGCGGTATTATTAACAACAACCTATTTACAGTTTTTGGAAAACAGCTGACGAATTTTTTGAATAATATGAGTTTACATGATGGAAGTCCAGCTCATTCTGATACAATGTTTCTGAATGCGTATATAGGGAATTTGGCGATGTATGGTTAGGACGGAATACCGATCCACAGTGGCCATCTCGTTCACCGGATCTCACCCCATAAGAATTTTTTTCATAGGGATATTTATAGCAAAAAGTTTGATACTGTCGAAGAGCATGAAAATTTGATACGACTTCATTCTTAGTGAATTTTTTGATTGGACAATTAGATGCATTGAACGAGAAGGTGGACAAATTTTTATAATTATAATAAAAAATAAGCCTATACAAATTGGCAAAACCGTCGGCAGCACATTCAAATACGTTTAAAAACATGTATCTTGTATCGTTTAGTACACACATAATGCTTGCATTATTTTGTTGATATCAGTAAATAATAATAATAATATTGTTCACTTTTACCCTCATTTGTTTTGTTCCGTGGGTTCTCGCGATTATTTTAGTAGGATTTTATGCTTACCGTTTAATTTGAACAGGTTTTAATGAACATTTGAAATTAAATAAAGTCACGTTGAATAGTTATTTTTTAATAAGGTAAGCTCGGGTAAGTGTGACCGTGATTTTCATTAGTTCGCATTGCATTTAGTCCATCTGATGAACCTGAACTAATATTAACAATGAAATTTTGCAGGTATTTACTTCGAAGATCTGTCTTTGTAATACGCCACAGAAAACTGTTGAAAAACGTATTCTATGAATTTTATTTATATATTCAGATATACATCTCCACAGGTCACACTTCCCCGGAAATTTGGGGCAAGTGTGATTCTGGCCAAATTTAAAGATATTAATTCACGTAAATCTCTCTTTGGGGCAGGTGTGAGTGAACAGTAAAGGAACTTTCACCACAATTTATTTGTTTCGAGATATCTTTATTCAAAACATAGTTGGGAACTTTTTAATATTGAATTTGAAATGCCCCATTGGAAAAAAACAAAAAATAATCGTGAAAGTGAACATTTGTTGAAAAGAAAAATTTACAGGTAGAAATCTGAAAAATCGAATGAGAATTTCATTGATCCCCATCTTCTGACGAGTGGTGATGGAAGCACAGTTGTTATTTCATCCTCAGAAAGTGTATCAATGTCTTCCACATCTGGCCAGGTATATTGTTTGGCTCTCTGAGATTTCCGTATATAATTTCGTACTATAGCTGAAAAAATATTACTGTTTAGATTGGCCAAATGAACCAGGTTCACACTTATCCCGACAGATAGGTCACACTATCCTCAATAACATTTAATTTCGGGGTAAGTGTGACATGCAATGGAAAAATGTAAAAAAAAGCAACTTCATGAAAAAACGGCAATCTATAGTCAGACTCATTGTTTAGGCAGAAGAAAAGTGTATAAAATGGATTCTTACCTTAGATTTTAACAATACACTCAAAGCTTGAAATGAACTTGTTATACTCGTTCGGGTTGATAAATTGTAGGTTAGAAAATTGGGGAAAATATTTGGATTTCACAAGATCTCTTTTGTATTTTATATGATGGTTATGGATTCATTATAAGTGTAGGCTATTCGTCAATAGATGGCATTGGGCTGTCGCCCGATTTAGCCAAGATAGCGAGCAAACTCACACTTGCTCCAAATTCACACTTACCCGAGCTTACTATATGCGTATTATAATTACGAAATGTTTTACCTTGTTGAAAATAATGCTTATGTAAGTTTAAAAATGCGATCTATATCGTTGCAACAAACACGGAATTTGATAGTGATAGATTTATGAAAGTGTTTTAGGTGAAAATAAAGAAAAAGAAATGAAAAAAAAAAATAAAACATTACTTATGAGGCCTTGTTTTGGTATTTAGACATAACTTTCAATTGTAAACAACTTTTCCCAATAACATAATGCTGAATTTTCTGAAATAAGGGTACTTATGTACAATTTTTATATTTTTTTACCTACCCTGTATGTTGTTTGACTTGCATCCATTCTAAGGGCACCTGATATGATTATCAAACATGCACCAACTTTCGCGATAGTTGTATTTTGGATCTGCAATTAATTAAAATTCAAACTCAAATGGCTACACTGTATATGAGATTTCTTCGTTTTATTGAATTGGACCATTTGGTTATGGTATTTGATCGATTTTTTTTGCTTTCTCTTTCTTTATTTATATATTGATGTTCTTCCAGTGGTGAACCAATACTACGAAGCCCAGGTATACGACGTTTTTGTGATAAAGGGTAACACAGCTGTCTTCAAGTGCCATATACCTTCTTTCGTGTCTGACCACGTGGAAATCGTCTCTTGGCAAGATACGGCCAGTAATAAGTTCCTGCCGCCCACCGATGATTATGGTATATCTATAAATATCCGTGAACCACAGTTTATTAGTTATAATCATCGGCATTATGGGGCATTCTCAGATAATTGATTCACTGCATCGCACCATGAATTAGGCATGAACGTTAATGGTTATATGGTTGTGAAGGAGATTAATTTTGGATTTTTATTTGTTCGTATCGAAAACGAAGAAAAGGGATGAAACTTGTAGAAATAAATAGGCTAATAGGCAGGTAGATTTATGGGACCTTTTGCGAAAAACATATATTATTGTTGTATATTCTGTTTCGTTGACGTATACAGTATCCGGCAGATTGCAAGTTTTTAATATTTTGTTACTTTTTTCAGTACCCTGTGAGTTACTACAAACTACAGTTCTTCAAGAAATTGACTCACCACCAAGAATTAGGCAAAAGTTTAAGATACATTTTCGTAAAAACTACTTGTCCGATTTGGAAGTCTTTTTTTTTGAAGACAAGTTATTTTCTTCTGAACGTTGGTGTGTGAACTGTATGCGCATAAAAACCTCTATTTTATAAATACCGGGTGTAACAATTATAGCGTGTTTTTTCATAAAATTTGTAACACCCTTAGAGTGTGACAGTTACATTATTAAGTTAGAATTAAACCTACGCTTTAGCCTTATCTTTTTTCAACATTTTCTTTTTTGATTCACTTCATTATCTTTTCTATTTCTCGATAAACAACATTTTATAGCATAACATGATATTATGGAAAATGAAGATCCAAATTTAACAACGACAAAAAAATAAAAAGAACCAAGTTGAACGATAATGTCAGTATCGAATATTTCCACCTTTGGCACGAATAATTCCTTACTTAAAAAAAGAGACCTTATGTCATTTTGGCCCAGGTCTTCCCAAATTGCAATCAGTCTCTGCCGTACGTCTTTCGAAGTATTCAAGCTACGTTCCTCTTATAATCCTCTCGCAAGAATATCCCAGAGATTCGGGCGGCATGAGGCCTGGGATTATCTTGCATCAACAAAAATCCCTGCCCTACATATGGCACAAATGGCATTAGATGTGGTTCTAAAATCTCCAATATGTACCTTTCAGCTGTAAGGCTTCCATTAATGATCACAAGTTCCGTGGGACCAGTCAAATAAATGCCTTCCCATACCATCACAGATTCTCTCTCTCTATATTTATTGGACCTTGCTTCCTATTGGCGCACTTGTCCAGCAATCTCCCCACTACGTAGGGATCCGCCCTACCCCAGCCTGGTTACTGGCGTGAGTAGTGGGGACTTCGTCAAGTGGTGGAGGGGGAATCTTGCTCAAGGCAATACCTCCACCCAAAAAAAAAATGTAAAAAAAAATCTCTTTTTGTTGATTGCACGTTTAACCACGGTTATAAAACTGTGGTGTACGGCAGACGTCACAAACACTTAAAAATTGGGTGATTGCACGTACTAAAGACGGCAGACAACACAACACAAACTACACTATAACAATCACACACGTGTACTTGACTTGAAACATGAGAACGCCGTCAGTCCTCCACCATTGCCGGAAGTCGAATGATCACAGATTCTCCTCCGAATAATGTGGTATATGAGAAATTACACTGAGCATGCCATTCGTTAGGGCGTCGACATACACGCATCGGTCTGTCAGTATTGTACAACATTCAGCTTCTAACCAGTTACGATGTTCAATGGAAAAATTTAGCCTCGCTCTCCGATGAACTCTAGTTAAAGCTGGACCTCGAGCAGCAATTCTAGGTCTCAAATTATGTTCCCTTAGTCGCTGACGAACAGTTTCTGTACAAACTTGTAAACCATTAGCATCTCGAAGCTGAGTTTGAAGTATCCTAGCTGTTAGAAAACGTTGTCTTAATGCTGAAAGTCTTAAAAATTGATCCTGGATCGGAGTTGTTATTCGATTCCTTCCTACCATGACTCCCAGTCTCCCTGTGTCTTTGTATGACTCGTGAAACGGTTGTGTGACTAACATAAAAAAGTTCACCAATTTCTTCGGTAACTTCAACCTTCCTTACACAATATTACTGTTTGAGCATATTCTTCGCGTGTAAGATTTCGTGTTTCTCGTTGCATTTTCGTTAATAAAAGAATTTGCTAAAAAATACGTAAGGACTCACACTGCATTTGTATTTGACAATTACTGGTACTCTTTGTTTTTCCATAGCCTGCTACTAATATGTCTAGATACACCCTGCTACTTACGTTATGATAATGCTATTTAAATTCAATAAAATATGTTATAAAATGGTGTTTTGAGTTATAGAAAAGATAACGAAGTGAATCAGTAACGAAAATATTGAAAAAAGATGAGGCTAAAGTGTAAGTTTGATTCTAACTTGATAATTTAACTGTTATACACTCTTCAGGGTGTTACACATTTTATAAAAAATCACGCAATCATTGCTACATTCAACAGAATCAAATTATTAATAATTAATTGAGTTTGGATAATTCCAAGATCGTTGATGTATATAAAAAAACTTCATTTACTAATCTATTTCACTGACGGTCTATATATTATGATAAAGTAATGAATATCCAGATAGCTTCATAATGTCATAAGCAAATTATGCCATGGGAAGGAACAGCTGAATTTTATAACGTGACCTTAATTTCGTAATTTCCTTGTGAATCGTTACCCTGCAAATTTCATTAACTAAATTACTAATTTAGTCTTGATGACCCCATTTAAATCGGGAAGTGAATTGGGCGATTTTCATATAGCTTGTAAAATTAATAGAACTTGGTAGGAAGAGATTATTGTCATTCACGATTTACAGAATCCCTTGTTTCTCTTGAAATACCTATTTCCAGTTCAGTTTGCAGCTGTCTTTTCTTATTTTTTGTAAGAACAATAAACCTGCTTTAAGTCTTATTTCAAAATAGATAGATATAAGTATAGATAGAAAAAAAATTGGGATATTTATAAAATATTTCAACAATTTTTTTGTATGCCCAAAAAACCGATGTGTATTTTATTATTTTCTATGGTGGGAATCACAACTTTTGTTCATTTATCGCAAACATCAAATATGTGTGGAATGCGAACATATGCTCATAATCATAACCATAATATATTCTATAGAATGTTTTGTGACCTCGCTGATTATAGCGAATTAACGAGCAACAAATCAGCGGACCAATAGATTGATAGTATGATTTTTGTTGTGTTGACCTTTCCCCAACCAAAATTTAATTTCCAATTAATATATATCCATTGGATATGAGTAAGCCTTGTTAATTTTTGAACAACAAGAGTACATTAATTACAACACTTGTTTTCAACTGAATGGAGAGGAAGCGATATGATTTGCATTTGAATAATTGAGTCACTCGGCAAATTGGTCAATGTCGAATCACTACAATGGAAATTGAGTCGTGTCTCACAATATTTGTGAATATTTTATTCAGTATATCAATCAGTATTTTAAAAGTTGTTCAAATGCCGATTTGTTTTTCGCACTCATCGTTACAATCGGGTAACAGTTTTGGAGAAAATATTATTAATTTTTCAGTATCAATTGAGAACAAATTCAATGTTTCTCCTGTCCACATTCCTGGATTGTCAAAATGACTTACTTTCATAAATAAAAATCCATTTTGACGTTTGTTACAGGATTGCTCGTTAACTGAGAAAAAAAACATTTTACGAAGTGAAAAACTGGACATAAAATTACAAATTATTCAATGAAAAGGAAGAGAGATAGTGACAGATAGAGAGAGATAGAGAGAGATAGAGAGATTTATACAGAGATAGAGAAAGAGATATATAGAGATAGAGAAAGATATGTATAGAGATAGAGAGAGACATATAGAGAGAGAAAGAATGAGAGAGAGATAGAGAGAGACAGAGAGATAGAGAGAGAGAGGTAGAGAGATATAGAGAGATATATAGAGAGAGATATAGAGAGAGATATAGAGAAATAGAGAGAGAGATAGGGCGAGCGAGAGAGAGTGAGAGAGAGAGCGAGAAAGAGCGAGAGAGAGAAGAGAGAGGGAGTGAGCGAGAGAAATGGAGAGAGTGAGGGGGAGATAGAGAGCGAGAGGGAAAGAGAGAGCGAAAGGGACACTGTATCTATCGAGAGAGTTGAAATAATATTAGTACTAAGTACTGAAATAAAAAAAAACAAGTTTTCTAACAATACTAAACAAGAGATATAGATCCATTCAAAAAAAATGTTGATGTCACTCCTCCATCAATAGCATATCAAAAATAAATTTGAATTCACAGAATGATGCAGAGTGAAATACCGTGTAACTTTTCTACACACTTGTTTTCAATAATTCGCAACTGAGAAAAGTAGGCGGGTCCATATATATGACTAACTCTTTATAAATTGTTGAAAAAATTGTTAAAATAATTGTTATTTCCGTCAACCGGCAATTAGGGATGTATTATTTCATTCAAATAACAAATTGATTTGATGAATTTGTTAATAGTAGGATTTTGTAATCTTTCAGTTTATATTTTCATTTTGAACCAACTTGCGAAAGAACTGACGCCAATCAATTGAGGATTTTTTCGTAATAAAACTACTTGTAGGAAACCGAAAGACAGTCCGCAGTTATATTATGATATATTTCGAACTCACAACTGTCATTCATTTTTAATTTTTTATAAACATCTTCAATAGGAAAAATTGTAGAGAATCGAAATAAGAACAAAATGAGGTATTTTACGACTCGATCGGACCGGAAAATTTCGCGATTTCTTTCAAAATTCATATCTCCGTTATTATACAAGTGGTTGGCACTTCTCATGAAAATATTCAATCGAGTGTTTTTATGTATGCACAAAACAGGCGATGAGGAATTTTTACTTTTGGCACAATTGCAATTTGATTTTTTTTTCATTATCTTGCATTGTGCCTGGTTGCTTTAGTGATAGTCCAATTTCAATTACTCAAATAGATTTTGACAGTAAACGTTTATTCTCATTTTGCGTTACAGTGCTGCGAAATTGGTGAAAAATGCTTGTAAACATGACTGATGGCCAAGCCCACGTAAGCGGTCGAGTGTCAGGAGAGACCGGGTTTTCTAGTTTTTCTCTGTTACTAATGATCCGATCGTGTTGTAAAAAATCTCATTTTGTTCGTAATTCAATCCTCAACAGTTTTTCTCATTGGAGCAACCAGATTGCTGTAAGAGCTTACAATTTATAAGCAAAACACTGAAATATTTTTTTTGTATTCAAATTAATAAATGACAGTCCAAATCATAACAGAATATAACTACGCACTGTCTTTGATGTGATGGCACGGTCGATTTCATACTAGTATTTAAAAAAAAAAACTCCAGTTTTATGCTCTATTGATTGCTGCATTTGTATTTTTATCCTTTTTCCATTAAAAAATCTGAATCACTTCAAAGTGTCATAATAAATATGTTGTAACCTATTATCAATGTATTTTTCAATTTACACTGATCACTTCCGTAAACTCTATAGTATTACTCGGGAGTTTTGTTCCCAGGGTTTCAACACAATGACCATCATTATTTTCATGCCTAATTCTTGGTTCCCAATACTTCTATTATCGTTAGTTTTGGGAGGTTTCATAAAATATGCAACCTGACTGAATAATTTAACAAATCCCAACCTGTTGAGTTTTCCCTGCTTTATCCTAAAATAACACACCGCTCCCGACCGTACCGCGGCGATGTTTCCTATCGGGGGGCGGCTGACATCACGCCCCGTCCCACCCCGGCCGTGTTCTTCCGGTTCGTTGGCACTTCTACGTCATTATGAAGGGACAGGTGAGGGGTGAGGCGGCTGCATGATTCGATCAACAATTTAACAATACGAAGTACATCGAATTGTTCGCCATGTTGGGCGGCAAGTTGGCAGAGATGATTCAATTCGCAGCGGTTGTTTATTTGGTGAATTCCGTGTCGGATGTGTGTCGTTTGCGAGTTTGGGTTGTGGTCAGCTTTTCGTCGAATGTATACCTTAAATGTTTATCGGTATTGTTAAAAATTAAAACGAAAATTATGAACAAACAGTGAAGAGTGACTGACAAAAATTGGACTCTATGATAATATTCCCAACGGCATAGTCTGTGCGGGTAGAGAGCGGTTATTATTATTATTATTATTTACTGTAGGTGACCAGTAAATATATTTGCTGATAATCGGCCCTGATTTCAAATGAATTCATCATCTTTCTTTTAAACTTTTTTTGGTAGTTGTTTTTTATGTTCTCTTTTGTAAAAATAGATTCTCGTGCAAAATGAATAAAAATATATTTTTCTCTTTTAATTTTTTTTGTAATGAGAAACGGACAATATTAAACAAAATAATTTGTTCATTTCACTTGTTTTATTGTGAAATTTTGCGTATATAGTGCGGATTGTAAGTGAATCTGCCGATTTTGTATTTTCCATGTATTTTCCTTTGAACTTTTCTCGATTTTTCGAATAATTTTTTTTTATATCGATTGACTCGAAATTCACAGATTTTACTAATTTGATCATTCTGAATCGATTGGCGTTCGCAGAATCGCTCTATTTTTAACCGTTCTCGAGTTGAAGAATTCATCCGGAGTGAGGAGTAATTTCCCTATATATTTTTTTCCAGTCCTATTCGTGACATTTTTGACGTTGTATTCCTTAAATGCCAACCTTACTTCTTCTGAGCAAACATGAATTATATATTTTCGAAATTTACATGAAATTTTGCGCATGTAGTACTACGGATTTCAAGTAAATCTGCCGATTTTGTGTTTTTCATATTTTCGTGTATCGAGCATCCACGCTTTTTTTACAGCATAGGTACTAATATTTTTCATTTATTATTATTTTTTGCTCATGCAAACAATTATTTTTTACTTTTTATTTCAACGTGTTATAAAAGCGTGTTTAATAGTTTTGTAAACTATATTTTATTTTTCACCTTTTAGTTCTGAATTAATTATTATTAAGAAAAAATCTCCGGAGAGTGATTAAAAAAAATAGCGATCTTATCCAAGGAAGGCAGCAGGCGCATTAATCACCATCCACGACGCGAATTTTTAAAATTCTGACCCCTTTCAACTCCAGAAAAACTTTTCAACTCGAGAACGGTCAAAGATAGAGCAATTCTGCGAACGCCAATCGATTCAGAATGATGAAATTAATCTGCTCTGAGAATTTTCAGTTAATGGGAGTGAAAAAAAAAATTATACGAAAGGGTTAGACCCCTAAAAATCATGAACAATACAAAAACATCAAATTCACTTGAAATTTGCTCTATATACGCAAAATTTCATGCTGATTCCGAAAATATATGATTTGTATATGCTCAGATACAAGGTTTAGCATAAAAAAAGAATAAAACGTTCAAAATTCCCTTGCACGATTGAATTTTGGAATATTTTCAACTCGTTTCATAAAAAACGTACGAAATCTTCATTTGAGTAGGAATCGCCTTCAAAAACTTCAAAAAACTGATATGAATGAATTTTTGTAGCGAAATGACCTCTTTCAACTCGAGATGAACTTTTCAACTCGAAAAAGGTTGCAGATACAGAAAATCTGCGAACGCCAATCGATTCAAAATGATGAAATTAGTATACCTTGTGAATTTCAAGTTGATTGGCAGAAGAAACAAGAAACTCCAAAAGTCCAAAGGGGTAGACCTCTAAAAATCATAAAAAATACAAAATCATTATATCCATATCAAATTCGCACTATATACGCATGATTTCATGCTGGTTTGGTAAATTCACGATTTGGCGTCGAAAAATTCACGAACATTATTAGAAAAACGAAATATGGAGTGGAATGACTCCTTTCAACTCGAAAACGGTTTCAGATAGAGAAATTCTGCGAACGTCAATCGATTCAGAATGATGAAATTAGTCTGCTCTGAGATTTTCAGTCAGTTGATGTGAAAAATCAAGAAAAATACAGAATAATCAGATTTACTGAAATTCGCACTATATACGCCAAATTTCATGCTGATTCCAAAAATGTATGAATTGTGTAAAGTCAGATAAAATATTTACGCAAAGAAGAAAAATTGATCAAAAGTCCTAGGGGTAGACCCATAAAAATTATGAAAAATACACAAAATTATTATATTCACTTGAAATTTGCACTAGGTATATACGCAAAATTTCATACTGATTCCGAAAATAAATTATTTGTTTATGCCCTGGTTCAAGGTTTAGCTTAAAAAAGTCGTCGAAAATTCCCACAATCAATTTTTTTTTATTTTCAATTCTTCAAAATTCACAAACATTCCTCAAATGTATCTAGACGAGCTGATTTCGAATCCTACAAATATAAATTTGGATGACAATTGACAATGTCAAAAAAATGCACCATCCTCAAAATCAACATTTTCCAAGTGGAATATTGAATATATCCACATTGGAAAAAACCTAATAAAAAATTATTTTTCAATTTGCCGAAATTTAGGTCCTCTCGAATGTTTCACAGCGGGCTAATTCCAAATTATAAAAAAGGCGGGAAATGACTCTTCTCAACTTCACAACTCGAGAACGGTTAAAAAAGGAGCAATTCTACGAACACCCAACGCCACAGACCCTTTTTGATTTTATGTACACTTAGGGTGACATTATTTGAAAAGGTCTGATCCTTTTTGATGCTCCAAACAAAGTTGGAAAAAGTGAGTCGAACTACACCTGTCAGATGAAAGTTGTTGTTTATGTCATATATTTGTCTCATATTTTAAAATTCGTGGGAATGTGTGAAGAAAGGGGTATTTCGATGAGGTCGAAATTATTCTTGTTACTTATTTTATAGCGTTGTGATAATTTTTTTCAGAAGTGAGCAAGTGTCGATGACGTATTAGATATTTCTGATGATTCGTTATTATGGTCGGTAGGCCTGATTGATACTGTTTAGTCATCAAACCAAGATAATTCTTACTGTAAATGCTGATGTCAGTTTATGAATAAAATGATATACCGGAAAGCCACTGACTTTGAACGCGTGGGTGATATATTTCAGAAAGTCACGGAATCTTTTTCAGAATACCCATTACTGATTCTTCTTATCTTTGATTCGGTGTTAGTTTTGTTTTGTTATGACTAATGGAGCTCCGGAATCTGAGATAGAAACATAAATACTGGTTCGTATTTGAAAAAAGTTAAACCGAAAGAACGAAATGTAGTAATTGCAAATTGAAAAATTATTATCAGAAAAATTACATTTGATGTTCGACTAAAACTACGGCCATCATCTTCTAGAAAGCTTACGAAACAATTTTTTTTCCAAAGTGCTTCGTATAAACGAAAGCCTTTTGTTGTATGTAGAAATATAGACTTTCACGTCTGGCTTCAAGCTTCAATGTCCTGGTTAGTTTCCAGTCACCAAACATTTCGACTGCATCTGCGACAGTCATCTTCAGTGTCGTAGGCGAATTTATCTTCGCAACGTATGAACTAAAATTGAACTTAGTCGTGTTAGGCATCCAAGGGAAATGAAAGGAACACCAGTGAAGAGTTAATTCAAGGAAGTATATCAATTAAAGGATACTCCATTAGCATCACAACATTTCTTCATTTTCTGTAGGTCTGTAACAACAAGATTGCTCAATTCCCCATTGCTCTTACTATGCTGTGCTATTGTAGTATCATCCGCAAACAGTATGAATTTTCTTTTAATGTTAATAGTAGCTAGGTCGATGATGTATAGAAAAAACACGAGTGGGCCAAGCACAGATCCCAGTGGGACACCATAAGACATTAATTGAGAACTAGATATCTTGCCTGACATACTCTGCGGGTGATCTGACAAGTATGAGCAGAACCACCCCAATGGAGCATCTCTGAAGCCATATATTTCTAGCTTCTGCAAGAGTATTCCATGATTCATACGGTCATACGCTTTTGTGAAATCACAGAACACTACTGCAACTGCCTCTCCCTCGTTTATTTTGAGGTATATATTCTCAAATGAGGCAAACACATTAGTGGATTTTGTCTCTTGAAAGGCAAATTAACAAGAACTGAGTATGTCATTCTTGTTGTCTTTACTAATTTCTTCTCTAACTCTAAGAGTTGGTAGGAGCCATATGGGTTTCAGATTTGATAAATCATCACAATTCCCTCCTTTGTACGAAGGATTTATTATTGCTATCTTTAGGCACTTAGGAAAGCTTCCGCTTGTGATCTGCATCTGATCATCTGAGAACATCCATAGCTTCATCTGGAAGATGAAGGAACTAATGTCTTCCCAGCCTGTTGTATGTTCACTTGTCAGTGTTCAATATATCTTTAATTTCCGATAGAAAAATGGAGTTTCGTACAGATATCGTATTTAGGTAACTCATTGGGTCAAATTGTGATGTATTTATCGAGGCCAAATTTTCCGCGATTGAGCAATAATAGTTACCGATTTGGAGATGTTTGTAAGGCATGTATGAAAACTGGACAAAGATTCTTCATTCATTGAAGTTGGTGAACATAGTTGCACAAACTTTTGATTTTTTTCACCAAGTATATATTCGTTGAAACTTTTCAATGCATAACGGTTCTTTGATACTAGTTTGAATTCTAATAATCTCAGATTTATGGTTAGATATTACCTCTGCTTACTCTGTTAACGACTTCACACAAGAGGCATGTAGTACTAGAGCATATTAAGAGAGTTGATGATAACTTCGAGAATCGTGTGAGAGTTTTTACGTGCGTGGTGAGGTTGTAGGATTTTAATAAGTTGTTAATAATACAGTCTTTAGGATTTTTAGTATCGAAATCAATATCAAAATCACCTATTATGAGGAACTTGCTTGGTTTTCCATATGCCATATCGCTAATAGAAATGTATCGACTAAGTTGAAAGCTGTTTAAGCGAATGGGTATAAAATGAATGTCTGATGGAGGAACACTATTCCTCAGCTGTAATATTCCAGGAAACACGATCACATGCAGTGGACTAATTCAGATGGGGATGCAATGAAAAGAATTATTATGATAGGTATCAATTTTACGAATCGTGTCGTCCATTCAAATCACGAAGCTCGAATCGAAATAACCGTCATATTATATTCATGTCGTGTTCAGAGCTTCCCAAGATTAAAAGCAATTGTCTTCGATAAATCTCGGCTCCAATTTAACTATTACAATTTATTTGCCGCGCTGCTCGATGCCCTACAAGTTGAGATAACAGCTCTATTTCGTTCTATTTATAAATTATTCCGTAAGCTGTGATGCGGACAATAACGGCCATTCATTATGAATGGGTCACGGGATCGGTCAACGGTTTTGGTCAACTTTGATATTGTTACTTTTTGCTTCTTTTCATTGTCTTATATCAAGTTCACTTCATAGTTCATAGGTATTACGTTTTATTTCAAAAAATAATATCCGATGTCAGTCAGTTTTTGCAAGTTATTCAACCATTCTTATTTATTTTCATCTATGAAAATACAAAGTGGTTCAAAATCAAGATATAGGGGCGTATTTTCAGGCCAAAATAAGACTTTTTCTCATATAAACATGTGTCCGTAAACGCTTCGTTATAGATCTATAATATACAGCTTTAAAGTTAAATTTTTTTTTCTCCACAGCTCTCAGTTTTTGAGATATTATAAAATCAAATTCAAAACATAGATTACGTTTTAGGACTCACATCATACAGCATGCCAAGAATCTATAAGGAGATATATTTCAGGTGTCAAGTCTTTTGCCCCATAAACTTTTTTGTCAATGAGAAATCTATCCATCTTGTTTCTGTGCAACCAATCAGAACATTTTTCTGTTCAATAACAGTTATTTATTGAAATTTCTAGTACCACTAAGGTTCAACTGATAGTAAGTAGCTTGCATCATTGTTATAGCTGAAGAATGTTCTACATGCGTATACGCATGTATCTGAATCGGCCTTTAAAGCAAAATTATTGAAATATGATGTTGAATAAACAGACAATTCCCATAACCTTTTGAATGTCTGATTCACAAAATCATTTTAGCGGTTAATTTTTGGATGTAGCTTACGATGAATTTCTTGTGTATGTCGACATCTGCAAGCTCTCGTAACGCATCCAAGCGAATGTATCAATCACTCTTGGTGATGATACGAGGTACTTCGTTTTTGCATCATGCTGTCAAGTCTCAGAAACTGAGTCCTGTTCAGTTCACCGATCACCGGACAAGCGTATAACATTGCTGGGCGAATTATTTCTTTGTAAATACGCATTGTTAGATGCCTGTTCAGTTGGACTCCCAGTCTTAGTTGAACAATTTGTAGATATTTACTTGCTTCTTGATAAACATTCTTTCAACCCTGAGGTAAGATTCTTGTTGGATTCGTGTCATTTTGCTGGATAAAGTTTTAATTTTTTTTCTTATGAGTGATGATTGAAATAAGGCTTTCAAAACGAAATAAAAATTCCTATGACCAATGACAACTCACATTTGAAACCACTCATCGCTTATGAATAACACGAAAAATCTCTGGTCGCGATTAACAGTCTCAAATTTGTCCTTAGTATTTGTTGAGCGTGCTGACTAACTCTGCGGATCATCGAATAATTATTAGATTTCTGTGTAGGTGTGTACTTTCTCACTTGATCGGTATTATGAGTAACGAGGCGATTTTTATCTGGATTTTTTTCTTTTCAGTGGTGTCTCAGTCGTATACCGCGAATGTAATGGACGAGAGCGTCCTCAAGGGCAACACCGCTATATTCAAGTGTCACATTCCGAGCTTTGTCAGTGACTTTGTCTACGTCACTTCCTGGCTGCAGAACGACGGGCACGAGATTTTAATTCAGGATGGACTTTACGGTGTGTGTTGTGTGCAAGCCGTATAGTATTAAAATCGTTTCCTATTCAACCTTCATTACCATTCCTTGTTCCACATGTCTGATACTAAAGTCGTCGTACGAAACTCGAAACCTTTGAAATCTTCATCAACGATATTTTCTTGCTGCGAACATTCCGTTGAATGTACTATGAATAAATACTATAATAATTGCCAAACTAACCAACAGACTTTGTTCGAAGGATTCAGGAACCCTTCACAAATTCTTCCTATTTTCACACTCGGCTTTAGTTACTGATACGCGAGAACGACTAACTAATTACAGTCTATTGTCCGCACAAGCTCACTTAACAGGTCAACTCGTGTACATGATTGAAGTCACTATTGAATTGATGTTCATTGATAGTAGCCTAGATAAGGGAATCGTTTCGTTCACCGAGATTTTTATTCTCCGTGAATTATATGTGAAGTCATCAAACTAGTATTTCAACTTTTGCGGCGCGATAAAGATCAATTTAGGAAAAGAATTAAAAAGGAACATGACCATTGCCACATCCCCTTTGATAACTGCCACAGTTGTAGGTGGAAAGTCAGATAGAATTTCCCACCGACCACGTCTACACACAGACCACACCAGGAAACCACAAATAACCCGGCACAAAGATTATATATATATATTTCAAAATTAGTTCCGCAGTCCAAGGGCGACAGTCATCTATTACACTTTTTGGATGAAACATTTGTAATAAATAGCCTCAAAAACGAAGCAGGCGATGCAAATTGGCGCCCAACGTGGGTTGTCAATCTTTATAGTGGTAACTCTACCTTTATGTGCGAACGAATGAATAGCTCTTTGGATCGAAGGCAAACGCCGTGGTTTAAAGAACAGGATAATTATAAACGAGAGAACACCTGTTTTGGGGTTCGTCATTATTAAGTCCCCTGAAACCATTAAAAGTACTTCTTGTTTTCCTGAATCAGGCCAAACCAACGTATTGTCGTAGATTTACTCAATTCTTTCGCTGTTCAAACGGACTCGTTCATGAATATGGTCCATTCTCTGCCGTAATTTGCTGACGTAGTCTTCTCTCTCAGTGTCTTGTCCTGGTGGCGTTTCAAACTTCCGATCATAGGGAAGTTGCAACTCTCAACCCAGTATAATACTAGCAAAGGTTTGGCTGGTTGATTCATGAACTGCAGAACGATACGCGATCAAGATTAAATGAACGTACTGGTCCCAATCTTTATGGTGGTCAGAGACTACCTTGGACAGGTGGCGGTTTATTGTCTTGTTCATCCTCTCCACCTTTTCATCAGACTGTGGATGTAGAGCAGTGGTTCTCATCTTCCTGATGTGCAGCATCTGACACATTTCTTGAAACAGGTTGGACTCAAAATTTCTGCCTTGGTCCGAATGCAACTCCAGCGGAACATCGAATCGACATATCCACTCTTTTATTAAGACGTCGGCTATGGTGATTGCTTCTTGGTTGGGCAGGGCTTACGTTTCGGTTCATTTGCTGAAGTAGGTCATCGCCTCAAGGATGTACTTATTCCCCTGAATGTGGGAACGGGCCAGCGATGTCAATGGCGATCCTTTCAAAAGGCCTGCCTACATTGTACTGGCGCATCGGAGCCTTAGGTCTTGTTCGAGGCTACTTGCTGGCAGCGCATACAGCACACTTTCTGCACCATTCCTTGACGTCAGCTTGACAATGAGCCCAGTAAAACCGTTGCCGCAGTTTCTGGAGGGATGTCCTCCGCTGATCCTATCATAAATTTCTCGGAGCACTTCCTGTCTCCTGCTCTAGGGTACTACTGTCTGACGCCTTTCTTCCCCGCCATCCTCCGACCCCAACACACACTTCAGGACTCCATTGTCCAAGGTAAGGGAGTTCCATTGGGCACAGTAAGATTTAACGACTGGGGAATAACTGGTTTCTTCCTGCCACAACGGTCTCCGATTATTCTTCTTCCAGCCGATGACTAAACCAAGATCTGGATCTTTTTTTTTGGCCTTTCTGGATCTTGTTGTCATTCCAGTTGTCACCTAGTGGTTCTACAAATTGTCGACTTCTTCTCTGCTCGTCGGCAATGTGAACAGTCATCAGGACTTGGCCTCCGCCATAGAGCATCTGCATTTTTATGACAGTTCCCGCTTGATGTTCAATCTTGAAGTCAAATTCCTGGAGTCTCTCAATCCAGCCAGCTACTTGACCTTCGGGGTTTTTGAACTGATTAATCCATTTGAGAGCTGCATAGCTGTACTCTTACGAGCAACCCTAAGAAGTTTTTAACGGACGTGTGCGAGCTAGGGAAGACGAAGCCCTTAACCGTTTCAAACGTGTGATGCCATGCACGAGACCGGCGACCGTGCTGAGTTTCGAACCCATGCACCTACGGATGATTGGATTAAGGAGCGAGCGCTTAAACTACACGCTACCCCAGCCCATATATTGATGAACATATTCCATAGTTTTTCATCTAGCCTCATGGCAAGCCATTTGAAAAATCAAATCGGCACGAAGGAAGTTAGAGGCATTCTCGATGGCTTGCTCGAAGTCCTGTTGCGAGTCAATGGGGTTAGCAAACACCAAACTTTTCATGTAACCCCATAATGGGCGTAAGACTTGCGCATTTTACTGAGCCACAACATGACTGTTGTGCGAATTGCAGATACTGTCCCTGGTAAATACAGCCTCGTCTGTCCACAAAATATTGCAGGAAAACTGAGGATATTATCTGGTGCACTCAACAAGCCATTCACAAAACTCCTGACGACCTGACAAGTCTTGTGGTTCGAGGACTTCTTCCTTTCGGAAATGGTATGGATGCCAACGTTTTTGGCGGATAATACGCCGTTAAACCAAGTCTCCGACTAATCACACGGGTACTTATTGATGGATCGTCGTCGAGGAGTTGCAGAACTGTTTCATCAACAGCTCGATTCACTGCACATTCGACGTGGGATGGAAAACGTCCCGGTATCACGAAGTCTTTGCACTGCACCCGAAATTGTAAACTACGCTCACTGTCAAATCATACTGACGACTGGGACAGGTGACAGATCTCCTCACGTTTCTACAGTGGCGTATCGATTGTAGTTGGCGTACAAAAAATTGGTTCAATCAATCATCGCGGGTAGCTCTCAAATTTTACAAGTGCGTTAATTCATGAGGGGCCATTACCCCATTAAATTTTGTGCAGGTAGTGGTTAATCACCCTCTATACCGTTCAAGTGAGCAGTTAAGTTTGTGTAGCCGCCTTAAATAAAGAAGTCCTGCTGTCTGCAACTTCTGTGAGGAAATGAAATACTGTGGCACACCTATTCAGGCGAGTCACCCCAGATATGCTGGAACTTGGATAAAGAACTTTGGCTGTGTGAGGCCAATTTCTGTGAAAAGTGAAATACCGCGGTATATTTAAACTTTGTCATTCTGTACATGCTGGAATATACATATATCTGTCGTCATTCTATTCATCCATTTTGTTTTGTCGGAGCTTTACTTGGAATTGTTGTAGCAATTGGACGATGTGAAAGTATATGCAAGAGAATAAATAGTTTTGATCCCTATCGCCGGCGCCGCCGGCAAAAATACAATTTTTTTGATCGAGTTCTTGTCGATTTAAACCACGTAAAATAGTAACCGCTACTATGAGTCGCACAACTGTCATACATAATTTTTGAATGGCAACTAAGAAAAAAGACACATTCAGAAGTACTTCCTTGAAGGGATCCCATTCTCTTTAGTTTTCCATCGTCGCTATTCCAAATCAAAATATTTATGAGATCACGAATAAGGATTGTTTATCATCCATCAGTTGGTGTAAACATCTTATATCGGTCCCGACAAATTCAATGATTATTTTTATCCGCGCTCAAGCGTTAAGCTTCCGATTTCATCAACACCCTTTCGATATAAATATTTGCAGACTCCTTCATACCGAAAGTGTCATTTCCGCTTCTTTTATCGGGATCTCGAATTGGTTTGCATAAAGGTTGGGAGTCGCTGAGTGATCCTAATTCGTTTCCTTTTGTCAGAGGTCCCGACCCGAGCTGAATTCACGTAAACAAACTCGATTTGTTGTGTCGATTCTTTTTGTGAGAGTCACGTTCTTGCAGATCGGAGAGGCCAGTATGAAACAATGCGAGTTTTCTTTCCTCTAGATTGTTTCAAATAATTGAAAGGTAGAATTAGGACTATAACGTGGATCTGTTTTCTTCTTCAGGTCCACACAAAAATTGGTATACAGAATCGGAAATAATTCTTTTATACGTAGGGAAATAACTCGTACAAGAGAGAACGTGCTAGTAGTAATAGTTTCGATGCAGTCACACAAATAATCTAGTGAGTTTCCTCGCTCGTAGCTCCTCACAGTCGTCTTCCTATAACTGAGCTATTTTAAATGATAGTACACCGTCCAAAGCCGAGAAAGACATTTGTTGATGAATATGGGTGGCGATTTCACAAAATATACTTAACGCCAGCGCTCAAACCCCGTCCACATTCGCACGTCATCATAAAATCCGACACCAGCGACACCAGAGTGTTGGAATCGATTAACATAAAGGCAGCTACATGCAATCGGACTTGAAGTTGCATAAATTATTAGCTAATCTAACCTGATCTGACTGACTTACCTAGGTTAGGTTAGGTTTGAACGTGATTGGGCCCATATCAGGCCCTCCACTGCGGCCAATGGCCTATTGTGGCTCACCCTATGGATATATTTTTCTCAGTATATCCAATCTCTTAACAAAATTGAGGAGTTTATTGGGAGAACAATTTACCAGGTTCTGTGACGGTACTGCTGTATTGCCAAATGTTGAGAATCTGGTTCTGGCCGCTGCGGGGCATGTACATAAAATGTGTTTAGCCGTTTCATCCTCCTCCATGTATAGACGGCACTCTGCATCTTGTGAAAGTCCGATTTTATGCATGTGGTTTTTGAGACTGCAGTGGCTAGTGAGCAAACATCCTATAACTCTGAGATGTGCTCTACTGAGTTCTAGCAGTTTGTTCCTTTTGCAAGCAATAAATGCTTTGGAATGGGCTAGGCCCGGTAGACTACGCCAATACTCGAGTCTTTTATTGTCTGCCCAGGATGTTATAACTTTCAGAACTATGTGCTATACCGATTACCGGTACTGGCCCAGTGACCGTTATTTCGGCCCCCTCTTCTGCTAGGGCGTCCGTTATTTCATTCCCTTCTAGGCCCGTGTGACCTGGGTATCCAGACTAGGTTAAATTGTTGCGTTGTGCCAGTCGGTTTAAGGTTTCTCTGCATTTCCATACTGCTCAGGATTAAAAGCAGTTGGATTCAAGCGCTTTCAGTGCTGCTTGACTATCTGAAAATATTTTTATTATTTTTCGTTTGTGGTGTCGATTTTCCAGCTCCCTTGCACACATTTCAATGGCATATACCTCTGCCTGGAATACCGTAGTTAATTTGCTCATACAGAATGAGCGTTTCACTACTGGGTTCATCCCGTATATTCCGGCTCCGACGCCTTCCAGAGTTTTGGAACCATCGGTAAACCAACGTTAATTTGTCCTACATAGGTCAGTTTCATTCCGAACCCAGTCTTCTCTTTCAGGGAAGACCACAGTGTAGGGCGTGTGAAGGTTGATAGATTTGGGCATGATGTCTGAGGGCATTCCTATAATGTTGTGAGCTATTATGCCCTCCAGCATGCTGCTGCTTCTCATGACCACTGCGTGCGGTAGACTAATGGCCGCTTGGTGGAGTCTGTATGTTGCCCATCTTGCCTCTCTCTCCAGAAATATGTGAAGAGGAAGTAATCCGAGAAGAGCTTCCATTGCTGCCGTTGGCGTGGAGCGAATTGCCCCAGTAATCGCCAGACACGCTTGTCTCTGTAGACCGTTCAGTTTAGCCTGGGCCATTTTTTGTTGGCCCTTGCTCCACCAGACTACAGAGCCATACGTGATTATTGGTCGTATGACGATCACGTACAGCCAGTATACTTGTTTTGGCGACATGCCCCATGTTTTGCCATATTCTGCGGCATGTCCATAATGATAGGCTAGCCTTTCAGATCGTCTTTTCCCGTTGTGAGTTCCAATTTAACTTTTTATCTAGGGTTATTCCCAATTCCCAGATATTTTGCTTCACTCGCAAAAGGAATTGTTACACCATTGATGGGAGGAGGTATTAAATGTTCAGGCTTCCTTTTTCTGGTGAACGGTACTATGACTATTTTGTGAGGGTTGGTGGACATTTCCTCCATCTCACACCATTTATTTATGGTGTCCAATATATCCTGAAAGGCGTAGGAGATTGTCTTCATTGTAGACAGAATAACCATACCTAAATCTGATCTGTTTTGTGGTCGGCGTTTTGCTTAATTGAAAGCTAAACGACGTAGATGCCAAAATCAGTGAGCGTAATTATTGTTCACAAAGATTCACAGTTTTCAGCTCCATCGTGCCGTCGTATGTGAGAATGTGTAAATATGCGCTGGTGACAAGTATAGTTAGTACCGTCGTGCTGGGGCCGCGTATATTTTCGGATTTTATGATGACGTGCGACTGTGGGCGGGGTTTGTGCTGGCGTTGAGTATATTTTGTAAAAATGCGTACGGCGGTCATGGAATATTATCATATAATGATATTAACTATATAGTTGTAGCTTGTACCTCTGCAAGAGTGAACATTTTATGGTGTGTCTCAGGGACCATTCTATTAAGGAATCAGTATCGTAAATCCAACTTTCACTATATTTGTAGTTATCGAAGAACATTTCCACTTTACTGGAACGAAACTTAAAAAAATAGTATCCAAGCCAACAAAGCAATGTGTAGAAATGATGCAAATATATCCATCTCTATTTTTCCTAAAAATTTCTCCGTTGTGCCCGTAATTTCCCTATGTACAAAAGGATTGTTTCCAAATATACTTTTTGTAAGGAGTTCCACAGCTTTTCTGTTCGTTGAACAGTAAATAGACGAAGGATTTTTCTTTGATTTCTAGAGGTTGTACGCCTCAGGAAACGTATCTGTAGGCAATGTCTTTCGTTGAGCCCTGGCAAAGAGATCCGATTAGTCTCGATAGAACTGTTAATGGTGGAAGAATTGATATTATTTCGAAAGACCAGTTGCTATGGAAATATTTTTAGTAGAGTGACAACTCGTCAACTTTTCTGCGTCGTTCCGCAGAAATAGGGGAGTTTGTGAGAAAGACAACACCGACGAGAAAAACTGTACTTTTTTTGCAGAATCGGAGTACTTTGTATGTTTACTCTTGATTTAAGTACGCTGGGCACTGTAATATCGGCCTAATTGAATTTTTGCTAAGTCCATTTAATATCGTTCTCATTTCTGTTCCGTTATTTTTTCTGTAAGAGGAGGCGGTATGAAGGGTACTATCATCCGTGTAGGATGGATCCGTATGGAGATATGTCCGAGAGAAATTTAATAAAAATTGACTCTGTTTAACTGATTTATTTTCACAAATTTAACAAATTTATTTTAACAAATGTAATTAATTCATTTCGCACTGATACTGCTTGTGTAGAACTCCACAGCGCGTCCTAAAAAAAGTATGCAACAAATGGAAAACTTTTATAGTTTCGATTTCACAAAAAAACTTCGTGATGAAAGTTAGTGCTTACTAGGAGAAAGAAAAGTTATGTCGAGTGTTTAGTTAGTGTTTTTTTTTAAACTGATCAAGAATAAAGTACCTCTCTTTTGAAGATATAAAACAAATTCATTGGGAATATTTCTTTGGCATCTCATGTACCATCCAAATTCAGATTATCATCAACGTTCTACAGTATTCAGATATCATCCAACGACGTTTCTTCACGAGCAAGCCTCAAAAGTACTCCAGAAACTTGTGCGTGATAGGGAAGACGAGGTCCTTACCTTTTAACGTATGATGCCGTGTATAAAAAAATGGCGTCCAACCAACCTCTTAAGAGTTACCATAAATTCTATTGTATTGAATTTTTTGTATGAAAAATATTAATTCTGTGAAAGAAAAACAACGCGAAATCTGAATAAAATATTCAATTCATTGAATTGAACCTTATAAAAAAAGGTCGGACAGATATAATCAAAGTTAGTCATTCCACCCCTTCATAAATAACATAATAGTACTACTTAAACCTTTATCTCTTTACAAATGTGTGCATGTGATCTTCAACGTTCAAATCCTAGTTAATTAGGACCCTTCATTATTTGCAACGATTAATCTCTTCCTGGATATTTGCGCATTAATTTTGAAACACCCTGTATAAGTGTGATTCGTAAGTAGGTGTCGGCTCTAAGATTTTTACGAATGAGCTGGCTCCCTCTGAAATCGCGTCCGGTGTTTGTTTTTCCTAATGCTTTCGTGTTGGAGTGCTGGGATATAATAACATGATTAGCTGCTTCCAAATGAGTTAAGCTGTCTGTGAATATCTTGATTGTTGACAATACTCTATTCGAGGTGGTCCGTATCATCATTATAATAATAAAAAATGAAAGGTGATCTATTTTGGCTGCTGAGATTATTTTTATTTTTGCTATTAGTTGAGATCAGCCGTACCTTATGGAAGTTTACGAATGCCGATATTAAAAAATATTATAATTCTGTAACGTTGAAGGGTGAATACAAATGGTCCTTAACTTTGTTTCACTAATTCATTCCTACTGGTGACATATAACAGCTGACTGCTTCATTTTGACAAACTCAATATGGTCGATTTATCTCGACTGGTATACAATACTATATTCAACTCTGTTAGCTTCCCTTCTTGCTTTGCGCTAAACCTTCATAGAACTCAGCAGAGCTCTTCCTGAATAACAGGTCTTCTAGAAACGTAAATAGAGGTTGCTTATTCAGTTATTCACATGGCAGCGTTAATTAGAACAACCTAGGTTGTCCGTTATTCCACGACTTTTGACTAGAAGGGACCAAATCTAGAATTTTCGTGGTGACGTAACATATTCCCTGCTGCGATGCGTTTGCCAGTAATAGACAGGTCCTGCTCCAGCTCGTTACGGTAACAATCCCGATATCAATACATTCAGGTGCCCCGTTCAAAATTATACTGAATTCCAACTTATCGATGGATTGACTGAAATGAAATCACTGATGCTCAATAGTCGAATGTATTCTGGAAATAGCAATCATTTTGAGACACAGTTTGACTAATGCATATGTTGAGGAATTATTTTAATGGAATTTAAATATGATTATTTCTCGGTTTTTATTTTTCGTTTTCATATTTCTGAAGTAACCCATCGTTTGATATAAGAGGGACTGACCGCCAGAGGTCCCGAAAATATGTTGAAATTTCATGGCCATCTATGAATTTAATACAAGATTGAAGGTTTATTATGACATACTGTGTGTTGATAGACGTGTGTTCTATAATATAGCTATATATCGTGGAAGTATTTTCAAATACACAAAAATATTACTTTGACTACTTACTTTCGAAATCCGTTGAAAGATTTTTCAAAATAATGCGAATTTTGTAAGGATTTTTTTATACGTCTTTCGATTTTCTCGGGTAGGAAATATAATCTCAACAGTATTTATGTTTTAAAAGGTGCCTAACTTCATTAAAGTTTTCGAGGATGGGATTTTTTTTATAAATCCCTATTAGTTTAACTTGAACAAACAACAGTATCTTCCACTCTTTCGAGGATGGAGACTGTTTTGCATGAATCTGTACTGCTGAAAGTCCTCTCGAAGACCTTTATATATGGCGAATGATTTTGTCGGGCAGGATTTTTTATAAACCCTTGAAATTCTTCGCGGATGAGGATTTTTCACATGATCCTTTGCTACTGAAGGTCCTCTACAGAATTTTGAAAATCATTTTGATTGATGGTAGGGATAAAAATCCTGCAATTTATGCAAAAACTCGTTATCTACGAACATAATTTTTTTCTATCCCTATGTGTGTTAGGTACAACACACATTTCCAGTGGCACAAGATGCAAAAGAATCCTCATCTACGAGAACTTTGAAGGACTTATAAATGTATTATTATTTGTGGTGGTGGTGAAAATCCTTCCCGATAAAATATTTTGACTTATAGGCCTTGTAGAGCATCTTCGATAGCATAGATTTATGCAAAATTGTCCTTATTCACGAACACTTTGACAGATACGAATCATTATTATTATTGTACTACATCTTGATTGTGATTGGTTCGCGTCCTAAATGAATGAACTATCATCGATAATAATTCCGTTTTACAATTGTATTCGCGCAAATCTTCAGTTTCATGGGTTGACGTCTCTTCATCCGGTTGAAATTCTCAAAAAAAAAATTTGGACATCTGGAACTCCCGCCGTGATCCCCTCGCTCCTTCCATTTCTTACCCTCCACCTTAACCTGCCCCTAGAGATAAGTTCAACTGGAGAATAACATTTTTTGCATATGAAGTTTGTGTAACAAGTAAAGAAATGACTGTTGGGTTATGGCCTTAGGTCAGAATCGATAGGTCGGCAATAATTGTTATTCTTGTAGTGAATCCAAAGACGTTCATGTAAAGGATCTGGGTTGTACTTTAAAAAAGTCATGAATTCTGTTTATTTGATGAAAATTTGTCTACTGCTCTGAAGCTAAATTTTTTATTGAGTAACCCAATGTTTACCGGAATATTTTTGGAAAAAAGTAAGTGCATGCTTGTAGTTGTGGAAGGCATTATATTGATCAAACCTATGAAATTGTCAAAAAATACGATAATAACGTTCACGTCAAAGTCTCTAAAGAACTCTTCAACAGTTGCTTTCTTGTTTGGATTCACTTCAGAAATAGATGTACTGATATTAGTTTTTGAAGTAATCAAATCAAAACTGGTCAATGTAATGCCATGAAAAGAAACATATTTTAAACACAATTGTGTGTTCCCACAGACAGCAAATACTTGGTATTACCATCTGGAGAATTGCATATTAAAGATGTTGGACCTGAAGATGGTTACAAATCGTATCAATGTCGTACGAAACACAGACTAACCGGAGAAACTAGACTGAGTGCGACCAAGGGAAGGCTGGTGATTACTGGTGAGTGATTTTCAGAAGATTCTTCACGAAACGTTCAAATATGCTACATTGCTGATGAAAAAGTGCCACAATGACGGTCATTCCTTATTTGTTGATGTGTTGAATAAGAAGAAAGGTAGTCATTAGACTTTCACATGTAGATATTATTGTTGACCAATATGGAAATTTGGAAGCTCAATCCAATGATGGTTTTCACTTTGAAGTTGAAATCAAAATACATTTGTTTAGAAGAATTAAATCTAGCAAAGTGGAAATTATAAGATTTATCTCGCATTCCATGTCAGTGTTTTGGGTCGATTTCAAGCCGTTATCAAATAAAAAATGTACCATCTACTATAAACTCATCTCTTTCTATATTCGGGAGAATATTTTTTTTTTCAAATTACCAAAAAATTATGGAGAGGAGACATAATTCTATAAATAAAACAAAAAAGTCATAGCCACCAAAAACAAGTATAAGTACCTAATTTATTAGGAATGAGAATTTTTCAATTGATCACTTGAAAATTATAATAGTCATGTATTTAAATATTTCTCATGTGGAACTAAGAGTAATTGACGAAAGGTAATAAATTTCAAAACAAAATTTGATTATAAAAATAATCCAGCCTTACGCAAATTTTCCTATACAATAGGATTGTCGGCAAACGTCGAACAGAAATAATTCAACAGCCCCATACGACCGCCGAATCACGTCTATCCAACGCCTGGCAAAGTTTTCCTACAAGGATATTCTTTGCAATCTTCCTGTAACAACCACCAACTGGCAATCGATTGGAAATCAATTACATATTGTGGCCGAGTCTGTACTGATGAGCGAGTTGAATCGCGAAACCGGTCTGCAGATGTCACATGTTTTCGATTGCCAGTTGGTGGTTGTGACAGGAAGATTGCAAAGTATATCATTGCAGGAAAACTTTGCCAGGCGTTGCATAGATGTGATTCGGCGGTCGTATGGGGCTGTTGAATGATTTCTGTTCGACGTTTGCTGACAATCCTATTGTATAGGAAAATTTGCGAAAGGCTGGATTATTTTTATAATCAAATTTTGTTTTGCAAAATTCATCAGATGTGCGCTCAATTTCTATAAAATCTTCTACACTATAAAAACACTTTTCGATTAAAAAAAAATTCAATTGACGTTTGCAAATCCATGATGTACATAAAATTAGCAAGGCCACTTGCCGGAATGTCGATTTTTTTATATGGGGTGTCTTTAATAACTTTATATCAAGTTAGCTCTGCCAGAATTATAACTCAATAATTAAAAATCAAATTTTATCACTTTGGTAAAGTTATATATATATATATATATGTATTTTTTATTGGAATTCTTGATATCCGAGGAAATTTTGTGTTAATGGCAACACCGCATGCAACAAATTGAAACAAATGAAAAACTAATTGTAAAAAATAAAAAATCTCAGTGGTTCAGGGAAAAAATCATCTGTAGTCGTTATTTTTTGTAGGCTACTAAAGAAAGGGAATTTTCATGAAAAATATGTTTTCGTCATTCGATAATCCTTCAATAAATTTCCAACCGAAAAATTTATAATCAATCATTGTTCGGTGCGAAGGTAATGTTGAGAGACTGAAAATAATAGAATTTTACCAATTACAGGCAGTTTTTCCTCTTTAGGTTTCTGTTTTAAGAAATACTAGATATGGTCATTCGACAATTGACGTTTTTGCCTGGAACACCAAGTTTCCCCATTTTCCAAAATAAGTTTTTCATTTGTCCCAAAAAGAATGCATAATCAAAATATATTTGACAGTGGTTCAATTAAAGAAGCAAAAATTTTCCTTTAATGCACGCGGTGTTGCCAGTAACGCAAAATTTCCCCGTATATCAAGAATTTCAATAAAAAATACAAATATAAACTCAAAAGAAAAGTTTTCTCGCATTATGTTCACGTCAGATATACTTCGACAATTACTCGACAATTTTTGGTTACCACAGTGATAAATTTGTTCTTTATGTGTCGAGTTATATTTCGGCAAGTGGCCTTGCTAACTGTATGTACATAATTTAATGACCTATCGTGTATGGCTTGCAATATTACCTATGCACAAGGTATTTGAAAGCCGTTTACAAACTTATTTTTGGAATAGGTAGCTGTGCTTCAGAGTGATATCTCTACAAAATTATGATTCACTTTTATGAATAACAGTTACATAAAATGAAGACAGGCGTATTTTGATATATTTTTATTTAGATAAAAATGTAGATGCTTTTGTTATGAAAGCATTCTTTTACTTACTCCAAATAACTTTCTTTTCATTTCACATATCAAGTTCTGATGTTTACTATAAACCTTCTGTGTTATCCACAGATTTTTTTAAGGTTGTGAAAGAGCAATTTATAACGACTTGTCACAATGAAAATTGCACTTCGCCGTTTACTTTCCAATAACTGGATGTACTCAAGTTCCATTTCCTTGATTGAGACGATTATTATCAATTACACATTGATAGAACTTTATTTCCCAATGATAGAAGTCACTTTTTTGTATGATTTATATTGATTACTGGCAGCGTCAAGAAAATATACTTAAAGACAAGAATTTCATATTAACTTCACAACCTGCACCATAATGGTGATAAGTAGTTGAACACGAAAGTGTTTAGAAATGATTTAGAATATTACGTAATCTCTACAGCCCATTGTATCAATGTTGTAAATTCGGCAGCTGTTATTTTATACAAAGCGTTGAAGTTAGCTTTTCCAAAACTTAAAATGGACAGTTTTTCGAATACACTAAGCAAATTGAAAACAGACTGTTTCTCAGGTTACCTTATGAAGTGTTCCCTCAAACTTGGAATGTATTGTGTCGTCAGAATTTTACGGTCTGCACACAGAACTGTTGATATTCCGAAATTTTAAGTAGGTAGATTATCCTAGATTTCCTTACTTCGGTATGTAAATAAAAATGTATTCACAATCTTTTCTCCGTGAGGTTTTATTGTGGCGACTTTTTTATCTTGCGTGGCTCTAGGTAGTGCAAACAGAAGCTTGCACGTAATATGATCTTGTTCAAATGAAAATCTCCGTTTGGTGAATGTCTAGCATATTTGAACTAAAAAACAGGAATCCAAGGTAAAGAAGCGAAACCAAACACCGAACGCACTACTATTCATATACATAGTCTTCAAAGGGAATCGTTTGTTATTCTACTCGCATATTTGTTATTATGAAAGATAGTTCACATGGTTGGTTTCAGTATTTGCTTTTGGCTTTTTATTATTCATTAAGCGATTTGTTGGCTACTCGAATTATTTCCCACACACCACACACACCAGATTTTTTTAGAACGGTGTGTCGTGAAAAAATTATAACGGCTCAGATTTTATTTTAGTTTGAAGCCGTACGATTCAATGACAAAAGGGTCATAGGCAATCATTTCGTTTTAATCTGGTCTGGAAGCATACCTATCTAGACAGGTTATTTTGTTAACCTGTTACCTGGTTAATTCAATAGGGCAATTTGTGGTTAAAGGGGTGAAAAGTTGAATGATCAGTACCAACTACAATTACTTAATAGATTCTTCATATGGTATCAAAGTTAAGTTCTATTATTGTAAATGTTACCACTTCATGACTCCAAGTATGATTGAAGATGGAGAAAATTTGAGAAAAAAACAATTAGAGATAATTTTTGTTCTTGAAGTGGAGTATTGAGTTTTATTTCTTTCTTAAACTTGAGTACCTATCTGATGTAGCAAATCTCACTGGTTTTGATGGTTATGGTGTTATCACTGAACTCCACACCACCTCTATATAAGACTACGATCCTGTTTTATCAGTCATGACTACTCCACCGCTGGCTGGAAGGAATACAGGAGGATTCTGAGTGAAATAATGGTTGTCACACCGCAAATAGCGAAGGTGGACATAGAACGGGAAGCTCAGAGGTGGAAAGAAAACATACAACGGGCAAGGGAGGCCACCACCAGGAAGAGGGGTAGTGAGGGAGGACAGAGACCCTCTTCCAGGATTCATCCTTTAACTAATAAAACTCAACAGTAAAGAAAGGAAAAAGTCGCAAACCTTCTGTAACCCAGTCCATCGGGAAAACATGATAAGACTGGGACGCTACAGGGATGAAACTTGGAAAAGGAAGCTCGAAAGCCTCAATGCCAACGACGGTTCCCTATGGCGCCTTCGTAGAGGGAACAACGGCATACCGACGGTGGGGAACGGCTAGAAGCAGGTGATGACCGACTAAGGGAAGGCGGAAATTTTGGGAAATATTTCCAAAGTGCGTTCTAAACGAGCACGGATGCCACCCAAGAACACAGGGAAATTACTAGAGCAGCCAAGCTGTTCAAAGAAACACCTTAAGTTGAACTGGACAGCTGAACTTTCTCGAAGTTGATAATCAACTTTGAGGATGTTCAAGAAACCATCAAGAGGCTGCCCAGGAACAAAGCACCAGGCGCGGACAGGATTGACGCCGCTCTACTGTGGAATCTCCCAAGGAAGGCCCTCGTACAGTTAGGTTAGGTTAGGTTAGGTTAGGTTTGAACGTGAGTGTGCCCATATCAGGCCCTCCACTGCGGCCAATGGCCTATTGTGGCTCACCCTATGGTTATATTTCTCCCAGTATATCCAATCTCTTAACGAAATTGAGGAGTACGTTGGGAAAACAATTTACCAGGTTCTCTGGCCTTACTGTTGTATTGCCAAATGTTGAAAATTTGGTTCTGACCGCTGCGGGGCATGTACATAAAATGTGCTTAGCCGTTTCATCCTCCTCCATGCATAGGCGGCACTCTGCATCTTGTGCAAGTCCGATTTTATGCATGTGGTGTTTGAGTTTGCAGTGGCCAGTGAGCAAACCTACTATAACTCTGAGATGTGCTCTACTGAGTTCTAGCAGCTTGTCAGAGTCCTGTTTATTCCTTGTGCAAGCAATAAATGCTTTGGAATGGGCTAGGCCCGGTAGACTACGCCAGTACTCGAGTCTTTTGTTGTCAGCCCAGGATGTTATGACATTCTTGGCAGTGCTATGTGCTATACCTATTACCGGTTCTGGCCCAGTGAACGTTGTTTCGGCCCCCTCTTTTGCTAGGGCGTCCGCTATTTCGTTTCCTTCTAGGCCCGTGTGACCTGGTATCCAGACTAGGGTAACGTTGTTGCGTTGTGCCAGTCGGTTTAAGGTTTCTCTGCAGTTCCATAGTGCTCTGGATTTAAAGCAATTGGATTCAAGCGCTTTCAGTGCCGCTTGACTGTCTGAAAATATTTTTATTGTTTTTCGTGTGTGGCGTCGATTTTCCAGCTCCCTTGCACATATTTCAATGGCATATACCTCTGCCTGGAATACCGTAGCTAATTTACCCATACTGAATGAGCGTTTCACTACTGGGTTTATCCCGTATATTCCGGCTCCGACACCTTCCAAAGTTTTGGAACCATCGGTAAACCAACGTTCATTTGCCCTACATAGGTCAGTTTCATTCCGAACCCAGTCTTCTCTTTCGGGGAAGACCACAGTGTAGGACGTGTGAAGGTTCATAGTTTTAGGCATGATGTCTGAGGGCATTCCCAGAATGTTGTGAGCTGTTATGCCCTCCAGCATGCTGCTGCTTCTCATGACTACTGCCTGCGGTAGACTAATGGCCGCTTGGTAGAGTCTGTATGTTGCCCATCTTGCCTCTCTCTCCAAACCTATGTGAAGAGGAGGTAATCCGAGAAGGGCTTCCATTGCTGCCGTTGGCCTGGAGCGAATGGCCCCAGTAATCGCCAGACACGCTTGTCTCTGTAGTCCGTTAAGTTTAGCCTGGGCCATTTTTTGTTGGCCCTTGCTCCATCAGACTACAGAGCCATACGTGATTATTGGTCGTATGACTGTCACGTACCCTCGTACAGTTAATTTACATCATTAACAGTTTAATAAAATGGCAGCACTAATCAAAGTACTTGAAGCATGCAGATATCATCCCCATCCTCAAACCAGGGAAACAGGACTCGAGGTTCGAGAGCTACCGCCCAATCTTGCTGCTTAGTACAGTGGCCAAGGTGGTGGACAGGGTCCTACTGAAGAGACTCAGCGCCCTCGAAGAAGAGCTGGAACTCATTCCAGCAGAGCAGTTCGGCTTCAGGAGGGTTATTCAATGACCTCCCAGGTTGCACGGATTGTCCATGGAGTGAAGGAAGGCTTCAATCGGGGGCATAACACTGTGATGATCCTGCTGGATATCCAAAAGGCGTTCGACACCGTCTGGTTCGAGGGCCTCATCATGAAGAAGCTAAGGACAGACATGCCTAGCCACTTGGTAAGATTTATAGATTCATACCTGGTCGACAGGACGTTCAAGTTTGTAGTGAATGGAACCAGCTCCATAGTGAGGAAAGCCGAAGCAGGAGTGCCGCAGGGCTCGAGCCTGTCACCACTGTTGTTCTCGATATATACGCACGATTTCCCAATGTATGAAAACACGCAAACAGCAATTTATGCTGACGTAAGCGGCAATTTATGCTGACGTAAGCGGCAATTTATGCTGACGCCACGGCAATTTACGCACAGGCAACCGTGACGAGCGATGCCGCAGGTAAAGAGTCACTTGCAGAGGGAAGTCGTGCCGTACATGTCAAAGAAAAAAATTGTGATAAACTTGGCGAAAACTAAGCTCATGAACTTCACCAAGAAAAGGAAGCGTGAATACACGTAGAATTTTCGGGTGGATTGAGGGCTCTAGACGTCGAGATTAGTCAGGCCGAGTCAGTGTGGTACCTGGGGGTACAGCTGGACAGAGGATTAACCTTTGGTAGGCATGTCAGCTTGGCGTTACAACGCGCCAGGACGGCGATTAAACGAACATAGACGCTAATAGCGAGAGACTCCAAGTTGGCAATGAGGACCAAAGTATTAATCTACAAGCAGGTCATCAGGCTAGCGATGGCGTACGCATGTCCATTGTTCTGCAGCGTTCCCAATTCAATTTTGTTGCGCCTGGAAACGGTGCAAAACAACATACTCCGTATCGCCACTAACAGTGACAGGTACATTCGGCTAGACACACTGAGGGAGCTAGCCGATTATCAAAATATTGAAGAATTTATCAGAAAACAGTCTGATAAATTCTATCCTTGGAAGTAGGTTGACCAGTGATATGACAACAATCAGAGATCATAATAACCTAAACCTGAAAGATGGGCTTATCTACCAGGCTTTGGATATTTTCAACGAAAATCCAGAAGAGTGACAAACTCATTTTAGGATGAATGTCCAAACCAAGGAAAACTCGACGACAATAGATGCTTCAGATAGCCTGATCTCTCACACATGAATCATCAAGTCCTCTTGCATAACACGTAGGAGGCAGGGAAATGAACCCAAGCAAAGACGTGCACTCACAGCGTCTAAAGCAGTAGGTCCTGCGCAAGCAGGCACGAGTAGGTTTTGCCCGCCCGCTGGATACCCCAAAACTCTCCACATAAACCCAAAATTACACCATCCTAACCCCTGCGGCTTAGGGATGGTTTTTGTATTGATTTTAATTATTTATTCGTTTTGTGAGTTGTATACATTTTATTGTAAATTTAATATTATTATTATTATTATTATAAACGTTTTTGTTTTTTTTTTTGTTTTTGTGGTGATAAAATATGTGTATAGATTGAATTCGATATAAGTTAGAAAAGTTGCCTAAGGATTTCAAATAATAATATGTTATATATCGATAAGTATACTGGATACATTCATGAATTTTTGTCGGAATCTTGCTGAAGCTTAGGAATTCAAAGCATTTCAACTTTGAGGAATTTAAAAAGACGGCGTTGTTTACCTCTTTAATGTCTAAAAGCTAAATAATATGAAAAAAAGTTATATAAAAATGTGTGTGACTTTCTAATGGGATGCTATAATTCTTTGATTAACTATAATATCCGAGGCAGTGTGGTTTAACCAATAATCTTTCATTTGAAAAAAACTTGGCACCGTTCACTAATATCTGCTTCCGAAATATCGCTTCCAAAATATGTGGCATTGCAGCATATCCGGTAATATATCGTGATTAATAGTGACAAAAATGGATGTATTGTCCAGTGACAATGACCCAGAGATACCATCCTTAATTAAGTTAATTGAAAGCGAACTCTGGCTCGGTTTTTTAATTAGTGGGGAAAACTCGTAAAGGCTCGATGAATTAGCAGACAAACACGGCTGTAGCTGACGTGGCTTTTCAACTTAGGGAGAGTTGTTTAATTCAAACTAAATTGAATGTTTACCAGATCCACCATAAATAATAATTAGAGGCATAACTGTATAAGTACTGAGTAAATTTGAGGTTGAAGGAACCCTAGATGATACGGATTGTGGTTTTATTACTATCTACCTAGTTGTTCTATTTGACGAAAAATATTTATTCAGGAACGAGAATGTGATTTAGTGCAGATTCCTTCATATTTTCATTCACTTATTAAAACCAATAAACTGAACCGGAACTAGATTTCCGAATTTATGAACTAACTCAAGTGAGGCACTAAAAGTCGTAACAATCATCAGGATTTTGTCATTGTTCTTGGGTTTGATACGGTTTTTACCATTGATTCAGTTTCTATTTCAAACAAGAGTTTCAAATTCATGTTTTTGTCGTATATAAAAGGCAAACGTTTAAACTTTACCAATATGCCCAGTTTGAAACTTTTATGACACATTGTGGTTAGGAGTAAACTGAAATTTTATTCCAGTAAATAATCGCTTATGTCAATTTGATGAAATCCAATTTGGAATGAAAGTCAGACCCTATGGGAGGAAATATCATTTATCTACTTATATTTTTACCTATTGCAAGTAAATCAGATGGTACTTGACGAGGCCGGATCAAAATATACAGGAATTTTCAAATCCAGCCTCTGCATTTGATCTCAAAAACGATAAAATTTACTGAGATGCTTCTGTACGTATTTTTCGAGCTATTTTCAATCTTTAAATAGTTATTTTCGTAACAAGTGCAGAAAAATTAACTTTTTCGCACGCGATTTCCGATTCCCGCACTAGTGCGGGAAAGACTAATTTAAAAGACTCATTTTATGAATCAAAAGACGTGCGGGAAAGTGTGCAGAAAATTGTTATTGTCCTAACAAGTACTGCCGAATGACGCAAAGCGGAGTTCCGGTAAGCAGTCGATTGTGTGAAAGTACATTTCCGCGTGAGTTGGGATCAAGATATTTTCTACAAGCGCATCAAAAAATGCAATGTAGCGATCTCGAACAAATTTCGCGTGCAGGAAAAAAATGTCCGCACAAGTGTGGAAAAAAAAGTCCAAGTAAATCATGAGTGAAAGAATAATTTCAATATCAGTCATGTCATAATCTAAATGAATACATCTCATTGGAGGTATTATTACCGTAATTTCAATAACTTTTTAGTTTCTATTCAAGCTATCGTCAATTTGAATTACTGATATGAAAGCAATCATGTGAATCCAATAAGTTGCGTTAGTAAGTACACTTGATTGCATTTTAAATCTGTGAAATATGCGGACCTGATTTCAAATGTAAAATTTCTGGTCGATAATATTTCGAGTAGCCACTCTCGGTAATTTCATCAACCTCTACCTAGCCTATCTCTGCAAAATTCAATAAAATGTCAACATCGATATGTTTTCCTTCACTCAAATGGGTTCATCAACCAAGTTGATGCATCCAGAGTAACCCATCAATTTTGTGCCTAATTTAATTATTGTGCTGAAAGCACAGGTAGCGGTTGTTGAAAATTGCTTTCTCATAATAATTTCGATACGCATATACGAATTTCTGGAAAATTTACTTTGTTGTCAACTTTTTTATGATGTTACATACAAGGCATACATCACTGATGTATGCCTTTTCTATATTTCAAATAATTAAATTTTCCGGAGATTTTCAAATTCTCCGGGATTAAATATATCTCTGAGAATTGTGCTGAGGTTTCCAATGAACGCTTCCAACTTCAAATACCTTGGACGCTAAGAAAATTAAACTAAAGTTTTGAAATCAATAGTAGTTCATACATATCCTTTTCAATCTTCATTCAATATGTCTCTGAAATGATGCAATACTATAAATCTTCAATTACTACAAATAAAAACTAAGACTAGTGTTGTCTTACTGAGCATTTTACAAAGTCATCTATCTGTAATATAATTTTGAGTTGGAAGATTCGGCCGAAATCATCTTGAAACATCTGTTATAACTGAACCATGATTAAAGATACATGTTATCTTTCATCATAGTTTTACCAAAATTTACCTGAATGTTGGGATAGGGTACCCTTGCTTCTCAAACGGGCACTTTCAAAATTTCATCCATTTCAAATTGACAATAGTACCTGTCCTTTTATCCAACAACCGCATCCTTTTTCTGATAGAATGATCCTAGGAAACTTCTGGCAGGTTAGTATTCTGTCTGGGTACCCTGGCCCATTACCTATGTTTTGGGCTTTTTTCGAGGTAAGTTTCTCAATGTCCAGATATAATTTTGTTCTGCCTCGTTCATCTGCTGAATAATGGTAAGAAGTTTTGGTTTTTCTCATTCTAGAACCCATTGGATCAGTACTGCCAAGGTTTCCTCTGGAAACCCGAAAGGAGTACGTTTATCTTCAAAATGTCAATCTCGACCTATTGTGTCCAGCTCAAGGTTTTCCACTGCTTTTGACAAGGTACTTAGTATTCTTCAGTGCATGGTCCCTATACCAACAGACTTCAGTGTATCCTATTGACAAGTAATTTTTTGTTCAAGAACCGGTGGCCAGTGTTCTTCCCAAATTTCCTACGCTAGATAGTTCACGATCTTTCAAGGGAATGGTGGATAACAGTATCACCCTTTTGTGTCCTGCTCTAGCTTTTCCTGTTCCAAAATTCAGGTAATTTGCATAAATATCTGCTGCCCCTCTTCGTTTCCCTAGTAGTGTTTCTCAACGCTTCTTGCTGCATCTCAAATTATAGTTGTATATTCATATTTGATCTGGGTCTAGAATAATGTATCTCTTTCAGAGCCTGTGAGTAGCGTTAGGCCGAACATTCCCAAATTTCCGACAGTTGACAACTACAAGTCCAGAGAGAATATAGCCCTCTTCTGTCCCGCTCAAGCTTTTCCAGCACCTTCATATAGGTAAAACAGCTAGCTGTGAGGTACCTTATCCCTTTTCAGTTACTCGCTTGTATAGTTATATGATTTGAATTTAGAACCCATTGGTACTGTTTCTCCGCAGAGTAGTTCAGGCTAAAGAAAAAACTCCCCTGACTATGCTTTGCCCAATGCAAGGTTTCCCTATTCCAAAGTTCAGGTAAGACTGGCTGAAGAGGCCTCTTTGATTTAAAATAAATTTTCCGTTCGCCAGAACCTGTTGGAAGCGTGGCTCCTAGATTGTCTGCAGGTACTTCTAAAATTCAAACAGTAGAGTCGCGACATGGTTTCAGTGTGACACTGTTGTGTCCAGCACAAGCATATCCTGTTCCAAGTTACAGGTATTTTTTGATTGGAAGTATGTTTTTACCAATGTCTTCATTAAAACTTTCTTCTAGAGCCAGTTGGATTTGTAAAGCCAAAGTTTCCTACAGTCGATAAAAGCCATGCTTTTGAAACGTCCCTGTTACACAGCATTACACTATTATGCCCTGCTCAGTCTTACCCCGTTCCTCTCATAAGGTAATAATAACCCTTGTTAACTCATTTTTCAACAGAACCAGTAAGTAGTACTGTACCGAAAGTATCGTCGAAATCCAAGTATGATGTGATAGAGTTTAAAATGAACTCCACTTTGGCACTGGTTTGTCCTGCACAAGGGTTTCCTGTCCCTAATTTCAGGTTAGTTACGTTTAACATCTTGGATAACATTTTAGAGCCAGTTGGCACGAGAGTTCCCAAATTAGTCTCTAACGCTAAGATGACGTGGTTTGAAGTCGAAGAAGCTTCAGATATTGCAGTTACGTGTCATGGGCAAGGTTTTCCACCACCCACATTCAGGTAGATACGGATTTGGTTCTTAACCTTAGTTTTTTTTGGAAGAGCCTGTTGGTACCAGAAAGCCAAGCCTTATAAATGATGTTAAGGGAATAACTATAGAAAAGAGCTCTGGTCATGGCCTGCCACTGTTATGTCAAGCACAGGGATCTCCCGCTCCATCCTTTAGGTAAATTCGATCATATATTTCTCGGTTATTTTCTTCAGAACCTCTTGGTACTCGGGCCCCTAATGTGATAGACGATGCCAAATACAAACGCACTGAAAGAAAATTGAAAAGTGATGTGCCGATGTTTTGTCAAGCTCAGGGTTTCCCGGTTCCTTCATTCAGGTAATTTGTTTTGCATTGCTAGAGCCTGTTGAAAGTAGAGCACCCAAACTGTTAGCCGATTCGAAATTGAAGTATATCGAAAGAGACGCGAGTTCATCTGTTCCTATATTCTGCCCAGCACAAGGATACCCTGTACCACTGTTCAGGTAATTTGAATTGTTTTCCCAGAACCTGTTGGAGTCAAAGGACCGGTGTTTTCCAATGACAACTTAATTAATGCTTTCAATAGAGTAATTGGTCAAAGCTTCGGTCTACTTTGTCAAGCTCAAGGACTGCCTGTTCCAAAATTCAGGTTAGTCTCACAAATGTATGTTTTTACGAAACAGAGCCAGTTGGATCAAAGGCGCCGTCATTTTCAAGCGACATAAAATTGCTCGGTTATGAAAAGGCAGAAACGAGCACTTTGTCAATGCTCTGTCCAGCACAAGGTTATCCTTCACCTTTGTTCAGGTATGTTGATATTCAGTAAAAATTTTTTTTCTTTTTGCTAGAACCTGTTGGTCTTAAAGCTCCGACTTTTTCATCATCGTCCAAAAGCTTTACCTACGAGACTAGAGGAGAGCAAGGTTTTGTACTTCTGTGTCCAGCGCAGGCTTTGCCTATTCCAAAATTCAGGTAACTACAGCTTCATCAAGAGTGCTTAAACTTTTTGAACATCCTTGAGAGTTTCCCGTAAAACTGCGATCCTTTATTCAGTTATTGGCTTACCATTTCCACTGCTTTCCTTTTGTTTAGAGCCTGTGGGATATAAAGCTCCATCATTGTCCAATGATGCCACCAGTATATCTTACACACGAGGTATCGGACATGGATTCGGCTTATTGTGTCAAGCTCAAGCGTACCCATCTCCAAATTTTCGGTAAGGGAAGGGTTCCTTCATCTCTGTTATGTATTTTCTCCCACAGAACCAATTGGTTCCACACCTCCCAGGCTCCCACCAAAATCTAAATTAGATGCAGTAACTCGAAAATTGAACGAAGACTCAGTATTACCCTGTGATGCTCAGGCTAACCCTCTGCCCAAATTCAGGTTGGTTACATAATTCGTTTTTCAATTCATTTGATATCATTAGAACCCGTTGGATCAAAGGCGCCGGCTTTCTCGGTGGAATCCAAAATTTTCTCACTAGATAGAGCAGTAGGAAAAAGTTTGGCGTTACTATGTCCTGCCCAAGCTCTACCAGCACCATATTTCAAGTAAGATATATTTTTAACCACCGACATTCAGGAACGTTTGGAATTAGTTTTCGGCTTATCTTGTGTTTTTTTATGCAGAACCAATTGGCTCCAAAGCCCCAACATTTTCATCAGATTCGAAAAGCTCCACATTTGTCAGGCAGGAAGGACAAAGTTTTGCTTTATTATGTCAAGCTCAAGGGTTACCCACCCCTTCTTTCAGGTAGGAAAAGTTGATTCATATGTTTTCATTCCTTTTCAGAACCTCTAGGGTCCAAGCCTCCTGCGTTTTCTTCTGAATCGAAGGGTTTTATTTTTGAAAAGGGGGCTAATAAAAGTTTGGCTTTACTTTGTCCCGCACAGTCTCTGCCTGTCCCACTATTTAGGTTGGTAAAAGTTTTGGTCTGATTATAAAAAAATTTATATTTTCACTAAGGTGGATTCAATTCGTGTTTTTAGAACCCATAGCAGGCGTTGCTCCAAAGGTAAAAGACATGGACGTTGGCAGTTTGAAGAAAGAAATTCCTTCACATTCCCTTGTAACTTTGACTTGTACTGTTCAAGGATATCCTGCTCCAAACTTTAGGTAATTTTGTATTCTTGTGCAATCGCTTGAGGCAGTTAAGGGTTTCGTTTCACCCAACCAATTGTTTTTCTAGAGCCTACGGGAAAAATTTCCCCCAAGCTACCCGGTCAAAAGTATGAAGGGGGAAAAATTTATGTTTACGCTCAGTACAAAACGGCTGTTCTTACTTGCGAGGTAGTTGGCTACCCTGTTCCGATATTCAGGTAATTATTTTCAACCTGAGGGAAAACTGTTTTTCTTTCAGAACCGACAAACAACATCGCACCCAAAGTTGTTGACAATAAAGTTCGATTCACTTTAATTATTGCAAACAGTGGCGACGATTTGTTTGTTATGTGTCCGGCAGTGGCGTACCCAGTGCCAATGTTCAGGTAGGTTTCTTACTTGGTCCTGTTTTTCAGAACCCACGAACAATGTACCCCCGAAAAAAGTAGGTGCTGAATTTGGCGGATGGAGAGTAGTTAATGTTGGTGTAGGCTCCTTTGCATGGTTGACCTGCCAAGTGACAGGATTTCCCGTTCTTCGATTCTTGTAAGTCCTAAATGTTCAGAAGTTCTGATTTCGGAAGTTGCTAGAAGTGATTTTGTTTCGATTTCCATTACCTATACGTGGAATCCTTCCTTATCTGGTGCTATTGTCATTTACATGAACGTCTATCACCTATGTCATAATAAAAAATTTCCAGAGCCGACAAACAATGTTGCACCCAAGAAATTAGGATCGAATTTTGTTGGTTGGGAGGAAATTTTCATTCTTCATAATGCCACAGCCTGGTTGACTTGTCAAGTTACTGCTTTCCCAGTTCCACGCTTTTTGTAAGTTGATTTTCTTTTGTATCTTCATTTCGCTTGTAGAACCGACAAACAATGTTGCCCCCAAAAAAGACGGTGAAAAATTTGAAGGCTGGAAAGTACTACTCGTTCCACAAAGTGACATTGCATGGTTAACGTGTCAAGTAACTGGTTACCCGGCTCCTCGATATTTGTAAGTAAATTTTGTGGCTCTGTAGCAGAATAGCGTCAGTCAAAATAGCGCCGTACGAAAATAACGCAGAACAAAAACAGCGGCAGACAAAATAGCGCCGCACAAAAATAACGCAGAACAAAAACAGCGGCGCACAAAATAGCGCCGCACAAAATAGCGCCGCACAAAAATAACGCAGAATAAAAACAGCGGCGGACAAAATTGCGCTCGACAAAATAGCGCCGCAAAAAAATAAAGCAGAACAAAAACAATAGCGCTGTACAAAATAGCGCCGCACAAAAATATCGCAGAACAAAAACAGCAGTGGACAAAATTTAGCTAGACAAAAAGCGACGTGACAAAACAATTAGGATATTGCCTTCGGTGCGTGATCACGACAAACGGTTTATTTTGAGGATTATTTAAAAAATGTTTAGTACTTTGTTAAAGAATAATGTAAGTAACAATATTTTATAAATTCACAGAAGCATGGAAACAACTAGTGGTCAGTGTCATGTTCTAAGTCCGGTTGTAAAGGAAGGTTGTTGCATAGCGGTGATACAGCAAAACCAACCACGGAACATAATCATGCGCCAAATTCCGTAGAGAAATTTCAATTATTCATTATGCATTAGTTGACTCAAAAGCTGTACCACTGATATATGCTTTGTTGCCAAATAAATTGGATGGTATTCACGTTCTGAAAACCTTGGATGCTAAACTTAAGCCTGAAACTATACTCGTTGATTTTGACCAATCGTTTGTCAACGCAGTGACAAAGTATGGTCCTATGGAGGAAAATACTACATTGTCATTTAACAAACCTATAGAGAGACGAAAACATAAAAACAAAACGTAAGATGCTTCTTGGTCTTAGCTATATTCTAGAAAAAGATGTGCATTTCGCACTGAAAATCATTCGTGAAAACATTCCTGATGAACTAAAGCCGGTGATCGACTATAGGGAAGATAATTACGTTGGTATGAGGATTCATAATATCAAGCCTCGATTCAGTATAAATTTATGTAATCAATAAGAGCGGTTGAAAAACGATTTGCCAAAAATAAATAATTATTTCGAAGCATGGCACAATTCCTTACAGAAAGGTCTAAACTGCCGGTATCCTCATGTATACAAATTGATCAATAAATTGAAAAAGAAATAAAATCTTCAGAAATCTTTATTACTAGATACCGTTCAGGATTTATGAAAAAATGGTCCTATCAATAAATACGTCCAGCTAAAAAACAGGTTGAAAACCTTGGTTCACACTTATGCTTTCAGGAACGTTGAACAGTAGGTATTTAAAGTCTGTGGCTCATAATTTGTCCATGTATTTTTTTTTAGAATCTCTGAATGTTATAAACTTTGCTTTGTAGATATTGAAATCAATTTTGAAAAATTAATTTTTCAATATCGTCTTATGTTAATAGTTAATTTTCTGAGGATATATTAACCGGCGTTATTTAGTCGCAGTATTATTTGAACCGACGCTATTTTGACTGACGCTATTTTAACATAGCGCTATTTTGTCCAGTGCTATTTTGGCTGACTCTATTCTACTACAGATTTTGTATGTAAATGGGCTCCGACAGTGGTGATCCGATACATGTCATGTGGTACAGGCTCTTGATACCTCATTGCTGGTCACTGTTATGTCTTTACTCTATGATTCATTGAAATTACTCTTGGAATTTTTTTATTAAATTTCAATTCCGTCCTTCTTGTTGAAAACGTATTGTTTTTCTTTGTAGAGCCCACCAATAACGTTGCCCCTAAAAAGGATGGTAAAAAGTTTGAGGGTTGGGAAATCCTCCTCATTCCCCAGAATAATACTGCTTGGCTGACTTGTCAAGTGGCAGCATATCCAGTCCCGCGATATTTGTAAGTTTCATTAATCTAGTTTCGTTTGAGAACTTGGGTAGCGTTTTATGCGCCTTTCGGTACTAAGCAAAGCATTGCTCTTCTTATTATAGAACCTACCAATAATGTTCCTCCGAAAAAAGACGGGGAAAAATTCACCGGCTGGAAAGACATCATAATATTAAAAGAAAAAACAGCATGGCTAACCTGCCAGGTAACTGGATACCCTGTACCTATTTATATGTAAGTTTGCCACTGTATTTAAATTGTAACATATCTCGCATCACTTCAGTATCATGTGGTAAGTTTTTCTGTATGTCAGCTTAGGATTCTGTAGACTAATTTTCAGGGGTCTCAAACATTCTCCCAATTTTTTTCCAAGTCCTAAATCAAGTCAAAGTTAAATCTTTGACATTCTGTTGAAAACTCTGAATTTCTATTTTTAAAAAATTATGCCATTCAATTATTTTAATTTATAAGGTTGTAATACCCAAAATATTCTGAAAAATACATTTGGAACAATTGAGTGATGGTATTTATATGGACATATATGAATTAATTACAAAATTTAACTGTTATTCGAAATATTTTAAACACAATTAAATATTTGATATTTGTGACATCACAAATTTCATTAGGATTCGAGTTCTCCTTATCTTTATTCTACTTCCTGAAAATTACCTTCACAGTGCAGTGTGACCCCTGATTATGTTTTGTTTGAGTATTAATTCATATCAGAATCCTAACTGCTGACTTTTTGCAGAACCAACAAACAACTTACCTCCTAAACTAGTAGGAGAAAGAACGTTGGGAAAGATTTTATCCTTTCCACGAATGAACGATGCCGTCCTTTTGTGCCCAGTTGTGGGATATCCATTTCCTATTTGCAAGTAAGTCGAATATTTTTCCTTATTATTCTAGGGCCAGTGATAGCCGCATATTATCTTTAGATACTAGAAACAGAGCTCATCCAAAGAATTTTTGGGTACCCTGACTCCCAGGACAGGTACTATTTGATTATGATTGTATATGCAAAAAAATTTATAGAACCTACCAGTAATGTAGCCCCAAAGTCCTCTTCCGAGAAATACGGCAATATTTTTCTCGTGGGTGTCGTTCAGAAGAACATTATCATGACCTGTGAAGTATCCGGATACCCAGCTCCAAGATTCAGGTATTTATTTATCGTTTCATTTCTATTTTTATCCCTCAGAGCCTACCAACAATGTACCACCAAAGAGTTCTGGTAGAAAAATTGACGGGAGTATAGTTCAGGAAGTACCTTTACTGAGCAATGTTTACATAACATGCGATGTTTCTGGGTATCCTGTTCCCAAATATAGGTAATTTTTTTTATTTGCTGCTTTCTATTCACTGGTGCAATCTATACAGCTTACACATATATATTGTTAGGTATATAAAATAGAGGTAAGAGTGAAGTTGGAAATTTTATTGAATTTCCTACTCCGAAAGAAAGGGGCAGATTTTTTTTTTCTGAATTGGATATCGTTTACTATTCATGCCAGATGCAAGGGTGGCCCAAACCAAGGTATGTTGCAATTCTCTTTCTGTTCTTTTCAGACCCTACAGGATCAGTTTCTCCCCACATTAGTACAAAAACTATTGACATCAGAATTGTCAGAACAGACGATTCTGCAGTTGCTCTTTGTCCTGCACAGTCTTTCCCTGTGCCTTTTTTTAGGTAAATTTCCTTGTGCAAATGATTTCAAGAAACGAAGAATCGGGTAACAGGATTATTTGAAAGATTTTTCTCTTTGTTTCAGATGGTACAAATTCATCGAAGGAACAACCCGGAAACAAGCTGTGATTTTGAACGACAGGGTAAAACAAGTAGCTGGAACTTTGATCATACGCGAAGCCAAAGTGGAAGATTCTGGAAAATACTTGTGTGTGGTTAATAACTCTGTTGGAGGAGAGAGTGTAGAAACTGTTTTGACAGTAACGGCGCCGCTTAAAGCTAAAATTGATCCGCCAGTACAGACCATTGATTTTGGAAGACCAGCGGTTTTCACTTGTAAATTCGAAGGTGAGTGATGTATCGGGATTATTTCTTATCGAGGAAGTGATTATAAAACCGACTTCATTATATTTTTATTGCGCCAAGAGTCGACAATACCTAACTCTTCAATAATCTATCAGAATAGGATATTTTTGTTCTTTCTGTCAAACATCTTCCAAAAAACAATTGCATCCCTGGTTAATACTACAACAGATATTGATACATTTGCTAGATACTTTCATCAAGGAGGACACTATTACAATTTCTTCTTGTTATCAAACAGCAGAAATTTCATTTTGGCTGGGTGTCCATCTACAGGGTTTCAAATTCGATCCTCACCATTGAGATCTCGGAAACTAGAAGAGATACGAAGATGGTTGAATTGGGGCAAAGTTGCGCATACAACTGACTAACAATATGTCGTTGAGAAAGTTTTGAAATTCCGCGTATAACCGGAGATATCCGAAAAAAACAGAAATTTTGGAAAATGGTTTTTATTTTTTTGTGGCTTTATTATTCGCAGAATTCGAAAATAAATTGCACTTCCACGTTGTCACTTTGCCCCTGCTACTAAAGATATTAAAAAATATGGAAATTAAGTTAGTTAGTCGTTTTTGACGATGGAGTAGATACAGTTTTAAATTTTCAGCAAATAAAAGGAACTTTGAACATGAAATGGATTCACCAATATCATTCATGAATACTTTGAACAATAATTTCCCTAGATGTGATCCTTGAGGAACTTTGAAAGGAACGTCAGTTTCCCTACATTGGAATCCACAGACTTTAACAATTCATTTTCTGTTTGGAAGATAGTTTTCAATTCAGTTTAGGAGGGTACCATTCAGACCAAGTTGTTCCGAGTTTAAATAAGAAAATGTTTGTGGTTCACCCTATCGAATGCATTGGAGAAATCTGTATGTACAGAATCCACTTGCATGTGATCCAAAGCAGTTGAAGGAAAATCGTTATAGTTTAGTAAATTTTGGCCAAGTTTCGTTTAGCTGAAATCAGTTATGGAAAAACTGTTGCCATGGCAACCGTTACTATGGTAACGAGAAAACAAAAATCCGATTCTCATGTTGCGGAAATGCGTGGTTGTTAAGTTGTCTTCTTTAGTTTAGCTGAAATCAGTTATAAAAAAAAGATTGCGATGATAAATGTTATTAAGGTGAGTAAACACAAACACTATTCCCATTTTGCGGAAATGCGTGGTTGCCAAGTTGCGCCAGTTACAGATTAGCTGGTATCAGTTATGCTAAAAATGTTGCGATGGCAACCATAGCTATGATCACAAGTAAACAAAAACCAGATTCTCTTGGTACGGAAATACGTCTTTGCCAAACTGAAATCAGTTTTGATAAAAACGTTGCCTATAAGCGCGGATTTGCGGAATGTCGGCCGGACGCGTATGCGTTCACCTTGTCCATTTTCTACAAGTAATATAAATACTCAAAGTTTGACTTAACCTTGACTACTTTAAGTTCACGGTTCATATCAATTGTTATGTAATAATTCGGTCATATGGATTATACATTGTAAAACCATACAGTAATTTTAAATATTAGGAACATAACACAAGATACGCAAGTGAGCTCGTTTTCAAGTTGCTACTTTGTTCATTGTCTCAAAATTTTTAATGAACTCTTCATTATTATTTATAGGCCGTGGCCCAGCGGGGTAAGCAAATGCGTTGCTTATTTATGATCGGACTAAGATTGGCAAAAGGAAATAAGTCCAACCAACCGACTTGGTCTCGAGTAATTTTCGTAAAATTAAAATTATACCAACAACTGATCAAGAAGAATATTTATTTTGATATTATTATTATTAACTTGTAGCATGAATAACTATTTTGTATTGTTTTCATCATAACAACTTTTATCACAGCATCCTTTTTATCTGAACTGAATTCAGCTAAACTAACGCAGACCACTTTGCAACTGGTCTACGCATTTGGCAACATAGAAATCATATTTTTGTTTTCTAATTACCGTAGGAACGGTTTCCATGGCAACAGTTTTTCCATAACTGATTCAGCTTAACTATAATTGGCCCAACTTATTGGCAACCACGCATTTTCGCAAAATGGAATTTGCGTTTTTGTTCACTCTTCACCATTATAACGGTTATCATGGCAACCTTCTTTCCATAACTGATTTCAGCTAAACTAAACTTGAGCCGAAAATTTAATTCTGTGGGATTTGTGGGAAATCCAGTTTGTTGGTCGATCAAGATTACCTTTATTGAAGTTGTTAAGAAGTTATGATCTAATTATTCAAAGACTAGGTATTGAATTTAGAATGCTTATTGGTTTATAATTCGCAAAATTCAGAAAAACATCCATTGTATCGTTATTCTGGAGGAATAAAACAAATTTTCCTTTTGCAACTGCCAAATGCCTTGATGTTGACTCAAGACAGTTTGCTCATTTGAGATTACAAAGTTTTAATAGATTTTCTTGTCAATTTTTGAACATTAAACTACTTTGTATCAACGCTCTGTATCATTTTTAGGAAATCCAATAAAAACTATAACCTGGCTCAAAGATGGCAACCCGATCGATCATAGTGATGCCATTTTGCGCATTGAAACAGTTCGCAAAGAAGACAAGGGAATGTACCAATGTTTCATCAGAAACGACCAAGAGAGCGCAGAAGCCACTGGGGAACTTAAACTAGGCGGGAGATTCGAGCCTCCTCAAATCCGGCATGCTTTCAACGAAGAAACTGTTCAGCCTGGCAATTCAGTATTCATGAAATGCATAGCTTCTGGAAATCCCACACCTGAAATCACCTGGGAATTGTACGGTAGGAGACTGGCTAACAATGACGTGTATCAAATCGGCCAGTATGTTACTGTCAATGGAGATGTTGTTTCGCATTTGAACATCAGCGCAATTCACACAAATGATGGTGGGCTGTATAAGTGTATAGCTAGTAGCAAGGTGGGTTCAGCTGATCATTCTGCAAGAATCAACGTGTACGGCTTGCCCTTCGTAAGATCAATGGAGAAGCAGGCAATAGTAGCAGGAGGCATGCTCATCGTCCATTGTCCTTTTGCTGGTCATCCCGTGGAAGCTGTTGTCTGGGAAAGAGGTAATGTCCGCGATATTCGTTCACGTCATCAAAATGATTGGGTTTTTTCACAGATGGTAGATTATTGCCGATCAATAGAAAGCAGAAAGTTTTTCCAAATGGTACCTTAATCATCGAAAATGTTGAGAGGACATCTGATCAAGCAACTTATGACTGTGTGGCAAAGAATTCGCAAGGTTATAGTGCCAGGGGATCGCTTGAAGTACAAGTCATGGGTAAGTAGTCATACATTTTTCTTTCAAACATACGAAATTATGAATCTTCAGAATGAATATTTTTGGAAAAATATATAGTGTTGAAAACACTTGAATATTTGACATTTTCTCCGTGACATATTAAATGATTTTCACTTCGTCAGTTCAGTCTCGGATTTGCACTAAAACAAGAAGTCAGCAATACATGATAAAGCAATATTAGTCAGTTTGATAATTCCTCACTGGAAGTACTGGAACTATCTAAGATATTTTTAATTTAAGTAGACAAAACATTAATTTATTTACTTTTCTAAACAGTGACATGGCAAAGCACTTGAAAATTTGACTCTCAATTTCAATTAAGTAATATTCTATAATATACTAAACTTTTATTGTAAATGACTTCAATTTATGGGTTGTCTAAATAAATGAGCATTTACTACAGAATAACTTATCCTGACAGTTTTTAGATGTTTCACTGGAAACTTGTGAGTTATGTATTTGTCTCAGAGATTCATACAGGTCAATCAAAATAGATTGGCTTCTGAATATTGAATGTGCTCAAGACCAAACCTTCCTCTATTTCTGCGTAATTATAGTGGATCGTTATCTCACAATTACTTTTACTATTTCATGTCCTCGCATCTTAGAGGCATAACTGTCTTGGTCACCCTGTACAAATGGGCAAGTTTTATAGTTTATAATCTGAAATAAACAATTATTTGAATTCAATCGACGAAAACAAACATTGTAACAGACAGACAACCCAACAAAAACAAAATATAATAACTCTAACTTTCACAATGAAAATAATATATAAATTATAATTAAGTACATGTTATCATTATCGTAATGTTTGTCGATATTTGTGACATGTTTGTTCAAGTACTTGATATGTGTGAAGAATCCCAATAGTAAAAAATAACCAAAAGGGCCACCATGTTAGTACAGAACTAACTTCGGGATTAATTGAAACCTTCTTTTAAGAGATTTTCATATTGTCTTTATTTGTTCAATATAATGTTTTTTGGCTTCTTGATTTGGTATATTTCCAAGAACTTTTAGTTTATAGCTAGAAGATCCACTTCGTTAGTAAAGAACTAACTGTGGTGAGGAAAAAATAGACTCTTACTCTCCGAGTTTTTTTTTATTATTTGTGAACTTGCGGTATCCAGAATCCAACATGTTTTAATATATACCTCAGAAATCAAACTTCAGAAAAATACTGAGCATTATTATAGCAATGAAAATACTGAATAAAAATAGAATGTGAAACACTCAATAATACTGAATGTATAGTTGAAGTTAATACCGATAGAAGTCTTTTTGCTCTAGCCCAGTAATTATTTCAAAAAGCACCGTAATAGCTTCATTATCTGTGAACACTATAGAATCAATACTTGTCTTTCAAAAGTAATATAATTACTTCTATTTCATTCATATTGAACCATAAACCACAAAACTTGTTTCAAATAAAGAATACTAGGTAATACAATATATTAGCAACAGACTAGTATAGTTAACAGTTAGCTTTGGAAAAGAAATTGAATGAGTTTACCACTCCTGATTATGTTGTTGTTAATCGATGTAAACATCTAGGAGCCCCACGGCAAATAATAATAATAGCCGTCCTCTACCCGCACAGGCTAAGCCTTTGGGTACACTCTACGCGTGATTATGTGGAAGTCGTATTATTATTACGTTTAGTTGTTTATGTGCATTGTGGTGAAGAGGTTTCTACCTCATATTAAAAACAGAGATCCTTTTTATGAGGCCAATATGTGTATTTTATGTTCACAATTTCCTCCGACCATCAAAAATGTGTTAGACTTGAATGAGGAATATTGGGTTATGACAAGTAAATAATTCTCCCAATACTTTCATTTCTGATGTGTTTGAGTTTATATGTAATACCAGATGAAACTTCTATGGAAGAATATAGCTTGTATATTTTATGAAATTATTCTTTATGCAACATACATACAGGCTGATTCACGGTGGATGGCACATTAGACGTTTCTGGTGAACCAGACAACGGATCACTTTGAAAATTCAATGGAGGGCATATTCGGACATTCTCTAGCCAACTAAAATATTTTCGACAATGCGGTGTTGCCGCTTCTATTAGAAAGCAGTAGCAACTTTGATTTTTCAAATGGAACACTCTGTATATAATATTATTTTTGGAATCTCCAACAATTGCCCGACAACTTTTCTTGATATTTCCCTATACCTATCTGTTACCATTTTTGAAATAAAAATTGATTTCAATTTTTTTCTTCGAAAATCATGACTTCTAAAAATGCCGATATCTTTTAGTTAAGAAGTACTATGATATCGAAATTTGGTTTGGAGTTAGGTGATACTTGGACACTTCCCACACGTCAGCCTAATCTCCGTTACTTCAATACAGGGTGGTAAAAAAATACAGTTTTTTCGTTTGCTTGAAAAAGTTGCTGAAATTTGATTATCTTAAATGGAACACCCTGTATATTATTGAAAATTCGGAAATTTTCGAGAGAAGGGATTTTCAATAGAAAAAATCGTCATTATTAGTCTAGTGAAAATCCCCACGTCACAAAAGAAGCCGGATTTCAAGAAAAATTTAGTTTTAATGTCTTCTGCATGTTGATGGAAAACAAATTGAGGTACGTGATATACCAGGAGTCATTAACATCCAGAAGCTACCTGAATATTTTGGAGAATACTGTAGAGAGTTTCGTGGATAATCTGCCACTCGAAGAATATCGAAACTGTTGGTACCAACTAGACGGAGCTCCTGCACATTGCACAAGAGAAGTGAGCGCAGAACTGGAAAGACTTTTTGACGATCGGTGGATAAGGCGCTTGGGACCATGGAATTGGCCAGCGAGATCACCCGATCTTAATCCATTAGATTTTTATTTGTGGGGAATGTTTAAAGAAAAAGTTTACAAAATACCCGTGCGTTCGAGAGATGAATTGTTAGAAAGGATTGCCCAAACATTTGAAGATTTGGATCCCAATGAAATCAGATCTGCCACCACGAAAGCAGTCAAAACCCGCATTTTAAAGTGCTTGGAAGTGAACGGCCAGCGATTCGAACATATTTTGAAATATTCCACATGATTGTTTTACTTTTTTATAATTATTCATATCAATATTTCCAATTTCAAGTTTCTTGGTGCTTTTTTAAAGTTTATCCAAACATATTGAAATTGTTCTTAATTCGTATAAATTTCTTGAGGTTCATTGGCGGTAGATTCGGATACATTTCATTGAAGTTTCTACATGCTCTGCTGATAATTTTGTCACACTGTCCAAAAATAATAAACCAATTCATAAGAACTTCGTTTGAATAGTTTTGTTCCATCGTTTTGAAGGTATTTGCAACTTCTGAAGTGACGAAAATGTCGATATTATTAGGAGAATGTCACAACGCTACTGTCAAATAGTAATCATGGCCTGCTTACCAAATACCGAATGGAAATACCATTCTGAAGGGACATTTTCACAAATAAATGCTCATAAGTCCGAAACTTGACTAGTTAGGTATAGGTATGATATACATAGAAAGAAAGCAAATTTCAGCAGCTTTCCGAATTTTCAATAATATACAGGGTGTTCCATTTAAAATAATCAAATATCAGCAACTTTTTCAAGCAAACGAAAAAACTGTATTTTTTTACCACCCTGTATTGAAGTAACGGAGATTAGGCTGACGTGTGGGAAGTGTCCAAGTATCACCTAACTCCAAACCAAATTTCGATATCATAGTACTTCTTAACTAAAAGATATCGGCATTTTCAGAAGTCATGATTTTCGAAGAAAAAAATTTAAATTAATTTTTATTTCGAAAACGGTAACAGATGGGTATAGGGAAATATCAAGAAAAGTTGTCGGTCAATTGTTGGAGATTCCAAAAATAATATTATATACAGAGTGTTCCATTTGAAAAATCAAAGTTGCGACTGCTTTCTAATAGAAGCGGCAACACCGCATTGTCGAAAATATTTTAGTTGGCTAGAGAATGTCCGAATATGCCCTCCATTAAATTTTCAAAGTGATCCGTTGTCTGGTTCACCAGAAACGTCTAATGTGCCATCCACCGTGAATCAGCCTGTATAATGATTCTGAAGATTTAAAATATTTTTTTTTGCAATAAAGTGAACTCAAATCTCTATTAGATATTATAAAGTTCATAATGGATTACTGAAATTATTATATAATTTCTTTCATTGAAAAAAATCGCCATTTCAAGAATGTTGGACAATATTTTTTTTGGCGAAACTCAAATATTATACATATTACTGAACAAATTCTAGTGGACAACATGGAACACTTCAGGTTTTTTGACATTTTCGTATTTCTTTCAGCATATGAGTATTTTGACATTTAAGGTAAGATTTGTTTATGTGCGTTATATATTCATGCTTTTTTACAGCCAGGAACACCATTTAACATTAACAATGTTTTATTTGTTTTCAACTGCTCACCAAAGCTTTGGAACATGCCCCTGTATTATTGTTTTTCTCATTTCCTCGTCATTATTGTTTGCAGTGGCACCTATCATAAGCCCTTTTCAATTCGATGGTCCTTTGAATGCTGGCGACAGTGCGATTTTAACGTGTTATGTTCCACAAGGTGATCGTCCTCTTAAAATAAAATGGTACCATAACGGTCATCATATCACTCACCATTCGAAAGGTATCTCTACCTCCGCCTTTGGAAGTCAAGCTAGTATCCTGAATATCAACTCTGTTGAGAAACATCACCGAGGCGAATATGCTTGTTTGGTCACCAACGCAGCTGGGAAATCCAAGTTCACTGCCAGTCTTGACGTCAACGGTAGATCGTTGTGGTCTATAGTAATTTGATGTTTTATTATTTCACCCATTCTTACCATTTACTCCACACCTCATACTCTTGTTTTTCAGGAAAGTGAGGTATGACAGACGTTTTCTAGGCCTTCATACAATGTTAGGTACCTGAAGTATATAACTTTTTGCACAACCTTTATCACATGACTTCAGTTAATTCAAAGCACCGTCTATTCTATTTTTAGTTGTCACCCATAATTTGCACTTTCATTATGTTGAGATAATCTCTCAATGATGGCAAAACTGTTGGTACAGTGCAAATTACATTTTGGTATAGGTCGTAACTCCTTTACAAAAATATATGATTGCCCATCTGTTCTTCTACCATAATTAATCTTCACTTTTTTCTTTACATTCATCACTATGGCCTTTTGTACAACGATTCATGTTATAAGTGCCTCCACAAATCCATCCCTTCGACTTTGGAGACGAATCTGTCGATTCTGGTGACATGGCAATTGTGAATTGTGCTGTAATCAAAGGAGATTTACCTATCACTATTAGTTGGACACTTGACGGAAAAGCTGTTGCAGCCATAGATGGAATTAATGTTGTCAAAACGAAGCCGAGAGTGAGCCAATTGACTATAGATGACGTCCAAGCTCATCATTCAGGAGAGTACAAATGTACTGCTAACAATCAGGCGGCCAACGCAAGTTTTACAACAAACTTACGGGTGAATGGTATATTTTTATGTTTCATCAATTTTTAGTTCAGATTTCAACTCCCGGTTTGCTTTCACTATTTCTAGTTCCTCCCCAAATTCACCCATTCGATTTTGGCGATGAAGCAATAAATTCTGGTGAGCTTGTGGTTGCTATGTGTGCCATATCCAAGGGTGACTATCCTGTCAAATTAACTTGGATGTTGAATGGTCGAAGTATCAGTGATGTTGATGGTATCGTCACCGCTAATACCAACAAAAGAGTGAGTCAGCTGACTATCGAGTCTGCACAAAGCCACCATACTGGAGAATACACATGTCTCGTAGAAAACTCGGCCGGTGTTGCCAAACATTCAGCTTATTTAAACATAAACGGTACTCAATCTCAAAATCCAGGTTTTTAATAACACACGTCCTATCTTTTCCCTAACCTTGGTATGTTTTTTCCTCAGTTGCTCCTCAAATAACACCATTCGATTTTGGAGACGGATCCGTAAACTCTGGTGATTCCACATCTGCATCGTGTTCGATTCATAAAGGCGATTTGCCCATAAATATTTCATGGTTGCACAATAATATCAGCATGGGGTACGTGGATGGTATTGTGATTACCAAAGTTGGCAAAAAAGCTAGCATGATCACTATTGATTCTGTGCAAGAGAAGCATGCAGGAGTTTACACATGCGTTGCAGAAAACGAAGCTGGCCATGTCATGCATTCTGCCAGGTTAGATGTTAACGGTACTGTGAAAATATTCAGGAATCATTCAAGTACTGTTTTAGTTTGATAGACATAATCCTACCCGCAAAACATTCCTCAAAATCATCCATTACTTTGTGTAGCTTTTTCATTCTAGCTATTCCTCAGATTGCCCCATTTGATTTCGGTGAAACACCTGTCAATGAAGGTGACTCCACCTCAGCGTCATGTTTGATCTATAAAGGAGATCTTCCAATAAATATATCGTGGTTGCATAATAATATCAGCCTTGGGTATATGGACGGTATTTTGATTACCAAAGCTGGTAAAAAAGCTAGTGTCATAACCATCGATTCTGTGCAAGAAAAGCATTCTGGAGTTTACACATGTGTCACGGGCAACAAAGCTGGCAGTGTTAGATATTCTGCGAGGTTGAATGTTTACGGTACTGTGAAAATATTCAAGAATCATTCAAATACTTCTTTTCAGTAGAAACAATCCTCCTTTCCAAAACATTCCCAAATGGTTTTTCATTTCTCATTCTAGTTGTTCCCCAAATTGCACCATTTGATTTTGGTGATGAGTCCATCAACGAAGGAGATTCCACGTCAGCCTCATGTTCGATACATAAAGGAGACCTGCCGATAAACATATCTTGGTTGCACAATAATATCAGCGTTGGATATATAGACGGTATTTTGATTACCAAAGCTGGTAAAAAGGCTAGTATGATCACTATTGATGCTGTACAAGAGAAGCATTCGGGAGTGTACACATGTGTCACGGGAAACAAAGCTGGCAGTGCTAGATATTCTGCTAGGTTAAATGTTAACGGTACTGTCGAAATTTCAAGAATCATTTGAGTACTTTTTTTCTTTAATTTAAATCGACCCTCCTTCCCAAAACATTCCTGGACATCATGTATGGTTTTTCACTTGGCTTTCTAGTTGTCCCACAAATTGCACCATTTGATTTCGGTGATGAATCTATCAATGACTTTCGCTTCCTGTTCGATTCACAAAGGAGATCTGCCGATAAATATTTCCTGGTTGCACAATAATATAAGCTTGGGTTATATGGATGGCATATTGGTCAGTAAGGCTGGTAAAAAAGTTAGCACCATCACAATAGATTCTGTCCAAGATAAGCATTCCGGATCGTATACCTGTGTTGCAGAAAATCGAGCAGGACGTGTTAGGTATTCTAGCAGGCTAGATGTTAATGGTACTTGAAGAATTTCTTTATTTTATTTTTATTTGCATAAACCTGCTTTTCACCTAACCCTACTCAGGACATTTGAGATTCCAGGTTCCTTCCTAGTTAGAGATTCACTGATTCACTAATAGCTATATATTTTTTAGTCGTTCCTCAGATTTCCCCTTTTTCATTCGGAGACGACCCAATAAATGCAGGAGATTCTACGTATCTGACCTGTTCAGTGCATAAAGGAGATTTGCCCATCGAGATTTCTTGGTTACATAATAATAACAGTATCGGATATATTGGCGGAGTTTTGGTTTCTAGAAATGGTAAAAAAGCTAGTACTGTTACTATCGATTCTATTCAAGAAGAACATGCTGGAGTTTATTCCTGCCTCGCCGAGAACAAAGTGGGAATTGCTAAATATTCGGCTAGTCTCAGAGTAAATGGTATCATATTATTTTTTGTTTCGTTGTTACCTCACTGTATTTTATGTTTCTCCCTAGTTTCTTCCACTTGATTTCAAGGCGACACCATTGACAGACGTAGTTATAAATTATTTCATTAACTTCCACTCACTCACTCAGTATAAACGCATTTTGTTGAAACACTTGCGAGATAATCTCAAATTTATATAATTCACCAAATTACTGTTTCTTATAGTATCACCTCAAATCTTACCCTTCGATTTTGGAGAAGAAACTGCAAACTCTGGAGAAATGGCTTCACTGACTTGTTCGATTTTTAAGGGCGATTTGCCGCTAAACATCACCTGGTTGCATGACGATAGACCAATCGGTTATGAAAGTGGAATATCGGTTTTTATGAACGGCAAAAAAATGAGTTCTCTCAGTATAGAAACCGTTGGAGAAGAACATGCTGGAAAGTACACGTGTTTTGTTCAAAATCAAGCTGGCTTTGCTAGCTTCTCCGCAACACTACACATAAATGGTATCAGTTATGAACATCAGTATACTTTTAGTTATTTATTGTTTAGTTTCTTTCTTCACCATACAACTTCTTCCCATTTTTAGTACCTCCTCATATTGTTCCTTTCTGGGCACGCTAGTTACACAGCAGAGTTACATGTCATTGGTAACTAGAATCGGGGTTTCCATTGCTTGCATTTTTATCCTTTTGTGAAATCCTTTTTCTATTGATGTAACAGTCCTTATTTCTTCTTGGTGCTTCAACTCCAGTTCCTCCTGATATCCTTCAATTTGATTTTGGAAAAGACCAAATAAATTCAGGGGATTTTGCCTCTTTAACATGTTCCGTACACAAAGGAGATTTACCAATCAACATTTCTTGGTTACACAATAACATCAGTATAGGATATATTGATGGTATCATGGTATCCGAGGCCGGTAAAAAAGTTAGCACCATTACCATTGATTCCGCCCAAGAAGCACACGCTGGAGAATATACCTGTCTTGCCGAAAATAGAGCTGGAAATGCGAGATATTCGACTCAGTTGCATGTGAACGGTACTGAAAACAATGTTTGTCTTTTTTTGATACTCTTATTAGTATTCTTACTTTAATTTTAGTTTCACCACAAATTTCACCTTTCGATTTTAAACAATAACCAAAGCATCGGCAGTTATAGCCGGATTTCAATTCTGCAGATAGGGAAGAACATTGGCATTTTGACAATCGAATCAGTAATGGAAGAACTGTCTAAAATACTTGTTTAAAAGTTGTAGACGATGTGGCAACTTGATTACTGTCATTCCGAATGTCCATCGTAATTTCTTAAAAAAAAAATTCGTGACGGACGCCGACGTGTCGGATGGAGTGAGAAATCCCACCGTGTTGAGCGAGAAATCTCACAATATTCAGAGATTCTTGTAATTTCACACTTATGCAGTCCAACAGAATAAAAAGTGATTGCATTCCACACAATCCCGATTTCCACGCTCGATGTTAGCGGTTTCCTTGAATTATCGTGTCAGCCAATGCTCGTCTCTGTGTAGATCACTTGCGGAAATCGATGATGCTCAGTCAAAAAAATGCTATCCACGCAATTTCAGTTGTATACTTGTTTGGTGCAGAAAATTGCTGGGCACGCTAGTTACACAGCAGAGTTACATGTCATTGTAACTAGAATCGGGGTTTCCATTGCCTGCATTTTTATCCTCCAGTGGAATCCTTGTCTATTGATCTTTTTTCTTGATACTTTACTTCCAGTTCCTCCTGATATCCTTCAATTCGATTTTGGAAAAGATCAAATAAATTCTGGTGACTTTGCCTCATTACAATGTTCTGTACACAAAGGAGATTTACCAATCAACATTTCTTGGTTACACAATAACATTAGTATAGGATATATTGATGGTATCATGGTATCCAAGGTCGGTAAAAAAGTTAGCACCATTACTATTGATTCTGCCCAAGAAGCACACGCTGGAGAATATACCTGTGTTGCCGAAAATAAAGCTGGAAATGCGAGATATTCGACTCAGTTGCATGTGAACGGTACTGAAAATAATATTTGTCTTTCTTTTTGACTCTCCTTTATTAGTATACCTTCTTTAATTTTAGTTCCACCATAAATTTCACCTTTCGATTTTGAACATTAATCCAAGCGACAAGTCCAAAGTGTTTGTTTGAAAGTTGTAGATGATGCAGTAAAGTGTATATTTGTTTAGTGCAAATGGGAAAAATTATCAATTTCATATCTTACTTCATTGGTAGTTCCTAATTCAATTTTCAGTTCTTTATGATTAATTTCCATTTCAGTACTTCCCGTAATCACCCCTTTTGACTTTGGTGACGATCCTATTGATTTTGGTGATTATGTTTCCGTTCAGTGTTCGGTACATAAAGGGGATTTACCTCTTGATATAACTTGGTTGCATAACAATGAGAGTCTAGGTTATGGCGATGACTTCTTGATCACAAAAGTTGGAAAGAAAGCTAGTTCTCTCACCGTGGATTCCGTAGAGGAGCGACATTCTGGAGTGTATACTTGCTTGGCGACCAATAAGGCAGGAGTTGCTCAGTACTCAGCCAAGCTGAGCGTCAACGGTACCCGACTACATGATTCTTTTTAACTTGTTTTATTTAAATGCATGGTAATCTCCCATTCCAGTCGTCCCATAAATTTCACCATTGAATTTCGGGGAAGATTCTGGCAGTCCAGGAGATGTAGCTCTTCAATTAATGCGGCAAATATGATCAAGATAGCAGTGTGGATATTTTCACAAATAAAAGAACAATCAGTTCGTTAGATATCGACGCTTTAGGAAGAAATACACAGAGAATTAAATACTTGTTTAGTACAAAATTTGACTTATGTTTCCGTGCTTACATCTGATCCCTTTTCCCAATTCATTTAAAGTTCCTGATTTCTTTATTGAAAACTTTGATTACAGTTCCTCCTGATATCCTTCAGTTCGATTTTGGTCAAGATCAAATAAATTCTGGCGACTTTGCTTCATTACAATGTTCCGTATACAAAGGAGATTTACCAATTAACATTTCTTGGTTACACAATAATATCAGTATAGGCTATATTGATGGGATCATGGTAACCAAGGCCGGTAAAAAAGTTAGCACAATTACCATCGATTCTGCCCAAGAAGCGCACGCTGGAGAATATACTTGCGTTGCCGAAAATAAAGCTGGAACTGCGAGATATTCCGCTTGGTTGCGTGTGAACGGTATTGAAAACAATGTTTGTGTCTTTCCTTTGTTTCTGTCCTGTATTAGTACCCACTTTAATTTTACAGTTCCACCACAAATCTTACCTTTCGATTTCGGAGAAGAGTCCGTGAATTCCGGCGACGTAGCCTCTCTACAGTGTACTGTTTTCAAAGGCGATTTCCCATTGAACATCACGTGGTTACACAATAACCAAAGCATCGGTTATAATAGTGGAATATTGATTCTGCAGAATGGCAAGAAAGTCAGCAGCCTGACAATCGAGTCGGCAGTAGCAGAACACTCTGGGGTGTACACTTGTTTAGTGCAAAACAGAGCAGGATCTGTTCAGTACTCTACTATATTGAACATTAATGGTTTCTGATTACTAATTTTACTTTAGTTGTAGTTTTACCTATATGATTTCTTTCCCATGGCAGTGCTTCCCATAATCACTCCTTTTGATACCGGTGATGAGTCTACTGATTCAAACGAATATGCTTGCTTCTTGAGGTAACTTGTTTCACACTAGGTCGTAGTAATGTTTTTCTTTATCGCAAGGGTTATAACCTACAGCTAGTTCTTCAACCCCAGATTACATCGATGTGAAACATTCTGGAGCCTGTACTTGTTTGTCTTCTTGAGGGCTCGGTAGTTGCTAAATATCCAGCCAAGCTATGCGACGTCGATGGATCTTGATTGCATGACCTTCTTCATTTGTTTTTGTTTTTTCAAAGTTACGGTACTCTTCCATTCTAGTTGTCCCACAAATTTTACCACTGAATTTTGGAGAAGATTCTGTTAATTCAGGAGATGTGGCTTCGTTGCAATGCACAGTTCATAAAGGAGATTTGCCAATAAATATAACGTGGTTCCATAACGGTCAGATCATTGGATATACTGAAGGCATAGTTATTTCACAGCCAAGTAAAAAAGTCAGCTCGCTAACAATCGATGATGTTCAGGAGTTTCATTTTGGGAATTATACTTGCTTTGCTCAAAACAAAGCGGGTTCAAGCAGCGAATCTACTGTCCTACACGTTAATGGTATCGATCAATTCCGATTATTATTCGTTTTCAACTATTATTTCGAAACCTCAACTCCTTTTTTTAAACCCTTCATTTCAGACCTGTCATTCCCAATTATTCTTTACAGTTGCACCACAAATCCTTCATTTTGATTTTGGAGAAGAGTCTGTCAATTCAGGTGATCTGGCATCACTAACGTGTAGCGTTCACAAAGGTGATTTACCTATCAGTATAATTTGGAGCCACAACAATAATAGCATCAGCTACGATCAAGGCATTATGGTAACAAATGCTGGCAAGAAAATAAGTACCATTAGTATAGATTCAGTGCAAGCGGAACATAGTGGAACTTATACTTGTACAGCACAGAACGCTGCTGGGAAATCGTCATATTCTGCTGTTTTACATGTAAATGGTGAATGAAGATTGAATGTTTTAGTCTTGCCATGCTACCTTATCATTTCAACAAACCTGCGATCCTCGGCCTAATTTCCGCTTACAAAACCCACAGTCACTATTTTTTCTTTTAGTACTTCCTCTGCTCCTGCCTCTAGATTTCGGAGAAGATTTAGTTAATACTGGAGAGTCGACCTCCCTGATGTGTTCCGTGATCAAGGGAGACCTGCCGATAGATATTATCTGGTTGCATAACAATAAATCCATAAGTAACACTGATAATACTATTACCATTACAAAAGTAACGAAGAAAATGAGCACCTTGAGTATCGAGTCAGTTCAGGATCATCACGCTGGCGAATACAAGTGTCTTGCCAAAAACAAAGCTGGACAGTCGGTGCACTCCACTTATTTGCTGGTTAATGGTATATCTATCTACAGCAGCGCTTATTTCTTGGTGCATTGTTTGGTGTTGTAGGGTTGTTAAATATTTTTCCTTTTCAGTTTTACCCCAAATTTCTCCATTCGATTTCGGCGAGGATCCTGTGAATTATGGCGATATTGTTTCTTTGACTTGTTCTGTCAACAAAGGCGACCTTCCAATGACTATCTCATGGCAGTTCAACGGTAAAAACATTGAAAATATGCGTGGTACCGTCGTTAATTTGGTGAACAAAAGACTCAGCACGCTCAGTATAGAAGCGGTGACGGCTGAACATTCCGGGGAGTACAGATGTGTGGTCAAGAATATTGCGGGACAAGCTGAGAGTTCCGCGTATCTACATGTGAATGGTATTGGTTGCTGTAGTTTTAATTTGGTTTCATTTATTTGTTCCAGTAACCACTTCTGAATTATTTTTCCGATAATATTCAATGTATAGAACCAGTTTCGATTTTTCCTGTTTTCTCTCTTACCGGTACGACCCCACAGTGTGATTTCATTTATATTCCAACTCGAGGTGACTTATCAATCTTCTTCAAAACATTTTCTGCAGTGGCGCCACATATAAGTCCATTCGAATTCGAGGGCGAGTTGAACACGGGAGACAGCTTGCAGTTGAATTGTTACGTAAGCAAGGGTGATATCCCTTTGAATATATCTTGGTTACTCAATGGAAAGGAAGTCAGCACTGCATTTGGAATCAACACTATATCCATTGGAACGAAAACGAACCTCCTCACCATTAACTCAGTTCGGGCTGATCATGCGGGGGTATACACTTGTAAAGCCTCAAATAGGGGAGGCGAAGTTACGCAAACCGCAGAACTTTTTGTTAACGGTACATTTCGACGATTTTTTTGTACATCTGTATGCACCTTTCATTTCATTTTCATTAAAAACGTTATTTTTCTCAGTTTTTCCCCACATCGCACCCTTTTCGTTCGAAGAAGAAGCGAATGCTGGTGATAGCGTTCAGGTGTCTTGTTATGTGAACAAAGGTGATATGCCTCTTTCATTTTCGTGGATGCTCAACGGGAAGCCGATACCGAGACATAAAGCGGTGAATATTTCTCCTTTCGGATCGAAAACTTCACTCTTGAGCATTGATTCTGTAGATGGTAGTCATGCCGGAAACTACACTTGCCTAGTTGCCAACAGAGCGGGAATCTCTTATTTTGCTGCTGAACTGGTTGTGAAGGGTATAGATAACTTACGCATAGTGTGTCGTGTGCCAGCTTTGGTTATTCCTCCTCCTCTCCTATCCTCAGCCTTGCTCATTAATTGATTCACTTTGTTTTTGGGAATTCGGTTATAGTTTTCATCAGTTTGTTTTAATGTACACTTTTTATTTTATTTAAAGAAGTTCATGTACGTTTTCAACTACTCTTTCTTCTGTTTTGTTCTGTAGCGTGATTGATATCTGTTACACGCGAAAATCTCCACCTGTTCCTAGATTTTTGCCTTTTTAGTTGTTCTCTCAGTTTCTGGGGCGAAGGAGTATACGGATTTCAATTTACTCAATATTTATGAGCTGGAGTTGGCAGTTCTGTATATGCAAATTGTAATGAACGAGTTTGACTCCAGTTCAACTACTGGAAAAAAGTATTTTAAAAATATCTGCCAGTCTTGAAGTCCTTATCGTAATGCCTTTTGTGTCTAGTTGTGCCCCGAGTGCAGCCGTTTACCTTTGGAGAGGAACCATTGTTTCTTGGAGAAACAGCTACTGTCCAATGTAGTATTACTGCGGGAGATTTGCCTGTGAGGTTTTCTTGGATGATCAATGGAAAGCCGATTGAGAAAGTCGATGGCTACAATATAGGAAGTTTTGGAGCGAAAGTTTCTGTACTGAATATAGATTCGGTATCTGAAATACATTCTGGAAACTATACCTGTTTGGCTGCAAATAATGCTGCGATTACTAGTTATACAGCAGAATTGATCGTAAAGGGTATTATTGAATGTTTTTTATATTTTCCTCTCCTTTATGTCTTCATTCTACATTATACTCCAACACACTTCGTTTGTCTGCAGTTCAGTGTTGTATGGTATAAGATGAGCTTGATGTCGTTGGATATTATCGATAACTGTTAGTTCAAAAAATGTCGGCATTTAATGCACGTTATTCTGTAAAATTGTTAGTAAAGCCTAATCAGATTTCAACATTTTCAAATAATATCGTGTTTCCTCCACTCTGATGCCATCACGTCCATTTGTTAACTCTGTTAGAGCTTTCATTTCGATGAATTTCATTTCTTTTCGCAGTTCTTCCTAGGATTACGTCTTTCTATTTCGAGGATAACCCTGTACATTCTGGCCAGTTTGTACAAGTTTCATGTTCGGTTACTGAAGGGGATTTGCCAATAACGCTAGAGTGGCAGCTGAATGGAAAATACTTGAAAGATATCACCGACATTTCCGTGACTCCCGTTGGCAAACGAACGTCGTCGTTGGAAATAGAGTCAGTTTCCTACCGGCACGCCGGAGCTTATACCTGTAAAGCAAAAAACAAAGCAGGCGAAGCTGCGTTCACCACCGAACTTCAAGTTAATGGTTATTTTTAAAGGCTTCATTAATTTTTATTGCTTTTGCTCACTGTGCTTTGTAATTTAGCCTCTTTTCCTTGCAGTTCCCCCCCAGATTGTTCCCTTCGATTTCGGAGACACCGCGGTACATTCAGGACAACTGGTGCAAATTTCTTGTACTGTTACTGAAGGAGATCTACCGGTAGTAATTAAATGGCAGCTCAATGATCAGCCTTTGGAAGATTTTCCAGATATATCGACCACAGCGGTCGGAAAACGCATCTCGATATTGTCGATAGACTCCGTTTCGTATAGTCACGCTGGGAAATATACCTGTGCAGCCAATAACAGAGCAGGAATCGTCCATTTTTCATCAGAATTGCTTGTGAATGGTTAATTGATTTTTCTCAGCTCTCTGCTTACTTACATTCGCTTTAAATATGACAGTTAAGTTATCCTTTCAGTACCTCCCCAGATTGTCCCCTTCGACTTTGGAGTTGACCCGGTATATTCAGGGGAGTTTATCCAAGTTTACTGTACTGTCAGAGATGGGGATCTTCCTATTCGAATTGAGTGGTTGCTGAATGGGAAAACTCTGGAAGGTTTTCCTGAAATAGCTGTTTCTCCGGCAGGAAAGAGGGGATTGGTTCTTTCGATTGAAGCTGTTCGACACGAACATGCCGGAAATTATACTTGTACTGCAAACAATAGAGGGGGAGCTGTTGAATATTCGAACGAACTACGCGTGAATGGTTATTATGATTTTTGAATTTTTCTTTTTTCCTTTCAGTTCCACCTCAAATAACCCCATTTGATTTTGGAAATGTTCCCGGTCATTCTGGACAGTTTGTACAAGTAACTTGCACTGCCTTCGAGGGTGATATGCCTCTCAGTATCGATTGGTTGTTGAATGGTGTTTCTCTGGAAGACTTTCCAGACATATCGTTGTCTGCCGTTGGAAAGCGAACCTCATTCCTGTCGATAGATTCTGTATCGTACACACATGCAGGAAATTATACTTGTAGAGCGAGGAACCAGGCTGGCACAGCGACTTTCACTTCAGAACTACAAGTTAACGGTTACTCCTCACAGTGATTTTTAAACTAATCTTGTTCTTCTTAGTATCTTTTGTTTTTCCTTTTTAGTTTCCCCGCAAATCGCACCCTTTGATTTTGGCGAGTATCCAGCACACCCTGGTCAGTCCGTCCAAGTCCAGTGCTTTGTTTCTGAAGGGGATTTACCTGTGACTCTATCATGGTTTTTGAACGGGAAGCCGGTTGAGGATTTTTCAGATATTTCCACTATGAAATTCGGCAAGCGCAGTTCGATTCTGTCTATCGACTCCATATCTTACACTCATGCTGGGAATTACTCCTGTAGAGTGAAAAACAAAGCAAGTGAAACGTCTTTCTCTGCAGAACTACAAGTGAATGGTTATTCATTTCATTGTTATCATTTTGGCATACTTTTGGTTTTCCCATCCATCATCCCATCACCTTTGGCTTATTAATATTTTGTTCCTTGCAGTTGCTCCACAAATTATACCGTTCGATTTCGGCAACGATCCTATAAATTCTGGAGATATGGTGACAATTTTTTGTACCGTGAACAAAGGAGACGTTCCTATCGGAATAAAGTGGACGTTCAACGGTAGACCTATAGATAATCTACAAGGAGTCTCAATCAGTCGTACGAACAAACGCATTACCCAGTTGACCATTGACTCTGTCCAAGACTTGCATAGTGGAGCTTACACATGTGCAGCTAAAAATCAAGCTGGGGTAGCGAAACATTCAGCTTCATTGCACGTTAACGGTACCTAAAGGTGTACTAGTTTTAGATGAATGTTTCTATGTTCACCTAGTTTTTTAATTTTTGTGTTTGTCACAGTATCGCCGAAAATTCTGCCTTTTGATTTTGGTGCCGAGTCGTCGTACATGGGAGAATCGAATACTGTACAGTGTAGCATTTCAGTCGGCGATATGCCGCTTAATTTTACTTGGACGCTCAACGGAAGACCTTTGACGAATGCGGGCGGTGTCAGTATTGGAACTTTTGGCAAAAAGTCTTCAGTGATAAGCATCGAATCTGTGAATGAGTTTCATGCGGGGAATTACACGTGTTCAGTAGAGAATAGGGCAGGCTCTTCTAGTTTCACTGCTGCTTTGGTTGTTAAGGGTACCGATGCATTTTGTGTAAGCTTGTAATTTTGTTTTCTTTCTCCAGTTGCTCCCCGAATAACCCCATTTTATTTTGAGGATAATCCGCTCCCTTCAAGTGAATATGCCCAAGTGAACTGTTTAGTTTCCGCTGGTGATTTGCCCTTATTCATTACTTGGACGTTGAATGGAGAAAGCATCGATAACTTCCCAGAAGTATCTGTTTCCAAGGCAGGAAAAAGATCTTCTATGCTGACTATCGAATCTGTTTCATACTCCAACGCTGGAAATTATAGTTGCTATGTTAATAATTCGGCGGGGGATTCGGTGTTTACCACGGAACTTCTTGTCAATGGTTAGCATTTCAATATTTCTTGCATCTTCTTTAAAAATGTGTTTAAATCCATTCCTATACCTTTGTTCCTTGAAATCCATGCTGCTTGTTGAGAAAAAAGTCTTACGGGTTCTTCAATAGTTATCTTCAATTCGACTCATATGTGATCTTGATTCTTTAATCGAATCGTTTAGTTCAAACTCCGCTGATGATGAATTCATTTTCTATCGGACTCAATTACTTTTTTCCAGTCTTACCTCATATAGTACCATTCAGTTTTGGCGATTATGCAGTTCATTCTGGGCAAACGACCCAAGTCACATGCTTGGTATCAGAAGGAGATACCCCGTTGAACATTTCTTGGAGCTTTGATGGGAAACGCATAGACTCTGAAAATGGTGTTAGCATTACAAAAATTGGCCAGAAAGCCAGTCTGTTACTTATCGATTCTGTATCAGAAGTTCAAGCAGGAAACTACACGTGTACTGCCGTCAATAAGGCTGGATCCGTTTTCTTCGTTGCATCGTTGAATATCTATGGTACTTTGATCAATTCATTACTTTGCGGATGTTATGTTGAAGAGATGCTCGATCATTTCTGTGTCTAATTTCACACAAAACTTTCAATTTGCACTGTATCTTAACACGAATGAAAAATGGTGGAAAATCCCAGCACTAACCTGTCTGTCCTTTCTTATCCTACCAACTGCTGGGATTTTAGGGTCGTCCTGTTATCCAATTCCCAGCACTCATTTTTTTCATCTGTCTTTTATTTTAACTGTTGCATGCTTTCTTTTTCTGTTGTCACGAACTTTTTTTTATCAACACAGGAATTATGGTGAAATATTGTAATTTGAATTATCGAATAACTTATAATTCCCGAAAAAAATATTTCACCACATGTTCTGTGTTAGATTTGGTATCAAAGATTTAACATTACAAATATTAGTCGTTTTTTCAGTACTTCACAAAATGAGAAAAAACTAAAAATCGATATAATAATAATAATATAGCAATAATAATAATCTATCTTCAAGAAAAAATATTATTGAGTTTGTGCAAATTGAGACAACCATAATAGTCGTGTAAATTATATTTTTGGTACCATCTCTCACTGTTTTAAAGGAATAATTTTCGAAGTAATGCATGAATTAACCAAAGTTGATCGAGTGGACTGTAATTAAGCCTTTTTTATACAAGCTTTAAATTTTTCATACGAATCAAAATAAGTATACTAAACGAGTAATCTTACTTTCTAAAAATTTCCTTTTTCGAAGGTGATTTTAGATTTTTCTTCAGAATTCACGTATATTTTAATTTGAATATAATTTCTGATTCATATTTTTTATTGTCAAAAGCTCAGAAAACCACACAAACATCAAATAGTCAATTTCACGCGACGCGCGTATACCTCATAGCTCCTGATGATGCCAACTTTGTTGGCGAAACGCGCGTCGAGTGACGTTGGCGTAGCTTTTGCAATTGGGTAGTTTTCTATATTTTGGGTCATTACAAATATTCATAAATGTTCCCAACTTCTTTTTCTTCAATATTCTATTTGGTCCACTCTTTCAACAAAATTTTCAAAATTTTATGATATTAATTAAAAAGGAACCAAGCGCCAAATTGCAAAAAATGAGGTGAAAGTTTCAAACGACAGCTTGACATTCATTTATTATGTGTAAAAGTATCAAGCGCCTACTATAATTGATGAGTATTACTTCTATAAGGTCTAAGTGCCTAAAATAAAATATGGAAATATTTAATGAAAAAATTTTCTCCTGGTTTTGAAACCAAGTCGATTTCGTTATCGTAGAAATCTCGCCATGACACTTAGCGCGTTTATAGAAATATTGGGGATGGCACATGGACCGTTTTAATGTAAAAATCATAAAATCTATATAAGTGGCACTTAGACCTTTTCAATTCTGGCGACATCTATGGACTAATGATCCAAACGACTTTTTTTAAAAAAAAGCAGTTCATTATTGAATAAAAAGATCCAAGATTACGATATCGTTCATGGAATATGATCAAAGTCGCTTGGTTCCTTTTCAGTTATCATCATCCAATTATTAGTTGTCGCAATTATTGACAGCAGACCGTGATTTCTTAGTTTTGAATCATTTTTAGTACCTCCGAGGTGGATCTTAGAACCCACTGATAAAGCGTTTGCTCAGGGTTCCGATGCCACTGTTGAATGTAAAGCTGATGGATTCCCCAAACCCGTGGTGACATGGAAAAGAGCAACTGGTACGTTTTATATGATTTAAAAAAATTGCATTTTTTGATTTATTTATTTATCAGGGGTTTCACCTGGCGATTACAAAGATTTCAAACCGAATAATCCGGATATTAAAGTTGAAGATGGCACTCTCACAATTAATAATATACAAAAAACAAATGAAGGATATTATCTGTGTGAAGCGGTAAATGGAATCGGGTCCGGTCTATCAGCCGTTGTTTTGATCAGCGTTCAAGGTACGTTGCACTAGATATAATTTTTTTTTGGTACTAGTTAACCTATTTTTTTTTTGTAGCTCCTCCTCAGTTTGATGTCAAGTACCGCAACCAAACCTCGCGAAGAGGAGACCCTGCCGTACTTCAGTGCGAAGCCAAAGGAGAAAAGCCAATTGGTATTTTGTGGAATATTAATAATAAACGTTTGGAGCCCAAAGGCGACAACAGATACACCATAAGGGAGGAAATTTTACCGAACGGCGTATTGTCTGACTTGAGCATTAAACGAACCGAAAGAAGCGACTCAGCTATATTCACTTGTGTTGCCACTAATGCATTTGGAAGTGATGATACCAATATCAACATGATCATACAAGAAGTTCCCGAAGTTCCTTACGGTCTAAAAGTATTAGATAAGTCTGGAAAAACAGTTCAACTCTCTTGGGTATCTCCCTATGACGGCAATTCCCCTATTAAGAAGTGAGTTGAACGAAATAACTTCTCAAGCAGTTACGAATTGTAACGCTTCTTTTTCAGATTCGTCATCGAGTACAAACCGAGCAAGGGCAGCTGGGACAAAAATTCCGAACGAGTTTTAATACCTGGTGATCAAACTGAGGCCGGAATTTTCACGTTACGCCCAGCCACCACATATCATATTCGAATTATCGGCGAAAACGATATTGGATCCAGCGATCCATCTGACACTGTGACGATCATCACTGCCGAAGAAATTCCAAGCGGTCCTCCAACGAATATCAAAGTCGAAGCGGAAGACCAACATTCATTGAAAGTGAGCTGGAAACCTCCTCTCAGAGAACAATGGAACGGTGATATTCAAGGATACTACGTTGGCTACAAACTAACTAACAGTGATCTCCCTTATTTGTTCGAAACTGTCGAATATCAAAGGGACGATGAAGGAAGAGAGCACCATGTGAAGGTAGGATAAATAGTTTAATGAGAAAAACTCCTAAGCAAGTTTTATTTTTAGATCTCGAACCTCAAAACGTACACGCAATACTCAGTGGTGGTGCAAGCATTTAACAAAGTAGGTGCCGGTCCAACTTCTGAAGAAATCAAAGCTAATACCGCCGAAGGAGTACCAGAACAGCCTCCAGAAAAAACTACATGCACGACACTGACCGCTCAAACTATCAGAGTGTCTTGGGTGTCGCCGCCACTTACATCTGCTAATGGTATTATCAAAGGATATAAAGTTATATATGGACCTTCAGATTCGTGGTTTGGTGAGTGATTTTTTCCTTCTTGGCTGTTCAATACCAGGTGGCGTTTTTACAAAATATACTTAACGCCAGCACAAATCCCGTCAAACAGTCGCACGTCATCATAAAATCCGAAAATATACGTGGCCCCAGCACGCCGTTACTAAATACACCAGGGTAAATGTACACGTCCTGTGAGTCTTTGTGGACAATAATTGTGCTACAAAAGCTCACTGATTTCGGCACCTACGTCGTTTAGCTTCAAATTTAGCAAAACGCCGTCTCCCAAAACAGATCAGGTATAGTTATGGTTATCCTGTCTACGTTAGGTTAGTCAGGTCAGGTTAGGTTGGCTAATAATTTATGGATTTTCAGCTCTGTTGAGGGGTTTGTGTACTGGCGTTAAGTATATTTTGTAAAATTGCTACCAGGTGATGATGATATTTGTTACATCGTACCGTTCTTTTCTGGTTATCATGAATAGAAAAATCATGTAGTATTTGAAAAACGTCGTAATAATCATCTTTTTTTTTAACTTTTTCAGAAAATTTTATTTCTCTGTTCACTGTTGTAAAAATTAATTCTCGTGCAAAATAAATAAAATTATAATGATTGTTTCATTTGGAGAGAGGAAGGAGTAATTTCCTCCATATTTTTTTCTACTTCTATTCGTGAAATTTTTTACGTATTCGTTTTACGTGCCAAACCTTAACAAATAATATTTTTTTGGAATCTGCATAAAATTTTGCGTATATAGTGCGCGTTGCAAGTGAAACTGCAGATTTTGTATTTTTCATGATTTTTAGGGGTTTGGACTTATCTCGATTTTTCGAATAATTTTGTTTTATATTGATTGACTCGAAACTCACAGATTATACTAATTTGGTCATTCTGAATCGATTGGCGTTCGCAGAATTGCTCTATCTTGAACCGTTCCCGAGTTGAAGTGATCATCTGAAGTGAGAAAGACTCATTTGCCTCCTAGTCATGACATTTTTGACGTTGTATTCCTTTCAAATGTCAATTCTTTCATGTGAGCATACAGAAATCATATATTTTCGGAATTTTCATGAAATTTTGCGTATATAGTGCGCATTGCAAGTGATTCTGCAGATTTTGTATTTTTCATGATTTTTAGGGGTCTACCCCTTTGGACTTTTCTCGATTTTTCGAATAATTTTGTTTTATATTGATTGACTCGAAACTCACAGATTATACTAATTTGGTCATTCTGAAGCGATTGGCGTGCGCAGAATTGCTCTATCTTGAACCGTTCCCGAGTTGAAGTGATCATCTGAAGTGAGAAAGACTCATTTGCCTCCTAGTCATGACATTTTTGACGTTGTATTCCTTTCAAATGTCAATTCTTTCATGTGAGCATACAGAAATCATATATTTTCGGAATTTTCATGAAATTTTGCGTATATAGTGCGCATTGCAAGTGATTCTGCAGATTTTGTATTTTTCATGATTTTTAGGGGTTTGGACTTTTCTCGATTTTTCGAATAATTTTGTTTTATATTGATTGACTCGAAACTCACACATTATACTAATTTGGTCATTCTGAATCGATTGGCGTTCGCAGAATTGCTCTATCTTGAACCGTTCCCGAGTTGAAGTGATCATCTGAAGTGAGAAAGACTCATTTGCCTCCTAGTCATGACATTTTTGACGTTGTATTCCTTTCAAATGTCAATTCTTTCATGTGAGCATACAGAAATCATATATTTTCGGAATTTTCATGAAATTTTGCGTATATAGTGCGCATTGCAAGTGATTCTGCAGATTTTGTATTTTTCATGATTTTTAGGGGTTTGGACTTTTCTCGATTTTTCGAATAATTTTGTTTTATATTGATTGACTCGAAACTCACACATTATACTAATTTGGTCATTCTGAATCGATTGGCGTTCGCAGAATTGCTCTATCTTGAACCGTTCCCGAGTTGAAGTGATCATCTGAAGTGAGAAAGACTCATTTGCCTCCTAGTCATGACATTTTTGACGTTGTATTCCTTTCAAATGTCAATTCTTTCATGTGAGCATACAGAAATCATATATTTTCGGAATTTTCATGAAATTTTGCGTATATAGTGCGCATTGCAAGTGATTCTGCAGATTTTGTATTTTTCATGATTTTTAGGGGTCTACCCCTTTGGACTTTTCTCGATTTTTCGAATAATTTTGTTTTATATTGATTGACTCGAAACTCACAGATTATACTAATTTGGTCATTCTGAAGCGATTGGCGTGCGCAGAATTGCTCTATCTTGAACCGTTCCCGAGTTGAAGTGATCATCTGAAGTGAGAAAGACTCATTTGCCTCCTAGTCATGACATTTTTGACGTTGTATTCCTTTCAAATGTCAATTCTTTCATGTGAGCATACAGAAATCATATATTTTCGGAATTTTCATGAAATTTTGCGTATATAGTGCGCATTGCAAGTGATTCTGCAGATTTTGTATTTTTCATGATTTTTAGGGGTTTGGACTTTTCTCGATTTTTCGAATAATTTTGTTTTATATTGATTGACTCGAAACTCACACATTATACTAATTTGGTCATTCTGAATCGATTGGCGTTCGCAGAATTGCTCTATCTTGAACCGTTCCTGAGTTGAAGTGATCATCTGAAGTGAGAAAGACTCATTTGCCTCCTAGTCATGACAGTTTTGACGTTGTATTCCTTTCAAATGTCAATTCTTTCATGTGAGCATACAGAAATCATATATTTTCGGAATTTTCATGAAATTTTGCGTATATAGTGCGCATTGCAAGTGATTCTGCAGATTTTGTATTTTTCATGATTTTTAGGGGTCTACCCCTTTGGACTTTTCTCGATTTTTCGAATAATTTTGTTTTATATTGATTGACTCGAAACTCCCAGATTATACTGATTTGGTCATTCTGAATCGATTGGCGTTCGCACAATTGCTCTATCTTTAACCGTTCCCGAGTTGAAGTGTTCATCTGAAGTGAGAAAGACTCATTTCCCTCCTAGTCGTGACATTTTTGACGTTGTATTCCTTTCAAATGTCAATTTTTTCATGTGAGCATACAGAAATCATATATTTTCGGAATTTTCATGAAATTTTGCATATATAGTGCGCATTGCAAGTGATTCTGCAGATTTTGTATTTTTCATGATTTTTAGGGGTCTACCCCTTTGGACTTTTCTCGATTTTTCGAATAATTTTGTTTTATATTGATCGACTCGAAACTCACAGATTATACTAATTTGGTCATTCTGAATCGATTGGCGTTCGCAGAATTGCTCTATCTTTAACCGTTCCCGAGTTGAAGTGTTCATCTGAAGTGAGAAAGGACTCATTTGCCTCCTAGTCATGACAGTTTTGACGTTGTATTCCTTTCAAATGTCAATTATTTCATGTGAGCATACAGAAATCATATATTTTCGGAATTTTCATGAAATTTTGCGTATATAGTGCGCATTGCAAGTGATTCTGCAGATTTTGTATTTTTACCCCTTTTAATCAAAAACTATCTTAGGACTTTATTTGAAAAAAATTGACAAAAAGCATTTACGTTGCAAGAAATTTCATCTATTGACACTATTGTCACTGCATATCATTCACTTTTATGTCCCATATCTCTAATGATATAGTACTTTGGGTGCACTCATGCAAAAAGAGTGAGTGTTTGGATTGGTTATTCTAGTCTCATTCTGGTGAAAAACTTATAATATTATTTAATTTTTATGATGAATCAAGGCACTATGCTATGCAGCACATATTTCCTGAACGTTTTGATTTTCAGATGAAAACACTAAGGACACCAAGATAACTGCGTCGAGTGAAACTATACTTCATGGTCTTAAAAAATATACCAACTATAGTATGGAGGTTTTGGCATATACTTCAGGGGGAGATGGTGTTCGTACAACCCCCATTCACTGTCAAACAGAACAGGATGGTGAATATCAATACTATATATACATATTGAATCTCTTCTAATGATACATTTTTCAGTTCCCGAATCTCCAACTGCTCTCAAAGCATTGGTAATGTCTGCAGAGTCTATTCTTGTGAGTTGGAAACCTCCAACGGAGCCGAACGGCATCATTGAATATTACATTGTATATTACAAAGAGACGACTAGCGATGAAAAACCTAAATCGCAAAAAATCGTTCCCAATATGAGAAATCAGAATTTGAGTTACCAAGCCAAAAACCTCGACAGCAATCTCAAATATGAGTTTTGGGTTACTGCTGCAACAACTATTGGAGAGGGTCAGCCTTCGAAAAAAGTCACAGTTTCTCCAAGCACCAGTGGTAAGGGTTCTTGTTCTTTAATTCAAAATAGGGTTGAAATTCTTATCAAATTGGTACAAAATAAATTCCTGAGAATGGCTCAAAATTGGTCAAAAATGTTTCAGTACGAGTTTTATACTTCCTGTGCCTGAAATTAGAAAAAAATTGATTCTGTAGTTTGACTCACGTAGTTTTGAATGTTTTTATGGTCAGTATAATGATCATACGTGGCCCATAAATTCTTGAGTATCCAAGAAATTTGTTACACTCACTTTAGAACAATCGCGAATAATTGAAACATCGTGACGAACAGTATTTTTCTTCCATTTGGGCCTGTTTTGTTCCTCGTTTATATAAATTCGATATCTTGCCTGCATTTGAAAGGTCATTTGAAGTTATTTGCTGATGATACTACCCTAAAGGAACAAATGGAAGGTGACCTCTGTTTAATTTCGATATGGTTAAAAGACAATAAGTTGACTTTCAATTTTGAAAAATCGAGTTTCATGTATATTTCAAGAAGATCTTTACAAGAAAGTCAGATTCAGCTCCTCAATGTAGATAATTCATGCATACAATACAAAAAATAAAAAAATTTCTAGGTTCAACCATTGATCATACTCTCTCTTGGTCTACGCATATTCTTGAGCTGAGAAAAAAAAATCCCCTTTTATTGTTGTTGTAAGTTAAGTCCTGATCAATGGTTACACCTAGGTTTTTAACAGACTTCTGAAGTTCAATAGTTTGATTATTTATCATGATAGGATATCCATTAGTATCGAACGTATTGATTCGCAGTCGATCATATTTTTTCCCAAACAGCATTGCAACCGATTTCCGCGGATTAAGTGAGAGGCAGTGATTAGTGGATACCTCAAATAATCGGTTCAGATCATAATTAAGCGCAGATATCGCTTGTTCAGTTTCATCAGGATAGAACGAGATGTAGACTAGGGTATCATCTGCATAAAAATGATATGATGATGATGATAGGAATTGTTTTTGGAAATTTGATATGTAAAGTTTGAAGAGTAGGGACCTACAATCGATCCCTGAGGCACTCCAGAAGATGTCATCATGTAGTTCGACAAAGCAGAATTATATTTCACCGCCTGTAGCCTGTGCCTGAGATAATCATTCACAAGCATCAGGGCATTTTGCGAGAGACCTACATGTTTCAATATTGATGACATGAGATGATGATTTAGAGTATCGAATGCCTTGCTATAGTCTAGAAGAACTAGTAGAGTTAGTTTTCCCATTTCATTTGATTGCAAAATGTCATCAGTAATATTCAGTAATGCAGTACAACAACTGTGGCCTTTTTTGAAACCAGATTGATTTTTGGGGATTATTTTATTATTGTTGAAATAAGAAGTCAGCTGAATTTCCATGACTTTTTCCAGTACTTTAGACATCACTGGTAGAACACTTATTGGTCTGATCTCATTAAATGATGAGGGATTCGATACTTTAGCTAAAGGTATGACTTTAGCTTTCTTCCATGCACCTGGGTAAATTGAGAGAACCAAACAAAAGTTTATAACGTGCGTTAAAAACGGTAAAATGTAAGGCAGACATAATTGAAGACTTAATATGTTGATTTCATCGAGACCGGACGCTTTACTTTTTATGGCAGATACAATAATAATGACGTCATACTCGAGAGACAGTCTGAAAATTGAATTTTGTGCCAGTATTTTCATGAACATTTTTTTCATAAAAAGATAAAATATTAGGATCAGGTACCATAGTAGGAACTGAAGTGATAAAATGTCTGTTAATTTCATTAACATTGCAAAGATTCTCGGGCAAAGATTTATCTTTCTTGGTCGTTAAATCCAATGATTTAACCGTAGCCCACACTTTTTTACAGTCTATTGTGTTGAATTTGGAAAGAAAGTATGCTCTTTTTTCATTCTTCACTGCAACGTTAATTATATTTATGAAACTTTTGTAAACTCGCCAGTCGTCAGCACTTCTTGAATTTTTATATTTGGCCAAAACTCTATCTCTATCCTTCATCATAGTACGTATAATAATTAAAGGAAGAGTTTGCCGACAGAACTGGTTATCAGAACCGTCGGGAAAGTTGCTGCAACTAAAATGCTTGCCGTTCCGATTCTACTTTACTCCTTTGTAGTGCAGAAATGAAATGTACTCAGGAAGAGCTGCGACAACTCGATGTAGAAACGAGCAAAATGATGCATCTTCAAAGGAGCTTGCATCCTAAACCGTTTGTTCCACGATTATACTTCCCCAGACAACGGGGAGGCCGTAGACTTTTAAGTTTGGAGTGTCTACATAACAGAATGGTACTGGATGGAGCCTGTAAAGTAATCAGGAGTTCAGATCCCCTTCTCTGCTTGGTATGCGATCATGAAAAAGCAGGGATTGGAGCATTTCTTTTCAAGGCAGCAACCCGTGCAACCGATGAACTCGGCCTCGTATTCGACTCTAAACGGACGAACTCAAACTCTGTCACCGAGTTGGAAACCGGTCAGCAAAAAGCCCACTTTGAAGCTGCGGAGAATGAGAGGCTCCTACAGCTACATTAGGATAAGCCAAGGCATAGGGTCTTGTTGAAGAACATCAAAGACCTTGGCTTATCCAGAAACCTGTCCTTCGTTTTTCTCAGGTCAAGTGGGCTGAAGTCGGAAACCAAGGGATTCATAGTGGCCAGCCAAGATGGTGTCTTCAACACCCCGGTCTACCGTAGTCGCGTGATGGGTATAGAGGTTCCTGACACTAGATGCAGAGCGTTTCGTGGGGCAGCTGATACCACAATGCATTTGCTGTCAGCTTGTTCAGCTTATGCGGTCTTGGCCTATATTCACAGCCAAAACGCGGCCCTACAGTAATATCTCGTACGGTGTAGACGAGACACCGGTGTTGCCTTATGCTCCGGGGGATATTGAGTCCGTTCTGGACAGTGAGAAGTGCCGAATCTATTGGAACGAATCTTTCCCCATCCTCTAGCAAATACAAGCCAATAAGCCTGATGTAGTCCTCCTCGAACATCGTCCGAAAAGATCAGGAAAAACAGACTAAATATTGAAATCTATTCTTTGAACTCCGCAGGCTTTACTCGGAACTTTCTGTTAAAATGGTGGTTCTGATAATTGGGGTCCTTGTTGGAATGATGAACACGCTGCTCTCGAACCTGAAAATTATAACGGCTTGCCGTGATGCGGCAGAAAACTTGGCCGGGAGAATGCAGAAGGCCGTAATCCTTGGTTCACTCATTTTACTCGGGGCACATGATTCTCGGACTCAATAATCACTAACCCTACCGATGTAGGGAGTATTTAGTGGGGTTAATGACACACCAGCGCGCCCTCCGGGTGACTGGTATATTTCTGATGGAAAAAAGAGAGAGGTTGTAATTATTGTTCATTTCAGTGATTAAATATCTTATAATTAAGAATTCCTTCATTTCAACTAGTGTGAGGTCGACGGAAAAATATTGTAATCAACTTGTATATAAAAATACCTTTAAGGATCTAGATCATTAATCGCCTTCTTTGATAATCTATTTGATTAAATAACCATTTTTTTTCAGTACCTGCAAAAACTGCATCTTTCGACGATACATTCACCACAAGCTATAAAGAAGAAGTTACTCTGCCTTGCTTGGCCGTTGGCGTTCCAACTCCAATTATAACCTGGTCAATAAAAGGTGTCAAACTATTACCGAATTCCAATGATAGAATCAGACAGCATCCTGATGGATCGCTTTTCATCCGTGATATAACCAGGTCTGATGCAGGAGAATACTCGTGCAGAGTCGAGAACGATTACGGTCAAGATTCCGTAACTCATCAGTTGATCGTGAATGCTCCACCTCATGCTCCGTTGGTACAACTGACGTCGACGACAACGAACTCTCTGACGATAAAATTGAAACCACACGATACTGACGGGGAACCAATCCATGGGTACACTATCCATTACAAACCCGAGTTTGGCGAATGGGAAACCGTTCAGGTGGCACCTAATGTTGAGAAATATACGATTGAAAAGTTATTGTGTGGTACCAGATATCAACTTTATGTTACAGCTTACAATAGGTACGAGAAGTCAAATGTTATTGAAGCAGAAAGTAATTTTGTATTTTTTTTTGTAGCATTGGTACTGGAGATTCGTCGGATAATTTGAACCCGAAAACGCGAGGAGAAAAACCAATAATACCAAGTGCAGATAAATTCATTGTTGTATCCTCAAACAGCATCACCCTACATCTCAGCTCTTGGTCAGATGGTGGATGTCCCATGTTGTATTTTGTGATTGAACAAAAGAAAAAGTAAATCGAATATTTCTAGTAAAAATTCACTTCACAAATAATTTTGCTTGGATAAGTATGGTAGGCAGTGATTCAAAAGTAATCACATATGGTGTGTGTGCATCTGTCAAATATGACATATTTTTCGAAAAACGATTATTAAACATTTTGTTACTATAGGTTACAGATAAATATCTTTTTTCTACGACAATGCGTTTTTGCCCACTCTCCCGCACGCAATTTATTCTTGTGAGTGTCACTTTCCAGCACTAGTGCGGGAAAAATCACTTTCCCACACTAGTGCGTAAAGTAAAGTAAATTATGTCAATTTAACGTTATTACATGTACATTCCGTTGATTTTACCAATATATTACTATTCGAACTAACGTGGGTTATAATATTTTTCTACATTCATGCAAAAAGCAAAACTTTATTGAACTATATTCAGTAGAAAAAGAAGCTCTTTATTGCACTGGTGCAATAAAGTTTTTATTGCACTCATCTGTCATTCTACTTCAACGTGCTGTCATGATGATAAACATGAACGTTCAAACCCACTACATATTTACCAGATATTCTGTGAGATTGGCCATACGTTTTAAACACCTACATATTTTATATTATTTTGTATAAATGTTAGCAGTCAGAGTTGAACAAACAATGCCCTCCCGAGAATAACTCCATAATCAAAACCGATCCGCAATGTTCTAAACCGTCCACCTGCATAGAGCAAACTGCCTGTACTATGACCACACCTCCTGATATCATACGCGCTCGTGGCTACTATGATTTTGATTTTTATAATGCAACTGTGGTTATATAAACGTCAGTCAAAATTTAATTCTGACAATTACAGAACTGAAAGTTTTAAAATGAATAATATTAATGGAAAACTAGATGATGGTGATGAAATCGATGGTAATAATTATTTATTTAAATTGCGTATTTCATTTTCCTTCACCTAGTGCCGCACATAAATAAATAATTTTTTGCTTTTTGCATGAACTTAGAAAAAATGTTGTATGCAACTCGTGCAAAAATTGTTTATTGCACTCGACGTGTTGTCTAACTCGGCCTAACGGCCTCGTCGGACAATTTCACGTCGAGTGCAATAAACACTTACTTTTTGCACTTGTTGCATAAATAACTATAGTAAGCTCGGGTAAGTGTGAATTTGGGACAAGTGTGAGTTTACTCGCTATATTCGCTAAACCGGGCGACAGCCCAATGCCGTCTATTGACGAATAGCCTACACTTATAATGAATCCATAACCATCATATAAAATACGAAAGAGATCTTGTGAAATCCAAATATTTTCCCCAATTTTCTAACCTACAATTTATCAACCCGAACGAGTATAACAAGTTTATTTCAAGCTTTGAGTGTATTGTTAAAATCTAAGGTAAGAATACATTTTATACACTTTTCTTCTGCCTAAACAATGAATCTGACTATAGATTGCCGTTTTTTCATGAAGTTGTTTTTTTTTACATTTTTCCATTGCATGTCACACTTACCCCGAAATGTAATGTTATTGGGGATAGTGTGACATATCTGTCGGGGTAAGTGTGAACCTGGTTCATTTGGCCAATCTAAACAGTAATATTTTCTCAGCTATATTATATACGAAAATCTCAGAGAGCCAAACAATATACCTGGCCAGATGTGGAAGACATTGATACACTTTCAGAGGATGATATAACAACTGTGCTTCCATAACCACTCGTCAGAAGATGGGGATCAATGAAATTCTCATTCGATTTTTCAGATTTCTACCTGTAAATTTTTCTTTTCAACAAATGTTCACTTTCACGATTATTTTTTGTTTTTTTCCAATGGGGCATTTCAAATTCAATATTTAAAAGTTCCTAACTATGTTTTGAATAAAGATATCTCGAAACAAATAAATTGTGGTGAAAGTTCCTTTACTGTTTACTCACACCTGCCCCAAAGAGAGATTTACGTGCATTCATATCTTTAAATTTGGCCAGAATCATACTTGCCCCAAATTTCCGGGGAAGTGTGACCTATGGAGATGTATATCTGAATATATAAATAAAATTCATAGAATACGTTTTTCAACAGTTTTCTGTGGCGTATTACAAGGACTGATCTTCGAAGTAAATACCTGCAAAATTTCATTGTTATTATTAGTTCAGGTTCATCAGATGTACTAAATGCAATGCGAACTAATGAAAATCACGGTCACACTTACCCGAGCTTACCTTATTAACATTAATATCAATAATAATCAGCGGATTTACATTGAAAGTTTTGTATATTGAAATAAAATTTATATTTTCAATGTGCTTTTTGAATCTTTACGCAGTCGTAGATAAAAATTTTACCTAACGAGTGTGGAAAGTAGTACTTTTCCGCACGCGACGGCAGTTGCACGAACGACACGGAGCGGAGTTAGGTACAATGTTTTTCCTACGAGTGTTTTTGTCCATCTTATTTATAATAAAAAATGTTTTTAATAAACAAAATTTTATATTAATGCTACAAAATGACACATAAGACAGAATAGTTACATAGATCATTTAGTTAGTCCTACATATGCTTATTGTCAACAATACAAAAATCGCGCGGAAAAACGTAAAATTGTGCTGAAAAGTTACTTTCCCGCACTCTCGTAGGAAAATAACTATTTCAGTTTTGTATCCGAATTGATATAATAATAAATTTCGGTTGTTTATTGCAGGGAAAACATCGAATGGATTCAAGTATCCAACAATGTGAAACCGGGACAAAATTTTGTACTTCTCGATTTGGACGCGGCACAGAGGTATCGCTTGAGAGTCACAGCTCACAATAACGCAGGGTTCACTGTAGCTGAATTCGAATTCGCTACTCTAACCGTTACAGGAGGTAAGGTTATTTTTGTATATATGTACATATGTTGGTTTGATTTTGTTTTGTTGTGCTTGTTTGGAGTTTTATGTGTTATTATGATTTATTTTCTGAGAATCTTCTTCTTGGTTTTCTATTTTTCAATTGTTTTCAGAGAATAATCAGTTTATCAATAGAAAGAAATAGAGTTAACGGCAATTCTCACATGACAATGAAATACTGAAGTCTCTTAGGTCTTGATCAGTTTTTAATTTTCCTGTCTGATTTACCGCTAATCGTATTTATTTAATTAACGATAATGTTTAATAAAATCTATATTCCAGTAATTATGGCATCATATTCTCAATGTTATGTATTTTTCTTCTATGTGAAACAAGAAATTTTGCAATCTGTATCAGATTGAACTTGAATTTGATTAAATTAAAGTTTTTTGATTGAATATTTTTTTCTAAATGGAACCAAGATAAGATTTTCATGTTTTTTTTTGTTTTTTTTTTTTCATGTTGTGTTTGCAGCACATGTTTTATAACCGACACCATTATGTATATAATCATGAGAATGAAATCTTCAAGCCTCCTAAAAATCTGCTTGTGAATAGCAATAGTACCTGAATATAATACATAGAGCTGCAAATCATCGTTAGATGTTCCATTTTAACCACTACACTTGAGTCATATTAACACAAAAGAACCATTTTTTTCAAATATCTGTTGTAGTGTTTGGGCTGACATGTCATAAATCATTGCTGTAACTTCGTTTTTTGAGTTCTGAAAAAGCAAAAACTTATTTTATTTGTAACATATATCTTAATATTTTTATAGATCTTTCATTTTTGACTGTTTTTCGTTTAGATCAATTGCTCAGTGAATGGTGATCCTCAATGTCTTAATTGTTCCTGACTTACCTTTTTTTAACTTAAGCTCATCTATACTAGAATTATTTGTTTGAAATTTTTGCATTTGCACCCAATTTATGTCGAACCTAGTATGCAATCTATTGCTCCCTCTTAGATTCTATGATTTTGTATACACTAAATGTAACCCTTGAATATAGTTGGAGTAAAACAAGCCATGCTCACAATAAAAATAAGATTGAATACATTGCAATTTCTATCAGTCTACAGACCAATAAATGAGTTGAACATAAACATTTTTCTCCCAATTGTAGTATTTAAACTCTGCTTTTGATGAAGGAATTATTAATATACACCTCTTCTCTATAGAAAACTATAATGAATACAAATAAACAATATATACCAAATAAATTCAAGTCTGCGACCAAAAATATAGAGGGGTATATGCACCATAAACCCATATCATGTAGAAGTGAGAAAGACGAACCCAACCAAAGTCACAAACTCATATGTGTAATAGGATTAAAAAAAGAATCTTTGAGACACAAGATGAAAGCAGACTAACTTTTTCAAGACTAGAAGCCTGCCACTGGAAACCGAACAATTCAGATATGATATCTCATGGATAAATCGTTATAAACAATTAATGCAAACAAAATAAAAAATATAAAATCTTGAATCACTATGAACAGTCAGTATATAAAAATAACAAGAATCGTCATGAGTCACAAAAACACGTGAATATAACTACAAATAATAAATAAGAGCAACAAACACACATGCAACCTGTGTTTTTAACTTCAATATCAATAATAATCAGTGGATTCATTGAAAGTTTTTTATGTTTAAATAAAATTTATATTTTCAATGTGCTTTTTAAATCTTTATGCGATCGTCAGGGTTACCAGTGAGTCACTTTTGTCACTATTGGTCACTATTTTAAAATCGTGTCACTTTTCTCACTATTTTCGAAATTTGGTCACTATTGTCACTAATTCAGAGCTCAGAAGTGGTTAGAATAGAGGTGCTCGTTAGAATACCTTGCATCATTGAAAATTTAGAAATGATAAAGAAATACCTCGTACAAAACTATTACCAAACATCATTAGTCAAAAAAAAAATACTGAGCGAAAAACAGAACCCTGAAAAAACGAATAGAACAACAAAATCGACTTATAACAAAATACATGTAAAAAATCTTTCAGAAAGACTTGCAGCAGTTATTGAAGATGGACTTTCAAAAATAGCGTTTGAAAATAAAAATACCATTGGAAGACATTTCTCTTCACACCAAAAAACTCCCCTAGATTACATCAAATGTGGTCAACCAAATTGAGTGTGAGAATTGCCCTCAGGGCTATATAGGACATACTAAATGTTACCTGTGAAAATGGATAGCGGATCACCAAAGAGATGCAAAAAACTAAATGTCAACAACTCTACCGCTCTGGTTGAACACATCACAGAAAATGGTCACAGTTTTAACTTTATGACACCCATCGTTTTTGATACGCAACCTTTTTTATCTAAAGGACTACTCAGTGAAATTATTCCCCTATTCAAACATAACAGTGTCAATACCAGAAGGAATATTGAAGGTTCAATCACAATATTTTTTAGTTTGAAGTTAATCATATATTCATGTCTTCGATGTTTTTATTTCCCCTTCTTTTTGTGCCCTTTTTATATAACTTTCAGAAAAAAAAAACATTTGTACTTGGCTCTCAGTATTCGTGTATGTGGTAATGTTTTAATTTTTCAAAGATTCTTAAAATATCCGTTTTTGAAATTATTCCAAGCATTTTAAGTAGATTAAAACAAAATTTTCGTCAGTCTTCCTGAATATCCAAACTTTCATTCTTTAGTTTAGTACATCGTGGCAAGTAAAACAAATTTTCAAAGAAAAATCCGTTGTTACGGAACCCTGATGATGAATTAAATATAGTTCGAAACGTTGGCCCCAAAAAAAGTTTTTCTTTCCAAAACTTAACTTTGAATGCTGGGTAAAAATTTCAGTGAATTTTTAATTACAATGTTCAAAGTACAGATTACTTTAATCTTGATAAATATTCTTATCCTTTTATTGTAGTATTTGTCTTGTCCTTCATTTACTTCCCATATTCCAAACATTTAACACTGCAAATTATTAAAATACTGCAAATAAGCTTTGATGAAGGAAAATATGACCAGCTTTCATAAAAGTTCCTCAATTGGTTGGGAAAATGTCACTATTTAGACAAAAAAGTCAATATTATGTCACTATTTCTGTGAAAGATAAGTCACTATTCTACTATTTTTGGCCCTCTGAAGCGCTGGCAACCCTGTCGATCGTATAATAATAATGTTCCTAATACATGCGTAAAGTGTCATTACCGCCCTTGACTGCTTTCATTATTTACTGGAGCTCACTTTTAAGCGCTACGTATTTCTGGTTGAGGTTCTACATTACCTTCATTTAGGGATTCGAGGTACTTCACAAATAACTTCAACACACTCCGTAAAAATTTAAATAATATGCTTTAAATAAGGTTTAGCATAACTACTTAATCAAAACTACAAAACAAACCTTCTATCAAAACAAAATCTCAGAATCAGATTATCCCATTCGAACAGCTTGGAAAGTTATACACGATTCATCAAATAAATCAAAGATTTAAAAATGCTCTCATTGAGAAGGATGGGTGTGAATTTGATGACCCACATATTATCGCTTCATTATTCAATGATTTTTTTCATGCAAGCAGAACTAAAAAGAGATATACCAGTTTAAATTTTCATTACATTGCAATTCATAATCACGGAACAAGAAATGTTCATGAACTGCAAATCAGTAGAATCAAAACTGAAATTGGAAAAAGAAATATAATGCACGATGGTATACTCATTTATAATAAACTACCAAGCAGATTGAAGAATATCAAATGCTCTTTAAAATTCAAGTTCAAATTGAAACAATATTCAAAAAAATTAATGTGATTTGACAATTTATTATTTTGTTACAGTTTGTTTGTTGCTTCATTTACTTACGAATTTATTTTGATATTTCCCTATTATAAGCAGCCTATGTTTCTTGGGAATAATCAAGTTATTATTATTATTAGTGTAAGCAATATTCCAGATATTAATGAAGTGATTTCGAAGGAAAAACTAATGAAAGACTCAATGTTTCTGGTGCCTTTTACAAATAATGAAATGTTTAACCTGTTGCAGGGTAAACTCAAAAATTAAAAGTCGTTCGGCTCCGATAATATTCCTGGTTTTATAATGAAAGCTAGACTTGACTTGATAGTTAAACCAATTACCCATATAGTCTATATTTCTTTTGATATTCCTATGGGTGTTCCACAAGGCTCAATATTGGGAGCTATTTTGTTTTTACTGTACGTCAATGAAATAGAAAAGGTCTCAAGGTATCATTGTTGATATCAAGTTCTTTACAAAATAATTGTAATATAGCTTTGGGTAATTTCTTCAGTGGGTTTAGTTCCAACTCATTATATTTCAATACTGAAAAAACCAATGTCATGAGATTCAGAACCCATCGAAGTAAGTGTGAAGATCTCGATATTATTGTAAATGATGAAATTGTTAGTACTGCAGAATCAGTAAAATTTCTAGGTATTACTGTAGACCAACACTTGACCTGGATAAAACACTATGAATCTCTTGTATCAAAGTTATCTTCTCTTTCGTTTCTATTTCATAATCTCAGACCAGTCTTGACTTCAAAGCAACTATTGGGCTTATATTATTCATATATTGTTGAATATCCTCACGTTATGGTGATGATGTGTTCGAATTCGAAAGAATTGCGGGAAAACCAAATTCCTATTATTGTAGAGATTCGTTTCCATTCCATGTTCCTTTTGCACGATTGAATGTTACAAGTAAGTCGCCGTATTATATGGGTTTAAGCATTTATAATGCACTTCCTACCTCAATTGAGAATTGTGATGATGAAACATCTTTTAAAATAACAATTAAGAAGTTTTTAATAGAAAATAGATTTTATAGTCTACAGGAGTTTTTAAACAGAGCGCTTCAATGTTCTGCATTTTATAGGTTTTAAGTTTAGGTTAAGTTTAAAAAAATGTTTGACTATTCCTATACACTGTCATGAAATGAAATGAATGAGTATAGAGTACTGCAATTGGTTAGACCAATTTTATCAAACTAATTATTAGTTTTCAATCTTCATTAGAGAAACTTTGAATGGTAGTAAATTTTTCAAACAAAAATGTCGAAACTGTTGAGGACAATAGATTGCATACCCCGCTGAAAACTGTTTCAATATTCAATGAGATATGACATTGTTGTTTTGTACCTGAGCGCTGAGTAGACCTTAGTGGAGCTCCTTGAAACACCCCCTGTGTTTTGGTTTCAGGTACTATTGCCCCGGCTCGTGAAATCCCCAAAGAGGACACCATACAAATAGTCCTCGCAAACCTTAACCTTGTAGTTCCCGTAGTGGCTGCCGTCTTGGTCATTATTGTTGCCATTATCGTGATCTGTGTGTTGCGCGGCAAAGGAAACTATAACAAAGGTACAGTGTAATGTGTGTTGTATTCTAGGTACGATCGCGCCCGCCAGAGACTTGCCCGCCATGAAAATGCTCTTCCCGTGGATTCCCGATTGGGTCGATTGGAACATTGCCGTTCCCGTGGCTGCGACTGTAGTCGTGGTTGTAGTTGGTATTGTTGTCATTTGCGTGGCGCTTTCCAGGAAAGCTCACGGGCCTCTCCAAACCAGGCTCCGGAGCGACTGTATGTGTATGGCCCCCTTCTTCATATCTCATACTTTTGTTTTGTTTTGTACCCCTCGCAATAGGCGTTTGTTAACGGATGAGTGGGTGGGCATCATTGAGTGGTTGAATTTATGAAATATTTATTATTATTATCGGCTATGTTCCATATTTCACACTACCAAAATCTATGCACTCAAAAATATTGTTAAAATTCCACACCAGTAATTTTTAACCAATCAAATTGAGTTTTTTTTTTTGACAGATCATGACAACGTATGTATTTTAGTGGATTTTTTTTTCTTTTGGGTACCCAACAGCGAAATTTTTTTAAGTGAAGTTTTTCATTCTAGAGATAAAAATAAAGCAAATGAACATTATCATGCAACCCGATGGAAATATACTTGAAACAATTTAATGGATTTTTGATACGAATGACAGTTAATCTCACTACTTGGCACTTCGTTTGACAGTTTATAAACATTTTCACGATTATATTTATTTTGAACTACTCTCTATGATTTTTTAAAATACTGGTTTTTCCATCTTCATTTAATTGTGATACACTTCAATTATATAGTTAAAATGTTATAGAGTGCGGCTTTTAATAGTCCCTCCCCCTGTTAACTTTTGAACGGTTTGACGTACAAACTTCAAATTGCTCGATAGATGGGCGGGGGGGCACATCAACTGAAAAAATTCAAATGGCATGGGGGGGTCATGTGACACATCGGAAAGTAAATCTGTTATGTACCTACCTTTATGAAAAACCGTTTAAATCATAATGGGCAATGCCACTACATTTCGACTTCGTCATGAATGTATAGCTTTTCCAAAAATAAGGCATACGTATTTTGTATTTTATAATTTTTTCCATGATCTTTGTTAAAAAAAGCGAAAAATCAAATTGTGACGTCATATGTAGTATAACCACATTTGACAACGTCGCATGCCGAAATGATGTATTCCATCAGTTTTGACACCATAATTTTTGCTCCGAGGTCGCTGACGAGTGACACTAACACACCGAGGACTTAGTGTCACAGAAGCGTAACTACAGATTATTAATTTCGAGAAAAACATAAATAAATGAATTTTATTACTAATTCATCTATAACAACCATAATGTTCGGAATAGGACAATATATTTCCAGATGAATAACTACTTGATATTGAGGAACCTCGTCGAATATTTGAAAAACTTGATAATGATGAAAATATCTCAAAATTAACGATGTTTCCAAAAAAAGGTAGTTACGCCTTTGTGACACTAAGGCCTCGACACATATCTATGTAACTTCACTCTGACACCTGTCTAAATGCAAAGATTAATTATGCGCATGCGCATACGAACCCGAATCGCAAATTCAGTATGCACCGTTGCCATATTGACTTTGTGAACAAAAGACGTCGCATGCAGTAAATAAATATTGTTTATTGTATATAATGAAGCATCGCCTGGAGAAAATAATTCAGTGGTGTCTTCTTCCAATATATTCAATTTCCAAAAAACTTTTATCAAACGTGGCATTCCCCATTGTCTACCACTTGTAGTAGCTCTAAGCAAGTATGAAATGAAAAAATATAATATCCTAAAATAGTAGTTTTGTGCTACTACAATGAGTAGAAATCAACAATTATAGGCTACCATACCGTTGGTGAAGAAACTAAACCTGTTCATGTACCTATATAAAAAACTAATAAATTTTTTATTTTCTACTACTTGTGGTAGCCCAAAGTCGATGAAAAATTGACGAATATAATATACTAAATTGTAAAAAGGTGTTTCCGTGCAATTACAATAAGTAGAAATCAACATCTTATAGGCTGAGAAGCTATTGCTGCCAAAACTGCAAAGCACTCTAAATCTATATGTACCTATATGAAAAATTGATAAAATAATAATTTTCTACCACTTGTAGAAACCCTAAATTGATTCAGAATATTAAAATATAATATGCTACGTTCTAAACTGGTATTTTCATGCAACTACAATAAGTAGAAATTGAGAATGTATAGGACAGGAATCTGTTGGTGCCGAAACTGCGACGCAAACTAAATTTGTTAATGAAAAAAAAATTAATACTGAAATTATTTAATTTTCAAACACCTGGTGTGGAATTTTCTTACCGAATATCGCACGAGGTTGAATTATTACCGGAAATTTTTAAACCTCTAGTGGTATTACGAGTGAAAAAACAACGATGAATTTTTTATCCTAGTGTGAAAAATGGTTTATTTATATTATGACTTATGGCTTGGAGTGTGTTGAATCTGGCAGTATATTTGTTCAAAGTCGCCTGGAACAATAATTAACCTGCGGTAAAAGTAATTAATTAGTTATTGTTTGGCTGTTGACTCTATAATTATTTGTTGTCAAATTATCGACAGAAAATATTGTTTTGCTCTTTTATTATCTTTTTATTTTTATCTTGACAAAATATTATGAACAATAACAAATATTTTGAATCATGAGAATTGAGGATATTCCTCTTGGACGCTGCTTATATAATATAATAATAATAGATTATTCCTACAGTTGGAATGTGAGAAAACTGCCTTGGAGAGCTTTTTCTCTGAATGTCTATATTACAAAATGTAAAAACTGAATTTCATTGAGTTCAATTCATTCCAAAGCAAATATTTCGAAGCCGCTTTGCTGCATTATCAAACCCACAAGTCAAAGTATTATTGATGTTATAGGTTATAGTTCTAGTAGCTTCAATAGTGCCCAAAGTTTATTTTTTGTTGAGCATTTCCATCATTCTATCATGTCCAAAATTTCTGAAACTTTCCGCTTTTAAAATAATCTTGTTTGTATCGGTTTAGATGATGTGGTATACAATCAGTCGTGCAATGCAACATCTACAATGGACAAGCGTCGTCCTGATCTCAGGGATGAATTAGGCTACATCGCTCCTCCTAACAGAAAACTTCCGCCAGTACCAGGATCCAACTATAACACCTGCGACAGAATCAAGAGAGGTACAATAAGTAAGACCATTATCGCTTTTTTTTCGCATGCCGTTTATTTCACATTCATCCTCCGTTATGTAATCGTGCCTATATTATTTCAGTATGAGAAGATGGTAACAGAAAACAGTCGATTTTTCCATTATTTGAAAGAAAATTGATTTGGTGATTTCATCAAAATTCAGATCATTCAACTCGGTGATGGAGAAAATCGATTATTTTCCAAAAAATCAAGTGAATCTACATGTGCCTCGCTTAATGTTAGACATAGTAATCTTCTTTCAACATTTTCTCTATTTTTTGCTGATTACCATAATGGCATCATTAACAGCGGGATATAGTCAAAACATCCAGCTTATGCAATAGATTATAGTTCATTTTATAATTGTACATATAGGAGCGCATTACCGTTCTCATTCGACTTGGGATCCTAGACGTCATTTGTACGAAGAACTAAGGAGTAGGAGAGGTTCAAATGAGACTGTTCATACTCATAGAGGTAATGATTTCAACAATTGTAGAATGATTTTTGGAATAAAAAGGCTTTTTGATGCTTTCTAAAAAGTATATTGGTGATAATTCTGTAACAATCTATAATGTTGTACAAGGTAAGTCGAGTTGAGTGGACTATTAGACATTTCTGAAGGACAAATGGAGGATCATTGAGAAAGGAAATTTGGTGGTTGGTCTAAGTGATTGTATTTTCTTCAGAAATTATTTGTTGCTGTACAGTTTCACTAATAGTATTGAAAATCAGTAGTTGTTCATTTTCATCATCGAGTTACTTTAATATTTCATTATATTGGATATCTTCCTTTAATTTTGGTAGTTTTTTTACTTTACATATAATTAACAAATTTTTAGATAATGAGTCTTCGATTTTTCGAGTCCGCTAGGACGAGTGGTGTTACCTCAAAGCAATTTGATCGAGTTTAAGATTTCTGACAGAATTAATGTATTTATTGAGATAATTTCAAGAGCCAACGAAGTTAGGAAAACGTACAGTCTTGTTCATTTTAGTTCAATGAATAAAAGCTCTCAGACTGACATTTATAATGTCATCCTTGCTAGCAAGATATATCCTTCATTGTTGTTTGCATGCGTGGTTGCCCATGACGACGTGGTTTTACCGGCTTAAAAAAGGAAGGAACTGTGTACTATCAGTGAAGCACCGTTTTTATTGGTTCTCATATCGCAGGAGATGCGAGTTTCATATAGCGAGTGAAATTATCGCCGAATTACAACGGTAATACACTTGCTATATGTAGACAATTCAACTCATGTCTTATTCATCAAATTGTCCTGCCGAATTACAATCGATGTTTGTATTAATATTAGGTAAATTTGTGTTCATATTCTTAACTGTTTCCTTTGACAGTTTGACTCGAAAAACTTTCTCCTTTCTATGGTATTATCCCCGATAATTTTTTGGTCTTTTCACTTCCGAGTTAGAGGAAAATATTTCGAATAATTTTTGTAACAAAACACGGTTTTGTGAGTTTATTTTTCCCCTCTTGGATGCTGGTCCTTTCGCCAGCTACACTTCAGCCTCTTGGGCTTTATGTATTTTCCAGGTTATTTTCCTACAGCACCCACTCCGTAACTCTAGTCCCCTGTACCAGTCTGTACAGGTTCTTCACCGGTTGACTGTTGTATTCTTCGGGAGTTGGTCTCGGATTCCCGAAAATTGACTGTCTTTTGCGGTATACCGCCTCGCATTCTGACAGTACATGTTTGGCTGTTTCCGTCCTTTTACCGCATTGTCTGCATGAAAGTTCTCTGTTGTACAGCCCCATTTTGTGCAGGTGTTTTCTCATTGGACTGTGACCAGTGAGAAGGCCCGTTATTATTCTAACTTGATTCCTGCTCAGCTTGAGTAGTTCTTCAGTTTTGTGTTTTGACGGTTCTTTAATGAATGTTTTCCCGTGGTGTATAAGAGGGGCTTCATGCCATCTCTTCTTTTGTTTTCGTTTGACCCAGTTCCGAATGCATCCTCGAATATCGGATTTGTTAATCCCAAGCCAATATATGGAGTTGATGAACCCCCTCTGGCTAGCTCATCAGCTTTTTCATTGCCCTGCTCGATACCACAGTGTCCTGGAACCCACATCAAAGTTAATTTGTTGTGTTCTGTGAGAGTACTGAGTTCTTCTCGGCATTCCCAAACTAGTCTCGATGTCACTTTCGGGTGCATAAGAGCCTTCAGTGACGCCTGGCTGTCTAGTGAGTTACTATTACTGCTTCTACTGCCCCTACTTGGAAAAGCGATAGCTCACACTTCAAATTCACGTTTCTACTTCAAATTGATGATGGAAATATTCAGGCATGTACAAGTAGCGATACTTTTTTTCGTTCAGCAGGTGTCAATAATAATAAATGTATTTCCGTTTGTTTCATGTATACAGGGTATACATTCATTACACACTGCAATGTAACAAAGAAAACATCATCATGAAGTGTACAAAATCAAAAAATAGTTATATACAAAAAAATATAATACATTCATATATATGATAGGTTTAATCGTCTTATCATTAAGATGTATTTCCAATCGAGACTGGAATTCATAAATGGTGTTAACTTAAAATGAGAGAAACAAAAATTACAGAAAATGTTGAAGCCAATTTCGATAGTATAAATGAATATAGTGATCCATTTGAAGAAATGTATTGATACCATACAATAAAATCCAACAATACTAACTGTACTGATGAAAATATGTTCTGTAGACAGAAAACATTCCTTTCATCCACCACCGCAATTTCTCGAATTGATTCTTTATTTTGTATTACAGTGAGGTCTCATTTCGCCCAACTTAAGTTATCTTGTTGGGTTATACTGGGCCTAATTTCAGTGAATTCAGCTGTTGAGATCTGGGAGTGTTTTTAATACACAAATGTGATCTGTTGATGTCTGAGATTTCTGTATAACCAAGCATTCCTTTTATCACGAACTTTTTCATTATAAAAAAATCAGTATTAACACATGGAACTTTGTCAAAGAAAATGCATCCATCTTCGTTAATGTTATCCCCAGGTATGGTATGTGAAATTATGACTTTGATATTCTAATTGGATCACTTCATCAACTACCATTATCATCATTTCAAGCTTGGGTACTAATTCTATCATTCTTCAGCATTTTTTTGGCAATATGTCTATGCACAGTTTAATTCAATGATAGTTTTGAAAACAATTTTGAATATCACTAAAGCGCCTGTAAATCAAATCAAGATACAGGAATATAGTGGTAACTTGTAATATTGTTATATTCTACTATACTTTGTAGGTTCCTATACTTTCAAGTCAATTATCACCTGTTTTTTAACCACTTTAATTATTTAATATAATAAACTCAAATAAAATTCAAGAAAAAACAATTTTTTAGAAATGTGCATTGATAGTTTCACATCTTTTAAACAAGAGATCATCTGTATAACGTTTCATGTATCGTGATTGAAGTTTCATTTTGGAGTACAAAATTTGTAACCTTACAGTTCAAATAAAATTGAATTAAGCTTTATTGAGAGTATAGTTTATACGACACTTTGTAGTCTTTCTTCTCTAATATTCTATCCATAGTACCCATCTGATACTAACAGCGTATGAGTGTGTATTGATAATATGTCCACCTTTCCTAATCCAAGTAAGTTTTCATTATGCTTTTTTGCTATGCAATTCTTTAAAGCTGCATGCTGCATCAGTTCAGTGCATAGTAGTTTTAAAAATCAGGCATGAGGTTTGAATTGATAATTATTTCTTCACAGGTGTAATAAGTATGATAGTCATATAATTACTGAATCTAGTGATGTTATTTTGTTATTGAGAACATTAGAATTTAATGTGGTCAACTTCACATATTGTGAAGGATTTTAATTTAATTATTTTCCTGTCCCATATATACTTCATTTGCTTTCCTTAAAGAAAAAAAATTATTGAGAAGGAGTGGCTTTCATTAGAAAAATTGTAGTTTTCAATGGTTGTAAAAAAATTGGATTTAGAATTACAATAATTCTGATATGTCTTGGGAAAGAATGTGAATCATTTATTATCTGTGGCAAAGTGTGATATTATGACATGCAACTATTAAAGTTGAGAAAACGTTAAATCCAAATTCCAAAATTCTATTTTTCAAACAACTAACGGCTTGCGTACTTTCCGTATTTTGTTCTAATCGTATCTTCTGTGTAAGTATTGGGACCTTAGTTAATAACTAAGTATATTTTAATGGACAAATCAATGCATGACAATGTCCTTAATTAAAACGTAAAATATATTTTAAACTCTCCTTTGAACTTTAAACAAATTTGTTTCAACATGAATCCTTGTAAATATACTTTTTAGAACACTGATGAATTCAGGCTACTAAAATTAACAATACTATGTAAATAATTTAAATCATATCGAAAATATCGTTGAATTGGAAAACACGTAACTATTGGTATATTTATTTGGTGATTTCGAATGTTTTACATACTGTCATTTTCAAGATAACACCACTGGATACCAGTTTAAAAGTATCAGTACAAAAAATGTCTAATTATTCCCAATCAACTACTGGAAGATATGATCATGCAATTTCTGTAGGTATGGATGACGAAATTTGCCCCTATGCCACCTTCCACCTACTTGGATTCCGTGAAGAAATGGACCCAACAAAAGCTATGCAGTTCCAAACCTTCCCCCATCCTCATGCTGGTACCATGGGACCTTCTGGAATGAACACTCCTCACGGACTCCACTCCCGTAATGGGTCTCAATCAATGCCACGTCAAAACAGAAATAGATACGACAGAGTTGGGTCTCAAGGTAAGAAGTTTATCCGTATCTTATACTTGATTATAAAATGTAGTCGGAAGACTTACGTCAGCAGGTTTAGAAGGAATAGTCGTAAATAAAGATAAAATTCGAGAAATGCGTTCTTGCTAGATGGCGCTCAGAATTTAGGCAGGATAGGGAACAGGGTGTACTAGGATAAGCTTAGTCGATATGTATTATGGGAAACTACTAAGAACGCTTTTCTTCTGAAAATTTGTATACGGAAATTTTCTGAAGAGCTCGTTTTAGTTGAAATATTTTCAGTTGTCTACGACTTCCAGTTAACAAAGAGAGTCAGGTCAAAAAATGCCAAATTTTTTTCTGAATAAGACCTGAAGCTTCCTAAATCTTTGGAAACTTCTCAAAAAAAATTATACAGGGTGCTCAAAAATTGGCGCCGAATTTGGCCATCTCGAGAATTGTGTAACTCATATTTTTCAAATGGCAACCTTTTTTTTAACGCCAGTGGATTCTACGCTAAAAAATGGGGTAGTTCACACTCACAACCCCTTTATCTAAATCAAACTGTTATAGTAGAAACTTGGAAAAACTAAAATTTCCGTGTGTTTATTAGATATAAAGAGGTGCATTTTGCATGATGGTGTCATAATTTATAATCAATTACCGTTTGAAAAATATAAAACATCTATCGAAGTTCAAATTACAACTAAAAGAGTATTTCTTAGTTTCTTAATTTTTTAGAATTTCATTAGATTTGACAATTTAATTTAATTTGTATTCATATAACCTATACATATTATAGCCAATTAATTCTTGACTTCCCTGTAAAAACATTTAATGTTTCTTGGGTGAAAAAATAAATATAAATAAATATAAATAATATATATCTGAATTTTCAGTATATTTTCTAGAGGAATCGACAAGAAACAAATGCAGAAGTGTCAACAAACAATATTTGCTAATATATCCATCGTTCTTACAAAGTCGTATTGAAGAAATTTCTGCAAATATTTCCGCGATGTGGCAGAGCTCCATCATGTTTGAAACTGATATAATTCGCCCGTCAAAACTATGTCTTAAAAAAGTAGGGACCGATAATCTTGGTTACATTAACTTCAAATCTCTCTTGGAAATAGTTTCTTTGACTTTTTTGAGACTACGTACTGACGGGAATTTTATGACCAAATATTGATGATGTTTTTTCGGAGAAAAACGTCGAGGAATACATAGCTGAGTTTGTTATGGAAGTGGCTAAAAAAATCGATGAAACAAAGTAGAGTTCCGTCCATTTCTCGAATATATTTTGTTTAAATAAGTGATTATTTCACAAGAGCTGTTTATTCGCGATTAAATTTTCGTCCTCCATATTCGTTTTCGTTGTGTCGTTTTTCAGGGATTCTCACAATTCTTGGCAACAGTTTATAAAAAAACAATAATTTCTTAATCGTTTGAATGACCTAATATTGATTTTCTTCAGTGAAATCTCCATTTTCGATAGGATTTCTAGACAAATATTTTGATATAAGGCAACGAAAGTACGTCAGAATTTGAAATGTTTACATGCAAAATTCGCAGCAAAGGCTTCTTCGATGTTAGAAAATGTCGATGTTCATTATCAATGAAATTATTTGTTGTTGGTTTTAATCTTCAAGAGCTTTCGGGTTTTATTCAGAACATAGATCTTCGAATTCAACTCGATACATTTTCAAACAAAATCGTTTTCGTTGAAATTAAAAAATGTTCTCGCTGATAAACTAGGTCTTGTTATATTACCTCCGATTAAATAGTTGAAATCTCATGGCTTGACTAGTGAGTCCTGCACGATTCACTACCTACCCAGAACACATAGTGGCTAATGATCTTAGCAATCAATACCACCATAAATACCAAAAGAAAAAAAATTATTTCGGATATCTCCTGAAGTGGTTTCCAAAATATAAGAACTTTCCATATGAAATCTGTGATCTCAAAGTTGACAACTCAGGAATCAATAGAGATGTTTAGGAAGAATCAACAAAACCTCAATTTGTTCTAGGTAACGGTAGTATTTACTCTCCTGGTCCAGAATATGATGATCCAGCAAATTGTGCACCTGAAGACGAACAATACGGATCTCAATATGGCGGGTATGGCGCTCCATATGATCAATACGGAAGCAGAGGTTCAATCGGACGCAGGTCGCTTGGTTCACTGAGAGTCCAACCAGCCAATGGTAGCCCCGAGCCCCCACCCCCACCACCACGCAACCACGATCCATCTTTCAACGACTCGAAAGACAGCAACGAAATATCCGAGGCCGAGTGTGACCGAGACCAGCTCATTAACAGCCGAACATATGGTGGTAAGCTCAAAGTTCAATATTTTTCATCCATTCTGTCTCAAATACTTCGATATTCAATATGAAGACTAGCACCCCACTGTTTCATACATGTACAACTTGTTTTTTGATTCAATAAACGATGTCAGGCTTTATTACCATTGCTGTATTTGGCTTGCGAGTATGCTTTATATGCTGATTTTCCAGTTGTATCGATGACTGAACTTTTTTCCTTATTTTATGTTCATTCTGAAGATCAAATGAATTTTCTTCCTTTGATTGATATTTTGAATAAGTTTTATAATTCAATTATTTCCATCACCCTTGCTTAAAGTTTACTAGCACTATTCTGTTCACACTAGCACTTTTATTTTATTTTACAGCTTTGCTTAAAGATTATTTATTCATTTGACAGCATGAATGAAAAAAAAAATTGTGTTTTGGACACTCCATGTTAAATTGATGTGAATAAAATCTGACATTCTGTTGCTACATTACCAAAGTAGAAGTCAAATTAAAATATCAATGTTTTTCAGAAGATGAACAGGGTAAGTGAGTTGTGAGCGTGATCTATCACTATTAGATTAGGTTCTTCAACTCATTTTTACGAATCATTCACTAACCAATGTTTCCATAATCAGTTTTTGACGCATGGTTTTTTATTAACACATTTTAACTGCATGCTTTTTGTGACTAACCATTTATATTATTTTGCATTTATATTACATGAATCATACCAGTTGTTTGTGTCATTTGCATCATTCTTGAAAAATTGTTGAACAGAAATTAATGTTCATATCTCTATATTTTTATTTCTCAACCTTTTTATATATTTTTTTCATACATTACCTTCCGACTGGTTCATCTTGATGACTTGAATGTAGTTTCTTTAAATTGTTGAATTATCTGCAAAATTCTCCTGTTTCTCAACAACCAGAATTTGAACTGAACTTTGCACCCAGTGAACATGTTTGATTAATTCATGCATAAGGTTTTTTGTATTGCTATGGGAAAAGCTATTCCATCTAGATATTTGTTGTCTTGTGGTCGTGTAGCTAAGTATGATTTATTTTCAGTAATGAGAGGTAACTCAAAGGATGGCATGTCCCATGAAGAAATGCGCAAACTGATTGAGAGGTCAGTAAACTAATATTACCTGCCCTATGGGCGTTTCAATCATTTCTCATTGTAAAATATCACATATAACCATCAAACTCTTCCGTATTTTTCATGCTAGTTTTGATTTAACATTAAAAAAATCAAAAGTCAGTGAAGTGTGACTAAACGAGGTATATCCATCAAAATATCAAGAAAGATATCAATTTTGATGAAAACTACGGTTGAAATGCATCTTTTACCAACAAGTACACACCTTATGAAAATAAGTGAAATTGATTGGTTGCATCCCTAGAAACTTGAAATGCGGCAAACGATTCCTGAAAATATTTTATGAAAATTAAATATATTCTACCATTCGTACCTACCTAATTTATAGAATTGATTTTGTTGATTGATGATTTGTGGATTGGGAGCCTCAAAGACTTTGAAACTCTCGGTTTAAAAAATTGCCCATAAAATTTCCTGATTATGATCGTTTTGTGGCACTGGAGCCACGGCTGTGCCCTATTCATTTGATTGATGATTTTTTTTATAGCAAAACAGCAAGATGTTTTAAAATCATGTCTAGTAAATAGAATTATTATATTTAAAATTTTACAACTTTGAAACTGAAGCTTTTCGTTTATTAGGGAGTTCCTCAAGGTTGTTTCAAATCCAATTTCATATTTTTTATTGTTTATTGAAAATCTTTTCAGAATTGGTTTTGGTATTGGTAAATACCCGATATATAGAAAAACTACGACCCTATTGTTTTAAAATCAAAGGGGTCATGAGAGTTATGAATATCAATAAAACTGAATAAGTATATTTTATTTTCTAGGAAAAGGTGATTCTGTGTTTGAAAATTAGAAAAGACATTTTGAAAAAAATATTTCGAGAAATGAACGTCTTAAATGTAACTCACATATTGCAAGTCTAATTTAAAAAAAATCTCCCTTCATTAAAGCCCTGGTAAGATGTTCTAAACTAAGAGAAACTGCTGCTATGGTTCTCTATTCACAAATTCAGAACAAACTTAAGCCCTTTTTTTACCTGACCACGAAAACTTTTGAATGGTTTGATGTAAAATAACGGGACAGAACTTTTTTTGAATGGAACAAAATTCTAAAAATTTTCAGACGGTTGGAAAGATAATTCAATTATCTTTTCAACGATGTGACAAATGACCCCCATGCCATTTAAAATTTTTTAGTTGATGTGCCCCCCCGCGCCATCTATCGAGCAATCGAGTGTTTTATTTCAAAAAGTGGTATCGGTGAAATGGTTTTTTTCAAGTTTGGACGTCAATCCGTTGAACAGAGGGGGGGACTATTAAAATCCGCACTGTATAAATTACTCTCAGATTTTGAACACCTTTTCTGAAATCATTTTCATTGTTTTAATGAAAATATTGCCCTTTGTGCACATCAAGATATTTTCAGGACTCAGTTGCTGCATTTCATAGGGACTAGCAATTCTCCTAAAATAAATATTGTAAAAATAATAATTGATGCATCTGATTTTCATTTACTTTCTTTCACGATCACATAAATAAGTAATTTCATAATCGTATCATAATTTTGAAAAAAGGTGGCTTAATAAAATGATTTATTTCATGAATTCCTCTCAAACAGGAAACTGTAAGTCGACAGTAACAATGCTTCGTTTTGTGATAACTTTGTGTTTTTTTTGTGTGCACTTTTTTTGTTATATATAGTAGTACCACTTTGTGTTTGTGAATGCTGTTTGATGTGAATAATATCTTAACATGTTGCTTTCAGTGTTTTCTCAGGGAATCTTCTTGACATTTGACAGTGTTTTCCTTCACAGAGAAGTTGATGGATTCGTATTTTCATTTATTCAGTATTCGTTGATTTAGTGTTGACTAACGTAAAAACATCTTACGACTTATTGTGACCGGACCCAGGCATTTATCGACAATTTAAACAAAAATCTCGTTAATTTAAAAATATTAAAATGCGTCAATGAAATTAAATGATGATCGTTATGCAAGTGACCATAATTAATTAATTTGACATGGTGTTGAATCAAAGATTAAAATCATCATCATAGTTCATGAAAACTTAGACTACTTGAAAAAATCATCGTGGCATTTTGACGTGAGTGGTGAATACATTTTTCCCCTGAGGACCCCTAAAATTAAGGGGCGTAATTACGAAAGAATATTTCATAATTATCGTTCACAGAAAAAAAACCTCGGACCTGTCGATTTTTATTGCGAGGGGGATATCTTTTGCGCACATTCTCAACTCTGTCACGTCAAGCCCATCGAAGAGGTTAATTCCAGTTCCTAAATCTTCAATGGAATTAGGGTTCATGTGATTTTTGACTGCATTGAATACTCTTTCCAACGCTTTCCAGTTTTTGTACTTTGATGCATTGTTAATGTACGAACAAGTCAACTTTGAAATTTGTATCAACTTTCAACTCGAATTCTTTTCATGGCATTTGTTTGAGAAAAAAGTAAAAAAGGGAGGTAGGTGAATTCAAAAAATTAACATTAAAATTGTTCAAAATGTTGGCCTACTGCTTCCATGCAGTATTAGATATTTTGTTTTCTGATGTTCTGAAGCATTAAGATGTAATCTTCGATCAAGTAACACAACCTAGATGAATAATACTCAAATAGAACTGAAGGTAACATCTTTTCATAATGTTATCCCTCAAATCATGACATTATTGCCATGTCGCAATTTTTTAAGGATACAATAAGCACGTCAGCTAGATATTGATATCTGTCGGGTAGATTCATGGCAACGAAAACCTAATAATATTGTCTTGGATGAAATATATAACAATTAGAAGGGAATTGAAACGTTTATTGCAGCTTGTTGGGAGCATGTAAAATCGATAGTATTTCCATTGCCGAACGGAGATTCTTCGTTGACGAAAAAGAATTGTCAGTACGACAACACTGCATTTGATAGTTGACAGAACAATCATTTGAAGCTACCAGTGTCGTAACTATCGAGAAAGGGAAACCAAATTGGAAAAAAGAAAAATGAATGAATTATGAAAAAACATGCCAATTAGAGCATCGGCTGTTCTCAAAATCGTGTGGAGATTATTTCATCATAATTTCACGTTACCATTCCACATTGGGTTTCCATTATTTCTATTTTATTGAACCTCTATATTTCTGTTAACAACACAACACTGCCATTGGGGGAAGATGTCCCTTATGTTACTTGATCGGAGGATGTAATGTTCCGTATATCTGATTGAGATTTAAAAATTATACTCTTCAAGTGACCCCCACAGAAAAAGTCTAAAGGGCATACTTCTGGTGATCTTGCAGGCCACTCCACTACCCCTCTTCCAGAAAACGTTTCATTTAAATACTGAAAAACTGCAAGGAAATAGTGAATACTGATGAAAGTGAAACAAGGGTAACTTTAGATTCCCAGCCGACTTTTGTTCTAAACGGTTTTCTCGAGAACTACTGTATCAAATTTGGAAAACTAAGAAGCGTTGAAACATTAATACGATGACCTTGACAATGCGGTATCACCTGACCCCTGATCCCATTTAATATTTGAGGGTTGGAGCTGAGCCCTCCGGGGGGTTTAAAGTGACAGATGAGAATATGCGCAAAATATTTCCTTCTCGCCGTAAAATTCGATGGGACCGAGCTTTCTTTTCTACGAACGAAGGAGATGACAAATCGACCTTGCTTCGTTTTCACTTGGCCACCATGTATATTCATGTTATTTAAACTAAATGTACAAAAACAATATCGCCTACTACAAGAACTTATATAACTTTTATTACTACACAGTAATTAGATCTCAACTAATTCACATATTTGACTGGCCGTTCATTTTCCTGCTTTATGTACCCTAATAAGCTTCTAGAAGATATCAATGCCAAGATGCTTTGCTTCCAAAGTCTGTGAGACAGGCGATCGCTCAAGTTGTATGTATGTATGGCTATAGAATTCAATCCTGCTTTTTAAATCCGAGATCCTGTAATTCTGGGAATCCATAGGCATCCCACAATGAGACTCTGTAACAATACTGACTTTCCGACACTACTTCAACGATGCCATTTTATGAACCTGTTTAGAAATCATCTTTTAATGCGTTTGGAAAATTCTGTCAAATATCTACAGGGTCATTGTGCGTTTTCATTTTGATTTCAAAATTTTTCTAGAAACGAAACAGGGCAAGCCAGCACAGCAAACGGGGGACTCACAGCCTACGATACTGTGGCAGTGTAACTTGTAAGCAGTGAAGAATGAAGATTTTGAGCAATGTAATGATTAGAGATTACTCCTTCGAGATTTTTTTTTGTATTGTTCTTGACAGTCGGTAATTTTTGACAATTTTGTAGAATCGGTATTTTTTTCAAAGGCGTGATCTCTAAGCTTACTCGAATTGTACCGAATACTCATGAACATTTTTTGAGACTGACAATTCATGTTGATTTTCTTGTATTTCTGCAGCACAAACCTTCCTTGAATTTTCTTAGTATGGTCATCCACCGTCATGAGTATTCAGTGTGTTTATCGCTTTGAGTTTGTACCAAATATTTATTTAAGTTACTATTGTTTATGGGGGCTACAAGAGCCGCTTATACGAATACGTACACATTTTGCCAACGTTTTGGTAACCGTAGGGTCCTCATTTTGTTTGTTATAAGGTGGCTCAATGTGTCATGTGATATTTTGTGGTTTGTGAGTGATTATTTGAGTTGATGGTCAGGGCGTTTGTGTTTCTTCGAGCCTACAGGTTGTGCCAAATGCGCGCATTTACAGAAATACATCATACTGTAGGCCGTTTTCTTTGTTAGTCAGCTATTTGTTTATTTTGCTTTGATAGGTTGTTTTTGTTTCCCGTTTTGAATAGTTTGTAGTGAACGGTTGGCGATATGGTTAGTTATTTTCATTGTAAAAGTGTTTGAAGGTTGTGCGTCGCCAACTTGTAATTATATAAATGCTATTGCAAAAAATTATATATAGCTATAAGGGGTGAGCATCAGCGGCTATGATATTTCCAGTCCATATAGCTATTTTTGTCGTCTTCTGCATTTACTACGTTCAGGCTGTTTGATGGCTCACTTCCTCTTATATTTTTTCTGGTAGAGCGAATTAGGAAAAAAAAATATTGAGTTGCAGATTTCATGAGACGTATATTAATGTCTTTGAATCCATGCATGTGACTATTGTAGATGTTTAAACGTTATTATCGAGGAGAAAACCGAATCTATTATCATTTGCGTGTCAATCATCAATATGTCTCAACATTACCGATATTGATTATCGATCAAAATACTCAGCAAGCGGATTTTAAAAGCTTGCATTTTCTTTAATATCTTTAGGTATAAGTAGATTTAGTCGTAATTTATCAAGTTTACCGTCTTGGTGGCATTTTAGACTAATGTTTATTTCACAAAATCACAAAATTCGACAGCTCCACTAGCAGTTGTATTAAGCGCAAGTAGATTTCAAAATAATTTCAGCAGATAATGGGGATGTGACACAAAACCGTGACTTTCATTTATTTACTGTCAAAAGACCTTGTTATAGCCTTGTTTATATAGTCTACAGAGTTCTGTTGAGAAGAATGATCCTGTGAGTAATGTTATTTTTCTTAATTGTCTTCAAATGTACCTATGGTAGTCAGGATTATTGAATAGATTTGGTATTACATTCGGCAGAAATGTAAGTTTTTCGGGATTCAGATATAAGAAATCCATTACTCATCTTTTTTTATCACCCAGGTTATCTTTTACTACTATCGCGTTATATTGGTGAAATTAGCTTGTCTTATTGGGTTGAAATGATGAAATTTACTGTTCATAGATAGGTAGTAACATTGTTTCGATGTAAACTGCTTAGACTAATAATTTATATGTTCGAAGTTCCTACGTAGCATGCAGTTTGATTTGCTGAACTACAAGATAATTCGATTATTTGTCATTTTTGAAATAACCTAGTCATTAATTTGAATATTTTTGTGAATAACATCTTGCAGAAAGTGGCAAATAATACATTTTTGTGATAATGGTTTGAAATGCCATTAGTAACTGTATCGTAAGTGTGCTATATATCCATTAGTTTTAAGTCATAAATATAATATCTTCAAATATCTTATAGAAATAATTGATTATCTATTGAGTTTGGCAATATTTAATCCTATAATTCATTAATCCTTTTGTACACAATTTTTCCAATTTAATCTTATATTCTTAATTAATTTGGAATGTGGCGTTGCAAAAATTAGGAGTGTGTTTTATACGAGTTTGCCATTTTGACACTCTAATTTCTGAATGCTTGTATACCAAAGTCTTGGTTAAATATACGAAATAACAATATATTGTCTTTTTTTTTCACCCCGTCATTTTTCGAAAGTACGAAGGCTTGGAAGAGCCAAAAGCTTCATTTGATTATCGCTTACTCCAACTTATCTGAGAATTCGTATTCATCCGTTTTATTAAACTGGCGTATTCGGCTGATATCGGCATAAACAAATGTGTGTGAATGATCGGAGATTGTCACAATAGGTATATTATTTCGTTTTGATCGAACGAACTGAATTGAAATGACCCGACTGTTGCATTTCAAGCTCGTAGTTCAACAACAGAGAACGGTTAAAGATAGATCAATTTTGCCAACGTCTCGATCGATTCAGACCGATGAAATATGTACACTTCATGAATTTCAAAAACAGTTAGTCGTAAAAAGTATTAAGGGATATAGACCCCTCAAAATTGTGAAAAATACGTTCCCCAGATGTGTATCTGAACAAGCTGATTTCGAATCATGCTATAAAAATAAATTTCGATAAATTGACAAAATTTCGAGATTTTTAATTGAAAAAAATGCAAATATATGTTCAAGTTGGCTGGTATAATTTCATTTCAGCGCGATAAATACAAACTCGTACTCCGAATTTTGAATTTGTATATGGGGATCATCCCCAATGTGTGAGTTAGGCAAATGGGTTTTTTCTTCCTACTGTTTGAATTTGCCGATTAGAAATGACATTATACAAGCAAAGTATTTTATAAAGTCATGGAAATTTTGCTCCAAAAGATCAAAGGGCTGTTTTGAGTGACGCTTCTGTGTAATTTAGGTATTCTGTGACCATACTGCCCAATCTAGCGAAAATGCCTTGCCTTTCACGAGAATCGTTGGGTTCCGTGGTAGTTCCGTAGACCATCTAGGTGGTCAAAATCATTGTACGTGGTCTGTGCTCATGCCACAGAACTGGGATATAGTTCTGTGGCTCATGCTCAACGTTTGTGGTTAGTTTCTTTGGGGTGAGATAATGAAATTGAATACCAGACAGCTAGAAAGTCGAAGCTTAGCAATTTACCGAATTTATTCAAAACATAGCAGATGCGTTTTATTTGTTCCATTCCTTTTTGGGAATAAATTGTCATTTTTATCATTATATTTGTGTCATATGTCAATTTATTCCACCAAACTACCGCGATTCGGCTCAAAATCACTGATTTCCAGTATCCACTCAAGTTGCATTTCACTAAATGTCAAACTCGATGCGGATCGAATGCAAGAATAATAAACTATCTTCGTGGATCGAGAGTGTTCATATTCGCTCCTCGAACCCCTGCTCATCTTGTCTTTCTCTGCTAAAGCTTACTGTTCACACTCACGATATCCGACGATACGATGATCCAAAAGTGTTACTATTGGTTGATTATTTCAAATTATTCGAAATTAACCAATAGATAACATTTTGGCTAACTGCAGAGTAACCAACCGTTCTCGATTCATCACTAATGACGTCACGAGTAACACTGGAACAGAACCAGCTCTACGAATAAGTTCAATATAGCGGTATACTCTCTCTTTATCCGACTTGTAGTTGTTTCTTTTGCGAGAGGTATTTAATTTTGGCAACCGATAACCAACTCATTCGTTTCGTTATTCACCGTGACGTCATCAACAGTACCAGAAAGTAAACCGCTGTCAAAGACACTGTCATTTTTATGTCAACCGCTATCAGAACCAACCCCCAATCGAAAACGGCTATGATCGGACAATCGTATCGTCGGATATCGTAAGTGTACACAGTAAGATAGGCTGGCGTTACATGCATCCGTTATCCGACGATACGATAATTCGATAATGTTACCTCCGGGTCCCTATTGGTCAATTTCAAATAATTTCAAATAACCAACCAATAGTAACACTTTCCTATCATCGGATAAAGTCTAGTTCATACCCTCGCGAACTTCGCAATTTTTCTGCAAATAAATGGCTACTGACATGGTTCTGCATCAACGACTAGCCCACTATGACTGGAAGCCATTTTATTCGCAGAAAAATTGCGAAGTTCGCGAGGGTATGAACTAGACTTAACGGATGCATGTAACGCCAGCCCTATTTGTTTTGAGATTCGTATTCCGTGTTTCTGTGTTCGTGATTCGTTTCGAATCTGTGGAAATTCGAAATGACAGATAAATATTGATATAATTTCAAGGTTATTCATCTCCAACTATCGTCGTCAAATCACAAGCTTTTTTAGATTCCAATCCAAGTTTTTTTCAATTTTCTCATTAATTTCTTCAAAACAACGAATTTTTAATTAAATAGTGTACAGTTTTATTTGCTTCTGATTATGCCTAAGTAAGTTGAGTAAAAAATAAATAATGATTTTCTTAAAATGTATGTTTTGGGTGTTGACAGACAGTATCAAATACACATTTCATAGATGAATGTTATAAATAGAAATTGTATTAGGTGTTTACAAAGCTGGATTCCTCAAAAATTTCTCGTCAAATTGAGTTATCGTTACAGGAAGGGTATATTTTTTTCAGAAAACTTGGACAGACTGTCCCTTTTTCCAAACACCAATCTTCTTCATAGGGAACAATAGGTAGCAAAAGCAGGAAACACCACAGTCGAGGAGTGATGACGAAACCTCCTACAGAAAATTTACCAACTGTGAAACTGGTAGTAGTTGGAGATGGAGGCGTGGGAAAAAGTGCCATTACCATTCAGTTCTTTCAAAAATTATTTGTAACTGATTATGATCCTACAATCGAAGATAGTTATATGCAACATGTTGAAGTTGATGGTCAGTGGTGTATGCTAGACGGTGGGTAATTCTAAACTTTTTGTTTGCATGCATACATTTATGTATTTCAATTTTCAGTTCTTGATACTGCTGGTCAGGAAGAATTTAGTGCAATGAGAGAACAGTATATGAGAAAAGGAGATGGATTTTTGTTGGTTTACTCTGTGACTGATAAAAATAGTTATGAAAATATCATTCACTTTCATACACAAATCCTTAGAGTGAAAGATAGGTAAGAGAAATAATTCATTGAAATTTTATCCACTGAGCAGCATAAAAAGTCTTGCTAATCATCAATCAATGTTTCAGAGATACATATCCAATGTTATTGGTGGCAAATAAAGTCGATCTTGTTCATTTGAGAAAGATAACAGAGGAACAAGGCAGAGATTTGGCTCATAAGTTGGGAATTCCATATATTGAAACTAGTGCAAAAGACCCTCCATTGAATATTGATTCTACATTTCACGAGGTGAGGCAATTTTTATTTCGAAATGTTTTATATCTGATGCAAGGGTAAATAGCAATCAGTATTTTAAAGAAATTTTGGTAACAGTCTGTTGACTAATAATAACCACTGGCTATCAAAAATATTTTTGTTGAAACTTGTATAGTTTAGTCTCCTGAACAAAAAATCCAAATAAAATTTTCGGCAGTCTCAAGTAATTTCGGAGATATGGGCCTATTTTTGAGTGATGACTGACATGTTTTAGCACACATTCCTACCGCGAAAAAAATTGTAAAAACACTAAAAATTCTCCCTTCTTATCACTAGCAGAATGGGAACACCTGAATTGACCTGTTTTACACTTTTTCTCTATGGCAAACAGCAATTTTTATGAGAAAAATCATCACTCTTTTATGACCACATAAACAGCAGATCTAGACAAAATGGTTGGTGAATTTTATTCGTCAAGTTGCTTGACTGGGAAAAAACGTCAGTGAATAATTTCCTATCCATGTTGAAGTTAAATGGCTCGAAAAGTTGGCCGTGCGAATATACAAAGATCAAACTTACCAATCTGACATGAATAAATTCACTTTACATTTTGCATAGACTTATTTTTAATGAAATAAATTGCGTAAAACGGATGAATTAGGGTGTGTACATTGTGCTAGTGTAATGAGGGAAAAATGTTTAGTGTTTTTTTGCGGTAGAAATGTGTGCTAGGAAATGCGGTAAAGGTAAATTTATCGGGAATTGTCTTGGAATTAAAAAATAAAAAGGATTTTACTTACGTAGTTAGTCTCCTGAAAAAATTCAAGGGGGTCTCAATCACTTTTTCAGATTCCAACTTACCGCGAGAATGAAAATTACTAAAAAAGAAGGAGGTTATGTTTGTGGTTATAGGAAAGTAAAATTTTCGTGTCAAACGGTTGTTTTTGTTGTTAGTAATTGTGGAATTAATAATAATAATGCTCCGAATCTATTGGAACTACTCATTCCCCACCCTAAGGCAAATCCTCCTCGACCAAAGTAGGATGATTTTCGTCATTGAGTTTTCAGCTCCTGGCGAAACGAACATCGTTCGAATAGAGGAGGAAAAACGGACTAAATATCGAGATCTACTCTTTGAACTCCGCAGGCTTTACTCAAACCATTCTGTCGAAATGGTGGTTCTGATAATAGAGGTTCTTGGTGGAATGATGGAAATATTGCTCTCATACTTAAAAATTATACCGGCTTGCCGTAATATGGCAGAAATCTTAGCCGGACGATTGCAGAAGGCCGTAATTCTTGGTTCACTCCGCCTGCTCAGGGCACATGCTTCTCGGACCCAATAGTCACCTATTAGGTAGATTAGCGTCTGAAAAAAGTGTTGACAAAAAGAAGAAGTCTTTTAGTATGACTTAATCGAAAAATTCGTGTTTAAAAATACTAGATTCTCAAGATTCAGAAGGGTATAACTCAAATAGTAATTGAGCCTCCTTGGATTTGTGTTCAGGAGATGAAACTAGGTAAGTTAAATAAAAAAAAATTAATTCTAAGGCAGAGTCCGATAAACTTACCGTTATCCAAAACAGGAATATGTGATCTTTAAAAAGGAGTTATACATGTGAATTGATAGTTTTCCTAAAACTGATAAAGTGGTTGTGAAGAAAACCGAAACTGAGATGTCAAACAATATCAAGTGCAAAAAAACGAAAGATTTTGCTCCCTTCGAATCCAGGCAAGACCTAGCCTCGTGAAAGATTTTACAAAATTTGGTGGGAATCCTGCTGAGTGACCAATTTTTCATCAACAATATTAGAGAATCTCGAAGTTATGTGGTTTCACCAACGAGGAGAAAATATTGAAGTGGTAGAAATGTTCCATGAAGAGGCTAAATCTGCTGTAGCAGGAATGATGCTGACATCGGAAAATATCGATTCGGTTATTGAAACTTCACAACTTCAATTTGGGAATCCAAGTTACATGACTGGAGAGATTATTTCAGAAATAAAGCAAGTGCCATTCTGAGAGAACGAAATTGAAGAATTCATTCAATTTTCGAAGTTAACAACCTTGCAACTATGGAAAATTACAGGACACGGAAAGTCTACATTTGACTAGAGATTTAGTCAAAAAACTTTCTAATTATAATGAAACTGAAAAGTAGCAGAAAACTACGGGAATATGGATTCGACTCCGCAGCCACCAGCAATTAATAATTACATTTTTCTATGCAAAACCGACAAAATCTCAAATACTCTGCATTTCTGCTGAGGATTGTCAGATCTAGGGTAACAGCATTTCCACAACCCTCCATGCCTTTTATTTCAAGTCTTGAACAATTGATACATAAGTTGGATTTTTTTATAATTTTGTAGGTGGTGAGAATTATCCGAAATCAACCCCAAAACGATAACGAAAAACGAAAAAAGAAGAAATTTCAGATATTGGGCAAATGTATCATTATATAGATATTTATATATGTTGGAGAATTTTTAAAGCTTTTTTATATTATCTGTTATGATTAGCTCATATGTATACAGCTTTGAAAAAGTGTTCAATGTTACATGTCATGTGCCACTATCAGTTACTATTTGAGTCGATTGAAGTAGAATGCAGAGTTGACAAAATTCTTCAAAACTCAGTCAGTATCTCAAGTCGCAAAAAGATTCATGATGATTGCTCAGAAGGAATTAGCTGGTTTAAGGTAAAGACATAGATTAAAGAAACAGGAGATGGAACAGGACTATACAAATTAATATGCGCGAAGCCTGCCAAATATTTAGAGTTGAAGCTTAGGAGTGGGAAGCTGTACAGAGTCGTATTCAGGAAAAAATTTCAGTAATTTCGTCCAAAATCGTGTCTTCATTGATGGTTTTCTCAAATTTCATATAATGCGTGTTCCAGAGACAAATTGTGTTGAGTTCAATAAAATAATACCAATTGAAAAATACATTTAGTTTTTCGTTTGACCGTCGCAACTGTGAAATTGGGATTTTAAGTGCCGGATTTCTATTATATTTAGGATGGTATACCATCACCATGATCATTGGTGGTGGTGGTGGAAGTGGTCGTGGTGTTTAGTGTTTGTTTTCCACCCAGGCGTCGTGAGTTCGATCCCCACCGCCTGCCACTGAGCTAAAGTGGTTCGGAATCCACTTTTATTTAAGTTGTAGGTCCCGGATCTCCTTTGCTCGCACAATATCTGCTTTTGAGTTTTTTTTTCCAAAATCTGGGGCGTGCAATTTTATAATAAAAACTAATTCTGACCAAATTTAAATTGCATTCCTGAAAAATTTCCCGAGGTGTGTTTTGGCCAAAATATTTTTCTGTAAAGAATTACCATAGGTTGCAAATTCATTTTTGATTCAAGTGAAGATTTATTGGCAAAATACGATTGTTCAACACATTAAAATATGTGTTAATCATCTATGCTTTTGCAGGAGCAAATGAAACTAGCACTTGGTTGTGATACTTGTGGAGGTGAAGACGCTTCAACTGCAATCTGTTGACAAAATTCGAAATCCATTAATCAAAGTAATATCAAAATTTTCACAAGATATACGAAAATAACACAGAAACAGCGTGTCTCCTCACACAGAGTTTCTTCCTAAATGTAGTCGAAACGCGGACATTTCGAAATCAAAGGAATCTACATTGAAGTGTAATTGACATATACGAGAATTTTCATACAGATCTTCTATCTCGACTGCCATAGCACGTCTCCATAATTCTCTTCTTTCAGTATCGCGCGGAAAACTGAAATAAGTCATGGTAGTGAAATTATTTCATCTAGTAGAAAAGTTATAGGAAGATCTGATAAAGAACGAACTAAAAATTGCATTATCAAATGAAAAAATGTATGGGGGATTTTGTGTTTATTCTTTTTCGGATAACTTCCAACCCCATTTTGAGTAAATGATAAAAATTTTAAAGAATCCACTTTTATTGGTTTTTGTTTATATTATGACAGCGAGTAAGAACTGCGAGCAAATTTATGGAGGAATAACCTCAATACGTTTTATCTGAATGTAATGTAATGTTATCGATAATTTTGTTTACTTTTGAATCAATTTAGATTTGAAAACTAATAAAACCCTTTGCAAATTTTTGTATTTGTTCGCACTATTTGAGATGGCTTGTGGCAATCAAAACTAAATATTTGAATATCGGGGTATGCAAGTAAACATGAAATGTTTTTAACTTTGATTGTGAAACAATTACGGTCCTGGTACTCTGGCCACTCCCATCAAAACCCTAACAGACTACCGGAATAGATTAGCAGTTTTTATATCCTTCTATAATTTGCTCTGGGGTAGTATCTGAATTGCTTCAAAACACACCATGACATTTTCTATCGATGAAGTTCACGAAACACATGAACGCTTTTCTAGTTCTAATTTCACTTTTAATTCAATATAACCTCCACATTGCGAAATCTGACGGCATGCACATCTTTCAAAGCGGTACGTTGGTAGGGATAAACGATTTGATTGGAGAATCTTTGGAGTGGGAATATCAGGGCAGGGTGCGCAGTGGACCATGTTCTATCTCCTGTTTCTTTAATCTATGGGTAAAGACAATTTTAGACCTTGAGTTTTTTTTGTTAACTGTAAAAACACAAGAGCTTTTTTATTGAAGGTAATACCACCAGTGCTTAAAATGTTATCGATAATTTTTTATTTTCCACGAAAACTCTTTGTTTGTCCTTCAGGACGAGTGATTTTATCTAAATTCGGTTTGTTTGAATGTTTTTGCCAAATAAACGTGTTTGAGTGATGAAAATAAAAAATTATCGGTAAAATTTGAGAAACGAGTTGTATTTGGAAAGAATATTTTTTCGCCAATCTGAAAAGTGAATAACCATTGACAATGGGGTAACCATTCATATCATCATATTCATATATGACCCTGTCAATAAAATCAACGCAAATAACCCTGTTTAGTTTTGACAGTTCAAAGGTAAACAACGTATTATCAATGAAGAGGCAATTATATCAGTATAAAACTGAATGATTGGCCAGAATAATCAACTGCTATTGGTTGAAATACCAGAAACGTCAAAATTTGACATGTGAAAAAATAATCGGATAAAAAATTTAGTTTTTCAACGAAACTATTTTGCCAGTTAGTAAGTTTATGAGAAAAAGTGACATGAAAAAATTGCGATACATTAGCTCTAATGTCAGTGTTTTGGGTAAAAAATAATACGTAATAACCTTTATTGAAACGAGTATTTGAAGAGCAGTTATTGAAAACACAAATAAAATGTTTTTTTTCGTGATTTGTTAGGACGAAACGACGAACGAGACAGCATTGATAAGTTAACAATAGCGTCTACCTAGAAAGTATCACTGATATTTCCTGAAATATTGCCATGCGCGAATTTAATCCAATCTGATGTTAGAACTGTGATGTTAATTGTTCATGGGCTACAGAAAATACCAGTGATACTTTCTAGGTCGACGCTATTGTTATCTTATCAATGTTGCCTTGTTTTCAATGGTCACCTGAATAACCCATCACCGTAGATATCTACGGTGCAAGAATACTCAAATAGCTGACAATTCAAGTACTGTCGCTTACTAGATTAAAGCAACAGACATTTTTATCACTGTCATCAACGTCAATATGAAATGGGTTTCTTTCTAAAGAAGTTGATATATCTACAATAATAATACTTCCTCATAAACACAAGAGATATTTTCTTTTCAAAAAGTCCAACTCATAAGACGTTTCTGTTATTTTCAAGTAATAATCATTAAGTACTTGTTGGTTCTGCGTTCTATATTCAGAACAATGTCAATAATTTTAAAATGTTATTTGGGATAACCCCAATGGCAGAAATGTGTAAAAATATAGTATTTTAAGGTTGATTAGATTGATAACGACTGTAATGTTATTTTGAAGAACAATTTGTAATTATACGCCAAAGTATTTTTGTAGGTTAAAATTTTACAACTACAAGATTGTTCATGTAGGACCAAAGTTTTAGCAGAACTTACTTAATTTCAGCAAAACAGTCGACTTTGTGAACTCTTTCTATTTTTTATGACATGTTATGCATATTTTTAACAACAGGGTGATTCAAATTTGGTCGTCTGCGTGGAAATTTAATAATAAAGTATTATTTAGATAGATGGTTAGGTTAGGAAAATTGTGTATTTGAAGGTCTAATGAAATACTTGAAAAGTATAAGAATGACACAGTCTCTAAGTTGATCATAAAAGCAAATCCAAATTATCTGCTTCTTTTTGTAACAATATTGATTTCAATTCTAATCAAAATATTTTATTTGAAGAAAAATCGTACCTTGAGGTTTGATTGTTTCATATTCTTAAAAAACATCTTCCAGTGGCGATCTCTGGCGTGAAATCTTTTATAAATATTATTCATTCAATTTTTTAAATATTTATCAATTTATATTATTTTATTTTTTTATTCCATAAATATATATTAATAATAACATTTATATTATTAGTTTAATTTTTTAAATATTTATTAATTTTATCATTTTATTTATTCATTGTATACATATTATCATTTATATTTATTTAAAAGTCGTTTTAAGGAACCTCATGCATACAGTCAAATTTGACTTATTCTATGTATTTCAAAAAATGGTTGGGTCTTGAAAAGCTGTTTGCAATTCAACAGGATAAAAAATGGTTTTCAATATGTATCTGTTATTTTATTTCAATTCATTCAATCATATTTGTTGAAGTTGCTCTTTGGTAGTATATGATATTTTTATGAAATTTGTAGACAAACGAAAAATGTATTGGCCTAAAGTACATGAACAAGCCTTAGTTATAGGTAATTCTGAGGATTTGAGAAAAATCTGTGATCGATGTTACAATTTAATAACAAGTGTTTATTATTTAAATTGACGATGAACATTTTATTTAGTCTCGAATAATAACTAAGATTTTTTAGTTCCAAAATGATATATTAAGCCGCGTATCGATTTTGCAAGGCAGCCTCGCGTGCTTTGTCGTTATTTCTGCCGCGCTCAAGAAAAGTCAAGATGGCAACGGAAAGTATATGGTGGAGTGCCTCGCACTGACTGACGGCTCGCTCTGCCTCGCGTGCTTGCCTCATTTCCGTTCAAAATCACCCGTTGAGGCAGCCTCGCGAGGCTGCCTCGCAAAATCGATACGCGGCTTTAGAAACATAGTTGGGCATTATTCCATATGTTCGAGATACAGATATAAAAAAATATTATTGGCATATACCAATCGTGAGTCCCAATACTGCCGCGACTGCAGTTGATATACTGACACTGTCACGTAAATTGTGCTCGAGGCAAACAGTCTATAGGGAAGAGAACACTAGTCCAGTTGAAGACTTTTCATCGCGTATATTTGTTAAATTTGTGCTGCTCGAATTGTTACACCAACTATTAACCAACCGTATTGGGAACGCTAAATATGCCGATAATATTTTTCCATATCTGTATATGGTAAAAACGTATGAGAAGACAGCTGTAGTGGATAAGTCGAAGTGATGCCATTCGGAAAGCCAAGCAACCGTGATAACATTGTTTACTGTTTAATTATCGCCAAAATTTAGCTCAGTCTGCATATAAAATGACGGATGCTTAGTATAGCTATGATATCTTGCATACGATTGAGAGGGGAAACAACTGAAATCATTTGAGTGAAATTTGCAGTAATAGTGTATTTAGTTTTGGTTAGTTTTTCTAAAACAAGCATATACCTCTAAAAAAGGAATGTTTCTCGAGATCAATAAATACCATGTGGAATGTTGGTGAAGTCTTTTGTTAAATGGAAAACTCCAGTCATAATTATTTTGTCAAACTGAAAAATATACGTAATCATATGTTGATTTCAATAATAATTATATATAGATATAGTGATGATTAATTTCCAAAGACTACTTTTATTTTCTCATATAATGTAGATCTTCCATTATCTACTATACATTTTTTCCACTAAAATTATGGAATATTGACTGGAATCTTATACTGTTTATCTGATCAGTCCAAATGATAATGGAAGATCATTAATTTGTGTGAGAATGCAATTTTTGTTGCAATATTTTGTTACATTGTTTTATTTGTACTTTAATTAAATTATATGAAAAATATATATTTTTTTAATTGGCCTCCAAAAATCGGTACTAAGTAATTGAAGTTTTTATGGTATACAATATACATAGTTAGTCTAAAGTATGGACCCGCTCACTTTTCTCACTAAATGAGGATAATCGGAAAAAAGTTCGTATGAAAGTTGAAGGGTATTTTGCTCTGCACTTTTCTAGGATTTCAAATATTTTTAGATGTGCCATTGGTGGAAAAGTGATGTCATCGGCATTTTTTTAAAATTGAACCATGTCATGTTTGGTGTCCACAGAAAGCTTATTTTTTTCTCATTTCAGCAATACCAATATTTATTCAACCATCTCAATAGGTACAGTGTATTTCGTATTTATCCGTCCGAAACTACAGCAAATCTAGTTGAAGCAATATTCGCCGTAAAAATACCCTGCATGTAATTTGGGTTGCCTAGATTGAAATAGGAGTAACCATATTTTTTCGTGCACAAAATTGAATGTTTTTTGCACTAGTGGATGTACACAGTGCCGTCCTTAGGGTGGCGCGAGTAGAGCGGTCGCTCCAGGCCTCGCGCTGAGGAAGGTTTCGCGCTGAGGAAGGTCGCGCGCTGAGGAAGGTCGCGCGCTGAGAAAGGCCTCGCGCTAAGAAAGGCACAACACGCGTTAAAGAAAAGGAACAAGTTTTGGTTGAATGAAAATAAAATAATGATGTACAGACATACCTGCCTGAAATATTTCTCTCATTACCAGCGCAATATGTTGAATAATTGATTATTTACGGAAACTATGGACGAGATAATTGCGATAATTGCGCTTTTTACTCGAATTTTATACTCTAGCAGACCTTCTACGCAACCAAATCAAGCTGAGACTGGACACCGTACGTGAGAACAAGTGAGACAAAACTACTTGAGACGGAATGACGCTCAGCAGACTCCTACCCAGTCAAAATTGTCAAAAATGGGATTTAGGTGTCCTTATGATATCATATCGTTGACATTCCTGCGATATTACACCGCGACACCTCTTAGATATCAAAATCAATAATATCCGGATATAGGAGTCCCTGAGATGTCATATTGTTGTCATTACTGCTATATCACACTGCGACATCCCTGTGATATCTAAATTAGTGATAGCTTGATTTAGATGTCTCTGCGATGTCAAATTGTTACTTGCCATAGACGTCATACTGCGACATCATTTAGATATCAAAATCTATACTTGGATATCTCTGCTACTATATTTTTATTGGGTAATCTCCAGATCAGGTGATACTAGGACTCTCACACACATTCACTTGACTGCCGACCACAAGGATCCAAGAACGCCATCTGTCCTCCACCACAGTCGAAAGGGGAATCCTCAATTTGTGTTAAATGTTCATTTTGAAGTAATGCAGTAAATTGGCAAGAAGTTGGGAACACAGATCGTATGCAATGTTCCCCAACCTGAGAGCGGTAGGTGACCGCGTGACCGGCTGTTAACGTATCGTATAACCCTATTTAGTTCAAGTTCTTTGTATTGATGCATTAATCGAAGATCGAAGCTTTGTTGCTTTGAATGCTTCGTATACCGTTTATGTTCTGATATTTCCAGCTGGAGCTGATCACATTTGCGAATTTTAGTGTCCATGAACTGAAAGTGAAAAGTAAGTATCGTTGTTGAGTATCAACAAAGTGAGCTATTAAATGGTGCCAAATTATACGACTAAGTATTCCATTACTGTCTGGATTATTTTATGTCCCACTAAAGGTTCGACAGGAAAAAGAATCAAAGCAATTTAGTTTTAGTTTTTTTAATTAACTTATTTTTATTTTTCACTTTGTTAATTTTTAAATTTGTACGTTGTTTTCTTTTTCAATTTGTTGTTTCTGTCTGGAATATCGCATAGACGTTGACGTCTCTTGAATATAACAGTGAATCGCTGCTATGTCGCTATGTTAAATCCCTGATACGTAATTAGGAGGCATCTTTGCGGGGTCGCAGAACTACATCGCAAAGACATCTCAGAACTACATCGCATAGACGTCGCCAGCATGCATCATGAGTGTGGCAAAAGTGAGTCGCTGGGACGTCTGTGCGACGTAACGATGCGAGTCGCAGGTCACGAAGTGACATCGCAGCAATATAATATCTTTGAGATATATCTGTGTTGGGTGGGTCTTACCAACCCGAAACATCGAAAGCGCCGACTGGAAGTGAATTTACTTGTCTACAGATAAAAATAGATTCAATCCTAGCAAAGGAATAAAAAATAACGTAAATAATTGGCCAATAATTGGTGTTTTGAGATTAAATGACTTCATCTGAATTGCTCAAAACACACCTTTTTGTGCTAGGGGGTATTCCTTACACCCCAGCCAGGTCACTTTCTCAAAAAGGCCTCGCATAAATGTTTTGCTCCGGGCCTCGCATTTGCTAATGACGGCTCTGGATGTACATCAATAGTGATAAAAATTTGGGACTGTCAATTTGATGTCAATAAGTGACAGTTACCAATACTACGAGGTGAAGGTACAGGATTTTCGTTCAAAGGAGGGGAAATTTCAACGGATGTTGTTCAGAGGGATTCATTTCATGTGTGATTTTACTAGAAAATTGGTCAAAATGAAGTGTTTCAGTCGTGAGTCAGTAGGTATCGAATAAATGAATACTTCGAACCATTGGTGTGAATAAAATACAAGAAAAAGAAACTACCCAAACAACAATAATATCACTCGACGCGCGTTTTGCCAATTTCAGTTTCAGTGTTCAAGAAACAGAGGTTTGTATCGACTGAATAAAAAATATACCTTATTTTCAATCGTATGGATTTATTCAATGGTTCAAACATTTAATAAAGAAAGAAAAATTCCATAATCATCAACAAACAAAAAATTTAATCAACTTGTAATACATAAAATGTTTTTATACATTAAGTGACTAACACCATTAATCCTATTCAAATATTTACAGAAAAAACTGGCAAGAATACTGTAGTGTGAATATTCTCAAAGGAGAATTGCAAATGAACATTTTGGCTGTATAAAATAATTTCAAATGTTTTTTAAAAATTATAAATTTTTAGATCACAATTTGTTTGTATTTTAAGTATAGGGCTTAAGTTTCGTAGTAAAATCTATTAAGTACAAAAATATAAAACAAATTAAAACTAATGTGATGATAATAAAAACATAAAAGTTTATAGGTTGCCAATAAGGTCATACCTAACTGTCCCTAAATTTCTTCAGATAATTTTACTATTTGTGTTGAATCTTTAAGCTAAACCTGCATCTTTTGACATACTATAAAATATCGAACTATCATCTTTAAGTAAATTGGTTGGGGTATCAAACTCCACAATTTGTCCTTTATCAAGGACTATGACACGATCTGAATCCATAATAGTATTCAACCTATGTGCTATGGTGAGCACTGTACAATTCTTGAATTCGGTTCTGATTGTTCTTTGGATCAGATCATCGGTTTCTAGGTCCACAGCTGCCGTTGCTTCATCTAATACCAAGACTTTTGTTTTTCTTAGTAGCGCCCTTGCTAAACAAATCAGCTGCCTCTGACCAACTGATAGATTTTCACCTCCTTCCGTAACTTCATGATTGAGGCTCGCGTTCAAACCTGAAAAAATGTCTCTCAATAAATTTCTACTCTAACAAAATTGTCTACAGTTTCTATTATTGTGCAATATCAAGACTTGTTACAAGAGCAAATTCATTTCACTTCATACCTTTCACAAAATCTTTGAGATGAGCATGCTCCAAAGATCTCCAGACCTCATCATCATTATATTTATCGAAGGGGTCCAAATTCATTCTTAAAGTGCCCGAAAATAGAACAGCATCTTGGGGAATGATTGTCAATCGAGATCTTAAGGTGTGTAGTCCCAACTCTGATATCTTCACACCATCTATAAGAATGGAACCTCCAGCAGCTTCAATTATCCTGATAAAGAAAAACGGGCTATTGAGACTACATTTTTAATTCATAATGTATTTTTCATAAAAAAATATGATTTCTGTTCAACCAAAAGGATGACAGTAGTGGCTAAGCCCATCAGACAACAGTTGCCTCTTGGATATGCTACTGACATACTTAGTTGGGCATACTATCTTGACATTGAGACCTGAATATGTACATCAAATTACCTGAAAAGGGATAGAGTCAAGCTTGATTTCCCTGCCCCAGTTCTTCCAACTATTCCAACTTTTTCACCACCTCTTATGTGGAAATTGACACCTGTCAATACCAGATCGAGACCGGGTCTGTACCTCACGGAATAATCTCTGAATTCAACAGAGCCAACTTCTGGCCACGAGTTTGGTGGATTTTTATTCGGGATTTCCCATGCAGCTTCCTGAGTTGCTTCTCCGTATTCTTTTATACGTTCAACAGCTACAATGTTTGTTTCAACGTCAGAAGTCATTCTGACAAGCCAGTTGAGAGTTTGCGTGATCTAAATAAAAAATAACTATTATATAACATTTGTACACGTGTACACACCTAGAAGGAGTTGGAGTTGAAGTAACAACTTCTCAGCAGAAAGCACAAAATGAGAAAATAGGCACAAAACTGAAATATAGGTTGTTATAAAAAAATTGAATGCAGGATTATCATTTGAGAATGTAAAATCGCCTATTAGTTCAGTCCACTTAGTTTTAGAGACGAGGATCCGTCGTATCACCAACAAATTTGGAATGCTAGTCAAACAAGAAAAAAAAATACCACAAATCCGGAGGTAGAATCTAAAAAAAATTGAAATCTTGGAAATAATGGAGTTTATAAAAAAAATGGTTAAAATATGGTTGAAGATCATTCAATTCCCTACAAGAATGATCCTCAGTTATTCGGCAAAATGTGCCCGTTTTCTCAGAAAACGTGATTTACCGCCGATATCAAATTTCAGGTTCGTGTTTTTCATGCAAATATAACATGTGGGTACAAAAATCAAAGAACCATTACCCTCTTTAGACACTACGCAATTTAAGAGTAGTGAAACAGGTCTCACTTACACACGTCAAAAAAACTGGATTTTACTCCTGCCTCATTTTCAACTCCCTCATTATTCAGACATTTTATCTAGTAAATGTTGAAAATAATCGTTTATACACAACCTGCATGAAAAATAAAGTATGCAATTTCAAGCTGGAGGTTTGCACTTTACGTTTCTGTTGTTGAACATACAAAAACAACTCTAAATTGTGTTATAATTTGAAAAACTCAGAGGCTGTCCACAATATAATGTTTTTCTACAAACGTCAAAAAATGACAAGGTTCGCGCATTGACAACAATATGCGAAGTGACCCTTTTTTTCATTTTCCTTCGTTACCATGACACCGTGCGCGAAGTAGTGTGCGAAATACTCACTTCGCACACTGCATGTAAACTATATGGGATTTTTATAGTTTAACCTTAATGTTCCTCAATCAAGCAAAAATCCAATTGTCAACAAATTCCGTTTTATTTCCATAGTTACAGTAATTACTTGATTTGGAAAAACAGTTTAAGCCAGTTCAATACTATTTTTCATATCAAGCTAAGCATATTACTTATTTTAGAACAATATTTTTGACGTTTGTAGAAAAAGTTTTGTTTGCATCTCATGCGCGAAATACTTGGTGATCTCGACTATTTTTTTTAACTCGGCTGCGCCGAAAAATCAGTTCTCGATCACCAAAGTAGCATTTCGCGCACTAGATACAAAAATAACTATTTTCAAACGACGAATAATTTTGTCGAATCGCGGGATTTACAGAAACTCCCGACTACCCGAAACGAAAGAAGATGAATTTATCTGTTAATTCCATATATGCAACATAGTCGAGAACCATAATATCTAAGCCAACAATGGCCACACTTTTGGAGCAGTTTTCTCAGTATGATGTCAGTTCAGCTCATGAGCTGCGAGCGTAGTATCTCGAGTCCGGTTTCCGGCTTATTATAGACATGTCAAACCCTACTGTCCTGCAAAGTTTTTTGTTGTTGCTGTGAAAATTTGAGGAGAGATTTCATAGTGAAAGACGCTAATTAAGATTATAATAGATCCAACTGCGATTGTCCATCTGAAAGTGACTAGAAATTTATCGCAGAGCAGTCAAGACCTCAAAAATTCTTAGAGTGGATTGAAGTTGTACTGAATGTTGTGGATATCTTTTACAAAAAGTGAGATGGAAATGTGTCAGGTATTGAATTATTTTGGCAAAAAACATTCTCCGTTTCCAGAGATAATTCTATCGAAGCCGTTTTCGGATAGCCTTTCTACTTTCTGAGAATACAATTCATCACTTCAGTTCTGCCACTAATTTGTCATTATACATCAGCGATAACACAGGGTTATCTAATTTAACTAGCAAGCCACCTCGAGTATGCCCGCTGCTCTCTGAACAAAAAAATTAACTACCTCTTGTGATACATCATAGTAGTCAGGAATAGGTCGGATCTGTGTTTTAAAAATATTGAAGAACATGAAATGGATTCACCGATAATGATTATTTCTAACACTGAAATGAGGATTACATGGGTTATCAGCTTTTCCAGACAATAACAGATTTATAATAATTAGTAGATTTATAAGAACCAAAGGAATGCTTGTGGTTTAAATAAATGTGAATATTATCAAATAAAATTCGAAAAGAAATATTACCTGTAATGCATAAGTTATTGACAATCCAACCAATCCAGGTTCCTGATCTTTAGCTATGACAGCAAACAGTGCTGCAAACAGGATAATCAAATTCCCCATCATTTCCAATCTAACAGCAAGCCATCGGTTAGATATGATACCAGGATAGTAGCAGATTTGATTGAGATCTACCCTACGTTCTGATTCCAATATAAATCGTTCCTGTTGATTGTATGCTCTGATTGCATGTGTACCGGAAACCGTTTCACCAAAGTGTGAATAGATTGGTGATCTGGACACAGATTCTAATCGTTTCAGCTGTCTTGAAGTAGCGACATAAAACCTCTGTATAAAATAGTACAGGAGAGCAATTGGAACGATAACTATTATGAATAGAGGTGTTGTGTAACTTATCACAACTAGTGTTCCTACGACCTAAAACACAGTATGTTAAAAATGACATTGATGGAGAATCGTGGACGGTAAGCAAAGCAGCTATATTTAAGTTTCTTTACAAATTTTAAAACAAAATATTTGGTCAAACAAAATATACAAAATAAAGGACAAAAATAGAAAAAACATATATGGGAAGTAAAACCATAAGCAAAATATATTGAACCCAGACAATATATGAGAAAAGTCATCGCGTAGAATTCCAGGCTTGACTTCCAGTTTCATTGGAGAAGGTTTTGGGATTTCATCAGTTTTTCCTCTCTTAAAAAAAACGTCCTTGAGCACGACACAATGGTTCTTCTAGTTTTCAAGATGTATGTAGAAACTGAACTTTTGAATAATATACATGTTATTTTTTTCCCGGGTTTCTTACAGCTGGAAAGTGAATACGACATCAAAAATCAGTAAGTCAACCCAGAGCGCTAAGGGAAATATTAATCATAGCCGCCCTCTACCAGTACAGGTTATGCCTTTGTGTACACTCTACGAGATTTCGTGAAGGAGTTTTATTATCCCGTTGAGAATATTCCAGTCAGTCCCTGTCACCAGGAGCTCCGATATTGGGTCCGAGAATCATATGATCTGAGAAGACGAAGTGAACCACCTAATATCCCTACGGTCAGATCTACCATTTTAACAAATTGATTTGGGTAAAGCCGGCGAAGTTAAGAGTAGGATTTTTCTCTTCTTTGTGGACGATATTCGTGGGGAATCAATGGTTCCCATAGATTCTGCACTTTCCAAGCTTTTGATAATATTTTGAACGAGAGTAATCTTCATCTTGAGTTTGCCAATTTCCTTAAATAAGTTCCGAAAGAAAGCATCTTCAAAATATCAACAGTACTTGATGATTTGGTAAATTATTTATGAATTATTGCATTTGTATTTCTAGAAAGAATTTAAAAATTTGATATCGGCGACCGATACCGATGTTTAACATATAAATGGCAACATTGCAATTCATAATTTGCATGGGTATCCGCTATAGTATTTTTAAATATAAATTTCAAATGAAAATTTAGAAGTTACAGAAGAAAGGCAGTGGTGAAAATTATATAAACTCAAGAGATTGGATGAAGTAAATGAACACAAGCAAGTTTTTATGAGATATTCTTATTAGTATTGCTGAGGTATGAGAAACATGAATCTATATAAAGTTAGAACTTCTGCTACACTTTATTCTATTGGCCTATTATCTTAGGAAGAAACTGATGATTCCTCACGTACAAGTTCTTCATTAAACTCAAATTACTAAATAGAGAAAAATTATAAAATAAAGTACTCTCTCGTACAGTATTCCAGGACGAAATGCATGTGATAACACGAAGTATCCGTGAAAATGTGAGGAAAGTTTAGACGAATAATAATAATTATGTAAATAATTCTGTTCATACTGTATTCTATTTTCGTTCATACCAAATAAAATAGAGAATATTGAGAGACGAAATTTGAGAGAATTAGAACCAACGATGGGGATCTTTGGATCTTATACAAATGGACGAGTTATCATCAAGAGTTCCTAGAATTTTTCAAAATATAAAATAATTTTCTGAAGAAGACTGATCAAGAATGTATTGCTCGATTTGCATTATTTAAAGAAACTGTCATCTACTCACATGACACTTGCTTTTTAACAAGTTATGTGGTCGCTTATCGATACCAATTCACTTAAAAACAATTTTTCTCATGCACCGATATCGAACCGGGTCCAATGTTAGCAATGGTTTCAACTGCCGACACCTAGAGTGCTGAGCCAAGACTCAGTGGAAATTATAAAAAAAATTATAGTTTTCAATATTCTTCAATTCCCCTTTCAAATCCTGTTGAAGTGAGATTAATCCAAAAATATTGACGAACCTGGCACCATCTCAACTGATAGTGTTAGAAATGCCATGCACTGAATCACTCAAAATACACGAATCCCTCAAGAATTTGAGGCTCGAGAGGCTACACTAGAAACAGGAGGACATAGTGCATGTGTCTTCACCTACCAATATAATAACAAAACAAAATCATTTTCAGGATGAAATTTAAAAGTTTCAAAATATATTTCCTTGTTAAAAATAGTTATGAGAGAGCGAAAAATTACTGATACAAGTTAAATATATTACGAAAATCAGACCTTTTATTAATTGGTGTATTGCTTTGCCTAAAACATTTTTTCCAGTATAATTTTTCTTGAAAACAAATTTCTACACAGCACTGGATCTTAATACACCACCACCAATAAATGAATGCACCTCCGTTGAATTTGGAAACTGAGAAAGTAAGACACTATTCGCTCAAATGTCGAGCTTAATCTACAAGGAAAAACGCTTTTTCATTAAATATACCTCAAAAAAACAGTACGTTCCATCGGTAACATACCAAGGCAAGTCATCGTCCAAAGTTTCCACATCTTTGGAGAACCGTGACAAAATACGTCCAAGGGGATTTGTATCAAAAAATGACACAGGAGTTCGCAAAATACCTTCGAGCAAATTCATATGCAAAGTGACACTGGCCGCAAGACAACCCAATTGGGTTACCAAATCTCCAAACGCAACGGGCACCGCTGAAATTTTCAAAGGTTTTTGTGAGATGATATTAATTGATAAATATGGTCACATGTGTTAAATGAAGCTGTTAATCGAGTGCATTGCTGTGCGTTCAATGTGCGCGCCAAATATTCCAAGCAACTATATCACAGTGGATGAGAGAAGAAATATGAAGAAGAGCGTTTGTTAGATGCTGCAAATACACGTTTCCATTTGCAATTCTTTACTGTGGTGTGGTACAATAAATACATAAGTGTTAATTAGATGATTTCTGGGCGTAGAGTGGTCTGTTGAGGATAATAGCGAGTCTAGGTCATCTGAGATTATGTCTGTTGATTAGCGTGTTCCTTAGGCTGTTATATACAGTGTGGCCATTCAAATATGCGGCAGATGGAAACTTTTTTGTTGGTGCATGTCCTATAATCGTATTAGGTGGTCGGTCGGTGGCTGGCTGGCTAAGGTCTCTAGCAGCGGAACTTCTAGCTCGCATCAGACAGACGTTCGAGGCTCGGGTACGGAATCTTTTTTCTCAAAAACACGGGTCTCTTTAGGTGGCCACATGCCTTGTTGTGAATCAAGTGTGATGTGAGTTGCCTAGATGCCAATCCTGACGTCTGGTGCTAGCTTGAAGTGCGCACCGAACAACCGGGGTGGTGCTGTAGGTTTTCCGGGTTTTCCTACAGCTGAAAAGTGAATACACCACCGACAATACCTATCAGTAAGTCGCCCCGGAGCGCCACGGCAAATAATAATAATAGCCGTCCTCTACCCGCACAGGCTATGCTTTTGGGTACACTCTACGAGTGTTTATGAGGGAGTATTATTATTATTATAGAATGGTAACAAGTCAAACAGCATATGGGATAGTACTAGTTACGAGAAGGTCGCTACTACAGCCAGGCAACTGGGCCCTCGTGGGCCCTTTTTGCCTCTTGCCTCCTCATCCACGACATGCTCTTAAAACAACCTAGCTCAGTCTCCATTGGGTCTCCTTAAAATAAATCCTTAAACTATGTGTGTGTCTGTGTGCGGGTGCTAGTCAAGGAAGCGAGTTCTTTCAATCTGCTTATTTCTGAAAGTCCTGGTAGAGCTAGTTCTCAGTCGGGCGGTGCGGCGGCCGCGAGAGATTCCATCACCAGCTACCAGACCCGCAGTATCCGATATCCGAACCTTGGCCTCTTGACTTTCATTGGACACTAGTTCTCCTGTTCTCACTGCGAGTTGCTTCCATCCGCCTCCTCGTGAAAGTCCTGGTAGGAGCAGCGACCGCAGGCGATTCATTCAACAGCCACCGGTCACGCAACACCTGATCCAATGCCCCCTCTTTGCTCCCACCAAAGACCAGATTTTTTCCAGCTCCCGTAGCGAGTTCCTTCGATCCTCTTCCTCGTGAAAACTCTAGTAGGGCTGGTTCTCAACCGGGCGGAGTGGCGGCCAGTCCCGCAACACCCAATCCGATGTCCCTCCTTAGTTCCCACTAAACGCGGATTTTCAAGTTCTCGCATCCCTCTGTAATGTGTGAATGGGTATGTGTTATGTATCGGGGGAATCTGTGTACTTTTGACGTCGGTTTACGATAAGCTAGAGCCCAAGGGTCGCTACTCCCGTTGGCTGCAACGCCTCAACCACCCTTGTGGTGCTTACAGGGTAGGTCAAAAATATAAAAATTGTACAAAAGTACAGAAAATTCAGCAATACGTTATTAGGAATAAATGGTTATGCCTAAACACCAAACATGACCTATAAGAAAAGTTTTTGTTTTATTCTTAAACATCAATCATTTCCCAAGTTTTTTTACTCTTTGTTTTCCCCATAAACACTTTCATAAATCAATTACCATCAAATCAACTGCGCATAACTTTGTTCAAATTGAGGCATATTTGTAAAATTAAGATAGAATTTAGTTTTTTCAAGGAATTACAAACTTCATGTTTGTTGCAACGATATTAAAGGCAACTTTATAATTTCGCAAACATTATTTTCACCAAGGTAAAACATTAGTAATGATAATAGGCATATTAAAAAACTGTACAATCAAATCGGCAAACTAAAATCCACTAAAATAATCGCGGAAACCCATGGAACAAAAGAAATAAGGGTTAAAACATTATTATGATTATGAATTAATATTAACGAAACAATGTATGCACTGAACAGAGCAAAATCTGAAAAGCAATAGTACAATGTTTTTAAACGTATTTGAATGTGGTGCCGATGATTTTGTCAAATTTTATTGGCTTATTTTTATTATAACTTAACGATTAACAAATCTATATGCACAATAGGTATTTTCATCAGGTAAGTATACAACAGAAAACAGCTACTACCCCCTACGACCGCTGAATTATATCTATTTGATACTCGGAAAAGTTTTCAAGAAGAACTACTTTCCAACGCTCTATAAATATCATAGCTGAAATTATCTTTCCATTTAAATTAAACGAGACCTACCTACGTTTCAAATTACTTGCCATCCATCATCAAAGGCTTGTTCAACCAAATTTAACGTTAATTACTAATAAAAATTTTCATAAACGTTTGGGCGGTCAACTTGCTCTCGTTTCGACACTGAACGAACGAACTCAAACTCTGTCACCGAGTTGGGACCCGTTCAGCAGCGAAAAATACAATCCAATAAGCCTGATGTAGTCCTCCCTGACCATCAAAATACGGCGATTTTCGTCATAGAGTTTTCGGCTCCTAGCAAAACGAACATCGTCCGAAAAGAGGACAAAATATCTTTGAACTCCGCAGGCTTTACCCAAACCATTCTGATAAGATGGTGGTTCTAATCATAGGGGTACTTGGTTGAATGATGGATCCGCTGCTCTCGAATCTGAAGATTATACCGGCTTGACGTGATGCGGCAGAAACCTTAGCCGGAAGAATGCAGAAGGCTGTAATTTTTTGTTCACTTCGCCTTTACATGATTCTCGGACGTGAGGAGTGTTAACTAGGGTTAATGACACACCAGCGCGCATTCCGAATGTATCAGGGCTTCCTGACTAGGAAATTCTTGACGAAAAAAAATGCTTGACGAGTTTACCTAGGTATAGCCTGTGCAGATAGAGAACGGCTATTATTATTTTCCGTAGCGCTCCGAGCGATTTACTGATTTTTTGGGACGTATTCAGTTTTCAGTTGTAGGAATATTCGGAAAACCTACAGCACCACCCCTGGTGGTCGGTACGCATTCCAAGCAAGCATCAGACGTTGAGATTGATATCTGGCCCACAAGGCTTGTGGTCGCCTAGCGATTTCGAGAAACTTGATTGATCAGAGATTGATCTGTCGCAGAGCTTTAAGCTTTTGTTGGGGATCCCTAAGATTAATACTGAAGTATATATCCCAGCGCCATCTTTATGTTCCAAAAAGGAATCTGTTAAGATGTTTATCTATTTAGATATACTATATATTATTATTATAACGAAAAAAAATATATAAATAAATCGTGAGATACTTATCAAATATCCCGCGATACGGTTTCCTTTTAATGTCAATACATTTCTCACACGATTCTTCAGATGGATGTGGACATAAAATTTATCTCTAGAATTTGTCAAAAATAAAAATTGTATGAGGACGTCTGCTGGAACCTTTTACAGAATCACACAATGATTTCCTTTGTTATATTATTTAAAAAAATTTAAACAAAATCTAATCAGTATGTACACCACGGTTTTCAGGCATTCCAAATAAAATTTTAACGATTCCAACATTTGTTCACGAGTTTTAACCTGCTTTATTTGGACCTACAATTATTTGGGCTTACAAAATCTTCTGTTTAATTTTCTGTTTTGTGTAAATGAAACTAAATAAATAAGCAAAAGGGGCTGGACGAATTTGCCAAAGTACTTCATCACACTTAATGAGAGTGAGTTATAATTAAATCTTATGGGACAGACACAAATAAATAGATAAGCTCTACTTTACCTCAAGTGAACAATACAGAAAGTCGGTCAAATACCAAGGTAACTCATCATCAATAATTTCTATATCTTTAGAAAAGCGAGATAATAATCGCCCCAAAGGAATAGTATCAAAAAATGCCATGGGTAATCGCATAACACCTTTCAATAACTTTTCATGCAAAGTTGCAGCTGCTACAAGGCAACCTAGACGTGGTAGAAAATCCGAAAAAATGGAAAAAAAAGCTGAAATAGAAAAAAATATAGATACTTTTTCACTTATCCAAAGACTGATTCCCTGAGATACTCAGAAAAAACTTGAATTGTCATCTGAGAAGGCCTTGGAAATAGGGGATGACTTTGAAATTGATAATTCGCTTTTTAAGAGCTAATTGGAAATTTGGCATCAAGTTGAAAATGCATTCTCTACTTTTTATTACAAGCACATATACTACATAGGTAAGCAACACTTATTTATGATGTAATCCCGTGCTCGAATCATATGTAAGAACACCATACATTTAGAGCAATCTGAAATTCTAATTACATTGAGTAATGTGGTTTTGACTACTAGGTTCGAGGAAATTATAAGGGCGTACTTTGATTTTTGAGGAGGAAAACGCTTGGCTTGTATTTACAATTTCGACAGAATTTGGATAAACCAGCATTTTAATAGTCATGAACCCTGCAAAGAAAGGGATCTAAACTCCTGATGATTTAACAGGTTGCACTTGGTATAATATAAAGGGTGTTCCAAATCAAGTCGGCACCATTGCCAACTCCGTTATTATTAATGGCCTTCTCGATACTGAAAACAAACAAAAAATTGACAGTCGCGTTTTCAGAATATTTCATAAAATGATATTTCTTTCAATGGAACACCCTATATTTTTCATGCATTTCGATTCGTAATTACATTCTCAACAACAAATCTCATTTGACTTTTTTTCGTAAAGGTGAAAATAAGACAGTTTTATCAATAGGAAACATTTATAACAAACGGATTTGATAAAGCGCTATAAAATATCGAGTAAATGTTCAAGAATACCGCCTTCTTGTTGAACACATATTTGGGTCCTTCTATTGACACTACGTGTGGCATTCAACACAGTTCGGCCATCAATTCTATTAATTATAGTTTCAATATAATTTTTCAGTTCATTTACATTATTATGTTTAATTTTGTACACCTCATTTTTCAGAAATCCCCAAAAATAAAAATCTAGAGGTGTCATGTCTGGTGAATGAGGGGGTCACTTAACAGGACCATTTGTAGCAATCCATCTGTTTCCAAAACAGCCTTGACGAGATCAAGATCATCGAAAAATTCTTCCAACACTCTTGTTAATAAATTAATGTAACGGGGTCCGTTCAAAGAACCATGGTAGAAAAATGGACCGATAATTCTGCCTCTAAATAGACCACACCAAACATTAATACTAAATCGTCTTTGCGGATTGTGGGGATGGACTAGAAATGTCTACTCCAATAATGAAAATTCTTTCTATTATACATCCCACTATTTGAAAAATTAGCCTCATCGCTCCATATAATATTCCTATAGAAGTTTGGATCTTGTCTGCATTTATTCATAAACCACCGACATAACCCCAATCGTCTCTCAGGATCACCAGGTTGTGTTTGCACTGGTCTTAACTCATAAGAAGAAATCTCATATTTCTTCAGAATTCGTTGAATACCAGACAGTGGAACAGCTATTTATCTAGATAAGTCTCTAATGGAATTATTTGGATATACCTCAAAGTAGGATAACACGTCAATTTCTGTATCTTCAGATATTACAAAACGTTTTTTAGTTCTAGTCTTCTCAAAAACGTTCCTGAATCGACGATGAAGCACAGCAAAAAAAACGCCGATAAGGTAATTCACGATCGGGGAACGAATTGCTGTAGTGTTGGAGTGCTTTTACGCTTTTTTTCTGGCAAACCAAGTAGGATTCTAACATATCACATTTTTCTTGATGGGAAAACGGCATTCGAAAAATATTCGAACAGTAGTTGATAGTTACAATAATTTATCATGATATACTTGAGAATATTTGACAAATAGTATCTCAACAAAGTTTCAAGGCAACTTGATTGCTCATAATAATTATATTTTATCGAATCAAATATTTCCACATAAGTCGCTCATTTTCCACTTTAGGAAGAAAGGTGATATGAGCTTTGTTGTTGAGAGTGTTATTACGAATCCTAATGCATGAAAAACTGTAGGGTGTTCCATTGAAAGAAATATCATTTTATGAAATATTCTGAAAATGCTGTCAATTTTTTTTTGTTTTCAGCATCGAGAATGCCATTCAAAATGCTACTAGTTTGCCCATTTAACCGAATTCGTAGTATCAATAATAACGGAGTTGGCAATGGTGCCGACTCAGTTTGGAACCCCCCGTATACCATTTAACATATTCCATCGGATTCTTAACAGAAAGTCCCATTTAAAGCGTTAGGTGTATCCTGTGAAACTGGCCCTATAAATCTCGTTCGAATATGCAATCATATCCATCTATCTACGCTGAAAAAAGAAAAAACCGGGATTTTATAGGGTTTTCATTGCTTGGCCGTTAATGAGTTAAAGACATCCCAAGAAAACTGAGATACAACAGATAATGGCAATAATGGAGGTTAGGGGAGCCCCTCTCGAACTAGTTCAACTAAAATGTATCCTAAACCTTCCACATGCGGGCTAGCACTTTAAAACTTAAAAAAACACAAACTGAAAGGATTCAGGAAAACTGATGGTATAATTTACAAATTATACACTGAAATAATTTCACATCTTTGAAAACAAAATGAAATGAGAATTTTTGTACAATAAGCAGGTTAGTCAGGGTGACAAGACATGCACAATACGTACAATCACTCACAGATTTTTATTAATTAAAATATTCAAGACAAATTCCAAAATACCAAAAACACATCATATCAAAGATAAAGTTCTTAATTAGCACTTTGTATATTGAGTCTAATACTTGCTTGGAATGCACACCGACGGATGGTGCTGTTGGTTTTTCGAATTTTCCTACAGCTGAAAAGCGAATGCGTCACCAAAAATCAGTAAGTCGACCCGGAACGCTGACATATCACCGGTCGTAACCAATAAACCAAGACTCAGAGGATATTAGACAAAAGTTGTGATTTTCTTCATCATTCAATTCGTCGTGAAGATGTTCAATTATGTTAATTTTCACGTCTGGTGATTGTTTGGAGTACGCATCGACCACCCGGGGTGATGCTGTAGGTTTTCCCGGTATTCGTATAGCTGAAAAAGTTAGTAAGACGCCCCGGAGCGCACGACAAATAATAATAGCCGTCCACTACCCGTTCTGGCTCTACGTCTGTTTCATTTTATTGGCTTCAGAAGATTTTTTATTCGTGTGATTGGCAAAAGACTTTTGGGAGTCAGAGAAAACCCCTAAATCTTTGGTCTTTTCACAACAAGGCTTACAAAATTATTCACATTGTGTATAGAATTTAAAATTTTCAGATCATCCGCAAAAAAAGGACTTCATACAATTCATTTAGTTAAATCCTCTAACACCAGATTTGGAAATAATTGCGACCGACTTGTTTCCATTTTAATAAATTTATAGCGTCGTTATTGACATAAAAGTGTACTAGTCCAAATGATGAACTACCTGTCCAAATTTGTGTTTACAACTCAATCATTTTTTCATGTCATTGAGCTTTACTTTTCATTCTTAAATTTTTTATTTTCCGTTAGAGTATTATATTTCTCATCTTTTTCATTTTCTATTTCAGTAATTGAGAATAATATACTGTATCATTCATTCTATTTTGATATTCCCTCAGAACCATCTAGGACTCCAGGACTAGACATCCTTTTGATGTTATTCTGGTTTGTATCCTTTTCATAACTCTCATAAGTAAGTACTCCATTCTTTCTAAGCCACTCTTATAAAACGCCTTTGGACATTTCACACAAACTGTCACAGAGCTATTTAATTTTTATAGCATTCAAATGTTTTAAAATTTGTCTTAGAATCTGGGAGCTGAATATTGTCGTGGTTAGTAGCATCAGCGGCCACGTCATCAGATTTGAACCTATTTAATTTGTTCATTTTCTTCAGTTCCACTGGTGGGAAACTACACCAAATCTGGAAACCAATCCTCAAAAACGCATTAAATATAGATCAACCGGCATTCAATAGGATGTCATCAGACTCCACACATACGCCCCGACCTCACCGGCAGTATATAAACATAGCATCAGATCCACTTGGAATCAGTTCCCTCATGCAGACGTGGTGCATGAGGGAGAACCTCAAAATCAACTTCCCATAAACCAAGATTGTCCCTTTAATCAAAAGAAACTTAGAGGCTAACAAGACTTTTCCAGGTATTCCAGGTCTTACTTTCGAATTTTCCATTAACAGTAACGGATAAGTTGAAAAAAAAATTACTGTCTCAGCTCAATTATGTGGATAATTATAGTTAATTACCAATTAATCAGATATAGATTCATTGAGTGAAGTGGACATAATTTCTCATCACTAAAATATGTATGGAATAAAAATAAGTTATTTCTTCTTTTAAGAAAATTTCAATTTCCCAATGGGAATGTTTACGAAGGGAATTGTAGGTTAATTATTGATGATGAAGTCTGGGGGCTTTCAAATTTATTGAAATAAGAAACATTTCACATGTTAATATGAGGTAAGTATATAACAATGTTACTGCTATCGTATTTTCAAACTACAGAAGTGGTAAAATTGAGTTGGCATTGATGCCAAGATTTATATAAATCCCTAGATGGCCGGAAATAGAGTTCCCTGACTTTCCCTGACTTGGGGCATTTTTAAACGTTTTTCCCAGACTTTCAGGACACATAGATCAATTCCCCGACTTTTTCAGGTTTTCTATGTTTTCCAGATTGGTGGGCACTCTGTCACTTTGGCAAAAAATGGGGATTTGGACAAAAACAATCGCTGTGACTAAACACAGCGATGGTGAGGCCGTCGACGACGTATGGTGTCCTGCTGTGGTGGCCAAAGGCAGAACAAGTGACAACCAGAGGGAAGCTGGCTAGTTTACAAAGACTGACCCTGTACACTAGTGCAGATTCCACAAGAAAACTTCGTGAGAAACCTCCAGGAGTTCATCAGAAGATTCGGAGTACTCACGAGAAGCAGGGCAGGAAGATTTTAAGTAGAACTATCTGCATTCTGGTTGATGGCCAGCCCCGCTGTATAATAATAATAATAAAAACATCGGAGATGGCCGAACCTTTGTAGAAACTAGCCACTAGCGCTAGTGAAACGTTGGGAAGCAATTCCCAAAAGAACGACCTGTAAACCCGGAAAGTTCAAATTTTTGCAGCGGAAACCTTGATCAATAATTCGTCAATTGATTCATACAGATCGTCAACTCCCAATGAAGTGAGCTGTACAATTAAAATGTTAGGTTTGAAATGGTAGTATATAGATATATAATATTGCCTTTGTTTTTTTTTTGCAAATAGCTGATGTTCACATCCTTTCAATACATCTGCCTCAGGTTGTATATTTCAGCAACAGCATACCCACATTCGTATAGTTGATGGGAGGAATATTTATAATTGTTGTTAGCATAACCTTAATTTTTTTAAATAATACCAGTAAACAATAATAATAGAACATACCCGGATGCAGTTATTGAGAATCATCTGTACAGTGCTCGGTAACATCGTGTCCACACCATTAACGTCATTTGTAAATCTTCCAAGGATACGCCCAACTGGCGTTATATCAAAAAATGAAGAGGGCAGTCTGAACAAATTTAGCAAAAGAAATTTATGAATATTAGCAGCTGCATCTAGGGCCGCCTTAGCGAAAATTAAACCAGAAACGACAACCGTTATCACTAAAAATAGAAAAAGTTAAAAAAGCGATTTAATATTTGAATTCCCATCATTTGAACAGCACCCTGGTAAAAAATTAGGAAAAAGGGTTTGTAACAAAATAATATAAAATATTATTTAATAATCATACTAAAATTAAAAAAGGTCAACACTCTCTAAAGAATCTTGTTAAATATAACTGCCTGGGAATATTTAAATTTCTAAACTCACTATGAAACCACTTTCAATAACTTCGTAACAGTTGAACGGCAATTCGACATCTACGTCGATTAGATCTTTAGAAAATCGACTCAAAATTCTACCCACTGGATATATTTCGAAAAAATACACTGGCTGTCGTAGGACACTGAATAGGAGACATTTATGAATTTCTGTGGCTGCATTGAGTGCAGCAATTGTTAAATTAACTTCTGACGAACAAATTGAAATTGCTACAAATATCACTGATGAGTCACAACAAACAACATAAGTGCAAGCTAAAGAATACAGTGAAACTCTCGAACAAAGCGAATACTACAAACAAAGCCAGACGGAAAGAACTCTATGTAAAAAAAAGGTATGTTCAATTCAAACTACATTCAAGTTTCAAACTGCTACCGATTCTATGAATCAAAACAAAAGCGTAAAATGCATTTTTTAAACCTAATGGATTGAAATACACTTTGTTCTTGTTTTATTCAAGCGATTTTTTGCATCAAAGGTGATTGAACCTCATCTTGTCGAAAATATAGTCTGTTAAAAATTATGGTGCAATTTTGATTTATAATTAGGTCATACGCTAGATCAAGCATGAAATTAGTAGGATTAAAAGTAACGTTTTATCTTAGTTACTTTGGCAAGTGCGAAAGTGGCTCTTTACTTGATCCTTTTGAAATACTGCCAGAATTTCAACTAAGACACAGCCTAGTGAAGCCTCAACATATTTTATTATGTCCTCCTAACTCAGCTTTAGAGCTTAGTGACTTTCATGTGTACTGGAATTCGTCAATATATTTTCAAATTCAACATTATATTGTCCTGTCTACGCCACTGGATTTATGACACTTTCATGATCAAAATTATATTTTCATCATCAGCCATACTTCTCTATGTTAGCGTAAAGGATTAATATTACATAATAATGATGCGATTAAATTTGCTATTTAAAATTATTTTGTTTAATATCTGTGTCTTAGGACAGTTTTGAGGAAACAAAGATTGAGAGGGTCAATTTATAAAAATATTTACCACTGATTTATCACTTGATATTGAAGAATCCATGAAACATTGGTTGAATCCTGTTCTATTATTCAAGAGTGCCAATCAGCATTCATATATTCTTAAATCTTAAGTGATGAATCTTTTTATAAATTGATCCTTGGGGCTATATTGATATCGGTCTAAAGAAGCATTGTAATTCGATACTCCCAACGAACAAAGGCGTAACTAAAATTACAGCTATTTTCAGTTATAGGTGTAGGCATATTCAGCTTAAAAAACTGATGCTGACGATAAAAAAGCCGTATCTCTAGACCAAGTAGTTACGTAGTAATCTACTTGAAAAAAGTTGTATTTTGACTTAAATATTGAAAAAAATATCAGTATTTCGGCTCTCCTGGAATATGATAAAAAAAGAGTTACGTCTTTGTTCGTTGGGAGTGTCGAAATAACAATATTTACCAAAAGTTGATTGGTATACAGGACGATCATTCGAAATATTTTGATAATAATAATAATACTCCTTTATAAGCACTCATAGAGTGTACCCAAAGGCAAAGCCTGGGCGGGTAGAGAACGGCCATTATTATTTGCCACGGCGCTCTGGGGCGACTTACTGATGTTTTGGTAACCATATGAAAGTATTACATATCCAGTGGCGTAGTCAGATTTGGTTTAAAAAATTGCCAACAACTTTGTGAAATTTTTGGAAATTTGGAAAGTTCATATCAAAATTTTGGAACAGCTCTAGAGCTTTGATGCTCTTGGAAAAAACTGTTCAAATATGGCAATAAATAAATAAATATGATAGAATGAAAAAAAATACTTTGGACTTTGTATCAATATATTTACAGTTTGAAAAATAGATTAACATTTAAATTTGTTTTTCAAGTTGAATTCAACTTTTTAAAATAAAACATGCAATTCTGTTTGAACTCCTGACAAGGCGAGTCTCAATTCTCGTCGATGCAATAAATAATCTATTTGAATAATCAAAAATTCGTCGATTCAAACATATCTAGTTGTAAAGTAAACCAAGGCAGAAAATATCACTGTAATATGCATCGAATATGATAGCAAGACAATCGCTGATTGGAAAAACCAAACTTTGGTCTAGAGTCTATCATAAAACCATCAACGGCACTGCTGCCAAAAAAGTTTATTGTGCTACTTGTGTTGTTACTCTTCAACAATATAGGAAAGGTATTCACAGAGAGATGCCTAATGACACAAGTAGTTTAACCAGCCCTCTCTACCTAGGAATCGATATCCGAGCACATTTTCACAAACAATATAACAGCAACCAAGCATTGTCAGTTTTAAAGCCAACAGAAAACATCACAGGTAAATCTCTCTATGCTCTGCATAGAGAAGAGCCTCAGTTCATACAGAAATTCAAGAAGTTTGTTTCCATTTGTAGACAACTTAAAAGGCCAAACTGTATGAGCACCCAAAAGGTTGCAAAAAACTTTTCAACCCATTAAGAAATCCAAAACGAGAGTAATCACGTTACCACATTGTCCACAACCTACAAACAAACATGTCTGCTTTCGTCTCATTCATTAGCCTGCGATAACACGAATGGTGCAATGTCTTCATGTTGACAGATGTACAGATAATGGACGTGGTTTGTTGAATTGGACTAATTTGATAAAATTTAAATCCGTATTTTCAAATCTGACCCTAGCATAAAATATTGCTGGCAAGGCTCAAATTTTCTCTGATAACACCCAAAAATTCCCGACAGTTCCAAATAAAAATCAGTATATTATTGTTAATTCGAAACAAAAAATTAAAAAAAAAGACATCCAACAGACTTAGCAAGTGCCTTCGATCAAGTAACACAACCTAGATGAGTAATACTCAAATAGAACTGAAGGTAACATCTTTTCATAATGTTATCCCTCAAATCATGACATTATTGCCATGTTGTTATTTTTTAAGGATACAATAGTAGAACGAAGGGAAGCATTTTCATTAGTTTTATTTGGCAAGTTAATTCAATGTTTCTTTAACATAGTGAATAATAGTATTGTTTGTGATATTTAGAACGGATTTATGTGATTTAAGACAACATGATTAAATTAAAGTCAACTATCCTAAGGATTTGATTCTGATGCACAAAATATATATGTCTCGTAGAACATGGAAGAAAATAGTATAAGCTAAAGTAATTTTCCGATTTCATATGCAATACTCAATAATTTTACTAGTTTATTTGGAACCTGAATCTGCACTCGTGATGTTACACCTGAGTTGTGTATTGAAAAATTTTCATATCGCGACTGTAAAATTTCAATTTTTCGATTCATAGTTGGAAATATATTATTTGTCTGTGTGACGATGTTAGTGAGTGTGCATTGTGAGAAATTTTCCAAACACATGCAAATGAGCTATGTCTGTTACGTGCATGTACTTCTATGTATCATTTATGCCCAATTGTATTACCCTGATCTATACCTAGAATTGAAAAAATGCCAAATCGAGTATTGTGAAATCTGCATTACACCACTGTAGTGCTGATGTTAAAATATCTTGACACCATCTCAATACTGGTGACATGTTTTTGTACGCGAACCGTTTGTACAATTTGCAATTAATTTGCTGTAGAACTTGAACTTAGTTGAAAAATGTGTAGATATTTCAATTGTCGATACTGTTAAGTATAGACCAGTGCAGTATTCTTGTTGGAAAGGGGCTGCTTTCCTCAACTATCTACAATATAACACAACCACATGCTATAATTTTTTTTTGAAAACAGTAATGTTAACTGATCCATCATTAGGCACTGATGAAGGTTTAGGAAATTGTTTTATCAAGTTAAATTTGCTGATTGAAAGAATAAATTCTCTCATTTGATGAATACTCAAATTGCATCCTATTTGGAGACAATAAGGTCTTTCTTTGACAAAGTTTTAATGATGTTTTTCAGAAAGCAATAACTAATAGAGGCAAATTGATACATTTGCCCTTCTACACTTATATACATTTTCTTGATTTAACATTTTGTCGTTTTCAGACTGTGGAAGAATAAAATCCTAAAAAGACCATGTCAAGAAAATAATGTTTTCACTTATTTGAGATCAAGCAATCATCTGTTGAAAATAAGATGTATCCCTAACTCCTTGTACAATGAATGAATCCCAAAATGAAATTGTCAATAGTAATCAGAAATAATGAACTATTTTATTTAGAGATTTAATTTAATTTTATAAACAAATATTGAATGAATGTATCAAATTGATATTTTGTAATTTCAATTAATTATTAAACTTCTTTGCCCCATAAAACATTACATAAACCTGAATTTTTATTGATTTCAATTTGATACATTTACGGCTATGAGAAAATTTAATACTGAAGTAAAATAATAATTCCAAAGGTGTGAACATGCAAATAAAGTTTAAAAATATGAAGCTAATCCCCCCACAGGATCGCATAAACATTAGAAGTATTGTAATGAATCTGAGGCCGGCCCTGATCGCTAATTATTCGACCTCGGCTTGTAAGTAAACAACGCGTGATCTCACCTCAGCTTGTTAACGGTACACCCATGACTCATCGTTCTATCCCCAATCGAGAAAGTTCGGGAGCCATCTGAACGAGTCACCGTAGAGTCTCGATAGTTCAAGAAAGGAAAAGGAATCTACTTGCCGGTATATAACACGCTCAACACGAGATGGCAGGCAGAGTCGATAGTCGCAGAGTTGCAGTTATAGTTTGAGAGTTCCCAAATAGACAGCGTCAGTGGAAATAAATTGAAATAGTTATAGTGAATTAAATGTTTTAAATAAATTATTGTTTAAGAAGAGTTTTAAATAAATTTGCGAAATTATATGAATGTATTTTCACTACATTTGGTGTCAGAAGTGGGATAGAACGGTGAGTCATGGGTGTACCGTTAACAATCGGAGGTGAGATCACGCGTTGTTTACTTACAAGCCAAGGTAAGGAATAATTAGCGATCAGGGCCGGCCTCAGATTCATTACAGTATCTTAAACCAAACGAATGATTTATATTCCAGGAATTAATAAAAAATTCAAATAATTCTTACAGTATCAGGTACAGTTGAAGGTTTTCTTGAAGCTAATTTCTCCGTAGACACAAAATCCCGTATTACAAAATCAGATTTTTGATCTTGTTTGTGTTATTGAAGCAAATAAAAACTGTATTGAATTCATTTCATAACCAAACAATTTGACAGATCCAAGAACTGAATAGGCAAACAAACTTGTTCAAATATAACTGCTTTGATTCAAAGAAAGTCACAATCCACTAACCCCATAAAAACACATGACCCATCCTCTCAAGGTCATTGGCAAAATGTTATCCAAAGTATCGATGTCTTTGGAAAATCTATTAATGATCCTTCCTAGCGGTGTAACATCAAAAAATGTTGTACAGGGTACCCTCATTACATTCGAAAGTATGATGTTGTGTAAAGATCTGGCTGCGTTCAAAGTCCCAATATAAAGGCTGAGCGAAGCGAATAATACCGTTACAACTGGAAACCGAGAACGACTTTTGAAATACCAATAAAAAACAAACAAAATACAAAACCAAACAAAAAGCACAAATGAAAAAGCCACAAAAGCAAAATGAGGTTAAAGATATAGCAGGCAGAGGCGAATAGAATAGTTGAGATGATTTTCTAAAAGAGTTCTCTACAAATAACATTTGCAGCCACTAAATAATGACCCGACTGTAGATTTTTTATTGAGAATTTTATTCTTTTCCTCAACAATGGCTAGTGGTTAGACAAAAGTTATGAGCATGCAAATTCAACAACCCATATTTTAATCAAAACCATGATATTTCAAAGAAGTTGACAGAATATTCAATTTTAAAATAGATTATTCAAGGCAGAAAAGCAAAACAACATGACATTTCAAAGAAGTTGACAGAATATAAAATAGCAAAGTAATCTGACTGTGTAAATGAGAACATTTTTTATATTACTGTTATCAAATTTCGAAAAAGGCAAAACGTTCAATTTATACTATAAATGTATTGCAACAAAAGAGCTCTGTTCAATGTTGAAGTTTTCTATTGATTGATTCAAAAAAATCGACATATGTTTCCTTGAAACATTGGCTTCTCCAGGATAAAGTTCATTATGAAATAATTCTGGTAATATGAAAGCTTCAATACTCAATATCTTTAAGCAATTATTATTGGATAAATCTGTAATGACGGGCCAATTACCTTCAATTTAGTTCATTAACAAGGACTTTGATGTGTTCTAGGAGAATCGTATAACGTAATTTTGTATTCTAATCTATCATTTACATTTCCTGAATTCTTGTTTCTTCATTTTTAAACTTTCAAGATCAGAAGATTAAAAAATGCTGAAAGATTTACTCTGAATAGGCCAATGTTTTGTAAATCAAGAAAAGTAAATCTTCAACATCATACAAAACTCTTTTGTTCTTTTCCAAAGGGTTTTCATAAAATCACTTCAATGATATTTCATCAGAAATATTCCTCTATCCAAATGAATATTAGAATATGATATAATATGTAGTGACGAAAATAGCATGCATATCCTATTTATCAAATTTCATGCAATTAAAGAAAATTTCAGTTTGTAGTATGACAGTGAAAATTATACAAATGAAGAGTTTTTAATAATGAGTGAATTGGTAATTATTTACCCTGAGTTGAGAATATGAACATAAGTGACAGATAACTTGTTCCTGATAACACGGATTCAAATACTGAACATTAATCATTCTGAAAGGCACCTTGTATATTCTTACTATAACTGTTATGAATAATTAATTCTTTGAGTTATTTCAAATATTGTATTTTTCAAGAGATTGTAACAATCAGTTTTACATAGGGTAATATTACTAATTTTTGTTTTTGAGTTATTATCAATTATGTTAAGTTCACTTGAAATCCAAGGTATCTGCGAAATCATATAAAATAGGAATTCAAAAGTATTATACAGAGTGGGCCATTGAAAACGAAACAGCGACTCTGTAAGTCCGCAGAACCGAGTTATATAAAAACGCTCGGACACGTCAACTACATTGTCGAGGGGGGCATCGTTCGCGATGAAATTCACCCGAAATACATTCCATCCCTCGGAGCTGTGACCGCCACCCCTAAATTTTCAAATGGCAACACATGGCAAGTGATACCTCATTCAAAAGGTATTTTCCTTCTTGATAATAATAATAATAATACTCCCTCATAAACATCGTTGATGCATAGCCTTTGCGGGTAGAGGACGGCTATTATTATTTGCCGTGGCGCTCTGGGGCGACTTACTGATTTTTGATGTATTCACTTTTCAGCTGTAGGAAAACCTTCAGCACCACCTCGGGTGGTCGGTGTGCACTCCAAGCTAGCACTAGACGAGATTGGCATCTAGACAACTCACAATAAATACACTTGCTTTTCAACAAGGCATGCGGTCGCCTTTCGATCCGATATAAAGTAGTTGAAAAAAATTCTCTTGTACCTACATCGGGCTCGAACCGACTATCGCTATGCTGGAGTTTCGAACGGCCTGTGCAACAGACCGCTGAGCCACCGGCCACCCAAACAACAATCATAATCAAACAACACAAATAAATCGATTCTAGCAATTCGTTTTCGAGATATAGGAACTTGAACTTGGGAAATCACTTTTTATTCACTCAATCGAAAAAAACTGTCGCAATAATTATTATTGTCAATGAAAAAATGTTCGAACTATCCACCACCCATTTCCATAAAATAATACAAACTCGGTTCAAAATGACACCTCACATTTCGTGGCATTTCCGGCGTTATTTGACGGCATTCTTCAATAATTCCACTTCGTAAATCTTCCAGAGATTCTGGTTCCCGTGCATAGATTTTGTTTTTCAAGTGACCCTACAGGAAAAAGTCGAGTCTATAGAGCCCCTTCTTCCAATACAACTTCCTCCAGAAAACATTCTATCCAAAAACGCCCTAACAGGCTGTGCATAATGTGGAGGTGCCCTGCCTTATTGAAATATCAAGTGATCCTATGATGCCTATTAATTGTGGATAAACAAATTCATTCAATAATAATAAAAAAGTCTCCTGTCAGATTATCGTAGACAGGCCCGGATTAGCAGCTATTTACGTCCTAGGCCAAAGTTCTAAATTACTCCCCCTTCCAGGAGGTATGGAAAGTGCGGAATTTTTTTTGACATATTTAACTGTACACCTCGTTTGAGAGTTTGTTTGTGGTTATTTTAGCTATTTGTCTGGATGCTCGCTATTCACAGGCTACAAAAAGTTTGTCGGATTTCTCCGTATTCTGCGCCCCTCGCAAGCGTGCGCCCTAGGCCATGGCCTAGGTTGGCCTTATGGATAATCCGGGCCTGACCGTAGAGAAATACGGATCCAATAAAACGGCCATAAATAGACATTGGGTTTTTGAGGAGTTCGAGTACGGACTTCGTGGTAAACATGTGGATTGACATCTGACCAATAACGACAATAATGGTGATTTACAATCGAATTCAAAAAGAATTTCTTTGTGCTCAATATTGGGTCAGCATGAACTTGTCCTAAAACTGCAACTCCATCAGGTTCATTTCTCAACGGAAATTCACGTTCTGGGTTTCGTTTCTTGTAGGCTACTGATCCAGTTTGACAAAATTTTTGCAATAATTTTAGAAAACGTACTTTCTAGCAAAAAAGACCTTATGGAAATCTGGCCCTCTCTCGAATTGGCTATTACTTTGAGAAATTGAAGTTCTCGGCATCCCGAAAAAAAGTCCCCACGGGCACAAAAAGATCCTATAAGTAGTTTCGGAGGTATGGGACCTACAAGTCCAAGACTTTTAATGATGTTGCGCCTGTAAGTAGACAGCGGGAGTCAAAATAAATGTGAACTTGAGCTGAGGCTGTTAAAAAATAGTATTTTTGAATCCTACCGTTCAAAAGTAAGTGATGGAAATGTCGAAAAATCCGGGAAAACCTGAAAAATCGTGAAAACTCGCTCAAATCTACATTGTTCGCTGCCGAGAAGATGTAAACAGGCTAGATTTTTCAAAAAATATTTTAATATCGGAACTTGAAACTTCTCGCTTAATGATAAAGTGTGGGAGAATCGGAAAATCAAAGAAAGTACAGAAAAACTTGGAAAACTTATTTATTCAAGAAGAAGAAAATGCCTTTACACAAATTATGCCAGACTCGGAGTTTTCCAAGCTTTTCAGTATTTTCACTGATTTTTCCGATTTTCACACACTTTGGTATTAAGCAAGGGCTTTCAAGTTCTGAAAAAGAATCCTTTTTTTGAAAAAATCTAGACTGTTTACATCTCGACAGAGAAAAATGTAGATTTTAAGCGAGTTTTCCACGATTTTTCAGGTTTTCCTGTATTTTCTGTCATATTCATCACTTACTTTTGAACGGTAGGGTTCAAAAATACAATTTTTTCAACAGCCTTGGCTTAAGTTCACCTTTAGTTTTACTCCCAGCACAGTCTACTTACTTAAAAGTCTGGGACTTGTAGATCCCATATCCGAAATTACACATAGGATCTTTTTGTGCCCGTGGTGACTTTTGTTCGGGATGCCTAGAACTTCATTTCCCAAAGTTACAGCTAATTCGTCAGAGGGCCAGATTCCCATAAGGTCTGTGCGGAGTTCTTTATCTGGATGAATTTTATTCAACAAATTAGCTGTACCCTTAGCGCACTCATCATTCTTAAAAAAATTGTTATTATTTCCGCGATCGTATACACCATTATAGAGGAAATATATTCAGCAGCTTTCGGCCACAATTGCGATTTGGCGAAAAAAAGTATTTTACATATGTTTTTGCATTTGAGTCGAATTCGAGAAACAGTTATTAGTTTTACTAGGCTATGAAACACCAGCCGCGGCATTAAATCTGCTTTTCTGCCGTGTGAAACATATAATTTTTTCTTCAAATTTGTTCCAATTCCACGCAAAATCGACTAATTCATATTTAAATTGCGTTTCTTTATCAATATCCAAATAACTAAATTATTTCATCAAAGGTAACTTTGTCATTGTCAATTTTAATAACCAGTTTGATTTAAATTATTACTTCTGAGCCTGCCAAGTGTCATTAAAAGGCCGCTTTTAATGTCATTTGGAGAAAAACGTCTTTTTATCGATTCTTAAGAACCTTAAAAATTTCAATCAAGTAAATGAGGATGAAATAACAATTTGAAACGGAATTGCATGTTATTTGTTTGTAAACAGTTAGATCATTTAATTCCTTGGCAATGATAATTGTTATCTTTGAACAGTTGCATTGTTAAATCTTATTTTTATTGATTGAGTGAATAAATAGTGATTTCCCAACTTAAAGTTCCAATATCTCGAAAACGATTTTATAGAATTCATTAATTTTTGTTGGTTGATATTAGGAAGGAAAATACCAATCAAATGAGGTATCACTTGCCATATGTTGCCATTTAACAATTTAGGGGTGGCGGTCTCAGCTCCGAGGGATGGAATGTATTTCGGGTAAATTACATCGAGAACGATGTTCCCTTCGAAAATATAGTTGGCGTGTCCGAGCATTTTTATATAATTCGGTTCTGCCGACCGACAGAGCCGCTGTTTCGTTTTCAATTGCCCACTCTGTATAGAAGAACTGGCTAATATCTCGACAACTATTGAATTATATGCCAGATGACCTTGCAACGGTTTCAAGTCCAAATTTGCAATTGCTTGTTAGGGCAAATAAAAAGTACTGAGTACGCTTCATATGAAAAATCAACAAATGAGCACCAAATATTAATAATGTTCAGTAGGCTCTCATCTATGACACAAAAAAAGTCCCGTTAACATATGTTACAAATAAAATAAACAAGGTACCAGCAAAAACGATAAATTCATGTTTCAACTACAGTGTGTACTGTTTTCGAAAACATTCAATATTTTGTAATAGTATCTAGAATGTTGCATCTGAAGTTAAATCCGACAGGAATATTGGCATTTGAACTAAATGGCTGCCAAAAACGATTTGAAAATTCAAATATGCCAAAATAACTATATTTCCCATTACCTCTATTTTGCTAAAGGAACTAAACATACTCGCAAATTAAAAGAAGTAAACTAAACAGAACATGCTTGCTAGAATATTCAGCCAGTTGCAGTAGATTAAAAAAACTAACGTAACTAATTATATGAAATGCTTACCCTGTCCCAGACCAAGAGCACCATAAACTCCAAGGTACAGATCTCTCCGAGATGTATCGTTCTGAACACCAGCCGAATCATCCGCCCAGAGTCCCAACCACACATTCGATCCTACGCTGAAACCTTGATAAATTAAATTCAATACCAATGTTGCCAGCATGAACAATAACCCGATCGACTTCAAATAGTGCTTGTATACGGCCCAGCTCACATTTCCAACCTCTGCCTTTTCCACTTCAATCAGCTTTTCACCCAGTTTAAGTACTTTTGTGGAATCTTCTATGACGCTGGACCGTTTTCTCAAACTCTTTTCCGCACTGTCAGTGGATTTTTGGCGTTGTAAAGAACCATTGCCGATACGATCTGAGCCGGACTCGGAATGAGATTCGGATATACGAGATCTGTGTCTAACCAATCTTCGATTGACTTCTTCTGATAGGGGGGTGTCGACAAGTTGATCTTTGAGCTCGTCAAGTTCTAGAAAGAAGAAACGTATATTAGAGAAAACGGCCAAATAAAATATACCTTTTTACGCCGACGCCGACGGGAGACGTTTTACGATGGTGATGTCCGCTCCCAAATCTGCAAGTAAAGTCGCAGATCTGCGTAGAGAATGCTGCCAGTAGGTTGTAACTATGCTTGATATCTTTCCAAAAGTTTTTTTGGCTACTAGTTGAGAAGTGCATTTTTCTTTTTTATAAAATATAAACAACCGGCACTGGTTGACATTGCAAGGGCGGCCAATGTAATCCAATAAAATGTATTGTTCCTTCTACCAGTAATAACAAAATTTCTCAATATTTTTGTCTTTGTATTCGGCACCTTGACAATGAGAGATGTATTTACTTTTTCAATATTATCAAGTGTCTTTTGTCAATTCATCTAAACGTAATGCACCCGCAAATCCAAAGATAAGGTCAAACAATAAAATTCAGTTGAACATGCATATGAGTAGCTATTGTTATCTTACTTTAATCATTAAATACTCGTTACCTTCTGCTATTGACAAGAAAGTTTCAATTTGGTCAAGACTTTGGATTTTTTTGGCTGGTATTCTTGCGAATTCCTTACTACTACTACTACTACTAAATATGACAAAACACTGTGACCAAATATTTATTTTTTCTTAATTTTTGTGTTCTCACCAGCATAAAAAATAGTATGTACACCTCAGGACAGAATGCTATTTTTCCTTCGGTACTTTGTACGTCTCGGGCTTCGCCATCGAGCTACAAACCACTCCTAGGGAAAAATCTTGCATTTCTGTACCTTGATGTATAATGTGCTATAGTTTAATTAACCCCTTAAATCCATAAAGACCAAAACATATCATTAGTTACAATTTTTGTACCTGTACCTGTCTCTTTTCATACACCCATAACAGAATTAATGATTTATTATTAAAAACAATTTTTGTATGTAAACTCTGTTTACGTGCAACAAAGCTTTTTTTGTAAAATTCTCGACAAACACCTTGACTTTGGTTGTTAGATGCTGCAGATATTTCACATGAAACTGTTTGCTTGTCATTATAAAGGAACTTTTTATTTTCAACAAACAGGTGAGAAGTTTCAACTAGGCACACAAAAAAACTAAAACTGTATTTGAAGATCCCAAATAGAGTCTGCCTGTGGTAAAAAGGTGATTGAAAGCCTACACACAAAAAGATTACTGAAGCCCCTCTGGAACCCACTCAAGAGGGGCCATTCCAGCCGTCCTGAAGATGCACAAGGGTTCCGTTTCTCACAAAGCTCGTTCTGCTTGGTTGAAAAATATAAATTTGCATGTTCCATATGCATATGGTGTTACATATTGAAGATAAATACAGCAAGGAAAATGATCTTGTAAATAATTACGAAAGCATGCTGATAAATGCAAATGAAGTGACTGAAGAAATCAACGCAGATTCTAATTTTCCTCCTCCTGGGAAATTCTGACCAATGAAAAAACTAAAGCATAATGACAACGAACAAGATGATATTGTGCTAGAACCAGAAGGAAATCTTAAAATTAATGTTTTTATGAAATTTTCAATATTTGAAGAATTAGCACTATTGAATGATGATGATGATAATATAATTGGATCACGCAACCATCATATCAAAAATCATTGAAGAGATTTGCATTAACTTACAAATGAGTCTAACTCAAAATCAGGCACTGACAGTGTTGATCTATACAATGAAAAGCTTTCACTTCAGAATAGAAATATTCTCATTGAATTTTACTGTACAAGTTTTCGAAAACGAGGCACCTTTTTTTAAAGGAAGCAAGACATATCAAAATGAGCCATTTTACAAAAAAATATCGATTCTATAAAAGTTGTGAAACAACGGAGAAATCATCAATTGAGTAAAATCAATAGAGGTAATTTTTGGCGAATTTAATTATTTTGATGACTTTTACATACTGTCAAAAAAGATATGACTAAATGCAAAATATCAGAGATATCTTCAACTAAAAATTGTGGGCACTTTCACAGAATTGACTTATAATAATTTGCAGCTCCGCTGTTTTTTGATTATATATATAATTTATCATAGTGTGGTATATTTTCATGAGTTAAAATATATGTCAGCTTTGAAAACCCTCTGCATTCGCAAATAACCTTATAATCGTTAACCAAGTTAACTTCGTCAGTAGGATTACTAACCAGATGTATTTATATCAATTCAATCAATTATATTATTAACATATGTAACATACGTGTGTCCTAAAGGTAAACATACTTGTGGAGAGGGCTAATCACAACAACCCGGAAAAGGTTAGTGATTACGTAAGTTCGACGGCCTTATGCGTACTGCAGAATTATTTTATCTTTCACGATAAATTTTTTCAACATCAAGGCTATGGGTAACTGTCTATTATTTTTTATGGTCAATCTTTTCATGAGTAGGTTCGAAACGGTTTTCAAGTTATGAATTTTCCGAGAATTTGAATCAGGTATGTGGACGATGTATTTTGTTTTGAATGCGAAAAACCAATGTATAGAACACTTCCTGGACAGTATTTGAACAAATAATATTCAGTGTGCAGATGGAAGTTGGATGGACAGGTGCCATTTTTGGACACATTGGTTATCAGGATTGGAGAACGTGTGGAAATAGACATTTATAGGAAACCAATTAACACTAATTCAGTTGTGTTTGAAAAAGCTATAGGCATAGCGAAACGCGTCACATGTTATAATAGTAATATATTGTGGATATTTAAAAACAAGTGTTTTTATTTAATTCTAAGAAATTACATTTGATCTACGATGAAATGTTCGATTTCTTAGTTTGTTAAGGACAAAATAATCTTTCATGTTAATATTTACCAATTTTCTTTTTCGCATGTTTCATGTCTTTAATGTTAACATATTTATATGTACATACAGGGTGGGACAATAGTGCATCAGAGTCCGACTGCTCCAGTTTTATGAAGGCTAGGAACATGATTCAAAAACAAAAGTAAACTAGACAACAAAGTCTAAAACCAGAAATGATTGCCGAAAATACAGGGCGAACCTAGAATATTCTACAGAGTCGAGTGCTTTTTTTTAAAGTATTTCATTGATTGATTGTAATATTTCTGAATCATTCTCATCCCTAAAAATTATATAGGGTGGCCGAAAAACTTTTCAATTCAGAATTGAATAGTCTCAATTTTTTCAATTCGTGGGGCCTGAGTGGAACTAAATGAATATGGATGTTAGCGAGTGCTATCAGTAGTATGTTGAAAATGTGCGTCAGAGCTATCTAATAGTAAAATACAAACACACTAACATACCTCCTAGTTTTATTTCAGAACCTATAAAGAAGGAAAATTATTAGCACTCAAAATAGGATTTAACTATGAACTTCGCAAAATCCGCGATACTGTCTACAAAAATACATTTAATGGTACTGAAAATTGGAGTTTATTCCTCAAAACACTCACCTTCTGCGGTTTCAGCATTTTCAGAGATATGCTGGAGTAAGAATTCCGAAAAGGCTCCTTTCCTGTCCAACAATTCTTGGTAGGTGCCACTTTCAGACACTTCGCCGCTTTTTAAAACGAGTATCTTATCCGTCTGTGGCAAATAAGTGATAGCGTGCGTAACCAATACTCTCGTTTTATCCTTCAACATTCCGTCAGGACCAATAACTTTTTCGAAAATATGTTTTCCTACGTGGCTATCAACAGCGCTCAGAGGATCATCTAAGAAGTATATGTCGGCGTTTGCGTATACGGCTCTAGCTAAACTCACTCTCTGTTTCTGACCACCGGACAAGTTGATTCCCTTCTCCCCTATTTCCGTTTGATCTCCAGCTGGTAACATATCCAAATCTGGCTTGAGAGCACACGCTTCGATGACGTTATTGTAAAGCGACTTATCAAGAGGTTTACCAAACAGTATGTTATCTTTTAGAGTAGCGTTTTGAATCCAAGCCTGCTGAGATACATAAGCGACACTTCCGTAAGTATTTACCCTGCCGGACGTTTTGTCCATTTCTCCCAAAAATGCAGAAATTAAACTCGATTTTCCCGAACCCACCGTTCCCACAACAGCGGTAAGAGTCTTCTTCTTCAGGTGGATGTTAATGTCCTTCAAGATCGGATCATCTCCCCAAGAGAATGTCCCGTTTTCGATCACAAGAGGCTCTGCTAGAAATCGAGTACAAGTTATTCATTTTGTAGATATTTAAAAATGTCTAAAATACCTTCAGAGACTTCGTGATAAACATTATCTGGACTCAACTCCTCTGCATTCATGAATTTGTTGATTCTTTTTACCGATACCCAAGTCTATGTGTAACAAAAAAACTCATTGTAACTAGGTAAGGCGATTATTCAAAAGTGAAAGCCATAATTCTTTCAGAGAATGCGAGTTTTAACAATTAAGTGAAGTTAACAAGAGATTCAACAGGTTTTCAACATTTGTTATCTTACTTTCTAAACCAGAGTATATCAACTCAAATTCAAAGGGTGTTAGAGATATGACTGCTGTAATTTCAACTGATGTATACTTTATTTAGCAGAACTAACCGTAGATTTTTTGCTTTATAAGCACATTGAATTCAATGCTTTCTTTATAAGGCGAGTCGAATTTATAGGGATAGTAGAATACATAACATGTATATCAATGAATTACTATGGCATCGATATTTCCGTTAGTTTTTCAGAGAAGACATTGATTATTCAACATCCATCTATTAAAATGGATGGGAGATTACATTAAGTCAGGGTTAAAAACTTCACATCAGCACAAATTCTAGGGAAATCAGGTGTTCCCCAGAGATCAATTTTCTTCTGTTCGACATATTTACTAACTATATCGTTTTGAAAGCTCTGAAACTTTTATCGAAAGATCAACTTCGACCACAGCTTGAATTTTCACAAAAATTTTTAATCTCTCTATTGTCGAGTATACTGTAAACTGCTATAACCTGACATCACAAATTTTGTTTTCTCGCTATTAGACTCAAGAATATTAGAGTTACACCCATATTTAGTAGATTACATAGTTTAAAGTGTACATCAGGTAGTCTATGTCATGAGAACAATAATAAAATATGAGGATGTCATTTCCAAACATGAGAATTTTACTTTTGGTTATCAACCTTACAGAAAATGTCAATTCTACAAAGGAAGAAGAGCAAAGGCCCAAGATTACTACCTTGCCGTACTCCTTTACTATTCATCAGTTTAGTGGAATTGATACTAGCATAATTCCTCAATTTCTAAATCATTCTTTATTAATCTACTGTTTCTAAAACTCGCTACAAATCTAAGAAAACTGTTCCGAATCATTTTATTTCAATCCAAGCAAGTATTCCAGTTGAAAGCAGTATCTTGAGAGAAATTTCTCAACTAGGCAAAGATATGAAACCAGTAAAACACGTCACGTTTTTTAAAATTCGGATTGCCATATCTAGAAATCAGTGAAGTTGAAGGTAGGTATATTGCATTCACATAATATTATGACTTTCACTTTCACATAAATATACACTAAAAATTAATAATTTCAAATTGCAAGCTGAGTTATTGATAGATATGTAGGCGTTAAAAAACAGATCGAGTCATCTTCTCAAATGAAACAGATTGCATTTCAAAATTTTCTTATGTAGGAGCACCAATATTTGTAGCAAGAAGAAAATACGCATATTAGTCCATGAAATGAAGGCTCTTCTGAAGTTGATTTGTGAAAATGTGAAAAGAAACATTATGCACAAAAAAATACACCAAAACATGGTAAAACTTTCTAAAATTGTTCAAGTAATGCTTTCTGTTCACATGGACACAAAGACAGTAACATACCTCATCATCATAAACCTAATTTTTCACTATAAATTCTAAAAGTATATTAAAAGGATTTGAAAAAATATTACTGAAATTGGTCATAGAATCAGAGGTAGTCCTGTCGAACATGCATAGTCAAACGAAGTATAAATAAATAATTTCTCTTACTTGTATTAAATTTGAAATCATCATGGGTAACATGCTCAGCGGAAACCGTATGATATTGAATAGAGAGATAGAAACAAATGCCTTATTTGCATCTAACACATTATTTTCATCCACCAGGACATATGTAGCGAAAGTCACTAATGAGACCTAGAGCATGCACAAGAAAAAATATGACAGACACTAAATATAAAGCATGTTGGAAAATGTCAATGTCGAGTTACAAGTAAACACCACCTCATTACTCGAAATGCATATTGCAGATCCCTTGTTAAAATAAAAACATGAGTTATAAAAAGCTTTGTCTATGATCATCAAAATAAAAAACAAATAAATTCAACAACTTCGAAATACTTTCCAACGTGTTAAAGTCAGCATCATAATTAATTATTTTTTTTGCTGTCTTCTTCAGTAGCATTCGAATTCACAGAGTTTTTGCTTAAACAATTTTTTTTGGTGATTAAAAAATAATCACATCTAACTCTTCCAAATTCACAAACGATATATTTTTCACTTGAACAAATTCAATTCAATCTAAAAAACTAAACCCATATCTTTTATAAACTAGAATCGTTTTTTTAATTAAATGTCGATAAAAATTCGTAAACCTCTTGTAATCTAGTTTCATAAAATTAATGTTAAACTAAATGTGGTTAAATTTTTCACTAAGAACACTTTTAGTTTTAAAGTGTATATATGTCAAATCAACTTACAGCAAAAAATCAATTGGGGGTTAAATCGTGAAACCTAGATGGCCAGTGCTTTTCTGAATTAACCTTTCATTTCTAATAAACTATGAAAAAATGCACCTCTGACTGGTAACACAAATTCACACAATAAAAAAATTCCTGGTAGTTTAAAAATTTTTGCATAAATCCTCTTTCTTGAAAAATGTCAAATTTGACAGATAAAGCACACCACGTTATTACTTTGCGAGTATCATCATGTTCTAATTTTTCAAGCAAAAACTTTTTGTGAAATGAAATCATACTAAAATCCCTCTGTTAAAAAAATGTTTCCATGATGCGGACTTCACTGTTGGTGCTTTATATGTTTGAACGAAAATCTCATCGAGAGCGAAAATATACGAATTCAATCATTTGTGAATGAAAGTGAAGTGAAGGAAGTTGAGTTGATGATTAACACAAAGCCTTCTGTATAGAGATATGTTGACACCAAGGCCACTGGAAGAAATGATCAACTTCATGAATTGCAACTACGTGAGCATGGAAAAATGTTTTGTTAAAAATTCATGGAGCGCTTTAGTGCCTTGTCCCCTTCTTTGTCATTCATTACCTCGACAACATAAACCAGCAACATGGGCAGCAGCGCCATCGGCATCGACATTATTGCAAATAGTGAAATAGATTTGAAGACTAGCACAGCCGACAAAACATTTTGTGGATCACTGAATATGAAGGTCATCAATGTGACGAAAGTCACCTAAAGAGGCCATAAAAATAATTGCGAAAAATCGACAGAAAATCATAAATCGTCATTTTTAGCGAATAAGTTATAGGCACTACAATAATAGTTAAGAATATTTGAAATACTTATGGTTAATTTTATTGTTACTTGTAGAATCTTATAAATCACAGAGCATGTAAAATCTTTGGAATTCACACAGGAATTCAATAATAAAAAATAATTTAAAATTGTTTTTTTTTATGTAGGGTCCTTCAACGTGAATCCCCTAATAATTATTATTCTACACCATGTGACTTACTGATTCTGGCAACCTCAGAGTCTGATGGGTGAGTTGCCTTCAAATAGTCCAATTTTGTACAGGTTTACGTCCAGAGAAGCCCTGTTTTAAAATACTTTTTTGTTTCCCTCTATTCTGGTATGACGTAAATTATTCAATTTTATGAAACTTGCCTACGCACCATCTCATTGGCCGCGCACAAAGACAGAGATTCTGTTTGAAAGAATTCTGTGACCAAAACCAGCGCAGAAACACTAGATTTATTGTTTATAGAGAAAAAAGTTAGTCGGTGCCTGTGGAAATCGCGTTTGATACAATCGCGCGAGACATCTAGCCCGATAACGACGAACGAATTCGTACGGGTGTATTTTCTGCCTAGGTTCGATACAATCGCGCGAGACATCTAGCCCGATAACGACGAACCTAGGCAGAAAATACACCCGTACGAATTCGTTCGTCGTTATCGGGCTAGATTTCTCGCGCGATTGTATCAAACGCGATTTCCACAGGCACTGACTAACTATCATTTTTCTTTATAAACAATGCTGAAACTGAAATGAATGGACTCTCGAGTTTACCATTACAACGCTGGATAGGATGCACGTGTCAAAATTATATTTCAGAGCCATCTATCGGATATTCAATAAATCACATTTTACGAACTGATCAAATACATATGTTAAAATCAAGAAAAGACGTGACTGGAGACTCGTGGACTAGCGAACTCTAGTGATGGTCTCCATTTGAATCCAACTGAAAGTATGTAAGATTGGCCAACTATCTTTTTTCTCTACAAAACATTACTAGATCTGGAAGTAAGATCCGTGATCAAAGAGAGATAACTTGAACCATTTGCAAATAGAAGGCAGTCATGAACTAGAAATGTCAGTTTGAAGTTAATTTTAATTAGAAAACTAAATATTGGAAATTCAAACAAAAAGAAGTATTCAAATAATAAATAATAAGAAAGATTAGAATAGATGATTTCTATTGTTGCAAAATTAATTATCTAAGAAGCTGAAACTGATTTATTTGTGAAATTAAATATTATCATAGGACGGTCTGGGGTTTACATTTTTAAAAAGGTTAATTCACAGAAACAACATAATCGGGCTTATTCTATGGAACTGACAGCTGAGAAAAGAATGAAGTTGATAAAAAAACTTGAGAGAAATTCACAATAATATAGAAATTCGTAATGAAATGTTCACAAAAGTCGTCCGTATTTTCCAGTATAATCAATTGAATTTGAACTAATGCGGAACTTTTCAGTTATAGAAATTATTTATATATGACTACTTTAAACTGTTTTCCGGCTTTTGCATTTTTTTCTAACGATTCCCTACCGCAAGTAACTAGCTTCTTCCATCACCAATGTTCCATAGAGTTAATTTCAAATTTTTTCTCCTATAAAATTATTTTCATGTCCATGTAACCTGATCTGGAATATTATCCTTTCAAGTCACTTGAAATATCTAGCCAGTATAATCCTATTCCCACCTGGCTCTTCAAAAATATACACAGATGCTACATTCATAATTAGTATTATAGATCCAGTGTATCAAACTGGGCCTGAGTGCCCAAACATTGGCATGAGTTCCTCTACTGTTGCTATTCAAAATATTGATACCAGGCAAGCTTAGAGTTTTTGACATCTAAAGATACTTGACCTCCCTGATATCGTAAGTGCTTCGGCTTGGAGTAAGTTTTACAGTACTATTCCTCCCAATAAAATCTCTTTACTTAAATAAAAAATATTTACTACACCTGCTAATGATAGTTATCAAAGATAATATAATTGGTCTTGGGATAAGGGTAAACAAATTGGAATTTAATTTATTTGTTCATTTATTTAGATGGTGACTTAGCTTTTAGGTCTCTACAGCTATTGGAACTTCTGCCAGCTAGCTGAGAATCTAACCAAGTATTGAAAATCCGGCTCTAAATGGAGTATATTCTTATAGGAACTGAAAAAAACAATGCTTTCCAAACAAACTGATCACCTGTAATAATTATTTAGTTCTATCTATTATAAAAAAATTAGAATAATAATTTTAAGATGTTTTTGAATTCATCATCTGGGATTTATATTGTAATCTAATCTATAGAAGGGTGGGCCATATAATAGCAGAATTATTTTCGTGATAATAATAAAGGAGAAACATGTAAAACCCATAAAACAGAGAATCAATTATTTATCAGAATGAATTTTAATAAGACTCAAATACAGCAGAACGAAATGTGTAAAATTAATTTATAATCCGAAAAGAAATGTATCTGATGTGAATTTATGAGAACCGATAAAGTTTCATAAGCTTAAGCCATAAGAACTAGTCATTGATCTGAATTCGTTAAAAAACGAGTGTGAATGAAATAAAAAACACAATAACCTAAGCTGTTCATAACATTAAATAGTCAAATTGAAAAACTAGCAAAATACAATTTCATCGATTCATTTGATCCTATCTAAAAACGTAAAACCAACCGAAAATTAATTTTTTAGTAACGAAATGTGTAAGAAATAAAATGATCAGAATCGAAATCTAGCAGAAAGTGTGGAAGAGAAGAGCTCGTTATAAAACTAGTTCTATTATCTCCTAGATGGTGCTGACTTGTGACCATTGGACAAATCTAATCGCGTCTCACGAATTTATAACATTATGAATGTTCCTTTCACAATTTATTTGAAAATTCAGTTGCTGGCTAGTGAATTTCAAGAATATTGGAAGAATAAGCATCAAGGTAACGAACAATAACAGAAATGAATGAATAACTACGGTCAATATTCAGTATTTCAGTAATTGTGTTCTATGAACCTTCGGTGGTTTTCGGGTTTGCTAGTCCTAACTGATTCTGATCCTAGCTCATTTCTTCTTGTATTGTGTTAGGAATCGCACGTTAAAAGGTAAGACCTCGTTAATCCTTAGCTCGCACAAGTTTCGACTTCTGAGGGCTGTCGTTCGTAGGGGCATGACAGCTGGTTAACGGGAAAAACAAAACAACAAACAATTGTGCTCACCCTAATAGGGGGCGTGACTTCATTAAGTCTTGATTCCGTTAATTCGCATATCTGTTTTTGTTTTTGGTTTCGATTCTTATTTCTTGTACCTGAAATAGGTTTTGTTTTGAACTCTCTGAGTACCTACCTCCAGACAAATTCATACTTTTTTTGGAAGTTCTGGTAATACATTCAATGTGAGCCTTGCCATTTAGGTATCATTAGGTGGTGAATCAGAAAAAAAAGGAATGTAATCGCACGCTGCGCCATCACTAAAAGAGCAGAGCAACCCGCGATCCACTTTCTAATGGTTTTCGGTTCTCTCTCTACATTTCGATTTTATCATTAATTTTTCTAATGAATTTCAATAAGTCAATTTTAGATCTTGTGATGTATGATTTTAATTATTAAGACTTTCGAATATTATGATTTGTCAACAATATTCTGTTATGATATTTTGTTTTTGTGACTTGCTGGTTTGATTGAATATCCGTCTTCACATTTTCGTTTGTTCTCATTTTATGGTATTACAGATTTTACTTTTTGTACTGTTCAGTTCATCGAATTTCGGTTTTTGAAGTCTGTATGATAATTTCGGATTCTAGCATAACTCGTTTTTAATGAAAGTTGGTTTGTTGTTACAATGTTACTGTTTGTTCAATTTTTTTCCATTTCTTCAAAGTTACATCTTATCCAGTTCGGTTCTCAAGAATATCGTTACTGCACTTTGTTGGTTCGAAACTTTCAACTCATAGACAGTGTCAGTTTTACATTTTACCGTTCTGATAGTATATATGTAATCTAAAAAAGTACCTACAAAACTTACTTCAGAAATAATGTTCCATAAAATTCCAATACGTTTATCCTCATTCCAAAATCTAATTAGGGGAACATGTTGAACTGAACATATATTCAAACTCTTCAAAAGTGATCTGTTGATTACGTATACCAAAAAAAAATATTTTCTGTAAATCGACTCCATGTAATATTGAAATACAACTCACAGGTCACTTGTTGAGTCTTTACACAATTTTTATGCAATAACAAGTAATACCTAAAGTTGTGAGATGGTCACTTCAATCAAATACTACATGTCAAACTCGTATCAGCTTGAAAACAGGTAGAAACTAATCAACCAGTTTGATTGAGGTTGAACAGTCTCTTTTCAAAACAGCACCAAAGTCTCAACATCATATTTGACAGTTAATTTTCTTTTGATACTGATACGATCCGAGACAATAAGCAATGAAAAAAAAAACATAAGAAAATTCGAAACACTATTGAAAAAAAAACAAGAGCTTACCAAAAACGGAGCACATGACCAGATGAAGGAAGTTCCAGCATTCAAATATGCCGCTTCCTTCAAAACTTTAATTTCTTTATTCCTGATTTTCAATACTTGATTTTCAAAACTCGGTTCCCAGGCGTACAACTTCAGTACTTTGATTCCATTCAAAATTTCATTCATCAACTTGACGCGCTCGTCTTTGTTCTTCATCTGCTTGACTTGCAGAACCTTGACTTTGTTAGCGATGAATCCGTTGACGGGTATCAGAATTATCATCACTGCCAGACCGGCGAGTACCGATGGACCTAACTCTTGCCACAAAAAGTAGAGAGAGAGGCAGATTTGTAGCGGGGCAGACCATATCATGTTCAGATACCCTACCAAGTCCATGAATTTTTGTGCATCTACTGCCATTAAATTGACGATTTCTCCCACTGTGCTTTCTTTGCGTGCGCTGTTGGAAATCCTCAATGCTTTTCTATAAATGGTCGACACCAAGACTGTTCGAATTCTCATTCCAATGACGAACATTTTGTTGAAATATTGGGCTAGGAAGAGGGTTTGTATGGTAGCCGTCCCAAATAGTAGCGCAGCATAAAAATATCCTTTCCATGTTTCCTGTCCATCTTTGACATATAAGATTAAAAACCTGCAAACCAGTTACATTTCTTCAAAAGGGGTAGACCAGGAACAAATTGATTTTGTTTTGGAAATTGAATTGGGCATTATGAATGTGAAATGTAATGCGAAATTTTTGCGGTTTCCATTACCTTTAACCTACAATCGAATCCTGTGTTTACGTTATTTTTTGCATTATACCGGGTAATTCAAATTAAAGGGCCATCATTGTCATTTCAGAAACTATAAGAGATCCGAAGATGGTTAAATTTGAGCAAATTAGCGCATCTATGTGATCAGCAATATGTCGTCAAGAAAGTTTCAAAATTCCGAGTATATCCGGAGATATCTGGAAAAAAACGAAATTATGAAAAACCATTATTTTTTTTGGCGTTATTTGATGAAAGGTATCAAAATAAACAGCACATTTACTTTGACATTTTGTTCCCGCTCTACGACGGTATTTTCAGATCTACCATTCGACGTTTCGTCTCTTGGCCACTATCATCAACTTTATTTTTTCTTATGGGCGTCATATTGAACTGTCACAAATCAAAAAAGTTTTTCATTCCGATTCCAACAAAGTATAATATGCGATATATTGTTATGTCACAACGTTATAATATATATTTCACAAAAAATGGAATTTTCAAATAGGCTGTGACTCTGTCAAAAACACTTGTTAAATGAGTTGATTCGTTGTTACACGTCTGCTGTCACAATTTCAAAGTGATTATAAACGTAAAATGTTTTTTTTCAAGGCAATAAAAACGAGATATGATGAAACTGTTTTATAAATCAGACAGTAATACTGCCGTCCTTAGCAAAAGTGCAGTATCTACAAAAAATATGACTATTGCTCTCCTCCCCCCTAGAAAAATCCGTGGACTTGCAGCTTCGGCCGAACTCAGCAGATCCATATTTTAAAAATAAATTTTTTTTTATTTAATATAGCCAAATTGTAGAGCCTATTTTAGGCTAATTTATTACCCTATTTAATTTTTTTACTCTTTTCCCTCATGGAAACACAACATTTTTCAGCGATTCGAAATAGTGATATTTTAGGAATATTTTTTGCTTCCCGCGTTAAAAAAAAACAGGATTTATTTATTGATTCTCGCATAGGCGATGATGTAATTATTCTTAGCTATAATTACTTGACTATTTGACATGTCGAAACGATGATAACCATCGAATGATCGATGAATAGCCAACATTGAATTTTTTTTATCAATGTTTTCTAGCTAGCAAAACCACAGGTTTATTTAAAAAAACGTTGATAAAAAAAATTGGCCGTTCATCGATCATTCGATCTTAATCATAGTTCCGACATGTCAAATTGTGTAGTTTGGAATAATCACGTAATCGGCTATGCGATAATCAATAAATCCACTTTTTTTCAAAAACGCGAGGAGCGAAAAGTATGAAACTAGGGTAATGAATTAGCCTAAAAATAGTCCTTGAATATTACTATGTCTAATCTCTGAAAAATGTTGTTTTTGCAAAAAATGGTTCTGCTGAGTACGCCCGAAGCTAGCAAAGCCACAGGTTTGTTTTAAAAAACGTTGATAAAAAAAAATCCAATGTTGGCTATTCATCGATCATTCGATGGTTATCATCGTTTCGACATGTCAAATAGTCAAGTAATTATAGTTTGAAATAATTACATCATCGCCTATGCGAGAATCAATAAATCCGTTTTTTTTAGAAAACACGGGTAGCAAAATATATGAAACTAGGGTCGTTAATTAGCATAAAAATATTCCTGAAATATCACCATTTCGAATCGCTGAAAAATGTCGTGTTTCAAAAATGGATTTGCTGAGTTCGGCCGAGGCTAGCAAAGCTACTGATTTTTCTATGAAAGAAAAGAGTAAAAAAAAATGAAATAGGGTAATAAATTAGCCTTAAATAGGCTCTACAATTTGGTTATATCAAATCACATTTATTTATTTATAAAATATGGCTCTGCTGAGTTCGACCGAAGCTAGCAAAGCCACGGATTTTTCTATGAAGGAGGAGGGCAAACAAATTACGATATATGGTAATAAATTAGCCAAAAATTATGTAACCCAGCCCGAGTCGAAATTCGTGTGTGGCTTTGCTAGCTTTTTTAGTATAGTATCACATATTATACATCGTTTGAACCAGATTGAAAAACGCTAGATATTTCAATTAATAACATTTCAACATGACGCCCATAATCCATCACCAACTAACGCCAAAAAAAAAAGTTTTTTTACGGGTATCTCCGGATATATCCGGAATTTTGAAACTTTCTTAACAGCACATTGTTCGTCACATAGATGCGCAAATTTGCCCCAATTTAACCATCTTTGTATCTCTTATAGTTTCCGAAATTCCAATGGTGGCCCTCGATTACCCAGTATATACTACATTTACTACTAAAAATCAAAATTAATGAAAATAAAATCATATTCAATAAAATAAACATTTTAATATACAAACACAGGGTTTGCCACAAATACTTTATACTTTAGACTTTTTTCAGTGCCTCATTATTATTAAGAATACTTTTTAGTGATACGTCCACACTATTTCCAAAACTGCCAAGGAATTTGAAAAATATCATGTTGCTAGAAATGAAATATATAAAACTTTGAAGAATAAAGCTGACATCAGTACTCACCCTAAAACTTGTGGGCTGACAAATGTGAGGAGATCTTGGAAAAGCTTCAACAGCGCCCCAAAAAAGTACGTGGTTCCAAAACACCTGATGAGGGCTGGGAGGACTGACGCTCGTTTTTTCTTTGTGCTGGCAACAAAATCCACACTCATTGGATCAGATTTATATTTTGCTTGGGCAACTTGCACGGGGGAAATACTGCAATCGATTATTAATAATCTCAATATTTGTTTAACTTTCACTTCAAACTACCCAAAGGTCTACAAGAAAAGCTTAAAAAGCAAACACTGATGAATGCCAAATATTTATTATCAACAGGTTTCACAGTACTCCTCAGTATACTAATCTTCTTTCCAGTTTTTTTTTTTTCAGATAATTAGGAATGAAGAAACCAAAATGGAAAAACAATGAGAAATGAAGTAATTTCTATGACAGAAACTTTTTAGATTCGGTTATTTTTTTTTAATGACAATAACAAATTGTGATTGGCTTAAATAAATGTTTCTGAAATAATAGAGAGAGCAGTTCATAATAACGTCAGTCAGTAATAAAGTTGTCCTTATTTTGACATATACACACGCGCAATGTGAATCTGGAATAAGGACAACTTTATTAAAATACTGCCTGCCTTTATTAGAGGACGATTAAGGCTGGATTTAAAGTTCCTTCATTTTCACTTTGAGTGACAATTATATGACTTTTTCAACACAAATCGATATCGAAGCACCCTTTGGTAATTCTATCATCACAATAAGTATATCATAGTATAAAATAAGTTATGTAGAATGAAAAATTTGAGAAACTAAATTTCAGTTATAGGTTATGAATATCGAACGGCTGTGTAAATGAGGGACGAACAGACAAAACTGCAATTTCACTGTTCTTAATCACAAAATAGTGCCAGTCACTATTAAAATGAAGTTGCCTTTAATACTGGCTGGCGTTATTGCAATATCTAATGACAAAGAAATTTCTACCACTTCACAATTTAGATGTTTCTAAAAAATATGCTTTAGTTGTTCAACTGACAATCAAGGATGATCTTCAAGACAAGCAAAATTATTTCTAATACTCAGTGGGATGGAAAAATGATCCGATCAAATAACACAACCTAGATGAGTAACTCGCCACACAAGCATTAAAATTTGTGTGCAAGGAACATCTTCACCTAATGGCAGTGTCGTGCGTTGTTCACAGAAATATTGAGGTTCAATAAAATAGAAATAATAGAAACCCAATATGGAATGGAAACCTGAAATTATGATGGAAGAATCTCCACATGATTTTGAGAACAGCCGCTGCTCTAATTGACATGTTTTTTCTTCATAATTCAATCATTTTACTCTTTTCAATTCGGTTTCCCCTTTTTGATAGGAATCTAGAAAAAAAAAAAGGAAAAAAAACTGGAAAAAATACCCACAGAAAAAAAAAACTGAAAAAACCCCCCCGGAAAAAAAAACCCGGAATAAAAACCCCCGGAAAAAATACCCCTTTATGCGATAACAAATTTCAACTATGTGTCATGTTAAAGATTATTTTGCTATTACCAAGCAATAGCAAAATAACGGAAATGGCGAATAACGGTGACGTTATTTTTAATGGAAGTGATACAGCATAGGGCTGAATGTCATGATTTAAGGGATTACATTATGAAAAGATCTAACCTTCAGTACTAATTATTTAGTATTACTCATCTAGATTGTGTTACTTGATCGGAGGAAAAATGATTTTTGAAAAGCATAACATATTCAATAAATGGTGTATGTACTAGGCATTTTAAAGTGCCAAAGCAAAGCTGCTATAAGATGATACAGCAAATTAAAACAAACAAACAAACAAAAATTAAATGAAAAACGATACCTTTCAGCTTCTCTTAATGACTTTTTCCAATGTTTCTCAAAAACAGGAACCAGTTCTCTGGAACAATCCTCAGGATTCATCTCCCACAAGTCTTTTGTTTCCAGTGGTTTGCGAAAACCCTTCCATGCCAATGTATCAAACCAGCCAAACAGTAGACGTGACAAAAAACTAGCACTTTCCTCAGGGCATGGATTCTTGAATAAAATTTCATCAGTAATTCTGAATTGATTACTTTTCAATGGGATTTTACCTGTACTTTTGGATATTTTGTAAATCTTGGAGCTTGATCGGCAAAACAATTCAGCAAGAACATCAATACAACCAATGGATAGTATATCAAGTAGCTGACATAGAAGTAAAAAGACTCCGGTGGAATTTCATTGCGTTGCGCACTTCGAATTTCTGTTCGATACTGTGGAGCTCCACATAACGCCAAGAAGAACCAGAAGAGAAATAACAAACCTGATGTTTGCATCCCATATTTTTTATTGTATACAAGAAGTAAGGCTGAAAGACCCTGAAAAGCAGATGAATAAAGGTCAAACATGATTGAATTTTATCCAAACATGGGAAAAAATGTTGATTTATAGTTATTCAAGTAATAAGGAATGTAGAGAAGTGTTAAAAATTTTAGGTGAGGAAAGCAGGGCTTATTTCTTGTCGATAATTTTAACAGTAAATACGTTCTGTATTACTTATTAGGTTTCTTTCTGACTTTTTTATTTAAGGTTGCTTGGGCGCATAACTAGGTTAGGTTAGGAATAAACATATTACAAATATTGAATAACTATTTACATTTCCTTCAGTAAACAAATGATTTTGGCCATTTACATGTTTTGTAGCTAAGTATGTACAGGCTAATTACATGGTTGACAGCGAGAAAACCAAATGTAATACATTGAATATGTTTTAACAAGGGCCAATTTATGCAACTTGTCATTATCATAGTCACAATCATTATCACAGTTTTAGTCTCAATTATTGTTTTTAGGACTAAAACTAAGAAAATTGCATAAATGCTTCTACTGCAATGTACCTACAGTTTCAATTTCATTTCAAGATTAAGACAGTGATTGTGATTAGGACTATGACAACGACAAAGTTGCATAAATTGACCCTAAGAGCGATACTGGAACTGAAGAAATATATGATGATACTAGACAATGAAAATATAGATAAACAATATGAATTCAGAAGTGCAATTTCACGAATCCACAGCAAAGGGTATACTTACAAAACTGAAGAGTTTAATTAGAGGTGAATAAATGTCCACACTGTACACCTCAGTGTTATATTCAGAGGCAGATTTGAATGTAGTCACTATATCACTTAAAGTTAAAACTCCAAGAGTACCAGTAACACCAAGTTTCAGTAAATTAAACCAACTCCAAGGAACATTTCGTTTTTTACTGTTGAATATATAGAACACCTCTAAACTTGTAAACGTCCATAGAAAAATACAAGGAATCCACACTAGCACTGTTTTTTCAAAGCATTTAGTTAATTCTGGATCGGTTGTATTCCAGGTTAATGTCCGATTCTGAAACCAATAGAAAAAGTGTAAATCACTAATATTGAAAATTGTGTTATGTTCAGGGAATAACATTAGAACTATGAAAAAGGAAATACAATTTTTATTTCTATATACTTCTGGGAACTCCTCCTTTGGCAACCATTTGGAAGAGAGACCTACAGCAAGTGAGGACTAGGGGATGTGAAGACTTAATGAATAGGTAAAGATCAAAATTTCTGGATTGCAAATTTTTATTTCCATTTTAATGGCTTTCTACCTTGTCTGTTATACCACTGTTTGCTTGACGATCATGCTTAAAATACTAGTAAATAAAGGAAGTTTACTCATTACATAATATACTGTCATTTAAAAATGATTTGTTTAGAGGTTTTGTGACACTGCAAAAACATCCTGAACATTTGCTGAAATTGAAAAGTTGCTGAAACTGCATAATGATGATAAATAGGAGTGCAAAGTAGGTATATATTTTGGCAACCCACTAGGTTCAAGTTCTACCCTCGACTTTTGCCAAGTCCAAGGTATTTCTGAAGAATAGTAATCATAGCAACCTGGACTACTTGTATGAACAAAAATGCTTAATGAATCTGGTTCAAATGTTTGAAAAATGAATTCTTACCCAGAAAGGAGATCCGCAAAAGCTATCCATTGTGGAGTTGCTAATAAAATCACTGGAATTCGCCATTTTGCAGTAAGTTCAATTATTGTTTCTGAAAATGAAGAAAGGCATAAGTTTATCATTCACTTGACCCTAATTTATGAAGTTGCAAGTATAGTACCTATCCAATATCATGTATAATGCTAACGACTACTTGATATTTTTTTACTTCATCGAAATCAAAATATCACAATCCCAGTAATCACACTATACAACAATCATAAAAAATTAAAGAGAAATTGTCAATGTGAATTAAATGACATATATGAATAGATTGTCAATCACCATATCACAGGCACAGCAGTCGCTTTCCATTTGAGAGATTCAAACACCGGGGCCTCCAATTCTAGCTCAATCATTGGCTGGAAAATGACATCTGTCAAAATAGCAAGTACGGAATAAGAAGCTCCTGTGCTCGAAACTCTCAAATGGAAAGCGGCTAGTATACCTATAATCTGGTGTTTCTGCCGTATCGATACTTTTGTACTGAATTCAGTACCTTTTGAGTGCTTTCGATACATCAGTTCGACTATTTTTAAAACCAATATTATTCAGAACGTTTTAGAAATTTAATCTATGGCTCTATTTTATAACATAATATCCATAATTCTAGATTTTCAAGATGGAGAAATTTTATTTGAATCCTATCCTACTTCTTATTTCTCTGCTTTTTGGTTAATTGGCCCTTTTTAGGAGTGGGGACACAGAGCAATTCTTCTTCTTTAATACCAATCTGCTGTCAATTAATAACAGATGACAGCGTTAAAAGACAATAAAAGCACTGAAGAGTTTGAAAATGCGGCAACAAGGGAGAGGTCATTTCCATTTTCGATCGCGATGTTTGCGTTCCTGCACTTTCAAATTAGCTTGTTCTGAACAACATCCTCTTTTGCCAACTTTCAGTACGTTTCAGTACCTTTTCGTCGAAAATTTTACTACGGAGCAAAAATTCAGAGAGGCAGCACTGCATGGTGATCATCAATCATCCATCGTCCTTGTCCCCGTGTTATAAATGAGTTCCGTGTGTGTCAGTACCCTAATAACATAACTTGTTACCGTTAGGCCGGAGTCCCATACATCCGTTTAACCGACGGTACGATGATACGAAAATGTTCATATTGGTCGAAATTCAAATTTTATCTGTCCATATTTGAATTTCTACCAATAGAAACACCTTCGTATCATCGTACCGTCGGATAAACGGATGCATGGGACTCCGGCCTTACTCATGTAGACATGCACAGGCCGTGACGAAACATCAAGGAATAACGAAATACGGATTCAGGGACCACCATCCAACATTGGTGGCATGTGGCAAGTTATTTAACATGTGCGTTATATATTTTATTCATGGCATAATGCGCTGAGAAGAATGTTATTGTATTGTTAGCATAAGGAGATATATAAGATAAGATTTATCGCAACAAAAAACCTGCAACAGGCTGTTGTGCACAAAATAATGTGGTTGTGCTATCAGATTGATCACCAATCAGTAATTTTCATTAGTTTTGAATCCCATCTAAAATATTATGGGGTTTCTGTAGCAAGCTTTAATACAATCGGTAGTTAATCTATAAAATCAGCGGTAAAATATATCGACTACCTATATCGAGAGCTAAAACGTTCGGATCACTGATGTAGACCACGTTCTGTTCATCAAGAATAAAGTATTAAGGAAATATATTGCAATTTCATGTTAGAAACAGATGTCTCGTTCAAAAAAGATTAAAGAATTTTTCATTCCGAAAAAATATATAACACACACATGGCAAAGTGCCAATATACTTCTGCCAAAATTGACGAAAAATTCAATATTTTTTGAGGACTCTGAGAGTATATTGCTGAAATGCAAAGTATGACAGACTCGTAAGCATTTTCGAAAATGTGTGAAAGAATTTTTTTACTCCTCAAAAGCATCATAGCTTGGAAAGGTATTTTAAAGATTTTGATGAGTACCTGTACCTGGGAGGTACTATTCTGTAGATATTTACCTCATATCTACATAATGTATATAAGCTTTTATACTTTGTGAATCTTCGACAATGGAAGTATATATTTTAAATTGAAAATTACAAGAAAATTAAGTCTCAGTATGGAGTCATGTATTACCACTTTTTTCTACATTTATACATACATTAATATTATTAAAGTGCCAATTTTGGTTAATAGTTTTGAATAAATTAATATCGAAAGATAAGGTATAAATTTCCTTATACACAATGGTATGATTTTAAAAAGATGTCACCTGTGATGTATCAAACGAATTTTTCTTGATAAAAAAAAATAATGAATAAAAAATAGTGGAAAAGTAAAAAGTCTGCTCTTTATAAATCGTATCTAATCTATCAAAGAATTTGTGATAAAAGTAAATGAAGTCCTGCGGTTTCTTGGAAAATTGGAAAATTATGATCCATCTATAATCGTGTTCTTACTCAAAAGAAAGGTTTAGGAACCGGCAACCGGCGGAAGCACCACGTCCATTCGCCAGTTTCGCTAACTACGTAATTATAATAAAAGTGACGCAAGCCGCTAGCGGCAATGATAAAACAGAGCACTCTCTGTTCTGTACCTCAACTCTCACACAGTTCGTCGCCAGTTTCTATTTTGATGAGTAACCATAAGTCGCTGACGGTAAGAATATAATGGAAGATTTATCAATGTTATCAATAGTGAACGGAACGCTGACACCTTTTTTTCATCGATCTTTCTAGCTGTCGTCACTCATTTACAAGTCAACAATAAGATATTTAGTTACGTTTTATTTCCCGCAACGCTATCACAATTTCTATCGTTTTATTTCGTCATTTTCTGATTTGTTTTGCAAACTTCCTTTATTTGTTTATTTCATTTGCCACTTTTTATTACGTCTCTATGAGAAGTGATTGGACTATGTGTCATTCAAGACTGCACGAGTAATTTTTGTCGTTTAATTATTTGTTTGTCCAGGTTTTGGTGGCCCTGGTGCAATAGTTAGTTACATGTAGCATGTAGTCCTTGCAACAAACCCACTAAAAGAACTGAGATTGTCATCACATATTACAGAACACTTCCACTAGTGTGGTTGTTTGTGAAAGACGACAGATGACAGACAGAAAGAGCATGACGTTTGACATTTGACAAATACAATTGTAAATAAATAACAAATACTTTCAAATACAACATTGTAAAATAGTTTATTTACAGTTTGTGAATAGAATACTAGAAGTCTAGAAGATGATGACCGAAAATACTAAACCTATTTTTCTAGACGTAGATTCCACCATTGTTGAGAATAATCTTAGAATCATGGTTAGTAAAATTCTTCCCATTTTATTTCAAAATACTAATTATATTTTCCAGAATGATTCTAATGAAGAGGAGCTTAATAAATTATTTGGGACACCTAACTACCCTTCCAAACTTGTCATGCCAAGCCCAGGTGAGTGAATATATATTTCGTTAATTAAATGTACTGTTTCTGAATTTACACACACAATGGCACGTTCAGCTTTGTTCTACCCAGCCCTACCTTTCCAACAGCAATTGATTTTTACAGGTTTTAATCATAGGTGAACACAAATTGTATATTTGTTCATTATATTACCAAATGGTTGTAGAAAAAGGTATATTGTATCATGCTTTTTGACAATATTTGCTTATACCTTTATTTTTCTCTATTGATTGGCCTATATGTTCAGAATTTTTCAACAACTACTTACAAAAATGTATATGTCTGTATTTTATTCAGCTCTGAAAATTTACCACCCCACCCACAATAACAACAATATTTACAACACAAGAACTCATTCAGAATGTGGTATGATCTCACTTATTTTGAAATGTTTTGACGGACATAAGAAGTTGTCCAGTTCTATTAAATTATTCGAAATTCAAGTTCTTCAACATATTACGAAAAATTTACTTTACAATATCCTTTTATAATAAAAAAATAAAACCAGCTTCAAAAATCAAAGACGAATGTCTACACCACAGGCGGAACAATAACAAGTAAATAGAATTTTGCACAACTCCCATTGTACCTACCCTCACATAATTTCTACAGAAAAACCCAGTTTTAGGATCTACTTTCATATAATTTCAAATGGGAAACATATTAGAACGAATTTTATTACAGTATAGTATAAGTAATGTTATTAGGGTTTTTACATTTCGAGGGAATATGTTTAAAGAGCATTAATGGCATACTAGAATAAATAAAAAAAGGAAATTTGTACACATTAATTACAAATTTGCGTTCCAATCAAAACATTTTGTACTCTTCCGTGTTTTAGGAATGGAAGTGGGTTTAAGTAAAACCGCACCACAGAAACGGGAGTGAAGCTAGCCACATCCACAAAATACACTGAGAAAAATATATAGAAGAATAAAATAAATCATTATCTATGTTAATACGCGTTGTACATGTAATTTGATGGCAGGGAATTATTCTAGGGGTCAAATTTAATAAGTGAGTTGTGATATTATAGTTTGTTAGGCCGTCCAGGGGGTGGAAAAGGGGTGGATATAGAAAATAAATCATTATCTATGGTATAAGGTGGTCGGTGGATCAGCGGTCTGATGCACAGTCCGTTCGAAACTCCAGCATAGCGATAGTCGGTTCGAATCCGATGTAGGTACGAGAATTTTTCTCAACTACTTTATATCGGATTTGATAGGCGGCCGCATGCCTTGTTGAAAAGCAAGTGTATTGTGAGTTGTCTAGATGCCATTTTCGTCTAGTGCTAGCTTGGAGTGCACACCGACCACCCGAGGTGGTGCTGTAGGTTTTCCGGGTTTTCCTGCAGCTGAAAAGTGAATACATCACCTAAAACATCAGTAAGTCGCCCCGGAGCGCCACGGCAAATAATAATAATAGCCGTCCTCTACCCGCACAGGCTATGCCTTTGGGTACACTAAACGAGTGTTTATGAGGGAGTATTATTATTATATTATAATACGCGTTGTACACGAATTTTGAACACAGGAAATCAATCTAGGGTTCAAAGTTGATGAAGGACTTGTGATATTATAGTTTTTCAGGCTGTCCGAAGGGGTGGATATAGAAAATAAATCATTATCTATGGAAATACGAGTTGTGAACGAATATTGAACACGGAAAATCAATCTAGGGTTCAGGGTTGATGGGGTAGTTGTGAAAATATAGTTTGTCAGGCCGTCCAGGGGATGGAAAAGGGGTGGATATAGAAAATAAATCATTATCTATGGTAATACGCGTTGTACACGAATTTTGAACACAGGAAATCAATCTAGGGTTCAAAGTTGATAAGATAGTTGCGAAATTATAGTTTGTCAGTCCATCCGAAGGGGTGGAAAAGGGGTGGATATGAAAAATAAATCATTATCTATGGAAATACGAGTTGTAAACGAATTTGAACACGGAAAATCAATCTAGGGTTCAAAGTTGATAAGGTAGTTGCGAAATTATAGTTTGTCAGGCCGTCCGAAGGGGTGGAAAAGGGACGGATATAGAAAATAAATCATTATCTATGGAAATACGAGTTGTAAACGAATTTTGAACACGGAGAATCAATCTAGGGTTCAGGGTTGATAGGGTAGTTGTGAAATTATAGTTTGTCAGGCCGTCCAGGGGATGGAAAAGGGGTGGATATAGAAAATAAATCATTATCTATGGTAATACGCGTTGTACACGAATTTTGAACACAGGAAATCAATCTAGGGTTCAAAGTTGATAAGATAGTTGCGAAATTATAGTTTGTCAGGCCATCCGAAGGGGTGGAAAAGGGGTGGATATGAAAAATAAATCATTATCTATGGAAATACGAGTTGTAAACGAATTTGAACACGGAAAATCAATCTAGGGTTCAAAGTTGATAAGGTAGTTGCGAAATTATAGTTTGTCAGGCCGTCCGAAGGGGTGGAAAAGGGACGGATATAGAAAATAAATCATTATCTATGGAAATACGAGTTGTAAACGAATTTTGAACACGGAGAATCAATCTAGGGTTTAGGGTTGATGGGGTAGTTGTGAAATTATAGTTTGTCAGGCCGTCCGAAGGGGTGGATATGGAAATTAAATTATTATCTCTGTTAATACTATTTGTACACGTCTTTTGAACACGGGAAATCAATCTAGGAGTCAAAGTTGATAAGGGAGTTGTAAAATTATAGTTTGTCAGGCCGTCCAAAGGGGGGGGAAGGGGTGGATATAGAAAATGAATCATTATCTATGGTAATACGAGTTGTAAACAAATTTTGAATACGGGAAATCAATATAGGGTTCGAAGTTGATAGGGGAGTTGTGAAATTATAGTTTGTCAGGCCGTCCAGGGGATGGAAAAGAGGTGGATATAGAAAATAAATCATTATCTATGGTAATACGCGCTGTACACGAATTTTGAACACAGGAAATCAATCTAGGAGTCAAAGTTGATAAGGGAGTTGTGAAATTATAGTTTGTCAGGCCGTCCGAGGAGGTGGAAAAGGGGCGGATATAGAAAATAAATCATTATCTATGGTAATACGCGTTGTACACGAATTTTGAACACAGGAAATCAATGTAGGGTTCGAAGTTGATAAGATAGTTGCGAAATTATAGTTTGTCAGGCCATCCGAAGGGGTGGAAAAGGGGTGGATATACAAAATAAATCATTATCTATGGAAATACGAGTTGTAAACGAATTTGAACACGGAAAATCAATCTAGGGTTCAAAGTTGATAAGGTAGTTGCGAAATTATAGTTTGTCAGGCCGTCCGAAGGGGTGGAAAAGGGACGGATATAGAAAATAAATCATTATCTATGGAAATACGAGTTGTAAACGAATTTTGAACACGGAGAATCAATCTAGGGTTCAGGGTTGATGGGGTAGTTGTGAAATTATAGTTTGTCAGGCCGTCCAGGGGATGGGAAAGGGGTGGATATAGAAAATAAATCATTATCTATGGTAATACGCGTTGTACACGAATTTTAAACACAGGAAATCAATCTAGGGTTCAAAGTTGATAAGATAGTTGCGAAATTATAGTTTGTCAGGCCATCCGAAGGGGTGGAAAAGGGGTGGATATACAAAATAAATCATTATCTATGGAAATACGAGTTGTAAACGAATTTGAACACGGAAAATCAATCTAGGGTTCAAAGTTGATAAGGTAGTTGCGAAATTATAGTTTGTCAGGCCGTCCGAAGGGGTGGAAAAGGGACGGATATAGAAAATAAATCATTATCTATGGAAATACGAGTTGTAAACGAATTTTGAACACGGAGAATCAATCTAGGGTTCAGGGTTGATGGGATAGTTGTGAAATTATAGTTTGTCAGGCCGTCCAGGGGGTGGAAAAAAGGTGGATATAGAAAATAAATCATTATCTATGGTAATACGCGTTGTACACGAATTTTGAACACAGGAAATCAATCTAGGAGTCAAAGTTGATAAGGGAGTTGTGAAATTATATTTTGTCAGGCCGTCCGAGGAGGTGGAAAAGGGGCGGATATAGAAAATAAATCATTATCTATGGTAATACTCTTTCTGTATCCACCCCTTTTCCACCCCTGGACGTCCTGACAAACTATAATTTCACAACTCCCCTATCAACTTCGAACCCTATATTGATTTCCCGTGTTCAAAATTTGTTTACAACTCGTATTACCATAGATAATGATTCATTTTCTATATCCATCCCTTCCCCCCCCCCTTTGGACGGCCTGACAAACTATAATTTTACAACTCCCTTATCAACTTTGACTCCTAGATTGATTTCCCGTGTTCAAAAGACGTGTACAAATTAATTAACAGGGATAATGATTTATTTTCTATATCCACCCTTTTTCCACCCCCTGGACGGTCTAACAAACTATAATATCACAACTCCCTTATTAAATTTGACCCCTAGAATAATTCCCTGCCATCAAAATACATGTACAACGCGTATTAACATAGATAATATGATTTATTTTATTCTTCTATATATTTTTCTTAGTGTATTTTGTGGATGTGGCTAGCTTCACTCTCTCTACTACTTATAACTTTTCACAATTCTTCCAAAAACTGTCTCTGTGTTGAAAATCAAAGAATGAAGTGCCCCCAAGAAGTTCAACACCCCCAAATTTATCAACACATTTCACTCTTCAAAATTTCAATCTCTTTGGTTGATATAGTCCAAACACACCAACAGACACACAGTTTGTGGGATACTGTAAAGAATTCACAACTCGATGAAATACGGATAAAATCGGATTTCCTATCCTATCACATTATTAAAATTAATTAACCCTTAGGAGAAATTCGAAAACTAAATGAAGTACCGTTTATGTCCGATTTTCTTCAGACGTTTGTCGCTTGGTTTCTTCTGAAAATATTTGTTGCTATATTTACAACCTTAAAAATGTGCGGAGCAATTTCAAACAACCGGTATGGGATAATGATTCTACCTGGTTTTAAAAACACTTGTTGACTTCATCTCTTATATAATCGAAGTGATTATCATTCAGTCGAAGCACTTGGGGATTTTTTGTTAACGTTATTCGTGATTATTTTCAGTTACTACTTACCTGCTTGTGTAGGTTCTATTTATAGCTATGTTGATTTCAACTGAATTCTACGGTTTGTTACCAACAGTGTTGTTTTGTTGTGTAACTAAACGACACATAAAGTGACAAATAATAACACCAAATTATATCCCGAGAAAATTATACTGGCAGTAGTTTTTTTTCTTCAAATAGTTCAAAAAATGCATTATAAAGCGTGGTTCCCACACTATGAAATTGGGTCAAATATTTTATATTATGACAGACTGGCAAAAATATGAATACTGAGAAATTTTTGACTTTTCCCAGATTACTGGTAAAGCGTAAAGTTAACTGTTTTTTAAATGGATAATAGCCATTTATGTTACGAGTGGACGAGGGCAGCAAGCGAGGCTGTAAAAGTTAGTTTTGTTCTAATGATTTTATTTTGTGCAGAGCGCTTTCGACCAAGTAGGTAGGTCATCATCAGTGCGTTCTCGCCAGGTTACCGCAAAAAAATACATGAAATAATCGACAATAACAGCAAAAGTAGGTATAGCATTTATACTGTGGAATAGAGGAATGTTTGTATTATGCCGTACAGTGTCTGTGTCTGATCTGAATATTGTCCATATTCAAATTATACAGGGTCTTTCAACAAGAGCGCGGTCTTTCATATCTCGATTATGTTATTAGATAGATGAATGATTTTATCAGCAAAATGATACTATTTTCTGAGCTTTACAAAATGAAAATGATGGCACTTACACAGGGTGTTCAGTTTTTTCTGGACAGGTTCCATTTTTGTTATTTCAAATCAGTTTTTCGGTTTGTACTTGAGATATAAAAGGCACTTTATGTAAATCTTTTTTTCGAAAATATCTAAGTCCCACTGAAATTAATTTTCTGTCGAATATTGTACGTTCGTGACTCTCTCAAATGATATATATGTAAAATCGACTTGTGATTTACAGGGTGCGAGAAACAGCTTGCCTCACATTGTAAATAAAAAGGTGCAAAATCCTCCGTATTTCAAATGGAACCCCCTGAATATTATCGATCCATAAGAAGCGCAAACAAAGGCTCTAAAAATTTCATTAAATGTTTCTTATGGTTAAAAGCAATAGGTAGTTTTTTGAAAAAGCTCTTTTTTCGAAAAATGGTAATTCTTCCCATTTCTTCTAAAAACAACATAACAACATCTTAGAATGATAGATCTGTCAACAAATTGTTAAAACAATTAAAATTATGGCAATTAGATGATAATGTGTAGTCGTTCATGATAGGAAGTTGAAAAAAATAAAAATTTCTTAAAGACACTTATATTTATGACTCAAAGATGAAAAAAGAAGGGGAAAATGATCCAACGCAACCAATCTAATCTTGCTGGAAAAAAAAAGGTTTCATGCATTTTGTATTCAAATGCATCAAGAACTGAAGGATGATGATTTCCAAAAGCGTCTTCAGTTCTGCAATTGGGCGAGCGAAAAAATGAAAGGGGATGCTGCTTTTTTCAATAACGTCTTGTTTACTGACGAGGCATAATGTTCATTATTATGAAACAGTAAAGCCACATTATTTCAGGCAAGTTGATAACTAGCACAGGTGGTCTTTGAATGTTTAGGGTGGAATCATTGGATAACGTGTAATAGGTCCACATTTTTCGATGATACCTTGACAGGAGCTGTTTCTTTTAATTTTTTAGAACACTATCTGCCAAATTTACTAATGAATCTTCCTGACAGACAAAGAATATGGTTTCAACATTATTTCAATTCAGTAAAAGAGCACTTGAATAATAGTTAACCACTTCGATGGATTGGAAGAAATGGATCCATTTGATGGCCTGTAAGATCCCCAGATCTTACTAAAATGTTTTTTGTAATGGAGATATGTTAAAGAAGTTGACTACAGAGATACAATAACAAGTATAGAAAATATGAAGGAAAGAGTAATAGATGTATTCCGGAGTATAACGCCTGCAGAGTTGAGAGCAGTGGAAAACTCATTCCGTAGGAGGGAAGAAATGTGTTTTGAACAAAATAGGCGAAATGTGGAGCACTTATTATAATTTGTTCGTTTCGTTCTTTCATGATTTTGTTTAAATTTTTCAATCAATTGTAAATGAAACGGGTAGGAATAGCCTCAGGGGTGTACATACAAAAAATATTTGCATCTCATTCGACTCGAGAAAATTCAATTCAAAAACGAATTGAAAAATCATTTTCAGCCACCCTGTATAATTTTTGGGAATGATTATGATTCAGAAATATCACTCATCTGTCTGACGAATAGGATTATGATTATGTCCTCCTGCATTCCATTATCTTGAGAACAGTGATTTTTTTGGTAAAAAATGAAATGAAATACATGGCAACGTACAATATTTGAAAAAAAAAAAATTATGGAACTTGGCACAACTTCATAACTTCAAATATTATGAGTGAGGAATTTTGAGAAAAATCTTGAATACCGTTACCTTTTATTTCCCATGTAGAAACCGAAAAACTGACAAAAAATACAGGTTGCCATAAAAAAAACAAAATTGCGCCCCCTCCCAGAAAAAACTGAAAACCCTGTATTAGTGTCATCATTTCCATTTTGTAGGGCTCAGAAACTGATAAGATCATCCATCAATCTATTACCATTTCTAGGACCCTGTATATTGAGAAATTAATCACTAGTGCCATTACCTATAAGTAAATTTTTTAGAATTTTTATACGAATAATAGTCTTCTTAAATACTTCATTTATTATCGTCCAGCGGTTTAAGGCATTGTGGGAAATAAAAATTGAAAGATTCTAGAAAAGATAAAAACTGCCTTTAGCTAACCGCCAAAAGTATTTACAATTTTGGAATCGATGTTCGAGACCAGAATTAATGCAGAAAGTTCAAAACATAAAATTGTGCCCACTTTGAAAGATACGTCGACATTCATCCTCCGTGAGATTGTCAAAACGGTTTTTTCATTTTGCGAAATGCAACTCGTTCTAAAGTTACATCACATTGCGCCTTCAAAATTGTCACTCTGTGCTATTTTAACATTGTTTTTGTTGTATTAGATTATGGTCATAAATCTGCGTTAGGGAATTTCAATTGTGTTTCAAAATTTCCTTATTTGAAACATTTTCCACAATAACCGATTTATTTGCTTTGGCTTAGCCCACCTTGAAGTGTTTCATCTAGTAATGAATGACTGTATGTAACATTGAATAATATGGTGAAATTTCATTTAATTGTGGGTGAAATTAATAAACCTAACTTACGGCTGCCAATATAATAGTATATTATGACACAAGTGTATAAAGTAACCTTTAAAGCATGCCCAACGAGATGAAGGGCACGACACGAAGCAGAGTGCCCTTGAAGTTGTGTATCATATGCTAATTTTTATTATGCCTGCAACAAGATTTAAAAAAAAATGAGTCTGATGCCACGAATTGTTGACATGAAGACTTGTTTGACGGTTAATATGATACTTTTAAAACAGGATGTGTTTTAATTTTGACGATGTCGCAGACTTTTCAGCTAATTTGACGAAGATTATGATACGCATACTAAGTGAAAAAAAAATTATTCTATTCGATTTTAAGAAAGGAAATGGTGAAGAGGAATCTACGATAACTTTCGCCCATTTCTTTAGATTGGAAAAAAATTGATTTTCGAATTTTTATTTGAATGTTTTTGTATATTTTGAGGTCTCATGAAGTTCATTTCTCTAATTCATGAGAATTCTATTTTATGCTGAATTCAGAGAAGTATCACATGTCAGTATTTAACGAGGTTTCGAAAGAAATAGCTTTTTCTTAAACGGTGGGATGCAACCAATGATATGTTTTCGAGCAGAAATGCTTCAGAAATTAATCGAATAGAAGTAATGACTTGAAACACAGTTGAAACTCAGATTGCAATTCCAAAATCAGTCGAGTAATGAACAATGACACACTGCATAAAAAATATTGTAACTGAAATGGTTGACAAGTTAAAAAACAAGTTGAATAAATTTAGAAAATAGTTTTATAGAAGGTGTTCAACGTCACGTCTCCAAAGTGCTTATCATTCATTTACAATAATTCTTCTAAAATTGTGATATCGTTTCGGTAAACTCTTTCTTTAAGAATATCCCACAGAGAAAAAATCAAGTGGGGTGAGATCTGGGCTTCTGGGTGACAATCTCACTACTCTACGACTTCCTATCAACTTTCCAGTCAAATTTACGCGTTTTTTTGTCGAGTTATTTGTTCTATTCTCAACAATTTCACTTTGTTTACTTAGTCATTAACAAACAGTTGCATGGAGATAAGGAAAACAATTACTTTCATTTATTCTGAGATAGGATTATTAAAAGATTGCATTTATTTCCTTTGCGAAGTTCAGTCACGTCATAAATTATACAGTTTTTCCACTTGAGTCGCAGCATATAGAAAACTTTTTTATTATGAATTATCGAAAAAATGTTACTCTTTATAACAAGTTCTGTCGTATGCGAGTTTTCCTGAAAAATATGAATTTATTGCAGAAAAATTAATACTGAATAATTATGTACTTGTAAGTATACCTGAAGTAGATATATTAACGATTATCATTATTCCAACTGAGATTTTGTTTCTTCCAAATATGAATGTGATTTATCGCTTTTTTCTACGACTACTTATTAGCCAGAGACTTTCAGTGTTTTTTGTTGCGACTGTTGCTCTATCAATTTGCAGGAATTATTGCCAACTGTCTTTAAAATCATTAGGAGTTCACCTCAAATACTGCAAATGGCTATCACCTTAGAAAATGAATACGTAATGTCCGGTGCATCTATGAAAAACATCCGCAAATCATCTGATTGAATATAAGATGCCTTAAAACCCTGGTGTGCGGACTCATACCTGTAAAACTGTAGACTAAAACGCTGGACATTCGCTTGCTTGATAATGAGAAAACAAATGAAATCGCGGTCTATTTTCCAAAAATCCCGCGATACTTCGTGAACCGCCACCGTCGGTTTACTTGTTAGGGTGAATTTTCATGAACAGAAGCTTCAAGTATTGCGCAGGAGAATGAAATGAAGAAATCAACATAATCATTCAAATTTACAGACTCCCTGTCCGCAAGCAGTTTTATTAGTTAAATTTTCGACTTATTATATAATTTTTATTTTGCTGATAAGCAATTTACTGGAATAAATAATAATCACACATTTCACATAAAAGTATTGAAATTCAGCTGCATGAAAATTCACCATTAGAACCTGTCAATCTTGTGCTTGTGCCTATCTGACATCTGCCCAACATACGCATGCGCAAGTATCTGCGCCATTGTACCCGAGTTTTCCTTTTAAAGTTCTCTATAATAAAATATATATAAAGTAATAATTTTGTAGCTTATGCTGAATTTATGCTGAAGTTTTAAGTCGCAAGTCGTAAGAATATTCGTCAATGATTGGTTAGAATGAACTGTTCAACCAATCATTGACGAATATTCTTACGACTTGCGACTTGAAACTTCGGCATAAATTCAGCATTATTTTGAGTTGAATTGCTTTTCAGAAGTGATATGTGTGATGAGTTGTGTGTTACAATGGTCTTTCGCTATTTTAAAAACTGTTTGTCATGTAATAGTGAAGATATTTCTTTTTTTGTGCAATTCTTTCCGAACAGAAAATGTATTTTTAGATGATCTAACCACACTGAAAATATTCTAAGAAAACGAATGGTAAAATAATAAAACCTAAACAAGCGTGATGATATATGCAAAACTGATAGATTTCAGTAGAAGTGGTGATTTTTTTTTACTTTGTCACGAACTTTCGCAACTTGAACTTATGGAATATTTAAAGAAACAGAACCCAGTTGATTGAATCTATTTGAAAAAATGTTTGCCATGTTTATTAGAGCATGGCGAGTTAAGAAATAAAATGTAAGTTCCAAATTGGTTCCAAAGTATATTTTATAGATTTTAAGTAGTAGGTACTCACTTTCGGTACTAGACAGGAATAAATTATTGTGTTCATCTCTCTGAATTTTGTCCACACAAAAACGGATTATGGTCAACTTATTTAGGAAAATAATATAAAATACAGAAAAATTAAGAAACGAACATCATTAATAGTCAATAATATTGCACTACGAAATTTTTGATTCTGCCACAACTATTTTGACTTTCAAACGGTATTTACATTATTTGATTAAAAAAATAACACATTTTGTGTGTTGTTATTTTTCCAAAAATTTGGTCTTCCACTTCGAGTATGGAAACTATATTGCTTTAGAATGATATTTAAAAAGTTTATTGACATTCCGTCAAATTCAATCAACAACAATCACAATCACTATGTCCCTGGAATATTGACATGAGGACGAGGCGCCATCTCTGGATCCGATTACAGAAATAGACCACGATTTCATTTGTTTTGTCTTCAAAAAAATCTAAACAAAATCTAATCAGTCGACACACCAACAAATCTGAATTTAATAGAATGTATGTAGTACAGTTACTACTTATGATGAAGCGTAAACGCTTCTAGCCTGATCTGACCATTTTATTTGGGATCCCGCAGTTCCGCATGCGCATGCGCATGCGCATTGTAGGTATCCGCGCGAAATTTAAAATAATGATTTCTCTAGTTTGTAGTTAACACATGATTGTAGAATTGTAAAATTCTCATCCGAGTTTATCGATTACGAAAGTGATTTTTTTAATAAACTTTTTTCCTTCGGAAAAGTGAAAATGCCTAGATGCACTATTTTGTATCACTTCCTTTGCGACGTTGGTGGTGAGAGAGAATATGTAAAAAATTCCACATGCATTGATGATAAGTTTCCTTTAAAAATTGATGATCTGAATAAAAGGCCCAAAAAAAGAATAGCGTTGAAGCTAAATAATATAAAATATGTAGCTGCTTAAAACGTATGGGCAATCTCACAGAATATCTGCTAAATATGTAGTGGATTTGAACGTTTATGTTTATCATGATGACAGCACGTTGAAGTAGAATGACAGATGAGTGCAATAAAAACTTTATTGCACTAGTGAATTCGACTCTGAATTGTCATAATTGTTGTTATTGGTCAGAAGTCAATCGACATGTTTTCCACGAAGTCCATACTCAAACTCCCCAAAAACTCAATGTCTGGGCCGGTATTTTTGGCTACCGTTTGATTGGACCGTTTGATTGGATCATTATTTCTCCACGGCAACCTGACATGACAGGAGAAACTTATTTGGAATTATTGAATGAATTTGTTTATACACAACTAATAGACATAATTGAAAATGACGCTCTTTACCATGGAGACTATTTGATATGTCAATCTCCATATGATGCACAACCTGTTGGGGCGTTTTTGGAAGGAATGTTTCCTGGAAGTTGGATTGGAAGAAGAGGCTTTATAGAGTGGCCAGCCAGATCTCCAGATTTAACCCCATTCGACTTTTTTCTGTGGGGTTACTTGGGAAACAAAATCTATGCTACCGAACCAAAATCTTTGGACGATTTTCGAAGTAGAATTATTGAAGAATGCCGTCGAATAACGCCGGAAATGATACGAAATGCGAAGTCTCATTTTGAACAGAACATGTACTATTGTACCTCCAGTCCTTTGTTGCCCCTAGGTCTTCAGACCTCTAAATACGGCCCTGAGTTACGAATCCTATTACAGAAAATCATTAACGATTCAATGATCAAATTATAAGGTTGGTGAACTCTCGAATTACATAACTTAGTAACTGTCCTTGCTGGTAGAGAAACATTGATTATTTTCGGCGAGAAATTAAATAAACCCACATTATATACCCATATTACCGTTTCTCTGACAAACTAATGGAGGAAACAAACAGTCGCACTTGCAGGTTGGCCTCGAAGTAAGCTTGTGGTTTTTTATGTGCCAAGGCTTCGATGTTTGTTGAACAATGCATTTTTGCAATCGTCTTGAAATTCAGTGAGGCAGGTTGGATACAGTAGAAACGTTGTGGTTGAAATAAATGTTAACATGGACGCAAACGAAGAAATAGCTGGGAAAAGTCAATTTGAATATTCAAATATGTGAATGTTGACATATGATTCTTTTGAGGGTGTCCTCATTGTGCCATTTATGACGTCATCGATTTTTCATTTACATAGCAACCCCCTTTTTGTAGCTTTGACACTTTGGTATTCGGGTTTGTTATACAGTGTGACTCACTTAAAACCGGAGCACCCTCATGAAATCTTCAATTTCCGCTTTTTTTAGCAGGAAGAATATCAAAAAGTCTACGTTTGCACCAAATTTGCAAAGTATAATTCCAAATTTCAGGGCATACTATGATTTTTTATATGTTCAAAATTGCTAAATTTCATTAGCGATTTTTTTCGTGAAATTTTGACTTCACCACTGGCATCCTTCATTTAAGTAAATCCTTAAATGTCATTAAAAAATATTCGCTGGCAACAAAGTTATAACAACGTAAATTTTGATAACATAATATTATTTATTAATTCTGAGAATCGGCAACACTGTCAATCCCAAATGAAGGAGATCGTTGGGGTTCCTGGTAGAAATTCGAATTCCTTACACAAATTGTTTTCGAATTATTACATATTGTAAAAAAAATTATTTTCGGAAAAAAATTTAAATCCATAACGTCGAAAAACCGGCTCCTCATGATATCTATTATTGTGTCAACCAAGAATTTTCGAATTATTTTGATTTTAATTCCAAATTTTACGATGGCAAACAAATTACTTTGACTTTTTCACTCATCTTAAAATTCTCACATAATCTGACCAATCGCAAACCAAAGACAACTCGTGTTATCGCGATGACACCAGCTGTCTTTCAATTCTAATTGGAGGATCAGCTTCGGTATTTTCAACGACGTAACCATGGCAACACAAAGTTTGGCAGTTCTATCAATATTAATTGTAATTGATTGTGTCAAAATGAGTCGCTTCGGTGCAAATTCAAATGAAATTATGAAACGAAACATTATAATATTGACGATTTTAATAATTTGTTTATGACTGTTATACATTGTTCGTATTTATATTAATGAAGAAACTTTAATCGTGAAATAGTCTAATAAAATTCAACTCGTGATTGAATTCATCTCATAAGTCTTTCCTTTATTTCTGAACTCAACTGAATTGTTTTGAGAAAACACCACTCGTCCTGCGGACTCGTGGTGTTTTCACAAAGCAATTCAGTTTCGTTCAGAAATAAATCGAAAGACTTATCGCGATTATTTTTCCGACCCAAATATCGACCAATAGAATTGCACCATTCGACGTCACGTGGTACAACCTACATGGTATTATACTGATAATTTTTTGAAAATTTTCTCTGGTAGTTGCTATATATAAAAAACAAAACATGATCCAGTCAAATTAACCACACGTCAAACTGACAAGTTGAATTCAATTGTGAAAATTGGAGATTTTGCATGAAAATGAGTCGATTTGGAGTTTGTTCTCTGTCCACCATCGATAAAAAAGTCAAAGGAAATGTTCCCATTAATACGGAGAAGGCAAAAAAAACAGTTTGGACCCAATTTACTACTTTTTGTACTGAGAGGGAATACACATTGAGTGCTGAAACGAGTGAAGCGCAATTGGCAAACATTATGAAAGATTACGCTTACAATATGAAGAAAATGGATGGAGAAGACTATAAAGAAGGTACAATAAAAACAATGTGGAATCAGACTGCCAAATTACTTCAAGAAAAGTATTTGAACGATTTCGACATCAAAATCAACCCATTTTCGGATGCTGCATTCAAGACCGCTCGAGGAGCTCGTGATGCCAAGCGTAAGGCTTTACAATCGATTCCGGAAAAACGGAGGGCAAGTGCAGCAGCGTTGGAGGAAAAAGATTGGGATGCAATGACCACTGTTTGGGACGAGGAAACTCCTGATGGCCTCCAGAAAAAATTATTCATGATGATATCAGTGGAATTGGCTTGGAGAGGTGGTGAGGGCAGCATGGCGTCAATACATCACTTCAAGGCAGAACAGCGAAATGACGGGGAAACAACTGGGAGAATTGAATACAATCCAATTTTCAGCAAGACCACACAAGGTGGTGATAAAAAATTATCAGACAGCAAGTGGCTGGTGGAGAATCGGGAAATCCCTGACAAGTGCCCAGTGAGACTGTTCCAGAAATTGAGAGAGAAGAGAGATGCCAATATCAAGAGCGACAGACTATTCCTGACCCAAAATCCATTCTGGAATAAAGTTCCAGGCGCTAGGTGGTACAAGGATTCCCCAGTAGGCCAAAACACGATTTCAAAGTGGGTTAAGGAGTCAGCACAAAAAGCTGGTCTTGACCTTGGTAACAAAAAAATCACCAATCACTCCAGTCGTGCAACAGCCGTCTCCAATCTAGCGAAATCGGGCCTGGGAGAGCAGCAGATAATCAAAATAACTGGACATGCCAACAGTAACTCCATCAAGCCGTATCTCCAACTCGACCAGGAACACCACGAATTAATTGTCAAGAAACTGCGAAGGAGTGAGCCTACTACAGAAAATGCCATCAACAGCATAAACCTCATGCCATCTACCTCTTCTGGGACCATTACCGATAACTCTGACTTGAAGAAAACATGCACCAATGTTTACAACAATTGTATTTTTAATTGCACTAGCCTGAATCTTAATTAAATGTTGTTTTATTCATTATGAAATTCTTATTTGTTAACTGTACATTTCGTCTCATGGTGCAATTCTATTGGCCGACATTTGGGACGGAAAAATAATCCCCCGAATACCACACGAGCTTCAAAATTATCTGGCATTTCCCTCAAGGTTCCCTGAAAACAAATAAAGTCGTCAAGTTTTTCCTGAAAAACTTGACTCCTTCATTTGTTTGCAACGAACCTATCGGGAAATATCCGATAATTTTGAAGCTCTTGTGGTATTATAAGTGAAAATTCAATCACTCGTGGTTAATACCACTCCTGATAATACAACATTGAGTAAGTAATCTTGGTCCATAATTATCTAGCCCCAATCGATACATTTGAAATTTTTGTGGCTTTCACCAAAACACCATTCAATTCTATACATTCGAATATTTTTGGTTACAGTATTATTGAGTCATTCGGGTGTTATTTCTCTACAAGCTTGTCATATTCTCTCACACAACTCCTGTCTAGTTCTTGGGCGGAATTTGTAAACTTTTTGTACAAGAAGATCCCACAAAAAGAAGTCAAGTGGGGTCAAATGGGGGGACCTGGGTGACCATCCAATCAATTCACTTCCAGTTCAAGTATATGGTAGGTATACAGGCCGTTTCTTTTATCATGTGGTAACATTGCTATATTCTAAACCGTAATAGATATAAAGACGATTAAATGGGAAAAAAAGTAACTATTGTGGTGAGCAGTAAATTGGTCGTAGAAAATTTACGAGGATTCTCGCCCTTCCCAACTTATACAGGGAAAACTGAAAATGCTGTTTTCGGTTTTTTACGAATAGAATTGTTATTTCAGAAAATATAAAAAAATTAAAAAGGAAAGTTTTATTGTATTCAAAATGTACTAGAACTACGTAATGATAAATTTTTAATCAAACGTTTCGTGTCAACACCGCCATTATCAACTATTTTTTTCAAATACGGACGTGTCTATTTCATCACAAATATTGATAGAGTGATAAAATCACAATTCAGTGGTATATCACACTCGACATTTTTATAACGTTTCATATAAAATAACTAGCATCATCAGTGACAACAGCATTTTTAGTTTTCCCTGTATAAGTCGGGAAGGGCGAGAGTCCCCGTAGATTTTCTCTGACCAATGTACTGCTCACCACAATAGTTACATTTTTTCCCATTCAATCGTCTTTGTATCTATTACGGTTCAGAATATAGCAATGTTACCACATGGTAAAAGAAACGGCATAAAACGAAAATTGTATTTTAGTTTTCCAAAAAATTGAAATCAAGAATAGCAGGTCCATGTAAATTTTTTGGTCAATGTAAGCTGCCGTGTTGAAAAAAAAATACTCCATATGATTGAATGTCAATTTATCACATTCGCTCTAGACAATTCAAAATTCATAGCATTTTTGATTCGACTATGATTTGAGAGTTTTTTGTAAGATATGTTTGAACAATAATTCTTGAAGCTAATAATTTTTCCCATTTTGCATTAATTACTGTAGTAGTAAGGGTATTTATCTAACCTTGTTATGTTACTTTGAAACACTCTATCTACACATAAGATGAACTTATATCTCAAGTACAGTGTAACTAAGTCAACGCACATGCGTTTGAAGATGAGGCGTTTTACATTAACACCAACTCTCTAGGTGCAAAATCACTATTGGCCTGTTTCCCTAGTTAGGGTGTTTTGAATTAATATTTGTGGATAGGGCAGTCTTACGTAATAAAATAGAGGAATTTGCATCTGGGAAATATTCATTTGGTCATAATTTCCAATCTGAGAGAAAAAATTAATATTTACCATGTTTTCCTCAAAACGAGTGTTGAGTACACACATTGATTCATCGATATCATTTATTTTATCCAATGTTCGAGTTTCTTGTTTATTCTTGAATAAATGTTATTTGATTTGATTACTAGCAGTGATGCATCATGAAAGAAAGAGCCTGTATATTATTCTTCGATCAAATAATCAATTCAGTGCCCCAGAATCGATGCCAACTTTGAGATCTTCTTGCCACACCAGATTTGTCATCGTTAATGTCAAGCTTGGTGAAATGTTTCCATACTATCGGTAGATAAACATAATCACACTATTTTCAGAAGACCCGTTATTATAAGTATTCAGAGGAAAAAAACATTGTTAATTAAAATTACCTTCCAAAGTTTCGCGTGATGCATGACTTGCTGAAAATGGAATTCATCGTGTGATGAAATCAATGTATCTCTCTCTAAACATTACTTCAATTAATGACCGATATCGTTTTCTCCTAATTTATACACACACTGGGAATGTGAAAAACAAATTGAGGGGTTTACTGAGTAAGTTCAGATACCTTGTGGAATACCTGGATAAGAAAAATTTAAAAACATTATATTATGCACTCGTACAGTCTCAACTGAATTACGGAATCCTGGGTTGGGGAGGCGTGGCGGAAAGTAATCTGTATAACTTGACTATTGTTCAGAAATGGATTTTGAGAATCATATATAAAAAAAACATAAGATATTCCAGTGACTTGTTATATTCGGATAATGCTATTTTCGATATAAGGCAATTATTTTGCCATCGAATACTGACGAGTATTCATAAAAATAAAATTAAATTACAACCAGTTGAACATCAATACGACACTCGAGCAAAAAAGACATCAACATTTGTACCGAATCGAGAAAAAACTATAGGTCAACGATCCGTTGAATTTCTAGCACCCAAGTTATACAATTTACTACCGGAAAATTTGAAGAATATGAAAAATTATAAAACATTCAAATACAACGTCAAATTATGGATAACAAACACGGAGAGAAAATTTCTTAACGACCTCATTGAATTGAAATTTCTGAATTAATTTTAGTCTGCATTACACAAACCTGAATACACCTCATATAAAATATACGAAAAAAAAAAAAAAAAAAAAAAAAAAAAAAAAAAAAAAAAAAAAAAAAAAAAAAAAAAAAAAATCCTACGAACAATCAATATATCAAAATAAACAAAATCCGACCCAAAATACCAAAATACCCAATCGCGACCATACCCGATCTACGACTACCCAACAACAAGACTGTAAAATGAACTCTACATAACCGAAAATTAATTAATTATCTGTCCTATGATATACAAGTGTACTTGTTATGTATGTATTAAACAAAATTCGACTCAAAATACCCAAACGCGACTATACCCGATATACGACTACACAAACAAAAAAAAAAAAAAAAAAAAAAAAAAAAAAAAAAAAAAAAATGTATCATGAACTCTACCAAAAATTAATCAATTATTCACACTATGAAATGAAAGTGTATATGTTAAGTTTGTTATTTATTTATTCACTTGTTTTATTTTATTCAATAATGTTTTTAAATAATATAAATGCATAACTAATTTTAGGCTTCATTATATCAATTATCACATACAAGCTTCTAGCTTCAGTGATTTATCATGTTTATTTTTCCTACTGTATTACACCTTGTAAACATTTCTTTTTTCTTGGAAATAAACATTATTATTATTATTATTATTATTATTATTATACCGATAACTGTTATAGATTGAATGCAGTTACTTATTTGAATATTTCACTCAAATGAAAAATACAGTAACTGATGATATCAAAACATAAAACCAATGTTCCATTGACTGTTCTAATTGACAAATAATTATAATTAGAATCAGTTTCGTCAGTTCCATTCAGTTGCAGGTAGGTACTAACGCGAATTATCTCCGATTACTTTATTTCTCAATTCTAGCTGTTTGAAATTAATTATTGGAGTATACAATTATCTGGACTATCACAACAATTGTTCAAATTTCAATTTTTTTCTCGAAATTTCGACTTCTTCATCAACTTTCGACTGAAATTAGATTTCGAAAAATCCATTTTATTCTTTACGCTTTCGTACTGAATAAAAAGTACACTTTCCCACGAAACCCTTTCATGACATGCAATGAGAATTGCAGCAGTCATCTTTAATATCATTTTCTTAAGAAAGCGATATTGGGTGTGGAATCGATAGAAAGGGAGGACTCAGTGTGTAGTTGTTGAGAATAAAAATCGACAGATATTGAGATGGCGCACAGGGTTCCTCAGGGATCGGTCCTTGTCCCCTTCTTTTCACTATATATACTTCGGATTTCTCTAATTCTCTTAAAAATTTACAGATTCAAGCATACGCCGATGACACTATCTTATATTATAGTGATGAAGTGAAAAGCCTAATAGATCAAGAAAGCAATCCCAATGATGACACCAACATTTTGGTGGACATTTCTAAAAATAATTCTCTCAATATTAATCCTTCTAAAACATCAGCGATAATTTTTGGTGGAACCAAATATCGTCAGAGAGCCATAGACAGTATATTTCAGAAAACCCCTCAAAAGCATAGCTTGTGCGAACAAGGAAGATCCGGGACCTACAGTTTAAATAATTCCGAACCACTTTAGCTCAGTGGCAGGCTGTACCGAGGATCGAACCCGGGCCTCTGGGTGGTAGCAAACGCTCTAACACCACGACCACTTCACTACACATCATATATCTTTACAGATTGACAGTCAGTTTCATATAATTACACATTTGAATGTTTAGGACTATTGATTGATCACAATGTGAAATTTGAGAAACACGTGAATAATATTATTTGACGTTCTTATGGATGATTCAAAGTGACTTTTTTGCAGCCATCAGCATTCGTATCCTATCAAGACAGTACTGTTTGATGGTAAACAGCGCGCCTTGATTCAATGTGTGGTGAGGTCTTCTTAAGATTGCGGAAATTCGCCGCACTAAGGGCGTGAAAGGCGTATTGTCTGCCACTTAGTCTACCACGCATTGGATACGAGACGCATGTTGTCTCGCCGACTTGATCTTAGCTTCCATCTGGTGTTGGCGCCGCTCATGCCTCCCAATCAGGGGCGATAACTCTCCTCCCTGTTTGAGACAGAGTCTGAGAGGCATCATACACGTCAGACAACAATGCAGAAGAACGTCCCTAATCCGTGGGCCCTAGCTTACCGTACACCGATGTCAAGAACACACATGTTCCCCCGACACTTAAAACACACTCAGTCACACATTACAGAGGAATGCGAGAACTTGAAAATCTGCCTTTAGTTGGAGCTAAGGGAGGGCCTCGGATTGGGTGCTGCGGGACTGGTAGCCGGTGATGAATCTCCCGCCGCACCGCCCTGCCGAAAGCCAGTCCTACCAGAGCTTGAGGAGACGGAATGAAGGAACTCGCTCCCTTGACAAGCACATACCCTACACACCCAGACTTTGAGGAGACCAGGTGGAAACCATAGGCAGGTAGAACACCATGCATGAAGAGAGCAGGGGTAGCAAAAGGGGCCCTTGGGGGCCTACTTGCTTGGCTGTAATAACAGCTTCCCCATAAATACTACTACTACTACGAAAGTACAGTGAGAAATATTACTGGGCATAGGCGCCTAGAGATAACAACCCAATTAATGGAACGCCGTGGTGGGGCAAGAGTAAAGCGGTCCGGTTCCATCGAATCCCAGTGCGGTCACCGATCCCGTGCATGGTATCAGACGTTAAACGGCAAAGGCTGCGTCTTTCCCAGCTCGCACGAGTCTCTCGAAGACTTCTGAGGGTTGCTTTCAAGGGTGCAGCCGGTTGATGGGAAAATATTGTTTTAACCGTACTAGGACAAAGGTACTGTAAACTATCAGTTGTAGAACTTTGCAAAAACGAACGCAACACTCCCTAGTTTGTAAAATGTGAAGAAAAAAACACGCCTCTCCAAGCCAAGGGCTCGTTTAATTTTTCATACCTGATGCAGTCCTGGCACATAACAGTGAGTATTCACGATTATCACCACTTGAATCGGTTGAAATATCCGTAGGTCACAAGATTTATAAAAAAAAAATTGAACCACTAGCTAGTAAATACACGATCGAATTTACCGCCTCGCACGACTTTACGGCGGCAGCGACACCACTTGAGTGAACGAAATCGCTTCGCGGTCGACGAAACGATGCTCCTAGCAAACTTCAGCGATCACTAAATTGTTTATTTAGCGCGATCGCACAATAGAATGGTTTCGACAAACGTAACCCGTTAGAATCGAAGAACATGTTTTGATAAGGTTCATTAACGCAAATTCGTGTTTGTGATGGTTCAGTTTTATCGAGCTTCAGTATGATTGACGGGCGTTATTAGTTCGTATTGCGCAATGTGAATTACATTGCGAATTTTTGCGTATTTTTCAGTAAATCAGCTGTGAGATTAAAGGTAGATCATGATATCACATCTTCAAATGTTTTCGAAAATCAGTTCACTTTTCAAACATTATGGATAATGAAAAATGGCTTTCGAAAACCTATCCACCGCGTTGACTAAATCCTATACAATGAGAATTTTTATCGGCATGATTCACTCATCATAACATAAACAACAATCAACGGCAAATAATAATTATGGCCGTCCTCTCCCCGCACAGGCTATGCCTTCGGGTACACTCTATGAGTGAAAAATTATGAATTATCAGATTTCCAGAATGAAAAGATTTGATTTTTTGCTTAGCTTTCGTAGGTTCAAGCCGCCTCTGTTTAAGAATATTCAATTTTGAGAACACTCATAATGAAATATCCCGTATCTTCGATTCCTTTCAGAATTCTCCGAAGCTTTAACACGATTATTTGGATAATTCATAACTTATCAATACGACAATATGAAAAGTGTATGTTGCCGTTTGAGAAATGGCAGTTGCGAGCATTTCTTTATGGGTACTACTCCGTTTTGAGGAACTTTTTGATATTTGTTGGAATATGGTTGCTGCAATTACATGAGAAGCCCAATTTTCAGCTGTATCTTACCTCGAACCTTCCTCTCGTAAATGTAGACGCCGTTCGTCAGTATGTTCGCCGGTATGTGAAGTTACAGAAGGAAATTATTTTGGAGTCTACAGGATGGCTCAAAAAGGTGTAATATATAAAGGTTGTGTTTTTTAAAATGGAACACGCTGTATTTCTTTAAACTCTTGAAAGGAGCAGGAAAAAATAATATAATTTCATATAAGTTAATTTTTACCCAACTCTATATAACCGTTCTTGAGTTATTGATTTTTTTATGAGAATTCTTGGTTCAATTGGAAACTAAATAACATCGAAATATCCGTCAGGAATTTACCGGTCAGACCCTGTCTCCGGAGCCCCGATACATCCGGAGAGCGCGCTGGTGTGTCATCAACCCCAGTAAACACTCCCCACATCCGTGGGGTGAATGATTACTGGGTCCGAGAATTATGTACCCTGAGTAGGCTGAGTGAACCAAGAATTACGGCCTTTTGCATATGTCCGGCTAAGATTTCTGCCGCATCACAGCAATGCGATGCCTCGACAGTGACCCTGATTGACCAGGAATTAGCAGATCAACTGGAACTTGATGGACCTCAGCACGCTCTTTGCATTCAATGGACGAATAACCAAGTCAAACAACAAGAGAACTCAAGGATTGTCACATGTAGTATCAAATCACCAGAAAATGGTAAGAATTTTCAACTTCGACACGTACGAACAATCAAAGGAATGTCGTTGCCTTCGCATACCGTCGACATGATATCGAGTAAGTATCCTTACATTAACAATAAAATAGCATCAATGGTTGACGCAAAACCTAAAGTTCTCATTGGTCAAGACAACTGGCCTCTTTTGATCAATGGTAATTACAGGACCTTGGAATGGCCCGGCACTGAGTAAGACACTTTTAGGTTGGATAATCCATGGGAATGTAAATACAGGGTCTGATATCAATTCAAAGAGTAATCATGTATGCTTTGTTATGGTAAAACAACAGTGGAGAATCGATAATTTTGGACTGGACAAAATTACTAAGCCCATGTCAAGAGAAGACATGAGAGCTCAGGATTTTTTAGATAGAACGATGAAGAGGAATGGCAAGAGTATCGAAACAGGACTCTTATGGAGAAACGAAAACATAACTCTTCCTGAAAGCAAGTCAAATACAACAAAAGATTGTTTTCAACGGAAAGAAACATGGACAGTAATACAGAATTTGGAAGAGCTTACTGTGAAAAAATTATGGACTTGGGAAGTAAGGGTTATGTTAGAAAACTTTCTGAAGAAGAAACAAAAACAGAAAATTTGAAAACTTGGTATCTACCTCATTTTGGTGTCATACATCCAAATAAGCCCAATAAACTTAGAATTGTCTTTGATGCTGCGTCTAAATCAAACGTTGTACAATATTTTGCTCAATTTCAGGATCAAGAAGTTCGCATTCACAGCAGACATAAAGGAAATGTTCCTCCAAATCAAGGTAAGACCAGAAGATCGCTCTGCTCAACGATTCCTATGGCGTGGAATGGATGGAAGTTGTGCTCCGAATACTTATGAGATCGGAGTTGTCTTTTTTGGTTCTACAAGTGGGCCTTGTTTGGCTCAAGAAACTAAAAATAGGAATGCTAATGAATTTGCAGATTATTACCCGGAAGCATCAAGAGCAATTATTGAAGACCACTACATGGATGACTACCTCCGAAATACCGACAGTGAAGCTGAAGCTGGAAGTTTGATTCAAGACATAATTCACATACACCAGCAAGGAGGATTCACTATTTGTAATTGGATTTCAAATTCAAAAACTATACTCGATGGAATAGACAAATCACTGTTGGCACAAAATGGGACTGCTTCAGAAGACAATCAAGAACCAAGAGTAGAAAGAATTCTGGGAATCTGGTGGAATCCTCAAGAAGATATTTTTGGTTTTCATAAGCTGGATAGGCTGACAGCAAATGCATTATGGTCTCAACTGTCCCATGTCACGCACTGCATCTAGTGCCAGGGACATCTATACCGATCACGCGACTACAGTAAACGATGGTGTTGAAGACACCATCCTAGAAGGCCATTATGAATCCCTCGATTTCTGACTTCAGCCCACTTGACCTGAGATACGCGAATATCAGGTTTCTGGGTAAGCCAAAGTCTTCAATGTTTTTGAAGAAGACCCCATGTATTGGCTTTCTTTATGTAACTGTAGGAGACTCACTTTCCTCAGCTTTGACGTGGGCTTTTTGCTGAACGGGTTCCAACTCGGTCCGTTCAGTGTCGAATACGAGACCGAGTTCATCGACTGCAAGGGTTGCTGCCTTGAAAAGAAATGCTCCAATCCCTGCTTTTTCGTGATTGCATACCTAGCAGAGAAGGTGATCTGAACTCCTGATGACTTAATAGTAATATTATTGTAGTAAAATTTGTTTAAAACACTACTTAAACAATTATTCAACTAAAACATTAACTAATTCACTAATTCTGCAACTCTCTGCGACTATCTCCCTGCCCTCTGCTGTCGAACGCCTTATATACCCGTGAGCAGATTCTATTTACAGTTCTCGATCTATCGAGTCTTAAGGCGACTTCTGAGATGTCTCTCGAAACTTCGGTTTCGTTCATCAGCAAATTCGCGTTTCTTCTACGCGTGACTCATGTGTTTGCGAGCGTAGGAATGTTTTCACTTGGGGTGCATACTTAATGAGGCGATCAGGGCCGGTCTCGCAATTATTGCAACGGGCAATGGCAATAAGGAAATGCAGAAGAGGCGAGGACTGACATGCCCCATCTAAAGATTACCTGGTCTGTTTAGAATCTAATCCGACCAGATCTTATGATGAAGCGAGTTCTCCAGAGCGGCATCAGCTGTCCAATGCATCTCAATATTTAATTAGAAGAAGTAAATCAAAGGATGACTGCCTTCTGCATTCGTCCGGTAGGATTTCTGCCGCGTCACGGCAAGCCGGTATAATTTTCTGAATGGAGAGCATTTTAACAGAGTGGTGTGGATAAAGCATGCGGAGTTGAAAGAGTTAATCTCGATTTTTAGTCCGATATTTCCTTCTCTTTTCGAACATTTTTCGTTTTGCCAGGTGCTGAAAACTCGATGACAAAAATCGTCCTACTTTGATGGCCGAAGAGGACTACATCAGGCTTTTTGGCTTGTATTTGCCTGAGTGTAGGGATATAGGGAATGAGTAGTTCCAAAAGATTCGGCATTTCTCATTCTCAATATAACATCGGTGTCATGATAAATAATTAAAAAGGATTAAAATTGAACAAGTCCTCCTTTATTTATATAATATACTATTTGATAAGCTTCATGTATTTTTGCTAAGCGATAACTAACTACCACATTACACTTAAAAACAAAATAGGCATCAAATTTCATTGCATCAGTGAACAGAATGCTTCAGATAACAAGATATTAAAATTCTGTTCATTTGCTATTCATCTTCAAAAAATTGGGTGCGAATTTGAATAGGCTGTCTTATCTGTAAGTACGTGAAGAATGATAAAAATACAACAAATTAATTCAATAATATGAAAATATGAATCGTGACGCGTCTAGAAAAGTTGATTTTCCAGTATTCTAATATCGGATTTACACATTACGACATAATGAATAAATTAATTTTATGAAATTGATTGGAAATAGTTGTTTTATCAAAATAATGTTTTATTATATTGTTTTCAAAAAGTCAAACTATCGAAAATAAACATGACCATGGAGCATATTATTTGAATAAAGTTAATCTGTAACAATTTAGAAATGGTACTCTGGGTATCCTTCCTGTATTGTGTTCATAATTGTTTATCTATCGATGTTCAAAAAACTAAGTAAAATTTTTGATGCGTGCCACAGGTATGTGTTTTTATTTCAGCAATTTCAGTTTCGAAAATGCCAGTGGAATATAACCATAAATGCTTTTATAACATCCATGTAATGTGAAACACGATATTTTTAGTGTCGCTTTATATACAGTGCATTGTAATAAGTGTTGCCTATTAACTTTTCTGTTGTTATATTATCAGCAAAACAAGTTTCGATTTTTTTTTATGAGAAAGTACGTAATGCGACACCTTGTTTGAAAGATCTTGAAACACTCATTTAAAAATATATATAAGACTTTGGTTGCAAAATTTACAGATTCTGAGTTATGCGAGAGATAGTTCCAGTACGTACCTGGAAAAAATTTATTTGATTTTGTTGGTTTGGCATTACTTGCATTCTACATATTTTAGTGTGACATCTGTAAATGAACAGAATTTTTGCTCGGCAACAAAAAAATATTTTAACGTTTTTTAAAGTTTCCCAGATACGTATTCAAACTTTTTTCCGCATAACTCGGAAACCATAAATATTGGAACCAAAGTGTCATACATTTTTGAGATCAGTGTTTCACGATATTTCAAAAGAAGTGTCATATGATATACTAATCTCGTTTAAAGAATCGAAGGGACGACTGCCCCATGGGGCATGCTATGATTGTTATATCAATCGACCTGTCCGAGCGTTTTGCTTTCGATATAAAATTATAAAAGTTAATTGAAACCGAAAATATTCTTCAACTATAATGACAGAAGATTAAATGATTTTTATGATCACGTATAAATGAAAGCTAATGACAGAATTCTGTGTGAGAAAAATAAATAATACCTACGCTTAAAAATATTCAAGCTAATAAGCAAATGTCTGTTTTGTTTTTGAAAATAATCGATCAGAATTCAAAACTTCGTTGGACCACGTTATTCCGTGTTCCAAAAATACGATTGACCAGAAAATGTTGTCCCTATATGGTTAAATTTCTCCATTTTCAATTTCAATAGATTGTTATTAATAGTCGCAATACAGTTTAGTATCATCGGCATAGAACGACTTGCAGTATTTAATAAGGAGAATCACTTACGGCAAACGAAAAAAAAACGGAAAAAATACCCCCGAAAAAAGAAACGGAAAAAAAACGAAAAATAAAACGGAAAAAATACCCCTATATGCGATAACAATGGCCAGTACACAAAAAGTAATGAAATTTTAACTGTGTGTCATGTTAAAGAAACTAGACCATATTTGATTCATTTTACAGTACAGAGGGATGGAACAACAGATTTTCCAGCCTTGCAAAAAGGCGAATCAGTCCCCAGGTTAGTTCGTTCAGGAACAATCGAGTCATAAAAATATAAAATATCGTCTTTTTTGGTCGTCGACGATGAACATTCCACAGGATAGGTTAAAACTTTTATTGGCATTGTAAAATGAATCAACTATGGTCTAGTTTCTTTAATATGACACGCAGTTGAAATTTCATTACTTTTTGTGTACTGGCATATAGGGGTATTTTTTCCGTTTCTTTTTAGGGTTTTTTGTTCCGGGTTTTTTTTCGGGGGTTTTTCCGGTTTTTTTCCCGTTTTTTTTCCTAGATTCACCAAAGACAGACCTCTGGGGAACTCCACTTGTAGCTGGTCTTCGCGAAGAAAAAATAGAATATTTGTTTATTGATTCTAAAAGTAAATAACTCTTGTTAACAAACACAATGTCGTGAGATAAATTACAGGTGACGAAAGAGTTCAATATATCCAATTTTGACCGTGAAAGTTCTATCTGTCATATTGTAATTTTCAATTCAAAGGTTTAGGTGGCCCCGAATACAGAGTGTCAAGTTTATGCATGACCTACTCACTGGGTTTTTATCGAAAACCTTGGTAAAGTCAAGATAGATGATGTCTGTCGGTATTTTTTGATTGTGTGCTTTTCGTCCATTCGTTCAGGCACTCGAGACGGTTATTGGTGGATCATTTACTGTTGATGAAACCATCTTAATCTGATATTAAGATTGCGTTTATTGTTAGAAATTCTAACATATTTTCTACAATCATTAATTTCATTAATTAGGAAGATATGGGTAAAACACTAATGAATAGAATGAAAGAGTTGTATTTCTTGTGTAAAAATAGTTTGATTAAAAAGCGCTTTCGGCTATTAGACCATCTTCAGTGCCATACCTGTAAGTAAGTAATAGTCTGAAATATTGGAAAAGATTGAGAAATATTTGACTCATTGACTCAATTACTTATACAAGAAGTTGTGATAAAATTCGACATAACCATGGTTAACACTTCTTCGTTATAGTTTAGATCTATTAAACTACATTACAATAGAAATTTCCATATTCGATCAGGACCACCCAGATAAAAGGTACTGACGAAAATGAGAAAATATATTAAAATGTGACAGATGAGACGTAGGGATATTGACTGAAAGTCCATGTCCAATTGACAATGTTAATAACCACAATTTGCCTTTGCATAGTGTAAGTTTGCATAAAAACCAAATATATACTCGATGTCTGTAGATTACAAAGGAGCCGTCTAGATTGGCGTTGAAACGAAATGTTTGCTTTGGTGTTCTGGTGTTGTTTAAACTTACGACGCGACAAGCAGATCATAGAACTGATAGCAGTTCATTCGACTAATTTTTATAAGTTCGGTAATCTTCCGGAGATTGGTTGGTTTATCCTTTTTATCTTTTCCTAAGTCTTTTTTCATGATATATGAGTGACATAATTTTGATATTTTTTTTCAAAGTCAAAGTCAGAATATACTTTATTGTCGGAAGTTATAAATACTTATAGACAAAGCTTTTTGGTTTTCGATTAATATTAAAATTGAATTCAATTAATTAATGATAAAGTATAATGGTGATACTCCCCACTATCTGCATATCATCCCAGATGAAGGAACACCACAACTATATGCGCTCCGGGGCGACTTGAAGATTTGATGGCGCATTTGCTATTTCAACTGCAGGAAAAACTCGAAAAAACCTACAGTACCACCATTTGGTCCTTAGCGAATGAGGGAATGAAACAAAACATAATACATGCTCATCCATCATTACACAAGGACTTCTTCATATCCGCACCTCTCTGCAACTCCAGCTCGGGATTTCCAGTTTATGAACAAATGGAGAGTATGTACATGAAAGCAGAAAAAAATATTAATCAAATTGTGGATGATATAGAAACAATCAATAGCAAAGGAACAAAAAAATAATAAAAAATACTACGCTTACTTACTATGCTCGATTCATGATATAAAAATTATGATTATTAGATATTATCATCATAAACTCTTGTAGACTATAATAAGCTTTTTCTGATAATAAATTTTTTACCTCTTTCTGAAACGATAAAGTGATGTGATACTTTTGATATTTATTGGAAGGTGATTAAACATCTTACATCCATTATAAAATATCGAGTTTTTGATAGTGTACTTTTAGGAAGTGGAAGTTTGAAATCATTACTCTGTCTGGTATTATGATCGGGAGAAGTGCCAATAGTTTATGTTTGTGTATCAAACAAATAGTTTCAAGTATGAAAATTGCAATAACTGTAAGAATTTTATATTTAAGAAAGAGAGGTCGACATGAATCCCGATATCTCGCTTTGCATAAATATCGCAGAGCACGTATTTGTAAAATTAGGACTGTTTGTAAACGATGACTACTTACAGCAAACTCCCCAAAATGCAATACCATATCTTAGATGAGATTCAATAGGAGAATGATATACTGGCTTAGAAACTGAAAATCCTAATTCATTCGAGACAACTCTCAATGTGTAGCAACCCGAAGAGAGTTTTTTACATAATATTTCAACATGCTCTTCAAATTTCAACGAATTATCCAGATAAACTCCAAGATATTTCAAAGTCGTTTTATTTTCAATGATGTTATTGTCTAACGGTATGTCTTCAAGATGACATCTGAAAGATATCATGTTAGTTTTTCTTATGTTGAATGATAGTAAATTTGAATCACACCAATCCTTCACTTTTTTAAGATCATAACATAATAATTGCTCAAGATCCTGCTTGTTTTTGTGATTCCAAAGTATAGTACTGTCATCAGCAAAGACAGTGAAAGAACCTGAAATCTGGATATTTAATAGGCCATTTATATATAAAAAAAATAGAATTGGTCCAAGTATAGAACCTTGAGGTACTCCACAATTGATATTCTTTTATTTTGAATATCCTGAATATCTTACAATCTGATTTCGTTCGGATAAATAAGATTCAAACCGTTTGAGAGTCATATTCCTGAAGCCATAATGATGGCTCAGAAGCAAAAGTATCTCATGATTTACACAATCAAAAGCTTTGGAAAAATCACAAAAAACTGCAGCCGCTACCTCCCCATCATTAATTCGAAAATATACTTCGTGTAAACGAGACAATATTGCATCTGCTGTATTTTTGTTTTTCTGAAATCCGAATTGCTGTCTGAGTGTACATACAGTTACGACTGAGTAATTTTTCCCATAGAATATCAGCGTCATCACAAGAGTTCAAAAGGGTGATAACTCAATTGAATCAAATTTCGTGTTTTTTTTAACATTTGTTTGAAATTTTCAAAGTTGATTATTTTGAAAACTTCGGTTCCGTATTTGTTCGGGTCGATTTGTCCCTAGTCCACCCCTGTTTTGATTTAAGATACTCCTCTGTATTGCGTTTGGATAGTAAACATTCCTCTTGTAGTGTTTGGGAAGCAAGTCATATATAATTATTGAAGCTAATAAAAATAATTACTGAATGAGCTCATTCATCATCTGCCAGTTCTTTGATTACTCCATCACGATTTGTTGATTTGAGAATAATCGTTTTTATTGCCGCATCCATATTATTTAAATTCTGGGCGTTTAGATGTCTCGGTAAATTCTATTGAAAATAAAAATGTTCCTTTGCTACTGCTATTATTCGGTGGGAAAAAATAATGTTGGTATGGTTCGTGGCTAGCGAAATACTGGGAAACTTTCGTTGATAAACTTGACAATTCAATTATTCAACTTGAATAAGTCCGCTGTATAACCTTCACTTCCGCTCAGTATCTTCCGTTCAACTCATCTTCCTACTGAATTTGCCCGTCTACTCTGCGTGATTTCCTAATGTACATCATTTGAATCATCGAGAACGCAAAGAACGCCAAGAACGCCTTTAGTCCGTAAATCAAAGTCGCGGAGTAATAAATCCTCCTTCAGTACAGTGAGGCTCGTGCAAATTTTGATGTAGAACGTTCTTGGGGCATAATTTCAGTTTAAAAATATAATGGTAAATATGTTATGAAAATATTTAGGTTCACGTCAAACATTGCTATGGAAAAAAAGTAAGATAATTTAGAGATAATGGTCCCAATTTCAGCCGTTTCGATGGTTCTCGTTAAGCATCTATAATACTTAAATCTTTTTTTCACAAAAGCTAAACACAGAAGCACACACAAATTACAGTTCTTGCTTGTAACCAATTCTTATATCCTTTTATCAGGACCTACAGTTATAAAAAGGGTTGGTTTTTGAAAGATTATGGGTTTCGTACTTATTCCTAGTTGATCCGAGAAATTACATACTACTATTATTATTAGTATTATTCTGTGTCCATGCCTTTATTTTATGGACTATTGACACGTCTAGATCCTCAGTCTTCGACGTGTACCGAAGAATCGAAGCACAATCTATGATTTTTGTGGGTAGCTTTGTTTATTTTACATCTGCGTTGTATGTATCTTGAACGGACTTTTCCAGGAACTATGGGGTAACACTGTAATTAGAAAGCATATACGCTAATATCACTTGGGATTTTTTATTTATTTTTTCTGACCGACAGTTTTTCTATAATTTGAAAAAAAGGGGGATTCGTGAACTTCTGTATGCTGGAAACTAACAGACTCTTGAATATTTTATTTTCTGAGGTTAATGCGGTTATCAATTCAAAGTTTTGTTGTTCGTGTTTAGTAATTTCTGTATTCCTTATAACCGTGAAAATGTCTAAAAAGTGTTTGTACCCGGTTGTCTGAACACCAGTGAAAATTCAAATAAACTGTATGTTTTCTGTGGTGATAACAACTTTTATTCCACAAGAACTGTCATTATAATTTGCGGTGTTGCCAACAATAGTTTTTCATCAAAAAGCAGGTTCGTTCAGAAAATTTTAAAGCTACAAATAATATAAAAAATGGCCTTTACGTAAATTTTTTTTGATGTGTTGATTCAGCGACAGTTTCAATTATTTCTCGATTGCTTAAAATCAGCCAGAAGCTATATTTTATAGGAGAACGATATTCCCTATTTCGGAACGTGGATTATAGTGGGGGATGTTTCCGATTAACGTGACGTTTGAGGTGTTCTCAAATGAATCTGTTTCTTCAAGCGGCCACATGCCCCGCCCCCACAGTCACACGTCATTATAAAATCCGAAAATATACGTGGCCCCAGCACGCCGTTACTAAATATACTTGACACCAGCGCATATTTACACATCCTCACATAGGACGGCACCAAGTAGCTGAAAACTGTGCGTCTTTGTGAACAACAATTACGATACAAAAGCTAACTGATTTCGGCACCTACGTCGTTTAGCTTTCAATTTTGCAAACGCCGACCCCCAAAACAGATCAGTTATAGGTATGGTTGATTTTATTCCGGTAAATACCTTTAATGTGATATTTTTCGTTGATAAATAGACATTTTAGACTATTAAGAATCGATTGAAACAAGTCTTACAATAAATTTATTGCAAAGGTCCAATGTTAAGTATTACATTTCGTGTGAAATAAAAGTTATTATTATTATTATTATTATACTCCGATTGGGACCGTATTAGAAATGAAGGTGACCGTTGCTGTTATTCACACTACCTTCTGAGAAACGATCGTGTACAGTGGCGTACAGAATGATATTTCGTATCAATATTTAACAATGTTTTCTCTTCACCGCATCCTTTCACTTCGTTTTAACTCGCTTATTTCGATAACGGTAGTGAAGTAATGATAAAAACAACGTCCGAAAAATTGAACTTTGCCACAGTAAAAGTCTGAAGACTCGAGTAAACCGACTTTTTTTGGGATTGTGAGAAACCGTTATTTGTTTCTGTTAGGCCGCCTTTGGTATATCCTTACCTCATATAGTATATTTACTATTTCATTCTTCACGCATCCCTTTCAGAGCTAGGCAGTTCCCAAGTAAATTGTACTTGAGTACTCGAAGTTTTCAGTACTTTTGCATCTAGAAACAAGTGCATACTGATTTTCAAACCTTGAGTCTGTAATAAACTTTTTTTGTAATACTCTGCTCATTACATATTTTTCACGAGTGTTCTATAAAATTCACAAAGTACTCATTTGCTTCGAGTACTCATCATAAAAGTACTCGTACTCAAATACTTATGATGCTTTTTTTAAAATTTAAATCGACTTGTCTGTCTGTTTCTTCACAGCTTCGAAATCATTACCCAAAACTCGATGGACCACACTGTATATTTCACAGACACTATTTCAGGGCGTGCTCGTCCAATCAATATTTGTCGAGTTAAAAATGAAAAAGAATCTGTAGAGAAGTGATATTTTTCGAATCAGTACCTATTTACTCGTTCCTCCGGGTTTAAAAGTTAAGCAATAAAAGTAAAAAACAATGAAACCTGTCAAATTTGATCCGACGTATGACGAAATTCCTACCCACTGAAAATTTTACCAAGAAAGGAGGATTCTGACAGAATTCGAGTCTGCCGTAAAAATACAAATAGGTAAACAAAACGAATAATTTCAATAAAGTGCAATGATGCTCTCCTTGAGGAATATTGCATAAATATATTTCAGACGTAGTATCAATGTCCGTCGTGGTATTAGGCAAGAAAAACGTTCCAGCCATAAATACATCGAACTTTTACAACTAGTAGGTATGCAAGAGTCAAACATCCGCAATGAATTCATATATTTAACATGCTTTGAAAATCCTGTTTCTCAATAATATTAACAAATTACAGTTAAGTTATTCCGTGGTAGGTATTCTTAAAAAGCTGTGATAATCATGGCTCTAGGAAACGACACAAAGTGATTAAAATATTCGACTATTCAAGCACTTGGACACTGTTCCGAATAAACTTAAAATACCGCAATTCAATCATATATATGTAAACGACCTTGGTGATGATGACTAGTTATCTACAATCGAGAGATAAATGATAGGAAATATGTTGGGAGTCTCGAGATGCTCGAACATTTCAACGTCACGTGTCTATTTGATTGCACGTTAATGCTATCTTCCAAATTGGCCAAAGGCAGGACCGGCTTGAGTTTTTAATTTCCCTACTTTTGGGGTGGTTAATGAAACTTTGTCAATAACTCAAATGGCGTGACATACATTATACTTTTTTTTCTGGTGCTGCGTCTATCATTGGAATCCTGGAAGCTCTACGTCTCCATCCAGTTCCACGTGGTGTACCACAAGGGTCAGTACTTGGACGACTTCTGTTCAGCATTTATATAAATGATCTGTTCTTTCACTTATTTTCATATTGTTGTGTCTTTGACCTTGTTAATAAATTCGTATTTCGTACAGAAATAAAAGACAGTCTAATTTGAGACAAGTTGAATAGTAAAGTAAAATATACCCAGCCAACACAGATACATCTCTAAGATATTGCTGCGATGTCACTTCGTGACTTGCGACTTGCATCGTTACGTCGCACAGACGTCCCAGCGACTCACTTTTGTCACACTCATGATGCATAGCAGCGACATAGCAGCGATTTCTCCACTGTTATATTCAAGAGACGTCAACGTCTATGCGATATTCCAGACAGAAACAACAAATAGAAACAGAAAATATATTTTCAATATGAAAAACATAAATATAACAAAAATGAAAATAAAAAAAGTTCTTCCTAAAATGAAAATACTCTGGCACAACATTAACAAAGTACAAAATGAAAATGAATTAATTAAAAAACTAAAAGTCAATTGCTTTGGCTCCTTTTCCTGTCGAGCCTTTGTTTGGCATGCCTGAACCAATTGGAACAGGCTGCTTCCGCATTTTTTTCGTTCTCTCCGTGAAGGCTCATCACCACATCTGAAAATCAATGAAACAATATGAGACCACTGAGAGCTACAATGCCATATAGTAAAGAAAAAATAATGGAATCTCACTTTATTGATACTCAACAACGATACTCACTTTTCACTTTCAGTTTATGAACACTAAAATTCGCAAATGTGATCAATCCAGTTGGAAATATCAGAGTTAAAGGCGACAAAGCCTCGATCTTCGATCAATGCATCGATACAAAGAACTAGAACTGAATAAAATATGGTTATACGATACAGTAACAGCCGGTCACGCAGTCGCCTCCCGCTTTCAGGTTGGCTAACATTGCCTACGATCTGTGTTGCCAACTTTTTGCCAACTTACCACGTTACTTCAAAATAAACATTTAACACAAATTGAGGATTGCCTTTCGACCGTGGTGGAGGACAGATGGCGTCGGTCGGCAGTCAAGTGAATGTTTGTGAAAGTCCTAATATCACCTGATCTGGAGATAACTCAATAAAAATATAGTAGCAGAGATATCTAAGTATAGATTTTGATGTCTAAATGATGTGGCAGTATGACGTCTATGGCAAGTAACAATTTGACATCGCAGGGACATCTAAATCCAGCTATCACTAATTTAGATATCACAGGGATGTCGCAATATGATATCGCAGTAATGACATCAATATGACATCGCAGATACATCTATATTCGGTTATTATTGATTTTGATATCTGAAGGATGTCGCGGTGTAACATCGAAGGAATGTAAACGATATGATATCACAAGGACATATAAATCCCATTTTTGACGATATTGCCACCCCTGAGATGTGGATGTTTGCCCAGTGTTGACTGGGTAGCTTTATACGTAGATAAGGAAACCTCGCCTGATTGTTTTTACAGGAACCAAAAAAAACTTGAAAATAAAAGCACCAATATCCATAAATGCGAACCCCTATCTTAATATACGAGGTATTATTACGTTCACTACATAACACATATGATGTAACACACTTTCAAGCGTGAAAATCCGTGCTTGTGTCGAGGCAGTTTTAACAGTTTGGTATTCATATTACTGTTTTAGGTTTCTGCGTCAAAACAAAAGAAGTAGGAAGTGGAACCAAAGTATTTGTCAATGTATGCCAGACTGATGCTATACCTCCACCGAAAAACATCTCCGTTGGGGAACTGCAGGAACTACTACAATCGGATGAACCAGGTGACTTTAAAGTACCGATGAGTCTTGGCGAAATCAGGACAGAACCGGATAAAAAAGGACATGACGCTAAAGTCTGCGATGTAGCCATTCACCCAGACTTTTTTAAGAAAGTTGATGTGCACCCCGAATTCAAAAGTTTCTTTCTCGCCATCGTTTTTCAAGGAATCGAAGATAAGTATAATTTGACGTGCGAAGAAGAAAAAACTCCCCTCTTGAATCGAAAAACCTTTGGAAAACTCCAAACGCATAGAATTCAGCAGCGAGAAATTGCCCAAAAAATGGCCGAGAGCAATCAGAGCTCTTTGCTCAACGAAGTTGGAGGACAAACTGAACAGAGAAAAGTTGTTATCGAAACTTTGTCCAGTAGGGAGAATGTTATGAAAACGCCAGAGTACCGTCTGTATAAAAAGAAAGACGGTCAGAACTGCTTGTATGGAGAATTCAAATTACCAGATGTGGTAAGTTATTATAATATTTGAAACGATTTTCAAACAATTCCACACATACCTACAAGAAAACATAACTTTATTTTCGCAACCTTTGCTCCGTGTGCACATCGGCTATTGATTTTACGATGAAGTTTCACGTATTTTGTTTTCTATTTATAGTAATTCAATTAATACAAGAGTGTCTCCTAGTGTAAATATCTAAATATGGATTTTCAGAGTTCCACGCCCTCGAACGCATTCTGAACACATTTCTGTTTTCCGGAAGAGCGTTGACGAAGTTAATCGGTTGTTTTTCGGATTAATATTTGAGCGGCTGCCGTTTTAAACCGTTACCACATGAAATTTCGTCGATTCTCGATTGCTTGTTTGAAGATAAGTAGCAGAGAGCAGATCAGTCGATTCAGTCTCAAGTCGAGCTAGTCAGGATATGTCTGAATTAGTTAAGTTTTTGCGCTTGAAGAGGACCCACGGTAGATTTATATTATAGCATTTGGTGTCAGAAGTGGAATTTTTGGATACAGCAGGGTTTTGTTTAGTTTTGGAGGACCTATATAGTTAAAACAAGACTGCAAAAAATTCGCGCAGTACATTATAGAACAACGGCCAGAGATTCCTGCAAGCAGTCGAAACAGAATGATTGTTTGAAATACGTTCGGGATCGTGGAACTCGAGATATCCATAGTTGTGCGTATAATATAAATTCGTGAGAAAGCCATGCGAATGAAATGATGTGAAAAATTACATTTTCGTTAGTTTTCAAAATTAATTTGAAGATAAAACTAGTATTTTGTTGAAATTTATTAGTGTGGCTCTTCTGCTGCTTGGAACTTTGAGTGTAGTGATATGATGGATTTATCCCAACATCAAACTTGAGATTTTCATACATCGACACTTGTTTACACTAAATGGGGAATTCTCCACCTGACAATAATCAAATATTTTCTATTAAAGGTATACAAAATAACGCATTTAAAATACACCATTTCAACATTTTTCTTTAAAAAAATATTTAAGTACTTGAATATGAAAAACAAAATTGGGCATTTAAAATTTAAAGGGATTTGTTTCTATTTCACCATCTGGCAACATCGGCTACGAATTTCACAGATAAGAAAGGACAACAAATCTGTTACGTTAATAAGTTAAACTGAGATGACAATGTTCCGAGCACAGACCTATTATAAAATATAGGTCGGTGGTTCGAGTCATTCTGTGACATTTTGTGTTCTGTGTGCCTAACCCCCACCAAAGACAGATATATTGACTATGGTACTTCTTCTTCTAGCATACTACCATCCCTTACGTTTTGTAGGCGCTGTTGCCAACAAAACCATTTAAAATTTAAAACCCAACATTTGAATACTTTTGGCGGTGAAATTAAAAAACTCATGAATGAAACTCAACTTTATTTTGTTTAAACTTGCATTTGCTCCAATAACCCAAATTGAGGAGAATTTCCCATTACACCAAGACTATCTTTCTGTTCCACTAACCAGAGAGAGCTACTAACTACTATACTTATTTTCTGCCTAGACCTAATACGTACCTTATACAATACTAAATAATTATCATAATATGATTTCATTTATCTCTCAGACAATATGTATGTCAAATATGAACTGGCATATCGAGTGGGATTTTTACTGTTCACTATCTTTAATTCCTAGGCATCAAGTTACTGATTGTTGATAACATGCCTGACTAATCTCAATGAACCTCATTCTATTGAATGATTATTTTGCAAAACATTACGAACGACTACAGATATTTCCATTCTTCGCCGTTTGATAAATCCCATTGGTGTGAACTTAACAACAAATTTTCATCCAAGGAATATTCTGATACATTCATTCAAGTTATGAAACCCGCAGCAGCTATATTACCAGAATTCAACTTTTCATAGATGTCGTATAAAATGAAAATATTACATCATGTGTATTTTTATTATTTTGAAAACCAAACTGAGTTTCACTTAAAATATTTTGGCATCTTAGGAAATCGGTCAGACGAATTTTCACCAGTTTTTTAATTCATTTAACTATAGTTGGAATTATGGAGATCGGGCAAAGATTTGACGGCCCGAATCATTTGAATCTCCACCTTTCTACAATAAAATGACAATAGAGAGGTTTTGTGCTATAGAGCAGTAATAATTATTGATGTTATCAGGACTGAGTGAAATTTCATGATTTTTTTTTTTTTGATTTGCCGATCTGATTCATGTAGTTGATTTCCTTTGTCTTTTAATAGTGGATCTATAAATTCTGCGATAGTTATGGAAGAACCTTGATTATCAGTAAACTTTCGTATGTTATGCAGTAACCGTACATTTTTTGTATAGGGAATGATTCATCAAATACCTTCAATAGCGCGTTGTGAAATGTTAGAAATGGTTCACTTTGAGACAAAACATCTTCCCAGTTAATTTTTAGACAATTTTGACGGGTCAAAAAATACAGAGCAAGTCACTGCTTCATGATCATGATCCATTGGCTTTGAGAAATAATCATTCCTCCATTTATTTTCAGATATCTGCACAGGAACTTAATTTAGATATTGGTGAAGACCGAATTCTGCTGGAGTCTAAAACAAGAAGCTATCTCCTGGATATTTTTGTCCCTTATATTGTGAAACAAAAGACCTGCTCCTCATCATTCAATAAATCGACGAAAGTGAGTTGAAATAAAAAAACATTTGGATTTTTATATATATTTTAATTTTTCAGATTTTAACAGTAACAATGCCTCTTGTTGGAGGTTGAAGAAATTTTCTAAGGTGTCGATTCATGAAGATCATGCATTTAATTGAATTACATAACTGTTGAGCATTATGTAGTAATATTTTATTATGTAACATTAAAATTGCACTAAGAAGAAATTCCTTTTACTTATCATTACCCAGTTTAGATTATGGCTAACCCTTTGTGAAGAAATATCAAAAAGCATCTCATTGCTGGTAGAAAGTTGAAATTAGTGGTTTGCGACTATAAAGCCCATCCAATTATATCAAAATGCACTCAACTGCTGGTTTTAATGGTCCTAATCGTTACATTTATCTGAAAGCTCTTTCAAACATTCACTTGATACATTTTCCTACGACCAAATTGGAAAGTAACGTTATCACTCATGAGCGGAAAGTAAATCGCACGCGTGTTGATAAGCTGTCAAATGCGTAATTTCTGTTTAGATTTACCGCTTCAAATTATCAAATTTATAATTTCTGAGCACAAAAATACAATTCATTTGAAAATAATTTTATTTTCATAAAAAAAAAAATTGCATCGATTCAGATCAATCACCAATTGTCACTTTCTTTTACCAACTGAGCTAATTGGTTATACGTAGAACATGTGGACCTACAGCTTATTAACGGATATTTTATATTTGTAATGTTTATTGTAAAATGTATCTAATAATCAAAGCAAATATTTTGCATTTTAAAATAATTGTTGAATTTTGTTGAAATGGTTCTGTCAGCCTCTCAGATCTTCTTACACAATGTGTCGATAACATCGATATTAATTGGTAAAATTATCTCGTGGTCGTAGGAAAAATTGTGTACATTACTTGTACGAAAGTGATTTTTACACTCGTTTGAAAAATGTCACTTTCCGAACTCGTCATGTTATATACTATTTTGTAACCCTTGAATTCAACTTTCTACTTGCAGGAAATTTTCTTAAAGATTATTGGTATATTATATGCTAGTAATAAATAAAGATATTCCAATTCCTTCAAAGTTGACTAGCTGGATGCTGTACCAACAATCAATTATGATAAATGGTAGGTATAAATGCATCTCATTATGAGGTAAAGTACAGCACAAGAAAATATTCTGAAGCAGTCATGGTCATGAAATATCTGTAAAGCAATGACTAGTTTCAATAATTGAACATTTTATAATAATAATAATTAGTTCACTGAAAGCCAGTTCTACAGGTTACAAGCAACACTTTGAGCGGCACTTGCATTTAAGAACCCAATAGAATGTGTTTGATGGTATGTCAAAATATTTCAATTATATCACATTCTACCAGATTCACAAATTCAAGCACAACTCAAAGCCTTGAGCGGAAGTGGTGAAACCGGCCCTAAAAATCTTAAATTTGAATGACAATCTAGAAGGGAACTTGAAAAACGAAGCTTGATGTTCGAGATAACTTTTCATTTGTGATCTATTCCTAATGAGTCCAGAGTTGCAAGAAACTACCAGTCACTTTTTCCAACTTTTATATTTCCAGTACTGTGTGAGAGACGAAAAACTAAAATACAGTGGGTTCCAAATGATGATTTTTGGATTTATTGAAGTATTTGAACAGAGATGCTTACACAAGGGATATAAACACCAATGCATCTAGGGAGAGAGCTTTAATCAAAGCATTTGCAGAGGTGATCAAGGAACTTTGGTCAGAAGATTCGTCAGATAGAGTTGTTGATACAGTCGCATTGAAAAGTCAAATCCAAAGATTCGCTCCTCGTTCTACCAGTTATGCTCAAGAGTTCTTATGATTCCTGTTAGTGGGTCTACATGAAGACGTCAATAGAGCAACGGAGAAGCCGAAATCCATAATGAGAGAGATAGATGAGAAATTAGGTGATAGTGAGATGGCCCAAGAGTCATGGTCAAGATACTCAAGGACAGACAATTCCAAAATTGTGGATTACTTCGTTGGTCAGTTAAAGTCAACATTGAAATCTACTTAATGTGGTCACTGTTCAGTGTCCTTCGATCCTTTTTGGGATTTTTCCCTCCCAATACCACGAATGACAGGTCAATTAAGACTATCACAATGTTTGGATTTATTCAAAATGGAAGAAACTCTGTATGGTGACAAGAAGCCGACATGTGCGAAGTGCAAAGAGAGAAGGAAATTCATTAATTCCCAAAAATTTTAGTAATCCATTTGAAACGGATTTCTTCAACAGAAAGATTCCGAGGGAAATTGAATGTCACCATTGATTTTCCTTAAGAGGGACTGGACATGAGTAATTATGCTGATGAAAACGTAGCCCCTTGTCGCTATAGTCTATATGCATTGTCTAATCATAGTGGGTCTACCTACAGCGGTTACTACACAGCCTACTGTAGACATCTGTATACGAGCACCTGGCATGAATATAACGACTCACATGTGACCCCAATTCCATCCAGATCGATCGTGAACGGAGATGCCTGTTCTCTTTTAAGTACTTATCTCAATGTAATAGAGTTCAGATTATTCAACTTGGAACTGAAAAACTCTAGACGAGTCCATAACTTTAAAATTGCGCCAAGTTAACTTGGCGAGAAAGAATTCTTTCTCCTGGAAAATAATCATCACTCCGGGAAATGATTCAATAATAAAAGTTTCAATTTATTCAGTTTCATAAAAATTTTATGAATGTTACTCGTGTAAGCTGTCTTTCAAGTTTTATTTTTCTGTGATTAATGCTACACAATGTACCTTTTGATTTTTTTGAAGGTTGCAGACGATATTGTAATTTTAGTACATTCATTTCGGACTTCCATCGTCTTATAATTTGTACCTACCGTACATCAAAGGAATCTCCGAAAAGGTGAGAAGGATACTAAAATCTTCAAATACGGAAACACATTAAGGGGTTTTTTCACGAAAACCAAACTGGAAAATCTTTTACCACCTCCACCAAGAACTGAATTTATGAGGTAACATCGGGGAGACCAAGAGACCCCTGGCGGTGAGACTAGATGAAAACAAATGCTTTACGCAGCGAGGTGACACGTCAGAATCCGGTATTGCGACCGTGTATGGAAAGAACATCACCAAATTCAGTGGAAGAATGCCGGAATTTGAAGAGGCTGTTTATATCCAGCCAACAGAGCTCTCAGTCAGCATATCGTAGAAATCAGGAAGGTTTGGAAACCACTTATTGATGGTTTTGGCGTGAACCGATGAGAAGAGTCACCCTGATTACAATGGGCAGGTAGAAAAACTAGAAACAAGTAATTAAGCTAACCCAATAATGATTAATTGAGATCACCAGCCATCAAAACTATCAATTAATTAAAGATTACCAGGAATATAAACTCTTGCAAGCCTTTGGAAATTTATCAGTATTCACCAGAAGACTACTGCGGATAGGAGCAGTTGAAACGTTGTGATTATACAAATTATATGACGATGGAAGTCCTTTCAATTGAAAATTATTATTATTATTGTAGTTGTGCCATGCGTCTGGGAAAGGGTTTCTACATTAAGCCATGTAGTGTACAAATAATTCATGTTGTAGCGACAAGGGGCAATATTAAATTTCTCTCTGAATCTTTCAGTTGCAGAAAAACGTTGATCCGCAGAAATTCTGGAAATTTATGAATTGATATTCATTTTGTGCACCTCCTACTCCCCAAGTTTCATCAAGTAAAATAATCCAATCGGGACAATTTCAGTTGACCTGTTTTTTGCAGAATCGGTAGAGAAAAGTTTCAGAGTGGATCAAACGTGACCACAATATGTTTGTTCAACGTAGGTTTCAGGTGGCCAAAAAAGTCAACTTGAAGTCCATTCTCAGTAATCTCAATTGTGTCTTCAGATTTTTTGGGCAAATCTTTGAATAACACAGTATTGAAACTCGATCTGACGAAACTTCTGGCCATGGCTTTTTGATCACATCCACAAAGGCTTTGATTAAAACTCCTTTCATTCCAGATACCCTTTTTCAAATATTTCACCATCTTAATGAGTATGACCACTTGAATTTCAAATAATTTTGATATATTTTATTGAAACCTGATATTTGTACATACATATACATTTTTTTATACACCTATATTATATTGTATTTTGAGCAAATGTGATCAATATTGATGAAAATAATATTATTGACTAATGACATTTTTTGTACGTTAGTTTTAGGCGTTAAGTTATTATTATTTTTTTATCCCTCTTATAAGCAAGTTGATTGATTGATTTGTACTGGCTTCATCACGTAGTTTCAATGAAGTATTGAAGTATTATTACTGAAATGGTGTTGTAATAAAGTCGAGTTCAGACTGCTTGATAACTATTCATTTTATCCAAATTTTGACAAATTTTTTCAAGAAAATACAATATTTAACTGTCCCATCACTTGAACAAACAATTATGTGATTTTGTACACTATATTTACTTCCTTTTTCAACAAATACTAAGTATTTCAGCTACAATTTTATCTATCAAGTTTTTTCGGAATACTTTGCTTATATATTGTATATTAACAATTTAGCAATGATTAAACTTCTACTTTTCCATTTTCATTATTTATTGATATAGCCTGTAGAATTTGGTAAGATTATTTCTGTTTTTATTTGAATAAAAAATTAACACCGAGGTTATTTCAGGAACAATTAGAAGTGACAAAATTGAATTCAACTTCAATGAATCCAAAAATAAAGTAGAGCACTTTTGAATGCTTTAAGCAATTATTTAAATTATTTTTTCACAAATTTGAACGTCTCTTGCAACTCCATAACATATATACAAAAATCCAACAATTGTGTGAAGATGTAACTTATTTTTTTTATATTTAATATTAACGCGGATAAACGAAATATATTCTGTATTCATTTTAACAGAGCTATCCAAATTCAAAATATTGAGTTTTGAGTTATATTTACTAATTTTTTCTTCAAAGTCTGTTACACCTATGAAGATTGGCGTTGTGGTTGTTATCGAAAATTATCACAAATGTTTGTCAGGAAAAGAATTAAATGATGAAATTTGTACAGAAAACCCATCCCCCGCTTTTCACTCTTAGATCAATTAATTTGAAAATTTCAATAATTCTCGAGTGAGGAAGAAGCTATTGCTAAAAACGACAAATTGATTCTAAGTTGTTTCCACAATCAAATTTCGGTGAAAAATGTCGGTCGTTCGATTCTTAAAAATCTAAATAGCTGTGGAAACAGGTAAACGGTATTGAAGCCAATCATCGCACAGTACATGTACTTATAGCATAAATCAACGAATGTTTTATGCTTGTTCTGCAACGTATCTTCTGATTTTTTCAAGTTATCCACGTCCTCTTTCAGGAGAGTGCAGAGGGAATGATATGTAATTTCTTTGCAAACCACTTTGGTGAGTAGTACACCAACAAAACCAATAATAGTTCTCAATACCATGAATCCCAGCATGGTATATGAGGGCCACATGATCACATAGGGAGCTTCGAGTTCTGTTGGACTCATGAGTCCAATTTGGTAGTTCAGCCACGCTCCAATATGTATTCCAACAGACACAGAAATAATCATGGTTGTGTCACCTCTGAAAAATCAAATAATATAAAATTAATTCGGGAGTGATATAAGGCTGCTGAAAAATCAAATAATATTAAATTAATTCGGGAGTGATAAGACCTTCCTTATGAGGGAACACATTTTTCAATTTCCACAAAATCAGTATTGTTTGAAAATTTAATAAAGGTCCTCAACTGAAATCGACAAATTATGCCACAAATTCAGTTTTTCTGGCTAACTTGTCTTTTGTTTGCCCCTAAAGTGTGTTTTCAGTTACCAGCCTACACTGAATTTCTGCAATATGGTAGTTTTACTTATACATGCAGTGTATTTTTAACATTTTGATGATGGTACTTTTTATTAGTCATTACAAGAGTGTCCCAGTCTCGGATAGCACTATTAGTAACACTCAAGAATTTAGCAGTGGTATTAAAATTCACATTATTGTTTTTTTAGGTCAGACTATTTTCAATTCTTTTTTGGTTTGTGTTATAATGATTATGCCAAATTGGTGAATTCAAATTCTGATGAAATATTTCACAATGTACGAGGATGTATTGATATCTAGTTAGCCTACACCAGTTCCCTGCATAAACAAAATATTGCGTTACCATAGCAACGAACAATAACTTAGAAGTGTCAGTGTAAAGTTTGACGTCAAAAAAGTAAACCATAGTTACGCAATAAATTAAAAGAAAAAATATGTCTACCGAAATTGTGAAAATCGAAAAATTGGAGTATCGAGCCATCATCAAGTATTTGAAAGGGTCAAGAGGTAAGCAGATTTACAAAGATATGCTTAATACCCTTGAAGATCAATGTCCTTCGTATGCGATCGTGAAAAATTGGACTGCAAGCTTCAAAAGAGGTAAATTTTTCCATTGAAGATGATGACCGATCGGGAATTGGGCAAAACGGATATCTGAGGCACTGAATATTTCATACGAACGCTTTCATCATATAGTTCACGTCAATTTGGACATGAGAAAAATTGCTGCTAAATGGATCCCCAAATGTTTGAATGTTGACCAAAAGCGTGCAAGGGTAGTAGCATCGCGTTCGATCTGTGCTCGATTTGTAAACGATGTAGACTTCTTAAACCGAATTGTTACTATGGATGAGACTTGGGTACATTTCTACGATCCAGAAACAAAGCAATAATCTATGGAATGGCGACACTCCGGTTCTCCAAGGTGTTCTATCCAAAGGTGTTTTGTTTTTGCAGGACAACGCCCTTGCACACAAATCTCATGTTGCCATGCAAAAAATTCGTGATTTAGGGTTTGAATTACTAGAACACCCCCCTTATTCACCAGATTTGGCTCCGTCCGACTATCATCTCTTTCCTCAACTGAAAAAAAGTTTAAAAGGTCGTAAATTTTCTTCCAACGAGGAGGTAATAAAAGCTGTGGAGGTCTGGTTTGCAGAGCAAGAAGAAACATTTTTTTTGAAAGGTCTAGAGACGTTGCAGGTTCGCTGTAATAAATGTATCCAATTAAGAGGAGAATATGTTGAGTAATAAAAGATTTTGACATTGAAATTTTGTTTGGTTCTATAGTAGGCTACGAATTTTTCAATATATCCTCGTATTCCACATACATGGAAAACAAAATAGCATCTTCAACTCTTTCTTCTATTTCCACAGGTGCTTGTTTAGAAATATAACATCAATTTTATATTTTTTTGAACTCCACTGTTCAAATCAATCAGACACCCTGTAAGGAAATCCATTTCTTGAAATCTTACCTTGTTGGTGTCCATTTGCCACTATTAGGGTAGTAAACAATCATCAAGATGGAAGAAACTAACAATAAAAGTGGAGCTGTGGGGCTTATCAACAAATAATCATCCATAAAGTCAACTAATGGTACCATCACACACATGATGAGCACTGCTAACGCTAAACCCGCAATAATATCCTGAAAATAATAACATTTCATTGACTTTCAACTTCCACACTGGGAGAAAATCAATAAATAGGATATAGGGTTTAACAGGCCAAAAGGCAGGCTTCAAATAACTGCCTGCTAGGAAAACCTGCCACCTTCATTATTCGGCAATACAGATACAAAAAATGTACAATGTGGAAAGTATAGGGGTGTAACAAATTCTTCTATTTTGAAAATAGTCCATTTTTAGCAGATTTTCCTAATTAATTTTTTATAATATACTGTCAAAATATATACACTGACTGTTGATGCAACAGAAAAAAATATAATATTTTGTATATGACATTATAAGAATAATTACAATAATGATTCAAGTCACTGAAATTCCAATTTTTGGGTTACTTTTGTATGGGAATATTAGGTCAAAAACAATGAGATAATGATAAATCTCATTTCTCTCAATGCCCTTTCTTATATTCATAATTATAAATAACCTGGTTTTTGTTTAAAGATCACCACTTTTAGTATCTTGAATATCAAATCAAAATCAATCCATTTGTCATGTAGAGTTTCATTGCAATGCTTTTTTTTCATTAATGTTAATTTTCACTGTTTTCAGAACCCTTTAAAACTAATTTTTGATAATTTAAGTTTTGTCTGTTAGGTGTATCCAATTGAAATCTGCTGATAATTCGATGAGAGTCAAAAACTAACATTAAACATTAAATAAAAAATGTATTTTAGTTATAATTTCGTAATGAATGATGAACATACCAAAATTGTGTGCATGCCAAGGTACAGCCTACTTATACATATCAAGGTACACCATGATATTGCTATACATAAGCCTATTGGAACACTATACTGATATCTATTCAGTGTGAACAGAAAAACTGAAAACGGTATTGAGACCCCAACCATAGCATGTGTAGATGGCATACCATACTCTAAGGCCCATTTATTTTGAAGTTGTACTACAGGAGGACCAGGCCTTGGCCATCGAACTATATCTTTAATACCTTGTCCTAAAAAACAAACCAAAGGTGACTGGTGTCAAAAGACATTTCGGCCAACGAACCTATATACATAACAACTGACCAAACTAATACAAATCTTCTGCCTACGGCTCCATCGATATTCCAGAACCAAAACGGTATAAAGGATGCATAAAATGTCTCATCCCCGAGAGCAGTTCCAAACAGAAATAGGTAATACCAAAATCGATTTTTGATTATGTATTTGTTTTTTATGGCATCACCTTTCTTGAAATCATTATTGAATTCTGTCTTCACTCCGAAATAATTTTGAATCCTTGCCACCAAAACAGGATCTTTCAAATAATCCATTTTTGAACCAGAAGTGTTCATTTTTACATAATGAACTACAGCCACTTCAAATTTGACTTTGTATTTAGCATAACCACCTTTTCTACCTTTCCATGATAATGTGTTATATTGGACAATGTAAATTCAAGCTATAATATTCATTTGATAATTATAAATTTACTGCATTTCCTCAAATTTGAATTATCAACAAATTACAAATTGTATTGTATGTGTATTATCCAAAATTTCCCTCAGGACCTCAGGATCATGCGATCGACAGAACGTGTTTTCTGCAGTCTTCACATGACAGGCGTGAGGCGTGACAGTGACACGGTATGGAATAATCATGCAACGATGCAACATGCATGTGCAGTATATGTAGTGCCAGTGCACACGTGTGACTTCTGAGGTGGGATTACGTATCCACAGAATGTCTCTGTCCCTTATGAATTCAACTATGATGTCATCTAATTTATTTGATGAAAAGTAGAATTCTATGGTATATGGAATCACCCCTGTGCAGGCACAGGTGCAGGTATGTGTGTTCTGTGTTTTATTTTTTGTGTTTCATGTCCAGTTTTGTCATTGACATTGGTTAGTAGATGATGGCTCTCGATTCCTATGATGTAATGTCTCTCGATTGACATAGGTAGTTTCTAGTTTCTATCATGTTCCGATATTCGCGAAATGTGTTACCGCTGGATCGCGCTTATAATTTTGGCGCGAAACATTTCAGTGGTAATCATTTGCCAAAATCCATGATGAGAGACCATGAGTATATGTTTGAAGGTTCTAGACGATATCTTGATTACTTAGTTTTCATAAGTTCATCGTCTTAATAATGGGTTGAAAGATGTTTGACTTATTTCATCTTTTCACAACGTTTCGATTGCTTGTATCCGCAATCGTCTTCAGGTGAATACTGACAAGTTCAGAAGCCACGACCACGACGTCTTATAGGTGTGTTGATAGTGTATTTAGGGCGGTGCAGTAGCGCGTGTACCCAGCAAACACAGATACATCTCTGAGATATTGCTGCGATGTCACTTCGTGACCTGCGACTTGCATCGTTACGTCGCGACTCACTTTTGTCACACTCATGCTGGCGACGTCTGTGCGATGTGGTCCGAGACGTCTTTGCGATGTAGTTCTGAGACGCCGCAAAGATGCCTCCTAATAACGTATCAGGGATGTAACAGAGCGACATAGCAGCGATTTCTTCACTGTAAAGGCGAATTTATCGGATTCATAATGCACAATTTAATGCATATGCGTAATTTTAATGTAAAATTTATAAAATTTTAATACTCAGATTCATATGAAACCATTTACCCGTTTCATAATTTTTAATTCCTAAATGGTTTCATATGAATCTGAGTATTGAAATGTTATAAACTGTACATTAAAATTATGCATATGCATTAATTTATGCATTATGAATACGGTAAATAATCTGCCTCTATATTCAAGAGACGTCAACGTCTATGCGATATTCCAGACAGAAACAACAAATAGGAAAAGAAAATATATTTTCAATATGAAAAAAATAAATATAACAAAAATATTAATAAAAAAAATTCTTTAATAAATGAAATTATTGTGGCATAACATTAACAATTAAAGTATACAATTAAAAATTAACAAAGTGCAAATTAAAAACATATTAATTAAAAAACTAAAAGTCAATTGCTTTGGTTCCTTTTCCTGTCAAGCCTTTGTTTGACCTGAACCAATTGGAACTGGCTGCTTCCACATTTTTTTCGTTCTCTGCGAGATGCAAATATGAGACCAGCACTGAAAGCTACAATGCCAGATAGTGGGACATGGAATAATCCGGACAGTAATGGAATACTTAGTCTATTTTGGTACCATTGAACACCTCTAAACTTTCTGATTTCAAATATACAGGTCGTATTTTTTACATCATACCACTATTGGTATCTCGATAACGATACTCACTTTTCACTTTCAGTTTGTGGACACTAAAATTCGCAAATGTGATCAGCTCCTGTTGGAAATATCAGAACATGAACGGTATGCAAAGCATTCAAGGCAACAAAACTTCGATCAATGCATCGATACAAAGAGCAAGAACTAAATATGGTTATACTACAGTTTATAGCTAAAAGAAACAGTTCGCTCACTCGCCGCCATCTTGTGTACAAGATAGAATAAGCGCAGGGGAACAAATTCGGGTTGTGCAATAGATTTGCACACAAACTTACATAGTTGTCAAGTGTACTAAAAGTAATCAGTTTCCAGAAGTATATAAATTTCGCGTGTTTTATTTTTCATTGAAACGATTTCTGGGCTCCTGTAGGAAACTGCAAACATATTTGAGTACTTCTTTATTCATGAAATATCATTATTTTTCCAGTCAATTTTCAGAAAATGAGAGCAACATATGCAGCTCAAGTGTTCAGTGCCACTGTTTCTGCAGAAACAAATACTTGTTTATCTTTCAAAAGTCTCCTATTAGCAGACTTCAAGACAGTTGAATTCATAGAAAAAATTGATAATTTCTTTGATCTATTCAATTCATCAAAAGTCCACAAGGCATAATCATTCAATATAGGACTTTCATGAGGACAGATACACAAATTCAATTTCTTAAAGATATGTTGGCGTTCTATGAATCATTTTGTTGTCTAACGAAACAAAAATATAACCAAAGGGATGAAATTTATTTTTGGGTGGAAATTGTCAATCTCGGCCTTTTTGCAAATGTGGGATGTTATAAAGGAAAACAAAATTCATACAAGAAGAATGAATCAGGCCTGTTTAGAATTTTTTTTCGGTAAAATCAGGCATTAAAGTGGAAATTGCGGAAATTCTGCACCCATACAATTTTAAAGGACATTTTAAAAAATGTTTGCAATTAGCTATTTGAATAATTCCGAAGGAACAAACTGCCTCGATTTTGATTCAACAACCACGTCAATTGAATTCTCTCAAAGTAGAAGTAAACGACTACATCAACCTCAATATAACATAAAGAATGATTTCGTTTCGTTTAAAAAAACACAAGTGAAAAACATATTCGAATCGAAATATGGCATGAACAAGCTGACTCAAACAATTTACTGTTTTCACAGGGCTTATCCAAATGCCAATAATGATTCATTTGGCAACTTAAAAATGCTTGATACTATTTTTTTTGTAATATATATATGCCCTTGAAAACTGTTCTTGTGAATTTTTTGAAAATTTGGCCACAAAAGAAGGTATTGTATAGAATATTACAAATTGTCCTTCAAAAATTGATTTCTGTAAGCCTTGTCAAGACGTATTTCGTGAACTATTAAATTTCTATATTAGAATAAAGTCCACAGGTAATAAAAAAAATCAATCATAAACTGACTATTTTAAAACATAATTAGTTTATGTATATGAAAACTCATTTATCTACATTCAGTTATTTTTAATGTTAACGACTATTGCATTTACCCCAATATTTACGAACTGCTTGTTTATCTTTCTGGATCCGTAAAAGCACCATTTGGTTTACCACATTCAATAGGACTCTAGTTTTTATTCAAGATCAAGATCCTGACAATGTAAAAATGTAGATATGTTCTTCAGTGTTTCGAAGAAGTTGAAATAATTGTGAATGGAAAATTGAAATACTTTCTCCTATAAAATTACGATTACTAGAGTGTGGTAATCACTAATATTGGAATAAATCGTGTCATAAGAAATTTCTCATCTTGCTTAAATTCATTAACTTATATATGTTCTGAAAATTAGCTTCTGAATATTTAATTTCGATACGTCATCGTCAGCTAGAACACACTGATCGCAAAACTTTTCCGACATATTCAAATTAACGAAAAAATAAGTAATATTTCCATCACAAACTCCTACCCAATTTTGAAAGAAGTCAGTACAATAACCACAAAACTTTGTTGCCCTTTAAAGTTTTTGTCACAAAATTTGGTATCTTCCTCAAAACTTCTAGATTTTCAGCAATTTTTTAATAGGGAGCCCATAATGCATACATTTTATCAACGGAATGATGTTAAAAAAACAATATTCTGTAATAAAAAACAGACCTCAACACGGTCAAAATATCCACAGTTTAGGTACCTATTTTTAGTTCCAGCAGTGTATCCATTTTTATGTTGAGCATTGTATGAATTATAAGCGCCTGTATGCGCCAGGAATAAGGTTGCAGGTTGCGCAGTGCACAAACGTGCACAAAAAGATCAAAGTGCCGACGCCAAGTGAGCGAACTGATTCTTTTAGCTATAAACTGTGGTTATACGATACGGTAACAGCCGGTCATGCGGTCGCCTCTCGCTTTCAGGTTGGCCAACATTTCCTACGATCTGTGTTGCCAACCTCTTGCCAACTTACCGCGTTAATTCAAAATAAACATTTAACACAAATTGAGAGTTTGCCTTTCGACCGTGGTGGAGGATAGATGGCGTCCATGTGGTCGGCAGTCAAGTGCATGTGTCTGAAAGTCCTATCATCACCTGATCTGGAGATAACTCAATAAAAATATAGTAGCAGAGATATCTAAGTATAGATTTTGATGTCTAAATGATGTCGCAGTATGACGTCTATGGCAAGTAACAATTTGACATCGCAGCTAGGGACATCTAAATCCAGCTATCACTAATTTAGATATCACAGGGATGTCGCAGTGTGATATCGCAGTAATGACAACAATATGACATCGCAGAGACATCTTATCCGGCTATTATTGATTTTGATATCTAAGGGATGTCGCGGTGTAATATCAACGATATGATATCACAAAGACATCTAAATCCCATTTTTGACGATATTGACATCCCTGAGATGTGGATGTTTGCCCAGTGTTGACTGGGTACTTTCGCGCTTTTTCTTCCCTCCAAAAAAGCGGTCTATGAGCGGTCTCCGCATACGTCTTTAATTTCCACGCTTGGCTTTGATATAAATACGCGGTTTCTATGAATTTTCTTTCAACAAATGCTCCTCTCTATGAAGAACACTAGCCTTGTCCTAAAGAATTCGATATGGTGCTCAGTCCAGACATGATCAGCAATTCCCGATTCAGATTGTTATTTTATTCTCATTTTCGGATTCACAGCTCCCACCCAATACGAAACTTGTACAAACTCGTACAAGGCACAAAAGTATTGGACTGGGTACTGACATAACAACATAAGTAAGATACAATGGACCAATTTGCCTAAGTGTCACCAGAGGCAATAGCTTGACCGGACCTACACAGAGGTGGAGGTTTTAGTGAGTATGCCTGATAAAGAGAATCTCACAGTATTTATTGAGCTTGGAGACTCAATATTTCTCTATAAAAGATTTCCTCCACCTCAGCAAAAAAAACGAGATAGACCGGTTATAGAGAGGAGCAGAAAGGTTCTACGCAGAACTACCCGTATTTCTGCCAATAGTCACCCCCTCCGCATAATAACAAAGCCATTTAAGTGGAGTTCCAGTATTCTATGGTTAATACGGTCAAAAGGGTTTTAGTTAAATCACAGAATATCTACCGCTGCGACCACTTCAAGTCCGTTCATTGCGAGGTATAAGTTTCGTATAGAGAAGAGTATGGCATCGTGAGTATTTTTCTTTGCTTGGAATCCAAAATGAACGATACGTATTAAAAAAAGGTTAATTCCATACAGCACACGATATCCTATGGACGACGTCCAATTCATGTCGGAATATCCTTGGACCAATTTTGGATATCCCTAAGATATCCAATTTTTGGATATCCAAAGTATTCCCAGTAAGGGATATCCATAGGATATACAAAAGGGATATCTTTTTGGATATCCACGACGAATATCTCATGGATATCCATGAAGGATATATTATGGACATTTATTTCGTACATTGTTTGTAGAAATTATTTATTGTTCATCCTCAGTGGCACCCTACGAATTGGCGACGTGATTGGACATTCCTGCTAGTAGCAACGCAAAAAAGTTGAAATATTTCATTTATTGAATTATGAAATCAAAATCTTTTTGTTATTAAGATCAGAACATAATTTTTATTTCTCATAGAATATCAGTTTAATTTAGATTCATGTTCGTTACTCCTTCTGAATAAGTATATATTTTCATTATCTAATTTTAGTTTTATTTTAGGCGAGATTTTTTCATGATTTATTTTTTTTCATAATTACTTGTAATAATTTCATTTATATCATGCTAGTTTTTAGATTTCAAAATCGAAACAACTTTAAACAAACATTATTCATGAAGATATTTCAACAAGTCTTTGTCAATATCGTGTTTCTCCAACTTTTCGTCAAGTTGTTCGAAACCCTTGAATTTTATTTTTGCTTGGAATCTATAAATACCAAATTAATATATTATTGAAATTGAGAACTATTAAAATTCAACAATAAGTTTTCTGTTGAGAACTCTTGGCAAACCATTTTTTTAGTTGAAAGTATATCCCTTGTTTCGTACCCTTTGAAAATGATTGAAAAAAAATTTAGAGAAACAACATAATTTTTTTATTTATTCGTCCACCACTCTTCAATTTATCTTAGCTTGTCGATTTTTTTTAAAAACAACTAATTGCAATAATAATAATGTGGAATTATGAAGGATATTGTAACGATTTCGAGACCGGCCCCGAGACCGGCCCTGATCTAATTAATTATGCACCCTCGTTCAACTACAACTGCATATCTGCTGACGTACGGATCGCCGAGAACAAGCTGGAATAAATCGATTGTTCGATACTATTCGAAGAGCCATCTAGATGAAAGGTTCTATACTCCTGAATATTCGAGAGTCGTTAATGGAAACTGCTTGGGAGTATATAAGCGGGACAGTCAGAATGGAGAGTTAGTTACAGTTCGAGAGTTCGCTGATAGATAGCCACAGTAAAAATAAATTGAAATAGTAAATGTTTTAGTGAATAATCGTTGTAAATAGTGCTTCAAATAAATTAGGAAAATTAGTTAGTGCAGTTATACTACAATATCTTGTTGATGTCCATATGATGGATATCTTATGGATATCCATGAAGCATATCTTATGGACGTACAGGTTGGTGGCCTAAGAATGTCCATTGAACGTCCATAGGATATTGTTTGGATAAAACTGGACGTCCATTGGGTGTCCAAAATATCCTTAATGGATATCCATTGGATATCCACTGGATGTCCATGTGTTGTGTGGGTCATTTCTGAGGATAGTATATGCAGATCATTATTGGTGGATCAGTAGCTACATAAGGCACGTAATTCACATTCATCATGATCGCTAACACCCCCTCTGTACCAAGCACGAACGGGTAAAATCAAATTCCATCGCCCCACACCGTCATAGGCCCCTGTCGCCAACCAGCGTTTATCCACTTTCCATCGCGCACAACGGGGTGACTTCACTTCCCGCGGCTTTTCAGTCGGGAAAACTTTAATCAATATCATTCTGCCTCGAGCTTGCATCGAGAGCTTTTCCCGTGGAGAGACGAATTCCTGCTCTACGAGTGCGCGGAGTTGTGTTGTACTCGGGAAAATGGGAAAAACATTTACGGCGTTTGGGCCATGCGTTCTACTACAATAGTGGTTTGCGGTGGTTGTTTTGTGAATGAATGAACCGGAGTTCGTGTGAGGTCTGATGTAATGTAGAATCGGGAATTCGCGACAGGAATACGACTTCAATTGTTTTAAAGGAGAACAAAGACGACCTACGATTTCCAGGTATGTATACCTACGTTCGAGATCTTTATTCCAATTAGCATTCAGTTGTTGTTCATTATATTGTATTTGCTCACTGAATGGAAACGATGATGCGTGGGTATATATGGTAATACGTTCCATTTTTGTTAAACTACCGGGTTTTAAAACGGTTCGATGTCAGACCGTAATCACCATATATGTACATATTATATCTTCATTCTGTTTATTGTCTGATATTGTGTATCATTCAATTTCAGTTGACTGATTCTACATTATAATAAAGAATAGAAATTCGGTATTGTGTGAAAATGAGCATGTATTCCAGTATAGAAGTGATACCTGGATGTCTAGCTATTATATAAAACATTCATGAGAGAGAATTGGAAAAACAGATAAATTCCGAAAGATCCAACAACGAAGATATCAGCGTTTCTTATTAATTTGAAATTATGTTTTTTCAACTGTATATAGTGGAGTATTTTTCAATTTTTCCATGATGAAAACCAATAATCGAATAAGTAATGGAAATCTTTTTTTTCAATCAAACTATCAAGACCTTTTACCTATTATTTCGCAGTATTTTATACCAAAAACTCGCCAAAAGTAGACTATTTGGGTAGTTGTCGAGGTTTCAATGGCAACTGTCCATAATAGCATTTTCCTACAGCAGTATGTTTTTACGCATTGTTCACAGTGTGTAAAGTGATACTTTTCTGCACAAGTCCGTAAATAAATCAACTGTTCATAATGCAATTTTTTACACGCTGTTCATACTTTTACACATTATTAAAAAAAACAGTATTTTGCGTCAACTTATACTTGGAGGCCATCAATAATAACGAACATTCAAAACTTCATAAAATATACCGTTCAAATTAATGGTACAATTGGGAATTACACTGTAAGAAAAGATAACGTTTTAATTGTAAAAAATGATTTTATCTGTATACACGATGCATGTAGAATCACTTCACGAACCTATTTATTTATCACATATTATGGGCCACAGTGCATGAAATCTCACATATTGAAACATAAGGGCAACCAACGTCTTCCCCTAGCTCGCACTTCTGAGGGTTGCACGTAGGGGTGCAACCGGTTTAACAATTTTTTAACAATTTACGCGTGCTGACGTAACTTGTATTCTACCACAGACGTTTGTGCTGTGGGTCCTGGAAATTAGGGAAACTTTGACGTCGTTTGAATTTGTCCAATGAAATACTGGTAATATTTGGCGCGAATTTGAGCTATATAGTGTATGAATTCATCTCTAATCCTTTTGTTTTCTGAATCAAACATTCGAAAAAAAAAATTGAAAAATTGTTTTTTACCCAGTTTGACTTGTGAACCTTTGAAAAAATATATGAAAAATTACCGCGACGACAACAGACGCTTCGAATCGACAGATGAACTGGAGGGAAGGTCTTCTGCATTGCTATGAGAGCAGTGATCCCGCCTGGAGAGGATAACATGGCAAGAATGCATGCTCTGTGGTGTGAGATACACCCAGAGCAGACTATGTATCTAGTCTTTGGGGTCGAGGCTATGTTAAAGCCCCTTCTCGATATCTAACGAAGTGGCAGATATACCACGTGTCGGTCTGACAGTAGAGGAGGCTCGATCGCATCATATGGCCAACGGAAGGCATAAGGCGTAGGCGATTTTACAAAATATACTTGACGCCAGCACAAACCCCGCCCATAGTCGCACATAAAATCCGAAAATATACACGAAGCCCACATATTCAGCGACGCATATTCTGAGGGCGAGTTGTACAAGACAAGTTCACCAACAGTTTAAGTAAACCGAGTTCAGTTGCTAGCCAATAAAATGTATAGTTCCTTAGCAACTGAACTCGGTTCACTTGAACTGTTTTGGTGAACTTGTCTTGTACAACTCGTCCTAGGACTGTTCAACACAAGTTCACCACCAGTTTAACTGAACTGAGTTTAGTTGCTAATTAACTAGAAATTGGCTCAACCCTTGCAACTGACACAAGTTTACCCAAATTGTTGGTGAACTTGTTATGTACAACCTGTCCTAAGTACAAATGGTAATTACTAAAAAAAGGAGGTAATATTTTTGTGTAAAATGGTTGTTTTTGGTGCTAGTAATTGTGAAATTTTATACGTAAGCTTCTGAAAAAAGTATCTACATAAAGAAGGAGGCATTTTATCCCACTAAACATGATACATAACAAAAATATTATCTAGATATAACTTTTGTGCAATTTTGTGATATTGGCAAACTAACATTATATTAATGTCATCTTGACGTTTCCAACACAGTGTTTTCAACTATATGTTTATGTAACATCAAAATACTGTAACCAATAATATTCATTAGATAATACATATAATGTTGATTATATGTTGCCCAGATATGACTTAGACAGAGTAGTTATGTTATTCGTTTGATATTTTTGTCTAACCTTCTCAAAACATTACCTTGAAATTAATATTATCCTAAAAGTTTCTTAAATGTAATTTTTGGGTAATGACCACGTCATGATGTCATTCATATATGACATTTTAACATAACTTAAAACCTAACCTCCTAACCATATAACAACAACATATATCATAAATGTCGACAAAAACTCAAAATCTACGTAACTTCAAAAAATTATATCCACGTTCAAACAATATTACCTAGTAAATATGAAATAAATATATCACTGACGCCATCGTTCATTTTATCCTAATAATCATGGCGATCATGGTAGGAGTTTTGAGTTCATAGAATTGAAATATAATTCAAACTACTCAAAAGTGATTGGAATCAATAGGATTGCAAAACTCATAAATTTCATGGTAAGATTATGATTTTCCACTACTCCATCCACTAATTGTTATTTATCATTTAGGTTATATAGTGAAAGTAGTGATATCTACTATTGATTAGAGAGTATCTACATATGATGCTATGAATAGTAGAAAAGCTATCAGTTGTGGTTCCTGCTAATCAGATATTGGACAGTATGAAAATGGTTGCTGACATCTGGAGCTGATGTGTCAAATTATTTTGAACCGATTGATCAAGGAATTTTTGGAACTGAAACCAATGAATTTAGCTTGCTAAAACAACAATATTGGAGCTGCTTAATTTGTAAGTGAACTCAAAATTATATATTTTATACAGAGTGTTCTGATCTTTCTTAATTTCATTATTCTATGATAATATTAACGTTTCTTGAGATTGTAGAGAAATCACTTGAATTGTTTAATACAAATTATCAATAAACTAACTGCATTTTCTCTTTCTTTTCAGTTTGGTAGTGTCCTTTCACATTCCTCTATCAGTTTTGATGTACAAAGTGGTACTTATTGAATGATCAGATTACAAAAACTTAAATAGCAGTTGTTGTTTCCGAACTAATCGAAGATGAGCCCTTCTGGACTGGGCAAAGAAAAAAATCCAAAAGTTTTGAATTGATAATTATGGACATACTGAAAAGTAAGTAATTATTTTTCTTTCACCTCTAGGGGCAACATAGAATTATTAATAATTATTGGATGGTCGTTTTCTTATATCTTAAAGATTAATATGAGTTTTCAGTGACTGTAATGACTATATTTTCAGAATATGTAGATGTTTGCAGATCAATCACAGATGACTAGTTTGAATCATAGTGATGGATTGGATGACATTAGCAGAGCAGAAAGTAAAAAGAAAGGAGAAGTAACCGAGAAAACAACCATATAATTATTGATTCAGTGATATCTGTTTTTATTTTTCAAAAGAAATAGGTTTTCATTCAATATTATTCTTCTAATAACACTTAACTTTGGTAGATCTATCAAAAAATTTTTCATCTGATTCTGGTGGTAAAAGTCATATTATTAGGTACTTTGGTCTGTTCATAGTGATTCAAGATTATATTTTTGATACTGCTAATTTTAATTTAATTGTTAATGATGTAACTGTCTTGTTTTATAACGCTTTATCCATGAGATTTTAATCATTGACAATAAAGTTTTTTGATTGATTGGTATGTTTTACATCATTACCCCCTTATATACATAATTTATTTCTTAGTATACAGGGTGGAGCTTATACTCATTGTTTACCAACACTTATTTTTCTACACTTTAGATGTATTTCTGGAATTTCAATCGCCACTCTTTGGTAGATGAATAACTTTGTTAATTGCTATTGTTGTTATTCATCTACTGAAAAGTGACTACTGAAATTCCAGAAATATACCTATAAATATAGAAAAAAGTGTTGGTAAACCATGAGTATATGCTCCACCCTGATGTTACAATGTTACATTTTACAAATGTTGCATATCACATTAAAGTTGCGCAAAATATGATACATTTATGTAATGTTAAGTAATTAACATTACATTGTAATATTTAAAAGAAGCACAAAGGCATATGGACGCAACGTATCTGTAACATTAAGCATATCTCTGAATAACATCACCAAGTCACAATGTGATATAACAGCTATGTTTAAGTTATGTTTTTATGTTTACTGGGATATTATTTCGATAACAGAAATTCGAGCTGTCTAAATGCTGAAGCTCTAGTATATGAAACGGTCCTATATCTTCGAAAATAGTCGTGACGCCCAAAAAGTACATTTGGATTTTTTGTACAGGAGACCGAAATACACGAGTTCCACAACTCTAACCAAAGGTTTATCTTTTTTATTCCATTCCAGATCTGACACCAGAAAAAAGAGTAACCACATTTTTATGGACACTTCATAGTTTTATGGATGGCACTTCTGTTACGCAACTTTTCTCCCATTCAACCCGAATCATTGACGTTTCTGATATCCTCATTCTCATCTTGGGCTCGCTGTGTATGAAATATAATATTAATTTTCCAGATGAGCAGGAGCGCAATTGCTATTTGCCTATGGGCGCTCTCAAAGCTAGGCGAGACGCTTCATACTACGTTAGTATGCTGGACGTAATCTTTCAAAAAATTTCTCATCTGTGATGTAATCATTAATTTTCGGAAACAAAACGTTTTGTCGACACGTGATCTTAATGATGGCGGTTGATTGGAATAGACGTTACTTAACGTCTGTGGCTTATTATTGACATAAGTCCCCTGAGGGTTGTTATCCTCGCCTGCCATCAACGCAAACCCTTATATAACGCTTATGGCCTCGCTACGGAAGTTACTTTCCCCCTTTCTGATTAATATTTCCCTGTGGAATAAACTGATAATAGATATTTTATGCGAAATATCCACTTTCATCAACTTGAAGAAAATGGGGGGCTCTTCTGTTTGAATCATTTCACTATAACAAAAAGCATAACATTTTTATATCATGTTTTCACTCACGTAGACTTATCTTTTGCCTCGATGGATACGTATCCAATACTACTTTCATTCCTGCACAATATTCAGTAATGCAAGGAGAACGACATTCCTCTCAATCCTATACCAACCAAACTTTCAGTGTACTGGGTATGTAGGTACTATCTACCATTCTGTTTCACATAGGGAAGTTCGCATGAAAACATATGAATAAACTACTCAGCTATTTTAATGGGGGGTACTATAACAAGACCTTGTTTACCAGCAAATGAATACATTTTTCTAATTCCACCAAAACGGTTTTGTTTGAAAATTTAATGAATTCAGAGATTTATATTCTGAATGAAACTCGAGAGCTTTCAAGCTCCTGAGTTTTTTCTTTCGATTTATTTTTATTTAATTAGACGATTTCAGAAAGTTATATCGATGATTCTCCTGGTAGTAATCGTTCCACAAGACAAAACATCCATTGATTCTAGAAATTTTTCAGAAACTTTAACAGGCACCATTTGTTCAGAAACCGCGGCGAAGACAACTACTAGCTTGTTATTAATGAAAACGAAGTGAAATATGATGAATCAAAGAACGAAAAGTAATATGAATGTTAATATTAATGATAAATGAGTAAAATGTGATTGGTGCAAGATTATAATTTTCATTATTTCACCAGTGGATAAAGTGGTACGTTATACGTTTCATAAGTGTGCATAAAACTTCAATTATAAGGCGATAATGGATAAAAAAAACGTGTATGATGACGCCTGAGACGTATTTAACAGAGATAATTCAACTCATGTATCAAATCGTCCATAAGAAACGTCAGTTTTGGCAGTTTGATATCGGATAAATAGGAACGTAACTGTTTGCACGTGGATAAACAGTTATTTACCTTCACCACGGCAACAACTAATAATTGTCGTATGACTTTATTAAATCCGACGCTGTACCCAAGGACGCGTTGCTATCAACAAAGCCAAATGACAACAAATTTTCATACATTTTTCTACATTCATGCAAAAAGCAAAACTTTATTGAACTATATTCAGTGGAAAAAGAAGCTCTTTATTGCACTAGTGCAATAAAGTTTTTATTGCACTCATCTGTCATTCTACTTCAACGTGCTGTCATCATGATAAACATAAACGTTCAAACCCACTACATATTTAGCAGATATTCTGTGAAATTGGCCATACGTTTTAAACAGCTACATAATTTATATTATTTTTGTATTAATGTTAGCAGTCAGAGTTGAACAAACAATGCCTTCCCGAAAATATCTATAATCAAAACCGATCCGCTATGTTCTAAACCGTCTACCTGAATAGAGCAAACTGCCTGTACTATGACCACACCTCGTGATAACATACGCGCTCATGGCTACTATGATTTTGATTTTTATAATGCAACTGAGGTTATATAAACGTCAGTCAAAATTTAATTCTGATAATTATTACAGATCATGAAAGATGGGCGACACTACTTGGCGGAAGATCATAAAACTAATAATGAATTATGGTGGATTACGTAATCCAATCTTCCGCAAAAAAACCTATACAATAGGTATGGTCGTCGGCAAGTATTCAACAGAAAACAACTACTGCCCCCTACGACCATTGAATTATATCTGTTTAATACTCGGCAAAGTTTTCTACAAGAACCACTTTGCAATTCATTTCAAATATCAAAGCTGAAATTATTTTTCGATTTAATTGGGAGAACACCTCCGTACCGGTCTCATGGTCATTGCCAATCATCAGCGAAGGCTAGTTCGACCCAATTGAATCGAAAAATCCTTTCATCCTAATTGGAAATCCCTGAGACAAACACTGAAGTATGAATTCAGCGCCATCTCTGGGTTCCAGATTAAAATGCACTCCGACTACGTGTCGACTTCAATATGAAGCCAAAAACATCATGAAAGATGAAAAATCCGACGTGTGTCCTGTAAGATTGTTGAAAATGCTTCTAGAAAAACGAAACAAACATATTTCTTCAGATAGATTGTTTCTAACACCAAATTCGTTTTGGAAAAATGAAAATGCCAAGGGATAGTACAAAAATGTGCCCATTGGTGTAAACGAAATTTCAAAGTAGACCAGAATTTCTGCAGAAAAAATTGGTCTAGATCTGATCGGGTAGGATTGTATACTAAAACTGTACTTTCACTAATTGTACATTTAAATAATATTTCCTGTTAAATGTACTTTTTGTTGAATAAATTATTGATTTAATTTAATAAATTATGTTCTATTCACTGTTGTTTAATAATTAATTCATTTGATTCGTTAAATTATCTCACTAAATACCACTCGAGGTTTTGTTTTCATCGTATAAACTTTAATTTTGTTCTACTTAAACTTGTACTACAGTTTTCCTCAATGCGTTTTAAAACATTCGTTGTTCTCGTTCTTTCTTTCAATAGTGAATGGAAAAGTCCATTAAAATCACTTATTCATCGTGACTAGTTGAACTGAACTTGGTTTAATTGCTAGGGAATGGAGTCATAGAAACAAACTAATGACACAAATTGCCCAACGTAAGATATACCCCTTAAAAATGAGAGGTGTTGGAAATTGCAATCATTTATAACAATAACGATAAAGAATAAAAACTGACACGATCCATTAATTTACAATGTCGTTTAAACCACAGAACAGTAGTCTAAACACCCAACATGAATCACGATGTCATAACGTCAAAGTAACATAACAGCAAATCGTTATATTGCCGTTGCCACATATAATGCCATCTCATCATAACATAATTCTAAGGAAGAAAAGCAATCGATACCACTTGTGAGGGGTCAAGCATGTCCTATTGCTCTTCAATTTTCGAGTAGCAACCGATAATCTGCATGAAGGTGAAAGAAATTTTAACTGTGAAACGCTGCGGGAATAACAGAATATTTTATGTAGAAAATAACATTTTGTATAAAATAGTAAACGAATACATAAGAACGTTGGAGAAAATTAAATTTATCAAAATTATATCAGTTTTCGGAAAGATATAACGAAAAACCGTCAAACTGTGACCTAGTTTTCAACGAGTTGATTCGTAGATACATTTTAAAATATTTTGGAGAATGCTAAGCACTTGATATTTTTTGTTAGGTAATTGACTATAAACTTTCAAATCTATGTATTTTTATAGCATCGCATATAGAAGTTATCCATATTTCAAAAAATAATGGTCGTGGTCACACTTGCTCATTTATTTGGGGTAAGCATCGGAATGAAGTTCAGCTTAGTCAAACTGTTTTATGTTTGGGGTAAATGTGAATAATTTGAAAAAATAAAAGAATAATTTTTTGGTGTTCGCACAATTTCAATATTTTTATTAGTAACGAGATGCCACTAGTATTACTACATCGTAGAACATTTTATAGTGAGTTGTCACACTTGACCCCAATCACACTTCCCCGGGTTTACTATACAGGGTGAACTACGACCACTTACAGAAAATTATACAATGTGCTCTCCCCATCAAAGGAAGTGCAAAAGTAAGTGGAATTCGAAAATTTGGGAAAAAAAATACTTTTGTATATGTGGGAAAGTGCCGCCCCTGTATGAACACATGTGGACAGCTAGAATCAGTATTACTCCGTTTCTCTTCTTTCATCAAAAGCAGGACTGAAACTGGTGATTTGAAATTAAATTTTAGCATGACTGCCAATAGGAAATTGCAAAATGAATGATCACATCACAAGCATGAAAGTTTAAGTAAAGAATGTTGTCGAATGAATTTTTTATGTACTTGAACCCAACGTTCTTTCGAGACAACATTACGATCGATCCATACATATCAATGCCTTTTCTACAACAGATAAACGAAAATACGTCGAAATGATGTATTAACAAGCACGCTAATGAACTTTCAATGACAGACCACGTATGCCGTTTCTAATTTGCGTCGAACCACACAGGAAATGAAGATCGGGAGATGGCAAACAAAAAATGTTAATCATCACAAATTGCTATGAAATTTTACAGGAAAAGGAATTTTACATGATAGACCAGTACCCCATATCATTTTCGGTAATTGCTCATAGTCCACCCTGTGTAAGGTAATTTTTTTTCGATATTCATACTTCAACTCAACGAAAATTGAGATTGAAATTGAAAAATTACAACACGTATCGTAGGATAGGAAGATGCTCTCAAAAAATGCAACAATATACTTACTCCTGAACATAAACAAAAATTACAAGTTTCTTATGCATCTTGAATGTAGGAGAAAAATTATTTAGGTCTAGGTTATGACCTCTTCAGTATACAACCCTTGAAAAATGCTTAGTTGTCCCCTTAACACGAATGAGATGTCATTGTAGTTATTATCATTTCCCCCTTGACACAATTGTGTCAATATCAAAAGAAAACAGAAAACCTCAACAAAACATTTCAATGGCAATATTCATATTACAACCAATGAACAAGCAATTTTGATTCAACACACACCCTATATCAGCTTCCTCTTCATGTTGTCTTAAAAATGCACTAACCTCTGCCTATATAATTTATTTTCACAATTATTAATATACCTAATTTATATTCGTGAACTAAATATGACTCATAACTCATTTCCATCAATACTGTTTGGTATGCAACCTGGTTTTTTTCTATGTCGACGGTAAGTTTTCTACTCTCTGACTATGTTTTCTTACAGCTGAAAAGTGAATACACCACCAAACATCAGTGTCGCCCCAGAGTGTATGATTGTTTATAAGGGAGTATTATTATTATTATTATATTTTCAGAACGCACATCGGTGACCTAATCATTACATTACCCGCATCTATAAGAAATTTTACCACAAAATGCTGTCTTTGGTGAGTGTTGATTCCTACAGGATTCTCCATGAGGTTCATCGTGAAGTCCGATTTAAGTAACACTCCACGTCTTCATGTTCGGTCTTGGAAGATAGTTACAACACACCAAAATCGTGACTGTGCTGGATCGAAATATCGTTTTCAACATAGTTTTTATAACTCTTCAATCTAGCCCATCAATCACACAGGATTTGGGATTGCCAGATCCACAAGATTCTGATCTACCATTATTATCTCTTTCGTTGGTGAGGTTCATCCAGACATCTTCATAGGACGATTTATCTCGAGAATGCGTCTTAATTACCAGATAGATGTTTCTCTGGCCAATCTTCTGGAACAGCCTCCAACTTCTGGGTTCTGTTCCCGTAGTTCCTGGAGTCGTTTGATTTTTTTGGAAAATACTACAGTGATGCTCGAGTTACCCTATATAATGTCCGTTTAAGTACAAAAACATGAACTTCTTCGGTGGTCTGAAGTTACGAACTTGGGCGTGATTTCCAGAGTAAGGAACCAACCTATTGAATCTGATGACCTTAAATTTTCCTCAGGGTGGCTTCTGGATTTACAGTTTTCATGAACTTCTCACAAATTCTGAAACTTCGGTGATAATCCACGGCGAAGTTTAGTGTTGTACAGTAAATCCTCTATCATCGGCTTTGATGTCAGAGGTCTCCTTAATTAGGTCGCTGGCACTGTAGTTGTTCAAATGGACTCCCACTGTATCTTCTCCTGGGGAAAATCTCAGCTCTCGACCCATTATGATTCTAGGAGTTTGGCTGGTTGGCTCAAGCACTGATAAATGACAGAGCATCAGGGACAAATGGAGGTACTAGTCCCAGTCTCTTTGGTGATTAGAGACTACCAAGGACAAGTGATGATTTGTCGTCCTATTATTCTGCTCTACCAAATGGACCAACGATATCAAAGGATATTCTCTCAAATAGGCTGCCTACGTCATACTGACGCATGGGACAGCGCATACAGCAAACTATTTGCTGTAGTCCTTGGCGTAAGCTTGGCCACTGACCTAGTAAACTTTTGCCTCGATTACTGGAGGGCCTTCGTCACTCACAGATGTCTTCCGCTGACCCCATTATGGAATTCTCGGAGCACTTTCAGTCTTCTCTTCCTGGGTTCACTGTCTGACGCCTTTCTCCCTCACTATCCTCGGACTCCAACACACTTTCAGAGTAAGTATCCCAGACAGCACTAGATATTCCATGAATAATCCTAGAACATTCTTTTTGGAATATTGAAATATTCTAGGAATATACTAGGATATTCTAGGATATTGGAGGAATATTCCCTGAACATGCTAATGAGAATCCCTCAGATAATCGTCGATATTCTATGAATATCTAGAATATTTTTGGGATATTCCATGGATATTCCATACAAAATATTCCTATAATATTACCGATGAATATCCTCAGAATATTTGGATATTCCAAGATTATCCAAGTTATATAAATGAAGAATAATCATACAATATTCTTATTGAATATTCAATGAGTATTCTTTGAATATATGGTATGATCCAGGAATATTACTGTAATATTCCCACAGTTACCTTTTCGAATAATCGATTAGAAAACATTCAATGGGTATAATCCTCAAATTATAGAGCAACCATAGACACATGTTCAAGATTGTTGGTCATCAGTACAGTGAAGCCAAGTGCGAAGATGACTTCGTAAAAAGTGTTATACATCTTTGCACTTGGCTACACCGTACTCATGATGACTAACAGTCTGAAACACGTGTCTATACAGTTGCTCTACAATTTGAGGGTTATATATAATTCAGGAAGAAAAGTTCATCTCTACAAAGGTACACTTGCTTTATTTTTAAAATTCAACAGGGTGTGATATCTAATTTTAAAATAAGAAAAAAATCAAATCCTATTTACTCGTTCATTTCTGGGACATCCATCAAGGCTGCTGAATTGGGAACTCTGAAAAAAAAATTATTGTGCGATTTGATATTTGGTATGTTTTTAAATAAAATATATGTGCATTGGTAGGTTTAATATGTAGAATTCGAAACTGTAAACAATGCCTCTCAAATCTCAAAATGAATGGGTGGTTGTTCATTTATAAATGTTTTGAATTGACTCTTAAAATAAGTCTTCAGTAAATATATTGTAACTGAAAAATATGAGGCAAATATATTGGTCTTCGAATTTTACTAGGAACCATAATCTATCAATAATGGAGAAATATACAACTTTGTAACTTCTATACATACTTACTAATTTCTTTCAATCGTTCGGAGGATTTTGCGACGTAACAGAACCACCACTTCAATGTCCTTCAGATATGTTCTATTGTGGCAGCGTTGAATTGCATCTAGAAATGAAAAATTCATTGATATTGTGTGATTCACTGAGACTTACATTTTTTTGATAATCTAATTCAAATATATTAAAAACATGTAGAGTTTATTCTGTATTTATAAAAGTACTTCTATTTATATGAGATCGAATAATGGTACGAAGCAGAACCTAAGTCTATACTACTGATATTATCATTTTCAATTTGCTTTTCTGAATGGCGTTCGTCAAAGTTTTCTGAATCATTATGACACAAGAGTTCTTGGAAATTAAATGAAAATGATACAACAATTAACAGCTACAATGTTAGGCCAGAACGATGAGACATAACCTAAAAATTATAGCATAATTATTATTCCCAATATTAATTATCATCAGAATGTAATGAATGCTTTCAAACTTTGTTGATAACATCTCATGCACAGAAATTATTAGACATGAATTCAGATGGTTTCTTATCGAAGAAATAAAAATTCCTATTTTTATACCATCCATTTCATCCTGATGAAAAGTATTATTCCAAAACAACTTAGTTTACTTACGTTTTATATGATAACACTACACACATCACTAATTAAAAAAAACAGTTCAAATACTCAATAAAACAAATCGAAATGAATAATGAAACCAGAAACCTGAAACTTCCCAGACGACAGACGACACTTGTTGAAGTTGAAATGCACGGAATAACTTATACCATGAGCGCTGTGTGATTGGTCGCTGTAATGGCGGGAAGTTTAAATAACAAGGCATTAGCTGCATGCAAACCGAGTTGAAATGTATAAGTCATTAGTCATTTTCTGTCAAATGTGAATTTTGCTAAGTACTTATCAAAATAGAGATTATGCCATAGAGAAAAGAAAATCATTTATGAATCAAGCATCAGCGCGCTAGTATCTTTGGTCCAAATATGGAAACGTCTTGTATAGAATAATCTACGAATATTCCATGCATAACATTCCCTGCATGTACTATAAAGAATATACAATAAGTAATATTCCACAAATATTCAACTAAGAATATTCACATTGAAATATTCCTGGTATATTCTTTCAAGAATGTTCTTGAAATATTCTACTTTGTATGTTCCTTGAATGTGCCAGGGTATGTAGATATTCTAGGAATATTCCATGATTATTCGGAATATATATATCCTAACCAAGACATCTGAGGAATATTCCAGGAATATGCCATGCTGTCTGGGTAAGACCATTGTGTCATAATTTATACTATAGTCACTATTTCAAATTTATCTTCACTATCGCTCTCTGTCTGCGGACTCTCGAACTGTATCAACGTTTTATATATATAAATATATCGAATCCATACATTTCCATATAAAACTGTCGCAAACATAATTATATTGTTTCAGAACTCGCAAATAATTTGACACGGAGAAGGAACAAAATATCGTCCTTATGAAATGTGGAGCACCGTGGCGCCCGATGACGTCAAAGGACCGGCGCCGTCGGCTAGGTCCAAACACAGTGCCACTTTAGTCGGGGAACATATATATCTTCTTGGAGGTCGGAACGGGAACTTGCCCACCAGGGATTTCTGGAAGTACAATCTGGGTGAGTTGAATATGAAATAATGTACATTATCTCAAAATAAATAACCAGAAATGAAATCAGACTAGACAGGGGTGACATAATCGACAGTAAAATTGAATTGTTATTAGAGATGTGTCGAACATAATGAATTTTCTAAATACTCGGAGACTTGGAGTGTTTCTTGGGATAACGATTGAATCCGATAGGGGACGACTTGACGTAATGAAACTACCAACTAATAGGCGGAGATTAAATTTCAGATTTGAAACCATCTGCAGATAACACTGAAAAAAGATAGATAATATTCGGTGTGGAATTTTCGACTGAAAAGTTCTATGTCCATTCATCTACCAGACAAGATCTGGAGGATGCATTTGATAATTTTCTGTTGGGCGCTGTGCATAATTGTTGGTTTCAACAAGATGATGCACCAGCTCATGTCATAGCTTTTCGCCAATACCAGTTTGAGTGATAGTGATACAGCCTAGCCAGCAAGGGACCTAATACCCTAGAACTTTTTTTGGTGGCCATAATAAAAATGAGGTATTCAAAGATGATAATGATGTTGAATATAGTTTTGGATTCCACAGTGAGATGGGCACACTTGTGTCTACAAACTGGATCTATATGAGTAATTGCTATAGCACTTACTTTTTATAATGTTTGACAATAATTCGTGTCTTTTTTATTTTACGTTATTCTAGTTTCTGTTGGTTGAATATTAGATTACTTCAAAGAGGATGAAAATGAATGGGTATATAAAATCAAATAATTATCGAGATTTTTTTTTTGACTGAAATCATCATCAAGAACAATCATCGCTAATACCATTAGCAAGACGTAAGTATGAAAAAATCTTTACCCTGGTTACTTTAGCAATACATTTTTCATAAGAGGCCCTGCCGCTTCCATATTTTGTCAGATTGTTCATAATTAAGAATAATGAAAGATTCCATCTGCAGAAAAAAGTAACCGAGCGTTGGGGGAAAGCTGCATCCAGCAATTTTTTAAATTATAGGTCCTGTCGCTTCCATATTTTGTCAGAGCGTTTATAGATGAAAATAATGAAAGATTCCATCGACAGAATAAATTCCCAAGAGTTGGGAGAGAGTTGGACCCAGCAATTTTTTTGTTAGAGGTCCTGCCGCTTCCATATTTTGTCAGATTGATCATGATTGAGAATAATGAGAGATTACTTCAACAGAAAAAAAATCCCGAGAGTTGGACACAGCAATGTTTTAAATTATAGGTCCTGCCGCGATGTGAAAAATCAGAATATTGATCACTTCCTGAACAGTTTGAATTCAGTATTTGAACAAATTAAATTCACGGTGGAGATGGAAGTTGACGGACAGTTGCCATTTTTGGACACACTGGTAATCAGGAATGAGGAACGTGTAGAAATAGATATTTACAGAAAGCCAACCAACACTAACAGATTTATACTCGTTGATTCCAACCACCACATTCAGCACAAGATGGCGAGTTTCAATTTCCTTGTTCACAGGGCGTTGAGCTTTCCACTCAGTGTTGAACGGTTTCAACGTGAAATAAAGACCATTAAGGAAATAGCCATTAGTAATGGTTATTCCCCGAAAATGGTAGATAATTTGTTGAAATAGAAAAAGTTCAGAACGTCCTTAAGACAAATAACCACACTAGAGCAACCTAAAGACAAAAAAAAGTTCATTAAAATTACACACGATACACGGCTAACGAGGGGTCTCAACTCTATTTTCCGAGACGCAAACCTTCAGCTGGTACATAGTAGTACGAACAATCTCCAAATGTTGTTAGGTAATCCGAAAGATAAATTTTTTGTCAGATTGTTTATGATTGAGAATAATGGGAGATTCCATCATAAAAAAAAAAATTCCCGAGAGTTGGACCCAGCAATTTTTTTGTTATAGTTCCTGCCGCTAAAATATTTTGTCAGATTGTTCATGATTGAGAATAATGAGAGATTACATCGACAGAAAAAAAAACCGAGAGTTAGAGGAGAGTTGTACACAGCAATATTTTAAATTATAGGTCCTGCCGCTTCCATATTTTGTCAGAGCGTTTATAAATGAAAATAATGAAAGATTCCATCGACAGAAAAAAATTCCCGAGAGTTGGGGGAGAGTTGGATCTAGCAATTTTTTTGTTAGAGGTCCTGCCGCTTCCATATTTTGTCAGTTTGTTCATGATTGAAAATAATGGGAGATTAAATCAACAGAAAAAAAATTCCCGAGAGTTGGGGGAGAGTTGGACACAGCAATTTCTTTCTTAAAGGTCCTGCCGCTTCCATATTTCGTCAGATTGTTCATGATCGAAAATAATGAAAGATTACATCAACAAAAAGGAATGACCGAGCGTTGGGGGATAGTTGGACCCAGCAATTTTTTTGTTAGAGGTCCTGCCGCTTCCATATTCTGTCAGAGCGTTCATTATTGAGAATAAAGGAAGAACTCACCGACAGAAACAAATTACCGAGCGTTGGGGGAGAGTTGGACCAAGCATTTTTTTATTGAAGGTCATGCCGCTTCCTTATCTCAGATTTTTCGTAATTAAGAATAATGAAAGACTCCATCAACATGAAAAAATAACAGAGCGTTGGGTTCAGCAATTTTTTATTCAGGAGTACTACTCCTACCATATTCCGTTAGAGTGGTTATGATTGAAAATAATGAAAGATTCTATTGACAGAAGAAATTACCGAGCGTTGGGGGAGAGTTGAACTCGGTAATTTTTTTACGAGATGTCCTGCCGCTTCCATATTTTGTCAGATTCTTCATGATTGAGAATAATGGAAGATTTAATCATCAGAAAATAATTACCGAGTGTTAGGGAAGGGTTTGACCCAGCAATTTTTCAATCAGAGTTCCTGCTACCACCATACTCCGTCATAGCGTTCAGGACTGAAAACAATGAAAGATTTCATCGACAGAAAAAACTCAACTAGCGTTGGGGGAAAGTTGGATCCAGCAATTTTTCAATCAGATGTCATGATACCACCATATTCCGTCAAATCATTTATAATTGAGAATAATGAAACAATCCAAGATAACGGCTCTAAAATGACGGACAAGTTTTGATGATTATGATCCGATCCTATCTTATTAAATTATGAGTTCGTAGTCAAAATTTGAAAATTCAAGATTCCAAGAAGTGGTGAAAAGACCTCTAATGAAAAAATTGCTTAGCTCAACTCGCCTCAAAACTTTTCTGTCGATAGAAAATCCCTATATTCTCATTCATGAACGCTCCGTCGAAATATGGTGAGAGCAAGACCTCTAAATAAAAAATTGCCGATTCCATCTTTTCTCAAACGCTCGGTAATATTGGATTGTCAATGGAATCTTCCATTAGTGTCAATCATGAACGCTCTAACAAAATATGGAAGCGGCAGAACCTTCAATTAAAAAAAGTTGCCGAATCCAACTCTCCGCCAACGCTGGGTATTTTTTTTTGTCGATGGAATCTTCCATTATTCTCAATCGTGAACGCTCTGATGGAATATGGTGAAAACACGACTCCTGAATAAAAAATTGCTGAGCCAAACTCTTTCCCGACGCTCGGTAATTTTTTCTGTCACAGGAATCTTCCATTATTCGCATTCGTTAACGCTCTGACGAAATATGGTAGGAGCAGGACTCCTGAGATCCAGGGAAATGAGAACGCAGATGCCCTGGCGAGAGCGGGAGCAGCAACAACTCTCATTGGACCAGAACCAGCCTGCGGAGTCCCGTTTGAGGATATTAAGCACAAATACACAAATAAATGGGTTAAAAACCGTCATCAATCTGTCTGGGAGAGTGCCTCAGACAATACTCACGGAAAAATGATGATGATGAACCGACCGGCTATCAAGACACCTTCTTGAACTAAGCCGAGACTCCCACAGGAAGGTGGTAGGACTGATGACAGGCTACTGCCATCTGAGAAAACACCTGAAACTGTTGGGGATACATCAGTCCACACAATGCAGATTCTGTGAAGAGGAGGACGAAACAGCCTCCCACATAATGGTTGAATGCAAAGCTCAGGCTCGCATGAGGATGGACATCTTCGGATACCACGGTGCAGAAGATATCATCCTGCAGGAAAACCTTGTGAGCCCGACTCATCCTCAACTCTCGGTAATTTTTTCATTCGATGTGATTTTTCATTACTCGTAATCATGAACAATCTTACAGGATATGGAAGCGGCAGGACTTCTAATAAAAAAATTGCTGGGTCCGACTCTCCCCCAACGCTTGGTAATTTTTTCTGTCGATGGAATGTTTCATTATTCTTAATTCTTAACAATCTGACGAAATATGGAAGCGGCAGGACTTCCAACAAAAAAATTGCTGAGTGGAACTCTCCAAAGCTTTGATGAAGTGGTCAAATCACTCTACCTATAATCACCTCATCACGCACCTTCGATTTCGATTCTCAAATACTAAATGTGGTGTTGGTAATGTTCTTCCTGAATTTCTCGATAATTCCTTCGTGTTTCTGGAAAGTTTTCCTTTGTGATATCCACTTGTTAATGCATTGCCACTTGTTCGGCCCTCTCCCCTTATCTAACGGATCACGAACAAGGGAAATTGGTAGGCTTTAGGTTAATGCTATCAGTTCTACACTGATTAGATAATGGCTATTGATTTGATGTTTTTCGTCTTCAAAATAAATTAAGTTGCGCTCCTAGTTAAGTGCATCTTTTGTCGAAATTTATATGCGATTCGTTAAGAGACTGGTATAAAAGAAATAGGCGATTCTCTAAAATTGTAATGACACCTCATTTGAATAACTCTAAAATCAATTTGTTTCGAAATGTACATTTTTTTGTGCTACTGTCACAAAAGTTCACTTCTATATGTAGTTTGTGTACCTAACTGATTGTCCATTTGTTCCTGCTTCACATGAAGTTGACTGTTTATGCCTCCAATAAAATCAATTCATTGCTCAAACATGTAAATTTGAGGCGTTCAAATAATGTATTCCAATGCACAGAACATTATTGTATAATTATCTTCATAATATGATATATCTAAAACCTAGAATAGTCTTCCCTAGGAAGTGATTATCTCTTTTTCAGACATAGGATAATGATGGCAATAGCAACTCATTTAATTTTTCTTTATAATTCTCTTTCTCTTTTCTTTTCTCTTTTCCAATGTGTTGTTCTATATACTTTATTATCAGCTTATAGCATGTTATCTGTAATAAACATTCTTCACTAGTGAAAGAGCGCTACTCCTATGAATGGGTAACCAATTCGAGGAAGGCTGTGTAGGTTATAAGTTGTTATTATTAATTCATTCATTGAGAAAAGAGAACATGTAAACCTGCTGAAATTAACTAAAAATCCTAGTCAGGCCCTGTCTACGGAGTCCAATACATCCGGAGGGTACGCTAGATTATTTTCCGAAACAACCACTTCCCAAGTCCGCGGAGTCCATAATCATGTGCCCTGAGTACACGAGATGAAGACGATGGGCTTCTGCATTAGTTTGGCCATCTCACTGCAAGCCGGTATTATTTTCAGATTCGATAACAGTATTTCCATCATTCCGCCAAGGACTCCTTTGATCAGAACCACTATTTTGGATACAGTCTGCGGAGTTCGAAAAGTAGATCTCAATGTTTAGTACGTATTTCCTCCTCTTCGTTTACCCTGTGACTTGGTGTTCGGGTCACCAAGTGCTGAAGAAAAAGAGGTACAGGTTTATGCAGACGAACTGCGAGATAGCTTGACTGGAATTCATGAATTTGCAAGAAAAATACTGAAGATATCAACTAGTGATAGAATGAAGGCTCAAAACGATCTTGAGGCCAATACTGGTGGATTTAAACAAGGAGGTCGAGTGTGGCTGTACAATCCTCGTCGTGAGAAAGGAGTGTCTCCCAAATTAACACCATCTTGGGAAGGACCCTATAAGATAGTGAAGAGAATAAACGACGTGGTGTATAGGATTCAACGTAGCCAGAGAGACAACGACACATTGTTCGATCGGAACGATCAAAATTGCTACGCCATTGTCGAGTGCCAAACCATAAAACGTAACTCATTTGCATAACAAATAAACGGACGCCGACCTCAGTTATTATTTCCTCTTCTCGGAACTGTTTATTTAGATGTTTTTCTGTATTGAGTAATCTGGACGAATTGAGTATATAAGGCGACACATTTTACTCGGAAGAGAAGTTTTTAGAAAATTATAAGGAAGTTCAGGAGATAAGAAGTCTTAGGAAATTTTTGAAGAAATTCATAAGTGTTTGGAATATTTCGCTAGTTGAAGCAGATCTAAGTGTTTTATCAGTCATTGAAGTACTTGAATGTTTATAGCGAAGTTGATAAAAACAGTTTAGTAGTGTGCTTGGTGTATCATTTAGTAATATCGTAACAATATTATCTATCACATTGTGATTATTACCAGAATCTTCTAAGACACTATTTAAAATCAATCATAAACTAACGTATTGAGAAATTCAGAATGATGATTTCCATCGAGTTGAACACCTTCACACAGCGCATAAACCTATTTCAAGTCAGATTCCCTATCATATTGCCATACAAAAATATATTTACATATCTCACTCCATTTCAGTTTCCTTTCGCACCATAGGACACGCAATAGAAGCTTGTGGGATACCGTAAGGAATTTTAATACTCAATGAAATATAGTTCAAGTCGTATTTCATGTCATGTTGAAATACAAAAATGTATTAACACAGTCCACTATTCATAATTTCAATTTCCGTAGTTGATATAGTCCATGTTTACCAGAAGACACGCAGTAGAAGCGTGTCAGAAACTGTAATGAATTTGAATACCCAGTGACGTAGGAAGGTGGTAACCATTAAAAGTATCGACCATTTGGCAATTCAAATTCCAAGATGATATTATATAGCCCCCAAAAGAAAAATTTTTGCTACGCCACTGCTAGTACCCAATCAAATACAGTTCGATCTATATTTCTTGTCATATTGCATTTGAAAAATTCGTAAACACCCTAGTATTTTTTTCGCAGCGAGCAAGAGAATTAAAACCATCAACATTACGGAGCAGATATAGTATATACGATCAGTACCAAACGTTAGGGAAAAGTGTAGACATCAATAAGTGTCCAAAAGTAATAGAATTCCTCAAAAGAGAAGCCAGCGGTTACACGCCAAAGAAATCTCTGACTTTTTAAAGATATGAAATTTTAAAATTTTGCATTTTGCAACTTACACAATTTGGTCGATTTTGTTGTGAAACTTCACCATTCTACAGATTGAATATCTGTTATAGAAAATACACAAAATTTGTTTTTTTGTCAATCAAAACACCACACATGCTCTCATTTACTTGGATTCAGCACTTTTCAGTGGAAAAAACTATTATTTTTGTAAAAAGTCTCCTTTTTTGGAAAAGTAAACAAATCATTTGAATTTCATTGTTAAACACTGAATATCTGGTATTTTTTGTTTATACAATGTTGGCTACGAAATTGGAATTGTTCGGGTTTCATCGGGCAGGTTGTTTCACTTTTTCATACCAATTAGTGATCGGATTACCAGCAACTTGGATATTCTGCTCAGACGACTGCACACATTGCCGGCGAGCAGAGGAAAAGGAGTTAACAATTTTTTAAACCACAGCAGAAAACGATAACTGGAATGACAACAAGAAATGGCAGGAAATAGCAAGTCATTTGCTCGCTGTTAAATGCTACTGGTCGCAATGGAACTCCCTTACCTTAGATAATGGGGTCCTGCAGCGCGAGTCCGAGGATGGTGGGGAAGAGAGGCATCAAATAGTAGTACCCAGGAGCAGAAGAGAGGAAGTGCTCCGAGAAATCCATGATGGGGTCACCGGAGGACATCAGGGAGTGACAAAAACCCTCCAGAATATGGAGGCAACCAAGAAGCATTCTCGAGATAAACCGACCTAAGAAGATGTCTGGAAGAGCCTCACCAGATAGACATACGATGGTGGACCAGAATCTTGTGGATCTAGAAATCCAAAAATTATTCTGTGGAATTGATAGGCTGGATTGGAGAATCTTGCAGATATCGCCACACTCTATCCATCTAAAGCTGGACCTGACGGCAAAATTAACCGACCTCGGTTTGTTGCCAGTACATGTATGGGTTATTATCGCATTCCGATGCCTCATCGTTCCGAATAGTTCTGGAATACACGAGAGCCATCTGAACGATTCACCGTAGAGTCTCGGCGGTTCGGGAATGGTAAAAGAATTCTACTTGCCGCTGTATAAGACGCTCAACATCAGATGGCAAGCAGTTGCGGAGATATAGTTAGGTCAAGAGTTCGCAAATAGACAGACTAACGACAGTGATTACTACAAATGTTTTAAATAAGTTAGGTTATTGTTTAGAGTGTAAATAAATTAGTAAATTATAGTTAAGAGTATTTTTATTGCAATAATTATTATTCTAACTGCCGCTACCCGAAAGACGCAAAGCAGAGTTCGGGTAAGCAGTCGAGTGCGAGAAAGTACCTTTCCGTATGAGTTAGGATCAAGAATTTTTTTTTACAAGCGCAATAAAATATCTTATGTAGCGCTCTTGAACAAACTTTCGCGTACAGGCAAAATTCTTCCCGCACTCGTGCAGGAAAAAATCATTTGAAGTGACTTTAGCGTGCAGGAAAATGTCACCTCTCAAATTAAATAGCGTGCGGGAATAGGGTGAATCACGCAAGCTTGTACGAAATAGTTATTATCCCAACAAGTACGGAAAGAGTACCTTTCCCGCATGCGATTGCCGTTACTCGAACGAGGCAAAGCAGAGTTCGAGTAAGAAATCGAGTTATGATCAAGATTATTTCTACAAGCGTATTAAAACATCTTATATAGCACTCTTCAACAAACTTTTTCGTGCTGGGAAAATTATTTCCGCACTAATGCGGGAAAAACTAAATTGCGTGCGGGAATAGGGTAAATTAAGCACACTTGTAGAAAAAATATATTTCGTTATTTAAATGAAATCAAGATCAAACTTTTCATAAAGATTGTTGCGCTTCCAACTTCAGCGATATTGTTCCACTTTATATTCTTTTCGGCAAAAAACAAAATAATTTGTACAGACCGTTCAATCTCCCACCGCCTCCGTCAGCATATTGACGTCTAGTATTTTCTCTTTCTCTATTTTCTCTCCAGTTTTTATTGCCATACGCTATGAGAGCATCTGAAAACATTGATTACACTCCAGCAAAATCCCACGTCTGAACGAAAAATAAAAATCGGAAAACACCACCAATTCGAGTGCGAACACTCCACTCCAATATCATCCCCTTGTAATTCGGGGGAATTCGACTGCTGCCATATGGACCTTAACTGAATGATGCATGAGAAGGCAACGGGGGATTTCATCTAATTTTCTAGGCTGTACTGGGGCGTTAAATCCTGATGATAGAAAATTAATTACAACGTGAATTATTTAGTAGTAATCGTGAAAAATGTAAGCCATCCGGGTGAGAGTGGAGGTTTGAATGAAAGTGAGAGAAATGATCGAATAGCTGTCAATCAAGAAATCCCAATGATATACCGGCTGGTATTCAGGGCATATCACGATGAGCCGAGTCGATATGTATAGGGAAAATTACTGGGAGTATTTTTCTGGAAATTTGTATACGGAAGTTTTCCGAAGAGCTTGTCCGATCGAAACATCGTATGTCTAAAGGGCTCCGTCTTCAGGTTTTTAATTTTTTTTGAAAATTTCGTCAGATGAAGCCCATCAAAAAATACTTTTGGAAACAAATGAAAGTCAGGTCAAAAATTGCCAATGGATTCTACGCCAAAAAATAGGGGAGTTATGCTAACAACCCTATATCTATTGAATGCTTTTTGTAGAAACTTAAAAATACTTCAGTTATACCGGAAAAATCGAAAGTTTCTTTATTTGTCTATAGGTATCTTTTTATTTTGTGAAGATTTTTTCAAACTTTTGGCACTTTACTTCAGCAACTTTCCAAATATGCAAGAATAAATTATATACAAAGTATCGTACATTCGCCACAATCAACTTTTTATTTTCAAATACGGACCTGTATTTTTCATTGCATTTTTTCTAATGTTAAGAGTCATATTCCATATTGGCGTAGAATTGTCTTCTGAGTTACAGAGTGTTTTGGAAGTAGTGAACAGAGCAGTAAAATTATTATTTTTCATTCCATAACAGCTGTAATTGAAAACTTGTCATTGGTTCACTTTTCTATTCTTTGATATTTTTCAATTATAGCTGTTATGGAATTAAATAATGTTGATTCTACTGCCAATAGTTCACTACTCCCAAAACACTCTGTAGGTTAGATGAAAATATTACGCCAACATGAAACACGACTGTTAGCATTCGAATAAATGTTATAAAAATACAGGACCGTATTTGAAAATAAAAAGTTGAGGGTGGCCCGGCTTGTACGATACATTGTATATAATTTTTAATTGCACATTTGGATAGTCTACAAAAAGTTGTTATGGCAAAGTGCCAACAGTTTCAAAAAAATTTCACAAAATAAAAAGATAAAGGCAAAAAAAGAATTTAGAAATTTACGATTTTTCCCCATTTACCACCCTTCTATCTTTTACCGTTACCGATATCCCCATGCATAGATTCGAATTTGAATAGCCCTGTATAATAAATACGTTAGTTACTTTATAACTCTATACTTTATATCGCCTAGCGAAAGCGAAGCGAAACGATTGAAACGTCGCACACGCTAGCAGTTTTCGATGTACTGGAAAGAGACAGCTTATGCTTCGCTTCGCTTTCGCTATCGCTTTGAAGTTACAGAATCCCACTGCTGATACCATTTTGATTTCAAAATATAATTATGAAAATTGCCATGAATGTTTTGACAGTTTTCAAAATTGATAGATACACCCGCACCATTCTTGTAAAAATGATAGACATGTCCGCTGAATCTTGGCCATCAACATTGTTAATAAGTTCGATGGCCTCTTTCGTACATAATAATAATAATAATAATAAAGTCACAGGATTAACGCCTTCATCAGATATCACGGCAAAAAACCTTTCCTTATATGGGCTTTTGAATCAGGAATTGTGATTAAGTACTAGCTTGCTCTCTATAGAATGTCAACATTTTCCTTGGACATTTCCATTAATTCATTGGTTCCAATTAAAAAAGCTACTTTCATCATCAACAATGTTACGTCTGGGGCAGTACGAACCAATTCACTAACCTGCTCTTTCGTGAATACTTTCAATTTTTTCGCTCTATATCCCACATTTTTTTATTAATGAATCGAATCAAAGCGCCATTCATACCTACTTGTCGACTCCAAACAAGCTCGTAACATAGAATATTTAGGCCACCAAGATGATTGAGAGTATTCACAAAATAAGCAAGTAATACCGTATCTCCCGCAACTTGAATCTGTTCTGTATTTCGCCACAACTGAAAGTATTCTTTTTCGTAATGGATTTTTGATTCATCCGGAAGCAAATCTAATCTTACAGTGCTAGCAGCTGCAAGTATATTTTCTGGAATATCTGCCATGATTTTCGCCACAGTTTTAAATACGTTTTAGGCTTAGTTCATGTGAACGAGAAACTCCCCCTATTTTTTAGCGTACACAATTTTTGAGATAGGCGAAATTGGTGCCAATTTCTGAGCACCTCATATAATTTTTTTGAAAAGTTTTCAAGGATTCAGGAAGCTACAGGTCTTATTCAGTCGAATTCTGGCAATTTTTGACCTGCCTATGTTCCCGAACAGAAAAATTGAAATAACTGAAAACGGGAGCCCTTTATGCTTTCTGAAGACTGTTTTCTTGAAAAAAATATCTAATTTCGTTAGTACCTAACTCAGCATATTTTGAGTTCTCCTCTCTGAATAGAAATATTTGGCTGTGAGATTGAAACAACACTTCAAAATAGTTCTTGTAGAATACTTTTCCGAGAATCTAGTAGTTTTAAATCAACGGTCGTAAAGGGCAATACTTAGTTGTTGTCTGTTGGATGCTCGCTGACGAAAATACACCTATTAGGTTTATGCGGAAATACATATTGGTTGTTTGTATCTCATTTACTGTGATAAAAGTGTTTCAACATATGTTTTAGTCTTCTCCGGAAATTAAATCGTATTAAGAAATTGTTAATGGAATTTTTTGCTCTGAAAGTTCTATCCGTCAACCGACTGCATCCTCACGAGCAACCCCCCAAAAGTCTTCTAAACAGCAATATTGATTGAAAGTTTGAAAGAGATAGTTTGTTACAGTTGATCGCATTTTATTTCAGTAACTGGAAGGTGGCAGCAGATGAAACCGTCTGGTGACAAGATACCATGTCTACAGGAGCACACAGCCGTAGCGTACAAGGAATGTATTTACGTTTTTGGCGGAGAAGTCGGGTTTTCAGCGGGAACTGAAACTCCATTGTGGATTTACGACATAAAAGCGAATTCTTGGAAGAAAAAACGCACTAAAAAAGGTTAGGTTTTATTGACAAATTCTCGACGACCTCTCATCAAATATCCTGTGTGTAGTTCACGAAATACATAGTACACAGACTGGATGCAAAAAACACTCTTTTGCTCATTGTTCTCAAATACAATGCACCAGTCAACATCAATCAGTTATCAATCGTAGTATTAGTTATTCATAAGTTATGTATATATTTTCTCGATAATTTTTTGTCATTTTAGGTGTTGCAACTCCTAAAGGTCGAAGAGGTCATACAGCCCTGGTTCATAATGGGTCTATGTTAATCTATGGCGGATATCAAGATCTGAGAGGATCGTGTAGTGAACTATGGGCGTATCATTTCGGTAAGTTCACCTGAGCTTTTTATAAAGCTCCGCGAGCTGAATCTTTTGAAATGGTTTCATTTTCAATAATCATATCTCAGAAGAGAATTGTACCTTGATCTATCCAAATACAGTGAAATGTGATATGGATCATAGATGCCTGCACGCTATTTAAAAAATATCAATTTTCGATCGATGAGATCACTCAACAAAATTTTTTGGTGAAAATATTCAAGCAGCATTTAAAAAGAGAAAAGCGAAAATCCTCTCAGTCTAGTCGGGTTGGTAACGAAGAGCTCTACCCTTCGGTTCCAGATTTGGCGTTCTCATAGGATTGACAAGTTACTGAAGGTGACTTTACATGTAGGTACCTGAATTTGAAGACTCGTATATATGAAATGTATTATCAGTAATTCTAGTCGGTTTTATTTCAGCAAAAATTTTGAGTTTATCGAAAATAGGTATCGGTAACAATTTAACTTACAATCATTCTGTATATTCCACACTTACTATGTTGTTGTATTCATTCCATGTCTCGCAAATGAACATATATTATGAGATCAAGAATTGTTATTTCTCACTTTTGATAGATTAGAGGGTTATCTGTCTCCTATTTGAAAACCAGTAGCGCACATAAACTAACCACTGCTATTATTGCTAGTGCTGCTTTCATCATAAAACATGCCCATCTCTGAATAACAATTCCATCCAAATCAGATTTTGAGCTACCATCGATCATCCGGTATAGATATCATCACCACAGCTTTTTCCATCTTACAAAACTGTTCCTGTAATAATTTTCTTGTTCTTATTGCTTATACTTACTATTGGCAGCATCTTTGCCAACTCGTACAAGTTCGTTTCCGGCTGAATGGATTTTGTAGGGATTTAATTTTTCCAAAATTGAGGTTTTATCTTGGTATTTTTTGCACTAATGTTCCACAATACGGAAGCAGCTTTTAACATTTCAATTACCTTTTTCACTAGTACTTTTCTCATCTGTTAGCTACAAAAAATTAAAAATAACAAATATGCACAAATAATAGCATACCTTCTAGATGTTATCGGAGTAGCGTTTATAATTTTCAGTGGTATGAGTCAACGTCACTTGTTTAATGTGTTGTAATTTTTCAGTTTAGCACCTGACAACAAACCCAAAAAAATTACAATCTTTGGAACAATGTTCTGGAATATGATTGTTTCGATCTGCATTGCATTCATACTTTTTGAAAATACGCAATGATGGAAACTCAAACATTCGTAAAATTAATTTCAACATAGCTACCGCTTTGCAAAGAAACGGGTTACGTGACGCCATCTAGTAGTGGAACTCAAAAGTTAATTTCCGTATATGCATTGGTAACATGGTAACAGGTAATAAATATATTACCATTATGTAAGTAATTAATCATTAAAGAATAATATTACAAATGAATAATAATCAACTGTTCAACTTATATTTCACCACGGATGAAACTACGACCCACAGCTAAGTTAGTCGAAGCTAGTACCACGACGGTCATTGAACTACATCTGACAAATATTTTTGCAACGTTCTTCCAAGAAGACCCAATTGCAAGGGCTTGTATTGTAGTTAAACAGAACATTATCCAGGACACAGGATAATTATAATGTTGTCCGACCTACCCTATCTCTGATGAGAGGCAAAACCTCGAAACATGCATGTCTGCAGGTGGTAATTCCCAGCCAAATGAAGGATAATCTTCTGTTTAATTACAAGACAAGCACTTGCAATTGGGTCTTCTTGGAAGAACGTTGCACAAATATATGTCAGTTGTAGTTCAATGCCCGTCGTGGTATTAGCCAGGAAAGGGGTTGTTTTCTGACAGATGTTTGCCTTTAATTTTCCACTTGATGGAAACGCTTGGAGAGAAGAGGGTACTTCGTATTCATTTCAAACTATTTTGGAAAAATAACACAATTTGAGTGGTATTATTTTTCCAAACAAAAAGAGTATGGACTATAACTTTATTATGATATTTAAAATGTCCATTGAAATACCATAATATTCGATTAACGACTATTACAATTACTTTATCCCTGGAATATCGACAAGAGAATTAGGCGCCATCTCTGGAACCGATTATAGAAGAATAACACAATCAGTTCCAGGAATTTTAGACATCTCACCATCAAGCAATCTGTGGACCTGTTATGTGTCAAAAATATTTTCGCCAATCACACTACTGAAAATTTTCGATAATGATAAATTTATGTTGTAGATACAGGATCGTGGCACTTGGTATCCACTTCACTCAGCAAAGGCTCGGACCAATCCCCCCCTCCTCGCCACAAACATTCCGCCGTCCTCCAGGGAGAATCGATGTGGGTATACGGAGGCATGACTGACCTCCAAGAAAGGTCAGATCTCTGGAAATGGGACATTCCATCGAGAACCTGGCACTGTGTCAAGTGTAAAATCAATCCTGGACCACTCCATAGTCACGCAGCTTGTAAGTTGCCCTCTTCTTGCATGTTGGTGTTCGGGGGGGAGCGGAGTGGTCAAACGTGTAATGACCTGTGGAAGTTTAGGTTTGGTGAGTATGTATATAACATATTGTTACGAGACTGCGATAAAAATCCCTTAGCTATGCCACTGTCGAGTGCCAACCATAAAAAGTAACTCATTTGCGTAACAAATCAACCGGAGCCGTAAAACATTTTCTGAATCCCGAAATATCTACTCTGCTCGAATTGAGTATATAAGGTGACATTTCACTCGAGAGAAGTTTTGAAGAAGTTCTTAAGAAGTGTTTATATCTATTCAGTACTTGGCAAAGTTTTCTACAAGAACTACTTTGCAATGCATTTTAAATTTCAAAGCTGTTGACAGAACAGAAAAACACGAACGAAGTATATTTTGTACTGTGAAAAAAATGCACTCAACTATAATTTGCAAATTGCAACCCTTACCGCCATCTGATGTTGAGCGTCTTGAAAAATTTGTTACGTTTAAAGTTATAAAAATGTATAGCACGGTACAACACTTAAATGGCTAAAACTATCTCAAGCCACGGATGGATTGGGAGGGGGTAATAATGCATTTAGCGGCGAGGGGTTTATTCCTGCCCTGCTGAGCTGTCAGTGGGCGGGCAAAACTAGCTCACACCTGCCCTGGGGCAGGCCCTTGGTGTTGTGTAGGCGAATAAGTGATCTAGGTGCTAATAATAATAATAATAATGTTTATTTTAAAAAATTTCAAAATACAAGATACATACAATCGAAATTTGAAAATAGACATGAAGATCACTGAAGCTTTAAAAGCTTGTGCGTGATAAAGGTATTAATATATAAAAATAAAATATAACTATCAAATTAATCGATATATCAATAATTTCATAATATTAAAAAAATCACATGGGTTAAAACATTTAAAATCACAAAGGTAAAACATTTAAATAATCACATAATATGTAAAATATTAAAACTAATTTTAAAGCATTTTTGTTTGTTTTTTGGCCAAAGTAGGGTATTTGCGTCTTATTTTAGTAGGTTTGAAGTCATAGTAAGTAAAATGTCGTATTTGGGTGATAGCGGAAAGTGGGGGAATTCCGGACAGCCAATTTCTCCATTGCTGTGTCCCCCTCCGCTATCGGGATAAGTCAGTCAGTGTATTTTAACGTCTGGTTTCACTGTGTGTTGTCTGCGATGTAAGGGAGGACGTGTTAAACATTTCGGCGACAGTTTACAATATTGAAGGTCGTGTTTATAACGCAACAAATTTTTGAAAGGTATGTATACAGTCTTAAAAAATAAATGAATTTATTTCAAATTATTGCAGTAATATGAATGGTTAATGGTCTTTCATACCTTTGATAACGGATACTTATTTGATAAAAAAGTGATCCGTAACTTTCGTAAGTATGGGGTAATACCGACCATGCCGTTGGGGGAAATAACGGCCTGGCCGGTATTACCCACAACATATTACTCTTTTTTTTCAGATGCCTCGAAAATACAACAGAAAAACAGCCAAGGCCTCATATACACAAGAAAGTCTCAAGCCTGCCTTACAAGAGATAGAAAATGGACGCAGTTTGAGACAAGTTTCAATAGCCTTCGGTATACCTAGATCAACTTTGCAGGATCGCCGTAGAGCTGGAACATCTTCTAAACCAGCTTTAGGGCGCAAGCCAGTTTTTAGTAAGACTGAAGAGGAAGCACTTACTTTTCAAATTATTAAACTTTCAAAACTATTTTATGGTATAACACCCTTGGAAGTGAAGCGCTGTGCCTATGATTATGCAAAGAAAAATAATCTAAAGCATCCTTTTGTAGAAATAAATGAGGCGGCGGGGCGAGACTGGTTGGAAGGCTTTATTAAAAGAAATAGCCAGATTTCTTTGAGGAAACCGGAGAAACTTAGCATGAATAGGATACACTCCTTTAATAGAGAAGAAGTTTCACGATTTTATGAAAACTTAGAAGAACTTATGGCAAAACATAAATTTTCTCAGTTAAGAATATTTAACGCTGACGAAACAGGCGTTACCATCAGTGTTCAAAATCCTGGGAAGATCTACGCAGAGAAGGGCCAAAAAAGAGTGGGATTCGCAACAAGTGCCGAAAGAGGAAAGAATACAACTGTTATATGTGCAATCAGTGCATCGGGTATGTACATACCTCCAATGTTTATCTTTGCCCGGAAGCGAATGGCTAAAAAAAAATGGTCCTCCAGAAGCGCTTTATACGTGTTCAGATAATGGATGGATTACGGAAGATTTGTTTGTAGAGTGGCTTAAGCATTTTCAGAAGTTTTCCAAAGCTTACTAGAGGATCCGGTATTGTTAGCTCTTGATAATCATACCACGCATTGCACTCTACAGGCATATAATTACTGCATAGAAAATGGTATCAACATACTAACTATACTAAAAAGCGTATTATTCGGAATGTGACGAATACATGAGAACTCATATAGGCGAAAGGATATCTGCTACTGAAATTGCCGAACTTTTTAATAATGCTTTTGGCAGAGTTGCGACTCCGGAGAAGGCAATTAATGGCTTTAAAGCCACAGGAATTTTTCCTGTAAACCGGGATATTTTTTCAGATGAAGATTTTTTACCTTCCGACAACTGGCAAGCTGTTCGAGAAGTTGTTTTCCATGACGAAGAAAACAACTTCGAAAATAATGCAGAAAATACAGCCGAAGATATACCTGACGAAACTCCTGAGATCATATCAAAAAAAAATATCCGAAGAAAGACCAGAAGCAACACCCAAAAAACCACAAGAAGCAGTACTCGAAAAAACACCTGAACAATCATTCGAAACAGCTCGACAAAAGACGATTGATGCTAAAAGTTCTGAAAGAAACGAAAAGGAAATTTCACAAAAAAATAAAACCATCATAGCGTCTTCATTTGTCGAATTACTCGAACCTATTCCAAGTTGTTCGAAATATAATAGAAATGCCAATAAAAAAGGTAGGAACAAGCAGCATTCTGAGATTTTCACATCGACCCCAATGAAAATACTTCTTGAAGAGAAAGAGAAGAAAAAACAAGAAAGGTTTGAAAATAAGAAGCAGACAGAAAATGTGAAGAAAGTTAAGCGAAATGTAGTGAAACTGGCTCATTTGATCAAATTACTGTGGAAAAACGAAAGCCACCACAGTTACGAGAAAAAATAAGTAGAAAAGCAAATATCGCTAAGTATCAAGTTCAAGATAAAGATGAAGAAGAACAAGATTATTCAGATGAAGGCAATTCTATCAATGAGGACATATGTCTAATATGTGGCGAATTTGGTAAAAACAGGGAATTGTGGGTCAGATGTACAATGTGTTCAGAATGGGCACACCAAGAATGTACTGATATCGATGATCTCAACTGGATTTGCGATTTCTGTCAATAAAAATTACTTGGGGGCAATTTCGGCCACCCAGCCGATATTACCCCAATTGAGCGGGTATACCGGACAGAACACAGTTTTAGTTATTATTTTATAGAATTTTTAGTTTCGTGTTATATATTTTTTGAATTATATTTTATATTCTAGTACATAATTATTTGTTTTAACACTGAATACCATTTTTTAACTATTAAAACTTCGCCATAAATTCATGATTTCCTTAGACGGCCGGTATTCCCCCACTTTACCCTATAGGGCGGTGTAATTTTTTATTGTAGAGTCTTTAGTTCTATCAGGTATTCAGTATTCAGTAAAGAGATATAACTTTTGATGGATTTTAGGTTGTCTGGTAGTAAATTGAATATTTTTGGAGCAAGAAATTCAGCTGAGCGTTGGCCGGCGGTTTTCTCGCAAGTCGGATATTTTATGTTTTTATTTTTTGTTCGAGTTTCATAGCGGTGTTCGATGGGTGTTAACTTGATTTTATTTTTGTGAATATACATCAGAATTGGTTGGCAAAATATTTGTCTGGCATCAAGAATCTTGTTGTCTGAAAATAGCTTGTCGAAGTTGTTGACTTCCCCACCTCCTCCAAGTTATATGTGGGGGGTATCGTTTGCTAATTCGTAAGACATAACAGCAAGCAGATTCCTTCAATCATTCTCGAACTATGGAGACTATACGGTGACTCGTTCAGATGGCTCCCATACATTCTCGATGCGAATAGAGCAATGAGTCATTGGTGTACCGTTAGCGAGCAGAGATGGGATCATTCCTTTGCTGTCAACAAATCGAGGTCGAATATTTGGGCGGTCAGGTCCGGCCTCAGAATCATTATTTAGATGCTCACTATGCATGACGCTCACCAACTTTGCATATGATTGTTAATTATTTTTATTAGTGTGATATGTTCGTCATTAAAATATGAAATCTCATTACAGCTTTAGAAACGTGGGAGAAAATAACGATAACTGGCTTGAAACCACAACCTCGTTCTGAGAGTATAGCCCTAACCATCTCAGAACTTCTTCTCATCCGATCTTCCATCACATCTCTGGATTCAAAATCGATTAAAATACGCACACGTACCTATTCTTCAGCCGAAAGAGGCAACAGACATTCATCTTACCTTCCCAATAATAAGGTAAGTAAAATATATGCACGATATCCATTTGATAACTTTCCACCCCTAATTACTTTTTTGGTCTAGGTAATTATGGCTATATCATTAGCGTACGCAATAATGAGCCCTCCTTCTCTTCCAAGATTTCTTCTGCCAATATTCCACACCCCATATTCTTGTATTCCTTCATTTCTTCGTTTTGTGTTTTTTTTTCAGGTGTCCATAGTGGCATCGATTGCTAAGATCATTATCGTAATTTCTTTTAGTGCTCTCATAAATTGGTTTATTTTTATGATCGTAGGCTTTTTCCATTTATTTTTTATTATTCTTAAATTGTTTTAGTATATGAATCGCGTCTATGGCTGATTACTCTTGTGTGTACATTTGCTTTGATAATATCCTATTATGTTTTTTGTTATTTTTGCCGCCTTGTTTGTATTGGGTAGTTTTATTTTTTAGTAATGATAACAGATTCGTTACTCTCCATTTTCATGGATAGTTATTATTTGTCCTGTCTCCCATTCTTCTGCAGACCATATTTTCTTTATTAGTTTAAGTGTTCATTCCTTTAACCCCTTAGGCAGTGGCGTAGACAGGAGGCCCAAATAATTGTAGGGGATCAATTCATCAAAATATTATATATTATAAAACCATCAATTATAGATTGCAGGACACTTTCTCAAGAATCTAACAGATATAATTCAATTGATGTAGGGGGCACTAGTTACTTCATCATTTCTATGTCTTCTTTAGGTTGCTCCATGTGAAAAGACTTACATTTTCCAACCTACTCAAACCAATTATGACGATGGAAGTGACCTAGCACAACAGTACGCCGATACCAGTAGGTCTTCCAGAAGTTTTCTTCAAGAGATTCAAAAATTGTCGCAGCTCAACATTGCTAGAATGAGTAATAAATGCAGTTATACCGTTTTGACTGGATGTGCAGGCGGCGATAGCACTGAAAGTTTGTTGAGGCAACATGCCAGTCCACAGGGAGAAGTCGAGGTTATTGATACGGAAATAGCGACGCCATCTAGAGGTAAGAATTGTAACAAAATATTATCAGTCAATTTATTTACAATCAACATGTGGAGTTAGTTTTCTATCAAAGCTAACGTGTATTTTTTTATCTACACAAAGTCTGAAATCGCCTATATTTTTCTTCACCATCAAGGCTAGACTTGCATAAGATAATAATAATAATGTTCATTATGCCCAAGAAAAGGACGGACGCTGTTATTAACATTAACTTTTCAATTGTCATCTGAATACCGTATGGGATTACGAAAACAATTTTAATGTACACATTCATAATAAGAAAGTAGTAAAAGCAAAATAATTTGAGAAGGAAATGAATAAAGTATAGGATTTATGAACATAAGAGATTCAAAAAATATTTTTGAATTAATAAAATTTCCTCAAGCTGTTAAACTTTTCCTGAGCTAGACTTCCTTGTGATATCGTTATTCAAAAGAAATATGTGATACACTTGTCTTGATATGTAGGTACTTCAACCATATCAGTTTTGCCAAGACCATTGAAAGTAAAGGCCATTTATTCATCTGCTGTTTAGCAATTTTGAACAAAGCATTTATTCAGAATGAATGAATAATGCATGGTATGGCACTAAAACATAAACGCTCTTCATTCGGGCAAATGGAATTATGAAAAAGCGAAACCTTTATCTGTTTCATAAATCCATATACATAATCTTTGAAAATAATTGAAGTTGTATATTAGAAAACGAAATGTCTTTGTGTTTCTTAACAAGTATTAGATACCAATATTTTTTTTTATATTTCAGGCACTATGATAAAATCCAAGTCAGCCTACGTCATTAAGAAAAAGTATCAAATTGATATCTCGCCTACTTTGGATGGAGAACCAAAGGAATCCACCACAAAGAAACGTGTGGAATTTGATACAACAGCACTGAAGTTACCTCGTGAACCAGTATCCGTGCCAAATTTCACAGTTCTCACCCTGCCGACACCAGTATTGACGCCCGTTGAGGCCACAAAGCTAGTCTACTTGGACAGTGAAGATGAAAACGATCTGCTCGATAAAAATTTGACCACGAATGAAAGACTCACCACTGTTCAAACTAATAACGAGAAAAATCTCTATGAAACCTTCTTACCCATTAAAAAGGGGGACAGCTATAGTTCCCATATAGGCTATGCAGATAACCCTCTCTACCAGCAGATGATAAATTCCTTGGCTGAAAAATCTCAAGAAAACGTTTCCTCCACCTCGGACTATTGTAGTATTGAGACGGTCAACAGACTCTCATCTGCCAGCAGCTACAGCGTCAAAACTGGCACTCCTCAAGACGATCATCAGAAGACTATAGATAAGGATAGAAATGGTCCATTCGGTTTTTGCAACCCCAACTACTTGGGACCAGAATTAAAATCTATACTGAACGACAAAATAGACAAAAAAAATGTTGTGAAGCTTCTAACTCCCGAAATTTGCAAGTCTGATGAAGAAGATACATTAGAACTACAAGACTATAACGGTACCTTAGGAAGAAACACCAAAGTATGCTTCAAGCATGCTAGCAGAGTGAATAGACCTCCAAAGTCTTTAGCCTTAGGTCAAAACCAAGTTCATACTCGTTCCAGTGTAGACAAATCTAGAGCTCTTAGTGCGGGTAGGCTGGAAAACAGGGTTGAAAATGTTCCACCTATAGCTCCGGGACCAGTTGAGTCTTCTATACCTCTTTATGTTTATATTTTTGGTGGTAAAGAGCAAGGGCAAGTGACGGTATTTCAAAGGCCGATATCCATCTGGAAATTGAAATTGTTTTAAATTGTATGTACTCAAGTGTTTAGGAAGAGAAACGTTCAAAAAATGTGCCAATATTTTTCTGGTAGAATTAGAGAAAATTTAGATATTAGGAATTCGGCTAGTGAAGTTTGTATGTGTTTCTTAAATGGGAAGTAACATTGATATAAAAAAGGAAATTCAGTTCATATATTTGATAATAATTGACAGAAAAACGAGTTATGCAAGTCATGATTGCATTATGTCCATGCCGAAAAGGAATATATTATGCCATGATTGTTTATATATGTGAGTTTGGTATTCATGACTATTCAAGATGACAATCCTGTTGCGATATCATTTTCTGACCACAAAAGTTGTAAATTTTTTTAGATTGATTCTGAACGATAATATAAAACAATCAAACATTTTATTATTAATTCCCATAGGCAAAAGGTCCATAATCTCTTCAAATGAAAGTGGGTTCTGAAGTACACCAAAACTTAATTTCAATTCAATCAAGTCAGTACGTCGAGAAATACAATGTTGAAATCAGACTAAATGAATACATTTTTATTAAGAAGACAAAGCACCATGGAAAGATATGTTCTGAACATGACGAAATGTACAATTTCCTGCACTCATTAGGAAAATAGGAATTTTTTATATCAGAAGATTATTGTGTTTGAGCATTACAGATCCAGAAGTATGTAGAGTTGGGTTACAAATTACAATACTGGTAAGGATGAAGTAGAATAATACAAGATTTTTGTTGAATAACATTTTGTTTTATCAAATAGGTTTTTATCCACAATTTACGTGCAATATCTTCTTTTGTTTGAAATATTTATATTTATCAAATACACCGTTATTTTAATATTGTTGAAAATTATTGTGAATAAATTTGTTTTTATTATTCAATCAAATTGACGAAATATCGCATGTAGGAGAAGTTTATTCCTTGGCAAATTCTGGTGTAGAATTTGACACTTGAACAAATTTGAATGGCCGTTGCTGATAAATCATAAATAGGGTCCACATCTTGCATCGAGTGCAAGTAGCTATAAAACGCTAAAACAAAAAATTACTGAGTCTGTTCTGTTCATTTATACAACATAGAAATCTAATACTGATGGAGGTGATATGGTTATCTGATTACGCATCTAGAAACGTTCAAAAAAGTGTCTTGTAAAGGGGCACAAAAATATTTTTCATTAAAAACTATACCCTAATGTTTACCCATTACGTCCCCACAATGGAAAATATTAGCAGCTCATTAAACATAATTTGGATTTGTCGCCATAATTCAAATGAAAATAGTTTCAGTGGTCTCATAAAGTTGAAAAAGCATAATACCAGATGAGAAGTTGACCAGAGGAAAGGTTTTCTGTTGGTAAATTGGCATTGTTTAACTTCCAATTGAAAAAATTTGTTAACGGTATAGTTGCAAATACTAAGATAATACCATTTTTTCAAATACTGCCATTTATGAACAAATGGAACTTATTTTTTAATAAACCATAATGTGCGACAGCCCGTATTAGTGTATTTTATTTTGGAATATTCTTAGACTCTTGCTATAAATGAGACATCCACATAAACAAATCTCAAGAAGAAAATTTGTTCCATATTGTACAGATTTTTTAATCTTTCGATATTCGTTCGAGAAAATAGAACAATCTATAAATATATTAAACATGAGACATAAGCAATATGTGAGCTCAGTCTCAATGAGCCATCTCACCTCAATAAACGTTTACACGAAGTATGAGAATAAAGATCGCATTTACCTATAAAGCTTTTAGAACGATGAATTTTAACGTATTATGTGCACAAACTATATATAATAGCCTTCCGAAAAATGAAAGATGTACCGAATCAAAATTGTTTTTCAAAAGATCTATAGTATTCTGCAACGTGAAGAAGCATACTCCATTCGATTATCGATTGAACGATGAATAGAATTAATCGAAATCACTCTACCAAATCCTTTTCCTATCATTCTATATCCTTTTATTTATGTATTTCTGGCAGGCAGTTTGTGTTATATGTATATTGATTCAACATTTCCTTATTTTAATACGTTTAAAAATTTTTCTTTTCATGGATGTTGCAGGTTCAGTTCAATATGACAATTGGAGGTTTCAAGGCCAACGGAGGATCGTTTTATGAATTATTGGATATCCTATTCGTTTCAGATATTATACAACCTGGAAAATTTGAAATTGCCAATTGTTCTTTTTGCTATCGATTCCATTTAATACTTTTTCCTAATCAAATCCAACCAACAATGTTCGAAACTTTCTCTACATAGGACACCTGTATGTGTTGGTACCCTATCGAGATACAGAGGGGTTGTATTCTGTTCTATAGCTTACTGATCTATCTCAACATCTTCGATCACAACAAAGCATAGTCTATTCTTTTTCACAAAATGTCACAGGCTATGAGGTCAGTTATTAATCACTCTCCAAACACTTTTTTTGGACGCCACTGGCCCACGAGTGAATTCAAATTTGACGCCATAAAGTGGGCTGGTGTCTAGACGCGCTCTGATTGGTAGTCTTGATGCTCTCTACCTTTTGGCGAAAGACGAGGAGAGGGGGGGTCCAATGTATCTTTACCACTACTCTAAAGAGGTGTTCCTCTTGAGATATTTCAACAACGAAACTTTACAACACTGGATGGGATTCAAATCGACCCTTCTCAGGTTACATATGACACGAATTGAATCTCCGTAGGCTGTGACTTCAATAACAACAGAGGATATCCAAAACATAAAAAAAATTTAAATGAATACATATACCTAATGTATTGTTTCTAACTGTAACAAATAACTCAAAAACAATACAGTTTTTCAGGTGTTGTTTCCAAAATGCGGCACCTTTCTTGTCAATTTTTAATGTTATCAGATTACTTACAAAAATTCGCCGACGACTATCTAATTGATTTTGATATAAATGATTGAGCCTTCTTTAAGTACACTTCAATCTTTTATCTTCGTCAAAGAAATATACCGCGGCTGTCTGCATTGTAGTGGCCGGTCGACATCAAAGTAAAAATAATTTTCGCAAAAATTCAGGGATTGCCGCTTGCTTTTAACGGAGTTCAACTTTCTACATTGAAATGAGAGAACCACGTACACATACTTTTAAATTTTTTTTCCACGGAAATTATTTTGAAAATAATTGTTTAACCTAGATATATCTGATATATTCTATAGTACTTCAATCAGGTTTTTTGGAATGAAGTTAGTGAAATAGCAGAACTCAATAGATACACACTCAAAAGCAGTTAGCATAGTTTAGTTTTATACAACTTTGAATAGGTATTAAAAATTAGGATCTATTTCGTCCAAGAAAGTCCGTTCATTAGTTTATTGCTGTTCAAGATCTTGATAAGAAATATGGAGAAAAACTGGCCATGTATATTTATTGGTGGCAATTTCATTTTCGCAATGTGTCTATGATATACCTATCAGTAGTTTGAATATGACGATATGAGAAGTTTTTTTTCAGAATACCTGTGGATGTTAAAAAAATATTCCTCGAAACGAGGACTTTGAGTGATATCTGGAATTGAATGAAGTACCTAACATATTTAAAGGCTTTGAGAAAATGCACGTCTTCTAGGTATAAACATAATTTGTTCTCAGATCTCTACAAATTTGATTCTGAGTAAATTCAACATACACAATTATTTTGAGGTTGAAACACAATGGAGATTTTATGTTTTCGATTTTAATTTTTATAATTTCAGATTTCCTTTCAACACGAAACTTGCTTTGCATTATAATTCTGATCACGCCCCACAAACAATCCATTTGGTAAAAGCTTTATTTTTCAATTCGGTTTTGCATCATGTTGTATTTCTAGAATGTATATCAAAACTCGCAAAACCTGAAACTTATAAAACTTCCATTGTGTCTACGGCTTTATCTAACCCATATGGATAGAAATAAATATTTTTTCTATTTTCTAGTTCGAACCAATCTTTAACTTTCCAGGTGTCATAACAAAATTTGTTATTTATGATTGTTCATAGTTCATCATCATGGAACTTTACAGTCATGTTCGAGTTGAAATATAATTTATTATATTGTACATCAATTTTTGTATTTTTATGTAATATAGGTATTGTGTTTTGTCATAAAGTTTCTAACTTGACTGCATTTTTCTTTGGATAGAAATGTCATTTATTTATATTGTACTTGAATTTTTGTATTTTTATGTAATATATTGTGTTATGTTCATATTATAATATCAAACTTAACCGCATTTTTCTGATCCATGCTTCGGCTTAATATTTCAATTGTTTAAAACCCAGATAGCCCTACCGTCCATTTAAAAGGACGCACTACTAACTATTTCTTTCCAGCTAATTCTGCTACTGGAGTACAGGTGGCAGCTGATCAACACAGGATATGAAGTGTCGAGAAGCCATCTAGAGTACAAGTTTCCAGTAACTGTAAGATTGCCGACAGTGGACACGTGTGTTTGTTTGTTATTTCAGTGACCATTGATGATGATTAAATCTAGGTAGGTGATTGCTATTGATAAGAGTAATTGATCGTTGAATTTCATTTCTAAGTTAACTAATGAAAAATTAATCTTTTCATTATGATAACCTCGAATTTTCATTTGAATTTTGCAAAATAAATGGCAAGAAACAACACTGTCCTTTTAAAAGGACAGTAGGTCTATCCACTGCTATTGTCTATCTTTCTTTCTAGTTATTGGAAAAATCCGCTGACCCTTTCAGAGTTGCTGGCAGAATTGGAAAATGACGAGGATGCTGTGCTTCCAGAACAAATTGTGATTTTTCCTCTAGAAAAAGCTAACGACGGTTGTGATACTGATGAAGATTCAAGGGATGAGAACGTAGTTGAACCTAATAATTTACCTGGAGCACAACTGCTACCAGAAATTGAAGTTCAAATGCTCAGAATTAGAAGAAGAACTTGGGCAGGCATGGGATAGTGACGACGACAAACCTCTATCAACATTCGTGGAAAGGAGACCAAAAAAAAGTAAAAGATTTTCACTACGAAAAACAAGATTTGGTCGTGACGGATTTTGCATGTTGGGAAGTTCCATCATCTGCGGCAATGAATCTTTCACCTTGCGACATTTTTCGATTGTTCTTTGATAAAGAAGTGATAGATTTGATTGTATATTTTACGAATATATATGCACAACAAAAAAATATTACTCCAGATGAGATATTTTGTTTCATTGGAGTTCTTCTACTCAGTGGTTACGTGTCTTTACCACGAAAAAAGATGTATTGGCACAATAGGGATGATACCAATAACAAATTAGTATGTGAACCTACAGTGCGCGACAGATTTCAATATATTATGAGTAATATTCATGGCAACGACAATACACAACTAGATAGGGCAGATAAATACTCCAAACTGAGGCCTTTATTCGATAACCTCAAAAGAAATACGAAAAGGGGTCCTTCAAAATCGCCTAAAAATTCTCATGAGTTTTCTCGTTATGACAGAATAGACCACCTAGTTCTGTACAACGAAAATCAGCGACGATGCGCTGTATGCCACAAAAAATCTAATTTCATTTGTCGAAAGTGTAACGTTGGTTTACATCCAAAGAATTGTTTTGTAATATATCATACAAATTAATTATTATCAATATTTTGCATTGTATCTATGATGATAAAATAAACTAATTTTGATTAACATTAATTTTATTCCATAGCCCACACAGCACACGACATCCAATGGATGTCCGTTTTACGTCCAGCTCTAGTCCAAACGTCCATGGATGTTTAATGGACATCCATTGTACGTACAGGAAACGGACGTACAGTGGATATTCGAAAATGTACATCCATTGTACGTACATATGATGTACAAAATTTTTTTTTATTTTTGATACATATGATTAATTATCCTGTTTATGCTATTTTGTCTTCATCCCTAATGGAAATGTAATACTTAGATAAAACGCACTTTGTCAGACTATATCTGGACATTAAGTGGACATTACTTGAAAGTCCAGTCGTAAACATCCATTGGACGTCCAATCGTAAACATCAATTGGACGTTAAATTCATGCAAATGCATTAAATAGTTATGGATTTTGAATATTGGTAATTCTAGATTCTTTGGTGTAATAAAATAATGATCGACGACACAGAACCAAAGTCCGATTGGTGACGATAAAATAATATTCAGCTGAAGTATAAGAAGAATATGTGAGGTTAGATATGACTGCAGTGTTGTGTTTTGTGTTTCAGTTCAGTTCAGGCTAATATACAATGGTAATGGTATGGGTAAAAATTGACACCAAGTGCTTCTTCCCTTTCAATTATTGTTTCACCGTATTTTAGTGATAACTCCAGTAAGAAGATTTTGAAATTATTTATTCAATGACAAATAATGTTTATATGGGAAATTATATAATTTTTACTTTTATAATATCTACCTAAGTACTGCTAATTATTTGCAGAACACCTTGGATGTGCAAAAAATATCCACAGTGGTTGTTATTTGGATATATTCTGTACATCCATTTCACCAAATATGGACATACAATGGACGCCCAAAATACGTACAATGTACATCCATTGTAGGTTTTCTGGACTTTAATTGTACGTCCATAGTGGTGTCCTGGACGTCCATTGAACGTTCATTTGATGTCCATTGTACTAATTCTGGACATCCACTGGATATCTTGAACTTCCATATTGAACGTCCATTGTTCATCCATTGTACGTACATGTGCTGTGTGGGAGTAGTGGATAGACCTACCGTCCTTTTAAAAGGACAGCTTGTCTAGGCCTATCGTGACCTTTTGAATTTTTTTCATTATTTTTTGAGATACTACCCCCTTCATAAAACAAAAATCACAAGAAAAACTTTGAATTTTCCGTAAAAATTTGTTTCAGGGCTGTATGGGTTAATGAGGAAAGTATCCCGTTTTACCTAGATACTGTTTGCTCTTAATCCTTCAATTAATTTTTTTAACTGGCAGTGTACCATCAGAGTATATAGTATATAGTGAATACCGGGTGGCTACGGAAGTATTGCCTACGGAATATCTCAGTTATTGTATGAAGTAGGTTTGTGAAATTTGGAGCGTCGATATAATGACATAAGAGCTAGAATTTGAGCATATTGACATGTCGAAGTTAACTTCCGGTCTGACCGGAAGTAACATCAACTTTCTTATTTTAAATGGAAACCCTATTTTTTTTTCTTTTCGCTTTATTCAGCATTCAATTCCCTTTCTAATGACATATCACAAGTTGATATCTAACCAGAAGCTAGATAAGAAAAAAATTATTATTGAAATTCACCGAGTAGGCCGTGGAAGCAAAATGAAAGCAAAAAATTGAAAAGTTGGCTATGGAAACCATACGTCACTTGATAACAGTTGCTACTACTGTGATATTTTATTTTCATTCATCGGCGTTATAAAAAGCCGCCAAAAAAAATATTGGATAAATTGGGAAAAAAACAATACTCTGTAGGTCCATAGCTTAAATAGGAACATACAACTTTTTCTTGCCTGTACTATTCAGCATAACCATTCCTTTCTAATGATATAATAGAAAGTAATTTTTTGAAATGAAATACCAAAAAATCCAATTATTATTCTTCAAATAACAAAACAGATTATCGCCATACGCAAAAATAACATTAAAAATAATGTGGAATGATAAATTATATCCTGTAGGTTCTAGGTTAAATAGGAACATAAACGTACTTGGTCTGTGCCATCGTCCATAGATATTCTAATATCTACCTATGGACGATGTTTGTGCTATTCAGAATAATCATTCCATTGCAATAATCATTCGAACCAAAATATTAACAAGTGGGCTGATTAAGATGTATTTTGGAATGAAACAAAAAAGAAACGAGAGCTCTCACGAACGCTGCTATCCATATTATTTTGACGTTCGAAGTAGTGTTTTTGATTCTGCCATTTTAAAAGGGTTTGGAAATCGAAATCAGTTAGTGGAATATTCAAAAAATGCCCCGTTATTCACGAATCGAACAAATTGACATGCTTCTCATTTATGGTGAATGTTTAAAAAATTCTTATGCCGCTGAACGATTGTATTTAGAGCGATATCCAGGGAGGCAGCAACCGTCAAGAAGGTATTTCCGGTGGCTTGAAGAAAAATTAAGAAATGAGCCTAATTTTCACGAAGACCAAGAAGCATTTGTTATTAATGAGGAAACTGAAATTAATGTATTAGCTTTAGTACAATATGATAGCACAATTTCCTCAAGGCAGATTGGCGCCGAATTAGCTATAAGTAAGGACTCTGCTAGGAAAATTTTGAAAAAACATCGATTTGAATCCTTCAAGTATCAGTTGCATCAACATTTGTATGAAAATGACGGTGAAAGGCGCCTGGAATATTGTAATTGGTTTCTTCAACAAAATGCTGAGAATCACCTATTTAACTATTATATCTTGTTTACGGACGAGTCAAGATTTACCAACAATGGATTATTTAACAGGAATAATACAAGGTAGGTACTGTACTTTATTTGGATTATTGTCGATAGTCGAAGTGTAGTGCTAAAAGTGTGAACGGTCTTTTGTTTCAGGTACTGGGCGATAGAAAACGAGCACCGGTTTCGACAAGGTGGCTTCCAGGAGAGATTTGGTGTGAATGTTTGGGCAGGAATAGTTGGAACTCATATTGTTGGCCCCATTCTTTTTCAAGGCCAACTAACCGGAGAGAGATACTTTAATTTTTTAACGAATGAAATTTCGGAATTCATTAACAACCTACCAGCGGAAATAACTGAGAGAATGTACTTCCAGCAAGATGGCGCCCCTCCGCATAATTCAAGAATAGCGAGAAATTATCTTCAAAATCGCTTTCAAGAGAGACTTATAACAACCCATGGTCCAGTCAGGTGGCCACCAAGGTCACCTGATCTTACTCCGTGAGACTTTTTTCTATGGGGGCATCTTAAAAATAGGGTGTATTCCACACAGCCTACAACTCTACATGAGCTAGAAGTAAAAATTCGTAGAGCTTTCCAAGATATCACGCCCCAAATGTTGAGAAACGTTTTACATGAAAATATCACTAGAGTCAATAAATGTATTGACGCTGAGGGAATGCATTTCGAACATTTGTTTTGAATTTATTTTATTTTTATTCCAATCAATTTGAATTTTTTTTTTTTCGATAAATCTGTTTTTTTGTTATGTGAATAATAATAATTGGATTTTTTGGTATTTCGTTTCAAAAAATTACTTTCTATTATATCATTAGAAAGGAATGGTTATGCTGAATAGTACAGGCAAGAGAAAGTTGTATGTTCCTATTTAAGTTATGGACCTACAGAGTATTGTTTTTTTCCCAATTTTTCCAATATTCTTTTTGGCGGCTTTTTATAACGCCGACGAATGAAAATAAAATATCACAGTAGTAGCAACTGTCAAGTGACGTATGGTTTCCATAGCCAACTTTTTAATTTTTGGCTTTCATTTTGCTTCCACGGCCTACTCGGTGAATTTCAATAATAATTTTTTTCTGATCTAGTTTCTGGTTAGATACCAACTTGTTATATGTCATTAGAAAGGGAATTGAATGCTGAATAAAACGAAAAAAAAAAAAAAGGGGTTTCCATTTAAAATAAGAAAGTTGATGTTACTTCCGGTCAGACCGGAAGTTAAATTCGACATGTCAATATGCTCAAATTCTAGCTCTTATGTCATTATATCGACGTTCCAAATTTCACAAACCTACTTCATACAATAACTGAGATATTCCGTAGGCAATACTTCCGTAGCCACCCGGTATATTAAGAAGAATAAACTTGTCATGGATTATCAGTCAATATTCAGAAATAAGTGATATTATGATAGCTCTGCAACTCATAGTTTCCAAATGGAAAAATGTATCGATTTCAATAAATAATATAATAAATATAGGTATAGTTGCAAATTTGTTAGTATTGAAGGTCTTCTTGGATACATAAAGAAAAGTAGACTAATCGGATACCACGCAACTAAAGGAATATTTATAAACTGAGTTCAAAGTCAGGAAAGTATTAGTAAGATCGTTAATGGCGTGCCAATAATTTAATTGGCCACAGGCAAAACCCAGTTTGTTTCAATCACACAGTCGTAGGATTTAAACAAAAAAAAACGGTTTAATAAATATCATTTATTTCCCTATATACCTAAATAAGTATCAAGAAAAAATATAAAATATTGATCTAAAATAAAATTTGTCTAATAGTATCAACTTCAATGCATCTGCAAGCATGAGAAATATATATGTAATTACACTACATATCACATTTTGTAACATTTATACAATAAAAAATACTAAATTCAATAAAAAACAACATATCATGCTTACGTCGCATAATAGACCAAGGTAAAACAACAGTAACCATGTAAAATTTAATACTAAGTACTATACAAATTTACATATTGAACTATATTCCATAATTAAAATTTCGAAACTCCTGAGACTCGCAGTCCACGCTAAGAGAGTATTTGAAATACATCCATTTCTTCATTTCCCAATTTGTTTAAATAACGATGATTATTCGAAAAATAGCAAAGGTAAAAAAAAAATTGTGTCCTAAGCAATTCAGTGAAAAATTACGGCAACACAAATAACTTAAAATTCAGAAGTATACCACATTTCATTAAATCATCTGAAATAAACCTGAAAGTCTAAAAATTCATTATTGACCTACTATTCTTCTTTACATACTTCAATATTCTATTCTGTTCGATATAGCTTGCAAAACCTCTTAACTTAGACTTGGGGTATTTCTAGACCAATTCAGAACAGGGCAAAAAGTCCAGAAAAAATTGATTACAAAAAGTAATATATCTTTATTATTATGAGGACTGGTTATGTTGAACACAGTAAAACTATAGAAATTTGAAATTGGACATAATGATTGCAATTCCTTCCTCTGAAAGTACATAATATAAACTATATCAATTAGTATGTCTTCATTTTCATCTTCTCGAAAAATCTGCCGAAAATAAAATATGTACCTTCAGGAGGAAAAGGTACTTACAACAAATATTTGAGATTTCAGACTGAATGCATAAATAAGGTCCTGATTTCGCTTTTGACAATAATTGTAAGGGTTAGGATTCGACAAAAAATAGAACTCGGTAACTAACTAAAAAATCCCAACACCATTTTGATTTTCTCGGACCTACAGACAAAACCTTACGTTCACGGTAGCAACTTCGACAATCAAGTCCTCCTTTTCGCTTTGATCTGTGTTCTGGGCCTGCCTGACGCAGACGACCCGCTCCCAATGCTGAAAGTACCAGGTACTGTGGGCTGAGCAGCTCCGAATGAAGGCTGTGCCGCAGCGCCAAAAGAGGGCGCAACGGTACTACCGAACGAAGGAGGCGCGGTACCACTGAACGAAGAAGGCGCGGTAGCACCGAACGAAGGAGTTGCGGTACCGCCGAAAGAAGGAGTCGCTGCGCCCCCGAATGGCGTGCTCGTACTACCGAATGCGGGTGCGCTGGTACTACCGAAAGAAGGCGGCGCGGTACTAGCGGCGTTGAAGTTGAATTTTGATTTATCGCCGGAGGCTGCTGTTGCCCCTCCGAACGAGAACACCCCGCTCTGTTTGGTCACGGTTTGGTTTGGCGCGGCGCTGAAGCTGAAGGCAGCACCTGGGTTAGCAGCTGTATTGGTGGTTCCAAACCCACCCGTTCCTTGTTGCTGATTGGTGGCGAAGGCGTTGCCGCCCCCAAACGCGTTTGACACAGGATTGGAGCTTGAAGTGCCTCCAAACATGTTTGTCGTAGCAGATTGCGGCTTCCCAAACGCCGAACCCGCTGCTCCAAAGCTAGGCGCATTGCTTGTTGTAGCGCCAAACACAGCGGGCTGCGCCGGAGCTCCAAAAGACGCGGCTGGCGTGCTACCAAATGCAGAATCCTTGCTGGGAGTACCGAACCCTCCGAATGTTGGTGCAGCCGCTTTCGCGAAACTGCCAGCCTGCGTCGTTGCAGCTGACCCAAAACTGGGAGGACTTGTCGCCCCAAAAGCGCTATGTTGCGTGGTCGGAACTGTCCCGAAGCTCGAATTATTCGCGGTGCCCGCGGATCCTCCAAAAGCGTTGTTTTGAGCGAAAGTGGTACCGCTTCCAAACGAGTTCGCGGCGCCAAATGTTGGCGCAACCGCATTAACACTAGTAGTAGTTCCAAATCCGACACCGGTACTGGCTGCTGCTCCGAATCCACTGCTAGTACTAGTCGTACCACCAAATCCACTAGTGGCACTGTTCATTGCTCCAAAAGCAGCAGTTTGACCGGTAGTCGAGCCAAAACCAGTACCAGTTGGCGCTCCAAAGCTACTAGTCGTAGTTGGAGTACCGAATCCTACGCTGGTGGTGCTGTTCGTTTTCGGACCAAAGGTGAATGTTGGAGCAGTACTTCCAAAAGCAGATGATGCGGTTGTAACGGTACTACCACCGAACGATAAGCCAGTTGAAGTTCCAAAGAGTGAGTTAGTGGTAGGAGCTCCAAAACCAGCAGCCTGAGTGACGACGGGAGCTCCAAAACCAGATGTCTGAGTGACGGTAGTAGTTCCGAAACTACTAGCCTGAGTGACGGTAGGACCTCCGAAACCAGTCGCCTGAGTGACGGCAGTTCCTCCAAATATTTTAGGTGCCGTTCCAGAAACGTTATTCGAGCCGGCAAACATAAACGAAGCGGTAGTGCTAGGATTAGTACTACCAAACGCGTTACTAGCGCTGAACGAAGAAGTAGTGCTAGGAGCCACAAAAGAAGCTTGAGTGGTACTTTGCCCAAACACTGGATTGCTTCCGAAGGGAGTAGCGGTACTTGCTGAAGTACTGCCAAACAGGGGTGCGGCGATACTCGTTGAAGTATTACCAAAAGTGGAAGCGGATGTAGTACCGGGCTTGTCGACTTGTGATAAGTTGAGAGTGGTACCACTGAAGGGAGTTGAGGCTGGAAAGTTAGGTACCAGCGAGGAAGGAGCGGATGTCACCGTGAAGCCGGTAGATCCTCCAAAACCACCAGCTGCCACAGATGTCGGAGATGTAGCAGTATCTGCTTTTTGTGCGCCAAAAGTAAAAGGCGCACTAGTTGCTTGAGTGGTACTTCCGAACGAAAAGGCGGAAGTTTTGGAAGCATCCGTAACCGAGATCGTTGCAGATCCAGAACTAAATAGAGAAACAATATTTGTCTTGTTTGCCGTACTGGTGCCGGTACTATCATTATTTTTGCTGGTTGTGAAATTGAAAGAAGGCGTGGCAGAGGTACTGGCTATTGTAGAAATAATACTGGCCGCATTCGGAAGAGTAGCAGGTGTGCTGGAAGTGGTAGGGGCTGCGAGTTTCGATCCGAATGAGAAAGTGGGGCTCACAACCGATGTAGGAGCACTACCGAATGGGGAACCTTGAGATTTTGGTTTCTGGGGGCTGGGAAACAAGAGCGAAGAGTTAGTTACAGACTGGGCAACGTTCGGACTAGAGACTGCTGCAGACGTGGGTTTGTTGAGGTCGAATTTAAAACCGCCCATTTTTGGGGGACTGGAAGAGGCGGTAAGCGGGAAGTTAAGCTGACCTGGAACTGGCAAAGACGTACTAGCAACAGTAGGGGCTGAAGGTTTGCTGAAAGCTATATTAGCTGTCGGATTAAGAGCCGGTTCCTTCGAAACTAAGGCTTTACTGCTGTTCACCGTTGAATCCTTGCTCACAGTAGCTCCAAAAGAGAATTCTGGAGTACCAAGAGTAGTGGATGAACTTACTGCAGTTGATGTAGGCACTAAATTGACAGGCGACAAGGGGATAGGGGCTGCCGATCGAGTAGTACTGACAGTTTGGCTACCGGCACTAGAAGATACGTTGACCAAATCAGTGGTGCTGGAACTGATACTGGTCAAGCTTGAGAATGTACCGGTCGTTTGGTGGGTACTCTCCGGAATGCTGAAGTGGACATGCCTATCGGTCTTATGGGGGGATTTGTTTGGGGTCGATAGGATCGACACCAACGGTTTATCCGTGGTATTTAATATCGAAGATTCTGTCGTTGTCTCTCCGTTCAACGCGCATGAAGCGTTTGGTTTTGGAGACAACATAGCATCCTTACCAGCCAGGCTCCCCAGCAGTGCAGCCAATCTGTTTGTTCGGATTCTTTCCAATGGGGTGTCGTCAAACACTTTGATAGCACTTTCGCTTGATTTGATAAGTGATTCATCAACATCCGTTTCAGTTTCCTCATGAATCTTGGGCTTAGTGTTCGCTGAATTGTCTGTTTGTGCTTCTTGAGCCGTCTGAGTTTCAACATTGATGAGTTTCACTTGTTTTGATTCTTTGGGGTTGTCTGTGAGAGTGCCTGAAAGAGGTTTGTGGTTAATGATGAATAAAATTGAATATTAATTCATTTATCTATTTATCTAGATTTATAATGAATATATATTTCTAGACTGCAGAAAGCTTCGTCAACAGAGTGAAAAGTCATGTTCTGAATAATAATCAAGAGCAAATTTGTGATCTGTTAATGAAATGAAATAAAGTAAAACCAAAAAATGCCAACCAGGGTTTATTAATTACAATTGAGACAGACACAGTAAATCTTGCCACAAAGTTTTGATAAAGACAACTGTGCTGATGAGGTCTGTGGTTTTCTTCATGTTATAGACATTTTCAAGAAACTTGAGTCAGAGAGATTGAAATAATCGGCAATTACACATAATGTGCAAGGAACAACAGTAAATTTCGAGTTGTGACTATATGAGTTCTTTGTTTTTTCTATACATAAACACTATTGTATAATTTCATTAACTCTATTAACATATTTACTCGAATAAAACTAAATGTACCAGTTTTCCAAACTAGATCACACAATGTGTTTGGAACTAAAGAGACCTAAAACCAATATTTTACTTAAATCCCTCGCCTATTATTTCTATAAAGAACTCACATGTTACTAACTATGTATTTAATAGTCCAATGTCAAGAATGTTAAGGGGAGCTTATGCATCAGAACTTGATTTTTCACTGAATCATTTGAGGCATTTAAAAGATCTACAATCAATTATAAATTTTATCTTTAGATCCGTGTTGCATGTTTTTTTTTTAATTTTTATCTATATTATTACCTACCACGTTTGTAATCAAGCATTTATCCCACCACATATGATACTCAGATTCTACATTATCGACAAATGGAATGAATGAAATTAAATAATTGCCTACTTACTTATGCTAATCAGTTTCCTTTTTGGTATGAGTGGCTCCAACTTCTTGTAGTCCATAGAAGAGCAAGAGGCTGCATATTCATCATACATACAGATCTTCTTGGAGGTTTGCCTGCTAGGACTGGGGGAAGTCTCCAAAGGTGAATCATCTCTCTGCCTTTTGTTTCCCTCTGGAGCTTCTTCGTTGTCACTATTGTCAGTCCTCAAACGTTTACCACTTTCTTCATACACCTCCAGTTCCTGAAAATTGCATGTTTCATATGGGTGCTCAAAACAGCTATGGTACTTTGATATAGAATCAAATTCGTTCAAAAATAAGCTAACATGAATATAACAACAAACTATTACATTACAAAAAAAGGTCCACGCACTGAACTGAGGGGGGCACACTTTGATACCAGTGACATGAAAGTCACGTCAATCTCCTCTTTCATTAAGCCATTCTGATGAAATATTAATTGGCTTCAGAAGAATTCTGGGCCCCAATCAGAATGCTTTCTGTGGTTCCTACAGATGGTGCTGTATTACTTTCCTAATGTGTAATTGAGTTATCGTAGGTCCATTTGACTTGCTGCATTTGATTGCAGTATGACGGATTTGATCATTATGTCTCTTTCCTGACCGGCAGAACTGTGAAAGTAGTATGCAGATTGTCACCTATTTTGATTAATATTTGCTAGTTACAACAAAGAAGCATTGCAAGGTATGTTACTTCTATTATCATCAATTGAAATTATGGTGTTTCGGCAAATATGCCCAATTCCAAATATTTAATTATTTTACATGATGAAATTGTTTCAAACCCAAGATAAAAACTAATTAATATTACTCACCTCACTTGTATGCATTCTCTTCCTGGATATCTCCTTAAGAGCATCTAAGACATTTCTGGTACTAGTAGTTTTGTTTTTTGACTGCAAAAATCCAAAACCACCTCCACCAGGCTTGACAATATCCTCCAACAGCTTCCGGTTATATTCTTGAGTGTGTTGCCTGGCATAATCTAAAAGAAGTAATTGAAAGTTTGTAATATAATGCATTCCTCATCTTAATATTACATGTTTACTATCTTCATATAAACAGAATTAGGAATTTCCAACAATTATAAATAATGGAAATTCCAAATTGAAATTTTTTTTAATAAATATGTATAAAGTATAAACTTCAAACTATTTTACAAAAAACAAACATTAATGTAGTAATTAAAACCTTCCATTGAAAAATTGAATAGAAATCACTGTACCATCCATAAATTATCATGTGATGAAAACTTACCAGGAGATGCTATTCGAACTGTTACGTGTTTTGGTTTTTTCTGTAGTAAAGGTAATTTCTTCTTAAAAAGATGAACAATGGGAAATAACCCCACAGTGCCATATTGGGCCTGATGAGTTGGGTGTCGTCTATACTCCTTTTCTTGTTCTGCTTCTTCATTATACTGTACAATACGACCTGCTAATCCTGGGGTTTTTGTATCTTCATATGTGCTCACATTCACGTTGAACTTTGTTGAGGCCAATAGAGGGCCTGGAGCATTTCGATAGGAATTTGATATCGATAAATCCCTTCTGCTTGATCTGGGTGGGGTAGCAACTTCTGATAAAGAGTACCTTAGAAAAGAAAGTGATCTATTTAGTGAATCCTAATAATAATTACTGATATGCAAAAATATATTCACAACACTGGAAGGCTGGACTACGTATTTGGAGTCAACTATCTTACCTGCGAGGACTGAGAATCCGAGGCTTTGGTGGTGTAGCAAAGATGCTTTCCCGTCTCAGAGGAGTTGATGTTATTTTTGGTTTCAAAAAGCTTTTATTCGTGGTCTCATCGAGAGAATTATCCTTATCCGATCTGTACAGGAGACCGGCGTCTGATATTCTAGTAGAACTAAACATTGCGAACGAGGGTATTTGAGGTTATAAAATGTTCTTTGGTAGAAAACAGATGATTTTTGTGAAATATTTATCAACACTCTGTATAATAACGTTTCCTAGTTTCGCACACATGAAATGAGCACAGATGTATTACTATATAATATTGTTTTTTTTAATATTCAAACGACAATTTGAAGATCACGCCATTTCAAAATCAAACTTAAGTTTGAACTGACATTGACAGTTAACATTTGACATGTTGATAGACCACCTGGACTTCTTCTTCGTTTTTCTGATCTATCTTTCTCAAGGAACACAGTCTACACAGTTATCAAGTTCTATTAAAACTTTTATCAAAACTAAAAAGAAAATCAAACACAACTGATATAGGAACTGCCCCCGGACTCCGATGATTAGAAATGTTTTATAGAATCGAAATGTGACGTCATATTCGAAATATCGGTACTCTACTTCCCATTTCTAACGTTCGAATATGACGTCACATTCTCGACCCATTTCGATGCTATGAAACATTTCTAATCATCGGAGTCCAAGTGCAGTACACTATAGCCGTAGACACAATGGATGTTTTAAGTTTTGAGATTTTGGATATCAAATTTTAAAATAAAACAAGATGCAAAACAGTATTGAAAAATGAAGCTTGAATTTTATCAAGAAGATTGTTTATGAGGCGTGATCAGAATAATAATGGCAATGATGGTTTGGCGTTATAAAAATGTCCAAAATATGAAAATTAAAACTAAAAACATAAAACTTCCATTGTGCTCCAGCCATATCACAACACAATCATAGATGTATGAATTGGAAAATCATACCAGGTTTCTTTCATAATCATTTTCATAATTAAGAACTTATTTCAACTCTAAATGAGACCAAAATCGTTCCAGGGTGGGATTCCGTGTACCATAGAATTCTAGAGTCGACAGAATAAGTGAGATGACATTATAGTTGAATTCGTGGGAGGGAAAGAGACATAACTGTCGACCATAGAATACTATGGTACACGGAATATCTCCGGTTTCAGCCTGCTATGGGATTCCGTCAGTCCGTCCACCATAGAATTCAATATGTAATGACAGAACGCAAAAGAAAGACCTTCTAGTCGCGAAATGCGTTCCCACGAAATACGTTTATTCGCTTTTTTATGTTACACCTCTTGTATCTGAGCATATCCAAATCGTATATATTCTGAATCAGCATAAAATTTTGGGTATACAGTGCTAATTTCAAGTGAATCTGATGATTTCATAATTTTTTGGACTTTTTTCGAGCAATTTTGTTTAGCACCGATCGACAAAAATTATCATAGAATCAATTGAAGTTCCCAGAATTGCTCTGTCTCAAATCGTTCTCGAGTTGAAAAGTTTATCCGAAGTTGGGAGCGGTATATATATATATATATCGTCTTAAAATTCAATCTTTTTTATATGTGCTCACCCAATTTAAAATCGATTTCGAGCTAAATAGAAATTTGGTAGGCTTTTTACGAAACCTCTGCAATTTAGAGATGAACCTTTTGTGCTGTTTGAATTGGGCATCAAAAATTCAAATTGGACAAAGGATTAACGAAAAAATGACAATTATTGCGAATTTTTTTTTGAAGGCATTATGTCAAAGAAAATATTTTATATATAATTTAAAATAATTATTCCAAATTGATGACGTTATTCGAATTGGTTCTTTTCAGTTAACCTCTCTGTGTTCAATTGCACACAAATCAATGATATCGATTTTTTCTACTTATTTATATGAAAATGATCATTTTTCAACCGGATATCCTATATGAAAGTGAAAGTTTTTCACTCTAGAGATGAAAATGAAGCCAATGAACATTATCATGCGACCCGATGGGAATATACTTAAATCAATTTCATGGATTTTTGACACTAAGGACAGTTAGTCTCACTACTCTTTTGGCACGAACGATACTTCGTTTGACAAAGTTTATAAACATTTTCACGATTATATTTGAACTTCTCTCTATAACTATAATTATTATGGACTCTGATGATAGCGAAATTCTAGTATTTTATAAACAATTAACATCTATCGTAGACAAAATAGCATTTTTTGCGTTCGTGAGATTGCCACACTCGCTCCGCTCCGTTTCGCTCGTGGACAAACTCTCACCTCACGAAAAATACAGTATTTTCATCCCTTTTGTTGAAAAATATACAATAATTTGGTAAAATTATCGCGTGGTCGTAGAAAAGATAGTGAATATTACTTGTGCGGAACTGATTTTTCACACTCGTAGGATAGTCAATGCGAATGTGCCTTGTGCTACAGTATTTCTCACTAGTATGAAAAATAGCACTTTCCGCACTCATAATATTCCTCTTGCCCTCCATTTCGCGTCGGGCGTCATCCTATCAACGGGAGGAAAAGCAGAATTATCCTCCTCTTTATTATTATTACACGGCGCTTTTATTTAGCTTCACCTGTATATGTATGTATATTTGTAACCGACTCACATGTAGACTAGATTATGACGCACTTTAAACGAACACTGATTAAATTGAATCTTTGTACACTCATCAAGAACCGGTGACAATACGATAATTTGATGAGTTTGTATCATTATCCTCAGCAGGCTCGCCAGAATAGACCCCGCAAGTGGTGACGTCACAAATGTCAAAATATTATTTGACGCGTTCCAAACAAATCAGTTTTAGTTAACAGCTTTCGCAAAAACGTTTCCTATGACAGTGAACATGATAACGTGCTTGGTTTTGGCGATTTCTATTGTTGAAGAGCTTATAACCCAGTGAACCAGAATTCATCGCATAGAAGTTGCAAAGAGTTACTGCTGGGATCTGCGACTTCGCAATGTGGATACAAAATAGAGGCACTAGTAATTATTTGCGAGTGCTTAATGTCCGCAAAGACGCTCATCGCCAGTAACTACCCAAGACGTCGCAAAGCGTACGTTTTTAAGTTTCTATAGACAGCCTCAAAGCGAATTCACTAAGCAGCGGTTTTTTGAAAGATTATAAATATTTAAATGGAATTCAAATGCACCTCTCATGGAAATTAAATGAATGTACACATTACTGCATTGAACTTTTGAAAGCATTCCTTTTATATTTACCAAATTGATGAAATAAATGCAAGTTTGGGAATTTCTCTGGAATATAAATAAATGGAAAGCAATTTGATATCATTTTCAACATATTTATTAAAAGTAACTAATATGAAATAACATAAAACAACAAAATAATAACATAGTCTTCAAAAAAATATATTTTTATATATATAACGAAAACAAACAAAATTTTCAATGGTGGCTATAATCACAGAAATTGACGCAACTAAAAAACAAACTTTCTTCATTGCATGCAGTTTCCACAAATCTGAAATGAAAAATTGAAGATAAGTTGCTGCGCTTATCCTAAAGGCACTGCCTGTAAAGCCATCCCCACTACACCACTACATAATCTTCAATATTTTTACTCCTTCTCAAATAGAACATATATGAGTGAAAAACATAATTATTTAGAGAACACAGCATCAGAAATCAGAAAATTGAGCTTTTTCAAAATTATGAAGTGGGGGTGGAAAAAATTATCGAATACTCTTATCAAAGAAGAGTGAACAACCCTACTTGACGGTATATTCGCATAGACCTATACATTTTTCGTTTGCAAGTATCCAACAGAAAACAACTATTGAATTTTTATAAGTTTCAGTTGCTCATTTTCACTAACATCATTTTTAGCCACCCTGTATAATTTGAGGGCATGAGAATGGATAAAAAATATCACACATCTGTCTATCAAATGCTATTATGATTATATCCTCTTTTATTTCGATTTGCATCTGCATTTAGAAGCCCATGGCCCATCAGTACATTTTCGTATCTAAAACCTAATCATAATCAATAACGTTTTCAGTTATTTATAGTTGTTTCCATTATAGATTTTCTCTGCTGCTACCTCACCTTCCACTTGAAGATGAATAGCGTAATTTTTCATCGAATATGTTTATAATTTTGTTTATTTTACGAAGTCAAAAACTTTCACTTACCTTTAGAAAATTTGCAATTTTTCTACACCAAGGGACTGAACTATATATGCACGAATACCTACAAAATACACAACTTTATAAAGTACCAATACAATAATTAAGTTTTGTTAGCAACCTACAATTCTAAAACTAAACAAACAATAGCGCTACAAGTTCATCAACATCAAATGACAAAGTCAAAATGTCTGCCATGGGCCGGCCGTTACCAGTTGATATCCTCTGCCACTAGTGTCGAAATAGGCGCTGTTCACTTCTCAAAAAAGTCGCCCGATCATAATCCATGGAACTTCTCGAGTAATATATTATTGAAAATTCAATAAATATCACGAAATGAACGTTAATATAAAACAGTCAAAAATATGTGGCATGGTGGTAACATTGTGAAAGTCGTAAGGACTTCTCTAGATCGCATTGATTTTAAATGCTTTTGAATGGTATTTTGCGAAATCACAAGGTTAATATTTATTGCATATCATTGTCCGCAATGCGAAATCGCTGGTACTTATTTGTAAAATCGCATTTTGTTGATCCATATAGAGACATTAAATTGAATTCCCTGCCACTTACTGCGACTTCGCTGGTTGACTGGGAAAGAGTAAAAATAAAATTAATTATCATTCACTTGAACTCACGTTTGGAACCGAAACCTAACGGACCCCAACAAAGATGGTGAAATGACGTCACGCTTGCGGAGTCTATTAAATAATTTGCCTATCATAAGAGAGGGAGAGCCTGCGCCAGAATTTTAAATAATCTGCGACTAAAAAGTGAAAAATAAATATAGTTTAAAAAAACTAAAAAACACGCTTTTACAACACATTGAACTGAAGAGTAAAATATAATTGTTTATTTTGGCAGAAAATAATAAGAAATGAAAAATATTAGTTTCACTGAGAAAAAAATGTGGGGTGCTCGATATACGAAAATATGAAACAAAGCGACCCACGCTTTTTTCACAGTGATACTAATATTTTTCACTTATTATTATTTTCTGCCTGTGTTATGAAAGCATATTTTTTAGTTTTTTAAACTATAAGTATTTATTTTAGTACGTAAATATCTATTAGTAAAAGTTAGGAGTCTTTCATAGGATTTTGTAAATGTTAATAACATTCTAAAATATATCGTTTTATCTACTCCTGGTAAGTGCTTATGGACTATAACTGTATTCTTTAACAAAACGTCACAAGCATATGCCCTTTTTTTGCCATATCCCGTCTCCCCTTTTTTATCTCCCCTTTCGCAGTGGCTCGTCTGTTTTTACGCAGTTGGTGCTTTGTGTGATAGTGGTTCGTTCATCTTTTTTGAGAACGTGTTATTTGTTTGACGTTTCAGCTTCAGCTCAAGAAGAAAAAAAACGCCTTTCTGCAGTTTTTCGTAGGCTAGGCGAAAACACTGAAAACTCGATACGACAACATGGATGAGGAATCTGCGATGAAAGATGAAACGATCAAGAACCTTCGGGAGGAAATCGAGGCTGCTAATAAGAAGATATTGGAATACTCGCGCCAGATCAAGGAGGCGCAGGAGGACATAGAGAGCTGGAAAAAGTAGGTTTCGACATATTGGCTGGTTTGATTGTTGATAATATTTCAACAGTTAATTTTTTCTATTTTGTAAGTAAACTTGTAAAATTTAATATTCCCATTACTGACATGTTTAAGATGTCTGTCTGTCTGTCTGCGTCATTGACAAACATATAGTCATTCTGTCATTTACTGTCATCTATACTTACCGAAATTTCAAGATGAAAGACTTAGATTTCGCGATATTCGTTGCCAAAAGTGCCGAATCTATTGGAGCTACACATTTCATCAGAAAGAAATTCTTTACATCGGTTACCCTATTCATTGCCATGTCTGCGTCATTGACAAACACAAGGTATAGCTCGTTTTCAATTGTCTACACCCAGCAAACACACTTTTGTTACATTTACGTAAATGTGACATACAATCAATAGAACATATTCATATAAAATAGTTACGTAAATACTCCATCGATCACATTTCCAAGATACTAAACCACACATTCAATTAAAATTTTTATATAAGTTGTCGTAGCTAATCTTACGGTCAGCATAGTATCTTTTATTTTACTCAACTGCTACGTGAAGTTGTTACTTTAATTGGAAATTCAACGTGAGAGGTACTTCCTCTGGTATCGAGTTTTGAAACTATATACGTCGTAATTATTGTTTTTGTCAAAATTCCAAAGATGTTACGTAACATTTAATTAATCAAATAATATAAATTACATGGGAAGTAAAAGTTACATAACATCTAATGTATATGATGTAATATCTATGTCAGTTTGTTAAATTTATTATGTAATATTTATTTGATAATATAAAATATAAGTGATGGTTGAGTGGAAGGGCAAGTAGCGATATAATCGTGAAATTGAACTCTGCCATTTGAGGGTCATATTTAGTCATAATATTCAAATTGTGTACTTTTCTGTCTTGTCAATAAAATTATTTATTATTATTGTTAAGTAAAATAGTTACATCAGTGTTATATAAAAATGAAATTGTATTTCGAATAAACTGCAAGGTCCTTCTTGACAGTTGTCTGAATGTATGCAACACATTTCACAAGTCGTGTGACATAACATTAAGTTCATTAATTCAATAAAAATGATTATGTATGTTGTGGAATAAATGTTATTGGTTAATTGATATATTTGGGAAATAATCTGATCAAATTTAACTCGACCGTCGTTTATCAAATCGAATAAATTTTGGAATTTCCACTCAAACATTTTTGTTTCAGAAAATTTATCTTGTTTAATTCGAAGATTTATGTTCAAAGAATAAAACCCTCGAGCTTAAAAGCTCTCGGGTTTTATTCAGAACATAAATCTCCGAATTCAACTCGATAAATTTTCAAACAAAATCGCTTTTGTTGAAATTGAAAAATGTATTCGCTGATAAACGCGGTCTTGTTATATTACCCCCCAAAAACTGAGTTTCACTCAGTTTCATGAGTAGGAATTTACTTCTGCGTCTCCCTGTATGCTAAATCCGGTTCATCAGCAGAATACTTAATGGTACAAATTGAAATATTTTTTTTTTTAATTTGCAAAGTGTATTTTCCAATAGTCTCAGGTATAGCACAAAACCGTTTGTGAGTATTATAGTAATACTGTATCACTTTCTTACAGGGAAAACAAAACGCTGCATCAGGAAATCATGAGCGAGGAAAAAAAGTTTCGTGATATCGCGATCCAGCTGAACAACATGAAGAAAAAGTACGCAGAAAAAAGGTCTGAGCTGGAGAAGGAGATCGAGAAGCAGAAGGCGAAGGTCCACGATCTGCAAGGCATGCTGGAGACTGCCCTTGCCGAAAGCAGTAAGAACCAAAACTTCTATAAACCTGAAACAGGCGACTACAACCACAAAATCGGACTTACATCCAGATTATTTAATTCACTCCAATAATTACTTCTCCACACATTTTCACAAAGTGGAAAAATGAGGCAACTATCTGACAGAAAACAACTTCCCCATAAGGACATTGAATAATTGATAAGCAGCACTTGCAACAGTGTCCTCCTTGGAGAACATTGTACGAATGGATGCCAGATGTAATTCAATGTCCGTATGAGGGAGTAATTTTTTTGGCATTCCAATATTCATGAATATGGGAAAACCATTCTGCACCCAGGGTAAGGCATTCAGACCAATTTACCTTTCATCGTTCATGCTTGAAATGACGGAAAAACTAGTTGATGGGAATATCAGAGATAACGATTTGGAAAATTCAATTTTCTCGGACACGCCTATCAACCTGGAAAATCTTGTCAGACGGCGGTCCATACCTAGTCGGCAGGATTGAGAAATCTCTCGAATTAAGAGATTGCACCTTTGCGTAAGGACGTGAAAGGAAATTGTGTTTGAATGTTTCGAAATTTCTGTATTTGACATTTTTTATCGCACTGTTAATGCCTTTCTATACCTCGGCTGCTATACCATTGTCCACTTGACAGATGTTTATTTGTTCTTCACGAATAGTTTGAATGAAATCCCTCTTTGCGTAAGGCCGTGAATGAAAATTGTGTTTGAATGTTTTGAAATTTCTGGATTTGACTTTTTTTTCGCACTGTCAGTGTGTTTCTCCCTCGGCTGCTATACCGTTGTCCACTAGGCAGATGCTTATTTGTTCTTCAGGAGAAGTTTAAACAAAATTCACCTTCACGTAAGGCCGTGAATGGAAATAGTGTTCGAATGTTTCAAAATTTCTGGATTTGACTTTTTTATCGCACTATCAATGCCTTTTTTCCTTGATAGCTATATGATTGGCCAGTTGTTCTTCAAAAAAGTTTGAACAAAATTAACCGTTGTGTGAAGTCCGTGGCTCACGGTCAGATAGTTTGCTCAAACTGCTTCGACGTGACGTTTCACAAAACTTGAAATAAACCACTAAAAATGACGTAACTTCAAGGCATTTTGACCAAACTATTGACCGTGAGCCACGGGCTTAGGTTATGTTAGGTTTAAAATGAGCAGGTCTGCTCGGCCCTCCACTGCGACCCATAAGGGTCTATTGTGGCTTATACCAATTCATATTTCACCAAATTAACCCAGCTTCTCGATGACGCCAATTAGTATTTGATGTATAATCTTTCAGGTCCGAGGAAGAGAGTAAAACTCTGCCAAACATCGAAAACCTGATTCGGTCCGCGGCGGGGCAGACACAAAGTATGTGCTCTGCTGTTTCATCATCTTCAAGATGGAGACACGTCGCGTCCTAGGACAGTTTTACTCTTGTCATGTGATGATTCAAACGACAGTGGCCAGTTAGACATCGCTGGAATAAGCCAATCCTGGTAGGATTTCCCAGAAGTGTAATACTTACCCCGCTGTCCAAGTGTTCAATGTATAGTTGGCAAAACTTGGTGAGATTCTGGTCCGATGAACCTACTTGTGGCACCTTCTCTTGCAATAAGGTCCGCCGTTTCATTGCCCTCCATACTGGAGTTGCCAGGAATCCGTCAGACCAGAGAAAGACTGTTGAGTCTTCTTATTGAGGAGAGTTTTCTCTGAAAGTTTGAAACCAGCTAAGACGTTGATCAATACGAGCCGAGTGCTTTCAAAGCCGCTTGACTGTCCGAATATGCATGATCCTCCTACACGTCAATCAGTACATTCTGGCTTTGTGTAGAACCATTTCCAAACTTCTGCTGCAATTAAATGAAAGTGGAGTTGGGTATTCCAGATTTCTTTTCCTGGCAAAGGGTATTATCACTGTTCCCTCTGGCACCAACTGTGAACGTCGTCCAACGGGCTTAAGGCCATGAATGGAAATTGTATTCGAATGTTTCGAAATGTCTGGATTTAACTTTTTTTTCGTTATGTTAATATCTTTCCACCTTGGCTGCTAGCTCTGGCCGCCAATTTCAGGTTCATTAAATTTAGCAGTGTCTCAGACACTAAATACTAACTTCGATCATTTTTCAGTTTCGGACGACACTGCACGTGCAGGGGCTGCTGAAGCGAACGCAATAGATGTACTGCCAGAACGATTTTTGGCGCCACTGTCGCCAGAGTCTCCGGATGCCGTCGGAGCGTCATTCCAGGAGGCGGTGGGCGCCGTCGGTGAGCAACACGGAGCCGACAAAATTCTCAGCGAATTCCACAAGCTCAAGAGCGAGTACGACGCGCAAAGGCAGCGCTTGGTCAATGTGAAAGCACTGCAATCTGAGGCTTGCGAGATCATTAAGAGTATGATGGATTCGAGGAAACAGACGAACAAAGAGGTCACCTTGTTGCGTAACCGCGTCTCGAGGATTGAAAAATACCGTAGGGATGTGGTGCACTCACTACTGTCGTCGAGATCGAGAGTTGAGGTAGCGATGCCGCCACACAGGACTTCTTGTGTCAGGAATTCGCAGGAAGAGAGAAGGAATCCGTTGGGAGACGAACTGAGTATGTCGGCGATTAGGAATCTCTCAGATCTGGGAATAAGAATGGCCGATGTCAACAGAGAGGTACGAAGGTTATGTCCGGAGGAACGGTTACGTCCTCGTAGAAGGTTTCTTTATCATTATAGTACTTTCCCAATATCATAAATTTTAAAATTATCGGTGTTAGCAGTGCTTTAGACTGTTATTTGGCCATGAAGTCGTAGAAGGGTTTAGGGAATCATTATTGTAATTTCCATTGATGTCTTGGAGTGAGCTAATTTTGATGTAGTGCCTTTGAGTTCCGACACCACGCCTCATAAAAAATTAATTTGCAGACCAGAATTCAATATTTCGTTGATTCAATATTGAAATGATAATAAAAATAAATCTCTGGAGGAAAAGCTTCATTGAAACAATGGACTATAATTGCGCAAAATATACCATAAAGAGAATTTGTAGAAAATGGGTAGTTTGTACTAACGATATTTGAAAAACTTTGCTGATCGGGGGTTTCCAGCAAAGATATTTCTCAAAACCTCAAAAGTTTACTGTCGAAAAAGTTAGGGCAAATTGAAATAAGTAATGGTAGCGTATGCAATGCCCTCTAAGTTTTACATTGAAATTAATAGCAAATTTTGATTTCTCATCTCAAAAAAAACTCGTTTACCAAAGTTGATGCGGAAAATTTATTTGTTGCAGAAGTTAATCAAAATTATTGAAAATAAAATTTCAATTTCAACACCCTCTGTATCTCCAAAACGAAACATTTGCGGACACATATTCTTATAAACTTTTTATTTCGAAAGATTTGCCCTTTGAAGTTTGTACAAGTACTTTTGATGAACACCCCGTATAAATATCCAATATTGATGTAAAGATTAAAAAGTTCATCGATGTTTATTTTTTTTTAGAATGACAGATTAGATGGCACATCCAACGATGGTTTCCAACTTTCTGCACAGTCTCCTCCAGTGTCTGAATCATCCAATAACACAGAAGAATCGAGAAGTTGTAACGATACTAGTACAAGTTCATCACCAAAAACGGCGAAGAAAAAACGCACAAAATCAACCGTTTGCGATGAATATGAAACTACAGGACGATATTTGGCTAATAAATTGAGACACCTGCCTACAGAAGTGGCAGCTGTTACTGAAAAACTGATTGCAGACATTTTATGTCAAGCCCAGTTAGGAAATATAAAACAATACACAAAAGTAAATATTTTTGATATATATCCTAGACGCACTTTCGACTTTCTCTAGTAGTTTACCATCAACCTCAACATTTCAATATGATTATCTTTTTTGCACATCTGAATAGGTAGAGATAAAAAGATATTGATAATATTAACTACTTACCTTCATATAGTTGGTAAGAATAATGATAAAGTTAAATCAAAATCCAAAAAATAAAAAGCATGCACATCAATTTATAAAATAGGTTAGTTAATAAACGGTTTGGACTTACGAAATTCAAAACATTTCTGCTAGAAAATTGAAGGTGTGATTCCCATATATGTTTTGCAAATTTTCAAACATTGAATCAAATATTAATATAAACTAAACTGTCTGGGATAACTGAAGTGAGAGAGATGGAATAGATGTCGACGAAATTCGTCAATTATTTTTAAATTTGTTTTTGAAAGATAATATCGACTTGATGATTTTTATATTATTGGAATCGGAGAGGATGGTAATATTTGCAATATTCCTGAGATATTTCTGTTTTAACACTGTGGCATTATTTTTTTTTTATTTTATTATAAATATATATGATTGTAGAAGTTTATATTCGATTCATGTTTGTAGATATAAATTAATATGTTGTGTCCAAATGATTGTCTTATATCCATTTTCTTTGTTTATTTGTACAGATTTTCACTTGGATTTAACTGTATATATTTTTCAAAAACAATTTCTGAAGAACCTAAATATTTGAGACTGTATTAATGAGGAATAAAGAATGAAACATAAATGTTAAGAGATACTTACATTCTGATAATAAACTTCGTTGTTTTCGCAACAGAAATAGTATTTTTTGTCTAATTTCAGTATAACGTATAAGATTTTCCACAGCTGATGAAACTTTCCATAATATTTTCACCAGCAAAATAAAATTTTCACGTGAAAAGGTCTAAAGTGAGTGGTGTAGTTCTTTGTGCAATTTTTGATAGTTATCATCTATGTAGCAATAATGTAAAAGTTACATAACATAGTGTGTACGTTATGTAACATTCACATCAGTTTTTTACATTTTTACATACGATTCGTTATATACATTTGATCGAATAATATGAAATATAATTATGAGAAGATAAACTTTTAAACTAGAGAAAGATAGAGCAATTCTGCGAAAGTCAGATTCAGATTGATGAAATTAGAACACTCTGTGAATTTCGAGTCATTCGACGTGAAACGCCGAAAAATCATGAAAAATACAAAATCAGGAGATATTTGTTTTTGCCTATAAAAGGAATACAATGTCAGATATGTCACTAACAGGACTGGAAAAAAATATGGAGGGAAATGACTCCCCACACCAGATGAACTCTTCAACTCGGAAACAGTTAAAGATAGAGCAATTCTGCGAACGTCAATCGATTCAGAAGGGTCAAATTACGTAATCTGTGAATTTCGAGTAAAATCGATATAAAACAAAATTATTTGAAAAATCGAAAAAAGTCCAAAGGGGTAGACCCCTAAAAATCGGCAAAAATACGAAATCGGGAGATTCACATGCAAACCGCACTATTTACCTAAAATTTCATGCAGATTCCAAAAATATATGATTTGTTTATGCATATAAAATTTCACGAATAGAAGAAGAAAAAATATGGAGGTAAATGACTCCTTCCTCCCTCCAAATGATGATTTTCATTTTGTGTTTCATTAATGCTTCTATGTTAAAAATTTCAATAAAACATGTGAAATGAACAAATTAATTCGTTAAATATTGTCCGTTTCTCAATACATAAAAAATTAGAAGAGAAAAATATATTTTTATTCATTCTGCATGAGAATCTATTTTCAGTAGTGTCCTCTGATGATTTCTGTCCTCCGTCACCATACAATCGGTACATGTACGGTTCCTCGGAATATTAGACACTGCCTCCAATAGAGTGCGAGCACAATCCATCCATTTGAGAAGATGACTTGTTCTGTCAAAAACATTATATCTTTTCGAGAGTTCCTATCTGTAACTTCACAAAATTCTGTACTTTCGCATTACACTTTTACAAAATCTACAATTAATATGGAATGATAGCAGGTTGACAGTTAAATAAGCTATGTCGATTAACGATTTATCACGATGTCCTCCTCAAAATCTACAGTGTTTCCATTAGTTCACTGAAATCTGAGTCAGTTCGAGTTCCGTCATTAACCTACAGAATATTTTTCATCTGTCATTTCTTTAAATGTCAATTTATGCTTCCGCCTATTATTCTGATTTGATATGTTTTGTCAAGGCCAAATAAATACTACAGAAATAGCCGAATGAGTAATCAATCGAAATAAGAAATTATACGCATGAATTGATAAAAAATCTAAAAAAAACTGTTGTTTTATGCGGAGTGGAATTTGCTTGTCAGTAGCTGCTAAAGTACTTGGTGAGTTTGATCTTTTGCTGAGCAAGTCATAAGTTTTGAACAAAAATAAATTATCTTACTAACTGGACTAATTGAAGGTGCGATCAGTGGGAGTGGGATTTCGTGTACGTACTCATATGGTATGGTAATGGATTATCTATTTATTTAACCATACATCATCCTCTTTTTAAAAAATACCTATATAGGTTCCATAGGTATACCACCAGAATATGTGGAAATATGCGTCACGATAGTTTTTGTAGTGTGTGGATTCATCCACTGCCCGTTATTCAATTATTTTGAGGCATATGTAGATTTTATTCATATCAATAATTGAGAGTACTTTACTTCCTAATTATTGTATCCAATAATATATCAACACATAAAAACTACCTACCTATAGACAAAAAAGGTAGGTAGCCTTGAAAAAAAAAATGAATTGGTTTGAAACATTCCGGCAAACTTGTAAATCAAACCTTAGTTTTTGCAGAGTTATTTTTGGGATCATACAAATATTTTTATTATAGATGCGCATGTTCATTTTTATGCTGATGCGTATCTAGTTACCAAAAATACCCGATATGCAAATTCAGCTTTATAAAAAGTTTTGTATAGGGCTTATATAGGGGGTGAATCGAAACTTGTGGATTTTGCTCACCTCTGATGCTGAATGAACTAAAAGGTGGCAAAACAATTGATGGCAGTGGGCACCCATTTAATTAAAATTTTAATCGGTTAAGTTGAAGTTTTTGAACTCAAAATCCAATATGGCAGATCTCCGGTTTGGCGGGAAAGCTGCGCGATCTAGAGGGTCGGCCGCTTAAACTTTGGCTAGTAGCAGTGTGGAGTTGGTAACAACATGGCACTAGAGAAGAACCACACACATCTTATGAAAAAAAGTCGTTCGATGAAAATGGCTGGATTTTTGATATGTTGTAGTTGGAGCAATCTTGAGTAGAAGTTTCTATGGGGAAGTTTTAAAACTCATCGATGGATAATGCGCACTCATGCTGTCATTGTCATTTTCCATTAGTTAAATAAGGATGAAATGCTCATTGGTCCAATTCGATCGTGTATGACCAGATTCGGCGCTAGAGGACGCTAAATCACGAATTTTGTGATATTTGAGAAAACCTACCGAATAAAAATATATTAATATGTCTTTTATATTCAATATATTTTGTGTGTGACTGGACAATTCTTAAATTCGTGAGAAATATTTTTCCATGATTCAGAAAAAAAACCGGCTGTTTTTCTACAGGGTAGGGAACAATATAAGTAAGTACTTACTCAATTCTTCAATGAATAAAGTCGCCAACTGATCGAGCTTATCATTGAGAATCAATCAGAATCGACCAAATAAAATAAAGCTATGAATACGCTATACAGAGTGTTTGGAATAATGAAGGATTCATATTATTTATTTGCAATTAAATTGTAACCAAAGGACCATAGACTATCTAAGTGCTGTCGTCACGATTGGGCGGAGCTTGAAAAACGTTTCCAGACAAATGGGTAATGCTTACATGAATGACGTCCCAATTAAGGAACCAAATGCTCATCATTGGGCAAGTTGAATGAAAACAAGCTAATAATAATTTTTCTTTCGTTCTATTAAATAAAAGGGCAAAATTTATTGCACTTTTCTGCTTTATCCAGGTTATTATTATCACCTTTTAGCATTATAGGTACTGTGTTATCACTCTGATCTTATCTAAAGGCCAGTGCTTATCTGTCTGGGTGTTATCTAGAAAAAGTTAGGATTCTGTGAAAATTCAGCAGTTTTTTTACTGATAGATGTAACTCGTACATATTATTGACCTGTGCGTATTTTTCTGAAAACTGGGTACCTAAAAGCCGTAGACATTGAAAGTTTTAAGTTTTGGGATTCTGAATATCAATTTTAAAAATAAAACAAGGTGCAAAACATAATTGAAAAATGTAGCTTGAATTTTAACAACAAGATTGTTTATGAGGCTTGATCAGAATGATAATGGCAAGGATAGTTTCGCGTTGAAAAAAATATCCAAAATTATGAAAATTTAAACTTAAAACATAAAACTTCCATTGTGTTTCAGCCATTGTGTTTCAGCCTTAAGCGAATCCATATCGTCTTCGTCGATAAATTCGAAGAAAACGTCTAACAGTGGCAAACGGTTTGAGTCACTCGATCTGTTCTTTGAATTCCTCGTCTTTCGATAGAGGTAACTTTTGGTGCAAGAATGATCCAGGGCCGGGATTCCGAAGTCACGATCGAGCATGAATCGTGTCGTTTTCACGAATTTGACGATTCCGAGCCTATACGCCGATCGTGTATGAGTTGCAAATAGCCTACATTTTGACGATTAGTTGACGAAAAGTGGATTTTGAAGTGACTATTAGAGGCCTCAATGGTGTCGTCTAGACAATTTTGATGATTCCGAAGCTATATGACGATCGTAAATGTGTTGCAAATTGCCTACATTTTACGACTAGTTGACGATAACTATTTTCTTGTCGTCAGTATATCTATCTTGGTCTGATATATGTGTTGCTCTTTTTTTAGTGGTCATTATTGCTTGTATATTTGTTTACGTCCCGTTATTTACCTCAGATCCGTATAGGTACTTCTACAGTAGGGATATTTCTTATTCAGAATGGCTTTCAGAGCAACCCAAAAGTTTACTGAGAGTTGATAATGAATTTCATGGGAAAAAGGGCATAGCTAAGTGGCGAATAGATTACCCTGTTAAAAAAATGGGGAATGCTTTCGAAGTTTTCTTAGGGTTGTGCTCGTAAAGGTACAGCCGGTTGACGGAAACAATTTTAACGATTTTTTTATCATTATTACAAGGTGCCATTACAACTGTTGCAATAATTTTTGGAAATATTAATATTATTAACGAGTTCAAGGAATAGGATGTAGGTACTTATAATGATATACAAATAAATATGCACCAAATGTACGTATTCCTTTGAATTAAATTCAGAAAATGCAACACAGAGAATTACTGGAACAACAACAAAGATATAAATTGACAATTAAAGATACTTCTTATAATGATAATAATAGGAGTATAGTGTACATAACTGCAGTATAATAATTATTAATATTATTATAGAGTATTATACCTATCTAGGTAGGTATAAGTACCTATCCCTCTTTACTGCAATATCAAATTTTATGCTAGTAATATAATTTATACACTGCCATGAAAGAAGAGGCTGCTTCAAAAGTATTATATAGAGGTAGGTTACCTATTGCGATTACAAATTTCTTTATTTTTTAAATGCTCCAAAAACAGCGGATGAATGGTTACAGAAATAGTCAGGCAATTTGTCTAACAGTTTTAGTGAAATTGTAGACATCTGGAAGTTTCCAAACTGTCTATACATGCATTTCGACTTCTTAAACAATAAACAATGATCACGATTATCTTTTCAAAGTTAATTGAAATTGGTAGAGGTACCTACACCTATATCTATCATGAAAACTTGCTCCTAATATAACTTGCTTATATTATCTGGATAAAAATAGCTATAGAACATTTACTTTATAGCATCCTGCAGGTATGCGCAGTGATTACACAAATTTCTTACAGCAAACTTGCAGAGTAGGTATATGAAAGTTGTGACACACTTGCACTTTGAAAAGGAGGCGTCTGCCTTATTTATTAATACATTTGCAATTTCAGTACAAGCCTCTCCTTCTTTAGATTCAAGGAAACCTAAACAAGGTAGAATTAAGCGCAAAAACAAACATTCAATAAATGAATTTCCTTCACAGAATAAAATGTTCAATAATACTCTGGACTCCTTCAACTAAAAATGTAAATTTAAAATCACAAAAAACTAGCAGATTGAATGAAAAATATTGAGAATCGAGATAATGACAATTATCAATTCAGAATTTTATGTTTAATGCGGTTTAATTCATCATCTTACCGTTCCATGTTGATTTTATTGTGTTGAGTGATCGAGTACCGAAATCCTCCGACGATTTTGTCGAATCGTTCAAGAATGTCATCTAGGTAGGTATTTGCAGGAAATTTCCAATCAAACCAAGAGGTCCCGAGTTCGAATCCCGGTTGGTCCACATGTTTTTAATTCACTTCTAATTTTCATTTGCAATGCCAAAAACTTATTCTGGATTTTAAATTCAATTACAGACGTTAACGCTACTTCATTTTTTCATTTCTTCTTATTTTCTACGATCTACGATCATTTTACCACCATTTTCATCAAGTACCGAGAACACCCGACGATTACTTCTTGTCGTCTGAAGTTCGAATCGTTGATCGTTCGTTCGTTCGTGATCGAATCGAAAGTTCGGAATCCCAGGGAAGATGTCCGGTTGTAATGAATTTTTCCACATTTTGAAGCCAAATCTTCTTCGTCAGATAAATTCCGTCTCATCTCTCTTTTCTGGCAATTTTCTGGTCCACTGAAAAATCTTTCTCGGCAGTTAGGTGGAATGCGGACGGCGTCAATCACAAAGGAATGTTGAATATTGAATAACGGGAAAAGAATAGATTCAAGAAATACCTGCTATAATTTTCTCATAAAACTCATCTACCGCCATTATCCCATTTTTACATTAACCAATCTTATAGCATTTAATACTCAAGCTAAAAAATTTCTAATGGCTTTGGACACCCTAAAAAAAAAGAGATGAAAGATCTTAATTTTTCCATCCTTGTTGCCAGGGGCGCGCTCTGTGATTGATTACCATAATGGCGGGGAGTTTGAATGACATGAGAGCTACAGTTGAAAATGATATTTATACTCCCTGACCTTATAGTAACCAATCACAGAGTACATTCCCTGTCAACAAGGATGGAAAAATTAAGAACTTTCTTCTCTTTTTATTAGGGTGTCCAAAGCCATTGGAAATCTCTATTTGGGTTATCTGCTCAAGAAAACTTGTCCTGACACGCTTGAACATTTTACGTACTCGGCTCGTGATGCGAGAACGTATTAGCATAATTTATACCGCTGTGAATTTAGCACCCGTATTCCATCGGCCGATTTTTAACTAGCGGCCACTTTTACCTAACGGCCATATTCCGGCGGCCGTTTTTATCTATTAGCCAAACGACCAGTGGCGTTGGGCGATTTAAAAATTCAAAACATTGAGCCAACTTGATTTTTGGTTTGGACACTTCCAGATCATCAAGAGATGACTGATTTGGAGACCGTCTAAGATGTAGTTTATGTAAGTCAAAAGTTGGTCGTTAAAACACCTAAAATAATTACCCAACTTCATTTTTGGCAAAGACATTTTGAATTTATATACCAAGAGATGACTGATTTGAAGGCTGTCTAAGGCAATATTTAGCCAACTTGATATTTGGTATAGATTCATCCTGATAACTCAAGAATGGTATATCAAGGGATGGCTGAATTGGAGGCCGTCTAGTGGGTAGTTCATATAAGACATTAGGAAAAATTTAAGTAACACCGGTACGGAATCTTTTTTATTTTCAAGTACTTGAGCCTCTTTAGGTGGCCACATGCCTTGGTGTAAATCAAGTGTGATGTGAGTTGCCAGGATGCCAAATCCCAACGTATGGTGCTAGCTTGAAGTGCGCACCGACGATCCTGGGTAGTGTTGTGGGTTTTCCGGGATGAAAAGTCAATACACCACCAAAAACATCAGTAAGTCGCCCCGGAGCGCCACGGCAAATAATAATGATTGCCGTTCTCTACCCGCACAGGCTATGCCTCTGGGTACACTCTATGAGTGTTTATGAGGAAGTATTATTATTATTGTCATTATTAGGTATGACTGATTTAGAAGCCGTCTAGGGTGTGGTTCATATTCATCAAAATTTGGAAAAATTCGTTAAACACACTCTAAATATTGAGACAAGTTGATTTTTGTTGAAGATACTTCCACAAGTGTTTATTTATCAAAGGATCCTTTATAACATGTATTTCGAAGGGCTCTAAAGTAAAAGATCAAGTTGAGAACTGAAACTGTGATTTGATACTTTCATGAGTGGTTGGTATAGATATAATATTTACGAGGCAGTATATCCCTTCGCAGGTGATAATTTTAAATAACATTTCTGGTCTTATTAATTCTATCCGTGAGTTTGGATACAGCATAAAGCTCGGAGTTCTCATGGTATTGGTAATGAGGCAACATTCTCTTAGAAAACAACTACTCCCCTAGCTATATTAAATTGAAATTATATCCAACAGATACTTGTGCAAAGGTCCTCACTACATCGGCGAATACAATTGCAAATATTCCCCGTAACCTACTAGCCTAGTTTTTTTTTGTCCGAATCAAAACAATATTATTTTGATTCAATATTTTGTTTTATATATTGCGGTTTTCAGCAGGTTGAGATAAAGAGATTACTTTTTCTTCGTATGTGAGAAAGCGCTAGTTTTTGCTCTTTGATAGAATTAGTATTAGATTGTAACATGCGAAAACAACAATTTTAATGATTGCCATTAATTGTCTTTTCAGCTATCTTCCTCTGCATTCCAATATACTCTTCCCTGGCATCAACCATGGCAGAAAAGGCAGTACTTGAAGGAAACAGTGGCTTCACAAAAAATCTCTACAAAATCTTGGCGAGAAACGAAGGCAATGTCTTCTTCTCCCCCATCAGTATCCACGCAATTCTCTCTCTTGCCTCACAAGGAGCTGGGGGCAAAACCAAAACCGATCTAACGAACGCCTTGAACGTCCCGGACGTAAAGGTAGCCGCCGAAGGTTACAAAGAAATCATGACACGTTTGAACAACATAGCCGAAGTAACCCTACTGATTGCCAACAAAGTGTACCTGATGGACAAGTTTAAGCTACAGGAGGCGTTCAAAAGCATCGTAACCAGCCATTTCCTGTCGGAGGTGCAGATGTTGGACTTCGCCCAAAACACGCAAGCTGCTAAGACGATAAACACCTGGGTCGAACAGAAAACCAACGATAAAATCAAGGATCTCATAGACTCCAACGATCTGGATAAAGACACGCGTCTTGTGCTAGTGAACGCCATCTATTTTAAAGGTAAATGGGCGGAGCCCTTCAACGCAGATCAGACGAGAACCGAGAAGTTCTACCTCGACGGCACTGATACCAACACCGTTGATGTTGAGATGATGCATCTGAAGAAGAAGTTCTATTTCAAGAACGACGAGGCTTTGGATGCCAAAGTTCTGGAATTGCCTTACACCAACAAAGCCATCAGCATGATTATCATTCTGCCCAATGCCAGGGATGGAATAGCCAAGTTGGAAGAGAAGTTGGCTCAGACTGATCTTACCAAAATCACGGAGGATATGTACAAACCAGAGGTTATCGTTTCGTTGCCCAAATTCAAGATTGAAACGACCATCGACCTGAAAGACTCCTTGACCGAGGTTAGTTTCTTTGAAATCCGCCCAACGTAAACAATGATAATAAATATACAGGATGGGTCAAGAGAATACGTACGTTATTTTTTATTTAGAGCGAAGCATTGGTTAATACGATAAACTAGAAACTATAGTTATTTTTTCCTTGTTGTTTTGGCATCGACTGCTATGGTCATTAGCCGTATGTTCTGGTTAGGCCTTGTTACTAACTCCATACGCCACCTTAGGAGCAGCACTGTTAATTAATAACGCAACAGTGAATCGTGGAGGATTATTCCCAGCCGACACGAGCTTCAATTATTCAGACTTTCACATCCGAAAATGAAAAAAGCCCGCCCCAGCTGGGAACCGAACCTGGAACCTCTCGGTTACCGCAAATAAATAGTATATTATTATATAATGAATGCTATTACTCATGATTGATGAAAGTAAATTCAGTCGCAGTATTTGTGGACTTTAAACGAGCTTTCAAAACAATTGATATTGATATACCTAATTTTAATTAAACTACGCTATTATGGAATCCATGGGATAGTATTGAAATGGTTTGAAAATTATCTGAGAGAGCATTTTCAACGAACCAAAGTAAATGTTGAAATCTCCATTGAAAAAAAAACACTACCGGCGTTCCACAAGGCAGTGTCCTAGGACCCTTGCAATTCATTTTTTACTTAAATGGTATACATTTTGTTAAAGGCTGCGACATCATAAGTTTGTTTGCAGATGATACTCTCGCAGCTGTCAACAGTCTGAAACTGGATGAGGCTATAGATAAAATGAATAAATGTTTGGAGAATATCACTGAATTCCTGAATATTGATAAACCTTAAAACACAAATTTGGCCAAATTTACTCAAATAAAATAAATATATCGATTGAAATGGTGGATGAAATAAAGTATCTTGGCTACATCATTGATTTCTGTGAGCAGATAAAGGGGGTTCTCATGGCGGATTTCAAAGTACATAAAAAATGTCGACAGATATACACACTCAAGTATGGCAATTGTAACAATTCGATAGTCCTGACTCGGTTTATATTCTCCAATGAAATCCAAACTTAGGAACAGTTTAGAAAGCTTCGATTCCTTGCATTGCTGTTTCATATGTTTCCAAAAAATATGCAAAAGAAAGAAATTGACCGTCCAGGACAGTTTCTAAAGCATCAATCGAAATTATTAAAAAAGTGGCAACTACTTGTTTGGATGAAGTTTCGAAAGCAGTTATGAAGAGAAAAGCTCTTGTAGATTCAGTAGCGGTTTTTGCAAAATATTACCGGGTCTAGCCATCCTCATAATTCTCTTGTCTACAATGGCAGATATTCCTCATCGCAATTATTTGACAATTTACACCGTTTCCAAAGCTCAAAGAGATTGGTTTGCTTCAGATATGAAGCATTAATCTCACCGAAACTAACCTCACCTAGCGAAAGTATTACAGTACTATTTTGTAATTCAATTTATTCTATCAAAGCCGTTTTCCGGTAGCTTTTCTTCTTCCCGAAAAAACTACAAATCTTTTTTTTATTGAAGTCGAAATTTTTTTATGTTCCACCCCTGATTTGTTGGTAAACTATTTTTTCCCAACTAAACATGATGTCAGGAAGTCGTGGCAAGTTTCATAGTGTTACAATTCATCCTTTAATTTTGGCACAAATTTGTCTGTTGTTATTTGACTAAAAATGCAATCAAAATTTTTTTCGATTGAAACGTTTTCGTGAAAGAATCATCAGCATCTATTTCAGCCTTGATTTTCTTTAGGGTTGGCTTTTCATTTATGAAAAAGAAACTGTGCGCCGAATTATATATTTTATTTCATCATCCAGTATAGTTTTTCTGCTACCTCTTGTTTACGTTTTTTGCATTTTGTTACCAACTTTAAGTGATCTGAAAATAGTGCGGGTACCCAATTTTGTTAAACTCCGGCACAATTATACTGCGTCCTCCATACACAAATTGGGATTTCGAGAATAGTTTTTACTATTGCATGTTTTACTATTGCATGTGTAAGCATACATGGACAGTAAGTTTTGACATATCAGCAACAAACATTTTGTGTACACTATTTTCATACAGGTGTCTCAGAAATATTAAGGCGAATTCACGTAACTGCTTTGCATAAAAATTTTACCTTAATTTCATGTGATATTCACTTTACTATAACTAATGTAGTTACTCGGATAGAACAACACAGTAAGTTGACGTTCTCTTCTAGCTCGGTCTTGGAGACATGTTCAGCGATGCAGCAGACTTTTCCGGTATGCTTGACAGCCCGGAGCCATTGTGTGTTAGTAAAGTGGTCCAAAAAGCTTTCATCGAAGTCAATGAGGAGGGAGCTGAAGCTGCTGCAGCTACTGGTGAGTACCTCTTTGCTACCAATAGGATACCTTTTCGTCAAAGTGGAGTAAGAGACATTTTCAGTTATTTCGTAGTTGATTATATTTTGAAAGTTGATAACAGATCAACTAGGAGAGTAAAAATATACTTCAATGGTATACCGGGTGGCTACGGAAGTATTGCCTACGGAATATCTCAGTTATTGTATGAAGTAGGTTTGTGAAATTTGGAGCGTCGATATAATGACATAAGAGCTAGAATTTGAGCATATTGACATGTCGAAGTTAACTTCCGGTCTGACCGGAAGTAACATCAACCCTATTTTTTTTTCTTTTCGCTTTATTCAGCATTCAATTCCCTTTCTAATGACATATCACAAGTTGGTATCTAACCAGAAACAAGATCAGAAAAAAATTATTATTGAAATTCACCGAGTAGGCCGTGGAAGCAAAATGAAAGCCAAAAATTGAAAAGTTGGCTATGGAAAACATACGTCACTTGATAACATTTATTCGTCGGCGTTATAAGAAGCCGCCAAAAAAAATATTGGAAAAATTGGGAAAAAAACAATACTCTGTAGGTCCATAACTTAAATAGGAACATGCAACTTTTTCTTGCCTGTACTATTCAGCATAACCATTCCTTTCTAATGATATAATAGAAAGTAATTTTTTGAAATGAAATATCAAAAAATCCTATTATTATTCTTCAAATAACAAAAAAACAGATTTATCAAAAAAAAAAAATTCAAATTGATAGGATTAAAGATAAAATAAATTGAAAACAAATGTTCGAAATGCATTCCCTCAGCGTCAATACATTTATTGACTCTGGTGATATTTTCATGTAAAACGTTTCTCAACATTTGGGGCGTGATATCTTGGAAAGCTCTACGAATTTTTACTTCTAGCTCATGTAGAGTTGTATAGGCTGTGTGGAATACACCCTATTTTTAAGATGCCCCCATAGAAAAAAGTCGCACGGAGTAAGATCAGGTGACCTTGGTGGCCACTTGACTGGACCATGGGTTGTTATAAGTCTCTCTTGAAAGCGATTTTGAAGATTCGTAGAGCTTTCCAAGATATCACACCCCAAATGTTGAGAAACGTTTTACATGAAAATATCACCAGAGTCAATAAATGTATTGACGATGAGGGAATGCATTTCGAACATTTGTTTTGAATTTATTTTATCTTTAATCCTATCAATTTGAATTTTTTTTTCGATAAATCTGTTTTTTTGTTATTTGAATAATAATAATTGGATTTTTTGGTATTTCATTTCAAAAAATTACTTTCTATTATATCATTAGAAAGGAATGGTTATGCTGAATAGTACAGGCAAGAAAAAGTTGTATGTTCCTATTTAAGTTATGGACCTACAGAGTATTGTTTTTTTCCCAATTTTTCCAATATTTTTTTGGCGGCTTTTTATAACGCCGACGAATGAAAATAAAATATCACAGTAGTAGCAACTGTTATCAAGTGACGTATGGTTTCCATAGCCAACTTTTCAATTTTTGGCTTTCATTTTGCTTCCACGGCCTACTCGGTGAATTTCAATAATAATTTTTTTCTGATCTAGTTTCTGGTTGGATACCAACTTGTGATATGTCATTAGAAAGGGAATTGAATGCTGAATAAAGCGAAAAGAAAAAAAAATAGGGTTTCCATTTAAAATAAGAAAGTTGATGTTACTTCCGGTCAGACCGGAAGTTAACTTCGACATGTCAATATGCTCAAATTCTAGCTCTTATGTCATTATATCGACGCTCCAAATTTCACAAACCTACTTCATACAATAACTGAGATATTCCGTAGGCAATACTTCCGTAGCCACCCGGTATATAGTTATTCCGTTAGATATATGGAAATTTTCTTCAATATAACAGTTTCTTCATGAGGGGAAAATCTAAAAACATTTTTGGGTTGTACGTTACAGAGTAACAGCTGGACGTAATGCTAAATATTTTTTAAATAATATCACAGGATTAACGTCTTTGTCAGATATCACCGCAAAAAACCTTTCCTTATGGACTTTTGAATCAGGAATTGTGATTATTAGCTTGCTATCAGAATATCAACATTTTCTATGGACTTTTTCGTCAATTCATTGGTTCTTCAAGCTCTGCCAATTCCAATTGAAAAAGCTACTTTCATCAAGAAAAATGTCTCGTCTGGGGATACGAACAAATTCACTAAACTGCTCTTTTGTGAATACTTTCGATTTTTTTGCTGTATACCCCACTTTTTTTTCCTAATAAATCATATCAAAGCTTGTCGATTTCTACTCTTTCCTTCAACTTCAAACAAGCTCGTAACATGGAATATTTAGGTTACAAAGATGATGAAGAGTATTCATTCGAGAGTTTCACAAAATGAGCAATACCTTTTCCAGCACCCTGAACCTGTTCTGTATTTCGCCACTCACAAAACTGAAGGTATTCTTTTTCGTAATGAATTTTTGATTTATTCGATTTTATTATCACATCATCGTTGTCAATGATATGAGAAAGCTTTGAATGTAACTAGATTATTATGCAATCTAAATAAATCTCGGAGGTTGCATCAGGCGACACGGCGCGAAGTGCCTCGTCGCCTGGCAACGTTCTCGATCATTAAGTCTCATAATAATCTCGTTACATTTATAGCTTTCATCGCCTTTTAAATCTCTTTGCAACCGGTCCATAGTATAAATACCATTATGGTACACCTACCGTTGCAAATACGTACTATTCGTTTTCATTTCTTTTGCATAATTAAGTGGGAGTTGCAATTTTCTCTCTGATGGGGCGACAACCATGTCCCATATGCAAAGTTTATTTTTTTCAAGACTTTCATATTTTTTATAACGCAATGGTTTGAAACCATGCATCGGTTCAAAGTTTTATGATTTTAAGCTTTTGATACGATTGGGTTCACTGAACTGATATGAACTAAAACAGTCAAATGACCATATTCCTTTCGCATGGAATTCTATGAGATGTTTGTGAATGTGTCTTGCGAAACTTTTGATGGAAGGTATACATATCAGCTTGAGCTTCAACTATTTTATGTTTTTGCTTTTTAACCATCTTCCAGTGCTTCTTATTCACATAGTTAATCGTTTTAGAATGAATATTTGTAAGATTTTCACCCAATTGTATGATTTAACTGGTAGTTTGTTGTTTTAAATCGTTCCTTATTGGAATGCTATGAATCAGTGATCCTTAAATAAAAAACATAAATAGGTAATCTTAAAAATGAACTTATACCGATAATACGTATTGCATCTGGTCGTGCTTAAGGCCTTCTAGTAATCTAATGGGTAGATAATGAGGAGCTTTTGTCGAGCGAAATGCTTGGGCATTGATGGCATATTCTTTATTTGTAATATATCAACTCAAAAATACATCAAACTCATTGGCCCTAGAGATGTAACTTGGTTTCATCCCATTTTCATATCAAAGCAGCAGGTCTATGCCCACCTGGAGTGGTTTGGCTCGATAACTCCATCTTCATAAAAATATTTATGAAGTCAATTATCATTACCTGCCATCATTATACATAATATAATATGCATCCTCGGGGTGTTTGCTCTCTTCGATAATCTGAGGAATAGTATCTCTACTTCATCAAACCATTCTACTAATATACCAGTCGTACGTTTCAATTATTAAGTTAGCATCATCAGGACCGATGCTCGACTTATTTGAACAATCAGAACTAATTTTAGTTATACTAGGTTCTACTTTTTGGAGTAACTTCATATTTTCTATAATATCGATCTTAGGTTCTATACCAATCTGAATGTTTCGAACGTCGGGCAGACAAGGTGGAACTTTCCAGCATTATGGAGTTCTTGAAATCTTATTGAATATCTGTTTCGAAACGTAAAACCGGTGGCCTGTCCTAAATGAGATAATATGTTACTTTATATCTACATTAGTTTTACACTATTTTGAAGCATTTATAAATTCGCTTCAAAATTAAAATAATTTTGTGGAAAGTGGTTCATGAATGCAGAATGGACAAAGGTAAGTGCGAGTAAGTTTTTTGTTTGTGGGATTCTGATGATGGCTCGTCAAAATAGGAAATCTTAATTAATTTATCCGATTTCTATTCTTGTTAATTATTCATTATCAAAAAATACATACAGATGAAATAATCCAACTTTGACAAAACTGTTTGACTTTTTTTCGCGCTACTCTATCGATATCATCGATTTATTGATGATTTGTAACGTTCGTAATGCTTTCATTCTCGAAAACTTATTTGATGTGATTGCATATTTTCGTAGAATCTGATTAGCGGAAAATTGATAATACTCTCGAAACTATGATGAGATTGTAACAAATTCACTGAACTAACCAAATATCACTAAAACCCAAACCTAATTTTCTTGTATAGAAGTATACCCCGTTGCCTGGTGGCTTTAGGACTAATTTCAAAAGATGCACTATTCTCTAATTCTTTGACCTCGCAATTTTTCTGTAGATGTGATATTAACATAGGTGAAGTATTCAGAATCACTAAAATATGTCTATCCATCCTGGTGAACTTCTAAAATTATTGAGATTTCATGAAACGATTGAAAAATTCAACTAAATGATCAACTGACCAACTTGTATATGGACAGCAACTATACCGACTGAAACTGAAGTCTTGCGTATATGTATTATGGAAAAAGTTATACTATCAATATACCGAGCCTAACAGGATCATGGTACACCCTCCGTATCTCCGTTAGTTTTAAATGTTATTGAAATACTCGGTCGTAGAATCATTGGTCCAATAATATTCAAAGGACCCTTGACTGGAGCTAGATACTTAGGATTTCTGCAAAATGAAATTGAGGACAGGTTAACTGAATTACCTGTCCATTTACGACAGGGAATATATTTCCAACAAGATAATTCAAGAATAGTAACAGGCGTTCGATTAAAACGTAAATTCGACGAATGGTCCTGTGCGATTGCCTCCAAGGTCACCTGATTTGGCATTTCTTGATTTCTTTGTTTGGGGCCATTTTAAAAAACACTGTCTATGCAACCGCCGTTACAACCTGCGTTGCGAGTAAGACGTGCAATTAAAAGTGAAACTTCGTACTTCATACACATTATATCAAAAAATTTTCACTAGATTTATTGAAACTCATACAGGGTATGTAGTTTCGAACGAGGAACCCCATTCCTCACATGAAGAACGATTTCATTCCACAACCTCACTTGCTTGGATCTCACATTTATTACTTATTATTTATCTCTTATTGCAACTCCCATGATCTTGATGAATGATGACCGTTTTCCATTGCTCATTACACAATTTTTTACATGTTTTAGGGGTAACAGTAAGGTTGACGAGATCTTTAGTACTTTCGGAAGAGTTTCACGCTGATCACCCCTTCGTGATCGTTCTGAACACAAAAGATGATCTGAACAACTCGCAGATTCTGTTTGCCGGAAAACTCGAGAAACCTTCATATGTAGACACGAAACATGACGAACTGTAAGATTCAGAAATGAAATTGTGAAACTCACGAACGATATTTTTATCAATAATAAAGTATGTCCAAATGAGCTACTTGAATTTATTTTATTTGCAAACCACTAATACGAAATATACACATTATTTTCCTTTTTAAAAAAAACGTCACGTGATACACATTAGATAATTTCATGCACCTTATTCTCTTGATAGGTATGGAGATACAAGCGAGATGCTTGATCTTCCCGGAGGACTTTATAGCGGATCATCCGTTCGTAATCGCCCTTGTCGCTACCACTAATCAAAGTATTGATAGCGTACTATTTACTGGAAGAATGAACAATCCCATTTAACAGGTAGGAGTTACATCTTGAACTTATTTTGTGATCAAGAATCCAAGCACTCAATCTATTATGAATAAGTTTAGAAATTGTATAGCTTAGATTGCACGCGGAATGAGCGGTTCCCCGAAAACTGAAATGGCAGTGATCATGCACTGTTTACATCTTGAATTTATTTTGGGGTCGAAAACCATAGCGCTCGATTTATCAAGAATGAATTTAGAAATTCTGTACCAAGCGTAGATTGCACATAAAGGAATTGAAATGCAGTGAATTCACGCACCGCAAAAATGCTAATAAAAGAATTACGCAAATGTATGAATCATCGAAACAAATCTTCTCAAACGCAGTGAGGATCAAGAGTCCATTCGAAACAATAATTTCTCTGTGTTGTGAGACACATATTCGATGACATAAATTTTACTTCTTTGGTCTCAACTTATGCTCCAAATATGCACCAATGGAATCCTGGGTAACAATTTTCAGATATTTGAAAGGGCATGTTTAACATGCATTAAGAGTTTGATATATTATCTGTTGTAACACAGAGTAATTATTTCAGATAGTCTTTTTCATCCTTCTTGTGTTTGGGAGGATTGCCTGAAAACATGAACCGCAGAGAGCTTTCGTGAGCAATCGATTTTCTTACTCTTTTAGAAGACCAACTTATCGCCACCAAAAAAAATTAAATACAAACTGATGTAATGATCATAGATTGAAATAACCATCTTCCATATCCATGGCCTATTGTACCATACAGTTCTGGTAAACCGAATGATGATATGTGTCCCCAGTACTACAACCAGTATCATTAATGTAAACATATCATGGTCTAGACGTATGTGCTTATTTGAACTATTTAAATGATTTATGACGAATATAAATTTGAAACTGCCGTGCCATAATCGCTTGTATTGATCGATTAGATTGTTTTTAATCTGATGACAGCCAGGGATTTTTGGGTTTTTTTAAACTTCGATTTTTATTTCTTTTAATGACGAGAAAGAAGTTCTATTGTTATGGTTATTGAACTTGCATTGTTGCAGTTCATTTCTGATGCGGGTTAGGAATTCGACGGGCTTTCGCTTTCCGTAGTGTCCAGTTGCATAGCTTGAAGAGTATGTATGTTATCGGCATAGTATCGTCTGCATTCAATTTTGAAAGCACTTCAGTTCATAATTTCTATTATTTCAGCTATGGTTTTTGCTAGGATGATGAGTGCAATGCCAGTACACCCCGAAGAGTTTTTGGCTGATCATCCATTCATCATTACCTTATTCGACAAAGGTGGTCAAATTGAAGGTCAAACATCGGTTTTGTTCAAAGGTCGTGTTGTGAACCCTCTTTGTTGATAAATAAATACAAAGTAAAGCATATTTCATTTCCTCGTTTTTTTAGTAACAGGATTTCCTTTTCCACATTTGGTAAACTTGTCTGTCTAGTGTTAATCAAATTGAACATAGGTGCTTCTCCTTCCACTATAATTTTTGGCTTACCATCTTGACTGTTGTAAATTCTGTTCAGATGGAGTTTTTTTTGTTATTTCACTCCTAGTATAGTTTAATATAATTAAAACACTTAGTCTAGGGCGGGTTGTACAAAACAAATTCACCAACAGTTCGAGTTCAATTGCTGAGGAACTGGAAATTTCATTGGCTGATCCTTAACAACTGAAGCACGTTTACTTAAACTGTTGTAAACTTGTACAATCCACCCTAAGAGCTGGAGCCGGCGAAGTGCTTTGATCTTTGATATGGTCAAAGTCGTTTTAAACTCAGTCCAATAACGGTATAACATATTCGATCTCGCTGACTCTTCCATTGGTAGATTATATGATACGCACCACATCGGTGATATTTTTTTTCAGTAGGGAAATGAAAACTTTCACTATTTGTACCGTTATGACGCATACTAACTGGTACGTTCAACCGTTTAGAAAAAGATTGAGTTTCAATCGACTTGGTCTATATCAGGCTCATGAACCACTACATGAGCCACTACATTTCTTCAAGATGAGGTCATTAGGTTCGGGGTCTCCAGGGGATGTCCACATGGTGGGGTACTTTCGTCCCTTTCATGATCACTCCTGATGTACAACCTGCTCAATGTCTTCGAGAGGAGAGGGGTGGAGCTTCAGGCTTATGCAGACGACCTTATCATTTTGGCAAGGACCACGTCGGCAAGGGTAACCTCTAATATCCTCCAAAGAACGTTGGAAGAAGTGAAATATTTAGAGGTCACCCTTGATAAAGTCCTTATGGGCTTGTAGGAGGATTTGTGGAAAATCTTGGGGCCTAGGTCCCACTGGATATATGTGATGGTTGTTAGACCAATGATCACATACGATGCCATTGCCTGGTGGCCGAAAACTTCACAGCGAACAGCTCAGGTGAAGCTCTGAAGTTACAGAGACAGGCTTGTCTGGCGATCACTGGTGCCATCAGCACCACACCGTCAGCAGCTATGGAAATCCTACTAGCCCCCTACCTCCTCCCCACATCTTCCTGGGCAGAGAGGCTAGATGGATCCACAGAATCATGCATATTGCCAATTACATGCAACATATTTATACAGAACGTAGCAGACTGCTGATTGACACTGAAAGTCACAGCATTCTGGGAATAAGCTCTGATATAATGCCTTCAACAGTAAATTTTGACCTGCCTTATTCCATTCTAATTCCGAAGAGAGGCGACTGGGTTCTCCAAGAAGAAAAACTACTGAGAGCAGATTACTGTTGGTTCATACGATGATTCAAAAACACCTTCAGGTTCTGGTGCAAATTTTGAAATTATATCAACTAATACAGAAAAATTGATACTACTGAAACGTCAGTTGCAAAAACTTTTTATTGACTTAGTTAGTTGTCACTCAAAAATATATAAATCATTTTCTTATAGTCTATTCAACTAAGAATAGTAAAGTGAACTTCAACACTCAATTTCTAGATAAAAATAGATGAAAATTGTTTTCAAAAAATTCATCTATAGAAGTCCAATTTTCTTCTTGAAATATTCTTGTTTGATGAATGGCAGAGGTTTCGTGAAGAGATCGCCTACATTTTTAGCAGTGGGTACATATTCTAGTCGAATTATTTTTTAGCAACTACATCCTTAATGAAGTGTCTTCGAATCTCTTTGTGTTTCCTGCGCTTACTATTTTCGAACCTCTCCATCATATGAATAGCACTCTGGTTGTCCACCAGCAGTGATGAAATAATCTCGCTTTCGTCGTGGAGGACTCGACATGTCGTCTCTGTCTTCTCTCTCTCTCTCTCTCTCGGACCTGAAAGATCATACACCAAATAAACTAATCGGCTTCGTCAAGAAGCTGGGTTTATTTGGTGGAATATGAATTGGTATGAGCCACAATTGACCCATACGGGTCGCAGTGGAGGACCGAACACACCCGCTCATTTTAAACCTAACCTAGCCTAGTCCATATCAAAGATCAAAGGAATTCCCCTGCTCCAGCTCACCCACTATCATTCACACAAAATATTCATACTTACCCGTAACATTTTTCTTCAAAAGTGATTTGGGTTGAAAAATATCATAATGCATTTATATTCTCTCTCTGTATTTTTTTACCTTACATCGGATTAGCGCACTTTTCCACCAATATGTAGTGCGATTCGTCCTACCCCACCCTAGTTAGTGGCGTAAATAGTGGGAGCTTCGTCGAGGGGTGGAGGGGGGTTTTGCTCAAGGAAATTCTCCACCCTGAAAAATGTACACACTTGTTTTTTTCTGCTTGCATGTAATATATTGGGGTCAATGCACGTACTAACTAGACGGTGGATTTTTACTTCCACATTCCGTAAACTTGTCTACACTCACACTGAATAAGTGTGTATCTTCCATAGAGATTATAAAGATTATAGAGATAAGTGAAAATAGTTGATTATATTTTTAATGCGATAGAACATCTCTAGTTCATTATTTACAGTCGCGAAAAGTTTTGTATGAAATGAAATTATTAAGCACACCAACAGATTTTCACTATATTCTGTGGCAAATAATGATCTCATACCATGCCTATATTTTTGTTTGCTCGAAATATAGAGGATGTTATATTGATTACTCTCGGATGTCCATCCTCACAATCGGTCGAAAGTTCATTTTCACGATGTTTTTGTCTTCATGTCAAGAAAATTAGTTCAGTTTCATATCGACTGACGAAGATACGGATATCTCAGTTCTGAAGCAGAAGGACAAAATCATTAAATCAGTTGATACGAGAACATTCGATCGCATTGATAGTTTTGTTTAGACATTTTTCTTTTGAGGCGCTTTGGGTTGTGGAATGCATGAAGTACACCTGAAAAACTTGAAATCTGTTTGAAAGATCTTCATGACCTACGAATTGCTTCTTCTGCTGGATTCATTATGGCTTTTAAAATTATTTTTTATTAGTAATTTTCAGTATCAGTTCATGGACAGTTTCTATTATTTCAGCTATGACTTTTATGTACCTTTGTGCATTGCCAAGCAGGCCAAGAGAACCCGAAGTGTTTTTGGCTGATCATCCGTTCGTCATTGCTTTATTCGACAAAGATCACGGAATTGAAGGTCAAAAATCAGTTTTGTTCAAAGGTCGTGTTGTGAACCCTCCTTGTTGAAAATAAAATGAAACTTGAGGCATGTACTTGTTCTTTGTTTTTTTTACAACCAGATTTCCATTTCCACATTTGGTAAACTTGTCTAACTGATATATAGTGTAATGAAAATACACTTAACTATAATTCTAGTAATTTATTTAAAACTTAATAACACTATACCTATCTGTTTTCGTTCATTTTCACTGTCACTGTCTGTTTGCAAATTCTGGAACTAGCTATATCTGCTACTCTGCCTGCCATTTCATGTTGAGCGTCTTAAATACCGGCAAGTAGATTCCTGTTCCATTCTCGAACTATCGAAGTATATGGTGATCTGTTCAGATGGCTCTCGTACATTCTCGAATGTGGATAGAACGACGATTTCATTCTTTACGTGATGGACGTGATGAGATCATGTGTTGTTTACAAGCAGAGGTCGAATAATTAGGCGGTCAGGTCTGGCCTCAAAACCGTTACAGCGCCCCTTCTTGAAGACATTTCGTCCCCAAATGTCATTCTTGGAGTGTGGAGATATCTGCAAGATTCTCCATATCTGCACCTTAACGTTCGATGGAAGTATCACTCCCTCAGTCTTCATGTTGGGCCGAGGAAGATGGTTACACTACTCTAAAATTCTGGCGCCGCTAGATCAGAATATCGCCTCCAACATGCTTCTCATAACTCTCCACTCCAGCCCATCAATCACACAGGACAATTTTGAGAATGCCAGGTTCACAAGATTCTGTTCCAGCTTCGTGTCTCCTAATCTGGTAAGGCTCTTGGTAACCAGATAGTTGATGTTTCTCTAGCCCTTCTCCAATTTCAGTACCCCTCTGACTTCTGGGTTCTATTCACGTAGTTCCAGGAGTTGACTGAACTTCTTAGAGAATACCACGACGATTCCTCTGGACATTTGGTCAAACAATGAGCTTGTGCGTATTTGGCAGGCAACTTGAAACATGAGTTCTGGAACGTCATCTCGTCCTCCGATGGTCTGAGGTTTCCCTCGGGGTGGCTTGTAGATTCAGTAGACGAGGTCATTTATTCTCTTCACGATCTCCTACGGACCCTCCCACGAGTTCCGCAACTTCGGTGATAGGCCACGGCAAGGTTTAGGATTGTACAGTCAGACTAGGTCACCTGTCTGAAATCCATCAGCATCGGCTCTGATGTCACAGGTCTCCTTCATTCTGTCGCTGGCACTCTGGATGTTCAAATGGACTCGTTCATAGATGTCGTCCATTCTCTGTCGTAGTTTGCTGACGTAGTCCTCTCCCGCAATGTCTTGTCCTGGTGACTTCCCAAACTTCAGGCTCCCGGCTCATTATAACACTAGCAGGAGTTTGGCTGGTTGACTCGTGTACAGCGGAACGATAGGACATCAGGAACAAATGAAGATTCTGGCCTCCATCTTTCTGGTGGTCAGAGACTACCTTGGACAGGTGACGGTTTATCGTCTTTATTCATCCGCTCCACCATTCCTTCTGACTGCAGATGTAGAGCTGTGGTTCTCTTCTTCCGGATGTTTAGCATCTGACACATTTCCTGGAACTAGTTTGACTCGAAATTTCTGCCTTGATGCGAATGCAGGTCCAACAGAACGCCAAATCGACAAATCCACTCCGTTACCAAGACGTCGGCAACGGTGATGGCTTCTTGGTTGGGCAGAGCATATGGCTTCGGCCCACTTGCTGAAGTAGTCAATCGCCACAAGGATGTACTTGTTCCCGTGATCAGATTGCGGAAACGGGCCAGCGATGTCAATGGCGATCCTTTCAAATGGGCTGCCTACATTGTACTGGGCCTTAGGTCTTGTTCGAGGCCCATTGCTGGCAGCGCATACAGCCGATTTTCTGCACCAGTCCTTGACTTCAGTTCGACAATTGGCTTAGTAAAACCGTTGCCACAGTTTCTGGAGGGTCTTCGTCATTCCCAGGTGTATTTCGCCGACTTCCTGTATCCTGCTCCCCGGCACTCCTAACTGTATGCTTCAGGATTCCATTGTCAATGGTAAGGGAGTTTCAGTGAGCCTAGTAGAATTTTTGAACTGTAGAAGCCATTTGAGAGCTACATGGTAATTTCTCAGTAGGAATCTTCTTCCATACACGCACTTGTAGAAATGTTCTACTTCTTCAACCACAGCCAACAGCTCTCGCCTGGTGACACAGTAATTGCGGTCAGGTTTCCTTAGGGTCATGCTGAAGTAACCGATGGCTTTTTCCTGTCCTTACTGGATATGAGACAGAACATCTCCCACAAGTCCCACGTTGTTTGCGTCTGTATCCAAAATGAATTTTTCGTCCGGAGGGGGATAGCTCAGAATTGGTGCGTTGATCAATGCCAACCCAACGTCACCAGAATTTCTAACTAAAACCAAGGCTAATCAGTTCGTTGGCTCTGATTCGCCTTCAGTACTAATATTGGCCAACGAAGCATTTCATCGTCGTCCGTTGGTCTCCGTTAGCCATCGTTGGTCTAGTGTGCACTCGCCTTCAGTTATCCAGAAGTCGCTTTGCAACGTTCGCGTGTTCTGCATTTCCATATCATAATATGCGTGGCTGAGTGTTCCTCACAATCTAAAACACACAACAAGCATCCTTTCTCCCATTCAACCTTTTCTGCATTCATAACAATTCGCTTACGTCGTCGGCTGGAACGGCTTAGTTAGTTTTCAATATTTCATTTCGTTATCTTTTCAGGAAAGAGGGCGATATTGTTCAGAAAAGGCCCTAAGCCTCCGGAACTCTTTGAAGCAGACCACCCATTTGTTACTATTCTTTCTGGAGAATCTCGCGACACGGTTATGTTCAAGGGTCGAGTATCGAAACCGATTTATTGAACGATTCAGGTATGCGCTGGCTTAGAAAACCTTTACGCGATTTGAATTTGATTGAAACACCTAACAGCTACTAATGTTATAAAGCGGCGTATCGGCCATAGTCTCTACACCGCTTAGAATATCCTAGAGTTTCTAACGCAAGGTCTCATTTGCCATCAGCGCTTGGTCTAATGATGGACGAGGCGTATCAAAACGTCGGGACACCTAACAACAATAAGAAATATAACGTAAGCGGCTACGTTATACCCCTGATGGTCCTAGAAAGTACGTGACGTCTTGTTATAAGTGAAATTCGAGTATAGAAAGAAAACAAGACAGATTAATTTGATAAGTATATTAAATAAACATAGATTGGTTCCGAATTGAATACAAGTATTTCCATTTTAGATCCACTTGCTATCCCGCAAGAATGTATCAAAAACACAATATATTTATATAATGCGTAGTAACCAACATCTAAACTACTTAAAGTACCCTTGAAAACAGGCAAGTTTAAGAAACTCATGTTCAATTCAACATTTCTTAACATTATTAGCCGCTATTGCTACTGACGGAGGTATATTAAAAACAGTTAAATAAACAATGGTAGCAAGCACATAAATGTTTCTGGATAACAGTTCACATACATGAGAACATACCTTCAAAGATAGCAACCTCATAGTCACTACTAAATACCTTTGTTTGCGCAATAAATCAATATAACAATATATACCAATAACACACCTAGTACTCAAATATCAGAATATACAAAATATATCAAGCAAAACGTGCACTAACAGTACATATTGAACTACATTATACAGGTAACATGCGATAAAATCATGAAAATAAATCAATATAACATTAATCAGACATTTAATACATAATCAAAATGGGTAATCATTTCAAACAGTAATAAACACAAATCAAGCAAATACACAACGCACTATTACATGATACCTATAAAAATACACCAAAGTTCGAAGTAACAGTAATTACTTTCACTGTACTAGTAGACATAACCCTTTAGTACAATATAAACGATAGCTGTACCCATTCATGGTTCCTGAATAAAGGACAGCTCTTAAAATAAACAAACATATACACACTCGACAGGTGACAATAATATAATAATTTCACTTTTAGTAACCAGTATATAAGCCATAGCTTTTGTATCAGGGTTCAAATATTAGGTTCCTTTCCGTATATGCTCATAAATTAAACAGGGTTGCAGATGTCTTTTAAGGCGGCTTATTTCCACGAGAAGGCACATAAATTTCCGCACTCATTATATCTGTTCAGGCATTATATTCATGATCGTTTATGGATAACATTTAATAGTACGATAGTTTCATCTTACGGTTTTTACTGACGAAGTGATTTCAAACTCCCTTGACTATTCTCCGAGGCACTCCGGTGCTCGCGATAGATTAGACTACATACTGCACTATCCCAAACGCACTTGTAGCTAGAAGATATTCGCGGCAGTGAATAAACTATACTCCGAGGCATACATTTTCGCGAACAGTTGCACTAATACATGGTACTGGTAACGCACTGGTATAATCCTCAGATGATCGTGGCGCGGGTCAAGATATGAACTGATTTGAACTGGTAAATTCGCGGTGTTTTATACTAATATTCGTTCTGACACGTGTTGCTGTTATTCTTCCCTAAGCCATAAAATACGATACCTGCATAATTAATCATGTTTTTAATAGCGTCCGGCTGACATTTATTGCTTTAACATATTTACGACCACAATTTATAGATATAATCTTATGCGGTGGGCGGAAGAAAGACGCGATATTGAAAAGTAGGATGAAACATATCGAGTTATTCACTATCTAGGAATCAGGGTGGATCATGACACTAATAGTGAAGAAATATTTATAAAGGTTCTTGAAGAAACGTCTATTTTTAGCTATATAACAGCCTTGTGTTTATTAAGGTTTGATTTGTGTTAAACCATCGTTAGTTTTCATTATTTCGCAATGGTGAAGCACTGTGAAATGTGTAAACGACCATTTGAAGCTGGAAATCAAAATATGTCATTTCATAGGTAAGCTACCAGTGTCGTAACTATCGAGAGAGGGAAACCGAATTGGAAAAGAGTAAAATGAATGAATTATTAAAAAACATGTCAATTAGAGCATCGGCTGTTCTCAAAATCATGTGGAGATTCTTCCATCATAATTTCAGGTTTCCAATCCATATTAGGTTCCCATTATTTCGATTTTATTATAGTGGTAGTGGATTTTCTCAAGAGCTATGACTCATACCGTAGCAGAGGACAAATTTACGTATCGGCAATGAGTGTGAGTGAGAGATATATTCAACGTCATAGCTCTTAAGAAAATCCACTACCTCTACCTCATTATTTCTGTGAAAAAATCCGCAATCACAGCAAAAGAACATGTTCGTCTGCCATAGCTGAAATCAAAAGCAATGAACTAAAGATAAACTATTAAGGGCACTGTTCACAACCCTGGTCATCAAACAATACGCTACTTCTGAAGTGCACACATAAGCCGCTTTCTATTTGAGAGTTTCAAGCACCGGGGCTTCTTATTCCATACTTGCTCTTCGTGGATTTTGACAGATGCCATTTTCTAACCAATGAATGAGCTAGAATAAGAGCCCCGGTGCTTGATACTCTCAAATAGAAAGCGGCTAAATTATAGAATGAATAATAACCTAACTTGCACTATTCCCCAAACATAGTTATATAATATCTTTGTCACCAACTCGCTAACATGTTCCCAAGAATGGTATCTAACACGTACTTACCAAAGGAGACGTCATAATCTTCCTGATGTGATCAACGTTCTATTGCTTATCCGGTTTTACTATACTGCATGGTGAGTTATAAATGTTGTGTTGTTCTACTTGAAATATTGCTGGGCTAATGGATTTAATGCCGTTTTCTTCGAGTGCTATTTCGAAATTTCCTGATTTTGTGATATTTTCAGGAATGATTTTGAAAGCGAGGAGTCGTCCAAAACCTCCTAAAGAATTTCTGGCAGACCACCCGTTCATCATATTTCTTTGTGGTGATTCGCACAAAACGATTATGTTCAAAGGACGTCTATCAAATCCTCTTAACTGAACGATTTAGGTAGGCCTTGAATTGGACTGACCTTTTTTATTTTTTTGAGGTATGATTTTCCTGTCTTACCACGTCCTCTCAACATGAAAATATCGGACTTGCTTACGTTTCTATAAAATATTTTTTCATGTTGTTATTCATTTTTATAGCGTATACTTCCACTTGAAGAAGCCATTGTATGGCAAAACAGTTATGATGGTTTTGTACACCCATAAACTTTGAACATCATTATAAAAATAATATAATAATAATGATTAATTATTTACCATAACATAACATAATCATTTTAACTACAAGTGTAGGTAAATAGGTTATTTCCCAAAAAGTTGTCAAAGAGCTCGTCTATTAGAATTCTCTATAAAGATTTTATGTACTAATAATCGATGTTTTACTTATAAAAATATAGGATATATTAAAATTAAATTGATTCTTTATTTAGCAAAAATACTAATTTACGAAATTACAGTGTATAACTTTAAAATTGTATTGTATATCGAACACATAATAAAAATATTTACAAGTCGTTCACGTACATACAAAATAAATAAAATTACATAAACATAAAAATGCACATGCACAAACATTCGCTTTTCTTCATACTCACATGTTATTACATGATTTTATAAGGAGACGCTGTAAAAATATTATAGATGAATAATTAAATGAATGTAATAAAGATGAAAATAGCAAATGCAACAAAAAAAGGGATGGAATTGCAAATTTGGATATTATATCATAGAAAATGCATTTGATAGAATTCTCATCTTTTCAGTGTTTAAATATATTTTTGCGCGCGTCTGAAAGTAAACTTTCCGTATACGCATGCGCGGAGGAAGATCGAATGACAAGTTCTAGAATTCAAGAGAGACGATTATGAGATTATTTTAAGATTTATTCGGGAGTGCACTTCGTCGTACAAAATTCAAAGATTTCGCCAAAGCTGAGGCTAACCAGGTAGGTGGAAGTTACTTTCCAGAAGTTTTTTTTTTGTTTTAAACTGCAACCATCATGAATATACTGGAGTTTTATCCCAACACCAAACCACTATTTTCAACACCTCGACACGTGTTTCGGTCACCAAGTGACCATCTTCAAGAGGAAGATTAAATTTACACCAAAGGTTCCAAACAGTACAGTGCAACCAATCATTATTTTTTATCAAAATTTTAGAATTTTTTTATTTACCGCAAAATGAAAGTTTGTTCTGCGAAAAGACTTTTGAGTAATTCATAAAAAAATCGAATTGTGACACCCTGAAGTCAGTTGAATGAACCAAAAAAGCTTACAGGGATATAATAGATTTGCCGCTTTGTTTTCATACACCGACCATAGACGGAGATTATTTTATATACTTCAAATTCCACAACTGTTATTTCTGTTTATTTTCAAATGAAAGAAAATTAAAGGAAGTGAACATATTCTGCTGACTTCGGAAATACCTACTATACTTCGAAATGAAGTGAGTTAAGACACACGTTCATAAGTTTTTTTTATAATATCTGATAGGAAATCATCACCTGAAATTAATGATATCCTTTAAGATACACCCTGTATAATGAACTTATGTATAATAAAATATTGTGATAAAAACTGATTTATTTCAACAGACTCAATATGACTGCTAGGTATGCTACTGTATATTCAACTTTATCAACTTTATTTTTTCGCTACGCGCGCCCTCTTTTATACAAGTGAAGTTATTTCCGAAGAGTTACGAACTGACGTTAGAGGCCGCTCTCATATTCGCCCTGCAGACAGACTCACGTCTATAGGGGCCAATCATGAATGCACTAGAAGCCCGTGGTTTATAGGTAGGTATGTGGTGGTGTCGTAACACATTCCATCGAAAGGCACTGGGGCCAGATGCAGACAAGTCCGGCTCCAGCTCGTTGCAGCATAAAAGTTTATTGTAAAAGTTAAAATGGGTCCTCAAGAAGAATCGGCTACATCTATGTAGTGTCTAATTTTGTATGTAACCAGGGCCTAGTAGCCATTTCATTTATGCATACTTGGAACCCTTGGTGTGTATGCAATTCAGAGACATTGGAAACTACGTCAGTTTCACTCAACTCTCATTTTGCCAACAGAGTTAGCGACATATTGACATAGTTTTTGTGTTTATGCAGTCTTATACGTCTCGGAATTTAGAGATATCTGCTTAGTAGAACAGGATTTCCGGGAAAAGATCACTTATTCTAACTGCTTCCTTCTTTGGGGTCTCTAGGGGGTTTTTCTTCCAATCTCTGATATTTTTTTTGTCTTCTGAATCAATTTTCCTTGATCGTCATGATGTTTTATGAACGTATAGGTATGTCGTTCCTAAATTCCCCTGCTGTTCACGATGTTCTCCCATAAATATCTGAAGGTTTCCTTGCGTTACTTAGTAATTGCTGATTTTACAAGCTTTGAAATCATGCTAGTATGATTGATCTGAAACCGTTACCTTCGAGTGCTGTTTCACTGATTTCATTATATTTTCAGGAATGATGATACAAATGAAGTGTGCTCCAAGACCCCCAGAGAAATTTCTAGCGGACCACCCGTTTCTCATTTTTATCGGCGATACGATTATGTTCAAAGGACGCATATTGAATCCTGTCAACTGAAATTTTAGGTAGGTCTTCAATCAGTACACCATGTCGTGCTTGTATATAGAAGCCAACTATGATATGCATTTTGATGCCGTCGTGAAGTGGAATTTCTTCCTATCAGTTGCTAGCGCGAGCGACCTTCTTCTTCAAATGGATTTCTTACTTCTTCAAGGTTGGTAGCAGACCAACTTGGTGCCGATCGTAAGTTATATTTAATTATCGAAAATGGGGGTAGAGCCTGGTTGATTGGAAATATATTGATGGTAATTATGGTTCGTGGCGTCTGATTGCCGTTTAATTGGCTTTATATTTCTTATTGGGGATTATTGCGCCTGATTGTCCGATGTTCTTAGTGGAAATCTCTTCGTGTATTTCTTTGGATAAGGTTAAGTCTCTGATGATTAAGTAAACCATAGAATAATTGCTTCCAGATTTTTAGGCCTGTGTTAATTGTAATTTCTTCCTTACACTTCGCTAGCCGGTAGCTTCTTTGCAGGAGGTTGTTCTCTATCCGAGGTTGGTAACAGACTGACTTGGCGCCGATTTTCAGTTCTACGTATGTCTAAGTATTTGGGGCATAGCTGGGTTAATTGACAGTATATCGGTATTTATGGTACCTGGCGTCTGGATTGTTTGGAGAAACTCCAAGCTGAGCACCGACAACAAACTTATTATTACAAACAAATTAATGATCCGCCCAGCAGTGATCTACGTCTGACCGTTGTTCTGTAGTCTGAACAAGGCTTTTCTCATGAAACTTGCAGAACAAAATATTTCTTATGACCACTAACAGTGATCGATATATTCGGCTGGATAGGCTGCGAGAATCTGCGGCGTCGACTCTGTTCCGACAGTATCAAACAATTATCATACAAGTTTTATAAATACTTTTTACCCAAAAGTCCGCTGATAAATCTCACTCGCATCAGGGAGTGGGTATGATAACACCTCTTCAAATCACGAGGAACTTATCTATCCACGGCTGGATATCTTTCGGGAATATAACAAAGCTATTGTTTAATTGAATAACGTTTTGTTACCTTTCATACGGCCGAGCGGAATCGTTAAGGATATTAAATATATTGGAAAGTTGGACTCCATTGTCAAGAAATTGGAATCATAGAGGTAGTGGATTTTCTTAAGAGCTATGACTCATACCATCGCAGAGAACAAATTTGTTTCGGCAGTCGTCTACTGAACGTTGTAAAAACATCCGCATTCGAGACCTACGAGCGTGTGGTAAAGATCGACGTGGCATGCGTCCATACCGATTAAAGATATAGTAAAGATAGTAAAGATAAGATATAGTAAAGATATATTCAAGGTCATAGCTCTTAAGAAAATCCACTACCTCTACCTCACAGAATTGAGGTATGATTAAAATGGTTTTCTGTCTCCCTTGGATGCTATACTGATTCTTTTTTCTTCAGACTGGAATAATTAGACTCGCTCTGCTTTTCCAACTCTGTTAATTGAGATCCCTATTATCAACTTGACAAGGCTATAAGAACCAGTATATGAGGTTTTTTTAGTCAAAGAGGCTTCAACAACACTGACAATTCTTATCAAATTAATTGACACGGCTACCCAAGATTTAATTAGGGACAGTCTGCAAATAATTATTATTGAAACTGATATTAATTATAACAGGAACGATCATGAATTAATATAATTGAGACATGATAATTTAACATCTTGAGATGCAAAAAAATTATCTAGTTTGATCAAAATACGATGAATACATTAAATGTCGATTGGAAAAATCAATTTGCTAGAGGAATGGGAAAGATTGTTTATATAACTGAATAATTTAGTTCAACTGTGCGCGTGATAATTTTAAATAATATTTCTGGTCTTGTAGTGTTATCTGTACGTTTGGTTACAAGAACATTACAAATGACTGGACCTGTACAGGCAATCGCTGTAAAGTAAGTTCAATCTCTGAACCAGATTTTTCCGATCTCTACACTGCAACATTAAAGTGATGGAAACGTTTGCCTAGAAATAAAATTGGCTTGAGAACTACTGTCGACTAACTATCTGATAATCACTTCCGAGTGCTATTACCTCTTCTGAATTCATTAAATTTTCAGGGTTTATGATGATAAAACCGAAGAGTCTTCCAAGGCCCCCGAGAGAATTTCTAGCGGATCACCCGTTCGTCATTTTTCTTTGTGGAGACTCGCGCAATACGATTATGTTCAAAGGCCGCCTTTTGACTCCTAATAACTGAAATATTTAGGTAGGCTTTGAATTAGCTAATGTAATCGACTCGGTGAAATAATTAACACGAAATATTAGTTTTGTTCAACGTATTTTAATAATTAATAACCACACGATAAACCAAGAACAATAACCCAACTCAACTACCCTATCTCCGCCCGAAGTCCCTCACCACTCCGCGTCCGCCTGCCACACGTCACACCCCCTTCTCCTCCATTCGACTCGCAGTGGCTAACAGCAAATCCGACTTGCCGTGGCTAATAACAAAACGTCGACTACACTAACCATCTCATATTTTGGATTTTTGTGAAACTAATAGATTTAATAATCTGGCAATGGGTTGCCATTACGACATTATTCAATGGGGGTTTCCAGTCATTTTCAGAAAAAATATATTTTGATATAGTGCATTCATAAGTACCTTGTGTTCAGTTTTCGAATTTTTTTTTCATAAATTTATCGAGATAAAAATTATTGAAAACGCCGAAATTAACCACCGAATTTAAACTACCAGAAGAGGCGGGAACGTGACGTACTTACGCGAGAGATTTTGGTTGGTTATACTTGGCCTTGCAGATAAAATAATGTGCCTGACAGCGTTGCCATATCGCAAAAATATATGATTTACCAGAATAGACTATTTCACTTTCTTAATAATATCATTCGTATATATGTACCTACCTGTCCCTCTGTCCGAAGTCTTGAAGAAATATTTGGTAATTTGGAAAATAGCTGCTATATTATCTGACAGAGTATGTGGTTGTATCTGCTCGACTGGAACATGATAGCATACCTATATGATATTTCCTTATTTTCGAATATTTTCATGTTCACGGTAACTTGAGAATAGCCAATAAGAAATTACTAACAAGTAAGTTCAATTTGTCATTACACGTAAGTACTTTCTAGATTTTACAAAGACTTGGCAACTGCGGCGTCCCTCAGTCACTCTCGGCTTTGTCTGCGCAATCCCAAACTCCAACCAATCGTATTACATGAAGACAATGTCGTCACAGCTGAGGAGCGTTTGAATTTATGCATACTGAAATCGCGTATTCAATATTGAATAATAAATCAGTTTTTCAAAATTTAGAGTGAATAAATGGTTAGGACTATGTTATAAACTGTCCTCTATTACGTCAAGTGAAAAAAAGTGCATATTTTACAATACTGGAAACCCTCATTTTTACGGAGGTGATTATGATATAGAATAACTATTTTCCGGGATTTAAAATAACTATTTTATGGGTTTTGAGACCGTATTGGATTTGAATTGATTCCTAACAGTTTCTTGTTCCATTTCCCAGATTGATTGCAAGTTATACTATTACGAGATTGAAAAAATCCCTTAGCTATGCCGCTGTCGATTGCCGATCATAAAACGTAACTCATTTGCATCACAAATAAACTGACGCCGTGAACACTTCTTCATTTCCGGAATTATTTACATGTTTTCTATACTGAATAATCTGGAGAACGGAAGAATCCCGAAAAATCTAGTCTGCTCGAAATGAATATATAAGGCGTCACATTTCACTCCGGAGAGAAGTGTTTGAAGAAGTTTGGAGTATTTAGCTAGTTAAAGCAGATCTAAGTGTTTTATTAGTCAGTGTAGTAGTTGTATTTTTATAGCGAAGATAATTAAAACAGTCCAGTAGTGTGGTCGACGTATTATTTAGTAATATGGTAACAGTGGTGTCGGAAGTAGGATATTAGTGAAAAGCAGAAACTATAGACGGTGAATACGAGGAGTACATCGTACGATACGATGGAGGACATTGTAAAATTTTTCCAAAATCAATTTGCGGATTTGGAAAGAAGGTGCCAGGAGGAAAAACAAGAAGAGGAAAAGTGGCGCCAGGAAGAAAATCATGAAAAATACAAAATTATCAGATTCACTTTAAATTGCACATGCACGTATGTGTGCATTTAAAAATGATTGTACCGTGCGAAATTAAAAGGAAAATAATAAAAACAAAATTTTGGAGTGAAATGACCTCTCAAGTTTGGATGAACTTTTCAACTCAAAAACCGTGGAAGATAGAGATAGAACAGTTCTGCGAACGCCAATAAGATTCAGAATGAATCAATGAATCAACCGATTTACTTTTTTTCACGCCTGTTTCACAATGAATGACTACGTTTTGGAGTTAGTTCTAGTGACAGGTGGATATCCAAATCACTTTTTCTGTTCTGTGTTATAAATTTTGATTATTGAAATAACAAAAATTATCACGAATACCAATAAAATAATTTTTTTCTATTTTCTCAAAAATCAGCGGAATAAACTCTCCTTATGTGGGGACTGATCTGAATTTTTTCTGTGGTGGCACAAAAAGTATGTTTCAAGCAATCATAAGCTACCTACTGTTTCCATTAATTATCTCCACTGGTAACTTCCGGTCAGCAAAGTTTTTCAAAAAATCACAAGTTAGGCGGTTAGATGCCCAAAATGGCCAAATGGGGGATCTATTTGAATTTTGAATAAGGTGGCAATAAGGTTTTCCTCCATAGGTATCTCTTTGCATTAGGATGTCGATATTCGCAGTACATTTCTGTCCTCCATGTGCCTTCTGGTGTTGCTGATGGGTGGTGGTAGATACTGGACCTCTCCCACCGCTTTGACCTCACCATCAGTGACCTTCAGGCATAGACGAGAGTTCTATACTGGGAAACCGTCAGGTGTATGTCTGGTGCCTTCTAGGGATGTCCTTGGTGGACTTTGAAAACTTTATTGTATGACCATGATAAATACCGTGTAACGTTTTTTTTTTCGACCTTGGTATGATATTGGTGATAGGTACGAGAGATTGCATACACGATTATGGAGATCTTGGATAGGTATAGGTACTATTTTTTTCCTAGTAAAATCTTCATGTTCAAAGTTAGGTTGGACTATGGTCAACATGGAAACGACGCCAAAACTGTCAAAAACATCCTATGCCTGAAAGTTATTTTTGATTTTGCCTAAGAAGTTTGTTGAAAATGTATAACGGTCTCAAAACCTGAAAAATAGTTGAACACTGGTGCGAAAGCCTGAGATTGTTATGTAAAATGGTTTTCTGGGTGTCAGTCGTGTTACAAAATGAGACTAAGTACGGTTTTCTTCACCGCACACCTACACTTCACTTTTGGAATCTAATTTCGACAACCACGTTATCTTCATAAATTGGTAACTTGACTTATAACTCAGGTACCTTTGGATGATATCGTTCATTTTCTTTGTTTGCTCAACTACTAACTGGTCAAAAATGTTTTCAGCTATTAACATAATTAACTCCTCGATGAGTGTTAGGATAATTTTGAAATGAACTTCCGTTATTTCAGGAATGAAGATAAGAAAATTATGTGCCCCGTCAGCCCCGAGAATGTTTTCTGCTGATCATCCTTTCGCTATTTTCCTCAGACAAAAAAAATGTTCAGAAGTTGAATATTCTACTGACTTGATTCTGTTTTCTGGACACTTCACCAATCCTAAATGAAATGTTTAATTAATAGTTTTATATTGTGATCGATTTGCGTAATATTTGTTTTAAAAAATAAAATTTAAATTTTATCAATTAAATGGAGACCGCAGTATGCATAATAATTCAACATTCCCTGAACTACAATGCCTGCGGCTATGCAAATAATAATAACAACCGTCCTTTACCGATACGAACTACTGCTCTGACTTAAACCATGTGAGAGTATTATTATTGTTATTTCAATTCTACCAAGTAATATTTCAAAGCGAAAATAGTAGTAAGAAGTATCAAAAACTACTTCTGCTTATGCTGCATTAGGTATACAAATTGTATCTTGATTAGAACTGAACAGGATCTTACTATTCATAGAGAACACTTGAAAAGTTGATCTTAAAAACCCCTTGAATGCAAAAAAATGTTCATTCAGTGTTAACCTACATAATAAATGGTAATTGTCGCAAAGGAAAGTTTTGTTTTTCCGTGTTAGATTAGTTATGCTAGTTATTCATTATTTGTTCAGTCTGCGTTTTAAAATTCATTATTTTTTACCGAAAAAACTGCGTTCCGTTCAGATTTAGCTTACTAATATTTTACTAATTGGTGTTTGAGTTTGGATTTTTCTGACTTAACTTCCTGAGTATCATTCTTTGACAGTTCGAAATATCGTTCCAGGAAAATTGAGGCTGCTGAAGAAAAATAAAAGTAGACCACCAACTGTGGAAATATTTCGGGCTGAACATCCATTCATGCTAATTCTGAAGGAAATTGTCTTTTCTCAAGACGGACAAACATATGGCACAATCATGTTTGAAGGGCGCTTTTCCAAACCTTGAATTGTGCATTTTTAATACGAACTTTTTTTCCACGTTTGTTTTACAATGTAAATATATTTATAAATTCAATAAAAACTACCTTAATCGAAATAGTCAATTATTTTTTAGGGAATGTCAATGAAAACGAAACCGACGATTTTTTCATATTCATTATTTTGCAAAAAATGCGCAAGTTTCCTAATTTTAATATTTTTTGTACTCCTTTTATGTAGCAATTTCTGTACATCAAAAACCTCCAAAGTTGTATTCTCAAGTATACTCACTTAGACTGTTCTTTTTTGGTATTCACATTTTTATACATTTTTTTAAATTTCGAACCTCCCAAACACCAACTAACTTATGGTTTTATTTCTTTTGTGGTCACCGTCTCGAATAATTATTTTTTCTTTGTTTCTGTGTTCTCGCAACAGTGATTGAAATCATTGTTTGTATCATAAAAAGTGTTTTCAACACAAAATACACAGAAAAATTAGTGTAGGGATATAAAAGTAAATAAACTGGTAACAAATAAACGCTATGTATATTAAACAACTATTGTGTGTGACAAACAGTTTTGAAATACAATCAAGAAAATACTTGAAAAAAAGTTATGCAATAATAACAAATAATCGTGAAATTAATTGACAAAATAATCAGTCAATAGATGTATAAACGAAACAAACAAAACAATTACATCTTTATATTATTGTATCATTATTTTTATCCACTTTTGAATAAAATAATGGGCTCTAGAGAAAAAAAATTCTTCAGGTGCTTCTTTACTGCATTTATGTTCTTTGCGTTTTTCAAGGTGTACGCTAGACTGAGTATAGTTTCAAACTCTGATATATGTGGCTTTTTGTCCAATACTTTTAATCATAAAAGGAATTTCATATGTCGGTATGCTCTCTAATTCTTATTTGATATTTATGATTTATTTTATGTAACGCCTACCCATTTCTATGTTACTTTATGTTGCTGTAGTGGAAGAAAAGTTGTATTGTATCCAATATTTCTGTTTGTTGATAAAGATTAGCTGTGAGTTCTCTATTTGTTGTCATCTGAGTCATTGATATTCTGTTCATTATTGTTTCACCTCATGGTGTTCAAGTAGAGCTCTCAGTGTTATAAATCGTGTTTGTCAAATTTGGCTTTGAAATTGTTTATCTTTGTCTTCCTCATGATATCATTTAAATTTGTTCTTGTAGCGTTTATAGTTTTTTCTCATTATCAGGGTTATACTGGTTAATATCGTTAATGCATGAAAGGTTTCTTCAAATATTACCGAACTTTTATAGCTTCTTGGGTGTACCCAGGACGTGAGAAATACTGTACAACGGAATGGCCAGCTTGGCCGCCGGATTTGACTCATCTTGACTTTTTTAAAGCCAATATTTTTTCAACGGAATATTTATTCCTTTCACTGTATTCATACATAGATAGACCCACAAAATTTACGTATCCCTTTTTCAATTACAGGATTGCAAATGATGCTGAGGTGTATGCCCCCACCACCAAAACTCTTCACTGTCGATCATCCATTTATAATCTTATTGGTTGATGTTGATCGAGCTAACGGCAGAGCTAACGTTTTGTTCAAAGGTCGCATATTTGAACCAAAATAATGATTTTTGTTAGTTGTGCACACTGTGGTTTGATTAAAAATTTGTAAGTTTCTTGTAGTAATTCGTTCATTCGTAATCTACAAAAAAGTGTTTACTCGTATAAAATATCACACACAAAAATCAAATTACATAGGGTTTATGATCGAAGGCTATTTATCAGATCAATCATAATTTATTAATCGCCACGTTGGACGAAAACGCTTTTAATAAAAATTTATTGGCACTTTTTCATTTCTATTTCTCAAAACATTATCAAATTGTGACTTATAACGGATACAAATTTAATAGATGAAAATAAATAATAATAGTATAATACTCCCCTCATAAACGTTAATATAGACTACCAAAAGGCTGTTACTTTTATTATTATTCGTCGTGGCGCTCCCGGGCGACTTACTGAAAACATACAGCACCAGACGTCGGGATTGGCATCTAGACCAATCACCAAATTGAGAAAAAATTTCTCATTCCCAGGATTCAAACCTGACCAAGTGGAAGAAGTTTCAAAGGCCGGCATCTAACCGCCTCGTTACCGGCCACCTTAATTATTATTTTATCAACTTCATTACGACTTGCCACCTCGGGTGTACCACAAGGTTCTAATTTGAGACCCCTACTATTCCCATTATTCATCAATGATCTTACTTCTCAACAGCTAATTTTTTGCGAACAATTTGAAGCGTACTCCCGGTATACAGAAGTAACTTCAGAAGTAGTATGCTTTTCAACTCTCTGTTGCGCTTATTTTTTGCATATGTTTTAAATCTACAACTTTTTTCTATGGACAGTGATATCTGTTTTTTGATTACAGGCTTGCAAATAATGCTGATGTGTATGCCCCCACCACCCGAACTCTTCACTGTCGACCATCCATTTATAATCTTATTGGTTGACGTTGATCGAGCTAACGGCAGAGCTAACATTTTGTTCAAAGGTCGCATATTCAAACCAAAGTACTAATATCATTTGTTAAGAACGTGGTTTCATTAAAAGATTATGAGTTTCGTGTAATAATTCATTAATTTATAAATGACAATGGAGTGTATTTGGTGTTGAATATGATTACATTCGAAATAACTACATATAAAATTTCACATACCAAAGACCATGAAATTCTACAGTGCAATCTCTACAAGTTTCATAGATGATTCTAATCATCAATGTCAATTTTCGTGAAATAATGAATTCAATTCAAAACCAACAAAAATGTTTCTTTAAATATGAACGGCCGGATATCCACGAAAGATGTATATTTCGACAAGTGACGACCATAAGATCCTGAATACAACCAGGTATCAACTGTCACTTTTTATATATATATTTTTCAATCTAGTAATCTAAAGGGCTTTGGATACATTCGACATTCGAATTTTTTACCTGCCTTATACCGTTCTAATTCTGAAGAAAGACGACTGGGTCCTTTAAGAAGAGATTAGTGTTGGTTCACAGAGGGTTCAAAAACACCCTCTGGTTCTGATGCAGGTGTACAGTCGTATACCTAGAACAGAAATATTTCAACCTGTCAGGGATGACCTGCGGTGTCTAACAGACCTATCACATGCCACTGTCGTTTGAATCATCACATGACAAGACTAAAACTGTCGGAGGTCGCGACATGTCTCCATCTTTTGGAAAGAACACAACTCCAATATTTTCGCCATGTAAAATTGGTATAACTGTTTTTTTTATAATGACTCCATGATGGCTTTTTTGTTCAGGACCGCACACTCTTATGTTTAAAACAATCTTTCGTTAACAAGCTTGAGAATGTTACTTGAGATCTTCATTATTATGAAGCATCCTTTCAATAAACACGTCATCTTCGAAAAAATATTACGAACCAATCTTCAATACTACAAATCAAACATAAAAATTCCAAATAACAGCACACGGCTCTGTTCTGCTAGAATCGTCCTAACATGCACGTGCTAACAACAAGAAAAATTATTGATTGGTAATAATTTATGTAACAGTAGGTCAGCGAAGCTGATATTGTAGTAAAAATACACTAAACTAATGTTGCTAATTTATTTAATTACTTAATTCATATCACAGTCACTATTTCAATTTTCGCTGTCTGTCTGCGAACTCTCAAACTATATCTGCGACTCTCTGTGACACGATTCCGCCCTCTCATGTCGAGCGACTTACAAGCAGATTCTATTTATAGTTATCGGTCTATCAAGTCTATACGGCGACTCCTTAGATGTCTCACGAATGTTCCGTTTCGTTCCTTAGCAAGTTAAGTTCGCGTTCCATCTACGCGATGACTCATCGTGTTTGTGAGCGGAGACCTTGTTTACTTACAATCCAAGGGTGCATAATTAATTAGGCACTCAGGGCCGGTCTCGAAATCGTTACAATATATATTTTTTGAACCAGAATCGCGCTTCATTTGTTTTACAATATTCTATAAACTGGAATCAATCTCTATTTCATATATTATGTTTTCCTTTGTTATTGACACATTCTCATGTGCCAATTCGAACGGACTTTATACATTGACTCGAAACTAAGCATATTCAACGGACTTTGGATATACTGATACGGTTTGCTTGGTAAATTCAGCACTTTTTTTATGTTATCGTACTTCCTTGACACAGTTTACAACTAGAGGGTCAGGTCAATTTAAGTAATGCATTGAAAGAGTTTAGTTCTACACCTTTGTTTCATGAAGACCTTTTCCGATATTTGCACGGGTTCGAAAAATAAACAGAGGCTGTAATGTTCATAGAATGTCTTTGGAATTAAGTGTGGATTCATGCAGCACCAATTAACAATTATCAAGTAGCAATTATCAATTAACAATTACCAAGTACAAGTTGAACTCCTTGTATAACAATGAATGCATTCATGCAGACAATTAACAATTATCAAGTAACAAGTAGAAGTTGACCAACTTTTATCTTTCTACTCTAATTGAACGAGATTTTCTTCTAGTGCGCAACTAGTACGCAGATGATCGTGGATTGGTCAGTATAATGACGGAAAGCATCGAAAATCATCAAAAAAAATGTTTGGAGTAGCTTCCATTTCAATGATAATCGTGAATGCACAAAATTGATTATAAACGTTTGGAAAACGAATAGAATCTGAATGTTTAAACAGTTTCTACGACAAAGTGAGGTTAACTCAAATGGCACGGATCTGCTTTGTGCGCATGCTCACTTGTTCCTTGGTAATTGTTAATTTGGGTGCATGAATGCAGCATTTTCAATACTTGCTAATTGATAATTGTTAATTGATAATTGCTACTTGATAATTGTTAATTGGTGCTGCATGAATCCACACTAAGAAACCAACAAAGCAACATTTACATTCCAAATCAATTAATTGTTAATACCGCAACAATTAACTTGCAATTATAATGTAGGTACGACCATTACTGAGCAGCCCAAATTATGTGCAAAAAGGTAAACGTCCCGTATATAAATTGCTTTGAAAAAATTGTAGTATTGCTTATTTGTTTTTGCCAGCTCTTAGAATTAATTTCTGTCGTTTCATTGATTTTTCCAGGAATGATGATGGCATTTCAAAGTTGTTCAGTAATGTACCCACCTCCTGTGATTGAAGAGTTCATTGCAGATCATCCCTTCGTATTTGCTATTAAAACGAAACATCACGGATCCATTAACTTTTTGTTCAAAGGTCATATCTTGAAACCGGAAGTCTAGGATGCCACACAACTACCTTTTTTTCAGTATCAAAGTTTTACTCAAGTTCTCCTCAGATATGCAACTTATTTTTAGATTATTGCTGTTTTTACATTGTATTAAGTATTGTTTATGGAAATAGATGCATGAAAAAGCATACTTAGGTAATTATTACTCTTCATTTTCAAATATCATATTCGGTTATCACAATAGAACACAAAAAAATATGCAAAATATTCACCAGAGTAACTTGAAATAGTTATTATACCAACAAGCATGCGGCTGCCGTTTCCCGAACGACGCAAAGCGACGCAACTGCCTTTCCGTTTGAGATGAGATCAAATTTTTTCTACAAGCACATTAAAAATCTTGTGCAACAGTAGCGTTCTTGAAAAAACCTTCGCGAGCGGAAAAAACTTACTTTTAACAACTTCAGCATGCGGGAAAAGTCTTTCCCGCACTAGAGCGGGAAAATTACACTTCCCAAACTGAATTGCGTGCGGGTATAATGTGAATCACGCACGCTTGTAGAAAAATTACCTTTTTTCATCATATGAAGTTTAAATAGTTTCACTATATTCAAGTTCTCTGCATCATAATTTGAAAAATTTGTAAGCTTTGAAAAACAGAAATTGCACTCCATTCCATTCCAAAAAGTAATTCAGTTTCACAGCAAAGCACTGACCGTGTGGAACCAGTATCAACTTCAAAATAAAACATCGACCAGGAAGATTGCATATCAATGCAGATGCCTTGTCCAGAAGATCTTGTTCGGATACTTGTGAGCATTGTGATCGAATTGAACGTCGCGAAGGAATCAACCAATGGTTGATGACAATTGGACTACAGCAAAAATGAGAAGAGACCAAGAAAATTATCCAAGCGTTACAGATTTTCTACGATGGAAGGAAAGCGGAGCGAAAAGACCCACCTGGGAAGGAAATCTCCGTTCGATCACCAACTTTCAAGACATTGTGGGTACAATGGGATTTCCTGATTGTTGAGAATAGTCTATTGAAGAGAGCTTGGGAATCAGCCGACGCCGACGGCAGATAAGGTGATTTCTCAATTGGTTGTGCCTAGGTCGAGAATAAGTGATGTCTTGGAGGAGATTCATGGCGGCAAAGCAGAGGTGGAAATTTTTTTATGAGTGAATAAGACCTTGGATAAAATACGGCAGAGGTTTTACTGGGTCAAATGTCGTGCAGATGTAGAAAGATAGTGTCGAAGATCCGAAGTGTGAAGCAAGCAAAGGTCCCAGAACAAGATCAAGAGATGAAACCATACAACGTAGGTGCTCCCTTCGAACGACTCGCCATTGATGTGGCTGGATCGTTTTTTAATTTTCAATTCTGGAGAACGGAAGGATCCCGAAAAATCTACTCTGCTCGAATTGAGTATATAAGGCGACATATTTTGCTCGGAGAAGTTTTTTTTGGAATATTCAGCTAGTTGAAGTCACTTGAGCAGTTTGAAGAGATCCAAGTGTTTTATTAGTCTGTAGCTGTTGTATTTTATAGCGAATTTAATAAAAACAGTTTACTGTGCTCGGAGTATTATTTCTAAATATCGTAACAATATATTTAAATATATCATTAGTTTAGCGCTAATTGGTGTAATGTGCTCAAAATTATAACTTTTTAGCAAACATCAAAATACCCGCATTTATTATTTGTTTCCAAAAATTTTCATAGTTTAGTTAGTTATAGTTCTTGGGTATTAATTAAAATATAAATGATTTTACGAATAGCAAGCAGTTTGAAAAAATCGATATTGGTATCCTACTGAAAGGCCAAGTACTGTATAAGAGAATCTTCAAATTGACTTGGTTGGAATTTTGCCACTAGCACTAGAATCAGCATCACTATAGCACTAGGAATTATAATTAAGTTAGAAGCTTGCGTTTGTAATATAAGAAGGATACTGCTAAAGCAGTGGTTTGTTTGACGAAATTATTGCTTGCAGTTAAAATGGTGCCAGTAACTAAAAGTGCAGACTTCGTACCGCCAGTGATTCCCAAATTTACGGCAGACCATCCTTTCGTATTTTTTATTCAAACAAAACAACAAGGATCTATCAACTTTTTGTTCAGAGGACAAATGGTGGAGCCGAACTGGTAGCAAAGGCCATTTGCTAATAGTATTCAGTAGCAGTGTCACTGTAAAGCTTTAAATATCACAAGAGTGTAACCCTTTAGTTTTGCTTATATCATTACGTTTTGTGATAATTTTACTAATTACCCCTAACTAATAAAAAGCATTGGAACAATAACTATACATTTTTTAAATATTATTATCCAATCTACAAAAATGCAAAAATCATTGGGAAGTGTTAATAAACTATGCAGAAGAAAACACTGAAATAATAATAGATATAATTATTAATCGTTTCAGTACCTAGTTCAGAAAAGATACTACGTATGTACGACGTATTATGTAGAACGGCGTTCCCATTTATTTTTGAGTCCTGAAAACACATTTTTTATTTGAGAGAGATTTTGAAAATATTCCATAACCATTATAATCGTTTATGAAATTTTTTAATGAAACAACTACTTTTAGTTGATGTAAGTAGCATATAAAAAATATTTTTTATCAAAACTTACGTACGCCACTGTCCAATTCAAATTGCCATATCGCTAGAATATCCGTATGGCTACAAATACGAAACACACTGTATCTATCGAGATAATTAAAGTGATATTAACACTATTGAAATGAGAAAAAAACTAGCTTCCTAACGATACTAAATGTGACGTATCATTCCATTTAAAAAAATTGTCGATGACGTCACTCCACCAATAGCACATCAAAATAATATTTAAATTCACAGAAAGATGCAGAGTAAAATACCGTTCAACATTCATGCGAACTTTTTTCAATAATTCTCATAATAACTGAGAAAAATAATCGGGTCCATACTTTTCACTAACTCTGTATGAAAATGAATCAGTCAATCTTACGGGTCTTTTATTCAGAAGCCTCAAATCATTATTTTGGCGGGTGGATCCATGAATAATATCATATATTGACTTATTTTTATGTACCAATAATGCTGTTTCGTGAATGAAAAATGAAGTGTGAGGATTTTCTTTTATTTGAAATTTTTTTTTCAAGAGACTAGGCCCAACCTTGCAGAGATTTTGAATAGCACGGCTATAAAAACCGATACATGGTGTCAGTTCTAACGAAATTTTGATATTCTGGTAAAAGTGTGAACAGTGTGAGTTTTTGAACAGGCCTAAAGAAATTTTAATGCTTATTTATTTTGTATTTTTGCCTGCACTACTTTGAATTTATTCAGTTTGAGTTTATTTTGACTTTAATTCAAAATGCATGAATTTATTGACTTTTCTCTTCCAGCAATGATGACGGCAACATATAGTTCTTTAAGTATGTACCCACCTCCTGTGACTGAAAAGTTCATTGCAGACCATCCCTTTGTCTTCGGCATTCAAACAAAACAACACGGATCCACCTCCATTTTATTCAAAGGCCATATTTTGGCACCAAAAGTTTAGGATGTCGCATAAGTACAAACAATTATCCTTTCCAGTATTAATTTGCGCTCAGGTTTTCCTCAGATGGAACTTATTTTTATATTATTGTTTTTTATTTGATATTGTATATGAATAAATTATATGAAATAGTGTATGTGATTATTCTTCGTTATCAAAACATTTTTGGATATCAAAATATGAGAACAAATAGTTCGGAAACGGAGTACAGAGTGAGACTCGTTGTATGACCCACTCTAGCACTGCTAAGAGCAAAATTGACATTTCTGAGATTTTTCTATTAAATTTAGTAGGTATTTTCGATTCCATTTAGAACTGTAGCGAAAATAGACTCAACTAATTTAGCTAATTTATTACTCTTCTCAACAAAAATGTATTTAAAACATTAATTTCACAGTCACTGTCGCTACTATGTCTGTGCGATGTCTCGAACTATATTTGCAACTGCAATTCTGCGACTCTGCCAGCCATCTCATGTTGAGCGTCTTATTAACCGACAAGCATATTCCTTTGCCATTCTCAAACTGTCCTATAAGGTGACTTGTTCAGATGGCTCCCGTACATTCTCGATTGGGGATAGAACGATGAGTCATGGGTGTACCGTTAACAAGCGGCTGAGAGTGAAAATCGAAGCCAGGTCCGGCCTCAAGGTTGTTACAATACCCTAGTTTCTTCAATTGAAATCTAGTACCCTCAATTAACATGTTTCATTCCTATATGTGCTTTACTTTGGAATGGGACTCGACAACCACAGAGCTCAAGCAAAACGCGGTGGTTTCCTGTTTCGTGTAGGAACAGTGAGCCCCAATAACGGTGTGAAAGTTGTGTAGAATAACGCCGAAACATGCGATGAACTCAAGCAGATTGGTTTCAACATAAAAAACACAATGAATTTCGAATTTGCCGAAAGTTAGGTGTGTACAAAAAGACTCAAAAAGACTGAAGGTATATTCATACGGTCCATTATCAATTTTCAAAATTATTAAAAAACGATTAATTCTCGAAATTTTGAAGCCCCATTCGGAAACATCAGTGCTCATGAGCATTTTACTACTGAAAGTGCTCAATGATCAGTCCTTGACAGCACTTTTGTTGCGGACACCATAGACATCTTCAAAATAATAAGAATTTCATACTTCTTTCTCTTTCAGCAATGATGATCGCTGTAGCTTGCTGTGCGATAACATTTACGCCTCCTGTGCCCGAGTTTATTGCAGACCATCCATTTGTTTTCGCTATTCAAACTAAACAACAAGAATCCACCAACTTTTTGTTCAAAGGCCATATCTTGAAACCAGAACTGTAGGTCGCTTGCGAAACCACTAATTTTTATTATCGGTCTAACGTGTCTCGCATATATATAACTTATTTTAATATTATACTGTATTCCTAAAAAATTTATGTAAAAGGAAATTTGTAATCTTAAACAATAAATACAGCATATAATTTTTTTTCTGTAGGTGTTTATAGTGGCATCGATTGCTAAGATCATTAGCCACTATGCGTTCTGGGTAGGCTGTGTTACTTACTCCATACGCCACCTTAGGAGCAGCACTGTTAATTTTATCGCAACAGTGAATCGTGCAAGACTCGTCCCAGTCAAGCCACGAGATTTCAGCAATTTCAATAGGTGAAATTAAATTGAAAAAATCCCAACTACGACTGCGGCTCGAACCCGGGACCTTCAGCCCCGAACCCGGACTCCATCCCACTTGCGCCACGCCCCAACGTAGATTATTATAAGCAACCTAATGGGATTTAAAACTTCCTCGCTTGCATGCTGTTCGATTTTGACCTTAGGCCTGTTCATATTACAGCAGAATTTTATAACTGCTATATAGCAGTTGTCATATTCTAGTATTTCTGAAGTAAACACGTGTAGGCAGTATAGTTTTGAGGCCTTTTATTCATGACCATGAGACATGAGATTGTATAGTATGGCCAATACAACATTTGTGCAATGCCAACTAACAAGAAACAAAACTTATCCAACTTTAATGTCAGAAACCAACAGCTGCTTTTAGCACGCTTTGTCTCAGTTGCTTCATCATTATGATTTTTTGTAAACAATTTAACAAATCTTTTCTTTATTTCAGTATTTTATTCAAACCGACTTGAAATTACACAACCTCTTGAAGACTTCATTGCAGACCATCCCTTCTTGATCCTTTTACGAATCGGAAGAGAATTAATTTATGCAGTTTTATTCAAAGGACGCATTAGGTGTCCGTATTATTGATTGTCATTTATGCCTAGATAAAATACCACTATCTAGAAAGTTTATGTAAAACAATTCATAAAGACCGACAAAAATATGTGTGCCCATTTACCTCATTCATAAGAGCTACACCATAATAAAAAATATTCAAACTTTTATAACAATACTAGTGCCACTGGAAAACATACTTACATTCTAGTGCATCAATGCAACTGATTCTTGTAATCTAACAGCAAAACGTTTTTTTATAATGAATCAACCAAATTATCAAAGCAACCGATCAGAAACTCCCAAAACCTTGTGCGAGAAACGTAGCTCTAGGACCGGTGACAGCTGCTGGAATTGGTACCCACGTTGTCGTTTGGGTGAGAATTGAACGTTTTACCATCACATCCCATATATAGCGTAACTATTCAGTAGTTAATACCAATTATTAGTTATAAACGAAGGAATCAAATGGTCAGTACTCTACCTGAAATACACGAGAAGTCTATCTATCTTATGAGGCAGTTTCATGACAATAGCCTTCTCGATGTACCGAGAGTCTGGAAATTGCAAAATGTAAACATAGTCTGAATTCAAATAAGGATCCAATACCATATAGCCTTGTTCAAGTCCATGGTCCAGTAAAGAAATTTAAACTTTCGGTGGTTTTCGGGTTTGTTGGTCGTGTTCTCGAGGTAATTCTTCCTGAAGTTTCGTCTACATTTGCGGTAGGCATTTTCAAAGGCGGTGCGACTTTTGAAACGATGTGTTTTCTGAATCCTTCTTTTATTATGCTCTAGGGGGCGTGACTTCATTAGGTCTTGAATCGATACCTGTCTTTGTTTTGGGTTTTCATTATCATTGCTTGTACAAAAACCCAAAACAAAACCAGGTATCGGAATCAAGGCCTAATGAGGTCACGCCACCTATTAGGATGAGGCACAACAATAAAGGAATCAGCAAAGACACCGAATCAGGAATGAATGAACGTTTCGTCCATTACCTTTGGAAATGTCTACCGCAGATGTCTCATGAATCAAAAACCAAGGCCATTCAATTTTAACTTTGATTTTGGGAATTGCAAATACATACTTGTTTTCTCAACAATTCAGTCAAAATGTTTTTTCAGTATTGATGGCAGTGGGTTATTCAATGCCACCTCCACCTGAAGAATTTTTAGCGAATCATCCTTTCATCATCTTGCTCCAGTCAAACCAACAGAGTTTCAGAACTTTGCTGTTTGAAGGACTCATTGCTGAACCAAAATACTAGGATTCAAAAATACAATTTTGATGAATATCTGCATAAAAAATTATGTCGGAAACAATTGAGGACATCAAACTTGACAACTTGAGCATGTGGAACTTTTAAAATGAATTCATTTTGGTTATAACATTTAATATATTAAATATTTTTAAAATATGATTTGTTTAATTATTTTCGTTTTTCCGAAAACTGTTTTTTGCCTTTCTCAATCACAGCTTTTGAAACTCCTTCACTCACAAATATGGAAACTACTCCTAATTCGCTAATATCTTGTATGTTCCTCATTTCATCATCAAAAAAGATCATTTCATCAAATTCCATTCCGGATTGAGACTTTATACTGAAAAATACGATTGAAAAAGTCAATGAAAAGATTAAAACAATTAGAAATAGCATACTTTATCAAGGAAGCAATTGGTACTTGAAAAAATGAACATACTTGTTAAAATGTGTGACCTTTCTACCGGGAAATATTTCTTTATACTTGAAGTATTTGTCCCAACCAAACAATTGAATCAACTGCCCAGCACCTTTTATTTCTGAAGTTCTAGAAGCAACAGCTAATGTGTAGCCTTCCTCATGCAAGTTCTTGAGAACCTCTGGAACTTGTGGGTAGCACTTAATTTTTGCTCCATGGGAATCTGTGATTACACCGTTGGATCTGTAATAGTATGTCTTCTGGATAAGTGATTCGAGTATATTTATTGAAGTACATACCCCTTTTTGAAAGGGGGCGTCACGTGAGTATCTACCCAAAAAGGCCATAAAGTATAGTCTAAAAATAATAATATAATATTGTATATATGATATTGGTCATGAAAATTTGGTTACCTAGGTCAAAAACGACCAGTTTCAATTTTTCTAAAGCCATTATTTTAGGTTATAAATTATTATAACCTAATATTTTCACAGACTTGTCACGAAATGCTTTGTTGCTAGATCGCTAGATAGCGCTTAGAATTTTGACACGAAACCGTTTGAGCATTGCCTGTCAAATTATATGCTTTATCGTTGCATTCTATTTTCAGTCGAAATGAGTTTTTCAGACATTTTTATTTACGCAGGCATTGCCCTTTTTTGTATAACTCTTTGGGTAAAATTGTTTTCGATTGGAAAGTGATGTGAAAAACTTTTTCTGTGATACTATAGGCGACTGAAATTAAGATCGCAGCGCCAGACCGGTGAAAATCAGAACTAATCCATGGCCATAAGAGGATTGTTTACATTGCTTGGAAATGGTTTTTAAGTTCATTTCCTATTGAGTTTTCAAAGTGTTTGGCTGGTAGTCCATGATTTTTGTATTTTAAAGTGGTTTAGTATTGTGTTTTTAAAAGGTACATGGTGAATGTGAAGTGATTCTGGACTATATATATATATATCTGTTAAACAGTAGAGTTATTCAAATAGATAATTACTGTAGTTTCTTATTGAATTCTCATGATTGAACCTTTTTATAAGTTTATACCTACTTTATTTTCAGTAGTTCCGAGATGAAGCTGAGTATATTGGAATACATGAGGTATCTGGGTGGAACTGAAAATTCTAAATGCATAGTTGAAGGCGAAAATGTTTTGAATGCAGGCCATCATATTTTGGCTGGTCAAATAGATGGAAGTGACGATTACATTCAAGTATATGCCTTGTGTTTGCAGTCTACTGCTCTCAATTCTGATCCTCATGAAATAAAGGGTACATTAAACACCCACAACTCCATAACTGTTAGAAGTATGTTGTGCTCCTGCAAAGCATGAAATAGTGGCAAATGCAAGCATATTTCAGCGTTTCTGGTCAAATGTGTTAGGTAAGAAATTGCTATTCTGAACAACCGTCTTACAGAACTTTTACCATATTTTTATTTTCAGAGAGGATGTTGAATCTTTGGAAAAAATTTCTCCAACAGACATTAAATGTGTGTGGTCCATACAGAAGGCAATTACCATGGACAAATACAAACCTGTACCTGTAGATGATATGCCTTGTTTGAAAGATAAGGTCAAAAAGACAGTAATGGCTGTTGATGAGGATGGAATACTCAATTTTTTTTGTCAAAGCCTTCCCAATTCTGCTATAGCCAAGCATAGGTGAGTTTATTTATTCATTTATTTATTAACAGGCCGGGCCCAATCAATAAATATGTTTTTAGAAAGGTGTATGATACATGAATACTTGTAACTACGATTCTCCAATTTGGCATTGACGGCTGATTTATAATATTATATATTACTCAGGCAGGGTAGACGGGAAGAATGTGATGATGGAGCAAGCACATCTCTAGACACTTCAGATTCTCATCAAAATAACTACAATGAAGCAATTCTCAACCACGCCTGTCAGTATGATGTATTTAGCATCAGTAGAAATAGAAGAACAGAAAACTTGTTGTTCAGAACTGTTTTCCAATATTTTTCCAGAAGATGATGGACAGATTGCTATAAATGTTCAACATTCAACTGACTGGACAAAACAAAGAAAATATAGAGCGACGGGAAGTAGGTACTATGAATTATTCACATATTCCAAAAATGAATGGGATACTAAAACCCTGAAGTATTTTTATCCAAAACAATTGACTAATAAATATGTGAAGCATGGTTTGAAGTGGGAGCATCGTGCCCGAGATGTATTCCAGAAGAGTACAGGGGCAGATATTATTGAGTGTGGGTTGGTGACTTCCCATTCAAATAGATGGATCGGGTATTCTCCTGATGGGGTAATATTTTTACAAGGAAATCCAGCGTACCTTCTAGAAATAAAATGTTCTTTCGAAGGTAGAGTATTGAAACTATTTAACCTATGATGATAAATATTCATATTTATGATTCAGAAAATACATTTCGTCAATTTTCAGGAAGTACCAAGACTATCACAGAAGCTCTACAAAAAATAAATTACGTAATTCAAGAGGATGGAGAATTCAAATTGAAAAAACGCTATAAGTATTATGGACAAATACAAATGGGAATGGCGGTACTTAATTTGTCCAAGACATTTTTTGTTATACATGCTTCCTTCGATGATAGTATTTTGGTGATGGAAATAGAATATGATGATGGATTTTCAAGGAATATGTTATCTGTAATTAAAAAAAACTATTTTAACAAAATGTTACATGTTCTTTGTAAAAACCAAAGTTAATAAATGTATAAACGATGATTATTGCAGTTCATTATGGATGTTGGCCAAATAGTTGTTGCAATTGTCCTATCAAATTGCTAAATCTACTGTTTGATCCAATAACCTACAGAAACACTCAGTTAGTAATAATATACTGGTAAAAATATATGTATATATATATATTTCATGAATTTTTAGTAAAATATAATTTACTATTTACATAAATGATATAAATGAAGAAATGAGGAACATTCTCAATTTCCAAAAAATCAAGATATAAATGAAATAATGCCTTGGGTGTTACATAACCAAAAGAAGAAACAAATTATTTTTCTAAGAATCTACCATCTGCTAAAATTGGAGAAGATAAGTTTGTTACTGCACTTATAATAACAACTATGTCTTCAATCAGAGGAACCAGATTCCAGTTCAATTTTCCAGAAAGTACATTAAAAATTTTCAGTCTTTGGTTAGACCTTTCAATATGTACTCTGGCAGAAGCAATTTTGGCATTCAAAATAGCCTGTTTTGCAGAAAGTTGTTTCTGCTTTTTGAGAAATGGTGGCCTGATTAATTTTATTTCATTCATTTCACATATATCTTCAATGCGGAAACCCTTGTCCACCATAACAGCATCTCTGCCAGGGTCTAATAAAGAAATTATGTTACTTTTTTCGAAAATTACTTTATCAGAGGCCCTACCACCATATGGTTTGCTCAGAAATGTAATTAGACCACCTGGTGACACTCCTGTCATAAATTTCACAGTCATATGTGATTTATATTGGGAGTAAAACCGTATTCTACAGCACAAACATTTGGGAGACTGTACAAAAATTTCTGTGCAATCCAAAACTACTCTTACATTTTGAAATTCATCAAAACACTTGGGCATATTTTGAATTATTTCAGTTTTGCTAGGGAAATGTATGAGTGGTCTCAGAACTGAAGATAACATTGGTATCATTTCAAATATACAATTTACATGTTTCTGGAGAGATATTGTAAAGAGCACCTAGGGTAACATAGGTGAGGCTCATCTTGAGTTTTGTTAGTACCAACATAACCCTTTGTCGAGAAGTTAGACGGTGAACTCTCTTATCTTTATGATATGTCTCAAACACTTTCACAACGGAGTCAAATATTTTGAAGTTATTTACACCAGTAAAACTTTTCAGTTTGTCGTCTGTCACAAGCAGTTCACATAGAGTAAAAACTTTCGGCGTATTCACTTGAATTTCAGCATCCCTGAATTTGGGGCTATGTAGACGTGGAGATTCCATTAATGTCAGCATTGTTTCAGCAGCATCCCTGTCAGCTTGATTCTCTTCATCCATATGCTCACAAAGCACATTTTTTTGAATTGAATCTCCTTCATTGACCAAGGTTTCTAACTTGCTAGCAGTGTTTCTTACTGATAACCTAGTATCTCTTGAAGATGGCCCAGCCTCACATTCAGGAACATTTGGAAGTTTTTTCGTGGGCACAGAATTTGACTTCAAAATTCTACGTTGTCGGTTAACTGAAAATTGCATATCATCAGTTGAAATAATTATAGTTATACATGGTGGAGATGTTTTTTATTTTGTTGTTTATGTTTACATTATAAATGCTATTAAAGTTTCCAGTGAATAAAATAGTTAACTTACCCTTGGGAAAGTAATCACTCTCAGTAAAGTGTAAAGAACACACTCTCATATGTTCAGACACTTTTTTTCCAATTTTCAAGTTGTTTATCCACACCTTTCTTCTGTCCACCAATTCATTGTTTCCTAACTTTGTTTGGATGATAACTCTGGATTTTCCTGCCTTTGGAAACGTATGGAAGCTATATTCTGGATTTTTTTTAGCCCAAGATGAACAGTTAGGTACGCAACAATAATGATTCATATTTTCTACTATAATAAACGCTCTTAAACAAATATCAAACAACAAAATCTCACATGAAACACAGGTAAACTAATGTAAACAAAACATTCTATGGCCCATACGATAGTTATATTTGTCAACGGTAGGGGGCGTACTGCATGTCTACGTTCGCCTATAGATGATATCTTTTTAAAAGGGGAAGTAAGGATATACGCCTAGTAAATAATGAAACTTTCAACTTAATTCTACTGTCGCTATTTCAAGAACTGGTTCTGAGACTATGAAATTTCGAGAAGATCACTAAACTCGTACAGAAACAGTTTATGGTAAGAAAAACCTATTTTACATTATATCAGTTCAACTAAACAATTATAGATGGCGCTCCCTTTGTGCAGAATGGGGAACAGGCAAGATTTTGATTTTTTGGATTTTCTGCATCAGTTCGACCCTCGAAAATAATATTTGAAGAAAATTAAATCCCATTTTATTACCGAAATTTCAGCCTTTTGAATTAAACAATTTTATTCCTTGACGTCGAATAACCCCGCTTCCCGCTTATAAGTATCACCCACGAATTCGAACAAATTTCGAAGTGTGCCGGAAAGAATGAATAAAATGAATAATTTCGACTACCCAAGTCGAAATTCTCTTCTCTCACTTATCTATCCCAGAAAGTGGAAAATTTGAAGCAAATATCTGTAATTCAATATTCTTATGTGGGGATCAGCAAACATCTCAAACTATTATATTTCAGTAACGAAAAATGTCATCACAATATATTTACATATTTACTTTACGGATAGCGTGGAAATAGACACTGTTGTTTTCGGTCTTTTATTCATCGAGTTATTTTTTTAATTTTTTTTCAGTAGATTTTTTGTCTCAAGCCTTTCACAAAAAACGTACATTCTGTACATTGTGTATACTTTTATTCACTAGTTCGCCGTTTGTTTCATTTTTCATTAGCGACTTTGAAAATTTTGAACTGATTAGAGTAGCCAGTATACAGACTTAACATGGGCGATGTAACGTTAGAATGGATTTCCCACAACAAGACTCTATCAGAAGACCTCTTTAACTATTATAAAAATGAAGAAATGGTTGACACAACGGTCTGTTTTGAAGATGGCAAAATAAAAGCGCATAGGATGGTTCTCTCTGCGAGCAGCACCAAACTCGAAAATGTTTTCAAGATCGATGAAGGTACTGGACACGTGTACTTTACCAATATTTTGAAGGAATCCATGAAATATGTTATTGAATTTATGTACCGAGGACGAGTCGTAGTACCATCACAGTCCTTACGTGGTGTACTAGAAGCAGCGGAATATTTCCAAGTGAAAGGATTCGAACAAGCTAATGGATCTTATAATCCAACAAAACACGTGAGTACTTTTGAAAACAATCCTTGCGAATTAACAAGTATTTGTTTCAAAAGGAAGGCTGTATTCCTAATGGCAGGCATGGACGATATCGCTCCCGCCAGAGAGCGCTAGTGTGAGTGGAGGTCATGAGTGACAGTAATAACAAGTAATAAATATACAATAACACTTTAATTAGTTGCTGTTACGGCCCTATAAGTGTAAAAAGCCACATTTATGAATTGAAAAAAGGAAAAGCAAAAACTTCCAGCCGTAAAGAACAGTTGATACGAAAATGAGTGGATGGAATCGGTGCATAAACGTCAATTTGTAGGTTAACTTGTCTATATTTGGTAAAATTTATTTACTGGCTATGAATCTTATTCTTTCAGATTACTCGATTATGATAGGAATATACTTTTCATGTCCGTTATGCAACTATTCCAATCTGACCTCCACTAACAATTGCGCCATCTACGTTAAGCTTGCCAGAATACATGCCATTGACATTGTTAATTTGTCATGTATCCATTTATTGTAGGATAAACCTATGGAACCCTGATCTATCAAGTTGGTGATGTAAGAATGTCGCTGCATGCAACTGTAATAATATAATGGTATGATTCCATTGTCGCACCAGTTTTGTCAAAACTACCCATCTTCGTAATAAAAAATTGCTTCCTCATCAACCTATCTAGTATTATGTGTACATTATTTATATAAATAAGTATAGGCCATGAATGTTATATATTATACGTTATAATGAGTCAATAAAGTTTTGTTTTTGAACACTCGATCGTGTCAAAGAGACGTTTTTGTTTCAATTTCCGCTGAAATTGTTTCAAAAATAAATTGACGGATGACCCGTTGAATGTGGTAGTGTTCATCCTTCAAGCTCGATTTCTCATTTTTCATGTTTTACAAATATTTCTGAAATTTTGTTTGCAGTGATCTATAAAACTGTAAAAACGGCATATATGATGAATCTACGAAGGTGCAAAAACACATGGGTTGTTTTTTATAAGGTAAGGTACAAACAACTTTTTTCGGTAGTTGAATCGAAATGAGTTAGAATTATACAGTTAACTTTAATGCAATCATGGTTTAATAATACATTATTGCTAAGATTATTTATAATATATACGTACAGAACATAAAATTCCAGGTATCAATATATACAATTAAAAACTATATCTACCGTTCTGAATTTGAATCATACCAAAACCCAAAACAAACGTAGTGAATGAGGGTACTGGAACAGGAATCGCCTCTACACTTGGAATTTTCCTTAAAGTTGTATACTGATCGACAAGCATAAGGATGCCTCTAAGATGCGCAAACGATAGAAAGCGTGAGTAGATGTGCGACAAAGATCGACTACTGTGTACGACTGGTGGAATAAGGCAGAGCGATTGAGCTCCTGCCCCACTCCAGGGTTTTGTCTACTGCGCAACCAATTCTCGGAGGCATCCTTACGCTTGTCGATCAGTATTTCTTATCGCCATCATCCTCAAATTAGGAACAAACAGTGAATTGTGTCTATGTCTCTGAAACATTTTTCATTTTGAGTTGCTTTCCAACTGCACAGGGGTAGCACCGAGTAACTCCGATGGCTTCAGAAGTAATCTGATAGACCACGAAAAATCATGATCCGATTAAACTCGTTTATAAAGTCAGGTGAAGTTCAGTTCAGAGGTAAAAACTTCTACTGAGTACGACTCCTTATTTCAACGGCGCATCTACGTCAAGTCCCTCTCTCTCTCTCTATATATATATATTTATGGTCCCATGCGTCCAATTTAGACTTCATATCGGCGACCCTTATGAACCAATCAGAGCGAAGCAAGCAGATGTTGATTTATAACACGTGATCACCGAGCTAGCTGAGTGAATAATGTCAACAAATGATTCTTGGGCTAGAACATTACGGGCATGTTTTTATATTAACCAAATTGGTGTGGTGGATAGCAAACTCACCCTTTGATTTGTCAATTTGAAATTTAAAGTGTTACTATTGGTCGAATGGAATCCACCACACCAATTTGGTGAGTATAAAAACATGCCCTACCTGTTACTTTGCTAAGGTAGCGATTGTACTTGGTCTCAGCTGTAATTTACCGAACACCGAGTAGATACATAGCTGTCAGATATGTATAAACCGAACGCGCCTTGTGGCTGATTTACATTCCTGTGTGCATAGGTCACAGTAACAAGTTCTGTGCTCTGTGCCTGTGGGCTGGTTATTATGTCAGTTGTCATCATCATAATATAACCTCTAAATCTGCACGCTAATATCTAAATATTTAAACCTTATTTTGATTTTAATTAATTTCTTTTATTTTTTCAAAAAGTTCCTTCAAAAAAATGCCGAAAGTTAAACCTGAGAAAAAGAAAAAATCTCTAAATGGGATTGTTAAGCAAGGTATTAACAAATATATATTGTTTTTACAATATTTTGTAAAAGTAATTTTTTCCAGGAATAATGTTCAACAAAGATTTTGGCCAGCACATACTGAAGAACCCTATGATTATAACGGCTATGTTAGACAAATCTGGTCTGCGGCCAACAGATGTGGTTCTTGAAATAGGTCCAGGAACTGGTAATATGACCGTAAAATTACTGGAGCAAGTGAAGAGTGTAATCGCATGTGAAATAGATACTAGACTGGTGGCTGAATTACAGAAAAGAGTTCAAGGAACACCTGGCCAACAGAAACTCCAAATACTCGTCGGAGATGTACTGAAAAAGGACCTTCCTTTCTTTGATATATGTGTTGCAAATATTCCTTATCAGATTTCCTCCCCTCTAGTTTTCAAACTGTTATTACACCGGCCATTTTTTCGTTGTGCTGTGCTCATGTTCCAACAGGAATTTGCTCAAAGACTTGTTGCTAAACCTGGTGATAAATTGTACTGCAGGCTGTCGGTCAACACACAGCTTCTTGCTAGGGTTGACATGCTGATGAAGGCAAGTGTGATAATAAATAATAATAAAAAATTAAGGCTTTTATTGACATGATATTCTTCATAATTTCACTTCCTCAATATATTACTTTCCCACTCAACCCTTCTACCAAATAACGCCAAGTATAGTTATTGAACTGTTTTTAGGTTGGAAAAAATAATTTCAGGCCTCCTCCGAAAGTAGAATCTTCTGTAGTACGGATAGAACCAAGAAATCCACCCCCTCCAATCAACTACACAGAATGGGATGGTTTGACAAGAATAGTTTTCACACGTAAAAACAAAACATTAGGCAGTGCTTTTAAGCAGACCTCTGTGCTGGCTACTCTGGAAAAAAACTACAAATTGCATTGCAGTCTTCACAATAAGGTTAGTACTATAATGTTTTGAAAAAACTTCTCAAGTGGTTCTTTGAAAAGTTATTGATTAACTTTTTTTCAATACAATTTCAGGAAATCCTGCCAGAATTCAATATCAAACAAAAAATAGAAGATATTTTGGAAAAGGTAGATGCTGACCAAAAAAGAGCCAGAACAATGGATACAGATGATTTTTTGATGTAAGTATGACTGAAAATACCAGAAATTTATAGTAGTTTTTTAGTAATAGTGAATAGAACCAAGAAACCTTTAACATAAGGCTGTTGCCAACTACTGCCCTACTTTGACTGTAGAATTATACATGTTGGATTCTTGGCAATGCTTCTGAAAGAACTGCATTGGTTTTCTTCATAAATCTCATAGCCACACTTACCCATATTTTGAGAAATTTATTATTATAAAATAATAAGGAAGACAAGAAATACTTCATTTTTGAATTCAACTGTTTTGCATCCTGGGCTGGTTTTGCTTTCAGCTTTCAGATCAAAATACTCTGTTTTTGAGTCTAAACACTTTCTCCAAATATATTGATAGTGAATAATTTGATGTCTTAAATAAGTACTTTGCTCTTAGTAATAAATAGTCCAATGAATGCACTCAGGTCCTAATAGAAAACTCGTTTTGGAAATACATTGCCTTTCTAACAAATAACTTCATTACTAGGCCCTTCTTTTTTTCTTGTGTCTAAATTTTTCTTTTTTTTTCGTAAATATTTTTAGGCCATAATTCAAATTTGTAAGCCACTACTTCATGATACCAATTCATCTTAAGAATTGTCGATAAAAAAGAAGAGATTTTATTGATTGTATATTTATGTCATATCAGTGTCTAGAATTGAAGATTTATACACCTTTATCGGTTTTTATTGAAATTGAAATATCTCCAAAACGATTTGAATAGTTATAAAAAGAATAACACTTTGAAAAACTGGAAGTTGTTTAAATTAAAATTATCCTAAAAAGAAAGTGACTAGCAATTACAAAAGTCTCATTTTCTCCGAACATTTTCAACGAAGAGATTTTGGATTTTTGAGTATTATTTTGGCAATCCAGCAAATAGACAATTATTTATAGATTTAACAACTTCTATCACACCTATCATCCCACTTTCTGAGATGTTGGCCTACGTTGTATAGAATAAACCAATGTTTTCAGCAAAGCGGTCAAAAGTCTTGAAATCCTGCTTAAAATACTAATAAATACTTAATGCATTTATTCATTTTGAAATGAATCGAATTAAAAATTTTACGAGTTGGGGATGTAGAAAAAATACAATAAAACTAATGATAATATAATGATGAATATCCATTGTTTTTTACAGGGTATTACATGCATTCAACAGTGAAGGGATACACTTCTCTTGAACCTGACTTAGTTATATACAAAAAATGTTATATGTACATTAAAATATTTTGTTTGATAAAATATAATATCTTTGGAATTCGCATATCCTGTAAGTTTGAATAGCCCTGTAACATAAAATAAATTATCAGTGCCTAATAATGTAAAAATTGATTGGGTAATTCAGTACAGAAAGCAATGACTGCCCCCTACGACCGTTGAATTATATCTGCTAGAGTCTTGGAAAATTTGTTACATTCATTACTAGGAATCGCACGTTAAAAGGTAAGACCTCGTTAATCCTTAGTTCGCACAAGTTTCGACTTGTGAGGGCTGTCGTTTGTAGGGGGATGACAGCTGGTTAACGGAAAAAACAATTTTAAACAATTATAATAATAACACCCTCATAAACTCTTGTAGAGTGTGTCCAAGGGCTTACCATGCTGAATTCAATTTTAGCATATTTCAAAACTAATTGAGCTATAAGTTTGTTTTAATAATAAAGTATATTGTGACTTTGAGGATGGCTATTATTATTATTTGCTGTGGTATGATCTGCTGTTGAGCACTGTTCATTTCCTATGGAAATTAACAGTGCTGTTTCTAAGGTGGCTTGTATACATAGTTATTGAAAAACAGCCTCACAAAAAAAGGTTGAAGTTAGGTAAATGACTTATTGAACACATAATATTGGCCCATTCCACCAAACATTGTTTTATTGAGAGCCCTATATGATTTTCAATCTTCAGCCTTTGACAACTATTGCAGAATTGAAATGAAATAAATTCGGGTTCAAATTCATTCATTTGGTTGGAAATATTGCTGCTATCATTTTATTTTGTTTATCAATCAACCCCAGAAACTCACCATTTGCTTCATATCCAACTTCAATCAGTTCTTCAATGATTTTTTCATCTGTTTTGACAAACTCCTTGCTGTCAAACTGGAGACAACCCTGGTTGTGCCCTAGAGATAAACAAAAAAAATTATTTAGTAAATTTCGAGTGTACCAAGTTTACTATCCTGATAATCAAGATAAACAAAAACAGGGCAAAAAGTATAGAATAAAAATAAATTCGCGGCATATTCAAAAGAGAGTCACAATGTTAAAAACATGTAAACACAGAGAACAGAGAATATTGCAAGAGTTTTCAGGAAAAACAATGTAGAAGTAGCATTCAGACCGCATGCCAAGATATCTAATTTCCTTTTTAATTCCAAAGATAGAGTAGATAAAATGCAAAAATCTGGAGTTTATAAAGAGTGTAACAGTGTGAAAATGCGGACGTAGTTTTTCAAAAAGATACGTTGAACATGAAACGTCCTTCAGACTGGAAAAAAGTAATTCAACATTTTCAAATCATTCCTTAGATTGCAATCACCAGTTCCCGAATCCAAAAGATACCGAAATTTTGCATTATGCAAACAAAGGGTTGAAACTGAATTTTTTGGAATCTTTAGAAATTCATAAGAACAAAAACTGTAGATGTAACCTACTTAATGACCAATTAGATTTGGTATTTTCGCCAGTTTTCAACTTATCTCGTCCTCATTGTCAGATATAAAAATAAAATTCAGGTATTAATCCATAACAGGTCAATTTTAATTTTGTTGTGAAATTTATGTAATTATTTATTTTTATTTATTTATTAGGTAATGTTTTTAGGTATAGGTACTTCAAAATTAGGTGTTTAAAATAGTTGTTTGAGAATGTCCATATAGGACGAAACTGCAGTAACAAAGTGGTATAAAAACATAGAAATTTTCTTTTCTTTTTCTTATGATGATCTCCTACACCGTGGTAACGGCTACATCCATTAATTTATTCAATATGAACCAGTTATAATAGTACGTACTTGATCCTTTTCAAATTTCCTCATCAGTTCCTTGACACAAACTGTTTTTTCATCGTCGTCGATAGCAGGCTCTCGATGTTCTTCAATATGTTTTCGTCTCGAAGCTATTGGTTTCGACTGCGAACTCTCGATTTGATCTAAAACGTTGTGTACAATTTTTTTCTTCGCGATTTCGCTGATTTCCTGGTCAGGAGTGATTACGTTCCGATCATGTCTTACTTCTGCGGGTTCATTGGAAGATTTCCTTTTTTCGATGGTCAAATTATCGAGATAGACGTCCTCTGCTGCCGCATTGCTTTTCATTCTTGCTGAAAAATATTAATATCAAATAATGAGTTCTCATTACAATAGGGGTCCGAAACTATGAAACTAGTGGATGGATGATCTGAGATACAATAAAATATGTAAGTGAATGTAGTGTAAATATGAAATCCGAGTTTTACTCGACTTGTTTATGAAACAATGAATTTTCTCTACTGTACAATACTTAATCAGAATGTATTATACACACTAACCTTCGGTAAAAAAGTCTCCAAATGTCAACGAAAATCGCATCAAAATCTGTAGCGAGGTTTAGAATAACTAAGCGGAGAAACAGACGCGTAACAGAAAATGGTCAGACCGGAATGTTTTTCAGAGACGAAATATTTATTTTTATAGTTGAAGCCGAAGGGCAAAAACTAAGTACCTACTGATTCATAAGAGTTGTTTGACTACTTACTTATTCTTGTATTGATGCTATTGACTCTGCTGGAATCATCCGATAGAATATTCTCGAAGCTGGCCCGTTCATTGGTTCTTCCGTTATCGGGGATAAAGTCCCTGTTAGACAACGCATAATTTCGAACATTCTGCTGTTGGTAGATTTTCGATATTAAAGTATTATCCCTCTTCTTCGGCGGTTGCTCGTAATCTTCTGATGACAGTAAATCCTCGTAGGAACTGAACACGTTCGGCTTCAGATTCTTGCTGCGCTCCAAATTCATAGTACTTGGTTCGTATAAAAGGTCTTCCGAACTAGAGGAAAATATTGAGCTACTCAGTCGGTGGTTCCATACTTCGGCTACTTGAGTTTCTCTTGGTACTTCTTCGGAAGCTTTTGACGGTGCTAGATCCTCTTCGGAACTGTAGATGGTGAATTTTCTAGTCAGATTCATTGACGCACCGTCGTCTGAGTTATATAGGGCATTTTTGTCGTTGTACCTATCCTGCAATTTGAAAAGATCATTGTGTGTGTGTAATAGTGTAAGTCTGGAGAAGGTTTTGGTTTTCCTGGATATCTTGCAGTAAATGTATCACGCTTGAAAACCTCATTAAAGTTGTAACGAATTCTTATAAAAAAAAGAAAAAAGTCATCGATCTAGCAAAGTACATCGACTTTCGGAATTCGATATCATTTTTTTTCGCATTCCACAACGATAACAGCGAGTCTCGGGTGCCCGATAGATATTTTACAGCAGACACTCAGAAGGAGCCCGCGCACCTATCCCCAGTCATAGCTGGAGAATAGTAGGGAGGTCTTGGTGGGGAGAACCAGTCGAACAGGTATCACGGAAGACAGACGAGAGTCATTGAAGTCCGATCGCTTGAATAAGTTAGAGGTGCCTTGAAAATTTCTAATACTTTCGGTGCTTTTTGCCGTGACCCGAACTGATAGTGATACCGATTCACTCCGACGTACTAGACATATATTTTCGTGTGATGGATGATGCTTGGTATTAAGAGATACGTTATTAAACAAAACTAGTACCACCAAACATCCCGTTTCAATCTACTGCAATATTATTTCAAAACCCGTTTATTTTTACATTTTGATAACGACTCGACATTGATATATATGTTATTGCAACGAAGCTATCTGAGTCGAGCGTTTCGGTTGTTTTCATCCTCAGACACCGTAAATACGTCTATTCCGTGTTGAACAACAATACCGTTACAATTCCGTTTATTTTCGCATCCTATAAATCGTTTCCGATTGTTTTACATACACTCATGAATAATACTATACAATATATTGTCAGTATTTAATGTCCCTATATCTAGGAGGTATGCTATGACTGTGAAGCTACTAGAATAGAGCAGCCCGTTTTTCTTCCCTTTATTATACCGCTTTTCATTTTTGCTCAGAGAGAGCATCCGTTTCTTTTCTATATCACAGTAGGAGAGTATCCATTGTGTTTCAGTTGTCGGTTTTATTTCCCCGACATTACCCGAAACCAGTATTTGATTCCCGACCGGACTTTTCGTTTCTTTTCGTTCGAGTACACTGAGAGGCCTGTGTAGACCCTACACGAGAAGAGTAGTAAGAAGAGATCCAGCACTATTATAATTGTTGATAATTGAAATTAATTAATTACATGGTACTATTTATTCGTAAGCTAGAATTGTCTTTATAGGAAATATATTTTTTTTATTATTGTGAATATTCAGTTTATTATTTTATTACCTGGCTAAGAGGTAGAGAAAGAAAGAAACATGAACCCCTGGACGTACTCAACTGCGCTAGAGCTAATCCCGCAGCGAAAAACGTCACAAAGTTGCCATAAATCACTAATACATTAACGAAATCTTGATCATTGTAATACTCAACACTATATAACCATATTTACACTAGTAACTACAGACAAATATTAACCAAAACTGAAGGATGAATTGTAGCAATATGAAAGGTTAGGTTTAGGTTAGGTTTGAACATGATTGGACTCATATCAGGCCCTCCGCTGCGGCCAATGGCCTATTGTGGCTCACCCTATGGTTATTTCTTCCAGTATATCCAATCTCTTAACGAAATTCAGGAGTACATTGCGAGAACAATTTACCAGGTTCTCTGGCCTTACTGTTGTATTGCCAAATGTTGAAAATCTGGTTCTGTCCGCTGCGGGGCATGTACATAAAATGTGTTTAGCCGTTTCATCCTCCTCCATGGATAGACGGCACTTTGCATTTTGTGCAAGTCCGATTTTATGCATGTGGTGTTTCAGTTTGCAGTGACCAGTGTGCAAACCTACTATCACTCTGAGATGTGCTCTACTAAGTTCTAGCAGTTTGTCGGAGTCCTGTTATTTCCTTCCTTAAATGCTTTGGAATGGGCTAGGCCCGGTAGACTACGCCATTACTCGAGTCTTATTGTATGCCCAGGATGTTATAACATTCTTGGCAGTGCTATGTGCTATACGGATTACCGGTTCTGGCCCAGTGAACGTTATTTCGGCCCCCCATTTTGCAAGGGCGTCCGCTATTTCGTTCCCTTCTAGGCCCGTGTGACCTGGTATCCAGACTAGGTTAACGTTGTTGCGTTGTGCCAGTCGGTTTAAGGTTTCTCTGCAGTTCCATACTGCTCTGGATTTAAAGCAGTTGGATTCAAGCGCTGCTTGACTCTTCTGAAAATATTTTTATTGTTTTTTGTGTGTGGTGTCCATTTTTCAGCTCCCTTGCACACATATCAATGGCATATGTCTCTGCTTGGAATACCGTAGCTAATTTACCTATACTGAATGAGCGTTTCAATACTGGGTTCATCCCGTATATTCCGGCTCCGACGCCTTCGGTAAACCAACGTTCATTTGCCCTACATAGGTCTGTTTCATTCTGAACCCAGTCTTCTCTTTCAGGGTGTAGGGCGTGTGAAGGTTGATAGTTTTGGGCATGATGTCTGAGGGCAATCCTAGAATGCTGTGAGCTACTATGCCCACCAGCATGCTGCTGCTTCTCATGACCACTACCTGTGGTAGACTAATGGCCGCTTGGTGGAGTCTGTATGTTGCCTATCTTGCCTCTCTCTCCAGAACTATGTGAAGAGGAAGTAATCCGAGAAGGGCTTCCATTGCCGCCGTTGGCGTGGAGCGAATGGTCCCAGTAATCGCCAGACATGCTTGTCTCTGTAGTCCGTTAAGTTTAGCCTGGGCCATTTTTTGTTGGCCCTTGCACCACCAGACTACAGAGCCATACGTCATTATTGGTCGTATGACGGTCACGTACAGCCAGTATACTTGTTTTGGTGACATTCCCCATGTTTTGTCACATATTCTGCGGCATGTCCATAATGATAGTCTAGCCTTTCGGATAGTCTTTTCCAGATGCGAGTTCCAATTTATCTTTTTATCTAGGGTTATTCTCAGATATTTTGCTTTACTCTCAAAAGGAATTGCACCATTGATGGAAGGAGGTATTAAATGTTCCAGCTTCCTCTTTCTGGTAAACGGCGTTACTATGACCATTTTGTGAGGATTAATAGACATTTCCTCCCTCCCACACCATTTATATATGGTGTCCAATATATCCTGAAGGGCGTAGGAGATCGTCTCTTCGGATTGATCGCGTATTACCAGGACCAGATCGTCAGCATATGCTTGCAGATCAACCACCCATAGCGAGATAATGGTCAGCAGATCATCCACCAGCAGTGACCATAGCAGAGGAAAGAGAACCCCTCCTGAGGGCAGCCCCTGGCTGGTTTGGAGTAGAACCCAAAAAACGTCTGACATAAATTTAAAACATTTTCTTTTTGATTTCTCGTAAAGTGAGAGGGCTATCGTAAAACGGCTTTGTTAATAAAATGCTACAAAACTAGGTTAGATGAGGCTTCATATTCTGAGCAAATTAGTCTTTTTGAGCTCTGAAAACGGTGCTAATCGTCTTGAAATGCGAAGAGGAATATTTACCATTGTAGAGAGGGGAAGAGAAAACTTTTAGAGGTTATGAATGTTGGACACACCCAGTATCTTCTTACCTGTAAAATGATTTCTGGCACACTCATTTGAGTTCTGAAAGTAGTAGCCTCCGTTTCAACTGGTATTTTGCTCCTACTGGACAAAGCGAAATTATGAACTCGCAAATCCTGATAAATTTTGGAAATCAACGTGTTGTCCTTCCTCTTTGTCAGTACCGTGGGAGGTGCTGACATAGAAATGTCGAGCAGATCCGACTCACTTTGGGTCCTCTTCAGCGTTTTGGGGTCTGCTTTCTTAGCGAGTGTAGTAGTGTTGGTAGCGTTTAGTTTCAGAAATCTAGGCCTTTCATTTTGAGTTTCTCGAGTTGTGTTGTTGTGCTTGTCTTCTTCGTCAGGGTGATTCCCGTTCTCATCGGGTTTTTCTTTGGATTTTTTGTAAACTTGCGATTTTTCAACGTCGTAGAAATTGACATAGCTCAAGTCGCTGTCGCTCGTGGTATATTCCCCCGTTATCGATTGGGAATGTCCAGTTGACTGATACACGATTGGCCGGTTGTGGGAATCAGGTTCGTCGCTATCACATACTATTACAGGAATGGCAGTATGTATGTCTTCATTTCCTTCATTTTTCGCTCGTGGTGGAGGCCAATTAGAGTTAATTTTTTTCGGAAGCTGGTTTTTCTTGAAGATGTCCCCGATGATTTCCTCGTCGTAAGCAGGAAAACCGGCTAACGTGGACTCATCTTTTACCTGTCGAGAAGAGAGTGTTTCATTAGATCATTTGAGCTCTTAGAGTGAGTAGATTTGATATCTTCTGGAACAGTATAATCACAGATACTATTCCAATGTCGGTCCGTATTGACCCGTCTTTAAATCGGATCAGTCCTTTGAGAACGTATTCTGGCATTCTACCTTTACATTTTCCGTAATCCTTTATGGTGACTTTGATGAGTTTATCAAAATAGTACTGTGGTTCCATGAAGTGTGAATGGAATTCGAAGACAGGATCTAATTAATACAAGTCTTTTGATATCCTTGTTGAACGATCCATAATGCTTTCCTTTTAGTTCATTTAAAATAAGCAACCACTTCAATCTTCAAAACAATTCTGCAATACTGAGGTTCAAAATAAATTCCATTGCTAATTACCAAACATGCCAGCCTTGAGCTCGTTGAGCTACAGAGGCGGCATGTGTTGAAAGTCAAACACACCACCTTAGTATAATTCCAATCCTCTCCAAACTGCCTTTAGTAATGCTGAGAGCTGTAAGGTTCGATAGAAATTGTTGATGATCCACACCAAGGTGGATATCAGCAAATGAGCCCTTTCGAAGCTGATGAGCAACTTCGAGAAGGTTCATGAAACTATGAAAAGGCTCTCTGGAAACAAGGCGCCTGGAATAGATGGCATAGGGGCAAACTTACTCAGGAATCTTTCAAGGAAGTCCATAGTTCAACTGATATACATAGTCAATGGCATAATTGAGTTGAGTGGCAGTATTACCCACTGCTCCTGAAGCAAGCGGAGATTATCCCTATCCTTAAACTAGGCTACTCTGAAGCAAGAGTATAGAGCTACCGCCTGATCTCTCTGTTTGTTGATCACCGTCGCCAAGCTGGTGGATAGAATCCTAGTCAACCTGGCGGACCAGTTCGGCTATCGGAGAAGACACTCCACGTCCTCCCAGGTGGCTAGAGTTGTCCACGAGGTAAGGAGGAGTTCCAGCTAGGGCTTAATACAGTTATGGTCGTTGTACATCAAAAAAGCCATCGATTCAATGGACGGAGGGCATGGTCATACCTGGTCAACAGGGCTTTCCTGGTGATAGTCAATACCTGCACTGCGATGAGGTCAGTTGGAGCACGAGTGCCGTAGGGATCTAATTTGGTTCCGCTCTTGTACCCACTCCTTACGGATGACTTTCCAGACGAGCACGGGTGTCTTCGCAAATGACACGGCAATATTGCCAGAGCCTTTCACTTTAGACAGGGTGTTACTTAATTGAATGACAATATTAATAATCTGTGCATGATTTTAAAACAAGATATTCATATAAACTTACAACATTTTGATTTTATTTTTAAATATAGGAAGACGAAGATTTGTTTTTTTCAATAAGACATTTTTACAAAACTTGATGGTAACGTCGCCTTTAATTACTGATTTTTTCAAAATATATAATGTTTTATTGATAAATATTTCTTGAATTTTTTTGTATCTCGAACTGTTTTTCAGTAGAATATACTGAAAGTGTAGTTACATAATGAAGCCTACTTCTGAATAAATTAGTTTTTGATTTCATTTCAAAATTAATAACAATTTTGATTAAATATAAATTATAAGTTGTTGAAAATGCCTTCCACCTCTGAGGATACATGCTTCAGCTTTTCTCATATTATCGCGGAAGTCAGAATTTCGTACTATATCACAGAATTTTTTTTGCGATTCTTTGGTTTGTCTACAGTGTTAACTGGAGTATGGTAAAGAGGAGCTATGGGATGTCCTAATAGAAAAAAGTCCATACTACTTGAATCTGGGGATCTCGAGGGCTATGGTTGGAACATCGGTTATGAAATGTATGATTCAATAATAATATTTTTATTTTAAAATCGTGCACAGACTAGCCACCTTTTATATTGAACAGAGCTGGGTTCTTCCATAGTTTCCTCCACTTTCTCCACTTATCTGTAAAACTAGTACTATGGTAGTTTACAAAGTGTTGGTTTTGAGTCCGTCCTTAGTACCAAATTTGTAACTTCTAGAACAAATTCAAGATCCTGCTAATGTTCAGTAATTTAGGAAAAAGTACCTTCTTCATGCTGATGTGATTTAATATACAATGGAGACCCATATGATTTCCTTCCCTCAGCTGCTGCAGAATAAAAATATAGTACACAAACTGTTTTGAAGGGTTTCATAAATATTTAGCCAAACATTTTCAAAGAGGAGTCTCTTGGTTGGAAGCTGCCAGAACAACTATTTCACAAAGATTTTTTATGAAAACATTCAAAACACTTCAGTGAACCCTGCACTCTGCCTCAAAAGCTTCGAAATGTACATGAAACAATATTATAGCGACTAATAGCTAGTATGATATCCCATATGATGATTTTTTCAGAAGCCCGAAGCATCTAATTCTGAAATGAAAAATATTATGTTGCTACACCTACCACCTCGGAATTTTGAGTATTGTTAGTATTGCGTTGTCTAAAGTACTTACACTGTTTTCATTTTTAAGATACTCCCCTTCTTCATTATAACAAAGAACGATGAATGGAAAGAAACATTTTTTTGAATTGCGATCCAAAACCCTGAACACATACTCAGAATGGAGAGGATAAACTTCGTAAATAATATGTTTTCTTGATTTCAATGTTAAAAGTTTCAATAAGTAAGCATGTCAGATATGGTAGGAAACAAAAATGGGAGTAATTAAAAAGAGTTTCTTATGTAATAGAATGTGCATATCCGACTGGGTGGCGGAAATGAAAAAACAAGTAGAAAAAGTTTCTCATAATGAAAATTTAGGCCATATTTACGTACAGAGATTTATTAAAAAACATTGTAAAATATTTTTTCAATAGTATAATTTTTTTTAAATCTTGAATAGGTACCCAGATTGATTGAAGTAGAACCCATGACTTTAAGCCATTATTATCACTGTTTCCCCTTGCTGCTTCATTGGTTTGTATCCAACAGTTTTCTCTGAACTGATGCCATGATAAAATTATATTCAATCTACAAAATATGTGTGAAATCTTCGTAAATAGCAGAAAAGGATCTGAATCGCTTCTTTTTGTATAGAGAACTTAAGTGACCTCAATAATCCCAGGAATATACAAAACAATCATTTGAGACTTCATTAGAAAAAATTCTTATGGAGAAATAGTTGCTGTTCAAACTCTCACTTTTCAATTCTTTGTTGGAATGAAGAGGCCGAGTACTTTTTATATGAACACAGTGTACACTGTTAATTTGACTATGAACCAAAGAACCTGGTGAATAATTTCAACTTACCATCGAATGGTTCAGTCAGAGACGTTGTTTAGATTCGACACTAGTACCTACTAGAATTTACTCAACATTTCACTTTATGTCAAAAGACATCCGTTCATTAATTTTTAGATTAATCATCATTGTAACCGAGATTTTGTACACAAGTTATTACGCACAGAAAAACAAGAAAAGTGTGAATTTCAATCGGAAAAAGAAGACAGTTTCGATCTGAGAGAAACCCGAACATATGAGTTCACATCACCACAATACCGGTGGCCAAAAAGATAGAAAATATCGAACATTCATCAGGAAGGAACAGAAGAAATCCCTGTCCTTTCAGCGGGGACAATCGCACCAAGAGTCACCGTCGCCAAAACACTCGGTATTATTAGCTATTCAATCGTTGACACATCGCCTTTGTAAATGTTCGCCGCAGTTAGAGATTGAAACTACTCAGAAGGAATAGTAGATTTTATAGCGACGCCTGAGAAAACGTATTCGAACTCGAAACATTTTGGATGATGATTATGGGAAAGTAGTTATTTCGATTTCCATTAACGAGGCTTTACATTTGAGAAGGCATTGAGGAATCTTGAATATGATTATTGCAATGATACTGTAGAAAATACTGTTCTCCATGTTTCGAAATCTCTTACAATTTTTTTTCTTGATTACTCTTTGTATTTACCTACCACATTTTACTGTCTACAACACGGCATTTAGACTTGGATTGATAACGCTTATTCTGATTCTCAATATGAAATATCGGATTATTGCGCCCAAAGTTTCAGGTTATTATGGAAAAAATATCACACTTTGTCAAATTTTCAAAATTTCCATCGATAGCAATAACTACTTATCATCAGTTTTGCAGAAAACTCGCTTGACCGAATAAAAAACTCGATAGTCGTGAAAGTTTCCGTTTCAAAACTTTATTCACCACTTTTGACAATACCTTAACAATACTCAACAATACATCAACGTTCCTATGTACAAAAAAATTACTACTCGACTTCGCTACACTAGGATCGGTTAAAAGGAACTGAAATTTTCAGGAAAGTTCAGCAAGGGATTTTTCACAAAATTTCTACTCGAATTTCTGGGGGTGTACAAGCTTCTCGGCAGACTCGAATATGTAGTTAGTTCTTCCAATCGTCTAATTCCTTTCTCTAAACTTACCTCTTGAGCTTTCTTCTTGTCTCCAGACGGCGACGAAGCAAGCTTTGCGTAGTAGTCTGGACCGAATCTGGAAATGATGGAACATGGTCACACTGTTTAAATTTTTAAGATAACCAGAATGTATTGAAAAATTTAATAACATGAGAAATAATTAATCTGCGATCCGGGGCGACTTGAATGAATACGGTGGCGCATTCCCTTTTGCAGCTGCAGGGAAACCCGGAAAAACCTGCAACACCACATCTGAAGAGTTGAAAATCATTGAAGAACTTCTGGTGATGTTCGTCGAATCGATTATCTGCCTTAATGGTGTCTCGAAAGGCTCCAATTCGAAAGAATGCATCCTATTGACGCAACTATCATCAAATTTGTACCAGTCCGTTTTGTCTTTTACTAAGATATAATAGTGGCCAGAATCAGTTCCAGAACCGCAGAGAACGATGACTGCATAAAGCTCATAACGGCAGTCAGCTTAGATTGGTATGTTCTTCTAGCTTGGTACGTTGTAATAATTTGATACTTCTGTGAGTTGCTGAATCATAACTTTAGAGTTTCATAGTGAGGATCAGATTTGCAGGTGCTTTGACTATATTCGTTATTTTATAGCTGTCGGTTTAAATTGTATGTAGTTAGAAGGACAATATTTCGAACAAATTTCGGATTCAATACCAACAAACTCTGTTACAGTAACGGATAACAGAAGTATTATCGATTTGTAGCATCCAAAAAACATACATACAACAATGATATGATGAAGAAAGTGTAAGTGATACTTTTGTCAATGAATCAATCAACTTTATTTCCCAAGAAACGTAAAAGGTTTATAGAAGGGATTAAAAATACCTGACAAACGACATATTATCAACGAAATAACAAAAGAGTGCCCCATAACTATGGCACGAGTGAGAAACATATAGAACGCAGAGAACTGGACGATATGTAAGTCTTTCGCTTAAAGAAAAGCAGATAATCTGGGAGCTTGATAAATTATCGAACAAACAACAGAACCAATAATAACTCAAACTGAATGGCCACACACTCCTTCATGAAAGAATTATGCAGTAAATGAAATCTATGAAAATAGTTAAAGTCTTAGTATTAAAATAAATGAAAGTATTCGTTTCATTTGGTATCACTATAGTAATAATAATAATAATAATAATACTCCCTCATAAACACTCGTTGAGTGTATCCAATGGCATAGCCTGTGAGGGTAGAGGACAGCTATTATTATTATTTGAGGTGGCGCTCTGGGGAGACTTACTAATGTTTTAGGTGATGTATTCACTTTTCAGCTGTAGGAAAACTCGGAAAACTACAGTACCACCTCTGGTGGTCGGTGTGCACTCCAAGCTAGCACTAGACGACATTGGCATCTAGACAACTAACAATACACTTGCTTTTCAACAGGCATGCGGTCGCCTATCGATCCGATATGAAGTATTTGAGAAAAAATCTCTTGTACCTACATCGAGCTCGAACCGACTATCGCTATGCTGGAGTTTTGAACGGCCTGTACATTAGACCGCTAAGCCATCGGCCACCATAATATAATACTAGATCTACTAACTCGATAACTTTTTGCCAGATTTTGATAAAACTTGGAATGAATAATATTTGAAGTAATGAGTACAGTGTCATAAAAAAATATTATTTTCAGTGACGTCCCAGAGGGCAATCCAATTGATATTAGGACAAATCATTGATCATTGTATGCCACTGTCATTTTTCAGATTTTTTTAATGAAATGACACCTTGTATCTCGAAAAAGAAGCAAGTTAGGACACATACTAATAGGAAAAAATCTTACACAGTGTCACCCTATATACTAAGAAACTCTTTATCTCAGCATGACGAAATTACTGTGAAGGTAAATAGAAACCATTCTGATTTTTCATTTCTATCGACAATATGATTATCAAGAACTGATAGTACATACTTGCGTACACAAGTTGGTAATTACTGTAATCGATTCAATTTCATAGCAACCTAATCTGAAGTGTAGTTTCCAAGGATCCATAATAGGTAGATAACTGTTTTTATCTACTGATCTTAATCTGTCTTTTGAATCTATTGTAACGATTTCGAGACCAGCCTCAAGACCGGCCCTGATCATCTCATTACGCATTCACCTTATTAGGTATGCACCCCACGAAAACATTCCTAAGCTCACAATCACATGAATTACGTGGAAGAATCCCGAACTTTCTAACCGAATATTCTAGGGACCTCTAAGAAGTCGCCGGATAGACTCGATTTATCGAGAACTGTAAATGCTTCTATATAAGCCGCTGTATAGCAGATGGCAGGATAGTCATAAACAGTCACAGAGAGTTACAAATACAGTTCGAGAGTTCGCGGATAGAGAGTGACAGTAAAGATAAATAAAAATAGTGACTGAAATTAATTACTGTTTAACACGTGTGTAAATAAATTAACAAAATTAGTTTAGTACAGTTTTACTACACTATTTAATATTAAGCAGACCGTTCATCTATTTAGTACAGTCATTTCAATAAATTGTTATTTACTGGATCAAATGTAAAGATCGTACAGTGTCCCTTTTCTGGAAGCTCTCTACAGGCCGTTTCTTTTATCATGTGGTAACATTGCTATATTCTAAACCGTAATAGATACAAAGACGATTAAATGGGAAAAAAGGTATCTATTGTGGTGAGCAGTAAATTGGTCATAGAAAATTTACGGGAATTCTCGCCCTTCCCAACTTATACATGGAAAACTGAAAATGCTGTTTTTGGTTTTTTACTGATGATGCCAGTTATTTTATATGAAACGCTATAAAAATGTCAAGTGTAATATACCACTGAATTTTGATTTCATTGCTTTATGAATATTTGTGATGAAATAGACAGGTCCGTATTTGAAAAAAATAGTTGATGGTGGCCGTGTTGACACGAAACGTTTAATTAAAAATTTATCATTACGTAGTTCTAGTACATTTTGAATACAATAAAACTTTCCTCTTTCATTTTTTTATATTTTCTGAAATAACCATTCTATTCGTAAAAAACTGAAAACAGCATTTTTAGTTTTCCCTGTATAAGTCGGGAAGGGCGAGAGTCCCCGTAGATTTTCTCTGACCAATGTACTGCTCACCACAATAGTTACCTTTTTTCCCATTTAATCGTCTTTGTATCTATTACGGTTTAGCATCTAGCAATGTTACCACATGATAAAAGAAACGGTCTGTATATTTTGTTTACCTTTTTTTCATGTTAGTTCATTTGGCTGCCCTTGACAGAAAGTCATTAAACAAATAATAACGATACCTTGGTTAAATCAGTCAAAGACTTTCTTGTAGAAACTTTGTCAAGAATCTAAAGGATATATTTTAGGGATCGTAAAGGGCGATAGTTGTTGTCTGTAATATTTTTTCAGACGAAATTCTCAGTCTTGAAATGTTCATCTCTAACTCGTTGGTAGCATGTGGAGATATGGTCAAAGGCTGTTAATGCAAATAAGATATTCCCAAAATTCATGGAAAATAAACTACTCAAAACATCAAAACAATAAGTTTTGAGTTCCTGAGGATGGCATTTTTGTTAGCGATGCGCGCTTTGAGTGAAATTGAGTGGAATTGGTACACTTGTAAGTTTTCCCTGCAGAAAAAGGATTTTTTTTTTAAGAAAAAAAAACGTATAGAAAATGGAGGAAACCGATGAAAATTACGTTCCTGAGGATATCCTCATGGAATCAGATTGTGCCAGAAAAGTCCCGAGATGCTTACGACAAGGAGTTCAAAATGTTTGAGTCTTGGATGAATTCACGAAAGATAAAAGGTATGGATAAAAATGTTCTCTTGGCTTATTTTTTACATTTACAAAAAAAAATTGCCTCATCGTCGCTATGGACCAAATACTCGATGCTTCGCTCGACTATTCACCTTTATAAAAAAATTGACATTTCGAAATATGGCAAACTAACAAGCTATTTGAAAAGCAAATCTCAGGGAGACAAACCAAAGAAGTCGAAGATATTAGAATGAGCTGAAATAGAAAAGTTTTTGAACGATGTTCCGGACGACGAGTACTTGATGAAATTGGCTTTGATAATGGGGATTAGCGGTGCTTTTAGATTCGATAAATTGGTCTATTTAAAAATAGAAAATATTCGAAACAAAGGGAAATATTTTTACGTAGTTATGCCAGACACCAAATCCAAGAAATCGAGAAGTTTCACCATACTTGAAGAAGGATTTCCAGTCTACCCGATAAATTTGTGTAAAAAATACATGTCTTTGAGACCAAAGAATACTAGTTCTAGCCGCTTTTTTGTTTTTTTAAAAAAATGGGTTGTGTACCAGCCAGTGACTATGAATGAATACGTTGTCGAAGATTCCTTCAAGAATTGCATGTTTTTGAAATTGGAGGAACCAGCTCTACACCGGTCACTATCTGAGAAGGTCTTCGACGACTTTTTTGGCCAATGCACTAGTGAGTTACGGATTATAATACACTAGTGTGTTATTTGATAGTTCACTTGTCTAAAATGACCTCAATAATGACTGTCATGTGTTGAATAAATTATTTTATCTGTAATGGTCTGCAAATGTACAACCACTTGCCAAATCCAATCAAAAGTATTGAAGCATATTGTATTTTCATAAGGGCTTTGGAAATGTTGTAGTCGATCATCCTCTTTTTTAAGTTGAAGAGTTTTTATGTTCTTCGTTTGGTATATTATTTCTCTTGTTTACTTTTGTATTTCGTATATTTTTTATATATCTTTATTATTATATGTATTTAAGTATTTACATTTAAGGTTATGTGCTTCATGTTTTTCTGACTGTTTTGTTACAGTAATTTATAATTTTTAAACAATAAAGCTATTTTTGACATGACTTTGACTTGACTCGACTTAAAATAACCCAAATATGAAAAATGGGCGAAAATTCTATGTGTATGTATACAGTGTGGTCCAACGAAAACTTAACACCTCGATTTTCCGGCTTTAAAATGAAAATGTGGAAAATCGCTCGGACCCGTCAATTTCTAATACGGGGGGGAACAACTTTTCCGCTGTTTTCATCCCCGTAACTTCAACCCCCTAACGGGGGTGAGCACAACCCCTTGATTTTGAATAGGGATGCGGGGTGTTGCGATACCTCATTTTGAAGATCTCATCGTGTACTATCTGACCGTAAAATTTCACTTCAAAATATCCATCGATAATGAAATAACAGCGAAAATTGTGAAAGAGGCAATATGGAATTTATCTCGAGAATAGTATTCGTATCCGACGCATTTCAAAGGTATTGAGTCGTTAATTTTTTGTCCAAAAAAGTAGACGGACCTTGTTTTTGTACCTTAGTCTATCGTGAATGTTTAAGAACGGTACAAGTGTGTCAAAGCGATTGTAAATTGGTAGTGGAATTAAAATGGTGTATCCGCTGCTTACGTTGTGCAACTGGTTGCCAAATTTGACGCTATTGGTTCAGTTGGAAACAAAAAGAGGGTGCATGAAAGAGACGAAGCGAGGGACGTGGCTACCTTGGTCATATAGCAATGGATCCGACCGTTAGTACTAGGAAATTGTCCGATGTATCTGGTGTTTCACGCACAACAATCATGAGAATCCTGAAACAACATAAATTCCATCCTTATAAGATACGATTGGTTCAGGAACTAATGAGGATGATCCCGATCGCCAACTCCAGTTCTGTGAAGTGATCAGTGAAATAATTAACGGCAATCAAAACTACATGTTCGATATCTGTTTTTCGGACGAGTGTTCATTTTACCTTAACGGCATTGTAAACCGGCATAACTGTCGGTATTGGTCAGATGAAAATCCAAGATTATTTCGTGAGGTGTATACACAGCGCCCCCAAAAATTAAATGTTTGGGCGGGTATATATGGAAATCACATAATCGGCCCTTTTTTTATACCCTGTAATCTCACAGGCCAAATTTATCTCGATCTATTGGAGAACGCTATTTATCCAGCCCTCGTGCAAGTATTGGAGAATGCAGAAGACCATCAAACGATCATTTTCCAACAAGATGGTGCACCACCTCACTTTGTTCAACCGGTGCGTCAGTTCTTAGATGACAATTTTCCTCACGCCTGGATTGGAAGAAGGGGACATATTGAGTGGCCACCCAGATCACCTGATCTGGCTCCACTGGACTTTTTTCTATGGGGTCACCTGAAATCCAAGATTTACGCTACCCAGCCTGAGTCACTGGATGATTTGCGAACTCGGATCATTAATGAATGCCGTCAAATTACACCAGAAATCTTGAGTAATGTACGTTTTCAGCAAAACTTATATTACTGCATGGAAGTGGATGGTGCCCATTTCGAGCATTTAATAAAGTAATCACGTACTCTTCCACTACTTTACCTGTCCTTTCGTTATCGATGGATATTTTGGAGCGGAATTTTACGGTCAGATAGTACACGATGAGATCTTCAAAATCAAGGGGTTGTGCTCACCCCCGTTACGGGGATGAAAACAGCGGAAAAGTTGTTCCCCCTCGTATTAGAAATTGACGGGTCCGAGCGATTTTCCACATTTTCATTTTAAAGCCGGAAAATCGAGGTGTTAAGTTTTCGTTGGACCACACTGTATATGGCAGCAAATTCAATCAATTGATGAACACAAACAAGGGAAAATGAGATAAAGGAATATCTTAAAAATTTACGACTCTATCAAAAACAAATATTAACATGTCAACAATACTTGCCGATGATCTGTCGATTTCAGTTTTTCATCCAACACCACATCGAACAGCGTTTTCGCCATTTTCACAGATTTATCTGAACTATTCGATGTTTTGTTCACCTGCCAATCAGCCCGATGAAGTTATCTTATCGCAACACAGGTAATTATGGAAATTATGGTACAGTATGCCTTAAGCGCCTTTCTCACAAACTCAATTATTATTCACCGAGATAAAAGATTAATTCTAGCGCAATTCGTGTTTTTTGATCATATAGATTCGGTGTGTCACCACTATTTTCATTCTGAAAATATTCGGAACGGTGTTTTAATCATGGCTGATCTCTATGAACTAATAGTGTTCAGATAAATTGCAGAATGGTAATTATCTCAATGGTAGTAATTGATTATAATCCCATCGTTTTCTATGCTAACAATGTAGTTGATAAATATCTTATGCAAATTTGAACGCAGAAGAAATTGTGTAGACAGAATGTGCCGACAATTCGCACAAAAGAGTTGGGTGATAAGAAAAAATTTCTGTTCTAAAGTAGATGATAATAATTTTGAATAAGAGGAGATATGGATTCTTCAATCAATGTATAGTGTAAATTTATATTAAAAACCCCAAACTTCTCTTTGCTTTTCTAGAATTATAGGAGATATGTTATCAGTGTTGATATTGTTATGAAAAATCTGGTACCTAATTGGAAGGTCAAGATTTTTCTGATGGCAAAACGATGTGTGAAAACATTTCTTGAAATTGATAACAATATATTTTTTTCGCAGTAATCAGATAAAGTAACAAGATCATTTTAGATTAGTCTGATATCATCGTTGTGCTTTACAGGGTGATGGATATTGAGACCGTCGACATACTTCAAGAAGTTACAAGTTATGGAAAAAGGTGGCGCGTGGGTAAAGCGTTCGCTTCTCAACCCAATAATCGGTAGGTGCGTGAGTTCGAATCCCAGTGCGGTCGGCGCGGTCCCTTACATGGCATGGTTGAAGGAATTAACAGTTTCAATAATAATAACACACAAGAACAATAAAGCGATTTCGAAACATAGAACAACAATGGGCGTTAGAAGAATTCTTGCGGAACACCTCATGTGAGGATGAAATAGTCTGACATAAACCCACCTATGGCCACAGCTTGAGAACGATTGTTTACATATGACTCAAACCATTCAAAGAGTTAACCATACAAACGAATTCCATCAGCAAGTTTACCCAAGAAAGTTTTGGCATAGCCTGTGCGGGAAGAGGACGGCTATTATTATTATTTTCCGTGAAACTTCGGGCCCATTTACTGATATTTGGTGGCGTATTCACTTTTTAGCTGTAAGGAAAACCCAGAAAATTTACAGCACCACCCCAGGTGGTCGGTGTGCGCTCCAAACTCGGAATTGACATCAAGACAACTCTCAGGGATTGAGTATTGAAACGATTTCGAGACCGGCCCTGATCGCCTCATTAATTATGCACTTTCGCACACATGAGTCACGCGTAGAAGAAACGCGAACTTGCCAAGAAATGAAATTGAATGCCTTCGAAGTTACGAGAGCCATTTGACTAGATCGACGCGTAGTCTGGACATTTCGAGAACTGTGAAAAGAATCTGCTTGCGGTTATATAAGGCGTTCGACATCAGAGGGCGGATAGATAGTCACAGAGAGTTGCAGATATAGTTCCAGAGTCCGCAGATAGAGAGTGACAGTGAAGATAAATTAAAATAGTGACTGATGTGATATAAATTATTGTTCAAAACGAGTTTTAAATGAATTAACAAAATTAGTTTAGTGTATTTTTGCTACAATACTTAAACCAAATTACCTTTACCAGCATGGGTGGTTAATGTGCCCTGAGTAAAGGAAACGAACCAAAAATGATGAGAGCACCACCAAGAAGGACATGTATGATCATAACTATTACCTAAACAAAATGTTTTGGGTAAAGCTAGCGAAGCTGAAAAAGTTAATTTCAATCTTTCGTCTGTTTTTCTCATCTTGTTGGACGATATTATTTTTTTCTGGAGGAGATCTGCCTGACTCTGTGCTGATGCTGATACTTGCCGCGGAGAAAGTTTTTAATGTGTTGACAGCAGCAGACATGGTCGATATGATAAAGGGTGCTTCCAACCTCTCAGAGTATTCCTCAAATGGTCATATTTTGAAATAAACTGTGCCAAATTTGGCAATCCTGAATTATATAGCTATAGCACGTGTAGGGTAAAATGTGTATCATCTTCAAGGACTGATATCGCAACCAGCTAACTCCATTATGGAGTTAGCTGGTTTGCGAACTAAGGCATCGATATACATTATTTTCTTCAACATGGTTAACCTTATGCCTCCAATGGCTACTGGGTGTGCTGCAGTACACATGGATTATGTGTAACGGGCAACGTCAATATAAAATGGTCGAGTAATCATCTTATTAACACAAATTCAAGCATGTTATCGATATGAAATTTTTTGGATTTGACAAATCTTCATTTTTGGGGATAAGCACGGTTCGCCCCTCGACAAACCAACCTGCAACCTGTGCCTCCCAATCTAGTCGTGAACTCTTGCCAAAAGGGTGCTGGGAACTTCTTCTGAAGTTAATAGGTTATGCAGAACATTGTGTTCAGAGCAGGAGTATTGAAATTGAGTGGCTGCAGACGCTCATAGATGTTAATCCAGAATGATTCTGTCCAATCAGCGGCCAGTGGGTTATCCACAATACGTGAGATGCGTGTTGTCCCGCTCACTCCATTTCAGCTTCCATATTGGCTGACGCTTCCCATCTAGAGAGCGGCATTCCTGCTCTCCATTTAGAACAGATTCTGCATGTTGGTGTTATAAATAGCAAAGTCGATTTTCCAGATGTCTATACTATTTTGCATGCCCATTATCTATCCATGCCAGATGTTGAGTTGAATAGCTGTGGAGGAGCAAAGATTCGACCTATTATCCCTGAAATATGGAACAGAAATGGCTGCACACCAAGAAACATCCATTCCCTGTATTATCTCTGGCGTCGACATGAATATCTTCGACCCTTTATCCGATGGGGTCGGATTTATTATTATCGTACTTCTTTCTCGGAAATATCAATTTCATATCATTATTCTTCCCGGTAGGTTGTGAAATTTGTTCTACGTTAGTGATAGAAAATCAACAGTATCAAGTATATAAATTGCAACAATTGTTTTTTGTACCTAAATGGAGCCAGACCTGTCCACACATCTCGTTATAGGAATGCATTACGCCACCACATCAAAGAGACGTGAAAGGAATCAAAGAATAATCCCTTCGGTTCTAAAGACTCCCGAACTATCGTGAGACGTTTAGTCCGGTTGCAAATCAATACAATTGATTCCTATTCATGTCTACAACACGTTTTCGACGCGTCGCTTCGTTTGTAATATTCGGATTTTTATGGAGTCGCACACCAAGCAAACAAAATACATGTTGAATTTTATGCACTGCTTGCTTCAATTTCAAGCTATATCAAATCTTTTGAACTATAGTTTTATTATGGATATTATACATGTAGTTCCTAATTTTTCCTGCGGTATCAATAGCGAAAAGTATTTCCGGAACGCATATTGTGGTGTACCTTTCTTCTATACTGATGTTTGAAATCCAAAATTAAATTTATTTGATTTCACTATGAGTGGTTAATCAAGAGTTGTTCATAAGTTGTAAAGTTTGGTGATAATAATTTTAGCACAATTTGACTACGACTTCCCTTTCATAGGAGTTAGGAGTTACTGTGAACACAGAGGATTATTCCAAAGAAGAAAAAATAACTGCTACTTACAGAGAAGAAACCGCACTGTTAGACCTTTTTATCCTCTTTTCGATATTTTCCCTGGAATAGGGATTGTTTTTCATTTCAATGGCGTTTTTCCACTTCTCTTTTTCTCTCGTACTGTAAATACCTGAAAACTCTTCAATAGAACAGTGGAAATATCATTGTATCGTGATTTACCAGAAAACTGCCTTTTCAGGATATTTTCGTTTTCCTCATCAGATTCGTTTTCATGACTAAAAACGTTCTCTCGGGAGTTTTTCCCCTCGTCTGTGAATGTTTCTTTTCGAAGAGACGGCCTGTAAAATGACATGAAATGTGTGAAATACTTAAAAAAACTGAAATGAGGATTAATTCAAGCACACTTCATTTAATTATTAATTAATTCAATCACGATTGTGAATCAGTAGTTAACATTAGATGAAAAAAGGTTCTCTTCATGAACTGCTGGTAACGAGATCTTCCGCTCTGAGAAAATATTGTATGATAAAAATCTGAAATGGGGAGTAAAATTTGCCAAGATATTCAAATAACTTCTACTAATGAGGGTCTGAAACGATGAAAAATCTGCTAAGCTAGTGTTTCGAATCTATGAACATTTACATATTTATCAGGTGACCCAACCATAGCATGGCCAACCCTTCGAAGCCTTTCAGGAGTATTTCTAATATTTTCACGCGCAGCCACTACCCTATGCTGTCCATGGACACATAATGGAGTTCACATATTAAATAGCCTTACAAAAACTATCTAAGAAGTCTGAGGAATTCAAATATGGTGAACGAAATTGATTGATTAGGGATATTGCAAACATTCAGACTAAATTCATCCGGCTCGAAGGACCACAAAAGATGCGAATCATGAATATAAAAATTTGGTCAATGTGAGCAGTACGAAAAACAATCAATGGACGAAAAAGACATTGAGGAAGGCTCAGAGCAGTCCGAAGAAGAAATTGTTAGGATATCGAAGGTACGAATTGTTCAATTTAGCATATGATTCTGCATGTATTTTTTTTTGAATTATTTGAGTTTCAAATATTGTTGTTATTCATTTTGGCTTTAGGATTTGGAGCACTGCAGAATGCTTCTTGTAGATAACTCTGCCAACAATTCTAACACAGATAATTCAACGGCAGTAGGGGGCAGTAGTTGTTCTCTATTGGATACTTGCCGACCAATATACATTATGCAGGTAAAAGCGCAGTACTGGAATACTCAATAATTTTTTTATCATTTGTTTTTGTTCTGATACAAGTACCTTGCTGGCGGCGTTGGCGTCTTCAGAATGGTTCTTGGTAGTGAAGCATACCTTTCGGTATACTCTGCTTCTTGTTCTGTATTGCTATACACTGAGAGTATCGATGCATCCTCCACATCTGAAAACAAAGTATATAATGGAAAACTAGTTAACTGGAATACAAGAAGCAGACATTCGGTTCGATTCTGTTTCTCAGTAGCAAGTTGGTTGTCAAAACAAACAATACTACCACAGCAAAATACATCTTGATCTACTCCTATTAAGTTATATATTAATTATTCAACTGCTTTTGAGCAATTAATAGTGTCTATGAACAAACAGCGTGAGTTATAATTACTCACTGCTATAACTCACGCTAATAAATCTGAAAATTTCACACCTCACTCTTTTAGCCATTCAAAAAATTCGTTCTTGTTTAGATGCTATGGCAACCCAAAAATCTTCCGGAAATTTTTATCCTCCCAGGGACCTTCGGCGAAATTAATGTAAGTGGAAATTTTTCTGTCAAATATTTGACGTGGCCGGGTCACCGATATACAGTGTGTCCCAGCTAAAACTTGTCACCCCCCTAATATCCGAACTCATGAAAAAAATTGAAAATCGCTCAGACCCGTCGATTTTTATTTCAAGGGGGAACACTTTCACCAATTACACCATCATTGTGTTGTCAACCCCCTCAACCTCAGCACCCCCTACTTCAGAATTTTCAATAGGACTACTATACTTGTGATACATCATTTTGAAGGGAATTCAATCCCAAATACATCGGTGTACTGAAATTGAGGATCGATCAAGTGTTGTTGAAGTTTTAATGAAAACTAAGTTTTATCCAGATATTTAAATTTTTCATCACCTCAAATGTTAGCGTCGTAAGAAAGGTTCACTGTGGGTACGCCACTGTATTGAAAAATAATATGCTGTCAGAAATAATAGTTTCGAAGGTGAGACAGACGTTTTTATGAAAAAAAAATTGCCCTCATGTGTTTTTGTATACGCATATCTTTGTTTACGCCTTGGTAATTGATGTATTCGAGTCACTGCATTCAAAAATTTGAAAACATTCGAAAATGGTTTATAATGTACAAGAAAGAATAATTGTAGCTGCGTATTTTGAAAATGGACGATGTGCTAGAGCTACGGCTCGAAGTTTCAATGAAAGTCATCCAGAAAACACCACATCATATCAGTACGTGCTTCAATTGATGAATAAGTTCTTGGAGTCGGGATCAGTGCTGAATAAAAAACATGAACGAGAGAAGCCTATGACAAATGAAGGGGTCGCTGTTGCAGTTGTAGGACATGCAGTGATGGACAACATTCAATCGTTAAGACAACTTGAGACTATTTCTGGAGTTTCGAAAAGCAGCGTACATCGAATTCTGAAAGACGCAAAATTCCATCCTTATAAAATGCAGAATATACAAGAATTAAATGAAGATGATCCTGACAGACGTACAGAGTTTTGTGAAATCATGAGTCAATTATTGATTGGTGATAATAATTACCTCTACAATGTGTGCTTTTCTGACGAATCTTCTTTTTATTTAAATGGACATGTGAACAGGCACAACTGCAGATACTGGAGTGACGTAAATCCCCATTGGTACAGGGAAACTCATTCACAAACTCCCCAGAAATTGAATGTTTGGGCTGGTATTCTGGGAGACCATATTGTATGTCCATATTTTATTGATGGTAACCTCAACGGACAAACGTATCTTGAACTTCTTGATACAACTGTGAACCCCAGAATCACTCAGTTACTTGAAGACGATGATAGGTTACTTGACGGTCAGCTCACCTTTCAACAAGATGGAGCTCCTCCACATTTTGTTGCACCTGTACGTCAATTTTTAGATGACAATTTCACAGGGCGATGGATTGGAAGGCGAGGACCAATAGAATGGCCGGCTAGATCTCCTGATTTATCACCATTAGACTTCTTTTTATGGGGTCATTTGAAATCCGAAGTTTATATTACCCAGCCAACTTCTCTTGATGATCTACGCAGGAGAATTGTTGTGGAGTGTCGTGCAGTGACTCCAGAAATGTTGAGCAATGTGCGAAGAAATTTCGAAGATCGCTTATACTTCTGTATGGAACTGAATGGTTCACATTTTGAACCTTTCATACGATGATAACATGTTAGGTGATGAAAAATAAAAATATCTGGAAAAAATTAGTTTTCATGAAAACTTCAACAACACTTGATCGATCCTCAATTTCAGTACACCGATGTATTTGGGATTGAATTCCCTTCAAAATGATGTATCACAAGTATAGTAGTCCCATTGAAAATTCTGAAATAGGGGGTGCTGGGGTTGAGGGGGTTGACAACACAATGATGGTGTATTTGGTGAAAGTGTTCCCCCTTGAAATAAAAATCGACGGGTCTGAGCGATTTTCAATTTTTTTCATGAGTTCGGATATTAGGGGGGTGACAAGTTTTAGCTGAGACACACTGTATGAGGTCAAGCAACGTTGGGCGAGGTTGGGCTTCCCATAGTTATTATGAATTGTTGGATGATTTTCATTTCTTGGTGTGAAATTTTCTTACCGAATCTAGTGTAATTTTCGCGACTCGTGTAATTCAAAAAATTCATGTACCCGAAAAATTTCCGGCAATAATTCAAGCACTAGGGATATTATAAGTGAAAACATTTTTGGAATTATTTACGAACCGAATATCAAGAGGTGGCTTGTACTTCTGTACAAGCCGGTTGGTCGAAATGGAACAGTCTATTACCAATTGATATTGAGGGAAGTAATGTCACTTTAAAAATTTTGACGTTTTCAAATTAAATTAATAATATTGTGAATTTTCTACTGAAAAAGATTAATTCAGATATACTTGAGTTCGGAAATTGTAGATAGTGGCTCATCGTCGGTTCGCGGGGTTTCAGAGTGCGGATTGCCTAGGAAACTCCGTAAACTGACGATGAGTCACTATTTACAATTTCCGAACTTGAGATAGTGAAGATGAATTAATATATACACCTCCATCAGAAATAAGACAAGTAGCTTAGTGCCGGTTTATCCTATAAGCGGAGTAAGCGGCCGCTTAGGGCCCGGACCCTCGAAGGGGCCCGGTTGTGACACGATTTGTTTATAAGTGTAGTATACCCAGAAAATTTCTCGTTTTTTTTACACATGAAATGTACCTACCTATGTTCCTATGTAATTTATTTGTCGAAATACAATTTTTATTTTTTATTGTAGACACTTTTTTATCCAGGAGAGGGCCTGAAAAAGTTTACCGCTTAGGGCCCGTAAGCTCTTAAAACCGGCTCTGAGTAGCTAATATTACCATACTTGCATAATTCAGTCCCACATATTCAGTTTACTGGTTGTTCAAACTTTACAGTTGATTTTATTAATAAACAAAATGAGTAATTACAATTAACATTTTTATAGCATTGTTATAGGTAACTATTAAGATTTGTGAATACAGTTCTTTCTCTGTACTTATATCTTAGTATTTATTGTTATAAAGTCGTAGATAAAGTATAGTATTCTACTTGCGGCAATGGTCATAACTCACTTGATGAATTACAACACTCGCCTGCGGCTCGTGCCGCAAACTTCATCTGTGTGAGTTATGACCTATATTACCGTACGTTGAATAATATACTATTATTTTGTAGAAGGCTTGTTATCTACATTGCTTTATAAACAGGAGATGCTGTGGCAATAACATCTCCTGGCGATAGATAGCAAGCTTTATACAAAATTGAGATTTATTTTCGCTGCAAAAGTTTTCTTGCTTTGATTACCACTTGCTACTGAGAAACAGAATTGACCCGATTATATGTGAACTGGATTTGAGGGTTCAGACTCTTATTAACTCTTTTCTACAACCGCTCAACAAAGTAGCCTTTGACGGGTTCAGATCTCATCGCAAATTGATTTGTTCGAAGAAATATAATTTGGTGATTTTGTGACCACGACAGCTCTAGGGCGAGAATATTGAAAAGACGCCCGATCTCCATCGCTTTTGTTGAAAACGAACTCATTCAAAGTATTCTAAATAACTATACAGTACAGATATGACATCAGTTAATGTCCCTTTTCCGTCGACCGTTTATTTACGATGTATTTTAACGCACTCAAACTTGATGATTAATGACCCCCTGCTAATTAATGACTATTAATTAACGATTTACTTATATGCAACCCTACGTACATTGCTCCAATACATATTATATTTATATAGTGACATGTGGCGTATGCAACCAAACATATTTATTTCTTTATTGTAATTTCTCAAAATTCTACGTTTATTTTGAAATCAAAAGATGGATAGTGACGAAGTTCTGTAAAAAAAATTTCAGAAAACATCAAATATATCAGTAAAGTTGTCAGTAGCATTGATATAGCTAGATAGTCACGCAGCCGGCTGGTAAAATGCTGGTTTGAGTCCTGAGGTGATAGCAAGGTCGAGGGTTCAATCCAAAATTACGGTCAACGGAAAAGTTTTGTAACGAACTTGTGAATCAAAATGGCGATTAACAATCTCGAACATTAACGCGCTCGCTCCGTTCACGCGTTAAAATATCTCAATTGCTAATCGCCCTTATTAATACCCTTGTTCGTTAAATAACCATTAAATAAGTCGATATTTGCAAATTATATGAAATTGAATCTACTATAATTTTGTATATAGTCATAAAAAAAGCATCATTCGTTATCTCGTTAGGAATGTGTTAGGTCTGCACAACCAAGATTTCCAATAACGAATATCAAGGTTGATTCAAATAGAAGCGGTCTCTCTCTCGACGTCTCTCAAGGGCTCCCGAAACTTCCAAAAGAAGTGTACTGTAGATATAAATACAGAGCCCATGACAAGAGATCAGATAATTGGCAAATTACAATTGACAGAAACGAATGTAGTGTGGGGTGTGGCATACAAAAAGAAATTAGTCATTGTGATAGTTAAATTTAATGATCCGTTATATTCTTACCTATAATGAATTTGTTAAACCATTAAATGCATTTTTATTGCACGTTATACAATGTCTTCTTCAAATTATTACTCTCTACCGAGTCGAACGAAACATAAATTTCATAACTTTGATGAAAACGAGACTTCAATGTCATATGTTTTGCCCCGAAAATACCCACATTGGCTTGTTACCAGAAAAAAAATGCACTTCCAGAATCGTCTTTGTTGTTGCAAAGTTCATACAGTTTTCTTCATTTTATTGTGCTAACTCATTCGGGTTTTCAATGTATGGACGTTAATATGTCAGTAATCGAATATGGACGAATTTGTCTTCATTCTCACACACTCGTATTTTTTTTAAGATTTGTATCTCATTAGTTGCAGATGAGTTCGAAATATTTTGATGTAGTTTACACCCAACAGTGTTAACTGTTAGATGTATTTTTAGAGAAAATAATAATTTTTCGCAACACTTTTTGAATTAATTTCATAATTCTCATATTCTTTATACTTTCACCATTACATGTGTAAAAAACATTAAATCAAAATATCTATAACCAAATTCACAACAAAAGATCGTAACATTCATTGATTTAGGTATCTCAATAATCTTATAAAGAGCCTGATTTCATCATTTAGTATGCCATCCTTTCCGTTCTATACAAATTATAGTCCTTTCATTCACAGACTTCGTGGCATTTTCAATAAATAGAGAGTTTATGTTGGCAAAACACTCCAGATTGGTATTCTCTAAATGTTTTTTGTTTGCAAATGGTCTGTGCTAATACACTTTTGTTTCAGATAACCCCATAGAAAAAAGCCCATTGGAGATAAGTCCGGTGATCTTGGTGGCCAAAAATCTTCAAAAATCAAGAAAGTACTATCGTAACATTGAAATTACTTAAGGAAACCTACTGTCGTCGTCCACTGTAATATCAGTCCTGTGTACGAAATCCCCGTCGTCGTATTCAATTCGATCCCTGCCGACTTCCTTCACTCCGGAATCCGCCGAGGATTCGCTCTCCGAGCCCCCATTTTGCGTCGGGTTTTTGCCGCCTATAATCGTTTTGGATTCCAACAGGAGATCATGCGGTGCGGGTATCTTATCGGCCTCCTCGTAGTCCGAGCCTGCGTCCGATAAATCGGACGTTTCGTCCGCTTCTTTGTCTCCAATGAGCACCTGAAATCGTGAATTTAAAATTACAGGATGGGTGATCAGATATTTATAGATCATCTAACGATCGATGGGACAATGGTTTCAGAATCACTATTATATAAAGGGTGAGTCGCCATAGATGGAACATTCTGAGGAACGTTGCTAGTAAAAACGATTTCACTTCTCTGATAATCACTCAGGTTTCTTGGGTTTTTGGTACAGTTTCGATGCGATCTTCAGATGAGGTTCGCTGTCTGGAGTTTTCAATTAAACTAATAATAATAATATTAATAATTCGTCCGATCCGAAAAACTACAGACCGATAACATGCTTGAACGCATGTTATAAGATGTTTACACGCTTCTTGTACATGCGAATACTCTCCGCAGTTGAACCGGTGTATGAACGGATATATGAGCAAAGAGGGTCAAAGAAGGGGGTCGCTGGCTGCAAGGAGAACCTGCTGATCGACAGATGCATCACGCAGGACTCCGTGCAGTATAAGCGTAACCTTTCAATGGCCTGGATCGATTATCGCAAGGCATTTGATACAAAATCGCATGAGCTCATCATTCATTTGCTCAGATGCCTTGCGGTACCCGATCAAATAGTGAGATGCATTGAACAGCTGATGCCGCTCTGGTGGACTCGCTTTACCATAACATCTGGTCAAGTCAGAGTCCAAACAGAGCAGGTTATCTTTAGAAGGGGCGTGTTTCAGGGAGACTCCCTCAGTCCTCTTCTCTTCTGCATCTCACTACTGCCATTGTCCGTTGCACTACGGAAAACCCGCGGATACAACCGCGGCACCCCCAGCAACCGGAGGCATAAGGTCACCCATGGGTTTTACATGGATGACCTTAAACTTTATGCCTCCGGAGAGAAGGACCTTCATCAGTCCTTAAGGGTGGTGCAAGAGTACACGCATGCTATCGAAATGGATTTTAGGATCGACAAATGTGCCACCTCAAAAGAGGACGATGTGAGGAATACGGAGAGGACGTTCAGCTCGTAGACGGAAGCATCCTACATCATCTGGATGCCGGAGAGACGTATACCTACCTAGGGGTGGAACAACGCCACACCCAAGAGGTAGCTACTGTCAAAAACTCTCTCCGCGGCAGCACAAACTCCGACAGATCTGGTCATCACAACTGTCGGGGAAGAACAAAGTTGCTGCAACTAATATGCTTGCCGTTCCGATTCTACTCTACTCCTTTGGAGTAATGAAATGGACACAGGAAGAGCTGCGACAATTTGACGTAAAAACTCGCAAAATGATGCATCTTCATAGGAGCTTGCATCCTAAATCGTCTGTTCTACGGTTATACTTCCCCAGACAGCGGGGAGGCCGTGGACTTTTGAGTTTGGAGTATCTACACAACAGAATGGTACTGGATGGAGCCTGTAAAGTCATCAGGAGTTCAGATCCCCTTCTCTGCTTGGTATGCGATCATGAAAAAGCAGGGATTGGAGCATTTCTTTTCAAGGCAGCAACCCGTGCAGCCGATGAACTCGGTCTCGTATTCGACACTGAACGGACGAACCCAAACTCTATCACCGAGTTGGATCCCGTTCAGCAAAATGCCCACGTCAAAGCTGTGGAGTGTGACAGGCTCCTACAGCTACATAAGGATAAGCCAATGCATGGGGTCTTTTTCAAGAACATTGAAGACCTTGGCTTATCCAGAAACCTGACATTCGCTTTTCTCAGGGCAAGTGGGCTGAAGTCGGAAACCGAGGGATTCATAATGACCTGCCAGGATGGTGTCTTCAACACCCTCGTCTACCGTAGTCGCGTGATGGGTATAGAGGTCCCTGACACTAGATGCAGAGCGTGTCGTAGGGCAGCTGAGACCATAATGCATTTGCTGCCAGCCTGTCCAGCTTATGCTGTCTCAGCCTATATCCACAGGCATAACGCGGCCCTACGAGTGTTGTACTACCATCTACGACACTCGTACGGTGTAGACGAGACACCGGTGTTGCCTTATGCTCCGGGGGATATTGAGTCCATTGTGGAGAATGAGAAGTGCCGAATCTATTGGAACTACTCATTCCCCACCTTCAGGCAAATTCAAGCCAATAAGCCTGATGCAGTCCTCCTCGACCATCAAAGTAGGACGATTTTCGTCATTGAGTTTTCAGCTCCTGGCTAAACGAACATCGTCCGAAAAAAGGAGGAAAAACGGACTCTTCTCTTTGAACTCCGCATGCTTTATCCAAACCATTCTGTCAAGATGGTGGTTCTGATAATAGGGGTCCTTGGTGGAATGATGGACACGCCACTCTCAAATCTGAAAATCATACCGGCATGCCGTGATGCGGCAGAAAACCTAGCCGGAATAATGCAGATGGCCGTTATTCTTGGTTCACTCCGTTTACTCAGGGCACATGATTCTCGGACCCAGTAATCACTCACCCCACGGACGTGGGGAGTGTTTGCTGGGGTGAATGATACACCAGCGCGCCCTCCGGTAGTATCGGAGCTCTGGGAACAGGGCTTGACTGGTACATTCCGTATGGAAAAAAAAAATAAAAAATAATAATACTCCCTCATAAACACTCATAGAGTGTACCCAAACGCATAGCCTGTGCGGGTAGAGGACGGCTATTATTATTATTTGCCGTGGCGATCCTCTGATCCACATCTTCTACTTCTCAATTCATAGTGTTCGGCTATTGTGGATGAATTTTCTGTTTAATTTGTTGCACTGCTAAGGTAAACTTCCACGATGTTGATAATCTTTGATGTCACCCCTCCTCCTATTCCTGTTTATTTCATTCTAATCAACATCCCATTCCTGTTTTTTTTTTTTTATTTTATTCCAACTGTCATCTGGCTGCACCCCCACAAATAACATTCAGATATCTTCAGAAGACTCATACGAATAGGAAACGACGATCTAACACGTGCGATTCTGAGTCCGTTCTATTTTTTGATAGTTTCTCTGATCGTTCGAGGGTATAATGTTTTTTGTATTTTAGAAATTGATGTTATGTCCTCTCTCTCACACATGAGAAACAGAAGACGTGGTAACCTTGCTCTCACTGATGTTTCGTGCTCGTATTTGCGTTTGTTGATTATTGATTGTCACAGTCTTCACACAGTGCTTCGTAGACTCCTTGGGAATTCAGCAAAATGTGATCCTTTGTCTTATGGATAATGGATGTAATTGTTTGTTCTAGTACAAACGGTGCCTATACATTATGTCTGCGAATTATTCTACTGGTCATGTATATGATCCGTTTTGAACAGATCTGGTGAAATATTATCATTGAATAGATAAACAATGGAAGAAAATGAATGAAAGAATGAAGAAAACTACCATTTTTCTTCATTTTCCACTGAGTCTTTCTGCTTATCTGGTTTCGGCTTTGACACAATTTTCAAGAAACTGGCTTATGTAATATTTACCTTAGCCTCTGTCGCAGGACTAGGTACCAACATTGGTACTGGCACGGGAGACGCCGTTCCTTGGAACTGCCGCTTTTGAAGGAACCAGTTTGGTTCGTCCTCGGTCAGCAACGAATTTTGGTGGAAGTATTCGTCGTCGTCCTCTTCATTTTCGGAATCGCTCGGTGAAACTTCTTCGATGTCTTGTTTTATCTGAAAAGGAATATAGCTTCAAAAGGAAGGTTGGTCTAGTTACAAAATAGAATAGATTAGTTTCAATGCTGATCATTATTTGAGATCATCGATTGACCTAGATTGAGAAATGTTTCGAAGTTGCTACTTTGTAACATTATTAGACCAGCACTGAAAGACGCCTAAACAAAGCAATGCGACCCAAATCGGGCGCGCGAGCCCACCCTTGCAGAAAGTGCGAGCCAAAGCAGGTCTCTTCGACCAATAGTGAAATACCGTTCAACTTTTATACTACTTTTTTCAATAACTTTTTCATCAACTGAGAAAACTAGGCGGGTCAATACATTTGACTAACTCTGTATATAGTGAGTAGAGTGTTTTCAATTTAACTCCGAGAGCTCTTCATCCGCCGACAGCTGCTTTGTAGTTTCCCACTCATCAGGATGGCTTTATGAGTTCTCTCGAAATGAAAACGAATGCTTTCTGAATTAGTACCCTACGGCGCAGTATAAATGAAAAGTAACTTGTGACATCAAAGTTAAATGATTATCTACTCATTGATAGGTAGCATCGACTCCTGTTTCGTAGTTTCCCACTCATCAGGACGGCTTGTGACATCTACAGTCACTTGCTGAAACTTAATTTGAAACGAGCCATGTAATCACCGGTTGACTTGGACCTAGGGGGGTCATGACCCCCATGTATTTCGTCCACGTCACTGAAAATGACTGTCGCAGTTGTACTAGAAACATTTGGTTAGTTTAGCCAACTAAAGACTATGGAAAAACTCAGAAACAAACAGAATATTGACGCTAGCCGTGAAAGCCTCGTTACATAACTGTGGTTGTTGTTTTAGTGCTTCAATGTATCCCTCCAAAGTTTATTCAAAAAAAGTTGGAAAGGAGGAAGAGCTGGATGGAAATGATCTTATTGATACTCTATACAGCTGCTAACGACAATACCTATTTATTGAACTTTTCCTGCATAATTTTATTTAGATAAGAAGAAACAAAGGTACAATAAAATATTTGGAAGTAAACCATGTTTGTTTGAAACGTTGTGAAATACAAACATAACAAAACAATGAAAGTTGCGTCCTTGGTTAGAATCAAGTAGTCTTCTTAAGCTGACTTTGAGTTTTTTATTTATTTGTCTTCATGTTAAAATAAGTAATACCTACGCAAGTGATATGAGTACTTATCGTAAGTCAATTTCAGAAGAAACTATCCATATGGAGTTTTTCGAAAGAGTTATTGAAATCATTGAAGGATTAATAATGATAATAATTTATAAAAAAAGTTAATAAACGGTTTAATTATACTTGTGAGAAAATCAGAGGTGGTGAGAAATACATATACCTATATGTTTTATAAATCGAACAAAACGATAATATAAAATAAACTAAATGAGTTAAATCTAGTGAAAGATATCATGAAATAAATTTCGATGAGATTCTTGAATCCATTTTCTTATTTGTTTATCAAGAAATCAATAACCCATCTCACACATGGGTAAACGCTAACTCTGCCTCTTGATAGTAGTGGATACCAGTATGTATATACTTCTGATATGTCCATACACTGTTTTTTTAACTATCAATAAAAGCGTTTATTATTATTATTTATTATTATAAAAGAAAATAATAACGATCATTTTTATATAATTTGAAATCAAATCATACTAAAAGGGCAATAAATATTTGAAATGTTTCTGAGACCTTGTTGTTTTAACTTTATTTTTGACTGCAACATTATTTTTATTCCTTGCATTATAAAAAATATGATGAATTTTATATCAGTTTTATGTTTATAGATATAAATCATTATGTTGTATCCAAATAATTGTTTTATGTCCATTTTCTTTGATTCTTTGTACAGATTTTCAGTTGGATATAAATATATGATTTTCGAAAACCATTTCTGAGGTGGGATTTCATGACCTCTTCCCAATCCAGAATCCCATAATTAAATTGAGATTGAAGTAACGAAAATTAAAGAATGTCGAAGGCTTTTATGTGCATGAATGTTTTGCGATACTTGAATTTTGTTAATAAACTTCGTTATTTCCTCAAGAGGAATACCATTTGTTTGTCCCATATTATATGTCTTTCAAGCATAACCCCTAGGTATTTGATCTATCAGTTTCTCCTATTCTAGTATTATCATTAAGTATTAGTGGTCCTACTTCTAGTAGGGTATCATTATAAAATGTGAATGGCATATATTTCGTTTTTTCGAAATTTGTTGTGAGTTTATCAAACCAATTTTTAATCTTTTTAAAATCTAATGTGGCCTTAGTTTGTAATTCGATCCAGTTTTTTCTTCATTTAATAATACTGTATTAACTGCAAAACTATGAATTTCACCTATAGTATCAATAGAAAAAAGGTCGTCGAAATTTATAGTAAATGGGCCCAAAACTGTTCCCTGTGGCACACCAAATTGAAAGATTTATTGTTCACTTCTAGTTTCATCAATTTCAACTTACTCAATTCTATTTTCCAAATAATTTTTGAGCAGATCATTAATTTTGCCGCAAAATCTCTGTATCAAAAGCTTCAGCTAGGTCCAAAAAAAGGGCCACAGCTGAATTTTCATTATAAAGATGTCCTTATATTTAATTAGTCAGATGACAGATATAGCTTTAATCAGATGATTTTTTTTTTCGATAACACTTCCATTCTATATTTCAAAAATTTTAGCTAAACTTGATATTAGCGAAATAGGCCTGTAATTTTTAGCTTCTAATTCATCACCAAATTTATAAAGCGACAAAAATGAAACATTGAACTAAAAATTAAATTAAATGGATACCTACTACCGTGGTATACCTATTAAGTTATTTCCAAAAATCTCAGTGGCAGGCAGTCAGTTTGCTGTCTCGTTTCGTGATCTAATATTCATTTTATTTACTTCAATAAATTATCCCAAATGTTGTAGTTTGTAGAACTGACATTCTTTAAAAGATTTGATCGTTAGGCAGGGTTCTGGTAAGCATTAATTTTCTTGTGCTGTGTAACGTCAGGTCGCCTGACTTATTAGATAATCAACTTGTTTGGTGTTTCTCACCGTGAGTGTGAATCTGTCCACGTATTTTCTTGATCCGAAACTCGAGTCGCTCTGGATCCATTCTTCGAGGCTGGAAATCGAGGTGGTTTCCAGATCAGTGGTCTTCCACTTGCTGTCCAAGGTCTCTTCGCCAAAAAAGTATTCCTTCTCATCCCTCTTTCCCAAAGAACTGGTGGGACGACTCGATGAGCTGCCTGCTGAGGATGATGGTAGGGTGTTTTGGCTGGTGCTAATTACCTGAAACAAGTCCCCATAGGTTGTAATCGCAGTCAAAATATCAGTTATTTTTGCAGAGTGTCCGAATTAACAATGACAGACCTTGCAGGTAATAACCTTGTTGTGTATATGTGTAGTAGTTTCATTCAAGCCTTTTGGTTTTCAAGGTATCAAAATCAAAGATGATACAGTGCATGCGTGTTCTCACGAAAATTTGTTCTGACGAGTTTTGATGAATTCGTTGGAACAAACGCCTGTTTTTCAATGAAAGTGGTTATAGTGGCAGCGAATATCACGTCGTGCATGTTTTGACGTGATGTTTGCTGCCAGTTTTGGGATTTTGGATATCAATTTTTGAAATAAAACAAAATGCAAAACGGCATTAAAAATAATGGAGCATGGATTTGACCAACAAGATTGTTTATGAGACGTGATCAGAATAATAATGGCAATATTTCGCGTTAAAAAAATATCCAAAATTATGAAAAGTAAATTTAAAAACATGAAACTTCCATTGTGTTTTAGCCTTAAAAAAACTTACATTTCATACTACTAGATTTTTGGGGGTTTATTTTTAGGACCTTTCAATTCTATGGAAATGCTACATTTTATGCGCATCAAAAAATTAATAGTACCTATGGCCTAGGGCAACTTGATTGGAAGAGAGTTCACAGATTTAATTAATAATAAAAGGGCTTCGGTTACACACAATATGACCTTGACCTGTGAAACTCAAAGCCCTGGTACATAAATAAATATTTTCTCACACGACACTACGAAAAAAAAGATGCTCACGTTGTTTTTGCTTTTGGATTTTTTAACCACTGAAACTATAGCCATATTGCTTGGTAAATTGAATTACTTCATCGATTGACAGTAGTGATAGATGCAACGACTGACGAAATAAGTAGGTATATCATGTTTTATAATGAGGAAACCATAAAATTGCTGTTACGTGAATACACCTGGGAGCGAGTATTGTGGTATACACTATAAAACTCAAAAGTAAAGTGCGACAAAAAAATTAAATTTGATTGGCTGACTGAATTAATTTGAAAGTTGAAAGACTTGAAATTGGTTTCGTATTAAAAACGTACGAATATCGTGATGACAACTAAAATCTTCCAGAAAACGATTGCTGTTGTTTATTACCTTGAAACTGTTCCCAGAGGCAAGCATAAATTCAAGGAAAACGCCCAATTCTACCATATTTACCTAGGTTCCACCCATGTTCTACATATAAACACTGATCCTTTTCGTAGGAACCAGAAGTAAAAAGGCAAAAAAGCATATCGTAGGCTATACTTTTCTTGTTCTGAAGCTTAAAAAGCTGGATGTTCAAATTCAAATTTGGTGAGATTTGAAAAAATTGTGAGAAGGAGGTGATATTTTCAAATGATTACCATAGAAACAATTGCGTCGAGATGGGGTCGAAATATTAACGAGTTCTTGAACGCAACGAAAAGAGGGAGTTACAGAACAAGAAAATAAGTCAAGACTAAAAGAACCGATCAGCCCAGCAGCTAAAACAGCATCCAGGTGAAATTCTTAAAGACAAATCAGCTCATGTTGCGTCATCTAAGCTTCCAGAATGGAATCCCCAACATAGTTTGATCAGTCAGAGTTTACTGGAAAGCTGAACAAAAAGAATACATAAAAGACCAAAGAAAAAGAGTTGCCCCAAAAAACTTCGTTCAATCCCTCCCAATGGGCTCAAGTGAAATGCTTGAAGCCTAGAACTCTTGAGGGCCATATTTAACGTCAGTTCGAATCAAATGTCATCGGCTGATCCCAAAAATAAATAACTCCCTCATCAGTTTATTGGCACGGGAACATTGAAAGAAAAAACAACAGAATAGTCGAGGACTTCGGAATTATATACCAAGGCGGATACCATATAGAGGATGATGAGCTTGACCTTGACTAAGGGCCACCTCTTTGACCTTCCGGTCTGGTGCATGGATGATGTCAGGCATGATTTTCATGATCTTGGGTGGCAGGTGGTGACAGTGTCAATCAGAAAGTTTAGTAATCTTTGGCGAGGTTATAGTTTCGATGACTGTTCTTGGGATCGCACGTTATAAGAGTAAGACCTTCATCATTCCTAACCCGGGGTACAGGGTACAGCCGGATGACAGAGAGAAACAAAATCAAGAACACATTTTAGAACAACATTTTTAGCTGTCTGTGTTTGAAATTTTGAACAGGTATTCATGCCATTGGGATATCCTCATATCATATCATTGGAAATCTTGTTTCGACCTCTAGATACGAAGTAACAGAAAATTCCACCACGTGCAAGGTCAAGAAATGAATGCACTTCCCTATAGATACAACTGAGAAAAGCACTAGTTGAGGAACATCAATGGTGTGGGGACAGATGTTTCACCCATCTACAAATATCATTGCAAGTTTGTAAAGAGGACACATATGAAGGCCATGAATTATCAAATAGAATCTGATGGTTTTTATGTGTACACTGAACAGGTATGATTGAGAGTTTATCAGGAGCACACATGAATATCATATTTGTGAGGAAGCATGAAGGCCACATGCACCTTATTCATTTGTCTTCAATGATTTTCGTATGCAAACATATTAGCGAGTTTGTCGATTGTACACGTGAACGTCATATTTACGGCTAGTCAAACTAAGAATTTCGTCGGTCTAGACCTAGACCAACCTCAAGGTCAAGTCAAATCAAAACTTTTAAAGTCACAATGAGTTCGGTCATCCAGTCAATTCCACACAAAGTCAGCGGATGGTGAAACGTGGTCAGAAATGTTCTCTACAACACCTCCCAGGTCAGAACGAATCATAACTTTCAAAATCACTCCTTAGTTAATCCAACATCGAAGATTCACAAAGTCACCTGAAGAAACTATGAATGCCCTTCAGGACAACTTTGATGTTAGACCAAAACGAAGTTTTTTAGTTAACATCGAGGTCAAAACTACAGTCACTTGAAAGTCAAACATTAACTTTGGATACCGCCTAGACCAGCTACAAATTCAAAGGCTCACAGTCACCTGAAGGTCAAACGTAGACCATCAAAGTTCCCTAGACCACCTTCAAGGTCAAACTAAAACAATCAAGGTCATCCCAAGGTCAAAGCCCCATTTTGGAATGTGAATTACTTTTCACATATTTCTTGGCACATACTGAGTAATTTTTTGATTTATACAATTTCATCTTCCAAGGCTTTTATGTGTACTCGGTGGGTCACACCTTAGCCAAACCTCATACCCGAAACGTCGTGGCATTTTTTGAAAAATCACATTAATTTTTGTAGCCAGCTCTTGGTGAGCGCATTCTTTCCAGGAAAAATGTAGAGGAACTGTTCTTTATATTTTTGCTTGTCGAACGCAATCGCGAAGTATCATTTACACTTCATTCATATACAGAGCATTAGGAAAATAATGTCACAACATATTTCCTTGCAAGAAAATATGATTTAAAACTTGGATCACATAGAGTCTTACGAAACATCAGTTTCCATATTTTTTCAAACATAATTGTTTGGTCAAACGCAAACCGTGATGGTCATGATGGTAGAGCGCTTGTGTCTTAACCTAAGGGTCTTGGGTTCGATTCCCAGCATGGTCATCGGTCTCGTGCATGGCATCACACGTTAAACGGTAAGGGCTGCGTCTTCCCCTGCTCGGACAAGTATTTCGAAGACTTTTGAGGGTTGTACTCTTAAGGGTGTGCATCTGGTTGACGGTAATAACAATTTTAACAATTTTTTTAACAACTCTTGAATAACCAGTACAAAACTCTCAAGGTCAGACCAAGATCATTCCAAGGTCAGACCAAGATCATTTCAAGGGTGCCCTTTAGCGTCTCATTGGTTGAAAACTCCCGCAATTAATTGCATGAAATGAGAATTGCGAACTGTAAAGCGACTTTAACAAGCACACTTTAGTCACAAAAGATCATATTGGCGAAAGGGTGCAAAAAGACACGCCATAGTTGATATTTATCCTAATCAATCCTTACTTTATTTAATAACTCCCCTACCTTATTTAATATGGCCGTAGCTAAAAGGTCTTCGTATGTTTTGTTGTTCAGATCTGAGTGTAGTGTTGAGTTTTCTTCAGTTTTCTGAAGACTGGGTAGATTCGTCACCTCTTTGAGAATCCTTTCTATCAATTGTTTCAGTGCTGCGTGAGCTGTACAGGGCGATTGTCCGGTTAGGGGCAAATCTGTAACAAGGTGCAGTCGTTTTATAAATAGTAATAAATATAAAATCTATATAATTAAAAATTATACAAATAGAACAAAGGAGCGACATATGAAATGGAAATCCGAATGAATCAATTGATCTAAGTTTCAAAAAAGTTGAATAGGGGAGAATGTATGAAAAACAATTGAAAGTGAATTAGATGCAGTAGTTACTTTTGAGAGATATTTCGCTAAAACATTATAGCTTTTGTTCGATTATGAATATACAAGGTGTATCAGAATAAAATCGACAAACTTCGCACACAGATTTCTTACCTCATATCGAGGTGAAAAGTTTTTATCGAAAGTCAGAAAAAAATTGATATTAATTTTTTTTTGACACCCTGTATCTCGGAAGGGATGCATTCTAGGATATACATTGATGAACACTTTACACCTCAAAATGAGGTGAGGAATCTGTGTACGAAGTTTTTTCGGTCTTATTCTGACTCACCCTGTATAAATGTTCCTATTTTTATTAATTTTTGATTACTTCTGAAATTAAAACAAGTTAGTTTTTGTACCTGCTTGTTATATCATGCAAACACGATAATAAACTTGATTTTCTTTGTCACAATTAGTTATTCCCAATCATTATACAATGTATGAGTATCCACATTAAAGATGAGAAATATTTGTTTTCTTTTTTGTCGATTCTGATGAACCTTTCTTGTTATGCAAGTATTTGAAACGAACATCCTATAATATACAGGTAAATTCATTTATAAACTGTGATCGTCGACAACTCTCATGGAATTTTTGTTTACAAAAGTCCATTGATGTATTTATTCTTATTCAGGATCATTGTAACTTCATATATATGGATTTTAGACAGATCATTATATACAGTGTAACACATAAAGTTCGCAACATATGAAGTTTTTTTCATTAACACCTAGATATAATAAAAATTTGACTCCGCAGTTAGTTTGTTCTTGAAAATAGTATATTTCTCAACAAGAGATGAAACTAATGTTTTTTTCGTGAGGTGTCTACGAGCGGAGAGGAGCGAGTGTGGCAATCTCACGACAGATGTTGTTTATAAAATACTGAAATTTTGCTACCAGCATTAATCATAGTTATAGAGAGAAGTTCAAATATAACCGTGAAAATGTTGATAAACTGTCAAAAGAAGTGACATTCGTTTGCTGATTAAAGTATGCCAAGTAGTGAAATTAACTTTCATTAGTGTCAAAAATCCATCAAATTGTTTTTAGTAAATTCCCATAGGGTCGCATGATAAATTTGCCTCATTTTCATCTCTAGAGTAAAAAACTGTCACTTTCATGTAGGGTTGAGAAATTATCATTTTCAAATACATGAGTAGAAAAAAGTATTTTTCACTCTTGAAATAGGGCTGCCTTTAAGTGAATAAAACAATTGAAATAGAAACTTTGAACCCGCGTGTCAAGTGTTTGCGAATCATAAATTACTTAGGATTATCGTTTCAAAAAGTGCCTTCTTTTGTATTGTGTCAACTGTGTGTTTTGTGTTTTATTGATAACATTCTTCATTCATATGATGACTTGGTTGATATCTTATCGGGTGCTTCTATTGTGAATAATTGAAACACTTTTGGGTTCTTTATGGAACTTTGTTCCTAAACAACTGAAGTTCAAATTCATACACACATAGTAGATGCGTATAATAATGATAGAAAACTTCCTGATGTCAAACCATGATATTTGTTTCTTGCGGTTTGAGAATACCAAAACACAAGATGTGAACACTGCGTACTATTATATATTATAACGTAAATATGACGTAAAAAGTTCTTTGTGAGTTATGAGGTGTCTGTCCTATAAAAAAAAATCTTGGAACAACTCCCTACTATCACCCCTGAAACGATGAAAGTGAAATTGAGATATTAATTTTGTTCTCAAATTCAAGTAATTGTAGAAACTTTGGGCATCACGTATACACCAATAAAGAGGTGAATATGCATATTTTTTCAATATCACCATTAGATTTCAAGGGGTTGAAATTAACAACACATATTATATTTTATATGAGAACTTCTTTATGGGGTTGCATTGCCTCATTTTTCATAAAACTAATAAATAAGGAAATGAAAAATTCGACACAATATACCTAATTACATTTTATAAGTATGGTTTTTGCAATATGAAGTCATTAAGTATTTCCACGCAGGAATAATAATGAACAGGTAATAGTGAAAAAATCGTACTTGATCAAGGTTTCATATTTTTTTGTGTTTATGAAGGCATCGAAGATGTTATATTTACAAATAATTGTCAAAAAGGTGCTTATTTTGTGATTCAATGACGGCAACTGTCAATAATGTGGTCGCTAGCTTGTGAGTATAAAGATCTTCGGGAATATTATTTATTATTATTTATTATTGGCTAGACATATGTCTTTCCGACAAACTCAAATTTAATTTGATGTCAAAATTAATTGGATAACTTATTGACTTCTAGGAAACACCAGATATTCAAAATCTGAACTGGTGTGTTTCGAATTCTCGGTTATGGGTTTGAGGTTTGGAAAACATATACAGTGTGTCCCAGCTAAAACTTGTCACCCCCCTAATATCCGAACTCATGAAAAAAATTGAAAATCGCTCAGACCCGTCGATTTTTATTTCAAGGGGGAACACTTTCACCAAATACACCATCATTGTGTTGTCAACCCCCTCAACCCCAGCACCCCCTACTTCAGAATTTTCAATGGGACTACTATACTTGTGATACATCATTTTGAAGGGAATTCAATCCCAAATACATCGGTGTACTGAAATTGAGGATCGATCGAGTGTTGTTGAAGTTTTCATGAAAACTAATTTTTTCCAGATATTTTTATTTTTCATCACCTAACATGTTATCATCGTATGAAAGGTTCAGAATATGAACCATTCAGTTCCATACAGAAGTATAAGCGATCTTCGAAATTTCTTCGCACATTGCTCAACATTTCTGGAGTCACTGCACGACACTCCACAACAATTCTCCTGCGTAGATCATCAAGAGAAGTTGGCTGGGTAATATAAACTTTGGATTGGTCTAATGGTGATAAATCAGGAGATCTAGCCGGCCATTCTATTGGTTCTCGCCTTCCAATCCATCGCCCTGTGAAATTGTCATCTAAAAATTGACGTACAGGTGCAACAAAATGTGGAGGAGCTCCATCTTGTTGAAAGGTGAGCTGACCGTCAAGTAACCTATCATCGGTTTCAAGTAACTGAGTGATTCTGGGGTTCACAGTTGTATCAAGAAGTTCAAGATACGTTTGTCCGTTGAGGTTACCATCAATAAAATATGGACCTACAATATGGTCTCCCAGAATACCAGCCCAAACATTCAATTTCTGGGGAGTTTGTGAATGAGTTTCCCTGTACCAATGGGGATTTACGTCACTCCAGTATCTGCAGTTGTGCCTGTTCACATGTCCATTTAAATAAAAAGAAGATTCGTCAGAAAAGCACACATTGTAGAGGTAATTATTATCACCAATCAATAATTGACTCATGATTTCACAAAACTCTGTACGTCTGTCAGGATCATCTTCATTTAATTCTTTATAAGGATGGAATTTTTTGTCTTTCAGAATTCGATGTACGCTGCTTTTCGAAACTCCAGAAATAGTCTCAAGTTGTCTTAACGATTGAATGTTGTCCATCACTGCATGTCCTACAACTGCAACAGCGACCCCTTCATTTCTCATAGGCTTCTCTCGTTCATGTTTTTTATTCAGCACTGATCCCGACTCCAAGAACTTATTCATCAATTGAAGCACGTACTGATATGATGTGGTGTTTTCTGGATGACTTTCATTGAAACTTCGAGCCGTAGCTCTAGAACATCGTCCATTTTCAAAATACGCAGCTACAATGGATATTCTCTCTTGTACAGTATAAACCATTTTCGAATGATTTCAAATTGTTGAATGCAGTGACTCGAATACATCAATTACCAAGGCGTAAACAAAGATATGCGTATACAAAAACACATGAGGGCAATTTTTTTTTCATAAAAACGTCTGTCTCACCTTCGAAACTATTATTTCTGACAGCATATTATTTTTCAATACAGTGGCGTACCCACAGTGAACCTTTCTTACGACGCTAACATTTGAGGTGATGAAAAATTTAAATATCTGGATAAAACTTAGTTTTCATGAAAACTTCAACAACACTTGATCGATTCTCAATTTCAGTACACCGATGTATTTGGGATTGAATTCCCTTCAAAATGATGTATCACAAGTATAGTAGTCCCATTGAAAATTCTGAAGTAGGGGGTGCTGGGGTTGAGGGGGTTGACAACACAATGATGGTGTATTTGGTGAAAGTGTTCCCCCTTGAAATAAAAATCGACGGGTCTGAGCGATTTTCAATTTTTTTCATGAGTTCGGATATTAGGGGGGTGACAAGTTTTAGCTGGGACACACTGTATGTGTTGAATGCATGACTAAAAGAAGAAAAATGCTTGATTACGAATGTTGCTACATTTTGAAATCTTAATCAAAGCTTCTTCTTCAAAAAATTGTTATGTTCATATGCGTAAATAATCTCACCTAAAACTACCTCGATCAAGTGATGATAGGCATACAATCCAGTACAGAACAATATCCACAGAGTTATCGCGACACTCCAAATCACAGTTAAAATCATCTTAACTCTAATATCACAGTTCTCTCAGTCCTCTTTAGCACTTCGAACGATTGCAACTATTTTCATCGACGACAAATCGACTCTATGAATCAGGCAAGTGTTTTTCCACAACTATTACACCTCGTTCCGATTGTTTCTCACATTAAAACCATTATCAGATACTGTTTTAATTTAATCGTTTTATTGTCTAGATATGCTCAGGTATTATTTTTAAAGTATAATCTGGTTGTACGCTAGCGTTGGTTGGAATAAAAATGCGGTTGGTTTCTACTGGGTGACGCCTATAGGTTACAGCAAACATTGAAAGATAAGCATAAGAATCTATCCTAATTTTTATTTTTGGAATGATTGTATCACTTTCTGCTACAGTTACAGTACATATCGAATCAATCTCAGCCAAGACTGATTCTTAAGCCACATTGGCCACTACAGCTGTGTCCTAGGAAACAAAAATAGCGGTCCGACCAGATGAAGTAAGTGTTAGGTTCCTTCAATAATAAATGTTGTCAGCTCACTTCGAACAAATGTATCGACAGGAACGTCATAAAAGCTACGGCGAGTTTTTGGTCGTAGAGGAAGGCATTTGGGAGCACTTAGTTGAGAAGAAGTCCGACTGCTTGGCAAAAAAGTGGCACAGAACTCAGTAACTGGCAGAGAACAAACTCAAGGGTTTCTAGCGTCACAAGACAATCTTCCACGAAAAACATCCTGACGAAATGGTGCACGTTGTGAAAGTTCATCCTTCAGCATGGCAATCTAATGCCCTCTTAGATTTAGAGAAAAAGAGCGGAAGATGGTGAAAAGGTCTCTAACGAAAACAACGATGTCATCAAGAATCTCTGCCTACTGGCATATTCATGCTTCCTCAATGCAAGTGTGGAACTCCGCAGTACCATTATCAAGGAATATGTACTTTGGGACCAGCAAGGACATCAACGAGGCCTACAGTAGCTCAAGTGAATAGGTCTTCAATGGTCGATTGGAACAGTAAACTATTTTTCAACAAGCAGTTGGAACTCGGCCTTGGGAAAATATCCTTTTAATGAAAGTCTTTATTGTTCTTGGGGTCCCGTAATTACAGGAATAGCACCACTAACAAAAAGACTAAAAGAGCACTGCCATATGAAAGTTTTCAAGAAAAAAGTTCTGGAATTACCACAGAAGAAATATCGATAGAATAAATTGTTGGAGGAAGTGAAGATCCTAATACGTTTGAATTTTTTATATTTTAAACTTCTGGAAAACCTCCCTTGGTCTACACATAGAATATAAGTCTATGAAATTAACAGTGAAAAAAGGATTTTGAAATTTCAACCTTTTGCTAAATCATGTGCAATAGGAATTTTTGTTCGTAGGAATTCAACAAATAATAGCTGACTCCCTGCATTACTTCAGACTTCCGATAAAGCTTCTACAAGAACAACTTTGCAAATGAGCTTTTAAAACAGCCTGAAATAAGTAAAGCTCAAACGGGAAACCGTCTACATACTCGTTAAGAGATTATCACCATTCATCAGTGTAGGTTCACGACAAACATTACAAATACAATTACACCACAATGATTGTCACGTATAACGCCATCATCGGGATTTGAAAGAAATCCAGATATCCCTAACTTCGATAAGAGGTAAAATAAGAACACTTTTGCAAGTGCTATTGTAATGAAACAGCAGATTTAATCTTTTATTTAGCTAGAGATGACCACCTGCAACCATGTTTCGAAGTTATTACCTCTCATCAGTGCTTACGAGCCTAACGAGCAATCCTCAAAAGCCTTCGAGTTACTTGTGCGAGCTAGGGAAGATGAGGCCCTTATTTTTTAAACTGTGATGCCATGCACGGAGATTGCTGGAGAGTATTAAACATATAAGTAACCCATAGTTATTCTCTCCGAGAGCCAGTCGGCAATGGCAGGCATGGACGATATCGCTCCCGCCAGAGAGCGCTAGTGTGAGTGGAGGTCATGAGTGACAGTAATAACAAGTAATAATATACAATAACACTTTAATTAGTTGCTGTTATGGAGAAATACGGCCCTATAAGTGTAAAAAGGCTCATTTATGAATTGAAAAAAGGAAAAGCAAAAACTTCCAGCCGTAAAGAACAGTTGATGCGAAAATGAGTGGATGAATTGGTGCATAAACGTCAGTTTGTAGGTTAACTTGTCTATATTTCGTGAAATTTATTTACTGGCTATAAAGCTAAGTTTTCATGCATCCGAATTTTCGGTTTTTCGTAGGAAATTTGGAAGAAATGTCACTTTTTCGTACGACTGATATTTTGAGCGGTTTTCATTTGTGCGAAATGCCTTCACGGAATAAATGAAATATTCAACGTCAACCCCCTAATTTTACCGTCCATTTTCTCAAGAAAATTCCTCAGCTCGTTAATTAAGCTGTGGTAATTGCAATGTAATTTTTGTAGTTTGAAAATAGGTCTCACCCAAATATGTTTGGGAGCCCTTTTTCTTCGCTTCAAAATTCCAATACGTTAACAAAATCAGTAAAATATAAATTATTACGGATGTTCTTATCCATATATTATTAATCATAAGATTGCTGTCCATATTTCACATTAAAATTTTTAATATGCCTGGAAACAAAACTACATAACCGCACTGATCATCGTTTTCCAAGTTTACTTTATTATTTCAACTTCCTGAATTTATTCGTACCATCAGTTGAAATTTGCCACCACGAAATATATTTGAACAGCTTTCAGATTTCGTACGAAAAACGAATAATTCGTGTACATGAAAACTTAGCTTAAATCTTATTCTTTCAGATTACTCGATTATGATAGGAATAAACTTTTCATGTCCGTTATGCACTTATCAACTACTCCAATCTACCTCCACTAACAATTGCGCCATCTACGTTAAGCTTGCCAGAATACATGCCATTAAGGCTCTGCAGATGCCTTAGCAAGAGCAGGGAGAGCAAAACCTCTCATTGGACCAATGGGAACCAGCCTGTCGAATCCCACGAAGTGGAGAATATGACAAGAATATCTGACGAAAAAAACAACTACTTTCCAGGCTAATACCACGACTGACATTGAACTACCTCTGACAGACATTTGCACTAGTGCCCTCCTTGAGGAACGTTGCTGAGGCATGTAAATAGTACAGGCTGTGGGCATACTAGAGAAAACAGAACAGAAAATAGTCGAAACAAAGGACTGCATCTAACGATTTTGCTCGAAGAATGTGATTACGGTAGACTCAGTAACAAAAAGTATTTATTAATTAAAGAGTTACCAGGAAACAAAGCTTGCTTAACATTTCCTCATTCAAAATTTTTTTTTCGTCCATACGTGCAACCCTTAGTTTCGGAGTCTTCTTACTGAAAATTTTCATCAATGGTTGGATTATTCACTACAGCTATCTTTTCGTTCATTTATAATTGCGACTCCGGAGGCACTGTAGCCAGCTTAAGTGTCACGACTAACAGCCAAAGGTTGGAAACACTGAAAGAAATTTTAGAGGAGCATGCCATATTCTAGATAAGTAAGCGAGTTCGTAAACTAAGTAAGTTTCAGTGTATATTCTGGCGTCTTATAATATGGGAACTGCGTCTTATTAGTTGTGTTGATAGAATTTTGAATAAAAACGAGTCTTTGACAAACCATTTTGTTTCCTAGCATGGAAAAAGCTGATAGAAAAAACGACAAATTACGAGAATTGAGAGTGATTACCCCTGTTGTAAGAGTTTCAGAAATTGTACTATGAGCAACGGATTCAGAAAATAGAACTTCACTGGGTCTTGAGTGTAAAGAAAATTATTTTGAGATGATAATACTTTTAATTTATTTTTTCCATTTTTCCATTTTTGTGCCAGATTATTTCTGAACAACCCTTATTTGCCCTCTCTACACAAAAATCTGGATCTTCAAACTCAATAAACTATTTATATAATCAATATCAACAGTGAATTATTTAAATTGATGACTGAATATATTAGCATCACAATCTCCACTAGTATCTTTCAGTAAACAACGTTCATGAAAATCCTAAATACTCCTTCACGGTTAATGATGAAATCGTACGCAAAAAATTGTTTGTATCACGCTTTGAAAAATAAAAAATATGAATAAATGATTCCGCATTTTTGTTTAACCTTGGATTTTATTTATTCGCACAGGATATTTTTATCAGGTACGACTGTCTAGGAGACGTTATATGAGCGAATAAAACATCGAGCTTCATATACAGTGTGTGCCAGTTAAATGTGTAACTTATTAAGATTCGCAATATTCGCAAATTTCAATTTTCTATGAGTAACATGCTAATGAAAAAGTAGATTTGTTGTTTGGGGCTTATGGGCTAGGAGCCTTTTCAAAGCAATTCTTCAGATCATGTCGAACACCGAACTTCAAATACACTGTGTGCAATCATATTTTTCCTGGCGATTTGTTCCATCATTCTCGGAATTTGGATTTCATCGATTTACGGAGGTTTATTTTTATAGTTTTTGTTACGTCACAAAAGGGTTCCAGTCCACTTAAAGCACATTTTGCTCTTTCTAGGGCCGAGGAGTTTAGCTTTTCCATTGCCTTCGTAACCTAGGTATCCTGGAGCCTACGTAATGGCCTGTCAAATATTTTAGAAATGCCAAACCGAATAATACACATGGCGTTTATGATACAGAGAAAACCTTGGATGAATTCAAGAGGCCATAATAACTTTGTATCACAACAAACTAAAGCAAACAAACTAAAGGATAAAAGTAAACTGATGACCACCAAATTTACAAATATACCGTAAAAAACGCAAAAACAATTCAATAGAGCGAAAAAACTGTGAGAGGAATATTCCAAAATACTACTAGAATACAAGAAAATTCTAAGAGGGGAGCAAAGAAAAGTATGGAAAAAGTTCTGTGAGGATATTGAACAAACTTAGAAAGTCAAGACTCCATCGCATACTCTCCAAAAACTCCATGAACCCAGCGGGGATTCTCAAAAAACCCACTGGAGGCCACAGGAATACTGGGAAAATACAAGTGAGCTGCTCCTCAGTGCACATCTTCACAAATCCCAGTGATGAAACCCCCGACCGCTTCCAACTAAGGGCGAACTGGGTTGACTGGGAGGTAACAGGATGGATCTTTACTCACCCAGAAGTAATATGGGTAATAAGGTTCTGTCAACCCATATAAACTACCTGGGACAGATAGAATATATTCCTGTTCTACTGCAGCAGGAAATAGAAAATCTAGCACCAGAACTATGCAGACTATATGCGATGACAAAACTGGAAATATCTGAACGTTGTCTTCATTCCGAAACCGTGTCAAAACTCATATGACCAGGATAACGACCAATTGGTGTCAAGGTTTAAGGACACTACTCTGGCAAAAAAAATAGCACCTTACTAATACATTTTTCGAAAGCACCAACTTGAAATTCTCAGAACACGTTTGTATACATGGATTGAACGTCCCGTCCCAGATTTTTTCTGAAGGCCTTTGTCCATTTCAATTCTTTCAGAGGGTTGATTTCAACCCTTCATCCCCTTTGCAAGTGGATGAAATTGATATGGGACGTTCATTCTATGTATACAAACTTGTCCTGTGAAATTCAAGTTGGTCTTTTTTTTTTTGAAGGCATTTACCCATTTTAAAATATTTTGAAAGGTGGATTCCAACCCTTCATTCCCTTTGCAAATGGATGAAATTGATGATGGCATGAATTTTGTGAAAACTTCTTATTCTGAATGAGTTTTTTCAACAGTAATTATAATTTTATCGACGCCACAGCTACTTTTACTGCCGGATCAAAAGTTACTGCTGAAAATTTACTGCCAACTCCTCCACATCAGTATTGCTTTTATAGCGCTTTATATGTTGGAGTTAATGGCAACGGTCGATTTTCTTGCTTTGCTAGCTCTTCTGCACAATGAAGTATTGCAGCAATTTCTGCCTGTAGATATGGGTATGTACCTACATTCCAGCTCGTATAGTCCCTTTTCGAATTTTGAGCCAACTGTACAGGAAAGATCTACAATAATTGCCTCTTTGAATGAAAAAGTACAAATTTTTCATGCAAAAATTTGAATGGACAAAGTTTTTTGAACCTCCTAGAATTCCTGAATTTCGAATACAAATAAAGTTGGAGATTCGTTAGCACGTTAAAAATCAAGACCCGCCTCATTCCCTAATGGAAGGAACTCTTCTAAGTTATTTTGTGTCAATTCTCGACATACTCAAAATACAGGATTAGCAGAGTATTTCGAAGGGATCATGAAATGGTAATCCAATAACTATTCGACTTTTAAATCGTAAAAGTTTCACTTTCCGCGGCATTTTACGATACTAAAACAGCAGGTATCATACTTATTTATCACTCAACACAACTGAACATGCATGCTCAAAAAAATAAACGTTATCACCCAAACTTCGCAAAAATAACTCACGAACTGTCGGAAACTTTTCGGTTGTATTTCAGCGCACTTTTTCGAATCGTCTAGTACCGCACACGGCTCGTCGTACCATGGACCCATCAGGCAAATTACCTGTAGATAAGATGGTATATGGTCAAGGTACGTCCATAAAGATTCGTCACTGACGTGTGTTGAAGGTTATGCAAAACTTACCGTTTGTACTGGTTGGTCGTATGTGTTGCGTGTGATTCAAGAAATACCGCGAAACGATATTTACTATACTTGGACAGGCTTAAAATTAAAAGCAATCAATAGTGTGACGTGATATCAGTCGGTTGTTTGGAAAATTCTTACCCCTCTACTCCGAAACGAGATTTTAGAGAGAAATTGCCGAGATTCGTTAACGATATTTTTTTCTACCAGGGCTGAAATCAGTATTACACTCGCTAATTTTAGAGAAAGAAGTACAATTAAAGTAAAATTACAAACATGTAAACCAGTCAACTAGTTTAATATTATTCGTATTTATTTGTTTGATACTCTCCTAAATCCCGAAACATCTCGGACACGTATACTCGAACTGCTTGATTTTGCTCACGAGTGTTGCAGCATTAGTTCTGAGCAACTACTATGAATACACCAAGATTATCCTTCAGTTGTGACAACTCTAATGTAGTCCAGCGTACCCTAGCACTGATGAGAGGCAAGAGTCTCGAAACAGATGTGCAGGCGGTAATGCCAGCCAAATGAAGGATAATCTATGCTTCCACTCGCCCAGGAGTAAGAGGCTGATGATATAGTCTGCGACATAGAAAAATTAAGTGTTATCGAATCATCTGATAGTCCCTAGTCCTCTCCAGATGTCCTGGTGAAGAAGAAAGACGAATCAATGCGATTTTGCGTTCACACGCTAGACACGCTGGCTGTTTCTACGATTTTCTCGATCCTAGATTTGAAGATCGGAGACTGGCAGGTAGAACTGACTCAGGAAGATCGAGACAAGACAGCTTTCACCGTCAGTGGCAGGTTTGTGGCAGTTCACAGTTGGCAGCCACGTTCGAAAGACTGATAGAGATGGTCCTGAAGGGACTTTCATGGAAGACGTGTCTGGTATACCTCGACGACATAATTGTGCTTGGCAGATCTTTTGACGACCACTTGAAAAACCTGAAAGAGGTATTTGTGCGACTGAAAATCTCTAGACTGAAATTGTGCCTCAAGAAATGCCATCTGTTCCAAGAGCAAGTACGATATCTCGGCCATGTTGTCTCTGAGAAAGGAGTAGCAGTGGATGAGCAGAAAATCAAAGCAATAAAAGAATGGCCAATTCCAAAAAATATACACCAGCTTCGGAGTTTTCTTTGTTTGTGCACCTACTACCACCATCAATACGTGTTGGAATTTGCTAACATCGTCAAACCACTGACCAGGCTCACGGAAGGACAAACAAAGTTCCAGTGGTTAGAGGAATGCCAAAATTCGTTCAGGAAGCTGAAAGAAGCTTTGATCAAGGCACCAATTCTGAGCTATCCCCTTCTGAACGGTAAATTCATTCTGGATACGGACGTAAGCAATGTGGGACTTGGAGCCGTCCTGTCTCAGATCCAGGAAGGACAGGAAAAAGTCATCGGTTATTTCAGTAAGACTCTAAGTAAACCAGAGCGCAATTAGTGTATCACCAGGCGGGAGCTGATAGCCGTGGTTGAGGGAGTAGAGCACTTCTATAAGTACGTGTATGAAAGAAGATTCCTACTAGGAACAAACCATGCAGCTCTCAAATGACTTCTACAATTAAAAAATTCCGAGGGTCAAGTGACACGTTGGATTAAGAGGCCCCAGGAATTCGATTTCGAGATTGAACATCGAGCGGGGACTAGCCATGAAAATGCGGATGCTTGTTGGATTATAAAAAGCATTTATTATTGTGTTATGTGAAAGGAACGTGGCACGTATATCTGTCAGATATGTTAAATCTCAGTCGCTTTAAATCTTCCACATCCTGGGTTTTGACAGAAGGGGCCTTTCGATACAGTCGAAATTATTTGTTTTCATTAAACTACTTTACCATTATCGAATACTTCTAGTTCCAGGATTGCGTCCAGTCGTACGGTATAGACGAGACACCGTTATTGCGTTATACTGTGGGGGATATTGAGTCCGTTGTGGAGAATGAGAAGTACCGAATCTATTGGAAGTACTCATTTCCCGCCATCTGGCAAATACAAACCAATGAGCCTGATGTGGTCCTCCTCGACCATCAAATCAAAGTGATTTTTGTCTTAGAGTTTTTGGATTACACATCAAGACTCCCTCTTTGAACTCCACAGGCTTCAACCCAAATCATTCTGTTGAAATTACACCGGCTTCCCTCAATAAGACAGAAGTCTTAGCCAGACGAATGCAGAAAGCCGGCATCCTTGGTTCATTTCGTCTGTTCAAGGCACATGATTCTCGAGCTCAATAGTCACTTCCCCACAGACGTGAGTGGATATTTCGGTAAATTAGACCAGCGCACCCTCCAGATGTACCGGAGCTTTGGAGTCAGAAACCGACTGGGATATTCTAAAAAACTACAACCACAGTACTTTCCCAGCTCCCGTCTTTTCTGGATCTCTCCCAATTGCCATTGTCCGGTGCACTTTGCACTTTATAGCAGGGGGATAAGCGGGGATTTCGGGATTTACTGAAGCGCGGCAGATTAATATATAGGGGATATCTTGTACCCGTTTAAGTACCTCCACCAAATTTGAACCTCATAAATAAGGTTGCGCGTCCAGGATAAAGGATCAGATTAGTAAAAAAAAATTGATGTTCAGAAATTCTCGAGCGGGTCAGATTAAGATAGGGTGAGTTAATTACATGCTAAAAAGTGTATATTCTACTAATCTGACAATTTTAGAGTGACGTAAAGAATGGGGAGGGCTACAAAGTTGTAAAAAAAATCGTCATCTCGACATTCTCGAGCGTGGCTGAATTTTTTTTATTTTGAAGAAAATCATTCAAGGATAATGAAAAATATATAATCTGACGATTTCCACAAGCCAAAATAACAAAAATTCGTCGATAAAGTCTAATGCGTGCAGCTGCGTAATGCCTATTTTCTCTTCTCAGCGTTACTATTTCTCTCTCACTCTTTCTCTATCTATTTGGCTTGGCCAAACTTAGATTTTAAATATAATTTGAACCGATTCGTACCAGTAGATTTTGAGAAATCTCAAAAAAACTACGAACTTTATTTTTCAAATGTATTTTTTTTTAATAACTTCTAAACGGCTCTATGGATCGATTTCAAAAACCTATCAGCAAAAAACCACGTCGATCGCCGGTTGATTCGTTCGTGAGTTATCGTTGTCGAAAGAAAACCGAAAAAAGTGTTTTTTTCGGAATCACTCTGAAATTTCTAGTTCGATCAATTCAAACTTAAAGATTCTTCATGGAGCTTGAAAAACTGCGTCGAATGCCGTCAACCGCGTGAAAATCGGTTCATTTATTCAAAAGTTATTGCTGTATGAAAATTCAAAAAATTGTATAAACTCCTATCAGACTTTTGAGCTCGGAGAGCTGATAATGACACAAAAATCATATTTTTGAGCTCGGAGAGCTCAAAAACAAAATAAGTGAAATGTTGAGCGCTTGGGTATGGAGTTAGCGGAAAGTTGCAGGGATGGCTTTTAGGTTCAACCGTTTTCCTAATTTTTTTTGTCAGATTAGGCGAATCCCTCTAGATAATCGCCAGCTTAGGAGACATCACATCTAGGACGTAAAGATGAACCATATATATTTTAATCTGACGCGCTTGAGTATTTCGAAATAGCGATTTTTTTTTCGTATTATAATAATGGCCGCGAGTTTGCGTCACATCGACATCATCAGATTATTGCATGGGAGCTTTTTTAGGTTCACTCAACACCCCCTAAGAAAATCTGACGCGCTCTATTAATATTTTTTTTTCATTTTCATCCCTTGCCTACGACCACCCCCATCATGTAAACGATTAGATTAACATACGTACATTATTAAAAATACGTAGGACATTGATGCTATCAATATCTGACGCGCTAGAGTATGTCCATGCAACAGTTTTTTTTAACAAATTTGAAAATCCATAGCCGCTTACTCCACCGATGAAAAGGTATACATTATATATTATTTTTTTCTTCTCATCATCTAAGCTTTGCTACCCAATGCTCGAGTAAATCCACATTTAGCATCGTGGGCTCCATTATTTATTTCTGATGGATGAACAAGGCATCCAGAGCTTGCTCTTGATGATGCTGACTTTTTTGTCAAAAAGCGCTTCAAATTAAATTGACAGTTTTGGTGTTTGGATAATATTATGTTTTGCACCAGAGCTAACCTACATGAAGAGAATTATGATTCACAACTTATTCCACTGCAAAAATTACGAAGATATATTCCGTAGTAATACTATAAGTACCTTTGAGATTTGTCAAAAATAAGGAAGTGTGAAATGACATTCTTGACTGGTTCCGTAGAAAAGGAAGAACTGAACTCCCATAGTGGGAAAAAATCAACGTCCTAAAGCATGTAACAATGTGCACAACGATAAATAACAAGTGCGTCCAGTTTGGAAAAACTACTTACTAGAAATGGAATTGTGTAATGACGTTCCCAATACGGTTAAGGCATTACTGAGATCTTCATGAAATTTCTTGAATATCGAGTCATCTGCAATGTAATGTTAGTATTGTTAATGAAGCTGGAAACGATCTTGACACTGTTACGAATGATGATTTGAATATTTTTGCATCCAATAATCAAAAAGTATATTTTTTTCAAAAATGGCATTGTTGCAGAAAAAGGAATCTGTTCCATATAAAGAGGTCTAACGAAAGAGTATTTCAATTCTATCACCAAATGATTTCTATCACAACTAAAAACGCCTTCAAAAATATGTAGGTACTCACAGAGTTTGTCGTTGTATGTTTTAGTGACACTAGCATCATCGACATTTTGTCCGAGCATCGCATTCACCAATTTTTCCAAAAAATCCTGAATTTGCTCTTTTCCTTTTTTCTTCAGCTCTTCCAAATCTTCATCGACCTCGTCGAGCGGACCCGCCTGCATTTTTGTCGGTATTTCAACTGCAAAAAGTTATGATAATATGAGACGCGATTGAAATTCTACATGTGCAAATTTCAGGTGATACATTTCATTCAAGGTAATTCTTGAAAATTAAAAATAAACACATTTGAATGTTCTATTATTAAAAACGCTGGTAGAGGTAGTGGATTTTCTTAAGAGCTATGACGTTGAATATATCTCTCACTCACACTCATTGCCGATACGTAAATTTGTCCTCTGCTACGGTATGACTCATAGTTCTTGAGAAAATCCACTACCTCTAATAAAATCCATACTAGGAACAGTGATTTCGCGGATGTTGAAGTTTTTTCTTTTTCTAATAGAATTGATTGAATAATACTCTTTGATTATGATGGATTGCTGTGTCCTGTTATTTTACTTAGAGCTTGTTCTTCAATTCCGCTTTTATTTAATTCGCTAACTGCTCTGCAAAGTTTGACAAGGACGTTTGATGTTAAAAATCTCATTCTGATTGTAAGCATTAGAATTTTTTTCCTCCCACAAGGTATTTAGTGTAAGAAATGCTCAGTCCAATGTTATGAAAGTGTCTTGTTTTTGGTAAACAAATGAATAAGTGAAAAAACCACTAGTGTAAAAGTTGCAGCTAAGGTTACAGCTAAGTTTTGCTTGACAATTATTGCACTGTGGCATATGCGATTTTTTATAAATGAGTTGAATTGTCACTGAAAAATGTCGTTCTTACCTTTTTTCGTTGGTTGAATTGCGTTAAGTACTCCTTGGAACCAAGATTCTGGCGGCCTCAGGCAGTTCTTGCAGGTCCATCCAGATCGCTGTGCGTTCAGACTGGAGCATCTTCTCCGGCAGACTCTCCCTCTGCATTTTATGCACGTGACCGCCTCATCACCCGCCAATATATGCTCTATCGATCGCAGATACACCCCGCAGACATCACAGTACCATTCCTTGGTCAATTTACGATTACTGAAAGAAAAAACAGATTATTGATTGATTAAATGATTATCGTTGATCGAAGATAAGCTTATGACATATCAGACAAAAAAATTAGATGTAGGACTGAATGAAAGAAATGTGGATTAACTAGGATTCGAACCCAGGTTTTTCCAATTTTCACTCGAGTGCATTACCAACTAACATAAGCAAGTACTCTTCTGCAAATGTGGTATTCACTGAATCTTCGAAAGCAGCCAGGCCGAAAGAACACTATCTTTTTTTCATTATTTTTATCTTTTATCTTCATACATCTCTTCACCACACAAAAAAATCGATCCTGACTCCTTTTTTTTCAGGGACGAAGACCTTTAAAACGATTTCCAATTTGCTGGAAATAAATTCCTTAATTCCTTGACTTAAGAAACATATACAGGCTGATTCACGGTGGATGGCACATTAGACGTTTCTGGTGAACCAGACAACGGATCACTTTAAAAATTTAATGGAGGGCATATTCGGACATTCTCTAGCCAACTATTTTCGACAATGCGGTGTTGCCGCTTCTATTAGAAAGCAGTAGCAACTTTGATTTTTCAAATGGAACACTCTATATATAATATTATTTTTGGAATCTCCAACAATTGCCCGACAACTTTTCTTGATATTTCCCTATACCTATCTGTTACCGTTTTCGAAATAGAAATTAATTTCAATTTTTTTCTTCGAAAATCATGACTTCTAAAAATGCCGATATCTTTTGGTTAAGAAGTACTATGATATCGAAATTTGGTTTGGAGTTAGGTGATACTTGGACACTTCCCACACGTCAGCCTAAAGATTATTTTAAATGGAACACCCTGTATATTATTGAAAATTCTGAAAGCTGCTGAAATTTGCTTTCTTTCTATGTATATCATATCTATACCTAACTAGTCAAGTTTCGGACTTATGAGCATTTATTTGTGAAAATGTCCCTTCAGAATGGTATTTCCATTCGGTATTTGGTATTTCGGTATTTGGTTTGGTTGTGACATTCTCCTAATAATATCGACATTTTCGACACTTCAGAAGTTGCAAATACCTTCAAAACGATGGAACAAAACTATTCAAACGAAGTTCTTACGAATTTGTTTATTATTTTTGGACAGTGTGATGAATTTATCAGTAGAACATGTAGAAAGTTCAATGAAATGTATCCGAATCTACCGCCAATGAACCTCAAGAAATTTATACGAATTCAGAACAATTTCAATGCATTTGGATCAACTTTAAAAGCACCAAGAAACTTGCCTCGACCCGTAACTTCTGAAGACAACCAGATTAATGTCTTAGCATATTTTCACGCATTTCCCGAGTCATCGATAAGAAGTGCTGAAGAAGATTTGGGTATAAAATATTCATCGGTTCAAAGAATCTTGCGAAGACATAAAATGCATGATTATAAATTCACCAAAATTCAAGCAATGAAGCCTCAAGGCCCTCAACAGAGAGTAGAATTTTGTGAAATGTTGTTGACACGCATTCAAGAAGATCCACTTTTTTTAAATAAAATTATTCGGACTGATGAATCGAAATTTTCGAGAGAAGAGATTTTCAATAGAAAAAATCGTCATTATTGGTCCAGTGAAAATCCTCACGTCACAAAAGAAGCCGGATTTCAAGAGAGTTTCGTGGATAATCTGCCACTCGAAGAATATCGAAACTGTTGGTACCAACTAGAAGGAGCTCCTGCACATTGCACAAGAGAAGTGAGCGCAGAACTGGAAAGACTTTTTGACGATCGGTGGATAAGGCGCTTGGGACCATGGAATTGGCCAGCGAGATCACCCGATCTTAATCCATTAGATTTTTATTTGTGGGGAATGTTTAAAGAAAAAGTTTACAAAATACCCGTGCGTTCGAGAGATGAATTGTTAGAAAGGATTGCCCAAACATTTCAAGATTTGAATCCCAATGAAATCAGATCTGCCACCACGAAAGCAGTCAACACCCGCATTTTAAAGTGCTTGGAAGTGAACGGTCAGCGATTCGAACATATTTTGAAATATTCCACATGATTGTTTTACTTTTTTATAATTATTCATATCAATATTTCCAATTTCAAGTTTCTTGGTGCTTTTTTAAAGTTTATCCAAACATATTGAAATTGTTCTGAATTCGTATAAATTTCTTGAGGTTCATTGGCGGTAGATTCGGATACATTTCATTGAACTTTCTACATGTTCTACTGATAATTTTATCACACTGTCCAAAAATAATAAACAAATTCATAAGAACTTCGTTTGAATAGTTTTGTTCCATCGTTTTGAAGGTATTTGCAACTTCTGAAGTGACGAAAATGTCGATATTATTAGGAGAATGTCACAACGCTACTGTCAAATAGTAATCATGGCCTGCTTACCAAATACCGAATGGAAATACCATTCTGAAGGGACATTTTCACAAATAAATGCTCATAAGTCCGAAACTTGACTAGTTAGGTATAGATATGATATACATAGAAAGAAAGCAAATTTCAGCAGCTTTCCGAATTTTCAATAATATACAAGGTGTTCCATTTAAAATAATCAAATTTCAGCAACTTTTTCAAGCAAACGAAAAAACTGTATTTTTTTACCACCCTGTATTGAAGTAACGGAGATTAGGCTGACGTGTGGGAAGTGTCCAAGTATCACCTAACTCCAAACCAAATTTCGATATCATAGTACTTCTTAACTAAAAGATATCGGCATTTTTAGAAGTCATGATTTTCGAAGAAAAAAATTGAAATTAATTTCTATTTCGAAAACGGTGTAACAGATAGGTATAGGGAAATATCAAGAAAAGTTGTCGGGCAATTGTTGGAGATTCCAAAAATAATATTATATACAGAGTGTTCCATTTGAAAAATCAAAGTTGCGACTGCTTTCTAAAAGAAGCGGCAACACCGCATTGTCGAAAATATTATAGTTGGCTAGAGAATGTCTGAATATACCCTCCATTAAATTTTCAAAGTGATCCGTTGTCTGGTTCACCAGAAACGTCTAATGTGCCATCCACCGTGAATCAGCCTGTATTTCGTTCGATTAAGTTGATGAACAAACAAGTATTTTTTCATAAACTAGTCTTTTAGTCTAGTCACATATATTGAAAATTGTTATTTCTTTATCAACATCCTTAAAGAAAACGGGAACAATCTTGAGTATATTTCTCTCCATATACGACATTTACAAGTACATGACAAATATTGATTTTAAATTGTTGATAGAATCACAATCGACAAGAAACTAGATATTTCATTTGTACTCTGTCAATGGTGATCTTGAAACACAAATTCGAAGCTTTCACTCTAGTAATATCTCGAGAAGTTATGTCTTCGTTACTGCTTGATCTGAATATTTATAATAATATTTTCAAGTGTGCCATAAATCCACTATCCTAGATCGAATAAAAAAGTAGTGATTATCAATATTTCAATGTTTTACTTATGGAGTTATTGAACAACATTACTGAGAATACCGAGAGAGAATCTCAAACCGAATCTGCTTCTGTTTGGTTGTTTCCGTTGAGCAAAATTAAAGTATTTTGAAATGAAAATTATTTTGGTCCGTCCCAAATAGTGACTCCAGAGACACTGAAAGTCAAGATTGCCTTTTTTAAGTCTGCTAATGCCGCGACTTCTAGTAACTTTTCGCAGTGAAAGGTAAAAATACTTTGCTAAAGTTCATCTTGAATGAGATAATTTCTCTACAAAATACAATTTTTGTAATTTTCCATTATTTTTATGAGCATGACTTTTTTCAATTAATTCTTGTTGTTGTCGATCGCCTTGGAATTCACAGAGTATACTAATTTCATAATTCCGAATCGATTGGCGTTCGCAGAATTGATCTATCTTCAACCGTTCTCCAGTTGAAAAGTTCATCTAAAGTTGAAAGAGGTAATTTCTTTCAAAAATTTTTGTTTTCGTGAAATTCCATTAGTTTTCGTAAAATTCAACCTTGCACACATATGAGCAAATGCAGTTTCAAGTGAATCTGATGATTTTTCATTTTTCGTGATTTTTAGGGGTCTACTGTTTGAGACTTTCTTCGAGTAATTATTGTTGTCGGCGATCGACTTGAAATTCACAGAGTATACTCATTTCATTGTTCTGAATTGATTTACGTTCGCCAAATTTGCTCCATCTCCAACCGTTCTCGGATTGAAGAGTTCATTTAAAGTTGAAGTAGGTAATTTCTCTCCAAAATTTTGTTTTCGTAATTTTTTCATTGGTTTTCATAAAACTCAACCTTTTTTCAATACGCACACATATGCGCATATGCAATTTCAACTCAACTCATTTGATTTTCCATTTTTCATTATTTTAGGAGTTTTTTCAAGTAATTCTTTGTCTTTGTCGATCCATTTGAAATTCAGAGAGTGAGAGTATGCCAATTTAATCATTCTGAATTGATTGGCATTTACGGAATTGCTCTATCTTCAACCGTTCTCGAGTTGGAAAAATTCATCTAAAGTTGAAAGAGGTCATAGGTCATAGATAAATAGATGGGTCATAGATATTCTCTCTAGATCCCCCGATCAGCGTTTTTCGAAAATTATATTAAAATTTTCTCTGTGGTGGCATTAGGAGTATAGTTTGGGCCATCATAGTCTACTGTTTCAATGGAATCTCCAATATAAACCTCCAGTATGTGGAATTTTTTGAAAAATTGCAAGTACAAACTACCCGTAAGAGCGAGTTGTGTCAAAATTTCTTTATGGTGGCACAAAAAGTATATCTTGAGCAATCCTATTTTGCTAATTCAGTGAAATACCTTCATGAAAAACCGTCAGTTAGCAAAGTTTTTCGGAACATCGCAAGTACAAACTACCCTTAAGAGGGAGATGAATCAAATTTTCTCTATGGTGATATAAAAAGTGTATTTTGGGCAATCCTAGTCCGCTGTGTCAATAACATATCTTTTCTAGAAACTAGAATTATTTTTGGTCAGCAATTTTACTCTCAGAAAAACCGTCAAGGCCAGGATGCACAGTTATTATTCAAGTTAGCCAAGAGGACGCAATAATCTCATTATACGTATGTTACGTAAAAAGCCGGATTTCTCTCGGGGTTGCTTATAGATTTGGTAGACGAAGTCGTCACGACCCTGTTCCAACCTTTCCAACGAGTTCTGCAATTTTGGTAATAATCCGGTTATACGGCCAAATCGATCACCAGTCTGAAATCCTCCATTATCGGTCTTGATGTCATAGGTCTCTTTCATTCTTACGCTGGCATTCTGGATGTTCAAACGGACTCGATCATTGTCCATTCTCTGTCGAAGTTTGCTGACGTAGTCTCCTCTCGCAGTGTCTGGTCCTGGTGGCGTCCCAACGTTCAGGTCAGACGATAAACCGCCACCAAAGAGACTGGGACCAGTACCTTCATTTGTTTCTGGTGTTCCACGTTCCGCAGTACACGAGTCAACCGGCCAAACCCCATGCTTGTATTGTCATAGGGCGAGAGCTGCGACTTCCCTGAAGTTTGGCACGCCACCAGGACAAGATACTGTGGGAGACGCAACGTCACCTAACTCCTACACAATGTTTCTTCATCCATGAGCGAGCCCGTTTGAACATTCCGAATGCCAGCAACAGAATGAAGGAGATTTATGATGTCCATACACAATTATCCTCGTCTACCGAATCCATAGCCACCCCTAAGGGACCTAGTGTCGTCGATTTCAATAGGTTGGCTACCAACGCTGGTAACCACGACCAAGTCTGCATCCTCAGACCACCGGAGGATGAAATGACGTTCCAGAAGTTCATGTTTTTATATTAAAATGGACAGAAAGTTCTACTCGGAGTAACTCGAGAAGAGTTACGAGACCTTCTCAAGATCCATTACGCGCTAGCTCACTGTGTGACAGAAGATCTTCATATTCCCATCGCTGTGGTGTTATTGGGCATTATACCTCAAGTGCTTTAACAATTACCGATAATTCTGAAACTAAACTGTTTCTTAAAGACTGCACGAGTTAATTTGTCCTGTTGCTTAAAAGCATAAATTGCCACACATAAGTGAAATTTTATGAAAAAATTTGGTCGACTTCAGGAACTCCGGCAACAGAACCCAGAAGTTGGAGGGGTGTTACTTTTGGAGAAGGGTCAGATAAATAAGTAAAGGAGCTACAAGAGTTCGACAATCAATTTGATCATTTTTACATGTTAATTGCCATAAGGATTTTTAAGATCCATTCTGGCAATTTTGGTTCCTTTCAAGGTCACGCGTCACTGCTTCGCGTTCATCGTGTGACGTAGTCGAGAGAGATCCAGTTGATTGATAACATTTTGCCAATAGAGCAATAGAGAGATTCTACCTTTACTGATAACGAAGTTAGGGTCCTATGCCCATTTGGCATTGGAAAATGCTTAACAATGTTTCTTGACATCGAAACAAACCCATTGGTGTCGAAATTATTGAAATCGCACGACCGATAGTAACTAAATTTGGACCCTTCTCAATGCTCTATTTTTAATCATAGGAAGTGTTTATTTTCGGATGATTCGTAAAGATCCAAAAAGGTTGGTAATTCACATATTGGGCACCTTCCTGATGATAGATAGCGCTGACGTATTCGGTCTCGATGACATACATTTCCGATTGGGATCGCACGGTGAAACGGTAGCGTTTTTTTTTCCTAGCTTGAATGATTTTTGAAAACTCTGTGTATGTCTAAGAAAATTTTGGAACACTCAGTATGAAATATCACCATATTTTTCTATTGGGTTCCCCAATGATACGTATTTTCTGCGTCCCATTTTCCACATGACATTTGACACTTGCATCAGCCATGTTTTTTTCTCTTAAATAACGTGTGATACGCCCTGTATAATTTACGTGAAGTTAGCCACACTTTTCCAGCCACGGTTTCAGACTTGAGGACCGCTGACATTCGGATGTAGCGTGAATTGCACACAGTGTTGCCAGATCAATAACAAATACGTAAATAGTTTTCGCCCAATAATAGTTGGAACCATTGTGATCTTTCATGAAATTGTAAGTCATCCATGATTTTGATTGGGGATACAGATCAGGAAAATTTGAATGTGATCAAAAATTGAAAATGTCGAGGTGAAAATATTGATGAATGAATTGAAACCGAATTTTCGCCGAAATGAGCTAAGAAAGGAAGAGAATAAATACTTATGTATACATTAATTATGAATCCAAACATATTTTAAGATATTTAAATTCGGGTTCCTAGTACCTTGTTAATTTCTTCACCAGCACAACACAGCATTTCTCTACACATTATTAGATAATGATAACATGGTTATCAATTCGCGTATTAAGGAAAGTATCGATAAAGAGTTGGGCTGCCGATAAACAAAAATTACTTCAAGGAAGAACAAACACATCCAGAAACCTATGAAGCCGTTTTTATTTTGCTTTGAATGGACGTCAGGATGATATAAAAAAAATAAAATATTTTCTCGGGCTATGAAATATCGATAAAGACTCGCGCTGTCTGAAAACAAAAAATACCACAAGAAAGAACACATCGAGAAACATATGAAACCATTGTTATTTTTCTTTGGATGGCCGTCAGGGTGATATAAAAAAAATAAAATATTTTCTTGGGCTATGAAATATCGATAAAGAGTTGCGCTGTCAGAAAACAAAAAATACCACAAAAAAGAACACGTCGAGAAACATATGGAACCATTGTTATTTTTCTTTGGATGGCCGTCAGGGTGATATAAAAAAAATAAAATATTTTCTTGGGCTATGAAATATCGATAAAGAGTTGCGCTGTCTGAAAACAAAAAATACCACAAGAAAGAACACATCGAGAAACATATGAAACCATTGTTATTTTTCTTTGGATGGCCGTCAGGGTGATATAAAAAAAATAAAATATTTTCTTGGGCTATGAAATATCGATAAAGAGTTGCGCTGTCAGAAAACAAAAAATACCACAAAAAAGAACACGTCGAGAAACATATGGAACCATTGTTATTTTTCTTTGGATGGCCGTCAGGGTGATATAAAAAAAATAAAATATTTTCTCGGGCTATGAAATATCGATAAGGAGTCGCGCTGCCGGAAAACAAAAAATACCACAAAAAAGAAAGTATCAAGAAACATATAAAACCATTGTTATTTTTCCTTGGATGGCCGTCAGGATGATATAAAAAAAATAAAATATTTTCTCGGGCTATGAAATATCGATAAAGACTCGCGCTGTCTGAAAACAAAAAATACCACAAGAAAGAACACATCGAGAAACATATGAAACCATTGTTATTTTTCTTTGGATGGCCGTCAGGGTGATATAAAAAAAATAAAATATTTTCTTGGGCTATGAAATATCGATAAAGAGTTGCGCTGTCAGAAAACAAAAAATACCACAAAAAAGAACACGTCGAGAAACATATGGAAACATTGTTATTTTTCTTTGGATGGCCGTCAGGGTGATATAAAAAAAATAAAATATTTTCTTGGGCTATGAAATATCGATAAAGAGTTGCGCTGTCAGAAAACAAAAAATACCACAAAAAAGAACACGTCGAGAAACATATGAAACCATTGTTATTTTTCTTTGGATGGCCGTCAGGGTGATATAAAAAAAATAAAATATTTTCTTGGGCTATGAAATATCGATAAAGACTCGCGCTGTCTGAAAACAAAAAATACCACAAGAAAGAACACATCGAGAAACATATGAAACCATTGTTATTTTTCTTTGGATGGCCGTCAGGGTGATATAAAAAAAATAAAATATTTTCTTGGGCTATGAAATATCGATAAAGAGTTGCGCTGTCAGAAAACAAAAAATACCACATAAAAGAACACGTCGAGAAACATATGGAACCATTGTTATTTTTCTTTGGATGGCCGTCAGGGTGATATAAAAAAAATAAAATATTTTCTCGGGCTATGAAATATCGATAAGGAGTCGCGCTGCCGGAAAACAAAAAATACCACAAAAAAGAAAGTATCAAGAAACATATAAAACCATTGTTATTTTTCTTTGGATGGCCGTCAGGATGATATAAAAAAAATAAAATATTTTCTCGGGCTATGAAATATCGATAAAAACTCGCGCTGTCTGAAAACAAAAAATACCACAAGAAAGAACACATCGAGAAACATATGAAACCATTGTTATTTTTCTTTGGATGGCCGTCAGGGTGATATAAAAAAAATAAAATATTTTCTTGGGCTATGAAATATCGATAAAGAGTTGCGCTGTCAAAAAACAAAAAATACCACAAGAAAGAACACATCGAGAAACATATGAAACCATTGTTATTTTTCTTTGGATGGCCGTCAGGGTGATATAAAAAAAAAAAAAATTTTCTTGGGCTATGAAATATCGATAAAGAGTTGCGCTGTCTGAAAACAAAAAATACCACAAGAAAGAACACATCGAGAAACATATGAAACCATTGTTATTTTTCTTTGGATGGCCGTCAGGGTGATATAAAAAAAATAAAATATTTTCTCGGGCTATGAAATATCGATAAAGAGTCGCGCTGTCGGAAAACAAAAAATACCACAGGAAAGAACATGCCGAGAAACATATAAAGCCATTGTTATTTTTCCTTGGATGGCCGTCAGGGTGATATAAAAAAAATTAAATATCTTCTTGGGCTATGAAATATCGATAAAGACTCGCGCTGTCGGAAAACAAAAAATACCACAAGAAACAACACATCGAGAAACATATGAAACCATTGTTATTTTTCTTTGGATGGCCGTCAGGGTGATATAAAAAAAATAAAATATTTTCTTGGGCTATGAAATATCGACCAAGAGTTGCGCTGTCAGAAAACAAAAATTACCACAAAAAAGAAAACGTCGAGAAACATATGGAACCATTGTTATTTTTCTTTGGATGGCCGTCAGGGTGATATAAAAAAAATAAAATATTTTCTCGGGCTATGAAATATCGATAAGGAGTCGCGCTGCCGGAAAACAAAAAATACCACAAAAAAAAAAGTATCAAGAAACATATAAAACCATTGTTATTTTTCTTTGGATGGCCGTCAGGATGATATAAAAAAAATAAAATATTTTCTTGGGCTATAAAATATCGATAAAGACTCGCGCTGTCTGAAAACAAAAAATACCACAAGAAAGAACACATCGAGAAACATATGAAACCATTGTTATTTTTCTTTGGATGGCCGTCAGGGTGATATAAAAAAAATAAAATATTTTCTTGGGCTATGAAATATCGATAAAGAGTTGCGCTGTCAGAAAACAAAAAATACCACAAAAAAGAACACGTCGAGAAACATATGGAACCATTGTTATTTTTCTTTGGATGGCCGTCAGGGTGATATAAAAAAAATAAAATATTTTCTTGGGCTATGAAATATCGATAAAGAGTTGCGCTGTCTGAAAACAAAAAATACCACAAGAAAGAACACATCGAGAAACATATGAAACCATTGTTATTTTTCTTTGGATGGCCGTCAGGGTGATATAAAAAAAATAAAATATTTTCTTGGGCTATGAAATATCGATAAAGAGTTGCGCTGTCAGAAAACAAAAAATACCACAAAAAAGAACACGTCGAGAAACATATGGAACCATTGTTATTTTTCTTTGGATGGCCGTCAGGGTGATATAAAAAAAATAAAATATTTTCTCGGGCTATGAAATATCGATAAGGAGTCGCGCTGCCGGAAAACAAAAAATACCACAAAAAAGAAAGTATCAAGAAACATATAAAACCATTGTTATTTTTCCTTGGATGGCCGTCAGGATGATATAAAAAAAATAAAATATTTTCTCGGGCTATGAAATATCGATAAAGACTCGCGCTGTCTGAAAACAAAAAATACCACAAGAAAGAACACATCGAGAAACATATGAAACCATTGTTATTTTTCTTTGGATGGCCGTCAGGGTGATATAAAAAAAATAAAATATTTTCTTGGGCTATGAAATATCGATAAAGAGTTGCGCTGTCAGAAAACAAAAAATACCACAAAAAAGAACACGTCGAGAAACATATGGAAACATTGTTATTTTTCTTTGGATGGCCGTCAGGGTGATATAAAAAAAATAAAATATTTTCTTGGGCTATGAAATATCGATAAAGAGTTGCGCTGTCAGAAAACAAAAAATACCACAAAAAAGAACACGTCGAGAAACATATGAAACCATTGTTATTTTTCTTTGGATGGCCGTCAGGGTGATATAAAAAAAATAAAATATTTTCTTGGGCTATGAAATATCGATAAAGACTCGCGCTGTCTGAAAACAAAAAATACCACAAGAAAGAACACATCGAGAAACATATGAAACCATTGTTATTTTTCTTTGGATGGCCGTCAGGGTGATATAAAAAAAATAAAATATTTTCTTGGGCTATGAAATATCGATAAAGAGTTGCGCTGTCAGAAAACAAAAAATACCACATAAAAGAACACGTCAAGAAACATATGGAACCATTGTTATTTTTCTTTGGATGGCCGTCAGGGTGATATAAAAAAAATAAAATATTTTCTCGGGCTATGAAATATCGATAAGGAGTCGCGCTGCCGGAAAACAAAAAATACCACAAAAAAGAAAGTATCAAGAAACATATAAAACCATTGTTATTTTTCTTTGGATGGCCGTCAGGATGATATAAAAAAAATAAAATATTTTCTCGGGCTATGAAATATCGATAAAAACTCGCGCTGTCTGAAAACAAAAAATACCACAAGAAAGAACACATCGAGAAACATATGAAACCATTGTTATTTTTCTTTGGATGGCCGTCAGGGTGATATAAAAAAAATAAAATATTTTCTTGGGCTATGAAATATCGATAAAGACTCGCGCTGTCTGAAAACAAAAAATACCACAAGAAAGAACACATCGAGAAACATATGAAACCATTGTTATTTTTCTTTGGATGGCCGTCAGGGTGATATAAAAAAAATAAAATATTTTCTTGGGCTATGAAATATCGATAAAGAGTTGCGCTGTCAGAAAACAAAAAATACCACAAAAAAGAACACGTCGAGAAACATATGGAACCATTGTTATTTTTCTTTGGATGGCCGTCAGGGTGATATAAAAAAAATAAAATATTTTCTCGGGCTATGAAATATCGATAAGGAGTCGCGCTGCCGGAAAACAAAAAATACCACAAAAAAGAAAGTATCAAGAAACATATAAAACCATTGTTATTTTTCCTTGGATGGCCGTCAGGATGATATAAAAAAAATAAAATATTTTCTCGGGCTATGAAATATCGATAAAGACTCGCGCTGTCTGAAAACAAAAAATACCACAAGAAAGAACACATCGAGAAACATATGAAACCATTGTTATTTTTCTTTGGATGGCCGTCAGGGTGATATAAAAAAAATAAAATATTTTCTTGGGCTATGAAATATCGATAAAGAGTTGCGCTGTCAGAAAACAAAAAATACCACAAAAAAGAACACGTCGAGAAACATATGGAAACATTGTTATTTTTCTTTGGATGGCCGTCAGGGTGATATAAAAAAAATAAAATATTTTCTTGGGCTATGAAATATCGATAAAGAGTTGCGCTGTCAGAAAACAAAAAATACCACAAAAAAGAACACGTCGAGAAACATATGAAACCATTGTTATTTTTCTTTGGATGGCCGTCAGGGTGATATAAAAAAAATAAAATATTTTCTTGGGCTATGAAATATCGATAAAGACTCGCGCTGTCTGAAAACAAAAAATACCACAAGAAAGAACACATCGAGAAACATATGAAACCATTGTTATTTTTCTTTGGATGGCCGTCAGGGTGATATAAAAAAAATAAAATATTTTCTTGGGCTATGAAATATCGATAAAGAGTTGCGCTGTCAGAAAACAAAAAATACCACATAAAAGAACACGTCGAGAAACATATGGAACCATTGTTATTTTTCTTTGGATGGCCGTCAGGGTGATATAAAAAAAATAAAATATTTTCTCGGGCTATGAAATATCGATAAGGAGTCGCGCTGCCGGAAAACAAAAAATACCACAAAAAAGAAAGTATCAAGAAACATATAAAACCATTGTTATTTTTCTTTGGATGGCCGTCAGGATGATATAAAAAAAATAAAATATTTTCTCGGGCTATGAAATATCGATAAAAACTCGCGCTGTCTGAAAACAAAAAATACCACAAGAAAGAACACATCGAGAAACATATGAAACCATTGTTATTTTTCTTTGGATGGCCGTCAGGGTGATATAAAAAAAATAAAATATTTTCTTGGGCTATGAAATATCGATAAAGAGTTGCGCTGTCAGAAAACAAAAAATACCACAAAAAAGAACACGTCGAGAAACATATGGAACCATTGTTATTTTTCTTTGGATGGCCGTCAGGGTGATATAAAAAAAATAAAATATTTTCTTGGGCTATGAAATATCGATAAAGAGTTGCGCTGTCTGAAAACAAAAAATACCACAAGAAAGAACACATCGAGAAACATATGAAACCATTGTTATTTTTCTTTGGATGGCCGTCAGGGTGATATAAAAAAAAAAAAAATTTTCTTGGGCTATGAAATATCGATAAAGAGTTGCGCTGTCTGAAAACAAAAAATACCACAAGAAAGAACACATCGAGAAACATATGAAACCATTGTTATTTTTCTTTGGATGGCCGTCAGGGTGATATAAAAAAAATAAAATATTTTCTCGGGCTATGAAATATCGATAAAGAGTCGCGCTGTCGGAAAACAAAAAATACCACAGGAAAGAACATGCCGAGAAACATATAAAGCCATTGTTATTTTTCCTTGGATGGCCGTCAGGGTGATATAAAAAAAATTAAATATCTTCTTGGGCTATGAAATATCGATAAAGACTCGCGCTGTCGGAAAACAAAAAATACCACAAGAAACAACACATCGAGAAACATATGAAACCATTGTTATTTTTCTTTGGATGGCCGTCAGGGTGATATAAAAAAAATAAAATATTTTCTTGGGCTATGAAATATCGACCAAGAGTTGCGCTGTCAGAAAACAAAAATTACCACAAAAAAGAAAACGTCGAGAAACATATGGAACCATTGTTATTTTTCTTTGGATGGCCGTCAGGGTGATATAAAAAAAATAAAATATTTTCTCGGGCTATGAAATATCGATAAGGAGTCGCGCTGCCGGAAAACAAAAAATACCACAAAAAAAAAAGTATCAAGAAACATATAAAACCATTGTTATTTTTCTTTGGATGGCCGTCAGGATGATATAAAAAAAATAAAATATTTTCTTGGGCTATAAAATATCGATAAAGACTCGCGCTGTCGGAAAACAAAAAATACCACAAGAAAGAACACGACGAGAAACATATGAAACCATTGTTATTTTTCTTTGGATGGCCGTCAGGGTGATATAAAAAAAATAAAATATTTTCTCGGGCTATGAAATATCGATAAAGAGTCGCGCTGTCGGAAAACAAAAAATACCACAGGAAAGAACATGCCGAGAAACATATAAAGCCATTGTTATTTTTCCTTGGATGGCCGTCAGGGTGATATAAAAAAAATAAAATATCTTCTTGGGCTATGAAATATCGATAAAGACTCGCGCTGTCGGAAAACAAAAAATACCACAAGAAACAACACGTCGAGAAACATATGAAACCATTGTTATTTTTCTTTGGATGGCCGTCAGGGTGATATAAAAAAAATAAAATATTTTCTTGGGCTATGAAATATCGATATAGAGTTGCGCTGTCAGAAAACAAAAAATACCACAAAAAAGAACACGTCGAGAAACATATGGAACCATTGTTATTTTTCTTTGGATGGCCGTCAGGGTGATATAAAAAAAATAAAATATTTTCTCGGGCTATGAAATATCGATAAGGAGTCGCGCTGCCGGAAAACAAAAAATACCACAAAAAAGAAAGTATCAAGAAACATATAAAACCATTGTTATTTTTCTTTGGATGGCCGTCAGGATGATATAAAAAAAATAAAATATTTTCTTGGGCTATAAAATATCGATAAAGACTCGCGCTGTCGGAAAATAAAAAATACCACAAGAAAGAACACGACGAGAAACATATAAAGCCATTGTTATTTTTCTTTGGATGGCCGTCAGGATGATATAAAAGAATAAAATATTTTCTCGGGCTATGAAATATCGATAAAGAGTCGCGCTGTCGGAAAACAAAAAATACCACAAAAAAGAACGTATCAAGAAACATATAAAACCATTGTTATTTTTCTTTGGATGGCCGTCAGGGTGATATAAAAAAAATAAAATATTTTCTTGGGCTATGAAATATCGATAAAGAGTTGCGCTGTCAGAAAACAAAAAATACCACAAAAAAGAACACGTCGAGAAACATATGAAACCTTTGTTATTTTTCTTTGGATGGCCGTCAGGGTGATATAAAAAGAAATAAAATATTTTCTCGGGCTATGAAATATCGATAAGAAGTCGCGCTGTCGGAAAACAAAAAATACCACAAGAAAGAACACGTCGAGAAACATATGAAACCATTGTTATTTTTCTTTGAATGGCCGTCAGAGTGATATAAAAAAAATAAAATATTTTCTCGGGCTATGAAATATCGATAAGGAGTCGCGCTGCCGGAAAACAAAAAATACCACAAGAAAGAACACGTCGAGGAACATATGAAACCATTGTTATCTTTCTTTGGATGGCCGTCAGGGTGATATAAAAAAAATAAAATATTTTCTCAGGCTATGAAATATCGATAAAGAGTCGCGCTGTCGGAAAACAAAAAATACCACAAGAAAGAACATGTCGGGACACATATGAAACCATTGTTATTTTTCTTTGGATGGCCGTCAGGGTGATATAAAAAAAATAAAATATTTTCTTTTTTTTATATCACCCTGATGGCCATCCAAAGAAAAATAACAATGGTTTTATATGTTTCTCGACATGTTCTTTCTTGTGGTATTTTTTGTTTTCCGACAGCGCGACTCCTTATCGATATTTCATAGCCCGAGAAAATATTTTATTTTTTTTATATCACCCTGACGGCCATCCAAAGAAAAATAACAATGGTTCCATATGTTTCTCGACGTGTTCTTTTTTGTGGTATTTTTTGTTTTCTGACAGCGCAACTCTTTATCGATATTTCATAGCCCAAGAAAATATTTTATTTTTTTTATATCACCCTGACGGCCATCCAAAGAAAAATAACAATGGTTTCATATGTTTCTCGATGTGTTCTTTCTTGTGGTATTTTTTGTTTTCAGACAGCGCGAGTCTTTATCGATATTTCATAGCCCGAGAAAATATTTTATTTTTTTTATATCATCCTGACGGCCATCCAAAGAAAAATAACAATGGTTTTATATGTTTCTTGATACTTTCTTTTTTGTGGTATTTTTTGTTTTCCGGCAGCGCGACTCCTTATCGATATTTCATAGCCCGAGAAAATATTTTATTTTTTTTATATCACCCTGACGGCCATCCAAAGAAAAATAACAATGGTTCCATATGTTTTTCGACGTGTTCTTTTTTGTGGTATTTTTTGTTTTCTGACAGCGCAACTCTTTATCGATATTTCATAGCCCAAGAAAATATTTTATTTTTTTTATATCACCCTGACGGCCATCCAAAGAAAAATAACAATGGTTCCATATGTTTCTCGACGTGTTCTTTTTTGTGGTATTTTTTGTTTTCTGACAGCGCAACTCTTTATCGATATTTCATAGCCCAAGAAAATATTTTATTTTTTTTATATCACCCTGACGGCCATCCAAAGAAAAATAACAATGGTTTCATATGTTTCTCGATGTGTTCTTTCTTGTGGTATTTTTTGTTTTCAGACAGCGCGAGTCTTTATCGATATTTCATAGCCCGAGAAAATATTTTATTTTTTTTATATCATCCTGACGGCCATCCAAAGAAAAATAACAATGGTTTTATATGTTTCTTGATACTTTCTTTTTTGTGGTATTTTTTGTTTTCCGGCAGCGCGACTCCTTATCGATATTTCATAGCCCAAGAAAATATTTTATTTTTTTTATATCACCCTGACGGCCATCCAAAGAAAAATAACAATGGTTTCATATGTTTCTCGATGTGTTCTTTCTTGTGGTATTTTTTGTTTTCAGACAGCGCGAGTCTTTATCGATATTTCATAGCCCGAGAAAATATTTTATTTTTTTTATATCATCCTGACGGCCATCCAAAGAAAAATAACAATGGTTTTATATGTTTCTTGATACTTTCTTTTTTGTGGTATTTTTTGTTTTCCGGCAGCGCGACTCCTTATCGATATTTCATAGCCCGAGAAAATATTTTATTTTTTTTATATCACCCTGACGGCCATCCAAAGAAAAATAACAATGGTTCCATATGTTTCTCGACGTGTTCTTTTTTGTGGTATTTTTTGTTTTCTGACAGCGCAACTCTTTATCGATATTTCATAGCCCAAGAAAATATTTTATTTTTTTTATATCACCCTGACGGCCATCCAAAGAAAAATAACAATGGTTCCATATGTTTCTCGACGTGTTCTTTTTTGTGGTATTTTTTGTTTTCTGACAGCGCAACTCTTTATCGATATTTCATAGCCCAAGAAAATATTTTATTTTTTTTATATCACCCTGACGGCCATCCAAAGAAAAATAACAATGGTTTCATATGTTTCTCGATGTGTTCTTTCTTGTGGTATTTTTTGTTTTCAGACAGCGCGAGTCTTTATCGATATTTCATAGCCCGAGAAAATATTTTATTTTTTTTATATCATCCTGACGGCCATCCAAAGAAAAATAACAATGGTTTTATATGTTTCTTGATACTTTCTTTTTTGTGGTATTTTTTGTTTTCCGGCAGCGCGACTCCTTATCGATATTTCATAGCCCAAGAAAATATTTTATTTTTTTTATATCACCCTGACGGCCATCCAAAGAAAAATAACAATGGTTCCATATGTTTCTCGACGTGTTCTTTTTTGTGGTATTTTTTGTTTTCTGACAGCGCAACTCTTTATCGATATTTCATAGCCCAAGAAAATATTTTATTTTTTTTATATCACCCTGACGGCCATCCAAAGAAAAATAACAATGGTTCCATATGTTTCTCGACGTGTTCTTTTTTGTGGTATTTTTTGTTTTCTGACAGCGCAACTCTTTATCGATATTTCATAGCCCAAGAAAATATTTTATTTTTTTTATATCACCCTGACGGCCATCCAAAGAAAAATAACAATGGTTCCATATGTTTCTCGACGTGTTCTTTTTTGTGGTATTTTTTGTTTTCTGACAGCGCAACTCTTTATCGATATTTCATAGCCCAAGAAAATATTTTATTTTTTTTATATCACCCTGACGGCCATCCAAAGAAAAATAACAATGGTTCCATATGTTTCTCGACGTGTTCTTTTTTGTGGTATTTTTTGTTTTCTGACAGCGCAACTCTTTATCGATATTTCATAGCCCAAGAAAATATTTTATTTTTTTTATATCACCCTGACGGCCATCCAAAGAAAAATAACAATGGTTTCATATGTTTCTCGATGTGTTCTTTCTTGTGGTATTTTTTGTTTTCAGACAGCGCGAGTCTTTATCGATATTTCATAGCCCGAGAAAATATTTTATTTTTTTTATATCATCCTGACGTCCATTCAAAGCAAAATAAAAACGGCTTCATAGGTTTCTGGATGTGTTTGTTCTTCCTTGAAGTAATTTTTGTTTATCGGCAGCCCAACTCTTTATCGATACTTTCCTTAATACGCGAATTGATAACCATGTTATCATTATCTAATAATGTGTAGAGAAATGCTGTGTTGTGCTGGTGAAGAAATTAACAAGGTACTAGGAACCCGAATTTAAATATCTTAAAATATGTTTGGATTCATAATTAATGTATACATAAGTATTTATTCTCTTCCTTTCTTAGCTCATTTCGGCGAAAATTCGGTTTCAATTCATTCATCAATATTTTCACCTCGACATTTTCAATTTTTGATCACATTCAAATTTTCCTGATCTGTATCCCCAATCAAAATCATGGATGACTTACAATTTCATGAAAGATCACAATGCTTCCAACTATTATTGGGCGAAAACTATTTACGTATTTGTTATTGATCTGGCAACACTGTGTGCAATTCACGCTACATCCGAATGTCAGCGGTCCTCAAGTCTGAAACCGTGGCTGGAAAAGTGTGGCTAACTTCACGTAAATCCCTGTATATACTATTGCTGAATACGTTGCTACTCACAATGACCCATTTTCCATCTGACACATACATGTAGCAGCCATGTTTTTATGTACCTGTACAACCATGTTTATTTGTCACATATTTTTTTTTCTTCAACGATATTACCAATGACAACTGACACATATCGAGTGTGAGGCGCCGCCGATATATTGAGCAACGTTCTATACAAAAAATGTCAAACGTTAACGAACCGACTTGTAACATTTGAGCGATGAGTACATAACGCATTAAAATGTGAGGTTTATGGCACTTATGGCAGTTGACGGAAGGAAATTCTATCATTTTCTTGATCCCCCATAAAAGTTGTCTTGTTAGAGTACCCGCACGTTTCTGTATCTTTACTAATAACGAAGATAGCCTCCTATGCCCTTTTGGCATTGGATAATGCTTAAAAATGTTTCTTGACATCGAAACGAATCCATTGATGCCAAAATTATCGAAATCGGACAACCGGAAGTGAAAACCGGAAGTGACCATTTTATTGCATATTTGAACTCTCCTCGATGTGGATAATCCGAATTCACTATTACTTTTCTTCTACCTCAATTTTTTCAAACCGGAAGTGCTTATTTTTCGATGATTCGTATTTTAAATCCCCATGTTCCCAATGGTACCTTTTTCTCTGCCCTAAGCAGCCATGTCTATTTTTCTCCCCAAACGATATGATTTTTCATAAACTTTGCGTTTTGAGACACCCTGTATACTAAATCTAACGAGCAGCCGCCATTTTTTTCTCTTAAATTATACGTTTTGAGACACCCTGTATACTAAATAAGACAAGCACCCAACATGTTATTTTCTCTTAAATAATATGTTGGTACACCTGGTATACTAAATCTAATGAGCAGCCGCCATATTTTTTTTCTCTTAAATGATAAGTTTTGAGACACCCTGTATACTAAATCAAACGATCAGCCGCCATATTTTTTTTTCTCTTGAATGGTATGTTTTGATACACCCTGTATACTAAATAAGACAAGCACCCACCATGTTATTTTCTCTTAAATAATATGTTGGTACACCAGGTATACTAAATCAAACGAGCAGCCGCCATATTTTTCTCTCTTAAATTATATGTTTTGAGACACCCTATACACATAGCTTGTTGAAACGCTAGACCACCGTTGAACCGCCATTTTTTCATATTTATTCCAAACATCATTATTATTATCAGACTCACAATCATTATTTTTCGTATATTATTTAAACAGCGTCTGCAGAAATATATATCCCACATATGTACATCAACTTGTACGAAGTCTCCGTGGAGGCAAGGCTAGCGTCACTCGCTACCGACGCATCTAGGTAATGCGCGAAGTACCATGACCCGGTTTTTTGCATCAGCCTTTTCCGGGGTAGCACGAAACAACCACCTCTGATCAAACTAGACGACAATGCAGTATCTACATTGAATGCTACCGACCGACGACATGCATAAGCTTTGCAGGAGGCATGTATCATACGTACTGCAACCACTATCGTTTGGAATACTCGGCTAACCGCTAACACCAGCGGGGATGGACACAAGCGTCTCTGACCGGGACCCTATGTGCCGCCTGGCACAAGCGCTCCCTTGCTCTGCAGCCAGCAATGTCTGTGGAGGAAGGGAGGCGGCTCTCAGTGCGTCCTCCCGACCCTTCCTCTCCCCTGGTCCCTTTTGGGCGAAGAGTTGAGCTAGGACGGAGTTTCTGTATACTAAATGATGTGTAGACGAATGGCTAACTTTGTAAAAATAAACATTTATTTTATTTTATTTTATTTTTATCACTCGCTACCAAACTTAAACCGCTGGTTCAAACCTCTACTGCTGAAATCTTTTTTCTTTTTAAATTCAATTCAAAATATGTGTGCGCCGCGCTCTATTGGCAAAATGTTATCAATCAACTGGATCTCTCTCGACTACGTCACACGATGAACGCGAAGCAGTGACGCGTGACCTTGAAAGGAACCAAAATTGCCAGAATGGATCTTACCCGGTTTTTTGCAACAGCCTTTTCCGGGACATCATCGAAACAACCACCTCTGACCAAACCTTAGACAAAGCATTTTCTGCATAGAAGGCAAACTGAACGACATGCATAAGCTTTGCAGGAGGCATGGATTATACGAACCACACCCGCATTAATTTGGAATACTCGACCCACCGCCACCATCAGCGGGGGCGGATGCAAGCGTCCCTTCGCCGGGATCCTATGCACCCCTTGGCACAAGCGCTCCCTCATCCTTCGTCTAGAAATGGTCGGGGGATGAGGGAGGCGGCTTTCAGTGCGTCCTCCCGAACCTCTTCCTCTCCTGAACCCTTTTGGGCGACGGCAAGATGAGTCTCCGGAGTGATGATTATACCAAATTTTGTGTAGAAGTCAATTTAACTTTGAAATTAAACCTTTATTTATTTTATTTATTTAGAATGGATCTTAAAAATCCTTATGACAATTAACATGTAAAAATGATCAAATTGATTGTCGAACTCTTGTAGCTCCTTTACTTAAATATCTTCTACCTGGTCACCAAGAAGTAATCTCGAGATAAACCTTCCTTCGAAGATGCCTGGAAGAGCCTCACCAGATTAAGATACACGATGCTGGACCAGAATTTTGTGGCCTTGACAATCCCAAAATTTTCCTGTGGTATTGGTGTGCTGTAACCATTTTTTATGACCGAACATGAAGAGTATAGAGTATTATTTCCATCGAACTTTACGGTGCAGATATGGAGATTCAAATAAATTAAAAGTTTTTTAACAATTTATTACAATATTCTACGTTTTTTCAGAACAAATTATCTCTATCGTAAGCGAAGATATAATATAGTCACTCATTTGAATGATAGATAGATAGATATATTTTCACCATTTTACATATAGCAATACAATTATGGCATGTTAATGCTTAATAACTTCATTTTTTTTCACTGTTTACACGTATATTTATTCTAAATATATACAATAAATACAATTCTACTCTGAATTAACTTTTTGATTGTAGTTGTTTTAATTCATAAACTCAAGATAATCTCATTTAATATGGTATAGTAATAATTATGTATAAATTTCACTCATTCAATTTAAAAAAACAAACTGGTCGACGTCATAGCCGAGAAATCATCAGAAATGTGCATTTTGCCTCTTTACTTTTGTCATGTGTGCATGAAAAAATGAGGCATACATATATCAGAAAACAACGTTTTCCCTTGCTTATTATTCATTTGGCAGGGATAGGACGATTAAAATGTTGTCAAAACATGTCTGCAGGTGGTCAATCCCAGCCAAATGAATGATAATCTACTATTCAATTACAATTGGGTCTTTTTTGAAGAACGTTCCACAAATATTTGTCAGATGTAGTTTAATGTCCGTCGTGATATTAGCCAGGGAAGTCGTTGTTATCTGACAGATGTTTGCCTCATTTTTCAACTAGGTGGAAACGCGTGGAGAGAAAGGGTACTTCGACTTTGTTGTTGCATATTCCAACATTGAGCATATGATAATTTATCTGTAATTCTACTTAATTATTTTCGTAAATTCGAGTTCTTCATAAACCCACCCAAGTAAATCATCAGAAAATAACTAGCCAATCATCAGTAGACCAAACCAATGTCATCCACCCGCGGCAGTTCGTTTAAACGGTACTATTCACAAGAAGCAGCAAAACAACACCGCATTATGATGTAACATATTATCCAACGTGACCCAGAAAATGTCCTACTTTTCGCGAAAGTTGTATAACATAAACGCTGTACCACTTTTACTTTCCGTGCGCGTCTGGGATTACTCAGTATCTCGACAGAAGGCATATCTTCTGCACCCGAAATGGTACCACTATTTGATTCCGAATTTTTGCTGGTTTTTTGATAACGAAACGATGTCTTACATGGTGTCCGAGAGCGCAGGAAGTTCTGATCAGCCGTTTTTGTGATGTTTTCCATGGCCTCTTTTCTGGGGAGCGTGGGCGGATTGAGCAATAGGGGCGACTACCCCCCAGGAACGTCTTTTCACGCCAATACGACGTATATGGACATATTCATGGGGTTGTTTATGGTGTGTGCTATAGAAGTGGTGGTTTTGAAGATCATGGTGTTTGACGAAACAGAATCGGAAAACCAAGAAAGCAATAATGCCTACTTGCCATATTATAGTGATCCCATGTGATTTAGGCTATGTAAAGTTTCTTCATAAATTAAAATGTGTTTAATTATTGGTTTATTTGAATACGCAGTGGTTGTGAATCTGTGAATGGATCAACGAGTATGTCTATACAGGGTGTTTCATATTTGAAAGGGCGATAATCCTTGGATGTTTTAATGAAAAATTCTTCATATGAATGTAGGTCCGCGAACGCTTTATTTCTGAGATAGAGGATGTTGAAAATTAACAAAAATATCAGTTCTTTCCCATTGTTTCTAAAGCCGTTTTGTATTTTTCTTTCAATTTTGGTATATGTATATCAACTAAGTTAGTAAAAAATATCAAAGCTCTCAACTGCGAACCATTTGCATTCATAATAAATAACTCAATTGAAACTGGATTTCCTTATACTTTGAGAACTAGTAACGTTGCACCTTGTCTTAAAAAAATAATCTTAGGTAATATCCCAAGACCATGACAAATAGCCGACTATTATTTTCTTCATAATTCTATCGAGAGTACCTTGTATTTTGACAATTTAATGAGACCATATGAACAATAATACTCTGAATAATTCCCGAGAGCTTTAGCTAAAAAAATTCATATAAACAAACACCATAAAATAAATTTTTCGCAGGATGAAGTTTTTTTAATTTGCATCAGTGGCGTCTCTGTTAACATGCCCAGCAATGTTTTTAATGAAAATATTGGTACGGTACTGTTTTTTTTTGTCAAAAAATATCATTTTCATGATCGTCTTCCATCTTCTTATAAACATGGTTTCTGGAGTTTTCGAGTTGAAAAATAAAATGCCTTAATTTGCTTATAATTATGCAATTTTCTTTGTCTCAATGAGTGCATTTCATTTTTTGAATAGAAAACTATCCGCCGGACAAAAAAAAGTCAAGATACCATTTTTTTTATAAAAGAACCATAGTGGCGTATCATTACTATTTTAGTTAAATTTCAACACCCTGTATCTCAGAAATAAAGCGGGTATGGATCTATGTTCATATCGAGAGTTTTCCTTGAAATCATCTAGCATTCAATTGTGAAAAACCCTGTATAACGATAGAAAACATTCATGAATATATACACCCCCTTTAGTGCATTTCATCAATTTAAGCTAGGCAAGCGAAAAAATTAGACGAATCATCAAAATGTGTAGCAGTTTTTCTAGATCTCGCCATAGCATTCAACGCTGCTTCGCACGAAATATTACTCAGCAAGCTGTGCCATTATGGCATTCGTTATGTCCAACTATTCAAAAGATAGGGTTCAGAAACTGAAAATTGAAAATGAAAGAAGTTTTGACTCGAAAGTAAAATAGGAGTACCACAAGGAACAGTATTGGGTCCAGTCCAAAAATAGCTGACTCAGAAAGACACTTCATATGTTATGCTGATGGTACAGCCCTTATTTTCACGGGAAGAATGGGAAGACGTTAAATATAGTGCTGAAACAGATTTACAATATCTTTCAAAGAGAACAATACACAATTCTAAAAATTATCTTACAAAAAAACAATCTTTTCCCCACTGATACTATCTACCAAATAACAAAAATATTAAATATTAAACTACTTCTTACCCACCAATGTCTTAGAAGAATGAGCACAAATATAAAAAAAATCCCTAAAAAAAAATATTGAATATCTAGATCTGCTACAAACATGGATCTTAATACAAAATTATTGAAAAAATCCTTGCTATTTCAAACGAACTAAGAAAAATTTCAAACCCAAAGAAATATAATATTGAAACAAAAAAGTATATTTTGACCTACCCAACAACATTTTACGATATATTGGAATCAACATCGAAACAGAAACTCTGCTATCAACAGATTCGTTAAAAATTTTGAATAAATAAACGATTTTTCTTCAGGAACCCTTCATGTATAAATGAGAAAGTGAACGAAAAAGGAAAAAATAATATATACTTATAATAATAAAAATAAAAATTTCTGATATTTTCTCAAAACCTTAGGGTGTAAAGTATCATTATACAGCTAGGGCTTGGGTGGCTACTAGCAGCGTCGGCAGGTGACGGATAGCCGGACGGCCTGCGGCGTGCACTGTGCGACCCACAGGCACGTCGTAGGTTACCACCGAATAAAATAAGGTGGCGCTGAGCAACCCTCCAATCCAAGGTGTCACGCGACCCGTGCCCATGGATGCATGGCGGTGGGAGAGCACCGCCTTGAACGGAGCCTCGTGCATACCAGGCGACCTGCACGAGTACCAGCCTTGCCACGCCGTGCGGGGCTCCGGCGTGGTCGACTCCTAGTTCCCTAGCTATTCGTGGGACCAACATGGATAAGGAAAAAACTAAAAATGAATCGCGGGAATTCACCGCAACCCAGGATGCTCAAGAGCGTCCTGGCAGCTCCCACTCACCGAAATCACCTCGGGAAGCAGAGGGAGCGAAAAAGAAAAAGGAGGAAAAACCTTCGGAGCAAGCATCCGGCAAAGGTACTTCCCATAAGAAACCTCCCAAGAAAAATCGGAGGAAACAAGATCTGCCACCTCCAGGCAAGCCTGGAGGCATCGATGATCCGCTAAGAAGAGGTCTTAGCGGGGCAGGAGTAAGATGGTACCTTCGCTTCCTTGAACAGGGCCTGACACCTGAGGAAGCAAGAAGGAAAGCCGTCGAGAGGAAAAGGCCTCAGGAGCAACCTCCACAACAGACGGAGAAGAGGGGCCCCAAAACCCAAACACCCCCTCAACGTCCGAATGTTAAGAGGAGGAAGACTGAAGCGGGAAGCAGCACCGCCACTGCTAAGCAAACTGGGCAAGCCACCAGCTATGCTGAAGCAGTGAGCATGATAAAAGTTGCAGTCCTCCCCAAAAACTATCCACGGGAGACGCTGAGTGCTGAGCAACTCACAGCACTTGAAGACGCCATTGTGCAGGAGATGGTGCTGGGTGCAGAGTGTAAACTCCAGTTTGGAGGAATCCACTTTCGCCCAAGCACGCTTGTGGTAGACTGTGTCACCCAAGAGACGGCAGACTGGCTGAGGGCAAATGCCCCCAGTCTGAGCAACTGGAGGGGTACAGAGCTGATGGCGTGCGTGGGAGAGGACATCCCAAGGGCGCACGCCATCACTGTGTTCTTTCCCAGGAGCTCGAACTTTGAAACGGAGAAGTTGCTAGCCCTGGTAAGTACACAAAACATGGGGCTTCACACCCAGTTGTGGAAAGTACTGGGAAGTAAGAAAGAAGGCAACGGCCAGTTACTAAACATTGGCATTGACGACGAGTCCTGCGAGGCCATCAGAAAAATGGGATACACCATTTTCTTCAGGTTCGGGAAAATCCCCGTTCATGGCCTCCGCAAGGACTCAAGCAAGAAGAAGGAGGAAGAAGAGGCGGGCAAGACACCGGACCCTGGGGCTGTAGAAGACCCAGCAGGCGAAACAGAATCGACTGGGAGCGTGGACCAGGACACCACGGTGACTCCCAGCGAAGAAGAGCAAATGCTGCTGGATGATGAGGAGGCAAGCACTCCAACTCACGTGTAGCAATGGCTACCCACGTCAAGGTTGCCCAGGTGAACGCTCATCACGCTAAGGGGGCATCTGCCGCCTTATCGAGGGTGTTCGCCGGGACAAACTTGGGAGTTGTGTTGATCCAAGAACCTTGGGTCAACAGGGGGCAGATCAGAGGACTGCCGAACAAAGAAGGTATGGTGATCTGGGATGTCAGAAGTGACAACCCCAGAGCTTGCATACTGATCAGAAATAATATTAATTATATTTGTCTTTCAGAATTCATGACGAGGGACTTAGTGCCGGTTCGGGCTAAGATCCGCACAAGGCACTCACTCCTCGACATAGTAATAGCCTCAGGATACTTCGCTGGAGATGGGCAAACACCACCAGAAGAAGTACAGAGGCTATCCGACTACTGCAGTAGGAGCAATCTACCCCTCCTGCTGGGCTGCGACGCCAACGCGCACAACACCATCTGGGGCAGCACGGACACCAATCAAAGAGGTGAGCAATTGCTAGAATTCATACTCGCGGCTAACCTAAATGTACTCAATGTGGGATGTGTCCCCACCTTTGTAACTAGGGCTAGGCAAGAAGTATTAGATTTAACGCTCGGCAGCCCGAGCATCAGTAGAATGGTAAGGAACTGGAGGGTCTCAGAAGAACCCTCTCTTTCAGACCATAGAATCATTATGTTCAACGTGGAAGGGCTTGAGACACAAACAACCTTCACCAGAAACCCTAGAAACACAGATTGGGAAAAATACACCACCAATCTAAAATGTAACCTAGAACAGATCAAGTTCAACGGCAACAGTCACGTCGAATTTGAGCAGACCCTAGAGGCGGTAAACGGGGCAATTATGGATGCATACGAATCCAGTTGCCCCATAAAAGAAAAGAAATCCCACAGTGGAACCATTTGGTGGAACGAACACCTGTCAAATCTGAGATCCGAAGTCCGCTGGCTATTTAACAAAGCCAAGCGGGGCGGAGATTGGCAGGGATACACCGAAAGGCTGACAAAATATAATAAAGAAATAAGGAAAGCCAAGAGGAACAGCTTCAGGAGCTTTTGTGAGACAATCACATCAAGCCCTGCAGCATCCAGGTTATATAAAACCATGGCGAGGGGCAGAGAGCAAGGACCTATGTCACTCAGAAGAACAGATGGTAGCTATACAGAGGATGAAGAGCAACGAGCTCTCCTCTTACTGGAGACGCACTTTCCAGGCAGCATACCATTTGAATCCGACAGATCACTGGAAGAACCAGGCAGAGCCAAACGAGAAGACTGGGAAGTAGCAAAGACCATATGCACTCCCCAAAGAGTGAAATGGGCAATTGAATCCTTCCAACCATTCAAGTCACCAGGAGTTGACGGTATATTTCCGGCTCTTCTACAAAAAGGGCAAACGGAACTACTGCCGTACATCATTAAAGCAGCCAGATTTAGTCTGGCACTCGGGTACATACCGAACAACTGGAGAAGAGCACGGGTAACCTTCATTCCCAAAGTGGGAAAGAAGGACCCTACCCTCCCGAAGTCATTCAGACCAATCTGTCTCTCATCCTTCTTACTGAAGACAGTGGAGAAGACGGTAGACAACTACATCAGAACTGAGATACTGGAGAGAGTGCCATTGCACTCCGGGCAGCATGCATATAGGGCGGGCAGATCAACGGAAACCGCTCTGTACGTGCTTACCGAAAGCATCCAGAGATCACTTGAGCACAAAGAAATGGCCATTTGCGCCTTCTTAGACATAGAGGGGGCATTCGACAACACCTCTCATGAAGCAATAAAGAGGGCCCTAATGAACAAGGGAGTGGACAGAACCACATCCAGATGGATGTGCCAAATGCTGGCCACAAGAACAGCTGAAACGAAAGTGGGTGAGAGCAGCTTTCGGATCAGCACAAACAGGGGGTGCCCACAAGGAGGGGTACTATCACCTCTGATGTGGAGTCTCGTAGTAGACGAACTACTCGGAACACTGACCGGGAGCGGAGTCACTTGCCTTGGATATGCGGACGACATAGTCATCATGGCCAAAGGCAAATTCGAAGGAACCCTCTGCGATCTCATAGAAAGAGAGCTAGAGACAACCAGAAGATGGTGCCTCTCTGTGGGGCTGAGAATTAACTCATCAAAAACCACAGTAGTACCATTCACTAGAAGAACAAAGGTTCAGCACCTAAGGACTGTTCGCCTCGACGGAGCAGACTTAGAATGGCAGCAAGAGGTGAAGTATCTAGGACTTACTCTAGACTCAAAACTACTCTGGAACAGACACGTAGAAAAGATCGCTAATAAGGCAAAATCATCACTGATGGTGTGCAGGAACATTGCAGGAAAAACATGGGGATGTAACCCATCAGTACTGCGATGGATGTACACCATGATAGTGAGACCTATGATCACCTACGGGGCAGTAGCATGGCAAGGCAGAACCGAACTCGCCACAACAAAGAAGATCTTGGAAAAAGTGCAAAGACTAGCATGTCTTTGTATAACAGGAGCAATGAGGTCGACTCCAACAGCAGCAATAGAGGTCATTCTGGACCTCACTCCTCTCCACATAATGGTGAAGAGAACTGCTTGGGAGGCAAACCTCAGGTTGGCTAAAGTCGGACTCATAGGGACAGCACACGGCGCGAGGGGCTTAACCCCTACCAACTGTGCACACCTTGCCGACCTCCCAACTGACGAAATTACCAAGAAATTTAGTTTCGAGAAACTTTTTCGAACGGAACTAAACACCAAGCGAGAATGGAACATAGAATCGATTCGAGCACTGGGGAAGAATACCTTAACATGGTATACGGACGGGTCCAAAACTCCCGAAGGAACTGGAGCAGGGGTCTTTGGGCCTCGCACCAAATACTCTGAACCCATGGGCCAGTTCCCCAGCATTTTCCAAGCGGAAATTCACGCCATAGAAAGGTGCATTCAGTTCAACCTCAATAGGAAATACCGGAACCAGGAAATCGTGATCCTCTCCGATAGTCAAGCAGCCATCAAAGCGTTGAGCTCCTGCAACATCAACTCGAAGATGGTTTGGGAATGCCTAGACAAACTTAATGATCTGGGCAGGAACAATAAGGTGACCCTCCTCTGGGTGCCAGGGCACGCCGGAGTAGAGGGCAACGAACAAGCAGATACCCTGGCACGGAAAGGCGCAGCAACGCCACTGATCGGGCCAGAACCATTCTGCGGACTTGGAAAATATTACTTCCGAGAAGAACTCAATAAAGCTGAAGAAGCAATGAGAGCAACATACTGGCTAAGACTTCCAGGGCTGAGGCAGGCCAAAGATCTCCTCGGAAATTTCAACCGAGCAAGATCAAAGACACTGATTAACCTCAGCAAAATTAGTCTAAAGACAATCACGGGATTTCTAACGGGGCATTGCAGACTCAAAGAACACCTGAGGAAGCTAGGCTTAGAGGAGGACAGCACCTGCAGATTATGTGGGGAACACCCAGAAACACCCCACCATATATTGATGGAGTGTTACGCTGTACATCGCAAAAGATTGAATATACTGGGATCACACCAGCTGACCGTGGGAGAAATACCACGAGCAGACCCCCTCAAAATCCTAAAATTCCTGAAGGAATTGGGACTTGAAGGGCTGCTGTAAACAAGAACATCTTGTGACAGCAGAAGAAGATGGGGCACAATAGATCTAATCAGGTCGCAGCGCATCAATCACCATCCATACTCACCAATACCAATACCAATCATTACACTTGAAAAGAAGCTTCAGAATTAAAAAAAAATATTTAAAAATTTTCAATTCAATACACATATTAGGTATTTTTAATTGTTTAGTTCAGTAGTTTATAAATGAAAGAGCTTATTACGTTTACTTTTGAGAATTTACTAATTTTGAAAATGCGTTTTTTCAAGGAACTGAAAATCACTCAGTATATTTAATAGGGGCTAAGTAGATTTTGACACGAGCTTGAACTTGAACTTGATGAAAAATTTTTTTTTTTTTTTGAAAAATCACAAATAAAGATTATTTTCATTTGTTGCTTGAGTTTGAATGTCAGTGTAGGTATATCGTGAACTAACGCCACTTACTTTATTGTTTTAAAAGAAAAATACATTCTTATTGCAAAAAATTTAGGCTGTACATATAAAAATGCCAATCCAATAAAAAAGTACCAATCAGGATCGATAAGAAAAAAAGTATCAATCCAACAAGAAAATTTTGTTAGACGGAACATAGCAGTTATAACAAAAGCAGTTGCAAACCTCAATCATGCTGGTATCGTTTTGCAATTTCCTTCCTTGAACAAAAAAGTAACACTTACACGCCTTGGTACATAATTAACTATTACCTCTTTGGTGGTGGTAATACGCTGAAGACTTAGTAATCAAAGTGAAGAAAAAATTCAACAGCATAATTAAGGCATTGATGCAATGTACTGAAGTGAGTTTTTGAATCAGAGATGACGTTCCAGAAGTTCATGTCCTTGTACTCAAAAGTTCTACATGGGGTAAATCGAGGAGATCCATCGCTGTGGCATTCTCCAAGAAGTTCGGTCGACTCCTGGAACTACGGAAACAGAACTCAGAAGTTGGAGAATTGCTATAGTTGAAAAAGGGTCTGAGAAACATATTCTACCTGGACACCAAGAAGCAATCTCGAGATAAACCGTCCAATGAAGATGTCTGGAAGAGCCTCAATAGATCAAGAGGTACGTTGCTGGGCCAGAATATTGTGGACCTAGCAATCCCAAAATTGGATATTTATAAGAAGTTTAGTATGTCAGAGTTCGCAGATAGACAATACAGAGTGAGCATAGCGGTAGAGGTATAATTAACTATAGTTGGTTAAAATAAATGAGAAATGTTATATTATACAAGTCTGAAATAAATTAGTGGATTGAAATAGTTGAGAGTCATTTTATTACAATATTAAAGAGCTGGAGTTATCAGGCTAGAAATTGCTGATGGCCTGCAAGAACTGTTTAGGTAATAGATCAGGTCACATAAACATGAGAAAAATGCAGTAGATGTAGTTCAATGTCCTTCGTAATAATAGTCAGAAAAGTGGTAGCTTTTCTGTCATTTGCCTTGCAAGGAAAAATTATTCGCATCAAGTAAACAATGATACCAAATTCCTCTTGAAATCTCTGACTGAACTGACAGTTCCTTCAGCAGTTACTCACTCAAGAAAATGGCATACCTTCGTGTGATAACCCAAACACAAAATATAAACGCAGCCTGCAATGAAAGATGGAAATAGATTTATCGCAATGAATTTTTAGATAATGGTGAAACTACAGCATCCATTTGCAATTGTGTTTGGTTTATTGATACGTGAAGAATCAGGAATTGAATGAATACAATTTAACATACCAAATTACGAGGGAAAGTCCACAAGAACTGAACAACCGAAAACTTCAACTTTCTTCGTCTATTGCTGATAATTAACGGGTTAAAAGTGAAGAATATGAACAATACGGATATTCGAAACCATAAGCGCACATAAACCATTTGTATTCGTACCAGCATGTCAACAGGTGAGCAAATTACAATGCTGGTATCCGATTTGGGTTATGTGCGACTTGAGACAGATCCGGATTGGACCGTACATTTCCTCCCATAGTAATAGGAATGATTTCAAAACTGGACAGAAAATGACATCAACAACGAGATTGTTAAATATTCCAGACATTGGGTGATTTTCGTTACCTGAGATCTACTGAGAAAAATTTTAATTGTTGTCCATAGCTCAGTTGTGTGTCTTGTTTGAGTTTAGAACAATAAACATTATTGAAGTGAGTGAGGCCTTCGAAGACAGAGTTTTGAACTGAGTTATCTTCAATATTATTATAGTATTTCCAATGAAACCAAAAATAAACGGGAGAGGAATGAGAACGATACTTCCACAATTCGAGAATGTGGATTCAATAACTTGGTTAATTCCAACGCAAACAAAACCTGTAATTAGGTCAGTTATTCTATTTCTTCAATACAAATGATAAATTTTCTTTAGTGGGATATATACAAAGTATATTAAATTCAATAATAAATAATATTCTCCCCCCTAAATTCAATATCAATTGTTCTTGAAATTTAAATCATCTATATCGTAGTGTTCGCTTTATTCTTCTTTTTTGTTTACACCATATAGTTTAGAGATTTCAACTACCGGTCGCCTGAATGTACCGTTTTTCAGTTTCAGGTCTGCCAATCTCAATAGCCAATTTTTAACTTGCATCTTTTGTAAATGATATTTTTAATGAAATAATATTGACAACGAAAATGAATTATGAATTATGAAATTGAATTTCTGTCACAATTTCTTGACAGTTTTTATCTCTTGCCATGCACCTTGATTTTGTGCTTTTATGTGGAAACATCATCTGGTGAGGGCCGGCTTCGGGAACTTTTGCAATTATGTCTTGGCGTTGTATCACCTACACTATACATCTCCGACTTCAACGTTATCAGCTTTTTTATGCCACTTTCCCAATTTATTCAATGTTGGGTGATACTTGATACTTCTCAACCCATCTTCTCCAGAATATGTTTGAACTCAGAAGGAAATGATTTCAGGTTCTCTGGCAAAAACATAGGTCAAAGTTCTGCTATTATATTTTCAGCTTCTACGTCAAATGTTTGCGGAACCTCTTCTTTCGGAATTATTTCTATGAGAGCAACATTCAGCACAGATTTAACACATTTGATTAAACTTTCCCTGCTGCCTCCCCCTTATGTAGACTAGCTGTTGACATATATTTCCAGATGATGTTCGTAGATATCAAATATAGTGAAAGTTAGTCTTTGTTGAGCCCGTAGTCAATGCATTCTTCAGTATTTAATCTGCTGCATAGAGATTTGTGAATTTCTTGTTGGCAACCACTTTCCTCTTCTGCCAAAAAATCACCTAATAGCCATAACGGCAGAGTCCGTATTTAATGATCCGGCAGTTTCTAAGTGTAAAGCTCTCAAACTCTTGCATGTATACAGAACAATATACCATCTTTCATGTCTTCTTCCTTATGGTGACTGATACAGGCTCAAAATAATCCATCCCAATCACTTTGAATGGCCACACTAAACTCTTCAGTCTACAATCTGTTAGCCGACCCATCTCTGGAACGAATTGCTTTGCTTGCTTTCAGTTTTTTACAATAGAAGCAATCGTTTTTATATTTACAAACAGCATTTCTCAGTCGTAGAATCCAGAATCTTTGTCTGATTTCGTTGACCATTGATTCATGTCCTTGGTTGCAAAGTCTTAAATGGTAATGTCCAATCAATAATTTCATGAAAGTACTGCTTATGGATCTATTATAACGGGTCTGTGTCTTCTGAATTGTGCAGTCGGCCTTTGATTCTAAGAATTCCCTTTTCATCCAGAATCGGATGTAAGTTGTAAAGTCTGCTTCTGCTGTCAACTACTCCATCTCTTCTCAAGTCTGAGATTTCTTCTTGAAAAAATTGCTTCTACTAGTTCTTTCATTTCTAAATATGTGGACGTCCTATTTTCCGCCTTACAATTCTTTGTGAATATTATCATCCAAGCCGTTGTCCGAATTAGTTTCCTTAGGTTCGAAAATCTCTCAACATTAGGTAGATAGTCATCGCCCATGCATTGTCAGTGTCGATAACACTTTTTTTAATCTCTGCTCCTCCTTGATCTCTACTTCTGCTTCAGTTGGCCACTTTTTTTTCGAAGTTTTAGGAACGTTGACCCATCCAACCATTTTTCAGAACTCATATTAGCTTTGTTCTGGTTCTGAAAATTATTAGTCCTGGGACGTCAGGATTATGCGCAGTTGAGAAAAAGTGAGCGAATATGAACCTAAAGAGCACACTTCTCGTCAACTGCGCATGATCCTGACGTCCCAGGACTGATAATTTTCAGAACCAAAACAACCCTTTTGATGGTTCTCTGGTGCTCTCATTTGCAACGTTTTGTTCTCCTGAAACCCAATGTTAACTCGATTATTTCACCTCTGTGAGAGACAAATGTTTTGTATCGTTTTACTTCAAATTTGATCCAGTGAAAGACAATTCTTCAAAAACTGGGCCATGCAAGGCGATTATGTAGCTCCAAAAATCTTTGCTTCCATCTGATAAACATCTATATTTTGCGTTCTCTTAATTTCTCTTCAAAAATAACGTTGCGTGGGACAATTTTCATCTCGTATTCACATCTGGTGGAACATCTCTTTCAAACCTCCACAAAAGGCAGTTTTCTTCTGCCTGAATCTCATTAAATTTGAAATTAATTTTGTCAGCTTGGAGAAGTAGGTCATTTGAGCTAATACCATATGATTTTGATGCGGCATCAAAAACCAATCTTAATTTCCCAGGTATACTCGCATTTTTTACACCAAAGTGAGGTAAATACCAGGTCCAATTTCGAGACCGACGTTTTTCTGGGTTAATCAATATAGGTACTCTGAATTGTTTTGTCGTTTATCAGTGTTATAGTTACCGTTTGAAATAAAAAAACTGTATCCAGAAAAGGCGCATCCACCAGTGAGTCGATATCGCAAGCACAAAATTTGTCTATAATCGAATTCTTGGTCCGGTCCTGCTCGATGACCGGAATTACACCATCGAATGTGTTGAATTGACCATCCGGAACCATCAAAGGCATTCCTAACTGTTACATAGGGCGGGGAAGGGGTAAATCGCCTCTTTGCGCAATAACCTCTCATTGAACTCATCTGAGATTTCTTTGAATACTAATTTTTTATGCTAATCATAGGATAGGCGATGCGTGTTCGTCTACGGATAATGACACTAATAATATATCCAATAAGGATGGAGATGCCAGAGATTACTTTCAGTGAGCGTATATTGTAATTTATTCGAGATTGATGATCCGATTCGGCCGTTCACAGTTCAGTGCTCGTTTGTAGAAAAACCGAAAGTGTTTTTATCGTTGTTCATCAACAAATGACTGTCCTGTCCAGCGATTTTTTTTAATAAAATGATAGTTATCGTACAAATATATTCCCGCGCCATGTGGTTATTCACTTATTCACAATATGTGTATGAAGAAAAATTGTAAAAACAATACCATGGCAACTCCATTCTTTAAACAGATCACTATATGGTTGATCTGTCAATTGAAACTTTCATGATAACCTAAAGATTTGATATTAATAAAATAGAATTTTGTTGTTTCGATATGGGTTCGTAGAAAAAGAACGGTATGTAAACCACATTAGATTTGTTGCCAAAAGTGCCTTTAAGAAACTTGGTTGTATTCAATATGATGTAACGATTTTGAGGCCGGACCTGACCGCCTAATTATTCGACCTCGGCTTGTAAACGACGCATGAGCTCATCTCTGATTAAGAAGGAACGAGAACTAGCTAAAGAATGAGCTCGCCGTTTTATCCACATTCGAGAATGTACGGGAACCATCTGAACGAGTCACCGTATAGTCTAGACAGTTCGAGAATGGTGAAGGAATCTGCTTGCCGGTATATGAGACGCTCAACATGAGAAGGCAGGCAGAGTCGCAGAGTTGCAGATATAGTTCGAGAGTTCGCAAATAGACAGAGTAGCGACAGTGACTGTGAAATCAATGTTTTAAATACATTATTGTCTAGAAGCAGAGTTTTGACTAAATTTGCGAAACTAGTTGGAATTTTCGAAAAATACTTTCGCCTTGCTGGCACGAAAACTGTGTTTGAGTTCCTGGCAAGGTGAAAGTATTTTGGAAATTCTGCATTTTGAAGGGATATTCGATCAGAAAATATCACGAATACATTATATTATGGACTAAATGCGTATTGCAAGAACGGCTCATATTGTGTAATCAATCTCAGTTGAAGAGTTGAACCGTCAAACTGACGTTTCTATATTTACCGTGATTGTCGTAACTATGGAAATGTATACACAAGCTAGAAGCGAAACACCGATTTGAAAATACCACGGGCTGGAGGAAGTGTTTTCGAAAAGTCCTGTTCTCATTGGTTCGAAATGAGAAAATTATGGCATATGATTGGTTTATATGATATGAGGGAAATTGTCAGGAGTAATACCAGGAGTGAATGAATTTTCGCGATAAGTCTGTCGACTCATTTCTGAACGAAACTGAACTGCTTCGTGAAAACACCACGAGGCCGCAGGACGAGTGGTGTTTTCTCAAAACAATTCAGTTGAGTTCAGAATTAGAAGACAGACTCATGAGATAAATACAATCACGAGTTGAATTTTATTAGACATTTCACGAATAAAGTTTCTCCATTAATATAAATACGAACAATGTATAACAGTTATAAACAAATTATTAAAATCGTCAATATTATAATGTTCCGTTTCATAATTTCATTTGAATTTGCAGTGAAACGACTCATTTTGACACAATCATGTACAATTAATATTGATAGAAGTGCCAAACTTTGTGTTGCCATGGTTACGTCGTTGAAAATACCGAAGCTGATCCTAAAATCAGAATTGAAAGACAGTTGGTGTTATCGCGATAACACGAGTTGTCTTTAGTTTGCGATTGGTCAGATTATGTGAGAATTTTTGCATTTGTTGAAGCTGCCAGAGATCAAGATGCAAATCGCAGAAAGCTACAAAAAGACGTTTCTGAAAGAAAATCAAGCTGGACAACGTAACGTAACGTCTACAATGAACATGCTTATCATCAACCAGAGTAGAGAGGAGAAGAACGATATTTTGTAGATGAAACTAACAACGAAGGTAATTTGATGTATGCCCTGTTCGGTTGGTCAAAAATGTATCAAGAGTACAACAGTCACTCGAATTAATTATGACATTCGCCTACGGCTCATGTAATATTTCTCATGCTCGTGTCTTATTAGCCATCATTAAATGGTTATTGTATAATATACATTTCACAGGCCCTATCATGTATTTTATAATTATATATAAAAAATAGAAAATTAAATGAATTTATATTTTTTACGTAGTAAGAAATGAAGAAATTAATCGTATGATTGTTGATATGATAAAAAGCTGATCATCCATCTGAAATTCGAACCACTGCTCTACTGATCTACGATCATTCTCTGTTACTTTTATCTCGTGTACAACTTTTGAATAATGAATCTGCTTGTCGCTGATTGGCCTCAGCCCTTGAGTCATGAGTTATTGGTCACGGGGCGTGGCTTGTGTATAAACTCATCCTGTTACTCAACGAAGATGTCACATGAAAAGAAATCTTTTTTTGAAGAGTCAAAGAAAAATGTTATTTTAAACCATACAAGAAAATAATGATTTGCAGTAGAAGAATTATTATATGCAGAAATCAGTGCAGTTTTGTCCACTGATTTCTCAACTAATTGAAATAGATTTTAAATAGGATATGTTTGTTCTACACTGAGGCTGAAAATGAAGCTAACATTCACGAATGGGTAAACATGGGTGTCTGAGAAAGCAGAAGTAGCCGAAAATTGCTGATTATGAAGAAACCGTTCATTATTCTTCAACACTTTTTGGTCAATTACCCACGAGTGGAACAAAAATTATGAACTGAATTGAAACTATTATTAGGCTGGTAGGTATATAAATATATGACGAATAGCACCTTTTTTTATCTCGATGACGAAGTTAACCATAAAGTCAAGTCACTTTACAGTCGCGAAAGGTAAATAACTTTTATGAGTCTGGGTTGATAACAGAGTAATTTCAAAACCAAGTGATAAAACTTTAACGCAGAAAGTAAACGAAAGTCATTTACTTAGCGAAATCATCCCAGGCAATATTTAGCAATGTTATAAATTCTGTTCAGATAACTGTTGAAAAAGCATAATTCGTTTAGAGTTCACTGAAATGGAATTCATATACAGTGTCTTCTCGTAATTCTTTTATAACGAATTTTTCTGGGTCCTACTCTAGTTTGCGAGTATTTCGATTCACTTAAACGGTTTAGTTCCGACAATGATCGGACATTTTTGGATTGCCTAGAGTAAGACCCCCCCTCCACTCTCCCGACGAAGCCCTCATTTCTTACGCCAGTACCCAGGCTGGGGCGGGGCGGATCCTCGCGCATTGGGGGGTGTCCTGGAAAAATGCGCCACCAGGAAGCGAGGTCAAAAAATACAAACAGAGATTTAAATCTGTACAAATACAACTAACCCCAATTAAAAATTCTAGCAAGCAACTATAGACCTTATGCGTTGCATTTAAAATTCTTGAACATGGGCATACTTTAACGTACTTCAATGTAAAAAGGAAAGTTAATAAACTTGAGTTCATAACAAAAATCCTATTGAAAAATACTTATTCAGTTAAAATATTTCACTAAAATGGCCTTAAAAACTCTGTCGTACATATAATATTTCATTGTGTTTTTTCCCTTCTGGTTTCAATGAAAACAACTGATAATAGAGGTCTTCGATATTTGTAGGGGGTTTCAGTGTAAACACATTATTTGAGATAGGGCCAGAGAAAAAAGTCCAGAGTGGTACTACTCGACGTTTTTATGATGATAATGTATAATATTTTGTAAGGTTGAACTGAAAAGGATAGCTTCTATCACAATTTAAAATGAAAAATGTCAATTCATTTGAAATAAAAAGTTGTCAGCATGTAGAAAATTGAAATCAGTCACTCAAAGGGACCATTGAAAAAATATGTAAGGTACGTTATTGTTTTTTACAAATAAGAAATTTACAAGGCCGTGAATACTTGACTCAATCACCCGGGATAACAATGACAAAATCAACGAAGGATTTCATTGGCTATAAGCGAACAAAATCAGTTTTCACTTTTTTATAGTTTCACTCAATTTGAAATTAAATGGAAAGTTTGCTATGGGCCATAATTTGCGAATCGTTCATTATATAAGAATTGATGGTTATTTGCACATTAGTAACGATTTAATGATTATCCAATTTCATTATTTTTTTGTTGAACAGTTCATCTGTCACAAGTTTATTTATTGATGGTTTTACAAGGTGGATAAAGATTTTTCTCATTTTTCCATGTCTCTACTGAAACAAATCAATAATATAAAATTAATTTGTTTGAATTCGGTTCGAAGATGTTTATACTAGGCTCAGTCAAATAAAGTACCTTCCAGTGTTGATTGTTATTGAAAAAACAAATATTTTCATACAATATTGTCATTCAGCTAATAATTGAAAGTTGACCTTGACCTTGCAGATAGTGGGTGTAATTTGTCGACAAAGTTAAATTATGCAAAGACTCATTAAAAATAATGATGGGAATATCTTTACATTATATATTCATGTATACAATGGAAATTGATTCCCTCAAAAGCTTCTCAAAAATTTGCGTTTCCCTTCTCCCCTCCAAGAAGAGGTCTTGAGACGCAATACATAAAGAGTGTGACATAAGTACGTTGAACTGTTCAAATGACGTATTCCTGAGACAATTTTAAGAAAAAAGTTCAAATAAACCGTGTCCGGAAATGCTTCGTTTCGGAGATACAGGGTATTGAAATTGTTTTTTTTCTCGTTTTTTCAAAATTACTTTCGCAAAAAATAAGTTTTTTGAAGTGGGAAAGCTTAATTTCGTATTAAATTTTATGTAGCGCCTAGAGAGCGCTGCCTGCGTATAGGCTGTTATTAATTATTTAAAATTGCCCTAACCTTTATCACAGTAAACTTTTGGCACTTTTCTTGAAAGAACCATTTTTCATAATTCGTAAGTTCATGTTGTTCGGTAGTGAGAAGCTCTAAAGAACATATTCAAATTTTGTCAACATTCATATAAATGATGAACAACTCGTGGTTGAAAGGGAAGCAAAATATCTTGGAGTGATTATGTACCTTGATTTAGAATTCGAAAATCACATAAATGAATGAGCTTATAGCAGTCTGAATACTACCCAACCGAACCAAGAAGTTATTGTGTGGAGCACTGATTCTTTCTGTATTCAATTACGCTGATAGGTACTTTCTATGGCCCAAATTTAACTACTCTTTATAAAGAAAAATCAAAAAGTTCAAAATGCTTGCTTGTTTCAAATGTATGGCATCAAAAGACGCCAAAGGATTTCCAACAATTGAAATTGAATTGCTAAATATGGATAACAGACTACTATTTTTCTGTCATGAAAAAATATTATGAATAAATTTCCACCCCATCTCTATAGGTAGAATTGAATATCCCACATAATATACATAACTTAAATATCAGTAATAAGAGGCTATTGATTATACCTTCATAACTGATGAATATTTGTTGTGTTAACACAACAAGAAAAAAACATCTTTCCATTATAGCAATGTATTTCAATTCTTATTTATATGTTTGAGAATTATAATGAAGATGATATTTTTTATTCCGTTAAGAATGTTCCAGTAAGACCCTGTCAGGTGCCCCTATTCATGTAGAGGGAGCGCTGGTGTCTCATTAACCCCATTAAACATTCCCCATGTCCATGGGGTGAGTGATTACTAGGTCCGAGAATCATGTGCCCTAACTAGCCGGAGTGAACCAAGAATTACGGCCTTCTGCATTCTCTTTGTTGAGATTTCTGCCGCATCACGGCAAGCCGGTATAACTTTTACAGAATGGTTCGGGTAAAGCCTGCGAAGTTTAAAGAATGAGTCTCGATAGTCAGTCCGTTTTCCCCTTCTTTTTGCGGATACTGTTCATTTCTCCAGAAGCTGAAAACTCTATAACGAAAATCGTTCTTTTTTGATAGTAGAGGAGGACTACATCAGGCTTATTGCTTTGCACTTCCCTGAGGTTGAGGAATGAGTAGTTCCAATATATTCGGCACTTCTTATTCTCCTCTAAAAATCATAAGGTAACGCCGGTGTCTCGTCTACACCATACGAGTGACGTAGATAGTACAACACTTATAGCGCCGCATTATGCCTGTGGATATTAGGCTGAGACCGCATAAGCTGGACAGGCTGGCAGTAAATGCATGATGGTCTCGACTGTCCCACGATCTGCAGCTAGTGTCAGGGACTACCCATTACGCAGCTACGGTAAACGGATGGTGTCTTCAACACCATCCTGGTAGGTCATTAGGAATCCCTCGGTTTCCGACTCCAGTCCACTTGACCTAGTAAACGCGAAGGTCAGGTTTCTGGGTGAGCCAAGGTCTTCAATCTTGAAGAAGACATTTATATGTAACCATTTAGGAATTATAAATTATGAAACGTATAAAGGGTTTCATATTAATCTGAGTATTGAAATTGTTATAAATTGTATTTTAAAGTTATGCATATGTATTAAATTGTGCATTATGAATCCGATAAATCCGCCTTCACTCTCCGCTGCTTTGACGAGAACGGGTCCCAACTCGGTGGCACAGTTTGGGTTCGTGTTCGTCCGTTCAGTGTCACATACGAAACCGATTTCAAATGCTTAAATTTATGCTTTTTGATGCTTGCATACTAAGCAGAACGCGTAATGACTTTACAGGCTCCATCCAGTACCATTCTGTTATGTAGTTACTCCAAGCTCAAAAGTCCACGGCCTTCCCGTTGTCTGGGGAAGTCGTATAACCATGAAATGGAGATTTAGGATGAATCACTTTGCGTGTTTTCAACTTTTTAGGAAAGGACCCAGTTAGTACACTAAAAAAGTGCAAACCGTTGGACCCTCCTAGATTTTTTCCCGTCTTCTGGTATCTACAATTTATAAAACTGAAACAATTTCAAATGAAAAACTCAAGTATCGCATTAGTGCCAAAATATCTCCAATGAACCTTTTATGAATGTGAGACACGAATTTGAAAACAGATGGGTCTGTGTGGTTTTTTGGAAAAGAACGGTAATCATTTTGAGCATCCATTGTAAATTTGAAAGATTCGTTTTTGAAATACTTTCGGCCAGATTCACAGAAAACATATGATTCAACAGTTTTTTGTTGATGAAAGGCTTTTTTAAATGACCACTACTAGTACCAAAAGTATGCCGAAATGACCTTGAAAATCGACTACCGATGTGAGACTCAGAAATTATCTAATATAAGAGATAGTATTATATAAAACAGTTAAACTTATATAACTGAGTTTTTCTGACAATAACACAATCACCCTGCCAAAATTCGGTTCCTGTGAAGAGTTTAAAATGAATAATCTCTGAATAAAAGAGTAAATCAAACACAATTTCAGCAACAAACTTACGATTATTCACCAGTGATAATTCATGTTTGATGCTACTGAGCAAGTAAAGTATTTACCTTTTTTTCTGCACCCCGTTCGACAAAACGTAACACACCCCCGAAATAATCCCGGCGAGCACACTCACCCCCACTCCGGTGGAAACAGCGAAGGAAACTATATCCGAAGGCATTTTCCACCTACAGAAATCTCTAACTACAAATATCTTCCGTATCAAATCACATTTTATCGAAACAAGTCCCATGAAAGACGCGAGAAATGAAACAAACGAAGAAGACGCTGCACGAATTTTTTGCAGCTCACGCGATATCGGACGCCTCGATTTTAGCGAGATTCGATCACTACACGGCCAACTGATTTCCGCTGGATGCTGTAGATTGTAGATGTAGAGAGGCGCCCGGTGAAGACTTTCACATGACAGGAGATAAATATGAGATGTTCTCGGCGGAGATCACGCGGTGAGTAACGATACATTTTGACTCCACCTGACGTCGAACAACCTTGTGAAGGTAAACATAACGTACCTACCGCCAACTTGATTGTTCGTTGTGTTAATGCCGAGAAAGTATACATTTTGGATATTCGATGGACGTACAACTTTTATCTAAAGCATATCTTATGAAAGTCCGATGGATTTCTCTATGTGAGCTTGAACTTAAACGTCCCCAAGAAAATTCACAGGATATTTTCAGTTCGCTCTTTAAGGTCCGTTTTTTGAAAAACTTGTAACATCTAATTGGTACCTACTACTATAGAGAAGCAAATATAATAGTAACATGATTTCACAACAGAATTGTGAACTTTAAAAATTATATTTAATAATCAACAATATTCACAGTTATATTGTTACAGTGATTGAATGGTATATTTGAAGCATCTGGGCACGGCAATGAAATGTTTGTATTTTCCTTGTGCTCCAGAGTGTAGGATCTTGAAGTAGATGGCAGGTTTTCAGAATCATTGATAGAATTCAGTATTTTATTGGCGACATCAAATTCATTTTTCATAGACTCGTCAATATAACTTTCTTTGTCGTGGTTGATTTCCAACCTCCATGACATTCCATGGGAGACATGATAAATTGTAAAATAAAAACACAATGAATTAATTTTGTTATCAGGTAAGAAAATGAAATTAAAGACATACAATGTACCTCATTGTTTAAATAATAACAGTTGGGAAAGAGCAATATTGTTTTATGGCCGTAGAAAAATATATTGTAGGTAAGTTTGGAAAGGAAAAGAGTGCGGATAATTTGCTGACCAAAAAATCATTCTCCAGAACGGAACCTTCGGAAATACATAGTTGAACTAAACTCTTAACTGAATCGTTTATAGTGAGGTATACACCTTAGAAAAAAAATCGAATCAACTCCCTCTTAGGGCGAGTTTATACTTGCGGTTTATCGAAAACTTTGCCGACTAGGGATTTCTAGTGAAGATATATCAATGAAAAAGTAGACTATATAGGATTGCCCAAAATAAACTTTTCATGCCACCGCGTAGAAAACATTTGAATCAACCCTTTTTGAAGGATAGTTTGTACATGCGATTTTTCGAGAAACTTTGTTAACAGGGATTTCTAGTGATGATATTTTATTGAAACAGTGGACTCAGATGGTTCAAAATATAATTTTCAGGACAACATAGATAAAATTTGAATCAACCACCTCTGAAGGGTAGTTTGTACCTACTTGCGAATTTTCGAAAAACTTTGCTAACCGGCGGTTTCCAATAAAGGCTGTCCTCCGAATTAAAAGAATATGATTTCATAAAATATGCTTTTGGTGCTATCATGAAAAAAATTTGAATCGACCCCCGAAATTGCAAACGATTTAATTTACGAAAATTATTAGAAAAATAAGGAAAACAAAATGTTGGAGAAAAATTACCTTTTCAACATTTGATGATATTTTCACATATAGAACGGTTGAATATAGAGCAATTCTGAGAACGCCAATCGATTCAGAATGATAAAGTTGACTGCATAAAGAATTACTCGAAAAAAGTCCCAAGGGTTAGGCCCCTAAAAATAATAAGAAATACAATATCATCAGATGCACGTAAAATTGCATATCTACATAATGTGTTCATATAGAAAAGGTAAAATTTCGCAAAAATTAATGGAAAAATATCGAAAACAAAATTTCAGAGAGAAATTACCTCTTTCAACTCTAGATGAACTTTTCAATTCGAGAACGGTTAAAGATAGAGCATTTCTGAGAACACCAATCGATTCAGAATGATGATAGTATACTCTGTGAATTTTAAGTTGATGAACAGAAACAAAAAAAAAATAACTAATAAAAGTCTCAAGGGGAATATCCCCAAAAATCATGAAAAATACAAAAACATCAGATTTACTTGAAATTGCATATGCGCACGTGTGCATATAAAAAAGGGTTATTTTAAGAAAATTAATAGAAAAATAATGAAATCCAAATTTTGAAAAGTAATGACCTCTTTCAACTCTAGATGAACTTTTCAACTCGAGAACGATTGAATATAGAGCAATTCTGAGAACACCAATCGATTCAGAATGATATATACTCTGTGAATTTAGTCGATGGACAAAAAAAATTGCTCGAAAAAAGTCCTGAGGGGTAGACCCCTAAAAATCAAGAAAAATACAAAATCAACAGATTCACTTTGTTTCACGCATGTTCCACAATAAACGACTATGTTTTGGAGTTAGTACTAGTGGCATGTGGATATCCAAATAATTATTTTTGTTGTTTGTTATAGATTTTGATGACGGATTATTGAAATCATGATATCACGAATACAAGAGAAATATTAATTTTTTCATTTTCTGAAGAATCACATCAAAATCAAAAAATTACAATTTTAAACGACTCCCAAATGAGGATGGATTTTGAATATGGTGGCAAGAAGATTTTCCTCCACAGATATCTTTTTTTTGCATTATGATTCCGATATTCGCAGTGAAAGCCTGAAATCAACGATATTAAATTATTCTTAGTCAGCAAAGTATTTATATATTCTCACAAGAAAAAAATACTCAAATCGCCGTTATTTAATACTTTTTGTGGTATATAGCCAGACGAGTAGTAATTGTGCATACCTTTATAGAATTTTTAATATTTTCATTATGTTTGAAAAGATAGCCTGGTTGTGATCACATATATGTCAAGAGGCTATTCATTCATTAGCCAGTGTTCATAAAAACTAGCCTTTTTTCTTTTCAGGAGATTAATAATATTGATACCTATATTCCAGTCAAAATTGGAGAGGACGAAACCAGAAATATTCATCGATTAAAGTTTCATGATATCTCTATTTTTCGATCAGCACAACTCGTTCATTAGGAAACATAAAAATATGGCTATGAAATCGTGTCGCGTGTCATTCAAAATCATTAAACATTTTTTATTGTTTGATTGTATTACTAGGTACCTACTTATTGTTGCTAATGAAATAATTTTGGTCTTATTTGATGTAGTAATTCAGCATGAAACCGCATTACTCAATCCAAGTCATTATGTAAACGCTCACATTGACCTTGTCTAGGGTTTTTTAGTATAGTTTTTTAAAGCCAAGTCTCTAACATATATTTCCAGTTCAACAATTAAGTAATATCCAAACTGAATCAGTACTTTTTGGCTTTGATTTCTCCATTAGTGGTAGAGGTAGTGGTAAGTAGGCCATCATGGACCCTTTTTGCCATCCCCTTTTCTCCACATATCTACAATACTTTTCCTAGTCTTCCTTTTCAAACCTTCGTGACCTTCGTATGAAGGAATGTTTGTCCACTCCAAGTCACTTGGTTCCTCTTGTTGGAGGAATTCAAATCCCAACTTCTCTCAGATAAAAGTCGAAATTTCGAGATAAAAGTCAAAATTATGGCGGATCAAAAAAACACCCCTTCCACGCTTCCGTATAACACCGGACTGTCGATTAATTCTTGTAGCTTGACCTGTATACGTATATTTCCATGATAAAAGTTAGCGTGCCACTAACTGATATGTTTCACACATATTAAGAACTGATGACAATACAATGAGCTCATAAAATATTTCATCAGGTAGAGTGATGAAATATTATATGTGTGGAATTTTCAATCAATAAGTTCATGAAATTTCCCCACCCATCCCGCTCCAACTCTCTGAAGGCCAGACAGAAAACGCGCAGGAATCAGAAAAAATTACAGTTTCGGATGTCGAAAAATAACTTGTAAGTCGGGGGGAGCTCGTTTTTTCGAAAAAAGTTTGTAAAAAATCTTAAATTCAATGAAAAATATCGCGCTATCGATATATGTATCCGTTAAGGTGGGCGTATAAATTGAATATTATTTTAAAAACATGTTCAACGTTTATTTTAAGTGATATAATAACGCCAGAGAGCCTTTTAATGAACCTGCATCCTTATAAAATTATATAAAAAGCATGCGAAATCTTCATGAATAAAATCACCGTGCTAATTCTCAGTTTCACCATACGAAATGTTAACTAAAGCCTCCATGTCAAAAATATGTGACATCCGATGGCTACCACCTTCTTTTGATTAGATGTTACAAAATCATGATCGTGATCTAAAACTAATGTCCGGCATTGCTTCTGAACAGCCGTTAAGGGCATTCTGCTTGGTTTCATGCCCTTCAACTACTTCCCAGCCAACACAGATACATCTCTAAGATATTACTGCGATGTCACTTCGTGACCTGTGACTCTCATCGTTACGTCGCACAGACGTCCCAGCGACTCACTTTTTTCACACTCATGATGCATGCTGGCGACCTCTATGCGATGTAGTTCTGAGACGTATTTGCGATGTTGTTCTGAGACGACGCAAAGATGCCTCCTAATAATGTATCAGAGATGTAACAGAGCGACACAGCAGCGATTTCTTCACTGTTATATTCAAGAGACGTCAACGTCTATGCGATATTCCAAACAGAAACAACAAATATAAACAGAAAATATATTTTCAACATTAAAAAAAATGAATAAAACCAAAATATAAATAGGTAAAAAAAAATGTTCAAAAAATTAAAACATTCTGGCACAATATTAACAAAGTACAAAATTGAAAATTAACTGTTAGATATCGGTTATTTAACTTGAAATAACATCCACTAATGGTTCAACTGTATTATAATTTATTGAAGTGAAATTGTACACATCAAGTATCACACACTACTCAATTATACAAAGTATGCATAAAGAAAACAACAAACATAAACTCTAGTGAGACACATATATAACATTAACAAAGTAAAAAATGAAAATAAATTTATTAAAAAAATATAAGTCAATTGCTTTGCTTCCTTTTCCTGTCGAGCCTTTGTTTGGCATGCCTGAACCAATTGGAACAAGCTGCTTCCATTTTTTTCGTTCTCTCCGTGAAGGCTCATCACCACATCTGTAAATCAATGAGACAATATGAGACCACTGAAAGCTACAATGCCAGATAGTAAAGAAAGATATAATGGAATCTCACTTTGTTGATACTCACCTATCACTTACAGTTTATGAACACTAAATCCAATTGGAAATATGAGAACATGAACAGTATAGAAAACATTCAAAGCGACAAAGCTTCGATCTTCGATCAATGCATCGATACAAAGAAGCAAAAAATATGGTTATACAGTACAGTAAAGGCTTGTTCATATTCTCGCGAATTTAAAATGACTCCCAGTAATGTCGGACCAATCGTTGTTGCATGTCGGCAGCCATTTTATTCGCAGAAAAATTGCGAAGTTCGCGAGGGTATGAGCTAAACTTAAGAGTCGGTCAAGCAGTCGCCTCCCGCTTACTTCAAAATAAACATTTAAGGTAATTTAAACCAATTTGAGGATTCGCCTTTTGACCGTGGTAGAGGACAGATGGCGTCCTTGTGGTCGGCAGTCAAGTGAATGTATGTGAAAGTCCTATTATCACCTGATCTGGAGATAACTCAATAAAAATATAGTAGCAGAAATATCTAAGTATAGATTTTGATGTCTAAATGATGTCGCAGTATGACGTATATGGCAAGTAACAACTTGACATCGCAGAGATACCTATCATCTCTATTCGGCTATTAATGATTTTGATATCTAAGGGATGGCGCGGTGTGATATCGCAGGAATGTCGACGATATGATATCACAAGGACATCTAAATCCCATTTTTGACGATATTGACATCCCTGAGATGTGGATGTTTGCCCAGTGTTGACTGGGTAGCGCATACTTCAAAGACTCACTTGTGCACTTCTATCATAATATACTTTTTTCCCAGAAAAAAATAATGTATTGAACTGTAATACGTTATTGAGAACTGCCAAGCCTTTGTTTATACCGTTAGCTTACTCCCATATTTTTCACACATGGAGAGCGTGGTTTTCAAACGAAAGTATTCACTTATAAATGAGAAATTTTCGAAGGGATTGAATTCACCACACACGATTAATCGCCGCATAAAATCAAAGAAAAGCTGGTTCAAAATCAATAACGTATCCCTGAGGCGCGGCAGAGAAATTTGATCAAACAAACGAACATTCACCTTCCGAAGGTTATGTACCTACCTGATCTACTCTTAATTCACTATACTTTCCATTTCGTCAGCGTTCATCTATATCGTAGGTAACTAATAATGGAAGAAGAAACATCGCGTGTTCATGAATTAACAGGCAGGTATTCGATAATCAAGTAGGTATTATGTGTAATACGCAGTATTGAATGTCAATGTCGAGAATATCAGTTCAGATTCACACGACAAGGGACAGCTGTAATTTCTAATAATCAAGGTAACAGAAGCAGTTTTTTTTTTGGAGTTTTGGATTTTACTTGAAGATTTACTCGTTTTCGGGGGGCACTTTTTGCAATAAATCTCAACTGGATCTCTCAAGGCTAGGACCATCTTTACGCCGTCCTAACCGTACTTATGAAGTTTGACTAAGAATAAATAGCCCCACTGTAATTAATCGCTGAGGCGTGTGCAACGAATATATTTGGTTCTTCAACCACTCGTTGCCCACCCTATACCGTATTTTGCTGCCAGAAGACCGTAGTATCGTTATGAATGCAATGGCTTCTTATAGTTCGGAAGGTTCCGCCACTGCTTGACGAACGCACTTTGCAAGAGGGTTTGACGGGCGTAAATAATAACCAATAAAGTTCTGAGAACCAGCTTTATTTCCCAAAGAAACAGAAAATATATACAAAATTTTTCCAAGCTAGTTTCGAGCAAAATTGCTAATGTTGACATTGGATCTGCTGTCAGAATTCTGAGCCCCAGTGACACGTTAGCTAAATATGATGACACCACACTATCAGTTCTCCGTTCAAAACATCCTAAATCTGATACTCTAACAAATTTCCCAGATAAGCAGTTGCCCTCTGATTTTCAAAGCTATCAACTCTGGTTCAGCTGGTGGTTTAGATTCATTACGTCCTAGTGATAAGCAAGATCTCATTAGTCATAGTTCAGGAAATTTAGGACGCAAACTTTTTTCGTATCCTACCAAATTATGTAATTTCATTCTCACTGCTAAAGTTTTTCCAGGCGTTTGTCGAATACTCTTTGGTGCTTCACTTTGTGCTCTTCGGAAAAATGATGGAGGAGTTCGTCCGATCGCTGTTGGTACTTCTCATCGTAGATTGGTGGCTAAACTTTGCTGTATGAGAATTAAAGATAAACTAGGGTTATTGTTACGCCCAATACAGTTCGGTTTCGGTACGCCAGGTGCAGGTCAAATACCTGGGGGTGGTTTTGGACTCCAAACTTTCATGGAGGCCGCACGTCAATAGGGTTATTCAAAAGTCGGTAGCAATCCTGTGGCAACTGAGGAGAGTTGTAAGGAAAAAATTGGGGAACCAATCCAGAGATTATGCGCTGGCTATACACGGCGGTCGTAAGACCAAAGATCCAATATGGGTCAGCTGTATGGTGGCCAGGAGCACAAAGTAGCACAATAGGTCGAAAGCTCAGTAAGGTCCAAAGGTTGGCCTGTTTATTAATAACGGGTGCAATCAGAACGACCCCAACCGCGGTATTGGAGGTGCTGTTGAGGCTATCACCCTTTCCAGTCCGGATAAATAAGGATGCAATGGCAGCCCATTTGAGGATGTGAGACTCGGAGGTCTGGGTAAACGAAGGAGAGATGATAGGGCATGCAAAAATCGCGTAGTGGGCGGAGCAGGAGATTCCTATTTCCGCCCTCAGAGTGAAAAGCTCACAAGACAGACTGCAATGGAATAGGAAGTTTGCTCTTACTATTCCGAGCAGAGAGCAATGGGAAGGAAATACAGTGGAGTTCCGTCCAGGAAGCCTATTATGTTACACGGACGGTTCGCGCCTGACCGACAAACAGGCTTCGGGCGCAGGCATCTTCCTGGAAGAAAGAGGTATAGGAGAAACTACGCTCTGGGAAGATACACAACAGTCCAAGCGTACACTTTAGTCGCTATTCTAACCGTAGCTATGAGGCAAGAGGTGATAGTAGAAGGACCCGAGCAGAGAATTTATATCTGTTCGGATAGCAAGGCAGCGCTCAGAGCCATCTGCCATCCTAAGCCAAGTTCAGTCCTGGTACAGGAATGCGTAGACGCTCTGGAGAAATTAGCTGAAACAAAGGAAGTCGAGTTGGTATGGGTTCCTCGTCACAGAGGGGTGCCGGGAAACAAGGTGGCTGACGGACTTGCCAGAACCGGTTCCGCGGCGTCGTTCTGTGGGCCGGAGCTAGTACTAGGCATCGCAAGGAGTCAAATCTCTTCTGCCCTGAACGACTGGGCGGAAATAAAACTAAACGAACTCTGAAGGAACACTGCCGGATGCAGACAGTCAAAAGACTTTGTAGCAGGCTCTAGCAAGTCAAGGATGGTGTGGCTCTTAGGCAGAGATCGCCAAACACTACGCCTTCTTGTAGGAATACTAATAGGCCATAACAAACTAGGCAGACACCTGTCACTGATGGGTATAAAAGACAGCCCCACCTGCCATATGTGTGAAGAAGACGAAGAAACATTGTCTCACTTCCTTGGCGAGTGTGAGGCGTACAGGAGGCTAAGATTCGAAATCTCCAACAAGAAGAACTCGCCGAATTAAAGTGGACGGACATACTGACCTTCATCAGAAGGTCACAAAGATTCGGAAAGGAAGACTATGAGAGGCAAGGTAGTTATGTGGAGAGCGGGGAAAGCAAAAAGGGCCCATCGGGGCCTACTTGCCTGGCTGTGGCAGCGGCCTCCCCATGATTACTACTACTACTACTAAAGATTCGTATCCTGGATTATCTCCTTTCCTGAGTCAGTGTTACAACTCGTCTTCATATTCGAGTTGTTGGTGGACATCTGATATTGTCTGATAGAGGTGTTCAACAAGATTATCTCTTAGGACCAGCACTTTTTGCCTGACCATTGATAAACTCAGATGTTCCCCACTTGGACTAGTCGGTCAGATCTTGATGAATTCGATAATTCACTCCTCAAAACGATGGAGTTCGTAAAAAATAATGATTTTAATGATGAATCTTGGCGGATTGGGACTACGCTCGGCTTCTCTCTGGCTTTACTCACTTTTTTGTCTTCTGCAAATAGTGTTTTTGTTCTCATCAATTAAATTCTCCCTCCTTCATTTGTCGGTATAAAGGACAACTTCTATGATGGACGTGAATCACTTTGGCATTCACTTGGTGGTATGGATCCACCCACAGTTATTGCTAGCTCACAAAAACGTTGAGATCGTTCTAGTCTCAATAATATAACTGACAAAATTCCGACCTCTACAAATGTATATGAGAAAGCTTGTCTGAAAGTAGCAATGATCAAGAAATCTGGAACTTGGATGACGAATCTTTCAAGGCCGATTCAGATACATGCGTGCCCATGCAGCGTTTTTGGAACACGGATGGTTTAAACGCATTTTACTCACGTTTTTATCACAAGAACATATTTTATTTGGTTCTGTAATAATTCGTCTACTTTCTTTAGTTTTATCACTCTACGAACGGTCCAAGCTACCTCTTCGAATTTTTATCACTCAAATTGTATTTTATGTTCACCTGACTCGAATGTTCTAACAAAAGAGACAAGGCAAGTTATCAAGCTGAAGCTATTTTGTATGGTCTGGAACAATTAACAACCAGTATGTCACTACACTCGATATTTTTTCCACCACCAATCCGCCTGACCCATACATTCTCACTTCCTCTCTTTACTCTTTTTTTACAACACCAAGCAGCACAATTACTCTCCCCGTCTCATGAGGCACTGCAATTCAGCCAATTAAAAAAGTCTCAACAGGTTTTTCTCGGCATCTTCATGGGAAATGCGTGCGTTTCTCTTTATTTGTGCCTAGACAATTTTCTTCTTCGTCCACTCGGAACATCCATTCCGGACGTCCATAAAATACAGATATATCCCCAATATCCAATAAAATGAATGTCCAATGATTATCCGTCATCCATCGAATGTCCGTGTGTTTACTGGGAATTGACAGTCATATGCCTGAGATAACCTTCGTCCAATGAACTATATAGCCTTGAATACATGTGCTTTGAACTCAGGCATCATTTATAGATGCAATCCAATGTACGGCGGGGTACTACAGACCAAAAAGTCAGTATTTTCTAATAGTGGTATGTTCTTTTGTTATTCAGACGGAGAATGTAGTTTTCTGATCTAGTTTTCACCAGATTAAGCAGTCTCTGTAGCTATTCAGTCGGCTTTCTTTTTCTTGTTCATTTTACCAGATCACACACACTGAATTTTAATAAAATATCTCCAATAAACCTTGTATTACGGTTCTTCTGATATTCCAAATGTATATCAAGGTCTCCGAATTGTGTGATTTCACTTATTAATATGATTCTTCCGAGCACTGACCGATAGTGAATCAAGCGAATTATCCAACAAAAAATTCTAGCCTTTCGTGAAAGTTTGTTACTCGTTGATGAACCGCTCTAAACACCCTTGGGCACATTCTAAAGCGCGTGAACCTTAGTTTATGGGATAGGTAACGCCAAGAAAGTGAAGATAATAAGTTCTCGGGCACACAATAAATACAGGGTGTTGTGTATACAGTGAAGTAAGGAACGAACAATATATTATAAACTTCGTCGTTAAACATGACTTCTGTTTGACGTTCGTTCGACAAAGATCGAGTTTGTTTATAGAATTATATATAACTTTTATCGAGTCACTCATCACTCCGTAATTTTTATAGGAACTTGTTTTTTCTAATATCGGCGTGGTCGTCATTGTAATAAGATATTCGATTTTTATTAAGATAATCGGAGGTCCATCGGCATCTTCTGTACCATTGCATACTTCTACTTTGAGTGATTGTAATATATACCTACCAGCGGTTATTCTTAAATTTCAGTTCGAATTTGCAAAAAAATTGAACTTACCCTTTCATTATTGTATCTTCTTCATCGTGAAACTGCTTGGAAAATACTGCGCCCTCACTTTTCTGGACTGAAAACAGATTTAATATTCAGTAATAACGTTATCAAACATAACTCACAGTGCCTTTTATACTAATTAAGAGATTATCAGTTCTGTTCGTAATCTTGAAAACAAAATCAATATATTTCGCATAGCACGTGCTATTTTTATATTATCTTTTTATTAGTTCCTGGGAATGATATATCAGAATGCATGATTTGTTATGAATTGTTTTTGATTTGGTTCATTTTTGCTCCATGCGTAGACTTGAATTATTCTCATTGCGATTTCTAGCTGAAATTTTGAACATAAATGCCTTGTCAAAATGTACAGAACATAACATTTATGGCAGAATAATGAACGCTTTTTGAATTGTTGTCGAATGGTTATAAATCAGACGAAATCCCACTAGATATTTATTTCTTCTTGAATATACATACAGAGCAGCTTGAACGGTTTCATAGATGGCGCGGGGGGCATGTAAACTCAAAAATTTCATATAGCATGTGGAGTCAACTGTTACATCTTCGACAAGATAATTCAATTGTCTGTTCAATCATCTGAATTTTTTCGAATTTTGTTACCCTTGACCCCCCATATTATTTGAAATTTTTAAGTTGATGTGTTTCCGCGCCATCTATCGATATCATATTTTATTATTCAAAATTGGTTTTGTGCCATTTTTGAAGGTAGAACCGTTCAAAAGTTGGCATAATTAAGGAGAGTCATAAAATATTTACCGAATCCCCCAGGTGAGGTATAGAATCAAGAAAATCTTAGAGAAACAGTCTTCATAGGCAGGCCAAAACAAAAAAGGTTCAATTCAGTTGCCGTATACCTTGCACGTGCGAATGCAAGAGATATATTACACACCCTTTGGCACACATGTAAGAATTATACCTACCTAATTACTAATTTGAATTGAGGTGAAACAATGATGTGTTCGAAAATGGCATTGTAGGTAATATGTGCGGACTCTGTTTCCGCTTTAATTCCAACTGGACTGGGAGAACTACTATTTTTTTTCAGTCATTAATTCAGCCTGAAAGTTGTTTTACTAGCTTTTATTACGGGTTCCCTTTTCTCATCAACAAAAATGTTTAATTTATTTTTCTGTACTTTTTTCATATATGTTTTTGATCTAGTTCTAGCTGTTTATCAGATCATTGTTGGAAACACTTACCATTTTCAGAAAAATTTGTATAATTCATATTTGCCACTCAACTTCAATCGATATTCAACATTGCGGTGAAAGACACGGTTCTTTAAACGTTTCAAACTATTTTGAAAGTTGCTTAAGAGCTGAAGGAAATCCACTGATAAAAATAAGTATATGGAAAACGTGACGTCCGGTGAATTTAATTATACTTTTAGTTGGCGGCCCAGATTGAAATGAACTTACAATTGGTTTCAATATATAATTTGGTGGATCAATTGAAAAGAAAACAGATTTTCATTTGGTATGATTTATTGTTTTTTCTGGTTTTGTTGTTGATTTAGTATAGGTTAACAGCTCTGGAATTATATTGACATGTTAAATGTTATTTGTGCCACTATGTATATTATAGCACCTTATTTGTATCACAATGATATTAATAAATAAGTACCTTTCAATGACGCATCGTTATTGAATCGAATTTGCTGTGGACATTTGTTCTGGCAGGGGTTCAATGATTTTTTACCATGTTCGCCATTGTCGTGTCAGGCTACTATACCGTTATTCAAAGAGAAATGTTTCTATCAAACACATTGATACCTCCTTACCATTCATTGAATATGATACTTTTGTTTATTTTACACCACTACATCCAATTATGGTGGGTTTTTTGCACTTCTTCAATTTCGTCAAACAGTTAAAACGATTGATCTCATATTGTTTGAATTGTTGTAAAATCTGATTATTTGGCTGTTGCCCTCCCATCTATCGTTGAGTAGTCAAAGTAAATTTGAACAACAGTTGGTCTTAAAAATAATTTTTATATTTTTTCTAGGCAACAAGATTTCATTGTGAACCCTAAACTTCCCTAAAGATGGCTAAAGAGTTGTCTTCTCATCTACAGCAGTGTTAATGCAGGGTTTTAGAAGCACGTGCGATTTACACGCATATGCATTTTTGACCTTTGTGTCTGAAAGGTGTATGATTATTGTGATGATGGAATGGCCAAGGAGGGCTTCGATATCGATTTGTGTTGAAAAAAATGATATATTTATCAAGAATGAATTATGTCGTGTCCACGATCTCACACGAAGGAAAATAAGGGAACTTTAAATCCAGGCTAGGCTAGGCACGCATTCATCTGAATCGGCCTTAAGGTACTCAAAAACATGTCATGGAACTCAAAAATCTGAACTCGTTCACCTCGGGAAAATACAGAGTGCGCTACTACAAACATTCTAATAAAATTGATTTATTCATGTTGTGCGCAAAATGATAACATTAGCAGTGTCAAAAATAATAATAAATGTTAATAATATCATCAATTTAAACAACGTACTTTCCTGAAGCTACTTGGTATCTTTGTAATAATTCAGTAGCAGATCATTTAAGTGAAATCATTCCAGAAATTTCTCAAAATCCATCAATAACCTAACATGATTTGTTCATCAACAGTCCTTTTAAACTCGACGAAAATGGCCAATTCACATAATAAATTGAATAATCAAGGTAATGTACAGTGGTAAACAATATTCCAGTAGTTATTTAATATGACGTCATTTCAGTAATTTTCATTTGAAATGGGGGGACAGCTCAGCCAAGTTTTTCAATCAGGCAGTGCGCTTTTGACCAATGGGCATGGGCACAAGGTGTCGGATACAACCAGGCAACGTATTCAGGTCATCTTCGATGCCTTGAGAGCCAATCCAAAAGTGGGCGTACAAAGACTGGAAGGGCTTTTACTACAGCTTCCTAAGGTAAATTACTCAGCAATCATGGTTTTGGCAACTCACATTACATTTCGCTGAACTGACCATCTGAACAACTTGACCCCAATATCACTCATTAATGATACAACAAAGCGAACTGGTTTTAAAATCCAAATATATTGTATTGGCTATTGGTACCTCAAAATTGGTAAATGGTACAAAATTGCTTAAATTAAACAAAGTTGCCTATTTCAGTGAACAATGAAATGGTGTTTCCAAATCGAAAATATCACAAACCATTTTTAAAATATAAGGGCAAAACCAAAATGACCACTGGTAGGAATGTGGAAACTCGTTTTTCATTGTTTTGATTTTCAATAGACTACCCTCAACTACAATTTTTCTCATATGGACCTGTATTTTCTAAAGAACTACAGTAGTCCATATCTTCTGGAGATCAGATATGTATCTTATTTACTTATTATTATTCAACTTTCTTTTATTCATTTTTGCCTATAAATTCCATCATCCAGGTCATAACAAATAGTATTCCCCCGTTCAGAATACAGGCCTGATATTATTTCAATTTGTTTTCATAAACTCATTTGCAAGTTATAAAAAAGAAATCCACTTCAAACTTCTTGAAAAATGCAAAATAAAAGTTCAGTTTTGTAATATCAATTTATGTGACCCTGAATTTTCATTTTTTTTATTTTGAATTATACACAAGATATGAAACTGTTCCGAAAATAACATGATAAACTATGAAAATAACAGACAAAAATTGATATCCTACACATTTTTTAGTAAGTTTCAGTATTTATTTGAAGTAGATCTATTGTTACTTTGCGGTTTTGTAACCAAAGTTCAAACAAACGACGGTAACATAGTCGGTTGGGGTGTTCCCCAGTGCAGGAGTGCGTTCAGGATTTTTATAGGGGGAGGGGTTAATTTTTTTTTTTTTCAATTTCCGAAATCCATAATATAATAATATATCAAGATATTTTCAGTGCTTGATCAAGTGTTATTTATGTATTGATACATTTCTCGGGAGGGGGGGGTGAAACCCCTCTGTAACTTCCCCTTGCGGTGTGCGCGAGCAGGGGCTGTAGTTAATATCCTAATATTGTGTCTTTGTCTGTTGTGTTGTGTGACTCACTGTGTGTGTCACTGTGTGTTGATTACCCAGGAAGATTGTAGGTACTTCAACTGCAAGATTTTTGCTACCGGAGAAAAGCTGGCAGATGATGGAGTAGTGTGCAATACTATCTCAGCAAAAAAATCATGGAGAGAAGGATCTACCGTTATTTGAAGAGGTCTTTCACGCAAAAGTAAAGAAAATGTGGCGTTAAATGAGTAAATGAGTTTTAGAAAATTAATGTCTTCCCTTTATACAGGGTGTTTCCGAAATTGGAGCAATAAATGAAATGGGTAATAGAAAACGGAAAATTAAAACGGAATGAACGAATACATTTTTCTCGAAAAAACGTTATTTCAGAAAATATCGGAAAACTCTGGCAAACTTTTGGGAACCTCTAGCCAGAGATTAACGACCCCTAGATGTAACCGAAGCGGTGACAAAAAAAGGCCGGCGCGTAACAAATAACTTTGACAATGTTGCCGAAGTTAAATGTTGAAAGATGGTATGAAAAAGTAAACGATATTCTTTCCTCGAACAGTTCCCCTTTAGCTTCGAGGTAGGTTTAACGCAAGTACTCGGAGCTGTGGGGGTCGCTGAGTTGGCTTGTCCTCGGCCGCAACAACCCTCATCATTCAGTTCCCCTTTAAGGGCAAAGCTCGCGAGCTAATCGGTTCAAGAGTCGTATATTGTTTGTCGTGGTATTCTTCGATCATATCGCTTCTAGCATTCATTAGGATATTTGTGACTATTTTGCGAGCATATCAAAGATGAATTTTGGTTAAATCGTTTGATGAATCCATACGTTTTATGTAGGTGGGTACCTAGATTCTTGTTGTGTTTCGGTATTCGACTGCATTCGTATTTTCTTCGCCTACATCTCTGTTTTTAGAAATTCCTGCAATTCCTATTGGACTTACCACTATGGAAAATGACATTATAGTTAGGTATTACGCACACGTTATTTGCAATCGCGGTACTTTTCCAGGAACTCGATATTTCAACTGGATAATATACGAAAATTTCGAAGCAATTCGGTAGGTAGTTGGAACCTAGGAAAAATAACAACGCCGTTCAACAGATACGACAACAAGGTAGTTGTCAGCGTGCTTGTGACTCGTTACTTCGTCGTGCGAGACTCTGCATAAAAAGTGGTAGCAGTCATTTCGAACAACCGTTGTGGAATCAAATTCCGTTTATTTTCAGTAAGTTTTTAATCCCCTATTATGAAATGAAAATGCCTCATTGTCCTCATTTTGATTTAATTCAATGTTTTTCTTTCGGTTCACTTCGAAGCCAAATTTAATGACTGGCAAAAGGTTTACGAAATAATAATGAACTGGCAACGGTGCGGGAATACGAGTAGTAAACACAATACTAGAATATAGGCGCCCTAGGAACTGATGAATGAATCGAATGCTTCCCAAACAATCGTGAGTAAATAAGTCTAATTTTGGGATATCAATGAAACCAGTGCTTCCCAAACAATCGTGAATAAATGAGTCTATTGTCTAAAAAAAGGTAAATACTTTCTATTGTGTCATTATTGTATTTTATTTATTGCTCCAATTTCGGAAAACCCTGTATATGTTACTGAGAACCTCCAGTCAGGTGATTCAAGCATGATCCAATGCTGATGGAAAAGATTAGGAGAATCTCTAAGTGCTCATTTTTCTTGGTATTTATATATTTTCAGTGTCACCCCTGTCCCTACATGCTAAGAATGCGGCCTTATCGAAATTTAAATACTTGCGAAGGCGTTCATTAATTTATTGTTAGTTTCTGTCATATTACTCAGCAGTAATATTTTCTGTAGGTTAATCACTTCCTTACTTATCTTCCAGAATGAGAACATATTAACTGTCCATGATGAGGCAGGTTATAATCTGCTGCAGAAATGTGTGGGGGCCAACAATGTGGAGCTTGTTCGCTGGTTGTTGGCTCGTCACAGCACAGCAGATGTGAACAGGTTCCCTTGCAGTCTTCCCCTCCACATCGCCTGTTTGAAAGGGTAAGTCGATTTAGATTCAGGCTAGTTGGGTAAGTTCAATAGAAACCAAAAGTATCCGGCGAATTTGATAGCCAGCTTTCAAGAATAGACAAAATTCATTGTGGTTTTTTATATCTCCTAATCGACTTGTAAATCTAAGTGTCTTGTATATACTATTTTAATTTTTTTCAATCGTTCCGAAAATTAAGCTACTAGGAATTGATTTGAGTTTGATCGCATAGTTTAGATTTCAATTATGTCATATCCAGTATTTGATATATCTGAGATATCTGTTAATACATTATTAATTGTGCATCACTTTCAAGAAAGGTTGGATCTTCATAAACATATGCCTCACTACAGTCAAACATGCCACATTTTGCACAATGTGGTGGTGGTTGGTTGGATCAAAGCTGTGGAGTGAGATACCACGTCTACCAACTATCTTGATTTTGGAACACTGAAACTATCCACCTGTACATTCTAATCAGTTTTTATGTTTGTTGGTACCCTCGTGCATCGGCTTCAAAAATCAACAATATTTATTGAATTTTTTTTATGGTACGTTTATAGTTATTTATTGTAGGAGTGTCTTGTTAGCCGAATGAAACACGAGGACGCATCTCTCTGGCTGATCGTCGATTACGTGAAGTCCTATAAGTACGCTCCACGGTCGCCCCCGGGAAGGGGGAGCTGAGGGATCAAACCACGCATCTAAAAATATTTAAAAAAAAAATTGTCGCACAGGGGCAATACACTAAACTACTCTGATAATAAAACGACGTTTACGTTGTTGTCATTAGGGCCCAGATACCTAAATGTGACTTTTCATATCCATATAAACCATAATTCATACTCAAATGCGTCTCCATTGACGATATTGTCATCAAGGCCTTGATACCTAAATGAATTTCGACTTGACTCGTCTCTCAATATGAGCCTTTATACTCAAATGCGTATCCACTTACGGTGTTGTCATCAAGTCCTTGATACCTAAATGAAATGTGACTTTTCTCATCTGTCCATATGAGCCTTCACCCACCACAAACCGTCAACTCAAATCCTATTTTTGACATCACTTCAAACTATTTAAAATCCGACCGCACTTCCCTGACGACCCGATAATGACCTTTGATTATGAGAAGTTGTTATTTAGACAAAAATAAATGTATTCTGACCCACCACGAATCGCGCCAACTCTAATCCTATTTTTGACATCACTTCAAAATATATAAAATCCGACCTCACCCCCTTGACGACCCGACAATGCCTTATGATGATGAGAAGTTGTTATTCAGACAAAAATGAATGTATTCTGACCCACCACGAATCGCGCCAACTCGAATCCTATTTTTGAAATCACTTCAAAATATTTAAAACCCGACCGCACTTCCCTGACGACCCGACAATGACCTTTGATTATGAGAAGTTGTTATTTAGACAAGAACCAATGTATTCTGACCCACTACGGATCAAGCCAACTTGAATCCTAATTTTGACATCACTTCAAAATATGTAAAATCCGACCGCACCCCCCTGACGACCCGACAATGACCTTTGATTATGAGAAGTTGTTATTTAGACAAGAACCAATGTATTCTGACCCACTACGGATCAAGCCAACTCTAATCCTATTTTTGACATCACTTCAAAATATATAAAATCCGACCTCACCCCCTTGACGACCCGACAATGCCTTATGATGATGAGAAGTTGTTATTCAGACAAAAATGAATGTATTCTGACCCACCACGAATCGCGCCAACTCGAATCCTATTTTTGAAATCACTTCAAAATATTTAAAACCCGACCGCACTTCCCTGACGACCCGACAATGACCTTTGATTATGAGAAGTTGTTATTTAGACAAGAACCAATGTATTCTGACCCACTACGGATCAAGCCAACTTGAATCCTAATTTTGACATCACTTCAAAATATGTAAAATCCGACCGCACTCCCCTGACGGCCCGACAATGACCTTTGATGATGAGACGTTGTTATTGAGACAAGAACCAATGTATTCTGACCCGCTACGGATCGCGCCAACTCGAATCCTAATTTTGACATCACTTCAAAATATGTAAAATCCGACCGCACTCCCCTGACGACCCGACAATGACCTTTGATGATGAGACGTTGTTATTGAGACAAGAACCAATGTATTCTGACCCACTACGGATCAAGCCAACTTGAATCCTAATTTTGACATCACTTCAAAATATGTAAAATCCGACCGCACTCCCCTGACGACCCGACAATGACCTTTGATGATGAGACGTTGTTATTGAGACAAGAACCAATGTATTCTGACCCACTACGGATCAAGCCAACTTGAATCCTAATTTTGACATCACTTCAAAATATGTAAAATCCGACCGCACTCCCCTGACGACCCGACAATGACCTTTGATGATGAGACGTTGTTATTGAGACAAGAACCAATGTATTCTGACCCACTACGGATCGCGCCAACTCGAATCCTAATTTTGACATCACTTCAAAATATGTAAAATCCGACGCACTCCCCTGACGACCCGACAATGACCTTTGATTATGAGAAGTTGTTATTTAGACAAAAATAAATGTATTCTGACCCACCACGAATCGCGCCAACTCTAATCCTATTTTTGACATCACTTCAAAATATATAAAATCCGACCTCACCCCCTTGACGACCCGACAATGCCTTATGATGATGAGAAGTTGTTATTCAGACAAAAATGAATGTATTCTGACCCACCACGAATCGCGCCAACTCGAATCCTATTTTTGAAATCACTTCAAAATATTTAAAACCCGACCGCACTTCCCTGACGACCCGACAATGACCTTTGATTATGAGAAGTTGTTATTTAGACAAGAACCAATGTATTCTGACCCACTACGGATCAAGCCAACTTGAATCCTAATTTTGACATCACTTCAAAATATGTAAAATCCGACCGCACTCCCCTGACGACCCGACAATGACCTTTGATTATGAGAAGTTGTTATTTAGACAAGAACCAATGTATTCTGACCCACTACGGATCAAGCCAACTCTAATCCTATTTTTGACATCACTTCAAAATATATAAAATCCGACCTCACCCCCTTGACGACCCGACAATGCCTTATGATGATGAGAAGTTGTTATTCAGACAAAAATGAATGTATTCTGACCCACCACGAATCGCGCCAACTCGAATCCTATTTTTGAAATCACTTCAAAATATTTAAAACCCGACCGCACTTCCCTGACGACCCGACAATGACCTTTGATTATGAGAAGTTGTTATTTAGACAAGAACCAATGTATTCTGACCCACTATGGATCAAGCCAACTTGAATCCTAATTTTGACATCACTTCAAAATATGTAAAATCCGACCGCACTCCCCTGACGACCCGACAATGACCTTTGATGATGAGACGTTGTTATTGAGACAAGAACCAATGTATTCTGACCCACTACGGATCGCGCCAACTCGAATCCTAATTTTGACATCACTTCAAAATATGTAAAATCCTACCGCACTCCCCTGACGACCCGACAATGACCTTTGATGATGAGACGTTGTTATTGAGACAAGAACCAATGTATTCTGACCCACTACGGATCGCGCCAACTCGAATCCTAATTTTGACATCACTTCAAAATATGTAAAATCCGACCGCACTCCCCTGACGACCCGACAATGACCTTTGATGATGAGACGTTGTTATTGAGACAAGAACCAATGTATTCTGACCCACTACGGATCAAGCCAACTTGAATCCTAATTTTGACATCACTTCAAAATATGTAAAATCCGACCGCACTCCCCTGACGACCCGACAATGACCTTTGATGATGAGACGTTGTTATTGAGACAAGAACCAATGTATTCTGACCCACTACGGATCGCGCCAACTCGAATCCTAATTTTGACATCACCCGACCGCACTCCCCTGACGACCCGACAATGACCTTTGATGATGAGACGTTGTTATTGAGACAAGAACCAATGTATTCTGACCCACTACGGATCAAGCCAACTTGAATCCTAATTTTGACATCACTTCAAAATATGTAAAATCCGACCGCACTCCCCTGACGACCCGACAATGACCTTTGATGATGAGACGTTGTTATTGAGACAAGAACCAATGTATTCTGACCCACTACGGATCGCGCCAACTCGAATCCTAATTTTGACATCACTTCAAAATATGTAAAATCCGACCGCACTCCCCTGACGACCCGACAATGACCTTTGATGATGAGACGTTGTTATTGAGACAAGAACCAATGTATTCTGACCCACTACGGATCAAGCCAACTTGAATCCTAATTTTGACATCACTTCAAAATATGTAAAATCCGACCGCACTCCCCTGACGACCCGACAATGACCTTTGATGATGAGACGTTGTTATTGAGACAAGAACCAATGTATTCTGACCCACTACGGATCGCGCCAACTCGAATCCTAATTTTGACATCACTTCAAAATATGTAAAATCCGACCGCACTCCCCTGACGACCCGACAATGACCTTTGATTATGAGAAGTTGTTATTTAGACAAAAATAAATGTATTCTGACCCACCACGAATCGCGCCAACTCTAATCCTATTTTTGACATCACTTCAAAATATATAAAATCCGACCTCACCCCCTTGACGACCCGACAATGCCTTATGATGATGAGAAGTTGTTATTCAGACAAAAATGAATGTATTCTGACCCACCACGAATCGCGCCAACTCGAATCCTATTTTTGAAATCACTTCAAAATATTTAAAACCCGACCGCACTTCCCTGACGACCCGACAATGACCTTTGATTATGAGAAGTTGTTATTTAGACAAGAACCAATGTATTCTGACCCACTACGGATCAAGCCAACTTGAATCCTAATTTTGACATCACTTCAAAATATGTAAAATCCGACCGCACTCCCCTGACGACCCGACAATGACCTTTGATTATGAGAAGTTGTTATTTAGACAAGAACCAATGTATTCTGACCCACTACGGATCAAGCCAACTCTAATCCTATTTTTGACATCACTTCAAAATATATAAAATCCGACCTCACCCCCTTGACGACCCGACAATGCCTTATGATGATGAGAAGTTGTTATTCAGACAAAAATGAATGTATTCTGACCCACCACGAATCGCGCCAACTCGAATCCTATTTTTGAAATCACTTCAAAATATTTAAAACCCGACCGCACTTCCCTGACGACCCGACAATGACCTTTGATTATGAGAAGTTGTTATTTAGACAAGAACCAATGTATTCTGACCCACTACGGATCAAGCCAACTTGAATCCTAATTTTGACATCACTTCAAAATATGTAAAATCCGACCGCACTCCCCTGACGACCCGACAATGACCTTTGATGATGAGACGTTGTTATTGAGACAAGAACCAATGTATTCTGACCCACTACGGATCGCGCCAACTCGAATCCTAATTTTGACATCACTTCAAAATATGTAAAATCCGACCGCACTCCCCTGACGACCCGACAATGACCTTTGATGATGAGACGTTGTTATTGAGACAAGAACCAATGTATTCTGACCCACTACGGATCAAGCCAACTTGAATCCTAATTTTGACATCACTTCAAAATATGTAAAATCCGACCGCACTCCCCTGACGACCCGACAATGACCTTTGATGATGAGACGTTGTTATTGAGACAAGAACCAATGTATTCTGACCCACTACGGATCGCGCCAACTCGAATCCTAATTTTGACATCACATCAAAATATGTAAAATCCGACCGCACTCCCCTGACGACCCGACAATGACCTTTGATGATGAGACGTTGTTATTGAGACAAGAACCAATGTATTCTGACCCACTACGGATCAAGCCAACTTGAATCCTAATTTTGACATCACTTCAAAATATGTAAAATCCGACCGCACTCCCCTGACGACCCGACAATGACCTTTGATGATGAGACGTTGTTATTGAGACAAGAACCAATGTATTCTGACCCACTACGGATCGCGCCAACTCGAATCCTAATTTTGACATCACTTCAAGATATGTAAAATCCGACCGCACTCCCCTGACGACCCGACAATGACCTTTGATGATGAGACGTTGTTATTGAGACAAGAACCAATGTATTCTCACCCACTACGGATCAAGCCAACTTGAATCCTAATTTTGACATCACTTCAAAATATGTAAAATCCGACCGCACTCCCCTGACGACCCGACAATGACCTTTGATTATGAGAAGTTGTTATTTAGACAAAAATAAATGTATTCTGACCCACCACGAATCGCGCCAACTCTAATCCTATTTTTGACATCACTTCACAATATATAAAATCCGACCTCACCCCCTTGACGACCCGACAATGCCTTATGATGATGAGAAGTTGTTATTCAGACAAAAATGAATGTATTCTGACCCACCACGAATCGCGCCAACTCGAATCCTATTTTTGAAATCACTTCAAAATATTTAAAACCCGACCGCACTTCCCTGACGACCCGACAATGACCTTTGATTATGAGAAGTTGTTATTTAGACAAGAACCAATGTATTCTGACCCACTACGGATCAAGCCAACTTGAATCCTAATTTTGACATCACTTCAAAATATGTAAAATCCGACCGCACTCCCCTGACGACCCGACAATGACCTTTGATTATGAGAAGTTGTTATTTAGACAAGAACCAATGTATTCTGACCCACTACGGATCAAGCCAACTCTAATCCTATTTTTGACATCACTTCAAAATATATAAAATCCGACCTCACCCCCTTGACGACCCGACAATGCCTTATGATGATGAGAAGTTGTTATTCAGACAAAAATGAATGTATTCTGACCCACCACGAATCGCGCCAACTCGAATCCTATTTTTGAAATCACTTCAAAATATTTAAAACCCGACCGCACTTCCCTGACGACCCGACAATGACCTTTGATTATGAGAAGTTGTTATTTAGACAAGAACCAATGTATTCTGACCCACTACGGATCAAGCCAACTTGAATCCTAATTTTGACATCACTTCAAAATATGTAAAATCCGACCGCACTCCCCTGACGACCCGACAATGACCTTTGATGATGAGACGTTGTTATTGAGACAAGAACCAATGTATTCTGACCCACTACGGATCGCGCCAACTCGAATCCTAATTTTGACATCACTTCAAAATATGTAAAATCCGACCGCACTCCCCTGACGACCCGACAATGACCTTTGATGATGAGACGTTGTTATTGAGACAAGAACCAATGTATTCTGACCCACTACGGATCAAGCCAACTTGAATCCTAATTTTGACATCACTTCAAAATATGTAAAATCCGACCGCACTCCCCTGATGACCCGACAATGACCTTTGATGATGAGACGTTGTTATTGAGACAAGAACCAATGTATTCTGACCCACTACGGATCGCGCCAACTCGAATCCTAATTTTGACATCACTTCAAAATATGTAAAATCCTACCGCACTCCCCTGACGACCCGACAATGACCTTTGATGATGAGACGTTGTTATTGAGACAAGAACCAATGTATTCTGACCCACTACGGATCAAGCCAACTTGAATCCTAATTTTGACATCACTTCAAAATATGTAAAATCCGACCGCACTCCCCTGACGACCCGACAATGACCTTTGATGATGAGACGTTGTTATTGAGACAAGAACCAATGTATTCTGACCCACTACGGATCGCGCCAACTCGAATCCTAATTTTGACATCACTTCAAAATATGTAAAATCCGACCGCACTCCCCTGACGACCCGACAATGACCTTTGATGATGAGACGTTGTTATTGAGACAAGAACCAATGTATTCTGACCCACTACGGATCAAGCCAACTTGAATCCTAATTTTGACATCACTTCAAAATATGTAAAATCCGACCGCACTCCCCTGACGACCCGACAATGACCTTTGATGATGAGACGTTGTTATTGAGACAAGAACCAATGTATTCTGACCCACTACGGATCAAGCCAACTTGAATCCTAATTTTGACATCACTTCAAAATATGTAAAATCCGACCGCACTCCCCTGACGACCCGACAATGACCTTTGATGATGAGACGTTGTTATTGAGACAAGGACCAATGTATTCTGACCCACTACGGATCGCGCCAACTCGAATCCTAATTTTGACATCACATCAAAATATGTAAAATCCGACCGCACTCCCCTGACGACCCGACAATGACCTTTGATGATGAGACGTTGTTATTGAGACAAGAACCAATGTATTCTGACCCACTACGGATCAAGCCAACTTGAATCCTAATTTTGACATCACTTCAAAATATGTAAAATCCGACCGCACTCCCCTGACGACCCGACAATGACCTTTGATGATGAGACGTTGTTATTGAGACAAGAACCAATGTATTCTGACCCACTACGGATCGCGCCAACTCGAATCCTAATTTTGACATCACTTCAAGATATGTAAAATCCGACCGCACTCCCCTGACGACCCGACAATGACCTTTGATGATGAGACGTTGTTATTGAGACAAGAACCAATGTATTCTCACCCACTACGGATCAAGCCAACTTGAATCCTAATTTTGACATCACTTCAAAATATGTAAAATCCGACCGCACTCCCCTGACGACCCGACAATGACCTTTGATTATGAGAAGTTGTTATTTAGACAAGATCCAATGTATTCTGACCCACTACGGATCGCGCCAACTCGAATCCTATTTTTGACATCACTTCAAAATATTTATTTATTTCGTCTTCCTACTAATATGCGTCTCCATAAACGATTTCATTCAGGCCTTGGGTACCTAGAATAGTGACTTTTCTCGTTTGTCCATATGAATCTTTATACTCAAGAGCGTATCCACTTACGAAGTTGTCATTTAGGCTTTGATACCTATGAATTGTGATTTTTCTCATCTGTCCATATGCGCCTCCATTAACGATGTTCTCGTTTAGGCCCAGATTTTTTACTTATATGGGTCTTGATACCTTAATGAATTGTGACTTTTTTCATTTGTTCTTCATACCCACATGCGTTACCATTGACGATGTGGTCATTAAGGCCTTGGATAGGTATGGAAAGTGTGACTTTTCTTGCCTGTCCATATGAGCCTTCATAATCGCGTCTCCATTGACGATGTTATCATTAGGAATTGTGACTTTTCGTCCCAGTTTGGTAACATCTTTTACTTTTTCAATCTTCTCCATGTAACGATCTCCTTGATTTCTCAGGGATATCACAGACATTAGTTCAGCAGGGAAGCCTTGTGTTGTTTACTCAAGGCTTAATATATAACATGATGTTCTGGCTGTGATATAACCATTTAGATATGCTATCTTCCATTGGCTTGAATTCAGAAATAATACTTGAAAAACTTCCAGACTTACACGATACTTTCTTTCTTCTGTTATCGTCAGAGCTTCTCGAATATGAATGTGCTCGTTTGCGATGGCGAATGTGGCTGAGGTACTATCTCTTCTGATGTTAGGGGCTCGGGATATTACACTGGTATTCAAAAACGCTACTTCTGAAGAATCTCTCTTCCCCAAACACGGATTCTAACATAATTTGTCTTGGATGCACTAGTGGTAGGCTTTGTTAGGTTAGCTCACTTGTAATTGCGTTAGCGATGGCGTAGTATATCTACTCCCCATGCCCAATACGAAGATCACCATTCCATTTTTTTACAGACATGATGATTGTGTAGAGCTTCTGTTGAAGCATGGAGCCAAATCTGACGTAGAAGCAAGGATGTGTTGGCCTGGACCACACAACAGTAACTGTGAGCAGAGAGGAAAGTACTGTGAGTAGAAAAGAACGGGAAAGATTTAATTGATACAGGGTGTTCTGAAATTGATACACTCACAAAAACTATCGAAAATACGGGATATCCAAATTGAATAATTAGGACCAAACTATCATTCTGTGTAATTGAATCCAGTATACTCAAATTTTTGTTTTATGAAACACCACTGGCAAATATTGGTAGGTAAAACTATCATCCAACTCTGGTATTTATCTGTTGTTCCAATAAAAATGTCATGAAAACACTAGTAGAATCGTTCTGTATCACATTCCTTTATAAATTCTGTCAAAAAGTTACATCATTAAACATCGTTTATTGATTCTGGAGCATCTTGTACCATTCTAGCTATACCGGGTGGCTACGGAAGTATTGCCTACGGAATACCTCAGTTATTGTATGAAGTAGGTTTGTGAAATTTGGAGCGTCGATATAATGACATAAGAGCTAGAATTTGAGCATATTGACATGTCGAAGTTAACTTCCGGTCTGACCGGAAGTAACATCAACTTTCTTATTTTAAATGGAAACCCTATTTTTTTTCTTTTCGCTTTATTCAGCATTCAATTCCCTTTCTAATGACATATCACAAGTTGGTATCTAACCAGAAACTAGATCAGAAAAAAATTATTATTGAAATTCACCGAGTAGGCCGTGGAAGCAAAATGAAAGCCAAAAATTGAAAAGTTGGCTATGGAAACCATACGTCACTCGATAACAGTTGCTACTACTGTGATATTTTATTTTCATTCGTCGGCGTTATAAAAAGCCGCCAAAAAAATATTGGAAAAATTGGGAAAAAAACAATACTCTGTAGGTCCATAACTTAAATAGGAACATACAACTTTTTCTTGCCTGTACTATTCAGCATAACCATTCCTTTCTAATGATATAATAGAAAGTAATTTTTTGAAATGAAATACCAAAAAATCCAATTATTATTCTTCAAATAACAAAACAGATTATCGCCATACGCAAAATAACATTAAAAATAATTGGATTTTTTGGTAAGTATTTCATTTCAAAAAATTACTTTCTATTATATCATTAGAAAGGAATGGTTATGCTGAATAGTACATGCAAGAAAAAGTTGTATGTTCCTATTTAAGTTATGGACCTACAGAGTATTGTTTTTTTCCCAATTTTTCCAATATTTTTTTGGCGGCTTTTTATCACGCCGACGAATGAAAATAAAATATCACAGTAGTAGCAACTGTTATCGAGTGACGTATGGTTTCCATAGCCAACTTTTCAATTTTTGGCTTTCATTTTGCTTCCACGGCCTACTCGGTGAATTTCAATAATAATTTTTTTCTGATCTAGTTTCTGGTTAGATACCAACTTGTGATATGTCATTAGAAAGGGAATTGAATGATGAATAAAGCGAAAAGAAAAAAAAATAGGGTTTCCATTTAAAATAAGAAAGTTGATGTTACTTCCGGTCAGACCGGAAGTTAACTTCGACATGTCAATATGCTCAAATTCTAGCTCTTATGTCATTATATCGACGCTCCAAATTTCACAAACCTACTTCATACAATAACTGAGATATTCCGTAGGCAATACTTCCGTAGCCACCTGGTATGTGATCTCACTTCATTCATTTATTTCAGCATCTGTGATGCAGCAAGAAGAAACTTGCATCGAAAGAGATAGTAGAGAAAGGATACAAAGCAGCAAACTGCAATCTGCAATTTACTATGCTCTCGACGGAGATCAAGTGAATATTCTGACATTATTAATTCAAAGGGGAGAAGATCCTTGGGTAAGAATGCGGCTAATCTTCGTTAATCAAAAACAAAGTTGAGATATTTCGAATGAAACAAACCAATTTCTATTTTCACAAAAATGTTTCATTCATTCAAAAATGTCTACAGTTTTATTCTGTTCATCAGAGCCAATTATTTGATAAAATTATTGAAAGATAGGTTGGGAAATTCTGTATGTTGGCAACAGTGACAAGAGTGGTATTTAGCAAGTGATCTCACTTGCTTCGGCGTACCTAGGTTTAGGGCCTTGTTGAATAGCTTATGTCTTGTCAGAGATAACGTTCCAAGTCCAAGTTGAAGAAGGATCTCTCTCAGGTACTATATTCAATATGCCGAGCTCTCCGGATCAATGAAACAGGAACAGGGGGCCGTCTATCTGCAGAATATAGCCTTGAACGTTAGTATTTGAAATGAAGAATCCGAGTTAACTCGAAAAAATGTAATAAGTTAACCTGGGGAGAAATATCTCACTGCGGGTCAAGTACCTGGTCCTCTGGCAATGGACCGTGGGCTAATTAGGGGCCCACACATCAAAGAGAAAGCTTGCCTCCAGGGGGGACATGCTTTACCTTTTTTTCAACAGAAAAATCAAGCTCACCTTGGAGAACAGAGTTCTTTTATATAACCCCATGATCAAGTATGCCTCCTCTTGCATGGAAGCAGACCATTCCAATTCATTTAGCGTCGAAACAGGAATTCTTGAGGCCGCTTTTACCTATGATAACCACTCTGGACTACCCTGCAAACGCGCCAACCCGTTTTTAGAAATCTAGAACGTCTCTGAACCCTCATCAACACCTACCAAGGTTTGGTGTAAAGTCACATTGAAATTGTTTTTTTATAACATTTAATGATTACCTTGGCGATTACGGAAATTTCTCAGCCAGCGGTAATAGGTGCCAGATCGTAGTCTAAGGGAGTTTTTTCCGAACTAGCGCGGTAAAAAAATCCCACACGCGAATTTTTGTTCAAGAGCGCTACATGTGATTTTTCAATGTGCTTGTAGAAAATATCTTGATCCTAAATCAAACGGAAAGTTACTTTCCCGCACTCCGCTTTTCGTCATACGTAACGACAATCGCATGCGGAAAAAGTACTCTTACCGTACTAGGGATAATAACTATTACCTAATTAAAACTATGAATTTCAGGTTGAAATGGGTTTAAAGCACTAAGGTAAACGATTAAATTTTCACAAAACTTTATTAAATTCGAAAATTTCAGACAAACCAGATTAAACAGAAAATTTCAACAAAGAATTAAATATAATAAAACAAGTTGCATTTAATAATGGTTATCGGGTGGATTTGATAGATAATATTTTGGCAAAGAAATTACACAATAAGGCTATCCAAGAAGTTTACCCTAGTATCAGGAACAAAGAAAGTAATTATAGAACATTAACTTATTCAGGTAAAGCCACCGAAAAATTAGCCTCATTTTTACACAAACAAAAATTTAAGGATAGCCTATAGAACAGAAAATACGTTGGGAAGGTTTATTAAAAATAACAAAGATAAAACACAAAAATTAGAAAAATCAGGAGTTTACAAATTAAATTGTGGGACTTGCCCTAAAGTATATGTAGGCCAGACCGGGAGGTCTTTTAAAAACCGCCTACGTGAACATCACACGAGTTATGTAAAAAAGAAAACAAGTTCAACATATGCGAATCATATTTTAGAAGAAGATCATCACTTTGATGAAAACCTCGAAATTCTACATGTGGAAAATAAAGGTGTCAAACTTAATTATTTAAAATGTCTAGAAATAAATAAATTGAAGAATTCTAATTGTCTACTCAATGACCAATTGGAATTGAACAATTCTCCTTTGTTGAACCTTTTTTCTTAGTAACTTCAATTGTTTCCCAGGCATATCTTGTTTTCGTTGTTGGTGGATAACATTAATGAGGAAGATAAGAATTGGGATAGGTCAGGTTACTTAACATAACAATTCTAGGTAATGTTGGTATAGTTATGTTGATTAGTCTTCTTTATTTAGATATTTAAGTAAAGCCTAACGAAGAGGATTTTAGTAAACCATTATCGCTTGATAAAACTACAGTGTAGTGAAACATGTCGCGAATTTAATAAAGTTTTGTGGATATATAATCGTTTACCTTAGTGCTTTATACTATGGTTTTCCATCAAGTAACGACCAATTCAATCCAAAAAATGAAATGGGTTTGTTATTCGAAGTCATCTCACCTTTATTGTATGTATTGTTAGTTATCAAAAACATTGTAAATTATCTGACCTATCCAATGGATTACAAATAATCCATAAAAACGGTAAAATATAGATCTGAACTAGACTATGATTTAACTATCGAACCAACAAAGTTCAGTAACGATTTTATGGAGAATCGAACTAGGTAGAAGAAATGGAGAAGAATTGAAAAATAACTTTGTAAAACCAAAACATTACAATAACCAATTTTCATCAAAATCGAAATATCCCAGAATCAGAAATGATCACATCAGACTTTTGAAGAACCAAAATTTGATGAACTGAAAAATCACAAGACGGTATATCTGTAATACTATAAAATATGAATAAACACAAATTTGAGAACGGATTTTTGATCAAACCGCCAAATTACAGAAACAATATCTCACAAAAATTATGAAATATAATAAAAGAATATTGTAGGTATGCAAAGTGTAATATTCGAAAGTCAAAGGAATTATAATCGTCGAATCAGTATACCACAAGACCTAAAATTCGAAATATCGAAAATCATCAGACGAAAAAATGCTAATACCGAAAAGTAAAAAACCGAAAATTTTCAGAAATTAGGGAGGTTATACCGTAGCGAAACTCCGGTTGATCTATTCTCTGAGAGATGGCGTAGCGTGCGGTTAATATACTTGAATAAATTCTCATATCCCCATCAAATTCCTTTCATTTCTGTCTCACCACCTGATATTACTAAAATGCTAAGGCTCACATTGAATTTCATCACCAGTATTAGGTATCGCGAAAATAATATGATTCCGACTCCAAATGTTTTGTGCATTGACACGCTACATCCTCCGAAAGCGTCCTTATGGTAGGTAGGTAGTATGTAGTATTTTGCCGATATATAGGTAATAATTGAGATCTGATATATTGCTAAGGTTGATCGTAGCATGATGGGATTATTGGGATGGGATTATTGGCTTCGATATTCTTGAAAATCACCACCCAGCAATTGAACTCTCGAATAAATCGAGGAAGGAACAAATAAATGAACGATCAATATGAGTCCGAACCAGACGATTCGATTTGTTCAACTAGAAGTTAGCGCCATCTAAGAGCTAATAGAGCAAGTTTCTATCAGAATGGTATATTATTCACTAATATTTCTGCTGGATTTCGATTCTGAACATTTTATATCTTACACATTACGTTTCCATAAATTTCACGAAACTACATTTTTTTTTTTCGGATAATTTGTTAGATTAACGTTTTTTGATAATATTAATGAAATGATGTTTCGTTAGTTTTTTAGTTTGGCGGTTTTATGATATGAATAGCTTAAGTTATTGAGATTTGCGATTACTTAGTTTTATCATTTCAGTCACTTTTATTTCTTAACTAATTCAGATCTATGAAAAATAATTCTTACTGTTTTCGCGTATAATGCTTTATCGGTTCTCATACAAACGCATTAGATGAATTTCTTATCGGATTATAAATCAGTTCTATACATTTTATTCTGCTATATTTAAGTTTTATAAAAAGTTATTCTGATAAATGACAAATTCTCCGTTTTATTGGTTTTACGTATTAACGTTTTTTTCATTTATTGTTATTAAGAAAGAAATTCTACTATTCTTTGGCCCACCATCTAAAGTCTATACTTGTCTTGGACTACTACTAATAATTCACCAATTTTCAGTTTCAGAACGGCATATTTCGAGCCAGAAAACCGCTGCTACACGCGGCATGCGAGCGAGGCGCTAGGAAATGCACGGAATTCCTGATTAAGGAACGCTCAGACGAAATTCACGTCATGAAAGACGAATACTACCCCATCCACTACGCAGTGCTGCACGACAACAAGTTCCTCGAGTTGCTAATCGATCAGGGGGCCGATACGACGGTACGCACCTGCACCCAACAGATGACTCTGTTGCACGTCGTGCTGTTGGTGGCACACAAAAGGGCCGAGGGTACGATAGCCACTATACGACTCCTGCTGGACCACGGGTGCAAGGACTTGATCAATGCGCCCGACAGTCTGGGAAATACGCCTTTACATGCGCTTATAGTTAGGTGAGAACAGAAATTTCAAAAAGAAAGTAGAACAAAACTAGTTAACGCGAAATTAGTAACTCGGGCATGCATTTCACATATAATAATAATAGTCTTTATTGGAAAAAAAAATGGGATACATTTTTACCAAAAGGCGAAGTTCAAATCTGCTATACAAGTACTGCAGCTTTGCTCTTCCACTCAACCTCCAACGAACCACCTATTTAAGAAATTTTCAGCTTTACAAGAAAAGAAAGGTGGGTAGAAAAAAAAAAAAAGAAAGAATCAATTCACAGTATGTTAAAAAAAATCTACATATGATGAATTAAGCGGTGTATAGAAAAGAGTTATCATGATTGTTAAGTGATAAATTCTTTAATTTTGATTTGAACGTAGCGAAATTTAATTTTTTGAGAAAATTTGGTAGCCGGTTATAGACATAGCTAATTTGGTATGAAAAAGATCTTTTGAAGAATTCGTGATTGTGTGAGGGCGGCGTTAGGAGACTTCTGAAGTGCACATTTATATTATGAATATCCGTACGGAACGTTATTTTGTTGTATAAGTATGGGGGACTTTTAGTTTTTATTATTTTGTGGTACAGGCACGATGAGTGTAGGTGTCTCCTATTTTCCATGTCGAGCCATTCCGCCTCTATCAACTTGTGGAAAATACGGTGTCTTCTGCGGATCCCATATATGAGACGAAGACAGGAGTTTTGTATTTTTTGAATTCTTTTTTTATTGAAGAGAGTTAGATTCGGACCATACAAAGTGTCTGCAAAGTTCAGTGTTGATAATACAAGGCACTCACAGAGATTGATTTTAGTTTTTCTCGATAGATATTTCCTGTTTCCATATATAAGTTTAAGAGATGAGTATGCCCTTTGTGACAGTTTGGTAATATGAGATTCGAACCTGAGTTCACTATCAATGATGACACCTAGGTTTCGGGCTTCTACAGCTCTGGCCAGCTCATTTGAGTTAATACTTATTTCGATCCTATCACTAATTGCATTTCTGACAATTTTTGGGCCGAATAACATTACTAGGGATTCATTTGCATTATTTATCAGACAATGATTCATTCGAATACATGCCTCATCTAAGTCATTTGGGTCGAAGAAGTAGTAGATTTGGGTGTCGTCTGCATAGAGGTGGGCACGACAGTTTTGTAAACATTTCACCAGTTGACTAGTGTAAATTAAAAACAGTAGTGGACCCAAAATAGACCCCTGAGGCACACCAGAATTAAGACTAAGCAATTGTGAATGCTCCCCATTGATTACCACTTTCTGCTTCCTATTTAAAAGGTAGTTTCGAAAGAGTAAAATCGCATTTTCAGTCAAACCAATGTAATGAAGCAAAGCAAGCATTAGATTGTAGTTGATGGTATCAAAGGCTCTACTGAAATCTAACAAGATGAGAATGGTGCAGCAGTTGTTATCTGAAGCTCTCAGAATATCATCAGTTACTTCTATTAGTGCCGTAGTGCAACTGATTCCCTTCCTAAAGCCGGATTGAATAGGTGGCAAGATGGTCGCATTCATGAGATAAGGTACCATTTGCATTTCGATCACCCTTTCTATAATTTTTGAGCATGTAGGAAGTATACTTATTGCACGCAAATCTTTCAGTTCTGAGGGATTACTTTTTTTCGCGACAGGTTATGTCAACAATCGAAAAAAAAAAAAGATAGGCCTAGCCTAGAGGCCAATCTATCCTGTTTGAGCTGGATAAGTGCCATTGCACATGGAGCGTATGACTTAGATTTTCCATACATGACGCACTCCTTTCATATGAATAGCATATGGTCAGCAACCGACAAGCCTCTATTTCTATTTGTGCTACTTCATTTACTATTTATATATGGCTGATTCCATACGCGTCAAACTTTCATATATTATGAATTGTATTAGCAACCGACAAGAGAATATGGGTCCTGTTGTCAGTGAAAGGCTCTCAGTTGGTGCTTTCGCCACCTTATATTCTACGAAAGCAGCAACATCTTTGTGTGCTTTGTTCTCGATTTTCTCGACTGCTTACCTGTACTCTGCTTTGTGTCTTTCGAAATATATCTACACTTCGACCTGTGTTCGAACTACTCCGATCAGAGTGAGTGGCAGACAATACACAACTTGAGCAGCACAATACACCGCCTTGTGTTTTTATGATTTAATGAAAATATATGATTAAATTAAACTATTAGCTTAACTAAAAAATGGTATGACCCTGATAAACTTTCTCGTGTTATCCCAATACTAATTTCATGAAAGATGGGCGACACTACTTGACGGAAGATTATAAAACAAATAATGAATTATGGTGGAAAATTCGATTGTTCGATTCAATTGGGTCGAACTAGCCTTCGCTGATGATTGGCAATGACCATGAAACCGGTACGGAGGTGTTCCCCCAATTAAATCGAAAAATAATTTCAGCTTTGATATTTAAAATGCATTGCAAAGGGGTTCTTGTAGAAAACTTTGCCAAGTATTAAACAGATATAATTCAATGGTCGTAGGGGCAGTAGTTGTTTTCTGTTGAATACTTGCCGACGATCATACCTATTGTATAGGTATTTTTGCGGAAGATTGGATCACGTAATCCACTATAATTCATTATTTGTTTTATGATCTTCCGTCAAGTAGTGTCGCCCATCATTCATGATGTTTCTGGCTTCATATTGAAGTCGACACGTAGTCGGAGTGCATTTTAAACTGGAACCCAGAGATGGCGCTGAATTCATACTTCAGTGTTTGTCTCAGGGATTTCCAATTAGGATGAAAGGATTTTTCGATTCAATTGGGTCGAACTAGCCTTCGCTGGTGATTGGCAATGACCATGAAACCGGTACGGAGGTGTTCCCCCAATTAAATCGAAAAATAATTTCAGCTTTGATATTTAAAATGCATTGCAAAGGGGTTCTTGTAGAAAACTTTGCCAAGTATTAAACAGATATAATTCAATGGTCGTAGGGGCAGTAGTTGTTTTCTGTTGAATACTTGCCGACGACCATACCTATTGTATAGGTATTTTTGCGGAAGATTGGATTACGTAATCCACCATAATTCATTATTTGTTTTATGATCTTCCGTCAAGTAGTGTCGCCCATCATTCATGATGTTTCTGGCTTCATATTGAAGTCGACACGTAGTCGGAGTGCATTTTAATCTGGAACCCAGAGATGGCGCTGAATTCATACTTCAGTGTTTGTCTCAGGGATTTCCAATTAGGATGAAAGGATTTTTCGATTCAATTGTGTCGAACTAGCCTTCGCTGATGATTGGCAATGACCATGAAACCGGTACGGAGGTGTTCCCCCAATTAAATCGAAAAATAATTTCAGCTTTGATACTTAAAATGCATTGCAAAGGGGTTCTTGTAGAAAACTTTGCCAAGTATTAAACAGATATAATTCAATAGTCGTAGGGGGCAGTAGTTGTTTTCTGTTGAATACTTGCCGATGACCATACCTATTGTACAGGTATTTTTGCGGAAGATTGGATTACGTAATCCACCATAATTCATTATCCAATACTAATTGACAGAATTTTTTATTATTTCCTCAGGTATTCCTTAGAAGAAGCCAGATACGGTTACGACAAGTGGAGTAAATGGGATGGCTTGAATTTGGTACGGTATCTGCTGTTGTCTGGTGCGCAACAGTCGATAAACCATTCCGGGAATTCAGCTATCGCGTGCGTGTTGAGGCACATCCGGGACTGGGAGGCATGTTACGAGTTACTCAAGATGTTCATGAACGAAGGTGGTGAGTAGATTTTTTTTTCTGCCAAATAGAGTGTGAGTGTTTTCTTTTGGACAAACAACCCCTTGTATGAAACTGGCACTGAAACTTCGTTCACCGTTTGGGTTCGCCGTTTGGGTTCGCCGTTTGCGTTCGCCGTTTACCGTTCCCCTTGTGCGTTCGCCGTTCCATTCCCAGTTAAATGCACTGAAATTCCTTAAATCATTCGTAATGCCGTTGATCGATGTCGTCGTAATAGGTTCGAAATACATTTTTTTTTCAGTTCCGTCACAAGACACTTTTTCTAAAATTTTATAATATCTATCACAGATCACACCCAGTTTTGTTTACCCTACAATTGGACTTGTCTTTTCGTAAATTCTCATTGTTCGACTGTTTTTCATATCATCTGTTTATTTAGCATCAGGTGAATGAATGATGCTAAGTAGATAAACTAGGAGAGTTCCAGTACCACTATAGGGAAAACAGTATGTAAGAGAGAGATCGTTCGAGTTTTTGGAGAGATAGGGAGTGTGCATCGTGTTGGATGATCGTCTGTGTATGACGTTGTCGACGCAGATCCAGCGCAAAGATAAGGATTCTCCAGTAAAGAGCGTCAAATGGACCGTTGATGAATTAAAATTGAAGAAAAAAAGATTTGACAATTTGTGATTTTGAACGCACCACCTCCACTGTTATTATCGGAGAATACTTATCCTTGCGCTGCATCTACGTCGACTACGTCACACACAGGCGATCATCCAACACGATGCACACTTCCTCTCTCCAAAAACTTGGACGCTCCTCTCTCTTACACACTGTTTTCCCTATAGTGGTACTGGAACTCTCCTAGTTTATCTACTTGGCAAATCTTTGTCAGCGAACGACGAGCGAACCGTCAAGCCTATAAATCAACCCATACGCAATATATGGTGTGGGAATTGTCAATGTGGCATTCCTTAAAGTTTTGCCGTTTTTTACTAGACTCCACGTCAGCCAGAGGCATTTCAGTTCATTCATTTCCGTTATAGATTACTTAAAAAATGCAGAAAATACAATTTTCGTGTGAATCATAATGATATTTCTTGACTGTTTTCTTTGTAGGGTATTCAACAACAGACATCGACCGACTTCATCTGGCTGGTGGGGATAAGAACCATCCAATGCCACTGATTTCCAAAATTCTAGCAAGGTCGTGCTTCCTTGAGGGATGAGTTTCGGAAAGGTCGTTCACCTACTGCCGTTGTTCATTCGGGAACATGCATGATTTCATTTTTGATACTTGACGTACTTGGATTGAGACCGTTTGGCATGCGATTTACCGTGAAATAAATTGATTTTGGGCATCGATGTCGACATGCGTTTAATACAAATTTGTGCCACACATTGGGCTTAATTAGTGCTTGTCTTAGTACTATGGGCTTTTTTGCGACAAAACGTGCCGATAATTTTAAAGCGGCCCAAAAATAATCACGCATTGTCACTAAAATCATGAACACTGGCCGAAATTCAAGTAGGTATATTTTATATGATTTCATGGCTGAAAGTAGTTCGAAATCTACTTGTGAAATTTGACCCGGACACATCTAAAGCCCATGGTTCACGGTCAAATGGTTTGATACAAACTGCCTAGAAGAGACGTTATTTCTATTGGTTTGTATAAAATTGTGTCTGCCGATGCGATCTAGGTTCTAGCGGACCAAGGGTGGTATTCCGTGTACCATAGAATTCTATAGTCGACAGTTATGTCTCTTTCTCTCCTAGGAATTCAACCATAATGTCATCTCACTTATTTTGTCGAGTGCACGGATTCGAGCCTAGAGTGTATCAGTGGTTCCTTGCCGGGAATACAAACATTAAAAAAGTGACAAAAGAAGTGGGCATCATCGGGTTGACTCCAACTCCAGCGATAGAGAGAGAAGACAAATTCTGGATGGCGAGCGACGCGAACCGGAGAGTAACATTGAAGGAGAAGCCTTCCACTAGTACTGGCGAGAAGTCTTCAAGAATCTTATCCAGGACTACTTAGCACCATCGGAACCCATGTTGAACTATGAGGCCGGTCACCTCTGCGGAGGTCGACCCCACTACGAGAATAAAATTTTTTGGGAAACCGATATTCAAACGCTTTACGTTCGAACTGAGCGATATGCGGGTATGAAATAGGTCATCTCATACAAAAGTGAAAGTTCATTTTATTTTGTACGATACAAGGGTTTCTTTACGAATCATGTTGTATTATACTCACTCTTGGAGTGCGTTCAGATGCTTTGTCCGGTAGAGAAAAAATGCACGGCAAGATTTTTCTTGGTTGTAGTCTTTGACACAAGATTCATGTGAACGACATTGGGAGAAAGTCCCAACTTGAAAACTCATCAACCACCAGATTGTGAGAAGTCAACAAATTATCCATATTTCTGTGATATCTTCAACTCTTGATCAATATAATTCTCTCTTTAGTAGATTAATCTCCAATATCTCATTTGAATCATTTGCACACTTAAATATAACCCAACTTCCTGTCATTGCATACTGCAATGCGCATGCGGGTTAATTTCTATCAATGCGTCGAATGGGGTAAATGGTTGGACGAATGGTAAAATTTACCGCTAGCATCTGAACGACCCAACTTATTTATTACCAGACGTTTGCATCTGAACGCATAGAACGCGCCCGACGTAGGATCTGAACGCATTCTTGAAGTATCTCATTTAATCTTTCTTTCTTTAAGGAGATCCAAATATGGTGGGACGGGATGGATCTGTACCATTGATGGTTTGCTTAGTGCCTTTGATCAATAAAGATCCTTTGCATCATTTAACGGACAACATGAAGGTAGGTGCAATAACTATTTCATAAGCCTTCATTGAATTATGTTTCTGTATAAAAATTCAAAAGTATAACGTTGACAATGCTGGAATACCCTTTTATGCAATTATTTCCTTAAAGTTGAATATCAGGTAAATATTTTACGCTAGTTAACGCCATGACGTCCATTGAACTGCATCTGACATACACTTGTGCAATATTTCTCAAGGATGACACTATTGCAAGTGCTTATTACAATCAATTCTAGGGTAGGTCAGACAACATTGGAGTTATCTGTGTCTCGACAAGTGAATCGTAAACTTGGTATTTGATTTTGATATCTTTTTGTCTCAAGTCGACTTTTCAATGAATTAGTACGTGAACCCTCGTACAAAATCTGAAGTGATAACCAGCAAAAGTTAGAAAAACGGGTATCGCGGTTTAATTTAGTCAGACATCATTTGAAAAAATTGAGTATTAGGGATTCTATGTGACAAAAAGGCTATCTACATTAGCATTACCGGTATAGATTCAGTATCTTATTAGGTCTAATTCCTTTAGTTTTGCGATAGTTTCAGCTTTATGGGAGTTGGAATTCGCTGAAAGGGGTCGTTAAAGGTGTGCGATTTTTTTTTGAAAAAGCCATAACTAAAAACCGAAACCTTCAACTTTTTATTATGGATGTTTATAAACTCTAGTCGTGAAAGACCAAGGATAAAAAAATCTGCGATGTGAATTTTCTAATGAATCGATCTGTTCCGTTCTCAGAATTACTACCTGAATTGCATCAAAATCCTCCTGGAGCACGGCGCCAACCCCAACTGTAGTTACAGAGCCAACCTGACCCCTCTTCACGTACTAGTGTTCACCGTATCGGAAAACATCACCCTGAATTGCGACGTTCAAAAGGAGCACAACTTCCAGTTCGTCAAAAGTTTGCTGGTCGTTCTGCTCACTTACGGCCTGGACCCGAACGAGCGTGTCAGCAGAAGGACGAGCCACATCCTGCAGTCCTGCATGGACATGATCCAGAACGTTAGAGGCTGCAAGGACATCGACTACGTTTACGACCTCACGCTGACGTTGATACAGTACGGGGCCAATCCGGATTTGACGTTGAACATGTCCGAGGCGATAAAAAATCACCCGCTGCACTCGCAAAGCATCTGGAAGAAGAAAAACTACATCATGTACTACTACATTATGCTGATATCCAGGAAGGAGAACGTGATCACGGACCCCAATCTGGGCTTTTCCAAGATCATTTTGCTGTTCTACTACGCAATGAAGCACACGCCGCTTTTCGAGTGTCTCAAGATCTTGCACACGCAACAGTTGAGTCTCGTTCCGGACAAGATGACGGAGCCGTTGACGTTCATCATCAGGGATCTATACAACAGGCCGCGCACTCTGAAGCAGATGTGTCGTGTCAAGATACACAACTGTCTGGGCAGGAAGCCCGGTCTCTACATCAACAAGTTGAACCTGCCTAATCAGCTGAATGATTATCTATTAAACTTTCAGGCGTGAGCGTTCGACGGGGGATGATGCAAAGCACGCCGTAGAAAAATTTTGGATTCTGTGCGAAACGCAGAGATACTCGCATGTGGTTTAAGTTAATCTCGAACTTATTTTAGTGGATTTTCGACCAGGCTACGAGCTGGATAGATTCTCTAAGAAATAAGCTCAATCGTATTACAGGAAAAGAAACCGTTCGTATTCCTGCTGGCAAACTTCTCGATGAAACCAGGTTATTAATGTAATAAAAAGACGAACCTGTGATGAAGTTAGTGCTTCATCAGGGTTATATACCATATGACGCATGTGGCAAAATGACAAGTTTAATCTATCAATTGAAAAAAACAATTCTTACAACAGAGGCCAGTAGATATTCGAGAATCAGTTCCCTGTAATCATTCGAATTAGAGAGAACACAAAGTGCATCTCTTCAAAGGCCACATTTTTCTGTTCTCATGCATTCGAGTGAATAAGGTTTGAAAGGAGCAGAAGAATAGTTGAAAAAAAAATATGGTTCAGAATTATTTTAGAGGAATAACGCGATAAAAATCACTCTTACGAAAATGCTATGGAAAATGAGTCGTATAAAATCACTTTCAACTTTGTTCTGCAAAAAATATTCTTTTTTCTGTATAATTTGAGGGCTCAAGGTGTATACAGGATGAGTTGATATACTTCTCATGGTTTACCAGATGATTTGATATTGATATTGTGACATTTTCATTATTGGAAAAATCATAAAATTACCAGTTTTATGAGACCTTATCTGAAGTATTTTTTTAGTGATTTAATGGATGTTTGATCAGGATGGAAACAATGGACCTTTCCACGTACGATGAAAAAACACTGTTATTAGAAAGTATTTATGCTAATATCACTTGGGATTTTTATTTATTTTTTCTTACCGCCAGTTTTTCTATAATTTGAAAAAGGGGTTTCGTGACGTCACCTTCATCAAAATTAAACTTGGCAACTTCGTATAAGTTTTACACCATTGAATCTCAAATTATCATTACATCTGGATTGTGTTCTATGATAGTTGATTGTCATTTGATAACAGATGGGTTTGTTCGTTTGTTTCACGGAGCAGATCAATTACAATTGTTTTTCTCTGTTTAACTCATTTGTTTACCTTATGTTATACAAGATAGTCAAAGTCAAAGTCAAAATATACTTTATTATCGGAAGTTATAAAAACTTATAGACAAAGCTTTTTGGTTTTGGATTAATATTAAAATTGAATTCAATTAATTAATGATAAAGTATAATGGTGATACTCCCCACTATCTGCATATCATCCCAGATGAAGGAACACCACAACTATATGCGCTCCGGGGCGACTTGAAGATTTGATGGCGCATTTGCTATTTCAACTGCAGGAAAAACTCGAAAAAACCTACAGTACCACCATTTGGTCCTTAGCGAATGAGGGAATGAAACAAAACATAATACATGCTCATCCATCATTACACAAGGACTTCTTCATATCCGCACCTCTCTGCAACTCCAGCTCGGGATTTCCAGTTTATGAACAAATGGAGAGTATGTACATGAAAGCAGAAAAAAATATTAATCAAATTGTGGATGATATAGAAACAATCAATAGCAAAGGAACAAAAAAATAATAAAAAATACTACGCTTACTTACTATGCTCGATTCATGATATAAAAATTATGATTATTAGATATTATCATCATAAACTCTTGTAGACTATAATAAGCTTTTTCTGATAATAAATTTTTTACCTCTTTCTGAAACGATAAAGTGATGTGATACTTTTGATATTTATTGGAAGGTGATTAAACATCTTACATCCATTATAAAATATCGAGTTTTTGATGAGTGTACTTTTAGGAAGTGGAAGTTTGAAATCATTACTCTGTCTGGTATTATGATCGGAAGAACTGCCAATAGTGAACTTTGATTTATGTTTTTGTATCAAAAAAACAGTTTCAAGTATGAAAATTGCAATAACTGTAAGAATTTTATGTTTAAGAAAGAGAGGTCGACATGAATCCCAATATCTCGCTTTGCATAAATATCGCAGAGCACGTATTTGTAAAATTAGGACTGTTTGTAAACGATGACTACCTACAGCAAACTCCCCAAAATGCAATACCATATCTTAGATGAGATTCAATAGGAGAATGATATACTGGCTTAGAAACTGAAAATCCTAATTCATTCGAGACAACTCTCAATGCGTAGCAACCCGAAGAGAGTTTTTTACATAATATTTCAACATGCTCTCCAAATTTCAACGAATTATCCAGATAAACTCCAAGATATTTCAAAGTCGCTTTATTTTCAATGATGTTATTGTCTAACGGAATGTCTTCAAGATGACCTCTGAAAGATATCATGTTAGTTTTTCTTATGTTGAATGATAGTAAATTTGAATCACACCAATCCTTCACTTTTTTAAGATCATAACATATTAATTGCTCAAGATCCTGCTTGTTTTTGTGATGCCAAAATATAGTACTGTCATCAGCAAAGACAGTGAAAGAACCTGAAATCTGGATATTAAATAGGTCATTTATATATAATAAAAATAGAATTGGTCCAAGTATAGAACCTTGAGGTACTCCACAATTGATATTCTTTGATTTTGAATATCCTGAATATCTTACAATCTGATTTCGTTCGGATAAATAAGATTCAAACCATTTGAGAGTCATATTCCTGAAGCCATAATGATGGAGTTTAAGCAAAAGTATCTCATGATTTACTCAATCAAAAGCTTTGGAAAAATCACAAAAAACTGCAGCCGCTACCTCCCCATCATTAATTCGAAAATATACTTCGTGTAAAAGAGACAATATTGCATCTGCTGTATTTTTGTTTTTCTGAAATCCGAATTGAAGATTGTTGATCAAATTATGAGATCTCAAAAATTCCGTAATTCTCAAATAAATCAATTTTTCTATAATTTTGGCTAGGATAGGTATAAGTGAAATAGGACGAAAGTTAGATGGATCATCAAAATCACCACCTTTATATATTGGAATAACCAGGGACGTTTTCAGAAAAGATGGAAAACTGCAATGTTGAAATGAGTCATTGATTAAAACAGTAAGAACACTAAGAGCTCTATCAGGAAGATTTTGAAAAATTTTGATAGAAATTTCATCTAGACCACTTGTTCTTTTGTTTTTGATACTGTTAGTGACATCAATTATCTCATAAATATCCGTATCACATAGGATTAGATTTTCCTTGATACTAACATCATGTAGATAACTCAAAGGATCATTCATAAAAACAATAGAACTGGTCAACTTCTCAGCAATGGAACAATATAAATCGTTCAAAGTATTTAGACTCAATGATGACTCTATATGCTTTCTGCTGTTTTTTTCCTTGAAATTATTAACTATATTCCAACTTTCTTTTGATGAATTTCTAGCTTCAGATATCCTTGTCTTATAATAATTATCTTTTGCAGTTTTGATCAATTTTTTATATATTCTGCGATATTTATTAAAGTAATCGTGAAAAAATTCACTATTAGTAAACTTTCTGATATAATGCAAAGAACGTACATTTTTTGAGGAATTCTTCATTCCTTGAGTTACCCATTGTTAAGTTTAATTTTGATCCTCTGAATTGGAAATGCTTTATTAAACTCATCACAAAGACATTTATAAAACATCAAGAATGATTCACTGGACATTAAAATACGGTCCCAAGAACATCTAGAACATCTAGAATAAAACTTGTCATAATTCGATTTGGTATACATTCTTCCATAACGATATTTTTTTTCAACTTCATTTGAGTACATGGTTACTGTACACTTTATAGATCAAATCTGTATGCTGGAAACTAACACACTCTTGAATATTTTATTTTCTGAGGTTAATGCGGTTTTCAAATTCAAAGTTTTGTTGTTTGTGTTAAGTAATTTCTGTGTTCCTTATAACCGTGAAAATGTCTAAAAAGTGCTTTGTACCCGGTTGTCTGAACACCAGTGAAAATTCAAATAAACTGTAGGTGTTCTGTGGTAATAAAAACTTTTGTTTCATAAGAACTGTTATACTTTGCGGTGTTGGCAACAATAGTTTTTCATCAAAAGGCAGGTTCGTTCAGAAAATTTGAAAGTTCCAAATATTATAAAAAATTGCTTTTCTTAAATAAAAAAAGTAGAGTGGCACTCGTTGATAAATAGAGTTTTGCAGTGAATTTTTTTGTAAATGTAAAGGTCCATTGTTCTGAGTAAAAAGCTCTGTGAACAATTGCTTTTTTGTTGTTTTTACAATGCGTTTTCATGTTCTGAGATAACATTATATCCTAAAAAAGCAGGTTGTGTTAAAAACCATGTAAAATAATATAAAACAAGAAACAGGCCTAGATACACGAATAAAAAAAGAAACTACGATGACGAGCAGACAAAACGGTAAGTTTTCAATATTGCTACAAAACAATTGAGTGCCGATAAACATTTAAAATGAATGAATTAATTGTAATGAAGACCAAACAAAATTAACAAAATTTTTATTTCATAGTGATTGTTTGGATGATGATAATTGAAAAAGAACCAAGCGACTTTGATCATTTTCTATGAACGGTATTGTAATGTTGGATTTTTTCTATAATGGGCAGCTGCATTTGCCTTCAAAGTCGCTTGGATCATTAGTCAATAGATGTCGCCTGAATTCTAGTAGGCGCTTAATACTTTTACACATAACGAATTAAAGTAACCTTGTCGTTTGGAACCTTTATCTCAGTTTTTGTAATTTGGCGCTTCGTTCCTTTTCAATTATCATCATCCGTTTAAGAAAATATATATAATTTGAGCACCAAAACCGTTATGATTTCTTGAATGTTTCAAACATGAAGTGCCAATTGAGAAGATTCGAATGCAGTATTATTTTTCTAAGCTAATAATGATCGATGAAATAACATAAAATTTAATGAAACTTTTTGAAACGAAATTCTGACTATAAAATCGAAATTTCCAATAAAATTTTGTTGAAATTGATTGAATGATTTTTTCAAAACAAATATTAGACAATATTCTAAGCAAAACAATCAGAAGTTATATAATAACAACTTTTTCAAATACAGTTTTTCCATAATATGTAGAATATTATTCATGATATATATGAAATAGTAATAGATATTTGCCTTATCTATTATTTATATGAATATAAACCATGCAATGTAACAATTTTAATTGGGGTAAATAAAAAAATTATTAACAAAGTAATATGATAAAAGGAAAAGTATTATATTTTCTGAATATTACAGCTTATTGAAGACATTTCCATGTAAGGTGGAAACCTAATGAATATTCACGAATAATTATTTTTATTTCCAATTTTTTGACATGATGAACTACGGCACACAAAGTATAAACCATGAGATGGTTATAAACTCAATCTGTATATGAAAATTCACGAAAGAATAGAAGACTGACGACACAAATTCACAGAAGGTGGTGTCTATTGGGTGATGGATTCGCAACCTTTTACAGTTCGAAATTAATTTGGCAGGCTTTCTGCTCTGATAGGTAGGAGTCTCTTATGGTTATATAAAACACGAAATACGTGTTTTATATACTGATAAGATATAAAACGCAATACATTTTATCCACAGCTGATAATGTTATAAACACAAATACTTTTCTTGATTTGACGGTAAAATCATCTGTATATAGTATACTGGGTAACCCATATATTAGCGCATGTATATTTATTTACATTTCATTAAATATTTGACTCCAAATAATTGATAATTTGTTTAACCAAAATGGCCTCTACTTGTGACGAGAATGGTAAGAGGATATACAGTGCGTTCATAAAGTGTGTAAACGCTGCATTATCTTACGAGTTGATCGTTTTTGGAGGTAAAGCTTGGAGAGGTCGATTTTGGATTTTAGTTTAACAAGATATGACGTCATTGATATTTTTTTGGGTCATATATAACACTTCAAGTTGCAGTATACTGAGTATAAAGTAAACCAGTGTTCATATTTCTCAACATTCATTTCATTAAAATTATTTACTATGAAAAGTCGTAGGTAAGTAGTGAAAGTGAACACGTAACACATCTACAACAAATGCCCTAACTGAGCTCCTTGGGTTAGTTGACAATATCCAAGACGTCTGATGGGTAACGTTCGACAATATCTCTGGTGTAATTTGTTGAATTTCAGTTCCAATTCTCTCTTCAAAGTCTTGGAAATTGGTGGGTCGGTTTATGTACACTTTACTTTTTAAGTTGAATCTGGGGACCTAGCAGGCCATTCAATCTCTCCGAGTCGTCCAATCCAGCGATTGGGGAACGTTTTATTGACAAAATCTCCAACAACTCGAGCTAAATGTGGACCTACTCCATCTTGAAGGAACAGAATAGTAGAAACTATTCGTGCAGGTTGATTGATGTCTGAAAATGTCTGAGTTGAATATGGAACTACATAAGTTTGTAACATTTCCAAATAATATCACAGTACCGTCAAAAAATATGGCGCATTCCTAAGAATCCCAGCTCACACAGTTACTCTGTAGATATATTGGGTATGAGATTCCATCGTCCAATTGAGATGTTCTGTTGTAATAAGACAAAATGAGATATTAATTTGAAGCCCGTTATTTTGATTACACACTTTTTGCATAATTTCACAAAACTCCATGCGTCTATCGAAGTCGTCTTCATTAAGTTCATGTATGAGTTTAATTTTATTTGGATGTAATTTTGCTTTTCTTAGAATTTTTTGCATAGCACCACAACAGATCTCATTGTCATTGTTGTCATTCAGATGAAGTTGTAATTGAACAATGAGGATTTTGTTCAATTCCAAGTAATATTTTTAATTGAGTGTCTGCCACTCTTAGGCTTGTCCCTAACATTGCCAATAATATTGGTTTTACATAATATTTTGCTTATCTACCGTCGATTTGCTAATTTGTTCTCGATCAGGATATTTTTCATTGAAGACTTCGCATACTCCTGCCATACTCCTTTTACGATCGCCGTAAGAATTTTGTTTTTCTGACAACACCATCGTTATTTCGAATAATTGCTTTTAGGGTTATAATTTTCAGGAAGTTATTATTGCAGACCTATGAATTGATATGCTACACAACAAATCAATTCAATAATGACATATGCAATGGTAACTAAGAACTTATTGTCTGGTTGCTAAGGGCTTTCAGATATTTTCATAGCCTACTACTAAGTATGGCAATATACTCGTACTAACTACTGATAAGTATTTTTCAGGTATTCATTGCAAAGTACATAACAAAAATGTTAAGAAATGTGAACATTGATTTATTAGTGTTATATATGGATAATGATTATCGAAAAGGAACCAAGCGCCAAATTGCAAAACCTGAGATAAAGTGTCCAAACGACAGTTTGAAGCCCATTTGGTTTGTTTAATAAGGGCGAATAACAATTGAGATATTTTAACGCGTTAGCGGAGCGAGCGCGTTAATGTTCGAGATTGTTAATCGCCATTAACTTTTCCTTTGACCGTAATTTTCAAAAAAAAAATAAAAAAAATGGTACCACTTGGGGATTGAACCCTCGACCTTGCTATCACCTCAGGACTCAAACCAGAATTTTACCTGCCGGCTGCGTGACTATCTAGCTATTAATGCTACTGACAACTTTACTGATATATTTGATGTTTTCTGATTTTTTTTTACAGAACTTCTTCACTATCTATCTTTTGATTTCAAAATAAACATAGAATTTTAAGAAATTGCAACAATGAAATAAATAATGACAGATAGTACTAACAAAGCTACTTGATTTCAAAATAATTTTTTTTAGCGGGTAAGTATAAATATGTTTGGTTGCATACGCCACAAGTCACTATAGTAAGCTCGGGTAAGTGTGGCCGTGATTTTCATTAGTTCGCATTGAATTTAGTCCATCTGATGACCTGAACTAATATAACAATGAACTTTTGCAGGTATTTACTTCGAAGGTCAGTCTTTGTAATACGCCACAGAAAACTGTTGAATAACGTATTCTATGAATTTTATTTATATATTCAGATATACATCTCCATAGGTCACACTTCCTCGGAAATTTGGGGCAAGTGTGATTCTGGCCAAATTTAAAGATATTAATGCACGTAAATCTCTCTTTGGGGCAGGTGTGAGTAAACAGTAAAGTAACTTTCACCACAATTTATTTGTTTCGAGATATCTTTATTCAAAACATAGTTAGGAACTTTTCAATATTGAATTTGAAATGCCCCATTGAAAAAAAACAAAAAATAATTGTGAAAGTGAACATTTGTTGAAAAGAAAAATTTACAGGTAGAACTCTGAAAAATCGAATGAGAATTTCATTGATCCCCATCTTCTGACGAGTGGTGATGGAAGCACAGTTGTTATTTCATCCTCAGAAAGTGTATCAATGTCTTCAACATCTGGCCAGGTATATTGTTTGGCTCTCTGAGATTTCCGTATATAATTTCGTACTATAGCTGAAAAAATATTACTGTTTAGATTGGCCAAATGAACCAGGTTCCCACTTACCCCGACAGATAGGTCACACTATTCCCAATAACATTTAATTTCGGGGTAAGTGTGACATGCAATGGAAAAATGTAAAAAAAACAACTTCATGAAAAAACGGCAATCTATAGTCAGATTCATTGTTTAGGCAGAAGAAAAGTATATAAAATGGATTCTTACCTTAGATTTTAACAATACACTCAAAGCTTGAAATAAACTCGTTAGACTCGTTCGGGTAACTCACACTTGCCCCAAATTCACACTTACCCGAGCTTACCTTATATAAATATAATATGTATTGGAGCAAAGTACGTTGGGTTGCATATAAGTAAATCGTTGATTAATAGAATATCATTCATTAACAGGGGTCATTAATCAACGATTTTGAGTGCGTTAAAATACATCGTAAATAAACGGTCGACGGAAAATCTATTGAGCACCTACTAGAGTTCTGGCGACATCTTTTTACTAATGATCTGACCAGTTTCCTATGATATAAAAAGATCCAACATTACGATACCGTTCATAGAATATGGTCGCTTGGTTCCTTTGCAATAATCATCCATATGACGTATGTGGTATGGTTGAACTCAGAATAATATGGGCTTCCAATTTTTTATATGAAAATACACCCTTTCAATTGAAAAAAATATCGATGACGTCAAATATTGTACGGTGGTGGGGAAAAAAATGTTTGCAAAAAAGGTGGAAAACTTACGAACGCACTGTATAAACAAATTATAATTGAACAGATTTATGTCTACAATTTATTTTCGAAATTAGTTTGGTGCCTTTTTCTGTATTACACTGACGAAGCAACCATTGGGTGCAACCAGATAAAATCGAAGATATCTATTATTCCTGCTGTATTTATCAAATTATGTGTACTGTCATGAGTACTTCCTAGACCAACTACTGTTCTATTAAACAATGAGAAAAGTTGACATGGGCTCACTCAGTATATTAATTTAGGGAAATTGTTATTTCAACTCTATATTATATATTTATACCAACTTTCAATTTCTACTGATTTTACGGACTCGATGCCAAATTCTGTTCATGTGATGAATACATTTTTAAAATTTGCATTTAGTAGAATTATATGATTTATTTAGCAGAATTTTTCAAGAGTAATGAATAAAAATTCTTAAATTTTCCCAATTTGTTACTGTTTCTGATGTTAAGGTTTTTAAATTTCAATCTAAGGAAAATAATATGCCAAATATAATATAGAAAAAAATTTATAACATTTTATAGTCTATTTTATGTTGAAAAAAAATGTGATTATTGTTGAGGCGTATCGGTAACAATATTTGATTAAAGAAATATTTATTATTCTGTTTTTTAATTCATGAAAAAGTTATTTCCCTCCACTAAACTTTACTACTCTCAAGACTCTCAAAAAAATCAGCTTTCTGGAGCCCAACGGACAAAATGTGAACAAATTTTCAGTGGGTTGAAATGTTTATTACTGCTTTTTTGGTGGCAATTTTAATTGGAAAATATACGCGGCCTCAGCACGCCGTTACTTAATATACTTGACACCAGCTCACATTTACATATCCTCACATACGAACGGCACCAAGGAGCTGGAAACTGTGAGTCTTTGTGAACAATAATTACGCTAGAATTCGCAAAACGCCGACCCAAAAAAAAGATCAGTTTTAGGTATGGATATTCTGTCTACGTTAGGTTAGTCAGGTCAGGTTAAATTGGCTAATAATTAATGCATTTTCAACTCAGTTTGCATGCAGCTGCCTTCATGTTAATTGATTCAAACACTCTGGTGTCGAGTATAATCAGTAACGGCGTGCTGGGACCGCGTATATTTTCGGATTTTATGATGACGTCCGACTCTTACCAATTCTTACCTACTTTCCCTCGGTTCTCACGAACATTACAGGACTTTTCTTTTTCTATGAACCAGAACATAAAAAAATGTCATCTTTAAAATATTTATTTTATCAAAATAGTTTGGAAACCGATGAAATAAATATAACCATGAGGCGTCAAACAACCTAATTTTTTAAAATTATCTTGTAAGTACATAGCTAATTGATGTATAGCACACACTGTAGATATTTTCGACAACAATAACTGAACTGACGTTTCCAACAGAATCAAGTCTCTTGCTGTCATAAGACATTTCAGAAACATCATTTTTCCATTGAAAATTTTCCAAAATGAAGAAAAAGATCAAGCACAGAAAAACCAAAAACATAGCAGAAAAAAACAACCAAACGGCTAACTACAGATTCTCCGTCAACCCGCTGATAAAGAACGAGCTACTACAGCTTCTGAAAGAGACCAAGGTCCCTCCCGATTCTGCTGAAGAGTACTCCGCGACGCTATGGAAGAATTTCGAGCTGCCTCCGGATTTCGTCGTAGGTGTTAGAAAACTGGCTCATCACATGGGCGTATACTCGAATGATATTAGTAGATATGATATTTGAAATTCATAAGTAAGTTGGTATTACATTGTGTCTGAAGTTTTCTGTTTGGCGTATTATTTATCGGGCTCCGTCTTAAAATCACCAAAAAAATTACTTTGTTCAGAGCCACAGGGATGAAGCCTGGAATAAGCTAGAAAACATGAATATTAGAGACAAAATTCCCTACGTCATGAGTCCAAATGCCTCCGGAGAAGGCACAAGGACATCCCGGCCGTAGGGAATGGTCAAAGATAGGAGGTGCCATCCAAAAAAGGCGGAATTGTTTGGGGAGAACTTCCAGACTACATTCCAGACAGGTGCCGACTTCAACCAGGAGCATGAAGGGTTTCGTGGGGAGTCAGAAAATTATGGAACGCTCCGATAGAAAGCTTAGACAGCAGAACCTTCTCAAAGTTAATGACAAACTTTGAGGAGGTTCGAAATAAAATCAAAAGGCTCCTCAGAAACCTAGCAAGGACAGGATAGACGCGACTCTGGTGTCAAGAACCTCCCGAGAAAATCCATAGTGCCACCAATATATAAAATAAATTGTATAATAAAGCGGCACCATTACCCGAATTGTCTGAAGGTCGCGGATATTATCCCTATCCTAAAGCCGGGAAAAACCGAAGAAGGGGTCGAGAGCTACCGTCCCATCTCGCTGCTCAGTGCGGCGACCAAGGTGGTGGACATGATCCTGTTGAAGAGACATGAAATACAAGAAGGACTCTCGCTCATCCCGGAGAAGCAGTTCGGCTTCAGGGGAGGCCATTCAACGGCCTCTTAGGTAGCTAGGATTTTGTCCACGAGGTGAGGGAGGGCTTCAATCGAGATATTGGCACAGTAATGGTCCTGCTGGATATTCAGAAGGCGTTCGACACCGTCTGGATAGAAGGTAATATAGTCATGATGATGTTACATGATCACATGGTACTAATTACGGATTCGTACCTGGTTGACAGAACTTTCAGTGTTAGGCTAAATGAAACCAGCTCCACAACGAAAGAGGCCGAAACAGGTGTACCACAGGGATCGATGTTGTACTCGCTATATACACACAACTTCCTGATGTTCACCAATACAAGCACGGTCATCTATGCCGATGACACGGCAATCTACACCCTGGCGCATTCGTGCAACGCAGCCGCGGTGAGGATAAAAACACACCTAAAGCGGAAAGTCGTACCGTACTTGGCGAGTAACAAGATCGTGCTAAATCCGACGAAAACAAAGCTCACGACTTTCACAAAGAAATGCATACCGGTACTATGGCGGAGATCGCAGGTGGATTCAGAGCTCTGGGAAACCGGGTATACAACTCTGTGAGTCTGTGAGGTACCTGTGAGTACAGCTGGACAAAGACAAAAGGTTAACACTTGCTTGGTACGCTTGTCAGCTTGGCATTTCAACGAGCTGCGGCAGCAGTCAACTAGTCATACCTGTTGATAGCCAGGAATTTCAAACTGTTAATATATAAGCAGGTCATCAGACCTGCGATGACTTATGCCTGTCCGGTGTTTTGCAGCATCGGTAAAACTCACAAAGACTGAATGAAGAGGATGCAAAACAAAGTACTTCGTATCGTCACAGTGACAGATATATTCGGCTAGACGCGTTGAGGGAGCTAGCAGATATTCATTTCATCGAGGAATTTATCAAACAACAATCGGATAAATTTTACAGATATCATATCCTTGGAAGTTCGCTGACTAGGGATATAACACCAGTCCGAGCCCACCATGACAGGCCAAGAAGGCATGGAGGGCTCATCTACCAGGCACTGGACATGTTCCACGAGAATCCAGAAGACAAAAACCACTACAATGATGAACACGGTTTTTTCATCGTATTTCCGGGAGACCACCAAACCCCCGATGATACATGTTTTACTAATAAGCAAACGATACCCCCCACATAACTTGGAGGAGGTGGGAAAGTCAACAACTTCGACTTGCACATAGAGCACTTATTCGCCTACATAACATCGTAGGGCCTACCCCAGGACAGGTGTGAGCTGGTTTCGTCCGCTCGCTGACAGCTCAGCAGGGCAGGAGTAAACCCCGCCTCGCCGCTAAAGGCAATATTACTCCCTCCCAATCCATCCATGGCTTGAGATAGTTTTATCATTTTAATTATTCAAGTGTTGTATATTTTTTACTACTTTATACATTTTTGTTTCTTGGTTTTCTTCATTTATACGTTCATTGTTTAATTTGTATCCATTTTATATTGTATTAATACAAAAAGTTGAAATTTCACGAATTTTTTATTTAATCAACAACAGATTGCTAATTATAATTTTTTTAATAAGGCCTAAATAGCTCTATGTTCTCCATTTTTCATCCTTTAGCCACAAAATATTTTTGGATTTTAAGCATGCTCATAAGCTCTTTCTAGGCTAGTTGAAAAATCAAACAATTGAACCTAGGTATTAATGAATGGGAAGGTATTAGTTATATTTTAATTTGAATAGTGGGCTGCGTGTATTCGAAGTGTCCAATGAAAGTTTAATGAAGGAGGTTATGTTTGTAGTTTTGTGTAAAACGGTTGTTTTTGGTGCTCACAATTGTGAAACTAGGTGGATTAAGCATCTAAAGAGGAGTGTCGACATAAAAGAGGAATTTTGCGAGATTTATAACCAAAAAGTTCGTGTTTGAAAATAGTCGATTTTCAAAACTCCGATCAGTGTTCAGGATAACAAACTTTGTAAGTTGAATAACTTTTTTTTTATTCAATCACTTCAACACATGACTTTCACCGTAGAAAATTAGTTGGGTACCTACTTTGCATTGTCCAACAAAATTTTCGGGTAACTCTAGTTGAAGAAATGCCCCAAAAAACAAATGCCACCCTACCAAAAATATTCGTTAACATGTCCAACTTAACATGAACATTTACAATGTGTCCACGTAAGTTGGCGACGTGTGGAAAACTTTCCGTTATAGGAAAAATAGTATTTCTTCATAAAAAGTTCTGCATGTTTGAAAACCCATTTTGAATATTCAAATCTCAACAATTATCAGTTGTATACGAGTGGTATAAGAGTAAAGTACTTGTATTTATTATCACAATATCGAAATTTGTTTTTGAAAAGTTGTTCAGTATTGAAAATTGATATACACGTTCAAATATGCAAACATATTCATCTCTTTGTAACCAAGAATTTCTAAGAATATTCACGGTCAAAATGGCATGCTCAGCTATAAAAATTTCTGTAAAAATGGATACATCTATACTGCCGTCCTAAGCAAAAAAGCCGTCTCTACAATAATGTGAATATGGAGATATTGGTTTTTGTACTTGAAACACTATAAACTTAACTTTCTCCAAAGAAAAAATTACGTAAACTCGTTTTAAATAGCCAAAGTTAATCAATCATTTTGCCTTTAGTACCCAAGTTTAAGACTTTTCGTACTTACGATGGTCGAAACTACAGATTTTCAGTTTCAGAGTTTTTGCAGATACGGCTTTTTTGCTTAGGACGGCAGTATAGTCTACTTTCGAAATTGTAGATGGTGACTCATTGTACATTTTCTGGTTTTTACGGGATTTGAAAGTGCGGAGGGGATGAACGCAAAGTAAAACTTGATTTGAAGCCAAAGTACCTAGCTTATTTCTGTTCTATTTTTTGACCTGCTTTATATGAATTATGAACCGTACAACCGATGAGTCACTATCTATAATTTAGGAACTAGACTACTATACAGTAGAAAAAAAAATCAAAATTGTTTTTCAGGAAAATATGGCGTATTTGAGCATGACTTCACAAATGAAAGTACCTTAATTTAAACTTTTTAATTTATTCATATACAACTCACAAATTCTGAGCTTTGAATTTTCAAAATGTTGATACCTTCTTTGAAGATCGACTTTTTTATAAAACAAAAAAATATGTCATATTTCGTACCTCAAATGGACATACTATACAAAGCCCCAACGTTCATAATTCGTTTTTTTTTTTTCGGTACTAGGCTAAAGATCGTAGAAACTTCATTCCAATACATGGATCACCATTAGCAATACACTTTTCAGAGAAAACTGAGAAATGTCGGCACAGTATTCTAAATTGTAACGCATTTCATATTCATTTTGTGTTCTATTGACATGTAAAATCGTACAAAAAATCAAACTCATACTTAATAAAGCCTATTTTAATTCAATATAATTTAACAAATTAACCTTATCTTAACGTGAGTGCAGTTTGCTGTTATAGGTAAACAATAATGATTAACTATAAGGTAATTGAAAGTAGATTTATTGGGCAATAGAAAAGCTTAAATAAATAATAAGCCACATGGTGTACACAATAAGCAGAAAAAATTTAGATATAATCATAATGCTAAATCTAAATACGAGAATTTTCACCTAATTTCTAAACTATGCTAAAATAGGTTTTCTAACGACAAAAAATAGAAACTTTCATATTTTATCTATCCTCACCTAGTTCTAAAAACTATTCATATTTCAATTGAGGTTGATTCATTTAATATTCTCGAAAAATCATCGCAGTCAACATTTAATAACAGATTATAAAAATTTAAAAATAGGTACTATTGCTACTGTTTTAGAATTAAAACCTATCAAGTTTCCGCATATGCAACTTTCAGTTTAAAATCATCGTCCATAGTTAGCTGTCTAACCTAAATACATCAAATGATTAGTGTTTAGATGGGATGAAAACTTTGTAGCAAACTACTTTCTGTGGTTGAAATATACTACCACTAAATACACTTTTTGAAGTATTTTAAATTATCTTGGTATTAATTGACATGAAATTAAAAAAAAACAGCTCTCGATGCATTTGAGAGCAAAATCTTTGCCTTGATACAAGTAAAAACTGGTTGACAATATTACATACACGAAAACTCTTTTGTTTTTGTTGCTTGTTCAATAAGTAAGAAATGCTCAACACTCTTTGAGGCTATGTTCCCTATAGGCCTATTTACTTTTCGTAAACCCTAATCTCATCCTCAATCACGTGTTCTGTTAAAAATGTCTTATATCTCTTTGATGCTTTAGTTATTAGAGGAATGTACTCTATAGAAAACGTAAAAAGAATAGCTTTGCCATTTAATTTCTTGCAATATCCAAAAACATAGGGTTAATTAATTTATCCGAAAGTATACAGGGAGTTGCGAAAGTAACGTGTACATTAATGCATAAAAAAAACATGGGATGCACAAAGTGTCTATTCATATTATAAATATTACCAATCATCCCATAAAGTTCAACACAGTTCATTGGAAACCATCAACGACAAGGAAAAGTCCAAACTTCCTTAACTAAGCATAATACACAAAATGGAACAGGACACTTGAATAAGTCTTTGTTTTATTTACTCAAACCGTCCATTGTTATCCAAGTACAAAAAATCATCGACAAAGACAAACATGAATTCTGCAAACCTGAAACTTAACCACTCCCACAAAACTGCTTAGCATCCTATTAAAGAATATTTACAGAAAAATTAACAAGTATAATATGCGTTATCTTAAGATATTACAAAAGAAGATGGTATATTAGAGTTTTATATACAAATTGGCTAGCAAGAAGTAAGGGTATAGTCTAAGGCATCTTGCAGCTGTAATATGATTTCGTCAATATGTTGTGTATAAACGATAGTCAACGACTGTAGAAGTGGCTCTACACAGACTCATTTTGTTGGGTCACGTCTTATGACAGATCTGAAAGAAAAACATATGTGCCATGAAATATATTAGAAATTAAAGTGTATTAAATAACAAAAAAAGCAAAACCTCTCTACATAATTCATAATTTTTCAATCTGTTCATCTAGTATACAAAAAAGCTTGAGAAAATATGAAAATAATTAATAATTTACCAAAGTAAAAGTTTTGCAAAAATGTTACTATAGTTGCAATGAATTACAAAATGCTAGGTTATTTCTCAATATTTCGAAAAATATCTGGAAAAGTTTTTCAGTTTCCTACCCACCTACATCTAGGTCAGATTTCACAATGAACTTTTATAATAAACTTACCCAACGCTATGCTAATTGTTTAATACATAGAATATAGGTACTTACAACTTGGTGTTGGTGCAGTATTGGTGTAATTTCTGTGGATTTGATCATAAGTAAATTTGACAAAGGCATCGTATTGTTCAGAAAGTTTGGTTGTCAAAACATTGTCATATTCTTCTCTTATTTCCAGTTCCCGCTCTCTGAGCATACGCTCACAAATGAGTCCAACCTAAAAAGTAAAATGAAAATAAATCCTCTGTGACTAGCAAATAACAAATAAGTTTTGATACATATTAGGATTTGCATGTTTCCCAACACTTTACCTGCTTGAATGTGAATAAAGGCTTATCAGTACGGGGATTTTCCGAACATTCACCTCCTGAACTGCCTCCATCAGAGGTTTCCATGGTGCTGTATTGTAATTGTTTACGTTTTTGTAATCTCTTGATTTCAGCTTTAAGATTGTCTATCAAGTTTTCTGGAAATAAACAAAGAGAAATTAATAACAATTGAAAACAATAGAATCTGTAAAAATTATTCAGTAGATATCTACTTCAAAGTCAATTTTTTTCATGTATCAAAAATAAATGTAGTTAAGCAAAAAACGTCCAACTCAAAAATAGCAATTATTCAAAATGTAACTTGAAATTATTATATATGTCATATCAATACAAACAAGATTTAGTCACTGAAACAATGATTTCACATTTGATTCAACACAATGATTGTGTGGACGATTTCTGCAAATTTAGCAAACAGGAATTATATAGTCACCCTACATGTGACAGCATGAATTTTTATAATTTGTTGGTTGGATGTTTCCTGCCTAACTACGTCCAAATCAGGTCATATAGACTTTAATCAATAGGATGCCCTGAATAAATATTCAAAAACTACAAGTAATTTGATTTTCTCAATCGCTTTTTATCATAACTAATAGAAAAAAAAGTTACAAAACCAACCAAACTAGTAAACTGTAAACATTACCATGTAGACAATCAGCTGATGACAAATCAACTGTCAACACAAATCATAATTTATGTCTATCAAATAGGACAATATGGCTAGTCATTTAACTATTCCATTCAAAATCGAAAAAAAAAAAAACCGTTACAATAAAACTCAAAAATGGGAGCCAACTTACCGGGAGTCAATTTTTTACTAAGAACGTCTGTAAATACCGAACTTTTTGGGGATGAAGAGCCAGTTGATGTGGAAGGACCGGGAGAGCCGATTCCTCCCTGTGTAGGGCTCGAACAGAACGGTACGCATCGTCGCCTCTTCGTAGGTCGGCCCCCTAAAGCGGGCTCCCATTCCAAAGATCTCTTCAGAGTTGCACACGCCATTTTTAGTTTGGTCGCTAACAGATCAAAACAAAACTGTCACTTCACTTGTTTTCGTAACTACCACAAAAATATTAGACGAATATCCTGCAATGCACTATATTAGTGGGAAACTGACGAGTTCTAATATGGAACTATATTCTATATATATAGATGACAACAGATAAATTCATTAGCTACAACCACAAAATGGCGATTCGAAATACGAGAAGTGACATTTTTAGATTGCTTCGTTCGTTCTAAAATGGATTATTTGCTTGTCATGCGCACAACATAATTTTGTGATTATTCGTCTATGCGCATGATCACTCCGAACTAATCCGATGTCACAGAATATTGTGTAGTTCCAATATTCTGTGCCGAAGTCGAGAAATCATAGGGCTTCTTACTACTCCATGGCACCCAATTGTATGGAAGAAACCAAAAAATATTTATAATTTTGAATTGTTAACAGGCATGTATCCCCGTTCTGAAATATTTTTATTTGCACATGAACGCTATCGCCTGAGAAGCTAGTGACATATTCAGAATTTGAAATTTTGTTTCCTTTCTTTGTTTAATTGAAAATGCAACTTTTTTTCATTCCATTTAAAAACGTACTCTTAGCGACTCCTATCGTTACTTCACACAGTTCAAACTTTCACTGTTTTAGGTAAGGGCTCTTAAAAAGCTGTGTAAAACTGTCAAAATTATTCATCATTCCGCTAACAACCACAAGGAGCAGGAGCGCTAGTGTTTGGGGAAAGTTATTCGACCTCAATGTCAAATTAGCCGCTTTCCTAGTCGCACCCAGTAGAGCTTGTTACCCCTGAAGTGAACCGACTTCATAAATTGTAGCATGAATTATCGTGATCTGTCAAACCACTACCCGGAGCTACTCGGATCTAGTCCCTGCGGCAATTGGAAAGCGGCTAATACACCTATTAGCCGATTTCGATTGGTGTTTGGTTCTGATAGCGGTTGACATAAAAATGACAGTGGTTTACTTTCTGGTACTGTTGATGACGTCATGGTGAATAACGAAACGAATGTGTTGGTTATCGGTTGCCAAAATCAAATATCTTTCGCAAAAGAAGCAACTACAAATCAGATAAAGAGAGAGTATACCGCTATATTGAACTTATTCGTAGAGCTGGTTCTGTTCCAGTGTAACTCGTCACGTCATTAGTGATGAATCGAAAACGGTTGGTTAGTCTGCGGTTAACCAAAATGTGATACCAGAGCGAATCAAAAACGGCTATTGACAATTATGACAATTGACAGATAGTAGTTGAATAATTTGACAGAAGACATTTTGTGATTATTGAATTTTTGAAGTATCATTCTTATCCCATTCTTTGAAAAAGCTAAGAAATTATAAAAATGCCGAGTCAAGAAGTTACGACGACGAAAGTAATAGTACATCCTTTGGTGTTGCTGAGTGTTGTTGACCATTTCAACCGCATGGGAAAAATAGGTAACCAGAAACGTGTTGTAGGAGTCCTTTTGGGATGTTGGCGAGCTAAAGGGGTTCTTGATGTCTCAAATAGTTTCGCTGGTGAGTTTATAAATTACTCTTCAACTCTTTTTGATTGACGAAAAGTAAATAATACAGCCTTTTTAAATCTTTAGTACCTTTTGATGAGGATGAGAAAGATAAATCAGTGTGGTTCCTGGACCACGATTATTTGGAAAATATGTATGGTATGTTCAAAAAAGTAAATGCTAGGGAACGCGTGGTGGGCTGGTACCACACAGGCCCAAAATTGGATCAAAATGACATTGCAATAAATGAGCTAGTCAGGAGATACTGCCCTAATTCAGTGTTGGTAATTATTGATGCCAAGCCAAAAGATCTGGGTCTTCCCACAGAGGCATATCAAGCTGTAGAGGAAGTCCATGATGATGGATCACCTACTTCAAAAACATTTGAGCATGTACCTAGTGAAATAGGAGCTGAAGAAGCAGAAGAAGTGGGGGTAGAACACCTATTGAGGGATATAAAAGACACCACTGTTGGAACATTATCTCAAAGAATAACAAATCAACTTCTAGGTACTAATCTGTTGATTTTTTCTTTCAATAATTCCTCAACTTTTGTATGGTTTTAGGTTTAAAGGGTCTACACTTGCAATTGCGAGAAATAAGAGATTACTTAATCCAAGTATCTGAAAGCAAACTGCCAATCAACCATCAAATTATATATCAGTTGCAAGATATCTTCAACCTGCTTCCAGATATAAACCAAGATACTTTCAATACGTCCTTTTACATTAAAAACAATGATCAAATGTTGGTAGTTTATTTAGCAGCATTAGTTAGATCTATTGTAGCTCTACACAATTTGATCAATAACAAATTGACTAATAAAGATGCTGAGGAGGGAAAGAAAGAAGAAGCTAAGAAAGATAAAGAAAACAAAGATAAAGAGAAGGAAAAGGATAAAGATGGAAAGAAGGATGAGAAAAAGAAGTAGTTTTTATTTTTTTATTTGTTCTGCCATCAATTTATTATTTAACTTCATCTCAATAAGTTTCGTCACTTTTTTTTCATCTGAAATAAACTATGTTTTGTATAGAGTGTATTTTTTTTAATGAGGTATATAATCAATACCCCAAGGACTAGACTCATAGCGGGAAATTCAAAATAGTTGTTGCATCCAATGTGATTGATAACTGAATGAAATATAATTTAGCTTCTTCAGTTTTAACAAACCGAAATGAAATATATTGGTTTAATTTAATCTAGACCATGTCAAAGCCTTAACCTATCTCAAATCACCAGAGTGTTTTGGAAATTTTATGTCCTGAAATTCACACCAACTATGGCAACCATAATGTCTCCACTCAAAAAATTATTGAGAGATGATTCAAATTTTGAATGGCTTCCTGAGCAGTAGATTGCTTATATATAATTGAAAACTCTTGTTCACAATGCCACTGCATTATAGAATTTTGATCATCACAAAGAAATAACAGTTCAATGTGACTAGCAAAAATGGCATGGAATGTGTACTGCCACAAGAAAATGACCATTTGCTTTAGCATTAGTCAATTTGATTTTGATAGAAGAAAATTATAGCCAATCTGAAAAAGAAATGAGAGCAATTTTTTCAGTTGGACAAAAACTTTATAATTATGTTTGCAATCAAGTAAAACATTCATGGATCACAAACCACACGACTATGCACACTTTCAAGGCACGTTTTAGGATCAATAAATGAAGGAAAATATGTAACAAGTGGTTATTTTTAGTACCACTGTATTAAAAGTATCACATTTTCATAAAACTCAATATCTCGTAGTATAGAAAGTTATAACACTACAACATCCAATTTCCCTTGTTGAAGAAACAGATCCAGTCATTCCCAACTATTATTCTCCAATTAGATCAGTGCTGATCCAAATGTGAATAGACTCTTCTCAATTTCTCCTTCTTTCCTTTGTTCTTATGTCTGTTGTGTTGTTTCCATGGTTTTTCTACTTCGCTACTTGTACCTGCCTGAGATGACTGACCCCTGAAATTATACATAAAGTTGAATGACAAAACTATAATTTCAGACAAAAAAGCATTTTTACGAAACCTTAATGGTTTCTCAAGACATAGAGTTTGAAAAGCTACAAGTAAAGAATGAAGAAATATTGCCAAACAACATAGAAAACATTTCTCAAGAAGGTATTTATGTCGGTTTAGCTCTGTAACTCCAAATAGCAATATAACTTTTTCATTGGCACAGACTCTCTAACTGCCCTATTATTTTTGACATTGTTTCATGGAAAGTTCTGTAACTTTTATACCTTTTATAAATACCAGTTTTGCCATCTACTCCTTTGGCGTGTATTCCCTGTGAATTGGACTTGAGAAACTCCTTGTCAATATCTTCAGCTGTTGTGTGATAAGGCTGAAACATATTTCAAATAGTTGACAAAAGAATTACCGAAAATTTGTAGGCGTACCTTTACAGCTCTTACTGCCCTAGGAGGTAAAACCTTATCTTCCAAAATTACTCTTTGCCGTTCCGGCCATGTATGGTAGGTTTGTTGATCAACTCCTTGCGGGGCGTGACAGTATAGTAGTTTGCCATTCATGTAGTCTTTTAAGATGTATCTGGCTGCTCTTGCATTATCTGGTTGTCCGTTGGCTGTCATGAAACCCCTATTATCTAAAATTGATTTAAAAGCGTTTCACTTTTGGTTCCCCACTGTTTATAGTCGAGATGAGTTGTAGTTTTTCATCATATTTTGTTTAATGTGATAGAGCGTGTTGTACACTATAGGGGATTCAGAACACATTTCTTTAGATTATATATCACTAATGGCGGAATGCACAAGTTCACCAACAGTTTGAGTGAACTGAGTTTAGCTACTAGTGATTAGCCAATGGAATTTCTAGTTCCTTAGCAACTGAACACAATTTAGATGAACTATTGGTGAACTTGGTTTGTACAACCTGCCCTTAGGGCGAGTGGTACATAACAAGTTCATCAATAGTTTAAGTGAACTCGCGTTAGTTGCTAGGAATAAGCCAATGAATTTTCCAGTTCATCAGTAACTGAACTCAGGTCAGTTGAACTGTTGGTGAACTTGTTTTGTATAACCTACCCTAAGAGCGGATTTTACAAAACGAGTTCACCAACAGTTCAACCAAACTGTGTTCAATTGCTAAGGAACTAGAAATTTCATTGGCTAATCCCTAGCAACTGAACTTAGTTCATTTGAACTGTTGGTGAACTTGTATTATATAATCCGCCCTTAAAGTTTTTCAGAAATTTCAAAGGCGGGTTGTACAGTTCAACCAAACTGTGTTCAATTGCTAAGAAAATAGATTGGCTTCCTAGCAAAAGACGACAAAAACGAAGAAAGACCCAATTCTTTTTTATAAAAAAACCTTACAAAACAACCTAAACATACAGCTACCACTAGTAGTAGGGAAGAGGAAATATTTTCTAACACAAATCTTGGGGATGAAACAGGACTTCCAAGTACATCCACGTACATACCACCAAGCAATACAAACAATACAAGCCAAAAGGAAAGGAAACAAATGACCATTATGCACCTAAATATTCAAGGAATGGCAAATAAACTGCACGCACTAGAGCTCTTACTGCAAAATTGTGATGTGGACATATGCTGTGTTACAGAACATTGGATAAAACCCCATGAGATTGGTTACATAAGCTTGAATAATTATAAATTGGTCAGCAGTTTCTGTAGAGTTAAGTTCAAATGTGGGAGGGTATGTATATTTGCTAAATCTCATATAAATATTGAACCTATTAAATACATAAGAAACCAAGAAAAACATTTCAAAGCGGCTATCTCTGTACTTGAAGTCTCAAAAAAAGTAAAGCTATTTGTCATAACAATCTACAGATCACCCCAGGGTGACCTGAATATTTTCTTAGATTACCTTTATGAGCTTATATGTGAGCACTATGGGAATTTGAACTACTACTTAGTTTGTGGTGACATAAACGTAAATCTGTTACAAAATAGCTGCCCTAGTAAAAAAATTGTTAACCTTTTCAAAGAATTCAATATGATAAATGCAATTACCCTACCCACACGCATTGCAAACTCAAACTCTAGCTCACTGATTGATGTTATGTTCACAAATATGACTGTGTGTGATCTTTCTGTAGAGAATACTCACATATCTGATCACACTTATCAAATATGTAAATTAGCACTGCATAATACTGATTTAAATAATAGGTATATTTGGAAAAGATGTTTTTCTCCAAATAATATGAATACATTCTCTTATCTGATAGAAAATGAGAAATGGTTCGAAATGTATGAGGTAAAATCATTCGTTGAAAAATTTGCTTCTTTCTATAATACACTCATCTATCATTATAATATAGCTTTTCCTATGAAAAAAATAAAAAGGCACCACAAAGAACAAAAATGGCACGCACAGGAACTAAAGGAACTACACGAAACTCTCTGTCAAATGAATAAATTAAGAAAAAGTTCAGAAAATGAAATAATCAATCAAAGATATAAAGACCTGAAGCTACTATACAAATCAAAACTAACTGAAACAAAAAAAATCCCATGATAATAATAGATTATTGCATGCATCTAATATAACCAAGGAAAGTTGGAAAATAATTGGCGAAATGAAAGGTACACGATCCCAAAACATTCCAACAGGTGTCATTAACAATGATGGCCTAGAAGTTACAGGTGTAGGAAATATAGCAAACTGTTTTAATGACTTTTTCTTGAATTTTGAATGCCCAAAGCCAGACTATGATACACTGGATCTTAAAGTAATCACAAACAAAACTCTATTCTTGACACCAACTACGCCACCAGAAATTGAAAGCCTATTAAAAAAATACTCAAAAAAGCCTGCAGCAGGTATAGATGATATTACAGGGGGGGTATTGAGCAGTGTGGCACACCTCATTTCTTCACCTCTTTCATATTTAATAAATGAATCTTTCAAATCAGGACAGTATCCAGATAGTTTAAAAATCTCAAAATCACTTCCAATATTTAAGAATAAAGGCTCAAAAAAGGAAGTCTGCAATTATAGGAACATTTGTCTACAAAGTCAACTGGCGAAGGTAGTTGAATCCTGCTTTAACAGCAGGTTGACAGATTTCCTAGAACCAAATAATCTATTAACCTCATGCCAACATGGCTTCAGAAAGGCGAGATCTACAAATTCAGCTATTGACACACTGACTTCCTACATATATAATATCCTGAACATGAAACAAACACCGACAACAATATTCTTTGACCTGAGCCGTGCTTTCGATACCATAGATCACATTGCACTTATTGAAAAACTTAGTTGCAATGGAATACGAGGTGTTGCAAATGACTGGGTCAAATCCTACCTGACAAATAGAAAACAAGCCGTAGTAATTGATAATGTTAAGTCAGAAATGAAAGACATGACTGTTGGTGTACCGCAGGGCTCGATTCTAGGTCCTATCCTATTCATTTTGTTCAGAAACGATTTACCAAAATCATGTAGCTCAGCCAATGTAATAGTTAAGTATGCAGATGACAGAACTTTTGGTATCAGTGGAAAATCTGATCTAGAATGTCTTGAGAAAGCCAAAAATGCTATTAATGAGTTTTCTGATTACTGCGTGAAGAACGGTCTACTAGTAAATGTCAGCAAGACATTTTACATGTCGTTCCTACCAAAGAATGTAATTCAGGACTATAGTCTGCTTATCAGGATGAATCATCAGTCCATCCAGAAAACAGAAACGTTCAAATTCCTAGGGATATCATTGGACCATAAAATGTCCTGGGAGCATCATATAGACAACCTGACAAGCAAACTCAGCTCAATGTGTTTCTTAGTCAGACAATTGAAACCTACGGTAACCCCAAATATATTAAAGCTGGCATACTTTGGGTTGGTTCAGTCAGCCTTGTCATATGGCCTTCTCTTCTGGGGAACATCGACACATGTGTACAAAGCATTTGTCGCTCAAAAGAAAATTGTCGGGTGTATGATGGGCGTAAATCAACATACTCACTGTCGACCATTATTTGTTGAATTGGAAATACTCACTCTACCATCACTATATATCTATATACTAATTAATGATTCAAAAAAAAACATTCTCTTCCACCAAGAAATAAGGACATACACCAGTATTACACCCGCGGTAAGAATCATTATTATCAACCATTCTCAAGACTTGCTATATGTCAGAATTCTCATGAATATCAACAAATTATCTGCTATAACAAATTTATAAGTATATTTGGGGAAATAGACAATTTAAAACAGCTGAAAACTACCCTTAGAATTTTAGTTATAATTGAAACAGTTTAATATAAAACTTCTCTGTGATCTGGCTATATTGTATTTTAATGATCTGAATGTAACTGTTTTGATAACTTTATATAATGAAATCGTATACTAAAATGAGTATATATAAGTTCCATGTGATTTGATTATATTGTATTGCATTGTATTGTATTGTGATCCGACACATGAATGTTTTTTGTTGACTAGTCTGATAACTTGTATATGCAATGGAAATTGTACATTATGTTGAGTGATGAATAAAAGTATTGTATTGTATTGTATAGCAACTGAACTCGGTTCTCTCAAACTGTTGGTGAACTTGTACAATCGGCCATAAGAGCGGATTGTACAAGTTCACCAACAGTTTAAGTGAACTGAGTTCAGTTACAAGGGATTAGCCAAAGAAATTCCTAGTTCCTTAGCAACTGAGCTCGGTTCACTTGAACTGTTAGTGAACTCATCTTGTACAACTCGCTCTTATGGCAGGTTGTACAAAACAAGTTCTCCAACAGATCAACCAAACTGAGTTCAGTTTCTAAGGAACTTGAAATTTAATCGGCTAATCCCTAGCAACTGAACTCAGTTCATTTAAACTGTTGGTGAACTTGTAATGTACAATCCGCCTTTAAAGATCTAGAAATATTAAACTGGGTAACAGTTACTATGAAAAAGTTTTTGGCTTTACTGGAACATTCTTGAACTCGTTCACTGAATGAATTTATGAACTAATTAGATTGTAACGATTGATTGGATGTATCTTATAATCGTTAAATTATTGTTGAACTGGTTCACATCTGAGCTCAAACTGTAGATCTCATCTTAAAAATCTGTCATAATGAATACAAAAGTACCAATTCAGCTGATAATTATTTGGTATTTTCAAACCTTCGCCAGAATATAGTATAATGAAAATCTTGTGATAATATTTTTTTTTAAATTGATCAGAAAATTAGCAAATCCAAAGTCAAAGTATTTTTGGAACCTTATGGATTCCTTGAGTAATCATCATGCCTTTATAATGTTTCTGCTACAAAACTTTTTTCTCATAATTCGATTGGCTTTGTTGCTTGATATATTTCAGTGAAAATAATAACAAGACTGATGATCTCACATCCAACTACACACATGAATACTTACAAGCATATGCATTCAACAATTCCTCAGCAGTTGGGGCACGTTCCTGATCTTCCCCCTCCAGGGGCTTTGGCAACATTATCCCATACTTGTCTTCTATGACATGCCTTGGAATCAAACTTGTCACCAGATTTGTGGGTGGAACGTGATCTCTCATGTGGTCAATGGGGAGAATGCCGTTCAAAATCATCTCTGCTTTGGAGAACACGAAGCTAGGCATCACCAGACCAGGGCAATCGCACAAAAGGAGGTCTTGGTCAAGGTATAATGTTTGGAAATGTTTCGTTTTGCCTGGAGTAGCCGATACTGAAACTTTTTTGCTTGACATCAGGGCGTTTATTGTCGAGCTCTTGCCAACATTTGGATAACCAACCAAGCCAATTGTTGTAACCCCTTCTGTAGTCTAGAAACGTTAATTGATGAATTTTATCATTATGAGTGAACGATAGTGAGCAAACAAAATTGTTGAGCGTTTTGACATTTATATGGTGAAAGAAAAAAATCATGTGTATAATTGGTTTTGTCAATTTGGGAAATAATTTTGAAAATACCTGATTATAGTACACTTATAATTTAATATTCTGAAGTAAGTAGCCAACTTGTTTGTGATTCTACAAATTTTTCATGGCATATATTCAAACTCGAAGAATTATCTACAATAACTCCTATTTCATTTCTGATATCAACTCAAATTTCATCTTATAATAGGTGATAAAGGTCAGTTTGTATTCAGTTGTTATTACTATAGATTTTGTTACATTTGCAAGAATTTTATTTAAAATATGGCTGGAATTAAAATTAATTGTGATGTCTGATCAATCAGTTCAATATTTGTATCTTAATATGTCTCTGAAGTAATATTCCTAGTACATTTTGTCCTGTCTAATATTAGATTTAAAACAATTGACAAATATTACTGAATTGTCTTTTATCTTAGCAATATAGAGGACAAATGTTTGAATAAACTTAATTGCTATTCATTGTAATCTAATCTATAAGGGTTTCTGAATGACTAGTAAAATCTGGTATATTGATCAACTATTTTAAAAAAAAACCTTACCTTAGGTCCATCATGAATCATTTTTAAAAGTTCTATGAGCTCTTCTTTGCTTAGTAAACTGTTAGAATTAGTAATAGTCTCGGAACCTTTCACTTCCAGTGTACTAGTTTTTCCTGTAATATCATTTATCTTATCAAAAATTTTGTTAAGAAGTTGGGCATTTCCTTCCACAGCAGAACTCAAATTGTCAATTTCTTGTTTCACAAGATCTATATCTACATTATTACATTCAGTGGCAATTTCTTCATTGTCACTTTCTTTGTCTGATATTTCTGGATCAGGTGTTTCTTCTTCCTCCTTAATTGGACTTTCAGATGCCAACTGTGCAGAAAAGAAAGCAACCCGAATATCAACAGAAGAAAAATATTCTGCCCAGCACTGACGTTGCCGTTCTGTCAAAAAATCCGCTTTGTTCACAAGTATCAAGTTGATTTTATTCTCTGAAACTTCTTTGACATATTTTTCTAGGTCCTCGCAACGAAAGAGTAATGGATTTCTTGCATCAACAATTTGTACAACAACATCACTGCGTTCCACAACCCGCCAAAGTTGCCTCCAAAATTCCAGGTTTTTTTCATATGGAGTTAAAAGTATCCCTTGTTCCTCTTGAAGTTTAGCCAAAGAGCGACGCCATTCAAGAAAATGTTCTTTTTCGTTTCTGTCAAGCTCCTCTGGAGTTGTTTTGGACGTCCATATTGGCCTGAAATATACAAAGTTAGGATCATTGGGTACTGGATGCTTGGAAGTTTATATTTACGTTACCTCCTGGGAATTTTTAATGCTCTTTTATGTTTTTTGTGCATATCTTTTGCGTTTCTGAGTTCATCTGCAGATGGTAAGCCTACGTTAGATCTAGGATTGACAAACTTTATATTGAGTTTTTCAGCCTGAAAATCAGTTCCAGCCAACTCTGCAGTGGATAGAAACTCTTGGAAGGAAGATTCTTCTGTCACAGACTGAAGATTCAATCGCCCCCAGTCATATCCATCCTGAATTTCAGTTGTATGAAGCTAAAACCCAAGAACAAAATAGAATTGGGTGGATAAATAATTCTTTGTCTCACCATTGAATTATTTGCAACCATTTTCTTTCCCTTGTTGCTGCCGAATCTGTCTTTAATCAGACTTCGTCCTATGCTACTTCCTTGGTTTTTCTTTCCCATAATGAACTGAATGAGTTTAGTTCAGAAAAAATTAATAAAAGGAACCATTACCAGATACCACACCATCAGCAGTTCTAGAAACTCGTAACCTAACCTAACATCTAACAAAACATCAAAACAATAACCTCAATCCTCACGTCAAATCGTCATAGCCGCTTTCGAATTGCCACAGGGAGTAGCACCGAGTGAATCCGAGTAGCTCCTGAAGTGATCTGTCAGATCACGATAAAACATGTTCCAATAAACCCCATTTATGAAGTCAGGAGTGGTTCAATTCAGGTTCAGGTCAGGGGTTTCAAGCTCCACTGGGTGCTACTACCCCTGGCAACTGGAAAGCAGCTCATGTTTCATTTGGACGTTTGTTGCGTTTACTGCTTTCTTTGTTGACTAGGCTTCTTATTCAAGCTTAATCATTGGCTAGAAAATGACAAATGTCAATTATCCCCTAATAGCAACCAAGACGCTTTCCAATTGTTAGGATCGACACGGAGTTACTCTTTATTCATTACCTACCTATTTATCAAGTCAGGCGGAGTTCTGTTCAGATATAGTTCAGGGGTTCGTTCAGGCGTGCACAACCGTTGAGAATGATTACTTAACCACTGAATAGGTAGGGTTACAGAAGTGACACTGTCGGGCGGTACATCAAATCTTAATGTTACCAAATCGAGTGACCTTTGGGTATTTTATCTGTCACCAGCACATAGCCTTTATCTCCGCTCAGGAATATTTAGCCAGCTCGTTTGGTAGGGCTACAACTTTTACTGATTCAATTTGGTCATCCAAGTTGTTTATTGTACAAACGTTGGTTAACTGACTGAATCACATCGTTCCTAAATACCAAATACTTCAAATAGAAAAGTTGACGCACAAAACACATCACATACATATCTATGTGTTCTGTGGGTTGACTGAAAAACTACTACTGAAATTTTGAACTCTATCTATTCTGTGACTTAACTGTTGAGTCTGCTCAACGTTGACACTTACTCAAACACGAATACTAAAAGGCCTCCACTGTGTTGAAATTTACCCATATTCCTTCGTTTCTCTCTTCGGTCAATTTTTTTTCTTCTATTGTTTGTTAATTTTTTTTGAAACGCATAAAAAATGCACACAAAATCTAAACCAAATAGAAGCAGTGACAACCGAACATTCAGCCCTTTCCGATCCGACGCCTTCCCCCTGTTCCATCGCTCATCACATTCTTGATAAATTATAGCTGCTTTCCAACTGCCAGGGGTAGTAGCCCCCAGTGGAACTTGTTACCCCTGAACTGAACCTGAAGTGAACCGCACCTGACGTTATATATGGGGTTTAATAGGTGAATGATTTATCGTGATGTGGAGCTACTCGGAGCTACTCCCTATTGGAATGCGGCTATTTTTAACCAATTTTGATACTGGGTAGTTGGTGTTATCGCAGAACAATATTATGACGACAATAATTATTTTCAATTTTAAGTTTGTGGCAACCGTGAGCCGTGAGCCATAATTTGACAGATCAGTGGCAGAGGCGATTCTGTTTTTTACTGATTTTATTATTAAACTTAAATATTATTTATATAATTATATGAAGTGATGTTCTATAACAAATAATATTCGTATATGGAATTTACAAATTTCTGTCAGAACTCTCGTTGTATGGATACGATTGATTAATATTTGAGAGTTGTTAACTTTGTATAGTCATGAAAGTAGAAATGGTTGAGTTGATATACCTTCATTACCATTATTAAAGGTGTTTACTGTTTGTATACACAAGTCCTCAACTGTTGACATTATCGTGTGAATTGGAAAAGTTTTGAATTCGGTAGGTATTTTAAATAATTCTTGTGCGTTGACTCTCAGTTTTTATTTTATCTGCATCTGATTGTTAATAAATCTATATTACAAAAATGTAGTCGTATTTATACGAGTGGGTTGACAAAATTTGGTTTGTTGAAGAATTTTTTAGATTGAAAGTGGTTTGAAGCCATTGTGTAAATTCTGTTAGTGTTGCCCAAAGCTAGGAACAGATCAGTGAGAATGCTGGACTTGGTTTCACTTACATATGCCCGGAAAAATAACTCCAGAACACTAGGCAACCACAACATTGAAAAACTCATCAGACAGTTCTTCTGATGTTGAGCGTTTTCAACGTTCTTAGATTCAGCCGAGGTTTGAATGATTTTGGCATACAGAATGACTCCAAAGTATGAAGCAACAAATACAAAAAAGTAGAATAACTTCACTGATGTGTCTATGGAGGGACAGCTGTTTTCAAAGTCCTTTGGGTTTCTTTGGTTGGGTTTGAGGTGATAAACAATATCCATCATCAAGGGACTAAAGTAAGTTGTCTTCTTTGTAAAGTTCTCACGTACCTGGCCTACTATTTCATAAACATTTCTTATGATCTGGTCTACTTCTGTCGAGTTTACTTCCGAGACATTTACAGGGTTTTCTATTAAGTTTGCCAGGTAAGGATCAGCTTGTGTTGCTGTGAAGTTTATACCATTCAGGAAGCTAATGTCATACCCTAAAGTTTCACTTGGTCCTAGTCTTGTGATGCAGTACAAAATCATTACGCTTATTAGTGGTAATAACCACATCAACAAAATTTGTAGAATAAATCTGTAATTGTATGACTTTGTCACGTCTTCATCATGGGTAGGTTCTTGTTTTGGAGACTGCATTGTTTCAGCTCTACTGCTTGCATGAGATTTTGTGGCTTTTACTTCAAACAGCTTCAAGTTGGGGATATCAATGGAAGTGCTTGGTTCGTTGTTCTCAAATAGAGGGCCCACTGGGGCAGACATTTCATTTTCCTCACTGTTGCTGTCCTGTTCAATTTTAGAATCATCAGTTGTCCAGATGGTTCCAGAGTTTGATTTTTGTTTCATTGCCTCAGCTCCACTTGCTAGATTTTCTTGAACAGCTATGCATTTTCTGCAGTGGAGAGTTTTGTTCAAGAGAGTTATCAAACAGTGTACGAAAGAGTATACAAGCAAAGCGTTTTGTAAGAAGAACTCATAATAACAGTCAGGTGTTTCTTCCTCAAGCTTGATGTCTCTCTTCATTCTCGGATTTGAAGTAGCGTTTGTTGTAGCGAAGAAAGTTTGATTTGAAATAGAAGGGTCCACTACTTTTTCCTTCATCATGTCCCTAATGAACTTCTGGTAACTTTTAAGAAATTGGTCTGCTTTGCTCATCTCCGGCAACAATTGTTGGCTGTTTTCCCCAATGTCAATGGGATAACTGACATCTACAGGAACTCTGGTAACATTTTTTTCCATTTCATCATTTTCGAGCCTGGTTTCATCACTACTATCACTTAATGGATTTGTAACGCTGATTGCTTCGTAGTAGGTCTCATAAGTATCATTTCTTATAACAACATCATCAATGGTATTTGTGAAATTCCCTGCGGGATCCTCAGGTCTTCCATTCCTTGCTAGAATCATCGCCGAGTACAAGTAGAATATACCAATGAACACAGTCACTAAAGATTCTGATAATGACAAGATGGTCTCATTATTTTTGAAATTCCTCAGAATTAGGCGAAGAAAAATCAACGTGTATATTAAACCCACAAAAGCGAGAGCAGTGCCTATTACTGCAAATGATTGAAACATTATTCCACACTGGTGTGGATCAGTACTAACTTTGATTTATCTTCGTTGCTGTGGTATACTTACCCTCATCATTGACGTTCAGAAGTAAATGAGGGCTTAGATAATTATTATAACTGTATTACTTATCAGGGCAGGTACTGCTATTGGCATTATGTTCATGTAATTGATACAGGTCATTTGCTGCACAGTGTGTTTTGGTGTTAGTGTTAGTTGAATAATTATTTTATTAAATGAAATAAGAAACGAATTTGAAAAAACTACATATTCATAAGGAATTGTGAAGTGAAATTTATTAATATTATAATATAGATAAACCCTTGAAACAGACTTATTTCATAATTTAAGAAGCAATTATCGAAAATTTCATTTAGTTCATCTTTGATTTTTAGATAATACTGGAAAGTTTTAATCTTATTCTTGCATGTAATTTGTTTCATATTTTGTTTTCAGATTGATGCCTTTTATTTTGTTGGCTAGTTTTAATTTGTCAATAAATTATAAACCTTATCCATATTGCAATACCCTGTAAGCATATTATATTATTATCAGTATTTTTCAGATATGCCGATCAGGAGACATACCGACCCTATAAATGTGAAGCGCATTTGGAATGCCATAAGGGCAGCCAACCATTCTCGAGTAGCAGCAGATGCTGCAAAAATCACAAAATTGCTTCAAAATGTAGATGACTATACAGCAGCTCAAGTCGAACTTTATATAAAGCAGGCTGTGAAAGACAAATTGATAATGTGAGTTACTTATACAAAGATGATACGTCAATTTTGGCATTTTTTCCATTGCTGGAAATGTATTAATAATAATAATAATAATACTCCCTCATAAACACTCGTTGAGTGTACCCAAAGGCATAGCCTGTGCGGGTAGAGGACGGCTATTATTATTATTTTGCCGTGGCGCTCCGGGGCGACTTACTGATGTTTTAGGTGATGTATTCACTTTTCAGCTGTAGGAAAACCCGGAAAACCTACAGCACCACCTCGTGTGGTCGGTGTGCACTCCAAGCTAGCACCAGCCGAGATTGGCATCTAGATAACTCACAATACACTTGCTTTTCAACAAGGCATGCGGTCACCTATCGATCCGAGAAAAAATCTCTTGTACCTACGTCGGGCTCGAACCGACTATCGCTATGCTGGAGTTTTGAACGGCCTGTGCCATTAGACCGCTGAGCCACCGGTCACACTATGTGAATTCATTATTGATGTTTTATATTATTATTATATATTTACAACATTTTGCATAGTTGTAGTAGTAGTTTATTATCCCAAGAAACAGTTTTGTTTATGAAAGAGATTCAAAAATAAGATAATTACATGATAAATACCTAATTCCATGCTATTCATGTGCATTGAATTCAAAATAGTTGGACTGAGAGCAAAAGATTAAAGTATAGGATGCAAAAAAATATGAATGAAGTCATTTGAACATATTATTTGACTCTGCTCTTGAGTATTTTCTTTATTTGGGAGTGAATTGTAAATCGCTATACCATGATGATATATTATGGATTTTGATCCAAAGATACTTCCGAAACTGTTCAGGCTTGAAAACTTTTCTTGTAATTACGTATGTTATTTATTTATCTTCAAGTCACAGGCTATAAGACTGAAGTGCCTGTTAGTTCAACATCACCCAAATGAAATAAAGATGCAATTTTCTCCCTCCCAATTTGTACCACTCTTTTATCACTAGCGTTAAAATAATATCACTATTTAACAATAAGTGATACCAAAACTGGGCTGGGACTCCGATGATTAGAAATGTTTCATAGCATCGAAATGTGTCGAGAATGTGACGTCATATTCGAACGTTAGAAATGGGAAGCATAGTATCGATATTTCGAATATGACGCACATTTCGATTCTATAAAACATTTCTAATCATCGGAGTCCGGGGGCAGTCATTTTTTTAAGTGATGTTTACTTTTACATACTGTTCATTTTTAACACTTCCATTAATTACACCCATTGAATATTGGCAGGTTTTATTCACTGGTGAACGAATATAATTTTTTTATCAGTTTGCTGCTGAGTGATTTACTATTTATCACTAGTGATTAGATGACTAGCAATGAAATAACTCGCAATTTTCCAGTATGTGATGATAAAATGAATTCAGCAATGTTTTTTCCAACTCCCATTAATAGTAAAGTTCTGATAAAATATCACCATTTTTGGTAAAATTCCGTTATCTAATAGCCACGAGCTATCATAATTTTTTTAAATACTTACGTAGTTTGGCCTCCTGAACAAAAAATCCAAATGAAATTTTTGGCGGTCTCGACTAATTTCGGACATATGGGCCTATTTTTGAGTGATGAATGGCATTTTTAGGACACATTTCTACCGCGGAAAAACACTCAAAATTCTTCCTTCTTTGAACTAACACAATGTACACACCCTAATTCACCCGTTTTACACAAGTTTATCCAAAAATTCAACCTTCTTTTAAAAACATCAAAACAGTACATGCATGTAAAATGTTTAGTGAATTTATTTATGTCAAGTTGGTAACTTTGAACTTTGCATATTTGCACAGCCAACTTTCCCATGCATTTAATTTCAACATGAAAATAAAAATATTCACTCACGTTTTTTCCAGAAAACAACTTGACATGAATAAAATTCACCAACCATTTTGCCTAGATTTGAAGGTTATGTGATCATAAAAGAAGGATGAGTTTTTTTCCTAAAAAGTAGCGTTTTCAAAAAGAAAGAGTGTGAAACAGGTCAATTGGGGTGTGTACATTGTGTTAGTTTAAAGAAGGAAGAATTTTTAGTGTTTTTCCGCGGTAGAAATGTGTCCTAAAAAATGCCATTCATCACTCAAAAATAGGCCCATATCTCCGAAATTAGTTGAGACCGCCAAAAATTTCATTTGGATATTTTGACAAGGAGGCGAAACTACGTAAGTTCCAAAAAAAAACTATGTTGATAGCTCGTGGCTATTAGTTAACGGAATTTTACCCCATTTTTTAAATAAATGAAATAAGTAGTTATGAAAAAATAAGTGATTTTCGATATTGAAATGGTACCATTTCACAACTGAAATTGAAACAACTTTTTCCATAACCGAATTTGAAACAATTTTGACATATATTATCAATCAATTTTGTCAAAGCTGTTACTTGTTGTTTTAATTGTATTGAAGTTACCTTTAACATATCATATGACTGTATATTTTTGTGAGTTCTGTCAAAACAATCTGTCAAAACATGTCTTCTTTCAGTCCTAATAAGAAAAATGATACTGGACATCAGACTTATAAAGTTTCCACCCAAGAATCGGTAAGTTATTTTCACTGTATCTTATCTTAGAACTGTCAATTTGATTAGAATGGAAATACCTATTCCAATTACAAAACTCTTTGGAGTAACTTGGGAAGCAGAAGGCCAAAAGATGAGCTGGAAATCTTGGATAATAAAGAGCAGACTTTAGGATTATTTTTTTATATGAACAAAACATTTGAGCTCATTGGCCTTAATATGCTATTGCACAAATTGCATTTTCATGGTATACAAGGCGCTGCATTGAATTGGGTTAGATCTTACCTGGCTGATTGAAGTCAGCTAGTCTGTGTGAATTAAATAAAGTCTGAAAAAAAAAAGGGGATCAATAAGGGTACCTCAAGGCTCTTTTTTGGGGCCCCTTTTATTTCTACTATTTATAAATGATCTTCCGAAATTTTGTACAAAAGATTCCGTTCGATATTTTGTGCTGATGACACTAGTATATTGTGCACTGTGTCTGAAGCAATAAACAGAGCTCAAGAAACTGCAGCTCAAATCTCTGAGTAGTTCTGGTAGAAAACTTTGCCAAGAATTAAATAGATATCATTCAACGGTCGTAGGGGTCAGTAGTTGTTTTCTGTTGAATACTTGCCGACGACCATATCTATTCTATAGGATTTTTTTCGGAAGATTTAGATTGTGTAATCCACCATTTTTCATGAATAAATTAATGGCCTTCCGTCAAGGGGTGTCGCCCCTCTTCATAATAGATTATACCTGCCTATATCAAATTGTGAATCTACTCTGATTATTTACTTTTACAGAGTCAGTCAATGTATGGACCAATTAGTTTCAGTTAATATTAAAGTTATTGAAAAAAAGATCTTATTAAAGTTAAACGGTATTTCACTCTGCATCTTTTTGTGAAATTAAATATTTTTTTGATGTGCTATTGGAGGAGTGACATCGGAAATTTTTTCTCATTTCAGTAGTACAAATATTATTTTAATTCTCTGGATAGATACAGTGTGTTTTATTTTTGTGTTCACCTCTGTAAAAATTCACTCACCTATTGCTTGATTTGTTCAAAAATTCATTCAGTTGGGGAATGTAGCCAGAAGAATATTCTAACTTACACGGATTGCTATTTTGATTGTATTTTTAAATCTCATTATGTTTTTTGCGAGCTAGGGAAGGCGGTGCCCTTACCTTATAACGTGTGATGCCATGCACAGACGATAATTCAAATTATTTAAGATCTTACAAGTACGATAGAATATTATAAGTAGTTTAGTAATCTTTGAACCAAGATGCGTCGTTTTGAGCTGTTTTTTGGCGTGCCACTTTTTAAAAATTATTTGGTCCGTTTTAAATACTTTGCGTTTTAGCGTTGAAACATTGACGTCATAGACTGAATGTTTTTAAACCTAATGCAATATTCTGACACATAGACATATCTATGACGTAAATTGAAAAAGTTTTTAAAACAAAAAATAGCTTTGGTGTTTGTATGTATTACCGTTTCTGATATCTCCATTGTGGAAATCCTTATCTTTTACTCACTGTATATAACCACTGAAAGAAATTCTCTGGAATTTATCTTGCCTTTAAGCAATTAGTTGGGTGCAACGGTAAACGGAAAAAAAATCCCGGAAAAAATACCCCCGAAAAAAAAAACGGAGAAAACCTCCCGGAAAACCCCCCCCCCGGAAAAAACCCCAGGAAAAAATACCCCTATATACGATTACAATGGCCAGTGCACAAAAAGTAATGAAATTTCAACTTTGTGTCATGTTAAAGAAACTAGACCGTATTTGATTCATTTTACAATACATAGGGGTGAACAACAGATTTTCCAGCCTTGCAAAAAGGCGAATCTGTCACCAGATTAGTTCGTTCAGGAACAATCGAGCCATAAAAATATAAAGAATCGTCTTTTTTGGTCGTCGTAGATGAACAGGATAGGTTAAAACTTTTATTGGTATTGTAAAATGAATCAAATATAGCCTATTCTCTTTAACATAACACACAGTTGAAATTTCATTACTTTTTGTGTACTGGCCATTGTTATCGCATGTAGGGGTATTTTTCCGTTTTTTTTTTCCAGCGGTATTTTTTCCGGGTTATTTTTTCCGTTTTTTTTTTCCTAGATTCAGGTGCAACTTATTTGGAAATCAATAGACTTTTTGATTCTTCCTGTAGTTAGAACTGGACGGAAAAGACTGGTACTGCTTCGAATGCCACTTAGCAGGAGACGTAACCCCTTGTACGAACTGTTACCGGGTGTTTCACCAAGACTGCATAGGAGGAGCAAGAAAAAAGTTTGAGACTCAGAGGAAAACAAACAATGTTTCCCCCTTTAATGTTCCAAAGCCTGTGATTGAGAAAACCACCGACACAGTAACTATCATTTGTGACGATGATGAGCCCCCTGCCGACACAGATGATATGGATGATGTAGCTTTTAGCTCTTTGGCTAGAAGCGAACACATAGACAGGAGCAGTGTCACTTTCGATGAGGAGTTGTGTGCTATTTGTAATATTCATCGTATCGACTACAGCTGCGAGATTAACCCGTCTGAAATAAATTACTTGTTGAAGTTTGTTTTGCATCGGATCAGAGCTTGGGTAAGTCGAATTCAACTTATGTATCAAACCAGTCTGACTAAAATCATATCGTCAGAACCAAGGCAACACAGTATGTCTCGTTCGAATTACTTTTTGAGAAACTAAAGATGATTTATTTGTTGTTTTATGATTACACAAGATTTACACAAATCATTGTGAATTTAGTCATACATACATTAACAGGTAAGTACATAAAATACGCGAAGTCATAACATTAAACGCTGAATGTTTTATAATGTATATTACCGGTAAAATAAGGTGATGTTAAATTTCAAATTATAATTAACAAAAAATGGTAATCAATGTGGTTGGTATCACGGCCTAGGAATTCTTCATGACAATAAAAAACTATTTTAAGAGGGCCCTTTTATTGCTTAAAATATGACTTACTCTATGTAGCTGGAATTAGACGTTTTTAGTATCTTGTTCATGAATACAGACTTTTCTAAATAAGTGATACATGAATTTATATAAAATTATAGTTCTTGGTGTTTTTTTATCACTTGATTGATTCCAAGAAATATTTCTGTTTATAGAGATAATTACATAAATTAATTAATGGCAATTCTATAAACTCTGTTTCCTAGTTTTCCATTCGGCTTCTTTTCAACAAGACATCTAGGAAAGCAATCTAGTTGTTCTTTTCTGTTTCCATTGTGAACTGGATCTTCGAATTTATGGAGTTGAGGTGGATGTGAAAATTCAATAGTTCTTGTTCTACATACCTCCATATTATGAAAGCAAACCCGAAAACCACCGAAAGTTCAGAGATTACCGGGCGTAAACGTTTACCTTCTCAGAACAAATGAACTATTATTATTACCTCTTGAAAACCGTGATAGGATATAAATACCTAGGTCTAATGGGTAATGTTGCTACTGCTTACCTTATAAAATTTAGTAACTACTTTACAGTAGGATTTCGATACTGATTTTCAATTCTCACTTTTCTTTAACCTGTCTGAAAACCGCATGTTTCTGAAGACCAATGAGTTGATTAAGAAGTGGTTACTGGGTTTGCAACTTTATTATAATAATTATTTCAGCTACCAAACACCATCACCCACACCATGGCGGCAGAAGAAAGACCAGAGTGGTTGACCGATACTGAACTGACATGGAGAGCAAACCAGTTGTTTTTCGAACACAGAGATATGTCTGTAATCGAGGTCAAGTTGAACACGGAGACTTACACTATGTTCTCAGAGTTTCTGGCCGACGTTTATACTGTACAGCATAATGTAGCTATATTTCATGGAAGTAAGTCATGGCAATATTAATTTATTTATCGATCAAATGGCTTGGAGAAGTCTATATATGGAAGACTAGATTTATTTTTTTGAATTTTTTGATATCTTAAGAGTGGTTCCACTGAAATCAATATTTTTTTACTCAAGATATCCCTTAACTGTTCAATATGCTACATGTTGGTTTAATTTTATGTTTATATCTGTAATAATTCCTAAGTATTTAGTGATTTCAACTTCTTTTATGTCTCTAATGCCCTCAATATCAATGCGCTTAAATTGGGTCTGTTTATATATGTGATGGCAAATGCTATATAATTGGTCTTATCTGTATTTAGAGACAGCTGATATCCACCTTTATGACATTCATACCTTCTTGAACTCTTTCTTTAGTAGTTTCCCAATCATATCCTCCAAATATGGCAACAGTGTCATCAGAGTATGATATTATTTTGCTATCTATGTCAAGAGAGAAATTATATAAATGGTGAAAAGCACAGGCCCTATAACCGTTCTCTGAGGCACCCACTCTCACCAGTTGCGGTTCACTTGGACTTTTATTGACTTTTACATTGAATACAAACTTCTCTGTAATTTGCAAGGTTTCCTTTGTTACCTATTTGAATATACGGGGGTAGAAACACATTTTTATCAATACTGGTGGTATGCCATCAGGAACTTTAGAATACTTGAGTTTCCAGTTATATCTGAGCAGTTATATCTACATCTTGTGATATACATGTTGAAGACAGTACTCGACAAGTGTAAAGTACCAATTTTTGCAGTTGAATCGCAAGAATATGGTGCTGCCGAGCTGATGACCCGCGATACTCTTCACGACATCATGGAAATGAAGAACTGCATCGACTGTTACAAACACAGTAACGAAAAAATCAACAGCAAGTGGTTTTGCTTGCCGTGTCGACAACCGCACACTTTGGTTTGGGCGAAGCAGAAGGGATATCCCTATTGGCCAGCAAAGGTGAGATTGATCAGTTGTGCTCAGTATAATAATGTTTATTAACTGTATATACGCTTCTTTTAGGTGATGAATGAGACTGATACACATTTTGATGTAAGGTTTTTCGGAGGCAAATACGAGCGTTCGGTGTTGATGAAGAATTTTGTGAAGCCTATAACATTGTCTAAGGAGAGTTTACAGGTACGTCTGTGAAAGTTACTTCCGCACGCGTGTGGATATGCTGTAAAATTTGTAATTTCTAAGCACAAAAATAATCTATTTGAAAAGTCAATTTTTTTTTATCTTTACATCAAAAAAATTAACATGAGAATCGACCCCACCTACTATACCAACTGAGCTTATTGGTCATATGTAATTCTTTCAGACAAATATCTTATGATAGAATTTTTTGTATTTCTAATATTATTATTATTTTTGATTTTGATCTCGTAGGTATATTATGTCAAAGAAAATGTTTTGCATTTCAAAATAATTATTCAAAATAGAGTTGATTGAAATTGTTTTCTGTCCCGAAACTATGGTGCCAAATTGAAACCGAAGATTCCCCTCGAAAAATAAATAGGACTTTCCCAATATTTCTTTTCTCAAATGTCGTTGTTGAATATGAAAATTTAAAAGTAATTTTTATTCATAACTTCCACAGTTCTGAAAATGTTCAAAGAAAATTAAAAGAATATTTGTGTTCAATAGGTGCTTCATTTCGAAAAAGAAACCACATTTTCAGTTGTTACCAGTGGCGTACAAGAAGGGCATCATGGTCCCTTTTCTCCCCTATTTTTTACGCCACTGGTGAATTCAGAAAAATTAATACTTTTTTGCATTCCTCTTTCAATTTTGAGTAAAAAATGTATACCTGTTTGACTTCAGAAAAATCAACCGTTTTCAAGATAATTGCGCTTTTATGAATACAAAAATAACTAGTAATGAAAATAATGTTAGGCTGAAGTGAATTTTACAATCCTAATTACTGGTTAAACTTACAGCTGGATATTCTACAAAAAAATCAATGACATTTCCACATGCATTTTTTCTTGGTACAGGGTATTGAACCTGGAAAATAAAAAGGCATTTTTCTTGTCACTTTACATAGTTACAAAAAAAACAATTGAATTTGAAGGTATTCCTTTCTTCAATGGATGCTCTAAAAGCGCAATTGTCTTGAAAACGGTTAGTTTTTCCGGATTCAAACAAGTATACATTTTTTACTGAAAATTAAATTGGGAATGCGAAAAATGTATAATATTTCTGATGTTACCAGTGGCGTAAAAAATAGGGGAGAAAAGGGACCATGATGCCCTTCTTGTACGCCACTGGTAACAACTGAAAATGTGTTTTCTTTTCGAAATAAAGCACCTACTGAACACAAACATTATTTTGAATTTTATTGAAAAATTTTGGACACTGGAAGTTATGAATAAAAATCACTTCTGTTTCACCCTGTGTCTCTGCAACGAACGACATTTGAGGGAAGAAATATCAGGATAGTCCTATTTATTTTTCAAGAGGAATCTTCTGTTTCAATTTGGCACCATAGTTTCGGGACACCCTGTATATCTATTAACTACGAATATGGGTAACACGCTATAAGACGCCATGTAATAAAATTGAAGCCAAATAAATATCTCTTTCCTTTTCTCGAATGGGCGCTGAGAAACTGCTGCGCATGCCGAATTCTGAAACATGACGAATGTCATAAATTTTTAAGGTTGTGCTTATTTTGACAATTTCAACCGTTCTATATATGCAATGAAGTATTATTTTTCTACAATGTAGATAAAATGAAGTGAGAATTATGCAAGACGGCAATAAAACTTCGTGTCATTTAAAAATCGATTCATTGATTCATTTGTAACTATATATAACATAATGTCTGTTTATTACCTGCTACCAGAGTATCATCAATCAATTTTCTGCCAAATGCGAATAAAAACTGATTAATCATTATAATTGAGGGTATGTGGATTGACTATGTGTCGGACAGTTGTTTGAAAAGGTGAATCTCGTTCCATATCGGCCTCATAACCGCAGAGAAAAATAGTTTGGTGGTAGTGATTAGTGATGTATTTTTGTCTCCTGAACACATACTCGAAGTAACGCGGCGATCTTAAATTCTTTCAGGCATGAATCTAGAAATTTTTAAAACTGGGTAATTTTCTCTGGAATAAAACCCTTATAGTATGAAAATATAAACTTAGTAAACAATTACGGATACCAGAATACGACTTTATGTTGAGATATGCTTCTTCTGAAATCTCCTCATATCTTCGATAATTGTTGGTGCCCAACCATGCACGCTGGAAAGAGATGAAAATACAAAATCGTGTCTGAATAGGAATCTCCTGGCGCAAGCGCATTAATTCAGCAGCGTCCAATTCGAGGTCGATGCTCATTTGTTTCGGCATCACATAGTCATAAAGTTTGTTCGCTGTCTCCAATAACTACAATTTCGTACACTAGTGTAGATCATGTAACACTGATCCCGTTCGGTGATTGCTGGTGTACACTTACACTATGTTCGTTGCTAAAATGTTGTAGCGCAATAATTTCAAATAAGTTACCACCAAATCTAGGTGTTACACTTAATAATTAGGAGGTGTGAAAAGTGTAGTGCAGATTGGATAGTGTGAGGTTAGGTGTGTTGGATGTTTTTTGGAGTAATTCAATGAGAAGTTAGCATCAGTACTAAAATAATTTTGATATTTCAATTTGAACTATTGTGGTGAATCTGATTTTTAGTTTACCATCAAGATCATCTGCTGATAATTCGAAAAAGACTTTTGAATTTGCGCTACCAGAAACTTCCAAAATGCTACCATAAATAATCGAGATGAGAATGCTGACCACATTGATTGATCGTCGTCAGACGAACTCGTAATTGATAATTCGTCGTCCGAATGCGTGAAATTAATTTTCTATGACTTCATCATTACTGTCCATTTTGAAGTTTTATGCAAGACAAATAATAATAATCGTAACCTAACCTAAAATCCTAGCAATGGCGTAATATCAGCAGCGAACACTACTCTCTACTACACTCATCGACGCGGACTGGTGTAATGTGAAAAGATGTATTGTACAATATAAATTTCTTGTAGAAACAAGGAACAAACCTTTTATTAGCCATATTCGTAGTTAATGGATATATGGTGCGAAAGGGATTTTTCACCACAGAGTAACAAAAGACAGAGATGCCATGCCTATACCAAAAATACATGTTTTGGAAACCGGTATCAGACTATCCTTTTCTAACAATTTATAGGCGAGGGGGGAGGCGGGTGGCAAGACGTTATGGAGAGTTTGTTTACATTGGGAGTGAGTTGGACCAGAAAGCATCAGTGGTGGCTGGTTTAGTTAATAATCGGAGGGATATTATAAGTTTTTATAAATCAGTTTAATTGAAAATGTAGCATTCTGTTCAAATAGTTCTTACAGGAAATCTAATTTATTCTCAATCATTATAGAAAAGGTGCCCATTTTTCTACCAGATAAGGAATTTTGTGCTTTACAGACAGATTCGAAAAGAAAGCTATACAAAAATCCTAGTGACGACTATGGTTGAAGGTCCGTGCTTGTAAACAAACAAAACTATGTTGCCTTCAAAACAAGGATGGAAAAGGCCTCTCTATGTCTACTATGAGTTTTTCACACTCGTGGGATTGTCGCGCATGCGCCCCGTGCTATAAGGTTTTCCACTCGTGGGAAAAATGCCACTTTTCGCAGTCGTGATGTAATATGCTATTGTCTTCGGATCAAGTAACACAACCTAGATGAATAATATCCGAATATTACTAAAGGTAACGTCTTTTCATAATATCACTCAAGTCATGACATTGTTGCCATGTCGCAATTTAATTAACGATACAATAAGCATATCAGCTAGATTTTGATTTCTGTCAGGTAACAAAAGCCGAAAAATACTGTCTTGGATGAAATATACAACAATAAGAATGCAATTGAAACGTTCATTGCAGCTTGTTGGGAGCATTTGAAAACGATAGTATTTCCATCGCCGAACGGAGATTCTTCGTTATCGATGTAGTCTGGTTGGTACGGCAACGCTGCATTTGATATTTGACAGTACAACAACGAAGCATTTGTGTTTGGTTTGGTCTTTGGCGTATTGGAGTGTTTTGTGGTGAATAAAGGGCAAATTCTGAGTTAGTTTGTGTTTGACTATCGTTATTTTTTATTGATGAACAATGGTGAAGCATTGTGAAATGTGTAAAAGACCATTTGAAGCTGGAAATTAAAATATATCATTTCATAGGTAAGCTACCAGTATCGTAACTATCTAAAAAGGAAAACAACATTGAAGAAGAGTAAAATTGATGGATTGTGAGAAAACCTGTCAATTTGAGCAACGGCTGTTCTCCGAATCATGTGGAGATTATTTTATCATAATTTTAGTTTTCATTTTATATTGGGTTTTCATTATTTATACACACAACACTGCCGGCGAGAGAAAAGGCTAGTGTTATCTTCATCTATAATAATAATAGGCCTCTCTTTTAGAAGTTCTCCCTTACAAATAAAGTTCAACGCGTGAGCGGCGAGTTGCTAATCTAGGTTGTGTTACTTGATCAGAGAATGTCTTTGATCACCACACCATCTGGCCAGGACAAGGTTTTATAGAAGTATTTATTATATCTAAAATTTCTCGTTCATCAGTGGGAAACAGAAGTATTGATCAATTGAAAAATCTTCTCTTAGAATATAAATATATAATGTTACAATTTCTCTACCTTTATTTTCACCAATAGTTGAAAAGTGGTTATTCATCACTCAGCTATTTCCAATTCATTGAATTTGTTATTTCCAAATTGATTCTGAACAATTATTCACAGTTAAACAAATACTTTCTTTGACAACTAGATACGACCATCTGCTGCTTTCAATAAAGCATACGAAGAGCTGCAATATTACCAGCAATTGCTCGCTGATCCATTGGAGTTGGAGAAGTTGAAGGCTGCGTCCAAGCAAAAACGCAAGACTCCCACAAAACCGAAAGGTTCCCCACTTAATACTTCCAGCAAGAAAAGCACCCCCAAAAATCCAAAGACTCCAAAATCCAAGGTAACACTCTTTCTTTAGTACTGGAGTTTGTTCATAAAAAACAAACAGTGCTCAAAATTTGGAATTTAGTTCAATATGGTTTTGTTATTAGGGTAAGGGCAAAGCTACGCCTTCCAAGTCATCGAAAAAAAGCGTACAAGAAGGAGATGATCCTGCGTCTAAAAGTCCTGCAACCCCATCTTTGAAGCGAAAATCTGTCAATTGCATTGGTGAGTAGGGATAGCAATTTATAGTACGTGAGCCCTCGTACAAAATCGGGAGTGAGTTTTAACCTTGTATACTGCTTAAGTGTGACGAGTCTGACAAGATGTCGCAGAGAGAAAACCTTGAAAGTGGTGAGTTTTCCTTTGTCGCTAAATCGACATCTTTGGAGCGTCGGACTGCTGAAGATCCTTATTAATTTTGTCGGACAATGGTGCCATTCAGAATCTCATTAAATTATTGTATTCTCTTAGAAAAATCAGACAAAAATGTTAGGTACTTCTAGGTTGTCTCCCACTCTAAACGTGTTGATATCACTACTTAGGTTGGCGACAGGCAGCAATCTGATTTTTCTAGGAAAATACAAAAATTTAATGAGATTTTCAATGGCACCATCGTCCGACAAAAATTAATAAGGATCTTCAGCAGTCCGACGCTCCATAGATGTCGATTTGACGACAAAGGAAAACTTAGCACTTTGAAGGTTTCCTCTCTGCGACATCTTGTCAGATTTGGCACACTTAAACAGTATACAAAGTTACAATTTGCTGATTTCAGATTTTGTATCAACCAGTTGCCTTTCCTTTGCAGTAAAAAATATTCTGATTGATTATCGGTCCATTTCAGAATTGGAAGAGAACCCAGAGAAGAAGAGAAAATCAATAGAGCCTGAATCAGAAAATTCGACCATATCTGGAAATGTCATAGACATATCTGACGGAGAAGAAGAAGAATGTCACGAATATTCCTTCAGAGAGAACAACGCCGCAGAATCTTTCAAGTAAGTACTTTGTGGGAATTATAGAAACGGTATTGAACACTGTGAACTTTTCTTCAGCGTTGATGATTCCTATGAGCAAGTAACAAGTTCCACTGAAAATTTTGGGAAGCTTCTATCGCCAAGAAGCGAGTCTGGCATGCAGCCACTAGATCAGCCCTATAGTGACTCGGTTGAAAAGGTACTACAAATCTGTTAGAATTTACACTTTATTTTAATTTTGTCAACTTCTCACTTGAAGTGGTAGGTTGCTTTTTATTTCACTCAATAAGGATAATTGTGTTTTAGATGAGGCGAAAGCTTGAATGCCTCCCCAATAAGAAGGATATCATCAAGTGTGCCATGGATTGCATGCAAATAGAGATTGACAGGATAACCAATGACCATAACGAACACTTGAAGAGGCTGTTCGAGTCTCACAATCAACAAATATCAGAGACAAAAAAGAAACAGTGGGTGAGTACTTTTTCATTGATATCATTCAAACCAAGTAAAAATCAATTACCTTGCTATGATCATTAAGTTTTTAATACCGCAATAAACAGAGATCAAGCCTATAAAAAATTTTGAAGAGTACAATTGTAATGATCCACAACTTAACTGTGCTATATACAAAAATTTCAAAAATAAACCGGTTAGCTTGCTGAAATAAAAAAAAGTGAATGCTATAAAAGGAAAATTGATGAATGTTCACTTTGATCAAATAGTCCTACTTCTAATGAAATTGTATCAGATATGCATGGAGTAATTTTGAACAAGGATAAAGCGGAACTATTTAATAATTTTTTCATAAGTGTACATAGATATAAAAGAGTCATCTTGGTCAATACGATCGAATGTGAAATATCTGAATACAATCTGCTTACCTCGTCAGGAATTCAAATCAATTGTGTGCAGATTTCAAGAGCATTATCCCAAAAATCGCAAGATCAGTATGATAGTCACTGTGACTAAGATCAGCAATACAAATGATGCTCTCAACTTTCGTCTACATTTTGGATTATTCCTTGTTATTTGTTCACCATCCGTTCTAGGATATTCATATCTCATAACTACCGTTTTTTTTTTAATTTCAACGCCCTGTATCTTAGAAACGAAGCAACTCCGGACATATGTTTATAAAAACTTATCTTCTTAAAATGACCTAACGAATCACCCCTTGTAGTTAAGAACTGCAGTTAGGAAACATCCTGTACAACTATTAACACTCGGATCAAAGCTATTAATTAGTTTTGCAACTTTATGCACACATCTGTGGGAGTTTCCTTTAATGTTGATATAATTTGTTTGTTTTGTATAATGAATAATAATAAATGTTGTTTATTGAACCAGAATTACATTCAATTCAAAAGGCTATCACCCGAGGTCCTTCTGTTCAATATTTTATATTTGGACATCAAAAAATATTTTCTAGGAATGTGAAATTCTAACTGACTCATGAATATTTCTGTCTTGAAGTATGGTATATCCAACTTCAGTTGAATATGACTTCATAATTCCCTATATAGTATAGTAGACCAGATTGAGTATATTCGTCGCCTAGAAATCAATCAGTAATGCGCTGACCGCCTGTTGCCTGTTGTTCGGCAGTCTGACCTCATTTATGAAAAGAAGAACAGTACCGTGTATAATATTTGTTACACTACTTGTTGGAATTTTGTAAACCTTTTTTTGTGAAATCTGTTTGGTGTTTTTTTAAATATTTGTCTATTTAAAATTTGAATCGTGGTAGACGATACTTGATGAACATCCATTTTAACGTTTATACAAAACTGTTATGTTGATTTTCACACTTTTAGTATACAAAACCGAGAAATATGTTTTGCTAATACGATATGGCTTCTTCAAGCAGAGGTATAGTGAGTTACTATTATAATATCCTTCTTTTATATTCAAAAAAAGATAATTAAATTGGAAATTCGCAGAAAATCATACTTTTGAATACTATATGTGGAAGAAAAAGGGTTGAAATTGGACCTGCTTGAATGTTTGGAAATTAATTAAGAGAAGAATTTTCATAATGATAAAACAGAACTCAATATTTCCCCTCTACTTAATTTGTTTTGCTGTTACACTAGGTAAATGTAATTAATTATTGATAAACAATATTTGTTATCTACATTAATTAATGTAATAGTAACTCAGTATACTTCTGCTTGAAGATTCCATTGTACTGGCATAACATACGCGCGGTTTTTAAAACTGAAAGTGTGAAAATCAACATTAAAGTTTTAGTATAAACGTTCGTATATTTAGTGTTGCAACATGGCATGTTGGAGGCCATCCGAAGAATTTGGGGAAAAAAACTCACAACCGGACGAACCATGGGAATTTAAAAACAAATATTTTCATGTTCAGATCAACTATTCACAGAGTGGTTAAACAAGGGGATGTTGTAGATCTTTCTCGTAAAAGAATACGAAAAAATCAGAAATTAAACAAAGTTGATGAGGCTAGAAAAGATTTCCTTCAAAGGCAACTTTATGATTTCTATAAACAAAACGAAGTACCTACTTTGGAATCAATCAAAAACAAATTATCTGATTATCCTGAATATTCACACTACGCCAAATTCTTTTAGACTGTGGTTTCAAACACAAAAAACTAAATCAGCGAATGGAAATAATGGTATCATCCCTGCTCGTTCTGCAAAGGCAACATTACTTGCAACAAATAAAAGAAGATCGGGAATCGAAGAGACATGTATATCTCGACGAGACTTGGTTCGATAGTCATTATGTGATTCGGTATGGATGGGTAGATAACTCCCAAAGCTGTTAAGAAAACGTATAACTAGTATAATCGCGGGTAGTGAAGATGGTTTTGTACCGAACGCGTTACTGTTGTCAGCAAAACAAATAAAAAAATGTTCAGCAGATTATTATGAGAATATGACTGCTACTTTTAACGTGCTAGGAATCGCACGTTAAAAGGTAAGACCTCGTTAATCTTTAGCTCGCACAAGTTTCGACTTCTGAGGGCTGTCGTTCGTAAGGGGATGACAGCTGGTTGACGGAAAAACAATTTCAATTTTTTTTTTTAAATGGTTCATTGAACAATTATTACCTAATATACCACCAAATTTTGTTATTTTAATGGATAATGCGTCATACCATTTGCGTCCAAGATAAAATACCGACGAAAGCAACAAAAAAGGAGACTTTTTGGAATTTATGGCTTATAAAAAAATTGAATATTCCCCAAAAAGCCACGAAGGAGGTATTACTACATATAATAGAATCTTAAGTGAGGAATTATAAAGATTATAAAGAACGTGAATAGTCCCTTTTGCCATCCATTCAACCAGTTATCATTTACCTGGGGGATTCGTCTGATTCGGAGGATTATGATGATTGAGTCTTGCCACGACTTGGATGTGTATAAGATAGCCGTATCATCAAATAAATTAACAATGTTTCTCCGAATGTTTTCTTGTATTTTTTTTACGACTCGTTTTCATTGTGTCATATAACTTGTCAATAAGTTACAAGCAACGTCCCGTACCCATACACAAGCAGTCCTTGAATTCTATTCATTATAAAATCAAGACACATTAGATTCGCAAATTTCTTCGTTTTCGCTTTTAGCTGATCTATAACGGAATATTTATACAGCAATATGCAAAGTTATACCCAAGTAAGAGAAAATATCTCCGCCTATGGTCGGTAAGTACGTTCAAAAAGGTGAAATCGCAAGAATTCCTATCCACAACACTTCCCCATAGGCAATCCGCATGGACCAATCAAAACTCTATTTTAGTTGCGCCTGCGTATTGAGGATCAACTTGGATATCAAGGTCCAGTTTTAGATCATGTTCCTTTCTTTTATGGCTTAAAAATGAGAAAAGAAGGGAACATGATCTAACCTAACCAAACTAACCTTGCTATCCAAGTTGAAAACTTGGGTATATAATATCGCCTTAGCATTGATTCAAATATACCTCCTTGGCCAGGATAATTCTGATTGGTTCATGCGGATTGCCTATTGGGAAGTGTTGTGGACAGGAATTCTTGCGGTGAAATCACTGAGTGGTGATTTATATGCAACAGGCGGTCAGCGCATTACTTATTGGTTTCCAGGCGGCGAACGGTTACACCAGTCAGTCAGTAATGTCAGTACAGAACTCTTGTCTATGGGTTACACGTATAATATACTCAGTCAGGTCTACTGTTTTCTTTATGTAGGGAATTTTGAAGTCATATTCAACTGAGTTTAGATATACTATACCAACTATGATGGTTTCATGTGGATTCAAAATTCGTCTAAAAATGATATTTTTACCACGTTTTTTCTTCAAAGTCTGTCTATTTGCTTAGATGACTGTTGCATTGAAGTACAATAATTGTAGACTCCTTGTCAATTGAATTTACAAATTCCAAATCTAAAGGCAAACTCATCATATTAAATGAATAATTTTTACTGACTCAAAGTGATAATTGTCGATTGACATTCTCAATCACCTGTTTTTCATTTGCGTATGTGTTCTTTGCAGTGCTACAACTGTGAGCAGGACGCCATCTACCACTGCTGTTGGAACACGGCCTATTGTTCGCAGACGTGCCAGCAGCAGCATTGGCAGGCAGAGCACAAGAAGGTGTGTAGACGTAAGCGCTAGATGTCGTCGAAGATTGGGCAGCACAAATTATATTTTGTAATATAAGTTCTACCAATAGATAGAGGTCGTTAATTATATTCCCAGGAAATAGTGGGAGAATGTCAACAGGTTGTTTCAGGATGGATCATAGTGGGATTGCTAGGGTATAAAGATATGCAGAATTGAAATCACATTTATCCAAGTGTTTCATTGAATTTGTAAGAAAAGGAAGTTTCTTTCATTCAAAAACATAATAGCCAAAAACAAACTGATGGCCATTTGAGTAAAATTTATTTATTTTCACTCAATGAACAGTGTAACAATTAACTAATTGTTCAGTTTATAGATAGATTGAGTTTATTTGTCTGTCAATCAACATTTATTTAAATATTATCAACTATGGATTTTTGTTAGATTCTGCATTCTGGCAAGATTTGCATTTTCCTCAAATATGGTGCAAGATTTTAAAACCAAAAAATGGCATTCTCATTCTTATATCTCTATGGGTGTTGAAATTTCAATTTTAATTAAGAACTGATGACGTGACAGAAGGGTAACAAACACCCTTCAAAAATACAGGTATGTCTCTTTTTGGTTTCACCACCCTGTAAGCATTATCCCATTCTTTTCCGAACGCACTGTTGTGTTTATTTTGTAACCTCAATACATTTTTCCACACTTCCATTGTTGCTCGAAGTTTTTGTTGGATTTTTCTAAAATTTACTTTATTTCCTTCCATTATTGACACTTTTTTAGATAAATTATGTGATTATACTTATTTAGGTGAGAAAAAAGGGACCATTGCAGTCTCGATCAGTAAACCACTTACAGAAAGATAGACTTTGATTGTTTTACAATTTTGTTGATATGTATTGGATCCCAGAGAAATAAATTATTTAAAGATATTGTTGTTTTATTCATTACTAAGTAGGCACACTTGAAAAACACATTTTGATTACAAGTAGGTCATTTATTTAATAAATATAATGTGGCCCAAGAGCGGAACCGTGAAAAATTCTACAATAAATTAATATTAATAATCTTACATCAAAATAATGGATTCCTAAATAGTTGATAAACATTCAAATTCACAGGTAAAGACAATAATTCAGACCGATACAAAGTTCACAAGTAGCTCTCAAAGAGCTTTGTTAGATACTACTAGATTGTAAAGGTGAACGTTTTTTCAAAACAGTTTTTTTTTAAATAGTTCAGATCATGGCATAAAACCAGAATTTTACAGTTTTTCCATATATTATAAAAAATAAAATTAAATCAATCGTCTTTAACCTCTACAAATGCCACATTTCTGAAAGCATTGGATATGTCATTGTAGTTTTCTAAAAACTTCAGTTCTTCTGTTGTCAACTGTTCATCCAGCTGTCGTAATGCTGTCAGGATTTCAGCCTGGAAAAAATCACTACTGATGGTGGATATGATAACTGTTTAAAATATGTTTTTCTTCAACATGAATGTTTTTGAGCATTAGGGAGGGTTGAAATGTATTGTAGGTTTGATGAAATGGAGACAAATATTATGTTTCTCATTCCACACCTTTTTCTTTTGTACTTATTCCTTAGACATATATTGCGATAATCAAGTTATCTTTTTCAATATGATTTCTACAGATAATAGAAAGCCTACATAACTGGGTTGTCAAAATGCTCATCAATATACAAAAAAATTCTGGTAAAGGAGAAACATCTTATTTGTTTCAAGTGTGTCTTCACAGGTGCACATCATCCCATTTTTCATGATTCAATGAAAAAATTCACTATAATAAATGAGAATACCATACCTTTTGTCTATCTCTCGATTCCAAGCTTGAAGTATTAAGTCTCAGGTTCTCATCGATAATTGACAACCGTTCTCGAAGTTGTTTGGGATCTTTTTTTCCAAAAAGTCTAATAACTTCAGGTGTTTTGAATGCTTGTGATATGGCAGCTTGCGTAGCCTCAAAATAAAAACAATCATATATATTGATAGTTGAATCATGAGGTTTTAATATATTTACATGTCTACAGAACAAATATTAATTTTTCAGGTACAAAGAGGAACACCCTGAAAGAGTTGATAGTATACAAATAATAGTAAGAAATGGTATGAAATTCCTTCAAAAAGAACTAAGTCTTCAATCTCATAATACCAATTTGAAACTGATCCACTTATGTTTTCAATATCTCCCTTGTAAATCCAAATGGCAATAGTTGGGGAGTATCAAAAAAAATATATCAATATTCATGTGTTATGTACCTACTCTGTCACTTCTGGTAGGTCCATCAGTTTATTTATCAAATTTATATTGAGGAAGAACTACTCACTAGTTGTACAGCTCCTAGTGCACTAACCAAAGAAATATCTCCCTTTACCAATTTGTTCAAGCTGTCATTAAGTTCTTTCAATTGTTCCATGGTTTCATTTTTAGTTTCTTCATACTCATCTTGGTCCAGATCTCTTCTTGAATGAAAATATAAAATAAATAACAATATGTTGTACATATTTTTTTTAAAGTTCTATAAACGTACTTGCAGTTTTCCAGATCTTGTAGTTGTTCCACTAATCTATCTAACTGGTTCTCGAGATTTTGTTTGAGTTTTTCTGTTTCGGCTTTACCGTACGAAGTCATTGTCATTTTACTTAAAAAATTAAATTCCCAACATTCTTCGTTTTTGAGGTTAGTCGTGGAAGGATTGTTTATTTTGACACATTTGACGTTTCAAACCCACACCGTATTCAGTTAAATTCATTTACGACATACGTTACTAGCGTAATTGCTGATGTTGAAGAATGGAATAGTCGATAAAAATAATTTCTGTGATAGTTCCCGAAAAAGTTCAGATGAGATTCTGATTGGTTACATTAGTTTTGCAACATTCCGTTAGGTGTGCTTTTGTGAAAACGTGAAAGCCGCGTGTCATTTTTAATAATTGAGAAGTATTAACTTTGAAAATTTGTGTATTATTCAATGACATTTTATTAATTCAAGTGTAGTATATACTTTGAGGTGCTACTGCATTTCCCTTTCCAGTTAATTGATGAGGAGACACTAAAAAGACGGATAGTGATATGTGTTTTTAGTTAAATACTCCGCCATTTTGGAATTATCTTAACCTTCCATAGAAAAACAGTTTAAAACGATTTGTATTTGTGTCGTTGAAAAAAAATCTGTATTCATCGGTGCCTAAATAAATACTCTATTCAGTGAAAATGTCAAGAAGTAAATTAGGAACTTTCGTGAGAATCCAGTAATGTGTCATTCTTGAACATATGCATATTCCAAGAACAGATCTGCCACGGCTGCTGTGAGGGACTTTGTGCCCGAGGCTGAAATGAGCAGTAATCAGAAGCAGACGTCTGTAGGAGGGCCACAGACTCAAAGATACACATCGTCTCCGTATCCTTTTACTATAGGCAAGTGCTGAGTTCTGAGTTACACCCATCTGTCACGCCACCAAAAAAATGTCAGTTCAATTTACAACTACCCGAATTAGAATATCCGTTATTTCCCATTTGCGCTTCCAAAATTCTGGGGCGAGTTTTTATTAGGACTATCCTCGGAAATTATTTATTGAAATGTGAATGCAATTATTTCCTTGTTTTGGTGTGTCAAGTGGTGGTTGGTTAGCTTTCATTATTCACTTTGTAGGTAGGTTAGGTATTTCCAGTCCAGGTATTCTACATTCACCTGCTTATGTAGTGGTAGTCAGTTAATCCATATGGTTTAGTGTAAATCTATCGATTCCGCTATTTAAGAGTACATTTTTTATCTTAGAAAGTCCGCAGATTGTAGATTTTGTTTAGTTCGCAATTATAGTTGAACATTAACTTTTCTAAATAGTGACGTTCCATAATGGAATGTATTACATCATATGACTAGCTCGAAAATGTCTAATAACAATAATTGGTGTAAGTGGATAAGTATATTTCTTTCAATATGCATTTGTTACATAAGTCTTTGAAGATAGTGCAAAAAATGATGAATTTTTATGCTATAATGCCACGTTGTGCATAGTAAAATGCAGGTAAGATAGGTAGTAATTTGTTTCAAGTGACTGATTCTTATATTTTACACATCAAAAGTAATTTAAATTTTTGTGGAAAGAAATGTCATTGAAATTCCTTGGTGATGTAGAAAAATAATCATTCCGGACATTCTGAATTTTGGTGCACATGTTGCTTCTGTAAGTTGAGGGTCTTGTGAAATTTTAAAAGTTTTTTCTTGATTGGTTAGAAATGATGGCGCATGCGTAATCATTTCCTGGTGGCCGAGATCCCAACTAACTCCTGTCGATTCGGGGCAATGGCGTTTGTCGCCGAAAATCTATTATAACTTTGCGAAGTGAACATTTTAAGTTGATAAAATACAATAATATTTCGTTATTTGAAAGGTTGTGCGTTAAAAAATTATCGCGGAAGTGATCAATTTCAAGCGGTTATTGATTGGGACCATGTGATTGGTTGTAGAATATCGAAATTATTGTAAAACGCCCTTATTGATTTTTGCTCTTGGTCTTGGGTGCAGCGAGACGTGCTTCGCATGTTCGAGTTTTGCCATTTCCTATTTAGTGAAGAAATTTTTTTGAAACGCCAAATTGTGTTCATTGTGAAGAGACAACAAACAAAGCTTTTATATCGCGAGTGACACTGCATATTTCTTCTGATTTTCATAGTGTTTACCGTCTGCTGGTGGTTGCAAAAACCCGCGGTGAATCACGAAATGTCGAGAAGGAATATAGGTGGTCCTTTAAAGATACACCTGAGCATTAGTTGCAATCTTCATCCCGATTCACGGTATTTATCAGACATGACTTCGAAACGTAACTGATTAATTTCGGAGATAATTTGGAATTTGATGTAAATTGGTCTACAAAAGTCGGACAACATGGTCTCGAGATACGTGACTAATGGACCTGTGAAGCAAGATGGGATTTGCTTGTTGCCTCCGCCACACTTCAGGATGATACCTCCCCAAAGTGAGTTTTTTTAGAAATAGTGGTAGGAATCAACGCACGTGCATGTTTCGTCCATGCTGCGTGGACTCGTAAAAAATCAATAGAGTCTCGCGGACTTGTTTGCGAACGTTGAGCTCTCGGGGTCATTTTCTGAGAAATTTTCCCAAAGTTATCATTCGCATTCTCTGCACAATGCACTTTGAGGTCGGTTCACTTTTGGGACGAAGACCTTGACCATTGCAGATCGTCCTGACCGTTTTATGCCTTCCTCCTACAATAAACCCGCGTTTTTGTACAAAAGCGTTTTGGCCTTTAGGTAGAATTTTGTTTTATTTCTCGGCGACAAGGGTTAGGGTTTTTGGTTGCATTACAGGGTGGGCATGTTCGCGTCGTACAGGGTGGTTTGCTTAGTTTTTAGAGCTTTGTTACTTTCCAACTTTGGGAAGTTGTCCAGTTCAAGCAGTTTCACATTGGTTCCACGTATGTTGTACTTTTTATCATTTATGAAAACTAGTAGGAATTGAAAAACATTTCAAACGACGAGTATCCCCATACTTGTTTACTTAGATTCTTCTTGAAACTGGTAAACTCGGATAGTTGGTATTGAACTTGAATGTTCATGACAAATCAAATTTTCCAGTTTGAATTGGATTCTTTTATTGGTACCCTTGTATACTTTCAACGATTCTTGTTACGTACATAGTCTTTCCCCTCTGGTTTGGCTTACTATAACTTGGGATGAAAAAGGGGTGAATCTCCGTTAATATTTCATGTTGAATTGAAAAACATGAATAGAGTCGGTTTATGATTCTTCATTATCATTATTATTCTTATATTAAGAAGTTTTCCCGGACCTCACTTATTTTCACGTGAAATGGATATTTGGTCCTTCGTTGGGTCTAATTCTCATGATCTAATTTCAAACATAGGAAAAAAGGCAACCCTTTCAGTTTCCTAAAAAGAAGGATCCGAAACGTAAACTCACAATCACCATACAGTGCAATTGTAATATGTTTGACCAAAAGGAAGTGCTTCACAGACTGCTCCAATGTCGTCTGACTTCCGCTGACATTGATGAGAGATAATAAACTCGAAACTGGTCTGCAGGTGGTCATCCCGTCCACGTCAAGAAAGATATCCGCAGTTTGATTACAAGAATCAGCCATTCATGAGGAATACTACACGATTATCGTCATATAGGTAGTTCAGTCCATCCTGGCAGATTTATTGCCCAAAGTATTCTCATTTATTGGCATCGCATAATAAAGGAAATAACGACCGACTTATGAATTCCTTTTTCTCTGTGTGAACGGACGAGAAACTATTATTTAAGATCTGTAATATCATAGTCTATGCGAGGATTGCAATTCCTTTATGAAAATTATCGACATCGAATAGTAATTGAGGTACTGACCAAATTTCCAAATTAATGAGTTTATTGTCCCCAAGATTGAGTTAGTCAGTCCACTGCAATCGTCTCATGTTTTGTTTCGCTTTATATTCAGAAACCGCCATACCTACGTACAAATTGGCATTTCTGATAAGACTTCACATTTTCGATAACGTCCATTTCGTGTAGGTTGAAACTGCTGTTTTGTTCGGTCCTAATTCTAGGTACCTGAGGCGTGTTGAGGCTTCACAGTAGCACAGTACAGCATCATAATACACAAACGCCAGTTTCAGCATCAATCTGCGTGGAACAATTTTCAGTCACCATGCGTACAGTCTGCTGTGCAAATTTGCGCGACCTTCAACATGATGCAATCTATCGGTACAATCAGTTATTGTTTCATAGAGAAAAGAGAGCGTATGCCTATGGGATATGGCTCCATATTTATCCAAAAAACAACAACCAGACATTGCGTTCGCAATGTTCTTGGTGCTATGGTAAAAAAATAAGGAACTGGACCAAAAAAAGGTTGAATTTTATGAGAGAATGTACGTGCGGATGACTTCAAACATTTGAGGAATGGGCGCAACAAAATTGTATGGTGGTCTAATAATTATTAAATTGCCCTTTTGATTATCCCAATCGGCCTACATACGAGAAAATATGCATAGTGAAATTGCTGTATTTGTATTGTGGTTTCCACATACCTATTCGTGTCAGAACCTGACCTGAACCTACTTCACGCAATGCCTACTGAACAGGCGATGAGCAGGTCTGCTGCAGGCTCATGTGGTGGATAGATTTTGTGCCTCAATCCTGGGAAGTGAGTTTACAAGTTCCTCCACCATTTTTTAGAATTGGACTGCCTGCCACTAGTGTGAAAGAAAGGACGAATTGTCACATTCTGCATGAGATAAAAGATACAGTGAAAAATACATCGGGATTATTTGAAAAGCTCAATTAGCATCACTACCAGCATTGAAAGAATTATTGCAGAACCAAATAAAATATGTTCTTGTGATAAAAACGTGAGTAAAAGACGTTCAAACCGCCCGTGCTTCAAAAACTCTGTATGGGCACGCTTGTATCCCTTGAATCGGCCTTTACATAGTCATTTGGGAGCGAGGAGAGTAAAGACATATATCTTGGGTGGTGTAATTTTTCAGTCTATTTTGACAAGAACGAATTGACCTTATAGTAGGAGAGCCCACGATGCTAAACGTGGATTTACTCGAGCGTCATAGAGACCTATTGGGTAGCAAAGCTTAGGTGATAAGAAGAAAAAAATGGTATGTAATTTATACCTTTTCATCGGTGGAGGAAGCGGCTATAGATTTTCAAATTTGTAAAAAAAAATTTTGCATGGACATACCTCTCCGAGCTCAAAAATATAATTTTTGTGTCATTATGAGCTCTCCGAGCTCAAAAGTCTGATAGAATTTTATACAATTTTTTGAAATTTCAAACCGCAATAATTTTTGAATTAATGAACCGATTTTCACGCGATTGACGGCATTCGACGCAGTTTTTCAAGCCCCATGAAGAATTTTTAAGTTTGAAAATAGATAGAGAAAGAGTGAGAAAGAAATAGTAACGCGGAGAGTGGAATATTATAGGCATTACGCAGCTGCACGCATTAGACTTTATCGACGAATTTTTGTTATTTCGGCTTGTAGAAATCGTCAGACTATATATTTTTCATTATCCTTGAATGATTTCCTTCAAAATAAAAAAAAATATTGCCACGCTCGAGAATGTCGAGATGACGTTTTTTTTACAACTTTGTAGCCCTCCCCTTTCTTTACATCACTCTCAATTTGTCAGATTAGTAGAATATACACTTTTTAGCAAGTAATTAACTCACCCTATCTTAATCTGACGCGCTCGAGAATTTCTGATGATCAATTTTTTTTTACTAATCTGACCTTTTATCCTGGACGCGCGGCCTTATTTATGAGGTTCATATTTGGTGGAGGTACTTAACCGGATACAAGGTATCCCCCTATATATTAATCTGCCGCGCCTCAGTAAATCCCGAAATCCCCGCTTGAGCTCCCTTGCTATTAGGTAGTCATCGATTGTGATGAGTTTCCATTATTCTACTTAGCATCAAACTTTCAAATATTCCTTCTGTGGTTATTCGGTCTGAGAGGTGAAAATAATTGTGGAAATATGGTCGGTCTATTGGTATTCGGTTTACTGGGGCCCATAACATATACAGTGTGTTTCACTTCTCATGGAAACACCCTCGTATCTTCAGTAATTTTTGACGAAAAATCATGAAATTTCAGGATCGATAGATACACTAAAGATGAACGAAAGGGGTCATCCTACGTGATATACACTGTACGCCAGCAGCGATGAAACAACTAATTTTTTCAGATAGTTATATTAGGAGGCAGAAATTCCTTCGGATTCGTGACTAATCCACCTATCTCCTGAAAATTCTTCGACAATCAACGCTTCCTTTCGCCTTTCCCTTCTTCCTCTTGGTTAAATTGTTATTGTTGTTGTTTTGCTGAAATTGTTATATCCGTCAATCAGCTGCATCCTTACGAGCAACCCTCGGAAGTCTTAAAGATACTTGTGCGAGCTTGGGAAGACGTATCCCCTACCTTTTTGAACGGGTGATGCCATGCACGAGACCGGTGACCTACGGGGCCCATGTTGCTGGATATCTGAAGATTGTTCTAAGAAAAAATATGGGTCAGGTATCTCCTAATTGATATCATAAGCCATCGACTTTTTGTTTATCTACAGCTAGACTCGGCTCATTCCCTTGCCCGATAATATTCACGGCTACTACCATAATGATCATCATGATCCTTATTATGATCCTTATTACACTAATAGCGATTATGGGGTACTTATAATTATTACAGGAAATGTGGAAATTACTGACTTCCACAATAATATTAATTCATGGCGAGCGTCAAAACTTATGCTTCCTCAGCCTATATCCGCAGGCATAACGCGTCGCTATGAATGTAATCCCATTACCTACGACACTAGTACGTTATAGACGAGACACTGGTGTTGCCTTATGCATGATATTGAGTCCGTTGTGGAGAATGAGAAGTGCCAAATCTATTGGAACTACTCATTTCCCACCCCCAGGCCAATACAAGCCAATAAGACTGATGTAGTCCTCGACAACTTTCGTCATAGGGTTTTCAGGTCCTAGCGAATCGAACATCCTTCGAGAAGAGGAGGAACTACGGACCAAATATTGAGTCTTACTCTTTGAACTCCACAGGCTTTACCTAAACCATCCTTTTGAAATGGTGGTCCTGATCATAGCGGTACTTGGTGGAATGATGGACACGCTGCCATGGAATCTGAAAAGTATACCGGCTTGCCGTGACGCGGCAGAAATCATAGTCGGGCGAATGCAGAAGGCCGTCATGCTTTGTCGACTTTGACTACTCAGGGCATATGATTCTCAAAGGGATATCAAAACAAATAGTCTTTATTTGCCGTAAAAAATTAATTGTGAATAAAAAATGAAGGTGTAGGTGAAAAGGCGGAGATTCAGCGAGCTGTTCTTGATCAGTGGCATCGGGAAATTCTGTAACTATTTATTTACCCTCTGAGTCAACTTGAATTTTGGTATAGACACTTCCCTTCCAAATGACAGGTGAGTAATATGAATATGCCAAAAGATAACTGATTTGGAGGCCGTCCAGGGGCGGCATCCTCAACCCGCTACTCTACTACTAAGCGAGCGATAGCGAAAGGTAGAGATTTGATGCAATCTCCTGATTCTCAACTAGTACTGTTGCCGTAACTTTACACTCACGTTTAAAATAAGCGAGGATTTGCGCTAGTTGAGAGTTGGAAATTTGGTAAACGGAAAAAACCCCAGAAAAAATACCCCCGGAAAAAAATACTGAAAAAAAAAACCTCGGAAAAAAGCCCCCGAAAAAAAAACCGGAAAAAATACCCCGCTGGGAAAAAAACGGAAAGAAATCCCCCGGAAAAAATACTCCTATACAGGCCGTTTCTTTTAGCATGTGGTAACATTGCTATATTCTAAACCGTAATAGATACAAAGACGATTAAATGGGAAAAAAGGTAACTATTGTGGTGAGCAGTAAATTGGTCATAGCAAATTTACGGGGATTCTCGCCCTTCCCAACTTATACAGGGAAAACTGAAAATGCTGTTTTCGTTTTTTTACGAATAGAATTGTTATTTCAGAAAATATAAAAAAATGAAAAAGGAAAGTTTTATTGTATTCAAAATGTACTAGAACTACGTAACGATACATTTTTAATCAAACGTTTCGTGTCAACCGCCATCAACAATTTTTTTCAAATACGGACCTGTCTATTTCATCACAAATATTGAGAGAGCGATAAAATCACAATTCAGTGTTAAATCACACAATTTTTTCATATAAAAAAACTAGCATCATCAGTGACAACATTTTTTTAAATTTTCTGAAATAATCATTCTATTCGTAAAAAAACGAAAACAGCATTTTTAGTTTTCCCTGTATAAGTCGGGAAGGGCGAGAGTCTTCGTAGATTTTCTCTGACCAATGTACTGCTCACCACAATAGTTACATTTTTTCCCATTTAATCGTCTTTGTATCTATTACGGTTTAGAATATAGCAATGTTACCACATGATAAAAGAAACGGCCTGTATATACGATAACAATGGCCAGTGCACAAAAAGTAATGAAATTTCAACTGTGTGTCATGTTGAAGAAACTAGACCATATTTGATTCATTTTACAATACAGAGGGGTGGAACAACAGATTTTCCAGCCTTGCAAAAAAGCGAATATGTCACTAGGTTAGTTCGTTCAGGAACAATCATATATATATAATAGTTATTTATGCAACAAGTGCAAAAAGTAAGTGTTTATTGCACGAGTTGCATACAACATTTTTTCTACGTTCATGCAAAAAGCAAAAAATTATTTATTTAGGTGCGGCACTAGGTGAAGGAAAATGAAATACGCAATTTAAATAATTAATTATTACTATCGATTTCATCACCATCATCTAGTTTTCCGTTAATATTATTCATTTTAAAACTTTCAGTTCTGTAATTGTCAGAATTAAATTTTGACTGACGTTTATATAACCACAGTTGTATTATAAAAATCAAAATCATAGTAGCCATGAGCGATGTTATCACGAGGTGTGGTCATAGTACAGACAGTTTGCTCTATGCAGGTAGACGGTTTCGAATATAGCGGATCGGTTTTGATTATGGAGTTATTCTCGGGAAGGCATTGTTTGTTCAACTCTGACTGCTAACATTAATACAAAATAATACCTATAAAATTTGTAGCTGTTTAAAACGTATGGCCAATCTCACAGAATATCTGCTAGATATGTTGCGGGTTTGAACGTTTATATTTATCATGATTTAGAATGACAGATGAGTGCAATAAAAACTTTATTGCACTCGTGCTTCTTTGTACTGTAGGCCTCTCGGGGTCTCAGGCCACGGAACAGTTACTTAGTTAATGTCTATGAATAACGAAGAGGAAGAAGAAGACGAAAAGGTTAGGTTAGGGATGATTTAGATGGCAGGAAGGAGTTCATGCCGTTCATGCCGTTCATGTTGTTAGTTGTTCTGTCTGTGGCTTCAGTGCAGTTGATTTAATAAATTAATGATTCCTGACGATAGTTTTATTATTTACGACCGGCTATCCCTACATTACACTGAATATAGTTCAATAAAGTTTTGCTTTTTTGCATGAATGTAAAAAAATATAAAAAATCGTCTTTTTTGGTCGTCGACGATGAAAATTCCACAGGATAGGTTAAAACTTTTATTAGTATTGTGAAATGAATCAAATATGGTCTAGTTTCTTTAACATGACACACAGTTGAAATTTCATTACTTTTTATGTACTGGCCATTGTTATCGCACATAGGAGTATTTTTTCCGTTTTTTTTTTCACGGGGGTTTTCTTTCCGTTTTTTTTTCCCGTGGAGTATTTTTCCGGTGTTTTTTTCTGTTTTTTTTTTCGGGGTATTTTTTCGTTTTTTTTTTCCAGTTTTTTTTTTCCTAGATTCGGGAATTTGTATATCGCCGACAATCAAATCGCTATCTTGAGGGATCGCTCGCTAAGTAGGGTAGCGAGTTGAGGATACCGCCCCAGGGGGTAGTTTGTATTAATTGGTCACCAAATCAGTCATCAAAGTGTCTGGCAAAATTTTAGTTTGCTGATTATTTTGGAGGATTTTGGTTACGATTTTTTTTTTCAAATTTCATTGAAGCAGAAGTAATGTATAAAGAAAATGAGTTGAATCAAAAGATTTTATTTATCGAAGTCCATTAATTTATTACTTAAATAGGTATACCAATACAAATCACAAAAATTATTGATAAAAAAAAGATACAAACCGAAAACAAAATATGCAATATTTTTGTCTTGGAATATACCTATTACCTGATGATTACAAAAAGGTAGTAAATTTTTGTATGAGCGTGAAGCTGAATGAGGCGAAGCCGAGTTCAAAAAACACGCGTGTATCTACAAAAAGGCTTTATGCGAAAGTGTATCACACACAATTTTTTCAACGACCGTTACTATACCGAAAAACTGTAGCAATTTTGTTATTAATTTGGATGATTATTATATGAAGTTTTGAATCATCAATTGATGACCTCAGAGTAACATTCGAGACCAAAAATATTTTTTTTAATAATGCGTAAATGTACTTACAGTGTATGGTAAATGTACTTACGCACATTTGATTTTCTTACGCCCTCGTGCTGAAAAGTATCGTCGTTAAAAGATGATGAAACTTCACTCTCGCTAATCGTCCATCAACCCATAATGGAGTTTTATGCCGACAACAATCCGCTAGAACTCCAGTATTTATTCATCAACAATTGAATTTATTTATCGTTCCAGTCCGTGTACATGGGTGGGATTTCAGGTAATGACATTGTTTTCTTATTTTATGATGATCCGCGTTGGAGTTAAATGAGAGAGAAAAAAGGTTGTAAAATGAAAAATCAATGTTTATCGATTTCTTTGTTTCGGGGTTCCTTGATTTCGTGTCGTCTTGCAGACGACGATGCCATATGACGGGGCTGAGAAGTAATAATGAACCCTTAAATTTTGCTCAAACTCGAAAAAAAAAAGACATTTTGCAAACGAATTATTAATTTTTCCACTGAATCATTGAGTCTGATGAAATATTGGTACGATATTTCTAAATAGTCCTTCGAGCACATGCACTAAACTGGTCGAAAAACCTATTTCAGTAATTGTCGAGAATTTTTCGTAAACGAAAAAAAATTGCCACGATCTTTGTTTTTTTTATATGAGGTGGCTGTGCTATCTTTATATCAAGTTAGCACTGTCACTGATATAACTCGACAAGTAAACATCAAATAATTGTTATATTGTTACGAGATTGATAAAAGCCCCCTAGCTGCGCCGCTGAGTCCATTCCTCGATACATCAATTCCAAGAAGTGTTTATTTGGATGGATTGTTTTCTAACGGAGCTGCCGCGTCATCGCTCAATTCCTGGAAATGTATAGAAGTTCTCCGTTTTGAGTATTCTCGAATCTTCGCGTTTAATCCATTCCACATGATGAGCGCCTATATAAACGGAGACGTTTGACTGGGAAGGAAGTTTTTATGAAGAGAATTTATTAAGATTAGAAAGTGATATTAAGCAGAAGTGTTTAGCTAGTTGTATTGTTGTATAGATAGATCTAAGTGTTTTATTAGTCAGTGAAGTGTTGTGTTTGTTTATAATGAAGTTAGAAAATAAACAGTTTCAGTAGTGTGCTCGGCCTATTATTTAGCAAAACGTAACAGTGGTGTCCGAAGCGGGATATTAGTGAAAAACAGAAACTATTTATAAACTATTTATGGTAAATACGAGGAGTACATCGTACGATACGATGGAGGACATTGTGAAATTTATCCAAAATCAATTTGCGGATCTGGAAAGAAGGCGGCAGGAGGAAAAACAAGAAGAGGAAAAGCGGTGTCAAAAGGAAAAACAAGAACAAGAAAATGAAAAACAAAAAGAAGAAACACGTCGGTTGGAGGAAAAGAAAGAACGAGAAGACGCACTCCAGAAAATTCTCGAAGAACAGAAATGAACGAGAAGAGTCACTCCAGAAAATTCTCGACGAACAGAGAAATGAACGAGAAGATGAAAAACAAGAACGAGAAAAGGAAAAACAGGAAGAGGAAGTGCGACGGTTGGATGAAAAAAAAGAACGAGAAGAGGCCCTCCAGAAACTTCTCGAACAACAAAAGAATGAATTGGAACGAATAGAAAAACAAAGGAAAACAGACTTCCAGAAGGTTCTAGAACATCAAGACAAGTTCTTCCAACATGTTTTACAGAAAAACGAATTACAAATGGAGGAACTGAAAGAAAAACTGAAAAAAGAACTAAAGGAAGACGTCAAGAAAATTGACGATGAGCTTGATAAGAAAGTGAAAGGACTCGAAAACCAGGTAGCTCTCCTTAAAAACCAAGATCGGCGAGACAGGGTTGCCACATCAGGAATTTCCGTAAAACCACCGATTTTTGATGGACAGTCCTCTTGGTCCATGTATCGCCGACAATTTGAAGCTGCAGCAGTGGCTAATGGATGGGGCGAAGAAGAAAAAGCTACTGCCCTTATAGTAGCTTTGAGAGGGCCAGCTTTGGGTATGTTACAGACGATACCAATCGAACAGCAAAATAAATATAAAGACCTGATTACTGCATTAGAGTTGCGGTATGGCGATCAACATCGAGAACAACTGTATCGGGCTCAAATGAAAACGTGCACTCAAAAATCAGGTGAGAGTTTGCAAGAATTTGAAGCGGATGTGAGACGCCTAATTCAGTTGGCTTATCCAGAAGCACCGGGAGAATTCAAGGAACAGCTAGCGGTGCAGTTATTTATAGATGGACTGAGAGACACCGAAATCGAGAGGACTTTGCGATTGACACACTTTAAGAGGAGTAGCGATGCCTTGGTACGTTCTTTAGAAGTGGAGGCGGCCTTCAACACCTCGAGGCCGAAAGTACGAGCGGTATCGATAGAAGAACCCGAACAACGATCAAGCGCAGCTACTAGTTCATTCGAGAAGGTTCTGGAAGAGATTAAATCTTTGATAAGCGGAATGAGCACCCAGAAGAACAGGGCGTGCTATAGATGTGGGAAATTGGGCCATCTTATTAGAGACTGCAGGGTAAGAATGCCGCCACGTTCGCAGTCACCTATGAGGACAAGATCTTCCAGCGAGTCCTCAAGTGGGCGGCAGGAAAACTAGAATTAGCCAGCATATCGGGGCGCATGCTGGCTAGCAATGATGGAGCCCCCAGGGTCATTCCTATTAACAGGCTAAGAAGAACAACCGATAGCCTTACCATTTCAGGAAAATTGAACGAAATAGACGTCGTATGCACCATAGACACCGGTGCTGCAGTTTCGTTGGTACGCAGTGACATTCTTCGGCCGGAAAGCGTGAAACCTATCTCTTCAAACCTTCTGCTTCGAACAGTCACTGGAGAAAACGCACCTATTCGAGGAGAAGCTGACATTACACTGATTCTTGGGCGACTCACCATCACAAATACTGTGTACGTCGCGGATATAGAAGATGAATTTATACTTGGGATGGATTTGATCAGTGACTACGGGTTTTCGTTTGACAATGAAGAGAGGATCATGAAGTTTGGAGGGGAAGAATTTGTACTCACAACTCCAACAGAGAGGACGATGTCTGTGAAACTGCGATTAGTGAAAACCGTGAAAATTCCTGGATTTTCGGAGAAAGTAGTTTATGCTACATTAGATGGAGACCCTGGGTGCTGCGTTGGAATAAATAGTACAGCCATGTGTTGAATCACCTAGCGATTTGGTTCTTGCACGAGCCCTAGTAAAGACAAAACATGCTATTCCTGTGAGAGTTGCCAACGTGTATGCCGAAGAAATAACAGCTAAAGAAGGCGATATCATTGGAATCTGTGAACCTATTTCATGGGTAGCAAACTATGATTCAAGTGACCACCAGGAAAGAAAGGAAGCCTCAAAGAGTGTTATGACAGTTCTTGAACACTTGTCGACAGAAGAATTGAGAGCTGCTAAAAATTTCATCAGAAGTGAAAGCGACATTTTTGATTCAACAACAACAGGAAGAACTAACCTGGTCAAACACAGGATCGATACTGGCAAAGCCCATCCGATTCGGCAACCACCAAGAAGAGTTCCATTTGCCAAACAACAAGAGGTGAAAGAGCTTGTTGACAAGATGATGAAAGATGGTGTGATTGAAGAATCATCGAGCCCTTGGTCTGCACCTGTTGTGTTAGTTTCTAAGAAGGATGGATCCACGAGATTCTGTGTGGATTATAGGAAATTGAATGATGTAACGAAGAAGGATAGCTACCCTTTACCAAGGATTGACGACACATTAACAACTTTAGCAGGTTCACGTTGGTTCTCAACCCTAGATCTTAAGAGCGGGTATTGGCAAGTGGGCATACATGAAGAAGATAAGGAGAAGACAGCATTTTCGACTGGAAGCGGACTTTATCAGTTCACTGTCATGCCTTTTGGATTGTGCAATGCTCCAGCAACATTCGAAAGACTTATGGAGCTGGTCCTGCGTGGGCTCACTTGGAAGACTTGCCTAGTATACCTCGACGACGTTTTAGTCATGGGAAAGACGTTTGAAGAACACCTGCACAATTTGCGAGAAATACTCCAACGATTCAGGAATGCCAACCTTGAACTGAATCCTTAGAAATGCTCATTGTTTCAGAAAGAAGTCGAATTTCTGGGCCATACAGTGTCATCAGACGGCATTCGAACAGATGGAAGGAAGATACAGGCGATTCGAGACTGGCCGCGACCTAAAGACAAACATGAAGTGAGGAGCTTCCTAGGTCTCTGCACCTACTACCGTCGGTTTGTAGAAGGATTTGCTGATATTGCGGCACCCCTACATAAGTTGACAGAAGACCGAGTCAAATTCGTCTGGTCCAACGAAAGTGAACGGGCATTTGGGAAGTTGAAAGTTGTTTTATGTTCCAGTCCGATTTTAAGTTTTCCACGTCAAAGAGGCCTGTTCGATTTGGATACGGATGCCAGTAACAATGGGATTGGAGCCGTACTATCACAAGAGCAAGATGGCCAGGAAAAAGTAATTGAATTTTATAGCAAGGCACTGAACAAACCAGAAAGAAATTATTGCGTAACGAGGAAGGGACTACTGGCAATAATCAAGGCTATAGACCACTTCCACAAATATCTATATGGAAGAGAGTTCCTCATTAGAACAGATCATGCAGCTTTGAAGTGGCTACTCGAGATGAAGACCCCTGAAGGACAAGTAGCAAGGTGGATTGAGAAGTTGAACCAGTATCACTTCAAGATAAAACATCGACCAGGACGATTACACAACAACGCAGATGCCTTGTCCAGAAGACCTTGTTCGGATACCTGTGAGCATTGTGAGCGAATTGAACGTCGCGAAGGAATCAACCAAGTGAGAGTAATGGTTGACGACAATTGGACCACAGCGAAAATGAGGCAGGACCAAGAAAGTGATCCAAATATTGCAGATTTTCTACGATGGAAGGAAAGCGGAGCAGAAAGACCCACCTGGAAGGAAATCTCCTTACGATCACCAGGTTTCAAGGCATTGTTGGCACAATGGGATTCCCTTATTGTTGAGAATGGTCTATTGAAGAGAGCTTGGGAATCGGCCGACGGCAGAAAAGTGATTTCTCAATTGGTTGTGCCTAGGTCGAGGATAAGTGATGTCTTGGAGGAGATCCATGGCAGCAAATCAGGTGGACATTTTGGAATGAATAAGACCATGGATAAAATACGGCAGAGATTTTACTGGGTCCAATGTCGTGAAGAAGTAGAGAGATGGTGCCGAAGATGTCTGATGTGTGAAGCAAGCAAAGGTCCCAAGACAAGATCGAGAGGAGAAATGAAACAATACAATGTAGGTGCTCCCTTCGAACGAATCGTCATCGATGTAGCAGGACCGTTTCCGATGACGAATGATGGCAACAAATATATCCTCGTTGCCATGGATTACTTTAGCAAATGGGTTGAAGCTTATGCCTTGCCTAATCAAGAAGCGTCCACAGTTGCAAGAGCTCTGGTGGATAACATGTTTTCAAGGTTTGGAGTCCCAATGGAGCTACATTCCGATCAAGGAAGAAATTTTGAATCAAATTTATTCAAGGAAGTTTGTGAATTGATGGGAATTAGCAAGACCAGAACAACGGTCCTCCACCCACAGTCTGATGGCATGGTTGAAAGGTTCAACAGGACTATGGAAGAACATCTTTCCAAAGTAGTAGAGGAGCACCAAAAGACATGGGATCGACATCTTCCACTATTCTTGATGGCTTACAGGGCCTCTGTGCACGATTCCACAAAGCTCACTCCAGCCAGCATCATCTTCGGGAGAGAACTTCGGTTGCCCTGTGACTTGGTGTTCGGATCACCAAGTTCTGAAGAAAAAGAGGTACAGGATTATGCAGACGAACTGCGAGATAGCTTGAATGGGATCCACGAATTTGCAAGAAAAAGGTTGAAGATAACTAGTGAGAGAATGAAGGCTCGATACGATCTTAAGGCCAATACTGGTGGATTCAAAGAAGGAGATCGAGTGTGGCTGTACAATCCTCGTCGTAAGAAAGGATTTTCTCCTAAATTAACACCATCTTGGGAAGGACCATATACGATAGTGAAAAGAATTAACGACGTGGTCTATAGAATTCAACGCAGCCCGAGAGCGAAAATGAAGGTCGTTCACCTAGAGAGACTCAAACGTTATAATGGAGACAACGACACATTGTTTGATCGGGACGATCAAAATTGAGAGGGGGATAATGTTACGAGATTGATAAAAGCCCCCTAGCTGCGCCGCTGAGTGCATTCCTCGATACATCAATTCCAAGAAGTGTTTATTTGGATGGATTGTTTTCTAACGGAGCTGCCGCGTCATCGCTCAATTCCTGGAAATGTGTAGAAGTTCTCCGTTTTGAGTATTCTCGAATCTTCGCGTTTAACCCATTCCACGCGATGGGCGCCTACATAAACGGAGACGTTTGACTGGGAAAGAAGTTTTTATGAAGAGAATTATTTAAGAAGTAGAAAGTGATAATAAGCAGAAGTGTTTGGAATATTTAGCTAGTTGTATTGTTGTATAGATAGATCTAAGTGTTTTATTAGTCAGTGAAGTGTTGTATGTTTGTTTATAGTGAAGTTAGAAAATAAACAGTTTTAGTAGTGTGCTCGGCCTATTATTTAGCAAAACGTAACAATATTATATGTATGTTTTATTGGAATTATTAATATACCTACTCGGAAATTTCGCAGTATTGGCATTGCCGTATGCACTTAATGACAATGTATGCTTTTTTCATGAATAACTGTCAATTATACAGGGTCCTGCAACAAGTGCGCGGTCTTCCATATCTTCATTAGGGTAATAGATAGATGGATGATTTTATCAGTAAAATGATTCTATTTTCAGAAGTCTTCAAAATGGAAATGATGGCACTCAGTTTTTCTGAACAATGTTTTTTTAATGGAGACCTGTATTTTTTTTATAAATTTTTTGGTTTCTACATGTGAAATAAAATGTACCTTTTGTCATTCTTTTACGAAAATACTGACGGTTTTCGAGATTTTAAACATTACAGCTTTTTTTCCAAAATTCATCACTCATCAACATTTGAAATCATAAACTTGTGCAAAGTCCCATTATAATTCAATTTTGGTCAAATATTGTACGTTGGCGACTCTCTTAAACGATATATTCAAAATCGACCTGTGATATACAGGGTGTAAAAAAACAGCTTGCCAAATATTGTAAATGAAAATGTACAAAATCTTCTTTTTCTTTAATGGAACATGGAAATTTCATTAAATATTTTCCATGGTTGAAGAAAGGTTTTTTTCGGAATATGGCAGTTTTTCCTATTTCTTTACCATAATCTTAATGAACAACTTTTATTAACGCGATCTTTCCTCTGGATGCCATCTATCTGAATAGTGTTGACAATAAATAATACCTGCTAATAAACAATTCCTTTCTGAGTCACATGATATGAAAGTCTTATCAATCAAATCAGTTTTTGAAATCAACATTTTGATCAAATTGTATCGAAACTTCTCGATATAGCAACATTAACTGATACCAATCAATAGAGCATGTAATGAGTGATTTTTTAACAAAAATACCTACTAATAGGAAACCGACTGCATGTGCCATCACATGAAGAACAGTCCATAGTTATATTCTGTTATGTTTTGGACTAGCAACTGTAACTTATTAATTTATTATAAACATTTAAAAACAAAAAAAAATGTGTTTTCTATTTTATACAGGGTGGTTAAAAAGTAGGGGTACGTCAACACCTTGTTTTTAAGATCAGATAAGGGAGAGCATCCAGATACGCTACGCTGGGAGAGAATGTAAAAAAAATGTAATATCAATTGTGCCAAAACTAATAATCCGACAGCGCCTGTTTTGGGCACACATGAAGTAGACATGATTCAATACTTCCATGAGAAGGGTCAACCCTACAACTTGAAAATGACAGAGTTATGATTAGAAAAAAAAACTCTGAATTTCCGATTTTTTTTCAGTTTTGCTCCGTTACTGATGATCCGATCGCATCGTACAAAATCTCTTTTTGTTCGTATTTCAAATCTCAACAATTTTTCTCATCGGAGCAACCAGACTGCTGTCTGAGTTTTCAAAACACATTTTTTTGTTTTAAAATATTTATAACAAATTAATAAATGAGTTGCGAGTCCAAAACAACAGAATATAACTGAGGACTGTCTTTCATGTGATGGCACAGTCGATTTCCTTCTAGTATTTTTGTTACGAAAATATCTTCTTTTGATTGGCCTATGAATAATTCAATTCTTAATCTGGCATTTTGGATTTCAGTACTTCCTGCCAAACTACTTAATTGATATTCAAACAATCAATGTATTCACTTTTTCTTGATCCTTGATTATGGCAAAGAAATAGGAATTTCTATTTTTCGAAAAAAAAAGGTTCTTTAAAAAAACTATTGATTTCAACCACGTATAGGGAATATTTAATGAAATTTGTAGAGCCTTTGCTGGGTCTTCTTATGGATCGATAATATAAAGGATGTTCCATTTAAAATAAATAAGATTTTTGATTTTCGCACCGTGTATTGCACTGGTCGATTTATGATACATAGTTTGAGAGAGTCACCAACGTATAATATTTGATCAAGAATGAATTTTAATGGGACTTGGTACAACTTCAATAATTTCAAATATTATGAGTGACGAATTTTGGAAATATTCCATTTTCTTGGTAATACACGTATATAATTTGGTTCGTTTACTTTTTCTCCACCTGAAAATTATCTCGATAATAATTGTCCAATGACCAAAACATAATTGTTGCGGAATTTCCGGAATCGGAAAAACTACCTGTAAATGGTAAAATTTTACTATTTCCAGTTTCTCGGAATTACCGACATGGCTTCTAAATAATAATATTAGTATTTTATAGTAACTTTTTTAAATTTTTCTTTATGATACAATCGATATATAAACTTCAAAATGCTGTACATATGACGTCATTGCTTTTCTTGTTTTCATATCATTAATTTTACACAATAACGTGTCTTTTAAAAAATTCGACAAATCATGATTTTTTGATTAATTTATATTTTTTTCTGGAGAGTTTTCTCGATTGTACAGATGAAACCATTGTATAAAGAATAATAAGATAGTGAGACAATCATATGGGATACCAATTGGACCCGATGGGAGACGACATGTAGATGGCGCTAGTACTCTGGTCTCCCAGTCAGGTCGTAGATCAGTGTTCGAGGATATAATGAATCTACCAACCAATAGATGGCAATTTGATGAGGATACTGGCATTCAGCCCTATGCTGTATCACTTCAGTTGAAAATATCGTCACCGTTATTCGCCATTTCCGTTATTTTGCTATTATCAATCGTAACAAAATAATGGAAATGGTTAGTCAGTACCTGAGGAAATCGCGTTTGATACAATCGCGCCCGCGTATGAATTCGTACGGGAGTATTTTCTGCCTAGGTTCGTCGTTATCGGGCAAGAGGTCTCGTGGGTTTGTATCAAATGCGATTTCCACAGGCACTGACTAACTATATATTATCTCTAAAAACAATGCTGAAACTGAAATGAATGGAATCTCGAGTTTACCAGTACAACGCTGGATAGGATGCACGTGTCAAAATTATATTTCAGTGCCATCTATCGGATTATTCAATAAATCACGTTTTACGAACTGATCAAATACATACGTTGAAATCAAGAAAAGACGTGACTGGATTCTCGTGGACTAGCGACCTCTAGTGATGGTCTACATTTGAATCCAACTTAAAGTAGGTAACATTGGCCAACTATCTTTTTTCTCAATAAACAATGATACTGGAAAGGGGAAACAAAATATTCATTCGGAATCTGTTCTTTGGACTGGTGCAAAAAACGGGATAGTTCATAGATACAAATTATATTTGGTGATGAAATTCGAGATTATTCAGTTTATGGAATATGTTAAAATTGCCAAGAACTATTTTGCATTAAGTAGAAATCTTCTACAGTTTTTCGTAGTTCCTCTCAATTTTCAACTAAAAACGCTAGATGGCACTAGTGTTTTGCTCCAATTTCGATTCCACAGGCATTGACTATCTTTGACTCTTTAACCCATTAATGCCTGAGTAATTTTTTTTTGTTGATTTTGATTATTTTTCCAGGAAGAGTTCCAATTTGCATCTAGATCAACTATATAAACATGTTTTATACTTATTTTTTGTTTAGAGTAGACTTTTTTGACGTATTATATATCATACGGTAGGCATATGAGGGTTGTCATTATGAGGTGTGAGGGTACAGAACAAAATAATGTACCTATAAATGCCTGAAATGAAAATTTTATTGATATAAATTATTTAAACTTCAATTATTGTTTTCAAGTGGGCCAATTATTTTGATGGTGTATGATATAAGCGGAAACAGCTGTCTGGATGTAATCCAATATTACACTTGACACAGGAAAATTTGATGGTCGACTCCGTCAAATCTCACGTCTTGCAGGATGCTTCTAGTGCACTTAGGCTTAGGTCCAGGTAAACACATTGGAGAACTCAGCAGAGAAAGCACAATCCTTCGTATAAACTGAATAAAGGATGAGCAAATCTATATAGCATCCACATATTTACAATTGAACCGTTGAGACAAAATCTAATAAATGGCCAATACCATTTCCTTGATCGAATTCTGACACGATACAATCCTCGCATTTTGTCAAATAAGTCGACACCTCCCTTTCCTTGATTATATAGGTGTATTATGTTGGGTTGATCGACATCTACACGTTTCTTTTCTTCTTTTGACCATCTTTTGCAGAATCCTTTTGTGAAGCATGTACCATTTTCCATATAATAATTAGTCCCGATGGTAACTTGACTATTGTCATGCCACCTGATCAAAACTAAATCAGTTTTCGTTTCCTTCAACACATGCGATGTACCTCGTTTCTGTTTTTTCAGATCAGTTAGTGGAGCATTTTCAATTCTATCTGATCGCAGAGTACCAATACAATAAATGTTATTTGCTGTGAGAGTTTCCAGTAGTGAAAGCGAATTGAAAAACTTGTCGATAAAAACTGTTGACTCATCAGGTAAATAGCCGATGCAAAGAGTTTCAGTAACACTAGAACCTAAAGTTTTTCCTTCTATTCTGTCTCCTTTACCACGGGTATACGGGTTGAATTTCAACAAATATCGTCACTTTCGTTGCCATCTGTTGGTGGAAATATTACCAAATCTAATCTTTGACAACTATTTACTTGTTCATAATCTTCATCGTCCGAATTGAGCACTTCTAAGTAATTCAAAAGCTCTTCCGCATCACGAGAATCTGATGGATCATAAAAAAAAATTCTGCTACAAAAATACATTCATTTGCGCCTACCGTAGGATGTATCATACGCAAAAAAAATATCGGTGTAGTGTAAAGTACAGGCCACAGCCAAACTTTCTGTTGGATCGGAAATATTCCTTAGTGTATATTAGTCATATTTTGATGGCTGCACTCTTGTTAAAATTACAGACAAACCAGATAAAACAACATAACCTCACCTGTGACTCATTTTGTCGAACTCGAAAATACACTGCTACGTAAAACTGATTCCGAATGCAACAAACTTTGATGGAAACCGTATTAACAATTATTATAGTGTTAACAAGTGATTATTTGTACATATGACGTGATTTACAAGTGTTTTTATCACATAAAATTCACACGCCGTGAATTTAAAATGAAACAACCTCCGTATGATAAATCATAGGCATTCATGGGTTTTAAACAATGGTAAAACATAAGTATCTGTAAGATATAGATAACCTGGTTTAATGAACAAGTTTTTCCCGAAAGTTGAAACTCCGTCCATTCTTATTTCTTTGGTGTACTTACTGTAATTAACCGTAAAAAAACTTGCTCAAATAGTACCAACGTCTCTTGACTAATTCGTTTGATTTGACGTTCTTGAACCAGGCATATAAAATTTAAATTTTTGTTGTTATTGTGACATGCTAACAATAAACTACGTCATATGGCGTTGGAATAAAGTATTGGGAGTATTACATTTTAAATAATATAAAAGTTGACGTCACTTTCGGTGAAACCGGATGTTATAGTTCAGATTCGAATACATAATCAAAATCAAAAAATATATTTTCCCGTTGCCGACAGCCCAAACAAGCTTACGCGTAGGTACATATCGTGTAAACGACTAAAATCATTCGTTTAGTTAATTTATCTGGACAACGGAATGTAAATAATGCCATTTAGATGCCTAGGAAAATATTAACAGTAAATCAGAACTTTGTTATGAATCTGTGACGAGACTTTTTGATTATTTTGCTTCATTTGTAGTTTGTATCAAATTTTCATTGTCTTAGTCCTAAACAATTATTGTCAAAGATGAGAATAATCTTTATTGTTATCGTCTATGATGTTGGGGAAGGTTGAATGTTATCCTATTTTTCATTATTTGACTTCAATCGTAAGATACTGGGCTTCAGTGCACGCAATTATATTCCAAAGGCTAAATACCTATAATTACGCTAAAATCTTCGACCAACAAACTCATTAACATTCCTTCTGTTTTCCGTTATAAGTAAATATGTGCCTGCATCAACAAACGAATCTTGGCTATTGTCATGATCTTGATAAATAACTTTAGGAAAACATCGCATTTATATTTTGATTAGATGCATTTCATATCGTGTCGGTAAATAAACGTTTTAGTTACCACCCTGTTTGTTTATTCTTGAACGAACGGTATGGACATTCAATTTATTGGTTCGGATATATCAAATCACCGCTTATCGAGAGTTCTGGGAATCGAGAATGTCGGTGAAAGTAAATCGAAACCAGATATTACTCGATGGTGGATAGATACATGGATACAACGCTACCGACGATTCAAGGTACAGGGTCGGTGTTAGCCAGGGTGTCGTTTAGGAGTAGCCCGTTTTCGATAAATATTAAATCGAGTTTTCGTTCGATTTGTCTTTGGTTCATGCGTTTTCAATACAGATACGAAATTGTGGATAATTAGAAATGAATAATAATAATAATACTCCCTCATAAACACTCGTTGAGTGTACCCAAAGGCATAGCCTGTGCGGGTAGAGGACGGCTATTACTATTTGCCGTGGAAAGAAAAATGTAATGCACTTGAACACTGACTAATGGTAATGACCACATAAATGTAGTGTGACTAGGTTAAAACAGAACCAGTCTATTTTAAAAAATATTTATTAACAAAAAGGAAAACACAGCCATATCGCTCAAAATGGATAGTAGTAATACTAATAATGGAAAATAATAACAAATTTAGACAACAACGAAACAAAGAGAATAGTGAAAATGGAACAATTAGTTTCAAAAATGTATTTTTAGGAATTTAAAATGAGGATCAGTAGTGGCAAATTAATAAAAACAATTGGACCAAACAATTTCATTCTACCACCATGTACAGGGATACTACGATGAGCTGAGTCGATATGTATATAGGGAACTACTGAGAAATTTTTTCTCAAAATTTGTTTCTTGTCGATGCTTCCAAAAAAGCATATATTAGTAATTTTTCACATATCCTTAATAACCACACGGAAATTTCAGTTATTCCAAGTTTCTATAAAAACTGTTTAATTTATATAAAGGGTTGTAACCCCTATTTTTAAGCGTAGAATCTACTGGCGTTGAGAAAAAAAGGGTTGCCATATGAAAAAAATGTGTTGCGAGACAACCAAAGGCGCCAATTTCTGAACAAATTCTGTGAATTTTTGAACAACTTAATTCACTTTGTTATCAAAAAAATATAATTTTTTTGTGAAGTGCTGCATCTGTCAAATTTTCCAAAAATTTTAATAACTGGAAACTGAAGACATCTAGATGTAAGATGTTTTAAATAAAATTATATTGAAATTTATCGTAGATTCTGAAAATACAATAAAAACAGGGTGTATAATTAAAAAAAAAACAAAGTTAGGGTCTACTTTCGGTATAACCGAAAGTCGTAGACAGTTGAAAATGTTATAACTGAAATGAGCTCAGAAAACTCCCGTTTACAAATTTCTCGGATTACTCTCAGTAGTTTCCCATATACATATCGACTCGGTTCATCATGACCTGTATGCATCCCACATACTTTAAAAATAATTTTAATGTGCCTATTATTTTTATAACAATGCAATTTGAAAAATTATAAATAATTGGCGTGCATGAAATTTGAATCAAATTTTTCCAGTTTTGCAAACTGCTGTGCTGTCATTTTTATAAGTAAATCTACAGAATTTACACACTTTTCGATGTTTTAAAGCTACTTGAAGTAATAATGTAGAATAAACATAATCCATTAGCAGCAGAGAACTCTACTTAAGGCTACTTTTGCATTCGTCCGGCTAATATTTCTGCCGTCTTACGGCAAGCCGGTATAATGTTTTAGGTTTGAGACTAGCGCGTCTATCACTCCACCAAGGACTCTTATCATGAACGACCATTTTAACAGAATGATTCGGAAAAAGCCGGAGTAGTTTTTCCTTATCTTTTCGTACGAACTTCGTTTCTCCTGGAGACGACAACTTCACTGTGTGATTAGCTCGTATTTGAAGGAGGGGAATGGGGAGTAGTTCCAACAGATTCGGTACTTCTCAAGGGCTAGAGTGTTTACGTTGATTAGTCGCGGATACTCATATATGTTCTTCCAGGTTTTCACCCGATCAACGGCTGGCGGGTTATCCACAACACGTGGAGGCTCATTGCGGAACTTCATGTTTTCCACGATTCTTCTTGCCCGCTTCAGTAGTGGCTTCCTTATTGCAAAGGTGTTTTCTCACTAATATTTGCTAAAATGCCCTTCATTCAGAAGGACTTTGAGCAGTTGTCCAACTGTCTGCCGCTTTTTCAATAGACCACTTTGTCTGTCAGCTCTCGAGGAAATGTCGGATTTCGGCCTCTTGAATCATGAGAAGCTGGCGGCTTGTCGAGTAAGTCTTGGCCAAGGTGTAATCTGGCATTTGCAAAAAACTCGGGATTTCCTCTGGAAAGAGTCAGCATTGGAATTGATGACTTCTTTCCCAGCCAACACAGACACATCTCTGCTGCGATGTCACTTCGTGACCTGCGACTCGCATCGTTACGTCGTACAGACATCCCAGGGACTCACTTTTGTCACACTCATGATGCATGCTGGCGACGTCTATGCGATGTAGTTCTGAGACGTCTTTGCGAGGTTGTTCTGAAACGCCGCAAAGATGCCTCCTAATATCGTATCAGGAATGTAACAGAGCGACATAGCAGCGATTTCTCCACTGTTATATTCAAGAGACGTCAAAGTCTATACGATATTCCAGACAGAAACAACAAATAGAAAAGAAAATATATTTTCAATATGAAAAAAATAAATATAACAAAAATTGAAATAAAAAAAAATATTCAAAAAATTAAAACATTCTGGCACAACATTAACAAGGTACAAAATTAAAAATCAACAAAGTAAAAAATGAAAATAAATCAATGAAAAACTAAAAGTCAATTGCTTTGGTTCCTTTTCCTGTCGAGCCTTTGTTTGGCATGCCTGAACCAATTGGAACAGGCTGCTTCCACATTTTTTTCGTTCTCTCAGTGAAGGCTCATCACCACATCTGGAAATCAATAAAACAATACGAGACCACGGAAAGCTACAATGCCAGATAGTAAACAACGATACTCACTTTTCACTTTCAGTTTATGGACACTAAAGTTCGAAACTGTGATCAATTCAGTTGGAAATATCAGAACATGAACGGTATACAAAGCATTCAAAGCAACAAAGCTTGCATCGATACAAAAAACAAAGAACTAGAACTGAATATGGTTATACGATATAGTAACAGCCGGTCACGCGGTCGCCCCTCGCTTTCAGGTTAGCCAACATTGCCTACGACATGTGTTGCCAACTTCTTGCCAACTTACCGCGTTATTTAAAAAAAACATTTAACACAAATTCGCATTTCGACCGTGGTGGAGGACAGATGACGTCCTTGCGGTTGGCAGTCAAGTGTCTGAAAGTCCTTTTAATACCTAATGTGGAAATAACTCAATAAAAATATAGTAGTAGGGATATCTAAGTATAGATTTTGATGTCTAAATGATGTCGCAGTATGACGTCTATGGCAAGTAACAATTTGACATCGCAGGGACATCTAAAACTAATTTAGATATCACGGAAATGACGCAGTCTGATATCACAGTGATGACAACAATATGACATCACAGAGACATCTATATTCGGCGATTATTGATTTTGATATCGAAAGGATGTCGCGGTGTAATATCGCAGGAATGTCAACGATATGATATCCCAAGGACATTTAAATCCCATTTTTGACGATATTGACATCCCTGAGATGTGGATGTTTGCCCAGTGTTGACTGGGTTGTTACGGTATTGCCTGACAAAATGACTTGAACACTGTGTGAGACTGACTTTTCTTACGACTTTTTCACGCTAGGCCAATCATTGTAAACCATAAATTCTAGCCGACGCCCCCTCCTTTGGAATTGCCCGTGTTATCCATATCTGAAGTTCATTCCATTTTTCATTTATTTATTTATGAGCGATAATGTAAACTTTGTGGTGGGATCTGTAATTTCCGAAAATGATCAACAATGCTCGATTAGGTACCTGTCCATTCTCCACAGTGTTTTTCTTGACCTACACTAACCTTTTGCCCGAAGCCGACGCTGGACACTGTCGTCACTTCAATTTATTGTAATATAAGAAATCACGTGAAATATTGTAAATGATTTTACAGAGACAAATTAATTTACAAATATTGGGTAAGGGTTGCCTGTCTGTCTGTAGTTTCTTACCTACAGGATAATGAGGACGATCGTTCATCAATCATAAAATTCATCCTAATCGGGTTTGCATAATAAACTGGCAAATTTGCTGTGTCCTCGTTTCCAGGATTTTTTCAATTGCTTACTAATCCTTTTGTTTGCCGAACTTGTCATACAGGCATCGATGTTTCTGAATTTGAGCTTTGAGTGCATTGGCAAAATTTGTTAGTTTTGAAATTGCGATTCAAAGTACCTACCTGCTTGGGAATTACAAATAAAATGTTGTAGATAAGTTCCATTATCCCAGGCGGAATCCTAAATTTATTTCCTTTGGTAACGATCATTTACGTGCTTCAATCGCTATGTTATGGTGAGGTATCCCACGAATGAGCCTGCACTGCCCGAGTATGAGGAGAGTGCCTGGATATCCGAAATCACCGGATTGCCGAGGATAGTGGCGCACTCCTTATTTTTCAATCTATTAGGTAAATGAAATATGTACCTATAGGAAGTGTTAATACGTAATTTTTATTACGTTTTCATTAACTCGCTCTCTTGTCCGTCTGTTTGTCTATTCATTTTTTTGTTCGAGTGTTCGGTACGAATTTTGCAATCGATTCCAAACAAATTTTCCGAAAAGCTAGTAACTTGAAATTTTAACCATACCATCAGACCTGGATGACATGTTATTTATTGCATGTAAAATTATAATAAACATGTGTGTAATTTTGCAATCTATTTCAAGCTAACCTCAAGATGAGCTAGAGACTTAGAATTTTGAACTTAGATCAGAACTGGATCACAATGCAACGTTATTTCATGTATGTTAAAATAACTTAAATAACTTCCTGATGAGCTAAAAACTTGGAATTTTGAACATATATCAGAACCGTACAATACGGTGTTATTGCATGTGAATTAAAATAACATAATAATAATAAATATAATGTTTGAAATTTTGTAATTGTTTTCAAGCTAACTTCCCGATGAGCTAGAGACTTAAAATTTTGAACATAGATCAGACGACAATGCAATATTATTGCATATGATAATAATAAAATTAATAATAATAAACTTCCCAATGTCACCGGGTAACTTTTCTGAATATTAAGTATGTTGTACAGTTTGACCCCCGGAACAGAAGTGTCTATAGGAACAACTCAATACAGTCTATTTTTCGAAATACAGGGTGTTCAATTTGGAAAGTGGCCATTTTTTTTAGTAACATTGCTCTCAGTGAAATAACTTGAATGTAAATGTTATTTGCGACTAATATTGCTTACCATTAATTGATGACTAGTCTTTGATAACAAATATTGTTAGATACAGGGTGAGTTAAGATTTATTTAAAATTAAATTATAAATTGTCTCTATGAAAAGATCTGTCCAAAGCAACTCTCCAACTAAAAAATCGATATATCATTTGAATAAATGAATTATTTTGTACTAGGTGAGTCGAAAAGTTAGTTTTGGAGAATTTGAACATATCCACTGGAAATCATTTTCGATAAAATTCTATTTTTTTATATTGTTTCTTGCCTTCATTTTTACAGCTCGAATTAAAATTGAATTGCCAACCGCTGAACTCTCAGCTTTTTTTTGAACCGACTAACTTCCCTGATTATTTCCTTATTCAAATGAACATTGGTACACCACCGCTTTATTTCTGAGACACAGGGTGTTGAAATTTAACAAACCTAGTAAGGCTACGCCGTTTTTTCTTTCTTTAAATAAATACTATTTTTGGTATTATTATCCTATGCCTTCTCTTAAAAATGGTCTATTGATTTATTTTCGTACAGTTGACAGTTTTCGATTCAAAAAATGAAACATTCATTGGACTAAGAAAAAAACGCATAGATACAACCAAATGAAGGCATTTTATTCTTTAAATTGGAAAGCGTCCATCGGACGGAAAAAGTCATGAGACAATTCTAATAATAATGTTTATTTGCGGAGTATGTTAACAGGCACACTGATAAAAATTTAAAATCTTTCATCCTGGAAAAAAATTCTTCATGTCTAGTTTGCGGCGTACCAAATATAAAAAAATAGTACAGAGCGGTTCTAGCCATTGCAGACCTACGTTTCTATGAATATTTTTTACAAAATCATCCAGGGATAATCAGCCTAATCAGCATTCATCATGAAATACCTTTGGGTAAACCGTATCAAACTTTTTAAAGACGTAAGAATACAGAAATTATTCAATTTCGCAAAATGAACCGTGAAATTCACACAATGATGCATTCGGAAGCTTGGAACTCTGGGAATCCATAGTCGGCGCCTAATCAAACTCCGCGGTTGTATATTGCCTTCATTTATAGTTGAATGAGAATAAATATAGAAATATAGGAAATTACCAAAATAACATAAACTGTTTTTAGTACCATCATCATGAAGATGAATATTGGCATAAGAAAAAAACACCCAATTCAAGATATTGCGATGAAATTTTGTACAGCTATATTTAGGACACGTCTGAATCGCATAAGCTATCCACTATTGAAATTTAGATCACTTGATGGATCTTGGTAGACTAATCGATCTTGAATCGCATAACGACATCAAACCCAGTATTCGTAATCCGGGTCATAAGTTGTTCAAAACTTCTGAGAAAGTATAATTAAATTCCGGGCATTTTACCTGCATAATCTTTCGATAAGTTGGAAAATCCCCAATTGACGTTCTTACCCTGCTAAGGGCCGGTTTTTCAATGTACTTTAACTTCGTGCTAAATTCAACTCATGGTTAGCAAATGTCAATCAATTCTAACCACGAGTCAAATTTAACCGAGATTCAAAGTACGCTAACACGACATTGATAAACTGGCCCTAAACAACCCTTTTCTAACATTTTGAGTATAGCCAGATAATGTTGGCTTGGAACAAAATGGAAGAGGGGGGAGGTGGGAAAGGAGATTGACTAAATTATTTTTTCTCAATAATTTGTTTTTTTTTAAATCTAAAGATTACTACAAGGGGGTCAACAACATTATTGAGAAATCGTAGTATTTCTGTTCAACGGATTTTGAAAAACTAAAAAATATTTTCAATCCTTCAGAAACTTGTACATGAAATAAAAAACTAACTCTATTGGGATATTGAAAAATCAATTAATTTCGTACTGTGACTCAAAATACACTTTTGCATGCATGATTTTAGTCCGGAAAACACCTTTTTACTGTATTGAGTACCGCAATTTTTTGAATGATTGTTTTACCGAACTAGTCCAGTAAAATTTTTCTACTGGATCCGTCAGATTTTTGCAACATATTAAGTAACTCTTCAAAAGTATAGAATAAAATGTTGAACTATACAGGGTATTCCAAATTAAGTCAGCACCTTTGCCCACTCCGTTATTATAAATGCTACGAATTCGGCAGAAAAAAAAAAAGTTGATGGTCACATTTTCAAAACATTTCATTTAATCCTCATCAAAAAGCCTCCTTTTTTTGCTGAAGTTGAAAATAAGAGTTTTATTAATAGGAAACATTTATAACAATCGGATTTGATAAAGCGCTATAAAATATGAAGTGACTGTTCAAAAAATACTGCCTTATTTTTGAACGCATATTTGGGTCCTTCACTTGATATGTGTTGCATTCAATATAATTTTTCAATTCATCTACATTATTGTCATTTGGTAGACCTCATTTCTCAGATATCCCGGAAAATCTAGGGGGGTCATGTCTGGTGGACGAGGGGGCCACTTGACAGGACCATTTGTAGCAATTCATTTGTTTTCAAAATAACGTCGCAACATTCTTTTTACTCCACTGAAATTATTATATGCTGGTGCTCCATCCCGCCTCCAGATCAAGATCATCGAAAAACTCTTCCAACATTCTTGTTGATAAATTAATTAGAAAATGGACCGATAATTCTGGCTCTGAATAGACCACATCAAAAATCGATACTGAATTGTCTTTGCGGATTGTGGGGATGGAATAGAAAAGGATTATCTCTACTCCAATAATGAAAATTCTTTTTATTATACATCTCAAGATTTGAAATTTTTTTCTGATCTTGGATAATCTGAATGTACAAGTGTCTTCAACAACATGACAGAAATTATAGTAGTTTTTAAAGCTGTCATCGGCCTCAGCCGCAATATTCTATTCATCATTTTCTTATATCTTATGAATGATATACTGGGTGATCCATTTTCAAAGAAACTATTTTCGATACTTAACAGTTTTATTTAAACAAAATTCGAAAATTTTAAGAACGATTCATTCATTCCAGAGAAATTTGCACGGAAATGAAATTTAATTTAGTTTTTGTAAAATTATTTTCCCATCCCCTTTTCAAATACCTAATATCTCTGTGAGACTGGCTATGAATCTGATCATTAAATCAGCAAGTTTTTTTCGAAAACTATGGCAGATAAGGAATATTTGCAAACATCTTAAAAAATTTAATATTTTGAAAAAAAGGCAAGAAACCTTGATGTATTGAATCCTTTGAGTTCACGTCTGTTATATGCATAAGCAAATGTATCAGCCAGTACTGGAATTTAGCATGTAATAAACCAGAAATTTTGTGATACAGTTGAGAAACATTTTAATTTCCCCATAACTCCATATCTAATATTTTACCTGTACTAATATTTGTCTATACTTTAGCATTGACGAGGAGGCTGGTCAAATTAATATTCTGCCCCTAGCTCCCAATGGATAACAGTAGAATCCCAGAAAGGGGTGTTGATTAGATTTAATGATATTGTTTGTAGGAATACCTGATGATTCTTCGTATAGTTTTATGAAAACTTCTACCCCCTCTCCAGTGGTAACGAGAACCTATTTATTCGTAGGTTTCCGAATCTAGGAATAGTTATAGTTGTGTTCTGTCCGTCTTAGGACAGAGATTTTATTTTGTGAGTTTAACCATTTTTGCCAAGTGATCTGAAGAAAGGGTAATTCACCACAGTGTTTTGTTACCTTGATCGGAGATTGGAATCCACTAGCTGTCTTCTTCTCCCAGGGAAGTGAATAAAGAACAGTTTTTTAAAGTGAATTCAACCAAATTTCAACGGAATTTTTTTTACCGGGTCGTTTATATTGTGCTACTAGTTGTCTCACAATGCCGCGATCCAATAACAGACATGCTCGTCATCGTGGAGGGAGAGGAAGTAAGTTTTGATATTTATTGCAATTTTTTAAATATTCATAATATAGCGAGAGGTTTCAAAATAAGATATTCGGCTAGAGTAATGGGGTTAATAGTATTGTCTTCTTTTGTTCTATATTATTGGCCTTTGAAACCTTTTCTTCTTAATTTTGTCTCATGCTATTTTCTAAAATTAAAGTGATTTTTGACTGTGCTATTAAGAAAGAAGATACGAACAATATCAATTATTTGCTGGACGATATTCGTATGGAATATCTGTAAATTTAACTGATGTACAAGCAACCATTTATTTCATTATTTGAATTTTTTATATGTACTCTTCAAAACCTAGTTATTTGATTCAATAATTCCGTAAAGTTTTTTGTTTTACCTAAATGCGAATCATGGAATATGGATCGATTTTTACTATTTTCTTATCTAGATTTTATGATACTTCATAATAAAACGAATTTGCTACCAACATAACCTTTGAAAATAATATTTTGTTTGTCTACATTTTCTTGGGTTTTTACTAAATTACCCCTATTTAAGTACGAATTTACCAAGAAGCTTGGGTTGCTTTTCTAATCCTCTTTACCTGTATTTGCGATTCATAACGTTTAAGAACAAAAAATTTCAATAGCGTTGATTTATTGCTTTCATTAAATCATGATATTCACCACTATTGTTTATGAGGGACTTGAACATATTTGTTAACGAAGTTTCATCCTTGGCGAACGGCATTTATCCACTGTATTTTATAATTATTTTGTTGATTTTCCACGGGGGCGGAAATAGTGAGTATCACTTTTGTTTTAATAATATGATTCTTAAGGGAATTGTTATTATTCAATCGTAAAATCTAGGATACGTGATTAAGTAAGAATATCCATAAAAACTTCCAGCAGCGCCGGATTGGGGATATTTTTTTTACCGAGCTCAATCATTGAAGAGGTGACCTTCTTAATTTGAACATGATACGATACCAAAATTAATCGAAACCAACTTTTTTCGGTCTTTCAATGATATCAACTTTTTTTCAATATTTCTCCATTTTAAAATCAACTTTATTTTAAGTTATATACCATTGTTCATTAATGAACTGATTTTGGAATATTGGCTTCCCTTTCATTCATTTCTGAAACAACACGCGTTCAAAATGTGTTTCTTGCATCCTCTGTTCTCAAAACCGCTGTATTTGTTCATTTGAGTATTGGTTGTAGAAATAATAGTGTATGCAATGATTATGTAACAGCTATTACTGCAATCGCACAAGATTTACGATACTCGTCTACACCTTTAGGCAGTTTTTACTTGCATATCTCTTATTTTTTTCTAGACTGTCTCAAATTCTGGCTAGTTATAGTTCAATTCCTAAGGAGTATCTTTACAACATTCAAATAACATTACAGCGAGGTGATGGTGGTTCATAAAAGGAAGACTAAGTCGAAGCAATCCGATTTAGGTACTAATTGGCTTATATGTCATAATCGAATTTTCACCCAAAACATTTTCCTTATTATTCTCTCGATCTATAAATACTATTTTCTGAAATCGTTCAAGAATGTCCACTTTCTCGGAGCAACTTCAGGCCTCAAAATACGCTGATCTAGAATTTTAGTCCGTTGCTGAGTAACGAACTTTCCCGGACCGTTTTCGGCACTAAACTGTACGGGAAAGTACTTCCCCGTATCGTAAACGATCCGGGAAAATTTTTGACGGCTTGTATACATTTTAGATAGTAAATGAATGCACGCAAACAATAAGTATAATTCCTTAATTTATGATAATGCTGATTGCGATTTCAGAAAAAATAGTATGTGTACCTCGTAGTAAAAGCACATTCCCAGACTTCAATGCTTGTTAGCCTCGGCTTATCGCCTCGGCCAACAATTTACATTGTCGTCCGGGAATGTATTGCTTTTACTACTAGATACACAATATACTATTGCCGTATCGTAAACGATCCGGGAAAATTTTTGACGGCTTGTATACATTTTAGATAGTAAATGAATGCACGCAAACAATAAGTATAATTCCTTAATTTATGATAATGCTGATTGCGATTTCAGAAAAAATAGTATGTGTACCTCGTAGTAAAAGCACATTCCCAGACTTCAATGCTTGTTGGCCTCGGCTTATCGCATCGGCCAACAATTTACATTGTCGTCCGGGAATATATTGCTTTTACTACTAGATACACAATATACTATTAACCAATTCACGCAATCAAAAAATAATGATCCAGATAAGTACCTGTAAAATTGTAGCAAGAGCGTACCTAGGGGGACTTGGGGGGCTCGAGCCCTCCCTCCAATAGAATGTGTTAGATAAATATTGTCTAATATTATTAATAACAATACATACTTACGTACTGCTATTGGCTTCTATAAGAACTCATTTCCCCAGTCAGCAAACTATATAGAATGGAATTGTTCGGTTAGTAATTTTAAGCAAAATTCATGTATATTTGGGGAGGGGGGGTCGATGGGTGGAAGCGGAAAATGCGTCAGAACATACGAATACATTGTTCTTTTTTTTTTCGTTGATCGAAATAATGCCAGTAGTAAGAGGTATTATAATGGGTTGTCACTTGAATGATGAAATGAAAACATATTCAGAATTTGGCAAGCTGGTCCTGATTTTCGCTTTATTTGTCTTATACAATGTCCTTAAAAAAATAATTTTCAATTGGTGACTTAGGCATCATTTTAGTATTGAAATAAGTCCATTCAAATCCTAAATGCGTGATCAATACATCAACGTTGTTTCAAATATAATTTATTATAAATATGAAGCGGTATTCTAATTTTTTAGAAACATATATTTTTGTCTATATTTCGTATTAAAAAGTTAGTAGAAAGTGTGAGTTTGTGGTATAAAACAGTTTAGTTGAAGTGTTTTTATTTATAAAGAAATTTCGTAAATATGAAAATAATGGCAAACTAAAAGTTGTAATGAAATGTTCAAATTTGAGATTGGAATTTGTATACTTGAAAAAACGTGTATTTCAACAGGAAAGTATAATGAAAGTATCTTGACTCCATCAGAGTAAGTAGGCCAATATTCATCTTTTTAAAGCAAAACTGAAGGCTAAATTTAAAGTTCTAACTAAATTATCACTTATAATCTCCCTATTTCTGGAAATTTTCACTTATAATCTCCCTAGAGCATGAATTATTTCCGGAATATTAATTCATGCTCGCGGGAGAATCGGTAAGAAAATTACACTTTTTTAAAATAGAAATTAAATTGGTGACATTCTAGTAGGCCGTTGTTAAGGCTTTGTCTCACAACAGCGAACTGCGAATTATTGTTTTTTTGCGGATTTGATATCAAATATTTTAATTTCCCTATGTTCTAGTGAAATGTGGTGTAAATAATTAAATAGAGAAGCAAATATTCTACCAAAATCACATACTTTTATAGTATCAGAGGAAAGGGAAAAAAAAGATAAGGTCTACTTCTATCGAACTCCAATGAGTTACTTCGGCGGCACCTTCATTTATTAATCTCGGATTTATTGTCAAATATTGTAATTGCCCTATGCTCTATTAAAAGATCTTGAAAATACCTAGTATAATGATAATAAAATTGTACTTTTTGTGATCATTACGAACTTACCTACGTTATTTGTTTATTTAAAGGGGAAAATTGAGTGTAATATTCGTGTTTTGACGTGTTTCTATGAGATATATGGCTATGGTTGAAAATGATGCATTGCTTCATGTATTTTGTACTTGTTTTTTTATAATTATACGAAGCTCGTCATTTTTCAGCGGAATACCTTGAAAACTTCAACAGAATAGATCTTTATTCGCAATCGCATCGTACATTAAATAATAAAATAACAGAATATAACCGGTACAGGTGGTATTTCCCAAGAACCTGAATTGACTTGGTTGCCATTTATCATCTGTTTTCATCCCATTTAAGTTTTCCACAACCAAAACACTGTTCGACGGGCTTTTAGAAATTGTCCATGTGAACGTTATTAGAATTGACTATTTGTTTTCACACAAACAAACAAGCTTTTAGCATGATACCTCAGCATTTTTGACGGATAGTTTTTTCATTATAATTATACTTCCGATGCGATCGGCAACAGATATGAATTATATATACAATGTTATCGATGAAACTGACCTAGAGTTGCCTTTGATCTTCCTCCATGTCATTTCTAATCATGTTGCAGAATATATTTTGAATCCCGATGCCAAGGTCGTTTACGGAATTCGATCTCCAACGGTAGAATCCACATCTTGAAATATTCAAATCACTAGTAGTTGATTCTGTAATCATCAAATCTTCTGTAGAATAATTTCCGCGACCTCGACATTTCTAAAAACTTCCAGCCTAACTCGATGAGGCTCACTTGTTCGCAATTTGAATATATCGCAATAATTACAATCTCTCGTTACTTGAATTTTAGGCTCATGATCCCCACTTTTTCCACGTATCTCGTTTGTCAACTATGTTTCTCACAACCTCTAGTTTTTCCAACACTTCGGTACAATGGATAGGTCGCTAGCACTACATCTTGCCAGCTATTTTTTCAACCTTCTGACAATGATGATATGTTTATCAGGAACTGTTCCAGCATCTCGTAAGCCTTTCACATTTCGTTATCTCCACACAATGTTCGTCCTCTCAACATATTGGTCGCCACTTCCACATTTCTTCACATTTCCAAACTAGGATAACGTGATAATTAACAAATTCTGTATCTTTCTCGCTGTCTACAAATAGTTCGCTTTATTAAAATATCTTTCAAAATATCTGGACTGGAATAATGACGACTTGCTCACCTTTGAAAAAAAAAAAAAATAAAAAAATAGAACAGGATGTCCATTGGAAAAGTAAGAAAATATAACATAAATAAAAGAAAAAATAATTTACGTGCGATTTGGGATCGGGAAGTCGGGGGGGGGTGAGATTTTAAGGGTGGAAAACAGTTTATCGCAATTTCAGGCAAAACTACGACTTTTTGGTTTTTTATCTCCCACAAAAAAATCACGAAATTTGGTGAAAACTTAATAGTATATTACGTAACAAGAGTTGTAAGTAAAGCCAAGTTTTCATGTACACGAATTATTCGTTTTTCGTACGAAATCTGTCGAAAGCTGTTCAAATATATATCGTAGCGGCAAATTTCAACTGATGGTACGAATAAATTCAAGAAGTTGAAATAAAGTCAACTTGTCCGAAATTTTAAGGGAAAACAGTGATCAGTGCGGTTATGTATGTTTGTTTCCAGGCATATTAAAAATTTCAATGTTAAATATGGAGAGCAATCTCCTGATTATAAATATAAGTATATGAACAACCGTAATATTTTATATTCTACTGATTTTGTTAACGAATTGGAATTTTGAATTAAAGAAAAAAAGAAAAAGGGCTCCAGAACGTTTTTGGGTGAGACCTATTTTCAAACTACGAAAATTACAGCTTAATTAACTAGAGGGTTAATTAGAGGGTTAACGTTGAATATTTCATTTAATCCGTGAAGGCATTTCGCTCAAATGAAAACTGCTCAAAATATCATTCGTACGAAAAAGTGACATTTCCTTCAAATTTCCTACGAAAAACCGAAAATTCGGATGCATGAAAACTTAGCTTAACCCATTACGCACGAAATGAAAAAGTTTATGCACGAAGCCGCGCAGCGGCGAGTGCATGAATTTCATGAGTACGTAATGGGCTTACAACTCGTGTAACGTACTATACTTTTTCTACGCCCATTCATTTTCTTAAAATTAAATAAAAAACATCGCAACTATCACTACTATCAGACATATTCGTACTTAAGAAAACGTGTCCTATTTTTCAATCCTAAATATATCTCGCTAATGCTAATATGTTTTTTAATTGGCTAAATTTGTGTAAACAGACCAAATAAAGTATTACGTAAATAAAAATTTGATTGTAATTTAATTAAACCAAGAAGTTTGTTTTCTTCTCAAAACGCACGTGTATGTTATGAGATCTCATTACGTGCATGTTATTGTTAAATGTCATTTACAAGGAATGTTGACAGTGCGATTTTTGACTTTTAGACATGGGCGTAGAAAAAAATATTTTCGTACTTTTCCAATGGGTTCTAAATTATTTTGGTCTCAAAAACTATCGATCCTGGCCTACTAGCTGAACTATGGACGTTGAATAATATGTCGTAACTTTTTTATTCCAGGACCGGACGGATATCCAGTGTCGACCCCTCCTGGGACGTATGTACAGTCGCAGCAGCAGCCTAATCAAGGGGGTAACCAGGGTCCTGGTCTGAGGGGTATCACGCCGACGGGGCCTCCAAATCAGGCCTCGACGCCGCCGAATGCGGAAATAAAGGTGCAGGCGATTCAACAGCAGCCTATTAATCATATGGTGAGTGAACCTGATACGAATCTAGCGTACTTCTAGTTTCATCGGGTTTTGTTGTTTATATTGTCGAAGTTTTCACAATTCTTATTAGAGTCCGGTGGGAGAGATGGAAAATGGAACCTGTACAGGTCGATTTCTCGTGTAATTCCACAAATGGAATGGACATCTACGGCAGACCAGCGTGGTCGTGACAAAAGTTGCATGGAAAAAACGATAATAAAAAATTTGAAAAACCAACAAACATTTCAAATTTCACAGGTGCGGCCCATTGATAGAAAAAATCGTCGAAAAAAGTCATTTGGCATTATTTCAAAGAGCAACAAACTAAGTATTCATGCGGTCTTTAAATTTGCGCAATAAATCAATTGAAGAAAATACCGTATGATCTGAAAGGTTTTTTTGTTATGTAATTATTCAATATTCGTTATTTTCCACATATTCAGTTTTTTTTTTATTGGAACACGTCTTCTTTCTTGCATATATAAACACCTGTTGAGTCGGCAACTTGCATTATTGCAGTGAAGATCTATGATTTTCCTGATATTAGCAGGAATTTGTGGCAGACTCGTAAATGTTGGCATCAAAACATTATTACCATATTTACATAATCCTCTGGATTCAGCTGATTATGTTAGTAAGGAATATGATCATCCAAACCCATCGATACTGGCAACTATAGAAACAAAAAAAACATAATTCAAATCTTATGAATAACTCCTTAGAACTTGAAAATGAAGGGCATCTTCTTCTTAGAATCAGCCTGGCATCATTCACAATTTCCTACTTCATACACTTTTGGGTCAAACATTCTGCCAATTTCTTTGACTGAACTGCCGTGACAGAAACGAACCAAAGAAATGATGATAAACAGTATCCTCAGAAAACACGTAAAATTTGTTAGTAGACTCTGGAACAATGATCACAAATGAAATGGAGGGTAACAGTCGTACCTTCATAAAAACATTGGTAGAATTCTGCGCAACGTTATTAATGGTAGCATACCAAAAAAAAAAAATGCACAATTTTTGGTCAAAAAATAATTACAGTTGGATGAATGGTCGAGTGAATTTCAGCGTGTTAAAGAACATTTTATTGAAATTTTAATCTCGGCACAAAGTTTTTGATGATCCATTTGAAAGTAGGTGAGCAACCCTTTCAAACAGTAACGTTGCAAAATGTATAGCTTTTGAGATATACGAGCAATATATTTATTTTTAATATTTTGAGATTTTCTATGTTTTTTATTGCCGGTGCAGCATATAATCTGTTGATGGCCAATATTGATCATTAATTTTAAGAAATTAGGAAAAAAATTTTTAACGCAACCGTTGATATTTAACATAAATTAAAAATAAATAGGCCACTTGGTATTTGTTTCAAAAAGTGTTTGCTCCAAAATTTTTTCATTGTATCTTACGGTCAACGATATCTTCATGTTTCCATACTTTATTTTAGTTTCAAAGTTGTGATTCCTTGTGTATAAACATTATTATTATTTTCCGTTGCCTAGCAACGAATCAGTGCGAGGAAATATTGACTTTTTCTTTTAAAATAATTTCAATAATTTTTAATTGATTTTCGGAAAAATGTGTTATTGGTGTTGGAGAATTTAATTGGTGTGGTGTGGTTACTTATAATTTTCAATTTTTTCTTTATAAATGAACACTAATAAATAATTTCGACTACCGTCGAAAATACTCTTCTTTCGACACATTTCCACTTAGTGGAAAAATGTGACAAATATCTGACAGAAACAACTACTTCCTCATAAGGACATTGAATTACATCTGGCATTCATTTGTGCCATTGAATATTATCCTTCATTTGACCACCTGTATACATGCATATTCAAGTTTTTTTTCCTCTCATCAGTGCAAAAAAAAAACTTGAAACAATTCGTAGTCGAAACTAATTGTTTCATTTATTTGCTACTTCTGTAGTAACACTTCTGGGACTGTGATTTATTTAGTGACCTATTTTTTATGTATAATTGAAAACTGATAGTGCTTCCAATATGAATAGTTGAGTTGCCATTTTATGATTTTTGAACAACTGTCAAAAAGAAAAGTTTTTAGACTTTTTTTCTTGTTATTCAAAGAATTTTCCCATGTATTTGATATACTTAAGCTCACGTTGAAAATTTTTGAACGTTTTAATGGAAACGTTAGATCGCACTTGACAATACCAGTGTTGCCATATCGCATAATATATCATTAAACCCTTCTTGTATGCGAGGAATCCATCTTCACGAAACAAAGATTCACACGAATCCCTCAGATTACCTGTCAACTCGATAACTGTAGTCGAAAAACATTTATCTAGGTACATTTTAGTATGCTATTTCATTCCATGGTCTTACTTGAAGTTTCAGGAAATTGAGATTGTAGCTTTTCTACATATTTTATTGCCGTAGATAATAGATTCGAACTTATTAACGTTATCAGCAACGCAATCGTGTATATATACGTGTAAAAACGTTATCGTGGTACAACGTACAGCAGTCTAGTTCGATTTCGCGATAGGTGTACGAGTGTGTGTGTGTGGCAGATGCCTTCCAGTTTAACATAAAAAAATTGCTTTGAAGGGAATGGCAAAAGTATCCACACATTCAGCTCCATAGCAACTATAAGGTGTAAAATATATCGGTCATGTTTGATTATTGAGAGAGGTACGTGTCGTTATAATGTATTAGAGTGGAAGGAAAGTCTCGGCACAGCTAATAATCTTGAAAGGTGATCTCTAAAATGATGTGACGGTTTTTGTAGTGTTGCCAGATTTATCGCTATTCCAATATTGGTTACTTTTTGAATGCAACACACTGTATATTATTAAATTTGTTGATAATTCCCTTCAATCTTATTTCAGAAATTTTGCTTGGATATTTGTAGTGATTGTATCGCTGTCAAATTAACGTTCTAGCGCATTTTGAGCCGTTGATTAGATTTACCTTTGTTGTTGGTGAAAATTCTTTCATTTCAATTCCGGTTTTCGTGGTGGCACCTCAACCTCATTCTTCCACGGAAAATTCTTCAAAAATTCTTCAAAAATTCTTAAAAAATTCTTCAAAAATTCTTCGAAAATTCAAATTGTATTTAATGTTCCGATGAAACAGTATTACACTACTGATAATTTTCTATTCGCTATGAAAAATGTTCTCTTGCTGGTGTTTCTTTCCGACTAAGTCACCTGCATGTTTTCGTAAAATGATTTTTTGTATTCAAGTTGAAATATTATATCTAGAAGATAACTCGATGAATGTTATTGATAAGATACTATGTCAAACAGTGTATACGTAAAATGTTGGACCGTTGTATGTGATTTTGATTGTTTCAATGTTTTTTTTTTTTCAGTTCGTACCTCAGCAGGTACGGCCGAGTCAGGGAGCATATTATAGATCGAACGGTCCACCAAATCAAGCACAAAGAATGCCGAACCATAACAATAGGGTAAGTAAAAGTACCATCTTGTATGAAAAGAGTATAAAATTTTAAAAAAGTACTTCACTGTTGAAAGTTGACCATAGTTATAGTAAAAACATTTGAATGTCACTTTGTCAATTTGCTACTGCGATTCTAAAAACTTTCAGTGCCATCCTGGTACGTATGTTGAAAAAATAAGGAACTTGGCCGACATTTCAATACATTTGGTACATCCGAATTGATAATATCAATTCCACGATTTTTTAGACTGCTTTCATTTATTTTTGATTTTTTTCCTTTGATCATTTACATGATATGGTATAAGTCAGTCAAACAAGTTTAAACATGTTAAAATAGGTACTTAAGTATATAAAGTGTACTTTTAATGTAATAATATAACACAAAAGCATAACAAGTGCATTTTTCAGATCAACAGTAAAACACAACATAGAGTTTCAATATAAATACAATTTTAAATACAAATTTTGAAAATCCATCTACACCATAGAAAGTCTTCAAAAAAGGCCTTGTATTTTGTCAAAGATGTAGTGTCCCAGATGCTACAGTGAACGATGACTGTGTGTGATGCTAATAATGGCAGTCTGTCTTGCTTGGTGTTTTACTCAGAGACTTGAAAAATATTTGTGTCTAGTGGATCTACTTGGTCATTCAATTTCAACGTTTCAGTTTGATCAGTTCTAGTCTTCAATTTTTGTCCCAAGATGATAGTAGAGAGTGAATAATTCGATTTTTTTATAATTTGATATGTTGTTTTGATTGACAAAAAAATAAATATGTATAATTCGATTTGTTCAGTAATAAAGCTACTCTTTGTCTCGAAAAATCTATACTTCCGATTTTAGAATATAATTTTTTCCTCAATTTTTTGTGAATATTATTTTCAATGGGATTGTGGGATCATAATAGAAACTTACATTCCAGGTATGATCCATAAGGATACTATCATTATTATTATAAAGCTTGCACTGCACTATTTGGAACCTTTAGTAATTAGTGCACTGCAGTTCCATCCCAAAAAGTTGAGCAAGTTAGAAAAGCGATATAATTGGGAAACTCCAATAATTATTCGACGAAAAAGCAGTTTTAAATCTTGAATGACTTTTTGATTGATTGAAGCTACTTATTAAATAATTATAAAATGTTTTACCCAGATCCATTTTTTACTGTCGGTATTTTTCTTCATATCCTCGTTTTTTTTCCCTTCAAGATGATTTTTTGTATAACTCTTGTAAGTTCAAATGGATCAATAAAGTGATTGATTGATTGTCTCAAAGCGAAATTTTAATGAGTCAAAATATCTGTCCGAATCGAACCTTTTTTGCCGCCGATAATCAATAAATTATGTTGTTTTGAATTTTCAGCCTCAGCAGGCTTTGTATACGCCGGGGCCCACCCAATACGTGCATGTTCCACCTATGTACATAACCCCCAACACGCTGCCGTACGCCACTGGTTATCCGGCGCAGCGGCAGCCTGGTGGTTTCGTTCAAACCTTACCGACGCAGATGTTCCCGCATTTAACAGCAGCGGCGCCGTTCAACCCGCACTACAGCAGCACCCCAGCTCAGAACCAGCAAGTTTGTGAGTATAATTTGACGTTCGATATTTATTTATACATTGTTTGCACCATATTAGTAATATTATTATAATTCTTTTCTCAGAAAATTTTATTCATCATAAAAATTGCAGAAAACGTTGATCTGAAAGTACTATTATTTTCGTCGATATCAAAAAAGTTCAATTTGATACATTGCAATAAACAAAAAATTCTGATTGAAATCACAGACCCCTACACAAGAAAAAAAAAGATGGTTTTTTGTTTGATTTTAACAAAAGAGTAGAAGGACCACTACTTCCGACTTCACAACTCTGAGTTATGCCAATTCTGACTTCGCAACCTGGAATAAGTATAATTCTGACTTAACAACTCGGAATTAGTATAACTTCGACTTCACAACTTCAGAATTAGTATAATTCCGACTTCACAACTCGGAATTAGTTTAATTCCGACTCCACAACTCGTAATTAGTATAACTCTGACTTTACAAAAAAAAAGTCAAAAGTCAAAATATACTTTAATATCATTCTGAATTCACAACTCGGAATTAGTATCATTCTGAATTCACAACTCGGAATTAGTATAATTACGACTTCAAACTCTAAATTTGCCTAATTAAGTCTTCGCAAATTGAAATTAGTATAACTTCAACTTCACAACTCCAGAGTTAGTATAATTCCGACTTCACAACTCGGAATTAGTATAATTCCGACTTTACACCCCGGAATTAGTATAACTCCGACTTTACAACTCGGAATTAGTATCATTCCGAATTCACAACTCGGAATTAGTATAACTACGACTTCAAACTCTAAATTTGCCTAATTAAGTCTTCGCAAATTGAAATTAGTATAACTTCAACTTCACAACTCCAGAGTTAGTATAATTCCGACTTCACAGCTGGGAATTAGTATAATTCCGACTTTACAACTCGGAATTAGTACAACTCCGACTTTACAACTCAGAATTAGTATCATTCCGAATTCACAACTCGGAATTAGTATGATTACGACTTCAAACTCTAAATTTGCTTAATTGAATCTTTGCAACTTGGAATTAGTATAAGTCGGACTTAACAACTCACCAAGTGACCACTAGACAGACGCTTCTGAGTGCATACGCTAACGGAATGTGTTTCTGCAAATATCATCTCGAATGTGCCAAATGATCGAGAGTATATTAGATTTACTTGCACTGCATTGTTCTTATTGTCCACTCGACTTCCTTGTTACTTAGCTTCCTAATAATTTCGAGTTTTGAAATCAGAATTATACTAGTTCCGAGTTTTGAAGTCGGAATTATATTTATTCCGAGTTGTAAGGTCAGAATTATACTAATTCCAAGGTGTAAAGTTGGAATTATACTAATTCACAGTTGTTAAGTCGTAATTAGGCTGATTATATTTTTAAAATCTTTGTGGCCCTTCTTCACTTTCGTAGTTTTAAGCTGGCAAATAGAGGAAATGAACTGTTTTTTGCGTTTTTTATAAATGTATGTTCTAGTGTAACTGAAAAAATGAAAATTAAGTAAAAAGTATCAGTTTCCTTTTTTTTGTTGATTAAATACCAAACACTTTGATGTGATCACTGTGAATGAAACAACAGCTGAGCATACACTGGTTTATTGCCTTTAGGTTGAATGCTCTACGAGAACACAGTATAAAAAGTATCATATAAAAACACGCTCATGTATAGGGTACTCTGCTACAATCACAACTAATATCTAAATCATGCTCGTTTGTTCCTTCCAGATAATTATTACCAACCGGTGATGCAACGGGCAGGCGGTTCCATTCCTCAGGTGCCGCCGATGAATCCTAACCCCCCTCAGAACCCTATTGCGAACGTTCCCTTAGTACCCACCAATCCTCAACACCAGCCCTTCCAGCGACAACCTCCTAAACGAAGACCGAACGCGTTATCAATCATAGACCCTGATACAGGTGAGTTTTTTCACATATTTCAATCGTTTTCACTTGGCTGAAAAACTAATGAGAGAAACAATTCTTCAGAAATATTTTCAGTTCAAGAATTTCAACAATACATATTTCGAGGTATATGCTTGAATATCTTATTCAATTATTTGGTTCACCCTATTTGATATGTTCATTTAACTTTGATATGTATGTTACATACTATTACTGTAGATAAGCCTAGTTGCCTAATGTCTGACTAGTCTGATAACGTTTTATATCTGTATAGATTGCAGATTGGTAAATTGATTACAGAAAGAAGATAATTTATAAACTGTTCACTGTCAAAGTACTCAACACTAACACACCTACTTATACAGTTGAAATACAATATAAAAAAAAGGTTTGGATTTGGTAAAAGCAAAAATTGAAATGAATTATTTTAACCTGGCTTTGAAAGTATTCAGAGTTGTTATAGTTATTACCGTTACAAGGCCGATATGTTGCAAATAACGGATGAGGTTGAATATCGTAAACCATCGTTAAAACAACCGAACCCGTTATTTGCGTATCGGCCGTGTGTCTTTCAAGACTTTTCATAATCCCGCTGAAAGATTACATTTTGGTTCCGAGGAAAGAACAAAACACGTACTTCGTAAATCTACAGAAAAATCTCGACATCGTTTTAAAATATTTGAACATGTTTCGAAATATTACAGTTTTGTCTTCCCGGGAGTCTGTGCTGCTTAGGATTGTTTGTCTTGTTCTTGATTTCCCGTGCGGATGGCGCTGCGATCAACTTAGTTGTGGGTCGTAGTGTCATCCGTGGGGAAATATCAGTTAAACGGTTGATTATTATTCATTTGGCAGGGACAGGACAATTATAATGTTGTCCGATCTACCCTGTCACTGCTGAGAGGCAATAAACCTCGAAACATGCATGTTTGCAGGTGGTAATTCCCAGCCAAATAAAGGATAATCTTCTATTTAACTACAAGACCAGCACTTGCAATTGGGTCTTCTTGGAAGAACTTTGCACAAATATCTGTCAGATTTAGTTCAATGTCCGTCGTGGTATTAGCCAGGACAGTAGTAGTTCTGACAGATGTTTGCCTTAATTTTTCCATTTGGTGGAAACGCTTGACACCTCTCAGGCACATTATTTTTGAGTATGTTTCGAAATATTACAAGTGCCGACCGTTAAAATTTTTTAACGGACTGAGGCTGTTGACATTAACTTTTCAATTGTCATCTGAATACTGTTAAATCAAAATAACAGTATGGGATTACGAAAATGTTGTAACGTACGAGGATGTATTGAAAAATTCTTAGGCTACTATAGAAACGAAAAAAAATCGAAAGATTTTATTATTCAACATACTATTTCCTTGATATATTTATTCCAAGGAACCTGCAACGCATCAAGACCTTAAAAAAATTCGGATTGCTATGCAATCCAGGCCTCTACAGCTTCTACAACATATTTGATGGAAGGAAATTTAAGATCTTTTAAACTTTTTTTCAGTCGAGAAAAGAGATGATGGTCGAATGGAGCACGAATTGTTCGCATGGCATCGTGGGATTTGTCTGCAGAGAAATTGTCCTGCAAAAACAACCTTTAGACGACTTGTCACGCCTTTTCTCCTTAATTTTTTCTTGTACTGTGGCCAGTAAAGTTGAATAGTAATTTCCTGTTATTGTTCTACCCTTATCCAGATAGGCAAAGAGGCATCCCAAAAAACTGAAGTGAGAACTCTCCAGCAGATTTTTTAATAGGAAACTTTTTTGTCCTGGAGAACCAGAATGTCTTCATTCCATCAGTTGCTGCTTTGTTTCTGGGTCGTAGGAATGTACTTGAGTTTCGACATTTGGAAATCCATTTTGCTGACAATTTTCTCATGTACAAATCGACATAAACTATATTATGATGGACGCGTTTGTATGAAATATTGAAATTGGCCTTCCCGATCACTCTTTAATGGAAAATTCACCTCTTCTGAAACTTGCAATCCAATTTTACACGGTCGCAAACGAAGGACATTGATTGCCAAGGATTAAACATTACCTTCGTAAATCTGCTTCCATTTTCATATTTTTGGTCGACAACCTTTTTTCAAATTTCATTCAGCAAGCTGGTTTGATTTTTTGACGTGAAACTTTACACTGGCGTAAGTTATTGATCGTTGCTATGGTATCGTAATATTTTTTGTATCCATGGAACCAGTCTTGGCTAATTGGGTGTTAATACATCCTCGTATCAAGATTCGGACAAAGTCTACATTCTACAATAAATACTATTAGCAATTCTATATAATTTTGAAAATAAACCATACAATTGAATTGAAATCGATAATACTACAAAATGAACTTGAAAATAACTAAAAATAACTAAATGTCGAACTCTGAACTTATTTCTGGAGCTTCATGGAGTTTATTCAACGTTTATGATAGAAATTTGATATGTAGTCATAAATTATAATGGATATTTTTTGGAACTTTATATAGCACATATATTATCTTAGTATAACAAACTCAGTAATGTCTTGCTTGAATCAGTAATTAGGTTGCCAGTACATTTTTTACGATAATATTAGATTATAGATCAGCATCTGAAATACTACAACTAAAAATATTAAAAGTGAACACAATGTCACAAAATTTTCTTTGAACATTGAATTAGAACTTAATAACTGTTGTGAAAAAAACACAACCTAGATGAGTAATACACGAATATTACTGAAGGTAACATCTTTTCATAATATTATCCCTCAAGTCACCACATTGTCCCATGTCGCAATTTTTTAAGGGTACAATAAGCACGTCAGCCAGATTTTTATTTCTGTCGGGTATATTCGGGTATACTGTCTTGGATGAAGTATATAACAATAAGAAGGCAATTGAAACGTTCATTGCAGCTTGTTGGGGACATGTAAAAAAGAGTATTTCCATCGCCCAACGGAGATTTTTCGTTGTCGATATAGTCTGGTCAGTACGGCAATGCTGCATTTGATATTTGACAGGAGAGTGTTTTTGTGAATGAAGGGCAAATTCTGAGTTAATTTATGTTAAACTATCGTAATTTTTTATTATTAATCAATGGTAAAGCATTGTGAAATGTACCATTTGAAGCCGGATATCAAAATATTATATCATTTCATAGGTTAATCTACCAGTGTCGTAACTATCGAGGAAGGGAAACCAAATTGGAAAAGAGTAAAATGAATGAATAATGAAAAAACGTGTCAATTAGAGCTGTTCTCAAAATCATGTGGAGATTCTTCCATCATAATTTCAGGTTTCCACTCCATATTGGGTTTTCATTATTTCTATTTTATTGAACCTCAGTAGGCTATTGTTATTTTCGTCTATAACAGGCCTCTCTCTCTCAGACGATATCCCTTACAAACAAAGTTTAAGGCGTGAGCGGCGAGTTACTCATCTAGGTTGTGTTATTTGATCGGAGGCAATGTGCAATGTAAATGATTTGAACACGTAGTACTTCCTGATGGACAAAATTGCCTCTTGTTTGACTACTAAGGGCCTGTGTTTCAATTTCCAGTTAAGAGTCTCGACTTGCTGACTTACTGTTAATAGTCCTCAGGTTCACGGGAAAAATTACCCAATGGCATGTATTCTGGCAAGCTTAACGTAGATGGCGCAATTGTTAGTGGAGGTCAGATTGGAGTAGTTGATAAGTGCATATGAAAAGTTTATTCCTATCATAATCGAGTAATCTGAAAGAATAAGATTCATAGCCAGTAAATAAATTTCACCAAATATAGACAAGTTAACCTACAAACTGACGTTTATGCACCGATTCCATCCACTCATTTTCGTATCAACTGTTCTTTACTCCTGGAAGTTTTTGATTTTCATTTTTTCAATTCATAAATGAGGCTTTTTACACTTATAGGGCCGTATTTCTTCATAACAGCAACTAATTAAAGTGATATTGTATATTATTACTTGTTATTACTGTCACTCATGACCTCCACTCACACTAGCGCTCTCTGGCGGGAGCGATATCGTCCATGCCTGCTATTGATGAGATTTCGTTTATCTGTTCTTCATGTCGAGTCAGACATGTTACCGAGAATTTTTCATAAATAACGTGTCCAATTTTATATGAAGAGTAGATATACGAAGTATGAAAGGTTGGGTAAACGTTTCTTTTCTCCCGGTACTGAACCCGAAGACTATCAGCTGTCAGCCAGCTAACTGAGACTCTTAACTGAACATTGAAAAACCAGAGGACACAGTTGTAGTTAGGATATCTACTGTTGTTATAGTTCCATTGTGTGGGGTATAAGCTAAGATTATAACATGTACGCTTTCTTGAATTATATCGGAATTCAATAAAATACTATCTGAATCAACACAAATTGTATTTCAATAAAAACATTCCAGGTGCCGACAGACTGCAAGAAATGTTCGAGGATAGCAGTTCCCATCCTCCATCGGGGGACTCGTCGGCGAGGCAGACGCCCCAACCTCAGCCGCACAACCACAACAAGGAGGTGCAAGCGGCGTTCGCCAAACAGGTGATGCAGGCAATCAACAAAGATGTCGCTGACCCTTCACATATAGAAGACTCGGATATTGGTTCGGATCTTGTAGGAAATCACTCGGAGCCACCGCCATTCGTCGTCGCGCCGTCCCCTCTTCCTCCGACTGTACCTCTATCCAAATTTGAACACGTAGTGCAGTCTAGTAAATTACAGGTGAGTGGTTGGTGTTTGAAACTGAAAATCATTGAAAAATAGTCGGCGTCGGGCTGTTACCGAATAACGTGCTTTCGGAACCAGTGATAAAATTGGTCCGTTAGCTATCAATGTCCATATTTAGCTGATAACTTGGAAGCTAAATTATCGAACTTTTCATAATCCTTGCATCCTTGCTGAATACTCTGAACAGATTGAGAACCAGCATCCCCAAAAACCCCTAAATACGTATTTTCAAAATCTCAAGAGCTGATTTCAGCAGATTTTTTTTATTTTGAAGTTATTTTTTCTAATTGGTAGTTTATTTCAAACTTTTTAGTTTGAATGTCTTAATCCTATTGCATTTCAAACACCTCCATACCGTTTCGTTATATTCAGTGTCATCACAACTGCCCTTTTACTATGATTAAGGTCTTTTGGAAATTTTGCTAAGATACGCGCGCTGTAACACGGTTGGTATGCTGACCTGGGTTGTTTTCAAGTAAATCAATCAAAGAGTGCTTTGAAACAAGTTTTTGTTTACATGTAGTAATTCGTACGAATAATCAATAAGTCAAGAAGTGTTACTTAAATGTTAATAAGATGGCTCAAAACCGAAGAGTAGTTCTTAAAATTGAAGAAAAAGTAGAAATTACCCGATTATTTGATAATGAAAGATCTACGCGTTTAATGGTGATTTTGAACGGTGCGGTGGTTTGAATTTTGCTTATGGTTGCAAGGTAACTATCTTAACGACAGACTTTCTCTAAAGAACATTTAAAATTTACAGACGAGGCAACGTTTACAACAAACGGTGTGGTGTGGCATCTTTAACAAACGAATTGTTGGCCTTTTTTTTCTGGATATTCTAACGGGACAAAATTTTCTACATTTTTTACAAAATGATGTCTATGAATTCCTCATGGAATTGCCTTTAGGACAGAGACAAAATTCAATCTTAAATCAGAAGGTGCCCCCGCACATAATTCTCTGAGAGTTAGGAACTTTTTGAATGCGACTTTCCCTATAATAGGAAGAAATTCTCCTTTAGAACCATGGCCCCCAGATCGCCGGATATTACCCCCTGTGACCTGACGCTTGAAAAATAAAGTGTATGTTACTCGGCCGTGTAATAGAGAGGAACTTTGCATTGCAATTAGGCAAACGTGTTAGGGAATTACTCCCCAAACTTTTAGAAATGTGAATGTGTGCGATCGAGAATAATTGTTGAGAAGTGTATTGTTTCAGAAGTTAGTTATGTTGAAAACACAAGAATCTATAATAATGTTATTCGTAATTTTGTTACAAATATAGAACTTGTTGAAAAAAACACTTGAATTTTTTTCTGCTAAAATCAAACCTTGAGATTTTCAAAACATGAATTAAGGGGTTTTTGGGGATGCTGAATCTGATTAAAAATTATCTAAAATAAGCTCTATCCTTTTTAAAAAAAGTTTTTTCAACCCCCCAACACCGTACGCCAATGGTAAATAAAAAAGTTCATTATTCCAAATACTTGATTTTTTCAACCTTTTATTATTAAAAAGCTATTGTTGTCTATAAAGGGAGTTTTCGTCGCCCATTTTAATGAATGTTTTCTCTTAATTTTACAGGCTGGGGCTAAAGAATTCGTCTTGAGCTCAAATACTGCCAAAGAAACTCCAATTGTATCAGCGAATTGCGATTCTGTTGAAGTAACGTTACCTAATAAATTACCAAAAGATAGAGAAAGTCCGGTGAAAGGGGCCCGCAAGCCGAGAGAACCGCAGCAGGCGCCACTGCCGCCTCTGCCTCAGCAGCAGTCTGTGCCCCAGCAACAGGCTCTGCCTCAACAGCAACAGGCTCTGCCTCAACAGCAGCAGTCTCTGCCTCAACAGCAGCAGCCTCTGGCTCAGCTGCCACATCCATTGCCTCAACAACAGCAGCCATTGCCTCAGCAACCGCAGCTATTACCTCAGCAGCAGCTGCAGCCATTGCCTCAGCAGCAGCCGAGGGAACACAGAGACTCTGTCAAAGAGTTTGTTCCTGCTAGAGATGAAGGGTCTTCCATTGTTAAAGATGAGGTATGTTGTCACACTTCTAGGTGGTTGTGAGATTTCTGTGACAATATGATGAAGGAAGTTTGATGATTTGATGTGGTCACCTTTATTACAGTATATTCCACAATCGATATTTACAGACTGTCTGTCCAAAAAGTAAACCCTTTCTGCTGACTTTTGAATGGATTAAAATTTGTTTTGTTCAACTGATAGATTATTACCTGTTCTTTAACAACAATAAATAAGTCTTAGGAGATTATTTCAAGTAACATTGGTGATCAAGTGACCTCGTATTCCAAAAAAGTCTTTGAATGGACCTTTTCACGGGCTATGAGAAAACACTGTAACTACGCTAATATCACTTGGGATTTTTTATTTGTTTCTGATCGCCAGTTTCTCTATAATTAGAAACAATGGGTTTTGTGACGTCACGTTCATAAAAATTTAACTTGGCAACGTTGTATAGGTTGTACACCATGGAATCTCAAATCATCATCACATCTAGCTTGTGTTCTATGATAGTTGTCATTTGTTTCATATGTTCCAGAGGCTGTTACTTTTCCAAATGCAAATATTGCAACTGCAACAACAAACATTATCCCCAAATCCCGAATATAACCACAAAACAAATGTATGTGTTCTGTGGTAATAGTTCCATAGAACTGTTATTATAATTTGCGGTGTTGCCAACAATAGTTTATCATCAAAAGGCAGGTTTGTTCAGAAAATTTGAGAGTTTCAAATAATATAATAAATTGCTTTTGCGTAATTTTTTTTGATGTGTTGATCCAGTGACAAAGTTATTTCTCGATGACTTATAATCAGCCAGCTATATTTTATGGGAGAACGATATTCCCTATTTCGGAACGTGGATTATGGTGGGGGATGTTTCCGATGAACGTGACGTCAGAGGCACACTTTGAAATGTGATATTTTTCTTAAAAAAAAGTAAAGTGGCACTCATTGTTAAATAGACATTTTAGACTATCAACAATCGATTGAAACGAGTTTTGCAATAAATTTTTTGTAAATGGAAAGGTCCATTCTGTGTGCAACAGCAAAATGTGAACTCTCATATAAGTTTTCTTTCGAATCAATTGCTATTAATAACCTTTGGTTAAAAAATCGAGTATTTTTTTTGTCATCTAAAGAAGTGTTTGTAAGTTTCTTCAGTTTTTTCATTCCAATAAATATACCATCAATTGTGTATTTATGTAAATAGTTCTATTTTGGAGATGAATGTAAATGTAAATGGAAAAAAGTTTCTAAAGGAATTTGAAAATGAATTCATCGCAATCACCAGGGTTTTTGAAAGTCTCATTTTCATTTATCAAGAAATATTTTCTTTGATTGTTTTGATCCATTTGTGATGTTTGGAAGCCTCAATTTACTTGTGTATTTCTCCTTCAGCAGAGTTGCTAAAGAGGCTATTTGTTATATGGATAATATCTCTAATTGCTTGGCTAGTTGTAGTAAGGCATGCCTTTCCACCTGACATAAATGAAAAAAAAATAAAACGAAATTATTCTTTGTTATCAACAGCAGCATTTGAGAATTTAGAATGATAATGGAAAAGAAACTGAATTGTCTTTTCTTTATTCGTTCCCTCTTAAAAAAATGTACCTTTAATCTTCAAACAATTAATAAATATTTGTTTCGACCTCTAAGGTGAAACCTGCACCAGAGCCAGTGCCCATTATAGCTCCAACGAGTCTCCCGGCTCAGGTTCCCTCAGCACCTGTCAGGGATAATCAAGTTCCAGAAAAGAGGTCACAGAAAAAAGAAACGAAAGTCGAACCAAAACTGGCAAGTGTCGAAAGGATTGAAACGGCTCCCGTTGCCATCCCTGCCCCTGCTCCGGTGCCTATCCAGCAATTACCAGTTGCAGCGCCTCCGGCTCAAGACAATACCAATGGTGAGTTGTTTGCATGATTCTGTATGTCATAGGTTTCAGTGATAATGGACGCTCGTTTGATGAAACGGTTCAGTTTAAGTTGGAGGATAGTACTTATATTAATTATATATTTTTTCATAGAACTGAGTGATAATACAATAATAGCGGTACAGTGAGTTCACAAATTTCATAAGAAGTTGCATCAAACTGATGGTTTTCGATTTGTAGCAAACAGATATTCAAGGACGCATATGAAACAATGAGAAAATGTGATTTTCATTCAAATTCCAATAAATAATAATATAATAATGATAATAATAATACTCCCTCATAAACACTCGTAGAGTGTACCCAAAGGCATAGCCTGAATGAACATGAGATAAATGCACCCGCTAGGTGCGAATGAGAATATGCAGGGTAGACCTGAATATTTGACTTCATGCACATATTAGTTTTTTTATAATTTGTTTTTGGCACATGAATATTCAAATAATTATGAATTTCGTAGCTGTTATAGATACGTTTGTTTGAATATGAAGTTAATAATTGATGCATTGAGAAGTTATAAATATGGGTCTTGTCAAAAAATTATTTTAATAAATTATCTGCTTTTTATAGGAAATCTATATGCAATAAAAACCATAATTTTCAGTAAATTCATATTGGACTTTCATCGTCTTATTATTTGTATAATCTCAACGTTTCAACTGCTTCTATCTACAGTCGTCTTTTCAGAAGTTTCCAAAGGCTTGCAAGAGTTTATATTAATTGATTTATATTGATTGTATTTGATTGTATGTTTTGTTTTGATGGCTGGTAATCTCTATTAATTATCATTGGATTAGCACAAATACTCATTTCTAGTTTTTCTACCTGCTATCTGCCAAAACCATCAATAAGTAGTTTCCAAAGTCAAAAGTCAAAGTCAATATACTTTGTTGTCGGAAGTTATTAAAAACTTATAGACAAAGCTTTTTGGTTTTGGATTAATATTAAACTTGAATTCAATTAATTAATGATAAAGTATAATGGTGATACTCCCCACTATCTGCATATCATCCCAGATGAAGGAACACCACCACTATATTTTATATATTTTTTATAAAAGTTATTTATCTGATCGTGAACAGAAAGTTAATATTGACGGAATCACTAGTAAATCACAGATGGTTACTTTTGGAGTACCGCAGGGGACAGTTTTGGGTCCATTACTATTTATTATTTACATGAACAGTTTACTTCATTTGAACACAACTGGAAAAATTCTCAGTTTTGCTGACGATACGGCGATAGTTTGTACAGGAGACTCATGGGATATGCTGAAAGCTGAAGCCGAGAATGATTTCAATAAAATTATAAACTGGTTTCAAAGTAATAAGTTAACTTAAAACGTAGAAAAAACAAAATACCTACCATTTACCTCATATACCAATGGATTACCCAATTTAGGAGACTTATTCGTCAGTCAAAGTTTATACATTGAAGAAGCTAATTCCGTCAAATATTTAGGAATCACTCTTGACAGACATTTGAGGTGGGACTTCCACGTGGAGACTGTGACCAGAAAAGTTAGAGGTTTACTTCCAAGATTCAAAAAACTCCAAGACTTCTTAGATGTCGGTCATCTGAGAACCATTTATTTTGCACTGGTACAATCCCAATTATCATATGTCATTATAGCATGGGGAGGAATCTATGACTGTTATCTGGAAAAATTAAATGTTTTGCAAAAATGGATACTGAGGATCATATATACAAGAGAATTAACATACCCCAGTGATAGTCTTTTCAGGGAAGCCAATGTTTTTGATATACGACAACTTTTTTGCCTACAAATTGCACTCAGTATCTATAGGAATAAAATACCAATAAAACAAATACATCATTCCTATCAAACAAATAAAGAAAATAGGTTGGATATACCTCGCTGCGAAAAATCCATTGGCCAACGCCACTGTTGTTTCTTAGGTCCAAAATTATGGAAAATAATACCGATAGCATTCAGAAATATAAGCAGTGTCATTTCCTTCAAAAATAAAATAAAAAAATGGATATCAAGCACACCAAGAAATGTATTCACTGATCTCATTAATCGGAATACCTCATAAATGAAAAAAAAAATTAGATCAAAATATGAAACATAAAATAATCTAGTCGAATAGTATGAAATTACCAGAAATACCAAATACAAAAAAAAAAAAAACCGATTATGACAAAACCGCCCGAAAATTGACAAAAACAGAAAAAAAATTATGAAATTTTACCTTGTATTTTTTTAATCAAAATCTTAATAAATTTCAATGGCATATTAATTAGTTCAAGCTATTTTAAACTTATTTATTTGTATCCAAATAATTTTAAGTACTCTTCATTATATCATTACTCTTCATCTTATCATTCGATTCTATTCAATTATTTGTAATGTACCTACTCACGCTTGAATGTTAATATCACGTACAAGCAGTATGCACTGCTTCTGTGATCTTTTCTGTTTATTCCCCACTAATTCATGTTCTTCAAATTATTTATATATTTGAATAAACAATATTATTATTATTATTATTATTATATGCGCTCCGGGGCGACTTGAAAATTTGTTGGCGCATTTGCCATTTTAACTGCAGAAAAAACCTGGAAAAACCTACAGTACCACCATTTAGTCCATAGCGAATTACACAAGGACTTCACAAATGAAGAGTATGTACATGAAAGCAGATATAGAAACAATCAATAGCAAAGGAACAAAAGAAAATTGTAACGCTTACTTACTATGCTTGATTCATGATATAAAAATTATGATTTTTAGATATTATCATCGTAAACTCTTTCAGACTATAATATGCTTTTTCTGATTTAATTTTTTACATCTTTTCTGAAACGATAAAGTGATGTGATACTTTTGATATTTTTTTGAAGGTGATTAAACATCTTACATCCATTATAAAATATCGAGTTTTTGATGAGTGTACTTTTAGGAAGTGGGAGTTTGAAATCATTACTCTGTCTGGTATTATGATCAAGAGAACTTCCAATATTGAACTTTGATTTATGTTTGTGTATCGAACAAACAGTTTCAAGTATGAAAATTGCAATAACTGTAAGAATTTTATGTTTAAGAAAGAGAGGTCGGCATGAATCCCGATATATTGCATATATATATATATATATATAAAAAAAACCAATTTATCTAAGAATTCTCAGTGAAAATATCCCTTGGGGTTGCAGTCAGAAAAAGATATTTTCACTGAGATTATTCTTAGATAAATTGGTTTTTTTCAACTAGTCCAGTCTCTCTCTCTCTATATATATATATATATATATATATATATATATATATATATATATATATATATATATATATACTCCCCAAAATGCAACACCATATCGTAGATGAGATTCAATAAGAGAATGATATACTGGTTTAGAAACTAAAAATCCTAATTCATTCTAGACAACTCTCAATGCGTAGCAACCCGAAGAGAGTTTTTTACATAATATTTCAACATGCTCTCCAAATTTCAACGAATTATCCAGATAAACTCCAAGATATTTCAAAGTCGTTTTAGTTTCAATGATGTTATTGTCTAACGGAATGTCTTCAAGATGACATCTGAAAGATATCATGTTAGTTCTTGATTTTTACGCTAGGCTGACTGAAGGCTCTGTTGGCTTGAATATAAACAGTCTCTTTAAATTTCCTTCTAAACCAGTGTCTTTCTTTGCGTATTATTCCGGCATTCTTAAGAGGCTATTTATATCCTGATACATAGAAAAGAACACTGGTTTAGAAGGAAATTTAAAGAGGCTGTTTATATCCAAGCCAACAGAGATCAAGAACGTTTGGAAACCACTTATTGACGGTTTTGGTGTGAATGGAAGAGAAGGTCATCCTAATTATAATAAGCAGATACCAGGTAGAAAAACTAGAAACGGGTAATTAAGCTAACCCAATAATAATTAACTGAGACTACCAACCATCAAACAACAACAAACAATCGATTGATTAAGATTACCAGGTTTATAAACTCTTGCGAACCTTTGGAAACTCGACAGTATTAACCAGAAGACTACTTCGGATAGAAACGTTGTGATTATACAAATTATAAGACGATGGAAGTCCGAAATGAATGTACTCAAATTACAATCATCGTCTACAACATCCAAACAAAGCCATAATTTTTTTCATGAATTATATAAAATGAAGATCCTAAAAATTTAATATAAACTAAAAATTAAAATCCAATTTCGTTAAGATGGGAGAAACTCTGAAATTAATAGGCATCACACTAGACAATATATTTTGTTTCACTTGGATTCTGCTGACTCTCTACAGATGGTCAAAAAAGATTAATCACCCTGCTCTTGCTGAGTTTAATAAATTCCGTTAAACCATGATACATAATTGTTATCCTGCTGTTATAATTCAATATTTATTTATTTACTAATTTAGGATTTTGTCATTAGTCTGTTGATTCCATAATAATATATCAGTGTTATAATATATTCCTTTAAGTTGAATTGTCAATCCTTTTTATCATTATTATTGAATGAACATCTTCTTCATACCGGAACTTGTCCTGACTTCACTCAATAAATTGATAGTAACCTAAAGTGCAATATTTGAATATAAAGGAGTACAGTACGCTTTTTTTCTAAAGATAAACCCGGTTCAAAACTTCCAACATGAGCACCGTTACTGTATACATTTTCCAACTTTTGCACAGAAATTATTGTTCAATGAAGATAACAAGCTAGCATCATCATAATTATATTGGTGTTGTATAATTTTTTTAATAACAAAATAGCAAGCAGTCTTGATCAAATTCGGGTTGTATAGTTTTTTCTGATAAATTATGGACTATCTTTTTTAATATACTGTACATCCATAAATGATTTTATTTAAGATAATTTTGAAAAATGGCTATATTATGATGTTGCATTCAAGTTTATCTATAAATTGTGTTTTTTATGGACAGTTCTTATCCTCTTTTGCACCTGCACAACACACTTTGCTTTGATGAAAGGTAAGAAGGAATTTTGATAAAATAAAAAAAGTGCACTTTTTGTGTAGTTGTGAGCCTCAAGTGTGTAATTATTCAATCACAATACTATAAATTTTCATTATTTTACAAAGAAGAATATAAATAAAAAATAATTATGAAAAATAGTTATTTGTATTGAATTTTGACAGGCGTTCAATTTAAGAGCCCTTGCAAAACAGTCACTGGGCACGCCCACACATTTTTTAAGGTTTATTTATGAAATAAAATAATTATTGTTCAAATATTGTCAAATCTGACTGTAAGCTTTCACTTTCAGATACAATAGTGTTAACTGTTACTTTCCTGCGAGGCAAAAGAGTGTTTTGAGACGATTTACTAATGCAAAATCAGTCTTTTTGGACGACCTAGAAGTAAAAACTTTATTTGACGATTATTGCCGGGTAACAGATCTCTGAATATTAGATTTTTTTGTGACGCATGGGAACTAGGAGACAAAAAGTATAAGAAATATGTAGGGACAGAAAATATACTATCATATTGATGAAAATTCTTTCCATAAAACCATTAAGACACCAGATCAATATGTAATATTAAAAATAATACAGGACAGTTAACGCCAGAAAGAAAGGCCGTTTTCAAAGGTCATTTGCTTTTTAACAAGTAAGATGCCACAATAGGAAACCCTTTATAGTTTATAAATATTTATTGAATCAATTCATTTTAACATTATCAAGTAAATGAAGCTTTGTCTTCAAGTTTTTATAAGTTCTGACAATAAGGTGCATTTTGACTGGCCTGTATTTTTTACCTAACGGGCACTACAAAATTGCGGCAGCTTATCGGACATTTCCAAATGCGCATCACTTGAAATGTATTTCAGCCGACAGTTTGAATTTACCGCCCAGAAATGACATTAGAAAAACAAAATTTTAATCCAAGGTCACGAAAACGTACCCCTAAAGATCAAAGGTCTGCCTTCGAGTGACGCTACTGTGTAGTCTGTGTCATGACCAAGGATAGATAATGAGTCAGGAACGGGGTTACAGCTTACGCCTGATTTCGTGTCGTCACAAATATGGAAGTACGTTTAGTTATGGCGGCAAAGCTGTAACCCCATCTTTATTTCGAAATTACTCTCATGCCGAGTTACCGCAGGACTGCAGGACGCAGAAAGTCGTGGGTTATTTATTGAATCAATTTCATACTTGTACTATTTGTAGATTGTAGATCCAACGGATGTGCGATGTGGTTATATTTCGAGCTCATATTTTCCATTTATTCGTCTTCTTCCATCGAATATTCTAGTTCTAGATCAAATTTAGATTTTAGGTGAGTTGTTTCACTTTGCAAGCGGAGAAGGTAAGTTTAAGTTCGTATTCGAGCTGCTACGGAAATTGTGGTCATTGTGGACGTGCGGGTCGTTGGTTTTATTCATTTCTTGTTTTTCAAGTATCGAGTCTTATCTAGGCAAAGTTAATAATTTTTCGAAAGGAAAATGTTGGTTATGTTGTGGCTATGTATTCCGTGTGAACTGTGCATCGATTCAAGTTGAAAATTGAGCTATAAGAAATGCTCGGCGACAAAAAATTTACACGTGTTTTTTTCTTCTGTGGAACAGTTCCCATCGCCATTTTTCAACGTCGTAGTGAATACGATTTTATTCAATATTTAATATTTTAGTGTAGTTATGTTGCAATATTTTCGTTGAAGATGGGTCGGAAAAAAAGTAAGTTGTCTGCTCTAACAGAGCTACCTACGAACTTTTCAAGGAAGAAAGAGGTTATACATTCGCAATAAAATGATGGAATGTTTTATTATAGTTTATCAAGTTACAAATATAATTTTTGTTTTAAACATATTGTACTTACGTAAAATAAATCGGTTAATGTGAATGTGGCAGTGATTAGTAATCCAGTAAGGGTTTTGAAGTGATAAATTAGTCATTTGGGTCAGACATTAGGAGTTTTTTGCTAGTAGTGCCCGCTGTTGAAATATTAGTGTGGGTTTATGCGAATAATTTTTCCATCAAACAAGCTTTAGTCATTGAATGATCAGAGATACATATCTACAAGATTCTTATACTTAAAGTAGAGTTCAACTTCATTCGAGTGGATATAGTACTAGATCTTCCTGCAGTTATAGTTTGAATCATTTTCATTTTTAATTGATGTCTGGATTGTATATGGGGGAATCTTGGGAGGTTCTAAATTATCTCAGTTCCAGTCATATTTTTAATCAGACCATAAATCAAGTAAAGTACTATGAAATGTAGTACTAATATCAATCTTGAAACCATTAGTTTTTAGCCACATTATAATAACATGTTTTACGAATTTGATTTCGAGTATTGCATGAATTTGGTTTTGTATAATAATACTGGAAAAAAAAATATAATTATTCACAAAAAATTATTAGGTATAAGGAGCTTTTTCAATACATCTTAATGTGCGAGTTCATGGCTCTTTGTATTACATTCATGTTGTAGAATTAAAATTAAATAGTTAATGATTTTTAAACAAATTCATCAAACGTGTACATAGCATGCAAGGTCATGTTATTATTCTTCATTCTTAACCTTCCTTGGACAGGAGTCGTCATAATACTTACAGTTAATTATTCTAATTAGATACTCTTTTTTGAACTATAATTTTTTCTGCCCTCTGCGTGTCATGACGGATTCAAAATTTACAAAATGAGGAGAGCTGCTTACTTTTTCAAATGATTGTTGGTTGTTCCTAGCCCATATATAAGATACTTAGCTAAGCTTTGAAGATATTTCCTCTATGTTGTTGTTACCAGTTTGGTTCAAATGACATTCAAAAAAACTTGCTTTCATTTAATAATTGAAATTCAATATCAGGAAGCTATATATTTCTTGAATTTTCAATTGGTGCTGGATATTTGCATTTTACACTTTTATATACTTACTTGTATCATCATATAAGATCAGTACAAAATAAAGTAACATTCAGTAAAAAAAGAAACGCATTGATGTTTTGGTGAAAATAATATTCCAGAAAATTCAGATTAGTTACATTTTTTGTTATCGAATAATATGTGCCTTTCACTCTTTTTTTTTATCACTCATGCCAGATTCTAGGCTTTCTCTTCTACCAACTTCAGCATTAACAAATAATTTTGTGTCATTATGATATGTATGATTTTTCATAGTTGATCAGAGTTGTGATTGACATCTGTAACCAGAGAATGAGCATGTCTTTTCTGCTGATACACTTCAGATAAATCATTGAGCTGTTAATTCATAAAATTGACGATATTTTCTCCATTGTCTTTGCTTTTGCTTCTCATTTTTTATTGACATAAAATATGAACTCCAAACTTCTTTTGTCACCAGTATAGAAATCCTAGTGATGGAGATACTTCTCCATCGAAATGCGCATCTAGGAATATATAAAGTGTATTTCAAATGATTAACATTATTTATTCTTATTGTGTAATATTACAGACGTGAAACATCTTTTCTATTACTCATGGTTAGATCTGGATCTTCACATATTCGCGAATGCTCTGAAATATTTGCGAATGTTGTGACATGTTTACTCAAATTGGAATTCATTCGGTATATATTGGATTTAAACACCATTTAAATTTCACATCAAATCACTGGCTATTTGCTGGGGTGATGATTTGAACAGGTAACAGATGCCTTCATAGCTGTATTGACCTACCCTTGCATTGATGGCAAGCAAAACCACGAAACTATTTTGCAAGTAGTTCCCCTGCCCGAATCTAAACAAAAGTCTGCTTTTTGGTTACAGGGATTACTTATCGTAGTGTCCCCAATGAGGAACATTGCACGAGCACGATCTGTTTGATATAATTCAGTATCAGTTGTCGTCATAATGTTCTACACAGTAGGTGGATGAGAGTAAAAATGGGTAAAACAATGATCGGCAACGACTATCTCTACTTGACGATTTTTGTTCAGATATCAGAATATAAATCATTTGCAATGTCAACTAGGTATTTATGAAGAATTGATATTTAATGATTTTTACCTTCAATAAGAATCAACTTGTTTCGGTAAATTGAACTTCAAACATTAGTATGTAATTGAAGATAATAACCATTTAAACTTCAATCTCTTCACGTGCTTCTAAAAATAAATATGAATATATACCAGCGACTGTTTATAACTCAATAGTAATTGTTGATAGTTTTCACCTAGGATGGTCAATGATATGAGTTGCTGAAAACTTTTACCTAACACATCACATAAAAAGTTTAAGATGACTGGTATATTTATAGTGTTTTAAATCGTCATTCCGCACACGCAAAACATTCTTTGGTATTTTAGCATTAATTGTGGGAATGAGTGTTTATTTTCAAGAATAGGACAGGTCTGAAAATATGATTCAAGATAGTAGGTTGATAAAGTTTGATATGTGTTCTAAAATTACTGTCAGTATCAAATTTGATCAAATTATTCAAACAGAGGCTAATAAAATTACGTCAGAAACGTTAACAGTTGTCGGAACTTACTTCACATTAAATATTTTTATATTCACTGTCTATATGAAAAAAAATATATGTCATCGGTAAACTTATGTTGCTAACAAAAGCAGTTAAACTTCATATTTCGAAGTTCATATTATTTGATACATCAGGGGGGACACGATAGGCTTTCTTGGCGTAATGCCTCCGTATTTACAATGAGATTCTATATGATTGAATCTTGTGGGTTAATGCATCATATCATAAGAGTACACTGCCTTCTTTTTCAGTGATGAAAGTAGTTCTATTTGTAAGAGCTCTTGAATTTGTCAGTAGGAATAAAACAAACACTAAAAAGCCAAATCCAATTTTCAGCTCATAATTCGAAAACTCAAAGAATAAAACAAAATCTTATACCGTGAAGATTTACACATTTCAATTGCTTCATTTTAGTTTGCATTTCTTATGATTTTGTTGACGTGGAATTTGTGGCCAATGTTCATTTCGGTAATTTGCTGGATATCTGTTTTTAATAACGTGATAACTGATGGTGATGGGATTTGAAATATGCTGTTAAACCGGTATTAGTTATAATGGGCCCAGAATGCAGTTTCATATCTTAAATATCCTTTTTAATAAGTGAGTGCTTTTTATATGGGGAAAAACAGATTTAGAAAAGTGCCAGTCATTATCTAAATAAAGTTGCCTGGCGTTATTTATCTCTACTATTGATAATGTTCCTATAATAAGTAAAATAAAAGGAAAAGCAACTTGAATGGTGAGAGAATGAAATGGAACAAGAAGTTGAATCTGTTGTTTATACAAAAATGAAGAAATATATACGGAAAAAAGAGAGGCAAATCCATTCTAAATTGAAGAAAATAACCGAGGATATAGAAACAAATCACAACAAAATTCAGATTATAATAAAATGAGAAAATTGACAAAATTCAGTAACTTGAGAGATAAATATGGTCAAGAAGGCCAACTAAGAAGAAAACCCATGAGCTAAGGATAAGGCCTAAGAAAAAAGTATAAAATTGGAATGCAGCAGGTAGTGGCTGCCTAGGAAATGCCATAAAACTTGGGTGGTGCTGGGCTAATGTATATTTTTTGAATGTTCTGCTTCTCAAGGGAAGGAACGAGTCCTGCGAAAGAAATAGTTGCCGTCTGCAAAGTAACAACAAACGCATGTGAGGTTCTACGGGTTTTGCGGTATTACAGAGAAGTGAGCGAGCTTGCAAGGGAAACATTCAACGAGACGATTGGCTGTGTGGTTTGGGGGCTGCAGTCCATATAAAGAAACATTATTCGAATCCGTGCCTTATGAATTATATTCAGTTGACGGGAAGTAAAATAGTTCTTGCTACAAAACTGAACACCAAGGTTTTGAGAAGCACTTTTGAGAAGCTTACTGCTGGTGGTGATACCGAGCATTGAAATTGAGACCTTCATTGGGATGGATACACCTGACATAATTACACTGGCCACTTTGAGATTGGCCTTTCTGGAGTAGACATGCCATGCTTGGGTTTCTCTATCTATCTATCTATCAATCAAGTTGTTGGATCCTTGTATAAGAAAGTGTTATGTTATGTTATCTGCAAAACTGTGCAGTGGGCATCTTGATGTAGCTCTTAAAAAATCATTGATGTGAAGAAGAAACCTTTGATTTTAAAATAGATGCTTCCGCTGGTGTTCACTAGAGTTGATTATGTCGCATTTTGCACTATTGTGCAACAATGTGTAACACTGCCTTAAAAGCATGTGATGACTGTTCGAGATTCTTTCAAATTGTGAATTACACTGGATGTTTTGAAGTGGAATTGATCATGGTACTTATCTCTTATTGGACCAGAAAGAGTGCCTACATTTAACGTGGAACAAATAGTGAATGCCTAATCCTGTTCGCATATTGATACTTTACTCCCACAAGAATTTTACATAACTGTTGTTCAAGGCTTGTTTAAGTGTTGTTCAATGGCTTGTTTAAGACAAGTAGCCTATCGAGTTTTATGTTATTTCAAACGATTTCCATATGCGATCAGAACCCCGCAGCGACTGACTGTACCTAGCACCTTGACATCGATATAGAGACAAAAATGAAATGCGTCACGCCGACACTCCGTGATCTAGAGAACGAAAATGCACCGAAGTGGAATAATCTCTCGTTCGGCGCGGCGCATTCCCATTCCGAAAGACCGGCTGAAATTCCAGCCGGCTCCCGGTTGAAACATGGGATTCTGAAGCCGCACCCGATCGACCATTAGCAGATTCAATCTCACAAATCGCTCCGACAATCCGCTTGCATTATCTTCTCCATCTACGATCCAGTTACGGTTTCCTCCCAAGAGTTCGTTGGCGTAGGCCTCTCGATCACGACGCCAAAATTGCACTTTTGCTTCTCGGCCGACCGCCGCTCGTACGTGTCCGTCCCGCTCGAAGATTTCCGATCGAACGTAAGATGGCAGACGACCTCTTATTAAGCGTCGACCACATGGGTCGGACGCAACGTGGTTGATCTTTTCGAGAGAAACACTTTCTCTTGAAAATTTTCGGGTGGTTTGGCACTGTGAAAACGAGAAGCGAGTGACGGGTGTGTCTTCCGGGCTGTTTTCTGTGTAAAGTGCTCAGTTTCGGTAATCGTAGAAACGTTAAATTCTGACCTTGCCACCATATGAAACACAATATACTCAATATTTCAATGCTGTAATTCAATTAGTTCGTACAATCTCTGGGAAAATTAATATTTCGGCCGTGGAAGTGATTTGTGATCGGCTGTGATTCGAAACTGGAAACGCGTAAGCTCGATCTGGCCCTAAGGACCATTTTGTGGTCCTTCGAAAAAATGTGCTGCACTTCTCTCGCAACTGCAATGTCGTTTGATCGTCACGTCTAAGAATAGCATCGCCGAAAATTTTTGTCATCATGGATGGAGCATGGACTGAAGTTGTTAAGGGTAAATATCGACTCGTTAAAATCGGATCGTTGTGTGCTATTTAGAAAGTTGCTTGTCTGCTTCGATTACTTGAGGTGCCGCATATACGTCGACCGATGTGAAATATTGCGGCGACCTTCTCTTCGCCGGTCACAGGCTGGGGCTTATGTTTTATTTTTTCCATTCATCGTGCCAAGGATATGTGTCGGGCCTGTTTGCGACATTGCCGGTTGCAGAGCGGCGCCGCTTAATATCCGAGCGAGTCTGCAATGGTGTTGCCAAACGTCCGATTTTGACCGACGATGGATTTTGGGTTCGAAATCGGAAAGTTTGGCGATTACTTACGTACACCTGCGTGCCTGCCTCGGCCTTTTTCTGTTCTTTGTAAAGCTAGGGAGGACTTCTTTGACCCTGCCCTTACTATCGTTTTACCTGGCCGCTCAGGGGTTTCTGAATGAACAAAACACAGTTGGGTGTCTGTCAGCTGTGTGTGGGTTTCATTATTCCTCCTACATCAAGAATCCGCATCAGCTAACTGCATTTTTCCAAGGGTTTTGTTAGTTGACAAAAGCTCTTCTATGAGTCTACCTCAAGATCGCAAATCTCAAATTTCTACTAAGAGTTATGTAAAGGCTATTTCTAAAAAGTCTCTTGTTATTTTCATTTGCAAGTCCTTATCTAGCACCCAAAACTGTTCAATTTAAAGCATTAGTGCAGTGTAGACATTAGATCAGCTTGACGAATTCTACAATATATAGAAAATTCTAAGAAAGTCATCGAAAGTCTTTGAATATCCATGCCTATAATGTTATTTTTCAGAAGTCGTTTAGTTGCAAATGCATCGCAATAATCCAATAACTCCCATGCAGACGCGTTTGTAAGATTGCGGGAGCGCATTGTGAATTTTAGGGCATGTCTCGATATTGACAGAATAGTTATAATTTGTAAAAAAATGGTCCTTCGGCACTGATTGTTATAAGCCGCATATAAATTTAGTATCATCAGTTCTTCCTTTGGTCGTATCATTCGCAATGTGCATCGTTGTAAAAGCTATTATTGCTTTTATACAGTTTCATCAACTGTAATTATACTACACGTGGATCTTTGAAATATTATTGTGTATTCGTAACCGGTAATGAATTACCGGTGTCAAGAATTCTTTATACTATTGGTCAGCCTGGTTATTGTGTATGTTCCAACATCATTTACTAAAATCTGCCTTTGCGATTATTTTATGAACAATTACTGTTCGATTCGGCTGTTACTTGATGAAGATCCATAGTAATATGCACGTAAATGATCTTTAAGTGAATGTTACATTTTCGCGAAATGTGAGATTTAACATAGGCTTGTGAAGATCGAATCGTACAATTTGATGATCTGCTGAGTAAAATATTCTCATTTAAAGGAGCATTGCTTGGCTAACCTTGTGGTAATTAAAAATGGGTTGTCCAGATTCCAGATCAGAAGTTGATGCGAATTACTTACATGAAGTTTCAAAACTTTCTTAGCTCCCGTTTTTTTTTACAGATGTAAATTGAAATACATTCATGGAATCAAACACTTGTTAAATGAATCATACATACTGGTACCGCGATTGTGTCTAATTGCGCAGGTTGAGAATTTTTGAAGAAAAAATTCCGAATGACTAGCTATAAAAATTGAGATCAGGTACCCAAATATAGGTTTTCATACACTGTATGTCGTAATTCATAATCTAATTTGCTTGTGTGATATGTTTACTCAGGAGCTCTCATGGCAACGATAAAAATCAAAATCTATTTATCTAAATTACCTATATTCGCTGATTACATTTTTTTTTCGCAATTTTGATATAAACTATAAAATGATGCGGTAATCAATTGCAATATATAGTTTCAAATTCGTTGCTAACGAGGCTATCATGTCGGTATCGATTCAAAATGTTTTTCTGTTATTTGGATAACCAGCAGCGATTCGCCACATCCTCGGTCTTATCGACATTGGTTTGGTTTGTGCAAACAAGGGGGCACTCGGGTCAATGGCAAGTGGAATTGAAATTCTCGAATAATGTAAATTGTAGTCGGAGTGGCGTCAGAATGTATTTCAGTACCTTTTATCGACGTATTATTTTGTAATGATGTAAAATTTCAATATATTTTTTTTCAAATGGAATTTAACCTCTTTACTTCCACACTTAACTTATTTATCATGCATTTTACTTAGGATTATTAAAATGAATTCATTAACTTAGTAAGAAGCTTTAATTTTCCCTATTGTCTTTTAGTTGATTGTACATTGGATGATTTCAGTGATTTGTTTTCACTTCTACAATTTTCATATTGGCGAAGTTTATTCCATTCCACTGAATCAGCTTGTTTTATGTTTTTTCGATGGATTGAATTGAAAATACTTTTGTCCTAATTAAAATGAGCTGACTGCTGTACATTCTTGTTGGCTTGCCAAATGTTTCTTCATATACATTTACTTTTGTTAGTTTAGAAGTCCAGATGGATGGTTGTTTCTTCAGTTGTGTTACATTTTCAGATTATCATTGACTACCATCTCTTTGAATGTTGACAATTTGATAACGAGATTAATATACCTCAAGTTATCTTGATGAATAAACAACAAAGTTTGAGAAGTCGAGAGGTTAAAAAGTTGAGCAATTTCGAAAGCAAGAGGAGTTTGTGAATTGGGAAAGATTAATTGTGATTGTCAAGTGGTTTGCTTTTAATTTGTTGATCTGTATACCAAAACCAAAAATTTATTCAAAATTAAGTTTACAGTAAAAATATATAGTTTACACATTTAAATATATAAAATACATTAAAACTACAAATAAGCCACAGAGTTGGTAGGTGTGAGTAATATTGCATTTTAGGGTGATAGGTCTTTTGTCCTGCCCTGCTGTGGTGTTCAGCGGACGGTCAAAAACATCTCACACCTGCCCTTGAACAGGCCCCACGGTGTTATGTATGCATTTGAATGCTGTAGGTACTTAATTTACATGGGGTTGGTCTGCTCGCCTTCTCAAAGTTATATTCTCTCTAGCAAACGTGTTGAAATTTCAATTTCTTTGGGGATTTGTGAAAAATAATCGAATTAAAGTTCTCGCGTGGTTCTTTAACATATTTTTTGTTCATCAAACAATGTCGTGTTAGATCGTTTTTAAAATACAGCTCATAAAATACATTTCATGAAACTGGTAGAAAACAATTCGTAAAAGTCCAAAATCGATTTCTTGCTTTTAGAGTAAAAATACCACTGCAAGAGTATTCACATCGTAATACATATTGGGACAGCTTAACTGAAAAGAATAGTACTTTGATGTAATTATTGTATGTTGTGCATTCCAAGCCAAGAGAATTTTCAACAGTGTGAATGAAAGTGAGCTTGAACGTTTATTTTCTGTTTAGCTCATATTTTTAATTTTCGATCTTTGAGTTTTACAAACATATGTACGTTGGTGTAATTTTTTTTCAATGTAAGGAAGGACGTTAACTATAAAATCTATGTTTTTTCTTTGCAGCTAAATCGAAACAAAATGCAAACCGAAGTGCTTCAAAGCAACAACAGCTGCAGCAGCAGCAACAGCAGCAGCAGCAACAACAACAAGGCCCCACTCAGAATAACAACCATAAGCAGCCCATTGCGGTGGCGACACCCGTCCCGACTCCGCAGCCCGCCAAGCCCGCTGGCGGCAAGGCCCATAAGAAAAATGAGCTCAACCAGAAGGGCGCAAATAAGGAGGGCACCGACATGGACGCCTTCAACGACAATGCCGGCAAGGAGGAAGTTAACTCAAATGTAACCCCGATGCACCTTGATAATGATATTATCAACGCTAACTCTCTACCGGCGGAGACCACGGACGTCGAGGCGCAACCTGCGCCAGTACCGACGCCAGACGTTAACGTCAACGTACCAGCGCCGGTGTCGAATATAAAAACCGAAAGCGACGAAGTGACAATTACCAGGCCGGTTGTGCTGGAACCCCCTAAACCCATCAAAGCCTCCAGTAATTTTGATATAACGAGTATCGTTAAGGAAAAACCAAAAGATATAAAACCCTTTATTAGTAAAGTAGAAAGTCAAGATGAGACTGATAGAGCGGTAGCCAGCGGTTCCGGTGAGAGGTCGGTGCTGGTGAAAAACGACTCCGGCTCCAAAAGTGATACTAGTAAGGGCGACAATAAGTTACCTTACCAGGAAGGTGAGTCTTTTGTCAATAGTATTTTTCAAATTACTTTCAAAAGTTATCTAATATATACTAGTACTGCAATAGAAAGTACAAGTCTTGATTACCAGTTTTCTTCATCCATCTTGTACATCTTATTAGTTGATGGTAAATATCGGCATCACCTTTCTACTTAGATTCAGGAGGCCCCAGTGTCTTGCAGCGTTCTGTACTAATCTCTTTAATTTACTTGTGTTGATTTTCCGACTTTTTCGAAAGCCAATTACATATAGTAGACTTGCGTTCATGTGAACTCAGAAAAAAAAGAACTTGCTCATATTTATGAGATTTTTCACACTACTGAGACTGTGTTACTCCAATAACAAACAATATCTAGTACCTAATAATGAAATATGTAATCCAGTTTCATCTGCATCATGAACTTTTTGTTGAGTTCTTTGATGGTTTGAGCTAATTCTACCAAATTGGATGAACAAGTTCTGGCTGAAAAGGCAATTTCTCAGCAGCAATTTTTAAAATCGCCTTTTTAATTCTTGCAGCCATCCATCACTTGCATTGAATTCCTATTACACAGCTCAAAAAACCAATTGTGCGTTATCCCTTTTGTGATATTCAGTCTTTCTGGCTACATTTTTTAATTTTATTTGGATTTTAACTTTGGGCTGACAGTTCTTATAATTCGTGGCTATTCATTTCTTGGTTAACAAGTCACACTTATTCCCATTTGACGCTCTGCTATTATTTTTGACTTCCCGTGACGTGAACTTTTTTTTTTTTCGTTTGACCAATTAATGGTAATGTGCAATATTGCAGTCCTAGAAGTCTTATTTAAACTGTTCTCATTACCGAAGGTGTGAGGTTGTTGCAATTAAAACGAAAAGTAATTCTAGCATGATATATAAAGATAATTGCAAAGTAGTTATTGTAGAAAACTTTCCCATAATCAATAAATTTGAAAAAATGATGGGATCCTTGGGATTGAAATTGATTTTTGTTGGTCTAATCTTGTGTTGGTTGGTTTGCAGTATTTTAATAATGTCCATTTATTTAGAGTATTGAATTTATTCCTTGAGGTTTTTATTAGTTTTATTCATTTATCGATTTTTCTCGACTCTGTAAACTAATTTCTGAAGTGAACCTACACACAGTCCCAGCTCCTTGTAACTGTTTTCCAAAGTTATGAAGGCGTTTAGAACTGTAAGATAAAACACTGTCTAACTTTGTTATCCAATTGAAACAATGATTGGCATAAATATACACGACAGTAACATTACCGTCCGATGATTTCCTAGAAGAATCTTTCACATGTAAGAACCTATTCTAATAAAAGTTCAATATTTCAGGTCAATGGTCGCCATCCAACCCGGAAGGTTTGAAAAAATACCAAATAGACTTCCTGTTAGCATTGAAACACTCACCAGCAAGTCAAAAACCTCCAGAAAATATCCTCGAGGCCGTTTTGGCTGATGACAGAGGTGTAAGTATTGCATAATTCATTAGTTCATTACTGCCACAGTTGATTATAGGTTTGTCATTTTTGTATTTGTTATTTGTGTTGATGATGTGTAATTTGAAAATGAAATATTTGAAATTATAATAGTCCTTCAAACACTCGTAGAGTGTACCCAAAGGCATAGCCTGTGCGGGTAGAGAACGACTATTATTATTATTATTATTTGCCGTGGCGTTCCGGGGCGACTTACTGATTTTTGGTGGTGTATCTACTCAGCTGTAGATAAACCTACAGTACCACCCAGGTTGGTCGGTGCACACTCCAAGCAAGCACCAGAAATCGAATTGGCATTTTACTGTCACAAAGGAAAACTTTTTACTTGAAAATAATTCTCGCGCACTGTGGTCTCGAACCTCGATCCGATGCGAGCAAAGTTCGAACAGCAGGAGATCAAATCACTGAAACCGGCCACCCTATTAATATAAATTAAAGAAGAAACAAAATTATTCATTGAAGATTCACCCATTAAAAAACTAGTTAACAATATTATATATTATTTTTTTCAGCGTCTTGGTGAAGCAAGGTCTTCCATGGGTCCTGGTAGAAGTACAGATTTTGCTCCTAGTTTCAATAATTATGGCAAATCAAATTCAAGAGGGGTAAGTAACTTGAAAGTTTATTATCTTAATTTTCTCATATTATTTTTCCTTGCTTTTCCCATTGTTTTTGTTTTGCAACTTGTTACCATATTTTTTTTGCTTTTACCAGTGTTTCTTCTGTTTTGCCTTTTTTATTTTTCACTTCATTATGGTGTCATTTTTATCTGCCATTTCCACTTATTTTTCATGCTAGTTCTTTGCTCATTTCCTTTCCGTATTTTTCTACTCTATTTTCTATTCCTTGTTCTCCCATTGCCTGCAAATATTAAAATTTTCATTATAATTATATCTAAATTAAATCACTAAGCATCTAAAAACATGATGATTTAATAAATGAAAGTAGTGATCAGAACAATCTCTGTTGATCTTGATAGTGGGACTGAAATACAACTTAATTATCTACTAGCTCGCTTTCCTTAAAGTTCCCAATACGAAATTTCGAATGTAATTTTCAGGCACCTCCGAAACGGAACAGCCAAAGCAAAATGGGACCAGGAGGCAAACCGAAAGCACCCATTAAAGTGTCCATATCAGTTCGGGAGGACGTGAAACTCCACGAGACTGAGAACGCTTGGCGGCCTGCCCGTTTGATCAAAGGCGAAAACGCAACTAGTGATGATAAGAAGACTGAGGAGCTCTACAAAAAGGTTAGAGGAGTGCTCAACAAGCTGACCCCTCAGAAGTTCGATACTTTGCTGGCGCAAATCAAAGCCTTGCAAATCGATACCACCGAAAGGCTGCAGGGCGTCATAGATTTGTGTTTCGACAAGGCCGTGGATGAACCGAACTATTCAGTGGCTTATGCTCTCATGTGTCGCGAGTTGGCTCTAATGCAGGTAGGTTGGGTTTTTTATTAAGCACATTCTAATCGTTTGGTACCGATAAATAGATTTGGAGCAAGTGTTAAGTGGTTTGAATGAAGTGTTTTCTTTTGGAACGTTTTTCACAAACTTTATCATTTATCTGAAGTTGTAGTAGGTCCGGTGATTCATAGTCCAGTCAACAGCCATTTCCCGTGTTATTTTGAGAATCAAGGTCGATTTCCTTTGGAAAATTTGGATTGAGGTATTATTTATAACCTTTTTCAAAGTCTACCTTACGGCGAAGCGGGCGTTTGCCCTGGGGGTGAAAACAACCCCATCTAGGGTATGACCAAAAAACGCACGGAACTCGATAGATTCACCAATTCCAAGCAACTTTTGTTCTATAAAGTTTTTTTGCAAAATTAGTATTGCTGTTTGAAGGATGTTTATTTTCGAAGAACCCCGAAATTGAGAACCTTCAATCTCAAATAACTCTAATATGGTGGAATTTCTGGGGAAAACTCAAGAGACATTTTTTAAAGTACACTAAAAAATTTCAAATGAGCTCTGATAAGAATTGACTGACTTACGACCGAAATAAAGTCACTCCCCGTTTTTTTTTAAATTTATTTATTTATTTGTTTGAAAATGACAAATACATAGTTTCAAATATAATAAAAATAAATTAATATTTCATGGAAACATGATCAAATCAGTTTTGAAACTTGTCCATGATCATGTAAAATTAATTAAGATAATTATATATCATAATATATAAAAATACTGAAAAATCATAATATATACATACAAAGAAAGAAAAATAGTTCAAATTAATAATTGGTCACATATTGAATGTAACAATTAAACCCATGTCATTATAACCCTAAAAAAATTAATGGCTCCCCACTTGCAATTAACTTTATTAGGTATAATTGATATGATCCATGTGATTTGACCGGTTTGGAATGCTCAGTTTGGAAAAAATAGTTGATTGAATTGGAAACGACATTTTTATAATTTTGAACAAAAAGTGCATTTTTCTTAAGTAAACCAAAAAGTATTCATTATATGAAACATTTTAATATTAATTAAAGGATTTCTTTTACTTAAAATTTTGTTATAAAATGAATATGACGTTAAAGCCATTGAACTTCTCTACAAAATATTTTTTTTTTCAAGTTGTTTGCTTGGCAAATAAAGGAGTAATCGTCGAAAAACCAACTGATTCTTTTTAAAATCTAATGTTAATAAATCTCTAAATAAATTTTGCAATAATACTTGAGCATCGCGCTTCTTTTAGGAGTAATTCTTGCATTATATCATAGTGTGTCAATTTAAAAATACTATGGACCAGCCCAGTACAAGAAACGGTAACGTTGATTTTGCGAATGTGTGTCAAATTTGTGTTTTAAAAACTAATGAGAAAGTTGTAAACGTCACTAATGATAGTAAAGAATCATTGAAACATTCTTCAATCGAACGTGGTGATGAATTATTTGCAAAAGTAGATGTTTCTAAAACTGTACAAGTTCATGTTTCGTGCAGAAGTGATTATACGCATAGAAAAAAAAAACAAGCTTCTAAAAAAATATAGAATGAGGAACAACAAGTTAGTCCTGTGACAAGGAAATTGCGACGATCTAGTGAATTATTGAATTTAGATCCTTCAAGTGAGCTTAATGTTAGGGAAGCTTTTCATTAAAAAGATAATTTTTTTGTGGAAAAGAGGCTATTGAAAAGAGAAAAAAAAAAAATGCTAGAAGATGAAAATATCGCAGATTGAATCATCTGATTTTGTATCAAAACTAGTGCAGATATACCCCATTGAAAGATGATTACCATCGAGAAGTATTAAAGGGTATTACTGGTGGAAATTGCGATCTTGTAAATAAGTTTATCATAATGTTACTCTTCTTCGGGTTTGTTGGCCGTCGTGATAGAAGAAGAGTAACATTATCAAAAATCCCGGCCGCGAAAGCCTCAATCAATATATAAGTTTATCATTTTCGATCTTAAGGGGTAGCTTTTATAAGGTTGAAGAGTTGAAAAAATTAATTTTATATCATTGAATTAGTCTCAATTCAATATATAATATAATATATAATAACATTTATTTCCCAAGAAACATACAAGTTTATGACAGGGAAAAATAAACACATTTTCAACTAAACTAAATTAATTACTAACTAGTTATTTCTAATTTTCATATATTTATAAAATTCATGATAATAAATATTTTTTCAAATTTACTTTGAATCTCATTTTACCATAGGATTTTAAAGATTTTGGCAATTCATTGTAATGCATTATTCCTTTGAAGTATATTGATTGTTGACCCACATTTGTACTCACATTGATAACTGATAAATGATCTGATTGCCTCGTCAAGTGGTTATGATTACTGTTAATTAGGTTGAAAGCCAAATCAGAGTGTTTGAAGTTATTTTTAACTAGGTGAATAAAAGCACAAATCTTTAACTTATAAAGAGAATGGATATCTAGAATTTGTTTTGGTTTATATAAATTTATTGTAGGTTCCTTGTATTCTAGTTTGAATATACATTTGATGATTTTGTTTTGTAGGGTTTTTAATGGTTTTAGTACACATTTTGTTGCCGATCCCCATACTGAGATTAATGCAGTTTAAAATTATTTTCAAGTATGAAAAAAAAACTTGGAATTATTTTTTAATAATTCATATTCCCAGGGGGTGGTTTATAAGGGTTGAAGCATTTTGGCAAATAATTTCATTTTAACGATGATTCAAATTTAATGACACAATTTTCAATCGTTTCAAATTATAATGAACATCTTTAATACTAGTTTTGGAAATAACTACCCCTTCAGGGATGATTTACAGAGGATGCATCTGTCTGATTGATTATAAACTCGTTTGAGAATGTCAAGTAGTTTACAAATAATTAATTTAAACTCTATTTCAACCCAAAATATGCTAAAATCTACGTTTTTTCTTTTTTTGCAATAAGGGGTACTTTTCACCTCTAAAAAATAAAAAGCATGGTTCTGCACAAGGTAGATTTTTAAGAAGAGGGTTTTCATTAAAATCGTTGTTGATTCTCAAAATTCTACGGTTTTACAGTTTTTTAATCCAAAACCAAAAAGCTTTGTCTATAAGTTTTTATAACTTCTGACAATAAAGTATATTTTGAATTTTGAATTTGAATTTGAATTTTGAATTTACTGCTAATGACTACAGTATTAGCTGATTTATATTTTTTCCTGGATAGTCTTTGGTTTTAATGAGATTGTCATTTTTAGGTGCCATCAATTACTAGTACTGAAGAAAAACCGGAATATGTTAATTTTAGAAAATTACTTATCACTAGGTGTCAGGTCGAGTTCGAAAAGCAATCTGTTGATGAGTCTAGTAGGAATTTAATTGTTAAGGAAATCGAGAAATCTAAGGATCCAGAGAAGTTGAAAGAGCTACAATTTGAATTGGAAGAACATGATAGGAAATTAAGGATGAAGTCAGTAGGAAATATCCGGTTTATTGGTAAGTAAGTAGAAAATAAAGATATAGGCATTCCGTTTTTGTAATTTTTTTATTTTCAATTGATTTGTAAAAATGTAAACGTTTATTATTCTGTTTGAAAAGGTGAAAAATTCCCTAAAAACAAGTTACACCAAATTATTCATTTTACAGGGGCTAGTTTTTCACAAATATCTAAAATAATCAGCCATATCATATCATATCAATCACAATGAAGAAAAAGTGAAATATTTGAATGAAGAAATTGTCGAATAAATAATCATTAAATTAATAAAAATTAAACTAGTTTACAAAACAACAAACGTTCATTGAACTATTCAAGATTAACGATTGCTGATTTCATTAGTCTGTCAGTAGTTTATGACCACAATTTAAACAGCAGTAATTTTTGAGACGGTTTAAATTCTTAAATATAAGTTCTATCAATTTAACATGATGCTTTTTTGAAAGTAGTGGACCTAAAATTTTGAGGATAAACTTTTCAACTGATTAATTGCAACTTTTTTTTTGTAACGAAGCTGTCCATTAGCTCCAACCTGAACTTCTTTTCCTTTTCAGGTGAGCTCTTCAAGCAAAAAATGTTGACCGTCAACATAATGTTGAGGTGTTTGAACATATTACTAGAAAATCGGGATGAGGAGAGTTTAGAGTGCCTGTGCAAGTTGATGACGACCGTCGGTAAGGAGTTGGAGTCGAGCAACGTCTCCCTCTCTGGCATATTCACCACCCTAAAGAACATAGCGGATCACAAGAAAGACTTCAAAGTCAGCAGCAGAATCCGGTTTATGATTCAGGATGTGATTGATCTGAGGCAGTCGAAATGGATTCCGAGGAGGCAAGACCTCAATCCCAAAACGATCGACCAGATCACAAAGGAGGCCGAGAACGAACATTTGAATATTCAAATGATGAACTCGGGACCGATGATGCCTAGGAAAGATGAACGTTCGAATAATCACGGGGGCCAGAATAACGACAGGAAGGACAGACGTGGAGGAAGGAATGTTGCAGAAGACGGAGGCTGGACGACGATGAACACTAACAGGAACCGACAGCAGTTCACTGTACAAAGCGAAAAACTTAAGAGCATAGCGGTGAGTTTGAAAAAGTGCTTTTTCATGTGTTTTTGGTGATGATTGTAGCAAAATTGTTGGATTGTTTTGTGTCCACATGTCACATATACTTGAATAGTTATTTTTGTATTGAGTGCGCGAAATGCTACTTTGGTGATCGAGAACTGATTTTTTTTAACGAGGCGCAGCCGAGTTAAAAAAAATAGTCGAGATCACCAAAGTATTTCGCGCATGAGATGCAAACAAAATTTTTGTTACAAACGTCAAAAATATTGTTCTAAAATCGAGTCTGAAATAAGAAATATGCTTAACTTAATATGAAAAAAAGTATTGAACTGGCTTAAACTGTTTTTCCAAATCAAGTAATTACTGTAACTATGGAAATAAAATGAATAAATGATTTCTTGGATTTTTGCTTGATTGAGGAACATAAAGGTTAAAATATAAAAATCCCATATAGTTTACATGCAGTGTGCGAAGTAAGTATTTCGCCACATTACTTCGCGCACGGTGTCATGGTAACGAAGGAAAATATTTAAAAAAGGGTCACTTCACATATTGTTGTCATTGTGCGAACCTTGTCGTTTTTTGACGACTCGAATGCTTTTATGCATCAATAATTCAGTGAATGATTAGTTTCACGAGCATCAAGTATTTATGAATATTTGAGATATACTAAATGGATTGAATTAAATAATTAAACTGTACTTAATGGTGACAATATTCCACATCTACAAATTAGCCTACATTGACAGGGATACCACCTTTATATACTGCAATTACTTCTGATTGAATTATTTTTAATTCTCTGTATATAAAAAAATTCCTTAAGTTCAACTTTCATGTATTTAATTTCATTGGAAACATTCAGGGTATTTCAAAAATACTTGGTTACTTTGCAACACACTGATACTTGTATGAAAATATTTTGTAATGCTTGTAGTGCTTCTTAACACAAGAACAATTTTAAAATAATAATAATATAATGTGAAATATCTGCAATTCTGTGAAAAAGAACGTTAAGTACTTCTGATATCAAACAGAAAAATTTTTTATACTTGCATTTCTCAGTACTTTAAATAATTTCGAATGTTTTCGGTACTTGATACAGTTCTGCAAGCACATGATAAAATAGTATTCTTGTGGATTGCTATTGAATAATCAGTTCAAAGTTCTTTTCATATTCTGGGAGTCTAGGCAGCTCTGATTTGACACAGTCCCAGCTCCTTATAACTAGTCTCCAAGGTTATAAAGGCGTTTAGCACTGTGAGATAAAAGTCTGCTTAACTTTATTGTCCGATTTTGTTAATTATCGAGATAATTATACAAGCAGCAACATTATAATTCCTTTATTTACAATTGAAAAATACACAATGGGGAATGCCACGTTTGATAAAAGTTTTTTGGAAATTAAATATATTAGAAGAAGACATTGAAATGATACCACTGAATCATTTTCTTCAGGCGATGGTTCATTATGTACAGTTGTATTCATAGAAAATGGGTACACTAAAATTGTTATAGTGTAAATCGGGTTTGATTGAATTTGACTTAAAAATAATGTATGGTTGACATTGACAAGCCTGTCAGTGCCAAAACGTTTCAAAATGCCTCGTCATTTAACTGAAATTGAAAAAGCTCAAATAATAGCCAGAATCGTAGATGGGTGGTCAATACGTGCATTAGCAGATTTTACCGGAAGAAGCAAAAACACTATTTTAAGAATTAAGCAACGTTGGATTCAAGAGGGGTCTTTGAAAAGAAAAGTTGGTACTGGTCCGGCACGCATTTCCGTCCCTGAACAAGATGATGCATTTCTGGGATATCTAAGGGCAAATCCTTTTGAAACTGCAAGAAATGCTGTCATTGACACAGGATTTCCTGGGTCTCAACCTACCGCTAGCCGAAGAGTCAAAGAATCTGACTTAAGAAACTGCGTAGCTGCGAAAACAATGATACTCACAGAAGAACGGAAACAGTCTCGTTTACTTTTCGCCCTAAATTATATCTACCGCGACCATCAGTTTTGGAACACGGTAGTGTTCACTGATGAAAAGGTTTTTCAGTCAACATATAATGGACAAATTCGTGTCTACAGGCCAGACAATACAAGATTCGAAGAACGCTACACTAGCGATCTTGCTTTCAGACCTGGGCGATTTTCAGTAAACGTATGGGGTTGGATAAGTGCTTATGGACTTGGTGTCTGCTGGCGATTGGAGGGAAGGTTTAACGCCGAACATTATATGTCTGTTCTGGAAGATATAATGCTCCCATCTGTTGGACAAATATATCCAAATAACTCATTCGTCTTTCAGCAGGATAACTGCCCGGTCCATACCGCAAATGCTGTAAGGGAATGGTTTCATCATAATAATATTGAAGTCTTGCCATGGCCCGCTTACAGTCCCGATATTAATCCCATAGAGAATGTTTGGGGTCTAATTGTAAAACAAATATATAAAAGAAATTTTAGACCAAACAATTCTAATGAATTATGGGAAGTTATTCACTAGTGCTGGGAAGAGCTGGATGCAAATGTTATAGGGAATTTAATTAACTCAATTCCAGGCAGATTGGTTCAAATAGTCGAAAAAAATGGTCATATGACCAATTATTGAATTTTAATAATTTAATTATAAATTATATATTACATTATAATTAAACATTATTTATACATAGTTTTCTGTTTTTATTATTGTTATTGGTTACGATGTCTTTAAAAATTTGCGTTGTAGAAATATTCAAATACATTAAAATAATTTATCACATTTTATATGTTTTTGTTTTGTCTATCGCCGTCGATAAGAAAAGCCTGATTTACGCAAATATGGCAAAATCTAGTCATAAGACTTGTACCCATTTTCAGTGAATACAACTGTACAATAAACAATTTTTACTGCATGTGACGTCATTTGATCACAAATTCAATATGGCAACGGTGTCTACTGAATTTGCGGTTCGGGTTCGTTCACGCACGCGCATAACATAATTAATCTTTTGATTTGGAGAGCTGTCAGAGTGAAGCAACACAGACACTTGTGTAGTGTCACTCGTCAGCGACCACGGAGCAAGAATTATGGTGTCAAAACTGATAGAATACATCTTTTCGGCATGCGACATTGCCAAATGTGGTTTTACTAAATATGACGTCACAATTTTATTTTTCGATTTTTTTAACAAAGATCTTGAAAAAAGTTATAAAATACAAAATACGTATCCTTTATTTTCGGAAAAGCTATTCATTCATGACGAAATCGAAATATAGTGGCATTGCCCATTAATTTATTCAGTTTTATAAATTGATACAAATGTCACTTATTACTTGTTTAACAAATTGATACATATTAAAATATGTAATACAAAAGTGTCATTTATAATACCCCTTTGAAAACTACAAATTGAAATCAGTTTATGAGAGAATGAAGAAAAACTATGGACAGTGAAGTGGAACATTAATAATAAAATCGATGTTTTTCAAGCTCCAGCTGTAGTAGATGAAAGATTTTGAAATTTTCTTTAAACTCTTGGCCAGGGACCTCTGAAATTATAGCGATTGATTCAACATGATTTTATTTTCAGCCCCATCATAATGAACCGCTAGGTAATAGCATGATGTTTGGAAATTGGGGCAAAGGTTCTGTTGGTTCAAATAATAAAGGTCCGCCTTCCCAGATGGGTACAAATACTGCCAACATGTATGCACCTTTAGAAAACATAGAAATAGAGAAGCGTAATATTAGTGAGTATCAAATTTTGATCTATACCAATTTGTTATTGAATCGATTATATTTGGGTTTTCACTTCCATTTCAAATAATTTTTAGATATAAGAATAGGCAACAAAGACCCGTACCACTCAAAGGGTCCCAGTCTGGAGAGGAATTACAATAAATATGATGGTAGAGGCTCCCGATCAGGCTCCCAGCACAGGTCCAACGACAACTCGGCCTCGTCGTCGCAGCGCAGCACCCCCGCCCCCATGTTACCTCCCCCCGCCATACCCAAGCCAGTCGCTCAACCTCCTCCCGCTCCTGTGGAATCGCCGAAGATGACTGAAGACCAAATCCAGAGGAGGATCACTAATAGTTTTGAAGAGTATGTCAGCGGCAACTGTACAGTTAACGACTATTTCACGGAGATTTCTGACATTCCCGCTTCGTTTATGCCTAGAACGGTTTCAGAGAGGTGAGTTGAATTGAAATAATAGACTTGTTTGCTTATTTTGCTGATGAGATTCGTTTTTACATGCTTTATATTCACTGGACTCGCTTATGAATGTTCTTTAAAATTTGGCATACATGTCGCGGACTAATGATGAAACAAGAATTTCATAATAAAGTTAGTTTGGTACCAAGTTTTTATTCAATTTGAAACTAACTTTAAACATGGCGCTCAGTACTAGATGACAATGCAATATTAATGCCTAAATGATAAGGGGGAGTCCGTCAAATATGACAAAAGATGGCGGGGCAAGAATTTTTTTGGAAATGCTGTTACATCAAAGTAATATTAATGTTTCTTGGAACAAGTTTTGCAATCGATATGAAAGTAACTTTGAACAGAACTGGATAACAATGCAGTATCATTTCATAATATGCTAATTATAATAATAAAAAAATATACCCTAAAAACTACAAAATACACGTTTACCTTTCAAAATGAACTTCACAAATGTGTGAGATATTCATAATCCTAGCATTTACGTATAGCTAAAGTGATGAAAAAAATAAACTGATGTCAAGCACCCAACGCTTTTTTAACATTAAAGTTATAATAAAGCCAATGTTTGTCAGTTCTGTACAATTTTTTTTATTTATTGAAGAAATAACTTCCATTCAGAACATTCTAATTTATACAGTCTATTTTAAACTAACAACTTTAAATATAGCTCAAAAGTGGACTACAATGCAATATTATTGCATAATATAATAATAATTCAGTTCAATTCAGTTTCAACAATCACCCTATGCTGTATCACTTCCGTTAAAAATAACTTCACTGTTATTCGCCATTTCCGCCATTTGATTATCTTAAAACCAATAAACTTTGTCTATAAGTATTTTATAACTTCTGACAATAAAAGTATTTTTAACTTGACTATAACTGATAATGACAATAATAATGTTTGCAGACGATTTTAAACAACTTTGAACATAGCTCAGATCTATTTGACAATTCAATAATGTTGGACGTTAGTTTGGAGTTTCTATATAACAGATGTGTACTGGATGGAGCCTGTAAAGTCAGCAGGAGTTCAGATCCACTTCTCTACTTATGAAAGAGCGGGGATTGGCATTTCTTTTCAAGGCAGCAACTCTTGCTGCCGATGAACTCTGTCTCGTATTTGACACTGACCGGGCGATCCCAAACTGTCACCGAAAATTGTTTTTTTTTTTACTATCCTGTATTTATGTAGAGTGAACTTACGTTATTAATGTATTTGTACCTAACCTAACCTAACTAACGATATCAGTGTAACTTAATTATGTAATGTTTATATTTATTCCAATATGCAGTTTTATTCCTAAACTTGATGGCACATCCAAGGCAACTGTAACATTCATCTTTGATGTTCCAGTGTTCGGATGGTGCGAAATTAATCCGGGAAGGATTCGCTAACACCACGAGGACTTCGGTCCGATGAATGGGGTTTGATAGTAACCTTTTCACAGTACATATTCTTACATGTTGAACAGTTGGATAATAGATTTGGACATTTTATCAATTTGTTAATTTTCTGTTACAGTTACCTTTATGTTTTGGAGAAGTCTCAGCAGCTTCGATTGAAGACAGGCAATTTATTTGCCACTTCGCTTAAGCAAAACAAAATTCTGCTGAAAGACTACAGTTCTGGATTGAAAGAGATTTTGTCGCAGGCCGACGACCTCAAAATTGATATTCCCAAGATATGGGATTACTTAGCGGAACTGTTAGGTGAGTATTTCAATTGATTGGTTGTGTAGTATTACTTGAAGTACTCTTGGTTCACTTGTCGATACTAATGTGTTTCTTTAATTTTTCCAGTCGATGTAGTGTGCGAAGAAGCCCTTCCTCTTGATGAGTTGTGCGAGTGCAGCCTCGAAGTGATCAATCAGAGGCAAGCACATCGGCTTCTGGCTCCATTATTCAAATTAATCGTAACTAAAAAAGGAGAAAACTTCCTGAGCAGCATATGGAAGAAGTCGGAACTGCAGTTGACCGATTTTGTCGGTGATGAAGCTGACAGTTTTGTTGTAGACAATGTGAGTAACTAATTATAATTTTTTATATTTGAACTTGAAATATTAATTAAACATTTTATTCCTGAACTTGTTGGCACATCCAAGGCAACTGTAACATTCGTCTTTGATGTTCCGGTGTTCGGATGGTGCGAAATTAATCTGGGAAGGATTCGCTAACACCACGAGGATTTCGGTCCGATGAATGGGGTTTGATAGTAACCTTCCCACATTGGAATCGTTTATTGAAATAGGTGTCTTAATATACAAATATAGTTTGTAAGCAATATAAGATACAAAACGTTTGAGTGATGGATTTGGACATTTTATCATTTTGGTACTTTCTTGATATTAAGTTAATGAAGCTTTATCTGTAAGCTTTTGTAACTTTGAGAAAATAAACAACTTTTACTTGAATCTAATCTCAAATTCTTTTCTTTCCAGCAATTTGAATTTTTAACAGGTGGCAGCACCCCTTCGGTCAAGAAACTGTCAACTTTTGAAGAAATGAAGGACGAGTTATGTAATGTACTTGAATCCAACAAAGATGTAAATTCAATAAAGGAATGGATATCGGTTAGTATAATAGTTCTGAAAACTTCATTTTTTCGTGTCGCAGAAAATATGAAATTGTTTTTTTTTTTTCATTACAGAGCAACATAGGCGAAGGCGTTAAGGAGAACATGTTCGCGAGGGCGCTAGCGACAGCGATTTTCACCCTTTCGATAGACGATAAATCCAAGCTTATAGTAAATAGGCTAGCACATTTTCTATCGCTGTTCCATGTATATGTAGATAATGAAAATAATCGCGAGATGCAGTGTCTGTACGCTCTGCAGACCTTGATTCATAAAATGGAGCATCCTCAGGGTGAGTAAAAAAAATATACTTTTGATAAATGATAATATCGCCACACTGTCTTCAAAATAGGCCAATTATGAGATAATACCATACCAGACACCATATCTTTATTAACCTTTATTATTATTTGATAGAAATAATAATAAAAAATTATAGTTTTTCTGGAATTAAAAATCAAATCAAACCCTGGTTGATTGAGAATTCTGAAAATGTGGAAAATTATTTGTATGCGAAATAATATTATCATTATTTTAATATGTACCTACTTAATTTTTGTGTCGTTGTTTTTATATATTCAAACTTCTTTTCAAATAAATTGTTAAATAATGACGTTTCATATCATGTATATCACGTGAAGGCAAAAATTATTCTATTTCGAATTCTGTTGGACCTTAAATTCTTTTTCTAGGGTTTGTTTACGATCATTCTTGCTTATAAAGAAATACTATTGATGTTAAATTTAGGATCCTTTTTAGTTTTTCTGTCATATTCATAAAGAATAAAATTTTTTTACAGGTCTTCTGTTCCAAATATGTAATAATCTATATGAATTAGGAATCATTTCTGAGGAAAGTTTTGTCTCGTGGGAAATGGACAAAGATCCAGCGGAACAGGAAGGCAAGGGTAAGTTCTCCGTTCGTTCATTGTCGGTTTAATTCCATGTTTTTTTTTACGTTTGGCACATCCAAGGCAACTGTACTATTCACGTTTGATGTTCCAGTGTTCGGATTGTGCAAAATTAATTTGGGAAGGATTCGCTAACACCATGAGGATTTCGGTCCGATGAATGGAGTTTGATAGTAACCTTCCCACATTGTTGTGCCTGTGCTCAATCATTGAACGGATCTAACAAAAAAGACTTCAATATTCAGAGTTTAAAAACTGAAAAGACTTTGAGCACTCCAGAAGTTCTTGGGAGTTTGTGACTTTCATTAACTTTGGAGAGTTCAAAATGCGTTTACGGTTTTGTCTTTTTTGATCAATGAAATCAGTTCATGTAAACACAGTCTCAAAAACTAAATAAGTCTGTTATAAAAAAATTAGTATCTCGGAATTTGCAAATTGATTTAGTATCTCGGAGTCAGCTAATTCTGAGATACCAAGTCTGAATATTCCTACTCAACATCTCGGAATTAGCTAATTCTGAGATACTGAGTCGAAATTCTGATTTAGTATCTCGGAGTTAGCTAATAGATTCAGTATCGAATTAGCTACTCCCGAGATACAAATTCAGATCTGACTCAACATCTCGAAATTAGCTAATTCTGACTCAACATGTTGGAATTAGCTAATTCTGATATACTCAGTCAAAATGTTGATTTAGTATCTCGGAATTACAATCGATTTAGTATCTCGGAAGTACCTAATTGATTTAGTATCTCGGAAGTACCTAATTGATTTAGTATTTCGAAGTACCTCGAAATTAGCTGCTCCTGAGATACTAAGTCGGAATTATGATTCAACACCTAGGAATTAGCTAATTCTGACTTAACATCTCGTAATTAGCTAATTCTGAGATACTAAGTCGGAATTCTAATTTAATATCTCGGAAGTAGCTAATTAATTTAGTATCTCTTAATTATCTAATTGATTTAGTATCTCTTAATTATCTAATTGATTTAGTATCACGGAATTAGCTAATTGATTAAGTAACTCGGAATTAGCTGATCCTGAGATACAAAGTCGAAATTCTATTCTATTCTAATTTAGTATCTCAGAATTAACAAGAATTAACTTTTGTAATAATAGTATTTCTTCTATGCCTTCGTACTTTTCAGTATAGAAGTAATTTAATTTAGGATATATTCTTTCTCGAATATGACAGCTGTGCTGCCTTTGATCATAATCGTTGTTTTTGTTTTCAGGCGTCGCGTTGAAACAGCTGACATCGTTCTTCACGCAACTGAAGGAAAACTACGACGAGTTTTCGGGTTCGGGAACGGAGGATTAGCAAATACATTCGGTGTCAAGTGTTAATGGCGTCTACATAAACATAAAAACCAATTTTTATATAAACTCGATAAGTGATTTAAAAGAGACTAATTGAAAACTAGTTAAAAAAATTTATACAATTGTTTATATTATATATATATTATACATATTTGATTATATACAATTAAACGGTTGTGTGGAACCCAACGAAAGAGTGTGAGGGAGTGAAAGGGAGAGAAAGTAAAATCGAGTGTGGGATTGCTACGCTGTTCGTACCTACGGAGAGGATAATTAAGTGCCCACCCCAACCCGCGTTTAAATTCTTTCTATGAAGGAGCACACTCCGATATGAGACAGTAACTTTGAGATTTGGATAAGAATAACTGGGCTCAGCAGAATGCAGAACATTTTTTATACATAATTATTATCCTGTCTTTATTTATATATATTATATATTTTATATTATTTAATACCCTTTTATTGTTTATAGTGACTTTGTTGTTTTAATGGCGCGTGTGCCGTACGGTGGGCTGATTTTGTGATATGCTGAGCCCCGGGGTATGGTGTTTTTTTTTGAAACAACGCTGTTATAACCGATTTGTTATCGTCAATCATAATTTTCTTACTGTTAAGTTGTATACATAGGTATAATTGATTGTTCTGTATAATAATATGCAGCTGCACGATTCAGTTTTGGATGCGTCCCTCTTTATATTTTTGTTTTTCTCTTGATTTGTTTGGAAACGATCCGAAACTGCTTTGGGCGACTGTTTGCTAGTCAGAAGTTTTTTTGATTCAACTCTTGGAAATATTGTATATATTTTTGAACAAACATATACAGTATTTTTCTTTCTGACTGAAAATGATGTACATAACCCCCTTCCCCCCCAAATAAATGCGTTTGAACCGATTTTTTTTCTGCTGTACGTGTTTTCTTTTTCGTTTGGACGGATTATGTATCTTGTAATTTTTGTAAGCTGTGGATAATTGAACGAAGTTTTGTTTCCTCAAGGCCTTCGTAAACACTTACTTTTGTTGAAATAAAAGGCTGGTTCATTTTATGATTGTTTCATCATTTCTAAACTAAAAAATAAGTTGAAGAAAAATTGATAACTGATTATTGCAACGCATAGGTTTCCGAATCAAAACCACTGGATATCAAAGAAATTAAACATGACTTGAGGCTGGAAATCAAGCCATGATTTGCGATTATTCTAGGATCTAACTAACTAAACTAACTAAATGTCGAGAATTCAAGTTCCTATGAGTTTTTTTGGTGGCCTTTAAAAAAATCTCTGATGATGCACTTTACGTTAGTTTGAAAAATCGGTTCTAGCTCATTCAGATTCTTCCTAAAACAAAAACCATCGAAAAAGAACCACAATTGCCATTAAAATATTACCTTGTAGAATAATACCTCAACACAGCCGACCACTTTTTCAAGTAGTTCGATCAAAGCACAATTACTTTTCAGTCGAGAGAAATCGCAAGAAAGTAATTGTGACTTAATTGGTAGAATTACTCTTGACTGACAAATATTCGAGATTTTTAGCAGGAGTAGGAGTAGATGTTCCTTTATGCTATTGGCGAAAGAAAATAAGATCGCAGCACCAATTATAGCAAGACGAACTACGAAGTACGGAGGATTTCTGAGTTTACAGGCAATTTTTTTTTATTTTTTTTGTTCCCTTCTATAAACATGTAACGTTTCTTGGTAACAAAAGTTGATTGATATGGCGTTTTGACCTTTTCTTCTATTTTTAAGCAATTGGTGAAAATTTGTGATTTCTTTGTTTCTATTAAAAGACTTGAAAGGTATTTTCAGTAAGGTGATTTAAAGGTAAATGAATCACAAATGTTCACAAATTGTCTTGAAATAGAACAGGTCATCAAAACTCCAAATAACTATGTGTAAACTCAAAAATCCTTGTCCGTGCTCGTAGTTCAACGTCTTCAGATAGTTGGCGCTGCGATCTTTTTTCTTTCGCCAATTCCATCATATTGATCTGAATAAGGAGAGAATGATACTCCCCTCGGGATTTTTTTGAATCAAACTGAATGCTTACGATTGGTTACTTTCCAGTTCTAAATCAAATGATAATGATATGACAGGAGAATTAGGTTAACTTTTTAAATGTATGTCGGAGAATCTCGAAGGAGTGTTGCTTTGGTTAGGTATATTGTATTTCTTGCATGTTTTTTGGGGTATTTTTTTGGAAATATTCCATTTCCAACAATATAGAGTTGAAACGGAAACAGCAACTCATTAGGTATTCTGAATCCAAACTCATCCCAGAATAGCAAATCAAAATAAGTTACTGTCAAAATCAAAACACATTTTTGAATAAACGAGACTTGTAAACAGTAACAGCAGGCAAATTAAGAGCAAACACTACCTTGGTGAAACGGAAATCGGTTTTACGCCTACAGTTTTGTTTTTTTTTTCTGTTGCAAATGACTTTGTTTTTGTACAAAAAAAAATGAATTAAATTATGAATTAAAATAATTGAGGTATTCCCGAATTCTTATGGGACCACCAAGCACACACAAAGAATATATTTCATGAAATCAATGGTTTATGCAAAAAAAAAAAGATTCTATGATAGTGAAATTTGTACCTACCCCCTACTATATTAGCATTTTATTAAGCTTTGACTCAACTGGCAACGAGAATCTCCGTACTCTCAACATCGTTACTATAGGACAAGAATGGTTATCTCTATTCTTTTCTTTATGTCTTGAAATATAATGATGGGTAATCAAGAACGGGCAGGGCAGGCAGACCACTGTTCAAACGAGTTCACTATCTTCAATAACACGCTTCATTATTATATGCCTACAAACCTTTATGGTGAGGTGAGGAATAAATTCGACTGCTCGGTATGACGCGCTGATGGTGGCTCTTGATTCATTTGCCCTTCTACACTTGTAATTTTCAGCTTAAAAAGTTGAAACTGACAAATAAAATTTTCAGAATCACAGCCATCTTCATTTTCCGAGCCATGGCGAAGAAATTTAACAACATGGTAATCGACCTTGCGGCGAAATTAGTCACTGAAAAAATTTGAACCCCTCTTAAAGGTCTGTGCTATATGTGCGATTTATTTTCATGTTACTGATATCAGATGAATCAATAAATAAAATTGCTTAAACGTCCAAAGTTGATGAAAACTGTAGTTCCTTCAATTTTTTCCAGTTCACCAAAATATTTTTCGAAAACCTACCACATTACTGAGATTCATTGTAATTTACGATCAATTAGTTAGGAATATGCCGAAAAATAATAAATTCGATACCCCCAAGAACAAAGCCGTAACTAAAGTTACAGCTATTTTCAGTTATAGCTTAAAAAAACTGATGTTGACGATAAAAAAGTCGTATCTCTAGACCAAGTAGTTACGAAGAAATCTACTTGAAAAAAGTTGTATTTTGATTTAAATATTGATGAAATTTCAGTATTTTGGCTCTCCTGAAATATGATGAAAAATGAGTTACGTTCGTTAAGAGTGTCGAATTGATAAATGGCCAGTACATCATACTGATGGTAAACTTTATTTCTATCCATTATGTTTGCAATCAGATGTTCTATTTCCAGAAAATGAGAATGAACTGAGAAATCGCTTCGCAAATTATAATGAAGATTGAAATGCAGGTCCAAGTTAATTAATTATAAGTTGGAAACAAACCATATATCCATCTGCACCAATTTACCTGAGTTTGACACATTCTGGTTAATAATACTTCCTTATAAACACTCACACAGTACCCACAGGTATAGACTGTGCGAGTAGAGACGGCTATTTATTATTATTTGCCGTAGCGCTCTGTGGCGACTTACTGATTTTGGTTGGCATATTCACTCTTAATGTGTGGAAAAAGCAAGCACCACTCTCATTCCAATTGTAATTTCAAACAAGGCTTGTGGCCGCTTATCGACTCCCATGACATTGAGAAACATTTTCCATTCCCAAGTTTCGAACCTGGGTAAGTGCAGGCAAAAGTTACAAAGACCGGCATTTAACCGCCTCGCTTTCGAGCACCCTCAACTAACACATTGTGCTCGTCAGACTTCTAATGATACATCTGAAAACAATCAGAGAACTTCTTTGTGGTTTGAATACTCATACCCATGTTAATTGGCGTTTTTTCTCTCAAAATTCATTCTGTTTTATCCTAGTTTTTCAAATAAGAAGAGAAATTGACATTAACAAATATGTGGGTCGGACGTCAAATTGCATGATTACCGAGCAGTGTTGCCGATTTTCTCACCACGGTTCGGAGAGTTGAGAGAGCTGTGCCATAATAGATTATTTATTTATGGGTAGGTATATTGACGTATTCAATATCCTTTTCGATGATCATGCCGAATAAATTTCATTTATTTCTTCAATATAATAAAAAAAAAATTCCTTCACATATCAGTATTATCTTGTACAACTTTGCTACAACTTTATCACGTTATAACAGTATGATTCAGTAAAGTTATGACGTTATGACATTCAGACTATTGCAGCTGACTTTTTTTCAAAATCGACTAATGAAAATATAGAAAACTTAGTTGTAACAGTATCATCGTCCAACAAAATTTGTTTGGCATTTAGTTGTCCGACAGTCCAGAACGTTTGCGGGGGCCCTAAAAAACCCAAAGTTTTTGCAAACGTCACTCAACGTTTAGGTTATTCATTTTTTCCCGGTATTGGGCCTGAGGACTAAAACTGCTAGATTTATCAAAATTATTCAAAAAATACACAATCTGGACCCGTGATATCTAAGAGGACTGGAAAGGTGTAGATTTTTTCATAACTTCTGAAAAGTCTATTTTAATTTGTATAATCTATCGACACTAACTAACTTGTAAAAATATATTCATAAAATGGGATCTTGTGATCCTTTTAATTCATAAACCATTAGTTCATTCATCAAATATTCGACTATACAGGCTTTACTATAAATAGTATAAATATAAATATTGGTAACTAATATTGATCGAGAAATATATGTTAACACAAAAATACTGAAAAAAAATTAAGTATTATGATTTTGTGTTGCATGTTCAGTTGCCAACTTGTGGCACTCTTCCTAGGTAGCAGGTAGAATTATAGGATTTCTGCAACAAAATTTTTAACAATTTTAACTCCAGTACACATGAAATATCAAATAAGCATCATGTTATATGGAAAATGATTTTTGCGAGAAAATACGCCATACAGCATACAGGTTTACCAACTATTTTGATTTACATTTACAGAAGCAATACTTGATTATGATTTAAATGGTGGTGGTCAGCCGTGTGAAATGAATAAGCAAATGATATTTATTTATTATTACCACTACTATTCTGTCAATTTGATCGGTCCTGATGAATCTTTCGAAAATTCAAACCGATTGACCCCTTTATCTCAAATGTTCAGAAATTATCGAATATTTTTTTTTTTACAAAATAGACGCCAACAAACATTTCTGGTGTGAACCAGTGGAAACAAGTTTTCGAAATTTGGTCGGTCCATCTGCCTGTGAACGCATCACACAGAAACTACTGCTCAGAATACTTACACTTGTTCTTTGAACTACTGGATGGATTTGATGGTAGTTATATATTATAAACACAACACTATCTTTAGAATTGAACTCAACATGCAAAACTGAATACGGTGCGAGAAAGGTACTAGTGGCGACATCCACGGTTGAGTATTAAAACTACAATCGCGTGACCGCAAGTTATTTTGTTAATATACACGGTGTGAAACGAATAGGTTTGACGAAGTGATTTAACTGAGATTCAAAATGAGTTAGACTAGACCACATAACAATATCCGAAATGAAATATTTTTCTTACTGTGAGCCGCTTGTCTCCTGAGATCAGAGCTGGTACACGCTAGAAGCACAGTCCCCACTATGAGCGTGATGCACATGGCCAGGTTGGCCCAAAGGCCACTGACTCTGTAGAAAATGAGGGAGTAAATGCTCGTGAATATGATTCCAAAGACGTTGGCCGCTGCGTTGAGTAGACCCGCAGAGGTGCCCTCGGGTTCCGGGTAGGTCAGCTCAGCTGCCAGTTCGAAACCGACCGGTAGGAGTCCAGTCATGAAAAATCTGAAAGAGAGATAAAGATCAGGAATTAAAGAAATTGGTTGCCAACATTGTGATGATATATAGCTAAACCAAGAGGTCTACGAATACCAATTTGTTTCCGCGAACATTTGGCCCGTGCCAAATATTAGCGAGAAATTATATCGAGTATTGCTGATAATTTATTGTTAAAATTGTTATATCCGTCAACCGGTTGCACCCCTACGTGCAAACCTCAAAAGTTAGCAGAGACTTGTGCGAGCTGGGGAAAGACGTATCCTTACCTTTTAACACGTGTGATGCCATGCACGAGACCGGTGGCAATTCTGAGATTCGAACTCACGTTCTTTGGGTTATGAGGCGAGAACTCAACCCGCACACCACTCACAATGAACAACACTCAAAATTAGTTGAACCAGTCAACATGCATACAGAAGGGGAAGCTCGACAGAGTCTGCCTTCCACACTATAGTGCGGCGGATTGAAAGGACATTGCTGGCCATACACGCAGAGGTTGATCCGCGGGTTTCAAACGGCACGGTTCATACGCAGATCTAACTTTCAGTTAGTGGATATTACACGCGCCAGATTTAGCCGGCACAGAATTGTCCGTCAGTCCAGGCCGACGCCGACGGTGAAAACTGTTGCTGTCAACTAACACGCGGTTTTGATTTTGTGTGCTTCGTGCATGGCAGTTTTAGGTGAAATGTATGGGTTATGAATTATTATATGTTGTCGGATGAGAGTGTCCTTTGTTCCAAAGAATTTCAAATGAAGTTCATAGACATATATCGAAAGCATCCGGTTTTATGGAAAATCAAAAGCAAAGACTACACGAACAGAAATGTGAAGAACAAGTTTTCGCCGGTTTCTTGAAAACTATGAATTTTATCTGCGCCACTCTGCTCATAAAATGAATATATTTTTTCTTACCTTCATATAACCTGCTTTTAATGTGTTAAAAATAAAGGCACATGTTTCTGGAATTATATATCCCAGTGCCTGTGCAGATACTCCCACAGAATATTTTAAATCTTCATACGATCTTCCTATGGCAAGGAAACGGAGAGTAGCCGTTAAGCGTTCTCTGGAGACTCTCTTACTAAACCTAATTAGTGGTCGTATGTCTGTCCATCCATCCTCAAATAATTCTTGAAGTCGCCATGGTCATTTTCTCTTAGCTCTTTTAATAATTGAGTATGGCTAAATTGTTGTTTCTTAAGTAAATAACTTTTCACCCATTTAGAGCGCCGCTTTCTCTCACCAGTACTTGCCATCATCTCCATATAAATCATAGCACTCGCTAGAGCACGCTTTTTTCTATAGCTGAACATTTTTATGTTATTTTCCTGCACAAAACTTTCGTCAAAATTCCACAGATACGGTTAGATCCCCGGTTCAATCTGCAGTTTTGCGGACACTAACACGCGGTATTGCCGAGGCGGATTCATCTATAAGATTTAACCGCAGATTGTTATTCTGCGTTTGTGGATGACAACGGTTTTAACACATGGCAGATAAAACCGGCAGACTAACCCATGGCGGTTAAAACCGATAGATCGAACTCTGTGTGTATGGCCAGCTATTGAGTTTCAAAGAGGTTGCGTTAGGAGTGTTCTTCGATGTGAAAGGCGCGTTTGACAAGGCAAAAACAGCGACCATAAAGGCAGTACTTATGACCAGAGAAACGCCTCACTCGATGGTCAGCTGGGTGGTATCATCGCTAACGAGAAGGATCAAGGTGTCCCGGGGCGACCTCAGACTGAATGCCGAAATGGAAGGGGGCTGCCCTCAGGGAAGCTGCCTCTTTCCCCATCTATGGTGCTTGACTTCTTAGTCATGGACGAACTCTTGGGCAAACTCACAGATGAAGGTTTCGAGGCACAAGCATACGCGGACAACGGAGATATCCTAGTCAGCGGATTCATCGTAGTCGTCTGCGACCGCATTCAGGCAGCCTGCAGAATAATCGGAAGATGGTGCGGTGAAGCAGGACTCTCAGTGTATCCGACAAAAACAATGATGATCCTGTTCACCAAACGAAGGAAAAAATACGGGTTTAGGCCACCTGTCCACCAACCATGTTTGGCAAAGAGCTGGAGCTAGTCCAGCAGGTCAAATACCTAGGGGTGGTCCCGAACTCCAAACTTTCATGGACGCCGCATGTAGATAGGATTATACAAAAGTTGGTAACAATCCTATGGCAACTGAGGAGAACTGTAGAAAGTAAATAGGGTACTAACCCGGAGATTAGACGCTGGCTGTACGCGGCAGTCGTCAGACCATAGATCCAATATGGGTCAGCTGTATGGTGGCCAGACGCACAGGGCAGCACACTAAGCCGAAGACTTAGTAAGGTGCAGAAGTTTACCTGTTTGGTAATAACGGGTGCAATGAGAACGATCCAACTGCAGTGTTGGAGGCACTGCTGAGTCTGCCGCCGCTTTCGGTCTGGTTGAAGTAGGAGGCAATGGCAGCTCATTTGAGGTTGCGGGACTCGGGAGTCTGGGAAAATTAAGAAGCGATGATAGGTCATGCAAAAATCAGAAGTGGGCGGAGCAGGAGATTCCTATTTCAGCCCTCAGAATGAAAAGCGCACAAAATAGACTACGATAAAATAGAGAGTTTGCTCTCACAATATCTAGTAGAGATCAATGGGAAGATAAGATTTCGCACGGGAAGCTTAGTATGCTATACCGGGTGGCTACGGAAGTATTGCCTACGGAATATCTCAGTTATTGTATGAAGTAGGTTTGTGAAATTTGGAGCGTCGATATAATGACATAAGAGCTAGAATTTGAGCATATTGACATGTCGAAGTTAACTTCCGGTCTGACCGGAAGTAACATCAACTTTCTTATTTTAAATGGAAACCCTATTTTTTTTTCTTTTCGCTTTATTCAGCATTCAATTCCCTTTCTAATGACATATCACAAGTTGGTATCTAACCAGAAACTAGATCAGAAAAAAATTATTATTGAAATTCACCGAGTAGGCCGTGGAAGCAAAATGAAAGCCAAAAATTGAAAAGTTGGCTATGGAAACCATACGTCACTTGATAACAGTTGCTACTACTGTGATATTTTATTTTCATTCGTCGGCGTTATAAAAAGCCGCCAAAAAAAATATTGGAAAAATTGGGAAAAAAACAATACTCTGTAGGTCCATAGCTTAAATAGGAACATGCAACTTTTTCTTGCCTGTACTATTCAGCATAACCATTCCTTTCTAATGATGTAATAGAAAGTAATTTTTTGAAATGAAATACCAAAAAATCCAATTATTATTCTTCAAATAACAAAACAGATTATCGCCATACGCAAAAATAACATTAAAAATAATGTGGAATGATAAATTATATCCTGTAGGTTCTAGGTTAAATAGGATAAACGTACTTGGTCTGTGCCATCGTCCATAGATATTCTAATATCTACCTATGGACGATGTTTGTGCTATTCAGAATAATCATTCCATTGCAATAATCATTCGAACCAAAATATTAACAAGTAGGCTGATTGAGATGTATTTTGGAATAAAACAAAAAAGAAACGAGAGCTCTCACGAACGCTGCTATCCATATTATTTTGACGTTCGAAGTAGTGTTTTTGATTTTGCCATTTTAAAAGGGTTTGGAAATCGAAATCAGTTAGTGGAATATTCAAAAAATGCCCCGTTATTCACGAACCGAACAAATTGACATGCTTCTCATTTATGGTGAATGTTTAAAAAATTCTTTTGCCGCTGAACGATTGTATTTAGAGCGATATCCAGGGAGGCAGCAACCGTCAAGAAGGTATTTCCAGTGGCTTGAAGAAAAATTAAGAACTGAGCCTGATGTTCACGAAGACCAAGAAGCATTTGTTATTAATGAGGAAACTGAAATTAATGTATTAGCTTTAGTACAATATGATAGCACAATTTCCTCAAGGCAGATTGGCGCCGAATTAGCTATAAGTAAGGACTCTGCTAGGAAAATTTTGAAAAAACATCGATTTAAATCCTTCAAGTATCAGTTGCATCAACATTTGTATGAAAATGACGGTGAAAGGCGCCTGGAATATTGTAATTGGTTTCTTCGACAAAATGCTGAGAATCACCTATTTAACCATTATATCTTGTTTACGAACGAGTCAAGATTTACCAACAATGGATTATTTAACAGGAATAATACAAGGAAGGTACTGTACTTTATTTGGATTATTGTCGATAGTCGAAGTGTTAAGTGCTAAATGTGTGAACGGTCTTTTGTTTCAGGTACTGGACGATAGAAAACGAGCACCGGTTTCGACAAGGTGGCTTCCAGGAGAGATTTGGTGTGAATGTTTGGGCAGGAATAGTTGGAACTCATATTGTTGGCCCCATTCTTTTTCAAGGCCAACTAACCGGAGAGATACTTTAATTTTTGAACGAATGAAATTTCGGAATTCATTAACAACCTACCAGCGGAAATATCTGAGAGAATGTACTTCCAGCAAGATGGCGCCCCTCCGCATAATTCAAGAATAGCGAGAAATTATCTTCAAAATCGCTTTCAAGAGAGACTTATAACAACCCATGGTCCAGTCAGGTGGCCACCAAGGTCACCTGATCTTACTCCGTGCGACTTTTTTCTATGGGGGCATCTTAATAATAGGGTGTATTCCACACAGCCTACAACTCTACATGAGCTAGAAGTAAAAATTCGTAGAGCTTTCCAAGATATCACGCCCCAAATGTTGAGAAACGTTTTACATGAAAATATCACTAGAGTCAATAAATGTATTGACGCTGAGGGAATGCATTTCGAACATTTGTTTTGAATTTATTTTATCTTTAATCCTATCAACTTGATTTTTTTTTTTCGATAAATCTGTTTTTTTGTTATTTGAATAATAATAATTGGATTTTTTGGTATTTCATTTCAAAAAATTACTTTCTATTATATCATTAGAAAGGAATGGTTATGCTGAATAGTACAGGCAAGAAAAAGTAGTGTGTTCCTATTTAAGTTATGGACCTACAGAGTATTGTTTTTTTCCCAATTTTTCCAATATTTTTTTTGGCGGCTTTTTATAACGCTGACGAACGAAAATAAAATATCACAGTAGTAGCAACTGTTATCAAGTGACGTATGGTTTCCATAGCCAACTTTTCAATTTTTGGCTTTCATTTTGCTTCCACGGCCTACTCGGTGAATTTCAATAATAATTTTTTTCTGATCTAGTTTCTGGTTAGATACCAACTTGTGATATGTCATTAGAAAGGGAATTGAATGCTGAATAAAGCGAAAAGAAAAAAAAATAGGGTTTCCATTTAAAATAAGAAAGTTGATGTTCCTTCCGGTCAGACCGGAAGTTAACTTCGACATGTGAATATGCTCAAATTCTAGCTCTTATGTCATTATATCGACGCTCCAAATTTCACAAACCTACTTCATACAATAACTGAGATATTCCGTAGGCAATACTTCCGTAGCCACCCGGTATATTAGTTCAGCTAGTATGGGTTCCGGGTCACAGAGGGGTGCGCGGAAACGAGGTGGCAGACAAACTTGCTAGAACCAGTTCCACAACGCCGTTCTGTGGGCCGGAGCCTGTATTGAGCATCGCAAGAGGCCGAATCTCTTCAGCCCTTGACGACTGGGCAGAAGCAGAGCTAAACAAATTAATTAATTCTAAGCTATTTGAGTTGATACTCATAAAGGAATAATTACTTGTTATTGATAGAATGGGGTGTGGTTGTACCTGTCTACCATATATGGTTACAGGTAGGCTTACTTTTCCAAACATAATGTTAGTTCATAGTGATTAATAGTCCGACAGCTTTGATGAGTTACTTTCAGTAAGTAAAGTAAATCCTACTGATTAAATTGAATTACAAAAAATTCAAATACTCACCCCAATAAACATGAAATTACATAGACAACTTCTATAGAACTGGAAAGAGTGAATGTGTAGGTAGCCATGCCAATCAATGAAAACACATATACGATCAAAATTGTTTCTCTGTAAAAAATACAAAATAAATGTAATTTATAGAAAGTAATCACCAACTACTACATACTTGAATTTACGGTATTTGTCCAGAACTACTCCGCAACAGACAGATCCCAGCATTCCAGCCACAATGATGGCCAACCCTATTCGACCAGCATCTTCATTCGCACCCTGGAAGATAAACGAATCGGATGCTTTATATCAAATGTCAAACTCATATACATTTGGTGGCAGGGCTCAAAGAAACAAAATTCTACTTGTTGAATGATTAAAATTCGAATTGCTGGCAAGACGACAATAGTTTTTTTAATGGTTATCCCAAATAACTTCAGAAGAGAAATATTTAATTGTTTCAACTCTCTGAAAATGATTAGAGATGGTGTTCAGAAAAAAATGAAGTCTACTTGTGAAGTGTTGAATGGATACGACCAAAGTCCATAGATAATTGAGTTCAAGTGTCTCTATAAAAAATCTGACGACCTCAAATCCGGGGATCGGGGGGACATTCATTTGTCCGGACAATTAAATAATAATTAAGGAACGTTCTGACAGCAGAGGTGCATAATTGGGAAATAACCCATATTCTTGGAAATTGTTGAAATTTTCATTGGATCTTATTAGCGCAGTGTGCTCATCTAGAGCCACCGAATCTATTCGGAAAAATTTACTCACCGGGTGATAGTACAAGATGATTTGGTTTAGGAGCGTTGAAATGGCATAGAACACTCCAGTAATGATACCATATGCGATCAAGAGCAGTACATACGATCTATTTTGAACCAGGTTTTTCAATGATACTGTGAAATCGACGGTATCCTCGGAGGCTATTTGCTGAGCTGCAGCATGAGAGGGAGGCGTTGGCGGTGCATCTTGGAAAACTGAAATGAAGAGGGCGATATAAAATCTATCATTTTCAATGATCAGTGTACTATTCGAACAAATAAACATAGTCGATAATTGTGGCACACAAAACAAACAAAAATCTAAAGGACTCAAGTCGGGTGACCGAGATGGCCCCGTCGTCCTATACTGCTATCTTCGCATATAGGCTCATTTAGTATTCCATTTTCAAGCTGCCTCTTTTTGTTATGAACCGAACCTGTTTCGCGAAATGTTGTCACCAATTTGCGAACAATTTTCGATGGATGTCAGATATGGGGAGTTAGTAGTGAAGTACAGTCAATTGGTTTATAGTTTTGAGTCTAGCTAACTGGTTCAGATGAGTATTTGAAAATGTCGATTTGTGACATTTTGAGATTTTATATTAAGAAATCATTTTAGGGACCTTGGAGAATTGTAACAATATTTTCAAAACATCGATATCTTACAGTTTTCACTAAACAGAACGAACAGAAAAATACTCACAGAATAAAATCAGCAGCAAAATTATCGTTGTAACAACCGCATTGGAAATATGCAATACATACAACTGCGTTGAAGTTTCCTCAATGGTACTCTCGGCTCTAACAATGATTGGTGGCAATAGAAATCCTAACGCAATGCCAAGCTGAAAAAAGAAGAGTTGAGTCATACAGAAACATTTTGAGACGGACCCATACTGACGTAGTTACCAAATATGGCGAATTATTGAATGCAATCAGTCCGTGGTGACTGACGTACTTGGACCTACATCCTACCTACTGCGCCATTCTTATAATAAATGAAGTAGGTGAATCCTACGATTCAACCGACTGTGTCTATTTATTCTTACCTGATTACCGAATACACCTATGCTGCACGCCGATGAGACCTGTGTCGGTCCGAACCAGACTGCCGCCACTCGTGCCGGTACTGATAAAATGAAAATTTGAGAGAAGGCTATCATTGTTTGACCGATGAACGCAAGCCAGAAGCGATCAGGGCTGACTGATCCCACTTTCACCCATGATCCCGCGCATGTTCCCACTATACCAATTATCACAGCTTTTCGTACACCCTGTAACAATGAAAAACCAGGTGTGAGAATACAAAGTAATTCTTAATATATTACTGTACGTGTAATTTTTGAGTACGGGCATACATTGTGAATCACAATCACAATCATTGTGAATCGATTCATAGAACGTTATATGTAAATAATTGTAACGCCAGAATTGAATCATCTAGATGCTTCGGAGTGTTCCAGATGTTCTCGAACAAGCGAATGGTATAAATGAAGCAAGCAAGTCAAGGAGGGGAGGCAAGTTAAAGTTGGGACAGCTTGAGTGCAAGATACAAGCAATGATATTGGATATGGACAAGTATCAAAATTTTACTGTTCTATGTTTCTCTGAAGAATGTTTGGACGAATATTGTTTGCACTTATGTGCAACATGCCTAATTATAATCTGGTGTCCTCTTTCACAGATTCAACCAGGCAAATAGCCGGAGTGATGAAATGATATTTCTGTGTCGTTACTATAGAAACGGTTTGTTGACAAGCCGCGTGTTTGACTGTTTGACTGTATTTGCTCGTAGTTGCTTCAATTTCAAGTTATTTTCAAGAATATGGAAGTTGATTTTGATTATGATAGTGGTAATAATACCACATCAGATATATCTAATATGTTACCGGCCAAATCCAAGTTTCAGTATAAATTAACTCTTCAAGAAATATCTAACGTCTCTGATCAGCAGCAACAATGGATCATCTTCGGGAATTAATGTTGGAAGTAATCGTTCAAACTTTACTATCAATTATTATTCCAATAAATGAAATTGTTTTATGATTAATAATCAATTAATAATTGACTCTGTTGAAAATAAATCATTCAAAACGTAACATTTTCATGTTTCATTTCATTATTTTGGCAGTGAAAAAAAGTCAACATCAACATTTACGCATCAATAAGAATACAGAAATGTCAAGTTATTTTGACAGTTGTGCAAAAAGTATTTTTATATTGAATTTAGCGTGTTAAAAATATATGGCGAGTGGGATACCCGACAAAAATTGGACACGGATATCCAATAGATATTATGTGTTATCTGGACATGGTTTTCAAGTTCAAAGTCTTTAAAGCGTCAAAAAGTGAATCAAAAGAGTTGTTAAAGTGAAGACTTACCAATTTTTCCAACAGATAGCTAGCAGGAAAAACAAACGGCACATACAAAACCATGAAAATCATGGACGTCCAATCCACCCAGGTCGTCGATATATCATAGTATTTAACAATAACGTCGGTAATGATGGACAGCTGTATCCAATGGCTTGAATTGCAGGCGGAATAAACAACAAAAATAGCGAGCACCACCCATCGCGTACTGTACACTTTGATTCTTTGCACTTCCGGCGTCTCCACTACCTCCAGGGCCTCCTTACTTTCCACCATGACGTTCATGTTTCAGCCCCGAGTCTCAAAATTCCTGCAATTGAATAATCTATTACGAGAATCTGTGCCGTTGAAATTGATCGGATCGTCATAACGTCAATTGGAAATTAATTGATGAATTGTATTCCTTCAATTAGTGTAGTGACAAAATTCAAAATAGTACATACATGTGATGAATAATAATAATGATTGATTACATTGGTACACTCATTGGTTGATACACATGGAAAATAAACAATGTGTACAATTGAAATCATCATACAAAAAACATGAAAATTCTAAAACTTCCAGTTACCATAATTATACAAGAGTAATTCCTTCACGTTAACAGAATAAACGTTGTTAGAATGGATAAATGCAGCTCTTTAATTGCCTAAGATAATATAACAAATTAAGATTGTTATTTTCATTTGACTTTATCATTAATATTGACCTATATGGTAGTTATTTTATACCTTGATTTTTTCTGTTATTGGATGTATACCTGTTGAAAATAAATGTATTATTATTATTATGACGAGAATCGTCCTACTTTTGATGGTCGAGGAGGACTACATCAGGCTTATTGGCTTGAATTTGATTGAGGGTGGGGGTGGGGAATGAGTAGTTCCAATAGATTCGACTTCTCATTCTCCACAACGGACTAAATATCCCCTAGACCATGAGGCAAACACCGGTGTCTCGTCAATACCGTACGAGTGTCGTAGGTGGTAGTACAACACTCTTAGCATAGCGTTATGCCTGTGGATATAGGCTGAGACCGCATAAGCTGGACAAGCAGACAGCAAATACATTATGATATCAGCTACCCCATGACACACTCTGAATCTAGTATCAGGGACCCCTATACCTATCACGCGACTACTGTAGACGAGGCTGTTGAACTCACCATCTTGGCAGGCCATTATGAATTCTTCCGACTTCAGCCCACTTAACCTGAGGTTTCTGGATACGCCAAGATCTTCAATGTTCTTGAAGAAGACTCCATGCATTGGCTTATCGTAATATAGCTGTAGGAGCCTCTCACTCTCTGCATCTTTGACGTGGGTGTTCTGCTGAGCGGGTTCCAACTCGGTGACAGAGTTTGGGTTCGTCCGTTCAGAGTCGAATACAAGACCGAGTCCAAACTCAGAAGACCACAATCTCCCGTTGTCTGGGAAAGTATAACCGTGAAACAGACGATTTAGGATGCAAGCTCCTATGAAGATGCATCATTTTGCGAGTTCTTACGTCGGGTTGTCGCAGCTTTTCCTGAGTCCATTTCATAACTCCGAAGGAGTAAAGTAAAACCAGAACGGCAAGCATATTAGTTGCAGCAACTTTGTTCTTCTCCAGTTCTGATGACCAGAACTGTTGGAGTTTGTGCTGATACTTGCCGAGGAGAGAGTTTTCAACAGTAGCTACCTCTTGGGTGTCGCGTTTTTCTACCCCTAGGTAGGTATACGTCTCTCTGGCATTCAGATGATGTAGGATGCTTCCGTCTACGAGCTGAACGTCCTCTCGACGATTTGTCGATCCCAAACTCCATTCCGATAGCATGTGTGTACTCTTGCACCATCCTTAAGGACTGAAAAAGATCCTTTTCTTCGGAGGCATAAAGTTTGAGGTCATCCATGTAAAACAGATGGGTGACCTTATGCCTTCCGTTGCTGGGGGTGCCGCAGTTGTATCCGCGGGTTTTCCGTAGTGCAACGGACAATGGCAGTAGTGAGGGAGTCTCCCTGAAACACGCCCCTTCTAAAGATAACCAGCTCTGTTTGGACTCTGACTTGACCAGATGTTATGGTGAAGCGAGTCCTCCAGAGCGGCACCAGCTGTTTAATGCATCCCACTATTTGATTGGGTACCGCAAGGAATCTGAGCAAATGCATGATGAGCTCATGCGATGATGTATCAAATGCCTTGCGATAATCGATCCAGGCCATTGAAAGGTTACGCTTATACTGCACGAAGTTCTACGTGATGCATCTGTCGATCAGCAGGTTCTCCTTGCAGCCAGCGACCCCCTTCTTTGACCCTCTTTGCTCATATATCCGTTCATACACCGGCTCAACCGCGGAGAGTATTCGCATGTACAAGATGCGTGTAAACATCTTATAACATGCGTTCAAGCATGTTATCGGTCTGTAGTTCTTCGGATCGGACAAATCTCCGTTTTTGGGGATTAGCACGGTTATTATTATTATCATTATTAAACATCATGTATATCCGAAAGGGGGAAATTCCTTGGCTCATTTGAATTGTATAATGTTACTGGAATTATTTATTTAATTCGGTAAACTGATAAAATTTGACAGAGCTGAATGTCTACACCAAAAATTGAGCTAACAGGATCAATATGGAACAAATTATGTTGCTTAGTATGATAACTATGTATTTTAGAATTTTGAGTTAGAATGGAGTTTGATTAAACGTATTTATTCACTATACTTATTGAAATACATTTTGAGGGTTTATACTGTATATTCTTCTTCTAAAAGAAAATTTTCCTATAATTATGAAGAGTTGACTTGTTGGTGTATCATTGGAAAAACGATACAAGACTTTTTCATATGAAGTGGAAAGTTTGTTGAAATTATTTTCAAAACATGTTCCCCAAATGTTTGTGAGATAGGTAATTCTACTTTCAATATGAGAAAGTATAATCATATTTCCAGTTTTTGGATTGAATTTGGGACATCTTCTCAGGGCCCCAGTAAAAGGAATTTTTTTTTTCATAAGCACTTCAATATGTTTGTCCATTTTATAATTTTCATCAATCCGTATTCCTAGATATCTTATCTTCGAAGTTTGCTTTAAATCCCTTATTTATTTTCAAATTGAGTTTAATTTTTGGTTTATTTATTTGGTGGAAAATGATATTATACTCAGATTTATTTGTATTTAATGATAAAAGATAAAAATAAAATTAATCTTTCATGTTTTTTCATATCTTCGTTGATCATATCTAAGTAGTTTCTAAAATTGAAGTATCGGAGTTCTCATACTAAATCACTATATTGTCTGCAAAAATGGTGTATTTACCTTCCAAATCTGTTCTGGAGATATTTTCAAATGTATTTTCAATTATGTGCTGTTACAATTAATCCCATGTTTGTCACACAAGTTCTTTAAGGATATTTTCAAGTTGTCGCCGGCAGTTTTCTCAGGATTGGCCTGATGAGTTTAGTCTTTGTCCTCATTCTCTGAAAACACAAATTCCTTTATGCTTTTTCTTGACTCACACTATATATCATTGGCATGCGGTGTTGGGGGTTTAAAAAAAGCTTTTTTTGGGAAAATTATATTTTAGGGTTTATTTTAGATAATTTCTATCAAATCCAGAATTGGCATTCCCAAAAACCCCTTAATTCATGTTTCGAAAATCTCAAGCGTTCATTTTAGCAGAAAAAAATAATGAAAGTATTTTTTCAATAAGTTCTTCGTTTGTAACTGTGGTAAAAAAAATACGAATTACAACATTTTTGATTCTTGTGTTTTCAACATAACTACCTTCTGAAACAATACACTTCTCAACAATTCTTCTCAATCGCACATTCACTTTTCTTAAAGGTTGGGGAGTAATTTCCTGACACGCTTGCCTAATTACGGAGCCGAGTAGCATAGAATAGAATAGAATAGAACTTTATTAATCCATAAAAACCACATAGATGGTGTTGGACAGGTCCAAGAGTTAAAAACTAGCGTTTCAAACCAGTATAGAAGATATAAAAACAAATATTCTAAGGATATATACACACATAGGTATATACATACATACATATACATAGGCACAAACATATAGACTGTTATCAAAAATAAAAAATATACTTATGGATAATTAAAATAAGTATAAGAATATGTATAAGAGTAATGGAAGAAAAAATTATAAGAATGAAGTATAAAATATACATTATGGCCATCAAATTCATAATATGGGTTCTGCCATATGAGTATCATCAAAATATTCTGATAATGAATAATAAGATTTCGAGTAAAGCAGATATTTCAGTTTTTTTTTAAAATGTATTGATAGTACGGCAACTTTTAATATAATTAGGAAGCTTGTTGTATATTTTAGTGCTCGCATAAGAAGGTGATTTTTCAAATAAGGTTGTTCTGTGAGCAGTGGTCAGTAAATTATTCCCAGTTCTTGTTACTTTACTTTACTTTTGAAGTGCCCTCACAGAAAAAAGTCACAAGGGGTAATATCCGGCGATCTGGGGTGCCATGGTTTTAAAGGAGAATTTCTACCTATTGTTACGTTTTTGCTAAATAATAATGCAGAGCACACTACTAAACTGTTTATTTTATTACTTCACTAAAAACATACAACTACTTCACTGACTAATAAAACACTTAGATCTAAACAATACAACTAGCTAAATATTCCAAACACTTATATAATTCTTCAAAAACTGTTTATCACTTCTTCATAAATTTTTAATCAAACTTCCCAGTGAAATCTCGCGTTTATATAGGTACTCAAGTGTAACCAGAATCTTCACGATGCGACGGTTCGGTTATCCCGAATATTCATTACCGGCAATTATCTGCCTTTTTCTAGGAAACCATATCGACGATGCGCGTGCGAGTCCATTCAGCGGCGCAGCTAGGGGATTTTTATCAACGTCGTTACATTATCCCCCTCTCAATTTTGATCGTCCCGATCAAACAATGTGTCGTTGTCTCCATTGTAACGTTTGAGTTTCTCTAGGTGAACGACCTTCAATTTCGCTCTCTGGCTGCGTTGAATCCTATAGACCACGTCGTTTATTCTCTTTACTATTGTATATGGTCCTTCCCAAGATGGTGTTAATTTGGGAGAAAATCCTTTCTCACGACGAGGATTGTACAGCCACACTCGATCTCCTTTTATGAATCCACCAGTATTGGCCTTAAGATCGTATCGAGCCTTCATTTTGTCACTAGTTATCTTCAATGTTTTTCTTGCAAATTCGTGGATCCTATTCAAGCTATCTCGCAGTTCGTCTGCATAATCCTGAACCTGTTTTTCTTCAGAACTTGGTGATCCGAACACCAAGTCACAGGGCAACCGAAGTTCTCTCCCGAAGATGATGCTGGCTGGAGTGAGCTTTGTGGAATCGTGCACAGAGGCCCTGTAAGCCATCAAGAATAGTGGAAGATGTCGATCCCATGTCTTTTGGTGCTCCTCTACTACTTTGGAAAGATGTTCTTCCATAGTCCTGTTGAACCTTTCAACCATGTCATCAGACTGTGGGTAGAGGGCCGTTGTTCTGGTCTTGCTAATTCCTCATTTTCGCTGTGGTCCAATTGTCGTCAACCATTAATCTCACTTGATCCCTTTGCGACGTACAATTCGCTCACAAGTATCCGAGTCAGGTCTTCTGCACAAGGTATCTGTGTTGTTGGGCAATTCAGTTATTCTTAGCCTCTTATCTGGGATGGCTTCGGAGGCTTCATCATTACTAGTCGGCATGCGCCGTGGTATCAATTCGGTTGTTCTTACCCTCTTCACAGGTATGACCAACGTCGTAACACTATTCACTTCATAGGGAAAGATGCATTTGAAAAGTTCCTAACTCTCAGAGATTTATGTGCGGGGGCACCATCTAATTGCAAGATTAAGTTTCGTCCCTGTGCTAAAGGCAATTCCACGAGGAATTAATAAAAATCATTTTGTAAAAACTGTAGAAGATTTTCTCAAGTCAGGTTATCCAGGAAAAAAGGGCCAACAATTCGTTCGTTAAAGATGCCACACCAGACGTTAACTTTTTCACTGTATTGGTTTTTACAATTAATCACCCTATTCGGATTTTTGGCTGCCCAAAACCTACAATTTTGACTAGATACCACACCGTTTGTTGTGAAAGTTGCCTCGTCTGTAAATATTATGTTCTTTAGGATAAGTTCTTAAGCAAACCATAAGCAAAATTCAAACCACCATTTAAAATAACCAGTTGAAAAAGTGAGTAGAAATATTGGTTCGAATGCTGGAAGTGTTTCGAAATTCTGCTAACATACGTTCGTCGTCTGAATAGTGTGATTTAAATTGTACCTCCTTGTTTTTTTTTTGGATAAGCTCCAGTCCTTGCGAACAATCTGTTGATTTTGGCCATGGTATCGTGAGAAACTGGTGCTCGATCATAATGGGTTTCATTGAATATTCCAGCAACCTGACGAGTAGATCTTTCATTATTACCAAATAAGCGGATAATTTCAACTTTTTCTTCAATTGTAAGAACTACTCTTCGGTTGTGTGCCATTTTATTAACAGTTAAGTAATATTGCTTGACTTATTGACAATTAGTACGAATTACTAAATGTCAAACAAAAACTTTTGTTTCAAAGCACTCTTTGATTAATTCACTTGAAAACAACCCAAGTCAGCATGCCAACGGTAATACAGTGCGCGTATCTTAGCAACATTTTTAAAAAACCTAATTTGTAGAAGGGCAGTTGCCAGGATACTGAATTTAACAAAAAGTTATAGATCGTCAGATAGGGACAGATTTGGGTGCATCATTTTCGCATACAAGCCTCGAATAGGGATGAAAAGTATATCGATTTTGAGTAAAATGGAGTGTTTCCTGGGAATAACATATCGAAAATTCGATTTTTCATATCAGAAAAAAAATCTACCTATCTATACACACCCTCAACTCATTATGTTTTTTGGTCTGGTGACAATGTTAGTTTTCATACTTTTGATGGGCTTGTGAGGAAAAATTTGTCACAATCTCGATTTTTCTCTACAAGATCACGCCCTTATTTTAACCCTTCAGCCACCTATAACACTCAAGCCTTTGGTATTCCGAAGTCAAGTTTTATCAATTCATCATTTGAACTACACGACTTGCGTGAAACTATGGGCAACATACTCCTTTTATGCGAAAATGGGGCACCTACATCTGTCACTATCTGACGGTCTATAAAAAAAAATCTGCTGAAATCAACTCTTGAGATTTTGAAAATATGAATTAAGGAGTTTTTGGGGATGCTAATTCTCAATCTGATAGAAAAAGTTGTCCAAAATAAGCCCTAATATTCTTTTTCCAAAAAAAGCATTTATTAATCCTCCCACACCGCACGCCAATGGTAAATAAAAATGTTCACTATGCCAAATGCATAATTTTTCTAACATACAATCACCACCAAAATTTCAAGAAAATCACATTATTAATAACTGAGATATTAGGGTGTATTCATGGAAGCGGGACACACCGTATACTTTACATACTACTGACGAAGGCCCGCCACTTCTCCGTTAGAGAGAGGGGTTCGACGTTGATTGAGGAAAGATCATCACTAAGAACAAATGGAATATATAAACTATCCGAATTCTACTCAAACCTTTACTATAAAGGAATTTCATAGGTAGGCAAGTCTATAATATATTCCAGACAGAGCTTTATATCTGAGTAGGAATATTTGCATATCATATGCCATGAGCACATAGGTCATTTTGGCAACAGTGCCCACGAAGTTATAATGATTTACAGACCCTGAATTAATAAACAATGCTCTTCAAAATTGTACCCAAATTTTGTTGTGCGTAGTCTTTTGGCACTGAATACGGCCCTGTCTACTACAGTATTTGTACGCGTAGCGGGTTGGCAGTTAAAGAAAGAGACTAGATATGCCGATGAGGAATATTTTGGGGTTAGAATTGTTTACCTACTCAGTTTCAAGTTTATCTTCAACAATTCCCACTAAGAAAGCACAACTGATCAAAATCAGAAATGAACTCACCTCGCATCTTGTTGACCGACACTTCTGTTTCGGAAAAAAACTTAGCACGTGTACAATTTGACAGAAGCCGCTATCACTGCTATCAGTAATCTGTATGCATATGCAATGCAATATTCAACTGTCTCACTCAACATATTCCATGATAGTTCAGGTTCGTCCCCGCCACAATCAGTTTGGGGTTTTCATTGTATTGCAATCGAACCCATTTGCAATTTGTGGTTTCATTTAGAATATTATAATCTGTTTCGTGGATATTAATTTTTTATGTGGGACATTCCAAAACGATTAAAATAAGCAATCATAAATATTTATTATATTAATGGACGTCGGTACACAAAAATATATTTATATATATGGAGGCTATTTGAAACTTAGAGCTTAGAGACAGAATTGTTACATTATTGATTACATATTCAATATGATACTGTATTGATGGTTGTATTTACGAGGCCAGGTAGCCGAGTGGTTAGAATCACCGCTTTTCAATCACTCTGGCCGCCGATGGTGGGTTCAAAGCCCAGCGATTGCAGTATATTCATCTGATGGCCTGAGAAACTTTCGACTTCTGAGGGCTGTGGTTCGTAGGGAGACGACAGTTGGTTAACGGGAAAAAACAACAATGTAGAAATACCAGGCATTGCAAAAGACCAGATGATTTAAAAAAACATTTTTGTTAATGAAAATATTGCAATTTTGCTACGTTAATTTTGACAAGCCGCAAATTAGTGCCGAATGTTCTTTCTGATTTAATTACCAGTATTGTGTTTCAGAATAGCCTTAGGGCAGATTTAGCTGATGCATAAACATAACTTATTTGCTAATGTACAATTCATAAATATATTAACTTTAATGCATAAGAGAAAAATATGGTCTACTACTTCTTCAAGGCATAAGCTCAAGTACTTGACAAGTGACAGTTTATAATTTCTCAATATAGTAAGCTCGGGTAAGTGTGAATTTGGGGCAAGTGTGAGTTTGCTCGCTATCTTCGCTAAACCGGGCGACAGCCCAATGCCATCTATTGACGAATAGCCTACACTCATAATGAATCCATAACCATCATATAAAATACAAAAGAGATCTTGTGAAATCCAAATATTTTCCCCAATTTTCTAACCTACAATTCATCAACCCGAACGAGTGTAACGAGTTTATTTCAAGCTTTGAGTGTATTGTTAAAATCTAAGGTAAGAATCCATTTTAAACACTTTTCTTCTGCCTAAACAATGAATCTGACTATAGATTGCCATTTTGTCATGAGTTGTTTTTTTTTTACATTTTTCCATTGCATGTCACACTTACCCCGAAATTAAATGTTATTGGGGATAGTGTGACCTATATCTGTCGGGGTAAGTGGGAACCTGGTTCATTTGCCAATCTAAACAGTAATATTTTTTCAGCTATAGTACGAAATTATATACGGAAATCTCAGAGAGCCAAACAATATACCTGGCCAGATGTGGAAGACATTGATACATTTTCTGAGGATGAAATAACAACTGTGCTTCCATCACCACTCGTCAGAAGATGGGGATCAATGAAATTCTCATTCGATTTTTTAGATTTCTACCTGTAAATTTTTCTTTTCAACAAATGTTCACTTTCACGATTATTTTTTGTTTTTTTCCAATGGGGCGTTTCAAATTCAATATTAAAAAGTTCCCAACTATGTTTTGAATAAAGATATCTCGAAACAAATCAATTGTGGTGAAAGTTCCTTTACTGTTTACTCACACCTGCCCCAAAGAGAGATTTACGTGCATTAATATTGTAACGATTTCGAGACCGGCCCCGAGACCGGCCCTGATCTTATTAATTATGCACCCTCGTTCAACTACAGCTGCATATCTGCTGGCGTACGCATCGCCGAGAACAAGCTGGAATAATCGATTGTTCGATACTATTCGAAGAGCCATCTAGACGAAAAGTTCTATACTCCTGAATATTCGAGAATCGTGAAAGGAAACTGTTTGGGAGTATATAAGCGGGACAGTCAGAATTCAGAGTTAGTTACAGTTCCAGAGTTCGCAGATAGAGACTGACACAGTAGAAATAAATTTGAATCTAGTGAATAATTGTTGTAAATAGTGTTTTAAATAAATTAGGAAAATTAGTTAGTGCAGTTTTACTACATTTGTTGTCAGAAGTCGGATGTTTAAAATAAATAAGTGTAAAAGTGTTCGTCGCGGCTAATAGACAGTTAGTGACCCGTTGAACATTTGAGTGCAAAGTGGACAGTTTTGCGCGTCGCGGGACAATAAACTGAAAACTTTTGTGTGAAATAAATAATAGACTGATATCTCGGTAAATAATAAGAGACAAAATGTTTCCGAGAAGAGTTCACCTAGTTGACCTTAAAGTTAGTGAATTAAAGCAAGAGTTAGAGGAGCGTGAGTTAGAAACAAATGGAAAGAAGGCCGTACTCCAGAAAAGACTTGCAGATGGACTGATTGCAGAAGGAGAAGACCCCGAAACGTTCTTATTCGAAGTTTCTGGAATTGATTTGAGTTCCATAATGAATAAACTCGAAGAAACTACTAAGTCTCTGAAAGACGAACTCCAACAAACTTCGACAAACTTGGAAGATAAATTTCTGGAAAATTCGAATAGATTGGAGGATAAACTTCAACAAAATTCGGTGAATCTGGAAAACAAATTTCTTCAAAATTCGAAAAATCTAGAAGAAAAGCTTGAAGAAAATTCGAAATGTTTAGAAGTGAAACTTCAAGAAAAGCTTCAAGAGAATTCGAAAAACCTAGAAGAAAAGCTTCAAGAAAATTCTGTCAGCCTGAAAGAAGAACTTTTAGAAAATTCGAAAAATCTAGAAGAAAAGCTTGAAGAAAATTCGAAAAATTTAGAAGTGAAGCTTCTAGAAAACTCGGAGAATTTGAGAGAAGAGCTTCTAGAAAATTCGAGAAGCTTGAAAGAAGAAGTTTGCAGTGTGGCGAATCGGTTGGAAGAAAGAATGGGAACTGTTGAAACAGAGATGGAGAAAATCAAAGATGAAATGGAAGAAGAAATGAAAAAAATCAAGGAAAAATTTAGTGAGCTAGAAAAGCGAATGGATTCTGTGCAGATTCCTGAAATTTCCAACAGAAATTCAATGCCGGATCTGAGTACCAACTTGGAGGAAGTTCAAAAAGACATCAAAGATTTCAAGGTCAGTTCGGAAACAGGAAAGCTCTCATTGAAACCGCCTCAATTCGACGGAAATACTCCATGGTCAAACTACCACCGACAATTCGAAGCTGCTGCCAAAGCAAATGGATGGAATGCTGGGGAAAAAGCTTTAGCATTGACACTGGCATTGCGTGGCGAAGCAACAAATATTTTACAAACGCTCACCGCCCAACAACAGGAAGACTATGAACAGCTGGTAAAACACTTGGAACTTCGCTATGGCCAAGCCCACCTTGAACACGTATATCACTCACAGCTGAAGAATCGATGCCAGAAATCAAGCGAGTCGTTGCAAGAATTTGAAGCAGATATTGCACGCTTGGTTCGTCTTGCGTACCCAGCTATACCGGAAAATGTAATGGAGCGACTAGCGGTCCAAGCATTTTTGGATGGACTTCGTGACCAGGAAACCCGGCAAGCCCTAACACTAGCTCGCCCCGTACATCTCGTGGATGCATTGGCACGCGCTCTGGAATTCGAAGCAGCAAAGCAATCCTGCAAAAGCCAGAGTAGGGTGCGGATGATCGAGGAAGACCCACAGCCACAGGAGCCCGCTAATATCGAGGCTGTCATGAGAAAAGTGCTGAAGGAAGTTGTGCCTGAGAGAAGACTGATTCGATGCCAAAATTGTAGAGAACTTGGGCACGTGCGTAGCAAATGTCCAACATTGAAAAAATCGACATCAACGATGAAGATCAAGAAGGAGCATTCGTCAGCCCGTTTCCAACAAGCCCCAGTTAATAATGCATATGTCGCTGTACTTCAAAGACAAGACAAAGGGGTCTTTGTAGACGGTCTCATTAACAACGAGCCTCGCACCATGCTCCTTGATACGGGTGCGACTAGGACAATTCTTGGACCTACTTTTGCCAAAACACCGGCAAGAATTGAATCGTCGAATTGGAAGCTACGCACAGCAACTGGAGAGCCGGCAACTGTGTATGGTGAACTTCCAATTGAACTGACTTTGGGCAGCACTAAAGTGAAACACCGGGCTCTAGTAGCGGATATCGAGGACGAGGTAATAATTGGAATGGACATCATGAATTCTAGAGGATTCGAGCTGAATTTTAAAGACGGCGTCCTTCGTGTGAACGGAGAAGAGCTGGTACTTCATGGGAGAAATGAAGAAATGGTTCGAGTTCTGCTGGCTGAAGACGTAAGCGTACCGGAGAGGGCTAAAACCATTTTGGAGGCTCGCTTGGATGGAGGTGCGAGCAGTGGAAACGTGGTGATGCTCGAGCCCAAGCTACATGATGAGAAAATTGGACGAGGAATTGCACTAGGAAAAATCTTGTTGCGTGCTGATAAATTTGTGCCAGTAAGGGTAATGAATGTCAATTATTACCCGGTGACCTTGAAGAAGGGAACGATTTTGGGGCACTGCTCGTCAATTTCCTCTGTAATCAGGAGTGTACGTGGCACTGTTAGCCAAGCCAGTAACATGCCAGCAGAATTGGAGAAGTTGGTTGCTATCTCGTCCAAGGACATGGGGCCAGCACAGAAGCCTAAACTGAGAGAACTAGTCAGGAAGTATCAGGACATCTTCGATACCGGAGTAGGCAGAGGCGGTAGAACAAAGGTGGTTCAGCACAAGATAGATACCGGAAATGCCCGACCAATCAGGCAATCAGCCAGAAGACTTCCTCTCGCCAAAAAGGAGGAGGCTGACAAAATAGTCTGCGACATGGAGAAAGACGGAGTCATCGAGCCATCCGACAGTCCCTGGTCCTCTCCAGTCGTGTTGGTGAAGAAGAAAGATGGATCAACACGGTTTTGCGTAGACTACCGTCAACTAAACAACGTGACGAAAAAGGACAGCTACCCTCTCCCAAGGATAGACGACACGCTAGACACGCTGGCTGGATCTACGATTTTCTCGACCTTAGATTTGAAGAGCGGATACTGGCAGGTAGAACTGGCCCAGGAAGATCGAGAAAAGACAGCTTTTACCATCGGCTCCGGATTATGGCAGTTTACAGTTATGCCATTCGGCCTCTGCAATGCTCCAGCCACGTTCGAAAGATTGATGGAGACGGTTTTGAAAGGACTATCATGGAAAACGTGTCTGGTGTATCTCGACGACATTATTGTGGTTGGCAGATCATTCGAGGACCATATAAAAAACTTGGAAGAGGTATTTCAGCGACTAAGAAGCTCCGGACTGAAACTGAGCCCCAAGAAATGTCATCTGTTTCAAAAAGAAGTACGTTATCTCGGCCACGTTGTCTCTAGGAAAGGAGTGGCAGTAGATGAGCAGAAGATCAAAGCTGTTAAGGAATGGCCCGTTCCGAAAGACATTCACCAGCTTCGAAGTTTTCTTGGCTTGTGCACTTACTATCGCCGATACGTGCTGGGATTTGCTAACATCGCAAAACCACTGACCAGGCTCACGGAAGGACAAACAAAGTTCCAGTGGTCAGATGACTGCCAAGATTCATTCAGGAAGTTGAAAGGAGCTTTGATCAACGCACCAATCCTGAGCTACCCCCTTCCAGACGGGAAATTTATCCTGGACACGGACGCCAGTAACGTGGGACTTGGAGCTGTCCTGTCTCAGATCCAAGAAGGACAAGAGAAGGTCATCGGTTACTTCAGCAAGACCCTCAGTAAACCGGAGCGGAATTACTGTGTCACCAGGCGGGAACTGTTGGCTGTTGTCAAGGGAGTTGAGCACTTCTACAAGTACGTGTATGGACGAAGATTCCTACTGAGAACTGACCATGCAGCTCTCAAATGGCTCCTACAGTTTAAGAATCCCGAGGGTCAAGTGGCACGCTGGATTGAGAGGCTCCAGGAATTCGACTTTGAGATCGAACATCGGGCGGGGACCAGCCATAAGAATGCGGATGCCCTATCGCGAAGACCATGTCCAGACGACTGTTTGCACTGCCGACGAACAGAGGAAAAGGAGTCGACACTCTGCAGAACCACGGCGATCGATGATAACTGGAATGACCACAAGATCCAGAAAGACCAAGAGAAAGATCCAGATCTTGGTTTAGTCATCGGCTGGAAGAAGAGCGATCGAAGACCGTCGTGGCAGGAAATAGCCAGTTGTTCTCCAGTCGTTAAAACTTACTGGGCCCAATGGAACTCTTTCACCTTAGACAATGGAGTCTTGAAGCGTGTGTTGGAGTCGGAGGATGGCGGGGAAGAAAGACGTCAGGTAGTAGTTCCCAGGAGCAGAAGACAGGAAGTGCTCCGAGAAATCCATGATGGGGTCACCGGAGGACATCTGGGAGTGACGAAGACCCTCCAGAAAGTTAGGCAACGGTTCTACTGGGCCAATTGTCAAGCTGACGTCAAGGACTGGTGCAGAAAATGTGCTGTATGCGCTGCCAGTAATGGGCCTCGAACAAGACCTAAGGCCCCGATGCGCCAGTACAATGTGGGCAGCCCATTCGAAAGGATCGCCATTGACATCGCTGGCCCGTTCCCACAATCTGAACACGGGAACAAGTACATCCTTGTGGCGATGGATTACTTCAGCAAGTGGGCCGAAGCCTATGCCCTGCCCAACCAAGAAGCCATCACCGTTGCCGACGTCTTGGTGAAGGAGTGGATTTGTCGATTCGGTGTCCCGTTAGAACTGCATTCGGATCAAGGCAGGAATTTCGAGTCAAACCTGTTCCAGGAGATGTGTCAGATGCTGAACATCCGGAAAACGAGGACCACAGCTCTACATCCGCAGTCCGATGGAATGGTGGAGCGGATGAATAAGACGATAAACCGCCACCTGTCCAAGGTAGTCTCTGACCACCAGAAGGATTGGGACCAGTACCTCCATCTGTTCCTGATGGCGTATCGTTCCGCAGTTCATGAGTCAACCGGCCAAACCCCTGCAAGTGTTATTATGGGCCGAGAGCTGCGACTTCCATGTGACCTGAAGTTTGGGACGCCACCAAGGCAAGACACTGCGGGAGATGACTACGTCAGCAGGCTGCGACAGAGAATGGACGACATCCATGAACGGGTCCGTTCGAACATCCAGAGTGCCAGCGACAGAATGAAGGAGACCTACGACATCAAGGCGGATGCTGGTGGATATCAAACAGGTGACCTTGTCTGGCTATACAACCCTAAACGTCGCCGTGGACTATCACCGAAACTTCGGAACTCGTGGGAAGGTCCATATAAGATCATGAAAAGGATAAACGACCTCGTCTACCGCATATATAAGCCACCACGAGGAAAACCTAGGGTAGTCCACTTCAATAGGTTGTCCCCTTACGCCGGAAACCACGATCAAGTCCGCACCGTCAGATCACCGGAGGACGAAATGACGTTTCAGAGGTTCATGTCCCTGTACTCGAACGGACAGAAAGTTCAATATGGGGTAACCCGAGAGGAGTCACGAGATCTTTTCAAGGTGCCTGCCAATTACGCGTTAGCTCACTGTGTGGCAGAAGATCTCCAAATGTCCAGAGGCATTGCAGTGGTTTTCTCCAAGAAGTTCGGTCGAATCCAGGAACTGAGAGAACAGAACCCGGAAGTTGGAGGGGTGTTACAGCTGAGGAAAGGCCAGAGAAACATCTACTATCTGGTTACCAAGAAGCGTTCTCGTGATAAGCCGTCTTATGAAGATGTTTGGAAGAGCCTCACGAGATTGAGAGACACGATGCTGGACCAGAATATTGTAGACCTGGCAATCCCAAAATTGGCCTGTGGGCTTGATCGGCTGGACTGGAGAGTTATAAGAAGCATGTTGGAGACAATATTCAGATCCAGCGGCATCAACATTCTGGTGTGCTCCAACCATCTTCCTCGACCCAAAATGAAGACTGTGGAGTGCTACTTCCATCGAACGTCCAGGTGCAGACATGGAGAATCTTGCAGATATCTTCACACTCCAAGAATGACGTTTCGGGGCGAAACGTCTTTAAGAAGGGGGCAATGTAACGATTTCGAGACCGGCCCCGAGACCGGCCCTGATCTTATTAATTATGCACCCTCGTTCAACTACAGCTGCATATCTGCTGGCGTACGCATCGCCGAGAACAAGCTGGAATAATCGATTGTTCGATACTATTCGAAGAGCCATCTAGACGAAAAGTTCTATACTCCTGAATATTCGAGAATCGTGAAAGGAAACTGTTTGGGAGTATATAAGCGGGACAGTCAGAATTCAGAGTTAGTTACAGTTCCAGAGTTCGCAGATAGAGACTGACACAGTAGAAATAAATTTGAATCTAGTGAATAATTGTTGTAAATAGTGTTTTAAATAAATTAGGAAAATTAGTTAGTGCAGTTTTACTACAATATCTTTAAATTTGGCCAGAATCACACTTGCCCCAAATTTCCGGGGAAATGTGACCTATGGAGATGTATATCTGAATATATAAATAAAATTCATAGAATAAGTTTTTCAACAGTTTTCTTTGGCGTATTACAAAGACTGACCTTCGAAGTAAATACCTGCATAAGTTCATTGTTATATTAGTTCAGGTTCATCAGATGGACTGAATTCAATGCGAACTAATGAAAATCACGGTCACACATACCCGAGCTTACCTTACAAGAAAAATTTTGGAATTCTTTGATGAAAAAACCATTCTACATACTCATTCTCAAAATAAAACACCGACAAAACAACACTTTGTCTCTAGACCACGAGATTTTAAGTGCAAAAAGGTACACGACGCTAATAAAGTTTGGTGAAACTATGATTGACAAAATCACTAGATTCCCTAATTAATAATCCGTGTATAGTACGATTATCAAAGGTCTCAGTAAACGTCAAGTTTTACAATAGTAGATTGATATAAAATGTTACATTCTGTTCTGAAATTTGTTAAACCGACTGTACTCTTACCAGCAACCATTAGAAGTCTTCGAGGGACTTGTGCGAGCGAGCTAGGGAAGATAAGGTCCTCACCTTTCAACATGTGATGCCATGCATGAAACTATAATTAATTGAGATTGTCCGAGTACGTCGATCACCCATCTAAACCGATGGCCAGTCACCGTTACTTGGCCAGTTGTATACCGAGCGATAATCCATTGCCTCCTAATCCCCCTAGAGGGAGCTACTTGAGATGACCCCTACGATGACAGTGAGCAGGTCCGTAAATACTCCGAGACTAGGTTGAAATGCTCTGTACAGAGAACGGATGAAACTAAATCTATGCAGCCGGAAGTATGATGTTAATCCCGGGAAAACTCACAGTATAAAACCGGATTGGACTTGATTATACTCCTGGCTATCTTTTACGCACCCGGTTCTCCGTAACGTTCCTGAGTTTGATAGGAAAATCTAAGGGATTCGAGGCTTTGTTAGAGCCCCTCCTCAGCCGACTAACGCACCAAGCCCCTGAAGCCACAACAACTGGCACGGGTGAATGACGAAAATCACGATGTCCTTTCAGAAGAGGCTGACATCTGGCAGATCAACTATGCCGTATATGTTGCCGCTCAGATCCTGTCATAAGCGGAGAGGAGGGATATCAGCCCTCTGATTGGGAGGCATGAGCGACGCATTCTCATGATGGAAGCTAAGATCAAGTCGGTGAGACAACACGCGTCTCGTAGCCAGTATGTGGCGGACTACGTGGCTGTCAATAGGCCCTTCACGACCGCAGTGCGGCGAATTGCCGTAAATTTAAGACAGTCTCACCACATACCGAATCAAACAGCACTGTCGTGATTGGATACGAGTGCTGGTGGCTGTTAAAAAGTCACTAGTTATTCGGGCGAGAAGCATCGCGGAAAAGATGAATTTCTGTGATAAACTTACTCGCCTAGTCCATGTGCCCCCTCGTGTTGTGGATATTCTGCTGGCGGCTGATCAGGTAGAAACCTTCTGGAAGAACGTTTATGAGTTTCTGCAACCATTCAAAGTCGACGATCCAGCCCTAGCGCAGTTCAAAGCTTTCTGCAGGAGGCTTCGTCAGCCTGAGCTCACTGAACTACGCAATCCGATACCTCCGGAACAAGTTCGACGGGTCCTCAAAGGCTCGAAGAACTTTGCTGCTCCAGGCCCTGACTATTGATGGAAGAGTTTTTTACTCATGACTAGATGGGGTACAGCAGATTCCGTATTGGTTTGTCGAGGGGCGAACCATGCTAATCCCTAAAAACGGACATTTGTCTGATCCCAAGAACTACAAACCGAAAAATGCTTGAACGCATGTTATAAGATGTTTATTCACATCTCATACATGAGAACACTCCCCGCAGTTGAGCCGGTGTATTAACGGATATATGAGCAGAGAGGGTTAAATATGGGGGTCACTGGCTGCAAGGAGAACCTGCTGATCGACAGATGTATGGCCTGGATCGATTATCGCAAAGCATTTGATAAAACATTGCATTTGCTCAGATGCCTTGTCATAACATCGCCATAACATCTGGTCGAGTCAGAGTCCAGGGCGTGTTTCAGGAAGACTTTCTCAGCCCTTTTCTCTTCTGCATCTTCCCATTGCCATTGTCCGTTGCACTACGGAAAACCCGAGGATACAACTGCGGCACCCCCAGCAACCGGAGGCACAAGGTCACCCATCTGTTTTACATGGATGACCTCAAACTATATGCCTCTAGAGAAAAGGATCTTCATCAGTCCTGAAGGATGGTGCTGGAGTACACGAATGCTATCGGAATGGAGTTCGGGATCGACAAATGTGCCACGGTTCATCTCAAAAGAGGACGATGTGAGATATACGGAGAGAACGTTCATCTCGTAGACAGAAGCATCCTACATCATCTGGATGCCGGAGAGACGTATACTTACCTAGGGGTGGAACAACGCCATAGCAAAGAGGTTGTTACAAACTCTCTCCGTGGTAAGTATCAGCATAAACTCCAATAGATCTGGTCATCAGAACCGTCACAGCTCCTCTTGAGTCCATTTCACCACTCCATTGGACTAGAGTGGAATCTGAATGGCAAGCGTTCCTCACTGATAGTTTTGATGACCAGGAGTGGTATTCCGTGTATCATAGAATTCCATAGTCGACAGTTATGTCTCTTTTTCTTCCATGAAAGGAACGATACCGACATCTCTCTCATTTGATCGACTATAGAATTCTATGGTACATAAATCAAGAGTTGTACTCACTTTCAAGCGTTCTTGAACAGCTACATCTGACCTGTTGAGAAGAAATCTACCTCGTGCAATCGAACCATTGAGTTAGGCGGAAGATTGCTGTGTAAAGCCGGCTACTCACGCGCCTGCCGCAGGGGCAATCTAGGGTGCAGGGTGATTTGGGCAATCTAGGTGGCGTCTCTACACACGTACCTGCCGTTCAGTGCGACAGTGAACATACCGCAGAACAGACTCACTTGAGTCGTGAATATGGTGCCAACATTTTCAAAAAACGACCACTCCGCACGGCTTTCTCTACAGAACTGAGTCGAAATTGCCCCAATCACGCTACACACGCAGTTGTGGCAGGGCGGTTGGAGCCGATTTAGGAAGCAGGAAGGTCCGGCGCGCCTGCCGCCCTGAATAGGAGGCGATCTAGGAAATTGGCCCTGCTTGCCTACACACGTCACAATCTAGGAGGAAATTAAGGGTCAACCCCACTTTTTCACCCTAGATTGCCCCTGCGGCAGGTGTGTGAGTAGCCGCTTCAACACCGTATAATTTCAATTACTTTAGTAGAAATATTCTATACTAACACTTGCGGTACTTTTCGAATTGTTTATTATATAAAATATTTCTGCCTGATTAAATTGTAGTTCTGAGATGCTGATCTGATGTAGTTTTAGGTGATGTTGCAACATATTTGCACAGCTCATCCTCTATCACGATTACGCCACTAATCAATTTATAATGACGTTATCATGAGGCTAGTTGTTTTTCGTTCATTAATCTGATTAATTATACTTTTGCTTCTCGGTTATATTTTGTTTATTATTCATATTTTATAATCTAACCTTTTGGTCGTATTCTTTTTTGAGGATCTCAGTAGTTTAATTAAAATCAATACTGGATGAAAAAAATATCTTTTTCTACAAACGTTTAACAAAGTAGCCTTTGACGCTTTCAGATTTCAACGCAAAGTTGACGTTTTCCGTGAAATGTCATTTTGTGACAGCATTTGCGCTCTAGAGCGAAAATATTTCGAAAACGCTCGCTTCTCCAACGTATTTCAGCATGATGATCGATGATAGTGACAGTGAATTATCAAACACTCCTCCTGATGTAGCAGAAAGTGCAAAAATTTTTACTTCTACTCCTACCAGACAAATCAAGGAAGAAATATGAATTACAATACGGTAAATTCATGACGTGATTTCCAATATTCGGGGGAATTAATGTTAGATGGATCTGCTGATCGTCCGTCAGGTTCAGGAATAATAATTGTTGAGTGTCACAATTGTACATTCAATTTTAGTATAGTCAATGATAAATTAAATTAATATTAATCAGGTGTTCGATATTCGAGTTAAAATGAAAGTTTGTTACAATGTGATGTATACTTTTGTTGATTAAAGCATCTGGTGTATCTTTTTCTGAAATCTGCGTTTGTAGAACAAATCTTGTGTGTATTTCGAGCACAAAGTGTCATTGTCGCTCTCCAAAGATTACCGCGCGACGCAACAATATATCACTTTGCGCTCTTAATACAAACAAATAGCTATTGTTTTTCTACTAACGTTAATCTGAGTAGGTTTTGCCGCTTTCAGATCTCATCGCAGAGTAGTCGTTTTCCGATAAATGTCATTTTGTGACAGCATTTCTGATTTACAGCGGAAAAAGCGGCAATAATAACTTCAGTTTAAAACGAACGTATTCTTGCATGATGGCAAATAATGACAGTGAAATCATGGCATGCGAGCTAGAATTATTTTCATAAATATACAGAAATAAAATATACAACTAAGTTCTGTTTTTTTAACTGCAACCTCTCATTTTTGTTTCACCCGGGTTTCACAGACTTGCCTACAATAATTTTTGACATTTGTCAATTTATGTGTCGAAATAGCCTCGTGCATGGACCCACAGAAAAATTCATAACTTCAGAACCATTCAAGATAACTCAATAAACTTTTTCCAATCGATTCCTGAAGCTTTCAGGGCATCTTTTGAAATATAAGTGAACTCGAAGTCGATGTTTAATCGCCTACTACGATTTTTTTTAATGGTATATCACAAATGGCAATAATTTTTTTAAATGCAACACTCTGTATTTTATAGCACCATTGCATGACATTTTTCAAGAACTGTTTGTAGATTTAGGGTTTGTGGGGTCTAATACTTTGTAAAGTTTGCCAAATATGCGACAGAATAAGAAATGTGGATGGAGGAATCGAGTAGGTCGCTTTCGTAAAATTTTACACATTCGTGAAAAAAGTATTGGTTCAGACCTAATTATTTACGAGTCCAAAAAGCGACAGAGAATCTCCGAGTGGTGGTGATGAAGGTCAATGAGGAGTTCATTAGGTACTTTCATTTTCATGTTGGTCTGATCATCTTTCAAATAATGCGAGTCATGTCCTTCTATGACATGACTTGCATTTGAAGAGATAAAACTTATCAATCCGTTGAAGTGTGTTTGTTATCAGTGTTACTAAGTAATGAAAGCTGATAGATGAAAGAATCATACGAATATTATTAAATACATAACAGGTACAGTTACCTACTTCGATTATGACTGAGCATATGTTATTCAAAATCAATATTGATCACTGATCTACAGAGTGAGGACTGTTTTGAGGACACTCGAAATACGGCACTCCGTTTTTTCTTGAGAATGAAATCATGTTTATTTTTTTCACTATGTAGATATAGTATTCAGGTTTGAAAAACTTTGAATCCCAGATCTCCATTTCTGAATCATTAAAATATGTATTGTGTCATCTGTATACAGGGTGTCCCTAACTGATTTAGCCAGGTTCTAGTTCCTAAACTAGCCGAGATATTTAGTTAGGACAAAATCTATAATTTTCAGTTATGAGGATACTTTGAAATTACAGCGCAATTTCATTTTATTACGAACAGCTACCCTTGAAAATTTACTCTTACTGTAAATAGCACCCTATAAATTTTTCCAAATTTACCAGTTTTTTTCGATTCAAAAGAGGTTGACAAACAGCTATGAAAATTGATATTGAAGTTTTAAATCCAGTTATCTGCTGAGATCGTATTTGATTGGCAGAAAGCAATGTGTTTATGAGTATGATGAGTTATCAGAAATTAGACCGGTTAAGCATGGATTACCACAGGGATCCATTTTATGTCCCTTACTTTTTATTATATATATATAAACGACTTGTTTTTCTACTTATTTCCAAAATCTATCATTCTATTTGCAGACGACGCTACTTTGGGTAAACACTGACAAAAATCTTCTGAGCCTAAAGTTGCTATCGAGGATACAGAAAACAAAGCCGAAACGTGGTACAACGCCAACAACCTCAAATTAAAAAAATCCAACATCTTACTATCTCCACTAACAACCAGGTTTAATAAACACTTGTTTGTTGAATACGGAATAATGTCCTTACCGTGTTTGTTCATATACTATTCTATGATTGATATTCATAAATACAAAAAAATCACTGATGTCAGAGTCTCACAACTACAACACACGTTCATCTAATCTTCTGAAAACACAGAATTTTTGACTTACAAAATCAAAAAACAATTCACCCCGTCTAGGGCTCTACAATTAAAATACCGATGAACATAAGTACGCTACCAATCAATAATTTAAAAAAACTACTGAAAAGGTATGATTTTTGTGATTTACTTAATCTATATTTGGGTACCCTTAAACTTGTTTTTGCCCTAGTATCATGGCAGTGTATGGCCTCCGGCTTAGTCACTTTATTTTCACCTTTCAGCTTTTTTACATAACAGAAACATTCATATATGTAGCAAGATCGAAGAGTCAATATACGAAAACCTTTGAGGAAAGGTTTGCAATGTTCGTCATATTTAGCCTGTGCCATAGTTCTGACGACTTTTTTTGTAATTTAAATATCATCTCTAGATGACATGATGAACCCCATACAATCAGTCCATGTCATTATGCTATGAAAAATGGCGAAATAAGGTACTCTTTAACAATATGTTGTTGTTGTGTTGCTAAGCTGCTAATTATGTATATGCACGTGGACAGGCGCTTTGATAATTTGTGAATATGTGGTAAGAAATTTAGAGACGAATCCAAATACACTCAGAGAAGCTTAATTGGTTCGTTATTTAGTTCATTATTTTTAGTTGAGAAATCTGAAGTTTTGGTTTTATCATCATTTAGAGTAAGATAATTGTTTCCTGACCAGTTTGTTATAAAACTTTCAGATTCATTAGCATTCGACGGCATCATCAGCGTAAATTAACGGACACGCATTCGTTAAATTAAAAGGAATATCATTAATATATATATATATATATATATATATATATATATATATATATATATATATATATATATATATATATATATATATATATATATATATATATATATATATAAAGAAGGAACATTTTATTGGACTAAGCCCTCTAGTGAAAATGCAACCGTAGACACGTGTTTCGATCTTAAGGATCTCATCAGTACGGTGAAAGCAAGTGTAAGGATGTGCAACACTTGATTGCAGGTGAAACAACAAACGAACGGAGTCAACAAACAGGAAGCCAACCGCACATTTGTGGCTTCAGTCGGAACACCTCGTGTTTACAAGGCAAGAAACGACGTCGCCACGGAGGCAGCTATAGCTACCTGCGTGACATCCGAGTCCAGGAATATAAATGAAACAGGGATATGATCTCGAGGGAAATTGTGAATAACAAGAAGGAACATTTTATTGGACTAAGCCCTCTAGTGAAAATGCAACCGTAGACACGTGTTTCGATCTTAAGGATCTCATCAGTACGGTGAAAGCAAGTGTAAGGATGTGCAACACTTGATTGCAGGTGAAACAACAAACGAACGGAGTCAACAAACAGGAAGCCAACCGCACATTTGTGGCTTCAGTCGGAACACCTCGTGTTTACAAGGCAAGAAACGACGTCGCCACGGAGGCAGCTATAGCTACCTGCGTGACATCCGAGTCCAGGAATATAAATGAAACAGGGATATGATCTCGAGGGAAATTGTGAATAACAAGAAGGAACATTTTATTGGACTAAGCCCTCTAGTGAAAATGCAACCGTAGACACGTGTTTCGATCTTAAGGATCTCATCAGTACGTTTCTTGCCTTGTAAACACGAGGTGTTCCGACTGAAGCCACAAATGTGCGGTTGGCTTCCTGTTTGTTGACTCCGTTCGTTTGTTGTTTCACCTGCAATCAAGTGTTGCACATCCTTACACTTGCTTTCACCGTACTGATGAGATCCTTAAGATCGAAACACGTGTCTACGGTTGCATTTTCACTAGAGGGCTTAGTCCAATAAAATGTTCCTTCTTGTTATTCACAATTTCCCTCGAGATCATATCCCTGTTTCATTTATATTCCTGGACTCGGATGTCACGCAGGTAGCTATAGCTGCCTCCGTGGCGACGTCGTTTCTTGCCTTGTAAACACGAGGTGTTCCGACTGAAGCCACAAATGTGCGGTTGGCTTCCTGTTTGTTGACTCCGTTCGTTTGTTGTTTCACCTGCAATCAAGTGTTGCACATCCTTACACTTGCTTTCACCGTACTGATGAGATCCTTAAGATCGAAACACGTGTCTACGGTTGCATTTTCACTAGAGGGCTTAGTCCAATAAAATGTTCCTTCTTGTTATTCACAATTTCCCTCGAGATCATATCCCTGTTTCATATATATATATATATATATATATATATATATATATATATATATATATATATATATAATAAATAATAGAGGACCCAGGACTGAACCCTGAGGTACCCCATAATTGACTTTTGAAGGTTTTGATATATCTCCATTAAATTTAACACGTTGCTGGCGGTCTGCAAGGTAAGATGTAAATAGATTTACGCTCTTCAAAAGCTTCTATAATGTTTTTATATATTTCGCAGATTGCTTCGATGGTAGAACTCCTCTGTCTGTACCCAAATTGAGCTTTATTTAATAGATTCTTTTTTTCAAAATATTCTAATAATTAATTTTTTAGGACAATTTCAAATATTTTTGAGATAACTGGTATGATAGAATCCAATGAGTATGAGTAGAATAACAGTTCTGCGATGTCTATGAAGGCCATGACTTGTTACAAATAATGTATTTTTACATAACTTAGTCAAATAAATATCTATTTATCTATCAATGAAAATTTGGTTTAGTTGAGAATCCGCTAAAAAAACAGAAAAGAAATAACGATTTCACTTTATGTCAAGGTTTTACAAATTATTTTATTCTAGCAAGTGGTCGAAATTAAGGCCTTATTTTTGATTTTATTCAGTTTTACGATATCTAATTCCACAATTTCTTCCCGTTTAAGCCCGTACTCGAAAATTCGAAATGAACCGAAACATGTGAAAAACGAGGGGAAAATTTTCTGTAGATATATATCCTAAAATGCACCCCCTCTGAGATACCCTGAGAAAATGAGCTAAAGAATCTGTGTACGAAGTTTTTCGGTTTTATTCTGACTCACTCTGTATATAAATGTAGTAGCAGTATTTTGTTTTCAACTATATATCAATAATCCGCAACAGAACCAGTCATGCCGACAACGCCGCTCTCACGATAACATTTATAAACATCGAGTTATATATAATCTTAAAATTGATCAGTTTTTAGGCAGTTGGGACTGTTGGGAGTAGATCGTGGTTCGTCAAGCGTTCGTCTCCGCAGAAGGGCAATATGGCTTCTGCCGCAACAATAATTTCTGTGATAGTTTTGATACTCGCAGCTGTGATTTTTTTCGCAGTTAAGCCGATTTTTGATGTGCCCCCAGTACCAAAAATTGAAGAAGTGTGGTGGGGACCTGGAAGTCCATCGAAAGATGCTGACATTACGCCGTTCAAGATAAATGTTTCCGATGAGGTAGGTTTGAAATTTAGAGTACCTACTAATGAATAATGTGACTGGAAATACAAAAAATGGAATTCATATCAGGAACATTTTTGTTACACCTAGTTTATTAACGTAAAATATCTTAACTGATATGTCACAGTACGAAAAATAATTGCATTATCATTATTAAACATCGCTCCGCAGAAATATTGTTCGGCATGTAGGTAGTAGTCCCAATGTAATATTTATGTTCGAAATGCCGGACCTGTTAATCATGATTAGACGTACCTGCACCTACCTATTTCTAAAAGTAATCCAGATTGTAATCTGAAAATGATCTACCCGGTTCAAATATTTTGAAACCGCCTTCACTTTCACCAGAAATAGACACAAACTTCTTTAACTCCAATAACAAAACTGTATTTTTCCATATTTTATAATTTTTGGGTACAAAATGTTCCATACGTAGATGTTTTACGTCGAGTTGTCGCAGCTCTTCCTGAGTCCATTTCATTACTCCAAAGGAGTAAAGTAGAATCGGAACGGCAAGCATATTAGTTGCAACAACTTTGTTCCACCCCTAGGTAGGTATACGTCTCTCCGACATCCAGATGATGTAGAATGCTTTCGTCTACAAGCTGAACGTCCTCTCCGTATCCCTCGCATCGTCCTCTTTTGAGATGAACCGTGGCACATTTGTCGATCCCAAACTCCATTCCGATAGCATGCGTGTACTCTTGCACCACCCTTAAGGACTGATGAAGATCCTTTTCTCCGGAGGCATAAAGTTTGAGGTCATCCATGTAAAACAGATGGGTGACCTTATGCCTCCGGTTGCTGGGGGTGCCGCAGTGGGCGTAGCCCATTTCGGCCCGAGATGGCAGGTACCGTGCATAAAAAGAGCCCATTTCGGCCCCAAACACAAAATGTACCTATTTTAAATGTACCCATTTCGGCCCGGAGGGTTTAACGGTGGACTAGTAATTAGGTACCTAATTAGAATTTTAAATCTAATGCGTTCACAAGATCTGTAACTATACACAGAGAAATAACAACATATATCATTCAATTTTGTTAAACAGTTTATTAATTTATCAATATGTACAAAAATCGCCTTAATGCTACTTATTAGAATGATAATATGATACAATTTTCACATAATCTAATTTTGAAATTTCCTTGTTCTTATATTTTTGTATTTGTTCCTCCATAAACTTTTGTTTTTTCTTTCCTAAATTTCTAGACATATTTGTAATGTCAATACTATTACAATTCAACTGTGTGTCATGTTAAAGAAACTAGACCATATTTGATTCGTTTTACAATACAGAAGGGTGGAAAAACAGATTTTCCAGCCTTGCAAAAAGGCGAATCTGTCACCAGGTTAGTTCGTTCAGGAACAATCGAGTCAAAAAATATAAAAAATCGTCTTTTTTGGTCGTCAACGATGAAAATTCCACAGAATTAGGTTAAAACTTTTATTGGTATTATATTGGTATTATATTCCGTAATATATCCAGTGATAAGGCACTCAACATGATCGTACGCGCAATTAAAAATCTATTGGTATCACTATAAATATCCTTCAAATTACCTTTTACCTATCGTTTGGGGCCGAAATGGGCATTTACCCAAGCTCATTAAAATTCATCTTACCTGGTATTTCACATTTTCACATTTTCGGGCCGAAATGGGCTATGCCCGCCGCAGTTGTATGCGCGGGTTTTCCGTAGTGCAACGGACAATGGCAGTAGTGAGATAAAGATAAATAAAACCTGCTCTGTTGGGACTCTGACTTGACCAGATGTTATGGTAAAGCGAGTCCATTATTACTATTATTATTATTATTATATCTCTAGTGTGAGAACAATTCAATTCTGGAAATTTATCATCATCATTTCGAAATCATTATATCGACATAGTTTTCAGTAATTAGTTTTCATTCCAGTAATTTAAAAATAAAAAGAGCTAAATTTTTTCCAACAGATCTCCTTTTTTCTACTGAACTGACCGTACAGTAAATTACGGATTACTTCATACAGATTAAACATTTTCGATGATATTCGGTGTTGAAAAATTTGTTATCTGCATGAATGCGAACTTTATGAGTTTTCAGGAGTTTGTCTTGGAATTATTGAAAATATCTAGATCTGACTGGAGACCCCAAGTACTGACCCGTTCATTTCAAAACTGGTTCGGGTTAATATCGATAATTGAAAATAAACTGTGGGGCAGTGTGGGGTCATGAAATATAGGTAGTAGGTAATTACTGACAAACAACTAAAAGCTTGAGAGACAGACACAAAACTATTCTTATGGAATATTCAGAAGACAACACACTCCAAATGGTGTTCAAAATGGTCTTCATTGCATCGTAAACATTTGTTGATCCTTCGTAGAGCACAATAATAATTGAAGAGTAGGGGTGAATGGAGTAGGTAGAGGTAGTGGATTTTCTTAAGAGCTATGACTCATACCGTCGCAGAAAACAAATTTACATTTCGGCAGTCGTTTACTGATCGTAGGCTATTATAGGCTAGGCTAGGCTATGATAGTGAAGTAGTTGAGTCAATGTTTTCGGTTTCCATTTCAATAATTTTGTGAGTTGTTGTCTTAAGCGACGCGCAGATATATTCAAGGTCATAGCTCTTCCACTACCTCTATGACGAAGCATATTTTTGAGGCCCTGCCCAGTTCATATTCATATTGACTGATACCTTTATTTTCATCCGGTAGATTGTTAAATCAAAAATCACCTGTTAACGAAGGTTTTTTTATTTATCTTAATGAATGAAGGACGCAGTGGAGACACTTACTCCATCATAACTATATCGATAATAAGGAGAGGTTCAGAGTCTTAGAGTCATTGTATGACATATCATGCTGGTAAATAAAGTTTTGATTTTCAACTCTACTATTATGAAATCCGTTTTCGACACCCTGTATTTCAGAAATGGAAAACTTCATGTAGCTTCTATTACTCTTCTATTAAAGTCCTTCGTATTAAAGACATTTCCTTTCGAATCCTAAGCCATTTGGATTGACAGTTGGAGAACAAAAACAGAATTAACGATACATTTTCTATAGGTGCTCAAAGATCTTCAGTTCCGCTTGACGAACTCCTTACCTTTTCAAGAACCCTTAGAGGACGCCAAGCACCACTATGGACTCAACACGAACTTCCTCAAGACCATCGTCGATTTCTGGAAGACTAGTTACAAATGGAGGGACCAGGAGAAGTTCCTGAACAAATTTCCGCAGTTCAAAGTTGGCATCCAAGGACTGAACATTCACTACATTCACGTCAAACCCAAGAAGACTGCGGGATTGAAAGTGAGACCAATGCTGCTGTTGCATGGATGGCCAGGATCCGTGAGGGAGTTCTACGAACTCATTCCCTTGTTGACTACGCCTCAAAAAGGAAGAGATTTTGTTTTCGAGGTTATTGTTCCGTCTTTGCCAGGTGAGAGTGGTTGACTGTATTTTCAATAAATTTTGTTTTGCTTGCATGGTAGTTTGACAAAAAGATATGGCCGAGAATACCAAAGGAATATCAGCTTGAGTACTTTAAGCTATAAGGCACGTCCAGTGGACGTCCATTTTAGTTCCAAGATTGGTACAAACGTCCGGGACTCAATATGAATGTCCAATGGATGTTCTTTCCTGGATGTGCTTTGTACATATCGTATTGTACGTCTTATGGATGATCAATGGACGTAAAATATTGGACCAAAATAAAAAATCAATAAAGAGACTGATTCTGGATGTACAGTGAATGTACAATAATGTATCAATATTCCGAATGTTATTACCTGCTTGTTATTTCATTGATAAACTTATACTTGGTCAATTCAAGTAAGGTATTAATTTTTTTGTCAGTTATTCCTCAATTAATCATTGGACATTCATAAGACGTAAATATGCTCATTCCGGACATTGGACATTCAAGTCGGACGTACATAGGATGTTATGTCCAGTATGTATCTGGACATTTGCCGGACCTTTACTAGACATTTATGGACGTAACTGGGCGTCCATTGGATGTCCCTAAGATGTTTTCTGTACATCGATTGGACGTACATAAGAGATACGTATGTTTATTCCGGGCATTTATGGGCGTATTCAAGGTCTTTGTTGTACGTCCATTGGACATCCACGTCGGACGTACATAGGATGTTATATCCAGTGTATCTGGACATTTGGTGGACCTTTACTAAACATTTATGGACGTAACTGGATGTCCATTGGATGTCCCTAAAATGTTTTCTTAACATTCATTGGACGTACATGAGAGGTACATGTGCTGTGAGAACGACACCTTCGAGACAAAGTAATTAGAAGCATGCAATAAAAATCACTCTCGCTTGAAATCTGACATTGAATATAATTTGAAAAGATACTTTTTATTATAGCCGCATCATAATCTTCGCCAAATACACTTAAGAGCGTGCGAAATCTTCAATACTTTTTGATTTAATTTGATAATGAGTGGCAAGTACCATGAAACAGGTACTTATGCAGGTTTCCTTTCATTTAAACTGAAATATAATTTTTGATACGATATTCAAAGAGAGGTTTTAATAGAAAAATTTCGTCAAGTATCAAACGTAGAATTCATGAAAGCATTCTGTTCAAATTGCTTGGGAAGACTTCTAGCTGTATATTGTCTCTTTGTCGAGGGGTTGTCAGGCATTGCATCTTCTCTTTCACACTCACACATAGGCCTGCCATGAGTGCAGAGAGTTGAAAAGGAACAGTAGTTCATTTTTGATTGGATTCTTGCCCACGAAAATACCTCAATCCATTTCATCACAAATTATTAGGATATTTACATTATTGTTATTATTATAGGTTATGGTTTTTCTGATGCTGCCGTCCGCCCTGGTCTCAGCTCTGTACATATAGCGGTTATCATGAAGAATTTGATGCAGAAGCTAGGTTTCGAGAAGTACTACTTGCAGGGTGGCGATTGGGGAGCGTTCATCGTGCAACAAATGAGTGTTTTGTTCCCCGAGAAGCAATTAGGAGTTCATTCCAATATGTGTGCGGTGAACTCGGCTTTATCGAATCTGAAACTCTTCCTCTACAGTTTTTATCCATCTGCCATTATCGAAAAGGAACACGAACATTTGATTTATCCAAGATCAAAAATTTTGGCCAACCTTGCTCTGGAATCTGGCTACATGCATCTCCAATCTACCAAACCTGATACTGTAGGTAAGTACTGAAAGGGCATTAACAATTTTTCATTCATAATATGGGACAGAGATATTATTTATTTATCCGAATATGTAAGGGTAAGTTTCTAACTCTAATATTTTAATTGAATTAAAATATCTTTGAAAGTATTACAGTACTTTTGTGGTTCATAAAAGAGTATAATATTATTGCCCAGGAAATCAAATTCTTTCTGGAACTATGCGCATTTTTCTGGGGATTCAGTTCAAGATTGGCATTCCTGAATCATCGAATTACTTCTCTCATATTGTGCAGAGTTCTTCAAATGTCTTACCCATGACTAAAACGTCGTTGAGATATACTAGACAAGTCTTCCAAGTGAGCCCACGCAGGACCAGCTCCGTAAGTTTTTCAAATGTTGCTGGAGCATTGCACAATCCAAAAGGCTTAACAGTAAACTGAAGTCCGCTTCCAGTCGAAAATGCTTTATTTTCCTTATCGTCTTCATGTATGCCCACATGCCAATACCCGCACTTCAGATCTAGGGTTGAGAACCAACGTGAACTTGCCAAAGTTGTTAATATGTCTTCTATCCTTGGTAAAGGGTAGCTATCCTTGTTTGTGACATCATTCAGTTTTCTATAATCCATACAGAATCTCGTGGATCCATCCTTCTTAGAAACTGACACAACAGGTGCAGACCAAAGGCTCGATGATTATTCAATCACACCATCTTTCATCATCTTGTCAAAAAGCTCTTCCACTTCTTGTTGTTTGGCAAATGGAACTCTTCTTGGTGGTTGCCGAATTGAATGGGCTTGGCCAGTATCGATTCTGTGTTTGACCAGGTTAGTTCCTGTTGTTTTTGAATCAACTATGTCGCTTTCACTTCGGATGAAATTTTTGGCAGCTCTCAATTCTTCTGTTTATATGGGATGAATGATTTTCTAAGAATTGTCATACCACTCTTTGAGGCTTCCTTCTTTTCCTGGTGGTCACTTAAATCGTAGTTTGGTACCCATGTAATAAGTTCAAAACTCTCAATTCTCACAGGAATAGCTTGTTATGTCTTTACCAGGGCTCGCGCAAGAAACAAATTGCTGGGTAATTCATCACTTGGATGAATAGATATAGTTTTTCATTTGTTTCGATTCTTTTTTCTCCTCATTATTATTTGGAATACTTATTTCGAATAACGACATCTCATGATGAAAGTGCATTTTGACAAATTAATTCATATGTACTGAGTAGTATTTTGGATCAATTTTTCAAAACCTATTCTATTTGTTTTGAATTCTAATATTGAGAGACTGTAAATAATCCTATCGTAAAAATACATGAATGCTTCCTATAGAAATATTGCGTGCCAATGGTAGACATTTGATTATACCGTAGAAGTAGATTATTCCATAGACACGCACGCAACAGAAATAAATGAAAGAACTATGGACCCGGCTTAGTGGCACTCTCCGAGGTTACTAGAAATGCAAAAGTTTCTGTACCTACAACATGAAAGATATTCCCAATGACCATTGATAGATCAATACTAACCGTTACATGGCTATAAATTATCGAACTTCTAAGATATGTGTCATAACTACATCGAGAAATGAATAGGTATTGAATAGATGTCAGATGTAATCCAATGTTCGTAAGGGAAAGTAGTTGTAATTGTTCATCTAATTCTGAAATTTACTTGCTATGAATCAATCTTCTACCTACTTTATTTGGATTTTATGACATACTCTTGAAAATAAATAACTAATGACTTCTTCAATACTTTAAACTTTCGTACTCTGAACTTGAACAAGGGGCTGTTTGAAACTGGGCCCTTTTCCGCGTTCATAATCATTTTACATTTGGCAATTTCCAGATTTTTTAATGCATCGTGAAGGCTATGGTCATGAACCTGTCTAATTAATTTTAGACTTGTGTCATCACATTGTGATCGGTGGTAATGATCCAAAGTATGTTGTGACACACTCCATTTATCTGGTCTCGAAAATCGCATATGAGCAATGTGCTCTTTGAACCATACCTTCATGGCCTTTCTAGTTTGACCAACACACTTTTCGCAGTCCTTACCTCGATGAGTGTAAAATGCTGTCGAAATCCTGAGTAACTGGAGTGAGATAACGAAATATTCAGAAAGGTTTTCTTGTTTTGAAAAATTGTATTGTGAAATGAAAAAATAGTGTAGGTATATGAACGTGGATGTGGACTCAGTTCCATAAATCCCCTTGTTCAAGTTCACAGTACAGTGAAGGTTTTCTCTTTTTCCAATTATCAATTTGTCCAGTTCCAGTTACATTCTTTTAAAAAGGTTTCATAGGTACCCCGGTGAGGTCAAGTTGGCGCAGAAACAGCGTATTAGCATTTGTAGCAAATTGAATGCCCCCTAGTTTAGTCTATGGTCCTACGTCAAGTATTTTCAGTACTTCTTCATGCAAGTGTTTTTATATTTTCAGGAGTAGCACTAAGGGAGAGCCCTGTAGGTTTGGCCGCTTATATCTTTGAGAAATACATCACCTGGACGAATCCAGCATGGAAAGATCTAGACGATGGGGGCCTCACCAAGAAGTACACCATGACTAAACTCCTAGACAACATTATGATATACTGGGTGACGAGATCCATAACTACGTCGATGCGGCTTTATTCGGAAACATTCAACAAGAAAACCTGGAATCTGTATTTGGACATGTGAGCAGTTTATAATTGATTTGTCATAAATTTTTCGGCCAGTGGTAGAATGATCGATTGAAGTTGGGCGTGATGTGGCCGTTTAAAAGCACGAAATTTGTGTGTTTACACATTTTCAGGTACAATATAGTGATGAAAAATCAAAATTCATCTGCAAATATACAGGGTCCTGCAACACGGGCGTGGTTTTCCATATCTCCATAACGATGATTTTATCAGCCAAATGATACTCTTCTCTGAGCTCTACAAAATACAAATGATGGCATTTGCACAGGGTGTTCAGATTTTTCTGGACAGGTCAAAACTTAGTTTTTTCGAACGGCAACCTGTATTTTTTCAGTTTTTTTGTTTCCACATGAGAAATAAAAGGTACTTTATGTGAAAGTTTTATTCGAAAATATTGACGGTTTTCGAAATTTTCAGCATAACAGCTTTTTTTTCAAAGTTTGTCACTTATAATACCTATTTGAAATAAAAAAATTTGGGCCAAATTCCATTGATATCAATTATCGGTCAAATATTATACTTTGATGACTCTCAAACGATATATGTAAAATCACCCTGTGATATACAAGGATTAAAAAACAGCTTGCCCAATATTGTAAATGAAGATGTACAAAATCTTCTTTTTTTGAATGGAACATTCGGTATATTATCGATCCATAAGGAGCGCCATCAAAGGCTCTACAAATTCCATTAACCTATGATTAAAATCAAAAGTTTTTCTTAAAAAAGTTTTTTTTTTCTAATGTATTTTTTCTTTTTCTTCGTCATAATCTTAATGAAGGACTTTTTTTACGGCGAAATCCATATTTGACGACTGCGATCAAGAGAAAACAAATACTTTGGCAGGTCAAAGTAGCTAGTATAAAAATTGAATTCTTCAGTGAATGTTTCGATACAATTTAATCAAACAGTTGATTCCAAAAACTGATTTCATTGATATAATTTTCATATTTAGTGAATCAGACAGGAATTTTTTGTCAAGTAGATTTTATTCTCATCAGTAAGAATAGGTAAGTAGTTATTTTTCGAAAAACTTTGAATTTCAACCATAGGGAATATTCAATGAAATTTGTTCAGCCTTTGTTAGCGGTTCTTATGGATCAATACTATACAGGGTGTTCTATTTGAAGATTTTGCACATATTTATTGTTTTTCGCGCCCTGTATATCACAGGACGATTTTAGATATATCACTTGATAAATAATGAATTTTACTTAGCACAACTTGCTGAAAATTTTGAGAATCGAAAAAAAAAATTACAGAAAGTACTTTTTATACAGATTAATCACCAAAAAAAAACAAAGTTGAGACCCGCCCAGAAATATTGAACACCTGTCTCTTGTAAGTGCCATCATTTCAATTTGTAAATCTCAGAAAATGATATAATTTTGCTGATAAAGTCATCCATCTATCTATTACCATAATGAAGATATGGAAGACCGTGCCCTTGTTGCAGGACCCTGTATATACACACACACGCATATTTTCGTTGGAAAAAAAATGTTTTGTCCAATAGTTTATTCTTTCTGCCAACCGGCTGCGCCCTTTCAAGCAACTCTCAGAAGTCTACAAGAGACTTGGGCAAGTTGGGGAAGACGAGACCCTTACCTTTTAACGTGCGATGCCATGCATGGACATCTGGCATATACTAAACATACATACAAACACGCATATGTACATATATGTCTGAATACTTTGAAAGTATAAATATAAAAAGAATTGGAGGACGCTTTGCGTGCGTGATTCACTTTATACCCAAACGCAATTTAGTTTGAGAGCGCTATATGAGAATTTTTAATGTGCTTGTAGAAAAAATCTTGATCCTAACTCATACTGAACGGTACTCTTCCCATACTTGTTAGGATAATATTTTTTATCACCAGTTCGTGAATAGCTTTTGATTTTTTTTCCAGAATTCCCATTCCAGAAGTACCATATGGATGCCCCAGGTTCACGCATGAAGTGCTGTTCTTCCCCGAAAGTATTTTGAGGGACAGGTTCAACAACCTGATCCACATCAGCGACTACGAAGGGGGGCATTTTGCTGCTTTTGAAGTGCCAGATATCTTGGCAGAAGACATTTATACTTTTGTCGAAAAAGTAGAAAAATTATAATGTAATATTTCTGAAGTTATATGGAGAATGAATGTTCTAATACATTTTTTTTGTAATATAATTGGTTTCTCGTTTGCTTGTGCATTGCTTAACCATCATACTCATTGCAGGAAGTGAGTCCAGGAAAAGTACCAAATTTTGATTTCATTCTAGTTATATATTGATTACTCTGGACGATATGCTAGAACACGTTTTCTCTTTCAAACGTGAATCAAACAACCATTGCTCACTGCAATAACGAAATTATATAATTTTAACCAAATAAAGCATTCAAATCTCATACATGAAATAGTATTTGAAACTGGAATCATTTTAGGTTCTGTCTTATAGTAGGGGAGCCCAAGCGGGGATTTCGGGATTCACTGACGATTTCCACAAGCCGAAATAACAAAAATTCGTCGATAAAGTCTAATGCGTGCAGCTGCGTAATGCCTATATTTCCCTGTCCGCGTTACTATTTCTCTCTCACTCTTTCTCTATCTATTTGGCTTGGCAAAACTTAGATTTTGAATATTATTTGAACCGATTCGTACCGGTAGATTTTGAGAAATCTCAAAAAAACTACGGATTTTTTTTTGGATGCGTTTTTTTTGGAATAACTTTTAAACGGCTTCATCGATCAAAAACTAATCAGTTCTTACTAACAAAAAACCACGTCGATCGCCGCCAGTCCGGTCAGAATCGGTTGATTCGTTCGTGAGTTATCGTTGTCGAAAGAAAACCGAAAAAAGTGTTTTTTCGGAATCACTCTGAAATTTCTAGTTTGATCAATTCAAACTTACAGATTCTTCATGGAGCTTGAAAAACTGCGTCGAATGCCGCGTGAAAATCGGTTCATTTATTCAAATCTTATTGCGGTTTGAAAATTCAACAAATTGTATAAACTTCTATCAGACTTTTGAGCTCGGAAAGCTCATAATGACACAATAATCATATTTTTGAACTCGGAGAGATCAAAAACAAAATGAGTGAAATGTTGAGCGTTTAGGTATGGAGTTAGCGGGAAGTTGCAGGGATGGCCTTTAGGGTCAACCGTTTTCCTAATTTTTTTTGTCAGATTAAGCGAATCTCTCTAGATAATCGTCCGCTTAGGAGACAGCACATCTAGGACATAAAGATGAACCATATATATCTCAATATGACACGCTCGAGTATGTTCATGCAACAGTTTTTTTACAAATTTGAAAATTTATAGCCGCTTCTCCCATCGATGAAAAGGTATACATTACATAACATTTTTTTCTTCTTATCATCTAAGCTTTGCAACCCAATAGGTTTCTATGACATTTAGCATCGTGGGCTCCCCAACTATTACATAGGTTAAGCACTTCAATATAAATACGGCAGGAAAATCCTGCAACTTTCATTTTTTTCCAATGAACACTCGAAGCCAATCAGTGGAAAAATACCTGGCCATTGAATTGTATGAAATGTGACTATATGCAAATGCATAAGATAAATTCAGCAGTTCATTGGTGTTAGGATATGATTCAATTTGAAGTATTGCATAAAATGCTTGATTGAAATTTTTACATACGTGGTCTATGTGATTGCTAAAGCTGAGTTCTTAATCAAAAAAAGTTCATAACAACTCCCCATTTCAGAAAAATGCAGTGAGTGGACCAAGTTTATAATATTCGGAGGAATTTTCCTCGTATGAAAATTAATAATTTCTTGCCTTTGGACCAGTCTTCAGACTCATATACCGTTTTAATGTTCTTTGTCAGTTCGTCAGGTATCCTCCCGCTAACTGTAACAGTTATGTCATCAGCAAAGAGTGCTATAGCAGCCGTACTAATGTGTGAGTGCAAATTATGTTAATGAAAGATACCAGTGGCTCCAGAGTCTATCCCTGTGGAACCGCAAGGGTTACATCATATGCAGCAGAATAGGCTGTGTCTCTTTTAATGATTGAAAAGCGGTTTCTTAAATATACAGGGTGCTAATTTGAGAACTTCCCACCCTTAATATCTTCCTTCCAGTTAATAATAATCGAAAACAGCAGGTCAATTTTATATTCAAGGAATATTTGTAGCCCTTGTGGTTGAACCCCCTAGGAGGGGTAGATGTTACCCTTAGAATATTAAATGATTGGCTTCAATTATTTTTTCAATGATACCCTGACTTTTTATTTTCTGATGAGCAGTTTTCAAAAAATTGCGTTCTAAACTTATACATGTCATTAGAATTTGCCTGTTCTGAGATGCATTATTGTATTGACCCCTTTTAATAAAAATGGTTAAAAGAGTAGGTGGCACCCTTCAAACCCTTGAATGACATGAATAAATGTATTACGCGTGGAATGTTTTATTTGTTGGTTATTTTCCTTTTACAAAATAAAATTTAATTTGCGAGAAAAACATTGCAAACATAAAATCTACTTACGCTTATCTTATAAACTGTTCGAAATGTCGTCAATTTCGCTCTAAACAGTAATAATAGTTATTTATGTATCAAGGGCGTAAAGTAGGCGTTTATGGCTTGCGGCGTGGATAATGGCGTTAGCCGAGGGCCATTACACGCCGAAGGCCATAAACGCATTTTACGCACGTGATACATAAAAATTTGTATGCACTAGCGGTTTATACAGTGTCCACCAAAATCTTGGAACAGCATGGGAAACTTAACTTTTATGAAGAATGACATTTTCTGAGAAACTATTAATAAAAAAGTTTTCCATATGGTTCCAAGATTTTGGCGGGCACTGTATATATATTTATATCGCAATTATCGTGTCAATAATCATCTCTGTATACTGAAATAGATTCATTTATTCAAATTGTACACAGAATACCCAGTGCACCTAATTATGACGTTGTTAAGCAAGCTGGTTGTTGTCTAGCAACAAATTCAATAAACAAGGTAAACGGTCATCTTCATGTTTATCTGAAAAAGTGCGTGAGTGAACTCAACACGAAAATTATGGAATCATCAGGTGAAGAACATAATATATACATACCAATTTTGGAATCGGCTGAAAGTGCCAAACTCGAACTGCTACAAAGTCAAAGAAACTTTACGAAAAGACATATAATAATGTGAAGGTGATTACAGAAGATATATTACTGGGATATTTTTTTGAGAAGTCCAAGAATCGAAAACCATGTTCTATGTGGTCATACTATTCGATGTTAAAGTCTACTTTGAATTTGTATAATAATATAAACATAAGCAAATTTCCAAAATTGATAGCATTTTTGAAACGGAAGAATGATGGATATAAGCCGAAGAAATCCAAAATATTGAATAGGGATGAAATCGAACTTTTTCTAAAAGAAGCTCCAGATAATGTATATCTGATGATGAAGGTATGTTATACCTACCTATATTTATTAAGTAATTAAAAAACTTATTGATTCTTTTATAGGTTGCATTATTATTTGGGGTACATGGTGCTTGTCGTAGAGAAGAATTAACAAATCTCAAGCTTGATGACATTCAAGACCTCAATTATGCTTTATTGATTACAATTCGAGAGTCAAAAACTAAAATACAACGAACATTTACCATCTGAAGTACTGAAAACCAGTCAGTTAATTATTTGGATATTTATAGAAGATATGCTAGTCTACGTCCCGCAAATACTGAACATGGGCGTATTTTTATATTCTATAAGAACAACAAATGTACAAAACAAGTTGTTGGGAAGAATATCCTCTGTCAAGTTCCAAGAAAAATTGCAGCATTTTTGAAGCTACCAGGCCCAGAAGAATATACGGGTCATGGTTTCAGGCGTTCTTCAGCCACTTTATTGGCTGATGCTGGGGAAAGTATCACCAATATCAAAAGACACGCTGGTTGGAAATCAACTACACTAGCAAAGAGCTACATTGAACAATCGATTTCAAATGAATTGAATATTGCCGATACCAAATATTAATTATTTGGACCTACCATCCACATCTAAAATGAGTGGTGAGGATGTTTCAAAAGGCAATAATTATTTTCAAGAGAAAAGTGAATATCCCACCCTCAATATTCAAAATTGTAACAATTGCATAGTTAATATAAAATTCTAATTTTCAGGGTTATGGAACAAAAATGTCGATTATGAATAAAAGTTGTTAAATGAGTATTTCTTCATTGAATTGAATTCATTGTTTCGTGGTAGGTCTTCCGTGAAATGATGTGCGTAGGTATATATGGACAATTTTAGTATATATACCTGACATTCTAACCAGTTCTGGTCAAACCATGTATCTGAGTATAGGCAAGTTCTAATAATTACTTTTGTTAGTTTACAACGCCATTTTTCGGAAAATGCTCATAAAAAAATAAGTCAAGAAACCATTGGAAAAAGAATTGACGCCAATCAAAATGATTTTCCACTTGACCCCCCCTTTCCATTTAAAATTCTAAAGGTAACATCTACCGCTCCTAAGGGGTTGAACCACGAGGGTTACAAATATTCCTCGAAAGTGTCCCCCTTGAAAATAAAATTGACTAGTTTTTTTGATTCCTCATATTGTTTACTGGAAGAAAGATATTGAGGGTGGTAAGTTTTCAAATTGACACCCTGTATTTTATTATTTTCAACTTCAAATTGAACGAGAAATTCGAAAAATTTACAATTTTTCTGATTTCACCGGTGTCGTAAAAATAAGGGGAAAAGGGAATACGATTATACCTTTTCTGTACTCTACTGGTGGACACTGAAAATGTGATTTTTTTCAGAATAAAGCAGTTGTTGAAAAAAAAACATTCCTTTCAATATAATAGACAAATTTCAAAACTGTAGAAGTTATAAAAAAAATCCCTTTCAATTTTTCATATGTAACACCCTGTATCTCTGCAACGAACAAAATTTTACATAAAAAGCCCTATTTATTCCTCAAGGGGAATCTTCATTTTCAATTTGGCACCATAATTACGAACACTCCGTATATGGTTGAATTATTCGTCATGCCGACAACGTCGCTTTCACGATAACATTTAGAACCATCATGTAGGTATATTATCTCAAAATTGATGTGTTTTTAGGTAGTTGGGAGTAGATCGTACATCGTTAAGCGTCCGACTTTACAGAAGCGCAATATGGCTTCAGCCGCAACAATAATTTCCGTGATTGTTTTGATACTCGCATCTGTGATTTTTTTCGCAGTGAAGCCGATTTTTGATGTGCCCCCAGTACCTAAAATTGAAGAAGTGTGGTGGGGAGCTGGAAGTCCATCGAAAGATGCTGACATCACGCCCTTCAAGATTAATGTTTCTGATGAGGTATGCATACGATTTTAAGTGCCTACTAATTGAAGTGAATTGAAAATACAAATGAAGTTCATATCAATAAATAATAATAATATCATTATTCAACATCCTGCCACAAAAAATATTGTTCGGCACGTAGTAATCCCAGTTGTAATCTTTGTTTGAAAAGCCGGCCCTCTTAATAATATTGGCAATGTATCTGTCTGTTGATCTCTAGTAGCAATAAATATTTATTCGATTTCTATCAATTTTTTTCATAATATAGTATCTCTGATGATGTGCTGTTTGATATCTATACAGGATAATTTTTAATGGGGACTGATTGGACGTACTTACCTATTTCCAACAGTAATACGGAGTGAAATCTGAAAATTTCCACTGAAAATATATAAAAAACTTCGCTATCTCTAACAAAACTGATTATATGCATGTCCCATACTTAGATGGTACAGTTTTTTTCACAATTTTGACAAAGTTACAATTTTTTTTTTATAGAAAAATTACAGTGTTTTTTTATCCCGTCAAGTATATACGAGTCAGGTCCTGTCTCCAGAAGCCAATTGAATTCAGTGGGCACGCTGGTGTCATTAACAGTGTTGCCAATTAAAATTGATCGAAATCCATGAATTTACGTAATGGAATCCTCAAAATCCCCAAGGAAGTAGTTCCGCATCCTCACATGAATCCTCATCCACGTTATGATTTAACAGTCAGTAAATCTTCCAGGAGTTGAAATTATTCTACTCATGCACCACACCAAAAGTGTATTCCCGGAAGGTCTTCAAAGTTGCTTGTACATTAACTTTTTGATCATCCTTCCCGTATAATACACAAGCTGTCTTTACTGAAGTGAAAGGCTTTCTTGTCCTTTACTTTTTCTGTGATTAGTGACTAGTATCATTCGAGTAAATCAATATCAATCAATCTGACGCTTACTATGCTTTGTATGATAGTCTGTTATTCATCAGTGGAAAAGTTGTGAAAACCAAAGGAGATGGTCGTGTAACATTCGTAAACAATGCTGGTGCTTTCATGTTTCAATCTGCTAGTTATGAACAGAGCGGTAAGGAGTTGAAGACGGTTCGTGAAGTTGGAATTGTTAGTACTGTCAGAGGCTTTCTCACCTACACCGACGAAGATATCAAGCACTTGGCCAATTCAAGTTGGACTTTTCCCAACAATGCTGGGGTTATCAACACCACTGATCTATCATTCAATATGCTCATACCCATGAAGCATTTTTTGAATATTTTCAATGATTATCAATGTGTTTCCTATGGCAAACATACCATCCGATTTGTACGAGCTGCAGATGATAGCAACTGCTTCAAAATAGAGGAGACCGCTGGATCGCCGGCTGGTACGACAGCAGTCAAGTTGGAAATTGAAAATATTGAACTCAAAGTTAAGAGAATCTTTCCGCACGATCAAATTAAATTGCAACTCTTGAAGGCCATCCAAGCTGATACTCCTATTCTCATGCCGTTCAGAAAATGGGAACTTCATATGTTGCCTGCTCTCACACAAGGTGCAAAAAGTGAAATATGGGCCGTCAAGACTTCCTCGTTGTTCGAAAGTCCTCGTTATGTGATTGTATGTTTCCAAAAAGACTGTGATTACACCAAATTCAACAATGATCCAACAATATTCGCTCATTCGAATATCGCCAATATAACGCTCACTCTAAACGGTGAAAATTATCCCAAAGAGAATATGCATCTGAATTTCGCAAAGGGGAATTTTTCGCAGGCCTATTTCAACTATGCACAATTCGGTCTCAGCTACAAAATTACTAATCAACATAATCCTCTGCTGAGCTCCACCGAATTTGTTGGCAAGACTCTCTTTGTCATCGATTGTTCCAGAAGGGACGAGAGCATAAAAAGTTCCACTGTTGATGTGAAACTCGAAATAGAGGCATCTGAAGGATTTCCTCAAAATACTAGAGCCTATTGCATCATTGTGCACGACACTGTTATTGAGCACCTCCCACTCAGCGAAATCATTAACAAATTAAACTGAACATATGCTTGTCACTTCAGTATTTCACATGATCTGAGGAAACACCATTGACACTTGACAGAGACACCAAGCTTGGAAGTTTGGAATGCCGAACTCAGCAGAGTGACGTTTGACAGTGGTGACAGTTATATAAAATTTTCACATCAAGTTCATCAAGAGAATCCTTAAAAAAAATTCGCAAATTTCAATCCCAACCAAATCCCCAAGACAGTGCAAAATCCTCACATATTGGGGATACCCTCACACATTGGCAATACTCCCTACGTCCGTGGAATGAGTGATTACTGGGTCCGATAATCGTGTGCCCTGAGTAGCCGCAGTGAAGCATTAATAATTACGGATTTTTTCATTCTTGGGGCTAAGGTTTCTGCCGCATCACGGCAAGCTCGTATAATTTTAAGATATAATTTCACGCCGAGCTGACGCAGCACCTCTTGAGTCCATTTCATCACTCCAAAGGAGTAGAGTAGAATCGGAATGGCAAGCGTATTAGTTAAAACAACTTGGTTCTTCCTCGACAGTTCTGATGATCAGATAGATCTATCGGAGTTTATGCGGAGGGAGTTTTCAATTGTGCTTACCTCTTGAGAGCGGTATTGAGATGATGTAGGATGCTTCCGTCTACGAGCTGAATGTCCTCTCCGCATCGTCCTCTTTTGAGATGAACTGTGGCACATTTGTCGATTAATTTTCTTAGGGACTGATGAAGATCCTTTTTTCCCGTGGCAAATAGTTCAAGTTTTTCCATGTAAAACAGATGGGGACCTTATGCCTCTGGATTTTCCTTAGTGCAACAAATAATGGCATTAGGAAGATGCAGAAGAGAAGGGGGCTGAGGGAGTCTATTTGAAACAAACCTCTTCTAAAGATAACTTGCTGTTTAGACTCTGACTCGACCAGTTCTTATGGTGAAGCCTACAGAGCGGCATCAGCTGTCCAAAGCATCTTACTATCAGATCGGATCGATCCAAGCTTATACTGCACGGAGTCCTGCGTGATATATCTGTCGATGAGCAGGGGCAGAATCTTTTTGCAGCCAGCTACCCCCTTCTTTAACTCTTTTCACTCACATAGCTCTTCAACTACGGAGAGTATTCGCATGTATAAGATGCGGGTAAAATGTGTATTCCAGCATGGTATCGGTCTGTAGTTCTTTGAATCAGACAAATCTCCGCTTTCGGGAGTAAGTGCGGTTCGTCCCTCGACAAACCAATTCGGAATCTGTTGCTCCCCATCTAGCCACTAGTTAGAACTCTTGGCAGATGGTGGTGGGTGCTTGAAATTTGTTTCTACCAACAGTTATGCCGTCCATCGGGGCCTGGAGCAGCAAACTTCTTCGAGCCTTTGAGGGCCCGCCGAACTTCTTCCGGGGATATCAGGTTGTGCTGATCATTGTGCTCAGGCTGACGAAGCGTCCCGAAGAAAGCATCGAAATGCGCTAGGGCTGGAGTATCTATGTTAAGTGGTTGCAGAAACTCGTAAATGTTCTTTCAGAAGGTTCCCACCTAATAAGCCGCCGGCAGATTATCAACTACACATGGAGGCTCTTGTAATTGGCGAAAAGGTTTATCGCGGAACTTCACGTGACTTTTTCGCAGCCACCAGAATTCGTATCTTATCAAGGCAGTACTGTTTGATGAAAAACGACTCAAAACTCAAGAAACTGTTCTGATGGAATATTCAGAATAAAACACGCAGATTCCAATTGGTGTTTAAAATATTCTCCATCGATTTCAGTGAATGGAAGAGGTATTCAGCATTTCAGTAACAATAGACTTAATTCTCACTAATGAAGGAGGTAACTGACAATCTCCCACTTGGCACTAACTTCATCATACCAATATCGGAAATAATGAAAGATCAAAAGACATATCATGATAGTAAAGTTTTGATTTTCAACAGTTTCTGTGGTATCTAAAACGAAAAGAACTCTACTACGCGATACGATTTCGATACCATGCATCTTAGAAATAAAAAACTTTTTGTAGCTTGTATTACCAGTATATTGAAGCCCTTCCTGTTGAAGACATTATTTTTCGGTTACTAAGACATTTGGAACGGCAATCAGAGTTAATGATACATTTTCTAGGTGCTCAAAGATCTTCAGTACCGCTTGACAAACTCCTTACCCTTTCAAGAACCCTTGGAGGGCGCAAAGCACCACTATGGTATCAACACGAAGTTACTCAAGACCATCGTCGATTTCTGGAAGACTAGTTACAAGTGGAGGGACCAGGAGAAGTTCCTGAACAAGTTCCCGCAGTTCAAAGTTGGCGTCCAAGGACTAAACATTCACTACATTCACGTCAAACCCAAGAAGACTGCGGGATTGAAAGTGAGACCAATGCTGCTGTTGCATGGATGGCCAGGATCTGTGAGGGAGTTCTACGAACTCATTCCCTTGTTGACTACGCCTCAAAAAGGAAGAGATTTTGTTTTTGAGGTTATTGTTCCGTCTTTGCCAGGTGAGAGTAGTTGAGAGTAGTTTCAATATATCATGTTCTGCTTGGATGTTAGTTTGACAGAAAGATATGGCCGAAAAAACCAAAGAAAGTGCTTTCACGACATCTTCGAAACAAAGTAATTAGAAGTAAGAAGTAATAAGAATACATACGTATGATGATTCGATATAACTGCATCCTAATATTTGTTTAGTGCACTTGAGAAAATGCGGAATCTTTAAGGTTAAAACACGCCCTGTTTTAAAGGTTGTTACTAGGTAACATCGCCAGGTTATCAATTTTATCATGTGAAGTGTCAAATAAACCTCCATGTGAACAATACGTGATATCAAAAGTACTCGATGATGTGTAATTGAATACGAGGGACATTATTATCTCAATCTGAAATTTATTTTCAGCTTTATTTTTAAAGTCATGAAGTACTAATGAAAAATGGATAACATCATTTAATCTTCTACATAAACATATATAATATATATTTCCATAGGAAAATGTTCAAAACAAAACAACTTCTTTCCCTCATGACCGTTGAATTATATCTATTAGATACTTGGCGAAGTTTTCTTCAAGAACTACCTTACACTGTTCTCTCAATATAACCTGGCTGATGATAATTTAGTTGAAGCTCGAAGGTCATATTGAAAAAGATTTTCTAATCGCCGTCTACCCAACGACCGATCTTTTTCAAACACTCATCGTATTTTTCATGAGTACGGTAAATTCCAGACTCCCAGAAACGATGCGGGCAGACCGCGCGAACTCCTTAATCCAGTGATAGAGGAACAAATTTTGAACCGCATTGACGAAAATCCTGGATTAGGCAGTAGGCAAGTAGCCTTGGATTTAGGTGTTTGTCATGTAACTGTCTGGCGGGTTTTGCACGAAAATAGTTTATACCTATACCATGTTCAAATTGCTTCCTCAGGATTTCCCGCGACGCATGCAGTTCTCGAGGTGGTTATTTGAAAAGTGCGAAAAAAAATTTTTCTTATCCTGCATCCTTTTTACTGACGAGGCTAATTTTAGCCGCGACGGAGTAGTAAATTTCCAAAATATTCATATTTTGGCTGTAGAAAATCCGTACGAGATTAGAAAAAATTGTCATCAGGAGCAGTTCAGCCTAAATGTATGGGCTGGAATAGTGGGAAATGAAATAATTGGACCATTTTTGTTCCCGAGATATTTTAAATAGCGACATATACTTACACTTCTTGCTAAACAATTTAGAAAGTTAGTTAGACTCAGTACCTTTAATCATTCGTCAGCGTCTATGCTGGTTTATGCACGATGGTGCTGTACCTCATTTTCGTTTAACTGTGCGTAATTATTTAAACTTACGGATCGGTGTATTGGCAGAGCAGGTCCAATACCTTGGCCTCCTCGCTCACCAGATTGCAACCCGCTAGACTTTTTTTTCTGGGGGTATTTGAAGAGCCTAGTTTATGATGGAGGACCATTGAAGTACTTCGTCGTCATTGATTGCTTTGACCACATGAGAAATACTCCTGGAGTTCTAGAATGCGTACGTCCTTTTTTGTCGAAGATAGAAAATTTTTACTTTTAAAACTGTAGGCAATCTTCATTCACCTCTTTGAATCAGAGTTACCTCAATTTTGAAACAAGAAATGAATAGATAGCGTTCAAAAAATCAAAGGCCTGTAAATTTTCCAAACATTTGATGCATATAGAGATTTCTAATGGATCTGGACACCCTAATAAAAAGAGACGAAAGTTCTTAATTTTTCCGTCCTTGTTGCCAGGGAATGTACTCTGTGATTGGTTACTATAAGGTCAGGGAGTATAAATGTCACTTTCAACTGTAGCTGTCATGTCATTCAAACTCCCCGCCATTATGGTAACCAATCACAGAGCGCGCCCCTGGCAACAAGGATGGAAAAATTAAGAACTTTCGTCTCTTTTTATTTGGGTGTCCAAATCCATTAGAAATCTTTATTGCAGATGAACCACTAGAAGAGCCGATATTCAGTAGGTTTTTTTTCTTAAAAAACTAAAGTTCATTAATAATGCAGATTTATTCCAATGAGATTTTTAGTTCTTCTTGAAGTACATTAAAAAACACTCAGCAAGTTTTTATTTTGCTATGCGAAAGATTTTGACAAAAAAACGTATAGTTATTAGTTCGGGTATTTTTTCCATCTCGATATAAGCATTTGAAGATAATAATAATAGGTGTACGATGAACACCAAACTTTGTACGAGGTCAAGCACTGTTCACTTGAAAAGTCCAGTGTTGCCATATGTACTATTGAAATTCACACAAGAATAAAAAGCTGATATTTGAAACTAGTTTATGATTGATACAATATACAGGGTGTCCCAAACTCGATGGCCTATGAGACGTTTCTAGAAAAAGGGACGTAGGATTATTCTGAAAATTTGGTTTCTTGGATAATCAGATCTGCTTTATCGATCTAAAATATTTTCAACGCTGCATTATTTGACTACGTAGAAAGCTGAGATTTTGAATGTAGTTTGACAATGTCCTGTCTTTTAGTTATAACCAAGGGAATTTGGACTTCATTATACAGGGTCGTTCAAAATTTGTGATTTTACCGATACGTACTGAAGTGGTGAAAAGTGCATTTTTTCAAATGGAACACCATACATATTATCAAATATCCTGAAAGACAAATGAATTTTCTTTCAAATGATGTATCATGTTCCTATACCTAGAGAGTCAGGTTTCCGAAATAAAAGCAAATTTTCTGTAAAAATTGGATTATTTTGCCATATTTCGTATTGGATAAATATGAAATATCATGGAATATGTCTTACAATAATTCGAAGATTAGTACATTAATATATAATAAACCCATGAATTTTGCGTTTTACCAAGCAGCAGTATACTTCCGGTTTATAGCCAAAGTTAACAAATCATTTCAAAAACATCAAAATTTATATTTCGGAAGACATTTCAATTAATTTGAATTTCTTGTTCCGCCAACATGCTAAACCCTTACGAGAAACCCTCAGAAGTCTTCGGAAGACTTGTATATGCTAGGAATGACGGAGGCCTCACCTTCAAACGAGCAATCTCAAAAGTTTGAATTTTTCCCACAGATTTGTGAAACATCCTTTGCAATGAAAAATATTTTCGATATATAACAGTGCTAAAACCATTTCTATGGTAGTCCACCCTGTATATTTGTTCTCATCAACTGACTGTACCCTTACGAGCAACTCTCAGAAGTCTTCGAGAGACTTGTGCGAGGTATGGAAGACGAAGCTCTTACCTTATTATTATAGTGTTATTCCATTCATGGACGAGAATAAACCAATTAAGATCGTCCAAGTATGTCGGTCACCCACTCAAACGGACGGCTGAAGTCAACGTTACTTGACTTAAGTTATCGACACTACCCGACTTATTTGCTACAGATGCTTCTCGACTATAACGTATTCATTATATTTATCAGTTATCACTTACCGGTTATCAATACACCGCAGGTACTTTACCAAATTCGTTTCGATTTGGCTTCATATTGGAACTAAGAGATGTCGCTAGATATATACCTCGAGTGTTTTCCTCAGGATTTATTTGGGCGAACTAGCCTTCTGAAACATATACTTATGTTGTTGTTTTCCCATTTAAACTGAAACAAAATATATTTTATGAGGTTCAAAGAGTATTGCAAAGTAGTTTTCATAGAAAACTTTGCCAAGTATCAAACTTATAATTCTACGGTCGTAGGGGGCAGTAGTTATTTTCCGTTGGATATTTTCCGGCCAAAATACCTACTGTATGTATGAAATTGGATTAAGTACCCAATCTATTTTCATTAGAAATTATTTTGATGTTCGCCCATCGTTATTATTATAGGTTATGGTTTTTCTGATGCTGCTGTCCGCCCTGGTCTAAACACTGCACATATAGCGATTATAATGAAGAATTTGATGCAGAAGCTAGGATTCGAGAAGTACTACTTGCAGGGTGGCGACTGGGGGGCGTTAATTGTGCAACAATTCAGTGTTTTGTTTCCCGAGAAGCTCTTAGGGGTGCATTCCAATATGTGTGCAGTGAATTCGCCTTCATCCAACCTCAAACTTTTCCTCTACAGTTTTTATCCCTCCGCCATTGTTGATAAGAAACACGAACATTTGGTTTATCCAAGATCAGAAAAGTTGGCTCACCTTGTTCTGGAATCTGGTTATTTGCATCTCCAAGCTACCAAACCTGATACTATAGGTGAGTACTGAAGGGCATTTACCTTGGAATTTGCTAAGATAGATTCTAATATTTTTTTTTCTCAAGAATTACCCAAACAGGCCCTGTCTCCGGAGCCCCGACACTTCCGGAGGGCGCGCTGGTGTGTCATTTAACCCCAGTAAACACTCCCCACGTCCGTGGGGTTAGTGATTAATGGGTCCGAGAGTCATGTGCCTTGAGAAGGTGGAGTGAACCAAGAATCACGGTCTTCTGCATTCTTCCAGCTAAGTTTTCTGCTGCATCATGGCAAGCCGGTATGATTGTCAAGTTCAAGAACAGTGTGTCCATCATTCCACCAAGGACCCTATTATCAGAACCACCATCTTGACAGAATGGTTTGGATAAAGTCTGCGGAGTTCACAAACTCGATAGTTTGTCCATTTTTCCCCTTCTTTTGAACGATGTTCGTTTTGCCAGGAGCCGAGAACTCTATGACGAAAATCGTCCTACTTTGATGTTCGAAGAGGACTACATCAGGCTTATTGGCTTGTATTTGCCTGAGGGTGGGGAATGAGTAGTTCCAATATATTCGTCACTTCTCATTCTCCACAACAGACTCAATATCCCCCGTAGCATAAGGCAACACCGGTGTCTCGTCTATACCGTACGAGTGTCGTAGGGGGTAGTACAACACTCGTAGAGCCGCGTTATGCCTGTGGATTTAGGATGAGACAGCATAAGCTGGACAAGCTGACAGTAAATGCATTATGGTCTCAGCTGCTCCACAACACGCTCTGCATCTAGTGTCAGGGAACTCTATATTTATCACGCGACTACGGTAGACGAGGGTGTTGAAGACACCATCTTGGCAGGCCATTATGAATCCCTCGGTTTCCGACTTCAGCCCACTTGACCTGAGAATAGCGATAGGTCTTATTATTGTTATTATCAAATATCAATTCAAGAAGTCATGGGTAAATATCGAAAGTTTCATTCATAGTTTGCTTCCAACACCCAAACTCCCCTATTCTGTCTGGTACTATCAGATACTGAAGATGCAAATAATTTCACGGATTTGTTTGGCTGTGAGATGCTCTCATACATTTCAAGTCATTCTGATGACAATGTTTCGGAACATCATTGTAAGATTATCGAGATATGTGAGGAAAAAGTGATATATTATTATTTCATGAAGAAATATGGAAAGTTTATATCCAAACTATTATTATTATCTACTCATATTCGCCTTCATAACGCCATCAAGATTATAATGACAATTTCCCTCATATTATATGAACCAATCAAATGCCATAATTTTCTCATTTCGAACAGGACTTTTTGAAAACACTTCCTCCAGCCCGTGGTATTTTCAAAACGGTGTTTCTCTTCTAGCTTGTGTATACATTTCCGTAGTTACGACAATCACGGTAAATATATAAACGTCAGTTTGACGGTTCAACTTAAGGAATGCGTTCAGATCCTACGTCGGGCGCGTTCTATGCGTTCAGATGCTAACGTCTGGTAATAAGTTAAAATGAGATATTGGAGATTAATCACTAAAGAGAGAGTTATATTGATCAAGAATTGAAGATATCACAAAAATATGAATAATTTGTCGACTTCTCACAATCTGGTGGTTGATGAGTTTTCAAGTTAGGACTATGAAATTTGACATCTCCCAATATCGTTCAGATGAATCTTGTGTCAACGACTACAACCAAGAAAAATCTTGCAGTGCAATTTTTCTCTACCGGACAAAGCATCTGAACGCACTCAAGATGCCTAAAAACCCTGGTGTGTCGACTGATTAGATTGTTTAGATTTTTTTGAAGATAAAACAAATGAAATCGTGGTGTATTTCTGTAATCGGCGCCTCGTCCTCATGTCAATATTCCAGGGACATAGTGATTGTGATTGTTGTTGATTGAATTTAGTGGATTGTCATTGAAATTTTTAAATATCTTTCTAAAGCAATATAGTTTCCATACTCGAAGTGGAAGACCAAATTTTTGGAAAAATAACACCACACTTTTTTAAAATAATGTAAATACCGTTTGAAAGTCAAATTATTTGTGGCAGAATCAAAAATTTCGTAGTGCAATATTAATTTTTCTGTATTTTATAAGTATTATTTTCCTAAATAAGTTGACCATAATCCGTTTTTGTGTGGACGAAATTCAGAGAGATAACACAATAATTCATTTATGTCTGGTACCGAAAGTAAGTACCTACTACTTAAAATCTGTAAAATATACTTTGGAACCAGTTTGGAACTTACATTTTATTTCTTAACTCGCCATGCTCTAATAAACATGGCAAACATTTTTTCAAATCGGTTCAATCAACTGGGTGCGTGTTGTTATACCCTACTGTTTCATTAAATATTCCATAAGTTGCGAAAGTTCGTGACAAAGAAAAAAAAATCACCACTTCTACTGAAATCTATCAATTTTGCATATATCATCAAGCTTGTTTAGCTTTTCTTATTTTACCATTCGTTTTCGTAAAATCCTTTCAGTGTGGTTAGATCATCCAAAAATAAATTTTCTGTCGAGAAAGAATTGCACAAAAAAAGAAACACTATTACATGACAAACAGTTTTTAAAATAGCGAAAGACCATTGTAACACACAACTCATCACACATATCACTTCTGAAAAGCAATTAAACTCAAAATAAGCTACAAAATTATTACTTTATATATACTTTATTATAGAGAATTTTAAAAGGAAAACTCGGATACAATGGAGCAGATACTTGCGCATGCGCATGTTGGGCAGATGTCAGATAGGCACAAGCACAAGATTGACAGGTTCTAATGGTGAATTTCCATGCGCAGCTGAATTTCAATACTTTTATGTGAAATGTGTGATTATTATTTATTCCAGCAAATTGTATGTCAGCAAACTAAAAATTATATAATAAGTCGAAAATTTACCTAATAAAGCTGCTTGCGGACAGTAAATCTGTAAATTTGAATGATAATGTTGTTTTATTCATTTCATGCTTGTGCGTAATACTTGAAACTTCTGTTCATGAAAATTCACCCTAACGGTCACGAAGTATCACGGGATTTTTGGAGAATAGACAGCGATTTCATTTGTTTTCTCATTATCAAGCAAGCGAATGTCCACCGTTTTATCCTACAGTTTTACAGGTATGAGTCCGAACACCACGGTTTTTAGGAATCTTAGTTCAACCCTTCAACTGACATTGATTACACAAGATGAACCGTTCTTGCAATACGCATTTAGTCCATATTATAATGTATTCGTGAAATTTTCTGATCGAATATCCCTTCGAAGTGCAGAATTTCTAAATTACTTTCGCCTAGCCAGGCACTCAAATTGTGTTGCTGTACAAAACACCACTCGACCAAGCTCTTGTGGTGTTTCTAAGCAACACAGTTTTCGTGCCAGCAAGGCAAAAGTATTTTTCGATAATTCTGCATTTTGTCGGGATATTACTACTGATAATTTCCCTCATATTATATAAACCAACCAAATGCCATAATTTTCTCATTTCGAACCAATGAGAACAGTACTTTTTGGAAACACTTCCTCCAGCCCATGGTATTTTCGAAACGGTGTTTCGCTTCTAGCTTGAGTATGCATTTCCATTGTTCGACAATCACGGTAAATATAGAAATTTCAGTTTGACAGTCCAACTCTTCCACTGATATTAATGACACATGACGAACCGTTCCTGCAATACGCATTTAGTCCATAAGAGCGGCTTTACATTATGCAATTTTCATGCAATTTTTGTGCAATGCAAGACTAAATTTTACATTGCGCTTGCGACCATGCAAGTTTTGTGCAAGCCCAAAAAATTTTTACTGGTTGAAATTTTCACGCAATTCGTGAGCAATTCTAGTGAGTTTTCTGGTGAGAAATTCAATGCCAATAGCACACTAAAGTACCTGTAGATATTGTTTTTCGAATGTCTCCTAATCTTTAATTCCAACTTAAAAAAGAAATAGAAAATTTGTCACAAGCGTTAGTGATAGGTGGAATGTCATTTTTCGAATCTAGTACAAACCAACAAAATATCAAAATATTTTATTGAGGTTAGATTTTCTCGAAATATATTATGTTGGTATAAACTGCTGGCAACACAACAATAATTGCATAAATGTAAGACACAATTTCTAAATTGCCTTGCAATACCTGTCTTGCATTGCAAATGCATTGCATAAATGTAAAGCCGCTCTAATAATTTAATGTATTCGTGAAATTGTCTGATCGAATATCCCTTCAAAATACAGAATTTGCAAAATACTTTCACCTTGCCAGTCGCTCAAACTGTGTTGCTGTACAAAACACCACTCGAACAAGTTCTCGTGGTGTTTCGTGACAGCAAGGTGGCAGTATTTTTTAAAAATTCAGCATTTTGTCGAGATATTACTACTGAAAAGCTCTCACTTTAAAATGACAAAACACCAAATTTTAACTTCCTAACCATTATTATCAACATGAATGAGCGTAACACTTGTAGCAGAGTAAATACACCTTCGTATATTCTATGATCCTCCGTCAAGTATTGACAGTACTTCTTCATACAGGTGTTTTTATATTTTCAGGTGTAGCACTAAGGGAGAGCCCTGTAGGTTTGGCCGCTTATATCTTGGAGAAATTCATCACGTGGACGAACCAAGAATGGAAAGATCTAGACGATGGGGGCCTCACCAAGAAGTATACCTTGACGAAAGTCCTAGACAATGTTATGATATACTGGGTGACGAGATCTATAACTACGTCGATGAGGCTTTATTCAGAAACGTTCAACAAGAAAAGCTGGAATTTGAATTTGGACATGTGAGCAGTTTATAATCGATTCATCATAAATTTTTTGGTCAAATACAACATTCACAAAATTCTGACTCTTGCTTGCCTATTTATAAATGAACAGTGAATCTTGTGTTGACTATTCCTATACCAAAGATAACGATAGATAAAGATAAAGACATTTCAATAGTTCGTAAATAATCCTTTGAATTTTTTCCAGAATGCCCATTCCAGACGTGCCATATGGATGCCCAAGGTTCACGCATGAACTGGTGTTTCTTCCCGAAAGTATTTTGAGGGATAGGTTCAAAAACCTGGTTCATATCAGCGACTACGAAGCGGGTCATTTTGCTGCTTTCGAAGTGCCAGATATTATGGCAGAAGATATTTATACTTTTACCGAGAAAGTGGAAAAACTATAATTTGTTTTAATAAATTTGTTATTTTGAAATAATTGCTGTCTCGTTTTCTCGCATAGAATGACGTGCTCAACCATACTCATCGAAGGAAATCATCGTAGATGAAATGCTATTGAAATAAAAATTATATCAATTTCACCAAAGGATGCATATCTCGCTTGTTAAATGTTTCTGTTAACTCATGTAGTTTCGCCCCCGGTGATACATAAACTAGGATTTGAAAGTAATTGGTAGTAGAAGTATCATCGGAGTGGAGGGCAATGAACAAGCAGATACCCTGGCACGAAAAGGGACATCAATGCCATTGATCGGGCCAGAACCATTCTGCGGACTTGGAAAATCTTACTTCCAAGAAGAACTCAATGAAACTGAAAAAGTAATGAGAGCAACATTCTGGCAAATACTTCCAAGGCTAAGGCAGGCCAAAGATCTCCTAAGCAACTTCAACCCACCAAGATCGAAGACACTGATTAACCTCAGCAAAACTAGTCTAAAGACAATCACGGGATTTTTGACGGGACACTGCATACTCAAAGAACACCTAAGGAAGCTAGGCTTAGAGGAGGACAGCAACTGCAGATTCTGTGGGGAACATCCAGAAACACCACACCATATATTGATGGAGTGTTATGATGTACATTACAAGAGTTTGAATATACTGGGATCACACCAGCTGACTGTGGGAGAAATACAACGAATAGACACCCTCAAAATCCTTAAATTCCTCAAGGAATTGAGGCTTGAGGGGTTGCTGTAAACGAGAACACTTTGAAATAGCAGAAGAAGATGGGACACAATAGATCTTATTAGGTCGCAGCGCATCAGTCCATCCATCCATACTTACCATTACCATTACAATTACCATAATCGAGTTGGAACCGGCCTGAAGGGTTCACATGGCGAGAATGTTTTATGGTGTGACACCCAGATCATTCCGCTTCTTACTCCTGATCAGAATCCACAGGACGCTTAATAACACCAAGCTCCTGAAGCCACAACAACTGGCACGGATGGATGCGGAGAATCACGATGTTCTTTCAGAGGAGATTGACCTCTGGCAAATCAACTCAGCCGTGTATGATGCCACTCTGACTCTGTCCCAAACAGAGAGAAGGTGTTCCTTCACGCCCGCAGTGCAGTGAATTGCCGAAAAATCAAGATCAGTTCACCACTCATTAAATGAATGAAGTCCTTAGAGGCAGGCGAGAGGAATCACGAATATCTTGAAGTTCCACGATAAACGTTCATAAGACCCTTCATACCTAAGTTCCGATATCATCTCATGAAACCAGGAGAGAATGGAAGAGAAACTATGATTCAAATATGAAATTCTATGCGAACAAAATACAAGCATGTCTTTTCTGGGCGATTTCATAGTGGCTAGCGTACTATATCAGGAGTATCCGTTCTATTGAAGTCCTCATTTCATAGAAAAACCATGTGAGATCCTCTGCCAAAAGATCTATTTCACTCTCCGTCAACTGATTATAATTCATTAGACACAGATCAGACACAGACAGCTAGGCAGTCGGACTCTACTTTGAAACAACTATCACTCAGTAAATTCTTCCATGACAGCTAATTCTGGAAAACTTCTACGGCTACTCACTCTTTTTGGTGAATGGTGAAGGCTGTATTTGAAGAAAATCCGTGGCCTTCGTAGTAACTCGTAACAAAATGAATGAAAAAAAGTAAAAAGTCTGCCGTGACTTTCAGACAGATCAAGAACACAGCCTTTCAAAACGGGAGTTCTGAAACTTTATAAAAGTAAATATTTTTCCAGCAAGAAACTCACCCCAAATGAAGAAAGGAATTTGATAATTCTTCTGAACCATTTCAACCTTAGTATACAGAGTAATGAACGGATAGAAGCATAATTGTAACGGTTACAAAGCCATGACACAGTTGGTATAAACTGTGACCATGACATGTTAACAGGCTGGTAGGTAGCAGTTATGCAGTTAGACAGGTGTAATAAAACGCTTCGTTACAGTTCTTTTCACCTTGTATGCAGTACGGTTTTCGTTTGAACAACACAAAAACATAATAAGACTACTGTAAATAACGTCTGAAGGCGAAGACTTACATACATCTTGTAGTATTATATTCTTGGTTTTTACGAGATGGCTGTCCAAAATGTAAAACATATCGCGACTCTCTATTATCGAAACTCTATTCACTGAATTTTATGACGGAAAATTGAAAGATAGTTCTAACCACAGTTGATCAGTGGAATTATGGTCAAGTTGATTCACCACTGAGCTACGGTATCGGTTTCTGTGGTTGGTCTTTGAAACTCGAGTGATGTCTTCTAGGCTCAAAAGAGAATGATCAGAACCATTTCTGGTGTTACGAGTAATGTCAGTGTCGAAACCTATTCAAGGAACTGTACAGTTTAACGCTCACAGGTTTATTTATTCCTGGAACATGTTCACATATTTTCAAAAATCTTGATAATTTCATGATAAATTCTGGAATCCACAATCTGAACACGAGAATAAAGAATAACTTCCACGTTTCTTTAACAAACTCTACCATTTAATAAAGGTTATCGAATAACTTGGGCATTGTTATATTCTATAGACTACCACCTGAAATAGAATCTTGTTCTTCGGTATTACATTTCAAAAAATCTGAAGGATTTGCTTGATTCCATAAAATAATGCTCAGTTCAGAAGATGTCTTGATATCCGGTCCGTTGGCCACAACACCATCATTGACTGACTGGTTCTGGTCCAATGAGAGTTGTTGCTGCCCCGCTTCTGATAGGGCATCTACTTTCTCATTCCACTGGATGCCCTTGTGCCATGCTACCCAGATAAGTTGTATCCTGTTCTGTGCTCCTAGGTCGTTGAGATATTGTAAGTCCCCTAAACTAATTTGGAAGTGAATCTGCATGATCGCAGAGCCTTTATTGCCGTCTGGCTGTCGGAGAGAATGACTACGGTTTGGTTTCTAGGACCCCTTCTTTGAATCTCTCTTGTGATAATAGCTGTTACTTTGGCTTGGAATACGGATGCTTGAGTACCGGAGTCTTGCCTTGGTCTCTGCTCATATATACCAGCCCCTACCCCATTGCTTGTCTTAGAGCAATCTGTGTAAGCAGATTTGCTCCCTTGACAGCACTGGTAGGGCTCTTGATGTGACTTCTCCATCTTGAATGATGGTGAAGAATGTTCCATCAACGGTATCTCATATGCGTCGATTCTTATGACCTCCATATGTTGGAATGGCCTAAGTTGTTGTCCCTTACACATTGGCCAATGCACTTTAGTCTGAAGGGGTTTCTATCCTCGCCTCCACTATAATGTGCAGATGCATAGAACGAAGGTTGAGGATCACTTCCAGGCTTATCGTTGATGTGTTGTACATTGCACCAATGACTCCGAGCAGGGCTAGTCTTTGCAAATTGGCCAGCTTTCATCTGGTTTTACCTTTTTCTACCTTTGACCATCACAGCAGGGCCCCATACCGCCCTCAATATCGCTATGTATGGCTAAATCGAATGTTTGGGTCATAGCCCCCATGTTTAATGATGTCCTTGCCAGCACTTTGTACATATATTTCTTCCACGTGAGCTTCGAGTCTAAGTTCAGCCCCAACTATTTCGACTTTCCTGACATCTATAAGCTTTCACCAAAGATTAGAAGAGCGCTGTTCGGTTCAAAGTTTATTTTTCTAGTTTTCACCCTTTTGAGACAATCGTGTTTTTTTGGGGGTTGACCTCATGTACCACGTTTGTACGTCTGTAAGTGCTGATTGCATCAGATCCACACAAACCCCCGTTCATAATTATGACCATTTCGTCAGCATTGCCCTAGGCATAAACTCCTCCCCGATTAAGGTTTATAAGGAGGCTATCTACCAAGTTGTTTCACCAAAGTGTGGATAGTATTCCTCCCTGAGGGCACCCTTTCGTGGCTTCCACCTCCATCGTGTCCTCGAATAGGGAGGCTTACATTACCCTTCAGCTCAGCAGATATCCACTGGTTCAGGACTGGAGCAACCTTTTCTTCCCTAAGGGCTGTAGTGATAGACGCATATGATGTGTTATCAAACGCCCCTTTTGCATTAAGAATCACTGTGAGTACAATCTCTTTAATCGAGAGTGATTTTTCGATCCTGCCGAGTAGACTGTGAAGCGCAGTCTGACAGGATTTTCCGGGTTGATAGACGTGTTGGTACTCCGAGAAAATTTGATAATCTGTATAATTTTCTCGGATATTTTTATCAACTAGTTTTTTCATCGTTTTGAGCATGAACGATGAGAGGAAACATATTTGACGGATACTTTTTCATAAAGAACAATGCAATTTGGATGGGTTCGAGTGCAAATAATAATGTTCCTCTTCAGTCATGCTTGGAAGGAATGTAAGCACCAATTGAAGTATAAACAAATTATCTGAAAACGAGTCTTCTCATCGATAATAGTATTATACGTACCGTCATGAATTATAAATAACCACCACTTGGGACTCATTAAGTGGATAGTTTGAAAATATTTATTGAAAATATGCATAACAAGATATGTTGTTGCCAAAACAAACCAATGAACCAAGTATTTGCAAATATACCACTTAACACCTTGAATGGTTATTGAATTGAATGTACATCCAATAATTGAAAGATACTGAATCAACATCGACAATTGATAAAAGTATCACTCACTGATGATCATCTAGAATATGATTTTTTTCATTATCGTAAATAGGGGTATATACAAAAGTCAAGCATTCGTTAAATTTCTCATGAAACTCTCGAAATTCTATCTGGCTAGCAGAACTCACTGAGTACTATATTTGAACAATTGAGATAATTAAAGATTTGTTCTGCCGGGATCACATGAAACTATGCAATTGATGAAGTTTCACAATTCGTATAACGACTGTTGAGACGCGGTTGTCGTGGATAATGAAATTTTTCAGGAAAAACTTATAAAAAGATAATGTTTTCAGTGAAAATATGTCGATTATGATAATTTCTGTGGTTAGTGAGTTTTTCCTGTCACCCGACGAAATTATAGCTAAATTTTTTTCAGAATAGACCAATTAGCCAGATGCGTCAAGCTGGTGATCCATATCTGGAACTTCGGTATTTCAATGATAATGGTAATTTGTGTCCATTTTGTGCCAATTTGTGCTGTCTATTATGAATTTTGTGCCCGTTCAGTTTCAGAGAATTTTAGAGTGTTTCATATGAGTCAACAAATTGACGCTTTTTTCGTTTTTCATCAAATTGTGCGAATTTTGTGCCCATGTAGTTTTCGAGATATTAAGAGTTTTTCCTGAGGGTCACCAAATTTACACTGCGACTCGTATATGGAAATCTCAAAATTTTCTTTTTTCATCAAATTGTATCCATTTTGTGCTATTTGTGCCATATGTTTCGAATTTTGTGCCTTTGTAGTTTTCGAGATATTAAGAGTTTTTCCTGTGGGTCACCAACTTGACACTGTGACTCGTATATGGAAATCTCAAATAAATTTTTCATCTTCCATCAAACTGTGCCAGTTCATGCTGTATGTAAAGAATTTTGTGCCCTAGCAGTTTTCGAGATATTCCGAAAATTTCGTATGGGCCGCCAACTTGATGCTGTGACACCTCTGTAAATGACCTTTCTTTGCCGATTAATGTCGTTTATCATGAATTTTTTGCAAATTTATTTAAGGAGATATTATACTGACTTCTCTGGTGACCATCCTTATGTAATCTTCCGTAAATATTCCCTGTTCTGATCAATTTCAGAGATAATATTGATGTTGTTCGCTTCAACATCGGATCTTATTAGATTTTTAGATTTTGTATAACTATTTCTCCAAAAAGAGTGAATTTCTTACTCGGTGAATAATTTGTGTAGTAACTAAATAAATATTTTCTGATAGCATTCATCAGAAACAATTCTTGATCACCAGTCTAAACCTTGTTGATTCAATTATTCATTCAATAAAATGTCTTTTCCTATCGGAGTCCCTAGGAACTAGTTTAAAATTTACTGAATATAGAGTGATATATCCAGTGGAAGTGTCAAGTGTACTCACTATTATAATATAATTATCATTGTAACAACTGACAAAAACAACATCATTTCTAGATATGTCGAATGTACATTCATTATTCTTGTTGCTTGCATTCTCTAACATTCTGCAGTATAGCTTCATGAGCCAAGATGGATAAATATAGAAGAATAAATTGATGTCTGTTAAATTATCATTTAATTATGATTCTTGGAAAGGCTCTTTCACACACAAACGATCCTGTTGATTTTCATAGGTAAGTACATATTCTCACATAGAAGGGAGTAAACAAGTATATATTCTTGTAAAAATAATAAAATGTCACCAACATGAAGTGAATAGGGCAGAAGTTGCTATTTTTTGGGAAGAATAGGAATAGTTCCCAAGTATCACGGATCGTGCTAGCTTCTCCATTTTTTAATAAGTTTTTCAGCCTATTATATTTAGCACTAACTTGCATTTGGGATTGTGAGATTTCGAATAAGTAGTTACATTCAATAAATGTCAATTTCAATCCGATAGATATCTGTTGATTGTGCTTGTAGAACGCAATACTCAAAATAACGCACTAGGTGATACATAAACATGACTGCCACGTAAATTTCTCGAAAGTCTCAAACTACGCATGTTCAACCTTTTCGCAGTTACATTCAAATTATTCCTCCATACTGGATCACTTGAAAAATATTTTCCTGAGCTAACAGAATGTTGTCTAGTGCAACGTTTTTTTCAAAATGTTTTCTTCTAGGTGTTATTATATTTTTTCCAAAATACAGACCGTTCGAAAAACTGGGAAGTAGTTCGTTGAAAGTGCCAAAAGGTTAACAAATAGGAAAAACAAGAGACATCTCGAAAACTACATTGGCACAAAATTATTAACATACGGCACATCGTTAAGTTGGTAATCCACAGGAAACACTCTTAATATCTCGAAAACTACACGAGCACAAAATGTGAAACCTACGGCACAAATTAGCACAAAATGGGCACAATTTGGTGGAAAAAGGAACTTTTGAAATTTCTATTTAATATATCGAAAACTGAACGTGCACAAAATTCATAACTTACGACACAAATTGGCACAAAATGGGTACAATTTACCCATAACATTTGAATACCAATTAGTGTGAAGTTATCCACACTTTCCTAGCCACAGTTTCTTATTGTTGGTGGAATTGAGGAGTGAACGTCTGCGGTGTTGCCACACCAATTATTTTTACCGATATCTTCTTATTTTTACAGAGATGTTCATAATCAGTTTTTTAGGTTATTTGCGACAAGAGAGACGGGTCGCATAATTTCATTATCCACGGAATTATTGATATGTGTTATACAGAAAACATCGAACTCTCTGAAATAATTCGATTTATAAAATCATTCGCTAAAACGAGTGCATTTTTTAATGAAAAAACAAATATCGTGACTAACAAATCAGAGAAAATGAGTAACATAAAGTATTATGTCGAAACGTGAGAAATCTGACGCCGAATATCTTGACAATGCGATTATGAATTAGGACTAATACAGAAATTATCCAGTAGAGTTGAATGAATAATCTAATAAGGAGAGTGATACAACGGATCTATACCAAACCGTAGGGGAGATGTAAATCGCAAAAATATTTATAAAAAATAATTTTCTCGATTATTACGGCGCGAGTCACCTCGAAATAACACAGAGGTATTTAAACACATCAATACAAATGCGTATACATAGAAAAATTTCTGTACCAAACCGTAGGGGAGACGGAAATGGCAAAAATATTCATAAAAAATAATTTTCTCGATTATTACGGCGCGAGTCACCTTGAAATAACACAGGGGCTATTGAACACATCAATACTAATGCGTACACACAGAAAAATATCTGTACCAAACCGTAGGGGAGATGGAAATGGCAAAAATATTTATAAAAAATCATTTTCTCAAGGTCTTTGGAATCTTGATCCTTTGTCTCGTTCGGCTATCTCCCGAAGTATACCTGAGATTAAAGGGTATTTCTCCAGTAGTAAGGTGAAAAATAAAAAAGGCACTTGAAAAATAATTATTTTCCACTGTTTTGCCCTTGGCCCTACAGTGTTTATAGTAGTTGAGGCAAAGTAGGAGAATGAAGCAGTGTTCAAAAGTATATTACAAAAAAAACATCTATTCTATGAATAATGGCGGCTGGAAATTATCTATGATGCTTCCATCCAACATATAGGTTCTAAAACATAACACATATTTTACAAAAGTGAATGACTTTCCGGTACTGAAAAGTACGTTTTGCTCATTTGGCTATCACAAAGAAATAATAGGTGACTCTTCTTAAAGTCATTAAAGCGATTGCTTGTTTCTAATTAATTTATCAGGTACGCTTCAATCACATCAATTATTATATTTATACATATAGGTACTTCATCAATAAATATTTGAGTTTGATGAAGAAGCTGCCAGTAATCCCCAATAGAAAATACTAAATCCATCATCAAACTTCGATATCAATTAGGACTTCATCTGATTAGCAATGAAATATTAAGTTTGCCATTCCGTAGCCTCTGTGTTATTTCAAGGTGACTCGCGCCGTAATAATCGAGAAAATTATTTTTTATGAATATTTTTGCCATTTGCGAATGATTTTATAAATCGAATTATTTCAGAGAGTTAGATGTTTTCTGTATAACACATATCAATAATTCCGTGGATAATAAAATTATGCGACCCGTCTCTCTTGTCGCAAATAACCTAAAAATTGATTATGAACATGTCTGTAAAAATAAGAAGATATCGGTAAAAATAATTGATGTGGCAACACCGCAGACGTTCACTCCTCAATTCCACCAACAATAAGAAACTGTGGCTAGGAAAGTGTGGATAACTTCACACTAATTGAATACCAAAGTTCCAGATATGGATCACCAGCTTGATGCAACCCAATTAGCCTGGTGTCCGTAAGTGCCAAAATTATGGAGAGAATAATTTTTGGTGATAATCTTCAGAAATGGATAAAACAGAACCACTTCTCGCCCGTTTCTGAATCGGCCTTGACCTTATTCTCCTGCAGTTGCCACCCCGAAACGTCTAGGCCTACGTCAAGTGACTGTGGAGTGAGACAGAAAAGGGACACCAGCACGAGACAAAAAAGGGACTCCGTTGTAGCAAAATCAGTTGCGCAGACAGTATGGTAATCGGAATCGCACTACTTCAATTGCGCTGATTTCTATCCCCGTCAGTTCCTGTATGATTATTTTGACGGATTTTTTCCTCTTATCATTTGTTATTAACGAACAACGACCAGTACGTGCTTCGGCTTCCATACGGAAACGTGCATGAGGAATAAACGATTTTAGTGGGTGGCCGATATCGCGATTCGCACGTGTTTCTGCTTATGGACATCTGATCGATATTAACTCGGAGTATCTACCTTCCTGTGAGTTTAAATTTTTTTATGAATTAGTGGCAGTCTAGTTGAAAAACTGACCTCATACTCGATCTCAAATATAATTTAAATTTTTTTTTTAAAAGCCCACACAGATCGCTTGTAGTGTCAGATTGTACCACCGGAATACCAGAGAATTTCCCTCAAAGTGGCCCCCAAGTTCCCCCCTTTGAGGGAGGAATGAATGTTTCGCAGAAAATTTGGTGAACGGTTTTTTTTGAGGTGAGAAATCCAAATTTGGTAGTAACTTTTATATAGGTACTTAGCATTTATTAGAGATAATCTCGAAAACGGTTGTCCCAAGCGTTGATGAGCAAATATAGGTCTTTTGATTAGGAAAGGGACAAGTTTTGAATATGAAGAATCACAAAAGTTTACTGTCAAAAAAGTTAGAGCAAATTGAAATGCATAATGATGGGGTACGCAGCGCCCTCTAAGTGCTACACGAAAAATTAATAAAAAATTTTGATTTCTTACCTCAAAAACCCCGTTTACTTAATTTTGGGGAAAAAAAAACTTTTTTGTGAAAGTTATTCAAAATAATTGAAAATCAAATTTCAACTTAACGAAATATTTGCGGACACATGTTCATATGATCTTTTTATCTTAAAATTAGTCAAAGATTTTGCCTTTGAAGTTTGTACAAGTATTTAATAAACACCCTGTATATTAGAAAATATTTGAATATTAAATATTTCGACTTCGTTCGCTATGGGTAATATCACGTAATATCTCATTTTTATTCCTCATATTTGTCGTTCTTTCCTCCATTAGGTTTATTAAATGCTTGGAAAAGTTACAAATATCCCATATCAGCTTACGATTATTAACAAACTAAAGTGATTTCAATACTGCATTCTGTATTACAATAAACGCTAGAGTTTGAAACATTTTCAGAGATTCCCAAGATACTAAACAAATTGGTTTAATACACAATTAAATTTACATAAATTTTCCGTTAAAACGCCAAACAAAGCAAGGTTGTCCGGAATTAACTGAAAGGAAATTGGTACCAACTGAAAGCTGAAACATAATGGAAGTTCTATGTTTTTGGTATTAGTTTTTATAATTTTAGATTACCTTTTAACACGAAACTACCATTAATATTATTACTCTGATCACATTCCACAAAATATCTTGTTGGTACAATGTAATCTTTATTTTTCAATTCCATTTTGCTTCCTGTTTTATCTCTAAAACTGATATCCCAAATCGCGAAACATAGAACTTATTACCTAAAAATTTCATTGGGTCTATAGTATAAGACTATTTTGACCCACGCAATTTCAAAAACATGTTTAGCGGCGAAATAACTCACATCTGATTTAACCGGCTTGGATCCATCTTTATACATGAAAGAAACAATGAGCTTTGCTCAAAATTTCGAGGATTTTGAAGAATAGTTCCACCACCTGGAATGGCTGAAAAATTAATACATCATTATGAAGTTGCCCCGGACCACCCCGGTAAATAATACTCACTCCCCACGTCCGTGGTGCGAGTGATTATGAGTCTTGCGTGATACATTTGTCGCCGAGCAGATTCTTTGACCCTCTTTGCTCATATATCCGTTTATACACCTAGTCAACTGCGGAGAGTGCTTTTGGGAATAAGCACAGTTCGCCCCTCGACAAACTAGTCCGGAATTTGTTGCTCCCCATCTAGCCTTGAGTTGAAAAACTCATGCCAGATGGTGGTGGGTGCTCGGGAATATTTTTCGCCAATAGTTATCTAGCCCATAGCAGCAAAGTTCTTCGAGTTTTCGATGGCCCGTCGAACTCTTTTCAGAGATGACGGATGGCGCAGTTTACTGAGCTCAGGCTGAAGAAGCCTTCTGCAGAAAACTCCGTACTGCGCTGAGGCTGGAGTAGGTATCTAAGTTGAGAGTTGAGTGGCTGCGGATAATCAATTATGTTCTTCGAGAAAGATTGCACCAGATCACCAGAAACTGGTTCAGTAATCAATAGAAACTCTCATTAAGGCATGCATTTTTTTTCAGCAATGGTTTTTTATAATTTTCTGTGTATTCAAGGAAATGTAGGGTGTTTAGTATAAAAATGTTTAGTTAAGGAAAGTAAAGCCCCGATTAGTAGTTGTTTGTTATCAGTTACCGAACAAATGCCTCAGTAATCATGAAACAGATTAGTTCAATCGCAAGTAGTTAGAAAAATTAACCAACTGTATTCATTAGGCGTCGTCAGTTATTCTGCTAACGTTTGGAAAACCACCAATAAGTCCATAGAAACATGTTGCCGTTCTTAATTTCGATTTTTTTTTATCGTAATTTCTTGTACAGACTTCAGAACTCAAATTTCACTGAAAGAACTCGATCTTAAGATTAGGGGACATATCAGTTGAAGTTAATTGACTTTTAGTTGTATTAGAAGTTAAGATCACTTGATTACGGTAGACCAGGGTACTAAATGAACCATTCTGAAAGGCTATTAGTAGTAGTAGTACTTGGTATTCGAGTTCAGTTTATCAGCCCTGATGGAAGCAAACATCACATCTTCTGATAAGCCATCAGGTTTCATAGGGATTTTTTGTAAATCGAGTTTCAATGAGGTGACAGAGTACGGGTCATCTCATTGAGTGCTGGAAATGATACTAAGTTCATTAGATAACTAAGGCAGAAATAATTATGCAACGAGGGTGATTCAAACTCAATTGTCCACGACCTTCTTGTCAACGGGAGAGTACAACGATGGAGCAGATTGTTTAGGATGCAAGCTGCTTCGAAGATGAATTTCCATGTCGAGTTTTTGTAACACTTCTCGAATCCATTTTACTACTCTAAACTGTTAGGAAAATATCAGAAAAGCAAACAAGAATTCACATCACTCAAAATTTTGCAAGGGTTAAAATGCAATATTTAGAACGTACTAAGTAACGGCCTGGACGAGCTGCTGAAAACGCTTACTTGTGAAGGCATGCATTGCTTAGGATTTGCTGATGATTTCGCGATCATTGCAAAGGGAAAATTTGCAGAAACAATCTCGGAGTAAACAAAGAATGAAGGAACTGTGAACCCTCACAACCAAAAAATTTATATTCACCAAAAAGAGGTTACCCAGAGGACTAATGTCACCAGTTCTAAACGGTGTTGAAATTCCAATTGTACAAGAGGCAAAATACTCATTTTTAGAATCGAACCTTCAAGAAGACATGCCAAAAAAGCATGATGGCCTTCAACCTTTGTAAAAGAAACTGAGGAAAAAATTGGGGGCTTCAACCAAAAATGATCCTATGGCTATATAGATCATTAATGCCATGAAAGCATATGGATCGGTGGTATGGTGGCCAAAGACTCAGCAGGCTGGGGCAGTTTGAAGGTTGGGTAGCATTCAAAGGCGTAGTGGCCACTGAAGCCATGAGGACTGCCTCAGCAGACGCTTTAGACGTCTTGCTCAACATAGGTACCACCACTTCACATATAAAAACAAGGTAGTTGAAAAACTATCCGATATTAGGAATGCTATCGAAGCTTGTTTGGGACTCTCTGGGAGACCTTATAAGAGCTGGCAGTCTCAACAAACTGTACATAGCTGGGTACAAGGGCAACGAAGAAGCTGACTCATTAGCACGAGTAGGAGTACAAAGTGCTCTTATTTAAAACCCACTTGTGGTATAGCGAAACCTCTGATGAAAACTCATAAGAACACGTGGTTCAATATAAGGAGAAGAATAACAACCTCGCAAGTACATGAGAGGGGTGAAGTGATAAAGACGGTAGTAAGCAAAGAATTATAAACAAGATGAGGGCAAACACATTACATCTGATCCCAACAAAATCTAAAGGAAGGAAAGACCTGTTCTTCTCTTCAATTAGTAAATCCAAAAAATAAGTAATTTTAGTAGCGACAGTAGTATATTTATTGACAGATACCTGCAGGCGGCGGTCTTCTCTGTTTCAAATAAATATCGGCAGCGGCAAAAATATACGTTCCTAATGCTTAGTAGAGAAAATACCATTGTAATTAGAATAGACTCAAAAATTTTACCATACAATTTCGAATTATCTCTTTCATCTGTGTAAACTTGCTGAGTTGTTAGATAGATAAAGGTATGTGGGCTGACTGAACAACAAGCATGTAGGTATCTGCATGCATCCTATGGAGTTTTACTTTCAGGATTTACTTCATGGTTAAGACCTAGAAATTCCTAGGATTGGTTCTTGTTCAATGGTTGAGCTTTTCGCAGATGTCTGGCCGGATAATCAGCCTGTCCGTTTCCCGGCACTCTGGTATGATTGGGGACCCTTATGGTGGATAGCTTTTGCAGATCGTCAATGTATTCTGATACTAGCAGCGAACTTACTGTATGATATAAGACCGTTTGGCTGTAGGTGTCTACACAGGCGAGTATGGCAAACATTTATGTGTCCTCCCTTTTGGAAATGACTGACTACGACCTTTTACTGAGTCGTAAGGCAGGTGAATAACTGTCACCCAGAACTCACAATCCATGTCCATACTTTCCCTCTCTCCGTCATTCATTACGTAATCCCTGGGCATATGCGAGTTATGTAGATCCATACAGAATATTGGAGATGAGCCCCACGTACTGCCAAATGCCCTCTGCATGCCCAGAATGTTCGATATGCTCGTTCCAGGTTAGCTTGGATGCATGGATGACTCCAAGGTACTTGACTGAGCTTTTGTATTGCAGAAACCTCCTATAAGTTAAACATTTGGGAGGTCCCTTGCTTTGTGTTTACTAGTGGAAAGAACCAGCTTCGCCTTTTCAGGATTCACACCCAGGACTTTTATTTTTCCTAGCAGGCCATCCCCCAAGAAGTACAAAAGCAAAGGGGTCAAAATTTTTCCCTGTGGACGGCCCCCTATGGGTATGGCCTCTTTGGAGCTACTTATAAGAATTACTGTACAGCTAGACGTGCATCCATGTCATGGTTGGGTTGACATATATAATCAAATTATGTAAAATGCACCCATTTTCGAATCTATGGACGAGTATTATGGTGCGAGAGGGTATGATAATGAAACTTCACCTCTTAAATTCTGAAGCTTTATTCTACTGTCATTGGACCACCGAAAATACCATTACTCTGTATAATTCAAATGTGAAAATCAAAATTCTTATACTTTTATCACAAACGTACATGACTTCAGGATATGAATTAATCTATGGTGATTCAGCATCATTATGATTATTTATCAATTTTGATTTTTAGTACCTAATTGGTTTTCAAATACAATCAATCAAATTCCTGGAGATTTTCTTCTTCATCGTTTCTTTTATACATTGTAATTGATGGAATTTCATGTTTTGGTTTCAAATCTACATGATTGATAACAATGATGTTAATACTAATTTGTATATTCTGATTGGAAACTTGTTTTTTGCACACTGAGAGAAAGAAGACCATTTTTCATATATTTTTCTGCGTCTGACAGGAGCAAAACGTGCAGAGTAGGTATGAAGTTTCTTTGTTCATTTGAAATTGTCAATTTGATATCCAAATATTTGAAAACTTGTTTATCGTTTTTTGTCGATACTACGTATGTGTTGTTCACACTGTTTATATTTGTAATGTTGACTGTGAAAAAATAATAAGAAATAAACGAGTCTGTGTTGAACAATGAAGTAGTGACGGAGTATTTTTTTGATTTTTTAACGATACGAATTAATTAATTGATATTTCAAAATTGAAGGGAGGAACAATCTTTGGAGATTGGGCTATTGCAATGTAGCGGTTTCTCAAAAATTGATATGATTATGTAACGATATTACTGTTCAAGTAGTTATAAAAGAAACAAAAATAAAATATCTTCATTTTCCATCAGACTCTACAAAAGCATACTAAATACAGGGTGACCCATCGAAAACGTACCGCAAGACATTACAGGGTGGGAAAGGATTTTTTGGCAAAATCCAAAAACACGTCAAAATTGTCAGGAGTAGGACTTCGAGAGACCAAGAGACTAGTCTTGGTGTTCAAGACCAAGATCAAGATCGAGACTTGGTGAATCTTTCCAAGACCAAGACTTGACTTTCGAGACCAAGACCAAGATCAAGACACTCCCCCAAGAGTATTGGTCTTGGTCTTGGTCTCGAAAGAAAAATGAACTTAAATCTACTCGATATTAACATTTCAACCATTTTGAACCTTTTTTCTGGCCTATCGGGCGTCAACATGTGTGCTGTGTGGGTCTGATCATCATGTAAGATTTTTTAAAGATTATATTATGAGTGTGATATGAGAAAATTTCGCCTACTTCATCCGTACAAATTGACAATTATTGTTAAGACTGAGAAATACAAAATACCTATTATATGCATATGAGCTGTGAGACAATTGAATTAAATGATTCAAATTTCTAGACAAATTTTGATCGAAGACTGAGCCAGTCTCGTCTTGGTCTTGAAACATCAAGAACAAGACCAAGACTACATTTATTTTTCGAAACCAAGAAAATGCAAAAATCGATTCAATTGTAGTTTCAAACTTATTGATTGGTCAAGTAAATGTTCGAATTGCTGTCCGCCAATCTGCATACAGTGGTACAAGTTATTTTCAAATCGTTGTCGTACATTCTGGAGGACTTGCGGTGTCACTTCGCGACATACGTTAATAATTCTTTTTTGCAACTCTTCTAATGTGCCTGGTGGTGTTTTGTGAACAATGCCATTTATGTGCCACCACAAAAAATCTAAATGACTTAAGTTGAGTGACCGAGATGGCTATTCAATTGGGCCCCGTAGTCCTATACATGTTCCTGGAAATGATTGTGCACATTTTGGGAGTAATGTTGGAAAATCAGTTCCTGTTATTGTATGCGGGATCGTTCTCAATGATATTTGTTAAAGCTGGGTCGATGGCATTTTGTAGTAAATCTGAGTACATATCGCCTGTTATATTTCCAGGAAGGAAAAAAGGTCCTAGAATGGAATTTTCGAAAAAACCAACCCACACATCTAAATTCTGAGGTGTTGCGTGTATGACTCGTGGAAAATCCTTGGATTGGTGTCAACCCAGTAATGGCAAGTGTGGCGATTCACTAAACCATTCAGGAAGAAGAAACACTCGTCCGAAACACACATTAAATAGAAAATTACCATTGTTTAGGGGGCGTCCATAAATTACGTGAGGTGTTTAAGGGGGGGAGGGGGTCGAGTCAAATCTCATCTAATCTTACGTTGGAGAGAGGGGGGGTCTCGGCAAATATCACGCAATTTTTTTTCTGATTGAAACAAAAAAAAAATTATACTATTTTGGTCCATTTAATCCAGATTGTACATGCATAAGATTACTAGTCATAACTAGTCGTAAATAAAAGCACGAAGCAAATTTGTTTTTTTCTTTTTACAATAACAATCCAACACGTTTACGTAAGAAACTCACATTTTGAAAAATCTCACGTGAGATTGGGAGATGGGGGAGGGGGTTGAATAAAATCTCACGACATCTCACCAGGGGGGGAGGGAGGGGCAGAAAATTAAAAAAAACACCTCACGTAATTTATGGACGCCCCCTTAACGCTCGCTCACTCATAACTTCGCAAAACTGTAAGCGACGATCAGAGTCGTCTTCATTCAGTTCGTGCACTGAGCAAATCGCAAGGGCAAGGTCGCCCCGCAGCGCCACGGAAAAAAATATCAATTGCCTTGGGGTACACTCTATGAGTGTTTATGAGGGGGTATTATTATTATTATTATTATTATTATATTACTAGGAATATAACAACAACGGCAGCTTTTAAACTCGAATAAAAATAGTGATAGTGAATATGCAGGGTACTATCATCTCCAAAGTTGTGCACTGGGCATGAGGTATCTCCCAACGAATGAGTTTTGGTACTAGAATGGATCCTTGCGGAACACCAGCTTTTACAAGTAGGGTGTCAAATGAAACTCCATCAACTACCTTATTGAGAGATCTGCCTGAATGAGTAGAGTTGAGAAATCTTTTGAAGAATAATGTTATAAAAATGGTAATTTTCTCCGGTTATTTTAAATCTCGTGAATGAAGTACGACCGGAGACTTCTATATTTCGATTCTGTGCGATCGTGCATATCATGTGGAATATTTGTTGTGATATTGTACTTGTTGGAAAACTTTTCATGTGCTACTCTAAACCTGTCAAATTTGTAATTTTTTTTGAAAATCCTCAAAAAAACTGATTTTTTGAGGATTTTCGAAAAAATGTAAAATTTGACAGGTTTAGAGTAGCACGCGAAAAAAAGAAAGATGCTGTATTTTACTAATTTTTCAAGCACAAACTAACTGCGATGTCAAATTTTCCTTATATCTATTAATAAAAAAACTTCCATGTCGCGAACTTGTATTGTGTGACATCTAAGAGTATGTGTTGAATAATCTTTGAATATACTGTATACTACAACGAATGCCAATATAAGCTATTTCTACACGATCCAGTTCTGCATTGGACATGAGGCGATTTTTTTTTCGGTAATTTAAATGAAACAAGTTATATGACAGCGCGACATGTGGTTGTGGCACGTGGATGGAACTAATTTGTCGGAGCTTTCACATTTACAGATTCGACGTGTTTTCAGTCACTCAACTTGATTACCTTGACACTTGTCAAGGACGCAACGAGTTGCATTTGGCATGTCAAAGATGCAAATTCACGTTTGAGATATTTAAGTGATTTTCGCGCGAATTCGCGACGCATCAAATGTAGTTCATCAGATGGCCGGCCGGCCTGCGGTGTCTGAAGCATGGCATTAGCTGGCATTGAAGGTGTAATTTAAGACAATATATTTCGCGTTTCCGAGAAAATGTCGTTAATGAAACGGTCATCAAATCCTTGGAAAGGTTAAACAATTTACTCAAATACTACTATTTGGATTTTTTATTTAACATTTAATATTATGGCAAAAGTGTTAAATGAAATAAGTAAACCAAATCAATGGTGGAAGCGACAGCTCTCAATTCTCAATCCATTAGAGAGCTATAATAATAATAATAATAATCATAATACTTTTTTAACCATCTTTGGTACAAAAATGGTAGGTCAGATTGTCAGTGAAAACATAGATAAAATGTACAGCAAATAACGTCACAGCTTATAAGAGAATTATAAGAGAAAAACATCAAATTTAATAAATTATTAGTAAGTATCATTTAGACACTCCTGTAAGGTATAGTAGCACCTGTCAATCAATCAACATTTAACTCTATTACAAAAAATGTGTTACTTTGGGAGTTTATTATCTTATTCGGTAATTTGTTGTAGAGAGACAAAGCATTGTACGCATTGTATTTAGACGATTTATGATTTGGCATTCGCAGCTGTTCCCCAAATCTTGTACTATAATTACTATCGTTTCAAAGGACTCAAGGTTGTTTCTTGCAAATTTAACACATTTGAAAATATAAATACACGGAACATAGCAGTTTTTTTCTGATAAAAACCGGTTTGCAACTATCACGATAGTCCATATTGAAGATGAGTCTCAAGATACGCTTTTGACCCGCAAAAACTCTATTTAAACCAGTTCCGCACCCCCATGCCATTATGTTGAGAGATATATGTGAAAATGACATGGCAAAATGAATGCCTGATAAGCTTTCCTTTCTTACACAGGATTTCATTCGTTTGATTGCAAAATATTCTACAAACACTATTGATGTGCTGATCAAAATTCAGAAGTAACAGAGTTCACAAGAATTTTGCTTCTTACGACATAACTATTTCTTCACTGAAGACTATTTCTTTCGGCATGTTATCCTTTAGGATGAGTCTGTTACGGTCATACCAAAAGATGCATGCGTATCAATGATTTTGGTAAACTAAGTAAGTAAACTAAGTAAGTACATTGTCGATATTAGAACTTGTAACTGTGATCGTGTATTATCAGTAGGTAAACATAGTTAGGTGGCAGTCTTTTATGTATTCAGGCAAGTCATTAACAAATAGCACAAATAATAATAATGGACCCAAAACCGAACCTTGTGGATCACCCATTTCAGTATTCTGTTCGCTCAATGTTACAGTATTATTTTTGACAGTCATACAATAATTTTTCGTATATGATGCGAAGATACCGTATCGAAAGCCTTCGATAGATCGAAAAATAGACTGATAACAAGGTTATTATTGTAAGACCGCAATCAGAAATAATATAATTTTATTGACAAAAAACGCAACAAAATACTTTTAAAATCGTAGAAAAGTGTCCAAACATTGGAATTACTCCAATTTTATTGACGCACATTGTGCAAACAAACTTAGCATTATAAGAAGTTGTAGTATCAGTCTTTCGGTAGTTTTTGAATTCCCGAAATGTATTCACGTCAAAGATACCAAATATTCATATGCGTGATGCAATGAAATATGAAGAAACACTTCAATTTTTCAATCTTGTCAATATTATGGAAGAGATAACTGAAACTCACATTTGGCAAAGGGTTAGTTCGACAGTAAAATAGATGATTGCAAGAAAAATACAAATAAATGTGGCAGACATTGAAACCATTATTATCTGGAAAAACACCGAATACTATCAATGAAATTGATTACCAAATTATTCATAAACTATATCTATTGAGTAATAATCTACACTCATTTTACGTAAACATCATTGATAATATAATTTCATAAATTGACACAAAAATGTAACTGAATGTTTTGATTCAATAATATACCTCGTGAACGTACTAATGCATTTTAGTCTAGTCAATAGAGAACAATTGAGGAAAGCGGTTTTTGAGTTACCAAGTATGGGCAGACCTGATGAAATATCCTCGGATTTCTTAAGGAAAACACGATAGTATAGAAAACTCTCTCATCAGTTTCTTTAAGTAATCACTTGAAACAGATACCATATCATCGACTTTGAAAATATCTACCATAGTCCCCTTTTATTCCTGATACGAAAAATAAGCAATTTCGAACTAGCAAGTGATTTAAGACCCATTAACATGCTGGTAGCCATTGAAACCGTACTTGAAAAAATAGACTGAAGCCACATAGTTGCGAAAGTACTGTACAAAATGTCCTACATGATTGGAAACAGCAGCAGAATGATAAGATTATGAAAGGAACAGTATTTCTGGAATAGACCGGAAGATGGTGACACAAAATATCAGGTCATTTGTACCAGTACGGCGGTTCTTCTAGGGTCTGATTACCGAATGACGAAAAAGAAAATGATGGTCACAGCGCTGGTACCGGCGCCGGCGGCCCTACTGCGTGGGAGTTAGGGTACGCACACAAAGAAAGCAGGTTGATCAGCGCCTATTTTCGGCGCCGAAAACCAGCGCTTACAAGTCATCTCACTAGTACACAATGAACGCCGGTTTTTGGCCAGTTTAAAAGCAACTTCCGTACTACAAATTTGTCTTCTTCATCTTCGGATGAAGACTTTTTGTTGATGGAAAATAAATTTCTAAGGATGCAACACACGAAGCAAGGTATACATCCAGTAAATCGTGAACGAAGAGTTTATGGTGAATATCACCATTTATTCCAATCGTTGAAACAACACGAACAACGCTTTTTACAGTATATGAGAATGACCTTTGAGACATTCACATACATATTGGGAGAAATTAAAATGCGGTTAACAAAAACATGGTGTAACTGGCACAAGCAGCCAATCCTTCCAGAAGAAAGACTCGTGAGTAAAAAGAATTTATTTTTGACATTATTTATTAAACGTAGAAAAGATCATTATGCAAAGTCATACATTGAAGAAAAGAAATAAATTTATTAAAGGTACTTAAAGACTTAGCATGTCCTCTGGAGACTCTGGTTCTGCTCAGGAGGTAGTGTCATGAGTTGTGGTATTGTAAAGTACATTTCCATATGTTGAAGGGGCCGAGACAGAGTATAGTGAGGATGAAGAATATGTGCTACCAGAATAAGGGGAAATCTGTGGGGTGGTTACATAAATCGTGCTTTACCCATATGCATATTCGTCTACAATTTGTTGGTGTAATTTTACGAACGTGGGGCAGCAAACTTTTGAAAAAACTGCAGTAGTCATCTTCCTCTGCTTCGCGTGATCGTTTCTTTGCCTTTTCCTGCAAATATTATAATTTTTGTTGTTCAATCTTTACCATTTCTTCATTCCAAGAAACTACAATGGCATTATGGGAAGAATTACAACCCCTACATATGACCATCCCAATAACGGACACCTTCCAAAAAATAGCGGAAGATTTTTACAACACATGGAATTTCCCGCAAGTTATCGGAGCAATTGATGGAAAACATGTCCGCATTATGTGTCCAAAAAAATCTGGGTCGATGTTTTTTAATTATAAAAAATATTTCTCTGTAGTACTCCAAGGAGTAGTTGATGCCAATTACAAACTTATTGCCATAGATGTAGGTGGATATGGAAAGCAGAGTGACGGCGGCACATTCCAATCATCAGATTTTTATAAACTACTCACAACAAAACAAATAAAAATTCCAACGGCTTCTTATCTACCTGGCACAAACATTAAGGCCCTGTTCGTTTTTATATAGGAGATGAAGCATATCCACTTTTGGATTATTTGCTTAAACCCTATGGAGGAACTAATTTATCTATTGAAGAAGACTCTCCAGGGCGCGAAAAACCGTTGAATGTACTTTTGCAATCCTGTATTCAAAGTGGCGAATCTTGTCTAAAGCCATCGAAACTGACATCGTTGTTGCAGACAATATTATCAAATGTGTTTGTATTTTACAGAACACGATTTTTGATAGGGAAGATATAGAAAGACACTTAACTGATATAGAAATTGCGACAAGAAAACAAAACAATCAGCCTACTGGAAGACCGTTAAATTCAGCAAAAACTATAAGGGATATATTCAAAATCTTCTTTACTAATAATCCTTTAAATTATAGAAACGAACCACTTTAAAATTATTTTTAAAATAAACTAAACTCACCTTCAATATTCATTTCATTCGAAATTTCCGTCCACAACCTCTGCACTATATCCCTGTTACTGTGAGACTTGAGTCGTTTGTCCCACAATGCATTTCTTTGAAATATCGCAGAAATTAATAATTCGACATCCATTTCGGGTAAGCAATAGATAATGTTGTACTCCAATTTAAAGGCAACACAACGTCCAGCTCCGAAAACCAGCGACCAAGAACTACAAATTCATTCCGGTAAAAAGTCAGCGCCGACCTGCACTCGCGACAAGCGCCGACCTGCTTTGTTTATGTGCGGGTGCATTTAAAAACGGAATTAAGTATTGGCGCTTATAAGCGCTTGTTACCAGCAAGCAGGCAACCTGCTTTCTCTGTGTGCGTACCCTTAGGCCGGAGTCCCATGCATCCGTTTATCCGGCGGTACGATGATTCGAAAGTGTTCATATTGGTCTAAATTTGCATGGGACTCCGACCTTAATCGTGTCGGATAAATAACGAGTGTCGAACGATTTGTTCCACAAAAATGCTTGTATTTCGATGAAAAAGAAATAGGCGGTAGCGTAATGCCATACTTCTCCGGTGTGACTTACAGCCCGCCATATCGACACGAATACATTAATTTAAAAAAAATAATTCAACGATTTGTACCAGGCTAATTTTTGCACAGCTAATCATCGTCGAGTAGCCATTCACAGATATCACCTTGCCATACGTTTCCGACGGTTCCCAATGACCGCCATACCACCGCAAGGGGATAACATTTTTTTTGCTAAACGATTTGTACCAGTATTGCATTTGGATTTTTGGAAAGTATTTGATAGAATGTGACCGTTATTATATTTCTCACGCGTCTAGTAGGGGGAAAAAGTGCTGCCATACTTGAAAAACTTATTTATTCGACACGTTTTGAAAATACGACTGTAAAATACGTAAAATAGTTTTTTACATTATGGAATCATCGTATTCTGTTCGTTGGGATGTAATTCTACCAAAAAAAAAATATTCTAGATTGTATCCATGGGGCGGACAACTGTTGGACTTAAGCCAAGATGTTTAAAAAATAAAATTTTGACGATTTGTATCAGTATGGAATTTGGATTTTTGGAAATTATATGATACAATGTGACCATTACTATATATGCTATACTTCTAGTAGAGGGAAAAAGTGGCGCCATACTGGTACAAATCTTTCAAATTACGTATAAAATCTTAGAATTTTGAAAAAATATTGTACATATTCGCCACCTCCCACAGGTATGGCATGATCAGACTTCTATTTATGATCATACAGGGAACTGTTAAAAAAATGTTTAGGCTGGAACAAATCGTTTAACAAAAAAAAATACTCCCTTGCGGTGGTATGGCGGCCATTGGTAACAGTCGGGAACGTATGGCAAGGTGATTTCCGTGAATGGCTACTCGACGATGATTAGCTGCGCAAAAATTAGCATGGTACAACTGGTTGAATTGTTTTTTTTTTAAATTAATGTATTCGTGTCGGTATGGCGGGCTGTAAGTCACACCGGAGAAGTATGTCATTACGCCTACTTCTTTTTTTATCGACTATCGACTAAGCATTTTTGAGGAACAAATCGTTCGACATTCTTATCCGACACGTTCGATTAACGCCCGCGCGATTGGGCCGCCGGTACCAGCGCTATGACCATCATTTTCTTTTTTGTCATTCCGTAATTAGACCCCTGAAGAACCGCCATACTGGTACAAATGACCTAATGTTTTGTGTGTCACCATCTCCCGGTCTAGAATTACAGCGTGCATTTGAGACAACGGATAGGCAAAAATTAATATGCAACTGACAAAAGTATGGTATTTCAGGGATGGCACCAAAATGGCTCATTAATTATTTTCGGAATAGAAAACAGGTTACAAATATCAACAAAATAACATCTGTAGAAATTCCAAATGAGATCGGTGTACCACAGGGAAGTATATGGGACCGCTATTGTTTTTGTTTTGTTCAAATGAAATTGTCAAGTACCTATTTCAGAAACTGTCAAATTTATTAATTTGTAGTATTGTTTTTTGCACTGAAGACATACTGACTGTAGTTGACACGATTTACGACGATTAAATTAAATGTTTCGTTAACCAAATTTTCACTGATGAATAATAAACAGCAATTCGAGTACAAATGCACTTCAAAAATCAGTATTGGTCATAATAAAATTGAAACTGTTGAAAAAATAAAATATTTGGGTATAGACCAAAACCGCACGCATTCAAAAAAGTAATATACGTAAGCAATAAATTCTCGAAAAACACCAACTTTTTATGCAGGGTGACACCGTTTCTGACTATCAACTCAGAAACGTATAAAGGTATATTTCACTACCATACTTTTCCACATTTAACATTCGCATTCTGAATACTATACATAACAAATAAAAATAAAAAGGACAGACTTCAGAAACTACAAAATAGAGCGATGCGAATGATTTTGGGTATTCATAAAGATGCATCAATATAAAGTTGTGTACTTTAAATTGGATGTCACTAGAACACTATTTGAAATGAAAATATCTCTTGTTCCTACGCATTTGTCGTCTAAATTGATATTTACCGTTAAAATCATAAAAGTCTTCATTAGGAGGCCAATAAACAACTACGCAAATTATTTTGATACCTTCTTTAGACCATTCATTTATATCATCCATAATATGCCTTTGAAGTCATCAAGTTTATAGATAGCTACTTCACCATGAGTCTTTCCATTTCTAGAAAATGAATGATAGAGTGAATTTACCTATTCTGAAGCTATCGATCGATTCATGAGACTGCTAGTGTTCAGAAATGAGCAAGAAATCACAGTAATTGTCGTTTTCAATAATTTTATTCACAAGTATTTTTTTATTGCTTATGCACTGGATATTCTGGTGACATAAGGTACTCAAAGAAAGTGGCTCATTTACATCAATTGTAAATTGAATATTTTTCCATCGGATTGTTATTTGTCTTCGTTATTTGTTCTTTAGTTCTTTATTTGTGAGTTGATGGCGCAATGAAAAGCGTAGGTATTTCGCGCGGCAAAAATTCAGAAAATAATCAAAATGTTTGCCCAAAAAGTGAACAGTCAAAACTGGATGACAATGAAACCGAACCGGTTCGACCGAAACCATTTCGCTAACCCGCAGACAATAACAAATTATCGCCCAAGAAACTCTAGATACTTTAGTTGATAAAATTAGCGGCATGCTAATGAAATGATAATAGATCGCAAATCATAAATTGTTCACACATGTTACATGAATGACCAGTTTTCGAGTTGCTAGTATCCTGATTATCAGAAACACGGAACATAGTAGGTAATTTTTTGTGTGAGAGTTGAAACGAGATTTCGAAGAGGCTGCGTTGGAATTACGAGTTCAAAGTAAAAGGTACCAAACATTCAGAAATTACTTTTTGATATTTATCGTTGAGAGTTAGTATAATACTGGCATATATGCAAAAACTTTTGTATCAATAATTTTCCGATGGTTCTTCGAAATTTACGAGTACAACGTTAAAAACCTTTTACATTTTTATCTCCCGTAAATTTCTATATGAAACTTGTTGAAAATGTTATTTTTTGTGTTTCAAATGAGGTGTAATTTTTCCTAAGCAAAATATAAATGTTTCGATTGTATTTGAGTTTAAGTTCTCCCTCCCGAAACTTTTAGTGAACCATCTTGATTTTGCTCAATTCACTTACAATTCATGCTCCCGACTATCAACATACTGCTGAATTTTTCAAGTATTTGCTCTGGTTTATGGAGTGAATAATAATAATTTATAGAAAACAGTTTTATGAACTCCATGTCAAGTTTTTTTTTTTAATTTGGGTATTGAGAGATTGATAATTGTATCTGTATTTGTTCAGTGAATTGTATAAACAACTAATTCACTGGTAATCTATAATGGCTGTGAAAAGGCTTGAATAGATTATCAATTATGATTTTGTATTAACTTCTATAAAAATTATCGCCGATTCTCAATCAGTGTATTGATTGCAGGAATTTGTGGAAGACTCCTGCAAAATGGACGCGCGTACCGCAGAAACAAAGCCACTACCTTCGGTGGAAAAAATCAACGTGTACGGTACAAGATGGGTAGTGCTAGCCATTTTTGTGATGTACTCAGCGTCCAATGCCTACCAGTGGATTCAATTCTCGATAATAAGCGATGTGATAACTGAATATTATGGAGTTTCGACTATGTGGGTGGATTGGACGTCCATGATCTACATGGTTCTGTATGTGCCGTTCATATTTCCCGCCAGCTACATGCTGGAAAAATTGGTAAGTTTTCGTTACTTCCTCTTCATGATCCCACGAATCTTTCTTTAAAAAATCAATAGGTGATTACCATCCGTTGTTCCTCAAGACTTGTCTATCGTCGTAACCACTATATCCAGGAAGATTTGTTGGGTTTCCTCGCTAGTTAATTCAGATCTATCCATTTTCCCCTGTACCATTCACCAGACTGGTTCGTAGCTCAATGGATAGTTGGTAATTTTTTTAAAGATATGGCATCTGCGGTTCAATGCCTTTAATTTATTATTTATTATTATATGGTGCACCATTTCTGGTAAGTTCTTCCCTGCTGGGTTTGCACTAAAGATGAGGAAGATGAAATGAAAACAGGCACTATGGAAGATACACAAAGGAGTTAGAGTAGAGATCCAAGAATCACTACATGAAAAGAAATAAGCCAGCTAGTGAGAGTTAAAAGATAGAGACCAGCAAGTTGGATAGAAACAACAGATGATCTGAAGGAAGCAGAAGAAACTAAATTCAACAAAACTCAAACAAATGGAACGGAGTTTGAGAAAACTATGGGATGAAAATGGAAATGAATTTCAGAAACATTCAGGGATTCGGGAAATTGACTAGAGTAATGTAAGTGAAGCTTATAGCAGAAAAGAGAACTAACAGTTTCGAAAGTACAGACAGTAGCTGACTTCAAAAAGACAGAAGAAACAAAAGAGAGGAACAACGCTAATACTCCGAAAAGAAGAAGAACTAAAAAGACAAATAGATATAATAGCTGAAAAAGCAATTTCTGAAAAGACTCAGCTCGAAACAAGGAAACAGAAGCAAAAACCCCCAAAAAATAGGCAAAAACAGCAGAAGAAAATAAAGCTCTTGAGAAAAAATGTATCAGTTTAAAAAAAAATTAATCGAATGACAGATAAGAAGATACATTAAATTAAACCTATTTAGAGCGAAAAAAATCATACAGGAGCAATTGAAAGAAAAGAGGGATATAAACTGCAATTTCTGTTTTCGGGGACTTGTACAAAAATTATAAATGAAAAGTTCGTGTTTCGGTAGTTTTCAGGAAATAATTTCGACTTTGAAATTTTGACCACCGTGTATAATGTTTTGGACGACTTCAACAGCTTAGGGTTGGAACATAATTTCTACTGTTTCCGTTGAATTTTATATTTCCGTCATTCACCGTCTGCAATACATACTTTTTTAGCTCTAGGTCAAAAAAACAATTAAAAATAAACCGTTGATCTCTATCATTTATAAGGCGTTAAGATAATATGAAGAAAATGTGAGCAGAGAATATCTACAGTCAAAATCAGGAAGTTGAGACATTTATTTCTAGTATAACGGAAAGTCATCGGAAGTGGCAATATTCTCATTAAAATGGCTTCATCCAAAAACCAAAAATTTTCTTTTTTTTTAACTTTACATACCTACGACTGGAATGGAATTTCGACGTGACTGACCCCGTATATTTATCCATTCTCTCCAATAAAGATTCTCACATGTACAGGAGATTAGATCATATATACATATATCGAGATCATATGTACCTACATATTGTAGTAAAAATGTACTTAACTCTGTCTCTCTTGTTTATTTTTACAATTAATATTCAGCTAATTTATTTTCACCAACTCAATATGACTTTTATAACGGATTGTGTTCGATATGCAGCTTGGCTTTCTTCTGTAATCACTGTTTTGAACTTGAACTACCATCTCTGGTCAAGGGCTCTGTATTTATATCCACATTATACTATCTCAAGACGACTATAGTTCGTTGATTCTCTTCTGGTCTCTTCAAGGTGTGGTGAATCATGCATTACTTTACTTACTTTACTACGAGTTGGCACAACGGTAAGATGAAATCTACAGGTCTAGCCCCAGCTCGTGTTAATACACGTGAAAATACTCCAAAAAGCCTTCATAATTTTATATACAGCGCGGCTCGTAAATTTTTTCAACCATTAGTTGTTCATTTAGCGTATTGTTGGTTTCTGAATCAGTCAACTTTCATTTGAAAATATCTTTACTGACTTTTATTGGCTTGTTTTAATCCTTAGTTAACGTGTAAAGACGCGAAAAATCTATTCGGCAAACGATATCTATACCGTTATTGTGATTCTATGGTACACTTCACGATTCCTGATTATCAAGTTTTTCGGTGCAATCAAAACAATATTAGTACATTTTTGGCTAATTACATCAACCTTGTACCACTTACGAGTTATCATATCATAGGGAAATTCCTAAGATAATGTAAAACAAACAACTTCGTCAAAATTGAGATTTGTGGAAATATCGATGAGTAGTGATTCTCGTACTTCATTTTAATTTATGAAATATTTTTTTTCTACTAACATAACTGAAATGGCATTAAGCTTATACACATGTTCATTCGAAAATGTTTGACACATTACCATGCCCACTCCGTTTTTCAAATCACAACCTTTACTGTTTGATGCAAGAGGTTGAAAACAAGCCATATGGACTAGTTATTAAAATACTTGTAACTAAATCAACGTTCATGAGACTTACAAAGCTATATTTCGGAATATAGTGGAATAGTGAAAAAAAATTATACACATTGTGTTTATTGTTTTATCATATTTCATGCGTTTCCATTATTAACAAGCTTGTAGTTGTTTCAGAACGCATAGTGTCTGTCGAGGTTTTTTATAAATCTCTAGAATCGAAAATGTCTATTCTTATAAAGAATAATAATTAATACTCGCAGAATCTTGGAGATTTATTGATATATCAAGAAATTCATTAAGATCGTCGAGAAGGAAAATATCCGTTCGATCACCAATTTTCAAGACATTGTGGGCAAAATGGGATTCCCTGATTGTTGAGAATGGTCTGCTGAGAAGAGCCTAGGAATCAGCCGAGAATAATTGATGTGATGGGATCCACGAATTTGCAAGAAAAAGATTGAAGATAACTAGTGATCTTTGGGCCAATACTGGTGGATTTAAAGTAGGAGATCGAGTGTGGCTGTACCATCCTCAGTAGTAATATCCCGATAAAATGCTGAATTTTCAAAAAATACTTTCTCCTTGCTGTCACGAAAACTGTGTTCCTTAAAAACACCACGAGAGCTTGCTCGAGTGGTGTTTTGTACAGCAACACAGTTTGAGCGACTGGCAAGGTGAAAGTATTTTGAAAATTCTGCATTTTGAAGGGATATTCGATCAGACAATTTCACGAATACATTAAATTATTATAGACTAAATGCGTATTGCAGGAACGGTTCATCTCTCTCTCTATATATATATATTTATGGTCGTTGCTTCCTTAAGAGGCGCATTTGACCAAGGAACGGTTCATCGTGTGTCATTAATGTCAGTTGAAGAGTTGAACCGTCAAACTGACTTTTCTATATTTACCGTGATTATCGTAACTATGGAAATGTATACCCAAGCTAGAAGCGAAACACCGTTTTGAAAATACCACGGGCTGGAGGAAGTGTTTTCATAAAGTACTGTTCTCATTGGTTCGAAATGAGAAAATTATGGCCTTTTATTGGTTTATATAATATGAGGGAAATTGTCGTCGTAAGGAAGGAATTTCTCCCAAATCAACACCATCGTGGGAAGGACCCTATACGATAGTGAAGAGAATAAACGACATGGTCGTTCACCTAGAAAGACTTAAACATTATAATGAAGAAAACAAGACATCGTATGATCGGGACGATCAAAATTGAGGGGGGACAATGTATCGTAACAATATGTTTACTGTACCTATCGCAATATCAATCCTTGAAATACTCCCAAAAAAATTTCCAAGAGCTTCGCTGCGAGAAAAAAAATTCCGTTCTATTACATTCAATAAAAAACTCCGATAAAAGTGAAGGATGTCAGGCAATTTGATTACCTTGCTTTGATGTTTGTTTATTTCACCAAATTACTCAGCAACTGGTGGCAAACAATTTACTGCTGATACATGGCAACCATAAAAAGGAGTTACATTTTTTGAGAGACTTCCAGAAGCAGAATTGAAGCGGTGTATTATATGACAAGTGTTATAAACTCCCCTTTAGTAACGAGTATTTTAAGCACGAGCGCGGCGTAGTGGAGATAGTGTTTAATAAATGACTGTCTAGAGGAGTTAATGAACGAGTTACATACTGTACTTTTTCTACGAACTTATATTGAAACAACAAAATTGTATTTTGTTAAGTTGAAATAATTTAAGTTGTCATAAACGTTTTAATTGACAGTTCATCACCGATTCTCTTAGGCAGGTTTTCAACCACTGAATTCAAACATACAGCACAGTTATGTATTAAAAAGTATAGTAAAAATTTTCTTCAACACATCTTCAACACAGATTATGAATCACTAAATAATCATTTCTATTAAGAGAAAAGAAAAATTAAAGAACCTACTGTGCTCGTAATAATAACGAGGAAAGGTAATCTAGCTCTGAGAAAAAAATTAATGTACGTGGAGTCACCCAAGGGTCCTTCTTGAGCCCTAGCCTCTTTTTGGTCTATATAAACGATATGGCTATTTTGGATTTGGACATATCTGGAAGGCTTACACTGTTTGCACAATGCTGACATTTCGAAAATAAACTTTGGGATTTTCACTGATTACGGGTAAACGTGTTGCAAAATTCCTAAGCATGCACATTGACAGTACTTTGAGTCTCATTTAACAGATTTGAAAAAACTATCAGGTTACTATGTCTTCAATGTTATGTATGTGGAGTACCTATTTTGGAGATTTCGATGTTACTATTGTAGACATTAAAGCATATGTATTCATTTGATGAATAACATCTATATTTTGTTACAGGGTTTACGCAAAACTGTGATAATAGGTATGGTAGGCACATGCGCAGGCGCTTGGTTGAAATTAGGCTCCGTGAGCCCGGATCGTTTCTGGGTAGCCTTCGTCGGTCAATCCATAGTAGCGTTTTGCCAAATATTCGTGCTGTCAGTGCCAGCACGAGTGGCAGCAGTTTGGTTTGGCCCCTCCCAGGTATCCTCAGCGTGTAGCATAGGAGTATTTGGAAATCAGGTGAGATAGTCGTTTATTACAATTAGTGGAATATAACAATTCTCGAAGAATTTATGTTTTCTTTAGGATTTCTGCCGTATAAAGGCAAGCCAGTATAATTTTCAGATTCGACAGTAGTTCATTCCACCAAGGGCTCCTATGATTAGAATAACCATTTTAACAGAATGTTTGGGCGAAGCCTGTGGAGTTCAAAGGATATTTAGTCCATTTTTCCCCCTCTTTCAAGGGAAGGAGAGAGCATTTTTATCAGCTATTTAATATGGAATCACAAGTGGAGATTCATTTTGACAGTATTTGAATGCGGGTGGCTGTAAACTAAGGTGGTGATGGGAGTTGACTGGAAATAAGGGGGGAGTGAGGGGGATTATTATACCATATACTAAACCTCGTATAAGCTGCAACAGATTCTGGGTACTCCCAAAGATAAAACAGAAGAAGAAGAGAAGTCGGGGATTTATGAAATTTTCCCAAGAAAGTGTTGCTGATTATACATGGTGTTCCTTAAGGACATGCTAATATTTAAGAGGGTTCTGACGCTCATTAGGAGTACCTTTTTTGGAACTATCAGTTTCTATAAGTCGGCGATGAATATTTGAAAAGGTTCAGCTATCTGGTGAGGCACGATTAGGATATTTTTTGTGATAAATGCGTCTGGCTTCATGTTGTATTACCATCGGCGAGGTCATATACGTAATGCATTGCCGCCATTTCCGCATTCGATAATTCACCATTTTCACTGATATTCAGAAAGACAGCGAACAGCCAAAAAAACTTTGACAACACACTTAAATATCGAATAAATTACGCGCTGTGATGGTTTTTAACAACAACTTACTTTAAGTCAACAGCTGTTGATTTCATCGACGTTTGTAAAAACGTAATTTATCCCAGAATAACTAGATTTATATTTTCAAAAATTAGTAATTGGTATTGCGATATAAAGCAATTTTATTTTAATTATTTTAATCAAGAACAGAGCATCTTTTAGGACATACATTCGTAGGGAGTTTTTTTAAATGAGTCAAAGAATCACCCCTTGAACATTAGCATGTCTTTAAAAGGAACACCTTGTATAAAACCGTAAAGTTGGCTTTTCCAGAGAAACAACATGCCTTGATTGGAATTTCTTAGCGAATCTACTATGTGAATAGCATGTACATAGTGAATAAAAATAAAAAAAATGCAAATGATAATGAAATTTTGAATAATATTCATGTTTTCCTCTGTCTATATCTAACACTCGTCTCAAGGGATTGTAACTTAGCTTCGACAGCTTCATAAAAATAACAGAATACATCGTTACAGGCAAAATACTCTTGGTCACCGCGATTGAAATTTAATATTCTATTATGTCATATACTCCACCATTCAGATTATACAGTACAACTTGTTAGACATCAAATTCAACAGGATTTCCGTAGGGAGACTCCTACTCCAATAGTTATGGTAGTAATTTGGACAATCTACATGGCACTCCATGGCAGTTTTATTGGCGGATCAATTTGAAGACAATTTCTTGTTAATCGGCACTGGTGTGGTATCAGAGGACAGGGCCGAACTTTTTGTAAATCAGGCCCCGAAGGGTTAAAGTGAATTTTTTTTTATAATCCTATATTCCCAACTTTAATTTTGTGATTACGACTTAAATCCCGGGATTTCTTAAATAAACAACGAATAAGATGATTGAATAACGCCTATACGTACTTATATGTATGTTATTTCACTCCATAAAAAATCACAAGGAAGACTTAGTGAATTACTGGCAAATATCACTTTCGAACTCATTTTCAGAAGCATCTGTATAATTATAGCAAATAGAATAATGCAACTTCCGAATGTGACTGTATTTTTGAGTAAGAATCAGCATGGGTTCAGAGTAAACAAATCCATTGAAATTGTGCCAGTTATGTTCATCAATAAGTTTGTGATCTGTTTCATATCGGATCTATCGCATGATTTCTGTATCGTGTATTCTTAAATAATGGACATCAACCTCTCATCTCTTGGGATTACTATTAGCATTGTTGACTGGTGAAATCTAATATGGCAAATCACACATAATGATGTGAATGCAACGATGTGAGATCAAATGCATATTCTGTGCAATTGGACCCCCTTATTTTTGTAAATACGTGGATGATCTATCCCAATGCTCCAATATGTTACAAAGGCTCATATAACAAGGTATGCGGACGATACGATCATCAAAATTTCAGGAAAAAATGTAGGAGAGCTAGTGCCCCTGAAAACGACTAATTCTGATCGTAGACAAATCAGTGACCATCAACGTTCATCTTAGGAGCGACATAAACATCAATCCAAGCGATGGCTATCTCCTTTTACAACCATAGCAAAGAAGTGAAGTTCTTAGGTACTCTTTAAGATATCAAACTGATTTGGGATGCCCAACAGTTTTAGCTCTAGACAAAAGCCCATTTCATCACCAAACAAATGAAAAATTGTTTGAACGCCGCATGGTTACTAACCGTCCCTTATCTCTTGGCAGGACATTAGTTGACATAGTGTACCACTAAGAATTTCTGCTATGTACGCGGTGGTAAAAAAAGTAAACCATCATTTTATGATGAACCATCATTAGTGAATGTCTGAGCAACCTGTGTACTCGGAAATTTGGTTCATCTCCTTACAAATAGATGTTAAATTCCATGTCTTTTCACGCCTGTTTTGCAATAAACGACTATGCCGACAAGTTTTGGGGTTAGTTTCAATGGCAAGTGAATAACCAGATACTTTTTCACTGTTCTGTGATGGCGTATTAAAGAAATGATGAAAATTATCACGAATTTTCAACTCACAAACGGTTAAAGATACCAATTTTGCGAACACCACTCGATTCAGGATGACGAAATTAGAATAGTCTGTGAATTTAAAGTCGATCGACAAAACAAAAAAATGGTTGAAAGAATTTAAAAAAATCATGAGAAATACAAAATATGATTCGTATATGCTTAGATACACATTTCAGTATAAAAAAAGGAAAAAAACGATGTCATGTTCTATAAAGTTTTCATTTCCCCTTTTTCTTCTTCTCTCGCATTCTCAAGATATTCACAGATAATTAAAAAACTTGAAAATTTTCATTTTTCATGTTTCAGAAAGTTTCCAGGTTTCCTCAAAACTATTTCGACGAAGTGATTCTGGATTATGAAGAAAAATTGGCGATAAAATACCCCTCTCAACTCCGGATGAACTTTTCAACTCCCGAACGGTTGAAGATAGACCAATTCTGCGAACGCCAATCGATTGAGAATGACGAAATTAGTATATTTCATGAATTTGAAGTCGATCGGCAACACAAAAAAATACTTGAAAAAAGTCCAAAAAATCGTGAAAAATACAAAATCATCAGATTCACTTCAAACTCGCACTATATACGCAAAATTTTATGCTGATATCGATTATGGATTATCGAAAAATGCGCCATCTACAAAATTAACATTTTATAAGTAAAATCAAATTTTAATTGAAAATACGAGCTTTTCTCGTATTTTCAAAAGATTCACAGTTGATTAAAAACTTTTGAAAATTTTTTATTTTTCATGTTTTAAAAAAGTCCAGGTTCCCTCAAAAGTATCTCGACGAGGTGATCCTGGATTATGAAGAAAAATTGCCGATAAAAAAACTTCTCTTAACACTAGATGAACTTTTCTACTCTTAAACGGTTGAAGATAGACCAATTCTGAGAAAGCCAATCGATTCAAGACGACGAAATTAGTAATTCTGTGAATTTGAGAGGGGGATTGTCTCAGATTTTAGTGGAAAGTTCGAATATTTTACGAGAGCTGTACTTACTTCACTGTTTAATTGAATACATTTGAGAATTTTTTTATTATAGCCCTAGAAAGTAATCTTCGACCCCCCTTTATATCTTATATATAGTTATGAGAACTCCCGAGTAATCTGTAATTGAATTAAAAATGTTTTTTTTTTATTTGGATAATATTCAATAGATAACGAAATTACTCAAAAATTCTGAAGATGGTTATCAAATATAAAATATTCAGATGAAATTACAATTCAAGTACGTCTTTTTAAATTAAAGTACTTATTAGAATCATAGAAATAAATATACCACGAAATGGGTTTGATTCTTGATCGGTCCTCGATTTTAATTCACTTTAATTTTTATTGACTGATTTGGTGAGAATCTTTGTCAAATTATTGGTTTACAAGCATCAAACCTACTTGAAATACTTTAAATATATTTTCTTCTGTCATAAATATAAGAATATTGCGTACCAGAAAGTTTTCGGTTAACACTGAATACGTTTTATTTTCAGTTCGGAATCGCTCTAGGATTTCTTCTACCACCACTTATTGTCCCGGCTAATAGACCCATCGATGAAACAGCCCACAATTTGTACGTTTTACATGGTACTCTGGCAGTTATTTCCACTGTGATATTGCTGTTGGTTTTATTTTGTGAGTATTCAATATCCACTGACTATTTGCTGAAATTTGCATGGAGGAAAATGGAATGATGGACGCTGTTTCTCATCTACCACATACTTCTTTGAATACATTTTTGTATGCGCATTACGATAATCATTTAACCTTTGTTCCTTGTGGGACGCTGTGTAGACTAGGCTAGCATAGATAGTATCATTTAACTTTTTGAAGACTATATCTATGATATGGCACCTCCAGACTTGATATAATTTTAACAGGTTCTTATTTTTAAAAACAATAAAAAAAATGGATTTAGAAAATATACCTTTAAAGAATAATGATACAGAGAAAACTATTCGTTCATTAATATCGTCAAACTATATTATATCCAAAAATTCTGTCTTATCAGTTCAGTATCTTTGTCCTCTACTTCAGCATGTTCTTTCGTAGGTTGATGTTTCATTTTTCTCTAATTTATTCTATATTCATAGATTGTATTAGCATCTCGAACTATTACACATTGTATTTGACCATCACTTATCATTCTTGTATTGATTTATTCCATATTCATGAACTATAGCATCTAACACTATCACTCATTGTATGATTATAACTTATTGATTTATCAAGGTTTAATAATATGTTTGATTTTCCCACGATAAGGTTCTATCCTATAATAAGGAATAACTCTAATATTTATTGCCCTTACTAGTTTATATACTATATGAAATTATTGTTGGATCAGAGATTTATATTATTTTGGAACATTTTGAAATTTTTTTTCCCAAATAACAAAAATATCAGTGGACATCGCAAATTCGTAAAAGGTTCATGGAAACTCTCATTTTCTGTGACACTTGGGCAGCCCTGAGATACAACAGCAAAGCAATGGACTCTTGACACTAGTCAGTGTCAGTTTAGATCAGAAACATCGCAGTATCTATGTCCCAGCTGAGTGAACCATGAAATTAGTTTCTTGGAGTAGATGTCTTAAGGGGATGCCGCGACACAATAAGTAAGTAACAGCTCCTCTAGCGAACAAACCAAGAAACACTCCTTCAAAACAAAGACAAATGATGTCAAAGATTCGGACAGAGTAGGAGAGTGAAAAATTGAAGAATCGAAAATTTTTGACGCTGATATATAATGAATTTTTGTCATGGTATCTGCTGGAGAGGTAGGTTTATTCTGTCAGATATCTGCCTTATATATCACTTTATGAGAATGGTCGAAGAGCAGAGTACTTTTTTCGAATCCTGCATCTGTTATACTGGAACAACCTTTTAAAACAGAGACATAAAAAGCAGTTATTAGAGTCTGCTCTGAAAACATTAGAAATCTTAAAACTTCGTAAATAATGCGAGGCCTGTAACAAGACCAATGATTGCTCAACTGAACCCTAAGGAAATAGTTCACAACAGGCTGGAGGTTTAAGAAGGTCCAGAGAGATGACTCCAACCACACTATTAGTTATACGTCTCTTCCAGTCTGGATTGAGAAGCAGCAAATCGCAGCCCATTTGAGGATACGGAACTCGGGATTCTAAATTGAGAAGCGAAGATAGGTCAAGTGCAAATCGCGAAGTGGGGTGAGCAGATATTTCCATAGTATCTACCTTTGGAGTACAACAATGAAACCGCGATGGAAAAGAGTTTGTTTCCATTATCACAAGCAGAGAAAAATGAAGAAGAAACACAGTGGAGTTTCGCCTATGGAGTCAAGTATGCTACACAGACGCATCGCTTCTGATCAACAAACAAACTTTTGATATAGGCTTTTAATTGGAAGGAAGAAGCATACGAGGAAGCTACGTTTTGGGAAAATATACCATAGTTTGTCAAGCTAAACTGTTTGCTATCAAGAGAGTAGCTACGAGATAGGAGGAAAAAATTAAAATGCTCATGTGAAACTAGCCGAACTAAAGAAAGTTGATTGATTCCTGGTCACAGAGACATGCCCGGAAATTGAATAGCAAACCAACTAGCTTGAATTGGGAAATTGGACATTCCAAATACCTAGACCAGCTTGCTGTACATTCATCGTTGACAGACATAGAAGACAGTTTCACCTACCGCAGATGTGGAGGAGACAAATATTTTTATTCAACTTCATTTGCGAGACTGAAACGTATGAAACACTGATATTTGAAAGCTAATTGACATATTTACTTACATCACACAGTTACGAAGGTTGCGGAAAGAATAGAAGGAAGCAAAAATATGTGATGAGCAAGAGACTTATGGAGACTTATACATTGAGGAGAAAAGAACCTCTCAAATCATCTTCTACTGTATAGCCTCAACCCTATGGAGATCGAACCACTTGGTAGACTCTAACCCCCTTGATGTATCCTATACGTTACATGAAGGGGATGCTTGTGTTACTGATATAAGCAACAACCCTTTCAAGCTAGGTAATCGTATAGCAAGAGTCGCAATAAGCGCTAGAGGATACAGTGGAAGAGGCTGTCCAAGTTCAGATTCATAACTGATTGAGTGTGTCGCTGACAAATATTATACGTTAATGTGTGTATCACGTTCTACTATAATTTTTTTTCCAAAACCTCATCAACACCTAACTTTTTTTTGTTCTTTTCAGTTTTCCAAAAAGCGCCTCCAACCCCCCCTTCGTATGCTGCAGCCCAACAGGATTCTACAGGCAGTTATGCCGAATTCGTAGCGTCTCTGAAAAACCTCGTCAAAAACAGATCGTTCATGCTCTTACTGGGAGCTTATGGTATCAACACAGGTGTTTTCTACGCAATTTCAACGCTGCTCAACCAAATTGTTTTACATTATTATCCGGTAAGTATGAAAAACAAATAGCATAGATTTGTTGTTTGACAAAATACCTCCAGAAAAACAGACCTGATTAGATTAATTCAAAATTATATCACTTCTAGTAGGCTGGTTATGTATGGCTATCACACTTTCGATGAGAGGAAAAGTATATCTTTTTGTTTTCTGACAATATTGGAATTGCTGTTGCGAGCATGGATATTTTTATAGTCATTGCTGTATTTTTTACTGCGATGAAAAATTTTGAGGTCATATTGGAACTACCGCGATTTTTGCAAAATCAGTGGTGGCAAATGGAAGGACTTTGAATTAGTACCGACAATTTCTTGCAGAGAATGCTGTTTTGCATTTTTCATCGGGATGAACGTCTATTTGCCAGTATTTGCTTGACATCTATACTTGATGATATTCATAGGTGCTTTTCCGTATACCATATGATTTTATAGTAAATAGCTATGTCTATTTATCTCCCATGAATTCAACGATAACGACATCTGACTCACTACTTCTGAATGAATAATTTTCATGGTCCTACCTGGGGAAGTTTTGGTGACGTTTTCGTAATAAAGAAGGATGAAAATCAAGACAACCATTATCTTGTTTTATTATGAATGGATTCCAAGAACTCTTACCAAAACCGTATGTTACACCTCCCAGGGTAGCACCATGGAAATTATTTATTCTTAGGACGACAATGTCCAAAAAAATAATATCCCATTGAATCTCCTTGAATACTGTTAATGTACGCTCCAGAAGTTCCGTAACTAGATGGTTTTATCTTTCCAATAATTTTTATTTTTTTTTTCAGAATGGAAATGAAGATGCGGGTCGCATAGGATTGGCCATAATTGTGGCCGGAATGATAGGGTCTGTCTGTTGCGGGGTAGTCTTGGATAAATACCATAAGTTCAAGTGAGTATTCTAATCGACAAAACGATTGAATAGATTCAAGTCCATTTGTAAAAAAAAAAATTTGTAAAATTTGTTTTTATGTATCACCCAGGTTTTCGGAGAAAACCCCTCAAAAGCGAGCTTGTGCGAGCAAGGGAGATCCGGGACCTACAGTTTAAATAAAAGTGGATCCGAACCACTTTAGCTCAGTGGCAGGCTGCCCCGGGGATCGAACCCGGGCCGTCTGGGTGGGAGCAAATACTCTAGCACCACGACTAACTTCACTGAATGGCATACCATAATGATATTGATATGTCATTGTATTTTAATTCAAAAAGTACTAGTATTATAATGAAATTCAGAGTTTCTGAAAGTTAAGCATGAATGAACTGTATAAAAATGCAAGTATTCAATATCAAACAATTTGATTCAAAATAAAAAACTTCATCCTTCAAATCCCATTTTCAAAGATTTCACTACAAATCCAAATGAATAAATAATTTGCTGTTGCACTGTCAAGGAAACGGTCAGTATTTTTTATATTGAATAACTCGAATGTATCTGTAGTTTCAAAAATACTAAAGGAACACGCACACATCTTATGCAAAAACTCTTTAGGTCAAATTGTCTAAAATTTCAGGCCATTATTAACTGAACATAATGGGAGATAATATAACAAAATTATCAGTACATATATTTTTGTCTACACAACAGTATTACACTTGACCAGTGCAACAGTATACAGGGTGAGTCATGACATTTTCCGAGTTACGGAGAATTAAAGTAATTTCAGAATGAAGCACAAACATAAAAAAAACGTTTCGAGGGTTTCACCGATACTACCTTTTGAAATAAAACACAATGTGATTGCTCGATAAGTGGCGAGGGGGGCACATCTATTAAAAAATTTTAAATGGCATAGAGGGTCGTGTGGCACATCGTTGAAAATATAATTTAATTTTCTTTTCAACCATATGAAAATTTTTTGAAATTCATTCCAATAAAAAAAAATTATAACCCGTTATTTCACATCAAACCATTCAAAAGTTATCGTGATCAGGTGAGAAAAGGGATTCAGACCGCCAGATCCGCACTTATTCTGACATTTCAAATGCATATTGTGAAAAAACGTGTCAACGAAAATTAAAAAAATTAGACGGTTGAAAAGAGAATTGAACTATCTTTTTAATGAAGTGACATAATTATAACCCCCATGCCATTTAAAATTTCTTAGTTAATGTGACCTCCCGCGCCATTTATCGAGCTATCAAAATGTGTTTTATGTCAAAAAGTAGTAGGTATCGGTGAAACCTTCCAAACGTTTTTTTTTAAGTTTGTACGTCAAACCGTTCAAAAGTTAACAAGGGGTGGGGACTGTTGAAAGCCGCACTGTATATTCTTTGGATTACGTGATTTGATAAACTCAGTGCATCAGTTATAATATGTGCCATGTGGCCACTTGACAGAACGTTAAATATTAATTTTATACAGTTTAACTAATATAGGTATGTGTCAAAAACCAATAAACTCTATTCAGATCTGTTGAAATCTTCGATTGCAAAAAGGTGATGGGTCAGAGAGAGCTTTTTTCAATAATTTAGCTATAAGAACTCTCCCTATATTACTGTTCGCATGAATCAATATGTTTTTACCGATGGCGGTAAACTTCATATTATGCCTAGGTATATCGTTTTTTACATATTCATAATCTGAAAGCACTCGTTGTAGGGGGAAATGTGGGATCTTTTTGTCAGAAATCAATTTAGAATATTATTCAAAAGAAAATAAACGATCTTTGAATTTGAAATCGAAAGGTAGTAAGTATTGGTTTTTTTAAAGTTAAACGGAAACTAGACAGAAAAATTTCCCACCAAACTTTATATGACATATCCTCTGTAAAATGAGAAGAAATCAGCAAAATTAACTGACCCGTTTTCTTTATACGGGGTATTTTTGTAATTTTTCTTAATATCAGTCTCGTGTATACTTGAGTCACACTGTATAATATTCATAATTTACGTCCTGTCAAGTGAGCCACATGGCACATATAACTGGTGCAAAATCACATAATCCAAAGAATATATTAACGATACACGTATTCTTTCAATCTTCTCTCTATATATAAAAAATACATATTTCTTGAATTCAGTCGATATTATCGTATTATATTCAACACAGAAACTTCAATTTTCGAACGATCCGACTCATGACGTTGATGCTGTACATTGTTTAAACAAAGGCTCAGAAAACATACTGTTGTTCTGGCCCAGTATTATATTGTAGAGTGGATGAAAATCCCGCTAATAATTTTGTGATACTACCACCAATAAAAATACCCTGAAAGTGATATATTCCAACTTCAACACCCTGTATCTCGTAAACTAGACATAGAATTTTTGTATGCCCACGGTAACTTCTGTTCAGAAGCCAGAGTTCAACACCACATTTTGGACAATTTGACCAAAAGACTCTTTGCATGAGAAGTGTGCGTGTTCCGTTGCAAATTATTCACGGGGTTTTTCACAACTGAATCCTTATGGGCGAATTTTTTTAATTTAATTTTGGAATTCCATATGAAATTTAACAAAAATAATAACGATACGCTACTGTGTTTTTTTATTAAATATCATTTTCATAACTGTTCCAACATCTCATAAAAATGGTCTTTCAAATTATTTTCGTCCGGTAGATAGTTTTCTATTTGAAAAATATTATGCATTCATCCAGACTGAGGAAAAGTCGCATAATCGAAAACCGTCTGAAACACGTATATATGTATTGATGCCAGCAGATGAAATTCGGATCATAAACGATCGTTATGGTGCACGCCATGTTTTCGGACTCGGTTCATGGCCTCGCCCGATCATATTCACGGCTACTACCATAATGTTTCTTATTACATAAATAACTATTATAACCTTATTCTTTTCCAGGGAAACAACCCTTGTCGTATACGCGCTTTCTCTGATTGCCATGGTTACCTTCACCTTCACCGTGTCCACTGGATTGTACGTGGTTTACGTCATTTCGTTTTTATTGGGGTAAGCAATTTTTGCAGTCTACTTCAAACTATGTTGTTGAGAATTGAATTATATTTCAAATAAACTCACTAAGATCTAGCAAAGAGATTTGAAGTATTGATTACTTCAGAAATATTCAATAATGAACTCAAAATTTGGTTTACCAATCACGAGTATTGTTTTGCCATACAATGGCTTTTTGGGAAAGTCTACTAAGTCATTCTCAAATAATTATCCAAATATCGGTATATTAGGAGGAAGTAATATTTCCTGGTCTCCATTTACTTTGTGAACTTGTTTTGTTGTTCACAAAGCAGTTCAGTTATGCGTTTTTTTTTTTAATTTCTACCAGTTTTTCCGATATAAATCATTGGACAAGTACCACATTTGATATATAGACTACAATCTTTTCTAGTTTTTTAACTTCATTTTCATTATTTTCAACAACCCATAGTGATATTTGTCTTAAAAGAAATACCAATACCTTGTTTCTTCAAAAAGCTCCTTATTCTGAAGCGTTTGGGTACCAATATATTATTGTGATATGATTCGTTATGATATGAGATTTAATAAAATTTAGAACTCAATAGTATATGAGAAATAAAATCTGAATAGATACTTTACCTGGACTGGAATATTTTTATCTTAACATCCTGTAGAGTTATGAAAAGGGTAGCAGATATATGGTCGCAGTGTGCCAAGCAACCAAAATCATTTTTCGACGGAAAATCCTATAAGACCTAGAAAAAATTGAAATTATCAATTGATAAGCATATTTTGAATTCTAAATGCAAAATATTAAAAAATATCAAAATTCCAAGAAAGAAAAACAAATTAACAATGAATCATACTGTAAATGACTGTAAAATACCAAATGAAATGAAAGATGACAGTTCAAAACTTATGGAATTTAAAATGCAAATAAATTCATAAAATATGGTAGAATTTATTGAAAAAGAGACAAAACAGGTTTCAATAATAGTTGATGCATGTATCATAGCGATTTAGTAGTGTTAATAATAAAAAATCATGAAAGTCGAGAAGATTGTGAAGAGATTATAAACTCTTATCGGTGAGGAAAAAAAAACTGAGTGAAAAACGAGAATTTTCTACTTTCTATAAGAAGACAAAAACAAGTATTTTCGATAATCAGAACTAGTCATAGTAAGGAACGACACGAAAATAAACTTACCTGAAGAAAATTGAAATATTCATGTATATAAGCTGTAGCAGATACCTCACAACAATAGGAATGAATTATTTGAACATTTGCAGAAATGCACTTAGAGCTAGTTTATAGACAATCGTGATTTTTAACCTCACAATATCACAGTATAATGGAATAAAGTAATCTCACCCGTACATTTAAAAAACCACAGTACATAGACTTGTGAACTTTACATGCGCAATGGGGAAAAAATCAATTTTAATCAATTTTGAATCAATTTCATGACAACTTTCATATTTTCACTATAGAAAAGCTATTTATAATAGAATAAGTTTAGTTATATCTTAGAAAAGGGTATGATGTTTGATAATCAACAAATTTTGTTCTTCAGCGTGTTCATATAATAAAAGAAAGATTGAAGTTTGTACTTTTATGGAACAATTTGTATTTTACAATTTCTCCAATTTCGTTAACATAAAGAAAGCCTAAAGCTATAATTCTTTTGAGAGAGAAATTTTCAATACAAATTTGATTTTTACATGCAAAATATCAAAAAAAAATGAAAAATTGAAAAAAGTGGCAGGTCATTTTTATCAATACAGATAAAAAAAGAATAATAATAAGAATAAATGAATATATAAAGAAAAATAATAATATAATGTATCGGGGCGCCGGAGATAGGGCCTGATCGGGAAATTCCTGACGGATAAAAATAATAATAATAATAATAGCCGAGACCATAATGCATTTGCAGTTAGCCTAACAGGCATAACGCGGCGACATCGGTGTTACCTTATACTCCGGGTGATATCGAGTCCGTTGGCGTTGTGGAGAATGAGAACTGCTCATTCCCAACCCTAGGCAAATAGAAATCTATACGTCTGATGTAGTCCTCCTCGACCATCAAAGTAGGACGATTTTCGTAATTGAGTTTTCGGCTCCTGACAAAAATTGTGAATGACTCCTTGTCCAGAAATTAAAAGGTGTCACTAGCGTCGGATTACAAGTTCAACAAAATTAATAATGAAATATGTCACACATCTTTATTCAATTCATTATTTTATTATGTTTTTATAGAAAACATGATTTTTATAAAATATATTTTTACACTCAGTCATTCATTATGGTGAATATTTACTATGAATAATTTTTTTTATTTAAAAATGATACATTGTTAATGTACATAAGAATGAGCCTAGAAAATCCATAAAATTCACCAAGATACATTCTCTTTCAGATCTTGAATCGATGTGAGCGACATTTGATGGGAATCCATGTTAACTTCTATTATAAAACTCTTATCATAAACTTTCTTATATGTAAACTTATATATTTCTAAGATATGGCCAAAACAAGTATAAAAAATTAAAAGGTTTCAATATCAACTGTACAGGAGCAGATTGAAAAAATCAAAGAATTAATATTTGAAATTCTGTAATCCAAAATACCATGAAAATATTTCCAAACTTAATAATAATAGGGCTCTAGGGTCAGGTTTTATTAAGTCCAAATTTATCACATTAAATTGTAGGTTCACTTATCAGAAATTCTCATACATGAATCAGCTGATAACAACAGTTGACCCAGTAATTATGGACCACTTTTGAAACGCTATAAAAATGTTTTTCCACTGCTAGTATCAGAAGATATCATTATTTATGCTGTATTCAATTCAAGAACCTTAATTTCTCTTCAAGTAGGAGAGAAAAATGGAAACAATTAACAATAGTGAAAATTATGTTGGTAGATAATAGGTAATCAACAATTTTTTGTGGATTTGTTCTGTTTTCTTACGGATTCCAGGAGGAGTGCAAACAATTTCTTTATCGCTACTTACAATTTTTATAATTTACAGTGCAAGATCAATTTACTTTATATTCCTCGTATTTTCATCCAATCGATTATCGTATCTATTCCTCAATTTTCAAAACTGTTTAGTTTTTCATTTTTAATTAACTTTTATTTTAATAGTGTTCCTGCTAGTTTTATCCAATTTGGGCATGGTTAGAAACCCGCTTTCTGTCATATTTATAAACTGTATTACATATATTTTCATTGGTTTTAGAGAACCATTTAAGTGAATTATAGTACTTACGTGAAAGCAGGAAATGTGTTATTGGCGTTATTTGACGAAGTTAGGACCAACCTAAGAATTTCAGTTTTTTTTTTCAATATTTTGACGAAACAACATAGGAAGTTGGATCTGGAAATATCATCTAGCGAAAAACAATGGCAATAAAATCATTTTGTTTTTTCCGGAAATACTCAAAAGTTCGAAGTTTCAGTAACAATAGAGAAATTGTTGTTGGTGTGCTTCTGAATACAGTCCTGATTGAGAGACATTTCAGTTAATTTTGTCTGGTACTGGTTATTTTGTTCGAAACAGTTTTTATCCAAACTTTATTTTCCAGATTCTTCATGACCGGACTCCTACCAGTAGGTTTCGAATTGGCAGCCGAGTTGACCTACCCAGAACCCGAAGGCACTTCATCGGGCCTCCTCAACGCTGCTGCTAATGTCTGTGGAATTATATTCACCAACTTCTACTCACTCATGTTCTACCAAGTTGCAGTAATTTGGGCCAACATATCCATGTGTGTGATGCTGGTGGCAGGGACTGTATTGCTATCGTGTACCAGCTCTAATTTGAGAAGACAGGCGGCGCATACTGAGAAAATTGGTGAACCATGAAAAAAATATTAGTGAATTGGTTTATAATTGGTTTATTTATTTTTGGTTGTGATTGCTAATCTCAATCATTGTCTAAAAGTATACCTCAATGTTCTAGTCCAAATCGGAGAAGGAGTTTGGGACACGACTGATGAAACATTCAGCACCAGATAGACAAGTTTTTGAATTAATTGATGGATAATGCGCATTCGTGCCGTCATTGTCATTTTCCATTAGTTAAATAAGGATGCAATGCTCATCGATGGATCATACTCAATAATATGTGTGGAATCCTTTTGAAAACAGTGAAATTGAAAGAGTTGCATTTTCTCGTTTTCTATAGGATGAAAATATTTTGGATGTTTCTCAAGACTGTTGTAGAAATGCTCAATGCATATGATTTCAGTATTGCTGTTAGGAAAACTTTGGAATAGATAACAATAGTGATAAATTTGATGTGATCAAGTAGCTGTGAAGTATAGAATCTTAGTCAAAAAGTTACCTGAATCATTACCTGAATTTCAATGAATCATTTTTCTGAGTTGGCAGACGAATCAGTGGAAAATTATCAAAGGTATGAATTTGATCATTGAATATTGGATATTACCTACATGTACAGTGGTAGTAGATTAGATGATTAAACACTATCGTTTACAAGGAATAGTATCAGAATTTAGTGGTGAAAGTCTTGAATATTCAATAGAATCCACATTATGCTCCAGTAAAATGAACATAAAGTGTGAAATATTTGCCGGAGGGTAAACAAATTTAATGATACGAATGTGACTTAATTCAAGTTTGTGACGTGATTGAACGAGGAAAAACTTTAAATACCATTTATAAAATAGTAATAATTTTATACAAACATTTTTTTCAAAGCACACTTTAAGTTGTATTTTTTGAGTTGAAGTTGTAACATATGTTACAAATGTCCACAGCGTTGAGTATAAGTTATATTGTGTTTTGTTCATTAGGATTCTATATATTTCAATGTGTTATATAAAGAAATTGTTGCAGTATGATTATACCTCTCAGTTTTATTGATTCCGTGATATTGAATGTCATTTATCTTGAAAATAATCCCAGCTTAAACGTCAAACAGTCTACTCAACGTGAAACAGAAGTATATCTGCAATTTATTCTGCCAATTCTGAAAAAAACCGACACGGTGCATTTTGTGAATTTCGACAATAATAATTGACAATAAAAAAAATCCAAAAACATATTTTAATTCATATATATTTACTGAAAGATATTATTTTGTTGAAACAGTATTTATTAGTATTAATAGAAATATGTATTACCTTAAAATTGTAGTTTAGGTGCAGCGAACTGTAATTATATTAATTTTACTTCCTCCGACTATTATGCCATTGTTTTCAAGCCGGTAAGTTGTTTAATCGGGAAAATAGTACTTGCTATCATCGACGTGACATGACATATTCATACCGATGACAAAAAATTATTCAGTAGCTAACGGAGTATATTGGTTACGAAATGTTGTTTCTCATTTTGTGAACCTTAGCTGTGGAAGTAGATATAAACCACGAAGGAGGTAAGTACTTTGACTAGTCTCGAAATATTTTTGCAAACCCTCGTCCTTGATTATAAAAAGTACTCATCTCCTAAGTAGTGTAATATATTATCAGTTCGTTAAGATCCAAAAAGTTTTTCATTGGTTCAAGATCAAAATATGCATTTTTTTGTATTTTATACAGGAGGAGGGACTATCATTTGCTTTGACTTACCTGACCACCATAATAGATATTTCTTCAACAAATTTTATCAAAAAAAAGAACAACATTTTTGTTGTTGTCATTTCTGTATGTGATTGAACACTAGTTGGCTCAAGAAACTCATATCGGAACGAGATTATGTTATCGGTGGAAACATATGTCCATTTTCTAAGATAGATGAATTTATCATTTGATATCAACAGTTTTATGAAAAATTACATATCTCAGCGTGGTCTAAAGTTTACGTGAGCCAAGATCATGCAGAAATCTATATATTCAATGTTGTAGTTTGTTTCTGTTGAAATAAAATATGTATCCGTTTGAAAAATGTGTTTCATTCCTTTAAAATCCCTTAAATAATATATTGCGATACTATTTTATTATGGATGGGGATCTTGGTAACCATAAGCGTTATAAAGATTGAATAGGTAAAAAGTTGCGTAATTAGGGGGTCGAGAGATAGATGCTGAGAAATCCTCAAAAAAATTTACTTTCGGAGATTTTCACATGAAACCGAAATTTTGCGATTTGGTTTTGATTTTTTTCTGAAGTTGTTTGAAGAGTTTGAAAAAACTAAAAGCATTTTCTCATTGCCACTTTTTTAGCTCTACAAAAGACTTTTCACACCATCTCAGTATAACGTTTCACTTCGAAGAAACCATCACCAACTTTGTTTTTTTATATAGCACAAAAAACAGTACATTCTGTATGACATAACATTTTTCAGTGCGAATGCAACGACGTACGACACAATATGTTCTTTCATGTTTTTCTTCCGAAAAAATTCTTATTAATAGTTTATCAATATAATAAACTATTTAACTATCAGAAACTGAAATAAAAAGAACTGAGAAGACAAGAATTATTTGTTGAACATTGTGAATAGTAAGTACTATGGCAAATATTCAAACAGATTACTTCAAGTCTGGGGACACAAGTATCCCTGCCTCTCTGTTTAATCTAAAACTTTATCCAACATTCCAAGGGTAATTCTCTCAGCTGATGATCTTATTGAGTAAAGTGAGTGTTCCATAAATATAGCTCTACAAAAAAGTCTGAAGGTGTTAGGTCTGGTGACCTTGCTGGCCAGGATGAATCACTATGAGTGCCAATCCATTTTCTTGGATTCAATGCCTGTTAAAAGTCTTCGATCTGTACATATCTGAACCAATGATTGATATAGTTCAAGAATATGGTCGATAATACTCACGCAAACAATATTCAAATACATTTTGGAAATTGAATGAATATCAAAATATTTCGCTTGATTATTTAGAGAGTAAATAATGGTGAAGGAGCGGGATCAAACTCAAAGTATTTTTCCGGCGAAAAAAGTTGAATTTCGAGATGAAAAAATGTTTGAACAATTGTTAAATAAATTGGTGTTATTGTTGAGTGTAAATGTGAATCACAACAGAGCATGTAGATCCTGTTGCTGGAGGATTTATGTCAGTGTCAAAATATCTCGTTTTCACGCCTGTAGGGCGTTTTTGATGTTAAATTATCGCAGCTTTTTCCAGTTAAGAAGGCAAACATATTTGTAACAGTAAATTTGTTCCCCCAGTCATTGTTGATGATTCGATCTTTCCCGATATGGTGGTGATACTTGCCGTAGAGTTTTCAACCATGACCACCTGTTGGTATAGTAGCATCATCTTTCCAGTCCTTGGTAGGTATATGGCCGCTTTACAATTTAGAGTTTGTTACTCCTCAACTGATCCTAGACTGACCTTCACCTGACCCAATAAATGGGTTCAGTTGGAACATGATTTTTTGTGGTCTGTCAGATCACTTCAGGAGCTACCCGGTGTAACTCGGTGCTATACCCTGTGGCAATTGGAAAGCGGCTTATATCTCCGCTTATATGCGAATTCTCTGTATCACAGAACACATCTCTGTATCACAGAACACATCTCTGTATCACAGAACACATCTCTGTAACGTTCTTCATCGAGATGAACCGTGACAAATTTGTCAATCACGACTTTTATCCTGATAGAATACTATCAAGATTTCACTACCTTCAAGAACTGATGTATTCCGGTCTTTTTCTACAGAGGCATGATTTTAATTCATCCCTACTGGTGGTCGATAACGAAGCGGTTACATGTCGGCCGTTGAAAATTCTGCTAAGGCTTGGCCAGGCTCTGATCCTGAGTGTGAGAAGTGAGAACATTTTTCTCAATTTTATCAGAGTCGATAGGCGACCACATGCCCTGTTTGTCAGGGCAAGTGTGATGTAATTTGTCTAGATGGCAATCCCGACGTCTGGTGCTTGCTTGGAGTGCGCACCGACCACCTGGGATGGTGCTGTAGGTTTTCCGGGTTTTCCTACAGCTGAAATACGTCGCAAAAAACCAGTAAGTCGCCCCGGAGCGTCACGGCAGATTATATTAATGGCCTTCCTACACCAGCACAGGCTATTCTATCCTTTGGGTATAATCTTTGAGTGTTTATGAGAGAGCATTATTATATTTTTTCATTATGTCGATGTAAAAAAGTCGCATGCATAAATTTGCTGAACGTGCGGTATTTCTCTCGTTAATGCAACGGACGACGGCATCCGTTAAATGCAGAGAAAGGGATTAAGGAATCTTACGTGATACATCGTTATCTCAGGCTCCGTGAAAGTGAACTACATTTATGTTCAGATAGACTCAAAAATTGTCGATACAGCTCTGCTGGTAGTTTGAATATATTACTTTGGATCGTGAGATCCTTTCGTTATACATGTACGTACTCCTTAATCATCACCATATTTTTGGGAGTTTAATGGAATCTGCTCACTGCCATGTTGGTATGGGCGATACACAGATCATCGGTAGTACCAAAAGGCAATAAATTATGGAATTGACCACTGAGAAAGGCGAGAATTTAGTGGGCTTTCCTATTCGGACCAGAGAAGTACAGGAAAAGCCCCTTGGATAAGGAAAATTGAATCTCAGTGACATTTTGACAGCGAAAATGAAAAATGGGCGCGTTTATTGTGAGGACGGTGGAGCAGATTTTCAAACTCAATTGGCACATTATTTTTGCGGTCGGAACGAAATTTTAAATAGAAATCTCAATTTCAGTGATATTGTCAGAATTTAACTAGAATTTGCTGTATTTTCTTGATTGTGTTGCGAATTTTTAAATGGAGTGATTCCTAGACAATATTTATGGGAGGATTAGCTATTGGAACGAAGATATCAGAGAGTAAGGAGATAGTGTAAGAATAAATTGAAACTGAAATGTAGTTTTGCCTCATACGCCCTACTGAAGAGAAAGATATTTCAACATTGTCGAGTATGAGTGATTATGTCGAATGGCCATCAACCTAGGTCCTTCAGCCAGAGGTTTTCTTGTAGGCTTTGTTACCAAATCCATACCCCACCTTAGGAGCAGTGCTGTTAATTTAAAAACATTGTCGATATTATTCGTCATATTTCATCGTTCATCCCTGGAAAATTTCTCGGACTTCCATCCATCTGATTGCAGTTTTATCGACCGGTCTATTTCTTTTCCAAATTCACGGATCCGACTGATCAATGGCAATTCCAGGCTCTGACGTAACTGGCACAGTCGAGGAAAAAAGAGAAAAAACTCGTAATGACCGCGAATATGAATGGTTCAGAACTCGCATGTCACAGCTGACGACGACGTCTGAATCGGCGTCACGACGCTCCTTCGTCGGTTGGTTCTGTTCCCGGTCGACTTGCACGGCGAGCACGTGAATTTTCATTTTCCCCATATATTTTGATTTTTCGTATCGTATCGCCGAGTTGCGATTGTTTCTTATTTTGCCGCTTCGCTTCAATGAGGTGAGTGAGAAGAGATGTTTATATGCAGATTATCTTTTGACCAAAGAGCAATTTCGTGATGTAGTTGGTGGCTATAGTTTGGACAGTGTTTATCAAAAATTTGCATCAGTTACGCTTTATATAATACATTTCCAAATGAATACCTCATATATTTTCAAATTTCACAGTACCTATCCAAAGAAAACAAAAGTGTAAAACAACTAGTAGTCAGTTTGAAATGAACATTTTCAAAAATATGTATTGAATATTCATAGGTAATATCCGAAAACCATGATATTAATCATATCGAGTACTTGAAAAGCTCTTCGGGAAGTCTTTCGAAATGAATCAGAGCAAATAATCGTTTATGTGTCATGGTTGCGTGATATTCAGGAAGATTATTTCATGAACAGAATACAACATTCATATAATCGTTCATATACATTTCGAAAAGACAATTATTGCCTCCATACAGAATATTTACTCTCTTAGGTATTTTCTGGAACGGATTTCGTTATAGGGTGGTCGAAATAGTGACGTCCAAAGAAAATCTGAATTCCTCACACCTAGGGGTATTCGAAAATACCCCATAGGTATTCAGCGATTTTTTGTAGTTCTCTTGTTTTTTTGTTATTTGTGAGGGTGTTCTGCTGGTGGAGCTTCAAATATTCATATCTGTTTTGTAGTGGGTATTTTTCAATTTTTTTTGCGAAATGATTTTCATACAAAATATAATTAAATTCCTAACAAATTTGCAAGATACTCAAAAAAGTATCGAAATTGAAAATTTAAGTTTTTACTGTAAGTTTTTAAAGTATAAAAAGGAGTATCCATAGGTTGCACTTGACTTCAATACCTTCGCAGGTTCCTTAGCTATCCAAAACATGAAAAAAACTTTGCTGCAATCGGCTGTCGAAGATAGATAGGCTAAAAATCCTTTAAGCCTAAAAAAACTATTTTTACTATTTCTGTCACTCCTATGGCAATTTTTAGGAAAAAATCCCTAAAGGTATTCAAATAGATAAATTGATTGAATAAGATGACGATTCAGATTCAGAGTCGCTTTTCCATCGCTGGAAAGAAAATATAAATCGGATAGGGCGTTGTCAAGTTATGAGTAATTTACTTATATTTATCACTATTTATAATTAGGCATGGTTCCTTTATTCGATTCGATTGTTTGAATATTTCCTCCCACAGAACAATCAAGGTTATGCATAGATTATCCAAGTATTTTTGCGATATGTGCATCGTCCAAATTTGAAATATTCCGTAATCTTGTTACCTTTAATATAATCAATCATAAGTATGTGGATGAAAAGAAATAATTCCAACTACGGTCAAAAATAACCTTCTCTCCGCAAATTCCTACAAAGTGAAAAAATGAAACGAATATCTGACAGAAAACCACTACATTTGTCATTAATTTGAGCAATGTTTCTCCAGAAGAACATATTGCAAGTGCTGATTGTGATAAAGCCATCGAATATTGTATTCTTTCATGTTGATGGAAATGACCACCTGCATACATGCGTGTTTCGATGATATTTCCTCTCATCAGCGGTAAATATAGGTCAGACAACAATAGAGTCGTCTTGTTCCTCAAAACCAACGATAAAATTCAAAAGTATTCCCCTACGAATGAAGCCGTGACTTACAATAAGACAGTCATTCAGTCAGATTTGTTTTTCATTCGCATTTGGCGCTATAGCTGAGAAAGAGGAAGAAAAAACTCAATGTAACAGTAGATCTTTCAACCAACCCCCATTGCTGATGATGAAGGATTAATCCTTCGAAACATGTCTGAGCTGAGTCTTCCGACCTCAAGTGCATGACCCCGCAACACTTTAACGCAAAACAAATAGACAAGGGAGAATTATCTGACAGCAGAAGGGGATATATCTTTTATTTAGCATTATACTGTGTTTAGGTCGCATTGTATTCACACCCCATTTACTGTAGCCGTAGTATACTACTATCTACGACACTCATACGCTATAGACGAGACACCTACTCAGAGGACTCTAGGACCCAGTAATTATATACCTCGCGGACGTGAGGAGTATTTATTGGGGTTAAGGACGTATTGGGGATCCGGAGACGGGGATATTGCCAAAAGAGTGAAAAAAAAGTCTAATTAGTGCGAACAATAATACAATTGTCATATAAATGAGCCTAGGCAAAAAGAGTAAACCAGACTAAACAAACCGAATGGGTAAATAAAAGAAAAAAAAAGTGAAGCTTCACTTTATATAGTGTCTTTTTCAGCTCAACCTCAGCTGTAACCGTGAGTGCATAGTGCAATATGCTAGGATTTGAACCTATTTCACATAAAACACTATCTAAACTCTATAAACTGTGTCACGTTGAACATCAACTGACTATAAATAATTAGGGATTAAACGACTTACCTTAAGGAAGTTCAATCCAAATTATACGAGATTGGTCACATCCGAATAGATTTATCACCCTGTAGATGTTTAAAGATACCAAATGAATACTGAAATGCGGTTATTTTGAAAATTTTATCTCATATCAAAAAGATTTCAGAATTACCCAAAATATAAACAATTAGTTTAACAATGTAGATAATGCCACTACCTAATAACATCATAATTTTCCATTAGAAATAAATGTATACAGTAATAATAAGCAGGATTTTCAAGTTTAGGATTAAATTCTTTCAAGATAATTCGCAAATAAATCTGTCGAAATTAAAGGTCTGTTGTAAAACCTATTGAAGGTTTCGGATTTTTCAGACCAACCTGCGGCAGAGCGAATACTGTCTATGCTTGTTCCCAACCTTTGTGCCGCCGAGGAAGCAGCATGCCTGGTGCTGTGCCCTTTAAACAGTTCGGTGTCCACGCCGCTCTCTCGCAACCCTTTCATAATCCATCGACTCAAAGTTTGAGATGTAGCGGGGTGGTGTGGTTTCTTAATCGTAAGAATAAGGGTATCGCCTGTTTGTTGACGAATACCTTTAGTTTTCTCAACATAATGTAAAATTGTTGACGCCAAGCATAATTCTGGTTTCTCTTTGAAAAATGGGAATTGTAGTTTTGGCTGTGGCTTTTTGGGGTTTGAAGTTTTCAAAACGTCTGTAATACGAATTTCTATCCAGCCTGGAGTTTGCGTTATGTTTGAAATTCGTATTCTACTGAGGGTCTGAACTCTCTGTGCAGAACCTAGTGCCAGAAGGAGTACTAATCTTGAAGTCAGCTTTTCCAGATTCAGCAGTTCCAATGGAAATAAAGTACTAATGTACTCTATAACGGGCCCTGGGTCCCATATTTCCTCGTATCTTGGAAAGGTTGGCTTCAGCTTGAATACCCCTCTCAGAAATCTGTCGATAGTGCTGTCCTTTCCCGCATCTGAAATCAAGTTTAGAGCAGATCTACTAGTGTTCAAAGTAGAATAATTAGCTCCTTTTCGTAACTCTTCGTTCAGAAATTCTAATATATTTCCTTTTTTTGGGTAGAAAATCCTGCCTTTGTCACCTTTGCAAAAGTTCCAGCACTTTACATAGGTTGAGCTATATTGATTTACCGTTTTATTGCTCAGTGATGCAACCATGGTTTCTAGAGCTGATGTAGGGATCCCTTTTTTTCTGAACGCTTCCCTGATAAATATGCAGCTCCCAGGGTAAGCTGCTTCCAGAGCGGATGTGGTTTCCTAAAAGGAGACATTAGTAGTGATGGATTCGGTTCAAGTACAATGGTTTCAGATACAGTCATAGATTCAATTTTCGGAAACCATGGTTGTGATTTCCAGAGTGGAAACACTAAAATGCACTCCGCTTCATCGCTTTCTATTTTTCCAAGAATTTTTGGAATCAATGAAAAAGGTGGAAATATGTAAGCTTTGTAACTCCCCCAATGATATGTGAATGCATCAACTCCAATACTATGTGGATCTGGATGCCAGGAAAAAAACTTATCACATTTAGTATTCAGATAAGTGGCAAACAGGTCTATTTCGGGATTGCCAAACTTTTTTGCCAGTTCCCGAAAAACGCCTATGTCTAGGCTATATTCAGTTTCAAAGTTTTGTAGTCTGGACTCTTTATCTGCCTCACAGTTTTCTTTCGAATTTAAGTAGGAAGCATATAGAGTTATATTTTTCCTTTCACACCACTGCCATATCATTTTTGTAATATTATTCAATTGAACATATTTGACTCCCCCCATTTGATTTATATACGATATCGCTGTAGTGTTGTCGATTCTGAGTAAAATATGACAATTGGAATATTGTTTTGCGAAAGTTTTGAGACCGTAGAATGCTGCTTGTAACTCTAAATAATTTATGTGATAATCTTTTTCGTCGAGCTTCCAGAATCCTCGGGCTGTTTGGTTGTTACAAAAAGATCCCCATCCTGTCAATGAGGCGTCCGAGAAGATTTCAAGTTTATATGTTTGAGGTGAAATAAAATTTTCCTGATGGTCAGCGTTATCCATCCACCACTTGATATCACCTTTCATGTTATTCGAAATTTGCATATGTCCATCATAATTACCTATGTTGCGTTGAAGAGCGAGATATTTCTCTCTTTCAAATTGTTTTGTGTACAGCCAACCGTATTGAGTAGCTGGACAAACTGATATTAAGAAACCTGAAAATTTAGAGAACTTTCTGATTTTTATTTTGAGTCCCGGTTGGAAGTTTTTGAGCATAGATTTCAGTTTGTGTTTCTTTGCTTCAGTTATTGACATTTTCATAGATAAGGTGTTGAAAATAAATCCCAAAAATTTTGTTTTGTTAGTGGGCGTGAGAACACTTTTCTTTCTATTTATCACAAAACCAAGATTTTCAAAGGTTTGACAGGTAAGTTGGACGTTATCATTGCATTCTTTAGAAGTATCAGCTATTATCAATATATCATCTAGGTATGCAACTGACATTAGATTTCTGCTCCTAAGGTAGAGCAGAATGGGTTTGAGCAGTTTGGAAAAGAAGACAAATGGGGCTGTACAGAGTCCAAAACACAAAACTTGAAATTCGTAGTACTGTTTTCGGTATTCAAATCGTAAAAATTTCTTATGATTTTCATAAATAGGAATCGCAAAATATGCATCTTTTAAATCTATCGTAGCTAAGAAAGAATTTCGCGATATTAAATTTTTCGCTGTCCTAACATCTTCTAATTTGAAATGTGGTGCTCTCAAACATTTATTTAATCATTTGAGATTCAAGATGAACCTCAGGAAATATTGAGACAAGAATTGACCCTCACACATTTCCACCCTCTTCATCGCTCCAATGTTCAGGAGACCCTGTATGCTATCTGCATAAAGTTTTTTCGTTTTATGGTTGAGCCTTGCAGGTTTTGGTGGTATGGATTGGCACGGAATTTCAATGAATGGAATTCTGTAACCTGTAACCCAACTAAGAATGAGTTGGTTATCAGTCAATTGTGCCCATTCGGTATAGAAAAACTTTATTCTGCCAGCATACTCATTCATTACCGTTAATGTTTCTGAAAATATCTGTCCTTGTTTGATTGCAGTCGTTGGGGTTGTCTTTGATATCGGGTTCGCTTGGTGTCGTTGACTCTCCCCTCCTTCTTGTTTGGTCGGTTTCCACTTGGTTCGTTGTTTGGGGCGCTGGTAGTTTTTTGTCGAGGTCGAGGGAATGGCTTTGATTTCCCTTACGGCACTTTCTAGAGTTTTTGCAGCGTTGCATTTTGCAGTGAAATCTTCTCCAAATAGTAATGTATCGGGTATTTGGTTGCCAGCCACTTTTTGAATTTTCTCGTTAAAGTAAGGGTATATGAGAAATTTCCGGTGGTTGGATAGTGAATGATGCACATCACAAAGAATTTTTCCGGTATCTACCAGTTTTGAAAGCTTTGTGTCTACAGTCCCCCCTTCATTCGAATCAAGAAACAGAGATAATGCTGTTCCAAGAGAGCTGAGACCTTTTCCGAGAGTAGACTGAATGTTTACTAAAAAACTGTCTTTTTTGACGTCTGATGGTGATAGCATTGCTACCACTTCAGGATTCAAGCGAGGAGCTTCTAAAGCAGCGCAGTTTTTCGGGAAATAATAACTTTCTAAAAGACATTTCTTTGTGTCCTTCTCTACCCCCTGTGATAGGTAGATTTTCCAACGTGTTGCTAACTCACTCGAAAGATCTGGCCCGTAAGATTTGTCAATGGCAGGTGTCTCTCCCAGTAAATCGCGAATGTCATCTCTCCCTGGTGCGTCATTCCCTGACTCACGCGGAGGCTCACTACTACTACTGTCGCTGCTCGATTCGCTATCAGAGCCTGCGAAAAAGAAAAAGTTTTGTTTACCAAGATACCACACTTTTTACTTCCGTGTTCATTTATATCGGTGTCTCGCCACCAGAGAACAAAAATCGCCTGTTTATTCAACAAGAGATTTTGATAAAACATTAAATACGCCCAGGTTTGTGTATTTCACAAACGAGTTGATCAATTGTGTAGTAGAAATCCATGATTCATGTACCAATATCGGTGTCTTCGCCAGACGAGAACATGAAAATCACCTTGTTTATTTGACAAGGAATTTAGATAAAAAATTATTTGAAAAAATACACTCAGCTTTGTATATTTCACAAGCGAGTTGATCAATTCGAGTAATATAACAAACTTTGCTCAACAATGTCTATTTCACATGTCAGAGTTTGAGTTTCCATAATAATGACATCTATTTTCGTCTTAAAACAAAATTAATTAATTGTAACCAGTGCTTACTTGAATTAACGTTGAATCTTCGTTCCAGTGTTCTCATTTTCTTTTTAAGAACTTCAAGTTCTTGTAGTTTTCGTTTATTTGCCTTCTTTCCCATAGCGAAATTTAAAATAGTTCAATTTATATTATTTGAACGAACCTACACATTCAAGCGTAAGAAGTATAAATGACTAACGAAGTGACCAGGATCATTACAAAAAGTTTTTATCTTTCAACTTGCGATTCATAGGCAACGAAGTATTACTACAGGGTGATAAATCTATTCGGATGTGACCAAATCGAAGTATAATACTGCTCATTGTCGTATCATCTCTGTGAGTCTGCGATTATTGATATCTCAAATTACTGCAGGTAGTGAGTTATGGGAATGTTTCATCGACCCTGGTGAAAAATATCATTATGAGCAGATGTTTTGATTTGTTTCAGTTTGGAGATCAGCGATGAAGAAAGAGCTGACCTCAGGTTGATAATCGAAAGGAATTAGCCAGATCGAATCCAGGGATGTGTGAAGAATGTTTTGGCAGTGGTCCTTTCATATTCCGACTGAATGAAAATGGATGTGGACCACAACTACTCACTCAGGTAATCAAGATAGTGCCGAGTGAAATGACATTTAGAGCAGCATATAGGTTATATAGGTGATAGAATTCTTTATTCTATCATGAATTGAAGCATTTTCGTCAACAGCAGCATTAGAATTAGCATTATCTCATATGTATGTGACACAAAATAAGTTTTTTTGGACTATTATTGGTCGTAAGTTTTCAATGAAAGCATGAACAACTATTTTCAATTTTATTTCTGAAGTGTTTCCCACACAGATCTCGAAATCTCGAGTTGGATATCAAAATTCTGACTAAGCTCTTGGAATTCCGACTTGGATCTCAGATTTCCGCCTCAGATCTCGGAATTTCGATCATATTCAGAAAAGCGATTATAATTTTGAATGGGATTTGAGGCTCGATAGAAAACAACTACTGTCCTGGCTCTACCGCGAGACTTATTTTCAAAAATTCTCACTTTGCAGGAAAAATTTTTTGATGGCTTTCTGAGGAAAATAGCGTTGATCCTTCAGTGATTTCAAGAAAAATTCTTCATATGAATGTAGATCAGGGACCGCTTCATTTCTGAGATACAGAGTGTTAGAATTTAACAAAAAATCAGTTTTTCTCCAATATTTCTGAAACCACTTTGTATATTTTTCTTGATTCTGGTATATGCATTAGAATACATTTTTTTCCAGCATAGAGTGTTTTTCAATTTGCATCAGTGGCATCCCGGTTAGCATACCCAGCAATGTTTTTAATCAAAATATTGATACACCACTGATTTAAAGAAATAATATATTCTATAATGGTCCTCCATCTTTCCATAAACACGATTTTCCACCTTTTTTTTGACAGGTGGACTATTTTCGATTTAAAAGAATGCCACACAGTGGCGTATCTTCATTATTTTTGTTGGAATTCAACACCCTCAGATACGAAACGGTTTTGGACCTATGTTCATATGAAGATTTTTTTCAAAATCGTCCAAAGATAATCGCCCTTTAGGATCAGTATTCAATTGTGAAACACCCTGTATATTCATTTGATAGGTAGGTGCCGCGGTAGGTGCTAGATTAGGTTGGGTTCAAAAATGAGCGGGTCTGCTCGGCCCTCCATTGCGACCCGTAAGGGTCTATCGTGGCTCATACCAATTCACATTCCACCAAATAAACCCAGCTTCTTGACGAAGACAATTAGTTTATTTGGTGTATGATCGTTCAGGCCCGAGGGAGAGAGGGAAACTCTGCCAATCATCGAAAAACTGATTCGGTCTTCGGCGGGGCAGGCACAAAGTATGTGCTCTGTTGTTTCATCATCTTCAAGACAGAGACGACATGTCGGGTCAGACAGTTTTAGTCTTATCATATTATGATTCAAACCACAGTGTCTTGTGAGTAGGTCTGTTAGACATCGCAGGTTATCCCTGGTGGAGTGTAACAGTGTTTTAGTCAAATTATTCGAGGATATATGAATGCTTTGTAAAGAGACAATCCTGGTAGGTTTCGCCAGAAGTTTAATACTTTACTTGCTGTCCAGATGTTCAATGTATATTTGGCAAAACTTGGGGAGTTGCCAATGGCATGTTCTTGTCCAATGAATACTACTTGGTGCACCTTCTCTTGCAAGAAGGTCTGCAGTTTTATTGCTCTCCATACCGGAGTGGCCAGGAATCCACACCAGAGATAGACTGTTGAGTCTTTCTATTGAGGAGAGTCTTCTCTGGCAGTTTGACACCAGACGTTGATCGGTACGAGCCAAGTGCTTTCAAAGCAACCGCTTGACTGTCTGAGAGAAAATATTAATTGATCTTTGTGTGGGGTTGGGTTCTTCCAGTCGCTGGAATACTGTCGCATATAATCCTAGACAGGTTGATATTTCTGTTCTAGGTATACGACTGTATACAACTGCACTATAACCTAAGGGGGTTTTGAACCATCTGTGAATCAACAGTAATCTGCTCTCAGTAGTTCCTCTTCTAAGAGGACCCAGTTGTCTCTCTTAGGAATCAGAACGATATAAGGCAGGTCGAAATTTCCTGTTGGAGGCGTTATATCAGAGGTCATTCCCAGAATGTTGTGACTTTCAGTGTTAATCAACAGTCTGCTACGCTCTGTATAAGTCTGTTGCATGTAATTGGCAATATGCATGATGTTTCTCTAGGTTGTCTATCTAGCCTCACTCTCCAGGAAGATGTAGCGAGGATATATAGATCTAATAGTAATTCCATAGCAGCTGACGGTATGGTGCTGATGTCACCAGTAATCGCCAGACAAGCCTGTCTCTGTAAACTTGAGACTTTCACCTGGGCCGTTTGCTGTGAAATTTTCGGCCACCAGGCAATGGCACCGTATGTGATCATCGGTCTGAAAACCATCACATATGTCCAGTGGATTTGTTGGGGACCTAGGCACCGAGATCTTTCCACAAATACTCCTACAAAGTAGGTGCTAGCTTTCATCTGATCTTGATGATCGAAATATTTCAAAGGAAATAACTCTAAGAAGAAATTCTGTGATGTAAGTTAGGATACCGAGATCTTGGTCAAAATTTCGAGATGTGAGTCAGAATTCCAATATCCAAGTCGGAATTTCGAGATCTGAATCAAAATTCCGAGATTTCAGACTTCTAAGTTTATAAAGTTTTTTCAATAAATTCACGAAAAGATCAAACCTACGTCAACTCAACTCGATCCATTGTATCAGTTGATAATCTCTCAGTACTCAGTAGGACATTGCGCAGTTGAATCTTCTATTTGTTTAAGTACCTCTATCCTGAATCTTACTAAGTCCTTCGTGAGTTCCCCTGCGTGTATTTTGAACAATTCTAGCCCTTGTTTCTAAAGACTCCCTTCCGTCACCATATTATCCTATCGCAGCTCCCGATCTGGCTCGTAAATCCGGAATTATGCGATTATTATAACATTTCCTATTGTCTTTTTCATTCTTAAAAAGTCCAAGACTATTCCCTCACGCAATCCAGGAAGCGGGACTCCCATCTCATAAATAACTTGTACTATTTTAATGAATTTCAAACCTACACGCAACGAAACTATTCTAACCTTGGCCCATCCGGATACGGGTTACTATTGTGGATTGTCAACTGTCTCATGCCACGATATTTCCGGTTCACAAACTTTACAGTCCTGAACTTTTCTCTCTGACATTTTTCCTACTGCGGTGGTGTAACGACGAAGGAATTTTGAACTTGATAATTACCCAGATAGTTAGTTCTATCAGTACATGAAAGGGTATGCGTTTTCCACATGCAGCACGGAATGTTCTAGTTAGAAGTTTCCTGCATATGTTAACGACAACTTTTGCTTAATTTCCACCGAGTCATGCTTCATTTGTTCATTTGTTAGAACCGTCAGTAATTACCTCAGTTTTTTTTACAAAAAAATCATCAATCGAACAAGTAAAACGACAGAAGTTGAGCAGTGGGCGAAAAAAAACAAAACAAAAAATGTTACTTATGAATTTGAATAGCACGTGTTATTCAGAGAATAGAGCTAGATTTTCTAGAAAAATTATAAACAGTTTTATATAGCAACCCTTTTTACTTCCATGTAGCCCATTATGGCAAATACTATAATAATTCGAAACAAGTTCGAAAACAATGTGCCAGAGAGGTATCAACAAAATGAAATGAATACGGGGTACCCTTCTCTCTACCACCAAGTGGAAAAATAAAGAAAAATATCTGTCAGGAAATAACTACTTCCCTGGCTAATACCACGACGGACATAAAACTACATCTGACAGATATTTGTGCAACGTTTTTCCAAGAAGACCCAATTGCAAGTGCTTATCTTGTAATTAAACAGAAGATTATCCTAGATTTGGCTGGGAATGACCACATGCAGACATGCATGTTTCGAGGTTTATTGCCTCTCATCAGTGACAGGGTAGGTCGGACAAAATTGTAATTGTCCTTTTCCCGCCAACTGAATAATAACCAACCGTTTAACTATTTCCCCACGGATGATACTACGACCAACAACAAAGTTTATCGCAGCGCCATCTGCACGGGAAATCAAGAAACAAGATAAGCAAACATAGGTGCATTGACTCTGGGTAGAGAAAACTGTACCTAATATTTCGAACAAACATGAAATTTTTGAATCAGCATAAAATTTTGAGTATATGGTGATAATTCCAATTGGTTCTGATGATTTTGTACTTTTCATGATTTTCAGATGTATACTCCTTGGACTTTTTTCGAATAATGAATATTTTGCTGGCGATTGACAGCAAACATTCACAGAATATACTAATTTTGTCATTCTGAATCGATTGGCGTTCGCAGAATTGCTCTATCTCAACCCGATCTCGATTTGAAAAGTTCATGTGAAGTAGAATGCTGTTATTTCCCGCAAAAAGCATTATCAATTTTTTTTTCTCCTTATTTTCGTAAAATGCAGTATTTTTTTGTATATGCTCACAAAATTTTAAATCGATTCCTAGTCAAGAATAGATTTGGTAGGTTTTTTACGAAACCTCTGCACTTTCGAAATAAACCTTTTTCAATAAATTTTTATTTTACATTTTTCGAAAAATCGCTTAACTACCTATTACAATTTCAACGAGCTGATTTTTGAATTATGTATCGAAACTTGAATTCCACCAAGGATCAACGAAATGACTGAAATTTTTGCGATTTCGACAAAATCATTTTCAGTTCTCGCGCAATCCTTCATAAAATTTCATTTTTGAATATGTATTCGGAATCAGCTCGACAAGATTTGTTTGGGGTTACTTTGAGATTTTTCAAAAAATGTAATTTAAAAATTTTTGAAAATGTTATTTTTCACGGCACTTATATGAAAAATATTATTGTCCGTTGATATATTCGTTTGAAATTCACAAACTATACTAATTTTTTCATTATGTCAGTTTTTGGTCGATATCACGCCCAAGTATTCTACTTCTTTGGATGTTACCTTGGTCCCATTCAGAGTTGGGGCTTTAAGTTCACACTTTCGTCCCATGGTGGATGGGACCAGCATTGTTTCGCGTACCAGGTCATCTGCGTAACCTTATCGAATTATATATAACAGATACTTGATCCTACGCCACTGGACAGAACAGAATACGCAATGGGTGTCAGAAGTTGAACAGAGCCATCAGTCCGATGAATATGGTCTCCGGGAAGAAAGTGACCTTAGCCATTTATTTCTGAAGAACAAAATATATAAAAAGATTTGTTTCCTTTCACGAAATGGCGAAGTGAATATTATTCTTATCATGAAGTGATATTGTGAAAAGCTATCAATTTCGCCTGTTTAGAATTTACTCACAAAGAACAAACAGCCTTTGTTTTTTAACGATAGTTACTTGGCAAAGTGATTAGTGATTCCATTCATGAATCCACACGATACCAACATCGAACTTTCGGTACCGCTAGCCATTTAGCTAAAATTCGAAGATAGTTGGCAAACTAATCCGTGATCAGATCCAGATGTGGTTTCAAGCTCACGTCATTTTAATGAAAATTGTTAACATAACTAATTCGTTACAACGTAACAGCTCATCAACATGCAACGCGGAATTCAGTGGTAATGCCTGTTCAAAACTTTCAACGGACATAAAACGTTTGCCGTTGATTCAACATGGAAACTTGGATAATTCGCCCCCGATGGAGGTATAAATTTCAGCATAAATTATGGAACTTTGCAGGACGAACGGTTTGATTAATTTTATGGCACTTTTGTTTCGTTTTACGTAACTAAATAATCACGAAGGACATGAAAAATGGTGTAATATACTTGATGGAAAAGATAAACAAGGCACGATAGATGATATGATCACCAAGTAGCAAGCAACTTTTTGTAGACTATCCAAATATGTGAATATAAATGATATCCTAGTATCGAATAAAGTGGACCATCCGTATTCGAACATAAAAAGTTGCGGGTACCTGAGGAAAGCAAAGGTAAAATTTTTGGACAAGCCAAATTCTTCGTATGTTCTTGAAGAAGACCCAATCCATTGGCTCATTCCGATGTAGCTGCAGGAGTAATTCTGTCTCCGCAGCTTTGACGTGACTTTTGTCACCTCATACAGTGTCGAATAGGATACCAAGTTCATCAGATTTTGTTCTGTCATTGAAATATTGTTGTTAATATTATCAAGCAACCAAGTTCTTTCTTCAAACATATGCATGAATTTTCACCAATATAATTAATGATGATAGGTGCGATTTTTTGACGTAACCCTTATCACAAATTAGCATCGATGAAAATATCTATAAAATTTTCTTCAATAAATGAAGCTAATGGAAATAGCAAACCTTTGACGTATCATGGAATAATCTATAACCTGATATTATATTCATACCTTAATTTCCAAAACTTAAACGATTCGAATTACTGTCTCAAATTGGTTTTCCACAACAATGATTCTCGTTAAATCGGTCAATTACCGAGGAAACGGTTTCGGCTTGATATCAATTTACAGGATGTCCCATATGAAAAATAATACCTCAAATATGTACTGTATACAACTGTCGCTTTTTTGTCAGGTTTGTTTGGAAAGAGGGTGGAGAGAGTACAGTTGTGAGAACGATAATTGGAACCTTTGGTGGAGAACGTCTGGTTTTCCCGTAAGTCATCACAGAAGCCTGTATGCATGGCAGGTAAGGAAAAATTATTCTCTATCATGAAATTCTTATAAGGCAAATAATTGGAGAAACCGAATGATATGTGATATTAATATAATATGAAATTTAAAAAAAAATTGATGAATTGTATCGTCACACAGCATGACAATCCTAGTCATGAAGATTTGTTCATCGAAACATAATCCAATATGTGAAGTGAACAGAGTGTTTTGAATTCAATTTCGAGAGCTCAACATCCGCCGAAAGCTGTTTCGTAGTAACTACGTCTTTACAAGATCTCTCGAAATTAAAACGAATGCATTCTGAATTAGTACCCTAAGGCAAAGGCAATATAAATGAAAAGTAACTTGTGACATCTACAGTCACTAGTTGAAACTCAATTTGAAACTAGCCATTGGATCCAAAGTCAGATGAGCATCCACACATTGACAAATAGACAACATTTTGTTGTTCTGACCAACCCAAGACTCAAAGTCAAGTTTCAACTGGTGACAGGAGATGAAACAAGTTACTTTTCGTGTATACTGCTTTGCCTTAGGGTACTAATCCAGAGAGCATTAGTTTTAATTTCTAAGGACCGCATGGAGCCGTCCTGATGAGTAGGTAACTACGAAACAGCACTGTCTACGGATGATGAACTTTTGGAATTGAATCGAAAACACTCTTTCCACTTTAGATACTGTTTGCGTCCTCAACGCACGAGAAACTTGATTTTGAGTCTTGGGTTGGTCAGAACAATGAAATGGTGCCTACCTGTCAACTAGTGACTGTAGATGTTAAGTTACTTTCCATAATTCAATATGATTTTTACAAGGATACTGATTTGTAGGGAAATTTTTTCCATTGGACCATCAGGGTTTGTGCCAGCTGGGGTTTTGGGTATGCTTTCGGAGGATCCCCTGATAGTATGTATTTTCGGTTCCTTTGGTTTCCTTTTCTGGATTACCTGCGTCCGCACCTAGAGTTGCTACCTTAGAGGCACCCTTGAGGGTTTTTCTTGTCGACATCCCCAGGGAGGTTGGCATGGCTCTCCTCGAATGGGTTCCAGAGGTTTCCGCTTCGGTTTCCCTTGTGGGTGATGCCTTTTAGGCACCTGTGACGACACGTAGGCCGTACTTGGGATTCATTTATTCTAGCTCGGGTGTTCCTTGAAATCATAGACGGCGCCCAACTAGATTCTGTGACAATATGAGCCTTTTGAGTGACAATACTATGCACGAAAGGAATATACACTTTCACTTCCTTTCTGATGATACGCAAACGGCAATTTGGGCATTCAAAGTATTTTCGATGTTTTTTCACAGTACTTGAATCACATTCCCAAAGGAGCCACGATTTGTAGAAAAGACAATTTGGTGCGATATTTGAGATGTATGCGAAAAGTTTATGGGTCGATATATGATTTTAGGTGAGTGTTTAACTGAAATACTAATTAATGCTCCTTAGTTTGATGACTCAGTTTCCAGAAATTTAAAAAACAATTTTCTCAAAAGATAATCTCTAGTCTAAGGTTCTTATACCTATAGAATTGGCAGTAACATTGCCAATGTTTGCAATGAATTAATTATCAGCTATGCTTTTGTGATCACACCAACATTTTTATTTTCAGTCCCCATGGTTACAATCTTCCTTTAGAATATACAAAGTTAGCAGCAGAATGTAGCAGAGGAAGACCAACTAGTGGTAAAGAGGACGTAAACAAGTATTTCGAGGAAAAACCCATTTGGATCTGCAAACCTGTTGCTCAAAGCCAGGGTCGAGGAATATTTCTATTTAGAGTGAGTTCTTGTTAACATCACTCTTGTCGAAGTCAAATATTATTAATCAAGCAACAGAAATGAACAGTGCTTCTTTTTTATTCGCTTGAATCATACTCTAAGTGGAGAAAGTAGGCACCCTACTTCATTTTATCAATAATTTCAACGGCGCGACGACGAGGTTTCCTACATCGAAGCGTTCTCGGCATTATTGGAGTTCTTGAGGATTTGGAGGATGTATATATTGAAGACCACCCAAGCAGATGAAGAAGTTAGGTCGAGGAAAAGTTGAAGGCGAGTTCGAAATTAGTCATCGATCAGAATCCATTGGAGTACGCACGTTACTTTACAGGTTACTTTAGGCCTGTATTCGAGAATAGTAACTGAATTTTCTGAAGATATGAAGAAAACACTAAAATAAGACAAAATGCGACAAAGAAAAAACGGGTTTAGGGGGCACGTTGGCAAAAGTTGAAGAAATGGTACCTAAGAGAGGAACTCTTTGGTTGCAAAATGCAAGAATGTATCCAGGACCCGTTTCGGAAAACTTTGGAAGTACAGAAAATCTCAGCTGAGGGAGAATAGAAAAGCTCAGCTGAGGGAGAACAGATGAAACAGTACCAGTCTGAGAAAAATTTCTCTTGGTTGTTGACTGTCTAGCTCTTTTTTTTTCTAGATGTTGAGGGGAGCAGGAAGTTGGCATCAATAGACTAGGATTAGATTTTCTTTTATTAGTAGAAGGAAAACTTCCTGCATCAACAGACAGTTTTACAATTTTTTTTATGAGAGTTAGATCTCATCTTGCCTTCTTCCCACACATCTTCAACTTCTTGTTTAGATGTGGTGCAATGCTGTTGTTTTTACCTTTTAAGGACTGCTATCCTGAAGTACTTCTTTTCCGATTAAAAACGTAGGTACTGAATTAGATATTGAGGAGCTGAGTGTCTTTTTTACCACAAAAGTAGAAATAGTTGATGTCTCTGTAGGTAGAAGTGGAATGTATTGATTTTTACGCGAAAAATAACATATACAGGTACGTAACTCTTTTCGACTGATCCTGAGGAAGTGAATAATACTGTAATAAGCTAGAGCCGGACCTGTGTACTACACCTTTGACCGTTGCGCTCACTAGTAAAGAATACATGACGTCATCGCTCTAGGCACTTCGAGAATAGACAAGGACAAGAACAAAATGTACATTTGATCCACCGAATCATGAAACTTTGAGGTTTTGAAAGAAGAATCCAGAATCTTCGAAAATAACTCAACAACTATATAAATACGATGCGGTGAACAATACAGAGTTGGCTTAGCTCTACACACAGTACTGGAAGAGAACTTTGTCGATATAAATTATTAATTTTACTGGAAAAAAATTAGTGTTCACCGTTGAGAGTACTTTCAATACCGTACCACTATTTTTCTACGAGAAATTTTCGATAATTCATTATTCACTTCTGAATTTTTATTTTTCCGTTTCCTCATATTCAGTCATAGTAATTAATCTGTATCTTTTCAGAAACTTAGCGAACTAAATTACGATACGAATACGATAGTTCAACGCTACATCGAGAAACCCTTGCTCATAGGGGGGTACAAATTCGACTTACGGCTATACGTATGCATTCCTTCATACCATCCAGTTACTATTTACATGTACAGAGAAGGGCTTGCTCGTTTCGGAACAGACAAATTCAATCTTACCGATCTGAGAAATCCTTTCAGACATCTAACCAACTCATCTATAAACAAATTGGGACCGGGGTATACCGAAATGAAAGATAGAATAGGATCAGGTGAGTCCTATGAATTATTCTGCCTTGGTAGTAACAAAGCAGGAGTCAGAGTCAGTGCCAGAGGCAGAGTCAGAGCGGGAGTCAGAGTTAGGGCGAGAGCCAGAGCGGAAGTCAGAGCCAGAGTCATAGCGAGAGTCACAGTCAGAACGAGAGTCGGTGAGAGTAAGAGCTAGGTCAAACTTAAAGCGAGAGTGAGAGCGTGAGAGTCGGAGCGAGAGTCAGAGCGAGGATCAGTGCGGGAGTCAGAGCGGAAGTCAGAGGCAGATACACAGGGGAAAACTCAGAGCAGGAGTCATAAGCAGGTTCAGAGGCGGATTCAGAGGCAGAGTCAAAGTAAAAGACAGAGTCAGGGCAAGAGCCAGAGGCAGAGTCAGAGCGGGAGTCAGAGTCAGAGTCATAGCGAGAGTCAGAGCGATAGTAGAAGTGAGAGTCAGAGCGAGAGTCAAACTTAAAGCGAGAGTGAGAGCGAGGGTCAGATTGAGAGACAGAGCGAGAGTCAGAGCGGAAGTCAGAGCGAGAGTCATAGCAGAAGTCAGAGAAAAGTTCAGAGGGAGAGTCAGAGAGAGAGTCAGAGCGGAAATCAGAGACAGATTCAGAGGCAGATCCAGAGATAGAGTCAGAGCGAGGGTCAGAGTCAGAATCAGGGTGATAGCCAGAGGCACAGTCAGAGCGGGAGTCAGAGTCGGGGCGAGAGCCAGAGCGGAAGTCAGAAGCAGAGTAAGAGGGAGAGTCAGAGGCAGAGTCATAGCAAGAGTCAGAGTCAGGATCAAAGCGAGAGTCAGGGTCTGAGCGAGAGTCAGGGTCAGAGCGAGAGTCAGGGTCAGAGCGAGAGTCTCACTCTCAGAGTCAGAATAAGAGTCAATAATTCATAATCTACAGAGCTTTTCAAATGAAGCGTTAAACAGGAAAAATTGTTGTCACTTTTCCATAGTTACCTTATGTAGACCATACATAAATAATTATACTGTAATACTATTTGCTTTTGCTGTTTTCAGGTTGTAAGTGGACGTTGAGGCAACTGAGGAGGTATTTTCAACAGGCTGGCATATCCAACTGGCTGCTTTGGCAGAGGATCACCTCTCTCGTAATTCTGACAGTGCTCAGCCATGTCAGTCAGATACCACCTACCGTCAACTGTTTCGAGTTTTTTGGTTTCGACGTGCTGATAGATAACTCACTCAGGCCTTGGTTGTTAGAGGTGAGAAAACCACCAAATTAATTTCCTTTTTCCGAAATGAAAAACTCGTCCCACTCGACTCAGGATATACAGGGTCAGTAAAAAGATGGCGAATTCTTCAGTGATTATCGAAAAATTGAAAGGTGAAATATTACTAATTTCAAGATATTTCGCAGGGCACCAATCAATAATAGCTTATCCTCAGTCTGGTCGATATATTATATAAATTGTTTTTTTTCTCATGAAGATGCTTTCGTGCTGCTTGATTATACAAATGTCTGAAATTGGATATATTAAGCTAGCCTTCACTAGATATATCACATCTTGTATATGATATTTACTCTGAAAAAAAAATCAAATGTAACTGATATCGCTATCCCACGAAGTATATGAAAATTAATAAAATACCGCAGCTCAATTCTTCGAAAATTAGTGCCAAATTAGCTATCATTGGACTCGCCCTATTTATCGTGGGTACGTATAGCAATTATAGAATTCTATAGTGGATTTACATCAGCCATATAATATGACCGATCGATGCTCATTTCATTTGGTTTTCATAATGAGCGAACAAAAATGTATTAATGAACGAATAAAAATTGAAAACTAAGTATAGCAATATGACTACTTATGAGTAAATTTTAATGTATTCTACCTGCGATTTGAGGTGAACCTGAGTCCCGCCCTGAGCAACGATTGTGATGCAGACAGATTAGTTAAGAAGCCAATGTTACATGACATGTTCGACCTCCTCGGATTGCCACTGTACAATACCGGGCTAGCAGTATACAGTATATTTTCTGACGACGCCGAAGAGGAAAACAGGTTAGGAAAATTAACTCTTTCTGTGGAATTGTACCTACAGGTACACGAGTTCTAGCAACAGCAAATTTTTCAAAAAAATCGATCTTGCTGCTTGTGTACCATGTAAAATATTATGTTTTAAAGTCCCATTACAAAGTAAAAACGCAGATAAGAGAAATAGCATTCTTCAATTAGTTAACCACAGAAACGATAATTATATGCCATAAAGTGGATGTCTTTAGGTGAAAATATGGTGAAAAATATAGAAATAACACTGGATTTTTCAATGAGAGAGACATAATTCGATTAATATCAGATCTTGTTATTGTATATATTGTATTGATTAATTAATTACATTGATAACATTATTGATAATGATAGTACGTTAATTCTGAAAAATAAGATGAATTCAATAATTTTTTTGTCAAATGAATAATATTTCGATACCCCCAACAAATAAAGCCGTAACTAAAGTTACAGCTATTTTCAGTTATAGGTGTAGGCGTATTCAGCTCAAAGAACTGATGCTGACGATAAAAAAGCCGTATCTCTAGACCAAGTAGTAACGAAGAAATCTACTTGAAAAAAGTTGTATTTCGACTTAAATACTGAAAAAAAAAATTCAGTATTTAAGTCGAAATACAACTTTTTTCAAGTAGATTTCTTCGTAACTACTTGGTCTAGAGATACGGCTTTTTTATCGTCAGCATCAGTTCTTTGAGCTGAATACGCCTACACCTAAAATAAATATGATAAAAAATTTGTTACGTCTTTGTTCGTTGGGAGTGTGGATTTGATGACTATAACAATAAACCTAAGTAACATTATTGACTGGAAGTGGAGGAAATGCATTTCTTGGCAAGGTTTATTGGGTCCCTATGATATACAGATCTCACTCTTTTGCAAATTATTCATCTCCTCTGAATATCAGAACTACATCACATCATCAAGAAAAATTTTGCAGCTGAAAATTCATATTAAAAATGTTTGCAACTAATTATATGTATATACATGTACACATTAGGAATTAAAACAATTTAAGATCACTAATTACTCTGTCAATTAATTTTTCGTGCGGTTTAACCGATAGGAGAGGGCCCTATTAGTTTTTGATTTATGCCTTTCTGAATCTTGAAAAATTACTATTTTCAAACACGAATTTTCTGATTATAAGTCACACAAAATGCCTCCTTTTTTCGTCGACACTTCTTTCAGATGCTAATCTACCTAATTTCACAATTACCTCAATACCAAAAACAACCGTTCAAAAAAAAATTGACCTTCTTATAATCACAAATATAACCTCCTTTTTTTAGTAATTTTCATTCTCGCGGAAAGTTGTTCACTTGGAATCTACACGCCGACCATTCAAATTCATATATGAGCAAATAACTTCCCATTCATTAGTTCAATTTTGATATTAGACAGCTTGTTGATGATAAATTTCTATCAAAAAAGTATACATTTACACTACAGATTGAGTTGATGTCTACTTTTTTTAGGGAAGATCTGGAGAACAACAAACTGTCTTTGATGAACACCATCTCGGTGGTGAATGCTGCAGGCCATTGGAGACGCAAACAAAAGAAAATGTCTGCCTTGTATTCTAGATCCGGCTATGGAGTGCGCGCTAGGAGTAGATCGACATCTGCCAATATTCAAAGTAATAATTTACTCTAGTTACACCTCCAAGATCTATAATTACTCTGGTGTAATCCTGATACGGTATAGTAATGGTGATGAATAAAAAAACTGTCAAGCATTGAAAAGTCGTCTTCAGTCGTACACTCTCAGTAATGAAGTCTTCTGTTGAGGTGATTCAGATATTGAAACCATGAGGATCCAAGTAGGCCATACATCGACCAATTTCGACATCAATTTAATATGTGAAGGAATTACACCAGGGTTTTATTTGTCTTCAACTCTTCACATGCTAATGTTCCTGATGAGAAACTTACGCATCCTCATTTCAGAGACTTACATGACTTTGCCCAGAGTTCAAGTGAATGTACGCGCAGTAGGCTCCCCTACCCACAATGGACCAGTTACAAAACCAGTGAGTACCTCCTCAATATTGGTAAGAGTATGTTTCAGCTACGAGACTATTCAAAAAGCTTCAGACCTAAAGAAGAGAAGGCGTTACCAGACAAAACAACTATACTTGGTAACAACGGGAACAGATTAAGAATTTCAATTCACACAATATCCGAATATATGAAATCATACCTCAATAAAAATTGTATTCAACTGAAAGTAATTTCATGGATCCATTGAAGACCAATTTGCACTGCTGTATTTTGGAACATCCAAGAAACTTCCGGAAATAACTGAGTAAATTGATCAAGTTTAGTCTCTTTGTGACCCGGTGGTGTTGTAGAAGTTTAAGTGTCTATTGACAACACTGAGAAATTTATCCAAATTGCACGACCAGTTTCTTGGCACTCATATATATAATTTGGTATGTTCGCTTCTTGAAAACAATAACTCAATTCGTTTTTCAGATCTGTGATGAATATAGAAAGACAGACTCGAAGAATTGGGGCAATGGAAGAGACTGGAATTTGCCGAAACCTAGAGAAGGTGGATGGGTTAGGATATGGCCCCTGGCTGTAGAAGTTCCAAATAAGACTAGTAACAATTTTAACAATGGAAATGTGAAGGGTATGGTCAATAAGGTGAGAATTTGATATATGAACAGTTTAGAGATGAAGTGGGCAACAAGTAAAATATCTCGTAAAATAGTAGGAAAATTCTGGAACATATCAATAATGGTTTCAAACAGTACATCTATTTATACTTTTTGTCCTATGATGATATCACGAAACCACAAACCTCTTTGAGTTTGAAATGGGTAGAACTTTTCATTTCCCGAACAACTAAATTATACTAAATGAGTTTTTCTCTATGGAACTATCCTGAAAGATTAGGCCAACCTTCTGAAATACATGAAACAAATAATTGCGAAACAGTCGAAATACCTTTTTCTCCGTATATATATGGTGGAAATGACTTCTTGGTCCAGCTAAAATAAAGGTTGCTTCTTAACTACCATTCCTCAAATAACCACAAGCTCTTTACACAAAGTTTTCTCTTTGGAAAAGTTTTGGAAAATGTCGAAAATTGGATGTTTTCAACGAAGCCGGATATGACCAAGAAAAATTGTATTTTCGGTTCCTTTTGAAGTTCTCGAAAACTTTTCAATAATAATGGTTGAAAAATATGGGTTGTGCATTTTCTTGAACACTCCAATTTCCAATTAGATCTTACTTCAATATCTTATCCAACCGACAATTTAGAAAATCAGGCTCGTCATAAAGACAAAGATCTTTCGTAAAGTCACAAAAATATTTGTAAGGGGTCATTTAAAAAAGTTAAGTGTCACTTCTGGTTAAACTGAAATTGGTAAATTCTCAGTTGTAGCATCAAAATAAGTGTTCTCAAGGGACATGTATATTCAGAACATTAGGAAAATTGGGGTAACATATTAACAGAAACGAATTCATTTTATTGGTTTTACAGGTAATGAAATTCACTAAAACAGCGAAAGATCTGGCCAAGAAACACCCGACTGCTTCAGAATGTCAGTTGAGCGAATTTCTTCAAGAAGAAACGAAAATGACAGGAGACGTGTGGATCCCTCCGGTATAGCCGATTCCAGTGCAAATTTCTTCAAACTGCCGCTACATTGCCAAATAATTCTTGTGATTTAGTTTGTAGCTTTAGAATTACTTCGCCAAGGCATATATTACAATCAAATAAAACTCTAAATACCAGTCTGTAGAGATAAGCTACATATGTGAAACTAGCTTTGGGTGTGTTGTCATGCTGCTAATAATTATTATTACGAAAGTGATACCAATAATACTCGCAACTAGGATGTTTCGATTGGATCTATTTGATTTTGCATCCACAACTTTTCAACAGTTGGAAAATGAGAAATATAGACACGAGTCCCAACAGTCCACTTGGATTTTTAAGTTGATTAGATAATACGATATCAATAGTGTTTGCATAGTTCAATGAATCTATAGAAAAAACTCGTCTATGTAGAAACACTTTTCATAGTACCTAGCCATTTAGCTTAGTATCAAAAAATCAGTCCTATTCACTGCTTCATAATTACTTTGATTGGATAAAATACAATATTTCAACTCATTGTGTTTTTTTTTAATATACCCACTTACTGCAACGAGGAACGAGGAACGTGGAACGTGGAACGAGGAACGAGGAACGAGGAACGAGGAACGAGGAACGAGGAACGAGGAACGAGGAACGAGGAACGAGGAACGAGGAACGAGGAACGAGGAACGAGGAACGAGGAACGAGGAACGAGGAACGAGGAACGAGGAACGAGGAACGAGGAACGAGGAACGAGGAACGAGGAACGAGGAACGAGGAACGAGGAACGAGGAACGAGGAACGAGGAACGAGGAACGAGGAACGAGGAACGAGGAACGAGGAACGAGGAACGAGGAACGAGGAACGAGGAACGAGGAACGAGGAACGAGGAACGAGGAACGAGGAACGAGGAACGAGGAACGAGGAAAGAGGAGCGAGGGACATCACAGAATACTTTCTGAAGACGGGAAACTACTCGTCACCACTCAAGGGTATCACAACTCAAAAGAAAAGCAACTGAAATTTTTAAATACACGGATAATTTCAATTGGAAGAAGGAAAACCTGAAACGAAATCAAATCTGGAATCCGTGGACCGTAAAGGCAGGAAAAGGACGAAAACCTGACTTGGAACAAATAGATTCGCCTCTCCTGTGGCACTGTCAGCCGAAAAGGTTAAAGAGTTGGAAGAAATTCTCGAACTCATTCCGCTAGCTTTTCTGAGACTTCCTGAAGTTTAATAATTTCAGGACGATACTGAAGGACTCGGATCCAGCTTTGATTTTGAGATAGACAAAATTTACCTAGATGACGTTTAAATCAAAAAATTTTTCTCATAATATTCTACTTTTATTAAAGGATATGTTAAGTTATTTCAAATGTATTGATGTTAATCAGTATGTATTTTTGCCTTATTGCAAAACTACTTGGTTTGGCTTCGCAGTTTTGCATAAACAGGCTAACCCTCTTTAAAAACTATTTTTATTGAGAATATAATATATTTTTTTGTTCAATGTTGTATTTGGAGTTCGGTGGGAAATTTTCTACTGAAAAACCATTGAAATAAATCGTACAGAAATCTGATTTAATTTTCATGCTAATTATCTCGAGAAGTCACAATTGTGGCTTAAACGGTTGTTGCATAACACCGTCCAGTTGCGAAAGGTTGCATTGTAAGGAGAAAGGAAAATCTATTTTACAACTAAAATATTTATTTATACAATGTGCTTAGCAAACAATCCAACTTTGATTCAAACAATGGCACAAATCACGAATTCATACAGTTATTCAAACAAAATATCTACATTTATCAATTTCAAGAAAACACAATGACCAATCAAAACTATTACTCATGCGATACTATCGATGAAATTTACAAGATAAAATAAATATTTTTTGGTTGCTGCTTTAGTTTTCTTCCATCTATACATAAAATAAATAAATAAAATACATTAGAACTACGTGCTATTGTTAGAGGGATGTAAGACGAAAAAATATATTTCTTTACTTAATTATTAAGCCTGCAATCGATTAAATTATTATGAAATAAGCAGTTTCCGCGTTTATACGGAGGAGTTGATCCAACTGACTCATTCTTTAAAAAAATCGTCATCTTTTCGATTGACTTCAGCCGCAGTGGTTGAAAAGAAAATTACTCTTGATCGGATCAACTCTTCGGAATAAACGCTCTTGATAAGGTAACATCTTAATGGTAACTGAATACGTTGTCTAACGAGCATGATTCTTGCAGAACGGGCGGCCTCCTTTGGCGAAGAAACTCTGTCCTTCTAGATTCTTCTTACACATCTATAAAAAAAATATTTCAGAACTTTTTAATAAATAATAAAAAACCATAGGTATCTTACATTACTATCAACAAAAAATATAGTACGAACTGAATGAATGAAAACCATTTTGATTATGGTGAAAATACTATCCAAGAAAAGGTGCACTTCTTGAAAGTTTTCCCATACTAAACGAAAACAACCTCTTCATTTCATCTTACCGTACAGTTGAAGCATTGGCTGTGATAATTGTTACTCAATGCTTCTACCCAGCGATCTCCAGCTTCAACCGGGAATCCACAAGCGAAACATTTTGTGGTGAAGAGCTCGTTCCAATCTGTGGATTGATAAAAGTATTAATTCATTACTGAGATTTTTACTTTCAACTGTTAATTAAAGCAATATAAAGCCTGTCTTAAACACTTTTTCAGAAATACTATAATGTGACAACTGCTTCGCAATTTGTATATATAACAGTTGTCATATTTTAGTACCGCTAGTAAAAAAGTGTAGGCAGAGTTGATGTTCACGAATCTATAAGTACAACTACAATGAAGTGGCGAAACAATCATTATTTCAATCAATAATTGACATTTTATAGGGAATGATGATGGGTGAACTATATAAATATATATATATATATATATATAACCATTCTGGCTTCTTTGAAAACATAAACATTAATTCTCCTAACACTGCCAATTGATTATAACTGACCTATTATCCTTCATGCATCGAATGAGTTGCAAGAATTTCTATCCACAACACTTCCCGATAGGCAATTCGCATGAACCAATCTGAACTATCCTGGCCATGGCGGTATATTTGAATCGATGCTCAGGCGGTATAGTAGTCCCAAGTATTTAACTTGAATAGCAAGGTAACTTTGGTTATGTTAGATCATGTTACCTTCTTTTTTCATTTTTAAGCCATAAAAGAAGGGAACATGATCTAATCTAACCAAACTGGACCTTGATACCCAAGTTGATCCTCAACGTAACCTATAATTACATTGCACACCACGCAAGCGCAACTAAAATAGAGTTTTGATTGGTCCATAACACTGCCAATTAATGATAACTGACCTATTATCCTTCATGCATCGAATGAGTTGCAAGAATTTCTATCCACAACACTTCCCAATAGGCAATTCGCATGAACCAATCGGAACTATCCTGGCCAAGGCGGTATATTTGAATCGATGCTCAGGCGGTATAGTAGTTCCAAGTATTCAACTTGTATAGCAAGGTTAGTTTGGTTATGTTAGATCATGTTCCCTTCTTTTTTAATTTTTAGGCCATAAAAGAAGGGAACATGATCTAATCTAACCAAACTGGACCTTGATATTCAAGTTGATCCTCAACGTAACCTAAAATTAGATTGCACACCACGCAGGCGCAACTAAAATAGTTTTGATTGGTCCATAACACTGCCAATTAATGATAACTGACCTATTGTCCTTCATGCATCGAATGAGTTGCAAGAATTCCTATCCACAACACTTATAGGCAATTCGCATGAACCAATCGGAACTATCCTGGCCAAGGCGGTATATTTAAATCGATGCTGAGGCGGTATAGTAGTCCCAAGTATTCAACTTGAATAGCAAGGTTAGTTTGGTTATGTTAGATCATGTTACCTTCTTTTTTCATTTTTAAGCCATAAAAGAAGGGAACATGATCTAATCTAACCAAACTGGACCTTGATACCCAAGTTGATCCTCAACGTAACCTATAATTACATTGCACACCACGCAAGCGCAACTAAAATAGAGTTTTGATTGGTCCATAACACTGCCAATTAATGATAACTGACCTATTGTCCTTCATGCATCGAATGAGTTGCAAGAATTCCTATCCACAACACTTATAGGCAATTCGCATGAACCAATCGGAACTATCCTGGCCAAGGCGGTATATTTAATCGATGCTCAGGCGGTATAGTAGTCCCAAGTGTTCAACTTGAATAGCAAGGTTAGTTTGGTTATGTTAGATCATGTTCCCATCTCTTTTCATTTTTAAGCCATAAAAGAAGGGAACATGAATCTAACCAAACTGGACATTGATATCCAAATTGATCCTCAATGTAACCTAAAATTATATTGCACACCACGCAGGCGCAACTAAAATAGAGTTTTGATTGGTCCATGCGGATTGCCTATTGGGAAGTGTTGTGGAAAGGAATTCTTGCGAATGAGTTCGAGAGGTTTATGCCTTCAAAAAGCATATGTGGAAACAAGAGCCAATGTCCAGTTGCCACAAGGAGTTGGTCCATGCGGATTGCCTATTGGGAAGTGTTGTGGAAAGGAATTCTTGCGAATGAGTTCGAGAGGTTTATGCCTTCAAAAAGCATATGTGGAAACAAGAGCCAATGTCCAGTTGCCACAAGGAGTTGGTCCATGCGGATTGCCTATTGGGAAGTGTTGTGGAAAGGAATTCTTGCGAATGAGTTCGAGAGGTTTATGCCTTCAAAAAGCATATGTGGAAACAAGAGCCAAAGTCCAGTTGCCACAAGGATTATCTCCGAGTAATTCCGGGTAGCTCCTGAATTGATCTAACAGTTCACGAAATATTATATTCCAATTGAACCCATTTACGAAGTCAGGTGAGGATCCGTTCAGAGAAAACAAGCTCTATTGGGTGCTACTACCTGTAACAATTTGAAAGCAACTACATACTTTCATCCTACTAACCGCCAACACTGTCAATTCGAATTCATCGACAGTTACTCCCAAGTAATCAATCATGCATAACTGACTGACATCATCTATGTGTGATGTGGAAATAAATTATTCCATCTATTGAATGTTTTATTTTGTAGATGGAATGTGTCCCTTGGCCTGTTATACGAATTCTGGCTTCTATGAAAACATAAACAATAATTCTCCAAACGGTCACCACTGTCAATTCATGATAATTGACCCGACATCCATCATCCAACGTATGAGTTAGTGGGGTCTATGTCTTCTGATGGCATATGGGGAAACATATAGTTCTACCCCACTAAAGGTCGACGCTGTCAATTCTCAATAGTTGACAGTTATTTCCACTTTATCAATAATTCAGAAGTGATTGACAGGTCATTCATCTTTAGAACTCTATATGATCTGAATGTGACGTGAATTTAATCATTCCATTCATTTAGTCTGATTTTCTGGGGGAAATTTGTTCCTTGGCCAGTTATTTGTATGAATTCCAGATTTTGTGAAAAAATAAACTTCAATTCTCTTAATAGTCATCAATGTCAATTCAAGATAATTGACACGTTATCCACCATAGGCAGATATATGTCCTCGAAAGGCATATGAGGAGACATATACTTTCACCCTACTAAAACTCAGTTGTGTTATTGACAGTTATTTCCATGTCATCAATCATGCATACCTGACTAATTTGAGTAAGCATATCTTTAGAACTTTATTTATCATATATATGTGTTCTGAAATCAATCATTCCACTGATTTTGATGAAAAGTTTCTTGACCAGTAATATATGAATTGCGGCTTCTGTGATAGAATTCAAATTAATTGACAGTCATTTCCACCTTATCAATCATACAAAACATTTTTTTGAGTTAACAGGTCATTATCTTCAAAACGTAATCCGTTTGATCTGTGAAATTTATCATTTTCCCAGTCAATAGCGTCAAAAATGGGATTTAGATGTCCTTGGGATATCATATCGTTGACATTCCTGCGATATTACACCGCGACATCCCTTAGATACCAAAACCAATAATATCCGGGTATAGATGTCTCTGCGATGTCATATTGTTCTAATTACTGCGATATCACACTGCGACATCCCTGTGATATATAAATTAGTTATAGCTGGATTTAGATGTCTCTGCGATGTCAAATTGTTACTTGCCATAGATGTCATACTGCGACATCATTTAGACATCAAAATCTATACTAAGATACCTCTGCTACCATATTTTTATTGAGTTATCTCAAGATCAGGTGATAATAGGACTTTCACACACATTCACTTGACTGCCGCCCACAAGAACGCCATCTGTCCTCCACCTCGGTCGAAAGGCGAATCCTCAATTTGTGTTTTTTATTATGAAGTACCGCGGTAAGTTGGTAAGAAGTTGGCAACACAGATCGTAGGCAATGTTGGCCAACCTGAAAGCGGGTGGCGATCACGTTCTTTGTATCGATGCATTGATCGACGATCGAAGCTTTGTTGCTCTGAATGCTTTGTATACCGTTCATGTTCTGATATTTCCAACTGAAGCTGATCACATTTGCAAATTTTAGTGTCCATGAACTAAAAGTGAAAAGTGAGAATCGTTGTTGAGTATCAACAAAGTGAGCAACGGTGACAAATTATGCATTGTAGCCGTTAGGTTAGGTTAGGTTATGTTAGGTTAGGTTATGTTAGGTTAGGTTAGGTTAGGCTTTCAGTGGTCTCATATTGTTTTATTGATTTCCAGATATGGTGATGAGCCTTCACGGAGAAAACGAAAAAAATGTGGAAGCAGACTGTTCCAATTGGTTTAGGCATGCCAAACAAAGGCTCGGCAGGAAAAGAGACCAAAGTAATTGACTTTAAGTTTTTTAATTAATTTATTCTTATTTCTCACTTTGTTCATTTTTAATTTTGGACTTTGTTAATGTTATGCCAGAATGTTTTCATTTTTTGGAGATTTGTTTTTTATTTATATTTTTGTTGTATTTTTTTTTATATTGAAAATATATTTCCTTTTTCTATTTGTTGTTTCTGTCTAGAATATCGCATGGACGTTGACGTCTCTTGAATATAACAGTGAAGAAATTGCTTCGCCAGCATGTATCATGAGTGTGACAAAAGTGAGTCGCTGGGACGTAACCATGCGAGTCGCAGGACACGAAGTGATATCGCAGCAATATATTAGAGATGTATCTGTGTTGGCTGGGTCATTAATTGAAACTTAGATTTTGTGGAGAAAATTCGTTGGTTGACATAGTTTTCTGAGGATTTTGACATTCTACCGTGTGAAAATAAAAAAATGCAAATTCAAGAAAATCTCTACAAGTATAAAAGGACAAATAAATTAAGAGTACTGCTGAATAAGTCTCCTAGACTAAAAATCTTCGGTAGCAAAATATCTCTAAAGTCAGAATTCTAGACGAGATGTAATCGATAGTTTATCGTATAAAAAAGTGTTAGTCATATTAGAAATAGATCATTATTCTGAATGCACATACCAGCTTCACAATAAGGACTGCCATCTTCTAAGAAAAACGGGGAGTTTCCAAACAATTTTCCACAGTATGTGCAGTTGAAGCATTCAGGATGAAAGTTTTTACCAATGGCTTTCAGGCAATCCTGCGAAAGAAATGAAGCATTTGTATTTATAGTGGAGACAGTATTATCTTATGTAGAATTTTACTACAACCCACATTGAATCCTTAAAACATAATATAAATAACAATCAAACGACTCAATACTGAAACTTATTTTCATCATTTACCCCTTTGATTTTGCCGCTGCACTTGGAACACTGGGGTGCCAGGTACTGCTCGAAACAATACTCGCAATAGAGCTGTCCTTTCTCTTCAACGAAACCAAGATCCTGAAGGGGCCTTCTGCAAGAAGGCGTGGCACAGATGAAGTGGTTCGGGCACCAGATCTTTCCCAACGCTGTTATGAACGGTCCCCTACAACAATCCATAAATATTTTAAAACCACTTTCTATACATGGTGAAGTGATAATAATCAATATTGTACAAAGCCTTCGTAGAATTCATAAAACAGGACTTTATTGGCAAATATCTCTTTGAAAACAATGACTGTCTTGCCTAACCAACTCAGAAGGTACTTCCCATGAGGAATGGTGAAATTATGTTTAGTTGCTCTAATGATGGAAAATGGTGTGAAAAGTTTTATATCCATTCCATACACTCATTGAAATGAATTTACACGTACTGGTTTCTGGAAGAGGAACTATTTTTCTGAATATTCAATTTTTTGTTACGTCAATTGTATTTGTATATTATTTTGTACGTTTTTCAATTTACTGAATCTTGTACAAAACTGTTCTTTACATTTGTGTTTTCAATTTCTCCTAGGGATCACAAGTTGGCGTGGTAGAACACCTGCATGGGTGTTTGAATGATAAAGTTGAAAATCGTCAAAATATTAGGTAGGACAGTAGTAGTTTCCTGTAAGATACTTGCCGATGGAAGTCCATTGGAAGATGTGATTGTAATACATATCCTCATTGGATTGACTGTTCGTTTAGTGTAAAAGGTTTTGTTTATACTTAATATATTTCTTTTATCATGTGGTAACATTGCTATATTCTAAACCGTAATAGATACAAAGACGATTAAATGAGAAAAAATGTAACTATTGTGGTGAGCAGTACATTGGTCAGAGGAAATCTACGGGGACTCTCGCCATTCCCGACTTATACAGGGAAAACTAAAAATGCTGTTTTTGTTTTTTTACGAATAGAATGGTTTTATTGTATTCAAAATGTACTGGAACTACGTAATGATAAATTTTTAATTAAACGTTTCGTGTCAACACGGCCACCAAAAACTATTTTTTTCAAATACGGACATGTCTATTTCATCACAAATATTGATAAAGCGATGAAATCACAATTCAGTGGTATATCACACTTGACATTTTTATAGCGTTTCATATAAAATAACTGGAATCATCAGTGACAACAATTTTCAATTACGGTCCTGTTGTTAGTTCTTTTGTAAATTGTTTTGATTTCTTCAAAACTCATTCAACTATTAGGATACTTCAGTCATTACCCAATACTTTCGATAGGAAGATACCCCAACACAACGAACATTCGTATTTTTCCTTTTTGAGGATTTTTGTAATACAGTAATCCTTGATTCAAGGCTGATTTCTCCTGTATCAATTTTCACACGGATTATTTTCATAATTCTCAATCTTGGAGGTAATGAAAATATCAGTTTTTGATCAAAATACAAGTGTTGTCTAATTTGGTACAATTAAATAGCATCTCACTTCTTTTACCATATTTAAACACGTAGGCTTTGCTTGATTTCTATGGCAGGAAAAATAAATGAGTTGATATATGTTAAGAACTGTCAGATATTTAAGCACTCGGTTACATATTAAAGATGTATTCGAATGACGAAAGGACTGATATGCTATTTACTTAGGCAAAATCAAATAGAAATCCTCTTTTGGCAAGAAATATGTATGGTGAGCTACACCCGAATCGTCGCAATCCAAAAATTCAAATGTTTAGACTATTAGAAAGAAATTTGAGAGACTGTGGTGCATTTGACAGAAATAAAACTAGAAAATGTGTTGTTACTGGAAGTATAAGAAACCAAGTAAATGTTTTGGGTAAGCAAATATTACCTTATAAAGACTAAAAAGTGAAAAATAACGTCTTTTTTTAAATCTAGGATTGGTCAGTTACAAAAATATTTATAATCAAGATTGTTCTTTACGAGAAATTGCCCACGAACTTGGGGTATCTGTAAAATCTACCAGAAATATTTTGAAAAAGAACAAATACAAATGCTACAGGATACGCAAAGTTCATCACCTTAATGAAATGGATTACGGAAGGAGAGGACGATTTGCGAAATGGTTAAGACGTAGAAATAGGGAAGTTCGAAATATTTGTAAAAAAATAATATGGACGGACGAATCAAAATTCACCAACAATGGTTGGTTTAACAGAAACATCCATTATAGGTGGAATAATACGAATGAACATTTACATAGAGAATCCAATTTCCAGGAGAGGTTCGGAATAAATGTTTGGTTGGGAATTTTGAGAACAAACATACTAGGTCCTTTCTTTTACGATGAGCATTTGAATGGTGAAATGTATTTAAATTTTTTATCCAATGAGTTTGATGGCTACTTAGATGAATTGCCATTAAGCACCCGCCGTGAAATACAATATTTTCAACAAGAACCCTTCCCATAATGCAGTAATAGTAAGGGACCATTTAGATGCAATATTCCCAACAAAGTGGATTGGAAACAATGGACCAATTGCCTGGCCAACTCGATCCCCAGACCTTATTCCTTTGGATTTTTTTGTCTGGGGATACGTAAAGGATAAAGTTTTTTCGACACCTAGTACCAATATCGACTATCTCAAACAGAAAATAAGAGATGCATGTAATAGCATCACAACTATCATGCTAGAAAATTGCCACAGAAATTGTATGGTCAGACAAAAAGAGGTCGTCAATTCGAGCATTTAATGTAGAATTCTTTTTCTGTATTGGTTTTATTTTCTTCCACAAATTCATTATGAAATAAATTGTTTTTCTGTTTGTTTGATTTCTTCTCCTCTTAAGTAAGTTTATTTCTGGGGTAAATTGCTATCGTTCGTCTCTGAAACTGCAAAAATCTTTTATGAGTTTTTATAGTATAAATACAATTTTCATAGATACATTCATTCAAAACGTCACTGATAATTTTTATATCGAAGCGTTAGATTCTGTGGAATTCATAAACAAACTAACGACAGGACCGTAATTAAAAATTGTTGTCACTGATGATGCTAGTTATTTTATATGAAACGTTATGAAAATGTCGAGTGTGATATACCACTGAATTGTGATTTTATCGCTCTATCAATATTTGTGATGAAATAGACAGGTCCGTATTTGAAAAAAATAGTTGATGATGGCGGTGTTGACACAAAACGTTTGATTAAAAATTTATCGTTACGTAGTTCTAGTACATTTTTTATATTTTCTGAAATAACAATTCTATTCGTAAAAAACCGAAAACAGCATTTTCAGTTTTCCCTGTATAAGTTGGGAAGGGCGAGAATCCCCGTAAATTTTCTATGACCAAGTTACTGCTCACCACAATAGTAACCTGTTTTTCCATTCGTCTTTGTATCTATCTATTACGGTTTAGAATATAGCAATGTTACCACATGATAAAAGAAACGGCCTGTATAGAACTCGGAAAAAAAAATGCATATTCTGTGTTCTGCGACGCGTCAAAGTACTATCTTACTACAGTTAAACAGGGTCAACAGTTTTTATTGCCAGTTGTGGAATTTCTCGATATTTTAAAGGCATTTAAATACAGGGTGTTTCCGAAATTGGAGCAATAAATGAAATGGGTAATAGAAAACGAAAAATCAGAGCGGAATGACGGAATACATTTTTCTCGAAATAAAGTTATTTTGGAAAATATTGGACTTAGAAGAGTTCGGAATACTCTGGCAAACTTTTGGTAACCTCTGGCCAGAGATCAACGGCCCTTAGATGTAACCGAAGGAGTGACAAAAAAAGGCCGATGCGTAATAAATAATTTGACAATGTTGCCGACGTTAAATGATGAAAGATGGTATGATAAAGTAAACGATATTTTTTCTTCGAACAGTTTCCCGTTTAGCTTCGAGGTAGGCTTAACGCAGGTACTCGGTACTATGGGGGTCGCTGGGTTTGCTTGGCCTCGGCCGCAACAACTCTCATCATTCAGTTGAAAAACTCGCGAGCTAATCGTTTGACGAATCCATACGTTTTATGTAGGTGGGTAACTAGATTCTTGTTGTGTTTCGGTATTCGACTGCATTCGTATTTTCTTTACCTACATCTCTGTTTTTTTAAATTTCTACAATCCCTATTGGACTTACCACTATGGAAAATGTCAGTGTTGTAAGGTATTACGCACACGTTATTTGCAATCGCGGTACTTTTCCAGGAACTCGATATTTCAATCGGATAATAGACGAAAATTTCGTAGCAATTAGGTAGGTATTTGGAACCTGGATAAAATAACATCGCTGTTCAACAGATGCGACAACAAGATAGTTTTCAGCATGCTTGTGACTCGTTACTTCGTCTTGCGATACTGCATAGAAAGTGGTGGCGGTCATTTCGAACACCTGTTGTGAAATCAAATTCCGTTTATTTTCAGTAACTAATTCATAGAAAGTCATCGTTCATTGAGAACCTAGGCTGTCAGTCAATCCATTGAGGTAAAACATTCATTGAAATCTACAGGAGAAACAGACGTTTTTCAGCAAACACAAACAATCGTTAATATTTACCTAGCTATCTCAGCGTTACATTTGCAACAAATAGGCACATCAGCTGGGTTATCGTTATTTTTAAAATCAGCGGCATCCTGGGTGACGCTATTGTTAATATACACTCTGGTGGCGCCACCTGCCTCTTTCTCGTCCTGTTTGTTTGCAAAGGTAAGGTGATCGGGTAAGGGTAAGCTCTCGGTGCTAGAATGCTTGGAGGTGTGATAGTCGTTAATGGGAATGTACAGCTCAGAAGTTACCTTCTTGGTACCGTTAGTGACAGTCGTCCCAATGTTATTGACGATATAGTTCATCTTGGGACTTTGAGTCCCCGACACGCTGACTCTTTTCAGATTGGGAGTCAGGTTTCTGATATCCGCGAAGACCTTATCTCTCACAGACTGCATGTTCTTACCGCTTGAGGAGGAATGTGAGGAATAGTCCGATTTTGGACTGGATCCGATGGAGTCCAGCTGAGGCGAGGTGCTCGGGAAGGGGATGGTTATGTTGATTTGGCTGAAAACGGGTACGGTAGGAGGGCGAGGTGGACAGATGGGGAATTGCAAACTAACTTCGTCCAGTTCGAGAGGGTTTTCGTTTTGGCTAGCGTGGCATAGTTCACTCACATGCTCTAAAATACAACAATACAAAAATAACATGCGTGCTTTAACATAAACCGAACGGGTTGGAATATTTCGAGAAACACATAACACTATATACGTGGAATGGAGTAAAGACAAACTGGATTCTTTATTGTGAATTTTTAACCCATCACAAACCTGAAAGCATAAAAATATTATTTTGCCCAGAAATGATACAGCTCTTTCTATGATAATTTCCAATTGATGATTATTCCACTGAAAATATGTTGTTATAAACCCTTCACACCTATACATTCATCAGTCAAATGGATTATGAAAATTGAAAAGCGCCAAATTGCAAAAACTGAGATAAAGATTCCAAACGACGGTTTGACATTCATCTACTAATAATCCAAGCAACTTTGAAGGAAGACGCAGTTTCCTATTAAAGAAAAACATTACGATACCGTTCATAGGATATGATCAAAGTCGCTTGGTTCCTTTTCAATTATCATCATTCAAATATAGTTCTCTATATTATTGTTGAGTATAATTAAAGTTTGGAAAGAAACCACTACGATAACCATGTTTGTTGTATATAGTATAATATCTTGCTTGATTCTCTGTTATACCCTTGGCACATTCAATAGGTGCAGGTATGTACCATCCTCGAGATTCCATTTCAATTATTAATTTTTGCTAGTGGTGCCTCATTTAGAGTGATCATTTGGTCGGTTCTTTTTTTGCCTCATCATACAGACATTTTTTGCAAAATGAATTGCCGAAGACTTGGCTAGGATATTAAATGTGGCATATGCAAATTTTTCTTTTTCGTAAATGAAGTTTTGTCTGTTTTAACGAATCACCCAGGTTTTCGGAGAAGAATCCCTCAAAAGCAGAGCTTGTACGAGCAAGTGAGATCCGGTACCAACAGCTTACGTACAAGTGGATTTCGAACCACTTTAGCTGAGTGGTAGGCGGTGGGAATTGAACTCGGGCCGCCTGAATGAGAAGCAAACGCTCACTTCGTTTCGTATACCATGAAGTGTATGAGAACAAGTCGATAGGACGGGATGACCCTCAGTCATGGTTCCCTGACTTTAATGGTCTAGAGTTTTTTCTGTAGGAGTATCCCAAATCTCTAGTCAATACAATACCAGTGAATACCGTTGATAACTTGTGGAATCGAATATTAGATGCATTTGAACCGTAAGAAATACTGCGGAAGTTTTTGATATTGTAATAAATTGCTACAAAAACCAGATCATCCCAGATTTAATTTTCAGTAGGTAGGTAGTGCCAAGTAAACTGTCAAAAATAATAAAAACAAGAGGTTATCTAAATAGCCTACCACACCAAGTTTTAATTTCGATTCACACCTGCACCTGTGGTGCACTACAAAAAAGTTCATAGGGGAGAAAAATGACCCCTGAAGAAATATATTTCTATAGATTCTTACAACAATTCGGTAGGCTCAACGATGTGAGCTCCACAGCGTTATCTGAATTTCAGTATTAAGCTGGATATCTCAAAAACTGCACAACGAAAATTCTTGAAATTCCAACGCCCAGCAGATCGGTAACGAAACGTTTATGTGCCTATGTTTTCATGAAATAAGCCAAAAAATTACCCCCATCCCTATGTAAATGGCATTTAAGAACACCCTGAATATTGAACTGCCACTATGTATCAACTGAGCATTTATCAATGCACTACCTCACTCCCTATATGAGGTCACTGTCTCTAGAGGAATTGAACCAATACTATGTGACTGGATAAGAACTATGGTTCTCTCCCCTCTGCTATGGTCACTGCTGGTGGATGATCTGCTGGCCATTCTCTCGCTGTGGGAGGTCGATCTGCAAGCATATGCTGACGATCTGGTCCTAGTAATACGCGATAAATCCAAAGAGACGATCTCCTACGCCCTTCAGGATATATTGGACACCATATATAAATGGTGTGAGAGGGAGGAAATGTCCATTAACCCTAACAAAATGGTCATAGTGCCGTTAATCAGAAAAAGGAAGCTGGAACAATTAATACCTCCTTCCATCAATAGTGTAACAATTCCTTTTGCGAGTGAAGCAAAATATCTGGGAATAACCCTAGATAAAAAGCTAAATTGGAACTTGCATGTGGAAAAGACTATCCGAAAGGCTAGCCTATCATTGGGCATGTCACCAAAACAAGTGTACGTGACCGTCATACGACCAATAATCACGTATGGCTCTGTAGTCTGGTGGAGCAAGGGCCAACAAAAAAATGGCCCAGGCTAAACTTAACGGACTACAGAGACAAGCGTGTCTGGCGATTACTGGGGCCATTCACTCCACGCCAACGGCAGCAATGGAAGCCCTTCTCGGATTACCTCCTCTTCACATAGGTTTGGAGAGGCAAGATGGGCAACATACAGACTCTACCAAGCGGCCATTAGTCTACCGCAGGCAGTAATGATGAGAAGCAGCAGCATGCTGGAGGGCATAACAGCTCACAACATTCTGGGAATGCCCTCAGACATCATGCCTAAAACTATCAACCTTCACACGTCCTACACTGTGGTCTTCCCCGAAAGAGAAGACTGGGTTCGGAATGAAACTGATCTATGTAGGGCAAATGAACGTTGGTTTACCAATGGTTCCAAAACTTTGGAAGGTGTCGGAGCCAGAATATACGGGATAAACCCAGTAGTGAAACGCCCATTCAGTATGGGTAAATTAGCTACGGTATTCCAGGCAGAGGTATATGCCATTGAAATGTGTGCAAGGGAGCTGGAAAATCGACGCCACACGAAAAACAATAAAAATATTTTCAGACATTCAAGCGGCACTGAAAGCGCTTGAATCCAATTGCTTTAAATCCAGAGCAGTATGGAACTGCAGAGAAACCTTAAACCGACTGGCACAACGTAACAACGTTAACCTAGTCTGGATACCAGGTAACACGGGCCTAGAAGGAAACGAAATAGCGGACGTCGTAGCAAAAGGGGGGGCCGAAACAACGTTCACTGGGCTAGAACCGGTAATCGGTATAGCACATAGCACTGCCAAGAATGTCATAACATCCTGGGCTGACAACAAAAGACTCGAGTACTGGCGTAGTCTACCGGGCCTAGCCCATTCCAAAGCATTGATTGCTTGCACAAGGAATAAACAGGACTCTGACAAGCTGCTAGAACTCAGTAGAGCACATCTCAGAGTTATAGTAGGTTTGCTCACTGGCCACTGCAAACTCAAACACCACATGCATAAAATCGGACTTGCACAAGATGCAGAGTGCCGCCTATGCATGGAGGAGGATGAAACGGCTAAGCACATTTTATGTACATGCCCCGCAGCGGCCAGAACCAGATTTTCAACATTTGGCAATACAACAGTAAGGCCAGAGAACCTGGTAAATTGTTCTCCCAACGTACTCCTCAATTTCGTTAAGAGATTGGATATACTGGGAGAAATATAACCATAGGGTGAGCCACAATAGGCCATTGGCCGCAGTGGAGGGCCTGATATGGGCACACTCACGTTCAAACCTAACCTAACCTAACCTATGTATCAACTGCAAGAAATGATTATGACTATGGGTTGAGAATGTACTGACCAAAATGAATCTGGCATATTTGTTTCGTTACCTGAGAGGATGGAATATCTACAAGGTAAGAACGCTCTGATACCTTCTTTAATTGTGATATGTAATTGTATTATTATTATTTGTGAAAGAAGAACATGGTGCTATACCAACAAAATTAAACTATATTATTGACACCTTCATTCACGTCGAATACATACAGAATTAACACTCAATAATATACAGTCCGGCTCAAAAGACCATGACGACCCAGGTTCGAATCTAAGCGTCTTTCACCACCCTTACAAAAGCTGTCGATGTCATTTTTCACTTGCTGGCACAAGATTAAGGAATGAGCTTTTGATGGATTTCTGTACGAATCTAGGAGATTCGTAAAAAGATAAGGAAAGATATTTTAAATCTACGAGCTAGCAACCATATAAAGACAGATTCGAAGGAAATGAACATATCATTCAGAGTAGATAAGAAAATAAAAATTTTGAGGTACATATTTGATTATGTTTAGAATCAGCTTGCTACGTGCGAACAAATTATGTTGAATACGAAATATTACTAACAATGTTTATATACAGTGTGTCCCGCTTTTCATGAATACACCCTAATATCTCAGTTATTAATAATGCGATTTTCTTGAAACTTTGGTAGTGATTATATGATAGGTAAATGAAGTATTTTGGCATAGTGAACATTTTTATCGACCATAGGCGTGCGGTGTGGGGGGGTAAAAAAAGCTGTTTTTTGGGAAAAGGATATTAGGGCTCGTTTTAGATAACTTTTTTTATCAGAATTAGAATCAGCATCCCCAAAAACCCCCCAATCCATATTTTCGAAATCTCAAGAGCTGATTTGAGGAAAAAAAAAATAAATTCACTTTTTTCGTCAATGCACCCGAATATCTGTTATTAGCGATTTTCTTGAGATTTTGGTGGTGATTTTATGTTAGAAAAATGAAGCATTTGGCATAGTGATCATATTCATTCACCATTGGCGTGCGAAGTTGGGGAGAGAAAAAAGGCATTTTTTGAGAAATGAATATTAATGCTTATTTAAGACAATTTTTCTTATCAGATTCGGAATCAGCATCCCCAAAAACCCTTTAATTCATATTTTCAACATCTCAAGAGCTGATTTGAACAAAAAAAAAGATTAAGTTTTTTTTTTAATAAGTTCTTTATTTGTAACAGTGGTAACAAAATTACGATTTAATTTATTTTAGATTCTTGTGTTTTCAACATAACTACCTTCTGAAACAATACACTTTTCAACAATTCTTCTCAAACGTACATTCACTTTTCTTAATGTTTGGGGAGTTATTTCCTGACAAGCTTGCCTAATTGCAAAGCAAAGTTCCTCTCTACTACGCGGCCGAGTAGCATACACTTTATTCTTCAAATGCCCCCACAGAAAAAACTCACAAGGGGTAATATCTGGCGATCTAGGGGGCCATGGTTCCAAAGGAGAATTTCTACCTATCCACTTCATAGGGAAAATTGCATTTAAGAAGTTCCGAACTATCCCAGAATTGTGTGCGGGGGCCCCATCTAATTGAAAGATTAAGTTTTGTCTTTGTGCTTTTGGCAATTCCATGAGAAAATCATAGCGACCATTTTGTAAAAAATTTAGAAAATTTTGTCCGGTCAGGTTATCCAGGAAATAAGGGCCAACAATCCGTTCGTTGAATATGCCACACCACACGTTAACTTTTTCACTGTATTGGTTTTTACAATGAATTACCCAATTCGGATTTTCAGCTGCCCAAACCCTACAATTTTTACTTGACACCACACCGTTTGTTGTAAACGTTGCCTCGTCAGTAAACATCATGTTCTTCAGAAAAAGTCTGTCGTTAAGATAGTTACCCTGCAACCATAAGCAAAATTCAAACCGTCGTTCAAAATCACCATTTAACAGAGTATGTAGATATTTTGGTTTAAATGCCCTAATCCTGTTGCGTTTCGAACATCTCCATACTTTGTTTTTCGTTAAATTAATTGTCCTCACAACTGCCCTTACAGTACCATTTGGGTTGTTTCGAAATTCTGCTAAGATACGTTCGTCGTCTGGATAGTGTCTTTGATTTAAATTGTACCTCCCCGGTCTTATTTTGAAAACCGCTCCAGTCCTTGCGAACAATCTGTTGATTTTGGCAACGGTATCGTGAGAAATTGGTTCTCGATCATGATGCCTTCCATTGAATATTCCAGCAACTTGATGCGTAGATCTTTCATTATTACCAAATAAGCGGATAATCTCTACTTTTTCTCCACTTGTAAGAACTACTCTTCGGTTGTGTGCCATCTTATTAACAGTTAAGTAACACTGCTTGACTTATTGACATTTCGTACTGATTACTGATGTCAAACAAAAACTTTTGTTTCAAAGCAGTCTTTCATTAATTTGCATGAAAACTCAAATCGGCAAGCCAACGGTAACAAAGTGTGCGTATCTTCGGAAATACCTAAATTGTAGTATAAGGGCAGTTGCAAACGATACAGAATATAAGGAAACGAAGGTGTTTGAAATTTAATATAGGATTAGGGCATTTGAAATAAAAAGTTAGAAATAAACAATCTATTGAAAAAAAGTGAATTTAATTTTGTTTTCTAATCAACTCAGCTCTCAAGATTTCGAAAATATTTTGCGGTCGCTGATTCCAAATCTGATAAAAAAAATTGTCTAAAATGGGCCCCTTATATCCTTGGAGAAGAAGTGGAGATTATCCGATTATTTGGTAATAATGAAAGATCTACGCGTCAGGTTGCTGGAATATTCAATGGAAGGCATCATGATCGAGAACCAATTTCTCACGCCAAAATCAACAGATTGTTCGCAAAGACTAGAGCGGTTTTCAAGACAAGACCAGAGAGGTACAATTTAAATCAAAGACACTATCCGGACGACGAACATTTCGAATTTCGAAACAACCCAATTGGTACTGTAAGGGCAGTTGCGAGTTCAATGAATTCAACGAAAAACAAAGTATAGAGATGTTTGAAACGCAACAGGATTAGGGCATTTAAACCAAAATTTCCACATACCGTGTTAAATGGTTATTTTGACGGACCGTTTGAATTTTGCTTACAAGGACTTATTGAAAAAAGAGTTGAATAATTTTTTATTCAAATCAGCTCTTGAGATGTTGAAAATATGAATTAAAGGGTTTTTGGGGATGCTGATTCCGAGACGAAAAAAGTGAATAATATTTTTTTTTCTCCTCAAATCAGCTCTTGAGATTTCGAAAATATGGATTGGGCGGTTTATGGGCATGCTGATTCTAATTCTGATAAAAAAAGTTATCTAAAATGAGCCCTAATATCCTTTTCCCAAAAAACAGCTTTTTTTACCCCCCACACCGCACGCCTATGGTCGATGAAAATGTTCACTATGCCAAAATACTTCATTCACCTAACATATAATCACCACCAAAATTTCAAGAAAATCGCATTATTAATAACTGAGATATTAAGGTGTATTCATGAAAAGCGGGACACACTGTATTTTATGAATAACTTTGTGAACCAAGTAACTTTCTGAGATAAAACAGAAGTATTTTTGAATGATTTTCATCCACATGCTTTGAATCCATTCACGTTTATAGTTTGCTGATCAGAAATCATATTAAAAAATGTTTGCTTCATTTACATGTGCAGAATCTTTCCAGCGAGAGACATCTCATACACTTCCAATTTATGTGTCTAGAAAATATTAATGAAACCACATCAATAATCAAATGCTCAAATGAATATAACATTTGATCTTGTCTGCCTGCCGTGTAATCTCACTAACAAGAAATGACGAAACGGACAGATCATTTCGAGGTTTGTTCGAAAAATAAAAACAGGAAACGCAACATTTGCAAAAAGTGTTTTTCGCCACTCCACTGCTAAATTCCCTGAAAGATTGAATGGATAGATGGATGACCAACTTGTTTCCAAAACTCTGCTGAGGAAAACTGCTCTATTCTTCATCACTACATCTCTTTTTTGCCACTAGTTTATTACCAGCACATCATTTTTTCTTTCTATTTTCTCCTCCTTTCATTCACTTTCATTATATTATTTCCTCATCTACCGATATTATTTTCTTGAATTTTAAGATCGATCGTCCATGTCATTTTAAAAAGAATGAAAGTTCTTTGATTGTGATCACTTTCGATGAATTTATGAAAATGTATCCGAATGAATATAAACTTTTTAAAAATTCATCACAAGTTTCATCAATTATAGAGGTGAAAACATCATCAATGTATGAAATGGAGTTTTATCCCAAACCCAAACCACAATTTTTGACAATAAGTAACTGACTACCTTCTGGAAAACAGTGGTTCGGATATGATAAAACCCCAGTGTGCTCATTACCTACTACGTCCAAGCTTCTAAACAGGGTAGTAAGTTAACGAAAACATCAACATAACATGTCTCTTTTTATCTCACTCTTTCTTTAACTGATTATTCATTTATCCCTCCCTTCTTTTAAGTCTTTACTAACAGTATTTTATCGAGATCTTCAGTCTCCCAATCATCCCTTACACTCCCATGGTCATACATCAAAAAATATCATCTGAAAACAATTTGGTCTCCACTCAAACCATCTTCCGAGAACGGTATTAGTGAAGCAGATCTCAACGAACACACTACCAAAAAAACACCCAATCACAGTCTACCTTATCTGCATGTTACACTGCCCACACAAAGGAACTCTAGTTCCCCCGAGAGCGGCCGCATTCAACACGCCCTTTCCACGTTTTGGAGCTATACTGACACCGCCCGTTTGACGTCCGCCGCTTGTACCTGAATCGGGTTGGGAAACAGAGGGAGAAATTACATTTTGGCTGGGTTTTTTGGAGGAGCTGGGAGGAACTACGTGCTTTACTGGAGCTATCGCAGCGGGAGAATAGACATGCTTTGTGGGAGCAGAAGCGTAAGCGTCAGCGGGAGCAGCTCTCCCGGGCGTTGCTTGGGACACAGTTGCGGAAGAGGATTTCGCGTAAGTTTCTCCCCAACCCATTGCTTGCCCGGAAACTTTCCTACACGAGTAAGAGAGCGGTTGTGGATCTGTGCTGCGACCCTTGACGACTGGTGCTTCGACAGAGGGAGCATTAACTTCGTGGAAGGGAAGTTTTTTTGAGGTGGTAACTTTTTTTTCGATCTGTATGTTGGTCTCTTTCTGTGACCTCTCGAATTCTTCAGTGACGATTTTTTTCCGTTGGACTTGAGTTCGACCATCGGCAGATCTTTCGAGGCTCTCGCTCTGAGACTTTTTCAGCTGCTCCATATGAGCCTGTCGGATCTGCTCCTCGACTGCAGCGGACATCACCCTATCCTGGGATTGCGAAGTATACTTCTGAGCTCTGTGAGACTCAGCTATATCCATCCTTTTAGAATCGTACATTTCTTCTTGCCTATGTATTAATCCACTTTGTTTCTGGGTCGGATAACTCTGAGTCTGTACTGTCGACGTATACATCTGTGTAGGCTCAACCTCGTCAGTTCTCTTGTAGAAGTCTTTACCCTGAACTCTTTCAACCAAGTCACGTTTGTTTTTATATTCGGGTATGTAGGTTGTCAAGTTCTCCCTTGCTTGGTCCACTCTTGTGTCATGAGGTGTTGGCAGAGGCTTGTGCGACTCCAACGGATTTGGTGGTGGACCAGGTGCGGGGGACACAGATCTCATACCCCCCATAGGAGAGGGAGAAGGGCTCCGATCCCTCCCTCGACCTGGACACGGACTCGGTGAACGAGATACTCCAGGGCTTTTAGGATCAAAAAGACTAGCTGAAAGAGGCCGCATTGGCTGAGCCACCAGATTAGCTTGATAGAACGGCAAAACAGGGGGCGGTTTATTGATTATACTCGGAGTTATGGATCCAGGTCTTGGAGAGAAACTCTGACTTGGAGGTCTGTCCTCTGCAACTGGTTTGAAAGACATCTGAATCGCCGATTGTTCTGCACTCTCGCTTTCTATCTTTATCGTAGGGTTTCTGACCTCATGTTGTTGGTGGCTGTTCTGTTGTACCTGCTGAGCAGCCATCTTCTGCTGTTCAAGCCTAATTTGAGCCTCTTCCATCTTTTTCATCCGATGTAACTGCGCCTCGGCCTCTGCGGACAATTCCATCTGGTACTGAGGTAAGTACTGCGCTTTATGCAAGGCGACAGGTGGAGCAGTTTTCTTAAGTACAACTTCTTCAGCTTGTTTCGCTGTCTGGGTCTCTCTCCTAGATTTTTCTTCCTTTGTCTGTTCGTGTTTTTTCGTCATCTGCTGCCGTTTATGTTCCGATTCTATTATAGTTTCCTTCTGGACGTACCCGGGTTTACTTTCTATAGTTTTAATACTTGGTGCGGATGCTTTTGGGGGCGGGGAAACGACTGGAGGTGTCGTAGACACTGACACCGAAAACTGCGAATGTTCCGTCTTGTTTTGGAAGGAGCAAGAAAATCCCTGAAACAACGGTGGGAAGTGTTGAGACGCAGCCTGTCCCTCATTGACGACGACCTGGGTAATTTGTGGATCGTGGATAGTTTCTCTTTGGATTGTCTTCACCTTACTGGTGTCACACTCTTCCGAATGTTCCTCAGTAGCAGATTCCTGTGTCTTCTGATACAGGACTGCAGGTGAATAATAGCTTGGTGGCTTTGGAGCTTTTTTGTTCATCTGAAATGATTCAGGAAGGACGTCTGGTTTTGTTGGTTTGTGCAACTGGGATCGATCAATATTAGACGCAGACTTCGTTTCAGTTTTTTCTGTGACATTCATTCTTTCCGGTACCAGCGGCGAATAAGGCCTGTCAGGAGCTGTGGTGAGGGCTGCTAACATGGACAGCTTTTCTTGTGGCTTTGGCAGTTCCTCAAAAAACTTCTCAGTAGGATCTTTCTTCTTCTTTCGAGTTGGTGGAGCTACGGCGTCTTTGGTAGGAGCGGGAACGGTTTCTAGGGCCTTTACGAATTGACTTTTCGGGTGCTCTGTCTGTTTAGGCTTAGTTCCTTCCTCTTTGATAGGCAGTACTGGTCTCTCAGGTGGAAAATAAGGCACTGTTTCTTCTGGTAAAGGTATAGGTCCCTCGTAGGAAGTAGTTGAGGTGAATGGTTGTGTTGGAGCTATTGATAACGCAGAAGCGAAGGCACTATGGGAATATTTTGAAGGGATCTGCGCGAAAGTGTCGTCATCAGGTGCTGTTGTGCGGATGGCTTGAGTCATCGCGGACTCCCACTTTAAAGGCACAGCGTTCTCCACTCTACTAGGCACATGTTCCAAAGTATTGGGGCTGTAGTGGGTCGGCCTTTTCAACTCGTAACCATTACTTTCAGAGATAACCATATTTTCTGTTTGATGTATCGAAGAGTAATCTTCTGCCCTAGTCACAGATGATTCATACCCTTTCTGTTCCCTCTTAGACTCCGTTAATAATATGTTTTCATCTATAGAAGGGGGTTGCCTCGTTCTGACGATATCCTCCACTAGTTGCTGGGTCTCTAGTGTCTCAGAAATTGTTTCCCTACAGTCAGTAGTGCTTCTGCGCCCACTCGAATATTCATAGGCGTACTTCGGGAGAAACTGCGCCATGGCGTTGATTTCTTGAATCTCCAAGCAGTCCTCTGAGCAATCGATTCTCAGCTCTGATTCCCTCTCGATCCTTTTGTTGAGGATGCTCTGTTCGATTTGGGAGGGAGGAGGGTAAAATATCGGACAAGCAGTGGGGAGGTCTTCGGATTCTTGGGGAGGGGGCCAAACAACGTTTTCAGCTGCGCGGGCTTGAAGGTGAATAATTACGAGTGAAACAAACGAAGGAGCGAAACAAAGGTGGTGCAAGGATGGAATCTAATTAGTATAGAAGCGATAACTTAAAACTATTATAAAATAGTATAACTATGCTGCAGTTGTTCACATTCAATTAATGGTGTTCATTGTGGATAAAGAAGGAACTGGTACAGATTAGAGGAGTGAAAGAAGAATATGAATTGGTATTCATCACACTTCGACAGCTGTCAGATTCGTCAGAGGCATTACTCGATAGTTTTCAAAGGAAATTCAAATTTTGAGTGATGAAATATCGTATTTCGTCAGTACTGTCATCAGGTTGAGGGGGCATTCATGGTGATATTTTATGGCGAGACTTTTGTCACATCATATTTCTAACATTTTAAAATTTGTTTTGTTTATCGGATTGTTCCATTCTCTTAAATTAATCAAGTAGGTACATGGGGTGTGGATTGTACCTCAAATCGATTTCAGACACACAGGATGTTGAAGATCGAGATGGGAAAGAATATTTTTTCAAATATCTCAGAAACTGACAATAAAAACTCTTCGAACTGAACAAATGACACCGAAACTGTATCAAATCGAAGTCAGTATTATGTTATTTCTGTAAGAATACTTTGTGAATATTTTTGATTATGAATCCAATGAAAGTGATAACTTATTTCTATCAGATAAAAACTAATAATAAATTAAGGACGTGCTGTTTTTGATTATATAATACTTTGCTCGATTTCCTGGGTTTTTATTGAGTGATTACATGGTACTGTTCTTTTTTGTTATTCAGTTATTGTTTATTTTTTGGTTTTCTACCGGCCTGCCAAATTAGAAACCCTTGTTTCGGCAGATTCAAATTAGGTGAAATATGACAAGACCACTTGAGATATAATACACTCATCTGCTGGAGATTTTTTTTTTATAAAAATGTTTCTAATTAGATATTTTCATTGAATACAAATATGCTAAAAAATTTACATTTTATACTTGATGCAAAATGGTTCTAGTACCATAGCAAAGATTGCTTTATTAATTTGTATCACAATACGAAAGTGAATTAGCAAAAACTCTAGGTGTTTTGATTTGAAGAGGGTCTTGAAATTTCAGAGCTAGAGCTGACATAATTGTTTTTAGTATATTTGTAATTTTCAAAATAATTACAAACAGAAAAAAATTTGTCCAATAGATTAGTGCTCTACTGCTTTCTTCAGATTTTATCCAATTTGAACTAGCCAAAAAATAGCAAGGTTAAAAAAATGCGAAAAAATTCAAATTATTTAAACTGGTTGAGATTTGATGGGTAGATAAATATTGATCACTTTCTCAAATTTCTGATAGTTATTCTAAAAAAATATATTTACATAAAATGAAAACTTTGTTATATCAGATACATTCAAGCAGTTAGCAGATGAGGAAGGGGGACTCATTCTAAGACAAGAGAAAAAGGTCGAGGTTTGGAGTTGAAAGTGTTGTCTGCAAAAGAAGGTTGTGTAATTAAAGAAGATGATAATACCGAGAATATAGGTCATAGTTATACTATTTTATTTCATCAAAATTATGATCCAGTAATCTTCTTCATATAAACAAATGCTTTGTTCAATATAATCTGTCGAACTCTACGCAATATGAATACGTTGCCTTCAACACCTCAAATTGATTACTCAAACATGCATTTGTATGATGTCATGAATAGATTTCTGGGCAGAACAAGCGGTAGGCCAAAGTTGCTTGGAAATTTTGTTATACACTGCCAAACCTCAAATGTACCTTTGAAGAGGCCACCAGCTGGTTTAGCAGAAGAAGGGTATCGTCCTAAGAAACAAAACAACTAATGACATAATCGGCAAGTATGTATCGATATCATTTACGCTACATTTGAACTTCTGAAAAATTCATCGGTAATTGAAACTCTTTTCGATCCGAATTCAAAATGAAAATTTCGAAAGCTATATAAATACTTTGATTCAAAAACAATTGATAATCCAGTACCTGAGAACATTTTTATTCAAAATTTGTGTTCCAATTGAGACACGATGTGTATCGAAAGATTTTCAATAAATAATTATCCAAAAATTAAATAATGATACATATTCATTAACTGTTTACATCATCATGACTGACACGCTTCAGAGCAAAAAACTAAAATTACTACATTTAGAGCCGGTATACACTGGCTATCATGTATTTCATTCTTAGAACTTACACGCCACGGTTGAAATTGTCATGCAAAATTGCAGTGTGTCAGGTCTTATATGAAGAAAAAACAACTACCTAGTGTTATCCTTACTAACTTATATAAGATTTAGACCAAGACAGAATGAAGAGACGCATATTCAATTGAAAAACTTTTATTTTCTATCAATAATTCTGTCTCTAACCCCAAGTTTTGCTTAAATGTTAGCGAAAAACAATTACTACTTTATTGCATCAAAAGCCAAATCATTGGATGCTGTAGTCCCACTTGGGATAACCCGCAATGTAGGTAATGTAATTGAATCTGAAACTTTATATTGTCGCCAAGGATCACCTCATCGTGTCCAGTTTTTTAGATGTCTCCAAAGCTTTTGACAGACTTATTACTAAGCTGTTGGAGCATGTTATGCATCACCGATCAATTCTGGAAGTTCGGCAATATCGATGCAAAGAAGACTAACAGAAGATATTCGCACATGTTCTTCATTTACACAATTGATATGTCCGGAAAGTAAAGACCATAACATCAATGTTGCAACGTAGACAAAGGGTAGCCATCCTGTTCACCAGACATGACTATGATCGACTAACAAAATTTCTGCTACCATAAACGGACAGTCTTCCCTCCATATTTCACCACACCTGGTTTAAGAACGGATCTTCTATCTGCTGAGTAACGTTCAGCAAAATAATATCGAACCGTGATATTCACTGCAAATCCTTTTCGCCCCCGATTTGAATTCATACCAATTACTTTAGTGATGTTCCCCTTGCTTGCTGATGAACAAGGTGATGTACTTACTATTTAACTTCTATATCTTATAGGAAGTGCAAAAAAAATTGAGGAATACAACCAAAAATGACTTCATAATCAGACCTATGACAATATGTATATGTGTCAGCAGTATGGAAACCAAGACGCAAGCAGGAGTGGTTTAAAATTGTTTTTCCGTTAACCAGCTGTTATCCTCATATATACGAACGACAGCCCTCAAAAGTCGAAACATGTGCGAGCTAAGGATTAACGAGGTCTTACCTTTTAACGTGCGATTCCTCTGATTGATAGACTAGCGCTCTACCATCATGACCACTGCGGCCCACTGGTGCATGAAGGAGTGCAAAGACAAGCCTGTCAGTGCCACTAGAACCCCAACAGCCATAATAGAAGTCTTTCTCAACCAGCTACCGCTACACAATTACATTCAGGGCCAAACACGAGGAGATTGCTTGGAGGCCAAACACCCACAAGCTGTATGAAGAGTTGGAAAATGACCCTGAAATATAAGATGGCGTACTTCCCAGGTATAGCTTTGATAAAACTTCGAGACAAGCATAATGAGCAGGGTTGCGTGGAAGAAAAGACCTCTCATCTTCACGGAAATCGGTATATGGTTCAAAAACTGATGAAGGTTCAGGAGTCTGCATATATGGAGCGAAGCCGAAGAGAAATCACTGTGTTCAGGCGAATATGCTGTGAAATTCCGTGCGAAAATCGTTGCATACACCATTGCGTGCAAGATTCAAACAGCAGTCAACTCGATGCAACTTTTTCAGGACTGCATAGAAGCACTAAACGAGCTGGACAGTCAAAACAGGTTATTGAGGCAATGAAGAGGTCGATATTAACTAGCCTGAGGCCTGAGGTGGAGCAAGTAAGGCCCTGAATGGTACAGAACCGTCTCGTCAGGAAGAAGAGAAATCACACTTTGTCACTACGAGGGCTTGTCAAGGCTGAGTAGTTTCTAACACTTCTGGGAGAAGAAAAAACCAAGACATCCCGCATATCTCGGAATTGAACAGAAGCCTCTGGAGTCTCGTAACGGAAACAGATCTAGACAGAGAACTCCAGTCGTAGTGTAGACCTGAGTTTCTTGTCTAATGTTATTACCAGGTATTCGTTTCTGTATCAATGAGAAGAAGATACCTTGAAACCAGTCTGTAGGTAGTCGTAAAGGAATGGTTTGCCACTACTATGGACTGGTAGTTAAAATATTGGGTAAAATAATTGGGAAAAGAGAAGGAGAATTCCGAAATGTGCACGAAGTTCAAAGGGCGGAGCGACATGATGATCTTTGGCAAAAACTTCAGAAAATCTGTTCACTTCTGTACACTTTCATGGTCATTTGTTTCTATGAAGACAAGTGGCTTCTTTATTTTTTATCATAAAAAAAGTCACACATTTTTTTTTCGAGTATTCCACCAAATGGATTGAGAGACCAATAAGTATGTGACTATGTAAACAGTACTGAAATAGTCTATGCAGAATAATAATAGAGTTCAGTACAGCGTTGGTTAATTCTCTACCGGTTAAAATATCTTGACTTTAACTTCTTAGTGCTCTTTTGGGATTTGCTTGGTGGGATATGAGCTACTTATACTATTGAAAACAACTACTTTCCTAGCTGATACCACGACGGTTCAATACATTTACCGGATATTTCGATAATCCCTCTTCAACTTTCATGATAATTGTTTTTGCGAAAAAATGGACAGTAAGAGAAATCTTTTGATACACAGCGTTTATTAGTTCTCGAGTACTGAGTCCTCAAAGTTTTTATAGTAAACTTTCTCACAACTACCCTGAATACATATAAATAAGGTAGAAACATTGAGAAATAACCTATGAAACACCAATTGAATCAAACACTTAATCAGTACATACCTGTTGCTGAAATGGGGCTGAAAGATGGGGAGTTATATGAGTTGTTGAAGTGCGGTGCTGGTGGTGGAGCTACCGGAGACAATGGGGCTGTTTTTGGTAGAGTGTTGTACGTTGGAAGGGGCGCAGTAACGCTGGAAAATGGTCTGGGTCCAGAAATATTGGATGACTGAAAAAATATTATCAATTTTGAATGTGGAGTTGACATGATTCACATTCAATATCCAGTGGTGAGGAAATCCACATCCTCCGCTGTCCGAATGCTATGCTATTGAATACATATTTTCATCCTGCATAAACAATCAATATCCCCCAGATGAATCTCTAACCCTTCATATTATAGAAATGTTAGTTGTTAGGACTCACCTTATTTAGGAACTTGCTGAACGACACAGGAGTTGAAGTACTATACAAACTATTGTTATTATTAGCTTCATTTACATTAGACTTTGGTAACACTGGCACTGACGAAGAAACATCAACATTCTCATTATTTTCCTGTGCCTAAAAGTGTCAATTTGTTGAGTTATTTGTGGTGCATCATGCAGACGACACTGTGCAAGAGTTAGAGGTGTTGAGTAACAAGAATAAAAATATTCTACAGGATTGTAATGAATGTCAAATTAAGGGTACCTGAAGTTAGTTGATTCCTGATAGACTATTTAGAATTGTTATTGTTTTATTCTTGTTACTCTCGAGTGATATCAAACGTTTACCTGGTAAGAGGGAGCGTAGTTATTGTTTATCTTTGGTGAGATTGGCGATGGTGTTGGTAACGTATGCGACGATAACGCTGAAGAGATTGCGTGTGCAGGTGCCTTACCACCTCTGAAACAAAAACACATGAAATTATATAATTAGAATCATGATATGTTAATTTCTTAAATGCGTGCCCTCCCTGCATTTGAATCCCTGCATGAAGAATGCATGTGTGTCGAAGATGTTCTTGTTCAAATGATAAAGGATACAGTGGAAAATACGTTGGGATTATTTGAAAAACTCAAATGGCATCACTCCAGCATTGATACAATTTTTATAGAACCAAATAAAATATGACCTTGTCGCAGAAACGCAGTTTTCAGGCACAAGAGTCAAGAATGTATATGCGTTTAAATCACACGTGCTTCGAAAACAGGTGGAAAATAGAAAATCAGGATTGAAATGGGATGTTCAGCTGGTTTTAGAAAAAAAGAAAGAAGTGCATAATGTGTGAAAGGAAAGAAACAAGTGAACTAATGGAAATATATGGAATAAATAAATAGAGAGTATGGAAAGAAGGAAATAGAAGAAAAAAAAAAGAACCACTATGAAGTACTGAGAATTGGAAAAGAAGAAAACGGAGCAGACATGGTAGTAGTCAAAGAAGATGATTGCAATGAATATTCAGAAGAGTCTCAAAACGGAAGAGAAAAGAAGATTGAGTCAGCCTCAAGAGTCACATGTATATTTTGATACTCTCGAATGGATCTTAATTATTAGGTTTTTCTGTAATAGTAGAGTGGTTGGGTGGACTGTTATTCATTAAGAGGGATCAAGATGATTTGTGCCAACATTTTTATTAATTCGCTTTCTTGTCAGTCTGTTTGTTTGTTCAACATAGAGGTAAGTGATATTGAATGAAATTTAAAGCAAAACAGTATGAAATGAATATGAAACCCTCAAGCTAACATAAAAATCAGTATGGTTCTCAAAGATTTGATCAGGTGTACCATTCAATAGTAAAAAATGAAGTAACATGGAAGGAATTTTAAAATTGAAACAAGAAATAAGAGTAAGTTGGTGATTCTTTCAAGTTTGAACAACATGTTAGTAGGTAAAATTGAATAACCAAATTGTAAAATAGTAGGAGTTGAAGAATTCAAGAAAGAAATTTGATAAAATAGGTAATTTGTTTGAACGGTGGTTTGTCAGGTACAGGCTCGTAGCAGAAATGTCAGCCAAGGGAACTTTAAATCTGGGATTACCCAGGAATGGGGAGCAGGGAACACATATTTTGTTTTCGTTGAATTACAATTTAAAAATAGGGCGTTTGTCGTTAGTTATAGAAACTGGCAGGGTACAAAACATTGCTAAGGCTGCAAAAACTGTAGGGGAAAGGGTTCCTAGCAATTTTTTGGGCATTTAATAATTTTATCGGAGGTAGATTAATTTTAAAATTTGCTGCATTTTTTTGCATAAGATACTTCGTTATATAATTTATTTGTTATTACATCCTCTGTATATTCACCGTTGAAAAAGGATTTTTCTTTCGGGATTTGAAGCTGTTTTAAAAAAATAGGCCACACTCATCGCTAAGAAACAGTTTTAATTGAATATTGAGACAATTGGTAATTAAGGTAACAGTAATTATTACTTTTGACTATTATACTGCCGTCCTTAGCGAAAACGCCGTATCTGCTATTTTGCTGGGAATTCTGTAGATCCGACCTCCATATGAAGGAAATTGCCAAACTTTTGTACATACGGCAAAATGATGTGTTACCTTTGGCTATAAACCGGGAGTATACATCATTTCTGCTTAGTGAAGCGCAAAATGTATAGGTTTTTAGATACGGCATTTTTGCTAAGGACGTCAGTATAGTACTACAATAGAAAATTCTGAAAATAATGAATGATTCGATATCGGTAATTACACACATAATTAGTTTGGTACAGGTATACACAATTCGGAAAGAAATGTTTGTTTGGATATAACATTGTACCTGCTCTGAGAATTGGAAACGTACCTACGCCATTTATAAAAATTATAATATTTGAGAGTTTAAGAAAATTGTTTTGAAAAATTCTTCGACTAACAGCCGTATACCTGACCCCTCACTCGTCAGGGCTGGTCGGGTGTACCACAAGCAAGTAGTACAATTAATAAGTAAAAACAACATATAAGTAGGTGGAATGATATAAAATCAAATGTGAGATAATATAAACATATTGTGCTATCAGTTTTACACTTACCGAAAATAATAATTTAGTTATATAAAGATAATTTTTTATTCTACTACGTTTTCAAAATAGTTACAGATTCCTAACCTCATAGAGTTTCTTCTGAAATTTTTTATTGTGAATTTTGAAAAAGAGCTGTGAAAATACTTAAAACGAAAAACAGGTTTTATGATTGTATATAAAATTATCTCAGCCAAGTGCGGTTCTACTTGAAATGAATCGTCATCAGATTGTACTTACGGGGGTATAGTTATTGGTACTAAATTGGGGTTGGAGCTGTTTTTCAACGCGGCAGACTTAGCGTGGATGTCGCAGTAGAGCTTGTTGTTGATATTATAGTACCTGGAAGAAATAATAAAAGTATTCATATTTTTATTCTGAGTTAAAGTTTCCTTGGACTTACCCAACGTTTTTCAGGGATGAACCGCAAGTAGAACACTTGAAACACTCGACGTGAAGATTCTTATCCTTAATTCTGACGAAGACACCACTGGAAACGAAAATTAATAAATAAAGCTTTCCATACATTATTCTTGTCGGGGTCAAATTAAGTTATGGATAAGGAGCATCACTGGATTTGGTATATTGCTTAAAATATCTATTTGCATCAATGGAAAATGTATGTTTTTCTCTTCATATAACTACTCCTCAGAGTTCTGCCTTAAAAGTAACAATTCTACTGTTTCACATTATTGATCCTATTGGTGTTTTGCGCTTGCATTCTTCATGCCATTCAGTTTTTGAGTCAAATTGAAATATATATATTAAAAATTTTGAAGGGCAATCTAAAAGAATTCAAATGGAACGAGACTAAAGCTTGAAATTTCGATTTCATCAAGCTCAGTGCTTCTAACTTATTCGCTACCTCGTTTATCCATACGAAATTATTATCGGTTTCAAAATTATTTGAAATTATAAAGTTTTTTGATTTTTTTTTTGATTTGTTGAATCTAAATATTTTCGAACACGACAATTCTCTCAATCTGACATTAAAACTTTTGCAATTGCACGTTGATATTCCGATTATTCCCAGTTTCTTAAACAGGGCATAATAGATGATGAAATAATGTTGCTGAATGTATTAGGACTTGATCACAAACAATTATAAAAAGCTTCATTATCAGCAAAAAAAAATTCTGAGATAAAATGATAATATACCTAATACTATTCTAAACTTATTTCAAAGGTATGACTTGGGGTATAGAAAAGTCAACACATTTTCTTATTCTTTTTGATAATGTTTTCAATAACGATGACGACAACGCTTATTATTTATTTGAAGTTATGTTTTGATATGAGTAAACGATATTTCCGAACACACCTTTTTTTCAATTTGTAATCATGTTTTTGATACAGCAAAACTATCCACTTTCATCTGAGGAATCGATTTATGAATAAAAGCAATGATTGAAGACTGTAAAAGCAATAGAATATTGAGATGCAAATAAAAATTATGAGAAAGTAGGTCTGGTATTTGCCATTTTTGGTATGACCACAAGTAGTGCTTGAACGAAAATATTTTGAATTGTTCAAGCGAATTGAAACACAATTCCCGAAACAATTTTATTTTTGAGATATCATAAGCTGGGAAATATCCTGGTATAAGGTGTCAATAGGTATCTACTACAGATTTCAGTTTGGTGCGGAAATTACAATAAAAAGGAACATTTTGATCCAGTCTACTTTAGGCAGGAACTCATTCAACAGTCGATTTTTTTTTAACTTTAGGTCTGAATACTTTCACATGCATACTATCAAAAAAATAATAATCAGGTAAAAAGTGATTGATGAAACTCGGTGATGCATGCAAGTGCAGGGTATAATTTTGAAGGTTCGATATGATATAAAACATATCACATGTACTTTGATTTAATGTGCTGAGAAAAGATCTTTCATGATAAATGATTTTGATTTTCAAAAAAAATTGTGAAAGGTAAATGCTTTCATCATCCATTAATGAATGATTTTTGGAGAATCAAGAGTGCATCATGGAAATAACTTCCAGTTGAGGAAAACACATGCTCATCAGTTGAAGAAAATAAAATAAGACAGATCCACACAGCACATAATATTCCCATAGTATATTGATAAGGTCCCAAACAAACTCAATAACAGTCATAAAAATTAATCCGTTTCATACTCTTCTAATGTATTTTTAACTTTCCTGTCAACTGCCACTCTTCCGAGTCTTATTTCGATTCCGTCTTTCTTGATTGTCTGGCTCCCATGAAAGGGAAAAACTTGTAACGTTCAATATCGTGAGAACAAAGAGAAAGGAGGTATGAATTGTGGTGATTTCCTGAAATCTTTGAACGCTGATGCTCTTGAAAATTTTTGTAGACCACAAGTTCCTAGGCTTTACACAGTTCATCAAAGGAATAACCCCTGGGTGATGAAGGGGTGTGGAACCTGAACTCGACTGGATAATTTTGATGAAACTGCTAACGGTGGAACGATTGAAGATATTTCAGGAGAGCATTGGCCAATGAAAGCAAGTTTGTGAGCGAGGCGAGGCGATAAGATCAAAGTTCAGGAACACTCCATATGATGAAGCAGTACCTATTCCATGATTCATTGGATTTGGAAGTGGGTCAGCTTTTGACTGTAATACCGAATTCAATGCCCTTACAACTTTATAATGATTATACATTCGTTATATAATTGCTTCATCACTTCATCCTACTTATGTTGGAAAAATAATGGAAGTTTGACTAGAGATAATTGGTCTTGGTGTAAGAGCATTTGCTAACCAACCAGGCGGCCCAGGTTCGATACCCTCCACCTGCCTCTGAGCTAAAGTAGTTCGGAATCCACTTGTACGTAAGCTGTAGGTCCCTGATCTTCCTTGCTAGCACAAGCTCTGCTTTTGAGGGGTTTACTACCAAAAACAAGCAGAATTTTGCTTTGATTCGAAAAGGGGGACAACCCGCAAACTAGTTTCGAAGTTTTGCCTTTCATCAGTGCAAGGGCAGGTCAATACAGACAGCTGTGAAGTCATGTGTTCCCCGTCTAAATCTTCACATCACTCTGGCTATTTGTCCACTTTGATCTCACGTAAGAAACACTCCTTGTCTTCGGGTTGGTAGAATTTTTCCTAAAATTGAGCATTAAGCTTATGGGAGATCGTTCAGTAATGAAAGTCGATGCTCAAACTTCTTTATTCCCATATACACTGACATAGTAGGCTCTTTGTGGCAAATACCTGTCGGAAACAACTAATCCTCTGCTAATGTCAAGACGAGTACTGAATTATGTATGAGATATATTCAGAAATAAATCAAAATCAAATTCAGCTAGTTGGTAACATTAGGGAATACTTGCAATTGTATCATCTGATGCATTGAGGATCATTGCACAAATATTCGTTGGATATAATTCAATGCCCGGCGTGGCATTAGCCAGGGGAGTAGTTCTCTTCTAACAGGTATTTGCCACATGAAACATACGATGTAGGTGTATATGAAAGTGAAAGGGCTAAGGCATTAGATTTCTGAGATTTGTGCCCATTTTTCTGAGTTCTGAAAATTTCCTCGAAAAATCCGTACTTCAGCAAGAACAATAACTTTATCATTCCCAAGAAACTTAAGCTGCTTATATAGGGAAAATATGGAAATAAATTTGTGAATAGAATAGAAAAAAAAACTGTAACAAAATAATGAATTGTCAAATCAGATTAATTGTTTGAAATATTGTTTCAATTCCGGAGATCTTTCCTACCAACAAAATTTTTCAATTTTTCGACATGAATGTCGATTTTTTTTCACTCGCACTTCTATTTATTTTACTGATACATTATTTCAACCACTATTGGTTCAGCGTGGTTTAAATTGATAATCTATTTGAATTTGTCTTCCATTTAGCTACTTTTCTACACAAATGTTAAGGGATCTGAACATCAATCAATATCAATTCCTAATTCATAATTCTAAAAGGGTATTTTTGTTAATGAATTTGCTGGAAAACTCATCAGATAATACGAATTCATTCTCAAAACATTTTACTTTCAAGAATATTTATGCGCTGTGTGGTAACAGAAGTCTACAGGAAACTAGGAAACAGAAAATGTGTGTATCAAACACATGCTGGGGAATCTAAACAGTCGAACACATAGATCTAGATCTAGAACAACACCGATAGCCATCCAACATAGTGTCGGACTTACACTATGACCCTCTCGCAATCCGAACACACTGTAACTCCTTCTGGGGCGTTACTCTGTTTCGGGGGCTCGCCCTGTAGACTGCTGGGGAGTCGGTTGTGAACAATTGGGGGGTAATTGTGCACTGGAGTTGTCTTTCGACCTCCGATTGCGTGGCTATGTGTCGAATAAAAATCGTGGCTTACTGTGGGAAAAAGCACATTTTCAAAAACTAGTCGCAAGCAAGTCATACAGTATGTTTGTCAAACGGGCTACGATACTAGGGTTCGTGAGGTTACATTCTGTAGGAAAATTCGCGTTTCAAATTGTGAACATTGTTTCATTTGATCTTCAAATAGTATTCGTTCGATAAAATCAATTTTATGATATTTTCTATGAGTAGTACGCTTCTTCAGGAACCCCAACTGTCTATAGTTCAACCAACACACTGCGCCAACCAAAATAAAATTATAAAAAATGTTATCCACGTCCTCCGATTGTGATGTACAAGATGGCGCTGGAATAAAAAATACTCACACAATCAGGCGCTCGCAGTCAGCACATATATTTTGCCCGGGAGGCAACTGAGGGTTGGAAGGGGCTGGTCGGTTTTCAGGAGCCTGGACGCGCCTCAATCCTGCTATTCCAATGTTCGGGGATGTTACCACTCCTGCGTCTGGTTCTGAGATGTGCAAATGTCAAATACAAGGATTTCCATATATCAAAGGTTTTCTTTTCGGAAATTTTTTATGAAAATTTGTGCAACTTTATAGACCCATTTAATTTTCTCAGTTCACTAGTTGATCCTCGTGTGTTCTTAGTTAATAAAAGTATGTATCAGAAATATCCAAATCATGAAATGTTTTCTGGAATTATTTCATTATTTGGTTGTTCACTGAATCTTTAACAAAATCAGGATTCCTCCGGGTATTGAGAATCTGGTTAAGGGGGCGCCACCGTCAAATATTGAAACAGATGGCAGGGCGGCGTTTCCTTTGGAAATGTTTGGTGTGAAAACTACTACTTTAAATAGAAAACGCAAATAAGGTTGAATTCTATCAAGGTATACAGGTTTCTCAAGCTATTGTACCTGGTGGATCAATGTCCTATCAAAATTGATTGGTGAATAAAGGTTGAAATGTGTTATGTTTTACTGAGCATAACTTTGCGAAGGAAAAATTAGGCTTATTTTATCATGAATTCCTTATCGCGTGATGTTATATACATTGCTTCAGGAACACCTGAATTCTTGCCTTTCATTTCCGAAAGAATCGTCAGTTTGCCACAAAAAAACGCCCGTGTCTGCTAGAGCTGTACTGATAGTGTCACAAAATGTAGATAGTTTAGACACGATTTAAAAGTGAGTGTGAACTTTTTTCGCTTTCAAAGTGATAATACGACGAATAAAATTCCAACACATGTGTTATATGATTAAATGAATAAAAAAAAAAAGAATATTGATTAATACGCAAATGATCGGTGTATTGTGGGGCCATCTAATTTGAAATAATAAAAGCTGACTTGTGGGGTTGAGGCTTTGCTTATAAATTCATTTTGTGGAAAAATCCGCCCCCACTAAAATAATATGACAGCGGCGCCGCCTTAAGCCCGTTTTGCATTCTTTAAGATTTTTTTAACGATCCAAGCAAACTTTGTAAAAATGTTTGTAATCGTTATAATATTATTAATTTATTCTAATTTGCAAATGAATATGATCGAGTGGATTATTTCGAATTATTCATAATTGAGCTTTGAAACTAGTCCAAATGTGGCGAATAAATTAATTTTATAGTCATAGCAATCAATCAATAATCAAGGTAGTGGAAAATAAAGAGAACTTGCCCGAGCAAATTTGTCCAAACTCCTTGATTTGAGATTTTCCTCAGGAAACAATATAATTTTAATTCAAACGTATTGTTTATGGAAATATTACATCGAATGTTCTTCAGGGAGATTAATACTCAATTAAAGTGTTTTCATTATTTTCTAAAGGTTCCACCATTGATGAATAGAGAATCAGAATAAAACATGAACATGATATACCACTCTTTTAAGGACGCCTCTGGTAATATCAGATTAACGGCTATTAGACTGAACAAATAATAAGAATATTTTAGTTCATTAATGTCCATAATATATTCAAATCACTCTTAAAATTTAACTCATTCTTGTTTGATTTTAGTCAACAAGTAATGGAAAAAATAAATACAAAAACTCTAGATTCATGAAAACGTTTCAACAAACCCTGAATTTGTGAATTGTATGTCACTCCAATTGGGTTGGTATAGGGTATGGAATTTTTGAAACAAAAACATCTTTAATTGGACCCCACTATAATAATAATAATAATAATAATAATAATAATAATAATAATAATAATAATAGCGTCTTTATTGATTTGAAAAAACAAGTAAATACAATTTTTTAAACGTGTTGGCGACATTCGGCTACAGCCTTTCTTCTATAAGTATACAAAGTGATCTATGACTCTGACCAATTACGGGAGATAAAATAGTGCACTAGTCTATAATGAGGGAAAACATCTATGACATTTCAGAACAATCCGTGATGATTTGCAATATTTTTTGTTCGCCAACCTCCAAAGATGCGAGATGCACCTCTAAAGCAAACACCACATCCTCTGCCTACGATCTCCGAGTGTATGATTTTTCGTAGTTTCATGAACACTGATCGTGTATGCAATTGTTCAGTATGTCTGGTGTTGACTATTGCATTATTTCGACCAATTTTCGTTGATAGATCATTAAAGAGGCATTGGTACCAAACGCTCGAATATAATTCTTTTGTAAGTTGCTGAATCTTTATTGATAATCACCAACTTTAGTCCCACCTTTCATGAAGGAGCTAGAATACTGATTCTGGCTGTCCACGCGCTTTCCTACACATGAAAAAGGTGGTTGTTTTGACCAAATTTTGACTAAATTTACAAATTTTACTCAGTTTACCACTTATTTTGGTAAGGAGAGCACACTGTATAATTTTCCGTAATCGATCGTGGTTCACCCTGTATACATTTTCTTTCTGAATAATATTTTTCTCAAATAATGAAAATAAATGGGACGGTATCAATTCCAGATACAGTTAAATTTTTTTCGTGTATCCACTTGAAGGTTTTTTAATATTTTTTTATACGATCTCAGTCTTACTTGATATCATCCTACCAAGATGAATTATTTCGAATATTTTACGAGCATTACCTTCTTCGTGTGTCCTTGGTTCATTTTCTGATTCCTTAAGCATGCGAAGGACTGCACTGTTTGAGGCATCGTAATTCTTCTCGTTCTTCTTAAAATTAACTCTGGAACGAAAATACTTCATTATGGAATATTATAAGTAACTTCTTTCTTCATGATCTACAGGTGTGTTGTGTTCATTTTGGATCAATATAGCTAGGTTTACTGAATTCATTCGACGAAGTTCGAAAATATGTGCTGGAGATTATCACGATAATGAAAAGAATAAAATCGACAAAGTTGAAGTACCCTTTCTCTCCACACGTTTTTACCACGTGGTGAAATGAGGCAAACATCTGTCAGAAAATAACTACTTTCCTGGCTAATACCACGACGGACATTGAACTACATCTGACAGATATTTGTGCAACGTTCTTCCAAGAAGACCCAATTGCAAGTGCGTATCTTGTAATTAAACAGTACATTATCTGAAGGTCGATAGTTCGAGTAGGTACCGACTACAAACACTTATTTTGAATTGGTTCAAGAAAAAATGTCTCATGTTGAAGCTTCAAAAACAGGAAACCTCTAGAGACAAAACAATCAACCATATTGCCAATTCTTAAGTGTTTGCAAAAAAAAATCGAATAATTCGAAAGATCGACACTGATGATTTTTTCTTCAGGATGACAGGTGAGTGTGATTTTATAGTTGTTCTCTAGCTATATACGAGTGTACAACTATTGAAGTAGAATATAGAAGGAAGTTGTGAAGAAGGTCACAAGACTTATTATTCTTTTCGTGTGGAACTGAAGATTTCTACAATTAATTAATTACTTACCCTAGTGCCCCAGTTGAAAGGACTTCTGTTTGTGCAGAAAGCGTTTCAGCTATGCTCTCTTCTGAATATAGCTTCACAGGAGAGTTGTATTGCTTATTGACCAACTTCGAACCACCATTGACAGCACCATTCAACTGCGAAAATAAAAGATTTGTTGGAATTGATCATGAAACTAAAAGAATAGTCCTAAGGCATTGGTAGATTTTGTTGAAGATTGAGTCCAATTTCTGTACAATGTTGCCAGTATTTCAGCAATCAATGGACGCATCGAATTTCGGCTAATTTTTATGGTGATGAATCAGGTTGTTAAATTGGTGATAATTGATGATACCAAAGGAGATTATTCTAATTTTTTATGTAAAGATGAATGCTTTCATAGTCTGAGACCATTGTTGACATATGTAATCAATATGTTTTCGTATATCCGAAATGTTATAGATGATGGTCCATAATCGTACATATTTATAGCCATTTCCAATCGCGTTTTCTTCTACCTCATACTATGTAGTCAGTACAATTCAAATTGCGTTTCGGTTGATGAAACTTCGGACGTTTGTATCCTGGCATCCAGACTGGTTTTGCCTCCGATCAAATAACATAACCTAGATGAGTAACTCGCCGCACACGCATTAAGATTTGTGTGTAAGGGACATCTTCCCCCAACGGCAGTGTCGTGCGTTGTTAACAGAAATATTGAGGTTCAATAAAATAGAAATAATGGAAACCCAATAAGGAATAGAAACCTGAAATCATGATGAAATAATCTCCACAGGATTTTGAGAACAGCCAATTCTCTAATTGACATGTTTTTTTCATAATTCATTCATTTTTCTCTTTTTCATTTTGGTTTCCCTTTCTCGATAGTTACGACACTGGTAGCTTAAACTGATTGTTCTGACAAATATCAAATGCAGCGTTGACGTACTGACAAGACTATATCGACAACGAAGAATCTCCGTTCGGCGATGGAAATACTGTTGGTTTTATACTATTTCATATGAATCGAGCCAAGAATATTTTGAATTAAAGAGCAGAAAATAACTTTTGTAGACGTTTTCGGAGTACAATGAACATGGACGATTTTGTTGTATACAGTGCCGAATCGATTTCAGAACTCGATGATCCAGTGGATGTTGAAGACGCACTGTCTAGAAGTGATGCGAATTCTGGAAAAAAGCTATGAAAGAAGAATACGATGCACTTATTGAAAATAAAACTTGGATATTGACAGGCCTCCCTCCAAACCGTAAGCCAATTAACAATAAATGGGTGTTCAAGACGAAACAAGATGCTGATGGGAAAATAATAAGATACAAGGCACGATTAGTAATCAAAGGTTGTGATCAGAAGAGAGGCATTGATTATGAGGAAACTTATTCTCCCGTAGTCAGGTACACATCAATTCGTTTTTTGGTGGCACTATCAGCAAAATTCGACCTAGAAATTGACCAAATGGATGCAGTTACAGCATTTCTACAAGGAAATTTGGAAGACGAAATCTACATGTTCCAGCCCAAACTATTTGATGATGGTTCACACCAAATATGTTGTTTGCAAAAATCCCTCTACGGTTTAAAACAAGCGAGTAGAATTTGGAATATAAAATTGGATTCCAAGTTGAAAGAATTCGGACTAGTCCAATCAAGTGTTGATTCTTGTGTTTATTTTAAGAATCATGCAAATACTTTCCTGTATGTAGCACTTCATGTGGATGATTTGATGATTTTTTTACAATGATGACAGGTTAAGAAACGATCTGAAAGAAAAATTATTTCAAACTTTCAGAATGAAAGATTTAGGAAAAGCAAGATTTGTACTTGGAATGCAAATATTACGAGATCCAATTCAAGGTACAGTTTCAATTGATCAACATCTCTATCTGAAGACAATTTTGAACCGATTTGGTATGAGTGATTGCAATGCTGTTTCGACACCATTGGATACATATCAAAAATTATCAAAAGAAATGAGCCCGAAAAACCAAAAGGAAACTGAAGATATGGAAAATATACCCTACCAGGAAGCTGTGGGATATTTGTTTTGCGGTTTCATCCTTGAGTAGATTCAATCATGATCCAGGAAGAGCACATTGAATAGCAGTAAAAAGAGTATTCAGATATCTGAAGGGAACCATTGACGTCAAACTGACATATTCCAAACATCAAAATTCTGAAATAATTGGATATTGTGATTCTGACTGGGCGAATCATATCAATGATAGGCGATCCACAACAGGCTACGTATTTCTCATGCAAGGAGGAGCAATTTCGTGGAATTCAAGGAAGCAACCCACGGTTGCACTTTCTACAACTGAAGCGGAGCATATGTCTTTGACTGCTGCCGTTCAAGAAGGACTATGGTTGAAAGGGTTAGAAAATGAGCTGGTTGGAGACACCGGCCAGTGCATTATAGTCAACGGCGACAATAAAAGTTCACTACAGTTGGCTCTAACAAATGCTTATCACGCTCGCACGAAACACATTGACGTGAAGCATCATTTCATACGTGACAAAATATCTGACGGAAGGATCAAATTAAACTATATGAAAACCGAGTTGATGGTAGCGGATTCTTTGACGAAACCCGTGAATTCTATGAAGCATTCATTTTGTACTTCCAATATGGGCTTACACAAAAATTAGTTCTAGGAGGAGTATTGAAAAGAACAAAATTTAGTAGTCCATATTTATTATTGTGTGTTCACGTGGAGGTTTGTTATTATATTTTATATTAGTTGTCAAAATATATTGTTTTCCGAAAACGTCTGCAAAAGTTACTTTCTGCTCTTTAATCTTTCACAGGCTCCCAACAAGCTGCAATGAACGTTTCAATTGCCTTCTTATTGTTATATATTTCATACAAGTCAGTATTTTTTGGGTTTTCGTTAACATGAATCTACCCGAGATATCAAAATCTAGCTGACGTGCTTATTGTATCCATAAAAAATTGCTACATGGCAATACTCAGCCCTATGCTGAATTACTTCCGTTAAAAATATCGTCACCGTTATTCGACATTTTTGTTATTTTGCTATTACCAATCAATAACAAAATAACGGAAATGGCGAATAACGGTGAGGTTGTTTTCAACGGAAGTGATACAGCATAGGGTTGAATGACATGATTTGAGGGATAACATTATGAAAAGATGTTACCTTCAGTTCTATTATTTGAGTATTACTCATCTAGGTTGTGTTACTTGATCGGAGGGTTTTGCTCTAATAATTCTGCATGGGTTATTACAACGTATCTAGGATCGTTATTTTTGTCGCCGTGGGTATCGCCTGTTTCATTTCCAGGAAAACGATGATGTGTTCACTATTCCCTTGCCTTTTCTGAAGTGTGAACCAAGCCCTATTCTCAAAGGAGAACTGAATGGCCCCATTTAGTTTGAAAGACATTTCATTTGGAATAACTTATAGTAGATAGTATGATTGTTTTTAATTTGTAAGTTTCAATTCGTATTAGTACAAGGTAATTAACAGTCGAGAATACACAGTCCAACATCATGAGGTAGGGGATAAGCATTTCATTACCGCCACAATGAGTTTAAAAATTGGCACAGCTAGCTCATTTGGCACCAAAGAGACCGCTTATGTAATCACCATGATAATTTAAAAACAATGAATGTAATTTCCGTTTTGAAACAAAACATGCCAAATGGATACGTCAATCAGCTTCATCAGGAAATACAAAAATAAATTCCTCATATATAACGAGTACCTATATATCCTTGGACAGTTTAGTAAAAACTAAATTTTGCGCGTTTACATTTCCAAATAAAAGATCTAGAACTGACTTTTATTTCAACAATTATTCGCAGTAACACAAACACAAAACTCAGTTATTTCCAGGAGTCTTGATAGATTCAATAATATGCCTGGTGTAGTCAAAAGTTCATCGTTACCTTCTTTCGAAAGCAAGGTGGAATTTTGAACTGAACTGGAAAAAAACGTCTGCATTAAGCAGGAAGAGGAGGAGTTATTGTAAACATAACATAAATAAAAAATATAGCAGCCATGAAAAATTAAGGAAAGGTTGGGAATAAAAAAATTGGAAAAATATGTGTAAAGCTGAAGATGTCGATGACATACATGGCTGAGATCTTCATGAAGAAATCACTACATCTGATAGAGATAAAAACTTTCACAGCTCGACAATATACGTCAGAAAGCGCAATATTAACTCACTGAAAACAGATATCCAGGTTTAATGATTTCTGTAAACAAAAAACTGTACGGAGAAAACCATTGATGGTAATGTGAATAAATCTAAAGCCCTTTGATCATGTGGCAGTGGAATATGCGCTAAATCCAGAATTTTAGAGAAACCGCTAAGAAATTCTTCGAGACAGGAAACTATCGGATAGGTTCAATGAAATCATTGTATATAAAATCGGAGATGAAACAGCTATAGACTCATAACACTGACTTCGAATATTGCAAGTTATTGAGAAAAGATTGCAAATACGAATGGTGAAATCACCAAAGCAGTACAAACTGATTGCTGATCAGCAGTAAGGATTCTGTGAAGTAGAATCAACAGATGCAATACAAGCCTCAATAGTTAGACCCATAACACTTCGAACTCTGCAAAAAATGATGAGAAAATATTGCAAATACGACTGGTCAAATTCAAAAAGACGTACAGACTGTTTGCTGATCAGCAGTATGGATTCCGCGAAGGAAATTCAACAGAAAATAATACCTTAACCAATTTAGACCCATGAAACTGTTCACCAATATTGCACAATTCATCAAGCAGATGTTGCAAATACGACTGGTACAATTCACAAAGGAGTACAGACTGTTTGCTGATCACTAGTATGGATTCCGTGGAGGAAAATCAACAGAATATGCCATACAAGCCTTGACAATTACAAACCCATAACACCGATCTTGATTATTGCAAAAGTTATCGAGGAAATATCACATATACATACTGGTAAAGACATACAGACTAATTGTGGATCAGCAGTATGGATTTCTCGAAGACGAATCAGTAGAAGATGTAATATAAGCCTTAACATTTGTAGACCCATAACAACGATCTTGAATATTGCACAAGTAATCGAGACAATATTTCAAAAACGACTGATGAAATCTCCAAAGAAGTACAGATTGATTTATGATCAGTATTATTGATTTTGTGAAAGAAATTCAACGGAAGATACAATAAAAGCCTTAACAACTATAGACACAACATCTATCTCGAACATTGCACAAGTTATCAAAGAAATATTGCAAATACTTTTGGTATCAGCAGGATGGACTCTTCTGAAGTAGTTACATATGGAGTGCTCCAAGGAATCATATTGGGACCAATGCTCCATCTGATTGAAATGTTTTGCTGACGCCACGACGATTTTTTATAGAGGCTCCATTTAGCAGCAATCGAAGGTATCAGCAGAAGACGACTCTTCAAAAGGTATGAAATGATTTTCTCAAAACGAACTCGCAATGAATTTGCAATAAAGATACGTATGTTTCATGTCATATTTCAATGGATTGCCCATTCTGGAATCCATCGAGATTGGCGATACTCGCTGTATTCCTGAAATTCAATCCATTGAGTACATATTTTGGAATCATTATCGATAGGCATTTACGCTAGGATTTGCAGACGAAAAGTACGGATAGGTGGTTGAGAAGTAGTTTTCCATCCGAATTCAAATTTTTGAGAAACTATTTGTATGTGCGGCTATATTTTGCACTCCTACAATCTCAAAGTTCATGTTATAGAAGAAGCTGACTGTTACCTTATGAACTTATATGTAATACAAACATACTGAAAATAATCATAAATCAATTAAAAACTTCATACAAGAAAGCTGCTGTACTGGATATTCACCATTGTGAAAAAACTATAAAACAAGAAAACTACTTAGCACCACAACTCTACAAGATACTTATTGCTAAATAAAAAAAAATAACCTGCAATCCAAATACATTTAAGAGGGAGTGCAATAATGGTTCAAGAAAACTGAAAGATCTTTTTTTTATAAAAAAATCATGAATTATTTGTGCAAGTTGTAATGCATTTTTGAATATGCTCATTTGTTACTAATGTTGTCCCATATATGGCTCATTTTATTCCTGATGATCTACTATAGTCTACCAATTATAACATGTACTCGTTTTGTGAATGAATAATATATTTTTTTGAGAGCATTCTATATGTAGTATCATCAAATTTGTTTGTTTTCTTTTCCCATGTAATATAAACACCTAAAGAAAAGAAAAAAAGAGCAGTAATATTTTGGAGTAAGTTTTTATGAAATCTGGCTATAATATGTACAAACGACACTGACATAATTGCTTCTGTGATGCCTTCGTTATTTTTTTTTTCGAAATATCCTCGAATGTGGATTTTGATATATAAACTTCATTATTATTGAGAAATGACAGAGTTTGTTCGCGTAATGCAACTTTTTTAAAATATTATACGTAAATTGACCATCGCGTAATTTTTGTCTGGAAAAATTTCAACTTACCTGTGGGGTGAAAGGCTTAGCAGCTAAATTATGACCTGTACCGATAGCACCGATATTCTCAGATTTTTGCGCAGCAAGAGAAGTTCTCGTTACGGGATTGATGTTGTTTATATTAGGTGTTGGCGTTGAAAACTGGCCCGTTGGAATCACTGAAGGCTTCCAAGTCGATCCTCCTCTGAAAATAAAAAATTAGGTGGAGGTGAAACGAAAATAAACGGATTCATCATCGACTTGGGCACTCGATCAATTATTTCGATTGTTTCTTATTGGAACAGTATCTAGATTCTAGGACGTGAACCAAGCCCCTAGGTGTAACAAGAAAACTCAGTTGATTTACTTACTCAAAGAAACTAGCGAAGGAGAAGTGAAAAAAAAATCAAGCACAATTAACGTGCGGTTTTGTGAACGGTGTGTTGGTGGATATTTCTAGATTGGTTCGGAGGAGGCTGTGAATATTTTTTATTTTGAGTGGTTACCAAATGATTGAAGATCAATAAACTCAAAATGAATATTTCTAAAACCGAAGGAATGAATGAAAACCACTTAATATGAATATGGTGAACTGTATATTGATATTTGTAGAAATATACGGAAATGATTTGATCTTCACAAACTTTATCCACTTGAAAAAGCTACTGTGTTGCGAAACATATGAATTTAAAATAAAGTTTGTGAAGATCAAATCGTGTCCGTGTGTTTCTACTATGGATCTTCATCAAGCAACGGCAGCGTCAGATTTTTGGCAAGGGGGCCAACCGGAAAATTCACGAATGGGGCCTCCAAATTGGCTTTTATTACGAGTAGCTTCATAACCTTTCGTTTGTTGTAGTGCTGAACAGTGACTGACAAAAAATTCCCCAAGCCAAAGCACCCTCATTTTCTGTCCGATTCAATGATGATATTCCCCAATGGTGAATATATACTGTGGGTAACCAGCAACTACATTTGCTGATAATCAGCATTTTTAATTAATTTATTATCTTTCTTTCAAACTTCTTCTGATAGTTTTTTTCTGAGTTCACTGTTGTAAAAATTGATTCTCGTGCAAAATAAGTAAAAGTATATTTTTCTATTTTAATTGTTAATATAATTGGAAACAATATTTAACAGAATATGCAACATACATGTATTAATAAAACACAAAATGAAAATATTCTGTTGATTCCATTAAGTTCATTTGGAGGAAGGAAGGAGTAATTTCCCTCCATAGATAAACAAATCATATATATTCGGAATCTGCATGAAATTTTGTATATATTGTGTGGATTGCAAGTGAATCTGCCGACTTTGTATTTTTCATGATTTTTAGGGGTCTACCTACCCCTTTGGACTTTTTTCGATTTTTCTTATAATTATGTTTCACAGCGATTGACTTATTTTTACAGAACTACTTTGACATTTCCGAATTGATTGGCGTTCGCAGAATTGCCCTATCTTGAACCGTTCACGAGTCAAACAGTTCATTTGGAGGGGAGAGAAGGAATTTTCCTCATATTTGTTTCTACTTCCATTCTTGACATTTTCAACATTGAATTCCATTTATATGCCAAATATTGAATCTGAGCTTGAACGTATCATATATTGTCGGAATCTGCATGACATTTTGCGTATATAGTGCGGATTTCAAGTGAATCTGCCGATTCTGTATTTTTCATGATTTTTGGGACATTTTTGATTTTTTGAGTAATTTTGTTTTACATCAATTGACTTGAAATTCACAGAAAATACTGATTTGATCATTCTGAATTGATTGGCGTTCGCAGAATTGCCCTATCTTTAACCGTTCCCGAGTTGAAGAGTGCATCTGGAGTGGGAAGGAGTAATTTTCTTCCATATTGTTTTCTAGTCCTATTCGTGACATTTTTGACATTGTAGTCCTTTTATTTGATAATCATTGTATCTGAGTATACAAAAATCATATAATTACGGAATTTGCATAAAATTTTGCATATATAGTGCAGATTGCAAGTAAATGTGCCGATTTTGTATTTTCATGATTTTTAGGAATTTTTTCGATTTTTTTCTTATAATTTTGTTTCACAGGGATTGACTCAATTTTACAGATTGAACCACTTTGACCTTTCTGAATTGATTGGCGTTCGCAGAATTGCCCTATCTTCAACCGTTCACGCGAGTTAAACAGTTCATTTGGAGGGGAAAGGAGTAATTTTCCTCATATTTGTTTCTACCTCCATTCTTGACATTTTTGACTTTGAATTCCATTTATATGCCAAATATTGAATCTGATCTTGAACGAATCATATATTTTCAGAATCTGCATGAACTTTTGCGTATATGGTGCAGATTTCAAGTGAATCTGCCGATTTTGTATTTTTCATGATTTTTAGGATTTTTTTTTATTTTTTGAGTAATTTTATTTTACATCTATTGACCTGATATTCACAGATTATACTAATTTGATCATTCTGAATCGATTGGCGTTCGCAGAATCGCCCTGTCTTTAACCGTTCCCGAGTTGAAGAGTGCATCTGGAGTGGGAAGGAGTAATTTCCTTCCATATTGTTTTCCAGTCCTATTCGTGACATTTTTGACATTGTAGTCCTTTTGTATGACAATCCTTGTATCTGAGTATACAAAAATCATATAATTACGGAATTTGCATAAAATTTTGCATATACAGTGTGTTTCACTTCTCATACTGTAGTATCTTCTATAATTTTTGACGAAATATCATGAAATTCTCAGGATCGATAGATACACTAGAGATGAACTCTCTGCACGAAAGGGGTCATCCTACGTGATATACACTGCTCGCCAGCAGCGATGAAACCACCCATTTTTCCGGAAAGTAATATTAGGGAGCAAAATTGGTCAAAAATTCTTCCGGATTCGTGTTTAGGATCCCAAAATTACTACTAATACACTTGTCTCCTGAAAAAATTTCAGTTCTGAAAACTTCAATTTTCTTTCACTTACTTCACGTATGATGACCCCTTTCGTGTAGAGAGTTCATCTCTAGTGTATCTATCGATCCTGAAAATTTCATGGTTCTACGTCATAAATTACGGAAGATACGGGGGCGTTTCCATGAGAAGTGAAACAAATTTGAATTTTTCAGGACTGAAAATTTTTCAAGAAACAGGTGTATTAGTAGTAATTCGGGGATCCTAAACTCGAATCCGAAGGAATGTTTGGCCAATTTTGACCCCTAATATAAGTTTCTGGAAAAAATGAGTGGTTCTATCGCTATTTTCGTGCAGTGTATATCACTTAGGATAACGCCTTCTGTGTAGCGAGTTCATTTATAGTGAATCTGAATGCTGAAAATTTCATCGTTCTACGTTGAAAATTACGGAAGATATGGAGGTGTTTCCATGAGAAGTGAAACACACTGTATAGTGCGGATTGCAAGTAAATGTGCCGATTTTGTATTTTCATGATTTTAGGAATTTTTTCGATTTTTTTTTAATTTTGTTTCACAATTTTACAGATTGAACTACTTTGACCTTTCTGAATTGATTGGCGTTCGCAGAATTGCCCTATCTTGAACTGTTCACGCGAGTTAAACAGTTCATTTGGAGGGGAAAGGAGTAATTTTCCTCATATTTGTTTCTACCTCCATTCTTGACATTTTTTACTTTGAATTCCATTTATATACCAAATATTGAATCTGAGCTTGAACGAATCATATATTTTCAGAATCTGCATGAAATTTTGCGTATATAGTGCGGATTTCAAATGAATCTGCCGATTTTGTATTTTTCATGATTTTTAGGGGTCTACCCCTTGGGACTTTTTTGATTTTTCGAGCAATTTTGTTTTACATCAATTGACTTGAAATTCACAGAAAATACTGATTTGATCATTCTGAATCGATTGGCGTTCGCAGAATTGCCCTATCTTTAACCGTTCCCGAGTTGAAGAGTGCATCTGGAGTGGGAAGGAGTAATTTTCTTCCATATTGTTTTCTAGTCCTATTCGTGACATTTTTGACATTGTAGTCCTTTTATTTGATAATCATTGTATCTGAGTATACAAAAATCATATAATTACGGAATTTGCATAAAATTTTGCATATATAGTGCGGATTGCAAGTAAATGTGCCGATTTTGTATTTTCATGATTTTTAGGAATTTTTTCGATTTTTTTCTTATAATTTTGTTTCACAGGGATTGACTCAATTTTACAGATTGAACTACTTTGACCTTTCTGAATTGATTGGCTTTCGCAGAATTGCCCTATCTTCAACCGTTCACGCGAGTTAAACAGTTCATTTGGAGGGGAAAGGAGTAATTTTCCTCATATTTGTTTCTACCTCCATTCTTGACATTTTTTACTTTGAATTCCATTTATATACCAAATATTGAATCTGAGCTTGAACGAATCATATATTTTCAGAATCTGCATGAAATTTTGCGTATATAGTGCGGATTTCAAATGAATCTGCCGATTTTGTATTTTTCATGATTTTTAGGGGTCTACCCCTTGGGACTTTTTTGATTTTTCGAGCAATTTTGTTTTACATCAATTGACTTGAAATTCACAGAAAATACTGATTTGATCATTCTGAATCGATTGGCGGTCGCAGAATTGCCCTATCTTTAACCGTTCCCGAGTTGAAGAGTGCATCTGGAGTGGGAAGGAGTAATTTTCTTCCATATTGTTTTCTAGTCCTATTCGTGACATTTTTGACATTGTAGTCCTTTTATTTGATAATCTTGTATCTGAGTATACAAAAATCATATAATTACGGAATTTGCATAAAATTTTGCATATATAGTGCGGATTGCAAGTAAATGTGCCGATTTTGTATTTTCATGATTTTTAGGAATTTTTTCGATTTTTTTCTTATAATTTTGTTTCACAGGGATTGACTCAATTTTACAGATTGAACTACTTTGACCTTTCTGAATTGATTGGCTTTCGCAGAATTGCCCTATCTTCAACCGTTCACGCGAGTTAAACAGTTCATTTGGAGGGGAAAGGAGTAATTTTCCTCATATTTGTTTCTACCTCCATTCTTGACATTTTTGACTTCGAATTCCATTTATATGCCAAATATTGAATCTGATCTCGAACGAATCATATATTTTCAGAATCTGCATGAGATTCTGCTCATTTATTTCAAGTGAGTCTGCCGATTTTTTATTCTTCTTGCTATTTAGGGGTCTATCCCTTTTTTAGATTTTTTTAGATTTTTGTAATATTTTGTTTCACGTCAGCTGACTCAAAATTCACAGAATGTTCTAATTTCATCAGTCTGAATCACGTTCGCTTAATGGCTCTATCTTTAACAGTTCTCGAGTTCATCTGGAGTCATTTTCCTCAAAATTTTTTTTTACTCCCATCCGTGGAATTTTTAACATTTCATTCCTTCCATATGCCAAACAGAGCTTTGCCAAGCACTGACAGAAAGTGCTTCGAGCACTCTTGAGGGTTGCTTCGAAATCTAGCCAAATTTCTTAGATAGATCTAGGCCGATATGTGCTAGGGGAACAAAGCTTTTGTTCGTCTTCCCGCAGCACATATAAACTATTGAGAAAAATTAATTCCTTGAGCATCATTCATTCAAAGCATTACGGAAGAAATCATCACTACGCAAGTTCTGCTCACCTCTGTATGGTTATTTCAAAATTGTGTCCCGCTCTTACTACAACGTCTTGCGCATCTTTGTGTCGCAGGTTGAACACATCAGTGTTATTGATTTTTATCACTGAATCTCCAGCGGTGAGACCTGCTCGTTCAGCAGGAGAACCTACGTTCACCTGAAAAAAAAAACAAAAAGAATTATTTCACAGAAAAATTAATTTCCACAGAGAATCATACCACGATTTATGTACAAATGATAAGAACCCAAAATACCATCTTGAAAACAATTAGGCCAGTAGGTGAACATACTCAGGAAGTTCGAGGGCCAGCAATGTTCTTTGGCCCAATCTTAATGTTGGACTTGATAAGTAAAAACAATAAAAAATATACGAGGTCAGTGATACATAAGTGAGTTTAGGAAAACGAGGTCTACTGAAATGCATCTTTAGAATTACAGGAGAACGATTATGTTTTATGAAGCACTTTGTTCTTGTTTAGTACAGCTATAGTCGTGTTTTTTTTTAATTCGAAAGCTCTATTCCAGAATTCAGACTGTTCCTGCAGAATTAGTTTCAGCTTTGTTTTCTGTTGAATAAATTGTAGTAGTACGCGAGCCCTCGTACAAAATCGGAAGTGATAACTTCGTATACTGTTAAAGTATGACGAGTCTGACAAGATGTCGCAAAGAGAAAACCTTGAAAGTGGCGATTTTTCCTTTGTCGCAAAATCGACATCTTTGGAGCGTCGGACTGCTGAAGATCCTTATTAATTTTGTCGGACAATGGTGCCATTGAAAATCTCATTAAATCATTGATTTCTCCTAAAAAATCAGACAAAAATGTTCGGTACTTCTAGGTTGTCCCCCACTCTTAACGTGTCGATATCACTACTTAGGTTGGCGACAGGCAGCAATCTGATTTTTCTATGAAAATACAAAAATTAAATGAGATTTTCAATGGCACATCGCCCGACAAAATAAATAAGGATCTTCAGCAGTCCGACGCTCCATAGATGTCGATTTGACGACAAAGGAAAACTTACCACTTTCATTTGGCACACTTAAACAGTATCCAAAGTTACAACTTGCTCGTATCACTTCAGATTTTCTACGAGGGCTCACGTACTATAATAACAACCTACGCCCCAGCTTGCAACACTTTACAGCCAAATGGGACAGTAGCTCTCAGTCTGTTTCAATAATGACAATTTTCTAATTGAATGTTTCAAACATTCCTGTTAATAAGACATACCACATATATTCAAACTGTATTGTCAAAATGTGTCACATTACGAAAAAAAATCATGTTTTCATTCTCAAATTCCTCTTATCCTCCAACCGTTTCCTGAGCTTAACCAAATCAGCGCTCTGTTCTAAATCCGGTGCAAGAATTGGCATCAAATTCAGTTTTGACCTTTTCCGCGCTTGTGCAATAAAATTCTTAACATTCTCCACCATTTTCTGCTGTTCCTCCTTTTTCGTCAAGATGCGACTTTTCTTATCTTCAAGCTCTTGTTGCATAGCCATCTTAGCGAAAACGAGTCTCTCATTGAGCTCTGCGATCGACATTTCGCAAAGCAGGCCGAGATTCGGAGCTTCAGTGGGGTCGAATTCTTTCCTGGACTCGTTCATTTTTGTCGTTATTTCGTGAAGTGTTTTTATCTCCTGGATGAGCTCCATTTTTCTGGCGAGCTCTTTGGCTTTTTGTGCTTCGGCCCGTTTCAAGAGCTCCTTGGTTTCGTACTGTTGGAGTCTAACCTCGGTTTGCTTCTTCTCCAAGAGTTTTACCTCTGCTTCTCTCGCATCTATTTTGGATTTCTGGCACTTCTCCACCTAGAACAACCAGGAAAATCAAAAGAGAATCCTCCTACCGGTTCTAAAAATAAAACGTGGGGCACATATGAGCCGAAGCATAATCACCTGAGCTTTTACTTTTTCTTGTTCCTCTTGTTTCCATTTCTCTAACTTTTCTGTCAACTCCAACTTCGTAGCCTTCATCTCCAAGGTCCTCATCTTATTCATCTCCAGAAGGTTTTTTTTCGCCAGTAGTGCTTCCTCAAATGTTATGAGCCCATACAGATGTTTCTTCTGGATATCTTCGATAGCTTTCTTCTCGGCATTACGACGATCTTCTTGCTCGATTTTCTGAATTTTTTGCAAGTTATAACCCCCTTTTATGATCTCCTCGATTATGCTTATTTCATTCTCTTGTTCTTTCATCAGGAGGGCGGCTTCTCGAAGTGTTGTTGTGAGGTTTCCCTTTGTTTGGACCTCTTTCTTCAATGTAGGGGGTGCTTTTCTAGCCTTGAGTGGTTTTGGCTCGGAAACAAGAGGTATTTTGTGTTTTTTGGGATCGGTGAGATGACTTGGCATCTGCATTGCAACCGCTAGTAGATTCTTTGCCTTCAAAAGATTTTTGCAGTGATCTTGCTTTATACTAATTTGGACGCTCAAGTCTGGTAAATAGTTTGTTTTGGGAACTTTTTTCGGCAACGGTCGTTCCTTTTCCTCTATTGGTGTGTTCAAGGGAGGAGGTGGGATTTTGCCATCCAATATGAAGTTGAATTCTGCAGGTTGGGTTGGACTAAACTTGGGAAGCTTGTTGTTTTCCTGTTCTTCCATGTATTTTGCAAGCATTTTCAGTACTTGTGCTTTATTCAAAAGCGGGTGCATTATATTATTGATGACGTAGTCACTTTCGAAAAAAGTACTTGCGGTTTTAGTGATGAATCCATATTGCTCCTCTGAAGAAAGGAAATATAGAAGATTTCTCCAGTAATACATAGGTGGGTGCAGTATATCTTGGAAATTCGTTTCATCTAGGAGAAAAATTATGAAATATACCAGAACGTTCAAAGTTGATCTGTTTGGTTTCATGGATTTGTTGAAAGAGATATATTGTTCCGTAATTTTAGCCAAGAATTCTTCATGTTTTGTTAATTTGATGAACTGGTCAACTATGTGGTCTTCAACTCTGAATTCTCCTTTTATCAGTTGTTCTTCCACGAAGTCCACTGGAGTGGAATAGTCGGTGTTCTTATAGGTTGTCAGTAATCTCAGTAAAGTCTTATAAATGTTGCGTGTCATTTTGACAGCCGATTGATAAATGACATACAAAAAATAAGATATGTTACTCTGACAACTTGTCAGACATCCGTATGTTTTTGGAGACAAGTTTTCGTAATTCGATTTCGCTTTCTTCATGAAATAAAATACGTATCATCAAGCCAAATAGAACCTAAACTACAGAACACAAATTTCATTAATAATGAAAAATGGATTATATGACCTAATGTTCCGCAAATAGGTACTTCCATCCCTTGTAACACAGAAAGCAACTACTGCTCCGTTGAATTATATCTGTTCGATACTGGCTACATTTTCTTCTTCTTCTTCTTTGAAATTCTTTTTAAATATCATAGCTGAAATAATTTTTCAGTGGAATTGGGATAACATTAATGTTGATTTCTACATCAGAAATTACAAAACCTTCAAAACAATTTTGCCTCTATATTATTTATGATCCATTATTTTTGATAATGGTTGTTTTTGATTCATACGGCACTATTACTTGAAATTAATTGATGAAGAGTGTAATTCAAAGGCGTGCCATTCATCTAGGAACCCCAATACGTACCAACATCAATAAATTATAATGTCTTCAACGAGCATTTCGATCATCCCGCTGAATAACAAGTTGGTGTAGTGGGCCGCTGCCAAAAATATTGAGCGTCGTCACAAGTTTCGTCATAGAAAGGCGTTGAAGATAAATAATTAATTTCAAAAGCAATTTTAAAAATAGGCTAGAAATATCTGTTTTCAACTGTTGCGTAACTTATTTAGTATTATCCGTTAGGTGGGAGGGAAAGAATCTGAAATATTTTAGTCTGTTAGTTCCGTTTTATACACACATAAAAGATTATGATAACCCCTGTTACTTATAACTTTCGAACCGAAAGTTCGCTCAAATATTTTTGGCTGTTATTCATTCCGGTTTGAACTCATTATTTCTACATCAAACAATTGAACTACCTCGTTTTATGTATCCTAGCAATTGTTCTGACGCACATTTTCTGACAGAAACTTAACAGTGTTCCTCGAAGACAACGTTATTGTTGATGTAACTGCAGAGCTCTGGTCGCTATCACGAATGATCTAGAGCAGGTGGTCGAGCTACAAACACGCATTCCTAATGTCAACATCACCAAAAACCTGATCTACATTCACTTTAAAAAATTGTGCTCCACTTGGTAACTCCAACCACAACCTCAACTCCGTTGTTTGCTCATTTTCTACACCACCGAGCAGCACAAAAGTGTCCTGTCTCATATAGAACTACAATTCAGCCGACTTTAATGGTTTTCTCATGTATTTTCACGGAAAGGAGTGTGTTTCGCTTTCAGCTATACAATACAATGCACCGAGACAATTTATGAGATCATGATGCTGCATAGTATACCAAATACGTCAAGAACATCATCTGATGCACCCTGATTTAGCAGAAACTGCCCTATAGGGCTGTGTGCTTCAAGAAGGCAGCATACTTAGACGGTATACAAATCTGTGCTCCGAGACTAGATCAGAACATATTGCTTCTTGCGATGTCTGTTCTAGCCATGCAAGAAGCTCTACCTGTGGTCGGGAGAAAAATTTAACGAACTCTTAAGAGATACCACCGGCTGCAGGCAGTCGAAAGATTTTATGACAGGCCCCAGCAATAGTCAAAAATGGCAAGTCTCCCAGGCATACATCATCGAGTACTACGTCTTCTGATATATTGACAGGACATAACAAATTAGGTAGAAACCTATCACTAATTGGCATTGAAGGCAGCCCGACTTGTCGGGAATGTGAGAAGATGAAGAAGCGAGGCCTATGGGAGCTCAAGATTTCAAATATCTAGAGATAGAAACCTTCAACCAAAGGAACTACTCAACCGCAGGTGACCAAGGTTTGAAAAGAAAGACTGGGAGGAGTATTGTATATATGTAAAGCCCAGAGGATGGCAAAAAAGGACCATGAGGAAATAATAACCTGGATGCAGAAGCGGCCTCCCCATGATCACTTCTACCACTACCAGGACTATTACTGTCCTACTTGAGGAATGTTGAAGCATAGCCAGTCCCCAGAAAAGGATAAAAGACCTTATCTAGGAACTATAGACCAAGCACACTGTTATCTGTTATCTCAGAGGTCAGGGGAAAAGCCATCATCGAGGTCATGATATACTTTAAATGGTCCGGAATTGTGAATGATCGACAATATAGATTTATCAACAGAGATTTACTGGTATGGCAGGTTTGCGTATATTTCACATATTTGGCACTTATTATAAGCTTCCATCTTATGGCTCGTCTCCGGTTGTATGCCTCGATGTCTAGCTCTAGTTCTCTCAGTCAAATCTCTACAGGCAGTGATTTTTTTCCTGTAACGAGTCTTCCATTTTTCCAGAGCAAGGAAAAATCCGGGACCGGTAGCCATGCTGGGCTGGGCTTGGAACCCACGACCTTATGATTGAAAGGTGAGCGCTCTACCGACACTTTACCTATAAATACTGGTGTCCTGCAGAGATTCATTAAAGCACAGTTTTGCGGGAATGATGATACCCTTCATACTGCGTTCTCTTCCAAAGCTCCAATATTATTCCGTGAAACTGGAAAAATAGAAGAAAGATCTTAATATTATCTTGGCAAGAATTTTAGAATGAAGATCCAACAATTTGTTAGAATTCAATGCAAAATAACCCAAGCATGACTTTTCTTCAGAAAGACCAAAATAATAGCGGCATACCATTGAAGTCAGAGGGACGTGGGTTCGATTCCCAGCATGGTCACTGGTCTCGTGCTAGAAATCGCACGTTAAGGTAAGACCTCATTAATTCTTAGCTCGCACAAGTTTTGACTTCTGAGGGCTGTCGTTCAGCTGGTTAACGGAAAAAACAATTTTAAAAACAACAACAACAATTGGCGGTCTCATTGAGACCGACCCGTCGAGCTCAGTCATCTTTACATCCCTTCGTCATCATTGTAGACATGCAGAATATCCTTTGTCAGAGCTTTTCCTTACAACGCTTTGGAAAGTACTTTGGACAGGAAGAACTTTTGCAGACAAACAAGTTGCTTGTGTCTTATCCAGGACGATGGCCAATCCTTCCTGATGTGGATTAGAATTGCCTGATGTTTACGAGTAACTAATTCGTAATTTTGGTGTCTCAATATAGGATTGATCGTTTTGAGCGTATTATTTTCTAGAGTTAGCCATCTTTTCCTTCGTGTATTTATGGAGTTGCTGAAAGCTATGGATGGAATCTCCATGTGGTAGAATAGTTGACTGAGAGGATTTGAACTGATCTCTCTGGATACTGTGTCAGCAGCTTCGTTTCGAACTATTACTACATGTTCTGACTCAATACGGAGAAGGGCATATCTGGGATATAGCTGTTGAAGACCCTGCACTGAGTGAGTTGGTTGAAGGGACAGCGTCTTTCCCGTATTCACTGCAGTGTCCTAGATCTTTGGCTATGGCATAGAGTTCTCCCGTATGAATACCAGCTTCTAGTGTAGAATGCACTGTTTGTGAGAACAGCAGCACCTACGCATTTACTGGCCTTGGATGCATCTTTGTAAATGTGGCAGTGAGTCACATATTTGGAGATCACTTCGGAAAAAGCTCTCATAATAACTACGGCTGGAGTATCACTCTTGGAATAATGTGTGAAATGGGTAATGCATTTGGGAAGGGTTATTGTCCATGGGGGAGGTATCTTCAGAGGGAGAATGAATTAGGTTGCAAATTTTGGAAATTTTTGCATTAAGAGGAAGTTACGAATTATGGTTTTGTTCAAATTTTTCGGAAAAACGATAGGAAAATGTTTTGTTTTAACTGAGATTGAACTGGGATGAAAAAACTGGTACAGAATGCTCCCCTAGCAATTCTTGAAGCCGTATTCTGGATGATATCTGGAGACTTCAAAAGGAATGTCCCCGCCGGCCGTAGAGTAAAGAATGGATCCATAATCCAGTTTGGATCTGATTAATGCTCGATAAATCAATAGCAAGGTCACACCTCAGCTACCTATGATACCTTCATTGAATTCAGACTATTTTTGCAGGATTTCTTGACATTCCTGATACCTAAGTGAGTTCTATTTCAGTTCCTTATTAAGAGTAACACCAATAAATTCAACTTCGACCACACATTCCAGTTGCTGGTAATTGAATTCGGGAAAGAGTGTAGCATCTTCTATTCTCTCTGAAAAATAAAACATTAAGTTTTTGTCGAGAACCAAAGGCCTGTCCACGACCACGATTGAGTGCATTTTAAGTTGGGAGCGAAGTGTATTTCCTTGATGCATATAGAACTAAATCGTCTGAATGTCGTCCAAAATATCATCATTCATGGCTACAATATAAAAAAGCATCACAATGAGGGCTGATCCTTGAGGAGTGCCATTTTCTTGAAATATAGTTTCCGAATAAAAAAAAATCTGCAAAGTGAAGAAGGGGTGGTGATATAATTTGTCTGAGGAAATGTTCTGATTCACTGACCAATGCGGTGGTAAATATTATTTGGTTAACTCGGTATGAAGGCTAATTACGCCTCTGTAAACAACACGAGCCAAACAGTATGCCTTGCATGAAGGTATGGATATTTATAGCCCGACGCCAGAGACTGGGACAACTGAGATGGATGAGAAAAACAAGACTGGCTAGGTAAAGATTGTCGCGCAATTTTCAATGTGATTCATATTTTTGAATGAACGAAATAGGTTTATGAAAAATGTTTGTCGAGTATTTGCAAAGTATGATAGAAAACTTATCGAGTGAAATTTGATTATTTGCCGACGAAAATGTCTATTGTACAGGATTTTCGCGCACTATTTAGTTCTCAAGATAGTGTGAAAAATTTCTTGAATACTCGCTGAGTATTTATGGGCCCTATATTGTTTGTTAGGGTCCTAATCTGATCATTGACGTCGGAGTAATCTGTCTCCCTGTGTAAGATAATGGAGAGCAAGGGGTCTGAGATACTGTCTTGTTTTATTCAAACTCCTTCGTTGTTCTGATTTACTTTTATTTACACTATTTACAACATAGGACTTATGAAGTATAATTTAAACATAATTAGAGGAGCCATTATACAACTCTATCTGGGTTGCGCCATTGCCTTGTCTGTCTACCTCATCTGTCATTTCTCACCGAACACCAATGTCTTTTCACAAGCACTGTTGTCACTTTAAGGGTACGAGCACACTACACCTCCCTTCTCTTCTAATAAACATTGATTAATCATGTACAATTCTAATCTATATACATTTCTATCTATCTACATGTATCATTGAGTACAGACATATTCCTCAAAACGTTTGGGATTATTTATAGAACGTTTTGGTCTACCCTTGGGCTTATTAACATGAGTCAGTTTGGGTGGAGCCCTATTTTTGTCAGAGTCTTTGATGAGAAACTTTCTATTCCTTTCAAATACACTTCCACTATCTAGTTTTACAGTATAAGTTCTTGGTTTTTGTGACTTGTTCAAGATCTTACCAGATTGCCAAGTTCTGCGTCAGAATTCTGAACTCTCACTTTGTCATCCACATTAAATTCTTTCAGATTTCTAGAGTGTTTATCGAAATTACTTTTTTGTTTGTCTTGTATGCTTTTAAGGAAATCCGCAATTTCCTCTTTTCCTTCCTTTTTACCAAACAAATTGAATTTTGGAAGTAAACTGTTCACTTCCATATTGAATAGTAATGTGGCTGGCGAAGCTATATGGGAATCTTTAGGGGTTGTTCGGTATTCTAAAAGACACAAATATGGATGTTTGTTGTCAAATCCAGCTTTTTTCATTATGTTCTTGAAAGACTGAATTGCACGCTCAACCATTCCGTTTGATTGAGGAAATGTAGGACTTGACGTTGAATGTTCAATCCCCACGCATCGACAAAGTTTTTGAAATACTCTGAACTGAAGTTAGTTCCATTATCTGAACGGATTTTTGATGGGATTCCATGGGTGGATGAAATTAAAAAATACAGAAGTCTACCTTTTTCATAAAAAATCCTGCACCGGTGTAAGATTCAAACGTTCCTATATCTTTTAAATTTGCCATATGTATTGTTATATATTTTTAGAAATTGTAAATGGAGTTGTTATAATATTTTAAAATAATTTTATAGTCGTATATAATTGAATTTAAATTTTTGATGTATTGATGTATGTTTGGTTGTATAACCTGAATAAATATGCCTGGCTTTGTATCAAGTGTAAACTTCTACCATAATTTTTTTTTTACCTTTTCTCTTTTTAGCTCAGTCGCGTCCATGGAAACAAGATTGTCCTCTTCTCAAGTGGGTTGCAGATCAGAAGTTGTTTTAAGGACGTCAATTTTTGAAAATGATTTCATGTAAATGGTTCAGATAAGAATTATATTATTTTCAATTCAAAATGTTTTTTCTTTATTCTATCAACTTCCAAATATAATTGTTATAAAAATCAAATCGGATTTTAACAAATTTTTCATTAACAAGCAAATTCTGTTTAATTTTTTAACTCAGGATTTCATTTGCGAGTCTTTTTTAAAAATATAAATTATCTTGTCCTTTATTAATGAACATTGAATCACTGAAAATTCTCAAATCTAATAATTACTAATTTTCTAAAAGTCTGAAAATGGATTGCCAGTGTTCCGTCAATCTTGTTCAGTGCAATATGTACAAAAGAGCTGGCTGATTAGCACTGAGGATTCGATTTTACCAACTGTCAAATACATTTCGTGAAGGTCGAAGTTTATGTAGTATAGAGAAAGTTGAATATTTACTTTCAAAGAATGTTTTTGGATATTTTTACACAGGAATTGTTTCAAAGTGATGAAGTATCTGCAACTTGTCTGGTTCTGTATCTCTCCTTCAATGTATCCAGGAATCCAGGTAGGTTTTATTTGTTGCTTTATTATGATTTATAATTGAGTGTGTACACCATATCTATATATCTATTTCCTTTTTGTAAATCGCCATTTGTCTTGATATTTCGAACGAAGTTCAAATATATCGTGCCAGAGAGGTGGCAACAATGTGAAAGAATACGGGGTACCCTTTCTAGGCGTTTCCTCTAAGTGGAAAAATAAAGGCATACATCTGTCAGAAAACAACTACTTCCCTGGCTAATACCACGACGGACATTGAACTACATCTGACAGATATTTGTGCAACGTTATTCCACGAAGACCCAATTGCAAGTGCTTGTCTTGTAATTAAACAGAAGATTATTCTTCATTTGGCTGGGAATTACCATTTGCAGACATGCGGCAATCGTTACTTTTCGGAATGTGAGACCTACGTTGATTGCGAGCTTGACTCGAGATAGATTTTTTGTATGTGAATTTCCAAAACAATATATATTTTGGATGAGAATACTACGCCATGGAACATGACTCTTGGCATTAAAGAAATGCGATAAACAATACAGGTCCGTATTTCATCATTAATTCCCTTTCTGTATTGAATATAGATTTCATATACTTCTAGAGATGAACTTACAGTTTGGGCATAGATAGTATAGAATTTATAAGAAGAAACTTATATGGGAGTTTTCCATGCAGGTCTTCGTCAAACACAATGTAAAAACAAACTAGGTGTTTTGACTCATGACCTGTGAAACTTAAGCTTAGTTTTCATGCATCCGAATTTTCGGTTTTTCGTATAAAATTTTAAAGAAATGTCACTTTTTCGTACGAATGATATTTTGAGCGGTTTACATTTGTGCGAAATGCCTTCATGGATTAAAGGAAATATTCAATGTCAACCCCCTAATTTACTATCCATTTTCTGAAGTAAATTCCCCAGCTAGTTAATTTAGCTGTGGTAATCGCCAATAATTTTCGTAGTTTGAAAATATGTCTCACCCAAAAACTTTTGGGAGCCCTTTTTCTTCGTTTCTTCAATTAAAAATTCCAATACGTTAACAAAATAGTAGAATATAAAATATTACGGTTGTTCATATACTTATATTTATAATCAGGAGATTGCTCTCCATATTTAACATTGAAATTTTTAATATACCTGGAAACAAACATACATAACCGCACTGTTCACTGTTTCCCTTTAAAATTTGGGACAAGTTGACTTTATTTTAACTTCTTGAATTTATTCGTACCATCAGTTAAAATTTGCCGCCACGAAATATATTTGAACAGCTTCTGACAGATCTCGTACGAAAAACGAATAATTCGTGTACATGAAAACTAAGCTTTATTCATATAATCGTATACATTTTATGTATAAATCAACGGTTTTCGAAATAATGCACTCCCTGTACATTCAATGCGGGGACTTTTTCAGTTTAACGAACTATCAACATTGCTGCTGCACTATTTACAGCGAAGGTAAATGAGTTTGCATCCCAGACAAGGTTTCCCAAATAAAACAAAAGAATAATACGCTTGTATTCAAAGAATGCAATAATTTATAAATGAGGACATTCTTTGTCGCCGGCTTTGGTTTACCTGGAGATCGAGGAGTTTGATGAACTTTATTCAGTGATTTTGTTTAATATTTGATGATAAGCAATCTAAAAATGGGATGAACAATTGTTTGATACGATCGTCATAAATAATAGATAAAAATATCTATTTAAGAAAATTAGGCGATTTTTCTGTGAAAATTATAATACTAATTTGAAATAATAGATCATGAAATGTTAATAATGAGTAGGAATGTAAATACTATTTGAATTCAACTAGGGATTAACCAAAAAGGGCAATTTTTTCGACAAGAAAATCTATCCCCAAAATCAGTATTTTCTAAGTGAACCAGAGTTATAATTCACAGAACAAGTAAATTTTCGGATGCAGAAGGAAATTTTCTATCGGATCAAGTAATACTTGCGGAAATTTTCCATTTTCAATGTATTCACAGGTGATCAATGTCAATAAAGGCAATATTCGATACTGAAGTAACCGAATGTTGAAACATTTTTACTTTTCATTTTTCGAAAACTCGCAAATTTCCTTTCAACGTATCTTAAGGAGCTGAATCCAAATCTCACCTCAAAATTCAAATTCCATAGAGGATTAAAGAAATAACATTTTTTATGATTCCAACAGGAAAATTGCCCTCACTTCGTTAATCCTTCACCGATTTAAATTTGTGCGATGTTATTGGAAATTTCTTGTCGAAATAACGTTTTCTTCGAATGTCTGTTGAAGGTCATCAATCACTATTCTTGAATTAAGGGGATGAGTTCCATCTTGTTGGAAATACATTCCCTGTCGTAAATGGACAGGTTATTGAGTTTACCTGTCCTCAATTCCATTTTGCAGAAATCCTAAGTATCTAGCTCCAGTTAAGGGTCCTTCAAATATTATTGGACCAATGATTCTACGACCGAGTATTCCATGACAAACATTGAAACCGAACCGCACTTGAAAGTTACCCTCCCGTTATAATTTTGATTTTCTTGTGACCAATACCTTGTATTTTGTCGGTTAAATAATCCCATATTTGTAAACCTAGACTCGTCCAAAAATACAAGTGCAAGATCCGGTTTACCGTTTGGCAACTAATTACCAATTCAAACCCAAATTGCCTTAAAGAAATAGTCTTATCAACTTCTATTCGAGCTAAAATATTAATTTTCGTTTCTTCATCAACGATAACGTTAGTTTTCTTCGGAATCATGGCTAGGATTTCTTCGGAATTGGTTTTAAAGACGATTAAAAACATTTCTCGCTGGACATTGTCTGTCAGGATATACCCTCTTAATTAACATGTCCACTTTTTCATCCCTAGTATACAGTGGGGCATTTTGAACATAAATATCAACAAATGTAAAGACTTTTCCAATACACAATAAAAACACCGATAAACCAACAAATATTTATGTGACCATCTGGAGGAATAATTTCATTGTTTTCCAAGCCTTCCTATTAACTTCTTAACACTAAATTAAAACATCGTGAGATTGTTAACACTAGAATTGACCTAACATTTGTAAAATTAACGATAATTACTAATATTAGTGAAGAAATATCAAAAAGTACAAAGAAGATAAGACATTGCTATGACTCACTATTTGACAACATTAATAAGTGAATGGGCATATTATATAGAAAATTATTTGCAATTCAAAAATCAATCAATAAGTCTCAATCTATTTCGAAGCGTACCTTCAGTCCCATTTAACAAACCAAATTTCACACTGTTACCATTAGAGATCATTCTAGATAATGCTGAATGCTTGCCATAGTTACACCTGTGAAAATAAGGTGAGAAAGTTTGCGTATTCCGTGTGTTACGAGAGGGGACATGAAAATTTACTTGAGAAAGAAGAGAAGGACAATTTATTTTGGAATTGATTATTTTATGAAGAAATTTTATATCTGCGTGTACTCTACGCGTTCTGAGTGTTTGTAATCCAGATGTCATACGAATTTCAGGTGGTGAATGGTCGGTAAGTGGCATGTTTAATTTGAAAGCTAAATACTTCAGAAACTTATTCTGAACTTTTTCGAAGTTGTTTATAAGTATGCAGCTCGTATGTTGGTGACCAAACACAAGTACAGTATTCTAAGATTGACCTTACCATTACAAAATATAGAGTTTTTATAGAATATACATTCGTAAAATCTCTTGTAGTCCTGCTCATGAAACCTAACATTTTTGTTGCTCTGTTAATTATTTGCTCAAAGTGAAGGTGAAAGTCCATTTTGATGTCCACCACAACACCCAGATCACGAAAAGACTTAACACACTCAAGTGGCTCACCAGATATATTATAGATCACGTCATATTTATCCATGGTTCGATAAAAAGACATACTTTTACACTCACTGACATTAACTTCCATGAGGTTTTCAGAACACCATTCAGAGAAAGCCAAGAGATCCATCTGAATTTTCTCACAATCAGTGAGAGATGTAACAGTCCTAAATAATTTAAGATCATCTGCGAAAACTAATATTTCGGAGTGTTTGATTTTTTTGTTGATATCATTTATGTAAATATTGAACAGAAATGGCCCCAAGTGACTTCCCTGTGGAACACCTGAGCTGACAGAAATTTCATGAGATGTGTAACCTTCGATTTTCACGAGCTGTGTTCTGTCTCGAAGGTAACTTGCGAGCCAATTTAACATATTTCCAAAGAAACCAGTAGCTTTTAATTTCTTATATGAAACCCTATGATTGACCGTATCACATACCTTGGAAAAATCTGTGTATATTACATGTTTATTTTCCAAGGCATTCAAGATAAACTGAGAATATAGTAGCAGATTGGTACATGTAGATTTACCTTGACAAAAACTATGCTGTTGATCAATTATCACCTGATTTAGGGGAGCTCTTATACTATCACATACGATGTATTCAAAAACTTTTGGTATTGTACTCAATATACTGATAGGACGAAAGTTTTTTATATTTGCTTGGTCACCGGATTTGAATATTGGTGTAATGAAACTAGATTTCCATAATTGAGGAAATTCCCCTAAATCCAGTGATGCAGAGAAAAGGAGGAAAAGTGGTTTAGCTATTGTAAATCTACAAGTTTTAAGCAACATAGGAGAAAGTCCATCGGGTCCTGGACATTTGTTTGGATCCAACTGTGATAATTTGTCAAAAATAATTACCAAACTGATTTTGCAGCTATTGATATCTATGGTTTTGTCATAATTAAAAGTTGGTATTTGATCATCAATGGTAACTGGTTTGTAAACTGATTGAAATTGTCTTGCAAATGCAATTGCAATATCATTAACGTTGTTCAAGATTGTATCGTCGTAGTACATAGTATCAGGTAGGCCATAATTTCTACGTTTGTTATTAACATAGGTCCAAAAGTGTTTTACATTTGATGTAATATTGTTCTCGACTTCCCTTATATAAGTTTCATAAAAAGTTTTACCAGCTAATTTACATCGCGCCCTCAATTCAGAAAATATTACATAATCGTCCCAACTTTTGTTTTGTTTATACGTCCTATGAGCTTTTTTCTTTTCCATTGTAATTTTTTTCAGATTATTATCAAACCACCGAGGAAATTTTATTATCAGATATGAAAACATTCCTTATTAATAGTACTAATAAATGGTACCACGGTACCCATATGGTTCCATTTGAAAAAATTGAGTTTTATCCGAAAATCGATAGCGATGAACTTAATTTGTACATTAAAAACGCAATTTAGTATTTTTGACGGGATTTCGATTTTTCTAGCATTAGAAGGGTCAGTTGGAATAAATCGAAACCATCATGGCACACTTAGATGGAAAACTAAAAATTAAATTATCAAAAGTTTTAAATGTCACTTATGTGGATCATTGGATTCAGAAAATCATGCAGATTTCAGAAATGTAATAATATACAAATAAAATAAAAAAATAATAATCGAAAGTTGGTGTCACTTCCTGCGAAACCAGAAGTGGCTAAAAAATGATTTGTGGGTCAAAAAGTGCCGCTTATAATGTTTATGAAATATCCCAAATTGTAATAAATTATACCTACCTTTGAAACTAACGGAGATACAAGGGGTATACCATGATCCTGTTACACCCGGTAGAGTGTATTCTTCGAGTACAGAAAAAAATTATGATTATGGAAGAGAAACGGCCCTCCGAAACCATAATCATTGATAATTGATAAAAAAACGGTAAATAGCAGAACTTGGAAACACCAATAAATTTAGATTGAAAACACCCCTATATAATCTCATATCGTATACACATGCTATTATTTATTTTTAGTTGTTTTCTGTAGAAACACGCTTCAGACAACACCCGATAAATCAAGAAAAACATTAAATGATGCTTAATCGTGATTCACCAAGTCGTAATCATCAATGTATAAAAATAAACTGTGATTATAAACAGAGGCACGCTTGTGTGGAGTTTGAAACAAATACCTCATTATCCCTTTTTCGACGCAGTTGAAGTTGAATAGGTACTGTATTGATGTAACAGAATATCCGTTCAAAGGAATACCCCCGACATATTACGGTACATAAGTGAATGAGTTCCTCTTTTCATAAGTAAGATACTGTACAGACTCGAAATAGAGGGTGGTCTATTTAATAGCTATCTTGTTATCTACTTTTCAGACATGAATCATAAGTGTTCCACTATGCTTCGTAAAAATCCTAGTACCTATTTCGTGACGCTTTCCTTGTTATTGTATTTATAGAAATGCTTTATACTTTATACTTTTTAAATGATGATTAAAATTAACACATTTTTTCCGTCAGGAATTTACCAGTCGGGCCATGTCTCCGGAGCCCCGATACATCCGGAGGGCGCTCTGAAATATCATTAACCCCAGGAAACACTCTCCACGTTCGAGGGTGATTACTGGATTTGAGAATCATGTGCACTGAGTAGACGGGTGAACCGAAAATAACGGCCATCTGCCTTTTCCCCCTTCTTATTCTTCATAATGGACTCAATATCCCCCGGAGCATAAGGCAACACCGGTGTCATAAGCTGGACAGGCTGACCAAATGCATTATGGTTTCAGTTGCCCACGACAGGCTCTGCATCTATACCCATCACACGACTACGGTAGACAAAAGTATTGAAGACACCATCTTGGCAGGCCATTATGAATCCCTTGGTTTCCGACTTCAGGCCACATGGCCTGAGAAATGCGAAGCTCAGGTTTCTGGATACCCCAAGGTCTTCAACGTTCTTGGCCCCATGCATTGGCTTATCCTTATGTAGCTTTAGAAGCCTCTCAAACTCTGCAGCTGACGTGGGCTTTTTGCTGAACGGGTTCCAACTCGGTGACAGAGTTTGGGTTCGTCCGTTCAGTATCGAATACGAGATGAAGTTCATCGGCTGCACGGGTTGCTGTCTTGAAAAGAAATGCTCCAATCCCTGCTTTTTCATGATCGCATACCAAGCAGAGAAGGGGATCTGAACTCCTGATGACTTAACAGGCTCCATCCAGTACCACTCTGTTATGTAGACATACAAATTCAAAAAAGTCCATGGCCTCCCCGTCGTCTGAGAAAGTATAACCGTAGATCAGACGATTTAGGATGAAGCTCTTATCGCATCATTTTGCAAGTTTTTACGTCGAGTTGACACAGCTCTTCCTGAGTCCAATTCATTACTCCAAAGGAGTAAAGTAGAATCGGAACGGCAAGCATATTAGTTGCAGCAACTTTGTTCTTCCCCCAGAGTTCTGATGACCATATCTGTCGGAGTTTGTACTGATACTTGCCGCGGAGAGAGTTTTTAAGAGTAGCTACATCTTGGGTGTGGCGTTGTTCCACCCCTAGGTAGGAATATGTCATCCAAATGATGTAGGATGCTTCCGTCTACGAGCTGAACGTCCTCACCGTATTCCTCGCATCGTCCTCTTTTGAGATGAACCGTGGCACATTTGTCGATCCCAAACTCCATTTCAATAGCCTGCGTGTACGTTTGCACCACCTTTAAGGACTGATGGAGGTATGAAGTTCAAGGTCATCCATGTAAAACAGATAGGTGACCTTATACCCTCGGTTGCAAGAGGTGCAGCAGCTGTATCCGCGGGTTTTCCGTTGTGCAACGGACAATAGGAGTGAGAGAAAAGGGCTGAAGGAGTCTCTCTGAATCACGCCCTTCTAAAGATAACCTCTGTTCGGACTCTTACTTGACCAGATGTTATGGTGAAGCGAGTCCACCAGAGCAGCATCAGCTGTTCAATGCATCTCACTAGTTGATCAGGTACCGCAAGACATTTGAGGAATGCAATGAAAAATTATTATGAATACTATCATAACTTATTATAATTTTATAATTTGTGACATCATCTTCATAACTGAACAGTTTGCTCCCTCTGGAAGATGCTCGCTTGGTGACCGAAACACGAGTCGAGGTGATACCAGAAATTGATACCAACAGCAATTATGTTCAGGCTGCTTGTTGGAACTTGTTGGAAGTCACCAATGCCTGCATTTTTGATATTTTCTCGTTTTATGTTTGTTTGTTTCGATAGAAATCTGTCATCGATATAAAGAACAGTGAATTCAAGTCCGAGAGACTTGGTGGTCGTGATGGTAGAGTGTTCGATTCTCAATCAAAAGGGCGTGGGTTTAATTCCCAGCACGGTCACCGGTCCCGGATCTTTTCCCTGCTGGAACAAGCCCTTGGAGCTTCTGAGGTGTTTCTGTCTCTCTCTGGAAACCTGAAAGATTCGTCACAGAAAAAAATCTCAAGAAAGCATTGACTACCGACTATCCATTACCCAAAGATCTTTCCTGAAGTTCATCTCTTCTTCCGTCTCGGTGCATTTGATTCTGACGACGCTCTGTAAATATGCATGATTTTCCTTTTAGTGCAACCTTCAGAGGAAAATGAACCCACTATGTTTGTTCATATTACGACTTATAAAAATACCCCCGTTATGAAAAAGACAAATCCATTTTAACGTAACATATTCTCGAGTTCAAGGAAAAACCGATCGCCAACTTAATTTACCGTCTAGGTACAGTTAATCATCAGCCCTAATGGTTCCAGTTGCCAATTAAGGCTTGATAGTCCATTCAGCACAAATTGTTTTACGAGACCTAGATCATCTCCTGACCAACATTATTCATACGGTACGCCATAAAAGGACACACATTTGCACAACTATTCCCATAAAATGTTCGCCATTCCGAGCAAGATGAGTCACTTGCATAATACCTACCGATCCTTTTTGGCGACAAATGACAGAAATATCTTCATTTCAAAGGTCTGCCAGTCGATAAATTCAAAGGATTGGCCGGTATCCTTAACATTTCATTTAATGGCGTTTAACGCGTGTTTGAGGTTGTTCACGAAAATAACTATTGAGATGTAGGTTATGGTTGTTTACAGTGGTGATCGGTGGAGCGTTAAGTTTGTGGAAATGTGTAAGACTGACCTTAACATGGTAGGACCAGCAGTATGACCTACAATGAGGCCTTACTCGGTTTGAACAACCTGGCTGCATCCAGTAGGGAAAACACAACTATCCGACGGCATACAGGACTGATTGATGTTATTTGAAGAACACTAGTTTCCTGGCTGTAATTATCCGCCAAAGATTCAATTTTAGTCGATCGACGTATGAACAAAGTGTTATTAAACATTTGGAACTGAACAATTGCCAGTATCTCCAAGAGCAGTGAAGTTCAAACTTCTTCAGGAATCAGGAGAAAACCGACTGAAAGACATTAAAAATGTCCAAACCTTGAGTCTGCAGAGTTGTGTTAAATAAGAGCTGACGAGAATGAGGAGGTACAATCTGTCTTCAGGATGCAATAGTCTCATTTCGAATGACCTGTCCTAACCAAAAAAAACAGTAAGGTCTGATTTCTAGAGCAGAGAGCTAAAAACGCTGAGAAAAAGGGTCAGATCTTTCCTTAACAAGACCTTGGAGCAAAGCAGTGCAAGGCCTATAGAATATAGCAGGGCAAGGCCTACAAAATGGAGCAGTGGAGAAACAATACAATGAAACTCTCTCTACAAATGAGACACAAAGTGGGAATAGGACGGCGTGGAAAAAGTTCTGCGAAAAAATCGCGAGAATTAGAATAGAATAGGATAGACATTAATTTCCAGTTAAACAATAATGCTTGTAGGAAAGTGTACAGTAGCATTGATCAAAAAAGATGTATATACAGGGTGTTTTGTTTAAAATTCGATTTTTACCATTGGGATCTCGGAAACTATGAGAGATACGAAGATGATTAAATTGAGGCAAAGTTACGCATTTACCTGACTAACAATTTACCGTTGAGTAAGTTCTGTAATTCCGAGTATATCCAGAGATATCCGAAGGAAACAGAAATTTTTGAAAAGGATTTGGAAATAAATCGCACTTCGACATTGCTACTTTTCCCCTGCTACATAATGGTGTTTTCAGATTTGTTATGCGGCCACCATCATCAACTCTATTTTTTATTCTGGGCGCTACAGTGGATTCTTTCTATTTTGAATAGAACTAGATTACCTTTTCAATGATGTATCATGGGTTATCATTTTGTTAAAAAAACAGGATGTATTAAAAAAAAAAATCATAATAGGCTTTGACTTGGATGTTTCTAAATTTGACTTTCAATTTGTCACACCTAATGACATTTTGTTATTGTACAAGTCATTGAGAAGATTTTTTTTATCTCCTATACATCATTGGAAAGGTAATATCTGGTTCTATTTAAAACAGAAGGAAACCAATGTAGGGCCCATAAGAAAAAATACAGTTGATGATGGTGGCAGGAGAAAAGTGGCATTATAAAAGTGCAATTTACTTTCGAATAACAACAAACCAACCACTACCTAATTCTTTATTGAATTGTATCAGGGTTGTTTCCAGGCATTTGCTGGATAGTTAAAATTTTACATCATCAAGTATTTATGCAAAGAATTATTGTTCAATTCATCTATACGTGTTCATTGATACCGACAATTAAAAAGAGGGTTTCATCGGCAAAAATCGTTGTAGAATCTTCTGGTATATTTTTTGGTGGGTCATATATACACGAAGGAAAGTAGTGGGCCTTAAATTGATCCCTGTGGTATTCCGTTGTTTATGAACCCACGTAGAGCAAGATTTACCCTTTCCTGTCTGTTTGATAGATAGCTTGACTGGGGTTGAGTTCCTTTTATACCATAATGAGCAAGCTTAAGCAGCATTATTTGAAAAAATACACTATCAAACGCTTTTTTGAAATCACAGGCCAAGTCAAATAAATAGCTTTTCAAGTCTAGTGTTCCATACATTCTTTGGGTGATATCGTACATAGCAGATGAAGTGGATTTATCATTCATGGAACCATGTTGAGCTGGTGTGATAATTTTGTTGGCATTTGAAAAACATAGTGAATACATGTTTCAATAGTTTTGATAACGTAGGCAGTATTGAAATGGACCTATAGTTGTTGAAATCTTCTTTATTGCCATTTTTGTAAAGCGGCATCACATGTGAGTATTTCAAACAAGCTGAAAATATTCCCTGGGCTTTTGATTAATTGAAAAGTTCTATACTATATGAGGTAAGAGAAACTGAATACACTTTTTTAGTAGTTTCGAGCATACATTGTCATAGCAGCATGAATTTTTAGATTTCATATTATTGAGAGTTTCTAATATTTCTTTCTCATCAGAAGGGGAAAAGAAAACTGAGGTGGCATTTGCAGCACACTGTTGATTCAGATAATCACTGACTTCAGTTATACTGACATTGGGGTTGAAATAAATAACATTTAGAAAAGAGATTTTCAGTTCCTTACATAGATCCTAAATTTTTTTCCAATTCATGATTTACAAGTGGTCAGTTTCTTTTACTCTTATTCTCACTTAACCTAATTTCGCTATTAAGTTGGCTGCCCATATAAGTTTTTTCAAAATAATACAATGTTTTTTGTTTTTTCAAAAACCTCTTCATAAAAATTCCTCGTAGAGTATTCAATTGTCTTTTGTGTTTGCAGAAGATTCAGAGGCCTGTTTTCATTATCGAATGCTCAAAGACTAAACAAAATCTTGCCAAAATATCCAGTCTGCACACTGATGCGAGCCAACAGATTATTGACCAAATCAAAAAGAGGATATCTAGAGATACTCCTTGATGATGACTTTTCTGTTACTAGGGGGATGAAAAACCAATCGCGCCCTAGAGAGCTAGGCTGGGGCTACAAGGAAAATATGGGAAATAACGAAAGGGGTTATCACCTACAGCAATGTAGAATAGACTGTGAGAACCTTAAGTTATTTTCAAATCAGCAGGACCGGACGGATTCCAACCTGCACTACTAATGAGAGGAGCAGACCAGACCTACTGATGACATACCTCGACAGATTGTTGTCCCTCAGATCAATTATTTGCCTTCCATCGTTCATACGAAAAACAACAGAAAAACCAGTTGATGAGAATTTCCAAGACACTGATACATAGTATCCAATTTCTTTGATGTACCAATACGGAAAATCAAGTGAGATGGCTCTTCATATCCAAATCGGCCGGTGTATGTCCAGAGCTACGATGACGATATCCGGGAGGTATATGGGGGTCTGTTTAGATGTGCTTAAGGAAGAACCTTAGGGTCAAATCCCAAAATACTTTGATACACCTCGTTTCACCAGAAAAAGATACCTACCTACCCTAGGAAAATTACCTGGATCAAACGTTTCTTCTGCGCACCCAATTTCATTTTCAGACCACACATGGTTCTCACACGGCTCTGGACGTTACTGGAGGTTCCTTCTTGTCAGAACCAGACAATCAAAAATCCAACTTAGTGGTAATTTCCTTCAATTTGATAATACTCGTAATGCCTTTGTGAGTTATATTGCAGTAAGATATCACGTTTACCTTGAATATAGTCACGGATGACGAGTTGCTGATAAGCTATCGAAGGCCAACACGTTAGGAAGTCGCTGTTGCAATAAAAATATAATTATTGTTTATACTGATGGTATTGCTTTCACGCTTTGACGCTATCCGTAATAGATTCGAGTTTATCGTTAATGCGGGTATTTAGGAGATACCCAAAAATTCCTGTTTCTGTCACCGTTATGGTCGTTAACGGAAACAAACTGATTTAAAGAACGATGAGCCACTTTTGGGAATCGGCTGAAATAATTGTGTTTATGAAATGAATGAAAGAAAAATGTATTTCTGTATAAGAAAATAAATATATGTAATTTCAAGTAAGACGCTTGTTGAAAACAATTCTTATTACATAAGATTATTCATATCTGAAACATATACTGAGCTTATCAAGAATGTCAATAAGGGTGAGACATGTTTTTCCACATAAATTCGATTCAATTGTATAACAGCTTTCCACGCATCGAATAGTAGAAAGTGATTTTGTTGCGTGAACGTGAATTTGAAGTTTTCACTAAAACTGCTCTTGCATCAAAAAAATACACTATACAATACAATATTTAAAATATTCCATATAACATTTTCTATATTTTTGTAGAAATAAGATGCATTAAGATGTCTATGCAACTATACATGAATCCCTGGTGAAGTATGAGATAGAATATAGTGATACTAAATACGGTACAGGTCGCCATTCCACCCTTAGAGTTTTACATTCGATCCACACTACCAAAATCCAAAATAACTCGATAGAAATGTGAATGAAATACAGCACACACTTTTACAGACATATAAATAAAAAAAAAACATATTGAAACACTTGCTAGATGGTGCCACATGGTGGGGGTAGGTTTGAGTTTTAACCGCTGCCATCCTGTTTGCAAGAGGCGGCAAAGTCACCCCACATCTGTCTACGTTATTATGTGGGCCATATGCACGTAAGTGGTTTGATCTCAGGTTGTTTGTTTCCCTGCCTCCTGCAAGTTATGCTGGATTGTCACGTGAGCTGTTTTCTAACATCAATTCACTGGTATGATATGGATGGAATTATCTGCTCAAATCCCGGAAAACTCAGAGAAAACCAGTTTAGGCATTATACCTCATTTCCTAGTAATCTTCTAGTCGCTCATGAAACCCTGATGCTTTCTCGGGGCATTATGGTAGCTTCTGATCCTGGTAATGTCCCTGATCAGGGGGCTTCTAAGGTCTGTAGAATCTATCTGCGATCTTTTTTAGGTATTCAGTGATTGTCTCGACGTTGGCCAGCTCATGCAATGCGGCTGGACGAATGTACCTGTCACTATCCGTGACGATACAAAATACTTTATTTGCACCCTCTCCAGCCGTACCATCTGGACAGGCGTAGGTCATCGATGGCCTGATGACCTGTTTGTAGATCAACGCTTTGTTTTCCTTCGACAGCTTGGAACTCCCCGCTATCAACGGGTTTGTCTGTTTTTCTGCGCCTGCAGCTCGTTAATTGCCAATATGACGTGTTTCAGGAATGTCAATCCCTGTCCAATTATATCCCCAGGTACCGCATACACTCTGCCTCGTTGATCCGGTTTTCCGAAGCCATAAACCCCTCGGTAATCTCCACGTAACTACGTTTTCTCTTCTTGGTGGAGTTTATGAGCTCTGTTTTTTTTCGGATTGACCACTATTTTGTAATTCGCTAGGTATGGCACGACCAGCAGCGATATTGCTCTCGCAAAAATTGCCGTATCATTGAAAAGTCGTGCGTATATAACGGCACACTCGCTTCGACCGGCCTTAATGCCGAGCTGGTATTCTGACCCTGAAAGCCCTATCAGCCAGGTAAGGAGTCTAGAAGTCTAACCATATAGGCATGCCTACTCTCAGCATCTTCGAGACAAAACCCTCCGTACAGACACTGTCGAAGGCCTTTTGTACATCCAACAGGTCCATCACTGTGTTGAGGTCTCGGTGGAAACCCTCCCTCAACCTGTGAACAATTCTTGCCACCTGAGAGGTTGTAGAGTGACCTCTCCAGAAGCCGAACTGCTCATCCGGGATGAGTCGAAGGTTTCTCTCGAGTTTCTCAACTCTCTTCAGAAGGAACCTGTCCACCAACTTGACGACCGCACTCAGCAATGTGATGGGGCGGTAGCTCTCTATTCTCTTTTGAGGCTTTTCCGCTTTCAGTATCGGGACAATATCTGCGCTTTAAGCATTGCGGGTAGCGCTGCCACTTTATAATTGCATTAATGATGTGGATTAGCAGGACCAGGGATTTCCTTGAAAGGTTCTTGAGGAGAACTGCATCTATTTGGTCCATATTCGGTGCTTTGTTCCTGGGAAGATTCTTTATAATATCTGTCATCTCCTCGAAGCTAGTGATCAACTTCGAAAAGGTACGCCTGTCCAAGTTGACATTCAGGGCTTGTCTAAACTTCGAGACTTTCCTGGTGACTTTCGAAAGGTGCTCTGGAAATATTCTCCAAACATTTCGGCCATCCCCTGTTCCGTCATCTCCTGCGTTCGATCATTCATCACAGCAGGAATGTCTATTTACCGTTTTTGTAGTCACCTTTTCATCTTTCACATTGAATTGACTCCCGCGATGAGATTTTCGAGTTTCCTCTTCCAGTTTGTATCTCTGTGACTTTTGATTAGGTCTGCGATTTCTCTTCACAGAGACAGCATCTGTCCTCTGTGTCGGGGGTTTCCGGTATCCTGCCATTTCTTCCGCTCTCGACTATTAGGTTCTATCAAGTCCGAGATGAAGTCTGGAAGCAAGTCCGTGTCCCCTCTCACGGCTCTTTTCCTTCAGAGTCTCTCTCTCTCGATTTGTTCCTTCAAAATGTTGGATGGAGGGTACAGGTTCGTGATCAGAGATGAGCTCTGAGACTGTTCGATGCTCTGGCATGCCTATCAAATTTTTATTCACAATCATGCAATAGTCGTGGGCGACGTTTCGTTCCAGAATCCACTGTTCCGGATTGCGGCTCATGATACTGGCCTGAGCTGCCTACCCAGAAAGCAAACTTACCTCATAATGACGTACTGAGATGGTGATTTTCTGACGGTGGACGTCATTGACGTAAAAATGAAGTCTTATAGACGTTATCATGTCGTTCTCTACATGACACCATCATGTACTCATTTATTATACATAAATACACAAATAATACTTTTGTTGAATTCGGAAAAAGATGTGCGTGTGATTTCAGTACTCGGAATGTTTCAGTTGTAGAATTGAACAATCTGGAGGTTGCTTTGGAGTGGTGAAGTCTAATTGGTTTACCCCACTGAGAAGGGGAGTATTTTGGCCACCCTACGAAGAAAAGTAAGCTATATTAAACTGGTGAAACAACGAAAAGAAATTTCCAATATAAATAGACATTATTTTCTATAACAGGTGTGTGATAGGCATTTTGAGTTCACTGATTTCTGGATACTGTATTGAATGGTTGGCGATAATTCAATGCCGTCAGAACGAAGCCTAATAGGTCATATACTGACGTCGTAATGACGCTGATATTTAGACGTCCAAATGACGTCAACTTCGACGTTGCCAAAAATAAACAAGAGAATATTTCATGTATTGTATTTATACTACCACAAATTCTACCTCTACTACTGTGTACACAGTGTCCCACTTCTTATGGGAACACCTTCGTAATTTCTATAATTATGTACGCACAATTGTGAAATTTACTAAATTCCCGGAATATACTGAATTTTCTTTTACGTATGTATCAGAAGATTGAGAAACTTTTAAAAATTAGATAAAAGACTACTAAACAAATTCCAGTGGTTTCCTTGGGAAGATTAGTAGTAAGATTGTTTTGAATCTGGTCGTAACTGAGCATATCGAATTCACTCTCCTATATTTTTTGGATCTGTATTTGAAAAGTGCTTCTCAGTGCATGACAATGATAATTATCAGTGGTGATATTTTAGTATCTCTCATAATGAATATAGGACTTTTTCATGCAAATGGGGTTTTTCGTGTTATTTGGTTGTTTGCCCAATGGAAAATCTCACACACATTTTAATGAACGAGCATTATATAAATAAAATCCCAGCCGGATCTGCTGAAAACCGAACAAACTCGAACTGGGCGCTTCGCTTCATCCAAGCACTTGGCCTGCTCTAAATTAGATTTTTGGCAAATGTCCGGCCCATACAAACAAAACACTCCCACGCTTTGGTAACGCGATACAGAGTTTTTGCTAATGTCGAAATTAGTTTATACTACAGGGATTTTCGAAATATCGGATGTAAAACAAATTGTTCATTCCAGAAAGTGAAGGTCGTCTTATCAAATTATCGGAATACATTGTTAATTCATTGAATACATTTTAGATGTTTGCCTTTTCATGTTTACTGGTGAAACCATTTCCACAACAAACAGGGTGATTTCTTCCTTTCCGAAATGTATTTGGAGAAGACAATTTTTTCAACCACCTGTATGATCTGAGGTAATCCCAACTTCTGTTTTCTAACTACGACCTGTATATTTCTCTATTCTATCTTATCTCCTTAAAATTCTCTATCCAATCATGTATCACTAATTAATATTCGTTTCTCAACAAGCTGTTGATTTTCATTTTATTGAAAATAAATCATCAAGTTGGCTGTGACCCAAATTCGATAATATTATGTTGCTTGGTACGTTTTAAAACTGAAATATCATTGAATAGCTAATATTATTTCAAATGTTTCCAAATGCAGATTGTCAATAAAGTTTCAAATTGAGAAAACAGAAACTTATAGTATCACATTTTCAATAAAATGCAGAATGTGAAGATAGCTAGCAGTGTCAGAATTTATACACAGGACTTCAAGGGTTCCGCATGGTTCTACTTGAACCTTCATTGTTTTCACTTCTTACAATCGACGCCTAATCTATGGTTCAATCCTGTGATACTTCTGTGATCTGATCAGATGGTAGTGGAAGTAATGTAATGCTGAGAATTATAATGTGTTGGGATTGAGAACATTCCATTTCAAATCATTCCATTAATGACCATTAATGACAAGAGTTCTGATGTCTAATACTTTCCTAAAAACCTTGAACCGATCCATTAGGAATTTAGGTTTCTTTATCACGAAATTCATTTGAGGCTCCAATTTAATTTAGTTATCAACAATAATGACTAGATATTCAGATAGTTTTACAGGTGTGATGGTAAAAAAATTGGATATATTAAGAGAAATGAAATATAGGGAGCATCGCGTTGTAGTGAAAATAGGTAGGTAGTATGTTTTACTAAAACTAATTGTTGAAAGTTTATGTGAAAACCAGGTAGACCTAGAGGTTTAGGTACTTCCACTTTGTTTTTCAATGTCTCCATGTTCTATCTTTATAAAAATTCGCTATATCGTCTGCATGAGTGAATATTTTTCTAGTTGTAGAGACTGAAAACAAGTCACTAAGATATCAAACAACATTGGACCAAGGATGGTTCCCTGAGGTACCCCATAAACTGTATCTCTGAATTCGATTTTCGTTTCACCAATCTTTACGCAATGTTTTCTTCTCAGCAGGTAACTTTGAAACAGATTTAATAATATTTGTGTAAAGTGCCACTTTGCCTGAGCAAAATCAAGAATTGCTTCGAACTTTTCATACTGACTATCATGTTTATAGTTGACGGTGGTACACTATATGCCATTGTATTTCTTATTTTGTGCATACAGACTACGATGCAATGGAGACGTTATTCTTTTCACTGGTTTTAAGTGTTCTAAAGTAAATAGTGTCGTTTGATCAATTGAAGAAAGTGGCGATAATTCAATTCAATTTGGCTATTTATCACTAGATAACTGAAAGTTGTTTTTTCTTATGAGGTTGATGTAAAACTGGACTTGATCTTTACGTTATTAAGACACTGTATGTTACGAACCTTCAGAAATCGATAACGTAATTTTCCCAGACATTCTCTGCGTTTGGTTCATTTAGTTTCTCAATTGTCGGAGATGAAGATCTATAAATACATCCCATTCACCAAGATTATGTTGAAATCAATCCCTGCGTAACAAAATACTTTATCGCCACGAAATATTTGAGCAGTGATTAATCATCAATTAGAATACAGTGACTGACACCGCTTCTACCTTCTTCCTCTCTTCGATAAAGTAAGTACACACTACGGGTATTAGGAAAAAGCGCATTATCAGATTTCTCGAAATATTAGTCATAACTTTACATAATGCGTTCCTTCATCATCCGAGTGAGAGTGCCAAGAACGTGACAAAACTGATAGTGGTATTGATGACCACACAAGAACTTTCATCGACTCACGCAGTTTCCTAGAACAGATGGAATTGAATCGAATATTGAATTGGCAGACGAACCCGTGGTCTACCATCTACAAGATAAACCAGTGGAAAGAATCACCTTCCACATATTCCAATATTATAGGGGCGGGTAATAAAATAGCAATTATTTGTTCAACTGGGGAGGAAAGTGATAAAATGATACTTCAGGTTTGACCAGTGAAGCACATTCAGTTTTTATATTTCAAATTTAATGGAGAGTATATACATTTTTTTTGAAAATAACAATTCGGTATAAATTACCTTTCCAATGATATATCACACTCATACTTCCAATTAAATATTTTCATGGAAGATTGGACAATATCATGTAAGTAATAATAATTCATGGCTATACTTTTTCCATGTTAAGTTCTAAGCAGACAAACTATTCATACAATTTTAGTTTTTCTTGATTTTTCAACATCAGTACACTCATTTGGATGCTCGGTAGCGAGGCGGTTAGATGTCGGCCTTCTGAACTTCCGCTTGCATTTGGCCAGGTTCAAATCCTGGAAAACGAGAAAAATTTTCGTCGATAGACAATGTTAGTTGTCTAGATTCCAATTCCGACGTCCGGTGCTTGCTTGGAGTTCGCGCCGACCACCCAGAGTTTTCCTACAGCTGAAAAGTGAAATACGCCACCAAAAATCAGTACGTCGTCCTGGAGCGCCACATCAAATAATAATAATAGCCGTCCTCTACCTTTGGGTACACTCTATGCGAGTGTTTATATGTGGGAGTATTATTATTATTTAAAAATTCCACAAAAACTGAGAAAGCTGATATTAATGACGATGAAAACAACTAAGATCACACTAAGAACACAAAAAGGAGAAATAGAGAATTAACAAAGGAATCTTAGGACAGGAGGAGGACAAATTATTGCATACGCTGATTATACAGCCATAGTTACCAAGACCAGAAGAGTAATGAAAGATATGCTTGAAGGAATTATAGAAGAAGGGAAAATAATGGGGCTTAGGATTGACCAAAAAAAAACGAAAATACTGAGATTGGTTATTTCCAAGGAATCAAGGAAAGAAAGTTAGGAACTTGAATTCAAATTTACTTTTCTCGCTGCCGACACTGTAAATAGTCCATACGTGTTTAGCAACGAAACAGGTAAATGGCCTATATCATTCGTTTACTAATTCATCTTAACAACGGAGTAAATAGTGTCATTTACATGCCTAGGGTACTGATGACTTTGACTTTGACTTTGACAAGCAATACCTTCAGCTTCATTTATATCAATTTTTAGGTTATGAGACTTTCTGAATATTATTGTTGTCGGTTTATTCGGTAACTTAGTTACGCGCACAAGCAACTCAGAATGAAATAGCGGAACGAATAATCATGAAGGGAGGGTAAGAAAACAAACTTCAATCCAGGCAAATGAGAAATGTCAATAAGCAGCGGGAAAAACGTATTCTGATAAGAAACACAGAATGTACCAACTGTCAACATCCTCGGCATGCGACAAGCCTCGGCTTTGCCTCGGCTCGTACTCGCTCACCTCGAATGTTAACACGTCTTTACATTCCTTGTTACTTAAATAACTATTGTTTCATTGAACGGTAACCTCTACTTTTTATGTTGTCAGTGGAAAAATTGAATATCAGAATTGAACTCGGTTCTGAAGAATGATTAAAGGAGTTTTTTGTTGAAGGCTATTCCAAGAGTACTTGCACTACCTACCATTTGGTGAAATGTTTTGATAATCACCACCGGAGGCAGTTCGGTCCTGGCTTTCAAGTAAAACAACCGACTAGAACAAAACCCCCAACTATGAAAATTGTAAAATTTTTGTACTTATCTAAGTCACTGAAAGACTTGGCAATGAAAACATGTTTCAGTTTTGTAACTCAAAGGAATATAACTAAGAAAATTGAATTTTTGTGGAACGGAAACAGGCGTTATTTTACTACCATCTTTATGACGTCTAATTGAAGAGAGATAGATAAAGAAGGACCTGAATAAGACTTGAATAAACAAATATCGTTGCAAGTTGCACTTGAACTATTTGATTGATGATCGGGCAGTACACAATCCGTGTTAATTTGTATAGAGTCTATGAGTTGTTCCAGATAATTTATTTCTTAGCTTCTGACAGCAATACTTGAGACGTAAGTGATTCTTTCTATGCGTCATAACAAGAATTGGATTGTTTGAAAGAGAATATCAACTAAAATCAGGTATATTCGATGGATTTCATTAATGTCTATACATTCGAAACGATTTTGGTCTATCAATTATACCTAGTTGCATCATTGATATATTTTTTTCATAATCTAGGATTTTGTGATAATATTATAACATTCAACTTTTTCTAACATTCTCTTAGTTCTAGATTTTAACGTAGAATAATTATGTTTGAAATGATTATAGAAACTGCTAGTGTCATTTCTCTACGGAGCTCTGAAAAATTATTATTAAACCACAATAGGTATATTTACACGGAAAAAAGTACTGGAAGGACTTAGGCCACCTATACTGAACGGGATAGAAATTTTATTTGTCCATATTCGACGATAACTCAACATTGAATCAACACCTACAGAAAGTTATAGAAAAAATTACAGTAGCCTTTAATCTGTGCAGGAGAATATGAAGAAAAAAATGGAATCTACAACCAAAAATGACTACATGGCTCTATGCTAGAGAACGAGTTATCAGACCCATGATAACGTATGGGTCGGTGGTATGGTGGCCAGAGACTAAGCAGGTAGGAGTGGTTCGACGACTTGAAGCACTGCAAAGACAAGCTTGTCTGATTGCACCAGGACCATAAGAACCACCCCAACAGCCGTACTAGAGGTCTTTCTCAACCTGGCATCCATAACACATATACATTTAAGGCGAAACAAGGTCAGTCACGAGCAAGTTGCTTAAAGGACAAGCACCCATAAGCAACTCACACGGGAGATACTACAAAAAGCTTTACAAAGAGTTGGAAAACAACATTGATATAATAATGCCATCAGATAGCATACTTCCCAGATATAGCTTTGACAAAACTTTCAAGATAAGTATAACAGGAACAGGGAGGAATGCGTAGAAGGAGGAACCTCCCATCAATGCAGAAATCGCTTTCTACACGGATGGCTCAAAAACTGATGAAGGTTCAGCAGCTGGCATTTATGGAACCGAGCCGAAAATAAAAATCTCATTGACGACGATATTTCAAGCGTAAATTGTCGCAATACACCATTGCGCTCAAAAACTAATGAGGCAAGAGTTCTCAGAAAAAAACATTCTCATTTACCTCCAAATTACCTCCAAACTTGTTTGGTACTGCATTGAAGCCCGAAATGAGCTGGGCAGTCATAGCAGACTGACCCTAGCCGGGATACCAGCACACACAGGCTATAGAGGCAATGAAGAGGCATATTCATTAGACCGTGAAGGGGCTAGTAAGGCCCTGAATTTCCCAGAACCGTTCTGCGGTATGACAAAAGCCGTACTCAACACCAAATCAAAATCTCAAGAATGTTTTAACAATTCACGAGGAATGAGACAGGCAAAAGAGTTTATCAAACAATCGCAGCCATCATTCACTAAGCCAGAAGAGGAGAACTACTAGGACTTCTCACAGGGCATTGTAGGCTCAACAGACATATGAATACAATCAGTCTGGCAGGAGAAATGCTGTGAATGTTCTGTCAGTAAGAAAAGGAAACATCAGTACACATGCTTGTCAAGGTTCAGGTTTCTAACGCTCTGCGAGAATTAAAACCAAGAGCTCCCAGATATATTCTAGATAGGGGACTCTAAATGATTTCGAGGTCACACACAATACATCTAGAAAGGTCGCGGTGTAGAGGCTTGTAGCACGGAAGCCCCAAACTAATCTAATCCAATCTATGCACCCGGATTCTGGGGATGCTGCAGTTTTATACGCAGGCAAGTTTTCCTTATTGCAACGGACAATGGCAATAGGAAGATGCAGAAGAGAAGAGGGCTGAGGGAGTCTTCCTGAAACAGTTCCCTTCTAAAGAAACCCTCTCTATTTGGACTTTGAGGCAAAATAATTGAAGACATTGTGTTATTGTTTTCAACAAACCATTTTAATCAGTCATATGGGAAACAAGATGCTGATTTCGATTTCGTATACAGTATGAATAAGTATGTGTCACTGGTGTTTGTATTGTGTTGAGATATTTTGTAAATTTGAGAAAAAATAGTTTTCTGATGTCCATTGTTTTTGATGATCTTTAGAATAAATGAGCCTGAGAAACCGTTTTCGACTCATTTCTAGAAGATGTACGTATGTTTTCGCTGCAGCTCCCCATCATAGAATTCCATAGAGAAAGTGGTTCCACACCAGTACGATTTTTTTTAGGTGGTAAGTTGGTGATATTTTGAGGTATTTGAATGCAAAAAAAACGTTTGTATTTTTCCAGCGACGTATTTGATATGAGAATCATTATCAAAACACTGCTCTGCAGTTCATATGGTGGTTCTGATTCAATTCACTTTTAAAGGATATGTATCTTTCAATTCTTTTCCTTTCTTCGATTTCCATGGCACATGATTCGCCCTTCTTCTTCTGTTTTCTGGATATTGATTATCAAGCGATATCTGCAAGAGTTCTGAGCAAACAGCTAAGGATGTCTTTAGTTGATGATTCACACCTATATCCGACACATGGCTTCTTATGCCGACTGATGAAATAAAGTAAATAAACTAATACCTACTCATATGTTTCCCAAAATCGACGTACCTATTTGTACTTTTATATCATCGACACTATGAATTTTAAATTTACGATCATTGAGATCTGTTACTGATGTTATCATGTTATTTCTGTTATGTTATGATGTTATTTATGTATTTTTATGTTTCTATATGTGTGATTTTCATAACATATGTTTTTAAAACTCACGTATATCTATATTTTTACTACTCTAACGATACTATCTCTAAATTGTGTGTTAAATCACTTATTGAGTACCTACACACATTTATTCATTGATATCATTTATTTTATCCAATGCATCAGTTTCTTGTTTATTCTTGAATAAATGTTATTTTGATCCTAGTTCCTTCTCTTGGAAGTAGGGTCTGCTTTCTGTTATGGAGAACCTCCCAGAGTTTATGAATAGCGATGAACTTGTGTATGGTTTGTGCTTGAGTAGAATTGACCAACTCAGAAATGCAACACTATTAATGACTTTTTCATTAACATTTGCCTCTTGCAGCGTGGACACTATGTTAAATATTTGTACGCCACTGTCCAGCAGGTGCATGTGGTATCAACCTGAATACTCCACTATTTGAAATTTATTATTGTGGTTTCGCATCTGCCACTGTCAAGGATATTCTTTTTTGCACTTGATGCATGCTGCAGGCTGTCTGCTGTAAACAATGGGAGGACAAAAAATAACTAGATGTAGGATATGGCATAATTTACGATTATATTGCCTTCTCTTTCTGCTTTATACAGACAATGGAGATATTGTAAAGTCGCTATTGTTGCAAACGATGTAAATAACAATATTAACAAAAGTAACTACCTAGTGTACGTCTAGAATTTAACGGTCATCTGAACACTTCAACAAAATAAATCCCAGGGAGGATTCCAAACATATATAATCGGTACAACCCCGTTCTTCTCTTCCGGTACTTATTACATATCAAGATAATTTGAGAAATAGATTAGTAACTTTTGAATTGGGCACCAAGACATAACATTGAACTGAGACACCTTATTATACAAAAAAATTGTCTGTTATGATGAATTTTGTTGCCTTTTCATCCTGTTAGCAAGCAGATAATCTTATCCTTAAAAATCAATGGTGATCACTGCTTTCTTGTCGAATTATTTAATGCTGCAGTTGTAGTGAAGCTCAATCTGATACAAATATAATATTGATTGATATCGAACTGAATGAGAATCTGAAAATAATACCTACATTCTCATAACTGACATCATTTGATAAGTATTATAGCAAGCAAATGGACAGATCACCTTTTTTTGTTAAATTCTGAGACCATACTCCAACTACTGTGGACACTAGGTAGATTCATTTACCTAGAAATTCACCATCAATGTTACAAAAGGCTTCATTTATACCAAGTTTAAATATTTATTCCTCCACAAAGATCAGTTAAGAGTAATCAACTGAATTGCTAACTAAGTTAGAGTTTTCTGAATTTAAGTGTTCTAACTCCAAGAATAGATTCCAATACTCATTAATTAAGCAAAAGAAGATCTGATCATTCCGTTTAGGTTTAGGATTAGTATCAATTCAAATCAATACAAAAATAAGCACTTCCAGTGATACTGAAATCCAAGTTGTTGAAATCACTTTCGTTGCAAGACAATTTGAAAGTAACTTTTTCTGTGAATCATATATTGAATATCAATTTGTTGTCTACAGAGAGAACTGAAAATTTACATAGGTTATTCATCTGCATCGGATTTGCATTCACAACCACATTCTCTAAGTTACGTATAAAATTATTTTAGGATTTCAAATATGTGAAGTAACTGACAAAACACGATGATTCCAATACTCGATAAGGTTGTCCGAAGGTCACTTTACTATTAGTTCCATGCCGAAGGATCGATATATTGTCCGAGAAATTGTGTGAACTTTCTACGGATTGTGAGGGGGAGATAATATTGTAACAAAGATTTATAAAAATCAATTTTGGAGAGGTATTATCAAAATGAAAACAAATATACTATAGTTTCGTTAGAACTGAAACTCCGCATTTCTCCATACATCACAAAGTGGAAAATGTGGGGAAAAAATTGATAAAAAACTACCACTTCTTCTTTACGGGAAGTTTTCTGCACACATACTAGAAATACTGGACCATCTAACTTGGTCAAATTGGCAAGATCATATTAAAGTCACCGTTAAGCCTTCATCCAGGAAAGCAAATGTATGGATACAATTTCCAGCCACATATACTCTAACCTTAACGATTTTAAGAAGTAAAAAAGCTCGTCAAACCACCATAAAATTATTCATATCCTCCACATGGTTTTCTGCAGTTTTTGTATCTATTGCATTGTATTTTTCGTCAGGTTCTAGATCCAGGCGACTGTTGGAATTTTCACCCCTTTCCTTGACGCGTATACCCATGAATGTCTTTCTAAGTTCATGTGGATCTTTCTCACAAAGCCTACACTGTCCAATTTCGTCCTTCTGACAGAGAGAATATTTCCTCCGGAAAAATTAGGATGGAATTTCAACCAATCTGCAAAAGTCATGTTTACTATTTCTTTCATTCGTTCTTTTACGGTTTTGATCTGAGCTCAAGCACGCCTTGCATTTTCTGTTAATTTTTTTTCTGGTTCGAAGATCAGTTCGGGGTTTTCAAGATCCTGCACCATTAATTATTCTGACACCTTAATTTTGGAGGATAAATATGCGTTCAACCTGTGAGGAATTGCCCCACAGGGTGATTCCGTAGGCTAGATGAGAGGGAAACAACAAGAAATACATTTTGATGGCCGTAGTGTTGATTGATTCTTCAAAGATTTTTGTGAGAGTTTTTTATATAGATAATCAGTATGGTCGTGCCATTTGAGTTTACTGTCGAGATTTATTCCTAGAAGTTTGACATTGCCACGAGAGACCACTTTTGTTCGTAGAAAAAACGATTTTTTTTAAGAGGCATTCGTCCACTTCGATTTGTGCGGTGTGGTCATTGTTTAGTAATGTGGGGGTATTCTTGCTTGAGTGGAAGAAGATAATATCGTAATGCAGTCGGAGGTCTGTAGATGATAGAATATGTCATTGATATAAATTATAAATAGGAGTGGTCCAAGTACGGATCCTTGAGGCACTCCTATCATTGTCGGTTTGGTTTCGGAAGCTGTTCCATGGAAGAAAACGTACTGTTATCTTTTCATTCTATGAGACTCAAAAAAAATCCAACAGGTGTATTCCAACGGCAGTGATTGTTTTCTGCTAGAGACTAGCCGGTGAAAATGCTCCCTATTATATAAGTTTATGTACAAGTTTGGATTAAATTGAATGATGATTCCGTATACAGTTCGTTCTATGTATTCTCAAAGTTTTTTGAAACATTCACGTTTTTTCCTCCCTCCAGATCGGACCACTCAGTATGGTAAAAGGCAAGCATTCTGTTCAGACGAGACTTGCGGTTCAATGACGTATTGTTTATCTGTAACATTTATCAAAATCCACCAAGGAGTATTTCGATGAGAAAACCACACACATCGCGGGTACTTACTATTTTTATCACGCATATGTTTATTGAATTTCGCATGTTTGTTCATACAAGCATCACATTTTGTTGTTATTAGGTTTCAGTTCCGCCGTTTCCAGGAATATCCCTCCACTCTGAAGTATTATCCGAAGTGTGAAATGGAAAGTCGCAGCATGAAATTGTACGTTGGAAATCGTAGTGGGCAAAGAGTATACGCATTTATCGCCTATTCTGAAATCAAATTTGGTAACAGGATGTTAACATAACATTCCCTCTATTGAAATTGAATAAATATTCAATGCAATCTAAATGTATCATATTTTCTCTCTAGGGATTAGAAAAAAATCAATCAATAATAACGTTAGCTTGACCATCATGATAGTGACAAGATCTGAATTGAAGTGCAAAAATTATTGGTTGTTAGGATTTCATCTGATGATATTTGAAATTTGAACTGGCGAGTATTGATTTAAAAAATACACTGTGCACCCAAAAAACAAATGAACAGCATAAACTCGGTAACATTAAAAGTTACAAAGTAGGTTGAATTTTGTTTACTTCCGGATATATTCGAAAAAAACCGAAACTTGCGATTCGGTTTTATTTTTTTTTGAAGTCATTTGAAGAGTTTTTAAATTGCAACTTTTTTAGCTCTACAATCTCAGAACATCGATTCATTTCGGATAACCCATAGTCAACTTTGTTTTATATGGCACGAAAAAAAAAGTACATCCTGTATGACATTTCAAATGCAACGAAGGTGGACATATTGAACGCCTATTATAACATCATTTTAACTTCATCAATCGAAGACCATCGAATCATTGAAGAAAGAGTCACGATACCAAAAAATGTTAAATACTTTTCGAACCCAAACTAGAAATGATAATGTTAACGACAAACAAACCACTGTACTACGATTGTAAACATAATAATTACCAATCGTCATGTCACTCCACATTCTGTCCAAGTAAATTAGGAATATAATTAACGAGAAAAATATAGTATTTTAATGAACTCAATCATTGCACGACCGTGATTAATATGTCCAATGACCACCAGTCAGCTGTATTCCAAAACGAATCGTACCTAATCGTTAATCACTTTACTGTAATAAGAATTAAGTGAAATTGGAATTACAACCCCAGTGAACATCTTCACAGTATTGAAATAATTCAATTTGAAAGCAATGCTACTCCAGAGGGAGCAGATGTCTGTCAAACCCAGCAAAACTATGGTACCTAATACCCTTTACCAGGAAAAGAAATCTGGAAGACCTAACTCCACTTTCTTTCAATGGTAAGGTTATTCCATTTGCAGCAGAATTCAACTATTTGAGGGTCATCGTTGATAAAATCACACATGGAACGTTCATTTGGAAAAGGTTCTTCACAAAGCCTGACATGTAGGAGGATTTAAGGAAAATCTTGGGGCCTAGGTCGCAAACAAATCCACTGGATATATGTGAAGGTTGTTAGATCACTGATCACATACGGTGCCACATACGCAGCTGAAGCTCTCAAGTTTACAGCGACAGGCTTGTCTGGCGATCACTGGTGCCATCAGCACCACACCGTCAGCAGCTATGGAAATCACTGGCGTCTAGAGGCAGCCCGGATATTTTGGCTGGCGAGCATCTTGACAGCTGACAGTTTTGGTTCTTGTGTTTTGGCGCGCAACTCAAAACAGTATTAGAAAAACCAATATTAAAATCTTTAAATTGAAATAATTTTTTATAAATTTTTAGGAAAGAACAAACGTTGGGTAGGTGTGAAAACATTTCACCGAGGTAATTATTAATTTTAGGTACACACCCAACGTTTGATACTTTATACCTTTCTAATTCCGAAGAGAGATGATTGGGTCTTCCAAAAAAAGAGGAACTACACAGATGGTTCAAAAACCAGGGTTTTTAGACTTCTTAAGTTTTGTTCATAATCTGACAAATATTTATAAGAATACTTTGCATTGAATTAGGAATGACTTCTAACTTTGGAGAGTTACCAAAGAGTTAGTTGTTTCTCTATTTCACGTATAAAATAATATAATCTCTCACAGTACATTTCTCTTATTGAATTCGAGAAGTGTTTTAGAAAATTTCAAGGTGATTTGTGGTACAATGAAACTGTTGATGATTTTTTGTATTAATCATCATATTTTTTTGAAAAAATAAAGGTATCATTCATCAGAAGATATTATCTGTAGGGAGTTACAGATTTTCCAAAGTTACCTTTTCTAATAAACACATAATAATAGTAAATGAGCGTTATGAGAGAGCGTCATAGTATTCTCTAATTACGGTTTGATGTTCTTATTTTCGAAAATTCTCTTCATCTTCGAATTCACATGATCTTGTTGAGATAACAATGAAAAAACATCGAAAGAACGATCGGACTTTTCATTATAAGAAAAGCCAATTCCGATTAAAATTTCAAGCAATACCCATATTAAAATTTCTATATGTACCTGTCTGACGATGAAGTGTCTCTCGTCCTCCATAGTTATTTAGTCATTAACACCGTTTTGAGAGAAAATTTTGAAATGCAGTCACTCTCGTTACAGTAGAACTCATTGAATTATATGGCAAACGAGTAACTTTTATCGATCATAAATAGTTAATTATGTTATTGAAAATTGCTGAAGCAACATAAGTGACTGAATTGCTGTTCAAAGTTCAGATTATGAAATGTCAGGCTGAACAATATCTTTTTGTGTGTGCCTGTGCATACTTTGGCTGTGGAAGTCAAAATCTATAATATAAAATATTCAGGAAATTTAACCGAAAGTCATTTTCCATAAGGTGGTGCAGGGTCCTTTGTTCAAGAAAAAAAAGGATTCTAAAATTATTTAGTTTTCAAACAAAATCTGGTGTGGAATTTTCTTACCGATTACCACACGAACTTAAATTATTAACGGACCTCTAATGGTATTACAAGTGAAAGTCTACATTTGTTATCATGTAGACAAGATTTACATCAAATAAATCAACTAAATCAAATCAAATATGCTTTATTATCTAAAGAACATTTTTCTAATTGACGAAGTCATTTAAAAATAAAAAATATTATTTAAAAAATCAGGTACAATATAAATAATAAATAAATTAAATTGATATGGAATGGCACAAGTAAATAAAATAAAATTAGTAAAACATTCTCACCGTACTGGTCAACAGCAAATATGTGTAAACATCAAAAAATACTAGGACAATTCAATAAACCATTTCTCTCAAAGTTGAATTTCACGACACTAAAAGTTCTCACAGTAGAACCCATCTAATGAGTAGAAAGCATTCGCCAGAAGAAGAATTTTTACGGATTTTTTTTATTTTCTTTTATTATCTGTGAATTTAATCTCGTTAGGTAAGTGATTAAATAATTATAAATCATAGAATTGGTAATTTTATATTTAATGTTTGTCTAGTGTTATAATGGGTTGTCGCATAGATTTCATTTCTGAATTTACTATGAGTGAGGCACACTGCTTCTAAAATGAAAATGCACGGTAGTGGTAGAATTTTATGTTTAATGAAGAGTGGTTTACAATAATCCTGGATTTAAGCCCTGCACATATACCTAACTGCTCTTTTTCGCAAAACAAAAACCATACTGAAATAATATTAACTACATGATCCCCAAAAACAAATTCCATATCTCAGATGTGAGTCGACTTATGCATAATACACACCCTTTGCCATATCTTCACCAAGTTGTCATGAAGTTGTTCCTTCGGCAAAACATCCCGATGATAGTTTTCAATGTGATCTTCAAATTTCAATCTATCATCAATATGTTAACCCAGAAGTTTCTGCCCTATAACTGTTCATTCGATTTCCCAGATGAAGTTCTTGAAGATCACATTTGAAAGTCAATATATTAGTTTTTACTGTATTAAAATATAGTTCATTAGCATCGCACCAATCTTTCACTTTACTAATATCATTCTCAATCATTTGATGCAGTTTTGAGTCATTTTTATCATGCTAAAGTATTGTAGTTCCATCTCTAAATTGGGTGAACTCTCCGGAAATATTAATTATTAATTGAGGTTAGATCATTTATATAAATTAAAAAAAGTGTTGGTACCAGAACTGATCCCTGAGGTACTCTCCATTTAACTTCTAGTTTGTATGATGAGCTTTCTTGAAGAGATACATTTTGAGTTCGTCCAGATAAATATGACTCAAACCACTGGATAACCTCATTTCTGACTATTTTTGTTGCATCTAAATTTTGACTGTATTTTATAATAATTTAGCGAGACATTATTTTGGCATTAATAATCTGATGAAAACCCGAGAGCGAACATAGATAGAACAACATAATCTATAATCGAACTAGAAAATTTTGAATGACAGGTTGGCACCTCAACTTACATCTCTAAATTGAAAATAATAAATTTTCCAATAATTTCGTGGACATTGAAGTTTTGTCTTTAATATTAATATTAAAATCTCCAGTGAGCATCACAGACGCCTTATAAGGATGAAATTTAAATTGATTGTTTCCTATATGAAGACCTTAGGACGATTGGTGAAAACACAGTTTAGACCAAATCTGCGAAAAAAAGAACGACCATCAGACAACTTCAATCAGTTTACGTGGTTTTCGCAAGAGCGATTCCATGTTTATGTGAAGTACTAAAAATACAGGCTCGATGAGAAAAACACCAGTTCGGATTTACAGCGCCCGTTAATCGAATGCGTTCTGGTTATCTTCATTCTAATAAATTAGCATCAAAGATTGAGCGTCGGCTTTGCGAAACGCAACGTAGACATTGACATTGGAAATCGGAATGAAATCTCAATGTTATTGTGTTTAAACACCAATTAATTCAATCGACTTCATTGACAGTTATTTCTGCATCAATTCAAACTTGTTAACATTATAATTTGTCACAAGTCCAATGTTTATTATTGCAACGATTGTGGATCCGATACAGAGTGATCCAACTAATGGAAAACAATGATATTCAGAGAGGTTATCGAGAACAAGGCACGGATTACAACAAATTACACTTGTTTTTCTATGTTTTGGTTGATCATTTTTTGAATACAGTTTGGTCTCCAAATATCTTCATGCTGGTGTCGTTCACTTAAATCCTGAAGATCCTGTCAACCAGGTACGAGTCCAGAATCCTTACCATGTGGCATACTCGTAGCACCTTCATAACGAGATCGTCTATCCATACTCTATGGATTTCTAGCAGGACATCACAGCGATAAGATCTCGACTTACAGCGTACCTGGATGCTCTGGTGATGGTAGGATTATATTTCTCAAACAGATTTTAAAAATTTAGTACCACGAAACGTATATTCTCATTTTGCGCTACAGTGCTGCGAAATGGGTGAGAACTGCTTATAAACATAACTGAAAACGACCAAGCCCAAGTAAGCGGTCGAGTAGTAGGAGAGAACGCGAGATGAGGGGTAGCGTATTATCACGTAACGCGTTTATCAGAAGATCTAAACATATTACTGAACTAAACAGTTAGTAATCCTTAATCCTACTTATGAAGATAACTTGGTTAACAAAATGCGCCTTTAGAAATGAAATTACTAGTGTGGTGAAAGGAAAACTATATTTTTTGTTCTCAGTGAGTGATCTATGAAAAATAAAATAACATGAATTGAAACATCTTATTATTCATTTCCAATATTTGGCATAAAAGGAACATTTAATCCTTGGGAGCCACCCCTGTGCAAATCTTAACGATTTAGTTTGTCTCATTGGAAGTTTTCTACTACTACATTCGTTGATTGTTCTTTAGTAGAAATGCCATTCCTTCAGTCTTTCCAGGACCCTCAGTCTGTTCAATAATCTTCATTTCACTAAAAACCCTCGCAACGAACTTGGGTTCATGACACAGTAGATACTTGTAGGCAACGTATACAATTGTAACATATCTTATGGCACCACCTCAATAACTTCCGTAATTTTCTCAGTAGAATTCTGAATTTTGTAGCACATTCTTTCCAAAGTACTACTCAATTTTTCATCCTTTGTTTGGCGAGTTACTAGGAACTGTTTCTACATAAATTGCAGTGCTCATCAGTTATTTATCATTTATATAGTTCACTTCATTGAGAATATCTAGAAATTTATAGAACATTTATGTTTCTGAGTGTTTTTTGTAATACAGGATGCCGCATTGAAATCAAATCATATATTATCGAAATCTGCATGAAATTTTGCTTATATAGTTCGGATTGCGAGTGAATCTGCTGATTTTGTATTTTTCACGATTTTTAGGGGTCTACCCCTTTGGACTTTTTTCGATTTTTCCAATATTTTTGTTCCAAGTCGAATGAATTGAAATTTACAGAGTTTCATTCATCATTTTAAATCGACTGGTTTTCGCAGAATTACTCTATCTTCAAGTGTTCCCGAGCTGGAGAGTTCATTTGGGGGGGGGAATTTCTCCCCATATTTTTTATACTTCTATTAACAAATCATATATCGTAATTTGCATGGAATTTTGCTTATATAGTGCGGATTGCGAGTGAATGTGCCGATTTAGAATTTTTCACGATTTGGATTTGGACTTTTTTCGATTTTTCGAATATTTTTTGTTCCAAGTCGAATGACTCAAAATTCACAGAGTTTTTTAATTTAATCATTTTGAATCAATTATTGTCGTACGCAGAATTGCTCTATCTTTAACAGTTCTCGAGTTGAAAAGTTCATCCATATTGTTTTCCACTACTATCCGTGAAGTTTTTGACGTTTCATTCTTTTTATATGTCAAAAGAGATACAATGGAAGACTTATATCCTAATGTCGATAAAGCATTAAAACTGTTTTTAAAAATCCCAGCATCGAATTGTCCAGCGGAATAGTTATTTGTTTTACTAGGCATAAAAGCACAAGATTTAATGCCGCGGCTGGTGTTTCATAGCCGAGGGTAGCGAGGCTATGAAACCAGCCAAGACATTTAATCTGCTTTTCTGCCGTGTGAAACATATAATTTTTTCTTCAAATTTGTTCCAATTCCACCCAAAATCGACTATGTTTACCGCTGATGACGTTTGTTGAATTTGTTTGTTTACTGTTTACTTTGTCATTGTCAATTTTAATAATCAGTTTGATTTAAATTATTACTTGGAAGGTTGCCTAGCAACGAACTTTTTCTGCCTAGGCAGTAAAAGTGGACTTTTTCTGCCTAGGCATCAAAAGTACAACTTCTAAGCCTGCCAAGTGTCATTAAAAGGCCGCCTTTAATGTCATTTAGAGAAAAAGATCATTTTCCGTCATGAAGAGGATCAAAAGCTACGAAAGATCAACGATGACTGAGGCACGTTTGAGGGATGTGGCAGTACTGAACATTGAATCTGACATAACAACGAGATTGGACTTTGAGGATGTTATTGACTCACCGATCATGTGAGGTTAACTAGATGTGAATTTATGTTTTACATATTACTTTCAATATGTTATTTTAATAAAATTTGCATAACAATAATTAATTACCTGGAATCAAACTACATTTTTCTTTTTTTTACCATTAAACATTTAATTCAACTCCAAATTAAATAAAATAGTATTTATACATTGAAAAAAACTGTTACAAGTTGCAAACTGATAATTTATCCAAAACATAAATTAACTTGGGGGCGGAGATTTGTCGCTAGCCCTTAGGCGGCAAAAGCTTAAATCCGCCACTGTCTACAACAGGTTATACTATCTATTGTTGTAGTTGAAACTACAACTATTATTGTTAGCATATCTTGTAATTCATCAGTTACTTCAACACAAATTCTCTCCATTAGTTCGATGGTTGGAATCACTTTATTTTATGTACAGGTGATTACAGAATATATTTGGAGAAGGTAATGTCATTATATTGAGTTTTATAAACCACGAATCATTTCATTGTATCTGTATACACATAATTGCTCAAATGGCCCCTGTTTGAAGGGTGAGCACATTTTGCTTGTGGGTGGATATTTCCTTGATTATCAATCCATATGTCATTGTACTCTGGAGTATTGCATGGCTAATATATATGAGGATAAAGGACCTAAGAAACTTCCTTGTGGTACACCATTTATAACTGGAATTGTTCAAACTGTAATCGATATTTATACACACTGCATTTCATCAAATATATATGATCATCGTAGTGTTTGTATTTTTTTTCGTAGTCTATAGTGTCCCAGTTTATTCAAAATCTTCGGACACACATTCAAAATTGAGATATGGAAAAATTCCTATTGTAGTCTCTTTGTTTTCAAAACTACATCTGATATAAAATACTATTTTCAGTTATTTTTTTGCTAAATCTGAATTGTGCTTCTGAAAATACTTTGATATAAATATTAATTTCTTGATCAAAGCTGTGATATATCGTCCATCTTCCCTAAGCTGTTCAACTTCCATCGACACGACTCATCTCCACTCGCTTGACAGTTCTCGAATACCTGTTTTCCAAAACATGCTCTTACGAATGGTGAGCTTTGGGGCTCATGGTTCAGGGAAGCTAAAAAATAATGGTAATTTCCTTCACCCTCCCACTCTACATTCGGACAATATATTTTGTCATATATTTGTTTTTTTAGCATAAAAACCAGAAAATAAATGAAAATAACAATTTTTGGTATGCTTTTTGAAAAATATACTGTAACATCATTACCTACTCAACTCATATGATTCTCATCAGGTTTCGTATTGAAGAACTGATACTGATGAAATTTTTCTACATCTCCTTTAACAATATGTCGGAACGGTGCTCAGTTACACGAGAACAAATGAAGCAAGCAAGCCAAGGTGATTCAATCTTCCGAGAAAGAAGAGACCGCGGAATCGTAAACTGTTCGGGATAAAAGTAAACTATTTAAAAAAAGAAAAGACAGAGTGTGTGTGCAAAATCTCAACGTAGTAGGGTCACTTCGGTAAATATATCAGATTATTTTTAACAGAAATTCCATCGAAGGCATTGGCGTACTAACGGGTATTCAGAAGATCGTGTGATGGGTTTATTTATTCATTCTTGGTGAAGTCCAGTTGAATCAATTGGGTACCAAATTACTCAAATCACTACGAGGTTTGCAATCAAATAATAATAATTCATATCATATTATTAATACACTTCGAGTGCTACGTTCGAGAATATTTCACTACTATAGATTTTAGAATGAGTTAATCGCGAAATGATCACACATTTTGTTTCCCTAATATAAGTTTGAATTTTTTGACAATATTTTCATAATACTGCTCAATTTAAATTTGCTACATGGTTGAGCGTATCTCTTGAAACAAAAATAGTGGTTGTGTACATTCTAAAACACTTCAAACTATACAATCAAAATATACAGAGCTTCCATAAAGTGTTAAAACGCTCCATTATCTTACTAGTTATTCATTTTGGAGGTAGAGATCGGACAGGTCGATTTTGTATTTCAGTTTTCCATCTTTAATACTCAAATTTGATTTTTTTCCTCACCACCTTGCAAGATATAAAGGATGAGGGATTACAATATTCAACCTCGTATGAATATTGTAATCCGAGACGTAGCCGAGGATTATAACAACCGAATCCGTTATTTGCGTATCGGCCATGTGTTGAAAAGTGGCGTTAAAGCAAGATTGTAAAGGTGGTTAATGAAGATGTATTATTAGCCTATACGAAAGAAAAATCAAGTTTATTCTCCTAAGTCGCTGTGGACCAAGATTTCAATGTTGAAACTTGCTTCGAAAGTTTACGACAACATTGACATTTCAAGGTTAGTTAATTTAAATCGTACACCATATTAGAGTATCACCTACAGAAATGGTATTTTCAGATTTGGAAAATTATTTTTGTTCTTGTGACGAAATTCCGATGCATACACATCAAAGAAAGCAAAAATTTTGTCTGAAGAAGTAACTAAGTTTTTGTTGGAGGCAGATGATCACACATGATTGCTTGAAAAGGTTATATTGTGTGGTATTTTTGGCGCCTGTAGACTTGACGAACTTGTTAAGCTGACTGTGGATGATTTTGAAAGCACCAGTACCAGAGTGTTGGTTACATTGAGGTAGACTTAAAACAAAAAGAACAGGGTATTTGTCATTCTCAAACTTCCTTTTGATATTTATGGTTTATACCAAAAATACGTAGATTTGCAGCGTTCAAATTTGGAAAATCGGCGATTCTTCATTGGTTATAGGAATGGTTAATATGTAAAACAAGTTGTGGGTATTCATACTATGGAAGCTGTTTCAAAGAGAATTGCAGCATTCCCAAAATTGGAAAATCCTCAACTCGACACAGGGTACTCGTTTTGCAGATCCTCGGCTACTAAGCTTGTAGAAAATGGTGGCGATCTACTATTGGTAAAAGAACTTGGTAAGTGCGGTGGTGGAATCGTATTTTGAAAAGTCAGTTTCAAAGAGAAAGAAGATTACGGACAACTTTTTCATAGTAATGAGGCCACACCGACAACAAGTTCAAAATCTCTCATCAATGGAATAATAATTTCAAATAATAGCAATTGTCAAATTACTTTACAAATCTATAACTAGTTAGTATTATTATAATTATTGTTATTGTAAGCAGAATAAAGTTTTGAAAAAAATATTTGAACAAGTGATATCTTCACGGTCAATCTTATTGAGAAAGGCATGTTTAGAGTTTTAGGTATATATGGTTGAACTCAAAAAAACAGCCTCTCTTATAATTTACAAAAAAATATGTCAAATCATTTGAAAAAAAGTTGACATGCGACAACATATAGATCAGTGAAATCTGGCTTTCAATATACAGGTTGAGTCAGAATAAGACCGACAAACTCCGACTGCAGATTCCTCACCTCATTTCGAGGTGAAAAGTTCCTATCAAGGTATGTCCTAAAACGCATCTCCTCTGAGATACAGGGTGTCGAAAGTAAAAAAAAATAGAATTATTTTTTTTCTTCCAAAATTCCTGAAGCAAAAAATATCAAACTTGTTACACTAATGAAGGTTTATCAACGTGATAATTTGAAGTTATAATTCTTAATTTTCGTAAACCAGTGGCGTTGTTACGTTGGTAATGGTAATTATTACGTTGATAAACCTTGTTTAGTGTACCGAGTTTGGTATATTTTGCTTCAGGAATTTTGGAGGAGAAAAAATAAATCTATTTTTTTTTTTCGTACTTTCGACACCCTGTATCTATGAGGGGATGCATTTTAGGACATACCTTGATAGGAACTTTTCACCTCGAAATGAGGTGAGGAATCTGTAGTCGGATTTTGTCGGTCTTATTGTGACTCACCCTGTATATACACCATTGAAAGAATGTATGAGGGACGTAATTGATTTTTCTACAAAAAAAAAGTTACAAGACCGCGAATACTTGGTTGAGTCACCCGGTATATTATTACTGTTATAATTGTTATAAGGTTTCATTTGATTTCTTTCGGTTAAGGCAAGTTTTATTTTGTTCCAGATTAGAAATGTTACTACAGTTGTTGTCTCGTTTACGAGTGATATTCCATATTCATACACATGGTTCATATTCCAGTCAGCAGGAATTTAATCTTCAAATGTTTTCGTAAAAGCGCATGTATAAACACACCTGAGTAAGGTAACGAGTAGTTATAATTGCAGCAATGATAAAGATACTGATAAAAACGTGAACAATGGTTGAATAGAAGCAAATTTCTGATAGAAACAACAAACGAAACTATAGCTTTGTTCCTATATTTACGTACAGATGGTAGAGGCATTTTAATCATCGGATAAGTGATAATAGTATAGGTAACATATCGCGATCAGATGTACAATGAAATTTCGATAATTATAATTGCTCTCGTGGTAGAAAATAAACCTCTTGACAGTATTTCAATTTTGCCATAAAAATATATCACATTTATTAATCGATTTATATTATCGACAGATGAAAATTCTCAATTTACAAAGGAAGAAAAAATATATCATGACATTTTGAGTATTGGCTGTAATGTAAAAAAATTGTTTTACATTATTGACGAAGAACCAACACCAGAATTCGTGTTTTTGGCAAGTTCGTAACTTCTCAGAGACCTTGTCCACCAGAATCAAGAACTCTTTTGATATTGTCGTATACTTAATATTGCGAATATCCATCTAACATACAGAGAAACCAGCCCAACATTTCATTCCTATTTTCCTGAACGAATTCTCCTTTCTTGAGATAATTTCCTTATTTGTATTTCTTTAATGTGTTCCTTGGATAAATCACTATCTTGGCGACTCTCAATAGTTTCATTTAATGGTTGAAACGCTCTGCTTTCATCCTTTCTTTGTGCAAGAGCGACATGAAGTGGTAAACTCCCAACCGCATCTTCCCATTAATTTCTGAGACAACCTTTGTTGCTTTTGTGCTCTCGTGACGTGAAGCAAACAACCCAAATTCGTTGAGAGACTAGCTAAGTATCCTACTGACTGCGCCATATTATGGATTTTTCCACAGTGACTTTTGTAACAAAAACAAGAACAGTTATGAAAACAATTACAAAACAAATAAGTGTCAGAGTAATGAGATATTTTTTGCCTGAGAGTCCAAATATATCTCCCTTCGTAGAAAGATATATTTCTTCGAATAGAATTGAGTGGTTTGATATGAAACAGTCATTTCATAATTTTCGATTGATTGTCTTCTTGGACTTAATCAATCAAAATTATGGTGAATGGAAATTTGATGAAACTATTGATAATAATGATGTCAAAAATGGATTAACATGCTCGGATGTGACGAAAACATGTTTATACTAAGGCTATTTAAGAGACTTTGTGATTTTTTTTCCAAATTCGACTTCGTCAATTACCTGATTCATCACTCTGTAACTGGTAATGAATATGTCAAAATCAACAATTTTTTGATTTTTCGAAAATATATTGAGAAATATTGAAGAAATCGGGACAGTCAGGAATTTTTTAAAAGAATCGAAAAACGTACCAAATGATTTTTCGTGCAACCGGATCGGAGCAATTTCCACTGAGAAAATCCGGGAAAATCTCTGAAACTAGACCGTTTTTGAAAAATTCAATATTCTCATGATATCGCACCAATATAATTCCAATATAAGATGCAATTTGTGTTATTTTTTCAATAAATTTTATATTTATTATGGGTATCATTTGTAGGAGTAAAAACACTGGCACAAATATTTTGAGTACGTACTCTAGTTATAAGAATTTTCCCCTCCATAGCTGAAAAGTGAAAACTTATCGATTCAGATTCCTAACAGCTAAAACTCACAGTATTTCGATAATACGTTATATAATTCAGAAAATTCGTCGGACGTTAAATTTAGACGTGAATGTTAGACAGTGCTCTTGCAAATTTTCAAATAGCGTTTCATCAGTGACATATAAAAGCTAATTTTAGCGTCGAACGGAGTTCAGAAAGTAACACAATATCAATGGGATGTTCAGGTTTATTCTAATTCATTCGAATCGAATGAACATGTTGATTTCTTACATCGCTGAAGTTGCTAGTAACTCAAACGAATTGTTTATTTTCCATTAACTTAGCAGGTATGTCAATGTTAAAAATAACTTTATTCCAAGAAACATCATGTTACGCTCATATTCAAATAAAGAACACGCTCACCAAACAGAAATTTTATTTCAGTTATGGCAAATTTTGAAATCCTGAAGATGGAAATGGTAAAAAATAAATTGATTCAATATGAATACTTTCCAAGGGGTCATCTTGAACAGAGGATGTCCTCCCTGTATCATCACTGAGACTCTTTTACAACAGAGCAGAGTGTGAATCAAGCAGAATTTATTGTCAAATAACCAAACCAAATTTTTCATCTGTAGATGGTTGATACCAATTTCCCTACCAAACTTTCAATCGATACCTGCTCAAAATTTGATATTCAACATGAAATTGAAATTTATCAAATATGCACCTCTAGATATTATGCAAACATAATATTTCCGATCATGGAGCACAATCCCGGATTCGTTTGTTTCATGTCCCCGATGTAAAATTCGATTAGGATTAGGTCAGGAGATCAAGCTGGCCATGTTATGTCTCCTCCACTCCTAATTCATCTTATGTGTACGGTATTCTCAATTCTGAATAAAAACGGAGAGAAGTTGTGATAATAACCGATACTTAGGAGAATACAGACAAGAATCACTGAATGAGTGAATTCAAATATGCGTTAGAGTTGGCGGAGCATAATTGGAACAATAAGTGTGAAACAATTAATGTTTCTGCATTGGAGTCGTTATGAAACATAACAGCACTTTGTTTTTGGTTATACTTGGCTAAAAGTCTATAAAAATCGATCATCGTTTTATGCTTAGTAGAATTATGTAGATTGACCTGACGAATTTAATCTTCTTCATAATAAAATTTTTGTTTTGTAAACGGCAATATTCTATTATTTTATAATAACTATAATTAAATGAAGCTTTAATTTCATGTACCTGTACATTATTGATTATCAAGACGTTATCTGAATTTAAAAGTTTTTCTTTTCGTGTTGATCTGAAGATAAGAGAAAAATATATGATACCCATACATTATTATTTGTTATCAATTTTGCTTTATTTTTTTTGACTTTTTTCACTACTGAAGGTGCAGTTGTTTACGTAATAATAGTAGTAGTTCATATCACTGAATAGGTTGGGCGATAAGTGACACAAATTTATCGAAATTTATATATCTCAGCTAGAAGTGGCACTCACGAAATAATTACAGTTTCAAACAACATTTAATAGTATTTATACGTAGGTATTATTCATTCGTATCAAAGTGTTGATTTCTAATGTACCATTCCGTTATTTCGAAATGGGTGCTTATCTGTAGGTGAAATCACAATACCTTGCTTTACATTCAAAAACATCAAAATGGCCTTTCTCGAGTTGAAAAGTTTATCTGGGGTTGAAAAGTTCTTCTAGAGTTGAAAGAGGTTATTTCTTTCGAAAATTTTCTATAATTCAATTATTTTTCCAAAAGCACACATATCCGCTTAGGGATTTTTTAGGGTTTTTTTCGGACTTTTGTCGAGTAATTTTTGGTTCTCGTCGATCGACTTGAAATTCACAGAGTATACTAATTTCATCATTCTGAATTGATTGGCGTTTGCAGAATTCTCCTATCTTCAACCGTTTTCGAATTGAAAAGTTCTTCTAGAGTCGAAAGAGGTCATTTATCTACAAAATTTAGATTTCGTATTTTCTTCATTAATATTCATAAAATACAATCTTTTTTCATTTGCACACACATGCGCATATGCAATTTAAAGTGAATCTGATAATTTTGTATTTTTCATGATTTTTAGGGGTCTACCCCTTAGGACTTTTATCGAGTAATTTTTGGTTCTCGTCGATCGACTTGAAATTCACAGAGTATACTAATTTCATCATTCTGAATTGATTGGCGTTCGCAGAATTGTCCTATCTTCAACCGTTCTCGAATTGAAAAGTTCTTCTAGAGTTGAAAGAGGTCATTTATCTACAAAATTTAGTTTTCGTATTTTCTTCATTAATTTTCATAAAATACAATCTTTTTTCATTTGCACACACATGCGCATATGCAATTTCAAGTAAATCTGACAATTTTGTATTTTTCATGATTTTTCGGGGTCTACCCCTTAGGACTTTTGTCGAGTAATTCAATCGACTTACAGAGTATTCTAATTTCATCATTCTGAATTGATTGGCGTTTGCAGAATTGTTCTATCTTCAACCGTTCTCGAATTGGAAAATTCATATAGAGTTAAAAAGTTTATCTAGAGTTGAAAGAGGTCATTAATTTATCTACAAAATTTAGTTTCCGTATTATCTCTATTAATTTTCGTAAAATGCAACCTTTTATTATTTGCACACACATGCGCATATGCAATTTCAAATGAATCTGTTAATTTTGTATTTTTCATGATTTTTAGGGGTCTACCCCTTAGGACTTTTGTCGAGTAATTTTTGATTCTCGTCGATCGACTTGAAATTCACAGAGTATACTAATTTCATCATTCTGAATTGATTGGGGTTCGCAGAATTGTCCTATCTTCAACCGTTCTCGAATTGAAAAGTTCTTCTAGAGTCGAAAGAGGTCATTTATCTACAAAATTTAGTTTTCGTATTTTCTTCATTAATTTTCATAAAATACAATCTTTTTTCATTTGCACACACATGCGCATATGCAATTTAAAGTGAATCTGATAATTTTGTATTTTTCATGACTTTTATCGAGTAATTTTTGGTTCTCGTCGATCGACTTGAAATTCACCGAGTATACTAATTTCATCATTCTGAATTGATTGGCGTTCGCAGAATAGTCCTATCTTCAACCGTTCTCGAATTGAAAAGTTCTTCTAGATTTGAAAGAGGTCATTTATCTACAAAATTTAGTTTTCGTATTTTCTTCATTAATTTTCATAAAATACAATATTTTTTCATTTGCACACACATGCGCATATGCAATTTCAAGTAAATCTGACAATTTTGTATTTTTCATGATTTTTCGGGGTCTACCCCTTAGGACTTTTGTCGAGTAATTCAATCGACTTACAGGGTATTCTAATTTCATCATTCTGAATTGATTGGCGTTTGCAGAATTGTTCTATCTTCAACCGTTCTCGAATTGGAAAATTCATCTAGAGTTGAAAAGTTTATCTAGAGTTGAAAGAGGTCATTAATTTATCTACAAAATTTTGTTTCCGTATTATCTCTATTAATTTTCGTAAAATGCAACCTTTTTTTATTTGCACACACATGCGCATATGCAATTTCAAATGAATCTGTTAATTTTGTATTTTTCATGATTTTTAGGGGTCTACCCCTTAGGACTTTTGTCGAGTAATTTTTGATTCTCGTCGATCGACTTGAAATTCACAGAGTATACTAATTTCATCATTCTGAATTGATTGGGGTTCGCAGAATTGTCCTATCTTCAACCGTTCTCGATTTGAAAAGTTGAAGGAGGATATTTCTCTCAAATACTTTGTTTTCCTAATTTTTCTACTATATGCAATTTCAAGTGAATCCTATGATTTCTTGTTTACGTCGATCGACTGAAATTTACAGAGTAGCTTGGGCTATCATATTCTACTGTGCTGCACTAGAAACCGGAGTCAGCCAAATTTTTCGAAAAATCGAAAGGGAAGTTGTTAAGAATGTTTTCTTTAGTTGCACGAACATTTCACTATGAACAATTCAGTTTCATCAGTGTTTAGTTGTACTATGGTTCTGTCCAGCAAATTATCCACCACCTGGAGAAGCTATGTCTTCGATGAATATTTGAGAGATGAATAATTATTAATATTACTTGCCAATGAATCTCTCAGAGATAGAATATTCAATGAAGCGAAGAAAGTAAGTATACTGGTGATACTATTTAGGTTCCAACTGGGCACCCCAAGTTCAATGTGAGTTTCTAATTTATCACTTGTTTCATTTACTAAATTATGATAAAAAAGAAACGCTTTGTATAACCGAGCAACTACGTCGCGGTCTATAATAACTATAATAACTCTGCTGAGTTAGCATTCTTGAAACCTATAAAAACAATCCGACGTAATCCTACACTGACTAACAGTGCCGTCATCATCAAATCATTTCCCGCCCTCTAACAAACACATCTTGGATGTATCATCTGATTCAATTGAAGTTTTTTTTTTGAATACATTGCGGGTTACAAAACAAGCTCTCCTCTTAATATACTGGGTGATTAAATTTCCATTGCCACAATTAATCGACGGTTTTTCTAATGTCAGTGGAAAGAGTGCGAGAATAGTTTTTCACAGTTTTTCGTAAATATTTTGAGAATAAAAAATAGATTATCCCTTCATCACACTAGTAATTTCATTCCTAGATGAGCCTTTCTTTCGTTAACTAAGTTAACTTTATCAGTAGGATTACTAGATATCTTCTCAATTTCACTCTGTATATTGCACCCTCTTTCGACTGACTTACAGAAATACTACATCAATTGTAATAGTTTGGGTTCCTCAATCGACAAAATTTTGGAATATGGAACAACAGAACTGGCATGTTTTTGAATTATCAGCTAATTCAAAGAAAGTGATTATTTTTCTCGGGGACACGGTCAAATTTAAAAAAAATATTGTTTTATTGATGTTTAAGATGCCCGACCAATTTTAATTAAACAATTTTTGAGGAAATTTGCCAAATCTCTAAAACCATAGTGATTGACAACGAATCGACTTCAAATTTGATGTGCTGCTTATTCAGGAAAGATTGAGTTTCAGGAATATGGGGTAAAAAAAGGTTAACATTTTTTTTGGAAGTTCATGACCACTTTCAACTTCAGATCAACTTTTCAACTCGAGAACGGTTGAAAATAGAGCAATTCTACGAACAACAATCAATTCAGAATGATGAAATTAGTATATTCTGTCAATTTCAAGTGTAGGTATACTGTGAATTTGAATGACAATTTCCCTCATATTATATAAACCAATCGAATGCCATAATTTTCTCATTTCGAACCAATGAGAACAGTTCCTCCAGCCCGTGGTATTTTCTGAACGGTATTTCGCTTCTAGATTGTGTATACATTTCCATTGGCGAAAGAAAATAGGATCGCAGCGCCAACTATCGGAAGACTTTGACTACGAATCACGGACAAAGTTTTTTGAGTTTACAAGTGTTTATATGGCGTTTGGGCGGTCTGTTTACCTATTCTTAAACAATTTGTGAAAATTGGTGATTTCTCGAACTGAAAAGTGATTGTGTTTCTATTGGAAGACTTGAAAGATAGTTTCAGTACAGTTCACAAATAGTGTCCGTGTTTTAGGAAGTCATGATTTGAGATTAATTATGGGTCTGATTCATTCTGTTGATTGATATAAGTATTTTCATACTAGATTTTTAGTTTCCCACTATTTCCTGCTTTGCATGAACAATGGAAAGTGTCAATGAAGAAAGACTCTTTCATCTTGAATAATGAAATTTCCATCTACCTGAGGAGAGTGCACTGGTTTGAAGGCAAAGGGCATACATTTTTAAATTCTCAAGATCAGAATTCATTCTTCCACATAAAATTATATGTCCTGCGTTCAAAACTGCTTCTCCCACGGTGATACATCGGGAATTGTCTGAAGTTTTCAAGTGATCAAAAAAATCCATCAAACCAATTACCTTACCAATTGCCTCTATAGTCTCTATTATACTGGCAATTAATTTCGCTGTATGACAGAAGCTCTCAATAAACTGACAATAATGGGCTAAAATCAAGTATAAAAAGTTAAATTGTTTCCCGATCGATATTTGAGAATTGAATGAATTTTTAATTTTTCTATATTTTTATTTTCGTAACTCTACAATTTTAAAATTTATTGAACTCATCCTTTGAAATATTCTATGTAATAAAATTGTGTGAAAATTTCATCAAAATCCCAGTTGGACCCATATTCTATACCTTTACCCTATCTTTCAAGTCTAAGCACGTTTCAGTTCGAGAAATCACCAATTTTCACAAATTGTTCAAAAATAGGTAAACAGACCGCCAAAATGCCATATAAACACGTGTAAAATCAAAAAACTTTGTCCGTGATTCGTAGTTCAACGTCTTCCGATAGTTGGCGCTACGATCTTATTTTCTTTCGCCAATAGTTCCGACAATCACGGTAAATATAGAAACGTCAGTTTGACGGTTCAACTTTTCAACTGACATTGATTACACAAGATGAACCGTTCTTGCAATACGCATTTAGTCCCTAATATAATGTATTCGTGAAATTTTCCGATCGAATATCCCTTCAAATTGCAGAATTTCCAATTGCCAGGCACTCAACTCTCGTGGTGTTTCTAAGCAACACAGTTTTCGTGGCAGCAAGGCGAAAGTATTTTTCGAAAATTCTCCATTTTGTCGGGATATTACTACTGAAAATATCAACAGTTTAATTTTTATTGAACACCATAGCAGATTTTCCAAAATTGACAACTTGAAATAGCAGATATTCCGTAAAAAGGCTATGAAATTTTCATCTGACTCGGAGACGACTTCAAATTCAGCGAACATATTCAAAGAATGTTGAATTTTGTAAAACAGGATAGACTGAATATGAAAAAAAATGTCCGGAAAATTACTGCTTTCGACTCCAGATAAACTTTTCAACTCTAGAACGGTTGAAGATAGAGCAATTCTGCAAACACCAATCGATTCAGAATATTTGTATTCTGTGAATTTTAAATAAAAATATCAACGAACAAAATGTTTAAATCGAAAATTTTCAATTTGAAACAGCAGAGGTTCCGTGAAAAGCCTAAGAAATATTTATTTTGCTCGGAATCGATTTCAAATTCGGTGAGCATATACAAAAAAGTTGAATTGTCAAAATCGATAGAATAAATATTAAAAAAAACCTTTCGGCTGAAAATTACCGCTTTCAAATCTAGATGAATTTTTCAACTTGAGAACAGTTAAAGAGCAATTCTGCGAATGCCAATCGATTTAGAATATTGAACTTAATATACTCAAGGAATTTGAAAAAAAAATTAAATCAACAGTAATAATTTCTTATTGTGTAGGTAAGAACTTTGGCAGATTTTTCAAAATTTTCAAAGGTTTCGTGAAAAGCCTATGGAATCTTTTTAAATTCTGTGAGCACATTCAGAAAAGGTTGACCTTTACGAAAATAATAAAAAAATACAAAAAAATAAACTTTTCGTATTTTCTATTGTTTTTCATCTTAAAATCAATACAACCAATTTGGATAAGTTCATGATTTGGTAGAGAAGGGGTTTTCATTTATGTCTTTCTCCAAAAACTTTCGAACTGAGTCTGAGTCCAATGTTATTGCATTTCAATTTTTGATAGGTACCTATTGCATTATTTTATTTGAGTTAATGGCGTATATACCACAGGGCTAAAGCTTTTAATCCGACAAGAGATTAAAAACAAACTTCATCCTCGGAATTATATGCAGGGTGTTCGGTAGAATGATGTTTAGTTTTCAATAGCCAATAAGTGAGGTTATATGGAATCATCTTAACCATATTTACTTACCTCCGTCTAAAGTATAATGGAATTCAAGATATTTGAACTTGTTTTATTGTTGTGATATTACGCAAAATTATTTAAAAAAAGGAAAAGTGGTTGGGAAAATATATGAGCCTACATACCTAGGTACCTATTTCAATTAACGACATACAAAAGCTATAATTCAAATTATTCAAAAATATTCATAATTTTAAGCCTTTTCTGTTTGTTCCTCGCATTTATCACAAACTTTTCATGATTACTAAAAATTATATCTAAACTATGACAAGGCGATAAACTACTAGTGTGCGGTGAGGAAACATTGACCACAATTCCTTCTTGCTCATTGCCGTATCCCGTTTCGGATACGATAAGTAATGTGTCAGATCTCATTTCAACATAAATTCAGTGTAAATATGTGTGCCAAAGTCGTAGGTCTTGTCGGGCCACATTATTTGCCCGAAACTCCCAATGGAGAAAATTACTTACAATTTTTACAAAACTATCTGCCAAAACTAGTAGAGAACGTGTCATTTGTAAAGAAAGGACGCCCAACAATATTTTTTCATGATGACAGTTGCCCACAATCTCTCAATCGTGAAAGAATATTTAGACAAGAGTTTTCTGAATACATCGATGGGACGAGGTGGTCCTATTTCTCTTAAAAAAGTTACATCAGTAGATTTCAGAAAACGATTAGTATATTGTACGGGATGGACATTTTGAGCAAGATATTCAAATACGCAGAATAATTGTTAATTATCATTGTTAATTAGGTTCACATTCAATATTTACATGAATACACATTGGTATGTTGATGATGTTTTTGTTAACAAAATATCTGTTTACTAGTTGAATATTAATGCCTATCTAGTACATGCCACATTATTTTAAAAGGTATGAAAAGGGAAAAATTTTCATTATAATTTTATTAAGTACTGCATTTTTCTTATTTGAAATGAAAAAATTTCATTAAGTGAGATATCTAGTCTCTTATTATTTTTAATCGTTTCGGACTTTATTCAATTGCTTTTTTCCAAAAAGAAGATTTTTTGGCGTGACGTCATAACCAAAACAAAGTTATTGGTGATTAATGGTCAATTTTCTGAAAGTTCGAATTTATTTAAATCCATTAGGCTTTGGACAAAAGTAAATGTGGTTTGTGTGGGTCAGATGACCTCCATTACCAGCAATTCAAAACTATCAATCATTCTAGGAAACACCCTGTGTACAGGGTATTTATGAGGTATTTGTTCAAACTTCGAAGGGCTAATCTTTGACTACTTTTAAGATGAAAACTTTATGTGAACTTGTGTCCGCAAATGTATCGTTTCGGAGATACAGGGTGTTGAAGTTAAAATTTTATTTCTAATAACTTTTGCAAAAAATACATTTTCCTCCTACCCCTATAGAAAGTACACACTTTCCTCCCTCAAATCAGGTTGGAAACTCATACTTTTCCTCCCTTTTCTCCCCCTCATTTCAAGTAGAGAACGATGAAACTTGTGAATCTATTATATTCAAATTGTTTCCGTAATTTCTAGAACATTTTGTATATCCTGTATTCCGGTAAAAATCAAACATAAATGTTACTTGAACGTTAGTTCTTCAATAGCTATTTGTGTTTGTAGAGCGCAAAGTGATTGATTTTCCCTCGACAAAGACACTGAAATACACACATTATTTTCTATACAAACGCTGCTCTTAGACGAAAAACAATTGACACTTCATTCAACATAGGCCCATAATATTACCTATATGAGTAAAATAACCAATATCAATCCCAAATGGATAAGCTATCCAAATATCCAATAGATTTAATCTGTAACAAAAGAGAAGAAGGAAAATAACCTAAAAAAAATGCCGATTGCCGCGATCGAACCCGACACCTTCAGTTCACAGTGTCGCTCACCACCACGTCATCAGAGTAATTCAGATGGCTATGAATTAATTTTCTATAATTTCCGTCATGCAAGTATAGGTCCGTTTTGAACAAAAGCAGTTGAGATCGAGCGTTTTTTCGATATTTTCGCTCTTGAGCGGTTGTAGCTAATTCAAATTTTCAACTTCAGGAATCTTATATATTATACGTTTCATGAGTAAGGAATAAAAGAAGCATAATATACTGTGGCTCACTGACAGTAAACACGGCGGTTGACTTTCAAGGTGCAAAGTCGCTACTTTCATTGAACCTATGAATTTTTGAAAAATGGAGAGCGATTCAAGTGGTTTTGAATTTCCAAATACACTACCTAATATTAAGGAATAAGCCACCATTAGCATCATTAGCCTTACTACCACAAAAATCTAAAGACAGGTAGGTATGAAAATACATTTTCAAAAAAAGTTTCATTAAGTGGGTAGGAGAAAAAATCATATGTATTACATGGGAATAAAGTGTCTTTCCCTCCCTAGTAATACAAATAGCTATTTTTGCCCCAAATTTGGTAAACGGGGTTTTTGAGGTGAGAAATCAAAATTTTTGTATTAATTGTTATGGAAAACAGAGGGGGTACGCTATTATTATTTATTTTGATTTGACCTAACTTTTTCGACAGTGAATTTGATAGATTTAAACTATTCGTTCTCGTTTTTCGATTACATTTTGCATCTTAAAAATAGATTATTTCTCTTGTAGAGAAAAAGTTATTTAGCGAGATCCATCATCTACTCAGTTTTTGTATTAAAGTTCTGAATAACTTCATCTAGCGTCTAAGTGACCCCGTAACCTGCATCGATAAAGAAATTTGCAAATTTATCAAAAACGGTTGCCCTTATCGTTGTTGAGCAAGTATACTTTTCTTGCTGAGAAGAGGTGTAGGAATGAGATTTAAATATAAAATCCCAAAAGTTCACTTCTGGAAAAGTGAGGGAAAGGTAAAATTAATAATGATGGCGTACGCAGCGCCCTCTGAGATTTATCTAAAAATTAATACCAAATTTTGATTTCTCATCCCTAAAAACACCAATCATCATATTTTGTTAAACAGATTAAGTTATTTTAAATAATTGAAAATAACATTTCAAGTTCAACATTTTCATCTCCGAAACGACACATTTGCGGACACATTCATATGAACTCTTCATCTAGAAATTAGTCAAAGATTTGTTCTTCGACGTTTGCACCAGTACTTAATGAACACCCTGCATACCAACTAGTACTAATTGACGTGTGATGGATTTTTTTGACTCTCAAATATACCTAAAATATTCGCGAATGATTCGGGCACTAGTGGATAATAAGTTTAGTAATCCGGAGAAAAATTCCTACCTTCTGGATGACCAGTGGCGTGCCGAAATCCTTCCCGCCTTGCAGCCTGAAGCCGAGGTTCGGCGAGTCGCCCTTGTTGATACGCACTGTGATCAGAGACGCCATTTGCACTAGAGGGTGTAATTTTTCACTTCCGACCACTAGCACGATTATATTCACGGGAGACTTTGATGGAGTTGGTTATACAATTTCAAAAGCGATATGTGCGCGATTCTTCAAGTGAATCCCGGCGGCATCGGCACCGCTTCGCTGGGACGTGGTGGGGCGCTTCCTCGGTCCTCGCGATTATTAATAGTATACATATATACTGGACGATCGTTTGCGTGCGGACGGCTGCTTTTTCGCGAATACGACGGGTCCGACGGTGCCTATATAGGTCACGTTTATTTTCGATGGGGTTTCATTTCTTGCACCGCTCTTGGTGAGGAGAGATTCAGGGTTTCATTGGGCGGGACTGGTTTGCGGGTCAAGATTATATGTCAGTGGCTGCCTGATCAGCGCTCGTTCGTTTCCCTGAGGGCTCAGGATGCTGAAACTTGATGGATTCCAAATTGAATATGCTATTGACTCAAACTTTTATAGCGATAAACCACATTGAGCAGACCTCAATTTGTCGGCAAACAGTGAAATAATCCTCTGACTTCTACTGTAACACCTACGAAGACGTAGAAGGGCCACGCCACTTTTATTTTTCAAATTCCGACTCAGTAACTCAGATTTTCATAATTCCGACTTCGTATCTCTAACTAGATTAGATTACTTTGGGGCTTCTGTGCCATAAGCATCTACACCGCGAACTTTGCAGATCTATTGTGTGTGCCCTCGAAATCGTTTAGAGTTCTTTGTTTAGCCCTGTCTTCATCACGAGACTCCATAGGATAGTTTTTAGAACTCCCATATATTTGGGAGCTTCTGGTTTTTCTTCTCCCAGCATTAGAAACCTCAGCCTTGACAAGCCCTCGCAGTGGCATAGTATGTGCTGATGTTTCCTCTTTTTCCTGGCAGAACCTGCATAGCATTTCTTCTGCCAGACCGATTATGCTAAATTCTGAATCAGGAAGTCGGAATTCTGAGATACTAAGTCAGAATTACGAAATTCTAAGTTATCAAGTCAAATTCCTGATACCAAGTCGGAATTCTGAGATACCAAGTCGAAATTATGAGATTCCGAGTACGTAACTCAGAATTCCGAAATACTCAGAATTCCGAAATACAAAGTCGGAATTATGAAATTTTGAGTAACCAAGTCGAAAATCCAAGATACCGAGTCGAAATTTCAAGATAAAAAGTTGAAATTCCGAATCAGGAAGTCGGGATTCCAAAATACGAAGTCAAAATACCAAGTCGGAGTTATAAAATTTAGAATTCGAAAATAAGAAGTCGTCATTATAAAATTCTGTGTTACCAAATCGGAATTCCGGGATACAAAGTCGGAATTCCAAGATCCTAGGTCGGGATTATAAAATTCCGAGTAAGTACTCAGAATTCCGAGATACGAAGTCGGAACTCTGAGTTAGAAAATCGAAATTCCGAGATATCGAGTCGGAATTATAAAATTCGAGTAAGTAACTCAGAATTCTGAAATACGAAGTCGGAATTATGAAAGTCTGATGAGTTATCAAATCGGAATTCCGAGATCCCAAGTTTTCCGAGTAAGTACTCAGAATTCCGAGATGCGAAGTTGGAATTCTGAGTTACAAAGTCGGAAATCCGAGATACCAAATCAGAACCAAGTTACCAAGTCGGAAATATAGAATTCTGAGTTGTCAAATCGGAAATCTGAGTTAACAAATTGGAATTCCGAATACCAAGTCGGAATTATAACATTCTGAGTTTGTAACTCAGAATTCCGATATACAAAGACGGAATTATGAAATTTTGAGTTATCAAGTCGGAATTCCGAGATACCAAGTCGGAATTCCGAAAAACTAAGCCGGAATTCTATAATTTGGGCTTAGTACCTACGCAGATTTAAGAAGTCGGTATCATAAAATTCCGATTTAGTTACTTGGAATTCCGAGATACGAAGTCGGAATTATGAAGTTCTGAGTTACCAAATCGGAATTCGAGTTAGGTAACAAGTCGGAATTCCGATATACTAAGTCGGAATTATGAAATTCTAAGTTTGTTACTCTGAATTTTGAGGTACGAGGTCGGAATTATAAAATTTTGAGATACCAATTCGGAATTCTGAGATACCAAATTGGAATTCCTAGATGGAATTATAAAATTCTGAATAGCAATTCAGAATTCCGAGATACGACGTCGGAATTATGAAATTCCGAGTTACCATGTTGGAATTCCGGGATACCCAAGTCGAGATTTCATGATATCAAGTCGTAACTATAAAATTCCGTGATACAAAGTCGGAATTATGGAATTCTGAGTTAACAAGTCGGAATTCGTAGATACCAAGTCGGATTTATGAAATTTAGACTGAGTACTCAGAATTCCGAGAAACAAAGTCGGAATTATAAAATTCTCAGTTACCAAGTCGGAATTCCTAGAGATATTAAGTCGGTATTATGAACTATGGACATAGTAACTGAAAAAAACCCTCTTAGCTGTTGAAGTTAAAATTGTTATTAAAATAAAACTACTACACCGCCATCTACGATCAAAAAATATCAACTCATCCTCCACGCAATACACATTTCTTTATGCAAGTTGTGCTTACAGATTTCTGTAGACTGTGACGGGTATTGATTTCGGCTACAATAATTGTCCGCTAGTTGTCGTCACGACTATTTATGAATATTAAAAGTTAAAGAATAATAATAATAATAATTGTTTTTTCAAAATAGAAAAAACGAAAAATTCAACTGAACTGAACTTTCACTTAAACTGCTGGTGAACTTTTATTGTACAATCTGCCCTTGACATCAGAAATAGAGCAAGATTACTAATTTATTATTCATCGTCTGAGGAAGGTAGTTGATAAGGGCCAAATGCATCGTAAAAATATTGAAATAAGATAAGTTCAAGACGTAGTGGACGAATAATAAAATTTTGTTCATGGGAAATAAATTATCAAGATGTTTTTTATCGAGACCTTCGCAGTTTTTTCATCCTTTTGCAGTATTTTTTTTATGAAAATATTCTGTTCATTTGTTTTCTGTTCTAAAATTTGTTCTATCCGTCCATCGGCTGCCTCACGAGCTACTCTCAGAAAACTTCAAGAGACTTGTGCCTGCTAGGGAAGACGAAGCCCTTACCTTCAAACGTGTGATGCCATAACAAAGTCAAACTTCAAATTGGAGCTTTCCATCATGTGAAATTATAATAGCCCCAAATGAATTACTGTCTTAAAATGTCTTTCCAAGAACTTGTTTCCTCCAGAAATGATTTTCCAGGGGAAAATGTGAAGAAATCCGTGTTATTTGACGTTATATGATCTTACTAGTAAGCAGTTCCAGATGTTGCTGAATTTGTTTTAGAAACTCGTTTTGAGAGTAATAATTGACGTGTGTTTGTGTAGATTTCAGTAGTTGACGTATGTTTGAGTAGATTTCTGGTTTTGAAGTGAAAAAGTATAGTGGCGTGATCTTATTGACCCTAGGTGATGACAGCTACTTTTTGATTCCCTCGTTCTCACTACTAGTTTTATTGTTAACTGGATGGCTAGTAACAATTATTTATGAAAAATAATCGAGTTTACAATAGCTGAACCATATTCTCATGAAATCCTTTTCAAACATTCAATTTTCCAACTCGGAAGCTAAACACTATTAAGTAAGTGGTCTGCGAAAATGGGTGTGATTAGCATAAAAAATAAATCAATGAGATGTTGTTCTCGGAAATATTTATTAGCGTCACATTCAATTCACCTACAATTTATTGATTACTTACTATTCCTATCATAACATTCACAATCATTTAGACCTCCTTTTTATTGATATACAAACACCATTCTTTGATACCAATATGGTTTCAGGAGCGAGCTTCAATTCATGTACTGGTGTTGCTGGCAAGAGCTCGAAATTCCTCAGTACATTGGAAATCGTACTCTTCATTTCCAACATCGCAAATTTTTGACCTACAAATGAATAGACAGATCGTAAAAGACTGGGAAAAAACTCAGGAAACAAATATGGGAAAGGGTACCATTCTTTTGTACCTATTATAATAGTTTTGGAGTTTGGTGTGACAGTAGCTGAAGCTAAACCTCGCTCTATAACAACCAAAATGAAACTTTTTTAAAAATATATCATTCAGTTAAATAAAGATGATGATTATTATTATCATCATAACATCAAAGGACCGTGATATAAAGAAACGACAAACTCAGCACTTGATGAAAAAATAATGACAGGTTAAATAAGAGACTTGTATTATAATGGCAACCTTCAATGCAAATTGTGGGATAATTATCCCGAAACAGTAGCAAAAACTGTGCAGATGCGGAACATTAGACCGCAACAGACAGCTATCTTTGGAAAGCGTTGAAACAGCGTTGTTTTGGTGTTTTTGGTTTGTCTCCATTTCTTGAATTATAGTAGTAGTTTTCTTCATCTCCTGTTGTCCATCGCTATCAAACGTCTTGGAGATATCAAATGGGTAGAGTTTGGCCATATTTTTCAATCGATAGCTGTCATATATTTGTGACACATAAGGGTATGGTCCGTATATTGTATATCAAATTCCTGAAAAACCGGTGACTATTTCCTGAAATTTTGGTGACTTAACTGTTACGAGAGCAACCTTACTTTTTCCTTGGTAAATTCGGGAATCGCTTGTAATTTTGACTCATTTTGTTTGATTGAGTATTTTGAAATTTTGAATAGGAAAAGTAGAATTTTTTTATAAAAAGTCTATGGATTTGAAAGCATTAGAGGTAGTTGCTTTCTGACGAGACGAAATTAATTTCAAAATACTCAAAGTGTCAAAGTGACAAGGGGTTTGAGAAACATCCAGATGAGTCAATAAGGTTTCTGAACGTTCTAAATAGTAGCGACCTCTCTCATCGTCTCTCGGCGTGTCTGAAGAGATTCAACAAAAGCCTACTGCAAGTATAAATGCAGGGCACTCAACCAGAGATGACAGATTACAGTTAGTTTGAAGTTTCCACCTTGTCAGGTCACATTAAATACAGATTGCATATAAATTATAGTCATAATGTGGCTATGAAAATGAAATGATTGTGAAAATGAATTAGTGGATTATAGTTAAATGCATTTCTATTGCAATAAAAATTATTCGTCTGAACATTTACAGTTTTGCTTGAGTCTAGCACAGCTAAATGGAAAGGGTAGGAACGAAAATTGAATTTGATACTTTTATATAAGTGATAACATACCTATACAATTTCTTGGTCCTGCACTGAATGGCACATACATGTACGGTCTTTTTTCGTCATAATTTTCAAATCTCTCTGGTATGAATTTAAGAGGGTCAGGAAAATATTGGGGATTTCTATGGGTTGCAAATGGAAAGAGCAGGATATTCATACCTTTCGGGTAAACGTTTCCTTCTGAAAACGATTCAAGATAAAAATAGCCCTTCATAAAAAAATCTGAAAATTTAATACTGAACATCTCATCCAAAACACATGTTTCATGTATAAATCACACATTGAATAAGTGAACGATTAAAATTTTTTTGAGTGCTACGTATTATTGTTCTATTAGATTTAATTTACTCCCTGAAAAATCAAGTGGGAGATATTGGATAACAGAAATATATTGAAATTGAAGCTTTCTAAAGATCCTATCTTTGTTGGCAAAACACGTGTGGAGTAAAATTGACGCAGTTTTGGTGTTTGGGTAGTATCTAATTGTTGAATTGTAATCGATCAATTGTTATTGTCTAACTTATTCATTCCTATCTTTGCATCGTCCCTAATATTGTCCTTGCTGTGGAGACTATGTATACATTCATCGTACACTGTTGATGGGTCACAACTCCACAATTTTCCTGTGATATGCTTTCCTCTGGTAAAAGGTACCACACCGGTTTTATTTTAGTTGGTACTCAGAGGCACCAATTTCTGGGTATTTCTACAATTCTTTCAGTAAGACCGCAAGATGGTTCTGTTAAATTCGCTCTTGGCTATGATGACTGTGTCTTCAGAAGCTGAATCTTTGTTCAGTCATCATCACGACTTATTTTTTTACAATGAGGAATTACATAAAGGGTGAAAGTACTCCTTCTGACGGGTATCTTGTAATTCTGCCGATCAGAATGTCCCCTGCTTTCAATTCGACGATTATCGTAGTCAGTATTTGGCACACCTATTATTTGGATGTGGTTCCGCCAACATTCTTCTCCAGTGTCTTCAGTGAAGAGGATGAGAGACAGTTCACCTTGAATGACTTCAGAAGAAAGGGGTATTTTTTCTCTACATCACAAATGATTGTTACCATTGGTAACCGAATGCTGGCGAGTAGGAGCACTATTACCTCCTACTCTCTTAATGAAAGGGCTAGAAATATGCTGCCATCAATGACACTGGAATGATTGCAAGGAATTGAATGTATTTTGGTCAGTCGGCCAATTCATATGGCGTGCTACCTGGAAAATGTGACTCTGGTGAGAAGAGAGCCCGAGTTTGTTCGGACTACCTAGAAGCTTTCTAGAATTACCAAGTCGCATGTGATAAGCTTCTCACAATTCTTGTTTTGTAATATACCATTACTGTTTTATTCAACATTAGCTTTTATTATATTTAATCACTTTGGTCTGAATTAATTTTTTATTCCATACGTACCCCATTCGAAGTCCTCTGGAATCTTCCTTCCTAGGAAAGGCACAGACGGATATAATCTCAAAACCTCCTTTATAACTAATTCTAGGTATTTCATTTCTTGCAGCTCTTGTATTTTGGGTTTTGCATCAACAAAATTTTCAAATAAATGTATTTGTTCTTCAAACGCTTTTTTCTGAAACATTATGAAGCATTAGACATTTGATATTGAGTTGTTAGCTTTTTCTCTGATACGATCAGAGCTTGATGTTCTGAAATACGGATTCATTGGGAACCCTTTTTGTTGCATGCAGCTATTGGATTTGTAGTAATAGAATTCATATAACTCAAAATGCCCGTAATGAGATCATTCCCCTCTATTTTCCTGATATAAATTGGTATTAATTGCAAAAGACAACGATATCAGTGATGTTCTCAAGAGATATTGCCTTTTTTGAAAATTGAAGGTAATGATACCTATTGTATAGGATTTTTGCAGAAGATTGGTTTATGTAAACACTTTTTTACTAAACTCACCTGCACTTCGGGGTTTGAAGCCAAACAATACAAAGCGAAAGAAATAGCGGACGATGTAGTATCATGGCCCTACAAAAAAATAATATCAATGATATGAATTCTTCTAAATTTATAGAGGATTCAGCTTCATCCCTTTCTCTTTGACATGAAGGAATCCAAAATCATGCATGGCCTTAAGTATGGTTTTCTATTGAAAAGTGAGAATCAACCGTTTTTTCATTCTCAAAATAATGTTGAGTTACTTATTTTCTGAAAGATCTACCTGTTTGTAATACCCTGAAAGATAAATCTGCAAAAACCCGACTTATACGTATCAGTAACAAGTAAAAGATACATTGAATCCTATTCAATGATAATTTGATGTCAAAAAAGCCTAAATTCATCAGTATGAAACAGCACATCATTCACTTCAAATATTATACAAGAAATACATTGGACAACCAAGTAGGTCCTTCAAAAATTGTATATTCGAACATTGAAATGATTTTTTGAAAACACAAACTCAACTTCTGTCACCTAACTGTCAAGAGAAAAACATACTATCATCCATGATTTTGAATTCCTTTATGTCACCATGGTGCCTTACTAGAATCAAACACCTCCGTATTCCAGGCGGAGATATACGCTATCTTGCAATGTGTCAGAGAGAACAATATGAGGGAAATGCGCAATGCACAGAATAAAATATGCACAGACAGTCATTAAAGGCCCTTATGAACCCAAAAGTGACATCAAGACTGGTATGGGAATGCCGCGAAGAACAAAATAACCTTGATGTGGGTTCCAGGATACTGTGGCATCAATGGCAACCAAAAAGCTGATGAATTAGCCAGAATGGACTCATCAATTCCAAATATTGGCTCAGAATCCGCACTCGGGGTTACTAAATCGGACATCCAAGGATGCATATGGGACTAGGTCAAACGCAAACAAAAAAAAAGGTGGGACGAAGCTATTCTCATGTACCACGGGAAAACATTCATTAAAGAACCGTCAAAACACAAAACTGAGGAACTGCTAGAGTTAAGCAGGAATCAAGTTAGGACTATAATAGGTCTTCTTACTGGTCACAGTCCAATGAGAGGATTCCTGGGACTGTACGATGGAGAACTTTCCTACATACATTGTGGCAAAGGGACAGAAACGGCCAAACTCGTATTGTCAGAATGCGAGGCATTAGATTTCAAAAGTGCTTGTCTTTTGAATATCGAGTAACCTATGCCTACTCCCGAAGAATACAACAGCTAACCGTTGAAAAACCTGTACACACTGGTAAAGGGGACCAAAGTGACGGAGTGGGTGCTGTAAACTAACCCGAAAAATGCAAAAGGCCCAAGAGGCTCAGGTGTAGCTGGCGACAAGACCAGCATCCGAGGAAAAAACAAAATAAAGACGCGGCTGTCAGCGACTTATTTCTGCCAGCAAAAGCGTCCAGCAGAAGCAGATTTTTCAGTTCCTGAATCAAATTTGTTCGATGTAATTCTGGAGCTTCTGAGTTCGAAAGTCGAGACAGATTAGCTCCAAATTTCTGTAGAGTTTGTAATAATAAGTTTGTAGTAAGTAAGTAACCATTTCCCGTCATACCTTTATGGTCGAGGAGGACTACATCAGAATCAGTGCCTGAGGATGGGGAATGTGTAGCGCCGTGTTATTGGATATAGACTGAGACCGCTTTAGCTGGACAGGCTTCCATCAAATGCATTATGGTATTATGACTGCCACAACACGCTCTACATCTAGTGTCTGGGACCTCTATATCCATCACGCAACTACGGTAGACTAAATAGCTGAAAACACTATCCTGACAGGCCATTATGAATTCCTTGGTCTCTGATTTCACACAGTAGACCTGAGGACAGCAAATATCAAAGTTTTGGATAAGCCGAGGTCTCCAATGTTCTTGTTGAAGACCACATGCATTAGCTCTTCATGAACCCACAGGAGTACTACTGTCTCCGCAGCTTTCACTCTGATGACGAGATCTGTCGGATTTTAAGTTGATACTTGATGTGAAGAGACGTTTTAACTGTAGCAACCTCCTGGGAGAAGTTTATTATAAATATCATCATCATTTCTTTATCGACATTTTTATTTATTATATACTTTGGGCAATAATTCTTCATTTAATTTCCTATATGGTTACTGGACTTACCTCAAACATGAAGGTATCAACTTCTTCCCTGATATCGGACCTCGAGAGAGGTTGGCCGTCGATTGTACTCTTAAGAAGAATGTCCAAAAATGCCAGTCTCTTCTTCATCCCTACCTCATCGTATCCATCATCCGCCTTAATGACAGATCTCTCTTTCATTTTTTGGTCGATAACTGCGTTTGTGTGAGCGTGCAACTTCTTGACCGCCCTCCTTTCTTTGAAGCTGTTCCAAGTGAGAGGGTAGAGACGTTGATCCATGGCCGAGAATACTCTGCTTATGACTATGGCGCAAACGGTTTTGACACTGTGGATGTACTCCGACTCACTGTTATCCTGAGCGTTTATCGAGATTCCCATAGCCGCTTCTAGAATGTTAAAGTTGATTAGTCGATTACTACTATACCAGTGTTGTACAGCTGAGGCAACCACCGCTTCCAATCTGGACCCAGAATGGGGCAATGGCAGCACACTTGAAGATGCGGGACTCGGGATTATGGGAAAACGTAGGTGCGATGAGAGCGGTGCAGGAGATTCCTATTTTCACCTTCAGAGTGAAAAGCGCACACGACAGACTGCGATGGAATATGCATGGTATCCCAACAAAAACATTCCACCCGGATTTACTGGGAAACGATCAATGTTTTTCTGACGGAGGTGGCTTCGCTCGTCAAACATCATAGGGAACATGGGTTGAGTGATATATCTTAAATCTCTCCCCCTCTATCCAAACGTTTTTATATTTACAAACTCGATTGAATGTCAAATAGGAGAAATTATTTGCTAGATATTTCTCACACACTTTTTATTCTGTTGATTTTTTCGTCGAAAAAAAATCTGCTTTTTTATGGTTCTTCTGGGAGTATGTTCTCATAATGAATTCACATACAGTTTGCATGGTTCGTAGTGAATTATCATTTGATTCGTATTCTGTGAAAGAACTTTTTTCCTAAAAATAGTTTACGCATTAGAAGAACGAATTGAGTTGATGAAACTTTACTACAATTAGAGTGATTGTCTAACAGCTGCAGCTTGAATTTTTAATGCAAGGTATCCGGAAAAAATGCTTCTTATACCCAGGTTAGATGAACTTAGTAGTAAAGCAATTTCTGCTACTGTATTCTTTTGAGCGGCTCTCACTTCAATCATCAAAAGGAACATAATTCCAGTGATAAAGGCATTGATATCCGTAAATTACTTCCAAATATACGGATTCACTCTGGAAACATATTTATAATTTTTTTTTCCTCAACTCACCACAAATAATATCGAGAGTACATAAAGACACCAGCGGGGCGATGTCGAAACTAGCTTTTCCAACTTGTTCATCGAGTTTCTTTATGAACACATCGCCTACTTTATGGAAAATATCCACAAAATTTTCCAGAATCGAGAAATGAAAAGCTGGAGTCAGCATCTTCCTGTGTTTTCGCCATTTGGACCCTGAAAGCAAGCAGAATTAAATTAATTGGATGAGAATTAATTTTCGAAACTTCCATGTCCACTATTTTTATCATCAATTTGTTTTATTGAAAAGTGCCCGTTTCGATAAGTCAGTATAAAAAAATAATGAAATATAATAATTCGAATATTTTCGAAAATAGTGAAGAAGTTTCGACCTTATATGTTTATAGTTGTTGGGGTTAGTTCGTCAAAAAAACAGTATTTTTCAACATACCAACGTTTCGGCGATATATTTCGCCATCCTTGGGGCTTTAAATTATAAAATTATGGACATGACACATTTTAATAGAAACCAACCTGTAAACGTATGTGGTCGTAAATACATTAAAACCATCCAAATTCAGAAACCAGTCTAGAGAGTGATCAGTTCAAATATTGTCAATTTTTAACGTGAAGTATACTTATGTGGATGATTTTGTTTTTTCTTGTAAAAAAGTATAACATGTGTTATATAGGAAAAACAATTATTATTACTATTATAAAGAGAGCGTAAGACGTAAAAAACTACTGCAAAAACTCGCGAAACTAAAATCCGGAAAATTCAATGTAAATATTAAAAAACATCGCATAATTTTCTTTCAAATAGTTTCTTCCCCCGTATACCGAATAGATGACATTTCGTAATTTGAAAGATCCGGATCTCCCTCTTTATTGGAAGAATTTCCAAAAATTCATCATAATAATATTGAAAAACATCCGGCCGTCAAAGTAATCAATTTCAAATAATTGCATCCCTATCGCTCCTCGAAAAACTAAAAAGAGATCGCATAGGAATTAGGAAAAATTCGAACCAATTGAAACAGATAATTGAACAAATTCGAACGCTGAAAATTACAGAATAATATAGATTATTTAATAATGCAACAAACATGTTCTTGAAAGTTTGAGGCATAAAACGTAATTACACATGAAATAAGGAATCAAGCTTTTCAAAAATTATTAAAATTTCAAAACTTCTTTGTTTTTCATTCAATACATAAATATTTAGTTTTTCAGAGCATTAGTTTATTATTGAAATTTTTTTTCGAAGAAGTTTTATACGTTTATTTCAAGTTGCACTTTTAACGTTAGAATTTGTTCATTCTTTTCCCCCGAACGACATCAATTTTCACAACTGAAATAATCAGAAAATTTTCCAAATTCCTACGTATTGTTTGTGTAGCTTTAAGGTGAGCAGGGAGAAAAATCATCTGAAATGAAACTATGCGGCAGTCTGAAATTTCGCTACTTTTAGGGAATTTTCTCGTTTTAATTTGCGATGTTTATGCAATATTTCTTCACGTCTGAAGCCTTTAGAGGGACAGAAGGGTGATTTTTTTTGCAAATGGATTATGCAACTTTCCGATGTTTTTTACTATTCAATAGATTGTTCCGATTTAATTTTTGCTAGTTTTTTCAACTTTTTCTAAGAGCCCCCTAACCAGTCTTCAGTCGTTGTTTTTCATGTCCAAAACCTCCAGAATTTTTTTCATGATTAGTTTATCACTAATCTGAAACGGTGACATGAATTAGACCGAAATATATTAAGTTTGATGGGATTTTGGCAGATTTGTTGGTTTTTGAAGGATTGATGAATATTAAATGAGATGTTTGGAAATATATTCATTCAAAATATAATGAACAACATCTCCCTCAATTGAGTTTTTATTTTCAGATGATTCTAGATGTGAACATCAAAATTATTCATTCAGCAGAAGTAATCTCATTTACGGGCTCCTCTGTATCTTTTCTACATTGTTATTAAGTTGAAAAAAGTTGATCGATTTTTTTAGTCGCTAAGCTAGCTTTTTTTTATATCATAAATGAAAGGCGAAAACTGAGTGCCAAAAACAAAAGTGGCAACACCCTTCCCATGAAATACATATTTTTTTGATTCCGCATTTTCAATTTAGTATTTCTGATTTCAGCAGAATTAGCAGACGGTGAATTGCTTGGCAGATGAGATAATACTGTAGTCCCAAAGCAAAAGTAATGTTTTTTGTATTAAATAGAAAAAGGATTCATATTTGCAGACAAGGTGCGGTAAAAGAAGACATTAGTCACATATTTCATAGATTGATAATAAGAAAAAAAAAAAGTTGTCATACCTGTACTTGTTAACAGTCCCAGGCCCAACCAGTTCTGTAAGTAAATGTATTCGTCAGCCTTGTCGATCAGCTTAGGGGAGCTGAGAAAAAATTCGAAGAACTTTTCATCCGCCGAAAGGATAGCAATACTCAATGGCCCATTGTGAACCTTTATGTGTGGTCCATAGGTTTTCATATACACCATGAGTGTTTTAAGGAACTCTGAAATTATCACAAATATGAAAATCGAACAAATCTACTCAGGTGAGAAATTTTTGGGTAAAGATATAGGACAACTCCCGACCAGTTTAGAATACTGATATTTTTATTTATTTTTCATGATGAGGTTAGTTTTGCAATAAGCCTGTACTTAAATATTTCTTTATGCTCTTGTAAATTTGCTCTTGAAAAAATGTAAAAATGTAATAAAATAGCCTTACCGCTGAAAATGTCTCATACGATCATACATCAGAATTGTCCATTTATCAATAACCTTCTTCCAACTGATTCCAACCCATAAAGATTTGGAATGCAATCTTACCGTCAAAATCTTCTATTTTATTCAAAACTTCAATTTAAATATTTTTCAACCTCTGAACATTTTAAATGCTAACCATATAATTTTTTTCTAAAAATTTCGCGTACGTTCATCCACCTATTATTTAACCTCTGAAGATATGAAATGCCGCGTCACCATCAACATTTTCTTTTCCACCAAAGAGCTTAATTTAAATATTTTTTATTGCCTAGAAGTAAATTTTCACCAAAAACTTCAATTCAAGTGTTTTTTTAAACTTTGAAAATTTTGCGTACGTCTCAATTTGAGTATTTTTCAACACCTAAAAATTTCGAACGTTTATACACCAAATGTTAACCATAAATAACCTCTATTCATGTGTTTTTAATTTAACTCCAAAAGATTTGAAATGCAATCTTGCCACCTCCACCTCCACCTCTTCCTCCGCCTCCGCCTCCGCCTCCGCCTCCGCCTCCGCCTCCGCCTCCGCCTCCGCCTCCGCCTCCGCCTCCGCCTCCGCCTCCGCCTCCGCCTCCGCCTCCGCCTCCGCCTCCGCCTCCGCCTCCGCCTCCGCCTCCGCCTCCGCCTCCGCCTCCGCCTCCGCCTCCGCCTCCGCCTCCGCCTCCGCCTCCGCCTCCGCCTCCGCCTCCGCCTCCGCCTCCGCCTCCGCCTCCGCCTCCGCCTCCGCCTCCGCCTCCGCCTCCGCCTCCACCTCCACCTCCACCTCCACCTCCAAAACCTCCATCAGAAGGTTTTTTTTAATTTTGAATGCCTACCTCACAATTTTTTTCATAAAAAACCTTAATTCAATTGTTCGCCAAACCCTTAAAATTTCGCCTACATTCATACACCAAAATTATTTTTATTGGTAACCTCAATTCAAATATATGCAACACCCAAAGATTCTAAATGCAGCCTTACCACCGAAATTTTCTTTTCTATCAAAATCTAAATCTAAATATTATAAATTAAATTAAATATAAATGTTATTGCATAGAATTTTTTTTCAAACCCTGAAAATTCCGCGTTCGGTCATCAAAAATCTTAAGTTAGTTAGTTAAATTAATGTTTTTCAACCTCGAAAAATTTTGGGAACGTTCGTACATCAGAATTATTTATTTATCAAAAACCTTAATTTTAAACCCGTCACATATTTCCTTTTTATCGATAACTTTAATTGTTGGAATTGTTTAAATTATGTGATTGAGAGGTAAGTGCTCTACCATCACGAACACCCATGTAAATGTTTTTTCAAACTCCAAAAATTTCCGCGTATGGAAATATAATTTTTTTATAACAGATCTGACTTTGAATGTTTTCCATCCTTAAAGATTTGAAATGCAATTTTACCACCAACATTTTCTTTTGCATCGAAAACCATAATTCGAATGTTTTCTAACCTCTAAAAATTTCAAATCCCAACCTTACCATCAATTATTTTTCTCATCAATAACATTGATTCAAATGTTTTTAACCCCCAAACATTTGAAATGCTATCTCACCACCGAATTTTAACTATAAAGTTTTCTTAAACTCTAAAATTAAAAAATGTTACTCCACCATTTATTCAATAAAAAAATTTGAAAGATTTTGCGTACGATCGTACATCAAAATAATTTTTTTCTAAAAATCTCAATTTGAGTGTTTTTCAAACACAATTTGTTTATCTATATCCTTTATTATAATGTTTCCTTTGGTTACTAAAGATTTTGCGTAGTCATCCAACAAAATTTTTTTACCCTCGCGAAAGCTTTCAAACATCATCATATTGAATGAAACGAATAATATCGACGTTATATCGAAATACCCTTTTCTCCACACATCCCCACAAAGTTGAAAATATGAGACAAATTTCTGACTTCCCCTCACGTACATTAATAAACACATTAAAATGACATTTGATATATATTCGTGCAACATTCATCAAAGAGCACATCTGGAACATATAACTCTTCGTGAGAGGGTAAAATAAACTCAATCGAAAATGTTCATAAAAATCAGTGTAGTCTGATGATGTACGAGCATTATTTTTCACCCAAACACTGGACTATTATAGTTAGTTCTGACGAATCTGACGTAACCAACCAGGGTTCTGTAAGATTAGCTTTTCTAGAGATAGATATGCTTGTCTTTGTTTACGTTTATATCCACCAAATTGATTTGACTTTAATGTACGTTTTCAAATGGGTTGATATCACTATCATGTAATGAACAAATGAACACTCAAAATAGAGATATCGCAAGAGTTCTGTGACCTGAGAAATCTTTTAATCACAAATTTAGGTATGGTTCTCATGCCGAGGCGATTTGGTGAAGATAACTGATCTCTTGAAAACAACTCGGAAATTAATGAAATCAGTATTTTGAATTATCAAACTTCATGAAAAAAATCGTAGATTTGTGTACCATCTTCGATTAGTTTTCAATGTCAAAATGTGAAAGAGGTCATTATCGATATTTTTGTCAAAAATTTCACAAGACCACTGATTTCAAGAGGATGAAATTAGTTCTGCTTGATTCCTTAGACGTTATTTGTAAATTTTTCGTGTGAGATCCTAGAAAAAAAAAAACGATTTCAGGTGGATCTGATCAAGTGAATTAGGTGGCCATTCATTTAATACTGCCACGACCTATCAGTGATTAGGCAAATTCAAATTAAACTAACTATCCACAATGCCTTCGATGTGTAAAACAAGTCAATCAACTAACTGAAAATACACACTTCTTGTTTCTGCAGGGAAACCATCGGTTCCATCCATTGTAAATTGAATTATTTTTGGCTGATGTATATTTTATTCAAATTTCGTGACGATCCGTAACACAAACAAATGTTCGCAAGGTGTATAGTTTTGCGTACTACGGAAAAATAAACTGATATACTTTTCGGTTTGAAACAGACCGAAATCTCGGTCAAATACACTTGAAGATGAAGTGTTTTCGAGGAAAGGTCGCCTGGTGGATTTGAAGATCACGGAATTAAAGCAAGAGTTAGAAAAGAGGAAATCAGAAACAACTAGAAAGAATATGCCATACTTCTGAAAAGACTCTCCAAATCCATGCAAAATAAACTTCTAGATAATTCAGTGAGCTTCAAAGAAGGATTTCATCAAAATTCAAAGACGATAATCTTTGAGAAAATTCGAATATTCTGAAAGGAGAACTTAAAAAAAATCGGTGAGCTTGAAATAAAAATTTCATGCTGTACATAAGTTTCAACTTGGATGAAGTTCAAAATGGAAAACAAAATATAAAGGTCAGTCCTGCCAGGACTCAATTCGACGAAAAAACTCTATGCTGTCGACAATATGAAGCCGCGGCCGAAGCAAATAGATGAAATTTAATGGAAGAACGTTAACAATGGCATTGAAGGGAAAGCAGCGGCTTATCAACAAACCCTCAACGCCCAAGAACTGAAGAACTATGAACAATTAATAAAACTATGGTGAGGCCAGAATTCGTATATACCATTCACAGATGAAAGACCGCAGCCAGAAATCAAGCGTATCCATATAGGAGGAATCCAGCATACACTGGAAAATGTAATGGGGTGACTAGCGGTTCAGGTATTCTTGGATGGACTCCACGACCAAAAAAACGGTCAAGAATTGACACTAGCCTGTCCAACACCTCATAGATCCTGAGCAAAGTTAGAATGCTTGAGAAAGATCCCCAGGACCTTGCTGATAATGGTAGTGCTGACTGAGAAGACCCTCGAGAAAGTGAGGCAACGGTTCAACTGAGCCAATTGACGTCATTAAGTACAAGGACAGAAAGTGTGCTATATACGCTGCCAGCAATGGACCTCGAACAGTACCTGAGGCCCCAATACGTCAGTACAACGCAGGCAGCCCACTTGAAAGAATCGTTAACGGAAAAAACAACAACAACAAACAATATCGTTGGCTAATTTCAGTATCTGACCACGTCCTTGTACAATGGACCTCTGCAAGTGGGCCAAAACCTATACCCTGCCCAACCAGGAAGCCATCACCATCGTCGACGTCTTGATAAAAGAGTGCATATGTCAATTCGTTGTTCCATTGGACTTGCATTCAGACGAAGGCAGAGAGAGTCCAACCTATTCTAGGAAATGTATCAAATGCTGAACACCCGAAAAATGGGAGCTACGACCATACCCCAGAGTCCGATGGATTGGAGTGGATGAATAGGACAATAAACACCTGTCTAAAGCAGTCTCTGACTACCAAACCGACTCCTGAATGAATAACATTCCGCAGTTCACGAGTCAACCGGCCAAACCTCCACTAGTATTATCATTGGCCGAGAGCTGCGACTTCCCTGTGACCTGGAATGTGGAACGCCACCAGCACCAAACGCTGCGGGAGAAGACTATTTCAGCAAAGTTCGACAGATAATGGACGACATCCATGAAGAAGATCTATTTCTGGCTGATTGCCTGGTTTGTCGTACAACCCCAGACGTCGCCGTGGACTGTGATCAAAGTTGCGGAATATGTGGGAAGGTCCATAAAAAATTATAAAATAGTTGAAAGATTCATAAAACACCCCGAGGAAAACCAAGAGTCGTCCATTCCAATACACCGGCTCTTTATGATAGAAAACACGACCAAGTTTGCTGCACAGTCAGACCACCGAAGTTTATGTCTTCTACTCAAATGGACAGAATGTTCTACATAGGGTAACTCCTTTTAAGTACCTTTTTAAGGTGCCTGCTGATCACGCACTGTCTGGCAGAAGATCTTCAAATGTCCAGAGGCATTGCTATAGTAATCTATAAGAAGTTTGGTCGATTCTAGGAACTACGGGAACAAAAACCAGAAGTTGAAGTGGTGCTACAGTTGGAGAAGGGACATCTTCTACCTAGCCATCAATAATCAATCTCGACATGAACTGCCCTATGAAGATGTCTGGGAGGACGTCACCAGATTAAGAGATACGATGCTGGACCAGAATATTGTGGACTTGGCAATCACAAAATTGTCAAATTGGATTGATAGACCGGATCGGGCAGTTAGTTATAATTGGAGACATCTACCATACAGACTGAGGAGTGTCACTTCCATTGAATATCATGGTGTAGATATGAAGAAACTTGCAGTTATCGACATACTCCAAGAATGGCATTTCGGCACGGAATTTCGTTAAGAAGGGGTCAATGTCAATGTCATCCAGACAAGTCAACGATTATTTTGAACAGTTCTAAATAACGGTGATCCCACTAGTCTCTTTAAATATCTGAGTCGTTCCAAAAACAAATTACTGTGGATTCAAATAAATGCAGGGCCCTCGACCTAACATGGCAGTGAAAGTTACAGTCTAAAGTTCAACAATTCAAGTAGACTTTACAGAGTTGGCCAGGAGGTAGTGATATGAATTACTGTATTTGGTTGAGATGATTTTTTTTTTATTGGCTTTGACATTTTGTCATTCAGCCAGCCATAAGTGGAGTATGAAGTACTGCATTATTTCAAGTTAATACCTAAACGATTAAAAAAGAAATAGAAAATTGAAATAAAAGACCGTACAACAGGAATAGATAGGTACACACCTTGAGATGAATTATAAACTATAATTTACAAGTGTGGAACAAATTTAAGATGATTTTTATCACAGTACAATAATAATTGTACGGCATTCCAGCATATCACTTTCAGTAACTTTTTCATTAATGAATACATTTCGGGGAAATAGTAATCAGAGGCTATTTCGAGATTTTCTGAAATTAGTAAAGTGGATGAATAAGACTTCTACATTGGTTGGATCATAAACCAGCATGTTTTCAAATTTTATTTCCTCATATAACTCTTTTATAGAGTGGTAGGTATGGGCTGAGAAAAATTTTACAATATTTCATATCGAGTTGGAGTTGCATAATATCTTTTGAATTTCATGGAGAAAATGTTGCAATCGGTTGTAAAATACACATTTCATAAGGATATCTATATGCATATTATTTTTTTTTTTTCATATCGAAATTAAAGTATTGAGAAAAATGCAATGGTTCATGCGTAATAAGATTCTCTAAATAAGGCTCATGATACAACAAAACAATAAACTCACCATCTGTGGTGCCTAAGAAATCTATCAAATTTCCCAAAATTATATTAGGTTTCGGCCCGGAAAGGTTCTTCAGATACTTGTCATTTCCATTGACGTAATGATAAACAACAGGAGTCAATAATAACACAATCAGTAACAGAAATATCTCTCCAACGAGAAACATCACGATCGGACTGTTTCCAATTCAAAACTGAGTGAAGTAAGTTCGGATCATTTAAAACAATGGTTCGGGGTCACTGAAAACACTCATTGGTATCGGGTGTTTAGAAAATATAAATTTTGATCTTGATGGTATTCCGGCAATTTGCAGTGGAATTAATGTAAAGATACCGGGTGGTCCAAATGTACAGTAACGCGTGAGTCAGTTTTGTTGAAAAGTACTGATATAACATTTTGAACACTGGATCTTGAAGATTAGTACACACCTATAATATGTAATATATGAGTGTTTTTGAACCACACCCCACACCGTGGGGTAAGAGACTATTGGATCCGAGAAACATGTGCCCTGAGCAGGCGGAGTGAACCAAGAATGACTGCATTCTTCTTGCTAAGATTTCTGTCATATTTTGGCAAGCCGGAATGATTTTTGAGTTCGAGAGCAGTGTGTCCATCATTCCACCAAGGACCCCTATCACCAGAACCACTATTTTAATAAAATGGTTTGGCTGAAGCATGCGGGTTTCAAAAAGAAGTTCTCGATATTTTGTTCGTTTTTCCTCTTCTTTTCGAATGATGTTCGTTTCGTCAGGAACTGAAACCTCAGTAACGAAAATAGTCTTAGTCTGTTAGTCGAGGAGGACTACATCAGGCTCATTGACTTGTATTTGCCTGAGGGTGGGGAATGAGTAGGCCCGATAGATTTGGAATTTCTCATTCTCCACAACGTACTCAATATTCTCCGGAGCAAAATGCAACACCAGTGTCTCGTTTATACCGTAAAAGTGTCGTAGATGGTAGTACAACACTCGTAGCGCCGCGTTATGCCTGTAGGTATAGGCTGAGACCGCATAAGCTGGACAAGCTGACAGCAAATGCATTATGGTCTCAGCTGCTCCACGACACGCTCTTCATCTAGTGTTAGGGACCTAGAGACACATCATACGACTACTGTAGACGAGGGTGTTGAAGTTTCCATCTTGTTAGGCCATTATGGTTTTAGACTACAGCCCACTTCACGTGAGGAAGGTCAGGTTTTTAGATAAGCGAAGGTCTTCAACGTCATTGAAGAAGACCCCATGGATTTTGGCTTATCCTTATGTAGCTGTAGGAGACTCTTACGTGAGTTTTTTGCTGAACGGGTTCCAATTCGGTGACAGAGTTTGCGTTCGTCCGTTCAGAGTCGAATACAAGACCAAGTTCATCGGCTGCACAGGTTGCTGCCTTGAAGAGAAATCCAATTCCTGCTTTTTCATGATCGCATACCAAGCAGAGGAGGTTCAAAACAGCCTCCACGTTGTCTGGGGAAGTATAACCGTGGAACAGACGATTTAGGATGCAAGCTCCTATGAAAATGCATAATTTTGCGAGTGTTTACGTCGAGTTGTCGTAGTTCTTCCAGAGTCCATTTCATCATTCCAAAGATATAAATTAGAACCGGAACGGCAAGCATTTTAATTGCAGCCACTTTGTTCTTTCCCGACAGTTCTAATCAACACATCCATTGGAGATTATGCTGATTATTGCCGTGGAGAGAGTTTTTATCATTAGTTACCTCATGGAAATGGCATTGTTCCACCTTTAGATAAGTTTACGTCTCTCCGGCATCCAAATGATGTAAGATACTTCCATCTACGAGTTGAACGTCTTCTCCGTATTCCTTGCATTGTCCTCTTTTGAGATTGACTGTGACACATTTATCGATTCCATACTCTATTCCAATAACATGGGTGAACTCTTACACCACACTTAAGGACGGATGGAGATCTTTTTCTCCCGAGGTATATAGTTTGAGGTCCATATTAAACAGATTGAAGACCTTTTGCCTCCGGTTGATGGGGGTGCCGCAGTTGTATCTGCGGAAAGGGGGTTGAGGGAGTCCCTGAAGAAGTCCAAAATAGAAACAACCCAGTAAAAATGTGGAAAACTCTGAAACATTCAGTTAACATTATACGTTATAATAAGTATGATTTTAGCTATGGTGTTGAATTTTTGTGAGATTATACGCCATTTACCGTCGAAGATAGCATGGAAGTAGCGGATTATTTCAATTTCTTGAAATAATGTTCAGAGAAATTTTTTGAAAGCACAGACCAAATTTCTCAAAAACTGACTTTTGAGGAGTGTTGATTCTACATTTGTACATGAATTTGAAAGACCTGTTCAAGATAATGATTAAACTTGGAAATAAGTCAAGCAGGGATATATAATTAATTGAAAAAAATTATGGAGAGATTTGTCATGTACTTCTACGTCTAATCAATGTTTCTTTGGAATACTGGGTCCGTTCCTGGACATCTAAATATGAGCACCGTTGTGCCAATATAAAATCGTAGGATATAATCAACTTTCAGATCATTTAAATAAAAACAAGATTCTCACAACAAATCAATGTGAATTTCAACCCAAACACTCCTGTAATTCGTGGTTGCAACTTACAATAACATCAAAATGGAAAAACTCTACAGATAGGAGTAGATTTGTTGTTGCAAATTTTTGAATGTTATGAGTTAAAATGAGAAAACCATGGGTGTGGGGGGATATTACAGAAATACAGTGTAGTGAAACATGTCGCGAATTTAATAAAGTTTTGTGGAAATTTAATCGTTTACCTTAGTGCTTTATACTATGGATTTCCATCAAGTAACGACCAATTCAATCCAAAATCTTCTAAATTGGATGATATTACGAAGCGTGAATGGGAAACCAAAATAAGTTCAGAACATTCACCTGTTATGGATGATCTCATTGAATTTTTAACTGAAAAATGTCATTTGCTGGAAACTTTTGATAACAAATTCAAGAATCAACTTCAAACTACGAATATTTCTAACAATAAACCAAAATCTTCAAGATATTCGAAGAACTCTCAAATTCAAACATTTGTAACAACAAATCAACAACCATGTGCTTATTGCAAAAGTTCTCATTCTATATCTATTATTGACAAACTTTTCTAAACCTACCACCTAAAACAAGAGGTATAGAAGCTCGAAAACTTAAACTTTGTATTAACTGCTTGAAACCTGATCATTTAGTTCAAAATTGCACATCAAGTAGTTGCAGAAAGTGCAATCGAAAACATAACTCATTATTACACTTAGATAACAGTTCCCATGAATTGAATATCATTAATAGTCAATCTTCATCATCCCAATTGAATGTTAATTCTAATATATTACCACAACAAACTGAAACTATCACAACACATTCTTCACAAGTTATTCAAGAAGAACATTATATCATGTTATGTACAGCAAAGGTACTTGTCATGGATATGCTGGGTTCTTATCACGAATGCAGAGTTCTTCTTGATTCTGGAAGTGAGAGTAACTTCATCACTAGAGCATTGTGTGAAAAATTGGGTTTGCCACAAGTACAAATCAATATTCCCGTTAAAGGGATAAATCAGTCTTGTACAGTAATGAAATACAATAAGATCACAGTTCAATTCCTATCAAGTCAATTTGTCCTTTTTAGTTCTCGAAACAATATCCGGAAATATACCAACCAAATTTGTCAATATAAATCAAATTCAAATTCCTTCAACTATAAAACTGTCAGACGAACATTTCAATATTCCAGATAAAATCGATATGATTTTAGGTGCAGGAATATTTTGGGATCTTTTATGTGTAGGAAAAATCAAAATTGCTAACAATTAAGCGGTTATACACAAAACTAAGCTAGGTTGGATAGTTTCTGGTCAGATTCTCACTAACAATAACAGTTTCAATAAAACAAATTCTAATAAATTGTTCTGTCATTTTTCATCATCAGAGGAATTACAGAATCAAATGGAACTTTTTTGGAAGTTAGAGGAAATTCCAGATGTTCATTTTTTGACTGAGAAAGAACAACAATGCGAAAACGATTTTTTATCAAGTTATAAAAGAGATGAAGATGGACGAATTAGTGTAGGACTTCCTTTACAGTGTGATCCGTCGGAACTTGGTGATTCCAGACATATAGCTTTAAAAAGATTATATAGTATACAAAAAAGGCTCAATAATCAGCCAAATTTACAACAATACCATACCAGCAAGATCCCATTTTGGTTGGATTTGGGAAGCTGCTGTGAAATCAGCCAAATTTCATTTAAAACGAATCGTAGGAAATGTATTTCTTACATTTGAATAATTAACTACAGTAATGCTCAGGTCGAAGCATGTCTGAACTCAAGGCCTCTAACACCTCTCTCCGAAAATCCTGATGATTTTAATCCCTTAACTCCTGGACACTTTCTTATTGGGGCTCCAATCACAGCTTTGCCAGAACCTAGAGTAGAAGACTTGAATCCAAACCGATAGTCCAAATTCCAAAAATTGACTCAACTTTTTTGGTCTCGCTGGAGTCGTGAATATTTATCAAGCTTGCACATACGATCCAAATGGAAATCGAAATCACCGCAGAGTATCCAGCCAGGCACTATGGTGGTGTTACGAGACGACAAGTTACCTCCACTTAAGTGGGAGTTAGGGAGAATAATAGAAGTTAACCGAAGAAGAGACGATATTGTTCGAGTGTGTACAGTAAGAACACAAAAGGGTGTATTTACTCGTGCAATTACTAAAATATGTATATTGCCAATTGATTGATAACATCAATTTCTATTTGATAGACTTATGTTTATGATTATTTCAATTCTGTTGAAAATTCTTTCAAGGTGGGCGGCATGTTCAGTTTTGTTGTTTCAGTTTTGTTGTCCATTATTTATATAATACTGTATTGAAACACTTTTGTATCACCCTAACCAATTATTTCAAGTTTGGCATAGTTGTCAAGTATTATCAATTATTTATCTGTCAAATAAAACAGCCAAGATTGTCAGTCACGAATTATTATTCAAAAAACCTATCTAATACAAACAAATAAGTCTCAAGAGCAAACACAAATTCATCAGCAGCGTTCTGGGTCCGCTACTTTTTCTTTCTTATATCAATGATATCAACACAAAACACAAATCGACGATTTCAACGAAGACTGTAGTACCTCAGTTTTTATCACCTTCGAAATTATCATTGATATTGATAAGATAAAATTACGTGATCAGTATACAAGGTACAAGTCAATACTTGAAATGTTGTATTCACATGCACCTTATCAATTCAAATCAAATTTATGTCGCTTTTATTGGCAATAATAAAATACGATAAACTTCAGGTCCATTTTTCTCAGTTTCTCAAAAATTATGTTACTACAGTCTTCGTTTGGACTGTCGAAATGTGACTTCATCAACTTAATTGCCACGTCAATCTTTTATTTCTTCTTTCTGGTGTAAGCTAGGAGGGGGCGCGGCCGTAGGGATAGGCGCCCTTGCTCATATGAATAAAACAGTATACTTACCTGTAGTCAATTTAATCGGTACGAAAAAGTTCTTGTTTCACAAAGGAATAAATTTATCTCTCGTTATAATATCTCTATCAATTTGAAAATATGCGCAGAAACTAAAAATAAATTTTATTAAGGGCTAATTTCATAACAAGCTGAAAGTATTATTTAGTTCAAATAGGTATTAGGATGAAACAAGCTGTCAACAAATCACTTTCATATGTTCATTCTATTCTAAACAAACTTCAACGTGATAATGAAATTGGCCATTAAGGGGATGAATGATCAAGGCAGTAATTAAACTGTGATTGTCAATGTGATGTATAACTCTTGTGACTTTTGCGGATCAACATAAATATTGAATGATGCAAACTTTTTGAAAGTCTAATTTCAAGTGTGATATTTTCTAGTGAAACCATTTTCTTCAAATGGAAATAATTTCTAGTCGTTAAAGATTTTCATGGCCATAAATATCGTTCTTGAGAAAAATAATCCACCCACTGTTTTTCTATGGGAATAGAAAGATTGTCTTGTTGAAGCAAAGTGATATGATATGAAAATTTCCGACAAAGTAGCAATCATAACAAATCTGTAAGCAATATACATCAATAAATTTGTTCGGAGTTTGAAAAACTAAGCGGTTTGCATATCCGATTCTATTGGGTGGATTTTCCATACCAGATTGCATGTGAGATAACCACGATACTCAATTACAATGTTATTTTTAATTACCGTATCGTGACAGATCCAAGCATCTATTTGAAAAAATACCATTATTTTTCTCACGCAATGACCATACAAGGTCCAGTATTTTTTTTTATGTTCTTTGGCTTTAATCTTGAAGAGAATTGAATATATTAGAAATGACATTTCATGGTCACCAACACTCGATTGAAACGAATATTTCGATTGAATGTCGTTTTTATTCATAATATTGAAAAAGGGTAGCCCGGACTTTGTCCATTTTGCACGAATTGGACAGCGCGGACCTTCTGGAACGTGAATGTGGAGAAAAAACTAGTACGGTACAACCGTAGTGCAAAATGTGTTTTGTTTTGAATTTCTGAACGAACGTACATACCACATAAGGAAATTCACCATAGCGATGCATGTTATAATAATGAAAAGTCACGGATACTGTTATGCAACTGGGTTTACTTTTATATCGACGGAAAGTTGTCTACTCTCCACTCCCCAGTTCAGCTGCCTGCGCTTCCTTAAGGAATACACAGGCCAGAGCGGTAACGGTGGTGGCAGTAGTTTTGATTTTTCAAATAGAACATTCTGCATATAGTATTAGTTTTGAAATCTCCAACAATTACCTGACAACTTTTTTTTTAATTTTCCTTTACCTATCTTGTGAGGTGGTGGAAGTATTTTGTAGAGAAATATTGACTCTCCAGGCTCAATGAATACTGTGAGGCTCTCCTTATCAGACTCACTAAAACCTCCACCTCTGTTTAGGTCCGGTCAGGCTATTGCCTCCGGTGACACTTAGGCCTATTGGCCCATTGCCCTAGGTTGTAATATCACAATATCCAATCCAATACTTTTATGCTTCGTACGAGTTTGTACAAGTTCCGTATTGGAAGGGAACTGCATAGCAAATTGTCTGTATTTTGCGGTCTAGAGCTTCGCAATAGCACAGAATGTGTTTCACGGTTTCTGGATTCTCACCGCATAGTCTGCAGGTCAGGTCTCCATCGTATTGCCCCATTTTTTTGAGGTGCTCCTTCACTGGTGCATGTCCACTCAGGAGTCCCGTAACGGTGCTCAACTGGCTCCTGTTCATCGTTAACAAGTCTGCCGTTTTTTTGTTACACGGTCCTTTGATATATTCCTTCCCGTGTTCGTTTCCTGGGACGTTGTCCCAGTAGATTTTGTGCTTGTCCCTAGCCTTTTAGCCTTTTTAGCCTTTCAGCCCTTAGTCTTTTACATACGCTCTTATTGTATACTTCGGTACCCCTAGCATCTGTCCTTATTTTGGGAGCATTTCCGATCATCTTCGTGCGAGTTTTGATTCCGGTCTGACAGAGTTCTCAGTTCTTCTTTGCAGTCCCATATCAGTTTGGACGTTACTTCCTTGCTACACAAGGCTCAACTGTCTGATGTTGATATGCGCGTACACTTCTGTTTGAAAGATAGAGATATGGCTGTCCAGTGAGTAGCTGATGCCAATACTCGAATTCCTGAGAACACTCCTGATCCCACTCCATTTTCAGTCTGGATCTATCTATGTACCAGATTTTTCCCTGAAGAATGTCCTTGAGCTGTGAGCCGTTCCATTTAGTTCTGTTTGGCACTCCTAATTGGTTGTTGAAGGAGTACCGTTTCGGAATGTGGACCGTTCTCGTTCCTAGCGCGTTCTTGATCACAATTCTAACTATTCTCATGTGTTCCGTTCCAACGTTCAGGTTGGGTGCTATCTGCAGTCTGGAGGCACCAGCCTTGCCTTGCCCTGAACCACAAAGTGGAGAGGTGGCCGTCCTAGGAGTGTCTCCATCATTGCAGTTGGTGTTGATTTGATGGCCCCTGTGTTTCTAAGAAAAGCAAGTCTCTGCACCTTGCTTAGTCTCGTTGCGGCTCCTCTTTGTTGAAAGAAGCATATGTAATGGAATGCATGACTATTGTGCTATACAACCAATGCAGCATATGTGGTTTCAGTCCCCATTTTTTTCCAAAATTGCGTCTGGCTATCACTAGCGAAGTCACAGCTTTTATGTTTAATTTTTCGATATGCTGGTTCCAGGCCAGCTTGGAGTCTAGTTTTACTCCAAGATACTTGACTTCCTCCTTTATCTGTCTCCCCCTTGAAGTCGTATGGGTCCTAGGCCCCCGATGTATTTTGTCTTCTGGTGAATGCTACTATGGTTGCCTTGTTAGGATTGACGTTGAGCCCCTCCAAGTCCGTCCATCTCGTGACAAGGTGCGATCTCTAACCGTTGTGTTTAGTTATTTAAGAGCATTCATTTGTTAAAATGTCCTTTCAGAAGGGCATTGTCCTTAAAATATCGACATTTTCATTACTTCAGAAGTTGCAAATATCTTTAAAACGATGAAACAAAAGTATTCAAAAGTTCTCATGTAGCAGCTAGGTGAGGTTTTCTTTTTTTTGGGACTGGTTGTATTCTTGCAATCTACCAGTTACATGAAAATATCCCCACATCATGAGAGAGTGAAAATGAATACGTTGCAAAGAACTGGTGTTAATTCGAAAGCACTTTCATTGAGATCAATTGGCAAAATGTTGCATAATATCCAGCATAATGCCATAATATTGTATTGTCAGCCAGTTCTGATCTGTATTCAAAATTTCAGTTCTCTAACTCTAGGTTTTCGGAAAATTTATTAAAAATTGATTTGAAAATGTGTACCGAACAGACAAACAAACAAATAAACACACAAAAAATAAACACAACGGCAAGAAAGTGAGTTGAGGAAATTGTAGTAATAAGGTCCAAAGAAAGGCTGTTGTAGAATTAATGGCAAAAATTTAATTTTACATAAAATTTTTATTATCAATTTTTATTTTACTCTATTTTTTATTTTATTATCAATTTTTATATTTAATGGTAAAATATTCAATCATCTTACAAGCTATCACTAAAATGAGGTTAACAACATTCAGATTCAGTCAAGTCTTTTTTTGATGGATATGCACACTCCATTCTTCGATACCAAAATGGTCTCTGGAGCGAGCTTCAGTTCATGTTTTGGTGTTGCTGGCAAAAGCTCAAAATTCCTCAATACCTTGGAAAGTGTACTCTTCATCTCAAACATGGCAAATTTTTGACCTGTGAATTAATTAAAATAAGATTAAAAATGGAATACTGGTCGCCTGGGGCATGTGCTAGGAAAAAAATTATTAAATTTTTCTTGGAAGTGAAATAGTGTGTGTAGTAAAGAAGGATCAGTTTTTGTTCTGATAAACAAGGTTTGATTGATAAATTTCGTTCCACTACAGAATCAACTCAAATAAAGTTTGATATTCAAATTTTTCAGTTATTCGTCTCAAGATTTTTCGAAAAGAATCATCTTGTAAATTCAAAGCGGTAGTAGTATCATCCGGACCACCGTAGAAAAAGCCTGAAATCTCCTGAAAACTCTCCCTTAGCTTACAGAAGCAGTTCCACCGCTACATATTACATGGGAAGAATTCCCAAGCCAAAGAAAACCGAAAAACTGCAGAAGCTGCAACAGGTTGAAACATCAAGAACCTCGAACAGATTCAATGAGCTAAAGGAAGATAAATTCTTGCTTCACTCCTCTCCGAAACCAAGTGAGACTGGAGCCAAACCAAAAAAAAACACAATCCGAGTCCAACACAAAGCAGAAAACTCCCTTTCGAAATCATGCAGGACATACTACTTATGGATAAGGATATCCGGAGCAGATTTTGAAGTCAAACTCACAAGACGGCAAACAAATGTTTGCAGGGACTGAAAATAATCACAACGAAATGAAACAGAGTTGGTTAAGGACGGCACAGAATACCACACCTGCACGCCGTCAGGTCCAAGAAAGCACTTTTTTGTCCTTAGGGGACTTGACAGCGAGGTAGACGAAGATGATTTAATACAAGATGCTGAGTAGAAGTATGGGTTGAAATTTCTTGATTTCAGGAAATCAAGATCAAAGGTCAGACCTCTGTATCTAGTTACAACTCCAAATAACGTCCTGTCTACGAAAAAATATACGATCACTGCAACATGTGAGAACCTCTTTAGTACAGTCAACTCAATTTTGAGACGAGGATCAATTGTAACACCATCAAATTTGGCATGTCAAATAAAAAAAAATAGTTTACCAAAATTCTAGGGGTGGAACAAAAAAAAATTGATTTGAAAAAAAAAATGTATTTTTTCGGTTTTATCTTAGAAAAAATCAAATTTAAAAAAATATGGTTTGAATAGGGCTGAAGATCATTCAATTCTCTACAAGAATGATCCTCAGTAATTCCCTATAAAATGAGCCCGTATTCTCATAAAACGTGCTTGAACGCCGACATCAAATTTCAGGCTCTTGTTAGCCCGCCGCTGCAAGTTCCGGCGGTACCAAACGTTAAATGTGTCATAACTTTGCTAAAAATTATAAAAAAATTGAAAATAAATGTGTATTTTGGTCGTGAAGAGATATCTGTATATCTAAGTGGTTGTTTTTACCACGTTACATAATCCAACTGCATTTTTTACGAAGGATGCATAGAAATTATAAATATTTCAGTTAATCCGGAATAATTGCACTGAAGCAGGAACCATTACCCTCTTCAGACACTAGGTAATGATTTAAGAGTAGTGAGACAGGTCTCACTTACACACGCCAAAAAAAACTGGGTTTTACTCCCGCCCCATTTTCAACTCCCTCAAAATCCCGACATCTGATCCAGTAAATGTTGAAAATAATCGCTCATACACAACCTGCATGAAAAATAAAGTATGCAATTTCAAGCTGGAGGTTTGCACTTCACATTTATGTTATTGAACTCACAGAAACAACTCCAAAATGTGTTATAATTTAAAAAAATTCAGAGGCTGTCCAAAAACTCATTCTTTTTAAACGATAGACAATTTTGTTGAACCACGGGATTTTCAGAAACCCCTGACCATCCGAAACGAAAGAAGATGAATTTATCTGTTCATTCCATATATACAACAAAGTCCAGGATCATCAAGCCATAATATCTAAGCCAACAATGGCCACACTTTGGAGCAGTTTTCTCAGTATGATGTCAGTTCAGATCATGAGCTGCGAGCGTAATATCTCGAGTCCGGTTTCCTGCTTATTGAAGACATGTCAAACCCTACTGTCATGCGAAGTTTTTTGTTCTTGCTGTGAAAATTTGAGTTTATTATTGAGAAATTTCATGGTGAAAGACAATAATTGAGATTATAATAGATCCTGCTACGATTGTCCGTCTGAAAGTGAGTAGAAATTCATTTCAGAGCAGGCAAGACATCAAAAACTCAGAGTGTATTGGAGTTGTATCAAATGCTGTGGTACCTATAATATTATTATTTTTTTTACAAAAAGTAGGGTGGAAATGTGTCAGGGTATTGAATTGTTCTGGCAAAGAACAAGAGTGTTGTCAAGTGCATATTCCACAATTTTCTCTCTCCCAAAAAAGTGATATTCCATTTGACTTTGTTATGTAGAAGTTTTTACTAAAGGAATTATTTGAGTTGATAACTCATACGAATATTCTCTCCCCAGGGGTATTTGAGGTCAAAATAATGGAATCTTATATATTATCATGCACTGATCTTTTCTGAAGTAAACGCAAGTATATTAGCTATGTGCCAATAAATCTGTTTTCAGGATTTTGAAATTTGTACATGCAGAATTGAGAGTACGTACACAAATCATAGGGATTTTTCCGTCCCAGGACAATTATGAATAAATACGTTTTCAATATATTTCCATAAATAATAATAATATATAATTTTTTAGAGTTGTTTGAGAGAATGTTATAAGAAATAAATGTCGGTCGGATAAGAGGGAACATAGGGGTAGATTTGAATGGTTGAATCTTTAAAAATGCAATTGTAAGATGTCACGAAGGAGAGGGATTTGTTTTATTTGCAATGCAGATAAATTTTGCCAGGATTGGTGTCTTTTCACTTCAGCAGGGCTGGAAACATTGATTTCTGTGAGCACAGAAAGGGGGTTCTCATACTGAAATCTTGATGAACTGGCGGACGTCAAAGTAATTGAAAAATTTCGACAGATATACACACTCAGGGCTTCTTATTCTCCATTGGAATCCAAACTCAGGAACAGTTCAGAAAGCTTCGATTCATCGCATTGCTGTTTGATCTGTGTACAAAAATGTGTACAAGAATGGAATCGACCGCTCAGGACAGTTTCTAAAGCACCAAACGAAACTTTTGAAAAAAGTAGCAACCACTTGTTAGGATGAAATTTTGAAAGCAGTTATGAAGAGCCCATGTATATTTAGGAGCGGTTTTTGCAAAATATCACCGAGACTGGACAATCTCATATTTCTTATAATATTTATTCATTAATGAGATGTGAGGCTTATCCATAATCTCAAAAAGTATTCTCACCTTTTGTCTACAATGGCGGCTATTCCTAATCGCAATTTTAGGACGATTAACACTGTTTCCAGAGCTCGAAAAGACGGATTTGCTTCAAATATGAAGCATCAACCTCACCGAACCTAACCTAACCCAGCCTCCTAAAAGTATCACAAGACTACTTTGTAATTGCAATTATTCTATCGAATCCGTTTTACGATAGCCTTTTTACTTTCCGAGAAAACTCCAATTCTTTTTTTTATTTTATTGAAGTCAAAACTTTTTGTGTTCCACTCCTGGTTTTTGGTAAACAATTATTTTTTCAACTAAACATGATGTTAAGAATTTTGGATTGAATTGGTCGTTACTTGATGGAAATCCATGGAAGTCACTTGCCAAGTGTCAAAGTGTTACAATTCATTAAGATGCCTAAAAATCCTGGTGTGTCGACTGATTAGATTTTGTTTAGATTTTTTTTAAGACAAAACAAATGAAATCATGTTCTATTTCTGTAATCGGATCCAGAGATGGCGCCTCGTCCTCATGTTGATATTCCAGGGATATAGTGATTGTGATTGTTGTTGATTGACTTTGACAGAATGTCAATAAACTTTTGAAATATCATTCTAAAGCAATATAGTTTCCATACTCGAAGTGGAAGACCAAATTTTTGGAAAAATAACACCACACAAAATGTGTTATTTTTTTTTAATAATGTAAATTCCGTTTGAAAGTCAAAATATTTGTGGCAGAATCAAAAATTTCGTAGTGCAATATTATTGATTATTTCTTTTGTCTATTAAATATCAGTCATCAACCAATCATTCGTTTGTTTCCTGTTTGACAGGACCAATCAACACGCTCTATTAACGACTATTTACATGATGCACAATAGTCACCGACTATTCAGCATGATACCAAGGATGATATCAAGGAGCCTGAGCATCTGACAGTACTCTAAATAAATACATATTAATCGTCAAATAGAATCAATCGTGTTAAAGCTGAATAATTATTTGAAAATGAATCGGTTTGGAAAAATCAAAAACGATGAGATATCGAGGCTACAATCCCTGACAATACAGTGTCATTCATATGACAGATATGAAGAAATGGATTCAAGAAATAATCTTCATAAATATAACACGACCTTGATTAATTTTCGACTATTTTATTGCTGCTAAATTTCTCTTGTATTTATTAATTTTACTCGACATTATTTTGCCATTAATAATCAGAGATGAAAGCCCTCGAGCTTCGCTCTCGGGCTCTCATCAGATTATTAATGCCAAAATAATGTCTCGTTAAATTATTATAAAATACAGTCGAAATTTAGATGCAATAAAAATAGTCGACTATTTATCAAGGTCTTGTTATATTACCCTTGACTATTAATGATCGTTCGTTTCTTTATTTTTCTGTATTTTATATTATTTTCCTAAATAAGTTGACCATAATCCTTTTTTGTGAGGACAAAATTCAGAGGTAGAGCACAATAATTCATTATGTCTAGTACCGAAAGTGAGTACCTACCTACTACTTAAAATCTGTAAAATATACTTTGGAACCAATTTGGAACTTACATATTATTTCTTAACTCGCCATGCACTAATAAACATGGCAAACATTTTTTCAAATCAAATCAATCAACTGGGTGCGTGTTGTTATACCCTACTATTTCTTTAATTATTCCATAAGTTCAAATTGCGAAAGTTCGTGACAAAGTAAAAAAAATCACCACTTCTACTGAATTCTATCAATTTTGCATATATCATCAAGCTTCTTTAGGTTTTCTTATTTTACCGTTCGTTTTCGTAAAATCTTTTCAGTGTGGTTAGATCATCCAAAAATAAATTTTCTGTCGAGAAAGAATTGCACAAAAAAGAAACATCTTCACTATTACATGACATACAGTTTTTAAAATAGCGATGAAAGACCATTGTAACACACAACTCATCACACATATCACTTCTGAAAAGCAATTAAACTCAAAATAAGCTACAAAATTATTACTTTATATATACTTTATTACAGAAAACTTTAAAAGGAAAACTCGGATACAATGGCGCAGATACTTGCGCATGCGCATGTTGGGCAGATGACAGATAGGCACAAGCACAAGATTGACAGGTTCTAAAGGTGAATTTCCATGCAGCTGAATTTCAATATTTTTATGTGAAATGTGTGATTATTATATATTTCAGTAAATTGCATATCAGCAAAATAAAAATTATATAATAAGTCGAAAATGTAACGAATAAAACTGCTTGCGGACAGTGATTCTGTAAATTTGAATGATTATGTTGATTTCTTCATTTCATTCTCCTGCGCAATACTTGAAGCTTCTGTTCATGAAAATTCACCCTAACAAGTAAACCGACGGTGGCGGTTCACGAAGTATCGCGGGATTTTTGGAAAATAGACCACGATTTCATTTGTTTTCTCATAATCAAGCAAGCGAATGTCCACAGTTTTATCCTACAGTTTTACAGGTATGAGTCCGCACACCAGGGTTTTTAGGCATCTTACAATTCATCCTTCGGTTTTGGCACAAATTTGTCTGTGGATATTGAACTACTTGGGAATTCGACAGAAATGATAAAGAGAGTTCAGTGCCACTGCTGTCAAAGTTGGGTGCCGCAAAGGCAGAACAAATGAATTATCTGAATAATAAGGCCTTAAATGTCAATCACGGTTATTAATTTCTTTAGGTGAGGGTTTTTTATTTCCTTTTCTCTTTGATAGAGATGTGAATGGCTTTTTCTCTTTGATAGAGATGTGAATGGCTTGAACAAACAGTATTAGCTACTGAGTGTAGATTCACTCATAGATAATATGGGTATATGTTGAATGAAGTCTATAGCGTTTTTTATTCACAGAGCTGTGATTGTGGGAAAAATTGTGTATTTATTTCGAGCACAAAGTGTTATTGCCGATTTCTGTTTGCGTACAAATAGCTATTGTACAATTTTCCAGGTATTGGTTCTTCACAAAATTTTTGTCTGTCTGAACTGTTTGCAGTTTTGAAACCACTTTTTGAGTTCAGTATTGTTGAATAGGAATGAATTGAAAGAGTTGAAATTGTCCCTTCTATGAAAAATTTAATGAAGCATTTCATCAACATACCTATACAATTTCTTGGCCCTGCACTGAATGGCACATACATGTATGGTCTTTTTTCCTCATAATTTTCAAATCTCTCTGGTATGAACTTTAGAGGTTCTGGAAAATATTCAGGATTTCTATGGATTGCAAATGGAACCAGCAGAACGTTCATTCCTTTTGGGTAAATGTTTCCTTCTGAAATGGAATTGAAAATAATTCAAGTTATGCCTCAGAATAATCCGAAGAGCTGATTAATGAACCCTTCCATCACAAACACGCGCCCAATGATTTCATACTTTGATTTTGTTACATATACCTACCCCATTCAAAATCTTCTGGGATTTTTCTTCCAATGAAAGGTGCTGGAGGGTATAATCTCAGAACCTCCTTTATGACTAATTCTAGGTATTTCATCTCCAGTAGGTGTTGTATTTTTGGTTTTGCGTCTGCAAAATTTCCAAATATACGTTTCTGTTCCTCCACGGCTTTTTCCTGAAACACGACATGTACTTGAAATTTCAGATTGAAGTTGGTACTTTTCAGAGAATAAAGAAACTAGAGTACGACTATACAAATTATCGTGCGTTATTCGTATTTAGGAAAAAGGTCAGTGATGTTTCTCAAAGTTGTATCTTAATTGAATAAGTGGGTATACAGCCTCACTAATCAAGGCAAGTAATTTAGAAAATAAAGGATAACCAAGACTGCAGAATGAGCCCAAAAATATATAGAACTAGAGGCTAATAATTAGACGAAATGAAAGTACCAACGCGGTTCCTCCCGTTCTTTTTCCTCTCTTTTTAATGTATAAAAGTTCGTCTTTTCTAATATGGTCAGAACTTATTTTCATATAGAGAATTCACTGCATCTCAAATCTATCCGGAATAAACACATTTTTGACAGTTTTCTTTATTATAAACTAGTAGGTAATTTTTTAACCTCACCTGCACTTTGGGATTTGTAGCCAAACAAAACATTGCAAAAGAAATAGCGGAAGATGTAGTGTCATGTCCCTGGAAAAAAAAAGTTTCAATGTTGAAAGTATTATTAGGTTTGACAAACTATACAGAAGGAGTGAGGGTAAGGAGGGAGTTAAATTGTATTTGAAGGGGTAATATGTTTCACTCCTACCCTGCTGTGGGTGTCAGAGGGCAAACAAAACCAACTGGCACCTGCCCAAAAGCCCCACGATGTTATGTATGTGAGGAATTTCTCCACGTATATATTTTCATTGGCAACAGTGGGTATACTTTATTTCCATTGGCAATAGTGTGTATACCCTATTTCAATAGGCCTTTTCATCATGTTACAAGCGCATGCGTAGCCGTCATGTTGAATGAGCGGGAATTCAAAAGTTTCGTACTGTTTTGTGCAAAAATGGCTGGAAAAGCAGTATTATCTTCGCAAAAACAACTTTTACTGAAAAAAAATATTGATGGTGTTTTACTCGTTCACAATTCAATAGCAGCACATAATTGTGAAAATTTAAAAAGGTGGCTAAAGTGCCATGGGCGTTCGCAAAAAGGTAAAAAAATTGAGTTGATTGAGAGGTACAACCCTTTTAAGTAAATAAACAATAAAATAAATAATAATTGTATTATGATATTGTTACGTTTTGCTAAATAATAAGCCGAGCACACTACTAAACTGTTTATTTTCTAACTTCACTATAAACAAACATACAACACTTCACTGAATAATAAAACATTTAGATCTATCTATACAACAATACAACTAGCTAAATATTCCAAACACTTCTGCTTATTATCACTTTCTAATCTTCTTAAATAATTCTCTTCATAAAAACTTCCTTCCCAGTCAAACGTCTCCGTTTAAATAGGCGCTCATCATGTGGACTGGATTAATCGCGATGATTCGAGAATACTCAAAACGGAGAACTACACATTTCCAGGATTTGAGCGATGACACGGCAGCTCCGTTATCTAGACTATTCATGCATTACAGAAAACGATCCATCCAAATAAACACTTCTTGGAACTAATTATGGATGAGGCGTCCGCGGAATGGACTCAGCGGCGCAGCTAGGGGGCTTTTATCAATCTCGTAACATTATCCCCCTCTCAATTTTGATCGTCCAGATCAAACAATGTGTCGTTGTCTCCATTATAACGTTTGAGTCTCTCTAGGTGAACGACCTTCATTTTCGCTCTCGGGCTGCGTTGAATTCTATAGACCACGTCGTTTATTCTTTTCACTATCGTATATGGTCCTTCCCAAGATGGTGTTAATTTAGGAGAAAATCCTTTCTTACGACGAGGATTGTACAGCCACACTCGATCTCCTTCTTTGAATCCACCAGTATTGGCCTTAAGATCGTATCGAGCCTTCATTGTGTCACTAGTTATCTTCAATCTTTTTCTTGCAAATTCGTGGATCCCATTCAAGCTATCTCGCAGTTCATCTGCATAATCCTGTACCTCTTTTTCTTCAGAACTTGGTGATCCGAACACCAAGTCACAGAGCAACCGAAGTTCTCTCCCGAAGATGATGCTGGCTGGAGTGAGCTTTGTGGAATCGTGCACAGAGGCCCTGTAAGCCATCAAGAATAGTGGAAGATGTCGATCCCAGGTCTTTTGGTGCTCCTCTACTACTTCGGAAAGATGTTCTTCCATAGTCCTGTTAAACCTTTCAACCATGCGATCAGACTGTGGGTGGAGGCCCGTTGTTCTGGTCTTGCTAATTCCCATCAATTCACAAACTTCAAGCGTTTTAGTAATGCTTTGCTGGTGTATTCTTATACATAAAATGAATTTTTTGTTTTCTTCACACATTTTTTTCTTTTGTAATTCATATGCATCTATGACCATAATAATTGAAATTCTTCAACGAAACAATGAAAAATACATTTAACTTAGTGGGCTTTGACTGCTATCTTCATTTTGATGTTTAGGTTTCTTTGGAAGCATTTGACATTATTTGAAAGTTGGTTTGTGTCTGATCGTGTTTGTTTCCTAATCGCCAGTTTCCCAACCAGAGAACTCTTGTAAATTCCCATCATCACGTTCGGAAATACGGTAGATTCCAGACTCCAAGGCACAATGCTGGCAGACCGCCATAAGCATGTAATCCAGTAATGGAAGAAGAGATTTTGAATGACAAGTAGCAAAAGATTTGGATGTTTCCCATTCAACTGTCTGGAAACACGTTATACCCATATTATATCCAGAGGTTTGCTTTCTCGAGATTTTCCACTGCGCTTGCAGTTTTTCAGACGGATACTGCAGCAAGTAGGGTACCTGATTTTTATCCAAACATGATCAGACAATCTGGACACCAAGAACAGTTTAGCGTAAAGATATGGGCAGGAATAGTGGGGAAATACTTGAATTGAACCTTTAATTTCACCGCGAATTATGAATGGTTGCACATATTATTCATATACAGTGTTTCCCAATCGGAGGATTGGCAGAGCAAATCCAATTGCTTGGACTTCAACACGCTGGACTTTTTTTATGGGGACATGTAAAGGGCCTAGTTTATGGCGTAGAACCAGTGTCTTCCATCAAAGGTTCCACTGAACGAATTATGGAAGCCCTTAAAACCGTGAAAATCTCAAGAACGTGTGCGGCAGTCTATGAGAAGAAGATATAAAGAGGTGAAGGTTCGTTAGGTTTTTTTTTATTTTTGGGTATTGTTAACAAAATCTCGCAATTTAGATTAAAAACCAAATTTATTTGTTTTCATTGTGATAATAGGTTCCCACTTTTTGTTTAATTTTAATTGAATGTAGCGAAATACAAAATAGTATTAAAACTCTTTTCTCGATATATCGGGTGCAGATGTGTAAAAATTACACAAGACAAGAAATGTCATTATTAAAACAAAAAATTCATATCGTATTTCAGAATCTGTCACAATAAAGTTTATGGGGCGAAACAGGGCTTTACCTCTGAAAAAATATCTCACTGTAGATTCTTATAATTACGCACAAGATAAGGAGAACTCAAGTGAATGAAAAAAATCGAAAAACAACGCTTTTTAAAAGTTGGAAGAAAAATCGAAAAACAACGCTTTTTAAAAGTTGGAAGAGTACGAAGCTGACACAATTTCGACAAAGATTTCCCTACACGATGTTCCCAATGTTTTGGATATATCCATGCAAAAAGCGTGGCAACACCGCCGGGTCTGTAAACGTTGGCAAAATGTCGGAAAATGTATATGATGGCTTGGAAAAGCGGTGAAATATGATGGGTGTGTGAACGTCTGATGTATAATACGAAATAATTTTTTTTCGCCTTTTATTACCCCTCTCGGTTGCCCTTGTTTTATTAGGTTGAAATAGATATAGAACACCAGAAATTTTGTTAAAATCATCAGTATTTCTAGGGGGTCTGAGGTCGCCTGCCATGCTGTACTGGTCTGACAACGGCGGTCATATCTGTATATATATATATATATATATATATATATATATATATATATATATATATATATATATGAAAACTAAAAGTTCGGGTTGAACCGCGTCTGGAATTTGTTGAAATTCGACGTTTCGGCTCCGATTTTGGAGCCATTTTCAAGAACTGAAAAAGAAAGAAAATAGGAAAATTTATAAATGGTTGAAACGTAATTCTACGCTGAGGTCTCAATCTGCCTACTCCTCAGGTATAATTACGTTCGGTTTTTGTGACTTGACGTCGGGGTCTCAATCTGCCTACTCCCCATGTCTCGTCACTGGTTCTCTCTAAGGTCTCAATCTGCCTACTCCTTCGAGAGAACTGAGGAATTGTGGGTTGAGGAACTGTATTTATAGTGGACGTGGCTGTAATGGCCGTGTGCAATGTATTGGCGCGAGGTGAACTATGTGCGGGAACTGAGTTGGCGCTAGATGAGCTGTGTGCGGGAACTTGGTTTGCGCTAAGTGAGCTATGTGCGGGAACTGGGTTGGTGGGAAATGAGTTGATGCGTGCAATGAGAGGCTTCCAGGTATTGGGAAGTCTACGTCCGTCGTCGCGAGTGTTGAGGCAATTGGGGCGCTTCTCTATCTCGAGGGCTTCTCGGATGATCCTGGTTTGCAGAGTTTTCTCGGTGGAAATTGTTTTTGTGTTTTTGAAGTCTATTTTGTGACCTGTGTCTTCTCGATGTTTATAAAGTGCGGAAGTGGAAGATGCCTGACGCACAGCAAGTTCGTGTTCGTAGACTCTGGAAGTTACTCGTCTGTTAGTCTGGCCAATATAACTTCTCGGGCAGTCTGAACATGGTATTTCATATATACCTTGAGAATCGTTTGGTATTGTGTCCTTGGGAGATCTGAGAAATTTGGATATTTGGTTGTTGGCCGTGAATATTGTTTTTATCTCGTGTTTTCTCAAGATATTACTGATTTTGTCTGTCACACCTTTGATGTATGGTAGGAAAGCTTTGTGTAGCTGGATACTCTCTAGTGGATCATTTGTTTTTGGAGGACGGGTCAGTTGATGGCGGATAGACTTGTCGATTAGCGAATTGTTGTAACCATTCTGAAGTAAGGCTGATTTCAATTTGTCCAGCTCTTGTGGTCTATTCTGGTTGTCGGTAAGCTGAATTGATCTGTATATCAGGGAGTTCAATACGGAGTTTGTTTGTGCTGGATGGTGATGAGAGTTTGCGTGTAGGTATCGGTTGGTGTGAGTCTGTTTCCTGTGTACTGTGTGGGTGAAAGAGTTATTGGATTTCGTAATGAGAACGTCCAGGAAAGCTAGGGAGTTGTTCATTTCGGTCTCCATTGTAAATTTCATGTTGTGATGGATATCGTTTAGGTGATCTAAGAACGTGTTTAAGATTTCGTAACCATGAGGCCATATGACGAAAATGTCGTCAACGTTTCTGAACCAGCAAGTAGGCTTGTGGTTCAGGCAAGAGAAAAGGTTGGGTAGGGGTGGAGTCGGAATCCCGAGGAAATTGCAATACTCATTAACCACCGCGACCTTACAACATACACCTATTTGTTGTAAACTGTATAACTGCATTACAGATTTTGAAAAATGTCTTTAATTATTGAGTAGATTCAAGTTCAATATTTTTCTTTCTAGAAAGTCAAGTTTTGGTCTTGGTCTTGGAAAGATTTGTCAAGTCTTGATCTTGGTCATGGTCTTGGTCTTGTATCAAGACCAAGACTAGTCTCTTGGTCTCGCGAAGACCTACTCATGATGGGCTTTGGTGGTCGTGATGGTAAAGCGGTCGCCTCTAAACCACAGGGGCATGGGTTCGATTTCATGGTCATTGGTCTCGTGCATGGCATCACACGTTAAAAGGTAAGGGTCTTCCCTAGCTCGCATAAGTCTTTCGAAGACTTCTGAGGGTTGTGCTCATAAGGGTGCAGCCGGTTGACGGAAATAACAATGTATAACAACAATCATTGGCCATTTGCAGTGTATTCATGTTGGCCAGATGAAAAACCATATATACAGTACTGAGTCATAATTACTTTACTGATTCATCCTGAGAATATATCTACGAAATGTTTTGAGATTTCCTATGAGATGTGGGGATTGGGATTTTACGAAATATCTGACCAACCAAACGCAAAAAGATACACGAAACCTAAGAACAATAGTGCAAATGTTAAGTTGGGATTTTGGTTTCATTGAGGCATTAAATACAACACATTTCCTCGTTTTCAATTTGTATGTTATCAATATCCTTCAATTCACCGTTGCTGGACTCACCGCAAACATAAAGGTATCAACTTCTTCCCTGATATCGGCCCTGGACAGAGGTTGGCCGTCGATTGTACTCTTCAGCAGAATATCCAAGAATGCCAATCTCTTCTTCATTCCTACCTCATCGTAATCATCATCCACCTCATCGACAGACCTCTCTTTTAATTTTCTGTCGATAACTGCGTTTGTGTGAGCGTGCAACTTTTTAACTGCTCTCATTTCTTTGAAGCAGGTCCAAGTGAACGGGTAGAGACGTGGATCTAGAACCGAGAATACTCTGCCTATGGCTATGGCACAAACAGTTTTGACACTGCGAATGTATTCAGAGTCACTGTTCTCCTGAGCGTTTATCGATATTCCCATTGCTGCTTCTGAAATATTGACATAAATGCGTGAACTATATGACAGTACACGTTAAAAGTGGCTACGCCTTTCTTATTAATTAAATTGGGTGTTTGGATTTTTGGTGGCATTCATATTCGCAAAATGCGTTCCCGCTAGATGGCGCTCAGACTTTAGGCGCGAAACTGTGTAATGGTGATCAGCCTACAAATTCCATAAGAGACCATAGTGTTTAATTTTATTCTAATTCAAATTTGAATAAATTGCTGAAGATGTCGATAATTGAAATATGTTAATCAGACATTTTCATACACGTAGTAATTGACACTTTTTGCCTCATTATATGTTTTCAATGGGAAAATTATGTAAAAAAACTTTATGTTTGGTACTATTGATGATGCATTAAGTATTAGGGCACAGAGCAGATACGCCTATTGTTTGAATTGCTTAATTCTGCCGCCATTTCGGTTATCATATTCTGAAACTATGAACATGAAGGAATATCACCAAACTCAATGCAATGTCCAAAACTTGAATAATTATGAGAAAACAGATGAAATAGATACACTAGCTCTTATGGCAAAACAAGACCTTGCAACACTACATCAGTTCAACGAAATAATTATAGGTGACAATTATAGTGACAATTTCAAGTTGGTAAATCTGATTATTTTGTATTTTTCATGATTGTTAGGAGTCTAACTTGGGACTTATTTCAAGTATTTTTTTTCGAAGATCCACTTAAATTTCACAGAGCACACTGATTTCATCATTCTGAATAGATTGACGTTCGCATAATTGATATATCTTCAACCTTTTGCTAGTTGAAAAGTTCATCTGAAGTTGAGAGCGGTAATTTCCTGACAAACAATTTTTTTTATATTCAGTCTATCCTGCTTCACAAAATTCAACATTGAATTTGAAATTGATCCGAGCCAATCAAAGATTGAATAGGCTCTTTACGGAACCTTTGCAATTTCAAGTGGTCAGTTTTGGATAATCTGCAAAGGTGTTGATTGAAAAGTTGAGTTGAAAATTTTATCTGAAGTTGAAGGTCATGAACTACTAAAAATTGTGCAATTTTTTCCAGACAATTCTTCTTTTATATTTCGGAATCAACTACTTTTGAAAAGACGCTGTGATTTTTTGAAAAATGAAAAATATTTTTTTTTTTTAATTCAGATTCCTTCAACTTCGAATATTGTATTACTCGACTTTGATCGTCTGCCAATCACTTAAAAATGAGAATTTGGTTTGCAATTTTTGATTTACCACGCCATGTCACTTAGAAAATATTGATTTTTTGAATAGGTGCATTTTGTTAACCAAAACTCTTCTATAATGTTGTCAATTCGTCATCAAAAATTATTTTTGTGGTATGATTCGGTATCAGAGCTCATTGAAATTCATTTGAGAAACTTTTGCGATTTTTGAAAAAACTGAAAATAAAAAATTTCGAGAATTAGATCGCGCGAGGGAATTTTTGACATTTCATTCCTTTTTCATGCTAAACCTTGTAATTGTATCACTCTGAATCGATTGGAGTTGAAAGTGGCATTTTCTAGCCAATTTTTTGTTTATAATTCCGTATTCCCACACAACTCACCACAAATTACATCAAGAGTAAATAAAGATACCAACGGACTGATGTCGATGCTAGCTTTCCCAACTTGTTTATCGAGTTTTTTCATGAATACATCGCCTACTCTGTCAAAAATCTCCACAAAATTTTCCAGAATCGAGAAGTGGAAAGCCGGAGTCAGCATCTTCCTGTGTTTTCTCCATTTGGATCCTGAAAGTGTGCATAAGCTGTTTTATTGGATAACTAAAACTTTCTTCATCGATATCAAAGTCAAAGAACCCCTTTCTACCCAATCCCGTACATTGTAAAAGTTGACTGCTTCATTTTCAAGTTTTTGACAATCTCTAAGCGAAGATGTCTTGACTGAGGAATGATTAATGATTTCTGTCACTGCGATTTTAAATTCATATTGCTGGAGGCTTTTTAACCATGTGGAAAGCGGTGTCTAGGACATAATATCATCAGAAAATCAAAATTGATTGCAGAATGTCTCACACACAAGAATATATGGAATTATTTCTCAATTTTTCAGTATATTTCTTCACATTGCGTTACTTTACTTTACTTTATGGAAATATCAATAACCAAACTCATACCTGTACTTGTTAATAGTCCTAAGCCCAGCCAGTTGTGTAAGAAGGTGTACTCGTCAGCCTTGTCAAGCAGCTTCGGTGAACTGAGGATGAATTCGAAAAATTTTTCGTCCGCAGAAACAATGGCAGTACAAAGTGGCCCATTGTGAATCTTCAGGTGTGGTCCATAGGTATTTATATATCCAACAATCGTTTTCAGGAACTCTGAAATTGAACGGAATCCACTTTAGAGAAGTTTCAATATATTAATGATAACTGACAAAAAAATTGATAAAAAAAAATGTTAAAGTGGAAATTCTTAGTTTCTTCAGCAACCAACTGGCAAAATAACTCTGCAGTTAATGACGCCGCTCAGAATCTGTTTCGAACGGAGAAGAGGAATTACGACCCTCTTAATGGAAAGGAGGAGCGAACACAATATGGATCCAGCCCTAGCGCAGTTACAAGCTTTCTGCAGGAGGCTTCGACATCCTGAGTTCAATCCACAATCCGATTAATCCGGAATAAGTTCGACGAGTCTACAAAGACTTGAAGAACTTCGCTGCTCTAGGCCCTATACAGGGTGAGTCAGAATAAGACCGACAAACTCCGAGGTGAAAAGTTCCTATCAAGCTATGACCTAAAACGCATCCCCTCTGAGATATAGGGTGTCAAAAGTACAAAAAAAATTTGATTTAATATTTTTTTTTTAATTTATTTTTTTTTATTTTTATTTTTCAAAATTCCCGAAGAAAAAAATATCAAACTTGGTACACTAATCAAGGTTTATCAACGTGATAATTTGAAGTTATAATTCTTGATTTTCGTAAACCAGTGGCGTTGTTTGTTACGTTGGTATGTGGAAATATTTACCTTCATATATTCTTTGGACAGGTGAATGGACAAGTGAGCGTTTGAAATCAGTTAGGCTCATCGATACTCAACTTAGGAGTCATAACATTCCATGTACCTGAATGTGAAGGTTTCCAAGAAAATTGAGAAAAACTGAAGATATGTCCTGAGTAGCAAAATAATTTCATGTGCAAAAATCGCATAATGTTCTCACAACATATCGGAATATTTGTCAACCTCCTGAACATCTTTCAATATTGAAAGAATCGGAAACATAGTACAGGTGAGTCATTCATTACACTTTGAACTCCTCAGGCTTTACCCAAACCATTCTGTTTATTTTTTCTTGATTCTCCGTAATCCCTTGCAATTGGATCTTCTTGGAAGATCGTTGCACAAATATCTGTTAGATGTAGTTCAATGTCTGTCGTGGTATTAGCTAAGAAAGTAGTTGTTTTCTGACAGATGTTTGCCTCATTTTTCCATCTGATGAAAACATGTGAAGAGAAGGGTACTTTGAATTTGTCGATTTCATTCGTTTGACCATTATTGAATATTGTTTTCATATTTTCAGGTTTGGATAATTGAACACCCAGACAATATTCGGAATATAAATATTCCTTTATTTAACTTTCTTCGAAAACCTGTTTCTCAAACATTTTTGAAATACAACTTGTGGAATGATATTAACAGAAATGGATTTGAACATACATTAGTGATGTTATTTTTTTTCTGTTTACATTCATAATTTCCCAGTTCACCTTCACCACCTTATTTTAAAATTATTTTATCGTAATCATGTTTTTTTGCACTCGCTATTATTCCGATAATACTAATAATACTTTCCTTATAAGTCTTATTTACAACGCAGTTTGAGAATATGCAAAATAAAACCGAATTAATATAATGTCAACGGGGCTAAGTATTGAGCTAAGAAAAGTGTTTCAATTCTGAGACTGCAAGAAAGGGAAAAATCCACAAAGATGTTGGTCCATTCGAATTCAAACTAATTCGAAAGGAACGGATTCTGAGGGGGGGTGTGCTGATGTATATAACTAGATAATAATAATAGTAATAATAATGATCCTAGTAATGTAATACCCAAAGGCATAGCCCTCACTGATTTTTTTCAGATTTGAAATAATTGCATGTTCTACATGTAAAATCGAGCTCACTTGACAAAAGGCCATAATTTCATGAAATGAAAATTGATTATGAATAATTCAGCCTTTCGCAAAGGACGTGGCACTGATTATATGGGTTTCTGGGGTTCTGCAAATTTCGTACAATTTTGTAGGATGGGTAGGTAATCAAAAGTTACCATTGGCCCAAACGTCAAAAAAGCCTACAAAGAAAATGGCAGTATCAGTCTCAAGTTTCGGCAAATTGGTGGAGAAAATTTTCTCAGATGTTAGGTGATCAAAAGGTCTATGTGTGATCACAAAAATAGTGGTTGTAATTCGTATAATCCATACCTCCTGCAAAGCTTATGCATGTCTTTAGTTTGCATTTAATGTAGATACTGCTTGATACAAGTTTGGTCCAAGTTTGGTCGGATTGTTTCGAGCTAACCCCGGAAAAGGCTGAAGCAAAAAACCATGTCGAGGTTCCTCCATAAGTGACTTGGTGTCCCATGGAACCGGTTCTTCCCATCTTTCCTGAAAGATGGCCAAATATTGATATATTAGCCTACCGTGTTTGCGGTGCTGATTATTGTGAATTCTGAGCCTGGTGAGATCTCTCGTTAACGTCCTCTCGGGGAGGTAAAACATGTATAATTTCACCGACAGGTTTTTAACATTCGTCGGGATGGAGTCGACGCCAACTAGGGCGAATGTACCTATCACTCTTGGTGATGATACGAAGTACTTTGTTCTGCATCCTGTCCAACCTCATAAAAGGAGTCTTGAATACGCTGCAGAACGCTGGGCAAGCATATATACGATATCGCTGGTTGAATGATCTGTTTATAAATAGTCAATTTGAGATCTCCTGGTTATTAGTGGGTACGTTTTACCGCTGCCGCAGCTCTCTGAATAGCCAGGTTGATGTGTTTTCGCCATGTTGTACGCTTGTCCAGCTGCACTCCCAGGTATCGCACCCAAGGCTTCGTCATTGACCTTCAATTTCTGAAGAACCATCTACTATTACTGCATACCTGAAATTACTAGAACCGCAGCAGTTTATCGGCCATTGCTTTCGAAGATCTTCAGCATCTCTATTAGCGAATCCAGGAACAAGTTTGACTACGATAAAACGACATGGCAGATGGAAGTCCTCAACTGCAGCTGAGGGTTACATCATTGAAAATAAAATTAAAATTTCTGATAAGATGTTTAAAGTTATATTTCTGCACCAGCATCACTTGATCATCCCACTTCAAAGTACCATCATTGGTTAGCAATGTCCTTCTACAGTTGGGCTGAATACTTCGTCAGTAACTTCACAGGGAATTGATATCACCAATTGCATAAACTACCAAATACATGTGTACATTTTCAAATAATTCCTTCGAAGTGTTCTGATTATTACAATATCTTTGGACATATTAATATTATTTAGTATTCATCATCTCATGTGTAATTTAACTTGGAACCATTTTGAACCGAAAACCGAAACCGAACCTATATTTGAAAATCGATTATTTCGTGGTACCGAACCGAAACCCATAAAAAATATAACGGTTTTATAGGTTAATTTCGGTTCTATTCGAAGTCAATCATTGATGAGATGTGAGATGTCATTCAAGTTACGTTTTCTTCGATATCAACAGAATGACAAGTGACAGGTAGAGTCACAGCAAAACAACGCAGAATAATAGTGTTAACTGACTTTTGTTTTGCGGAAAGACTTTATTTTTTGCATTTATGGTTTATGTTTTATTTTAACCACAAGTCACTGAAATAGTAACAACTGTAGTGATGTATTTGAAGAATGGAGTGGCCATGGTAATATTCTTAAATATTTGTTTTGAACACAAATTGTGAATCTGTGATTATTCAATCATTTAGAGCGATATACATATATGCTACGTTATATGAGTTAAAAAAAATGGTAGAAAAAAGCTGTTGAATACTTTTTTCCGGATATACTACTGAATTCCATACATATATAGGAAACGGACCGAAAAAAATTGTCATAACCGAACCGAAACAATATTCTGAGAACCGTAACTGAATCGGAACCGATATTTCATTCGGGTCCGGGTCCCTGCTTTCAACACTAGTGTTAAAAGTGATTTTGAAACAATTTGAAAACGTAAGTTTTTAATTTATGTCTATGAGTTGAAACGCAATTTTTAATGACAGTTGAACAGAAATATATATTTTCTCTTATCGTTGCGAACGGTATGAAGACCAGAATGTTATTATGCATCTTTTCATTAATGCAGTATTTTATATCCAAAGAAGTATGACTTGTAGGACACCCAATTTTCATATTCATTTCAAAAGCATTCATTAATTTTAACATAAGTTATCACGAATATTTAATGATGAATTAAAACATTCCACGTGAATACGCCGTATATTGTGCTTTTCTATTTATGATATAATAATTTTTTCAAGACAAGATATTTACTCAGAACATTCTTCCAACACATCTGAATATTTTGTGGCAGATATTGCTTCATGAATATTTCCACCGATATCATTTTCAAAATGCCCGAGTAATCTTGAACCAACATCGAGAAGTGTTCATATTTTTCATCACCAATATTGCGATTGAATATTTTGCCGATATTTTCATGATATTGTACCAATATAATCTCAATATGAGTATGCTACTTGTCATATTTATTTGCTAATTCAAATCTAATGCCTTAATAATGGTTCCTTATAAAAACGTTTATAAAACAACAATCAACTCACCATCTGTGGTACCCAAGAAATCTATCAAGTTCCCCAAGAATAAGTTAGGTTTAGGACCGGGTAGGTTCTTCAGGTATTTCGAATTTCTATTGACGTAATGATAAACGACAGGAATTGATAAAAACAAAACCAGTAAAAGGAGTAATTCTCCCACTAAAAACATCACGAACTGTTCACAACACAAAACTGAACAGTGAAATGAATCATTGTATCAAGTTTGTACCAAGTTTGGCGCATTAAAAATAAGAGGACGGGGTCGTTGAGAATACCCACCGGTTTACCGGTTTGCTAAAGTTTTAATAAACAACTCTTGGTCTCGACGACATGAATACAATTTATTATAGCGGCTAACCACAAGCGTTGGCAAACCTTCGAAGGTGATTCGATAAGTGAGGGCCCCTTGTATAGGCCCAGTAAAACTGCTTATTGACCTACTAATGGTTTAGAATGTGAATGATTTAGCTGAATGATGTTGGAGGGTTCACAGTGTAATCAATTATTTTAATTCGATATATGGAGTTCCCATCTGAATTCAATCAAAACCAAAAGCAAGTTTCTTGTAACTTCTCCACAGAAAATGAAACTACTAACGGTTGAGGACGTGAACGCTGCTCATCTCTCTGAAAAACCAACAGCCAAAGCAAGCTCCAAAGCAGGATACGATGATAGAAAAAGTGGTGCGGAAAAGCACGAAAGAAAACGACCCAGCTCAAGCAGCATTACATCACCACACCACAACCAGCTGAGGAAGATACCGAATCAAGAAAATATTCCTCCAAAGATGCCCTCGTCTCAGTCAAGGTTGCTGTGGTAGACGATGGATTCTCAGAGATCAAATTGAGCCCGGAAAGGCATAGTCCAAGACGAATCTCTGAGACCCATGACGAAATCATCACTGAAAGATGACAAATGCATTTTCAAAATTCACGCACAAAACGAGCTATCTGCAGACTGGCTGAGAGATGCTACTCCAACCATAAAGCCCTGGAAGGAGGCAACCCTGAGGGAGGGTCTTGGGAGGTGAGCACCTTCCAGAGGAATTAGCATGCTCAACCACCATCCCAGATGAGAGTAACAGAAAAAATTCTGCTAAGGCTTGAAGTCACAAATCACGGGCTCATCAATACCACAAAGACCAAACATGGGTTTCCTCGATAGATAGATTGGAACTTCAGAAAGTAGACATGCTACAATCTAAGTAAAATGAAATTCAGAGTTGAGGGAAGTACTAAGCCCTAAACAGGCCATAAGGACGAAAGCGGCGATCGTAGAGGTCCAGGAAGAGGAAGCAGAAAATCCCCAAGGAGTGAGCCCTCTAAAAATGCATCTGACAGTGGAGAAGCCTCAAAGAAGGCAGAAGAACAGCTCAGTTCGTAGAGCTGAGTACAGGAGTCAGGATTATGCATGTGAACCTCCACCATGCCAAGGTGTCCAGCGCTATTGTAAGTAGGAGGTTCGACACGGAGGGGCTAGAACCCTGGCCATATGGAAACAGAGTTGCAGGCCTGAAAATCAACCATACAAAACTTGCGCTTGATGCTCTGCACCACTAATATTGTTACAGCTATCCTGGCCACGACATAATTCCCAGGCGGGGAGGCTTGCCCACCACCGCAAATGCTGCCAAGAAGAAATTCCAATTAATTCTTGGTTACGATGCAAACGCACACCATACTATATGGCATGAGCAGTCACGGGAGCTATGAGGACAACACCAACAGCCGCCATAGAAGTCTTGCCAGTTCATGTCTACATACGAGGCGAAACCAGGTCAATTAACAATAGAATAATCATACGACAAGTGCCCATATACAGACTGTGCGATATCTACAACGAGCTGTATGGGAACTAACCCCATAACTGGAATGTCATCGGATAACTTCGGTAAAAACTTCGAAACAGTTTTAATAGGCAGAGACACATGGAAGGGAGGTCCTCCAACCAATGCAGAAATGGCCTGCTATACAGACCGTTCAAAAAACCGAGGAAGGAGCAGGAATACAAGAGAATGAAGCCACGAATCAGTCGCAAGCGACATTGGCAAGCTGATCAAGAACCACTCCTCGGTAGCACAAAATCCAGGAAGAGTAAATGCGATTTAATCAAACTTTGAAAAAGCATGTCGGAATGTAATTGTCCCGATCGAATTTTTTCCAATGGAAATTTTTTCTCAACGTGATATTTTTCAACAAGAATGTTCTTGACGAGCTTTATTCTCACAGAAATGTTTTATGATAGTAATATTTTTCGTTGGGTACAATTGTTCTTCAAATATTCACCCTTGGAATAGATTTTTCATTGTTCTATGGTATTAGTTCTTTTGTGTATGGGTGTAAAGGATACAGTGAGCCGCCCCGCATAAGCCCCTCCAGCCCTTTGCAATATGTCGTTCTTGGCGGCCTCACTGCATTTAGACATCTCACCTGAGCCTTCTTTACAGAATACTTGGTACCTAGCGACGGTGAGCCCGCTTTCACCGCCCTAAATTTCTGGAACCGCCACAAGGAAGATAACCACTATAGTCGTCATATTATTTAAATCTGAACAAATATTTGATTACAGCAGTCTTGAAACAGAGTATTAAAATTTGTTAGTTGAATAAGTACATACCAGATCGCGTGTGAGACAGTCTAGTGTAATCAATAGCTAATTACTGCTATCCAATTATTATGTGATTTTTAATGCAGTATCATGGCCGATCGGAAATGAATGAATGAAAAACAAGTCCATATGACGAGTACGCAGTATTTATTCATTCAATTAATATTCCTTATATCATTTCATTTAGCGCAATCTTTAAAGTCTCATTACAGTTCGCAATTTTCATTGAATGCAATTACTAATTGGGGGAGTTTTCAACAAATGAGACGCTATTTGACAGCTGGGTAGCCTTATCCATTGGTAGAAAACTCGTGCAATTTATTGAATGCAATAAAAATTGTGAACTGTAAAGCAGCTCTTACAGTTCAGAGCCGTTAATCTGACATAAAATTCAAAATTTGAAGATCAACTTGAAATTTCGAAAAATTAAAAATGTCTAAACATTTTAATTGAGAAATATGACTACGTCACTGGATTTGCGATATTTTTAAATGGGTGTTATTTACCAGAGTTTCTCGAGAACATACCGATTCCTGAGAAATATAGAGTTGAATTTAAATTAGGTTATCGAAATATTTGATAATCGTCCAGTATATAACACATGAAATATTGTAATTTGCATCACTACATTGGACCACTATCAGTTTCAACTGTAGAAATTTCCAAAGCTGGCGCGCTAAGGAAGGATTCAACGTCAATCCTAGCAAAACAGTGCTGGTTCCATTCACCAAGACGCGAAAGTACGAACTCAAAGCCCCAACTCTGAATGGAACCCAGCAAAGAGGTGAAATATTTTGAAGTTTTAATATACCAAAAACTGACTTGGAACAGCCTAATCAACCACATTATTTCCAAAGCTATGTAGCGGCAAGTAGGACATGCAGCAAAGTCTTTGATAAAACATGGTGCCTGAAACCAAAAATGATTTATTGGTCATACCAAACAATCATTAAACCCATGGTCACCTACGCCTCACTGGTATGGTGGTCAAAAATTCAACAAATTTCGGCACAAGTCAAGCTGCAGAAAGTGCAGCGGCTAGCCTGTCTGGAAATCACAGGGGCAATATTTACGTGCCCCACTGCAGCCTTAGAGGCAATGCTAAACCTTCCGCCAATGCACCTATATGTGTAATGAAAGATTTTGGTACACAATTCCCTAGAAGCGTCTAAACCGACAGATTTCATGCCAGTTAGGTACAACTTCGAAATGCAATTTGAAGTGGTCATAAACAGCCACCAAACTTGCACAGAGAACGAACCTCAACTGGGAAGGGATGCATCAGTGTAGTGCACAGATGGATCTAAGATGGACGGAAAGGTTGGAGTGGGCGTTACAGGACCAAATTTCAGGCTCTCAAAAACCCCTTAGTAAGACCCCAAGCAGAAGTACATGCTATAGAATTATGTGTCCCGGTGTGCCTTGAAAGAGGCACTCGAAGGTCAGAAATCTATATTCTGTCAGATAGCTAAGCAGCACTTAAAGCTCTGAGGTCATACATCTGTGAGTCTGAGTTGACTTGGGACTGTAAACAATCCCTAAGACAACTGGCAGTCAACAATCAGGTCACCCTGATGTGGGTGCCAGGTCTCAGAGGAATTAAAGACAACAAAGAAGCAGATTACCTTGCAAAAGAAGGGGCAAACACAATTTTCCGGCAGAGAACCCTTTTGAGGACTCTCCAGAGTTCACTTAAAAGAATAGTACCGACGCTGGGAAACCGATGCAATGAAATCTCATAGGAATGAAGTACCAGGATAGAGACAAGCGAAAATATCAGTGTGTCTGTCGCCAAAGAAAGATAAACAGCTTCTCGAGTTGGACAAGAGGAACTTGAAGATGGGTAAATCAGAGAGTGATAGTTGCCGCTACTGCGAGAACTTCGCGGAAACTGCAGAACATTTGCTATGCGAATGCCCAGCGCATTTCTGCAAGAGGCTTAAGTTCTTGTAAGGGGCCTTCTTAACGCCCTCCGGCTTCAGGAATTTAGCTCCCAAGAAACTGATAAACTTTGCATGAAGTTTCGGAATCCCGGACCTCGAATAGATCAAGGGTCACGCACAAAAGAACTTATATGTCGAAGTGCTTGTGAGGCTGCAATGATATTATTTTTATTATTATTCCTCCATTTCATTTCTATCACACCAATTCGAAACTATTAAAAATCAAGTGGTGAAGGCGTAAAAAAAAATTTTGATGAATTTGATATTTTAAATTTCACTTCTAACTGACTGCGGTATATTAAAGCTATTAAAGTCCTTTTCCGCACTCATACTCCCAAATTGTTTTTCCAACTATCACAAAGGTGCGGTATCAGAAGTTATTATTCTAATGATATATGGAATTTTATATTTCAAGCTGGATAGTGAGAAATATGAATTGAAATAACCTTGAAACATTACTGCGGACAAACAAATCTATCGCCATTCGCACCATGGATGATCATTGACAATAAAAAACATGTCATCTCAAATATTTTCAATGCCGAACTAGAAAAACGCTTACGAATATGCCAAAGATGGAACACAAACAAACTAACATGACCATCATACATTATATTACAAACAGCGAAACAATCGTGTACTACACCAAGGTGGCAAGTGACTGATATATTAGTTCATCAGTGATACTATTGTTAGTCGTGGTGTCATAATGACAGATTCACAATTTTCTGGGCCTCACTTGCACCCTTACACCGTTGGCCGATTTGAGAACAGCTTCCGGAGCTAGAATCAATGTGTGTTTTGGAGTTGCAGGACGAAGTTCGAAGTTCCTCAATAGTTTCGATATGGTACATTTCATTTCCAACATGGCAAACTTTTGACCTGAAAATAAAATTCAATATCTTGAGATTGTTACGTTTATTCTTGAATCTATTAATTTTTGTGCTGAAGTACTGAATATGAGAAAATTAAATGTTCATTCAAACAATAATTTTGTTTGTTTAAAAGTTTCATATTATATGTGAATTGAATACTTGTATTATCTGAATTGTTCTTCATTGAACAGAACATTTCAATTGTCATAACTACAGTTCATATTGGCCATTGGCACTCCAGGTATTGTGTAACATCAGATTGAATTAGGAAAAGAAATTGAATCAGACAAAAAATGAGGTGTAGGTTATCAACTCCAAAGGTTAATGGTTTTTTTTCTTGAAGATCTTGTGAACACTTTTGAATTTCATTTAACGCCTAGTTATTTAATGTAATATAAGACAGGATGAAATTGCATTTTGAATTAGATAATCCACCAAACCGACCGGTACATTTTGCAAGACTTGTGAAGGTCGAGGAGTACATAAACTACTATTAGTTAGTATCTCTGTCATCATACTGTCTCTTAACTATAACATTTTGGTCTTTCTGACTTTTCATCATTGGTAAAACTCACATATTATTATCACCTTCCATTTATTTGTTGACCCCATACACTTCTTGCTGTAAACTTGTTTTAGGAGCCATAAAGTATTATTATTATTATTATTAATGTTATATAAGACAGGATGAAATTTCATTTTGAATCTGATAACTCACCGAACCCACCGGTACATTTTACAAGACTTGTGAAGGTCGAGGAGTACTTTAATTGGATTGCAACACAGACCTATTTTTTTTTATTCGGATTTCTTATATAAGTTCACAACAAACGGAGACCAGTTATGTGATGGAATTTGGCAAGCTTGTGTAGAGATTTCATCGGTAGGGTTACGAAATGTTCAGAAATATGTTCCTCAATGGTGTGAGAAATTACTGAAAATCGATGGAGATATGACACTGGCAGAAGCTATGAAAATCAGATTGTATTGTTTGAAATTCAAATACTTTTTGTTACATTTCTTTGATATTTCAATTTTCCTAATTTCAATAATAATAATAATACTATTCAAGTGATATTAGCACATATATACTTTCCAATTACAGTGTTTTCTCATAGTACGTGGACAGGTCCATTAAAAATATTTTGGACATTTTAAATGAGTCAAATTGAAAACTAAACGTAGAAATTGACTAATATATATTACGTATTCACTGGCGTCTTCTGTTATATACATGCCATATTTCGGAAACTGCTCATAAAAAATCAAAAGTCAGGGTACCATTGGAAAAAGAATGGAACCCCAATCAAAATAATGTGCTTTTTCACCCCCCGTCCCATTTAAAATTCTAAGGGTAACATCTACCCCTCTTATGGGTTTGAGCCACAAGGGCTACAAATATTCCTTGAAAGTGTCCCACTTAGAAATAAAATTGACCTGTTTTTTAGATTCCTCATATTGTTTACTGGGAGGAAGATATTGAGAGTGGGAAGTTTTCATAGTTTTTCATAAAGAAAAATATTTGAAAAGTTTTTTTGTGGAACTGAACTGTACTCAACAAAAGGCAATAAATTTCAAGAATGAAAATTGTTAGCCAAACTAACAACTTGCCAGCGGAATTAGAAAAGTGGTTGTCACCCCCTTCAAGGGCATAGAACAAGCTCAACAGCCCAAGCGCAGGAAATTAGTCACGAAGTACCAAGATATCTTCGATACTGGACAAGAAAAAGGTGGAAGAATGAAGGTGGTTCAAGAAAAATTCATACTGGAAACACCCTACCAATTAGGCAGAAGACTTCCTATCGCCAAGAAGGAAGAGGCTGACAACATATTCAGTGATATGGAGAAAGAAGAAATCATCGAGCTATCCGACAGTTCCTGGTTCTCTCCAGTAGTACTGGTAAAGAAGAAAGATGGGCCAACCTAGTTTGCGTAGATTATCGTCAACTGAACAACCTGACGATTCCATGATTTTCTCGATACTTGATCTGAAGAAAGTGGATACTGGCAGGCAAAACTGGCTCACAAAGACTGAGAGAAGACAGCTTTCACTGTCGGCTCAGGATTGTGGCAATTCACTGAACAACCTGATGATTCCACGATTTTCTCGATACTTGATCTGAAGAAAGTGGATATTGGCAGGCAAAACTGGCTCACAAAGACTGAGAGAAGACAGCTTTCACTGTCGGCTCAGGATTGTGGCAGTTCACGGTTATGCCATTCGAGCTAAATGCTATTCGTTCTAGGAAGAAGCAAATAATATTGGCCATGTAGTCTCAGGAAAAGGAGTAGCAGTAGATGAACAGAAGATCAAAGCTGTAAAAGAATGGTCAATTCCAAAAGACATACACCAGATTCGAAATATTCTTGGTTTGTGCATCCACTACCGCTGTTATGTACTGAAATTTACTAATATCGCTAAACCACTGACCAGGCTCACGAAAGGGCAAGCAAAGTCCCAGCGGTCCGAGGAATGCCAAAATTCTTTCAAGAAGCTTTGATTAACGTACCATTTCTGAGCTTTCCCCTTCCGAATGGAAAATTCATTTTGGATACGGACGCAAGCAATGTAGGAGTTGGAGCTGTCTTGTCTCAGATCCAGGAAGGACAGGAAATAGTTAGTCATCGGTTATTTCAGTAAGATTTTGAGTAAACCGGATCGCAATTACTGTGTCATCAGGCGGGAGCTGTTGGCTGTGGTTGAATGAGTGAAGCACATCTACAAGTACGTGACTGGGAGAAGATTTTCATTGAGAACTGACCAAGCAGCTCTCAACTGGCTTGCACAGTTCGAAAACCCCGAGGATCAAGTGGCACGTTGGATTGAGAGGCTCCAATGATTTCACTCCAAGATTAAACATCAAGCGGGGATCAGCCATGAAGAGGCAGATGCCCTATCGCGAAGATCATGCCCAAATGACTTCTCACATTACCAACGACCTGAAGAAAAAGAAGCAACACTTTTTAGAATTATGGCAATAGATGACAACTGGAATAACAACAAGACCCAGCTGAATGAAAAGAACAACTGGAGACCAACACGGAAATAGCAAATTATTCGCCAGTCGTTGAACCATACTGGGATCAATGGAACTTCCTTGTCATGGACAATGGGGTCCTGAAGCGTGTGTTGGAGTCCAAGGATGGTTAGAAAGGAAGACATCAAACAGTAGTACCCAGAAGCAGGAGACAGTTAGTGCTCCAAGAAACTCATGATGACCCCTCATAAACTAAGGCAACTGTTTTACTGGGTCAACTGCCGAGCTGACGTCAGCATGGTGCATGCTCTGCCAGCAATGGGACTCGAACATGACCATTTTCACAATCTGACCGTGGAAATAAGTACATCCTTGTGACAACAGATCACTTCAGCTGGTGAGCCCAAGCCTATGCCCAGCCCAATGAAGAAGTCATCACCGTCTCCGACGTCTTGGTAAAATCGGTGTTTTGTTGGAGCTGCATTCGGATCAAGACAGAAATTTCAGATCCAATCTGTTCCAAGGAATGTGCCAGGCGTTGAATACCCGGAAGAAGAGAACCACTGCACAGCTCTACATCCACAGTGCGAGGAATGCGGGTAAACGGTGTAGACTACATGGCGTTTACCCTTTAAAGTTGTCGTTGTTGTACACCATCCCAGCTGTCTGGGTAACGTGCCACCGCGGCTTCAGCAGATATGTAGTAGGCTGTCACAGGGAAACCTGGGCCGAACGGCGACCATTCTCGGCATGATCGGAGGTTCATGATTAATGGTACTGAGGGTGGAGGGGAGCCCCGAGTATCGGCTAGCTCGCCCCTCCGGTTGGTGTTGGCTTCTCAGGGGCAAGTGGTTCGTTAGGGGGACTGCGGGGATTTTGGGGGACCCATTCGTGTGCATGCATGATCCTTGGGTAACGATGCTGTGACAGCTCCGGCAACATCTCGAGTTGAAAGTTAGAGTTATAGTGAAAACTATGTTAGCAATGAGCTAGAGAGAAGTGGGATGGTCCGGGGATGGGTACATTTGTGTCAGTATCCTTTTCCTGTAATGATGAATTCACGGTTCCCACTTTGAAATCGTTCGCGATCATAGCTAGGTACGCATAGCAAACACCCGGGGGACGTCACAATGGGGGGAAAATTCAGGCTCACTAGAGCACACTGGCGTACTTGGCCGCCCACCTAGTGGGAGACTGGCCCAGGCTGGTGGGGCCTGACCGGCCCCCCCAGACCCCCCCGGTGCGGTCGTAACTATGACTCTCTTAAGGTAGTCTCTGAGCACTAGAAAGATTGAGACCAGTACCTTTTGTAAGTGTTCTTTTTGCAATATACGAGTCAACTGGCCAAACTCCTGCATATGGGCCAACAGCTGCGACTTGTGTCCTGAAGTTTGGGACACCACCAGGACAAGACAATGCGTAGTCCGTGCCAGCAAATTACGGCAAATGCAGGAGACCTATGACATCAAGGCCGATGCTGGAAGATTTCAGATAGGTGACGTAGTTTGGCAGTGAAACCCCAAACGTCACTGTGGACTATCACCGAAGTTGTGGAACTCGTGGGAAGGTCAATACAAGATCATGGAGAGGATAAACGACCTTGTCTACCGATATAAGCCACGACTAGGGACACCTAGGGTCGTTCACTTCAATGGGTGTCCTCTTTCCACGACCAAGTTCGCACCCTCAGACCACCGGAGGATCAAATTCGTTTCAGAAGTTCATGAACTTATATTCAAATGGACATAAAGTTTGACATGTGGTAATTTGACAGGAGCCACGAATCCTTATTGAGGTGCCTACTGATTACTCGCCAGCGCACTGTGTGGCAGAAGACCTTTAGAAGTCCAGAGACATCGCCAGAATCCAGAAGTTTGAGGAGTGCTGCAAATGAAGAAAGGCAAGAGAAACATCTACTACCTGGTTACCAAGAAGTATTCTTGCGATAAACTGACCTATAGAGATGTCTGGAAGAACCTCACCAGATCAAGAGATACGATAGTGGACCAGAATCCTGTGGATGTGACAATCCCAAAATTGTCTTGTGGGGTTGATGGGCTGGATTGGAGAGTTCAAAGAAGTATATTGGAGATGATATTCAGATCCAGCTGTGTCAAGATTTTGGTGTGCTGTAACCATCTTCCATGACCCAACATGAAGACTTCTCTTCATGGTGCAGATATAGAGAATCTCACAGGTATCACCACACTCCAAGACTGATATTCCGGGACGAAACGTCTTCATGAAGAGGGCAATGTAATGATTCGGAAGCCGGACCTTACCGTATCTATTTTTAATAATCTCGCTGTCTTGTTTATAATGCATGACATAACATCTGCTTGTTTACGATGCATGTATGACTGACTCATCACAGAAAAAACGAGAAACACGAAAGAAACATCTAGATAAGTCACAGGCTGTTTTGAACTATTCGAAACAGTGACATCTTACGTCACCACTACGCGTTTCGAGAATTGTCCTATAGGAACTTGGTACCGGTATACAGTAAGTAATAAAACATGAGAAGACAGGTCAGTTTAGACAGAGTAAGTGACAGTGATATAAATTACTATGAAAAAACTAAAAGTTGTTGTTCACGAGTTAAAATAAATTATCGAATTATAATTGAGTGCATTTTTATTACAATATCATTCCATACACCTACCAATGCAGTTGCGAGGTCCAGCACTGAAGGGAATATAGTTGAATGGCCTTTTTCCATCTACTTCCTCGAATCTGTTGGGATCAAATTTATCTGGATCCGGATATATTTTTGGATCGTGCAGTATTCCATAATCGAAAATGATGATGTCGGTTCCTTTGGGTATCACATTGCCTGAAATAAAGATCATCTTCAAAAATCAATGAAAGTACTAGTAGAGTAAAATTCGAACAAGTTCCAAATTAATTGTGTCAGAGAGGTATCAACTAGTAGAGTGATCATATTTTCAATAACGAAGCATACAAAACAACAATAATTGTTCGATGTTAACGATTTTTATTATTTGATTTTTAAAGTCCAGTAATTTGGATGATTAGAAATTGTAACGTTTCCCTAGTAGATAAAGGTTCAATTTGAATAATTCATGCCAAGGATATGATTCTAAGTATGAAATCAAGAGATTTAAATTTTGCCCACGGATCACAGAAACCAGTTCCGATAAAACTTGTCCTCAGCTCTGCATTTTCCGCAGAGATGAAATCTTTACGAACAAAATCATTGATTATAAATTTCGTTTGTGCTAACATCATTATCTTTCATATTGAAAATAAAATACTCAAATTAATATCATTAAAATTTGGATACTGATAAATCTGAAAAATCTTCAACTTCATTGAATGTTCAATTTGAATTGACTAATAACCACCTGTTGATTTATTTTTTTGGTAAGTAATTAAAAATTTTAATTAGAGGTTTTTCGATTCCAGGAATAAACCCCGATTATCCCACAACCCAATTACAAGTTTTTATAAGTATTCAATTATAGTTGTGAAAGTCATTAACATATAGCAATTTTTTGCATATATGTTATTTCCATTGGGTTCCTGATGGATTGCCATCGGGTTGAATTTTTAACGGAAATTTAAATTCTGCAATTGTGAGCATAACTTTGAATTATTCACCTTTCATCCAACTGAATGTATTGATTGGAGCACAAAATATGTTTGCACGCATATAGAAATCCTCACCTTTGTAGTTAACATCTTCATGCGTATGTCTGCCATACATGGGAACCGATGGATAGATCCTTAGACTTTCCTTGATGACACACTCCAAATATTTCATCTCCATCAAATCTTGATATGTGGGAGACCTCGAAAAATCATCACCGAATATGTATTTCTGTTCTTCAAGAGCACGTGCCTACCAAGAAAATAAGCGTCTTCAATAATGTGGATCAGGATTTCCATCACAATGTTGAGAAGTGGCACTCCTTGGTGAATTCTGATAGTTAATCAATATTTTATTCAGTTATTAAACACTCTGACTCTGACACTGACAAATATTTTTTATTTTCGCGGTGAGTTTCTGCAGAAAATACATGCTCAAAGTTTATTGTGAATTACACAATATCAATACAAGGTTTTCATACATTTTATGTGGAATTTTTATGAAAATGGCAGGAGTAAATAAAGAATATTTAGAAAATATTGAATGAACTGTAGGTTAAAGCAATAAATTATCGCTATTAAAAACATGATTAATTATGAAGATGTTCTATTGTATGGCATAGGGAAGAATAACGGCGACACGTGTCCGAACAAATATTAGTATAAAACGCCGCGTTTGACCGAATAATAGTTAGTTCATATCTTGACCCGGGCCATATTCGTCTAAGGATTTATATCAGAGTGCGTTACCAAGTTCGTCGTCATGTATTAGTGCAACTGTTCGCGAAAATATATGCCTCGGAGTATATTCGATGCCGCGGATATCTTATAGTTACAAGTGCATTTGGAACAGTGCAGTATGTAGTCTAATCTATCGCGAACACCGGAGTGCCTCGGAGTTTAGTCAAGGGAATTTGAAATCACTTCGCCAGTAAAAACCGTAAGACGAAACTATCGTACTATAAAAGGTTACCCAGAAACGATCATGAATATAATGTCTGAACAGATATAATGAGTGCGGCAATTTATGTGCCTTCTCGTGAAAATACTGCAACCCTGTTAAATTTATGAGCACATACGGAACGGAACCTAATATTTTAACCCTGATAAGCCTCTGTATCAGCTCATGTACTGGTTGCTAAAAGGGAAATTATTATATTATTTTCACCTGTCGAGTGTGTGTATGTTTGGTTATTTTAAGAGTGTCCTTTATTTAGGAACCATGATTGGGTACAGCTGTCATTTATATTGTACTAAAGGTTTACGTCTTCTACTGGTAGTAGAACAATATACAGTGAAAGTAATTACTGTTACTTCTAATTTTGGTGTATTCTTATTCATAGGTATCATGTAATAGTGTGTTGTGTATTTGCTTGATTTGTGTTTATTACTGATTACCCATTTTGATTATGTCTTACATGTCTGATTAATGTTATATTGATTTATTTGCATGATTTTATCGCATGTTATCGCATGTTACCTGTACTGTTAGTGCACGTTTTGCTTGATATATTTTGTATATTCTGATATTTGATTACTGGGTGTGTTATTGGTATATATTGTTATATTGATTTATTGCGCAAACAAAGGTATTTGGTAGTGACTATGAGGTTGCTATCTTTGAAAGTATGTTTTTATGTATGTGAACGATTATCCAGAAGCATTTATGCGCTTACTACCATTATGTATTTAAGAGTATTTAATATACCTCTGTTAGTAGCAATAACGGCTAGTTGTGTAAGAAATGTCTCGTTTAATATGCGTTTTCGTAAGCTTGCCTGTTTTCAAGGGTACCTTGATGTTTATTTAATATACTTATCAAATTAATCTGTCTTGTTTTCTTTCTATACTCGAATTTCACTCATAACAGGACGTCACGTACTTTCTAGGACCGTCAGAGGTATAGCGTAGCCGCTCACGTTATATTCCTTATTGTTGTTAGGTGTCCCGACGTTTTGATACGCCTCGTCCATCATCAGACCAAGCGCTGATGGCGAATGAGACCTTGCGTTAGAAACTCTAGGATATTCTAAGCGGTGTGGACGCTAAGGCTGATATGCCGCGTTATAACACCTTTACCTCCGATCAAGTAACTCAACCTAGATGAGTAATAACATCTTTACATAATGTTATCCCTCAAATCATGACATTATTGCCATGTCGCAATTTTTTAAGGATACTATAAGCACGTCAGCTAGATTTTGATATCTGTCGGGTATATTCATGGCAATGAAAACCCATAAATACTGTCTTGGATGAAATATACAACAATAAGAATGCAATTGAAACATTCATTGCAGCTTGTTGGGAGCATGTAAAAACGATAGTATTTCCATCGCCGAGCGGAGATTCTTTGTTGTCGATATAGTCTGGTCAGTACGGCAACACTGCATTTGGAATATCGAATGTCAAATATGACAGAACAAGAACAAACATCTCGCGTTTTTTCGTCTTTGGCTAATTGGAGTGTTTTTTCGTGAATGAAGGGCAAATTCTAAGTAAATTTGTGTCAAACTATCGTTAGTTTTCATTATTAAGCAATGGTGACGCATTATGAAATGTGTAAAAGACTATTTGAAGCTGGAAATCAAAATATGTCATTTCGAAGGTAAGCTACCAGTGTCGTAACTATCGAGAAAGGGAAATCGAATTGGAAAAGAGTAATATGAATGAATTATGAAAAAACTTGTCAATTAGAGCATCGGCTGTTCTCAAAATCCTGTGGAGATTATTCCATCATAATTTCAGGTTTTCATTCCATACTGGGTTCCCATTATTTCTATTTCATTGAACCTCAATATTTCTGTTAACAACGCACGACACTGCAGTTGGGGGAAGATGTCCCTTACACACAAATTTTAATGCGTGTGCGGCTATTTACTCATCTAGGTTGTGTTATTTGATTGGAGGCCTTTACAGCACAACTTCAAAGGTTAGCATACGATTTTGGAATCCACAATCACATTATAATAGTAGTTTCATCCAAATGTATGAAGCATATGAAGTGAAATGGAGTAATTCTAATCGAAAGGTTTAAAGAAAAAATGCTCAAGACGCTATGCAATTTCACTTTAACGACGTTAATGAATGATGACTAATGGAGTCACGACAGATGACAAATTGAGAATATAATCACGTGGGATCAGGGACTGAATGGAAGCTTTTTGCAATAGTTAGCATATTCAACAAAGAAATTTTGAAGAAATGTACGTGACCATGAAAATTCCTTGAACGGTCTTATGTTCGCCAGTTCTCACCTGAACTTCTGGATTTCCTGCAAGTAGGTAACTTGTAAAAGTCATGGAGGATGCTGTAGTGTCATGACCCTGAAATGAAAACAAATATATAGTAATAATGAATTATGGTGGATTACGTAATCCAATCTTCCGCAAAAAAACCTATACAATAGGTATGGTCGTCGGCAAGTATTCAACAGAAAACCCCTACGACCATTGAATTATATCTGTTTAATACTTGGCAAAGTTTTTTACAAGAACCACTTTGCAATGCATTTCAAATATCAAAGCTGAAATTATTTTTCTATTTAATTGGGGGAACACCTCCGTACCGGTTTCATGATCATTGCCAATCATCAGCGAAGGCTAGTTCGACCCAATTGAATCGAAAAATCCTTTCATCCTAATTGGAAATCCCTGAGACAAACACTGAAGTATGAATTCAGCGCCATCTCTGGGTTCCAGATTAAAATGCACTCCGACTACGTGTCGACTTTAATATGAAGCCAGAAACATCATGAAAGATGGGCGACACTACTTGACGGAAGATCATAAAACTAATAATGAATTATGGTGGATTACGTAATCCAATCTTCCGCAAAAAAAACCTATACAATAGGTATGGTCGTCGGCAAGTATTCAACAGAAAACAACTACTGCCCCCTACAACCATTGAATTATATCTGTTTAATACTTGGCAAGTTTTCTACAAGAACCACTTTGCAATGCATTTCAAATATCAAAGCTGAAATTATTTTTCGATTTAATTGGGGGAACACCTCCGTACCGGTTTCATGGTCATTGCCAATCATCAGCGAAGGCTAGTTCGACCCAATTGAATCGAAAAATCCTTTCATCCTAATTGGAAATCCCTGAGACAAACACTGAAGTATGAATTCAGCGCCATCTCTGGGTTCCAGATTAAAATGCACTTTGCACATTGCGGAAGATTGGATTACGTAATCCACCATAATTCATTATTAGTTTTATGATCTTCCGTCAAGTAGTGTCGCCCATCTTTCATGAAATATATAGTAGATATAGAGAAAGAAATTGAAATGTTCTGTAGGTGGTGCACTCAACTATTCCCAAAATCATGTTCAGCTGAACGAGCAATTGACTATCATCCCTCATCGATGAATGATGAATTGAACTAAACACCTCATGAACGTCAGTCATTTTCATGAGTACCTGTAAGAAACTTACTTCTTAGTCTACCCGTATGCTGGAACTGCATGTCAGTTCATCGACAGAATACTAAATGGTATCATGCAGCTATGACCCAATTTGCGATATTTTGTAAAGCATTGTAAAAAAACTGTCACATGTCACATTGGGAAAAGTTATGAGGAATTTTATAAGGATTCCAAAAATTATATAATATTAGGGGTGGTCCATTTCCGGAAAAACTTTTGGAGGATGTTGAAGACAAGCCACTAACTCCAAACCAACCGAGGAAGAACAACCGGGACCAGTATCTTACCTACCGTACATCAAAGGAATCTCCGAAAAGGTTGGAAGGATTGAAAACAAGTTCAATATTGAAAGCTCGTACAAAATCGGAAACACGTTAAGGGGTTCATTCACGAAAACCAAACCTCCACCAAGAACTGTATTCATGAGGTGATATCGGTGAGACCAAGAGACTCCTGGCGGTGAGACTAGATATCTAGATGAACACAAAAACTTTACGCAGCGAGCTGACACTCATATAATTCTCTATTTCGCTCAGTTCCAAGGTATGGAATAATATCCTGGGGTAGTGCATCAAAAAGCCATATCGAATAAGTGTTTATCCTACAGTAATCTGCTGTGAGAAGTATAACTTCTGCCAGGTTTCTTGAAACTTGTCCAACATTCAGAATTCTTAGAATAATGACATTATTTATATTCAGTTTTTGGTACTACTACATTGTACTACTACATATTCACATAAACCTAATAAATTAAACCTTTCACGCGGACGTTCACCAATACACCAAAAGAAGTTATACAATACTCTGCAACTAGATTTCTGTAATCTCTCATGCTAAAAATATAAGTACTTACTGAAGCTCATCTTAAATGAATATCCTCTGTATGACATAAATGAATATCATGAAGTCGCTCAGATAAATAGAAAGAGATGCTTTTAGAGTGACCACCTGAAAAACGTACTCCCAGTAGATTTTAATATGTATGTGATAGTAGTTTATGGTAAATCTTGTGAACTGAGCAAATTTATATGTTATTGTATCGACTATTTTAATGTTTACAGTTCGATTATTTTATCTTTACCCTTGCGTCATCAATTTATGATCGAAGAAATCACAAACCCTCTATCGAACATCTCTTTCTATCAACCGCTATGGGCGAATCAAATTTCAATAACATTTGTTTTCTAAGCTAAGAATTATGGTATTGTGATGATGACGCACGGGTAAGATAAAATTATCGAACTGTATGCATTCGTACTTAATTATTTCATATAAGGAATACCATTTGAATTTTCAGGGTGTGTAAACTGATTTCAATTGTTTAAATTTGGACATGTCAATACAGCTTATGTTTCTCAAGGCTAATAAAGATATTATCATTATTGCTATTACTATAATTGCTAGTCAGGGCCTAAAATGTCTGAGTTAACTTTCTCAGTTTGACGTTCCAAACATTTATTATATTTTCTTCCCATAAAAACTGGATTGATTCTGGTTGTTGAAATTTCATAATAAAAATCAGACGACGTCCTTTTCCCAAAAGAATTATCAGGCCAGTGGACCAAACCTTAATGAATACCCGCCTTTCACTTTTCATTTTGAGATTTTTATAAATTATCTAAACACTATGATCCTTGTTGATCTCAATTTCGATAAAATCTCGAATATTTTCAAACTTATTCAAGATAAACTGAAAAAATTTTATTTTTGTGAAGAAGTCTACAAAAATTGAACTTGTTTAATAATGTTTTTTATGTTCTGGTTCTCCAGAGAACGTCGTGAAAACCAAGAAATGTAGATAGGAATCTGTGTTATTCTTGAATTTCTGAAGAATCCAAACCCCCAAAGCCTTGCAACGTTTAATGGGCACTCCGCTTCACAACATGTACCTAAACTCGTTAAGTGTGCTTTGATGGTTTACTTGTACACTCGTATCATAATATACTAATGTTTTATGTTGTACTGCTCTCAACTCAAAACTTACTTCAAACATAAAAGTATCAACTTCTTCTCGAATATCTTCTCTAGTCAGTGGTTTACCGTCAACAGTCGACTGTAGCAGAATATCCAGGAAGGCGAGTTTCTTTTTTCTCCCAAGATCATCAGTGTTTTCTGTTTGTTTACCTTTCTGGTTTCCCAAAAGATTCATCCTCGAATCAATCACGGAATTCGTGACTTCGTGCAGTTCCTTCACCGCTTTCCGTTCTCTGAAATAATCCAGAGTGAAAGGATAGAGAAGGTCGTGGTTTTTGACTAGAGACGTCGATCTTATGGCTCCAATCTTGCACATCAGTTTCACATTCTTGACGTATTGGGAATTTTCATTCAACTGAGCATCCACTGAAACTCCCATAGCAGTTTCTGAAATGATAATAAAATTCAATATTAGTAACAATGACGATACCCGTTGTATGAGCGGATATATGAGCAAAGGGAGTCAAAGAAGGGGGTCACTGGCTACAAGAAGAACCTGTTTTTTGACAGATGTATCACGCAGGACTCCGTGTGCTGTAGCGTATCCTTTCGATATTCTGAATCGATTTGCGATTTTATACAACATCGCATGAGCTCATCATTAATTTGCTTAGATGCTTTGCGAACTCGATCAAATATTGAGATGCCGCTCTGAAAGACTCACTTCACCATGAGATCTGGTCAAGGAGTGTATTTCAGGAGATCTTCATCATCTCCACGATATTTAAGTCCCAAAATACCAGCCTCTGGACCAACTAAAAGCGATTAAGCAACTGTAAATACAACTTCTTGGTTTCTTGTGTTTTCTTCATATCTAGCTTCGTTTTCGAGAAAAAAAATTAAAGCCAGTCTATTGCATATCATGAACACCTGCATTGGAGACCAGCTGACATTGATCGTAGGGTTTTTCCTACACATATTTCATTTGAAATTAGAAAAATTCATTTTTGTTTTGGATTATTGGTTGTTATTCTTTCACTATCCGTAATAATGTACTCAATAGCCTAATTCATGATGGGCGATCTTTTTAATTTCAACGCTGTGTATCTCAGAAACTGAGCAAATACCGGACATATGTTCATAGGAACGTATGTTCATAGTTTCTCCTTAAATTAACCTAACAAATCACCCCTTGCAGTTAGGAACCGTAGTTAGGAAACACCCTGTATAACTTTTCAAAAATTCGGTTTCTTTCAATTTCGAATACTGCATTACCGGATTCCAATCGTCTGTAAATCTCTAAGAAATGCGAAATCAGCTAGAATTTTTGATTTCGCCGCTCTAACTTGGAACATATTGATTTTGTGGATAGGTGCATTTTTTCGACTGAATCTTCAGAAATGTTGTCAATTCGTCATTGGAATTCATTTTTCGGAATCAGCTCGTCGAAATACATTTGATGTCAAGAAAAACTTTCTATAATTCGAGGGAATTTTTGAGATTTCATCACTTTTATATGCCAAACTTTGATTTTTGACTCCTATTGAGTATTTTTTGCGTTAATCGTCTTGAAATTGTTAAATTCATCATTCTGAATCGATTGGCGCTCACATAATTGATTGCTCTATTTCCAATCGTTTGTGAGTTGGAAATTTCATCTGGAGTTGAATGGCATTTCATTTCTAATTTATGCTGAACCTTGTATCTGAGCATGAATAAATCTAGATTTCTGGAATGAAATTTTGCGTATAAAGTGTGAATTTCGAGTGAATCTGTTGATTTTGTATTTTTCATTATATTTAGGAGTCTACTTTTTTCGAGGAATTTGATCCATAGCTTATTGACTTGAAATTCACACAGTATACTAATTTCATTATTCTGAATCGATTGGCGTTCGCAAAATTGCTTTATCTTCAACCGTTCTCGAGTTGAAAAGTTCATCTAGAGTAGAGAGGCAATTAATTTCTAATTTATGCTGAACCATGTATATAGTGTGAATTTCAAGTGAATCTGTTGATTTAGTATTTTTCATGATTTTTAGGGGTCTACCCCTTTGGGTTTTTTACTTTTTTCGAGAAATTTCATCCATCGCTTATTGACTTAAAATTCATATAGTATACTAATTTCATCATTCTGATTCGATTGGCGTATGCAAAATTGCTCTATCTTCAACCGTTCTCGAGTTGAAAAGTTCGTCTGGAGTAGAGAGGCAGTTATTTTCTATTTTATGCTGAACCTTGTATCTGAGCATGAACAAATCATTGATTCCTGGAATCAGCATGAAATTTTGCGTATAAATTGTGTATTTGAAGTGAATTGGGTTTTTTTACTTTTTTCGAGAAATTTCATCCATCGCTTATTAACTTGAAATTCACACAGTATACTAATTTCATTATTCTGAATCGATTGGCGTTCGCAAAATTGCTCTATCTTCAACCGTAATCGAGTTGAAAAGTTCATCTAGAGTAGAGAGGCAATTAATTTCTAATTTATACTGAACCATGTATCTGAGTATGAAGAAATCATAGATTTCTGAAATCAGCATGAAATTTTGCGCATATAGTGTGAATTTCAAGTGAATCTGTTGATTTCGTATTTTTCATGATTTTTAGGGGTTTTCTTACTTTTTTCGAGAAATTTCATCCATGGCTTATTGACTTGAAATTCACAGAGTATACTTATTTCATTATTCTGAATCGATTGGCGTTCGCTAAATTGCTTTATCTTCAACCGTTATGGAGTTGAAAAGTTCGTCTGGAGTAGAGAGGCAATTATTATTTTCCATTTTATGCTGAACCTTGTATCTGAGCATGAACAAATCATCGATTTCTGGAATCAGTATGAAATTTTGCGTATATAGTGTGAATTTCAAGTGAAACTGTTGATTTCGTATTTTTCATGATTTTTAGGGGTCTACCCCTTTGGGTTTTCTTACTTTTTTCGAGAAATTTCATCCATGGCTTGAAATTCACATAGTATACTAATTTCATCATTCTGAATCGATTGGCGTTTGCAAAATTGCTCTATCTTCAACCGTTCTCGAGTTGAAAAGTTCATCTAGAGTAGAGAGGCAATTAATTTCTAATTTATACTGAACCATGTATCTGAGTATGAAGAAATCATAGATTTCTGGAATCAGCATGAAATTTTGCGCATATAGTGTGAATTTCAAGTGAATCTGTTGATTTCGTATTTTTCATGATTTTTAGGGGTTTTCTTACTTTTTTCGAGAAATTTCATCCATGGCTTATTGACTTGAAATTCACAGAGTATACTAATTTCATTATTCTGAATCGATTGGCGTTCGCTAAATTGCTTTATCTTCAACCGTTATGAAGTTGAAAAGTTCGTCTGGAGTAAAGAGGCAATTATTATTTTCCATTTTATGCTGAACCTTGTATCTAAGCATGATCAAATCATCGATTTCTGGAATCAGTATGAAATTTTGCGTACATAGTGTGAATTTCAAGTGAATCTGTTGATTCTTATTCCAGCAGATACAGACTGTCCATATTTTAAAGATTAAAGATTGCAACATTCAAGAGCTATATCCAAATGTTCAGAGAATATCGATCACTACACCTGACGTAACAAGTGGCGATAGGAGTTTTTTCAAGCTTAAGCTGATAAAATCCTATCAGCGATCGAAAATATAAAATATCTCAATCCAGATTGACTAATTTGGCAGCTTTGTTAATCAAAAATGAAAACATGGAAAACATAGACATCGATGTCTCAATGAGAGAGTTTGTTTATAGGAAGGCTAGAAAAGTTGAATTTTATTAGAAAAAGAAGAAATTATTTGAAAAATGGTAATTTTCGATAATATTTATTTTGAAGAAATTCCACAAAATGATTTTGCAGGAACTGATACAGAGATTCTCAACCACGAACTATCTTTTAAAAAGGTTATTTGCTTCTTTATTTTGGTGGGCCTACAGGGTGCCGGTGGTGCTAAAACCGGCACTTCTCATAATAAATCACTAAAACTACTCACCACAAATTATATCCAAAGCACACAACGTTATGAATGGATAAATGTCGATACTATCTTTGTCCACTTCCCGCTTGAGTTTGTTGATCATGACGTTTCCATTCTTCTCAAAAACATCAATAAACTGTTCCAATATAGAAAAATGAAATCCTGGTGTTGCGATTCGCCTTCTAACTTTCCATTTAGGACCTGAATTGAGACAAATTGTACAGTGAATCATTAAATAATTAAACGTTGATTTTGAAACTTCTGGTAAAGTTCGGATGAAAACTTTAGACACATTCGGCAAACTCTTTGATTTTTCATTGGGTAATAAAAAATGTTAATAAAAATGCCTCATACTGGGGGCTGATTCCATAATTTCATAGTGAAGAAGGCGAAGGAATGAATTGTCGATGATCATTGCTCACCCAGCATTAATACATCGTTTCGCCTATTGGTCCATGGCGCACTGTGATTGGATAGTTCCATAAAGTTCGCTCTAGTTTTCATTTCGAATAGATTGCGCAATACAATTTTTACATGATAGTAATTATAAATGAATTCAGAACCAGCCTCAGAAATATCAGTTGGTATTCAATTATGTACGATAGGTGAATGAATCAAGGTTTCTTTTTCCAAACTCGCTCGTTTGGTGTTTTGATGTGTCATGCCAAAAAAACCTATCGTAGTTAAAAAACGTAAGAATACCTGGCATCAAACTGACATTATCAAAGAGGGCAAACATTTAAAAGATTCGTTCCAACTTTGCACAACCTTCCAGGTAGTCAATCCTCATTCGATGAAAATTTGTGAAAAGAAGGTTGAAGGAGCACAAGTCAGTGATTAAAAATACTGTAGTAAAACTGCACTAACTAATTTTCCTAATTTATTTATAACACTATTTACAACAATTATTCACTGAAACATTACTTCACTATTTCAAATTTATGTCTACTGTGGCTATCTCTATCGACGAACTCTGGAACTGTTACTCACTCTCTATTCTGACTGTCCCGCTTATATACTCCCAAGCAGTTTCCATTCACAACTCTCGAATATTCAGGAGTATAGAACATTTCATCTAGATGGCTCTTCGTATAGCATCGAACAATCGATTTATTCCAGCTTGTTCTCGGAGATCCGTACGCCAGCAGTTGAACGAGGGTGCATCATTAATTAGATCAGGGCCGGTCTCGAAATCGTTACATTGCCACCTTCTTAAAGACGTTTCGACCCGAAACGTCATTCTTGGAGTGTGAAGATATCTGCAAGATTCTCCATGTCTGCACCTGGACGTTCGATGGAAGTAGCACTCCACAGTCTTCAAGTTGGGTCGAGGAAGATGGTTTCAGCATACCAGAATTTTGATGCCGCTGGATCTGAATATTGTCTCCAACATGCTTCTTATAACTCTCCAGTCCAGCCCATCAAGCCCACAGGCCAATTTTGGGATTGCCAGGTCTACAATATTCTGGTCCAGCATCGTGTCTCTCAATCTCGTAAGACTCTTCCAAACATCTTCATAAGACGGCTTATCTCGAGAACGCTTCTTGGTAACCAGATAGTAGATGTTTCTCTGGTCTTTCCTCAGCTGACCCCTCCAACTTCCGGGTTCTGTTCTCTCAGTTCCTGGATTCGACCGAACTTCTTGGAGAAAACTACTGCAATGCATCTGGACATTTGGAGATCTTCTGCCACACAGTGAGCTAACGCGTAATTGGCAGGCATCTTGAAAAGATCTCGTGACTTCTCTCGGGTTACCCCATATTGAACTTTCTGTCCGTTCGAGTACAGGGACATGAACCTCTGAAACGTCATTTCGTCCTCCGGTGATCTGACGGTGCGGACTTCATCGTGGATTCCGGCGTAAGGGGACAACCTATTGAAGTGGACTACCCTAGGTTTTCCTCGTGGTATATATATATATATATATATATATATATATATATATATATATATATATATATATATATATATATATATATATATATATATTTATATGATATATGATATATGCGGTAGACGAGGTCGTTTATCCTTTTCATGATCTTATATGGACCTTCCCACGAGTTCCGAAGTTTCGGTGATAGTCCACGGCGACGTTTAGGGTTGTATAGCCAGACAAGGTCACCTGTCTGATATCCACCAGCATCCGCCTTGATGTCGTAGGTCTCCTTCATTCTGTCGCTGGCACTCTGGATGTTCAAACGGACCCGTTCATGGATGTCGTCCATTCTCTGTCGCAGTTTGCTGACGTAGTCATCTCCCGCAGTGTCTTGTCCTGGTGGCGTCCCAAACTTCAGGTCACATGGAAGTCGCAGCTCTCGGCCCATTATAACACTAGCAGGGGTTTGGCCGGTTGACTGATGAACTGCGGAACGATACGCCATCAGGAACAGATGGAGGTACTGGTCCCAATCCTTCTGGTGGACAGAGACTACCTTGGACAGGTGGCGGTTTATCGTCTTATTCATCCGCTCCACCATTCCATCGGAATGCGGATGTAGAGCTGTGGTCCTCGTATTCCGGATGTTCAGCATCTGACACATCTCCTGGAACAGGTTTGACTCGAAATTCCTGCCTTGATCCGAATGCAGCTCTAACGGGACACCGAATCGACAAATCCACTCCTTCACCAAGACGTCGGCAATGCGAACAGTCGTCTGGACATGGTCTTCGCGATAGGGCATCCGCATTCTTATGGCTGGTCCCCGCCCGATGTTCGATCTCAAAGTCGAATTCCTGGAGCCTCTCAATCCAGCGTGCCACTTGACCCTCGGGATTCTTAAACTGTAGGAGCCATTTGAGAGCTGCATGGTCAGTTCTCAGTAGGAATCTCCGTCCATACACGTACTTGTAGAAGTGTTCAACTCCCTTGACAACAGCCAACAGTTCCTGCCTGGTGACACAGTAATTCCGCTCCGGTTTACTGAGGGTCTTGCTGAAGTAACCGATGACCTTCTCTTGTCCTTCTTGGATCTGAGACAGGACAGCTCCAAGTCCCACGTTACTGGCGTCCGTGTCCAAAATGAATTTCCCGTCTGGAAGGGGGTAGCTCAGGATTGGTGCGTTGATCAAAGCTCCTTTCAACTTCCTGAATGAATCTTGGCATTCATCTGACCACTGGAACTTTGTCCTTCCGTGAGCCTGGTCAGTGGTTTTGCGATGTTAGCAAATCCCAGCACGTATCGGCGATAGTAAGTGCACAAGCCAAGAAAACTTCGAAGATGGTGAATGTCTTTCGGAACGGGCCATTCCTTAACAGCTTTGATCTGCTCATCTACTGCCACTCCTTTCCCAGAGACAACGTGGCCGAGATAACGTACTTCTTTTTGAAACAGATGACATTTCTTGGGGCTCAGTTTCAGTCCGGAGCTTCTCAGTCGCTGAAATACCTCTTCCAAGTTTTTTACATGGTCCTCGAATGACCTGCCAACCACAATAATGTCGTCGAGATACACCAGACACGTCTTCCATGATAGTCCTTTCAAAACCGTCTCCATCAATCTTTCGAACGTGGCTGGAGCATTGCAGAGGCCGAATGGCATAACTGTAAACCGCCATAATCCGGAGCCGATGGTAAAAGCTGTCTTTTCTCGATCTTCCTGGGCCAGTTCTACCTGCCAGTATCCACTCTTCAAATCTAAGGTCGAGAAAATCGTAGATCCAGCCAGCGTGTCTAGCGTGTCGTCTATCCTTGGGAGAGGGTAGCTGTCCTTTTTCGTCACGTTGTTTAGTTGACGGTAGTCTACGCATAACCGTGTTGATCCATCTTTCTTCTTCACCAACACGACTGGAGAGGACCAGGGACTGTCGGATGGCTCGATGACTCCGTCTTTCTCCATGTCGCAGATTATTTTGTCAGCCTCCTCCTTTTTGGCGAGAGGAAATCTTCTGGCTGATTGCCTGATTGGTCGGGCATTTCCAGTATCTATCTTGTGCTGAACCACCTTTGTTCTACCGCCTCTGCCTACTCCGGTATCGAAGATGTCCTGATACTTCCTGACTAGTTCTCTCAGTTTAGGCTTCTGTGCTGGCCCCATGTCCTTGGACGAGATAGCAACCAACTTCTCCAATTCTGCTGGCATGTTACTGGCTTAGCTAACAGTGCCACGTACACCCCTGATTACAGAGGAAATTGACGAGCAGTGCCCCAAAATCGTTCCCTTCTTCAAGGTCACCGGGTAATAATTGACATTCATTACCCTTACTGGCACAAATTTATCAGCACGCAACAAGGTTTTTCCTAGTGCAATTCCTCGTCCAATTTTCTCATCATGTAGCTTGGGCTCGAGCATCACCACGTTTCCACTGCTCGCACCTCCATCCAAGCGAGCCTCCAAAATGGTTTTAGCCCTCTCCGGTACGCTTACGTCTTCAGCCAGCAGAACTCGAACCATTTCTTCATTTCTCCCATGAAGTACCAGCTCTTCTCCGTTCACACGAAGGACGCCGTCTTTAAAATTCAGCTCGAATCCTCTAGAATTCATGATGTCCATTCCAATTATTATCTCGTCCTCAATATCCGCTACCAGAGCCCGGTGTTTCACTGTAGTGCTGCCCAAAGTCAGTTCAATTTGAAGTTCACCATACACAGTTGCCGGCTCTCCTGTTGCTGTGCGTAGCTTCCAATTCGACGATTCGATTCTTGCCGGTGTTTTGGCAAAAGTAGGTCCAAGGATTTTCCTAGTCGCACCCGTATCAAGGAGCATGGTGCGAGGCTCATTGTTAATGAGACCGTCTACGAAGACCCCTTTGTCTTGTTTTTGAAGTACAGCGACTTATGCATTGTTAACTGGGGCTTGTTGGATACGGGCTGACGATTGCTCCTTCTTGATCTTCATCGTTGATGTCGATTTTTTCAATGTTGGACATTTGCTACGCACGTGCCCAAGTTTTCTACAATTTCGGCATCGAATCAGTCTTCTCTCAGGCACAACTTCCTTCAGCACTTTTCGCATCACAGCTTCCATATTAGTAGGTTCCTGTGGCTGTGGGTCTTCCTCGATCATCCGGACTCTACTCTGGCTTTTGCAGGATTGCTTTGCTGCTTCTAATTCCAGAGCGCGTGCCAATGCATCCACGAGATGTGCGGGGCGAGCTAGTGTTAGGGCTTGCCGGGTTTCCTGGTCACGAAGTCCATCCAAAAATGCCTGGACCGCTTGTCGCTCCATTACATTTTCCGGTGTAGCTGGGTACGCAAGACGAACCAAGCGTGCAATATCTGCTTAAAATTCTTGCAATGATTCGCTTAATTTCTGGCATCGATTCTTCAGCTGTGAGTGATATACGTGTTCAAGGTGGGCTTGGCCATAGCGAAGTTCCAAGCGTTTTACCAGCTGTTCATAGTCTTCCTGTTGTTGGGCGGTGAGCGTTTGTAAAATATTTGTTGCTTCGCCACGCAATGCCAGTGTCAATGCTAAAGCTTTTTCCCCAGCATTCCATCCATTTGCTTTGGCAGCAGCTTCGAATTGTCGGTGGTAGTTTGACCATGGAGTATTTCCGTCGAACTGAGGCGGTTTCAATAAGAGCTTTCCTGGTTCCGTACTGACCTTGAAATCTTTGACGTCTTTTTGAACTTCCTCCCAGTTGGTACTCAGATCCGGCATTGAATTTCTGTTGGAAATTTCAGGAATGTGCACAGAATCCATTCGCTTTTCTAGCTCACTAAATTTTTCCTTTATCTCATCGTGGAGCGTTTCCTAAATTTTTTTCATTTCTTCTTCCATTTCATCTTTGATTTTCTCCATCTCTGTTTCAACAGTTCCCATTCTTTCTTCCAACCGATTCGCCACACTGCAAACTTCTTCTTTCAAGCTTCTCGAATTTTCTAGAAGCTCTTCTCTCAAATTCTCCGAGCTTTCTAGAAGCTTCACTTCTAAATTTTTCGAATTTTCGTGAAGCTTTTTTTCCAGGCTCTTCACATTTTCATGAAGTTCCTCTTTTAGACAATTCGAATTTTCCAGAAGTTCTTCTTTCAGGCTGACAGAATTTTCTTGAAGCTTTTCGTCTAGATTTTTCGAGTTTTCGAGGAGTTCTTCTTTCAAGCTAACAGAATTTTCTAGAAGTTTCTCCTCCAGACTCACTGAATTTTGTTGAAGTTCTTTCAGACTTACGGAATTTTGTTGAAGTTCCTCCTTCAAACTATTCGTGGTTTCCTCGAGTTTGTTTATTATAGCACTCAAATCGACTCCAGAAACTTCGAACAAAAATGTTTCGGGGTCTTCTCCTTCTTCAATCAGTCCATCTGAAAGTCTCTTCTGTAGTACGGCCTTCTTTCCAGTTGTTTCTAATTCACGCTCCTCTAACTCTTGCTTTAATTCACTAACTTTAAGTTCAACTAGGTGAACTCTTCTCGGAAACATTTTGTCTCTTATTGTCTTTGCCGAAATATCAGTCTATTATTTATTTCACACAAAAGGTTTTCAGTTTATTGTCCCGCGACGCGCAAAAATGTCCACTTTGCACTCAAATGTTCAACGGGTCACTCACTAACTGTCTATTAGGCGCGATAAATGTCTATCAGTTTTTCAACGCGACGAACACTTTAACACTTGTTTATTTTAAACATCCGACTTCTGACAACAAATGTAGTAAAACTGCACTAACTAATTTTCCTAATTTATTTATAACACTATTTACAACAATTATTCACTAAAACATTACTTCACTATTTCAAATTTATGTCTACTGTGGCTATCTCTATCGACAAACTCTGGAACTGTTACTCACTCTCTATTCTGACTGTCCCGCTTATATACTCCCAAGCAGTTTCCATTCACAACTCTCGAATATTCAGGAGTATAGAACATTTCATCTAGATGGCTCTTCGAATAGTATCGAACAATCGATTTATTCCAGCTTGTTCTCGGCGATCCGTACGCCAGCAGATATGCAGTTGTAGTTGAACGAGGGTGCATAATTAATTAGATCAGGGCCGGTCTCGGGGCCGGTCTCGAAATCGTTACAATACGAAAACAAATTACTTTTTGAAAAAATTTGAAAATCCTCAGAATAAAACCAAAGAGACATGGAAAATCATTAATTCTGAATTGAGGAAAACAAAATTCGTCAGATACCAGAGTCATCTCTTTGGAGCATAATTCGGTGGATGATGTACAGGAGGTAGTAGAAGTATTTGCTTCAAAAATGCAATTAATATTATAATATAATGCAAGAATATTTTCCCATCGAATTCAAAGAGGCTTTACTTATACCTCTCTATAAAAAAAGTGATGAAAATGAATTCGATAATTACAGTCTTTCCTTGATTTGTTCCTTGACCATAGACCATAGAAAAAAACATGATCTGAAGTTGCTTCGAAACGCGAATTACATGGTCTCCAAATAATATTCCGATCACCGTCATTAAACGATAGCCAAAACGCCAAATTTATATAAATAATGCTAAAACTGAAGACACAATAAGAGAGATTCAAGAAACTACTAACTACAACTCTGTCCTCTGTCTGTTGAAACTTCACATAGCAGGTTGTAGTTCCTTGGATGTGCTATTAGTGCGAGAGACGATGATGTGGGACTGGCTGCAATAAATTTATTCTGTAGAATATTTTTTCACAACCACAGCTATGATAATTCAGTTGAAAATGATTTCAAAAGTGTTGAAAACATCTACAAAATGGGAACTTGTGCAACCGGATAAAATTTGTTTGAAGAGAAACTTGAATTGTGAGAATATCTCATACTATCGCGATAGCATTCGTAGGCTAGCACTTTGCGTTGAGGCTACAAAAAGTGTAACTAACAAAATGTTCGTAACAGGTAAGTAATATTCTCAAATATAAATCAGGTTGACAGCAAGCAATATAATTTACTACTTGCCCTATATTTTTACGTGTTCTGTTATAGTCTTTTCATTATTCAAATTGGTGAATAGAACAAAATCAATTGTTATACTTGAAAATAACCGGCAGCATGCTTTGTAAGGATGGAAAAGCCGATGCTGGGTGAGCAATGATCATCGACAATTCATTCCTTCGCCTTCTGCACTATAAAATTATGGCCCCCAGTATGAGGCATTTTTATTAACATTTTTCATTACCCCATGAAAAATCGAAGAGTTTGCCAAATGAGCCTCAAGTTTTCATATGGACCTTCAGGGAAATTATAAATTCTGATTCTAATAAAGCTGTTAGCAGAATTATCTGATTGTTTTTTCTACGGTTTTGAATATACCAGTTTGTCGATTTTTTTCAACTGATGAACGAGTGTTGTTATAAATCTTACCATCACTTGTGAGTAGTCCAGTTCCCAACCAATTCTTGATGAACCTGTAATCGACTGACTTGTTCAGAATTGAGTGCGTCCCCAAAACGAACTCGATAAAGTCATAATCTGTGGTGAAAATGTTCGGCTTTCCAACGAAGTCGATGAATATCAGTTTGCCGTATTTATTCAGGAGACGTGTAACATCATTCAGCAATACTGAAAAATCAATAAAATATTATTTAGTAATACAAAATTGAAGTGACTATTTCAGACACTTGGCAAATTGACCAATCAGGGGCTCTGGTCAAGTTCGGATAAACACCAAACTTGCCTCTAATTTTAAACTTCCTAAAGTGTGTATCGGAGGTATAAATTTGAAAATACAAATAATTTCTTTGAAATCTGGAACATGCAACTCATCCTGGGAGTATTCCTGTCTATTTCCGCATCTTTCGTATTTCTGCACTTGATGAATAATCTGAAACAAGACCTTAAATTTTCGTATTTTTCATTAATATGGGTTTAGAAGAGACAGAAAATAAAAACAATCATTCACAAGTTCACATCGAAAGGTTTGTATATCTGTTCTGCACTTACTTCATTTGGTTAATTAGATATGAGAGAATACTGGTAGCTAAAACTTCATGTTGGTGATGGTGCAAAGACCATCCAGACCATCCTTTCGAATATTCAAATACCAAATATCAACCTCGAGCTAAAGTAAGTATATACCTCGATCTCAGACAAGATCCATAAACAAAATGGCCACAGTTGCATACGAGACTATCAATAAGTTAAATATGCACATCGAGCAGACCGTATCATATCACCATACAACATTTTCTGCTAAGCAAAAAGACTAAAGTGAATTGCAGCTCATTGTCAATGACTAGACCCAAGTTTTTTTATTTTTGTCTTGCAAAAAGGTTTGTTTACATCAAAAATGCATCCACACAGCCAAACTTAAAACTCGATTATCAGGTTAGAAATATAGTTAGGTCATGTCCTTTCGAAATGTGTCTAGTCTAGGTCTTCATTATGTTTTGTTGAGATTCTAACTCAAAAAAGTGGTAGAGGTGAGTATTATCTGCATACACATGAAAACGTGAATAAGTATCCAAGAAAAGGAAAATATTGAGGAGAAAAAGATACTGTTTGTCATTCTTAACCTATATGTTTGTGTTTTGTATTATAGCAGTTGTTACGTTGTTACAATATTTTCGCAAGTCCTTAATTACTTTCATTGATGATAAAGTAACAGAGTCATTGGTTCCATAAATAATTCATGAATAACATATTATCGAAAATACAAAGTTCATGCAGCCTAATTATTCTTGTGTGATATGTAGTAGCTATTTGTTTATCGTCAGTGAACGTTTCCTCACATGAATTGAATTCAGGAAAATGGTGGTAGTAACTTATGAGAGGGAATCCAGCCTCATATCAATGTAGTCAGTGGGATATTCAAAGAAATCAAACAGAAACTGTGTTTTGATTCAAAAAGATGTGAATTCGTTATACGTATGGAGCTCTGAATTTAAATTACCATTTGATGTAAAAAAATCGATAATGACAGTATCATTTGCTGAAGAACGAGTAATTTTCGATAATCAAATGGCTGATGAATACCTGAGGTACATACTGAGGTACATGGAAATTTTTTCCACCAATAGTTATTTAGCCTGGAGCAACAAAGTTCTTAGAGCCTCTGAAGGCTCGTACATTATTACTGATTGGTATAGATTGGTCGATGATAATTAGCAGAATCAGCATATAATACTAAACCAGATAGAAGAAGACTATTGTTATAAGTACTGATGTCCCCTTTTGATCTTTGAAAATTTTCATTTGGTATACAATTGATAATTCGAACTGTATTTCTGAATTTTATATCTTCATTCAATGAGACATAAGGCCTGTGTGAATATGAATAAATAATTAAATGAATTACGTATTGAAAAATTATTCGAAAGATATATACAATGCAATGATTGGTCCAACTCATTATCAGAGTTGAAAAATTAACGCCTATATCAAAATTCAACATTGATATTGTTGAACAATTCGAGATAAAATTGAGGAAAAATTGAACATGAAACTTTTGGGTGTAAGGGTTAAGATAAAAGCAAAATTTTGTTATTATTGAAGGTACAAAAGTTTTCACACCAGTAGTAGTATTTTAGAAGCTAATTGAGAAAAATCAATACAAAAACGATATAACAGAAGATGTTATAGAACTTTGAAGTAAAATATCATTTATTGAATGGAAACCTTAATGCTGCTAAGAAATCGCGAACATATTAATTTAATCGTACATATCTCGCCAGATGTATAAAATCGAAAAAAAAAGATCATATCTTGAACGAAGACAGAGGTATGTCACTTATCATCTTTTGTCTACAAAAAGGATAATCCTGTAATGTTCAAAGAAGATCGTGAGATTCGAGAAAAACTAGATAGAAATTGATTTCTTGAATTTTTAGAGGCTATATGCGTCAGGATAAACTCCAGAATGAGTGGATTCCAAAGGTTCAACGTTCGTTGAAACAAAGAACACTATCAAAAACATGTGAAGTCTCAACTCGACGTGATAGTCTCTTTGGAACTGCCTATGATGAAACGATTATTTAAATTCTGTTAGAGCCATTAATAATTTGATACAGAGACAGATCGTCAATCTTTCTGTAGTGTTCCAGAGAAGTGAAGGAGTTTGTAAGCGAATCATCACAGACGATATGAATGGCTCTTTTTTACACCAGAAATTGAGACATATAGAAGTTAACTGTTGAAAGGCGATTTCTAAACGATTGGACTGCTTTCTCTGATTACTCTCTGCTTCGGCTTTAACGAAATTCTGATCATCAGCATTCATAAGAATTATTAAACGCAAAACTCACAAATGCTGCATTGAATGGTAATTTGAATAGTTCACTCATATAAAAATTGAAGAGAAGTGGGCCATTTCCATTTTTTAGTTAATGTACCCCCCGCACCATCTATCGAGCAGTCAGAATGTCTTTTACTTAAAAAAATAGTATCGGTGAAATCCCCCAAACGGTTTTTTTATGATTGTACGTCTAACTATTCAAAAGTTAAAAGGGGAGAAGACTATTAAAAGCCGCACTGTACATCTATATATGCAGAGTATTTTTGATCGATGTATTAACTGATTTTTGATGTCAAACAATTGATTGCGACATGAGTGGACTTACTTTCTTAAAAAACATTAATTGTTTAAATTAATTTGCAGAAAAAGGGTAGTAGGATCCGAGTGTGAAAAAGCCCTAATATTTTGAGATAGAACGACCAGAGAAAACATTGATGAGAATGAAAAACTCATGCAAAAATTATAAGATGAACAAAGAAAACTAAATAAGATTTTATTTACTGAAAATATGTTTCAGAATCAAAGATTGAGGTATAAGGTACTGCGATTTTCAATTCTATAGGTATACGATACTACAATATTATTGATGAATATACCTCTAACACCTCCGAATTCCAGGGCATTTCCCAGAACGGGCCATCCTGGAATATGAGCCACCCAGTGTAGTTTCTGTTTTATGGACAAAACGTTGTACCATCGGTAACCAAGAACGGCTACAATGACGGCAAAAACGATACCAATCACAACACTCATATCAGCCAGCCAGTTTATCTCAAACTGTTTGGACCTATTATGATTCTGTTTAATGGCCAAATATTATTAGTTGTGGAGATAACAGGACCGGACTGGGTTATCTTCCATCAAATCACGAAATACGGTTACAGCGACTTGCAATATTTCCAAGTGCCTAATAAACGAATGTTTGGCATTGATAGAAGCACGTTATTGTTGTGAAATAATAGACATTCCTATTGTATACTTAATGTTATAGTCCACAAGTCAAAATATAAACGGAATATGCATTTTTTTTTTAATGTCAGTCCTGATGGACAACCTGCTCAATGTCCTCGAGAGGAAAAGGATGGAGCTACAGGCTTATGCAGGCGACCTTATCATTCTGGCAAGGACCACGTCGGTAAAAGTAGCTTCAAATATCCTCCGAAGACGGGTGGACGACGTTCAAAGTTGGTGCCAGAGGGAAGTTTACATAGATAGGCGTGTCTGGCGGTCACTGATGCACCGTCAGCAGCTATGGAAATCCTACTATCACATCTTCCTGGAGAGAGAGGCTAGATGGACGACCTACAGAATCACGCATATTTCCAATAACATGCAACAGACTTATACAGAGTGTAGCAGACTGTTGATTGACACTGAAAATCACAGCATTCTGTGAATTACCTCTGATATAACGCCTCCAACAGTAAATTTCGACCTGCCTTATACCGTTATGATTCCGAATAGAGACTTCTGAGAGCACATTACCGTTTCGATCTAACCTGGCGTCAAACTGCCACAGAAGACTCTCCTCAATAGGAAGACTCAACAGTCTGTCTCTGGTCTGGTTCATTCCAAGGCATTCATACATTTCTCGAAGAATTTGACGAAAACACTGTTAGACTCCAGCAGGGATGACTTGCGATGCAGGCCTACTCACAGACCACTATCGTTTGAATCTTTACATGACAAAGCTAAAAATATTGCTTGTGTCTTGAAGATGACGAAAAATCAGAGCAATTACTTTGTGCCTGCCCCGCCACGGACCAAATCAGGTTTTCGATATTTGGCAAAGTTCCACTCTCTCCCTCGGACCTGACAGATCATACACCAAATAACCTAATCGGCCTCGTCAAGAAGCAGGATTTATTTGCTGAACTATGAATTGGTATGAGCCACAATAGACCCATACGAGTCGCAGAGAAGGGCCAAGCAGACCCGCTCATTTCAAACTTAACCTAACCTCAGCCAAAGAGACATTAAGACTTTATTAATAATAATAACTTTTATTTTGAAAAATTAAAAAATTTACACATAAAATAGCATTTATAACATCACTTTTAGGTAATTTTTATTTTTATTAATTCTTTTATTTTATTCATACACCATCCAACAGCCGAAGCCAATTACAGGCTGGGGAAAAACAATAATATAGAAAATACACAAAATAATAGTAGTTTCATTAAAAAACTTGATTAAATATCAATTCGGTAAACTAGATCGGAAATAAACCTGAGCTCTCCAATGAAGTTTCCTCATTATGGGATATTTTACCTCAATATGGTATAACAAAAAATAAATTTGAACTAGTTAAAACAATGAAAACAAATAAAATTCTGTGCTGTCTGGTAACTATTATAATAACGAAAATATGATCTCGGTATCAAACCAGTCCTTAACTTTTTTTCAGATCTTCTTCAATTTACGATTTTGCTTCATTCCAAGAAGTAGAGAAACATATAATCACTGTGTCGTCGGCAAATGACGAAATACTACAATTCAAGATGGAGCGAACTTTTTATGTATATCAGAAAAAGTACGGTTATTGTCTAGTGAGGTATGATTGGAATAGTTTCAGTACTACACCTCTTATACAGAAGTCCTTTATACTGATAATTTGATGATACAGTATCGAAGGTCAGGACTAAGAATATACCTATGAAACATTTACCTTCGTCCATAGAACTAAATATTCTGTTTGAACGAAATATTAATGCATCTCCAGTTGATGTTTTAGATATAAAAAGAAGATGAGCAGTAAAAGACCCAAATTGCTGCCTGAGGTACATCGAAAATACATTAAAATAATTTTGATTTTTTTCCATGTGGCCGTTTGTTTTTGGTAATATACTCTCAGATCCTGTTGCATCTATTTACGCTCACAGTGAGTTTTTTTATTAGAGTATGGTGATCTACTCTATCAAACGCTTTATTGAAGTCTGTCTCTATAGTATTATTCTGTGCCTCACTGTCTCTATTCTCTTATATGTTGTCAGAATCAAGAGTACAATATAATATCAACAGATTACATTTCACCGTGAAAAAAAAAACAAAACCTTGATTTGCAAAAATAGAAAGTATATTTATGTTCACTCGATCATTAAAACAATCAAAATTGGTGATATCTCCCGTTATCAATCATACTTATCTGAAATTATCGATACGCAGCCAAAGTTCATAACGAATCAGAACATCTCGGTTTGACAGGGCAACAACAAAGTGCCTATCTTGAGATGTAATACATGCCTTAATACCCACCACACCCTCATCTGATACTACAAAAATGCCATGTTTCGGAAAATAATGCGTCAGAAATGAATTGAATTGAAGATTATTCTGGAATTGGAATGAAAACCAAACTCTTGAATGTATTCAAAATTATTGACATTTTCTTTATATTCTTCAATGCAAATCAAAGGAATAACACCGAAAAAGTCGAAATATGCTCGTCTCCACACATTTTCACAAATTGAAATATGATTACGTGAAACTCATTCCATTTTGGATATGCTCACCAAATTTAGAATAGATTTCATAGAAATATTTCATGGGATTTTCACGGAACCTCTGCAGTTTCAGGATGAAAATTTGCTAATGAGTTCATTCAAAAATTTTGCTTGTCGAAATATCCATTTCCTATTTACAGAGTACATTAATTTCATAATTTTCAATCGATTATCGTTCACAATACTGCTATATCTTTACCCATTGTCGAGCTGAAAACTTCACCTGAAGTTGAAAGGTGTAAGTCCCGCCAAAAATGTTTTTTGTATTTTTTTCTATTCATTTTCTCAAAACTTAACCTTCTGTAAATATACCCACCAAATTTGAAATCGATTCCGAGTTAATTGAAAATTTCAAAGGTGTTTTACGAAACTTAATTTCATTCAGAAATTTTGTCTATCAGAATTTCCTCGTTTACTTTACAGAGTATATTTATTTCATCATTCTGAACCGATTGACGTTCGCAAAACTGCTATAATATCTTTACCCATTCTCGAGTTGAAAATTTCACCTGGAGTTGAGAGGGGTGATTTCCCGCCAGAAATGTTTTTTCATATTTTTCTATCCATTTTCGTGAAACTAGATCTTTTCTCAATATGCTCACCGAATTTGAAATAAATTCCGAGTCAATTGAAAATTTCATAGGCTTTTTACGAATCCTCTACAATATCAACCTGAAAGTTTTCGAAATTAAGCTATCTTCATTCGAAAATTTGGTTTCTCAAAATTTTTATTTCTCATTCACAGAATATACTAATTTCATCATTCTGAATGGATTGACGTTCGCAAAATTACTATTCACTCATTCTCGAGTTGAGAAGTTCACCTGGAGTTGAGAGGTAATTTCCCCCAAAAAAAGTTCTTCTCATATTTTTTCCATTAATTTTCCTCTAACACAACTCTTTTTTAACATGCTCACCAAATTTGACATTGATTCTGAGTCAATTAAAAATTTCATAGGCTTTTTACGAAACCTCTGCCATTTCGAAAATATGCCAATATTTTATTACAATTTTTTTTTTAGATCTTGCCAAAGTCTTCGAAACTGTCAATCATACACAGTTCTTAGAGGAGAAGATCTGGGATTTAGAGAAAATGCCCTTGAATTTTGAAAACTTATCTTCTAAATGGAAACAATGCGTGAAAAGTGACAAAACACTGAGGAAACATTTGAAAATACGATGTGGTGTCCCACAAGGAACCGTACTGGGTCCAAAACGTTCTATTATTTATATAAACTTTATACATACCATGAATAGCTACGATATGGTTTCCAGTTTCGCAGACGACACTGTCGTTATGTATGAGGATGATATTCAATGTCATATAATAGTGGAAATATTTCTATATTTGTGTAATTTTTTTCGACAGAAAATAATATTTTTTTAGATCATCCAACTACACTGAAAAGAGTGAAATGATCAGAACCAAAACAAGCTTGATGAAATGCAAAATTGATAGATTTCAGTAGAAATAGATTTTTTTTATTTATCACACACTTTCAATGAAATGTCAGTTACAAATTGGTTTCAAACTATAGTAAAGATTCTAAATAGTACTCACTGTCGGTAGTGGATATAAATGAATTATTTTGTTCATCTTTCTGGATTATCCTCACAAAAACGGACTATGATAAAATTATTTAGGAAAATAATATAAATTGCAGGACAGTGAAGAAACCTACATTATTAATAGTCAAAAATATGAGAAAATTGCACTACGAAATTCTTGATTCCGCCAGACATCTTACAACGAATACTATCCGTTATTTGGTTGGGAATGACCACTTACATACATGCATGTTTCGAGATTTTTTGCCACTCATAAGTGCTAGTTAACGTCACATAATATCGAAGTCATCTTGTCTCATTGAATGAATGATAATATTCAAAGCCTTATCATACTTTGTGGGACTGTGTGGGAATTTCCATCGATTGGTTTTTCCAGAAATGAGAATGTCGATAATATATTCCCTTCAATACATATTCTGAGTGGATTTACTTGGGTAATTCATTGAAAACCATATCATTTCTCTTAAAACTTCTTTTATTTTCACATAAAGAATATAAACATTATTGAAATAATGGCACATAAAATATTTTACATTACATTTGAATAACATTAGAGACGTACACTGAAAACTTCTGACACTAATATAGACATAGACAATCACACCATGAAAAACTTCTTCTTTCATTTCCTCAGCTTCAATGCTACTTTGATCCCGTTCTTCGAAACGAGAAGAGTTTCAGCAGCTAAAAGAATTTCGTGACCACACGATACTATTTCATATTTCCGGAGTAATTGTGCAATTGTCGCTTTCATCTCCATCATGGCAAACTTTTGGCCTGAAACAAAATTAGGATTGTAGAGACAGTGGAATATCATATGGCGAGCGATACATCAAATTACGTAAGGACCTGCACGCTCAATCTTATCGCGATTATCATTTCTCAGTTGGAGCATGTTTTTCAAAATTGTGCATTTTCGAAAAGTTGCAAACAGAATGCAATTAATTGTTTACTGGTAGCTGTCAAATTTTGCTAAAATCAGTAAAGACGCTCGTTAATTCGTGGTTTCTGTTCAATTCTCAAACACATTCGAAATAAAGTATGAGAATTATGAAAAATGGGATATGATAGTCCGTTTTTTACAAACCAGAGAAAATGCAGAAGCAGCAAGCAATTTGTACCACGAGAGCAGGTTTCCAGAAAGAAGACAACCTTTTAGAGACATTTTTGCAAAATTGCGACACAACCTAATTGATGGTGGTCAATTTGAAAAGGAAAGGCCAGAATTATATGAATCAAATAGGGATAAGGACTTGGAAGAAATAGTCGTTTTAGGAGCTGTTGAAAATAATCCCAAAACGCTAACGCGAAATTTGAAAATATCAACAGGCCTACCAAGAACTAACGTTGCACGGATTTTGAGAAAGCACAAATACAAGCCATATAGGAGCAGAAGAGTTCATAAACTGAGACCAGGAGATTTTGAACGCCGCATGGATTTTTGCCAGTGGTTCCTGGATGATTATTACCAAGAGCGTGATTTTTCATTAAATTGTATTAGGACAGACGAAGCTTATGTGAGCAGTGACGGCATTTTCGACAGCTACAATTCTTATACTTGGGCACAACAAAATCCTCATTCTGTTGTGAAGCAGACAATTCAAGGAAGATTTGGATTTAGTGTGTGGGCAGGTGTTCTCAGGTGTGAAATTATCAGCCCGTTTATTTAAAATGGCACTCTCACCTCTCAGTGATATGTAGAAATTTTAAGGCGAAATATTGAACCCCTTGTTGATGAATTGCCACTAATAGAGATCAGAAAATATATGAGACGGGTCGTCGCCTCACAACACTGGAATTGTCAACAACTTTTTGGCTGCAAATTTTGGTAATAATTGGATATCCAGCCAAGGACCCAACCGTTGGCCCGCCAGGTCACCGGACCTAACGCCTATGGACTTTTACCTTTGAAGTAGGTTGAAAGATCTTATTTTAATTATATTAAATCTTAATTTTCTAGAAATAGCTCTATTAGACTCTTTAAATTTTCCTGAAACTTCCTAAATATTTGGAAACTTTTCAAGAAAATTATACGAGAGGCTCAGATATTGGCGCCGAATTGGCTATTTCGAAAATTGTGGAACTGATTGTTCTTAAATGGCAACCCTATTTTTTATGGAGTTTATATTAACAACCCTATATCAAAATGAAACAATTTTTGAGAAAAAATTGGAAAAACTAAAATTTCCGTGTTGTTATTGAGCCCTTTGAACATATAGTTTCGAATACATATTGGAATTCATCGTAGATTCGGAAAATGCAATAAAAATAGTGAGTTCCATTTGAAAAACAAATTTGAGGTCCACTTCCGGTATAACCGGAAGTCGTAGACAATTGAAAATATTTCAACTGAATCGAGCTCCTTGGAAAACTCCCGTGTACAAATTTTCAGGAAAATACTTTCAGTAGCTCATCGTGGTATCAGAGAAGAATAATGTAATGATGTGATAACTAGGTTGATCATGCAATCACTTCAAATAAAAGGTAAGACCTCGTCAATCCTTAGTTCGCACAAGCTTCGACTTCTGAGGGCTGTCGTTCGTACGGGGATGACAGCTGGTTAACGGAAAAAACTATTTTTTTTCATAAAAAAGAGTTACTTATATGGATACGGTAGAAGATTTGATAATACAAGGACGACATATTATAAAATAGCATTTGATTCTAAACTTCTGTACCAATCATATTTTGAAATTTCGAAAAATAAAGCTAGGTCCTTCAGAAAAAAATCAAATTTTTTTCTCCCTCGTATTAAAAAGACTAGTTTTCATTGCCTACTTTTGAAGAAAGAACCCACTTTCACCAAGATTAACTTCACTTTTATTTGTGCACGAAATACAAAAAAAAATTCCTTCAAGTATAATGGCACGTGCACACAGCTTGACAATTTCACTTAATTGACTACAGTATGGTAGAAATGGCTGTTGAATACAAGAAGCTTTCCGTAAAAAATCGATGATTCAATTGGACCTTTGGTTCGTAAACAACTGCATCAAAGAACAGGTTACCCCTACCGTTACTATCATTAAAACTTCAAGGAATGTCAATCAAAGCAAAAAATCAGAAATGAAACGTAGGTTAAATGTAAAAATGCACGAGATACAAAAAAATGTTTCCTTCAACTCGGAATAATTTGTTTTCATGTCTATTTGCAAATTGGGCACCTCATTAACCGCACTATAAACGGATGAAAAAAAAATGATTCGAAATGAAAATACCTATGCAATTGCGTGGCCCAGCACTGAATGGGATGTAGGTATAAGGTGGTGGTCGTTTTCCCTCAACGAATCTGGATGGATCAAATTTTTCGGGGTCGGGAAAAAATTCTGGATTTCGATGCAATTCGTATATGTAGAGAATCAAACTTAGTCCCTCTGGCAAAGATTTGGTACCTAAAAATAAAATATTCGTGCATCATTTTTATGTACGCTATAATTGGTAAATAACGTGGGCGTAATAACTTGAATCATCGGAATGTATTAGGTGGTTCCGTATGAACAATTAAAGCACAGTTGATTTGCTTCATATATTCGAAATAATATTTCCATAATGCCCATTCAAAAAATTTACCTTCGTAATCAATCTCTTTGTTGAGCATCCTTCCGATAAATGGTACAGGAGGGTAGAGTCTCAAGGTTTCCTTAATGACCATTTCTAAGTGCTTCATGTCTTGTATATCTCGACACGTCATAGAACGATCTTTGTCATCGCGGAAAATATGGTCCAGTTCTTTCACAACATGTTTCTGTGGAAAAATTATTCTATAAGATTAAAAAGTTTTCTTTTATAATGTCGCATGAATAGACCAGGAGCTGGTGACAGGTGACGTTCTCCCATTTTACACTGCATGCCTTTTTAAGGCTTGATAATTAACCCTAAAATATGAAAAATAGACGGGTTCCTGGCCGCCCCACGTGTGCACTTCATAAGGAAAAGCGCTTTCCTTCTTGTGGAGAATTTTCGTTTTTTTGCGATATTGTACTGCCTGCCGTTCTAATATAAGGAAGTTCAAACAAACTGAAATGCTAATAATTAATGGCATGCAATCCTCAGCGGCCGAAAGGGCTCAAAGGGTAACCAAAAACTGAAAAAAATTAAAGAGAACTTCCGTGTTTTCAAATTGCATGCCGTAAAGAATGAAGTTTCAGTAATAAAAACTCTCTGGAAAAATTGGCATGCGCCCCTCGTCTGACCAACGGTGGAAAATTGCGGGAAAATTCTGTTAAAATTTACTACAGGTTTTATGTGATTCCAAACTGCATGCTATCAGAAAGATACGTCATTTGTATAATTAATTAATAGTAGGTAATTTGGTATGTACACCAGGATTTCGCAAAACAAAGTCACATAAATTTTCATAGTGTTTTTTGCAACTTTCGTCATGCATGCCTCTATTTTGCGAAATCCTGGTGTGTATGCAATTCTAATGGCATGCAGTTTTGAATCATGTAAAACCTGTATTAAATTTTTACAGAGTTTTTCCGCAATTTTCCTCCGTTGGTCAGACGAGAGGCGCATGCCAATTTTTCCAGAGTGTTTTCGTTACTTGAAATTATTCACATCGACATGTAATTTGAAAACACGGAAGTCCCCTTTAATTTTTTTCAGTTTTTCGTAACCCTTTGAGCCTTTTCGGCCGCTGCGAATTGCATGCCATCAATTAGTAGCGTTTCAATTTGTTTGAACTTCCGTATATTACAATGCCAGGCAGTATAATATCGCGAAAGAACACGAAAATTCTCCACAAAGAGAAGAGCGCTTTTTCTTATGAAGTGCACACGTGTAGCGGCCAGGAACCTGTCTATTGTTCATAATTTAGGGTTGATTATCAAACCTTAAAAAGGCATGCAGTGTAAAATGGGAGAACGTCACCTGTCACCAGCTCCTGGTCTAGAAGCAGGGGTGATTTTATGACAGACATCTTCATAACTTTTTTATTTTTTTTTCCGTTTTTCCCAGTTTGGCCGGGCTCTTTCTCGCGCTGGTGTCAACCAAAATATCAACTTCACATATCCGTGGGGTGAGTGACAACTGAGCCCGAGAATGATGTGTTCTGAGCAGACGAAGCGAACTAAGATGACGACATTCTACATTTTGGCCGTCTGAGATTTTTACCGTATTGCGGCAAGCCGATATGATTTTTCGGATTCCATGATCAGTGTCTCCATCATTTCACCAAGGGCCCCTCCTGTATGATCAGAACCACCATTTTGACATAACGGTTTGGGTTAAGCCTGTGGAGTACAAGGATCGAATCTCGATATTTAGTCTTTCCTCATATGTTCGAACAACGTTCGATGTAGTTTGGTAGTATAATATAACGAAAAAGCCCAATAAACATAAAAACATAACTAAAGCATAACTGTTATATCATATTGTGACTTGGTGATGTTATTCAGAGATATGCTTGATGTTACAGATACGTTGCGTCCATATGCCTTTGTGCCTCTTTTAAATATTACAATGTAATGTTAATTACTTAACATTACATAAATGTATCATATTTTGCGCAACTTTAATGTGACTTTATTATATACATATAATGTTACTCAAAACATTTATGCAACATTTGTAAAATGTAACATTGTAACATCAGGGTGGTGCATATACTCATGGTTTACCAACACTTTTTTCTATATTTATAGGTATATATTTATGGAATTTCAATAGTCACTTTTCAGTAGATGAATAACAACAATAGCAATCAACAAAGTTATTCATCTACCAAAGAGTGGCGATTGAAATTCCAGAAATACAACTTTAAGTGTAGAAAAATAAGTGTTGGTAAACAATGAGTATAAGCTTCACCCTGTATACTAAAAAATTTTAATCAATTCAACTCACCTGCTGTGTTGGATATTCCCCCAAACAGTATATGATGAAACTGATTGCAGTACTGGTTGTATCATGCCCCTGTGAATAAAAAAATTATTCAGATATCCTTTTCAACAATATTTGTTTTTTTGTCTCAGTACTTTTTGTGCTTGGAATACCACAAAAATATTTCATCAGGTCAAGATATTGTTTTTGTCTCGCTTTATCAACTACTTAAAAGCTATTAATGATAGAAGTGTGAAAAGTGGATGTTTTAAACACGGGTGTGAATGTTTGCGGAAAGAGCATAATGGTTCTGCCAACCTATGATTTCATCATTAATCTTTGATAAAAATTGTCCATTTTTATACATATTTATTAAAGAGGGTGGACTAAGTACAATCCCTTGGGGAACTCCATATCAAAGAAGCAAGTCATTGAAGAGAGAATCATCAATCCTCTCAACTTGGTGTCTGTTCATGAGATAAATTTCGAAATGCAGCAGATCATTATTGCTTATTCGAATATCTTTTGGCAGTATAGAAGTAATTGGTGACTTAGTGTATCGAATTATTTCGACAAATCGATGAATAATTATATACACGGCTTGCTGCATTGAGGCTAAGGTTTATTCTGTTGTTCCTTCTGGAGTACCCCAAGGCAGCCACTTGGGTCTCTTACTTTTCATCATACCTATACATACCGGGTGGCTACGGAAGTATTGCCTACGGAATATCTCAGTTATTGTATGAAGTAGGTTTGTGAAATTTGAAGCGTCGATATAATGACATAAGAGCTAGAATTCCTGTCTGACCGGAAGTAATATCAACTTTCTTATTTTAAATGGAATCCCTATTTTTTTTTCTTTTCGCTTTATTCAGCATTCAATTCCCTTTCTAATGACATATCACAAGTTCTTATCTAACCAGAAACTAAATCAGAAAAAATTATTATTGAAATTCACCGAGTCGGCCGTGGAAGCAAAATGAAAGCCAAAAATTGAAAAGTTGGCTATGGAAACCATACGTCACTTGAAAACAGTTGCTACTACTGTGATATTTTATTTTAATTCGTCGGCGTTATAAAAAGCCGCCAAAAAAATTATTGGAAAAATTGGGAAAAAACAATACTCTGTAGGTCCATAACTTAAATAGGAACATACAACTTTTTCTTGCCTGTACTATTCAGCATAACCATTCCTTTCTAATGATATAATAGAAAGTAATTTTTTGAAATGAAATACCAGAAAATCCAATTATTATTCTTCAAATAACAAAACAGATTATCGCCATACGCAAAAATAACATTAAAAATAATGTGGAATGATAAATTATATCCTGTAGGTTCTAGGTTAAATAGGAACATAAACGTACTTGGTCTGTGCCATCGTCCATAGATATTCTAATATCTACCTATGGACGATATTCTAATATCTACCTATGGACGATGTTTGTGTTATTCAGAATAATCATTCCATTGCAATAATCATTCGAACCAAAATATTAACAAGTAGGCTGATTAAGATGTATTTTGGAATGAAACAAAAAAGAAACGAGAGCTCTCACGAACGCTGCTATCCATATTATTTTGACGTTCGAAGTAGTGTTTTTGATTCTGCCATTTTAAAAGGGTTTGGAAATCAGTTTGTGGAATATTCAAAAAATGCCCCATTATTCACGAACCGAACAAATTGACATGCTTCTCTCATTTATGGTGAATGTTTAAAAAATTCTTATGCCGCTGAACGATTGTATTTAGAGCGATATCCAGGGAGGCAGCAACCGTCAAGAAGATATTTCCAGTGGCTTGAAGAAAAATTAAGAACTAAGCCTGATGTTCACGAAGACCAAGAAGCATTTGTTATTAATGAGGAAACTGATATTAATGTATTAGCTTTAGTACAATATGATAGCACAATTTCCTCAAGGCAGATTGGCGCCGAATTAGCTATAAGTAAGGACTCTGCTAGGAAAATTTTGAAAAAACATCGATTTAAATCCTTCAAGTATCAGTTGCATCAACATTTTTTATGAAAATGACGGTGAAAGGCGCCTGGAATATTGTAATTGGTTTCTTCGACAAAATGCTGAGAATCACCTATTTAACTATTATATCTTGTTTACGGACGAGTCAAGATTTACCAACAATGGATTATTTAACAGGAATAATACAAGGTAGGTACTGTACTTTATTTGGATTATTGTCGATAGTCGAAGTGTAAAGTGCTAAAAGTGTGAACGGTCTTTTGTTTCAGGTACTGGGCGATAGAAAACGAGCACCGGTTTCGACAAGGTGGCTTCCAGGAGAGATTTGGTGTGAATGTTTGGGCAGGAATAGTTGGAACTCATATTGTTGGCCCCATTATTTTTCAAGGCCAACTAACCGGAGAGATATACTTTAATTTTTTAACGAATGAAATTTCGGAATTCATTAACAACCTACCAGTGGAAATAACTGAGAGATTGTACTTCCAGCAAGATAGCGCCCCTCCGCATAATTCAAGAATAGCGAGAAATTATCTTCAAAATCGCTTTCAAGAGAGATTTATAACAACCCATGGTCCAGTCAGGTGGCCACCAAGGTCACCTGATCTTACTCCGTGCGACTTTTTTCTATGGGGGCATCTTGAAAATAGGGTGTATTCCACACAGCCTACAACTCTACATGAGCTAGAAGTAAAAATTCGTAGAGCTTTCCAAGATATCACGCCCCAAATGTTGAGAAACGTTTTACATGAAAATATCACCAGAGTCAATAAATGTATTGACGCTGAGGGAATGCATTTCGAACATTTGTTTTGAATTTATTTTATCTTTAATCCTATCAATTTGAATTTTTTTTTCGATAAATCTGTTTTTTTGTTATTTGAATAATAATACTTGGATTTTTTGGTATTTTATTTCAAAAAATTACTTTCTATCATATCATTAGAAAGGAATGGTTATACTGAATAGTACAGGCAAGAAAAAGTTATATGTTCCTATTTGAGTTATGGACCTACAGAGTATTGTTTTTTTCCCAATTTTTCCAATATTTTTTTTTTGGCGGCTTTTTATAACGCCGATGAATGAAAATAAAATATCACAGTAGTAGCAACTGTTATCAAGTGACATATGGTTTCCATAGCCAACTTTTCAATTTTTGGCTTTCATTTTGCTTCCACGGCCTACTCGGTGAATTTCAATAATAATTTTTTTCTGATCTAGTTTCTGGTTAGATACCAACTTGTGATATGTCATTAGAAAGGGAATTGAATGCTGAATAAAGCGAAAAGAAAAAAAAATAGGGTTTCCATTTAAAATAAGAAAGTTGATGTTACTTCCGGTCAGACCGGAAGTTAACTTCGACATGTCAATATGCTCAAATTCTAGCTCTTATGTCATTATATCGACGCTCCAAATTTCACAAACCTACTTCATACAATAACTGAGATATTTCGTAGGCAATACTTCCGTAGCCACCCGGTATACAGGGTGACCCAGGGTTAAACCGCCAAACGTTCAGTATCGCTTTTTTAGGTGAAAATAAGATTTTTTCTTCATACAAGCATGTGGCAAAACTTGATTCGTTCTCAAGATAAAGGGTGTCAAAGTTAAAAATATTTTTTTTTCAAATCCCAGATTCATTAAAATAAGTCTCCCATCACCGCAAATAAACATGCTGAGTTTTATCAGAATCAACCAAAAGGTTTTTGAGTAATGAATAAAAAACTGATTTTTTATGAATTTTTTATGAAAATTTTGACACTCTGTATTTCGAAAACGAAGTTGGGACATATGCTTGTATGAAGAAAATATTTTAGTTTCACCTAAAAAATCGGCACTAAACGTTTTGCGGTTTAACCCTGGGTCACCCTGTATAAACGATGTTGGTTACCGTTTCACAATTTCAAAATTTCTAGAGTATGCAGATGACCTCAGAATATTTCACAGGATAAGAGATCAAAGCGACTTCAGAGCCCTGCAGGAGGACTTGAATACTTTTTCTGAATACTGTAATAAAAATGTCTATTCTCTCCATCTGAAAAAATGTTTCACATAAGTTTCACTAATAATAATAAACAAAAACTGAATCAACTACAGGGTGTTCCTTAAAGACATGCTAATATTTGAGGGGGTGATTCTTTGACTTATTTTAAGGAAAAAACTTTCTATAAACGTATGTCCTAAAAGTCCTAACTTTTGAGATACAGGGTGATAAAGTTTTGAAAAAAAATCAGTTTTTTAATAATAACTGAGATAATATTGTAGACGTTTTTATAAAATTTCGTACATGTCTTCTATGCATCAAGGTGCATTTTTTAATGCACAAACATCTTCATTTTCTCAACCAGTGGCGTCCGTACGGGTTTTGCATTGAATATTTTTAGAGAAAAAAATACTACGCCACTGCTTTCTCCTGAAAAAAAAAATAATTTTGAGATCCTCATTTATTTTTGAGCAAATTTGATTTCTTGAGTTTTCTTTGTCCGCCGCATGGTTTTCGCTTAAAAAAATAAAAATCGTTTCATTTCAGGATCAATTCTTCAATAATCTGATGCGGTGTGGAAATGTTTGTGCATCGACTGAAAGCAAATTGAGGGATCAGATTTGTTCCAAAATGAATGAGAATCCAAAAAAATGTGTAATTCTTGTCAGATGCTCGGTTCTTGATTAAAATAATTAAATTGAAATTGCTTCATATCGCAGTAGGTACCTAACATTTTGTTGACAATAAATCGTCCGATAGTAATTTAGCTACCTCTTTATAATTGAAATTTCTTTTCACCACTTCTTAATCTTTTCACTTATAATCTCCCAAGTGCTTGAATTATTGCCGGAAATTTACTTTACACTTATTGGGAAAGCTACCTAGATAGGTTTTTATCAGTGTAATCGACCGTTGATTGGTCGATTCTAAGAAATTGAAGTAATTTCATTGAATGTCAGAATAGGCGTGTATTCATCATAATAAATGCATACCTGAATGGATTTACGATATTAATTCAGCTACCTATCAGTAATTAATAGCATTTTGTTCTTCAAATCACTATAAATATTGTGTTTTCACTGGTTATGAATACCATTTTGTGTTTGAAAAAGCTATAGGAATAGCGAAGCGCACAATTATTTACTTGATTTTTAAGTGTGTTATTGAAGTTATTTTGGTTGTCCGCCGTTTTTCTGAATATCGGTAAATATGCAGAAATGGCGGCAATGCATTACGTATATGGCCTCGCTGATGGTAATGCAACAGAAGCCAGACGCATTTATCAGGAAAGATATCCTAATCGTGCCTTACCAGATAGCCGTACCTTTTCAAATATTCATCGCCGACTTAGGGAAACTGGTAGTTTCAAGAAAGGTACTTCGGAAGGTAGACCTCTAAGCGTCAGAACTCTTGAAATTGAGGAAGCCGTTCTGCAAGAAATCGAAGAACATCCTGAGACGAGTACGAGGAAGATCGCTAGAACTCTGAATATTTGTCATCAAATTGCTTGGCGTATTTTGGTTGATTTTTTGTTATACCCATACCATATTTTACGAGTACAGGCATTACTCCCTAGAGATTTTCCACAGCGTGTGAACTTCTGTCAGTGGTATCTTCAGAGTATTGCATTAAATCCGCAGTATGAGTCACAAATTTTGTTCACAGACGAAGCAAATTTTTCTCGGAATGCTATTCAAAGTTTCCATAACAATCATATGTGGGCAGAAGAAATCCCCCATACCATAACCGAAACCCATTTTCAACACCAATTTTCGGTTAATGTATGGGCAGGAATTATTGGTGATTATCTAATAGGCCCATTTTTTCTACCAGGACGCCTTGATGGTCGGTCTTATTTACACTTTCTCGAAGAAGAACTAAATGGGTTGCTTGAAGATGTACCAATTGCGTTAAGGAATCGAATATGGTACATGCACGATGGAGCCCCTGCTCATTTCAGTGTAATTATCCGAAACCATTTAAATACAGTTTATCATAATCGTTGGATAGGTCGCGGAGGACCTCAGCAATGGCCAGCAAGATCCCCTGATCTCAACAGTTTAGATTTCTTTTTATGGGGGCACCTTAAAACTCTAGTGTATAAAACTCCCGTTAATACTTTAGAAGATTTAAGAGAGCGAATAATTGCCTCGTGTGAAACTATTCGAAATACGCCGGGAATATTTCAACGTGTGAGTAATTCCATGCGTAGACGGGCGGAAGCATGCCTATTAAGTGAAGGTGGCCATTTCCAACAATTTTTATAATCAGTGTTAGTATTGTCAATAATTAATGAATTTGATCCGTTCATTTAATCTTACTTTTATAAAATAATATAAAATTCGTTTTTGTACAAGCTGAAATCCATATTTTTTTGATTCTCATTCATTTTGGAACAAATCTGATCCCTTTATTTGCTTTAAGTCGATGCACAATCATTTCCACACCACATCAGATTTTTGAGGAATTGATCCTGAAGTAAAACGATTTTTATTTTTTTAAGCGAAAACCATGCGGCGGACAAAGAAAACTCAAGATATCAAATTTTCTCAAAAATAAATGAGGATCTCAAAATTATTTTTTTTTTTAGGAGAAAGCAGTGGCGTAGTATTTTTTTCTCCAAAAATATTCAATGCAAAACCCGTACGCACGCCACTGGTTGAGAAAATGAAAATGTTTGTACAATAAAAAATGCACCTTGATGCAACGAAGACATGTACCAAATTTTATAAAAACGTCTACAATATTATCTCAGTTATTATTAAAAAACTGATTTTTTTTCAAAACTTTATCACCCTGTATCTCAAAAGTTAGGACTTTTAGGACATACGTTTATAGAAAGTTTTTTCCTTAAAATAAGTCAAAGAATCACCCCCTCAAATATTAGCATGTCTTTAAGGAACACCCTGTATATACAATCGAGCAAAAACCTATTCAGAAGTTTAGCGAGATAAGGGATTTGGGGATCATAATAGACGACAAACTCAGTTTCAGAGCACACGTAAATAAAATTGCAAATGAAACAAATAGAATTATGAGATTTGGTATCAGGAATAGCAAAGATTTTAAGAATGCTAAGACATAAATTTCTTTATACAATCCATATATCCACAGCTAATTAAGTTTTTGTTCTGTAATCTGGAAACCATTATAAGCCATATATACCAACAGACTGGAAAAAATCCAGAACAAATGTTCATGGTTCTTGGGCTACAGAACTAATTATCCTGTACAGGACAGTAACTACGACGTCATCAGAAAAAACAAATCTTGGTACAAATTCTCGTCTCTCTCATTCGATCGCAAAAAGAATTTAATATATTTCTGCAAAAAAAAACAGCAGATATCGATATATTTTCCTATTTTAACATTGGTGTACAGAATAATTCCAATGAGGTTTGAACCCTGTAAGACTCAGATTATTATTGGATTATTGGATGTAAAATATTTTCTCCCAGTTTCATATATTCTTGTCATTCATTATCATCCTATGTATATTTGTATTAATTATCATAATACTGCTGCTGCTAGTTAAATAAATAAAAATGTGCTTGGATAAAATTTTGAATTTATTCAGATGATTAACGAGGCGTTGTTTTATTATAAGTTTTTTATAAGAAATGAAGTTGATGTGCCTTCCAACGCCATCTAACCAGCTCTCACGATGTCTTCTACTTCGGTGATACTATTATATCTTTCAAAACGGTTTCTGTCCCATTTTTTTAACGTCGCGATACGTTTATAAGTTAACAGGGGTGAGTTATAAAAAGCCGCACTGTATATATTTGCTGTTCTTTACCTTTATGTATCTTGTTTATTTTTGGTGTTCTAAGTTTATTTATGATGTATTTAGAACCCTATTTCGAAGTTTATTCCTTTACTACATTTACAGTTATAACAATATATTTTTGCCTCGTCTTATAGAAAAATTAATATATTTATGTATTTTCATATTTTGTCATTCTTTGATTATTCTGTTTCTTACCACTAACACTAATGTACGTGAACATGGATGCATGTTACCCAAACACACAAAATAAAATATTCTTCTACATTCAATTATATGTGTAGTGTAATATGCAATATTCTATGCACCACTGGTGTTAACGTTTGATTACATCCATTGAGACACATTCATCTCTCATAGGGCTTCGCAAGACCAAGCGACTAGTCTTGGTCTTGATACAAGACCAATACCAAGATCAAAACGAAGACGTAATAAATCTTCTCAAGGCCAAAACCAAGACTTGACTTTTGAGACCAAGACTCTCCCCCAAGAGTCTTGGTCTTGAAACATCAGGACCAATACCAAGAGAAATACTACATTTATTTTTCAATACCAAAACCAAGACTGATCACTCTTGCCAAGACTAAGACCAAGACTTGACTTTCGAGACCAAGACTCTCCCCCAAGAGTCTTGGTCTTGAAACATCAAGACCAATACCAAGAGAAAGACTACATTTATTTTTCAAGACCAAGACCAAGACTGATCAGCCCTAATCCCTCAGGAAAAAGGCGCCCATGCTAGATTTTATTGATCTCCGGGCAAAATCTTGTACATAATGCCCTGGGTGCCTGAATTGCTATGCTCTCGGGCCTTTTGGGCTGTTAAAACATCTTGGTACATAAAATATGGTATTATTTAAGAGGAATACATTTTATCACTCACCGCAAACATAAATGTATCCACTTCTTGCCTGATATCTTCGTTAGACATGGGTTTTCCATCGACGTAGGTTTGCAGCATTAAATCCAAAAAGGCCATTCTTTTTTTGACTCCGAGTTGCTCATCGGCTTCAGAGGATTTTTGTTTCTGGTTTTTCGCTATCAGCTCCATTTGTCTCGTAAGCATAACGGAATTCGTTTTCGCGTGCAGGATTTTCACGTATTTTTTTTCCTTGTAATAGTCCCGTGTTAATGGATACAATGTGTCGTACATTTTTATTGGCGAAAACGTTCTGTCGACGGTAATCCTGCACATTTCCTTCACGGCGAAGACGTACTCCGACTGTTTGTTTTCTTGTGCGTCTATGGACACGCCCATTGCACTTTCTGGAAAATTAAAGACTTCAATGTCGGGATCCCTACTGTAAACTCAGGATCTTCTGACATTTTATCAATTCATCATCAAAATTTATGATTAGCTCTTCGAAATACGTTTGCAATTTTTTGAAAAATAGAAAATAGAAACTTTTGAAAATAAGATCGCAGTAGGGAATTTTTGAATATTATCCTTTTTTTTATGCTAAACCTTGTACTTATCTGAGCATACGTGAATCACATTTTCTCGAAATCAGCTTGGATTTTTTCGTACCTATGTAGTGCAAATTTAAAGTGAATCTGATGATTTTGCATTTTTAATGATTTTTGGTACTTTTTTTGAGTAATTTTTTTCTTAATCGACTCAAAGTTCACACAGTACACTAATTTAATCATTCTGAATCGATTAGCGTTCGCGAGTTGTTAAGTTCATCTAGACTTGGGGAATACACGCCAATTTTTTTTCTATAATCCAGATGCAGTTCATCAGGATATATTTGGGGGAAACTGGCAATTTTTTGAGAAATTTTTAAAATTCATTCATTCGTAGATACAATTGAGGGACCATTTGCAACTTTTCGAAAAATGAAATAAAAATTGTTTAGCTTACATAGTGCGATTTTCAAGTGATGATTTTGTATCTTTCATGATTTTTAAAGGTCTAGGAACTTCTTTCGAGATTTTTTTTTGCTGATCGACTTGAAATTCACACTAAACCTTGTATCTGAGCATACACAAATCACATATATTCTGAATCAGCATAAAATTTTGCGTTTATAGTGCGAATTTCAAGTGATTCTATAGTTTTGATGAGAATTTTCTCGAGATTGTTTTTTTTTTTTGCCAATCGACTTGAAATTCGCAGAGTTTACTAATTTTATCATTCTCGACTTGATTGGCGTTCGCAATATTTATCTTCAACTGTTCACGAGTTGAAAAGTTCATCTAGAGTTGGGAGGGGTATTTTCTAAATTTTTTTTTTCATAAATAGAAATCAGCTAGTCGAAATACATTTGAGGAAGCGATTTGAAAAAAAAATCAAAAATAAAAATTTTGGAAAAGTCGGCTCCTTCAATTTCGAATATTGCATTACTTGACATTCATCGTCTACGAAGCTCTTGAAAATACGAATACAACTTGAATAATTGAGTAAGAACGCCATTTTGCTTAGAAAATGTTAAATTTGTGGATAAGTGCATTTCCTGACTAAAAATCTTCCGAAATTATGCCAATGTGTCATCGAAATTCAGTTGTACAATATAAATCGGAATCAGCTTGTCGAGATACATTTGAAAGACGTTCGCAATTTTTTGAAAAACAGAAAATGAAAACTACTGAAAATTAGATAATTTTTTACGTTTTATTGCATTTTTAACGCAAAACCTTGTATCTGACTATTTGAATACCATTTATTCTTGGAATCAGTATGAAATTTTTAGTGAATTTGATAATGTTTTATTTTTTCGAATGTTATTTTTCCGCCCGTCGACTTGAAATTAACAGAGTATACTAATTTCATCATTCTGAATCGAGGTGAAGAACATCATAGTTCCACCTGTATTGAATAACGTCTTATATCCAGAGATACCTACTAGATTGAGATCGTTTATCACATATAGGTTTCAGATAGTGTTAGGAGGTCAATTTCTTGTGCAAATTGGTTGGATATGATTAATAGTTCATCTACATTTTTTGATATACTACGAATATTCAAATGGATACATTTCAGGACTCCTCTGTGTTCTGAGAACTTGAAGTCTGCTACATTTTCAACTACCTCTTGCATATTATCATCATAATTATAATCTCTGATGTATGGCCTGTTTTGTTCAGAGTTATTGAAAATATCTATATCTAAAGTGATAATGAATTGTAAAACCTTATCTACTTGAAGATTAGAATTGCTCAGTGAAAAGTTCAAAATTCTGAAAATTAAATAATATCAATCAATTATCTAGTATACACGATAGTACGGGAGTTAGTTGAAAAATTCTCAATCAAATGAATCAATGAAAGTATCTTAGTCTCTCTACAAGTTCTCGTAATATTTTAATTACTTCTCTTTGTACTTGAGTTAAGTCGTGGACAATTACACATTATTAGCCCTCAGTTTGTTGTAGTTTCAAAGAACTGTTTGCTGAGCGATCAAAAGGATAAATATTCATATATGTAGCAAATTGATTTTTCTGCAGATGAATTCAATATCAATCTCTCTACTTGTTCTGTCCAATTCAAAGATAAATAATTTTCTACTGAAGTTTCTTTCTAGTATTTTAACCCTTTATTTCAGTTTACTGTTTTCTTGTAAGACACTTTAGTTTTGAAAGTTTTTGGATCTTATCAGATTCGCTTGAGTTGCCTTTTTCAGTTCGTTTTTGCTTTGATCCATTTCCTTAGAAATCTGTTGAATTGTAGTTTCTCCATCACCCGTGATTTCGAAGATATGTTGTGCAAAATTTATTTGATATTCAGATGTTTTTAGGTGATCACCTGTCTCAATCAATCAATAAATTGAATTTTTTAAGTATCTTACTAATTTCCTCTACAAATTTTCTATGGTTTCTTCAAGATTTGTGTTAGAGACTATCACATTTTTCGACCTGAGCGTCAATAATATTATTTCCAAATTTGTTGATATTCAATACGGAAGGGGGACAGCTGTCATTGGAAAAATTATATTTTCGCGTGTCCTTTTCTATAGTATACGGTACGGTAATGAAAGTCGATGACTGGTCACAAAATATCAAAATACCACAGGAAAGGGATACTGAGAAGAATGATAAAAAGACAATTCAATCTCTTACCAAAATATGTGCTGTGATCTTAAAATTATCGAATGATTGCTTACCACAAATATTATCCAAAGTACACATCGTTATGAACGGAAAAATATCTACGGCCGATTTCCCAACTTGATTTTCCAATATATGTACCAGAACTTTTGCATTTGATTCAAACACTTCAAGGAACTCATTCAAAATGGAATAAGTGAATGACGGCGTGAGGATTTTACGGCTCTCTTTCCATTTCATACCTGTGCATGGAAATAAATATTGATTTATAATTTTTTTTTACTAATAATAAAAAATGGATTACATAATCCGAGCTACCGCAAAAAACCTATACAATAGGTATCTTCGTCTGCAAGTATTTACCTGAAAAGTACTGCCCCCTACGAACATTGGGTTATATCTGTTTGATACGTGGCAAGGTTTTCTACAATACTCTTTGAATGTTAAAGCTGAAATAACTTATTGATTTAAATTGGTGATATTCCTCTATTCAATCTAAGTAATGTTCTCATTGAAAAGCTGCACTCATGTTGGTGTCAGGGGTAGACCAGTCGATTTATTTCAGCCCAACTTATGCAAGAATTACCAAACAGTCTATGTGAGTGGAGCTTTCACAATATTTAACATATTGTGTCCCAGGGATCTGTTCTGGGCCATTCTCATGAATGATTTCTTTCATTATATGTTTCCCCATAATTGCGTGTCTTATACTAGGCATTACTTTGCTCAATATTGGTTTCGTCTGACACATTTTCTTGAAGATGATCAACACTGTTTCACTAGGTTGAAAAAATTACGCACATGATAACAACAGTACCTATCAAACTTGGAGTTTTTATTGTTCAGCCCATATATATTATCAATTCACTACATTATTCAGTTTGATATATTTGTTACGCAAAATATGCCATATTTCTATGCTGACATAAATTCAAGCATTTTAGTATCTTCGTCACGCTTTTCAAAATGCAGAATAAAAACAGTTCGAGTCATAGTTGAGGTTTGATACAGAAATCACTGTCAACTTATCTCCAAAGATATGTATATTTTCATTATTTACTTATACTACAGTGTTAGGGGTATTAGCTTTGTAATTGAGATTCAGCTGAACAGACACGTAGAAAAAATCGTTAACAAGGCAAAATCATCACTGATGGTATGTAGGAACATTGCAGGAAATGGTGGGGTTGTAACTCATCAATACTGCGATGGATTTACAACATGATAGTGAGAGCTATGATCTCCTATGGAGCAGTAGTATGGCATAGTAGAACCGAACTCGCCACAACAAAAAAAATCATGGAGGAATTACAAAGACTAGCATGTCTTTGTTTAACACGAGCAATGAGGTCGACTCCAACATTAGCAATAGAGGTCATTCTGGACCTCACTCCTCTCCATATCAGGTTGGCTAAAGTCGAACACAAAGACACTGATTAACCTCAGCAAAACTAGTCTAAAGACAATCACGGGATTTCTGACGGGGCACTGCAAACTCAAAGAATACCTAAGGAAGTAAGGCTTTCAGAGGAGGATAGCACCTGCAGATTCTGTGGGGAACATCCAGAATCGCCCCACCATACGAGTATATTGATGGAGTGTCATGCTGTACATCACAAAAGATTAAATATACTGGGTTCACACCAGCTGACTGTGGGAGAAATACCACGAATAGACCCCTCCAAAACCTTGAGTTTCTCAAGTAAGTGAAGCTTGAGGGGCTGCTGTGAACGAGAACACCTTGTGATAGCGGAAGAAGATAGGGCACAATGAGTCTAATTAGGATGAAATCAGGAAATTTGTAAACCTTGAAAAATAATTTTGTGAATCTTTTACAATAGACAGGTATGTTGAGATGGTCAGCTGGTGGAGCAGTTACCTGGTAAAAAGATGGCTCTGAGACAAACAGTGGGGTAGGGGCTGGCATATGCGGGCAGAGACCGAGGCATGACATCATCAGTCTGAGGAGTATGACCCATAGTCATTCTCTCAGACAGCCAGGCGGCAATAAAGGCTCTGTGGTCACGCGGATTTACTCCCAAATTAGTTTGAAAGACTCATAAAACCTCAATTTCAGAAGCACAAAACAGCTAGATACCAGGTCACAAGGAAGGACCAGAATCTCGTTTGGGGATACTGCTGATGTCACGGAACCGTAACGAAAGCATTCCTAGTCCAATGCTGCCGATCACGATCTGTGTCACTAGTATCTGGTGCTCGAATCAAAATAATGATTATATTTCAGAACACTTCATCATAATAGACCACCTTGTAGTTACGCTCCTGAGCGAACACCAATGACTAGTTTTTACAGAGATCAAAATATATAACAGTCCGCACCCACAACTCCTATGCCTTCGCTGAGTCATTATGCATATAACGTTCGTCAGCTCCTGGGATGATATATTTCATCCAGATCAGCAGCGAAAGTGTTAAGCAGGACACTGTAGTGTGGGAGATATCATCCCAGAAGAAAACCCGGACTACTCACGAAATAAACCTGACAGCGGGGAGTAGGAAGGATCTTCGCAGAACTACCTGAATTTCGGCCGATGGCCAGCCCCACCGCATGATAATAATAATAAACTGCCCCACCATGCAAAATACATTCTTGCCTGTGGCAGTTGAAAGGGTAGAATGTTAGGACCGATGTATATACATATTGAGCTCGAACAAAAAGTGAACCGAATCAAAAGTAATGTTTGTTCAACGTTGATTTTCATGGTTACCAAACTTGCAGAGCGACCAATCAAGGGCCTATCCGTTTCATACTCAATAACTCAATAAAACTCAAAATTATTAATTCACTGGAAGTCAGAGTATAACTTGTTGCCTAATGAGTTCAAAATTCTAATGTAACTGTCTTAAAACGAAACTGAAACACAAATTCTTTAAGTACGACTCTGTGTCTCAACAGCTTATGGCCTCTTGCTCCACTGAGAAATGTGCCACTGTTTTTCAGTGTGTTTTTAGTACGTTGAGATATTTTTTCTCATTGTTTTTTCACATATGTCTATTTTATCAAACATTTTTCAATGTTCAATTCTAACCTATACAAAACTGACAAAGACATATTTGTAACACAATCAAATGAATCTATTCTACCCATTCCATTCATAGGAAGTACGGACTTTTTGCCAGTCAAGGACGATTATGTTGTTTCTGATCAATTTATTGGGATCGGGACACTAAGAAATGTTTCGACATTGAGAGCCACCATCAGCGCGTCACACAGCGTAGCGAAAGTTCGGTGGCATATATTTATGAAGCATGTTAGTGACTCCTCAAAGATTAATTGTGTTTTGTTCTTAATAGACTTCATGTCACGACGTGTGCTTTGATTTTATCATTACTAAGATGTGCATTCGGTATTGTTTATGAATGTCGGGATCATAAATGTTGAGGAATCACTGGTTCTGAACTATTGGTCCCCTTGTGATATAAATATCCTCTTACCTCCCTTCATCGAAGGCAACTGGCAACTTCCGTTAAAAATAACTTACCCGCTAGAATTTCCAAAGATATAATTGACTTCTAAGCATGTATTGATATACATATGTGTAGGTATATGAAAAGATCTTACATACGTGTTACATAGGTGATTCAGTGAATAATGTGACGTGAATTTATTTTGAAACAACTCACCTCCAGATGTAATTAGTCCAGTCCCCAACCAGTTCTTCAAAAATTTATATGAGTCGTTTTTATTCAAAATATCATGGGTAGATAACACGTATTCCAAAAATTTATGGTCGGATACTAGAAGAAACTGTTTTCCAACTAAGTTCAACCTGCATAGTCCGTTATAACGTTTGCAGTATTTTGAAAACACATTAAGAATCTCTGAAAAATAAATGAAAGATTTCAATCTTTGAATGTAGCCGATGAAACCTTTTTTTAGAGATGTGATTATTTTGATTTATTTATTTGTACTAGTAACACTCAGACATTATCTAGAAATTAAAAAACTGGGAAAAAAGTGATCCCGAGTTTTGGTTGCCCTGTATTCGGTGAATTTATGATGAACCCATTTTGGGAAATGAATGTCACCATAACTTCAGAACCATCCGGTATAAACCCATACAACCCTATATTTCTGAGAAACAGACTTTCGAAGAAAGCAAACGAAATGAAAATATATAGGGTGTTTTATTTAAAACACATAAGTTTGATAAGCCCCACATCCGTCGGACACCCTATATGTTGGTAGTTATTTTTGCAACACAGATTTTTTTCATCTCTACAACTTTTATACAGAACAATTTTTCCTTTCTCAAATAGAAGCAGCTGTCGTCTACCCACGCATCGTTGATATACCCTTAGTATATATCGTCTATTGCAATAAAAAATTCAGGAGTGTAAGACACAATGACTGAAGTTTTAAGAAGTCAAAAACAGTCGAATATTCGGCTATGTTTATGGAGTGAAAAAAATCCAGTACGTACCTGTGGATTGACCCAACTCCAAAATGCACCCTAATATTGGCAAACCCGGTACACTAGGGACCCATTTAAGTTTCGCCAAATACTTCGAGCGGCGTAACCACCAATACGTGATGAACGAAACGGCTATCCCCACTAATATTGGAAAATAATATTCCATTGCATAGAAAAGTAACAACGACATTGCAGTAACTCGAGAACACCTTTACCTCAACTGTATATACCCCACAGAACTAAAATTGATGTACATGAAAATTCGCAGATCTCTACTTTCGGTGAAATTTACGAACATTTGGGAGAAATATTTGACTCCATAGGCGCAGAAGGAAAGGCTCTTTTTTAGAATAATCGCTTGAAATCAGTTGTGTAGACTTAAACTCTTTTAGATTCGTGAAGCTCTGAGAGAAGTCCGTTTTATCTCATATTGAAGTACTTACAAACAAAAAAGATTGTATAAAGTTCGATAAATGTTACAACATAATTCCAAATAAAAAAAAATTATAACCTTGTTATATTATACTTCGGGGGGAGGACATACAGATGAAGGGGGAATCAAGTATCTTGGAGTAATAATACTAGACTCCAAGATGACCTAGAACCAGCAAATCGAAAAAATAACCAAAAAAGCGGTGGCTTCACTAGTGATAGCCAGACGCACTTTTGGAAGAAAATGCGGACTAGAACCACATATGCTGCACTGGTTGTATAGCACGGTGGTCATGCCTTCCATTACATATGCTTCTTTGGTGTGGGGGCCCAAGACACAACAAAGAGGATCCGCAACGAAACTGAGCAAGGTGCAAAGACTTGCTTGTCTTGGAATCACAGGGGCCATTAAATCAACACCAACTGCAGCAATGGAGACACTCCTGGGAATGCCATTTTTCCATTTCGTGGTTCAGGGTGAGGCAAGGCTTGGTGCCTCCAGACTGCAGATCGCACCCAACCTGAACGTTGGAACGGGACACATGAGAATCGTTAGAATTGTGATCGGGGACGCGCTGGGAACGAGAACGGACCACATTCCGTAACGGTATTCCTTCAACAATCAATTAAGAGTGCTGGTGCCAAACAGAACTGAATGGAACAGCTCACAGCTCAAGGACATTCTGCAGGGGAAAATCTGGTACACCGATGGATCCAAGCCTGAGAATGGAGCAGGCTCAGGAGTGTTCTCCAGGAATTCGAGTATTGGCATCCGTTACTCACTGGACACCCATACCTTTGTCTTTCAAGCAGAAGTGTACACCATCCTTCAATGCGCGATGGAAAATTGTAGGAGAAACGTTGAAAACGCGCATATCTTCATCCTTTCAGACAGTCAAGCGGCACTGAAGGCCTTGTTTAGCAAGAAAGTAACGTCCAAACTGGTATGGGACTGCAAAGAAGAACTGAGAACTCTGTCAGACCGTGATCAAGTCAAACTGATATGGGTCCCAGGTCATCAGGGAATCGCAGGCAATGAGAAAGCAGATAAACTCGCACGGAGAGGATCGGAAATACTCCCAAACCAAGGGCAGATGCTACGAGTACCGAAGTGTACAGTAAGACCGTCTGTAAAAGACTGGATTAGGGACAGGCACAAAAACTACTGTGCCCCAGGAAACAAACACGAGAAAGAATATATCAAAGGACCGTGTAGCAAAAGAACGGCAGACCTGTAAACGATGAACAAGAGCCAGTTGAGAACCGTTACGGTACTCCTGACTGGACATGCACCAGTGAAAGAGCTTCCCAAAAAAAATGGGGCAATACGATGGAGACCTGATCTGCAGACTATGCGGTGAGGATCCAGAAGCGATGAAACACATACTGTGCTATTGTGAAGCTCTAGACTGCGAAAGACAGACAATTTTTGGGCAGCCATCTGGCGACCCAGAAGTATACAGTTCTCACCCAATACGAAACTTGCACAAACTCGTACAAGGCACAAAAGTATTGGATTGGGTACTGTGACATAACATAGATTATTAAGGGGCCATAAGGGTGTCATCGGAGGCAATAGCCCGACCGGACCCACGCAGATGTGAAGGTTTTAGTGAGTATGCCTGATAAGGAGAATCTCACAGTATTTATAGAGCTTGGAGACTCAATATTTCTCTATAAAAGAGAAAAGATCTTTCATATTCTTCAAATACATATTCAATTTTCGTAATGATTTCATCGAACCTGTACGATATTTAATATATTCATTTTATCGTATCATTATTCTGATAGTTTTCATTCCAATTTGTGTCAAATCCATAGGAAGTTACCTCTACAGTCCGTTCATGGCAGATATCAATCAACTGAGTGGGGTTTTCAAGACATATTTTTTTATTAAGAACGATCACTTGCCGTCTCAAATTGTTTGCATGATTTTTTCAACTTTTCACGAAGAAAACTGATAAATCGAGCTAACTCAAGGATTTCGATGAAATAAAAACGATTCTACATCATGGAATTTCAGAATGTATCTAGTATTAGGTGGGTGACATGTTTCACTAATTGCAGACAACCTTGTATTTCGTTTTTATTTTGATTTTACTCCGTAAGGAATTCATCAAAATGTAAGGAAATTACAAAGTGTTTTCTGGTATCAATAACTTTGGTCGAAAATTGTATATAACTGTTATACAGTATGGAATCTCTCTATAGTAGATGAGGTAATTTTCGTTTTCCTAAAGGAACGCATTCCAATTTCAACAACTCATGATTTACCTATCAAACCGGAAACAAGTAGTCGGGATTGATAGAATTAATAATGATTATACCCCTTGTGAATACAATGTTTGATGAAATTTTCTGAAAAGTTTTCAAAATTCAAATTCAAAATTTTGTATTCCGTTCAGAAACTCATTTTTTCCAGCCGCCGACACTGTAAATAGTCCATACATGCTTAGCAACAAAAACAGGTAAATGGCCTATATCATTCGTTTATTAATTCATCTTGGCAACGGAATGTAAATAGTGTCATTTACATGCCTAGGGTAATAATGACTTTGACTTTGACAAGTAATACTTACCTTCAGCTTCATTTATATAAATTTTTAGGTTGTGAGGCTTTTTGAATATTATTGAAGGATAATTTTCTGTTTAATTACGAGACAAGCACTTGCAATTGGGTCGGTCTTCATTGAAGAACGTTGCACAAATATCTGTCAGTTGTAGTTCAATGTCCGTCGTGGTATTAGCCAGGGAAGTAGTTGATTTCTGACAGATGTTTGCCCTTTATTTTCCACTTGGTGGAAACGCTTAGAGAGAAGGGTACCCCGTATTCTTTCAACATTGTTGATACCTCTCTGGCACAATATATTCGAACTGATTCGAATTTTACAGATTTCTCTTCCCGGAGACTGTGCTACTTGGGAGTGTTTTGTCTTGTTCCGTGCGGATGGCGCTTCGATCAACTTGGTTGTAGATCGTGGTGTTATCCGTGGGGAAATATTAGTTAAACAGTTGATTATCATTTATTTGGCAGGGACAGGACAATTATAATGTTGTCCGACCTACCCTGTCACTTATGAGAGGCAATAAACCTCGATTATCGATATCTGTTTATTCGGAAACTTAGTTACACGCACAAGCAACTTAGAATGAAATAGCGAAACAAACTTCAATCCAGGCAAATTTTGAGAAATATCAACAAGCAGCGGGAAAAACATAATTAGTAACACGGAATGTATCGACTGTTAAAACATCCTCAGCAAGCGACAAGCCTCGGCTTTGCCTCGGCTCGTACTCGCTCACCTCGAATGTTAACACGTCTTTACATTCCTCGTTACTTAAATAACTATTCAATGATAAAAATAGCGGTCCTCTGCCCGCACAAGCTATAGTTTTTTCCTTATCAATCATTGAGAATGATTGAGAGAGAAACATTTCAAGGGATGCAAGGAAGGGAGCTGGCAAATAGATACACGATTTAAAAGTCACTTTGTATTTACATTGCCATGTAAAATAAGTTGTCAAAATAACAAAATATGCCTTGTCGATCAGAAATAAATTAATTTGAACAATTTAAACGAATAACTCAAGTAGAAGAAATAATTTCAACTTGAAAGGTATGAAAACTTTAAATACAAAAATGAAAATGATGATTCATTAAAAAAAATATATATTTTATTTAAGTTGAATTGTGATCACATAGTAGTTTAATGGACACAAACATTCAGTGTCTCAATTTCAATGCTACTTTGACACCATTCTTTGAGATGAGGATAGTTTCGGCCGCTAAGATAATTTCATGGCCACATGAAACGATTTCGAATTTCCGGAGTAATTGTGCAATTGTCGCTTTCATTTCCATCATGGCGAATTTTTGGCCTGTAACAAAAATATGAATTAACCACGGCCTTGACAAGATGGCATGCATATTATGGGCAATTGAGTGGAAAAAATCAAAGGGAAAAGCCTGGAAATTTAATTTAATTCTATTATCAATTTCACTTCTCGTTACAAAAGCCGTCTGTCGAAGTTCTCTGAAAGATATAAATTGTAGTGTACCACAAGGTTTTATTCATGGTCCTGTTTCATTTGTAATCTATATGAACTCATAATCATCATAATAATAATTGATTTCTAATAGGGTACAATCATTGTTCGCTGATCTCAAACTCACGGTTCCAAAAAACAAGCAAGTCGAGCAATTGCTACAGGAACTGAAAGAATCTGAGAGAGTAATAGCAGAACTGAAAAGGAGGTTGAAACAGTCTAGAAAGAGGGAGAAAAGACAAATATTTGAAATTGTAAACCTGCAAACAAAGATCAATTAATCAATTTGAGACTTTCCAAGTACAAAGGTCAACAAAATTACAGAAGGGTTCAATAATGTACCAAAAGAAGTTGAGAAACGATTACAGTTTGGTGAAGTAATATGTTCCCAGTTATCTGTAAACGTAAATCACAGAAAAAACAGAATGGAAAAGAAGTACAATCACAACTTAAAAATAAAATCGTTTTGTAGATAATGCATAGAAATGAACTAAATGATTTGAGTTCAAATGAAAATGGAAGAAAGAAGAGATATAGCGAAATCTCAAGGAAAATTCGGGAATCAGTTCGGGAGTTTCTGGAAAAAGAGAATAACTCAAAAATGTGCCCAGGAAGAAAAGATTAATTAGAAAAGGAAAACTTAAGAAACAAAAAAAGGTGTTGCTCAATTCAATGAGAAATTTATATAAATAATACAAGAAAGTGTCGGAAATCACGATATCAGAGTTATATCCACATCATTTTCATTTCATGTGGAGTGTTCAATATTTGATTAAAATTTTTTCTCAGAATCTATATTTTTATATGAGGACCTTTTGATAATACCTACGTCATTTCGGAAATATAACGTCATTTCGGAAACTGTATATTTTATTTAAATAATTTTGATTCAAAGCACTAAATGGTATTGAGAATAATCAACGCAGTGGTCATGATAGTAGAGAGCGAGTCTATCAATCAGAGGGGCGTGGGTTCGATTCCCAGCATGGTCACTGGTCTCGTACTGGGAATCGCACGTTAAAAGGTTAGACCTGGTTAATCCTTGTCTCGCAAAAGTTTCGACTTCTGAGGGCGGTCGTTCGTAGGGGGGTGACAGCTGGTTAACGAAAAAAACTGTGGTTATATTTCCACCATATATAATACAAATCATACCTAACAACGTAAATTTGGTCTAAATTTGAAAATATCAAATATGAAAATTGCATTTGTCACTTTAAATTTTCAGTAATTGTCCCATTATAAAATTATTACGCAGCACTTTCTTCCGCCGAACTGAACTTTCCTCGATAAATATTTAGTTTTTGTCTTTTAAATTCGCTTAACTGTGACCTACATAATGTAACAACACGTACACAATTCGTCGTTTCGAACGATAAAAAATATGTTTTTTAATTTGATGGTCATATCTCGAAACTGGTTTGAAGTATGACCTCAGCTCTACGGAATTTTGTTTGATTTCAAGGAATTAAAAATGTATTTTGAATATCTTATCCTAAATTACTATACTGGGTAGCTACGGAAGTATTGCCTACGGAATATCTCAGTTATTGTATGAAGTAGGTTTGTGAAATTTGGAGCGTCGATATAATGACATAAGAGCTAGAATTTGAGCATATTGACATGTCGAAGTTAACTTCCGGTCTGACCGGAAGTAACATCAACTTTCTTATTTTAAATGAAAACCCTATTTTTTTTTCTTTTCGCTTTATTCAGCATTCAATTCCCTTTCTAATGATATATCACAAGTTGGTATCTAACCAGAAACTAGATCAGAAAAAAATTATTATTGATATTCACCGAGTAGGCCGTGGAAGCAAAATGAAAGCCAAAAATTGAAAAGTTGGCTATGGAAACCAAACGTCACTTGATAACAGTTGCTACTACTGTGATATTTTATTTTCATTCGTCGGCGTTATAAAAAGCCGCCAAAAACAATATTGGAAAAATTGGGAAAAAAACAATACTCTGTAGGTCCATAACTTAAATAGGAACATACAACTTTTTCTTGCCTGTACTATTCAGCATAACCATTCCTTTCTAATGATATAATAGAAAGTAATTTTTGAAATGAAATACCAAAAAATCCAATTATTATTATTCAAATAACAAAACAGATTATCGCCATACGCAAAAATAACATTAAAAATAATGTGGAATGATAAATTATATCCTGTAGGTTATAGGTTAAATAGGAACATAAACGTACTTGGTCTGTGCCATCGTCCATAGATATTCTAATATCTACCTATGGACGATGTTTGTGCTATTCAAAATAATCATTCCATTGCAATAATCATTCGAACCAAAATATTAACAAGTAGGCTGATTAAGATGTATTTTGGAATGAAACAAAAAAGAAACGAGAGCTCTCACGAACGCTGCTATCCATATTATTTTGACGTTCGAAGTAGTGTTTTTGATTCTGCCATTTTAAAAGGATTTGGAAATCGAAATCAGTTAGTGGAATATTCAAAAATTGCCCCGTTATTCACGAACCGAACAAATTGACATGCTTCTCATTTATGGTGAATGTTTAAAAAATTCTTATGCCGCTGAACGATTGTATTTAGGGCGATATCCAGGGAGGCAGCAACCGTCAAGAAGGTATTTCCAGTGGCTTGAAGAAAAATTAAGAACTCAGCCTGATGTTCACGAAGACCAAGAAGCATTTGTTATTAATGAGGAAACTGAAATTAATGTATTAGCTTTAGTACAATATGATAGCACAATTTCCTCAAGGCAGATTGGCGCCGAATTAGCTATAAGTAAGGACTCTGCTAGGAAAATTTTGAAAAAACATCGATTTAAATCCTTCAAGTATCAGTTGCATCAACATTTGTATGAAAATGACGGTGAAAGGCGCCTGGAATATTGTAATTGGTTTCTTCGACAAAATGCTGAGAATCACCTATTTAACTATTATATCTTGTTTACGGACGAGTCAAGATTTACCAACAATGGATTATTTAACAGGAATAATACAAGGTAGGTACTTTACTTTATTTGGATTATTGTCGATAGTCGAAGTGTAAAGTGCTAAAAGTGTGAACGGTCTTTTGTTTCAGGTACTGGGCGATAGAAAACGAGCACCGGTTTCGACAAGGTGGCTTCCAGGAGAGATTTGGTGTGAATGTTTGGGCAGGAATAGTTGGAACTCATATTGTTGGCCCCATTATTTTTCAAGGCCAACTAACCGGAGAGATATACTTTAATTTTTTAACGAATGAAATTTCGGAATTCATTAACAACCTACCAGTGGAAATAACTGAGAGATTGTACTTCCAGCAAGATAGCGCCCCTCCGCATGATTCAAGAATAGCGAGAAATTATCTTCAAAATCGCTTTCAAGAGAGATTTATAACAACCCATGGTCCAGTCAGGTGGCCACCAAGGTCACCTGATCTTACTCCGTGCGACTTTTTTCTATGGGGGCATCTTGAAAATAGGGTGTATTCCACACAGCCTACAACTCTACATGAGCTAGAAGTAAAAATTCGTAGAGCTTTCCAAGATATCACGCCCCAAATGTTGAGAAACGTTTTACATGAAAATATCACCAGAGTCAATAAATGTATTGACGCTGAGGGAATGCATTTCGAACATTTGTTTTGAATTTATTTTATCTTTAATCCTATCAATTTGAATTTGTTTTTCGATAAATCTGTTTTTTTGTTATTTGAATAATAATACTTGGATTTTTTGGTATTTTATTTCAAAAAATTACTTTCTATCATATCATTAGAAAGGAATGGTTATGCTGAATAGTACAGGCAAGAAAAAGTTATATGTTCCTATTTGAGTTATGGACCTACAGAGTATTGTTTTTTTCCCAATTTTTCCAATATTTTTTTTTGGCGGCTTTTTATAACGCCGATGAATGAAAATAAAATATCACAGTAGTAGCAACTGTTATCAAGTGACATATGGTTTCCATATCCAACTTTTCAATTTTTGGCTTTCATTTTGCTTCCACGGCCTACTCGGTGAATTTCAATTATAATTTTTTTCTGATCTAGTTTCTGGTTAGATACCAACTTGTGATATGTCATTAGAAAGGGAATTGAATGCTGAATAAAGCGAAAAAAAAATAGGAGTTCCATTTAAAATAAGAAAGTTGATGTTACTTCCGGTCAGACCGGAAGTTAACTTCGACATGTCAATATGCTCAAATTCTAGCTCTTATGTCATTATATCGACGCTCCAAATTTCACAAACCTACTTCATACAATAACTGAGATATTCCGTAGGCAATACTTCCGTAGCCACCCGGTATAAATGGACGAGTCTTTCGAAATATAAATACCTATGCAATTTCTTGGTCCAGCGCTGAATGGTATGTAAGTATAAGGTCGTTTTCCCTCATCGAATCTGGATGGATCGAATTTTTCGGGATCGGGAAAGAAATCAGCGTTGTGATGCGCTCCGTATATATAAATAATCAAACTCAGTCCCTTTGGTAAAATTTTATCTGAAAAAGAGATATTTCCGTATTATTTTCATTTATACAAAGAGCGAGTAATTGACGAGGTCGTTCGAATCATCAAACTGTATAAGTATACATTTTTTCAATAAATCCTCCAAAATGTGTAACAATTTGATGAAATTAAGAGTAGGTAGCAGTGGCGGATCGTATTTTTCCAGGTAGGGGTGCTAAAGAAACAGGGCAAAACAAAGTCAGAAATAAAAAATAAATCCGTCGCGCCTTCTCATTGAACTTCAATGAAAACTGGGACAACTTACTGGCCAACGACCTTTCCTGACTGCACCGCTGCCGCATTGACTTAGTGTTTATTGAACATCGATTGCAAGTATCGATATATCGATAGTTTTTGGCTATCGGAAACTATCGATAGTCTTTACCGATAGTATTGATAGAATAAAACTAATATTGATGTACATTGAAAATGTTTTCGTTCCCAAATTTATCACAGAAATGTCAAATTATTTTGAATGAGTTGAGTAAATCTTGATAAGACAAGAAAATAACAAAAGCACGCCAAAATAATTCAGCTAATACGTCGTATAAAACGTGACAGGTCATAACTCATACGTCATCAGTCATTTGTTTAATTGGATATTTTTCGCCAATTTTTGACTTGTTTCTATTTGAAATTGTTAGTTTTGTAATAAATTTAACCACGACTTTTAAATAAAAAATATGGATAAGGTACACACTTTGTTCGCAAAGTTTAATATAATAGAAGTATAAACATATCAAACTTATTGAACCACATTAAACGAAAAAATCGAGCTCTCTGGAAAAATTCAACGAATATAGGTGAAGTAGAAAAGAATAATGCAAAGGATACAAGACTTCTGCAATTTCTACACAGCAAAAAGAACCAGAATTGTTAGTTATTACGACATCGAATAATGATTATCAGCTCGTTCTTACCTTGCCTCATATTTGACAGCACTATCGATATAGCGATTATTTCTTGAAAAATATCGTACACTACTGATAGTCAAAAATTTTTTTTAACGCTCAAAATTTTATTTGTACATTCGGGGTATTTCATACGGATTCTTGGCATACTCGAAGGTTCACGATCTCATTACTCAGAACTTCAGTAGTACTCATTTCATTCACTTGGTTCAAGATGTTACCTATAGCAATTACCTTCAGAACATGGTCTCTTATCATTGAGTATACAGTCTGTTTCACTTGAAATGGTAACACCTCAGTATCTTTTTAATTTTTCAGTTGATACAATTTTTTTTAAATCCGTTATGTTAATCTTATGAAGCTGTTCAAGATGGGTAGCTACATTTCAGCCTCTGCAAAAAACTAGCCTATTGTGATTACAAATGTTTGCATAAAAAAACGTAGGAGGGATTTAAAAAACTTCGGAATTACCTCAAAATCCCTAATTCCAAATTTGATTGGAAATAAAAAAATCACCCCAAAAAGTTCTATTTTTATTTCATTCTCAGAAGTCGCAGTCCGAAAAAGTAATTATTATTAATCAAACAACAAAAGATAAGTCTTTTTACACAATAAAAAATCATCAGCTGGTAAGTTCATCACTAAAAAATTTCAAAGCCCTTTTAGTTCTTTTTATCGAAAAGAAAGTCATGGAAAAATTGAATTTCTATGATGTGATAAATTACTTTGCAAAAAAAGTCCACAAAGGTTCATATTTAGACTAGCCTTTTGTGATACATTTTCCATCAACATGAAATAGTTTGTTTTGTTTTCTCTTCTCTGTTATCGTTGACAGCAACAGCAGCAGCAAATTTTATGTAATGAATTCGAATAAAAAACGGAATTCGAGAAAAACTGTATTCGTTTTTTAAATATATGCCTTGCTGTGTAGACACATTCCAGAAGAAAAGGGGCGCTGAAGTCAATTGCGCTTCAGTCTGCCAAAGATCATGATCCGCCACTGGTAGGTAGGAAATATGAGACGAATATCTGATTCAATGCATTCACTCTTCCGGGAGTCTCTGGGCCAGATAACCCCAATGTTATGTGGTAAATCCAGCATAAAGGAAGAATGATAAACAAGGAAAAATGAGAAACAACGAGGATCGATAAAAACGATGAGAACGTGGGAACAAGAGGAACGTGGGAAACAAGGGTAACGAGAGCAACGAGGGAAACGAGGGGAACAAGGAACGAGGGTAACGAAAAGCGAGATGAACGAGAAATGAGGGAATCGAGGGAAACGAGGAACGAGGGGCACGAGGAATGAGGAATCAGAAACGAGGAATGAGGGGAACGAGGAACGAGGAACAAGAATTCAGACATGAAAAATGGAAATAGAAAAAAATTTAAATGAATATTAGGACCAGACTAGAGATTGCTAACAAACTCGATTACTGCTCTGGGGAAGTTGGTTATATGCCCCCCTTCTCTAGATAATTTCATCGCCTATGCTTTTTGGAGAAATGTTGCTTAATTTTTTTGGTAAACCTGGAGTTAGGTCAAAGATTATGTCTACTTCTGCTGTTAATAAATATTGCGAACTTGGTATTATGGACTCGTTTTCGTAATGTCACCAAATTCAATTTTTTACTCTCATTCATAAATTTGATTTACCTTCGAAAGTGATATCTCTATGGACCTTTCTTCCGACCATTGGAACAGAAGGGTAGAGTCTCAAAGTTTCTTTGATGACCATTTCCAAGTACTTCATGTTCTGTAGATCTCGAGACGTCATAGATCGATTTTTGTCGTCACCGAAAATATATTCCAGTTCTCTGGCAACCTCTTTCTGTGAAATAAAGATACAGTAATATTGAAAAAATTAGTCAGGTACTGTCGATAGTAACTGGACCCAAGCAACGGTGATTATAACCACCGGTTTGCAGAGGTGACCTACGTACTTGGACGATCTTTAATAGTTTGAATTCTTTTTCGAGCATGGCATAACACGTTTAAAGGTGAGGGCCTCGTCTTCCCCAGCTCGCACAAGTTTTTCGTAGACTTCTAAGGGTTGCTCGTACGTCTGCAGACGGTTGACCGATAGAAAAAATGTTAGAACAACCATTTTTTCAGAATGAATAGTGTCTGAAGTAACAGGGCATAAATAGATGCCAGATGTAATTCAATGTTCGTAGGGGAAAGTAGTTGTTTCTTGACAGATATTTGCTTAAAATCTTCGAATTTGTGGGATAGTGTGAAGAGAAGGGGATTTCGACATGGTCGAAATTATTCATTTTAGTTGAAAGCAATTCAACTTACCTGGTGTTCTGGATATTTTGCTAAACAATAGATGATGAAACTAATTGCAGCAGTTGTTGTATCATGACCCTGTGAATAAAAAATTAGAATAGTTTCATTCTGCCTTGGTGCTTTCTGTGTCTGAGGTAACCCAAAAATATTTCATCTGTTGATACCTCAGAGTAAAGTTCAGTATCAGAGAATATTTCGTTATTTGTATTCTCATGATAGTTATTGTTTGTTAGGACTTGTTAGTATTACTGTGTACTGTTCAAATTCGAAGTAAACGAGGGAATCAAACTCTAAATACTTTGGCATTGAACGAAGCTCGATAATAATTTTCAAATCAATCATTGCTTTTTTCATAATATAATTATAATAATTACAATTTTATATCTCTCGAACAGTGTACTCGCTGTTTCTCGAAATCTGGCTAATAATCTGTCAAATACATTTTTTTCAGGATGCTCTTGATCTGGGTATTTTTGTGCATAAACCCTCGACGCTAATGAGCAATTTTCGTAACACTCTCCAATGGTTAAAATCATGTTTATTCGTTCTTCAAGTGTGAAACTTTTCATTTTACTCCTCAAATATGAGAATACTAGAACAAAACAATTTCAACACAAACTCATGACGAAATATGACGCCATTTGACAGAAGCCCGCTTGGAACAACAACTGAACACAGTTGAACTTATTACTCAAGTATCCATGGCATCAGCCTACTTGATGGAATAATGTTAATTCAAAAAATTAATCGGATTTCGAAAATGCTTCGATAACTTCCGAAGCACCATATTTAGGTATAGGGAAATAGTATATGGTTCGAAAGGGAAAAGAAATGTGAATATGTTCCCGAGGAAAAATACAGGGTGTTACGTTTGAAATAACAAAGTTATTAGAGTTCAAATATGCGGTAAGTGTTCCTGATAATATAAAACACACTGTATAATACTGATCGTCATCTGAAGCTGCAGTAACTAGATGAAAGGGATTTAAGTGACTGATAAAAATTTCGTACACCTGCCGTGGATAACTATAATGATAATCAACTGTTTTGAAACCGTTACATTTTGAAAAAAAGTTGAATATCTCTTAAACGGAGAGAGTTAGGTACAGGTACACTTTTGCAAAGTCAGTTTATTTAGTTTCAAAGATTCAAAGAATTAAAAAATGCAAGAAAATACAGGGTGTTCTATTTAAAAAGCATAACTTTGATATGTCACGCTTTTTTCAGATCGACATACATATACTTCCCCAGGCCATTTACTAAAAAAATATACCATTTGGCCAGGAGAGTCGGAGGCGTTCAGCTTGACTCACCCTATACAGGGTGTTCCAAATTAAGTCGGCACCATTTCCAACTCTGTTATTATTGATGCTATGAATTCGGTTAAATGGGCAAACTAGTAGCATTTTTAGTGGCCTTCTCGGTGCCGAAAACAAAAAAAATATTGACAGTCGCGTTTTCAGAATATTTCATAAAATGATATTTCTTTCAATGGAACACCCTATATTTTTTCATGCATTTTGATTCGTAATAACATTCTCAACAACAAATCTCCTTTGACTTTTTTTCGTAAAGGTGAAAATAAGACAGTTTTATCAATATATAGGAAACATTTTTAACAAACGGATTTGATAAAGCGCTATAAAATATCGTGTGGCATTCAACACAGTTCGGCCATCAATTCTATTAGTTATAATTCAATATAATTTTTCAGTTCATTTACAAATAAAAATCTAGAGGTGTCATGTCTGGTGAACGAGGGGGCCACTTAACAAGGCCATTTGTAGCATATCCATCTGTTTCCAAAACAGCCTCGCAGCAATCTTTTTACGCCACTGACATCATGTGCTGGTGCTCCATCCTTCTGAAAATAGATCATTTGACGAGCCTCCAGATCAAGATCATCGAAAAAATCTTCCAATAAATTAATAAATTAACGGGGTCCGTTCAAAGAACCATGGTAGAAAAATGGACCGATAATTCTGCCTCTAAATAAACCACACCAAACATTAATACTAAATCGTCTTTGCGGATTGTGGGGATGGACTAGAAATTGATTATATCTAGTCCAAACATGAAAATTATTTCTATTATATATCCCTCGATTTGAAAAATTAGCCTCATTGCTCCACATAATATTTCTATAGAAGTTTGGATCTTATCTGCATTTATTCATAAACCACCGACAACACCCCAATCGTCTCTCAGGATCACCAGGTTCTAGTGTTTGCACTAGTCTTAACTTAAAAGGAGAAATCTTATGTTTCTTCAGAATTCGTTGAATACCAGGGAACAGCTATTTCTCTAGATAAATCTCAGATGGAATTATTTGGATATACCTCAAAGTAGGATAAAACGTCAATTTCTGTAACTTCAAATATCACAAACCGTTTTTTAGTTCTCCTCTTCTCAAAAACTTTTTCATTATTCCTGAATCGACGATGAAGCTCAGCAAAAAAACGCCGATTAGGTAATTCACGATTGGGAAACGAATTGCTGTAGTGTTGGAGAGCTCTTACGCTATTTTCCTGGCAAGCCGAGTAGGATTATTCTAACATCACATATTTCTTGACGTGAAAACGTCATTTCGAAAAATATTCAAACAGTAGTTGAGAGTACTTGAGAATATTTGACTAATAGTATTTCAACAAAGTTTCAAGGCAACTTGATTGCTTATAATAATTATGTTTTATCGAATCACATTTTTTCCAACCACATTCATATGACCCTCCAGAATTTTCTGTTCTGTACAAAAACGGCTTCAAAGTTATCATTACAGCAGACATATAATTGATTCACGAAATAAATGCGGCCAGCGGAATGGCTTTAAGATGGAAATTATCGTTTTGTACGTTAATACCAAATAGCTCAGTGGTGTCAATTGAGTGGTGCGACATGATGATCACGGGTTTCACGAGTTCACATCCCAGCGCAATTTTTTTTTTACTCAATTTGCTATTAGTAACAAAATATTGTCATTCGTATAAATACCAAAATTTAGTGTTTGGACAATCATGAGGTTTTATTCGCCAAAACAAAGAATTTTTTTGTACTAGTGGAAGAAAGAAATATTTCCACCTAAGTCGCTCATTTTCTACTTTAGGAAGAAAGATGATATGGGCTTTGTTGTTGAGAATGATATTACGAATCGAAATGCATGGAAAAATATAGGTTGTTCCATTGAAAGAAATATCATTTTATGAAATATTCTGAAAACGCGACTGTAATTTATTCATTTTCGGCATCGTGAAGGCAATTAAAAATGCTACTAGTTTGCCCATTTAACCGAATTTGTAGTATCAATAATAACGGAGTTGGCAATGGGGCCGACTCAATTTGGAACACCCTGTATAATGAGACGTCAAAATGTTATTCTGTTGAAATATTGGATTTGTCTATTTCATTATCAAAATTGGAAAGTCACAAAAAAAATGTGTATTGTATATTTATAGACGATTAATTTTTTTTTTTGAAATCGCTCAACTCGCTTCGCTCGTTTCGCAAAATCTTTTACTCACCAAATGAAACATTACTTTTAACACTTTTATCATCGATAGCTACTTTCACTCACCGCAAACATAAACGTGTCTACTTCTTGCCTGATATCTTCATTAGACATGGGGCTTCCATCGACAGTGGCCTGCAGCAGCAGATCCAAAAATGCCATTCTCTTTTTAACTCCGAGTTGCTCATCGACTTGAGAGGATTTTCCTTTCTTGGCTTGTTTCTCAACCAGTTCTTTTTGCCTGGTTGTGATTACAGAGTTCGTTTTTGAATGTAAAGTTTTAACGTATCTTTTTTCCTTGTAATAGTCTCGAGTAAAAGGATACAACGTGTCGAACATTTTTATTGGCGAAAATGTTCTATCGACGGTGATCCTGCACATTTCCTTCACAGCGAACACGTACTCCGACTGTTTGTCTGTTTGTGCGTTTATGGACACTCCCATTGCACTTTCTGGAGAACAAAAGACATCACTGAAATATGTTGAAGATGAAATAGAATTATGATTATTGAGAAAGTGGAGTACTGGATACCTGATAAAATATCTATAAAAAACAACATGCCCTCTAGAGCTCAGAATAATTACCTACTTATTGTTCTGGCTAATCACAGAATAAAAGCAATATGGTTTCATCCAGTTCAGTTAAAATATGATAAAACACTTTTTGTCTGTTTCCGCGGAATATACTTTGTAGCGTATTCAGAAAATTCCCAAGTAGATGCAGAAAGAGATGTGGGAATACGTGTGATGAATATTCAGAGAATACTAAAAAAACATAACCACCATCCGCAATCATTCCCATTAGTATAGAATTTGGGAACAGGTGACGATCAAAGAAGCAATGATTTTTTCGAATTCAATCAAAATTTAGAAAGACGAACATTTTTCATACTAACCCATATGTATTTCGAGAAAGACAGTTTCAAAGTTATTGGAGTTTCATTGTTTTTGTTGCAATAAAAAAATAACTGTGTGATTATGGTGCATTTTTATGATGGAAATTTGGATGGTATGCTTATTGCAGAGTCGTTTATTTTATATTTCGTTCCTGAATATAAATAATAAGTTCTGTAATGGTCATTAAAAGAAATAGTTATTTCTTTGTATAAGTGATTTTGATAGCAATTTAATCCATGTAATGCACGCCAGCGTGGTTTCCACTATGTCACTAGTGGAATGAAGTCACACATGACATTTATGACTGTCATTATCAATGTCATTTTAGACAAGTAAACTATCAAATAACGCACTAGTGTGTTATAATCCACAACTCACTAGTAAGTTATGGATTAAAGCAGTATTCTATTTTTTTTATTACTATTACAAGAAGAATACACATTGATATTGAAATTAAAGGAAAACGCTAACGGTTAATTCGAATTTGAAGTCATTCAGCCCTATGCTGTATCACTTCCGTTAAAAATAACGTTGTAAAATTCATTGGTTCATTGGTACCAGACGCTCCCATATCGGTACAGCTGCTGATAGCGCTGGAAGACGCCAACACATAGAATCTTGTATTTTTCCTGCAATTTGTATTTTTTTATGCACCAATTCTTCTAGGTATCCTTCTGCTACCGTCGACGCTTCAAAGTAGGACATGTTAGCCCCTGCATTGGCCAAAAGAGTCGCCGAAAACCTTCTCAGGCAGTGACCGGTGTAGAGCGCTATTTCCTCCAATTTCAAACACATTGCAATTCTTGAAGATATCTTCGACAACGTATTTATTCCCACACACTGGCTGGTACACCTCCCATTTTTGTAAAAAACAAAAAAGCGGCTAGAACTAGTACCTATTCTTTGGTCTCAAAGACATGTATTTTTACACAAATTGATCGGGTTGACTCTGGAAATCCTTCTTCAAGTTTGGTGAAACTTCTCGATTTCTTGGTTTTAGTATCTGCTAAAACTACGTGAAAATATTTTCCTTCATCTTGAATATTTTTTATTTTCAAATTGACCAATTCATCGCATCTACAAGCACCGCTAATCCCCATTATCAAATCCACTTTCATCAACAATTCCAGGTCATTCTAATGTCCTTGGACTTCTTCGGTTTGTAAAACTGTGATTTGGTTTTTAAAAGGCTCGTTAGTTTGCCATATTTTGTAATGTCGATTTTTTTTATTAAGGTGAATAGTCGAGCGAAGCATCGAGTATTATTTGGCCCATAGCAACAATGGGGCTATTTTTTTGCAAATGTGAAAAATAAACCAATAGAACATTTTCATCGATACCTTTCATCTTCCGTGAACTCATCCAAGACTCAAACATTTTGAACTTCTTGTCGTAAGCATCTCAGGACATTTCTGGCAAAATCTGCATAGCTGCTTCTTCCGCTTCCGTAAGGATATCCTCAGGAACGTAATTTTCATCCGTTTCCTCTATTTTCTATAGGTTTTTTTCTTCAAAAAGCTTTTTTGCAGGGAAAACTGACAAATGTCAAAATTTATTTAAACATTTGCTAACAATGTATCATGCCCGTGGCAACCAAACAGAATGCTTTGATTGCATTGTAAAAAAGTCTCTGTTAAGTCATTCTGACATTTATAGGGTACTGAGACGCAAGTAGCTTTGATTTAATCACAAAATTTATTAATTATTATTTCATAAAAAAAGATTTCTTCCACTTGTTGGATAAAACATCATATGTCACTCGTGTGTTGTTTCCTAAGTCACGTGACTCATTTTTAACAGAACACACTTGTACCATAAATAACTATTATTCCACAAGTGGCTAATAGGTCAATTTATATGCTTCATAAGTGGATGGAACTTCCATTTTATTGTGATTGTGTTTAAAGGTAATTTCAATTTGTAATTGGTACCTATATATTTTACAATTGAATGCATATTACATTGGAGTAATTTTCCAACTCGACCTAATGTGTAATGTTCCGGTTTATAATCATACTCAATCAATGGTAGTCGATCGAGTATTGCAATTACTCGCAATCATTCTAGAAAACAACTACTGGTCAGAAAAAAATATAGAAAAACGAAGACACTAAAGAAAATCAAAGTCAAACTGATGTAAAAAGTTATCGCAATTCTATAGAAAATCAGACCTCGAGCAAGAAAAGAAAGAAAAAATAAACGGAAAAACTCCACGATTCCACTTTTCAATAAAAATCAGGATATAATTTGATAATTTGATGAAGACTTACCACAAATATTATCCAAAGCACACATCGTAACGTACGGAAAGACATCTACGGATGGTTTTCCCACTTCCTTTTCTAATAGTTGGACCAGTATTTTTGCGTTGGATTCGAATATTTCCACGAACTCGTCCAAAATCGAAAAATGGAACGACGGCGTCAGGATTTTACGGCTCTTTTTCCATTTTTCAGCTGTACGTGAAAAAAAGAATTTGTGTACTTTTGTATGCATTGAAGATTTTTTTGTGTGAGGGAAATTTAGTAAGTACTTCTGTCAAAGAAATGGTAGAAAGAATTTGAGGTAAGGTGGCATTTCCCAGTTTGATTCTATTTCTATTTAAGTGCTATAGGAATCGCACGTTAAGAGGATCGGAATTGCTCCCAAACCAAGGGCAGATGCTAGGGGTACCGAAGTGAACAGTAAGAGAGTCTGTAAAAGACTAGATTAGGGACAAGTACAAAAATGGCGCAATACGATGGAGACCTGACCTGCAGACTATGCGGTAAGGATCCAGAAACCGTGAAACATATACTGTGCTATTGCGAAGCTCTAGACCGCGAAAGACAGACAATTTTCGGGCAGCCATCTGACGACCCAGAACCATACAGTTCCCACCCAATACGGAACTTGTACAAACTCGTACAAGGCATAAAAATATTGGATTGGGTACTGTGACATGGAAACATAGCGGTGCCTTGGTTCGCGGACCTGCTGGCTCCATTGTTGAAACGTGGAGTTGGCGGGTTTGCGAATTAGGGCATCGATAGGTACGATACAATGGGCTAATAAGCCTAAGGAGGCAACAGCCGACCGGACCTACACAGAGGTGGAGGTTTTAAAGATTTCCCAAAAAAAAAGAGACCTCCTTAATCCTTGGCTCGCACAAGTTTTTGACTTTTGAGGGCTGTCGTTCATAGATAGACGACAGCCGGTTGACAGAACAAAAAATCAGTCATCAAATTAATATATCCGAAAGGAATTTGTGGACTTTACGGAATAGGCTTTTATCTCATAATGAAATTTTGACCCAAAACATCTATGAAATTATTATTTTCATCTGTAAATAATATTTCTTTGCACTCATACAAAATATAAAACTTCATTGAACTATATTAAAAAATTTGTTCTTCATTGCACTAGTTGAATTCAGTATTTTATAAGAAATTGATATTATTCTATGAAGCCTGATGACATTAAAAATTCAACTGCAGCTATTGATTTCAAAGCTAATCTCAAGAAGTATTATTTGAGAATCTGTTATATTAATAAAGTTGATAGTTTGCAATCTATATTTTTTTAGCTGTTTTCGTCAACTCCTTTAAAACAGAATATATGACATGTACCTACATCAAATAGTCATAGATTTGGCAAAAATGAATGTGATCTTTTTATTCATAATATGAATGAACAATGAATTGTAAATATTTTATAATTAGCAACTTGCTGAATAAAGAAATTGTTAATAATAGTTATTATTCTGACAAGTCGGGTTTAAAACATCAATAAGCCTGTAATTGAAAATTTACGAAATTATTTCACCCAAGAAATGAAGAAGGCTGGATCCAACATTTATTTTTAATTAATTGTAATCAAATAACTCACCTTCAGCTGTTAAGAGACCAGTTTGTAACCAATTTTTCAAGAATTTATACGAATCATTTTTATTCAAAATGTCATTGGTAGATAACACATATTCCAGAAATTTGTAGTCGGATATTAGCAGAAATTGTTTGCCAAATAAGTTCAGCGTGCATAGCCCACCGTAGCGATTGCGGTAACTTGAAAGAACGTTGAGGGTCTCTGAAAAAAAATCATAGTTTATGTAGTAGGTGGAGAACAACTGAATTCTCAGTCATTCATCTACTTATTCAGTTTTGATGTATACTAGTCATATACCAGAAATCGGCTAGTTATTACATAAATAATTTAACATGAAGAAATAATAAATTATTGTAAAACAAATAAAGAAAAAACTAGAAATCCTATAATAAATGCAGATAATATAAAATAGCTTCAATACTACCAAATATAAGTACAAAGTTCATATACAGGATTATTCACGTTCATAATAAATTTTTCAACTTGCAGTTGACTTAGGGCCAATTTATGCAACTTGTCATTATCATGGTCACAATCACGATCACAATCTTAGTCTCAATTGTTGTTGTTTGAGATTAAAACTAAGGATATTGCATGAATGCTCCTACTGGAATGTACAGTTTCATCATTGTATGATTGAAACAGTGACTGACTGTGATTAGGACTATGATAATGACGAAGTTGCATAAATTGGCCCTTAGAAACTCAAAATTTGGTATTTTGTCATAATCAATTATCTCCGTTCTACCTAAAATATTTCCAGTTGGTTCAAACTTTCTCATTTGGGTTCGATTAGCCTGATTTAGATAACCTAAGTTATGTTAACTTACCAATTGAAGTTTTTGATATATTTTCATTTTCATTTTCATGAAAAAATTACGGTTTAAAATTAGGAAACCTATTTGTGAAGCACTCAGCCGGTAGTCCAGGCTAACACCTGATGTCCCATGGATGGTCCCATTTTGTACCATACGGGCGCAGACAGTTTTCGAATGTTGCATTCAAAAATGGACAAAAACTCCATTTTTTCAAATGGCACCTACTATTTTTTGTGACAATTCAATGAAAAATATAGATTTATATTCAATTACACAAGACAAATTATTAATATTGAACAAGAACAATATTGACAGAATATTGTTTCCTAATTTTAAACGATTGGCGAGCTACACATTCTTTCCAAAACTACCACTTATTTTTTTTTCAGCAAAATGGAAATATTTCAATAACTATAATGGATGAGTTAACAAAATTTGAGTTGTAGGAATGTAGGCTTTCACGGCTGGCGTCAATGTTTTGGTTTGTTTCCGGGTTTTGCCGTGGTCTTCTTTGGTTTGAATCTCCAATCGTTTCGACTGCAACTGCGGCAGTCATCTTCAGTGGCGTGGTCGAAGTACTCTTCTAGACGTATCAACTGAAACTGTTTCTTCGACCACGGCAAAACCCGGAAACCAACCAAAACATAATTTGAGTTGTTGAAACTCACAATTAGAATGCCAATGGAACTGTGTGAAAAAAAAATTAGGTTTGTTTTTTAAATATAAAAGATGGTACCGACTTTTGGTATACCCTGCCCTGTATAGCTGTGGGACTGAAATATTCCAGGTGAATTAGACATGACTGAGTATGACAGCATACCAAATTTCAAGTTTCTAATCCAACAACAAGTTGAAAAACCCCTGATGCTCGACACGTCGTTTTTTTATGTTTATGCTTGTTTTGCCATATTCGAATTATTTGTTCCCTCATCCCTGTTCGACCTTTCGATATTAAACGTCATCTGATATTCAATGGAAACTGGCAGTTTTCAAAATTCTTTTCGAAAGTAAGTTTTTTACTTACTTGTACGAAATAAAATTGCTGAAAACATTCAAATCTATTATCTCCTAACTCACTTTACTTTGTTGATCCCAAAAACATTTCTGTTTATAGAGGGATTATTTTTTTACATGAATTGAATTGCAGCAATATATATATGGATGAAGAAATAAACAATCAATAGGAAGAGAATGATAAGAATAAAATGAGAAGTATAAGTAAATACCTAAGTAACGTCATAATAAAGCAAAACAAATTCAAATTAAAGCAAAGTTGAAATAATAAAGGACTTGAAGAGTTATCTGTTGATTATAAATTCTTTTTTGAACTTAGTTTCAGTTCTAATTTCTTTGAATGATGGAGGTATTCAAGATACTTTATTAGAATGTCATTCTTTACTATAATCATACAATCATAAAGTGATCAAAATGCATTTCAACTTGAAAGATCAAAAATCAAAACGTCAAAAATACTTCTTCTCAGGAGCTTCTTAAGTACTTGTTTTTCTTTACACTGGCTTATAAATTATGCCTTTCGGTTCTCGTGTCTTTCTTCTGATTAGGTAATTGATCCAAATTCACCTCATCGGCAGTCTTTAAAATAGTTGCTGGAAGGCTTTCGTCGGGTGAATCCTTTGGAAATAATACTATTTTTTATTCCTTTTTACTTAAAAAATACCGGTTCTATCACTTCAAAAAGTTAAAACTTGGATATGTTGATGATATTTCACCTTGGTTGCTAACTAGTTTAGATTTTTGTGATGACAAAACAAATGATATCGCCGACCTTCGTCGTTAGTTCCGGACTATTACTAGAGATATAGATAGTTCTGGCATATAGTTTTGTGAGTCGTATTCGTAATTTCCATTCACAAATATTACTGTCACTTTCAGACTGTTGTTAATTAGTTTTTTGATGTTCTTCGAATAAACAAATCAATTTTGTGCTATTCGAAATTGAATAGGAGAAAGTCAAGATGTCATCCGATGTAATGCACAGTATGTAAGTCAGGGATTGGCTATAGAATGAGTAGTCATATCGGTCACGTAAACTTTTCCAACGTTTTCATTATTTTGAAATTTTTGCGATTTGACATTTTTCAAAGAAATTCCTAGCCATAGAAAAGCACTATTGGTGGCAACAGACGCATTGGGTTGTCACTTCTGAATGTTTATTGTGTTCTTATTTCTAGATCATTGCATTTCAGCAAACAGTGATCATACCGTATATTTCAATACTTATGTAATTTATTTCTTTTCATATTGGTAGGCAATACTCGAAACTTTCATTCACAAAAATGTACACCAAGAAGAAAACCGACCATAGCGATTTATGGGACTATTCAGAAATGAAATATAAATGAACAACACAATCAAATTAAAATGCTGTATCAAAAATAGTGCTAACTTCATTACACAAATTTATTTATAGAGGTCTTCTTCATCTGTCGGGGTTTCATTATGAATCCCCGCAGAATGCCCGTCAGGCCAGTCATATCCCTTAGTTTGATGAGGCTCTCCCAGACATCTCCAAAGGTTGGTTCGTCTCGAGAATGCTTTGTAGTAACTAGGTTGTACATGGTTTTTTTTTTGACATCTTTATTTCTAGTACATCTCCAACTTCTGGGTTCCGTTCTCGTAGTTTTTGGAGTCGACTGAACTTCTTGGAGAATACCTCGGCGATGCCTCTGGTCACTAGGAAATCTTCTGCTACACAATGATCTAACGCGTAATCGTTATGCAACAAAGGTCATGCGAGGGGGAAACATCTACTTTGAATCTAGTACAACTAGAAATTTTGAGTCATTTGAGACAATTTTAGTTCTTAAATCTTCGCTTCAATCTTTCAGTCATCGGCTAAGTCTTTCAGTCTTAGACTTGATTAAGGGTCACGCACAAAAGATCTCATAGGTCGAGATATTTGTGAGGCTGTGATAAAAGCCACTTGGATTTGATTTTGAGTCTTTTCAGTCCCAATCTTGAGTCTTGAGTCTTTTAAATATTTTGAGTCTTGTACACATTTTAGCTAGATATTTCCCCTCATTTCGCTTTTCTGATCTATTTGAGTGAAGCCCAATAATAGTCAGCCAGTCTTGATTGGTCAATTAAACATTGACTCGTGAACTGCAAGTATGGCCTTGCTTACTAGGTTTACTGATATCCCAAGGCTTTTGTCCTCCTCTATTTCGAATTGCATCGCTGAGTGACAATATAGGTATCTATCTCAGTTTCTTCCACTGGTGTTTCGGAAAGTGAGGTAACTTGCAATCAAACTTCGCAAGAATACTGAAATAATTCCCGAAGTTTACGGTCATCCCCAGATTAATTACAAGACAAGCACTTGCAATTGGGTCTTCTGTCAGATGTAATTCAATATCCGTCGTGGTATTAGCCAGAGAAGTAGTTGTTTTCCGACTGATGTTTGCCTTTATTTTTCCACTTGGTGGATACGCTTGGAGAGAAGGGTACTTCGTATTTATTCCACAATGTTGATACTCTCCGTCACATAATTTCGAACTTGTTCGAAATATTACTATGTATTCATTACTATTCATGTTATATCAAGTTAAATTAATGTCTATGTCTTTCAGAAGGATGTCCCGTCTAGCTGTTTTCATGGAAATAGCACAACGCAGAATTAGTAGAGTGCAGTGAAAGAAGATGAACCGATTGCTGCAGGAGTTTTTTGTTGAATTTTACAAGCTGATCGTTCGCATGAATACTTTTACTGGCCTACCAAATATTAAACTTTCGAAAAAACTTGTGGATTTAGTCAAAGGAACCTTCACGTTTCAAAGGTTTTGAGTCTACCAGAATTATTGTAAACTGCACAGAAATATTGATTCAAATACCACCATATCTTTGGTGAAATTTATAGTTGGTGTGTCTCCTGATAGTCTCATAATATTTCAATGACCACCATGTCTTTGCTGTAAAATAAAGTGCTATTCTTACTAAAAATCATATAAGTATGGTGAAATTTATAGTTGGTGTGTCTCCTAATAGTGTCATAACATTCCAAAGTAAATGTTATGGTGGAAAAACATCTGATAAAGTAATATTTGAGCAAAAGGTAAACATGCAAATAATCGAAAAACAACTATATCAATGTTCATAGTTCACTAGTTTTAAATTCAGAACTTAAATTGTTTGAAGGTTGTAGATGATGATGTAATTTGAGTACATTCATTTCGGACTTCCATCGTCTTTTAATTTGTATAATCACAACGTTTCAACTGTTCCGCAATCTTCATCTGGTGAATACTCTCAAGTTTCCAAATGCTTGCAAGAGTTCACATACGTGGTAATCTTAATAGATTGATTGTTTGTTTTGATCTCAATTCATTATTATTGGGTTGGTATCAAAACAAAACAATCAATTAATTAAGATTAACAGGTGTGTAAACTCTAACAAGCCTTTGAAAACCTGTCAGTATTTACCAGAAGACGACTGCGGATGGAAACAGTTGAAACGTTGTGATTATACAAATTATAGGACGATGGAAGTCCGAAATGAATGTACTCAGAAGACAGATGTTTTACCTCTAAAACTAATATGTATTGAGAAAATATCAGAGTAAATCACAGCCATACTAGGAAAAACAATGTGAAACACGATTAAGGTTATGTTTTGTCTTGTTTCAGAAAACGCGGGAATATCTCCTATTGAGAGTAATGATGAGATAAAATGGAAAATTCAGTACAAATATACGATTGAATCTTGTACCATTTTTATTTCAGAACCTAATCAAGAAGTAATTGGGTGTCATCTATCAAGATAGTATTAATAAAGGTATAGATGGTGAAGCTTATTTTGTTCTTTCACTAAATGGATTAGGTGAATAAAACAAGAATACGAAACTATTGATTTTGACGATTATTTCGACTATAATAACCTCAACACTTGGAAACCAAGATTGATTCATAGGAATTATTCCTTAGATATATGTGTATTATGTTTAGTAATCACTATACCTATCGTACATATTGATAATAGTAGATAGTAGTAAGTATAGCAGATTATAGCCTGTAAGACAAGTGCAAATAGTACTTGTAGTACAGGCTTTGAAATACAGAATATCAAACACAGTCGCTCGCTCGTCTTTTGTTTATTTGAGACAATTTATGACACCTACCTGTGGTATCACTCAACTCCAAAATGCTCCCTAATACCGGCCAACCCGGGACACTGGGGGCCCATTTGAGTTTTGCCAAATACTTCTTGTGACTCGACCACAAATGCGTGATGAACGCTATGGCTATACCCATTAATATTGGGACATAATACTCCAATATCACGTTAACTAACAATGACATTATAGTAACCGCACCACACTTTCACTTTGACTAGCGTTACAAGACTGACATTATTCAATTCACATTTTTTTACGCGCTGTGATATTGACGAACATGTGGGAGATTATTTGACGCCATTGGCGCATCGAAGAGGCGCTTTGCACATTATTCAGATTTGCCTGATCAAGTATGTTGGGAGTACAACATACTTAAAAGAAAGCTGGATTCACCTACTTACTAAAGAATTCTTTCATCCACAATCACCTCATAATTACCGCTTCATCAACTAGTGGATTAATGAGAAATACGATATCGACCCAATGTATTATTAATACTAACATTTACATTATTAGACATTTCTTTCTTTGTTTTATCATATTTCACTTCGTTTTCATCAATAACCAGTTTGTAGTTGTCATCGGTTTCAGAACTAATATTGCCTGTCGAAGTTTTCGATAAATTTCTAGAATCAATGGATATCTTCTTTTGTAGGGAACGATATTTCTTGGATAATCCTTGCTATATCAAGCTTATTAGATATAAAATCCTTGGGACTTTCTGCTACAGCTGAGCACCATGTCCTTTCATTGTTATAAGGATCAGCATCTTTATTAGCCGGTGAGGTTGTTGAAGTGCTCCTCATACAATACCAGTCACTCTTCCTTTGGGCCAACTGTTTCGAGAAAGGACACCATCAACAATGACTACTACGTCACCTCCTTTGACTACTTCTCAGCTCCTACTTGGATTGTTTCTTTTGTTCAATCCAGTGTTTCGATTTGTTGCCTTTATACTGAATTTATCAATATAAATATTATTTTTCGTAGTAAATTGACGGTACTGACTTGTTAGACTCTTTTTTATTTATTATTCGTCACAATTCTAAATAACCCTGACTACAAAATTATAAATCTCAAATATTCAAAAATAAGTAAAAACATTCTTTCCCCTTGAAATAAAAATAGTTCATTTGACATCTAGTGTACACAGCTTGACTACTGGTCTTCTATAAACTCCAAAATGGGTTTTCACATCGGCTAACCTCACGATGCCATCTCGTCCAAGATACACAGGAGTCACTCTTCTGTTGGAATTCTTTGTATCTGATATCGAAACAAGCAGATATGTGTTCCTATCTTGTACATCACTTATTTTTAAATTCATCAATTTACAGCCTCAACAGGAACCAGACACACCTATCATTAGTGCAATCCAAATATTTCCAAGTTTATTATCTAAACTGTCTTAAAGGTTATTTGATCGTCAAATATTCTTTATCGCAAGCTCTCGTCAAAAATTCAACTTGTGCTCTTTGCAATACAGCAGCTTTTTTCGCCTTGAATCATATCGACTCACTGTTCAGATAAGCAGTGAGTTTACTATATTTTCCAATGTCTATGTTTTTATAGATCTTTATAGCGGCATCGAGTACTTCGACCATATGGATGAAATTGCATACTGCTTCAAATTTGAGAGATACAATAGGAAGACTTTCTCATTTATTGTCATTACCCTCCGTTTTGCCTTCAATTCATTGAACTCTGGAAAAACTTTTTCACAGTAATCTCTGGACTTAGCAAGGCAATAAATTGGCGTTTTGGTTCTTCAGCTTTCTTGAGGATTATATCAGAAACAGAACTATTGCTTTTTTGACTAACTTCATAAATTGAGCTTCGCGTTTAAATATTCGTGTGTGAATAAAATGCTATCTGAAATACTTATACAATAGATAACTATTATCATATTGTGGGATTGAAAACAGTAATCTCGATGAAACTTGAGTTCACTCAGCATGACCTCTTGATATTCTTGTAAATAAACATCAGACTTGATATTATCCTTCTAGTTTCTAATTTCTTAAAACTGCAAGCGGATTCATGCAACGTTCATTATAACTACATTTTCATTACATTATGTAGAGATTTCTAATGGCTTTGGACACCCAAATAAAAAGAGACGAAAGTTCTTAATTTTTCCATCCTTGTTGCCAGGAGCGCGCTTTGTGATTGGTTACCATAATGGCGGGGAGTTTGAATGACATAACAGCTACACTTGAAAATGACATTTATACTCCCTGACCTTATAGTAACCAATCACAAAGTACATTCCCTGGCAACAAGGACGGAAAAATTAAGAACTTTCGTATCTTTTTATTAGGGTGTCCAATATCTATATCTATTATAATGTAATGAAATTGCATGAATCCGACTTGAATTCCCTAAATGATTCTATGTACGGCATGTGAAATCCATATATACCATGTGTGTTGAAGTACAGATAACGAAGAAATCGTTTTTGAACTTTCTCAATATCATTTTTATATTCATTGTATATAGGGTTCCAAATGAGCGAGCAATTCTCTAGTATACTTTGAACGTAGATTTTATACGGATAAATATATTCTCTTGTATTTCTGAATTCACTTGAGTCTCTCATTATGAACCCCAAAGCTTTGAGGGCCTTATCTACACATGTGAGTATAGAAAATCAGTTTATAATCGATAGTTAAAATCCAAATCTTCTATAATTTTTTTTCTAATTCTATTCATTCATTCTAATTATTCATTTTATACTAGAATAGAAGAGAAGACTTTTTTTCTAGTGAAATACAGAGTGTAACATTTTTCAACGTTGAAATGCAAGGAATTTGTTTTTTCCTATTGTACTAAATTGTCCAAATGTAATTTAAACTTAGAGCAATCCTCAATATGTTCAATTTTTCTATTGACTTTCAGTTCATCGGCTAACAAGTGACAAAAAGAAAATTGCAGGGTGTTTGGTATTGCATTTACCATGCAAAGAAAGAACAATGGTCTCAAATAAGATCCTTGGAAACCCCAGAATTTGTATTGAATGTTGAAAACTTCACTCCTTTATACCTACACGACACATTGTTTTGTTTTCATTAAATATGACCTGCTAATACTGAAAAGGTTACTTGTTACCCACATACAGGTCAAATTCGTCAGCTCAGCAGTATGTTATGATTGACCTTGTCCAACGGTATTTCGAAATCGGTAGGGAGGCTTGATACGCTCAACACTCCATCCAAAATAACTAAAAACTATTCATCGTGCAAATTCTCTAAATGGGTACCCACACAACTGAATAACTTGCAGTCAATTTCGGATACTTTACAGATGTCAGTTTAGAATGTGCAATGAGCTATTAGTTTTACTAAAATATGCAAAGTGTATCAATCAGTCCTCCCATAGTGAGGGAGCTTTGATACAATATATGGGAGCTTTGATACATGACTAGGTTTTTACAATTATTATAGACATAACTTTATTTAGAGCGGCTTTCACCTCTGAAAGTTTTGAATTTTGAATAATCTAAATCATCTAGCACTTTAAATTTTTGTGGGTGAGGGTAACTCTAAGTAAACCCGAAAAATTATTTACAAAACATTTTTCATTCTTGAAAACATTGTAAATTACTATGCAAAACTTTTACTGAACATTATTCTATTTTGAGAAATTAATGGGAAATCTCAACTTTTTGAAGATCTGGCAGTTCCGCCCACAGAACTCGGTGGTGGTAGATTGATGACATCTTCCTCGGGCACAAAAAAATCATCTTTTACATCGAGATATACAAAATGGACAGCAGGTTTTTTTGCGACGCATAAATTTTATAAAATATTCATCCTCGACTTTTTGTAAGACTTGGCCAATGTAGTATACTATTGTTTTTTGTGGCAAATCATACTAGCACGTAATTATTTTCATTTACTACTCCTGCAACAAAATTTTCTTCTATTTCTTTCTCAATTTGTTCATCTATATCACTGAGCTCATCAGATGATCCGTCGAATCTTAGTCAACAATATTCTTTTGTTTCTTGTTCATTTTATCTTTGTTTTTTGTCTTATTTACTGTATCGTCCACAATTTTTTCTTCAAAGTTCTTTTTATATTGCTCTCCCTGTTTCTTTCATTCCGACCTCTTTTCATGCTTACTTTAATTTCCTCCATGTTAGGTGTGTCAGTTATTGTGGATTTCCTGCTTGAGCTGTACTGTTTCCTTGGCGGGGCCTGAGGAAGTGGTCGTATGCCCTCAAGCGTCTTCTTATGTCTAATATGTCTAAAATCAGATTACGGTGTATGGTTTGTATGATCTGAAGTTGATGGTGTGTGTGATGTTCAACAAGTATGCTGCTTCTACTTCTGGTGTACGTTCCCTCTGGGTATGCTCTTCAGTAAGTAATTCAGGCGATGTTACTGTTCTGTTTGTTTTTTTTTTAAATTTGAATGGCATCTGAAGTGATTAACGAGGTCTTACCTTTTAACGTGCGATTCCTTGCACGAGACCAGTGACCATGCTGGAAATCGAACCCACGACTCTCTGACTGATACACTAGCGCTCTACCATCATGACCACTGCGGCCAATTAGGCTTGAGCTTCCAGTACTTCATTGGTGATTGGAGTAAAACACATCAGTTTAGTTGTCGTTGACCTCATATTTATAATATCATTATGTTGTTCTTCTTGATTCGAAACTTGAAAATGAAAATCAATCTCGTTTTACCATCAGATGATTTTATATTTATATACATTTTTACGTAAAAATATTATTGATGTGATCATTGACATTTGATGTTAAATCTCGTTTTATGCCATATGTGTATTGATAGCAATTCTTGTTTGTATATACTGTACCTTTTTTGCGATGTATACTATACCTTTTTCGTAACGTGCCTAAACATACTAGGTGTGTACATGTTTTGTATTATTACTACCTTTGAAATTTTTAGAGAAGGAATTGTCACCCTTAATTTGCCTCAGAATTAGCTAATTCTGAGATACCAATTCAGAATTCCGACTTAGTATCTCAGAATTAGCCAATTCCGAGATGTTAAGTCAGAATTCCAACTCAGTATCTCAGAATTAGCTAATTGACAGTACATGTTCTAATTCTGATACTGAGTTGGAATTCTGACTTAACATCTCGGAATTGGCTAATTCTGAGTTACTTAGTCGGAATTCTGAATTGGTACCTCAGAATTAGCTAGTCGACAGTACATATTCTAATTCTAAGATACCAAGTCCAAATTAGTCCCACTGCTCTGGTTCCAAAAATTCCTAGCCAAACATTGAATTCGAACTTTTCCTGGTGTCGTCCTTCTCTGAACACATGCGAATTTTGTTGTGTTCAATATCGTAAATTATTTCTATTGAAATGACAATTGTTTGTAAAGCCTGATTCATCACTGTATAGAATATTGTAATGGAAATTTGGATTTTCTGTTTCTTTTCCTATAACCCAGTTTTAATACACAATCCTTCTCTGCGCATCGTTTTCATACGAATATTTATTTTAATTAGCTAATTTTGAGATGCTAAGTCGGAATTTCAACTCAGTATCTCAGAATTAGCTAATTGACAGAACATGTTCTAATTCTGAGATACTGAGTCGGAATTCTGACCTAATATCTCAGAATTAGCAAAAATAATTTTTTCATCAATAGGTGGCCCTTCTACGCCTTTGTACTTTCAACTGAAATTTTACTCCTTTCATACAGAAGTTTTGTGAGGTTCTCCTACCTTTTTTGTTTCCTTATAGTACCCTTACGACATATTTAATAATATTTCAAAGAATATTTTTATTCAATACATTTCTCAATGGATATTTTCAAGCCTTGATTTAAATGTAAATCTTTGATTCATAACAATAATGAATAATAACAATAATTAATGATTTTATCAGATAATCAGATTTCTAACATAGAAATCCTTTCTGAGGAAAATTCAGAATATAATTCTAAGGTTCTTATCATAATTATTCCCTGGAATATTTCGTATTAAATCACACCATTTTCACAATCACTTTCTCAATTTCAATGCTACTTTGACACCATTCTTCGAGATGAGGACGCCTTCAGGGGCTAAGACAAGTTTGTGACCACAGGATACGAATTCGTATGTCCGAACTAGTCGTGCCGCTATCGCTTTCAGCTCCATCAAGGCGAATTTTTGGCCTGCAACAAAATCAGAAATGTATTATGGACTGTAGGGTTCAAGGTCTTCTGAACCTGGGTAGGGAAACTGTTAAACCTTGATCACATTGGATCAGCCTTCAGTTTTTTGATAACTGCTGTGATCTACTCGACAGGCCACTCTACTTGGACAAGTTTTTCAATGTTCAGTTGAGAGTCTCGACTGGTTGATGGCTAATAGTCCTCAAGCAGGTACCAAAGAAACAGAATAATTACGAAGTCTCAAAAGTTGGATAATTATTTTTTATCTCCTGGTACAGGAGCCGGGGACTACTGTTAGCTGTATTGTACCAGTTTTTCAATGGTCAGTTAAGAAAGTGTCCCTGCTAGCTCGGGCCCAATATCGGGGAAAACTCGAAATGAACGAAGTCTGAAGAGTTGGAGAACACTTTTTTAATTTGCTATTGGGTCCGAGGACCATTAGCCATTACCTAGCCAGCTGACACTCTTAACTGAACGTTGAAAAACTAGCCCTGAGATAAAGTTTACTCATTAGAGTGATTTTTTTTTCGCCGAAATCCCGTCAAAAATACTAAATTGCGTTTTTTATGAGCAAACAAAGTTAAGTGTAATCGATTTTGGGGTGGAACTCAATTTTTTCAAATGGAGCAATATTGGTACCGTGGTACCATTTATTAGTTCTATTACTACGGAATTTATCCATCCCTGGTAATAAAACATGCGATAAATACAATCAAAATTACAGCTAAAAGAAAATAAGAAAATACAATTATTTTATTCTAACTAAGTGTTAAGGAGTTACTAAGGAGGCTTTGAAAACAATTAAATTATTCCTTCAGATTGTCAAATAAATATTTGTTGGTTCATCGGTGTTTTTATTATGTATTGGAATTTTTTTTACATTTGTTTTTATTTCTGTTCAAAATTTATTTACTTATTTATGGAAGGGATGAAAAAGTGGACATGTTGATTATTTATATGTGGAAAAAAATGCCGTTGCAACTATAACCTTTATGCCGACCGATATCCTTATAGACAATGTCCAGCGAGAAATTATTTTAATCGTCTTGGAATTCAATTCCGAAGAGAGCCTAACCATGATCCCGAAGAAAACGTTATCATTGATGAAAGAACGGAAATTAATGTTCGAGCTCGAGCTGATAAGACTGTTTCTTTAAGGCAAATTGGGCTTGAATTGGAAATTCAAATTATTAAGCATTGAAAATTGGTTGATCAAAGGAATTTGTATTTCTGCTATGAATCTGAGAAGTCTCCATCATACAACGAAACTCTGCAATAATGGCCTCTCTAAGGGTTGGTTTTTTAGAGTCTCAGCTAGCTGGCTGACGGCTTGTAGTCCTCGGGCCCAATACCGGGAGAAAATAAATAATTCCCTAACAGTTGAAACTCAGTATATCTGTTATTCATGTCGTGTTGAACAAAGTTCACTCATTAGAGTGTGAGCTAGAGAAAAAGAGTTACCGTCAACTACCTATGAACCAATTTCAACCCAGAATATGTGAGAAATGTAGTTTCATTCTTGAATAGAACAAATATGTTGAATAAAATGGAATAGGATGTATTGTATTGTAAATATTTCCTCTAATAACCACAACGAATGAATCGGAAAATATAAATTAAAAAAATAAGAATACCGGGTTACTCAAATTCGAGGGCCATCATTGGGATTTTTAGGAGTTTGGACTTTTTTCGATTCTTCAAATAATTTTGTATCACAGCGATTGACTCGAAATTCACAGATTGTAGATCTACGAAGTGTATGGCCTTCTTTATCTTTGTTTCTATCATCGACGATCTCCGGAGTGATGCTTCGTTTTTCAGGTTGAGTATCTGCGATTACTTCAAGAGATTCTTGAACTAGATCGGATTACAAATCAGGACAATCTTCAGTATAAGATTGTAATACCTTTTCAGAACTAAAGGCTTCAATCAGCAAAATCTGTCACAATAAACTTGACAATATCAATGACAAAAGATATGTTGATGATAAAGTATATCACATTCTCCCCCACGTTATTCTTTTTGTACCACACAAAATATTTCGGTGGACGTCGATTTCTTGTAGATCTACGAAGTGTATGGCCTTCTTTATCTTCATTATTGTTTTCATCATCGACGATCTCCGGAGTGATGCTTCGTTTTTCAGGTTGAGTATCTGCGATTACTTCAAGAGATTCTTGAACTAGATCGGATTACAAATCAGGACAATCTTCAGTATAAGATTGTAATACCTTTTCAGAACTAAAGGCTTCAATCAGCAAAACCTGTCACAATAAACTTGACAATATCAATGACAAAAGATATGTTGATGATAAAGTATATCACATTCTCCCCCACGTTATTCTTTTTGTACCACACAAAATATTTCGGTGGACGTCGATTTCTTGTAGATCTACGAAGTGTATGGCCTTCTTTATCTTCATTATTGTTTTCGTCATCGACGATCTCCGGAGTGATGCTTCGTTTTTCAGGTTGAGTATCTGCGATTACTTCAAGAGATTCTTGAACTAGATCGGATTACAAATCAGGACAATCTTCAGTATAAGATTGTAATACCTTTTCAGAACTAAAGGCTTCAATCAGCAAAACCTGTCACAATAAACTTGACAATATCAATGACAAAAGATATGTTGATGATAAAGTATATCACATTCTCCCCCACGTTATTCTTTTTGTACCACACAAAATATTTCGGTGGACGTCGATTTCTTGTAGATCTACGAAGTGTATGGCCTTCTTTATCTTCATTATTGTTTTCATCATCGACGATCTCCGGAGTGATGCTTCGTTTTTCAGGTTGAGTATCTGCGATTACTTCAAGAGATTCTTGAACTAGATCGGATTCCAAATCAGGACAATCTTCAGTATAAGATTGTAATACCTTTTCAGAACTAAAGGCTTCAATCAGCAAAACCTGTCACAATAAACTTGACAATATCAATGACAAAAGATATGTTGATGATAAAGTATATCACATTCTCCCCCACGTTATTCTTTTTGTACCACACAAAATATTTCGGTGGACGTCGATTTCTTGTAGATCTACGAAGTGTATGGCCTTCTTTATCTTCATTATTGTTTTCGTCATCGACGATCTCCGGAGTGATGCTTCGTTTTTCAGGTTGATTATCTGCGATTACTTCAAGAGATTCTTGAACTAGATCGGATTACAAATCAGGACAATCTTCAGTATAAGATTGTAATACCTTTTCAGAACTAAAGGCTTCAATCAGCAAAACCTGTCACAATAAACTTGACAATATCAATGACAAAAGATATGTTGATGATGAAGTATATCACATTCTCCCCCACGTTATTCTTTTTGTACCACACAAAATATTTCGGTGGACGTCGATTTCTTGTAGATCTACGAAGTGTATGGCCTTCTTTATCTTCATTATTGTTTTCATCATCGACGATCTCCGGAGTGATGCTTCGTTTTTCAGGTTGATTATCTGCGATTACTTCAAGAGATTCTTGAACTAGATCGGATTCCAAATCAGGACAATCTTCAGTATAAGATTGTAAGACCTTTTTAGAACTAAAAGCTTTAATCAGCAAAACCTGTCATAATAAACTTGACAATATCAATGACAAAAGATACGTTGATGATAAAGTATATCACACAGATTAACCATCCGATGTTTCGCCTCTTGGCCACCATCATCAACTTTATTTTTTCTTCAAATGTACAGTGAATACCAAAAGTCAATAATTTAACTAATTACTAGAGAAAGGGAGAAAATAAAAAAAAAATTGGAATCGAAATACTCATATCAATAACAATGAATTACGTTGTGTAGATAAAAACACGTCCTTTACAGAGTTTCCGAAGCATTTTGTTTATAACTGGAAATCGGAAAGACATCTATACAAGAAAGACCAAGGAAACACATTCTGAAAATACAAGAATTTCTTCTAAAACTTGACAAAATTTTAAAGTGATCAGATGTGGAGAAATGCATTCATTCATCTTCCTTCCTGTCGATTCTCATACTCAACTGAACATACCTATACAATTTCGTGGTCCGGCGCTGAATGGTATGTAGCTATATGGTGGTGGTCGTTTTCCGTCATCAAATCTCGATGGATCAAATTTTTCAGGGTCTGGAAAAACTTCAGGATTTCGATGCGCTCCGTATATGAAGGGAAGTACAGTCAGTCCCTCTGGCAAAATTTTACCATCTGAAAAACGAGATATTCATATGTTATTTTCATGTGAACAAATCATTAGTAAATAATTTAGGCGTGGTCACATACACGTTTTCATATTGTGATGAAGAGGATACTTTATTAAAAAAAATGAGAACACAATGAAAAGTGTCGAGATAGCCGATTTCTGCAGCAATTTCTGAGCACCCAGTACATTTTTTCAAGGCTCAATTATGTTTTGATTATTATTTGTATCATTTGGATTTATTTATCAATTTTGACAGAAACATAATGTAAGTCCATTAATTTTCTGTACATGTTATACATGTGTTTGTCAACAACAGTTTTTTCATATTTGCAATAAACATATATTCTCTCCCTCTTCTCTCTCTCTTTTAAACAAACTGTAATAGTATGGTTTTGATGGTTATGTTGTAAAATGGTTTACGTTTTTGATAAATTAAGTGATATCGCAGAAAGAATCAGTCATCTCCGGAGTACCGCAGGGTAGCGTATTGGGACCATTATTATTCATTCTCGGCTTGAACGATATTAGTTACATGATAGAGTGTGAATCTATGAGTTCTATTGCGTATAATACAGCAATTGATATAATTAATAACTCCTTGAAGAACATTACTGAGTTATTGAATAATAATAAGCTAAATCTGAATGTGTAAAAGACGAAGCCGATCATAATGACATCTAAATATGAACCTAGTCAAATTTTCATAGACCAGATCAATATTGAAGTATGTATCAAGAAAATTGAAATCTGACAGAAATTCTACAAGTATCTATAACAGTTCATAGAACAATCTGCAATCGCAATATGAATACTGTGCTAGTAATTCAATGAGTAATAATAATAATGCAGATCTCCAAAAAATTACAAATTAGTGGTATGAGTATTGTTCTCAGATATAATAGGTTCACACCTACTCAATTGATACTGAATGTTTTGAATTAAAACAGATTGATCTTTTTCTCAATGGTATTCATTTTTAAAACATTGCATAGTTCATGTCCCGTTTTCTTTGGAGAATATGTAACATTTGGTCATCAAAGACACAACTATATTACTAGGAACAATTGAGATTCAAATGTTACGAGAACTAATTATACTAAAACCATGATTTCTTTTTTACCAAGGTCATTTGGAATACAACAAACTTTCACAACTCATAAAAGAATGTTCAAAATAATATTCATTCGAATCAATGCTACTCACATATATTAAAGATAATATCCCTGAACACAAAAAACTGCATCAGTCAGAAAAAGATTTTTTATTATTGTATTCATGGGAAAGGATGTCTGAGAATTTATATATTTATGTTCAACAGTAATATAATTATGTATAGTATTAGTACGTTTGGTTTTTCTATTTGATGAAGTTATCATTTTCATATAATTTGGCAGTGGACCTTTTTCTATATTAACGTATACGGTATTCTTTCTCTTACAACCATGAATAACTGACTGTGAATTCGTGTTAGTGTTATAAAATTCAATATTGTGAAATTCAGATCATCTCTACATTATATGTACCTCCCAAATCAACATCCTTGTTTAAAATCCTTCCTACGAATGCCACAGATGGATATAGTCTCAATGTTTCTTTAATGACCAATTCTAAATACTTCATTTCCTGTAGATCTTGGGAGGTCAAAGGTCGATTTTTGTCGTTGCTGAAAATATGTTCCAGTTCTGTCGCTACTTGTTTCTGTAAAATAATGGTACCATAAAATTGAAAAGGTTTCGTCTTCAATTAATCAATATACAATAAAATACAAAATTTATACCGTAATATACAGAAACATACCAGCAACGGCAAATTAATTTTACGAAAAATCTTATATTTTCTACCTACCCTCATTTCTATATACTGCCATTGCCGCATTTCGATATTTCTTTTGTTTTTCTGCCTTCGATAGAACTACTAAAACCAGTCCTCATAATCCGATGTTCTTTTTTCCCCTTGTTCTTTAACTGTTTTAGAAGCAAGATCAATTTTTCTTGTTCCTCTCAGTTTTCTTATTTTCCATGTTCGCTTCATTTCTTTTGTTTCACTTGTTCCTACTGTTTCTTTTTTCTCTTGTTTCTTTCGATTTTTTTGTTACCCTTGTTCTTTTTGTTCCTTTTATTCCTTTTCCCATCGTTCCTTTTTTTCCTATTTTTTCTCTTGTTTCTTTTGTTCTATGTGTTATACTCATTCTTTTTGTTCCTTTTATCCTGTTGTTCCTTTTGTTCCCTCTATTCCTCTTGTTCAGTTTGTTTTTCTCTAGCTCTCTGTTCCTCACATGCTTGCAATTTTTTGGGTTAACTGTGTTGAAGGCAGGTAAATTCTTTTCCCTCTCTTGGTCTTCTTGTTCTTCCTGTTCCTCTTGTTCTTTTTGTGCCTCCCATTCTTCTTGGTCTTCTTGTTGTTCCTGTTCTTCTTGTTCTTTTTGTGCCTCCTATTCCTCTTGTTTATCTTGTTCAATTTGTTTTTCTCTAGCTCTCCGTTTCTCATTTGCTTCTAATTTTTTGGGTTTTTTGGTAACTTTGTTAAAGGCAACTCCAATTTTCTTATTTCTTCCTTTCCTTCCGTTCCTATTGTTCCTCTTATGTCTCTTTTTCCTCTCACGCCTATTGTTCCTCTTGCTCTTATTCTTCCTGCTTCTCTTATTCTTCACGATGAGATTTTCTAACATTTCATTAAACTCGAGAAATGCTCTGCTACACTGTAGTTTTCTCAAGCGAATTGTAAGAAATAATCGGATTTTTTACTGTACCGAATGACAAAATGTTCATTGATAAGTATAAAGTAATAATAAAAATAAGGTCCGCTGTTATCACATAACTGATAAAAATTCAACTCACCTGGTGTTCTGGATATTCTGCCAAACAATAAATCAAGAAACTAATTGCTGAACTTGTTGTATCATGACCCTGTAGATAAAAAAAAGATTTTAAAACAGATTTTTGTGTTTTACTTGCTAGGTTTTTAAAACGGATTAAAGAGAATGAAATATGTTCTCCGCGGAACATCGATTTAAACGAAAAACATGAGGCGCATGCAATAGATAAAAGTAATGAGTTTCGGGAGTAGCCAGATTTGAGAAAATGTACACAAAGTTCAAATCATTTGAATTGCAAAATAATTGCCATTGACATAACGACATAATAAATTAAATACCAAAAGTGGATGGAGCATAGAATCCATTCGAGCCCTGGGAAAGAATACCATGGTACACGGACGGGTCCAAAACTCTCGACGACGGAACTGGAGCAGAATTCTTTGGGCCTCGCACCAAATACTCCGAACCTATTCACCAGTATTTTTCAAGTGGAAATTCACGCCATAGAAATATGCATTCAATTCAACCTCGACAGGAAATACCGGAGCAAGGAAATCGCAATCCTCTCCGATAGTCAAGCAGCCATCAAAGTGTTGAGCTCATATAACATCAACTCAAAGATGGTCTGGGAATGCCTATACAAACTCAATGATCTAGGCAGGAACAACAAGGTGATCCTCCTCTGGGTGCCGGGGTACGTCGGAGTGGAGGGCATTGAACAAGCAGATACCCTGGCACGAAAAGGGGCATCAACGCCCCTGATCGGGCCAGAACCATTCTGCGGACTTTGAAAATCTTACTTCCAAGAAGAACTCAATAAAAGTGAAGAAGCAATGAGAGCCAGATACTGGCAAAGACTTCCAGGGCTAAGGCAGGTCAAAGATCTCCTCGGCAACCGAGCAAGATCGAAGACACTGATTAACCTCAGCAAAACTAGTCTAAAGACAATCACGGGGCACTACACACTCAAAGAACACCTAAGGAAGCTAGGCTTAGAGAAGGACAGCACCTGCAGATTCTGTGGGGAACATCCAGAAACCATTATACCATATATTGATGGAGTGTTATGCTGTACATCACAAAAGATTGAATATACTGGGATCACACCAGCTGACTGTGGGAGAAATACTACGAATAGACCCCCTCAAAATCCTTAAATTCCTCAAGGAATTGAAACGAGAACACCTTGAAATAGCAAAAGAAGGAGGGGCACAATAGAGCTAATTAGCTCGCAGCGCATCAGTCACCATCCACACTTACCATTACCATTAAATAAAAATGTTGCTGGCCAATTTTCAGCAGACATTCCTATCATTTTGGACAAGAATCGTGCAGGTGTGCAATTTTGAAAACTTTCAAAACATTCATGTCAGTCAATTTTATAAATAGATTTTAAAATAAGATTGGTATCTACGGTATTATAAAGTATCCAAAGTATTATAATTTTCAACTATTTAATTATGTGTGTGTGATGTTAATAATTTGTAATGAAGATTTGACTTGAAGGAAGCTTAATTTTCAATGATACGATAAAAATATAATCTTGGAGAAAAATCAAATAGTTGGACGTGTACCCAGATAAAAACCGAATGTGGGACTTTAATACTGGATATATATTAAATAAACTTCAGACAATCCTTGACAATTTCCATTTCCTGAAAGGAACTCACTACACAAGAAACTAAAACAACTGATAGGTGCCTTAGTGCCTTAGTGGAAAGTTATTTCATACATAATCGTATACGTAATACGTAATCGACTGTTATTATAATAGTACTTATAATAGTAAAACGTCTTTATTCACCATGGAAAATAAACAATAAATAGTAACATTTTGTGTAAGTCGAAAAAATACATGGTAAATAGACAGATAGAATGAAGTGTCAGCCAGCCTTCGCTGTTTTGGAATTCAATCTTCAAGATTCATGAATATATCACAGATAGGAAGACCATTTTTTGACCTTTTGTCTACAAAGTCAAGACTCCTATATATCATTTAACAAAACTTGTTCACATATTGACAACCTGCTTACGATTCTAGAACATTCATTTTTCTATCGAGCAGCAACAACCTCCAATAGATTCTCAGACTACATGAGCGTAAAGTGTCTAAGATCCTTCAGTCAAATAACTAATAAAAATGACAATCTTTATTGGCCCAAGAATCATAAATGTTTATAATATCAAAAGCGTCATTGTAATAAATGTTTCTTCAAATGTAATTTAAAAATATTTTTATTTATGATTCTTTCAAATTATTGGATATTTCATTTAATATCAAAATTCCATTACATAAAATTGATTTTTTTCTAAAGGTTGTATTTATTCTGTGTGCGAGGATACTATTGGATTGTCTAGTTTGGTGACTGCAGAAAATAATGTTTCCTGTTATTTATAACAGAGTGTATGAGTATACATATTTTCAATTTATACAAAGAATTGATACCTAGAAGATTGTTTGGAACATATAAATGGGATGGTAATTCAAGGAATGTTAATTTAAAAATATATTCAATACTTTTGTTTTCTAAAGATTTAAGTGGGCCTAGAATACTAGAATAATTGGCAGTTTCCCATACTGAAATTGAATATTGTAATTTTGAATGAATTAAACCGAAATATATTATTTTTAGATATTGCAATGGAATGTAATTTAAAATTTTGAACAAAATACCAATCATAGAAGGTATTTTTTTTTCGAAGATTTCCAATATGGCTTTTCTAAGAAAGTTTTTCATCAATGTATAATCCCAAAAATTTGTTCTTTCTCAATATTTTATAATTTTTCCATTAAAAACTAAATAATTTTCGATGTCTTGATTTTTATTTGACAAAAACCTAAATGAAGATTCAACAATATTCATAGTTATTTATGATTGTTTAGCCAAGGTGAAATTATTCTCAAATCAGCGTGAACATTTTCGATTATTCATTGATATTATTCCCAAAATAAATTAATGTGGTGTCATCTGCACATAATTCGATGAGGTCAACATGCAGGTCAAGATTTGATATTGAATTTATGTATATGAGAAACAATACAGGTCCAAGAATTGAACCTTGTGGTACTCCACATGTCATATTCCCCACCAAACTTTTTTCATTCTCCATACAAACATATTGTTTTCTGCCTGATAAATAATTTTGAAACAATTCATTTACATTTACAAATATTTAGTAACTTACTTAATGAAACTTCTTGATCTACCGTATCAAATGCTTTTGATAGATCCAGTGATATTAAACAACACTGGAAATTTTCTTCTGAAACTAAAAAGGTGTATTCAGTAGACACTGATTCCAGATTAATAATTCGATTTTGTAAAATGTTTGTTATTGTTTCGGAAGAAGAATATCTGTGCTAAACTCTGCCAAGAAAAATACAGGCCATTTATTATCATTATTATAAGGTTGTTCCACTCACCGCAAACATGAATGTATCCACTTCTTGCCTTATATCTTCGTCAGACATTGGTTTTCCATCGATGGTGGCTTGCAGCATCAAGTCCAAAAATGCCATTTTCTTCTTGACTCCCAGTTGCTCATCTACTTGAGAGGATTTTTGTTCATTGCCTTTTTTCTCTTGAAGTTCTTTTCGTCTGAGGTTGATAACAGAATTTGTTTGTGAATGCAAGATTTCAACATATTTTTTTTCCTTGTAGTAATCTCGGCTGAATAGGTACAGTAGGTCGTTTCTCTTCACGGCCGAAAACGTTCTTTCCATGGTGATTCTGAGCATTTCCTTGACAGCATATACGTACTCCGACTGATTGTCTGTTTGTGCGTTTAAAGACACGCCCATTGCACTTTCTGGAAAATAAAAAACATCAATAATAAGAGTTTCTTGAAAAAAATTATTTCACGTTTATTATCATTTCGAATCAACCAGGGCCCACCTGAATATTTCAGATGTTGTGGGATATTTGAAACTGTGAAAAAGCAAAGTTAAACATGTCATACATCGTCCAAATCATAACTTTATTACAACTTGTGGCAATCCAATATGAAGCCTATAAAAAACGATGAAGTTGATGATGGTGGCAAATATGAAAAAATCTCCGTATGGCTGGGAAAAGTATGATATTGCAAATATTCGGTTCTTTTTGATATCCCTTTTCAAATAACACTAGAAAACGTATCAACTGAAAAAGAGCGGAGAAGAGTACTTTATCCACGCCACTGAACATGACTGCCACTGTTGCAGTCGAAACGTTTGGACACTTCGAACGAGAGTGGCGCTCGAATTCGAATTACCCTTTAGATTACCGCGGAATTTTGTTTTGCCGCTACGATATAATTTTGTCGTGATACCTAATATTGTAATTTTCATTTTCATTACAGTTTAAAATTAGTATTTCATATTTATTTCATCTTCAAGTTGTATTCCATTCCTGATTATCAATACCTACCTAGGTAGGGCTATATTTATTTCTAGTCATTTCAGTAATAATCCATTATCTAGTTTTCATGATGATTAATTATAACAATAGTGACTTTTCATGTTCTTGAATAGCTGCGGTTTTTTGTTCAATATGTGGATAGATAACTTGTAATGGATATTTCAATTGCATAAGGATATATTCAAGTTGAAAACACTACTCGTACTTAACTTGGTAGTTCAAACACACATCTTCAATAAGTGACAAGAAAGCAAAGTCAACTACTTTAAATAATTGTATGAACAAACTTCAGATATTACTACTAATGCTCTGTCAAATCTCTTCTCTTATGTAATGAAATCAAACTTCTCGAACATATCGACTTATGTCATATGCATAATAATGATGACTTATGGGTAAAGATCCAATAATCAATTTATAGGATGTTCGTTTCGCCAACAGACGAGACGAAAATCGCCCTACTTTAATGGTCGAGGAGGACTACATCAGGCTTTTTGGCTTGTATTTGCCTGGGGATGGGGAATGAGTAGTTCCAATAGATTCGGCACTTCTCATTCTACACAACGAACTTAATATCCCCAGGGGCATAAGGCAACACCGATGTCTCGTCTATACCGTACGAGTGTCGTAGGTGGTAGTACAACACTCGTAGCGTCGCTTTTTGCCTGTGGAAGTGGGCTGAGACCGCATGAGCTGGACAAGCTGACAGCAAATGCATTCTAGTCTCAGCTGCCCCAGAGCAGAGCGTATCCTGCCAAGGCCTTCAATGTTTTCGAAGAAGACCCCATGCATTGGCTTATCCTTATGTAGCTGTAGGAGCCTCTCACACTCCGCAGCTTTCACGTGAGCTTTTGCCGAACGGATTCCAACTCGGTGACAGAGTTTGGGTTCGTTCAGTGAAGAATACGAGACCGAGTTCATCGGCTGCATGGGTTGCTGCCTTGAAAAGAAATGCTCCAATTCCTGCTTTTTCATGATCGATACCAAGCAGAGAAGGGGATCTGAACTCCTGATGAATTTACAGGCTCCATCCAGCAACATTCTGTTGTGTAGACACTCCAAACTCAAAAGTCCCCCGTTGTCTGGGGAAGTATAACCGTGGAACGGACGATTTAGGATGCAAGATCCTATAAAGCATCATTTTGCGAGTTTTCACGTCGAGTTGTCGCAGCTCTTCCTGAGTCCATTTCATGACTCCAAAGGAGTAGAGTAGAATTGGAACGGCAAGCATAGTAGTTGCAGCACCTTTGTTCTTCCCCGACAGTTCTGATGACCAGATCTGTCGGAGTTTGTGCTGATACTTGCCGCGGAGAGAGTTTTTGACAATAGTTACCTCTTGGGTGAGGCGTTGTTCCACCTCTAGGTAGGTATACGTCTCTCCGGCATCCAGATGATGTAGAATGCTTCCGTCTACGAGCTGAACGTCCTCTCCGTCCTCTCCGTATTCCTTGCATATATTTTTTTATTGTTATTATTATTATGCGGCGGGGCTGACCATCGTTCTGCTGTTGAATCTTTCTGCTCTCATCTCATCTCATCTCGTGGGTAACCCGGATCTTCTGATCAACTCCTGGAGATTTCTCACGAGGTTTTTCTTCCTTATACGTTCAAACAGTATGTGTAAGACTGTTTCGTCCTCCCCATCACAGAATCTGCATAGTGTGGAGTCTTGGTGTATCCTAACATATGCAAGTATTTTCTCAGGTGGCAGTGTCCTGTAATCAGTCCCACCACCTTCCTGAGGAAGTTACAGCTCAGTTCAAGAAGCTGCCTTGATAGCCGATCATTTTCCCTGGAGTATTACCTGAGGCGTCTTCCAAGAGCTTTTATTTCCGCCTGGCTGTCGGAATACGAAGGCTTGAGTACCGAGGCTTAGACTGCTGTCCTGCCTTAGTCTCTGCCATATATAATAATAATAATATTAATAATAATATACAGCTTTATTCCATTGATTATTTTTTTTACTTAATAATTTTGATGAGTAAAAGGAAAAGGCGGAGTTCAGTACATTCCCGCGTGGAAATGTCCTGGTCTTCCACTCAACCTTGGGAAAAAAAATAAAAGAAAAAAAGAAGCAGTTATTTGGAGGGATAGAGATAGACGACGCTGCAGCTGCTATACCAATTTACAGTATCAGTTTAAATGACAAAAAAGTGCGATTTAAATTTCCTTTTGAATGATGATACAGGGCTATTTTTGAGGTAGAAAGGCAAGGAGTTGTAGAGCTTAGCTATACAATGAGAAAAACTACGTTCATATATACCACGTTTATGTGTAGGTGGTGTAAGTACATTTTTAAATCTTATTTTGATGTTGTGTACATCTGTGTACAACTTATTTTCCTGTAGAGGTATGATGGCTTTTTGCTCATAATTACTTTATGATAGAGAACGCTGCTGCATATTTAACCATCCCGTTTCATGAAATTTTTTACTGATATATTGATATTTACGCATTCCATAAGAAAAACGCAGACATGCATTTTGGACTTTTTGTATTCTACCAGCACATTCCGCAGTGAGGCACGGTCCATACACTACATCACAATAGTTAAATATGGATAATATAATTGAATCAGATAGCATAACTTTTAATTTTGAATCTAATATGTGCCTAGAGTTATAAAGAATTTTCAGCTTCATAAAAGCTTTTCCTACACATGTATTTATATGTTTATCAAATCGCAGTGAAGAGTCAAAAAGAATACCAAAGTTTTTACTATCCTCTTTGACTGGAATTGGTACATTATTAACATTAATATCAATAATATTTTTGAGTTCGTTAACGCTTTGTTTAGGTCCGAAAATCAGTGCAGCAGATTTGTTTGGATTGAGATACAGTGAGTGATCAGAAGACATTTCAGAAATAGACCTAAGATCTGTATTAATTTGCTGACACCCTACTTCGAAATCACCTGGAATGAAAGAGTAAATAAGTTGCATGTCATCAGCATAAATTTGTGCTGTAGAGTGAATAAGAGCTTTAAAAAAAAATGCTGTATACACAGAGAAGAGAACAGGGCCCAGTACGAATCCCTGTGGTACCCCCTGTTGCGTAATTTTTACTTCAGAAGTTTGATTGTTCAAGATAACCCGCTGTCTGCGATCTGTTAGATACGATTGAAAACATTTAACTGAGTTTACGCTCAATCCAATATAACCTAAAATTTTCAGAAGTATATTGTGATTTAGAGTGTCAAAAGCTTTAGAGTAATTTAGTAATGTTAAAACCCGAATACGTCCCATATCTGTATTTCTAATAATTTCATCTGTTACATTAGGAAACGCAGTTGCTCTAAAGCCCGACTGTACTTCTGGAAGAATTTTGTTCCAAATACTCTACTAATTGATTTTTTATAGCTTTTTCCAACAACTTAGACAACACAAGTAAGATACTGATAGGCCTGAGATCTTTGAGAGTTTTAAGCGAAACAACTTTGGGTAATGGGATGACATTTGCAAGCTTCCAATCGTGGAGGAAGACAGAGTGTGATATACAGAAATTTACTATATGGGTGATGATGGGAATAATGAATGGACAACAAAAAATAATTAAGTTAACATTAATATCGTCTGAACCAACTGCAGTAGTTTTAATGTCGACCAAAAATTTCCTTACTGTATCTTCAGGAACTAAACTGAAATTAAAATCCTGCATCAATAAGCGGCCCTCGTAGTATTTACTACATCTTTATCTCCACTTTTGGGTATAGAATCCACAAAATAATTATTTATGTCATCAACATTAGAAATACTCACTGGCAAAATTGTAGATTTCATAGAATTGTGAATATTTAGAGTTTTTAACGCTTTCCACATAATTTTTTTATCTTTTCTCAATTCGCTGGCTAGATATGCCTTCTTTTCAAGGGCAACAGTAGTTAAGTCACGCAATCCTTTATAACTAGTCCATCCACAGCAGAATTTGTTCTCTTAAATTTTGTTAGAGCTTTATTTCTTAATTCTATTAAATATTTGACATTATGAGTTATCCAAGGCTTGAATGGTTTTGCCAGCCTCTACCCCATTTTTTGTCTTACAGCCATTCGTATACCAGATTTGCCCCCTTGACAGCGTTGTTGAGGCCGTGATGTGACTTCCCCATCTTTAATGATTGTGGTGAATGTTTCATCAAAGGAGTAGGTGGGGGTCATTTTGTTCGACATCTCAGATGCGTTGATTCTTATGACCATTACGTTGGAGTGGCCTATGTGATTGCCCCTCCATTGGCCCACCATGCACTTTAGTCTGGAGGCTTCTGTCCTTGTAATAATCACAATACTCTTTGAAGGGGACTTTCAACCAAATATAACAGAATCATTCCAAATATTAGAGGGAAATATATTGGGAAGAGTTAAAGTCGGAATCAACGAAATGAGAAAATAATATTCAAATAATAAGTGCTGAAGCAAGAGAAAAGAGAAAAATTCACGGAAGGAACCACCCGATTCGACTCTATAATAATGATAATGGGTGTAATCCGAAAATCAAATGATTGCTTACCACAAATGATATCCAAGCTACACATGGTAATGTAAGGAAAGATATCTACAGACGATTTTCCTACTTCTTTCTCCAATTGTTTCACTAATATGTTTGCATTGGATTCGAAAACTTCTACGAATTGTTCCAAAATCGAGAAATGGAAAGCTGGCGTTAGAGTTTTACGGCTGTTTTTCCATCTTGAACCTGCAAATGAAAAATAAAATTGTGTAATTTTTTTATTCAGAGAAAATTTCCGACAAATTGAACCCCCTCCTTTTCGGAAAAAATTGCGAAAAGGCGTGGAAATAAAACCGAAAAAATACGTTAATATATGTTAAAAATGGGACCCTCAATTGATTTGATTTCAAAAACTTTCACCCCCTGCAACTTTGACTAGCCTGGAATCCTTCATACAAGGATTCAAGAAAGCTGAAAGATGACAAGGTTCAATGGGCGATGAGCTCAGACAGAATTTACCCAGAACTGATACAGAAGGAACCAGATGAACTGCAGACTGGGTTGCTATTCTCGAATCGTTCGACTTCCACTTCGTATGCAAATACAAGAGACAAACATACATATATTTTATGCGTATTGGTGTGAAACAATAGAACGAATTCGTATACGTACAAACTCGAGAATAGGGTCCCAGGTTCTGCCGTCTGGCTTCTGGGTGTATACCAAAATCATGGAGAAACATCAGGGTTAACTGTATACCGAAGCCTGGAAAAAATGGAGAGGGAAAGGAAAAGTCCATAAGACATAACGAATCTAGAAAAGCTAGTACATGAACACAAAAGAGAGGGCACTGCCAAAAAAGTTATAGGTGGTACAGCCTGCAATAACATCTGCTACTTTGGTATGGTGGTCTGAGACACAACAGAGAAGGACTATGACAAGACTGAGTAAGGTCCAGAATCTTGCCTGGAATACACGGGCCATGAAGTGAACGCTCACTGCATCTGAGAATACACTACTGGAACTGCCTTCTCTCCAGTTGGTGGTCCAGGGAAATTCAAGGCTTGGTGCCTTCGGAATACAAACTACACTGGACAAGACTGAACAAAAAAGTTGTTCATTAGGCAAACACACTTCTGTTTTTTAGGCAGAGCTGTGTGCAATCCCCCCGTGTGTGTGGGAAAACAATCAGAGAACAGTCAAAGATGAGCAGATTCGCATAATGAGAAGTCAAAAAGCTGAATGAAAATATCCAGATCCAAAACAGACTACAGGAGTACTTAAATGAAGAGGGGCGACACTACTTGACGGAAGATCCTTAAACTAATAATGAAAAATGGTGGATTACATAATCCAATCTTTCGCAAAAAACCTATACAATAGGTATAGTCGTCGGCAAGTATTCAACAGAAAACAACTACTGCCCCTTACAAAGGACTTAGACTCCCTCTTTCTTGAAAAAATTTGCAAAAACCCGCAAAATCACAATTGGAAAATTTTATTTCAGACAATGTTCCATTATTTCGGTCATGTAAAATAACTTTCTATTATTTTTGAAAGAAGTTGCGGAATCTTGCAAAAAAATTTATCGTGAGAATTTCGTAAAAGATTGAAGCAATATAAATTAGCTGGGGAGCTCGAATCCCCTCATTCTAAAAAAGAAAAGGTGAAAAACATCAGGCAGTTGATAGTTTTTATAGTTTGACTTTACGCATGTATTCATTGGTTGGGTAAGTGCCGGAAACCTCTGGCGTCCCTATTGAGACAAACAATTGAACAAATTCTAACTGTAAAAAATATAGAATTAAATAAATGTGGAAAACTTAAATAAAAGGATTTATTCAAATGCTCTAAAATTAACTTTGAAGTGAACCAAACCCATTATCTTGTTTAATTATGAAATTTAATATAATATGAAAGCTTGTAGTGGGAAAAAATCTTAACATTGGTAATTTCAAAATTAGATGAATGACAAATACGCAGGTATTCTGTGTGTTCTGTGGGTACTATTCTCGAAGAGCCTTAAGCATATATGACATTTCATTTGAATAAAACTGTTTCATTGTATTTTTCACGTTTATTTTTTGTTGGTTCTTCGTTATAATGTTTCTCATTTCGTGAAATGATAGAGCAACACACTGAACAATGTAGTCCCGAATAACTCACCTTCAGATGTGAGGAGACCACTTCCTAACCAATTTTTCAAGAATCTATATGAATCATTTTTATTCATATCAGTATAGTTAGATACCATCTGATTCAGATACTTGTAGTCGGATACTAGGAGAAATTGTCTGCCAAACAAATTCATCCTGCATAGTCCATTGTAACGTGTGCAATAATCTGAAAAAACTCTCAGCATCGCTGAAAAATAAAAGAAAAATATATTAGTGTTTCGATGTTACAGGATGAAGATCAATCATCGATGGTAGTCGAGAAAATCCGTATTTTTTAAGTAGCTGATATTTATTTATTTTTACTGGTTAAAAACACACATGATTATATTTATAAAAGTTCCATGACCTTTGCTATAATATATATACTGGGTGACCGACCATGTAGTGAGGTAAGCCCCCCAATTTTTCAATGGTTTTAAAGATACAAGTTTCAAATTTGGTATGTCGTTATAGTACTTGCATACCCTATTTTGACGATATATTTGGGAATTTACCACTTCCAGTTTCAACAAACGTGACCCCGAACTTTTTTTTCTTCAAATGACACTCTGTATATTTTTCCTGAATATCCGAAAGAGTTTCGAATTTGTGACAACTGATGAACGGCATCGGCAGTTGCCACAGGAAAAAATCCAAAGGGGTCAAATCAGGCGAGCGAGCGGGCGAGCTGGCCATTGACTCCTTCTACCGATCTATCTTTACGGAGAATGTTCATTTAAAAAGTTTACTGGCCTGAAATAATGAGGAGGTGCTCCATCTTGTTGGAAATTAATATTTTTTATGTTATTTCCAGCCACCTGAATTATTTTCGGAAAGATATCTTCTTCTAGCATCCTCAAATAACGAACTCCGTTCAAATTTAATTTTTTTTTATAGGGATGAATTTGTTTTTTCAGTATTTTTTGTACTGTTGAACGTGGTCATTTTGATCTGACGGTTCAGTAGTGGATTGTTGGGGGTTTTCTTGAGGATCCACCAAGATATTAATGTGCTTGTTTGGAAAGACAGATGGTCGATCACTCTCTTTTATATTACTCTTGTCAAAAAATTGCTTATGTGCTGCCATTTTACAATAAAAAATTTCATCCGAAAATTTCAATCTGTTCAAAAGTTAACAGGACACACTGTATATCGAATAACGGAAAAATGCAAGTTGCTGAAAAAGATTTCAATGCGATGAAGCAAAATGTTTTCGCGTTCATGGGTATTTCATCGTCTTCAAAAATCATGAATTATTCCATTACTCCAATTATGATCGAAGAAATGCAGAACAAAAACATGTTAAGACCGATTCAGATACCGTTGAAGCACGTGCGATTTACACGCATATGCATTTCTGATCCTTGTGGCATATATGTGCCCTTCACTTGCGTTTCTACGACAAGATCATATTTTATTTGGTTAATGATTTTGTTAATGCTGGAGAATACCATTTGAGTTTATCAAATAATCCCTAAGTGTTTTTCACCGTATCTCTTATTAGGCACTTAAGGCCGCTCATTGAATAGACGCGTAAAGATATCTTGTGACAGATTCGCATGCGCAGTAATGATTTTATTTACGTTACGAGATACGTTGGACGTAACGATACGACTTTTTACGTACACTGAAAACGCGGTATTATCGCTCTGATCATGGAAGAAAATCAAATGAATGCCTTTTCTCAATTTCTCAATTACAATAATAAACCATAAACTCCTGAGAGACGATAGAAAAAAAAAATTCATAAACATGGTAACACCCTTGCAATCCTTGGAAAATTGTCTACGTCCAGCAAAATGTGCCTATTTTAACACTGAGGATGACTTACATTTCTTGCGAAGGTTGTTGGACATAACCCTGATAAAGATTTAAACAGATGGAATAATGTTATTCAAATAAATATTGCTCAAATAGTTGTAAAATTTATTTCAGTTAGATCTTTGAATCATAAAATCGAGTAATAAAAGTGTCAAGCTTCATCATTTCAAAATATATATGTGTAGTGTCAACTTGTTTAGCCTTAACTCGATGAAAGTGCTTTTATCAGGTTTACGTCGCGTTGATACGTTTATGTTTGAGTTTTGCCTTAAGTGCCTATTATTTGAACTAGAACATATTCGGGAAGCACAAATTCGTTTGTAACTCTCCGGCAAACTTCTGGTACTTTCCCAGAAACCTCGAATACAATAAACAGTGTTTAATTTTGATAGTTTTCAGGAGCCCCCGTATTTCCAAATTTCTAGGAATTTTAAGGCAAACAGGATGTTTATTTAAGTACTTGAATAATTTCAAGATGAAATGTTCATTTAAATATGTGTCCGCAAATGTTTCTTTTCAGAGATACAGGGTATTGAAATTGAAATTTCATTTTCAATTATTCTGAATGAGTTTTCCAAAAAAATTATTTTTGCCACCAAATTCTGTGAACAGGGTTTTTTTGGGGTGATAAATCAATATTAGGTTTTTATTTTTATGTAAATATCAGAAGGCGCTGCGTAGGCTATCATTATTCATTTTAATTTGCCCTAAATTTTTTGACAGAATTTTTTATATTCAAATCTTATTCTTACACCTTTTCTTTGCAAAAAAGGTATACCTGCTCAACAACGCTTTTTGGGAAATTTGATGCAGGTTATGCAGGATTTCAAAATACAGGATGTTGAATTTCGCACCTCAAAAAACCCTGTTCACCAAATTTTGTTAAAAAAGTAATTTTTTGCCATAGGTATTCAAATTAATTGAAAATAAAAATTCAACGCCCTGTATCTCCGAAATAATACATTTGCGGACAAATGTTCATATGAACTTTTAATCTTCAAATCAGTCAGAAATATACCCTTTGAAGTTTGTATAAGAATTTAATAAACACCTTGCATATTGAGAGACATTTTTTCCCCATGAAATATCAGTACAATTCATTCCTTCTTTCGAATGTTAATGAAAGTGATAGTACTTAGTACCTACTGTTGGAATTTTTCCGCAATAGCCTCTGTATATGTTTAACATTTGTGACTGTTTGATCTCAATATTCAAAACAACTAAAAGATAAAAATAGATATGTAGTCACTGGAACTTCATTTATTAAGTAATCAATACATCAGTACCGAACACCTTTTTCTTTAGGAATCATTGTACCAAGGGTTTAGGCTTCTGGGAGAGGTACTGGAGAGTCGTGAGTGATATGCCCTGTTGTATACCTCCTAAAAATTGTTTCGACCGACTGTTACCATAGTTAAAGAGGTGGTCAAAATCTGATTCTGTTGGTTGTTCCTTATCCTGAGGATTAGGCTTTGTTACAGATGGTGTTATATGTGTTATATTCCCGCAGAAAATTTTCCTATTATTGTGTTTTCGAACCCACTACGATCTAGGTTATATTGCCTTTTAGAGTATGGTTGCTTTTTGCCAATACTTCCGTCTGATTGATTTTATTACTACATCATCCCCTTTTTTATACTCAATAGGTGATCTACTATTAATTTCTGGGCTTGTCTTCGTTCCTGAATGAAATTGAAAATGTTATTTCGTATTTTGGGTTTTAATTTTTTGTACGTAATACGTAAACTAGTTCTCAACCTTCTTCTTTGCACTATTTGCGTCAGAGGTGCATATAAGCTTAATATTGGTGTATTATTATACTCCAAGATAGCCTTTCTGTGATCTCTGCCATCTTCATAACATTTACGAAGTAAAAAAGACATCAGTATCATCACATATGACCAACGCTGGGGGTGTACAAAGTGTTGATATTTCTGATACTTACAAACTGCTCAATATCGAGCAAACAATGACATAATAAAATATTTGATTCATGCTTTTCTAATATTGAAAATATTTCAATTAGTAAGTCCGAAACTGCTTTTGTACTAAAGAATGTTCACCACCCTGATTTCACTCTGGACACAATAAACTTAAAAAAATCAGCTCACAGTATTTGAACGGAGAATTATAACCCCTTTTGGATCAGGTCAAAGACTTGGGAGTAATCTTCGACTCAAAATTAATGTTTGATGCTCATATTGATGGTGTTATCATGAAAGCTTTAAGAAATCTAGGTTTTATATGAGGATCAGGAGATGATTTACCTCCACTAAATTGTGTATTGCATTATATAATTCCCTAGTGAGAAGCCATGCCAAGCTATGCTGTGTACATTGATCGCATCGAGAGTCCAAAACAAATTCATCAATTATATCAATTACAATATCACTGTAATCGATTTTGAAAACATGTACAGAGGTCTATTGCTGAAGTCTTTCAAAATAAAAATTATAATATACAGTTTGTCTCACTAAGTTGAGACCATATGGAAAACTTTTTTATTATTCATTTTAGGAACAAGAGTCATTCTCATGAAAAGTTCTGCATGTTCTGAATTCTAAAATACAATCATCAGATATCAAATTTTTTCAATCGTATTCGCGGTGTGACAAAAAATATGAATTTTGATCAAGAGTAAAGTATCTTTATATTTGATAATATCGAAAATTCTTATGAAAACTAAAACTACGTTTAAATATGCGATTGCATCCACTTACATGAAATTTTTTTTTTCTTATTTTGTCAACAATAACAATGCATATGCATTCATTATGTGTTTAAATTGCGAAACTGCTAGAAAACATTGAGAAACGGAAAGGTGACCATGTGTTACATAATCCAAAGAGATAAATGTTGATTCAAAATAAAAAAAAAAGTTAAAAGTAACATAACCCAATTTTTCAATGTCTATGGACGTAATTGCATATGTGAACGAAATTTTCAATTCTGTACAACTTTTTTTTATAAGAATTATAGATATTTTCAAATATAAAGGTACTTTTTTACTTTCGAGTAAAATTCATATTTTTTGTCACACGGCGTATACGACTGAAAAGATTTGATATGTGATGATTGCATTTTACATTTTAGAACATGCAGAACTTTTTATAAAGAATAACTTTTTTACTAAAATGAATAATAAAAAAGTTTTCCATATGATTCCAACTTAGTGAGACAAACTGTATACTCCTCACAGTTTATGATGACCAAAAATGAATACTGAAAATATACATAGTTCGGAATACAAAATAGCGAACCAAGTTTCAAAAAGCTCATCTGAAGTCAAAGCTTTTTTGACAAATTCGGCACTTACCTACAGGGTCTCCCACTTCCAAAATTGATCCTATTACTGGCAAACCGGGGACACTGCTGATCCATTGTAGTTTATCCAGATGCTTTTTGTAACCTAACCACGAATACGTGATGAAGGATATAATTATTCCCAATAGAATGGGGATATAATAATCCGTAACCGTATCAACTAATATTGACATTGTATTCGCAAAAACGCAAACACATCTAACTCAAATGATGTACGCGATAGAACTGACATGGATTGAGATAAAATTCGCGAATTTATTAGTAGCTGTTCTATTGACGAATATGGAAGGAACATTGATTAGATTCCATTGGCGTATCAAATATAATTTATTGTTTTTATTCAATTACAAGACATAATACCTATATCTGGAAAAACCGTTGATTTCTTCCCACACGTGCAACGCTATGCCGTTTCCGTAGTTCTCAGAGAGGACCCTAATCTTAGCGGCTAGTTCCGTGTGTGCTCCGAGACTACAGTCGGAAGCTGATAGATGCCACACGTCCTGCAAAGCTTATGCGTGGGGATGAGGGGTTTCAAAAAAGAGACTGGATTATCAAGCGTAACGATGAACAAAAAAATGCGCTCTATAGGCTCGGTTATTTGAAACGGTCCTAAAAAATGTCAAGGTAAGGTTTGCGGGTTTGCAGAATTGTCACATTCCTCAATTCGAGTGAGATTCCTATTCAGAGGGGAGGAATTAGATATTTAGGAAAATTGTATGAGAGTTGTTTGATATATTTACTCATTTATAATCAATACATCTAGCAGGCCCAAAAACCCATTTATAATAGATGTACAAAATTATTATTAGGTGGTAAGAGTAATCTTGGAGTAAACATAATTAATACTAGGTGATGAGAGCAAAATATTTATAAACATCACTTAGGAAGTGATGTCACGTTTGAATTCCTCAAATGACAAAACAAAATATTAACATTGAGTATATTGTTTACACTCCTAGACATTGTTGTTTTTGGTGAGTGGAAGTTACGTACAGTGTTTGATAAGGGTATGTGAAATGTGTTACATAAACGTGGTGATAATCACGGTATATTGAACATCATTTGTGACACTATGGTTGAGCAATTTAATTGATTGTATATTTTTTGTAAATGAAGCGCCTGCGTCTCATTTCACGACGTTTTCTCAGTAACTTCAGATTCAACTCAGGTAGCAGAAGGTCATAGTTATAGCCTCTACCGGGATAACTACCTTGTTTTTTTATAATATGCGAATTTGAAGAATTTCTTCTAATCATTCTCAATAGCCATAATCAACACTGCTTCTGATTTCGAAAGAATCAAACGATTTGAAGTCTCTATAGTTGCGTATGAGAAAACCCAAATTTTTCATTGAAGTAGAAATGGTAAGTTCAAAATGTTTCGAGAACTTAAGTTTTTAATAAAAAATAACTCCTAAGTCCTTCGATTTAGTGATTCGCAATAAAGTGTTAGCATCAAGATTATAATTATATGTGGAACAATTTTTTGAGAGGAAGTCATTACTTCACATTTTCTAGTATTCAGATGGAGTTTATACTGAAAGCACCAGGTACCAGCTACAAACTAACCTGTTTCATCCTTTATTTTTCAATAAATCTTCATATCGTCAGCAAATTATAGTTTATTAAAATTAAAATGATCTGTGATATCATTAACAAATATCAGGAATAATAGTGGACCAAGATTTGACCCCTGAGGAATACCGGGCCATGCTATGAAGCAGGAATATTTTATTCCATCACACATAATGTTTTTTTTAGGTATGAATTGAGTAGCAACTGCATATTTATAGATATACTAAAGCTTGACAACTTCTTCAGTAGTTGAGGATGAGACACGTGACCAAATGCTTAAGGTATTGAAGTCTGTAAAAGTAATATACCTACACTCGATTCCACAGGTCAAGGGAATCAGAATCGAATTACGAGAAAATACAGGAGTTAGATGTTGTGTTTCTAGCTTTGACAAAGCCATGCTGAAAGTTAGACAGAGAAGAACGGACATAATTGTATATAAGGTCAGATTGTATAATCTCGAATATTTTTGAGAAAAGACTATTGGACCATTTCCAAATCTTGGGAAAATAATTTTTTTGTAAGGCAATATTGAGAATGATATATGTTGGAACGGAGTCGACGCCACTTATTTCTTGCAGCATATCCAACCGAACATATCGATTACTGTTAGCACGTACCATGTTATGCATTCTGTCAAGATTCGTGACTACATAATCCTGGACAGGCGTAAACATTGCTGGTCTGATCCAATGACATAAAACTCTTGTAGAATAACTTGTTATAGAGTGCGTATTCAAGGAGCAACGAGAGATATTATCTGTCTAGAATTTCTTGGATGTTCTAAAAATTACACTATCCGATCTTTAATTATTGGATCAATTGAAGTTAGTTGACATTTAGTTATCAAGTATTCGAAGTGTAAAAATCACAGAGCTAATTTTTGAGGTTCGTATTTGATGTTGAAGATAAAATATTAGGGATACTTAAACTGCCGAAACATAAACCAAAGCAGAAACAGGAATGAAACATGAACTCAGATACAAAAAGGATCTGTTCTAGCCACGTACAAGGTGTTTGGTAAAGCTAGAGGGAAAATTCGGTCTGGGCGTCCGTGAGGAAAGTAGTTGATTTCTGTCAGATAGTTGCTTCATATGTTCTACTCAGTGAAAATGTATGGATAGGAGAGTATTTCCACTTCGTTCAAATTATTCGAAATTTTCCAGCATACTTTTCAAACATGTCAAAACCTCCAGATCCTTATTTTCTGTTTCTTTCTTTCTGTGTACATGGCGTAATAATTTCCTCAGTTTTCACCACTTAAATTCTTGGTTCATTGATTTTTACCAAAATTTTATTACAGACACATTATTATTTTATTATTTCATTTGCCAAAAAATTATTTTCCTGTCTTCTTTCGAAAATGGACCCCTTTGAGGTATATCACAGAAAACTTTTTTGATAGAAATAACTTCCACTGATTCCTGTAGTTGACGATTATATCCTTGTCGTCACTTATGGTGGTGGTTCACAGACGGATGAAGTACAGGATAAAGTGAAGGACAATTGAACGAGAACTGGAATACACCTTAAAAGTCTCAATTTCTTAGCAAGTAATTTCATCATTCCTTAAGGGTGGTGTAAAAGTAGACGCATGCTATCGGAATTGAGTTTGAAATCGACAAATGTGCCATTGTTCATCTCAAATGATGACGATACTCAAAAGAGGATGAGGAAAACGGAGACCATCCTTCATCATCTGGATGCCGGAGCGACGCATCTTTACCTACCTAGGGGTGGAACTACGTCACACCCAAGAGGTAACCACTGCTAAAAACTCGCGACAAGTATCAGCATAAACTTCGCCAGATCTAAATCATCAGAACAGTCGGGGAAGGCCAAAGTTGTTGCAACTAATATGCTTGCCGTTCCGATTCTTCTTTACTCCCTTGGAGTGATGAAATGGACTCAGGAAGAGCTACGACAACTCGTAAAATGATGCATTTTCATAGGAGCTCGCATCCCAAATCGTCTGATCCACGGTTATACTCCTCCAGACAATGGGGAGGTCGTGGACTTTTGAGTTTGGTCTCTACGTAACATAATGGAACTGGATGGAGCCTGTGGAGTTATCAGGAGTTCAGATCCCCTACTCTGCTCAGTACGCGTTCATTAAAAATTAGAGATTGGAGAATTTATTTTTAAGGCATCAACTCGTGCAGCAGACGAACCCAAACTATGTCACCCAGTTAGAACCCGTTCAGCAAAAAGCCTACAGCTACACAATGATAAGCCAATGCATGGGGTCTCTTTAAGAACAATGAAGACCTTGGCTCATCCAGAAACCTGACCTTCGCATTTCTCAGGTCGAGTGGGCTGAAGTCGGAAACCGAGGGATTCATAATGGCCTGCCAGGATGGTGTCTTCAACTCCCTCGTCTACTGTAGTCGCGTGATGGGTATAGAGGTCCCTGACACTAGATGCAGAGCATGTCAAGGGGCAGCTGAGACCATACTGCATTTGCTGTCAGCCGGACGTGGGGAGCGTTTACTGTCACCCCACGAACGTGGGGAGTGTTCACTGTCACCCCACGGACGTGGGGAATGTTTACTGGGGACAGTTGTTGTATTGAACTTTGTCAGTGATGACTGGCAAATTTCGTCAAGTGGTATTTTATTTTCATTTCATATAAAGATATTGCTCGTCATTGCAATGAAGTCAAAAAGGGGACAATGACGAAGCCTTTTTGGCGATAATATTAGCACTTTCATTCACAGGACAATCTAAAAACAGAACATAAACACTAAATTTGTCCGTCAATCTTTCAGTAGTACTAACTGTAATGATCAAAGCAAAATCACCATGTCAGAATGTGCATTTACAATATAAATTGAATCAACCCCAGTATTTATTACTCGGTTCAGTAAAATCTCAGCTCTTTTCTTGTCAGAACGATAATTTTTCAGTAATATTCATGTATGTGGGCACTTTTACAGACTGTCCCTAAAAGTGTCTACAATACTGCGTGAAATACTTATTAAATTCGCTGCTTAAGGCTTATTCAGATACATGCGTGCCCATGCAGGGTTTTTTGACTCACGTACAATTTACACGCATAAGCATTTGTGACCCATGTGCCTGGAAACTGCATGACAATCCACATATGTGCCTTTTGAAAAAAAATGGAAGATGTCCATTTCAGCTCTAAGTGAAGTGATATAGATGAAGCCAGAAGAAATATCAAAAAATCCTCTCCACAACTTGGCTACAGAGCAAGAGTCATGGGGAGGAAAAAGGTCCTTTTTTATATAATAATAATAAACTAAATATTAAATAGGGGTTAATGGGGGTCCAATGCCCTAGAATTGAGAGAGAAATAGTAATCGTGATTATAGTAACGTAAGTCAGTACTCTAATCTCTCTCAGGAAATGTTGTAATGGCATACTTCCTAGACCTTTGTTCAATAATAATAATAATATTTGGTATTTCAGGGCGAATGACTCTACACGATATAGAAGACCTAGAATCTAAGCTTTCAATTAGCATACCTGTTTCTAAAACAAACAAACTAAGATTATTTGAAATTAAGACCTGATAATATGAACAGTGACCGATTTTTCTTAGTTTTGTTTACATAAATAGCCGTGTTTACCTAAATATCTAATCCGGTTGTTTACCTAAATAGTCGCTCATATCACATATCATGTGACTTCAGTCATGAAATTTCATTGGTTAAGCAATGTGTGAATGAAATAGTCGCTAATAGAGCGTGTTTATTGGTCCTGTCAAATAGGAAACAAACGTATGATTGGTTGATACTGATATTTAATAGACGAAAGAAATAATCAACAATATTTGCTGCGACCTGTTCTAATACATTGTCATTTGGGGAAATTCAAACCATGCTCAGCAAGCAGGCAATCAGTTTCTTTCACCAAGACGAAACCTAGTAACCTCACCTTTACTTGCTTTTCCAGGTAACAGCGTACCTCATCATTTCTGAACCTCCAAAGCCACCTCAGTTATACGATCAATTCGAATTTAATGTTCATACGTAATCGATGACATTATTATTATTGGCAAACGTCTAAGTATATCAGATGAATCAAATCCTCACAGCTCATTCCCAAATTAACCACGCTCGGGCGTCATCAAGTACCTTCCTAGTCCTAAAGATAGTACGTAATTAGTGACCCAGTTCTTATGTGGCAGCCGAATGGCACTAGAACTAACATTTTTGAAGCCGAACGCCTCCACCAACTGGGGGGTTTCGTTTAGTGGGAGGATCGGATTTCGATCAGCCATTAGTTGTGGTCAAGGTAAGCAGTTAGTACGTAGTTAGTTGTTTTTAATCGTGAAAGGAAAGGTTCGAAGGCCAACATGATTTGGCAACTTCACGCAATTTACAAAATTTTGATCGGAGGTTTTTCATTCAAACCCTTTTGAATTCAACCAAGTCGAATTTTGATTTGTAAACAACTAGAAATATTTTAATATATCGTAGTTTCGAGAAAACACTGTTCAAAATTGCAACATTGCTAAAACTCACTTAACTTCCTTTAAATGGCAACATGTAAATAATTCAACCAACATAATTTTCACAAAACGTGTTACTGTGTGTATGATTTTTTTGGGGATTTTGTTGCTTAGTTTCATTTCGAGATATTACCCAAAATCAAGAAAGATGATTTACGAAATGAAAAATAGGCCATACATTCAATTTAAATGGCAGTTGGTAAAATATATGTATAATAACTGTTTTTTTTTTTCATATGATAAACTGGACAAAAATTATCCCTCCAGGTCATCATTAAAAAGCATCAATGATTTAAAATCTATAATTTTTCTTGTTGAAATATCCCGCTAGCGAAAGTAGGTCTATAGATCTAGTAAAGATGAGTTTATCGGGCTCGGTCTATAAAAAAAATACGTAGTTTTGTCTCCTAAAAACGAATCCGAAGAAAAATCGAGGGGGTTCAAACTACTTTTTGAGTTATGCCCTTCTGAATCTTATTAAAAATAGCCCATTTTCAAACACAAATTTTTCGATAAAAAATCACACAAAATGCCTTATTCTTCTTGACGACACTTTCTTCTAGAAGCTAATCCACCTAATTCACAATTACAAGCAACAGAAACAACCGTTTAATACAAAAATTGGACCATTTATCATTTAAAATTCAATTATAATAAAATTTTCGCCATTCTTATGATTAATAACAATTTTAAAAATAATAACCTATAAATTAAAGGGAAGTTAATATTTGTTCGTATTTAAATTTAAATAGTCGGCCGCCCATATTTCAAGCGACTCCTGCCCACATTTCCGGCCATGGACTTAATTTTTCGACGTAAAAGAAGGGGACACAACCTAACACAACTAACCTACTTAGCTATCCAAGTTGCAGGTAATCCGATCATTAATTAATATGAAGAAGTGATATCAAAACTTGCTGCGCTCGCGCTTTATAAATTACCAGAAGAAAAAGATACGCCTTAAAATATTCAGCGATATGATGGGGACACTTATATTGGGATAATATTCATAGAAATCGATCATATTTTTACTACTGTTAATGACGGTTTGATCTGTGTACGTGACAATTCTGTTTCAGATCACAGAACTATACTTTATGAATTTGATATCGCCTTGAACATCCCCAATTTGTCTTTTCAAAAGAGATGTTACTCCGACTATGCCATCAATAATTTTGCGAATGCACTCAATAATGAAAATTGGATAAATATCTATCAGTGTAAAGATGTGACTGCGGCGTTTACACTATTTTGCGACACTTTTTTCTATCATTTTGACATATATTTTCCTTTACATTTAAAACGCTCACATGAAAATAACAAAACTTGGGTGAATAAGGACGTACGCGATTCAAGTTCCAAATTAAAAGACTATCATAATTTGGCAAGATTATTTCCAGAATTAAGATCTTCGTATCTTGATGCTAAAAAAGAACATGCAAAACTATTATTGGAAACAAAAAAAAGATATTATCAAACAAAAATTTTCAATTCAAATAATATAAATAAGGCTTGCTGGTCTGTAGTTTCCGAACTTTCTAACAAAAACAGCAAAAATCAAAATATACTCCTGAAAGTTGAAAATAACATAATAGAGGATCCATTAATTATCAGTAATATGTTCAACGATTATTTTCAACAAGCACCTATTAAAATTCTGAGCAAAATAAATAAAACAAATACCAATAAAAACAAAATTGGACTTAATCATAAACTTAGAAGCAAACAACTTCTACTTTGCCCTTACATAGAAGAAGAATTGTATAATATTCTTGTGAGAAAACTTAAAAATACCCCCTCTTTTGGTGCGGATGAAATTCCCAATTTTCTAGTCACCAAAATTCTTTTGTGTATTATCAGGCCTATCACCTATTTAGTTAATTTGTCATTTTGCTATGGGACTTTTCCAGACAATCTAAAACTAGGAAAAATCATTCCGATACATAAAAAGGGGAACACACATAGTTTAGAGAACTATAGACCAGTAACAATACCTATGACTTTTTCAAAAATTTTGGAATATTCATATCTAGAGCGCCTACTTGAATACCTAAACGAATATGAAATAATTTCTAAAAATCAACATGGATTTCAAGAAAATAAAAGTACTATTACAGCCATCCACTCATTCTATGAGGATATAGTCAGACTGATCGACACGGGCGAGTGCCCTGTTGGGATCTTCTGCGATCTGAGCAGGGCGTTTGACTGTGTTGATCACAACATACTTATAAATAAATTAAGAGAAATTGGTGTGGAAGGTCCAGCACTCAACTGGATTAAAACATTTTTAAGTAACAGGAAGCAATTCGTAAGTATCAAGAATACGAATGAGGTGAATTTCCGTCAGAATATAAAATCTTCTTTACTTGATACAGCCATAGGCGTACCACAGGGATCAATACTGGGGCCAATATTATTCGTTTTATACACTAATGATATAGAGCACTCTTCTGATGATGTGTACTTTACTCTTTTTGCAGATGATACTTCTTTAATAATATCCCATAAATCTGATGAAACTCTTGAAAGTCAGTGCAATAATACACTTCTGAAAATAAACGATTGGTTTTCTGAAAATTCCCTTTACATGAATAACAAAAAGACTCAATATATCAGGTTCCGTAGCACTAATAAAGTATGTTCAGAATTGAACATCAGATACAACGAAAATGAATATTTATCTGAAGAGTCATCTGTTAAATTTTTGGGTTTAAATCTGGATAATGTTTTAAATTGGAAAATTCACTGTAATAACTTGAACCGTACCTTATCTTCCCATAATTTCCTCATGAAAAACCTGCGGGGAATTTTGAACACGCAGCAATTATTGATGGTGTATTATGGCCAAGTTGAATCGCGCTTACGATACGGTATTTGCTTCTGGGGATGGTCAACCAATTCTGCTGAGGTATTCATTGCTCAAAAGAGAATTATTAGAACAATTTTGAATATGCCACGTACAAATAGTTGTAGAAATGTTTTTAAAGAATTAAAAGTATTAACACTTGCATGTTTATATATTTTCGAAATGTGTGTTTATGTCCATAATAACAAAAATTTTTTGAAAAATTCACAAATTCATGATTTCAACACTCGGTCAAAAGATAACCTACATCTACCTATTACTAAGAAGACTCTTACTTTCAAATCTCCCAACAATATGGGTCTTATGTTATATAACAAAATACCACCAAACATTAAATCTTGTTCCTCAACCAAAACTTTTAAAACAGAATTGAAACAATATCTATTGTCCAAGTCTTATTATTCTGTAGATGAATTTTTGTGATACTACATTTTGGTGGCACTTGTTTCTTGTTCCTGTTTTTGTTCTCATGCTATTCATGTCCTGATTGTGATATTAGATTAAGTTAGATTATAGGTTTATAATGTGACGATTCCTATACAATGTATTTTGTCAGAAGGGAATAATAAAGATTGATTGATTGATTGACAATATTAGGAAAATATTAGTAAAATATTCAAACGTTATATTGTCTAAAAAAATATTAGTCCAATGTCGTTTGGACATTATAAAAATGATATTGATCGCATATTATTTGAATATATTTGTAGAATATTGAAAATAAATTATTTTAAAAAAGTGTGAAATAACTTTCACCACAACTGCAGTTTTTTTTCGGTAGAGGGGTCACCAGAGTCTGCATTTTGGTCGTAATAAAAATAGTTTTGGAGGAAAATGATGCCTCACAACTCAAAATGAACTAGAGAACAGTTGAAGATAGATCAATTCTGCGAACCCCAATCGATTCAGAATTATGGAATTAGTGTATTCCGTGAAAAATTAGTCGATAGGCAGAAAAAAGATTACTCGAAGAAAATCCTAAGGGGTAGACCACTAAAAATCATGAAAAATACGGAATCATCAGATTCACTTGAAATTCGTACTACATACGCAAAATTTTACGCTGATTCCAAAAATATACAATTTTTATATGCTCAGACAGGAGGTGCCGTTAAAAACCCTATGAAGTCCTTTAATTGACTCGGTGTCGATTTCAAATTTCGTGTGCATATCCAGGAAAGATTGCAATTCACGAATAAAACCACAAATAAATGAAAAAAATAGTTTTGGTGGAAAATGATTCCTCTCAACTCAAAATGAACTTTTTAACTAGAGAACGTTTAAAGACAGATCAATTCTGCGAACGCTAATCGATTCAGAATGATGGAAATATTGTATTCCGTAAAAATAAGTCAAAGGGCAGAAAAAAGGATTACTCGAAGAAATTCCTAAGGGGTACCCCCTAAAAATCATGGAAAATACGGAAACATCAGATTCACTTGAAATTCGCAATATATATGCAAAATTTCACGCTGATTTCGAAAATATACTATTTGCATGCTCAGACATGAGGTTTAGTATAAAAAAGAATAAAAGTTAAATGTTTCCTTGTAAGATCGAAATTGCAGAGGTGCCGTAAAAAACCCTATGAAATCTATGATTGACTCGGTATCGACTTCAAATTCGGAATGCAGATCCAGAAAAGATTAACCATTCAAAATTGGCAGCCCCACCGAACATTGATAATAATAATTTCGTTTCTTATGTCTTGGGATTCTTAATAAATCAAGTGTAGATGTTATAGTGGTCGTAAAAAGGGTTGTGTTTGTCATATTTAAGTTTATTTCAATATTTGGTGGAAGCGCTGCGCACAACAAAGCACTGGCACGGTCATATTGTTTGGCAGTGTCGAGAGTGTTGATTATAAAGCTGTAAACAAACGATTTATAACCAGCCCAGTATTTCTGTAGCCACAAACCCCAATATCGTAAGAATTTTTATGTCGTGGCACACAGCCAAGATAGACGTTATTTCATTTAGACTGTTTGTCATTTTTGTATCGTCAGTTGATGATTCACAGAATTCTACAGAGCGTTAGATTTCATGAACCTGAAACTACCAATCAGAATTTCTCAATGTCTGATTAGCCCTAATTTTTCCAACATGTCAAGAGTGTTTTCACTCGACTGCGATACGAATGTCCACTTCAAAGAGTTCATTCATCGCTTCAAGGCTGTGAAAAGAAATTGTACTCGAATATTCTAAAATATCTGAATTGACATATTTTTATCGTAGGTACGTGCCTACACTCTGAGATATATTGGAAACCAGCTAACACCGACTGATTTCCTTAGAGGTCCCGCATATTTTGGTGTTACTTCACACCTCTTCGAAAAACACCTAAACATTTCCAGGAGAATCCTTTGATTACTGTTTGAGTAGGTTTTGCACCAGTCTGGTGTGGATTACAATACTACTGATCATGAAAAATATCAGTGCATCAATAAAAATTACACCTGCATACATAGGCAACACTACTGATCAAGTCTGCAATAAGATATTAGGTACGGTGTATATTTTCATTGCATTTTGAAGCAGGATGGTGTCAATTTGCATGGTATCAAACTGATACGATTTTTTTAAATCATGTAGATATAGAAGATAATTACTTTGATTCATTTAAATCAATAGAAGTGTTTGAAATTTTTGAAAGGGTTTATACAATGGACTCATTTTCAAGGTTGCTATGATAACGATTAGAGTCAATTGAAATCATGCTGATGTTTTTTTGATAAATCAGTGTAATTTGTAATCATAATTGTTCTCATATTCAAGAATTGGATTCAAATCATTCACACCATTATCATAAAACATGGGAATGAAAAAAAAAATACGATATTCTGACGATGAGCGACTTTATTACTTCATTACCTAGGTACTTCAAAGTACTTTGGTAGAAACAGGAGAAACTCAACACATAGAATATTCTGGACAATGTCAAATTTGTACATGATACATGATATTGCTCATATACAGTGATCCTCAATAGTTGGCATCATATCGATGATACTAAAAAAAAACTACTTATCAAGAAATATTGTTCGAAAGTAGATGACTGAAAGAGATTTATGTTGCCATGCTTATAAGTACTCGTCATTGAAAATGACGTGGCACATGGCAGACACCATGAAAATATTTTACCGAGTAGGCATTGAAATATAATCGAATTATCAAAAACATTAAGGCGTACCCACATCATTCTTACTTACTTGCATATAAAATATCTTTTGAGTCGAATTCATCAGCCCCAATGAATTTCTCCGTACCTTGAAGCAATTGTGATACCTAACTTCATCTTGACGTTCGGCATGTACAAACAATATAGACAGGCAATGGCACACAAAAGATGTACAGGGTTGCCAAATAGTTCACAGTGTGAATTCAAATAAAGATTTTATGCATTTTTGATTCTGAATTCACCTTCGACATATGGTGATGTAAATTACACCGTAGAACAACATGATAAAAAATATTGAATACTTATGATAGAAGGGTATAATTCTGTCGTGGAAGCGAATCAGTGGCATTTCTAGTAGTCTGGAAACGAAAAAGACACAATATTTTCCTTAGAGTGTAATATACCGACAAATAGCCGACAATTATTTCCTTCATAATTCTATCGAGAGAACCTTATATGAACATTATTGATTTGATTTTATAAATACAACTTACAAATAATTGAAGAAAGTGATATTCTTTATTCGTCATGGTCGAGCGATATTCAAGAAGATTATTTCATGAACAGCACAAAATCATTCATGTTCTCATATACGTTTTGTTTCAACATTTGATTCAACTTATATTCAAAATGCCATGAATTACTTATAATTATCAAAATCATGAATGAATAATAATAACCGATCATTTAAAATCGAAAATGTAATCATTGTAAGTGATATTCACATCACCAGCACTATTTGTTGTTCACAAATAAATAGCCGCTTGTTTACCTAAATAGCTGCTTATTAACGTAAATATCCGCTTGTTTACTTGAATAGCCGCGCATACCATACATTATGTGACTTTAACCATGAAATTTCATAGGTGCAGCCATGTGTGAATGAAGTAATAATGTACACGTCATTCTACCTCGGTGCTAGATACATGCCTGTCGATTTGATACATATTTTTATTGTTCCCTCATAGACAATTTCCTCACGTACTACCTTTGAGTAGGTTGAGAATGAGAATTTCACTCATGTGTTACCAAGCAATGGCGGCATGGACGATATCGCTCCCGCCAGAGAGCACTAGTGTGAGTGGAGGTCATGAGTGACAGTAATAACAAGTAATAATATATTATAACACTTTAATTAGTTGCTGTTTTGGAGAAATACGGCCCTATAAGTGTGAAAAGCCTCATTTATGAATTGAATAAAGGAAAAGCAAAAACTTCCAGCCGTAAAGAACAGTTGATACGAAAATGAGTGGATGGAATCGGTGCATAAACGTCAGTTTGTAGGTTAACTTGTCTACATTTGGTGAAATTTATTTACTGGCTATAAATCTTATTCTTTCAGATTACTCAATTATGATAGGAATAAACGTTTCATGTCCGTTATGCTCTTATCAACTACTCCAATCTGACCTCCACTAACAATTGCGCCATCTACGTTAAGCTTGCCAGAATACATGCCATTTGATCTTGTTAATTTCTGACAGAATTACCATCGATGGTATTGCGAGCACTCGTGGTATTACCCCCGATAATTCAACTGAAGTGACTGATAAATGACAGGACATGCTAAAAATAAAAATGAAGTATCAACTATAAAAATTATTAATATGAATCTTTGTGTTTTCTTGAAGTTTTCTACCGAATACCATTCCTGCTTTGAAAATTACCCAAAAAACGTGTTTTTTAAGTGCATTCGGTTATTTTTTTCATTGTTTCAAAAAAAAATTCGAAGTCTTCGGAGTCGGGCAATTGATGCTTTGATACAACGAAAATTATAATGCAGTGTTTGAAAACACGTTTTTTTAGAATTATCGGTAATTTTTGAAGCATTTGTGATATTATCCCCTATAATTTCAATTCCATTTGTTGAAATATTCGATAATTTTTCCATTTCATCGAAACCAACTATTTCGCCCACACCATAATCATTGTCTTTGCATACCAATTTTTTTCTTATACAAATACTTAATTCAGTATTACGTAATGTGTTGTCGCAGAGAAATAATCCTCACACGACTAGCAATTTTATGACATGAATAAGTTTGTTCCTAGCCTTGTACATGATTTTGAACTACACAATAATTATTTATAAATCCGAACTGAGTTCGAAGAGTGTGTCGGGGAGTATCGACTTTTGTCGAAATTATTTGTTTCATTTACAAAGTAATTGTTGGTATGATCGTCGATTAGTTTTATCAGAACGTTCTGTTGTATGTTTCAGTGATATTTAATTTTGTTTTATTTATTTTCACCGTTCATCCCCATCACTACCATTTTCCCGTTAGTGCCTGAGGCGTTTTTCCAGGAAGATTGAGGATGGTTCTTGGCCTATTTCTTCGTGTTCTGGGATTCCTAACTTGAATGATGGTGGTGAATGGAGTCATTTTGTCCGACTGCATCTCAGATGCGTCGATTCTTATGACCTCCATTTGTTTTGTTGGAGAGAGTTGTTGTTCATCCATTGGCACATGCACTTTAGTCTGGAGGCTTCCATCATCGGCTCCTTCACTTGTGGCTTACTAGAACGATACAATTTTCTAACTCTTGAAAATAGAAGAAACCATAAAGATCTCTATTTACTATTCAAAATAGTGATTGGTATGATTGACTCTCCAGATATTTTGTGTTCGGTTCCTTTATGCTTCCTGCGAAGCCTGCTAGAAGTAGACGATGGTTTCATATTTTCGGTCCTAGAACTTATGTGTCAAAATTCTCCTATTTCTAGAATGTATCTATGTCATGATGCTCTCTATTCGGATATTCATCTATTTTCTTGTCGATCGCTCCTCATTTTCGGAAACAGATAAACAAACTTTCTTTCTGAAATGTTTATTCATTATTCTATTTGTATTCATTCCTACTTGTATTGCTAAGTATAATATTCAAGAACATTTGATTAATTATCGATGTGAACCGTTATGCATTCTGTGGGTACTGTTGTTGACTGCAGTCTATTAGTATCCTTAATCTGAGTATAAACAAAAAAAATAAAAATTTAGGGTAGAGTGGCTCGCGTTACGTCACCTGATACAAAGAAAACACTTCCTTTTTTCATTTTTTCAACAGGGATCTCTTTCCATTATCTATTCAACAAAATTCAAATTTTCGTTGAGTAGATGATTCTTTTCCAGAATAATACTAGCACAACCATTTCTTATTCTTGCATGATTTTTTGCCTGATTCTCTGGGCATATTCAAGCCTGAATCACTATGCTGCAAAGCTCATATAGAAACAGGAGCTCTAGGCAAGAAAACTAACTTTTTATCAGCAAAATTCCATTTATTTCCTAATTATAGATCAATACGCTTCATAGCGACGACTTCCTCATTTGACCCAAATTTCCTACTCCTGAGCTATTTTTAAGTTTTGTAAAGATAATAATCATAGTAGTCCAAATCTGGAGAATATGGTAGATGGGAAACCATTACGTAAGGCAATTCGTATTTTTTGTAGGTGAATGAGGACAGTTTGGCAGAAGACTCTGGCCTTCAAGTGGGAGATGTAATAGTGAGAGTAAACCATACATCCACAGCAGGACTTACACACACTGAAGTTCACGAACTGATAACATCTTCAGGTCCACAGTTTACACTAACTGTTCGTAGGTAGGCGGTTTTTTTTCTGTTTCATAACAACGGTGGATAATTTCTGAAATAATGTTATTCCGGTTTTTTCTAGAGGTGACTCTCCGATAAACATCATACATGTGAGTTGAGTGAAAACTTCAGTTCTAATATTTTTCATCTACCCATTACTAAAAAAAATTTTTTACCGCTATTTCATTACTGCAGACTTTTAAAATTTACTGAAATTGTTAGCATGACTGCCTAGATCAGTTCAGTTTAAGGCTTCTATACACTATGACCATTGTAGATCCATTGTGCATGCTCTCAGTCTAACTAAACAAGACTCTCAGTTCAGTTAACATATCAATATAAATTTATTTACCTTGCTATTGATGTTTTTGTTTTGTCTGTGTCCGTATCCAGCAGCATTTGCAAATGTGAATAATGTAAAGTAGCTCTTTTTAGGATGGAGACTATGATTTCGAATTTCAAGAAATAGCAAGAGGCGTTCGAAGATCAGTGGATGAGGATATAATCGACGAAGCAAGTGATATAGTGGAAAGACTTAATAGAGAAAGTAAGTTTGTGTGACAGTTGTAGACAATTATTTTGTTTGAGTATTGATAACGTCCATCATCTTGAATTATTAAAATTTTCGACACATTTTGGTACCATCAGGTTGTAACTGAGGAATTGTAAGGTGAAGCAACCCGACCCTTCCATACATACGTTGCCAGAGGCGATACATTTTAATTTGTTGAAGTTCTAAAGTATCTCCAATAGCGTTCGCAGTGTCCTCCAATTCTACTCAGTAGGGATGTGTGTTCTAGTGCATGATAATAGCCTCTTTAATTTGTTGTTATGATGTTTCTCGCACACGTGAACGACCAATCTTCGTTCGGATAGTTCTCAGAACTCCCAATTCTTCAGATGTGCATTTATCTTGTCTCTCCGATATATAACGTCCACAGAGGTACTAGGGGTTAGGATAATTTCATGGCATCCTTGGTATGGTGAAAAGCCGACATTAAAATATTGCCTGATTCCATGATTATATGCGATCCATGCCCAATGGATGAAAGGTATCCAAGCCAATTAGGTACTACGATCAGATACTTTGGAACACCGTGCCAAATCCCAGAAAACACAGTTATGCACCTACACAGGAGGCACTGGGGGTGTTGTCCAACCCTTCTTACTTACTCGTGAACACTTTATGGACCCTAGTTATACCAAAGTTTTTATGAGGACGGGATTCTTGAAGTGGCCATACCATAGGACTGAAGTGATGCGCAGAGAAAGTCATAAAAATCACGAGAAATGCAACAGAGCCGAGTTACAGCAAAAGGTACTGCACGAACGATACATAAGTAACACATCGACTGTAACTTCCAAGGATGCCGCAACAGGCCTCATAACTTACAATAGACATATCCTGATGTACAAATGATGTAGGAACAAGCAAACCTGATACAGAAGTAGTTACTGGCTTCCATATGCGCCTCTGCTAACGGTTTGAATGTTCTGCACTTCCTATGAACTGAATCAAATGACTATTAAATAATGCGCGAATCTGAGGTACTGGATCGTAGAAGGCATGACATTATCAGGCGAAGAAAAATTGGTACCGAAAGTCTTACAAACCAAACCGGTAATTGAACTGGAAAGCTGTACTCTTTGGAGAATATTCTTGGCTGGGCATATACTTCCAGAGCCTCCCTTATGCATTTCTTGTGCCTGCCCAATTGTAAATTTGAGAAAGAGTATTATATTTTTTTCAACCTTCATGATTTGAAAAGTAGTATCCCGCAATGAAGGACTTCACTCCTGAAATAAATTGCATTACAGATGTTTGTTGACTTACCTGCAATTGTATTTTGTCTCTTCTCGGGCCATTTCAAGGTTATCTTCGACTGTCCAGTCCCATTAGTCATCTCATATATCTGCCCTCCAACTCTAACGGATTGTATTTTACGACGTGAGCAGAACTAATACGTTGTTTGTCAAGGATCTGAAGCAGATGTAATACTTGAAAAATATTTTGACATATTGTTATCACTCATCATCTGAAAATATTCAAATACTTCAATAAAACTAGCACTGGTAATTTTTTGTCCTCAGATTCCAGGAGAAATCAAGAAATCCTCTCAGCCAGCCAGAATTCGATCAAGTAAGTGATGTCCATAACGAATTATAGTTATTTTGACAATATTTCTGTAGGCAGGAAAAGATGGTTTTCTCGAATACAGCTCAAACTGATTTCATGGAGGAAGAAACGTGTGGAGATAAGAAATGGTCAACATTTCTGATGAAACCAGACAAACCTATTCCTCAGCCTAAACGAACAGTCGAAGAAATTCGAATGCAGGTAGATTACGTTCAGACTGAATATCTTGCTAGTACCATTTCATAAACAGTAGCAATCTGAATGAATTAGTAATTATATTAACAATAGAATATTATTAGCACAATTCAGCAAACACTGGCTATTGCTAATGCCTGCTTGGAGTGCGCACCGACCACCCGAGGTAGTAACTCTTGAGCGCCACGGCAGATAATAATAACCGCAGAGGCGATGCATTTGGGTGAAATCAACAAGTGTTTATGGGAGACCATTATTCAGAAACGTTAGATATATATATTGAAGAGTTGATTCTACAATTTTATCAGATATTTTAATTTGTTTGGAAGAAGATGAACAATTCAATATCTTGTTAGAGATCTCAATTTTGTTATTCAAACTATCTTCTATATATGCTTCTGCTACTGTTTGTATGAGGCGGCCGTCGTAGTGCTCTATACTTGCGGCATATCTTAATATAATCAGAATTTAAAACAGTAAATGTTCTTGCACAATAGTTCTCCGTATCCAGCATCTTCAATTGCATCAATTCTTCACGGCGACAAGCACCTCTGATACCCAAAATAAGGACAACCTAAAAATAAAAATATTGAAACTACTACTAATCTTAGGAAGAACACTCCCATGTGCCAATAGAAAAAACACTCATTTTACGCACTTAATACAAAATTAACTATTGTACCATCAGACATTGAAGTTATGTTGCCATCATACTTTCGAAAATATCAGAAAACAGTTTTGTGATTTCCTGATTACAAAATCCATCATTCATTTTGTTGCATAATCCAAACATAACTTTTTCGTAAGATGAAATACAATTCATAATTTCAGGACAATCCCTACAAAGTGGTTATCAAAAAACAAGGTTCTCGACGGAAATCTTTCAGCAAGGAAAAAAAAGTCGTCCAATTCGATCAAACCATCGTGAGTATTCGCAGCTTCCCTCGACTAGTTTTGAAATTTTATGTTTTTAGACACAGTTAGAGCCAGACAAACAAACTGCCGAGGTAGATGAAGAAAACGAAAAAGTAAATGATGGTCATGATGAGTATCCTGAAGAGAACGATGAAGATGTTGATATTTCGGAGGATGAAGAAAACGATATTGGATATGAGGAGAGCAAAGATGAAAATGAAAACGTAACTAACAACGGAGAATATGTAGATTTTGAGCCAATCAGTAAGTTATTCGGAAGTCCTTCATCTGCTACAACATTAACAAACTGAAACCTTCAACTCATTTCAGATGAAGAACCTGTCGAAATCAGATACAAACCATTATCAGAAATAAGAGTTGATGAGTCGGAGTCATCGATGACTCTGGAGGAGCAGCTTTTAGCAGTTCAAAAGCAACTGCAAGCCCTTTCCCAGTTGCCATCGGCAATCCAAATGACTCTAGATGCCGTTTCCAAACAGCTAGCCAGTATTGTGAGTGCCAAAGAGATTTCGCAAGACAGAGAAGCAGAGCAAAGAGCAGAACGTGAGGGAGAAAATGAAGGTAAAAATCAACTAATAACATTATCAACAATAAATCTAGTTTTATTTATGTATTTTAATAATAGTTTAGACATTTTCATGTACCAAGCCAATTGGATTTTGGAACGAGAATAAAATATTAACTACAGCGATAACTAGCTATAGTCTAGTTCCAAAATTGTAGATAGTGACTCATCGATTGTACGGTTCATAATTCATATGAAGCAGGTCAAAAAATAGAACAGAAATAAACCAAGTACTTTGGCTCCAAATTAAGTTTTCCTTTGCCATTTACGTACATCCCTTCCACACTTTCAAATCCCGTAAAAACCAGAAAATGTACAATGAGTCACTATCTACAATTTAGGAACTAGACTATATACTATGAACCTTACATATACAAATGTACCAATCTTATTTCAAAACTTATCTAAAGAAATAATGAATCACCTGAGTGGAATAGAGCTGGGAAAACTTATTGTAATATCAGAAATATCGCTTATATGATTTGTATGGATATCTAGTTATCCTAGACCAGATTGGCGCATGAACTACGTGAAAGAGAGAAGGTAGTTATGAAATGGGGGTTGTCCTCAACTGGCAGGAGCCACTGGCGGATTTAGGGGGGAGAGCGAAGGTGGTTTGAAAACATGAGGGCTTTAGAGTAGATGAACTTTCATTTTGGTATATGTCAAATTGGTATTAGCATTTTCAGATGGATTGTTTGATCGGATCTTATGCGTAAAAATCCAATTAGACTAGAGTGTAGCAATTTTCGAATATAAATCTTTATACAAATCTTAGAATCTCTTGGCATAAAAAATTATTCATTCCTCAATGTTTCCGATACTGTTTTATTCCTGTGCATGAACCTCAATGTTGAAATTTCAAAAACAGGATCGATTTCGGTGGAAGCCGAAGCAGAGGCTGAAATGACTCTTGCTGGTGATGAAGACACCAACTCCAGCATGGGAGATGAACTGGAAGAAGATTCTATTGCAGAAGAAGAGATCAAAGCAATATTGGATAGAGCTCGGATCGAGGAAGAAGAGGAAAAAGAAGAAGTGCAGGAAAATGGTTTGACAGAAGAAGAAAAGGAAGCTGTAATGAGAGAGGAACAACTTGAAGCCAAAAAAGAAAAGGTTAGTAAATGGTGATAACATTAAACTCGCTCAGAATAATAATATGATTTATCAACTCATCTGCAATATTTTGAGTATTTAATGACAGTTTTATTATATTTTCATGGGTTGGAAATTGAGAAAAAGATGGATAATTATTGGTAAAATTTTATAAGTTTTTGCTTCGAAATAATTTTGGATACTGTTCACAACTACAACTCATTAGGTTCTTTCTATCTAGACCTGTGGTTTTTTCAGTGCTCATGAGGCATTGGTTTCAAATTTTCAAATCCAATTTTCAATGTTTAATTCATTTCCATGTTCATGTTTTGTTTTCTATAAAAAATAATCCTGTGACTTTTATATTCGCCTGTGATATTCTCTTCTTTTTTATTTTTCATTTATATTGTACATTTTTTACACATCAATGATATTTTTCTGGCGGGATTTTTTTTATTCTATGCCCGAAATTCAAATTACACCTCAACAAGTAATTTTTAGATATTAATTTCGGTAAGGGGTTATTCCGATGAAGGAAAATTACCCAAGGGGTCAATTACACTGAGTACTGTCTATGAATTCGGATGAAATTGTAGCGACTCCGGTTTTCTGATTGATGGAGACCTCGGTGATCTTGTTATTCGAATTCAGTGGCCTCAGGGTACTTTCCGTGAATTTCTTGAAAGTTGCAGTGTCTACGGTTTTTGTTTTGAGGAGAACTCGTTGACCACATTATCTGGATTCAATGTCGTTTGGTCTGCGCTGTTTTCAAATTCATAGTAATTTCTAAATGATTATTTCTGAGAAATGTTTGCAATAGAGTGCAGAATGTTTTTATGTACAATAAAAACTTGGGAGGCGTTGGTTGAATTTTCCTATAATCATGAACTATATCTGGGTCAAGAGACAACCTGAGCAAAATAAACCATGAGCTCATGAGCTTCTAATATTGAACGAAGAATAATGAAAAGAAATTTTGAAGAACATATTTTGATAACTACTGCCAGCAATGAGATTTCCAGTGAAGCTTTTCATCAATAAAAATTCCTAGAAAGTGAATAGCTTTGTGTTGGACATTGAAATTGAAGTCGTTATCATTAATAGAGAAGTCTTGAAGTGTTCCCGAAGTTACCGATCTGTTTTATCAGTATTGAAATATAAATGAAGGTTTTTGAAATAGTTATATTTTCAATCAATGTAACGGTTTCCATAGTTACCGATCTGTTTGTTTTTTATCAGATTCAAAAATAAATCAAAGTTTTTGAAATAGTTATATTTTCATATCTTCAGAGTTTATAGCTGAGAATAGTAAAGGAATATCGTCAGCAATATATTCCAAATGTTTTATACATACAGGTCCCAATATGGATCCTTGAGGTACATCCATATTTACTTTTACGAATTCGGAATTGAACTGAACCACAGTCTCTTTCAGTTAATGGAACAGATTGTTTGCGATCAACGAGAAAATATTATATCCAGTGTCACATCATGCATTACATAATTTTGTAAAATTTATTATTTTTTGACAATTCTTGCAACCAATCGAAACCATCAACTCAAAGCATTCATGAACGTTCACGCCAATCACAGCATTATTATAGTGGGAGTTTTGTACCTTAAAAATTGCCGCAGGAATATTTTGTGGTATTTTGTTTTCATTATGTGACAACTGATACTTTTGATCTGACGTCTGTTATCAGTTTGCATGAAAAGTGAAAAATGAAGAAAATCAACGAAAATGCATGTAAGAATACTATTTTGAGTAACGTGTCAATTTGGAAACAGTTTCAATTGATAACCTAGGGACAGAGAGAAAGCAATAGCTTTCAATCCAACAGAACAAAACAATGATACGGAATCCTCCAGCCAAGGACAAAACATCCATAATAATTGTATATTTCATGATGAGGACTTCAAATTCCAAACTTTATTCTGTAATTCAAGTAAATTGTTGTAATATAAATGTTATATGTATAGAGAATAGGTCTATGATTGGGGCATCAAAAAATAATCTATCGAATACCACACAAGAGTTCGATAAAATAGAAAATAATTCTCCAGATTTTTTCTCGTGTTTATTGCCTGGAAAAAAGTTTTCGAAAAATCTGTCAAATTATTTTCAGAGAGTGAGAAACTCTCTTGTGATATCACAACTGATAATAAAACATCATGATTGACACAGTCAAATCCCCTCCTGAAATCACAAAAAATATCAACAAGATAATCGACCATCTCAAAATGTTCTATAATTTGATTGTAAAATTAAATCATTGCAGTAGTGGGGAAGTATTAAGGCAGAATCCATGTTGATTTTCTGTGACAATATTGAATTTGTATAAAAACGAAAGGGGTCGATGAAGGGATGCATATTCGAACATTTTGGAAAAAGCACAAGGAATAGTTACTGGTCTGTAGTTTTCTATTGACGCGACGTTAAATCTCTCTTTTCAAAAATATTTCCCACCTCTAAATTAGACGGAAAACTACCAAATTCAAAAGACCTTTACCAAATGTTTTGAAGAGATTTTCGAGAACTTTTTTTATTGGGAGATTTGGAATATCATCAACACCTCAAGACTTTTCATTTTCAATCTCAGTAAAAATGAGATGTAATAATAAGAAATCAATTTCTCTGCTTCATTTAGAATCTGTCCATCTAATGAAATACCATGTCGCAATACTGCCTGGACTTTTGACAAAACTATTCTATATCAAAACAAATAACCCAATCATGACATTGAAAACTTCTAGAAATCTGAGCTAGAAATATTTGTCGCCGAGCCAAGTTCCATTCACGTTCATCAAAGTGTGTGCCAATCAGCTTCAGTATCAGTGTTGAGCCGAATCAATCAAAGTTTTTCATTGAACTGACTTGTTTACCATAATTCAAATACATCTCCACAGAGTTATTTTCTCAAATCGACTCCCCAGGGCATGCAAGACCCGCCCATCCATCCGAAGCCCATCCAACGACCCATCATTTTGCCAGGAGGAAGAAAGTGGTCAAATCCAGAGGACGCCATGCCGAGATTCCGGAAGCCGAAAATGTCCGAGGAGAAAATTATAGAAACAATAGAAAATAATCTTGAAACTATCGTTGGGAAGAGAAAAGGGTAGGCACATTTTGATATTTAGCTACCTAACCTATTCGTCTTTTCAGGTTCACCATTGGAACAACATTTGGCCTTGGTCAGACCGAGTCAAACCAATCTACAGGTATTGTTGAACTTTTCTAGAAATAAGTCGTGCTACATTATAATGCAAGATGATACGTGTTTCAAGCTGAATTTTATCGGCGAGTACCGTCCACTTTTTTGAAAATTGTATATTATGATCAGTAACAGCAATTTTTGATAAATCACCTACTGAATCAACAAATACAGTGAGTGAGAACGAAGAATAACTATAGTCTAAAAGTTGGTGATGTGGATAGAGGTAGTTTGCCACTTCAGCTGAAGTATTTTCATCACAATAGACATTTTTCTTGTAAAATTCTCTTTTAATGATAAAATTTTTCCTCTTGCCAGCTATGATTGTTGTATATTGTTAATACAATATGAGTGGTTTTGGGAAAGTTTCGTCTGAACAAATCACAGAAAAACCATACATCAATCGTGTTTTTGAAAACTGCTCCTTCAAATACTCAATGAAGGTAATTATTATTATTGTGCATTTATGTATCGTCGTTGATTCATCATGTCAAAAACACTTGAACTTTTTTTTTATTGAATAATTTTTTTTCCGCTGAAAGTTTTTCCATCAGTAATATTACTCGAAAAACGGACATCAGATAGAATTGCTCGACCTTCCATCTTGCCACTATTTCATGTCAGTTCTTCTCGTAAAATTAATTATTGACAATATAATTACGTAGAGAAACGAAATATCCTATAAAAAAAGCTCTTGTGTTTTTTCCGTTCATAAAAATACCTGTTCCTTAAATTTAGTAAGCTACCGTCACTTCAATTCCTCTCTTGACAATGACTTTTGACTGTTGATCATGATTCTCAAAGAATTGGTCAATTGATGGTTAATATTGGTAGTAGTAGTGCATTTTTATATATTATCGTTGATTTATCTTGCCGAAGAACTCTCAAACTTACTGGAAAAATTTCTGTTATCTCAAAATTTTTACATCAGTCAATTTACTTGAAAAATTACTGATTGACAAAATTATTTCGTTAAAAATAATAAATTTATCTGATAAAAAGTGTTTTTACTGTTGATAAAATCACTGAAAGCATTCAAGTTATCTTTTAGGATCCACTATGAATTCATGATATCACACCAATACCTTTTACAATTATTAGGGAATACCTGATCAAAAATCCTTTGGATGATGAGGAAAAATCTATCACATGAGGATCTCTCCAATATTAAAAATCTGAAAAGTTTGTTCGATGGCACCTTACTTTGATGGTCGAGGAGGACTACATTAGATTGTATTTGCATGAGGGTGGGGAATGAGTAGTTCAAATAGATTCGGTATTTCCGATTCTCCATAACGGACTCAATATCCCCCGGAGCATAAGGCAAAACCGGTATCTCGTTTATACCGTACGGGTGTCGTAGATGGTAGTACAACACTCGTAGCGTCGCGTTATGCCTGTGTATATAGGCTGAGACTCCATAAGCTGGACTGGCTGAGAGCGAATGCATTATGGTCTCAGCTACCCCACGATAAGCTCAGCATCTGGTGTCAGGGACCTCTACACCCATCACGCGACCACGTTAGACAAGGGTGTTGAAGACACCATCCTGGAAGGCTATCATGAATCCCTAGGTTCCCGACTTCAACCCCATTTGACCTGATAAATGTGATGGTCAGGTTTCTGGATAAGCCAAGGTCTTTAATGTTCTTGAAGAAGACCCCATGCATTGGGTCATCCTTATGTAGCTGTAGAATAATCCCACTCTTCACAGCTTTGACGTGTTTTTTTTGCGAACGGGTTCCAACATCATGACAGAGTTTGGGTCCGTCCGGTTAGTGTCGATTACGAGACTGAGTTCATTGGATGTACGGGTTGCTGATGCCTTTAGAAGAAATGCTCCAAACCCTGCTTTTTCATGATTGCATACCAAGCAGAGAAGATGATTTGAACTCCTGATGACTTTACAAACTCAGTCCAGTACCATTCTATTATGTAGACACTCAAGCTCAGAAGTCCACGGCCTCTCCATTATCTGAGGAAGTATAGTCCTGGAACAGACGATTTATAGTAGAGAAGAATATATTAGTTGCAGCAACTTTGTTCGTCTCCTACAGTTCTGATGACAAGATCTGTCTAAGTTTAGGCTGATACTTGCAGCCCGCAACCCTCTTCTTTGAGCCTGTTTGCTCATACATCCGTTCATACAACAGATCAACTGCGGAGAGTATTCCCAGGGATTATTATTATTATTATTGTTATTGACAACAAAGTGGAATTCTGAAAGCTTATAGCGAACAGGCATATCTGAGTATTGTCAACAAACGGGCAGCCTGGGTATTTTCAGCAAACGAAAAGACTGTGTAATATTGTCTGCAAACAGACACATAATTTTCGCAACGAACCAATTTTCCGAGTATTTCCGAGTAAACAGGTATTCTGAGTATTTTCAGCAAACAGGTAGTTTGACTAGAACGAATAATAGACCGGACATATTCAAGTATTGTCCGCAAACGGACACCTTGACTATTGCCAGTAAACCGACAGTCATCTTGCCTGGTATGGATTGATTGTAACAGATAACAGATTGAAAAATAATGAATGGCAAGATTTCTCTTGTCACTAACCAGTTGTTTCACGTAATTTCATCATGATGAGTAGGCATAGAAATTGTGCATCGAACATGACATGCATGAATCAGCGGCGTAGGTATCTATGAGTGTCTCAGAGCAGTTATTGAGTATGATTATTTAAATTTCAAATACATGTAGCTTCAACTAGAAAAAGTTATTCTAATCAGTCATCTTGTCTAAAAAGTATGGTTTGAGTGTAACAGGTAATGGACAATGCCACTATATTTCGATTTTGTCATGAATGTATAGCTTTTCCAAATATAGGGGATACCTACGTATTTTGTATTTTATCATTTTTGTCATGATCTTTGTAAAAAAAAGCGAAAAATCAAATTGTGACGTCATATGTAGTAAAACCACATTTGGCAACGTCGCATGCCGAAAACATGTATTCTATCAGTTTTGGCACAATAATTCTTGCTCCGTGGTCGCTGACGAGTGACACTAACACACGTGTCTGTGTTACTTCACTCTGACAGCTGTCCAAATCAAAAGATTAATTATGTTATGCGTGTGCGCGAACGAACCCGAACCGCAAATTCAGTAGGCACCGTTGCCATATTGACTTTGTGATCAAATGACGTCACATGCAGTAAAAATTGTTTATTGTGTATAATGAAGCATCGCCTGAAGAAAATAATTCAATGGTGTCATTGTTTTAACGTCTTCTTCCAATATATTCAATTTCCAAAAAAACTTATATCAAACGTGGCATTTCCCATTGAAAAATAATGAATGGCATCAATGGCAAGATTTCTCTTGTCAGTAACCAGTTGTTACACGTAATTAATTTCATCATGATGATTAGACATAAAACTCGTTCAGCGAACATGACATGCATGAATCAGCGGCGTAGATACCTAAATACATGTAGCTTTGACTAGAAAAAGTTCTTCTAACCACTTTGCAATGCATTTCAAATATCAAAGCTGAAATTATTTTTCGATTTAATTGGGGGAACACCTCCGTACCGGTTTCATGGTCATTGCCAATCATCAGCGAAGGCTAGTTCGACCCTGAGACAAACACCGAAGTATGAATTCAGCGTCATCTCTGGGTTCCAGATCGAAATGCACTCCGACTACGTGTCGACTTCAATATGAAGCCAGAAACATCATGAAAGATGGCGACACTACTTGACGGAAGATCATAAAACTAATAATGAATTATGGTGGATTACGTAATCCAATCTTCCGCAAAAAAACCTATACAATAGGTATGGTCGTCGGCAAGTATTCAACAGAAAACAACTACTGCCCCCTACGACCATTGAATTATATCTGTTTAATACTTGGCAAAGTTTTCTAGAAGAACCACTTTGCTATGCATTTCATATATCAAAGCTGAAATTATTTCTCGATTTAATTGGGGGAACACCTCCGTACCGATTTCATGGTCATTGCCAATCATCAGCGAAGGCTAGTTCGACCCAATTGAATCGAAAAATCCTTTCATCCTAATTGGAAATCCCTGAGACAAACACTGAAGTATGAATTCAGCGTCATCTCTGGGTTCCAGATTGAAATGCACTCCGACTACGTGTCGACTTCAATATGAAGCCAGAAACATCATGAAAGATGGCGACACTACTTGACGGAAGATCATAAAACTAATAATGAATTATGGTGGATTACGTAATCCAATCTTCCGCAAAAAAACCTATACAATAGGTATGGTCGTCGGTAAGTATTCAACAGAAAACAACTACTGCCCCCTACGACCATTGAATTATATCTGTTTAATACTTGGCAAAGTTTTCTACAAGAACCACTTTGCTATGCATTTCATATATCAAAGCTGAAATTATTTTTCGATTTAATTGGGGGAACACCTCCGTACCGATTTCATGGTCATTGCCAATCATCAGCGAAGGCTAGTTCGACCCAATTGAATCGAAAAATCCTTTCATCCTAATTGGAAATCCCTGAGACAAACACTGAAGTATGAATTCAGCGCCATCTCTGGGTTCCAGATTAAAATGCACTCCGACTACGTGTCTACTTCAATATGAAGCCAGAAACATCATGAAAGATGGGCGACACTACTTGACGGAAGATCATAAAACTAATAATGAATTATGGTGGATTACGTAATCCAATCTTCCGCAAAAAAACCTATACAATAGGTATGGTCGTCGGCAAGTATTCAACAGAAAAAAACTACTGCCCCTACGACCATTGAATTATATCTGTTTAATACTTGGCAAAGTTTTCTACAAGAACCACTTTGCAATGCATTTCAAATATCAAAGCTGAAATTATTTTTCGATTTAATTGGGGAAACACCAAGTATTAAACAGATATAATTCAATGGTCGTAGAGGGCAGTAGTTGTTTTCTGTTGAATACTTGCCGACGACCATACCTATTGTATAGGTTTTTTTGCGGAAGATTGGATTACGTAATCCACCATAATTCATTATTAGTTTTATGATCTTCCGTCAAGTAGTGTCGCTCATCTTTCATGATATTCTGTTATGTTTTGGACTCTCAGTTGTCATTTATTAAACTGTTTTTTCATTGTTTTGCTTATGAAATGAAAACCCATGAAGCAATCTGCAATGAGGAAAATTGTAAAAAATTGATATTCGAACAAAGTGAGATTTTTTAGGACCCTATCGGATGATCGGTAGAGAAAAAAATACTGAAAAAAACAGAAAATTTTGCGTTTTTTTTTTTAATTCCGCCGTTTTAGGGATGGGCCTTTTCATGAAAGTATTGAATTATGTGTGCACAAAACAGTCGCTGTCGGATTATTAGTTTTTGCACAATTGGATATTTCGATTTTTTCTTGCACTATCTTGCAGCGTACCTGGATGCTTCAGTAACAGAACGATTTCAATTTCTCAAACAGAATTTGAAGGTAGAAGTGTAGTACCACAAAACGTTTCTTCTTTCTCATTTTGTGCTACAATGCTGCGAAATGCGTGAAAAATGATTGCAAACATAACTCGTGTAAGCGATCGAGTAGTAGGAGTGACCGGGAGATGAGGGGAAGCGTATTATTACGTAGAAAAAATAATAGCATCCCATTGAACCAACAGTATCTACGGGTTTAGAAAAAAAAACAACTGAGGATGCCATCCTGAGTCTAACTTCGAAGATCACAGAATCATTAATTCTTAGCAAACCGTGCTTACCTATATTCATCGACTTGTCGAAAGCTTTCGATACCGTCAGTCACCGTATACTTTTGCAGATTCTGGAGGATGTCGAAATTAGAGAAAATTGTTTGAAATTATTCGAAAGTTATCTGAAGAATATACTCCACGCTGTGAGGGTCGTAGGTGTCTGCGGTAGTGCAGAAACGATCGAAAACGGAGTTCCGCAAGGATCTATACTAGGCCCTTTATAGTTTAACATATACCGTGCCGCTTTTAATAGTCCCCCCTGTTAACTTTTGAATGGTTTGACGTACAAACATAAAAAAAATCGTTTGGAGGGTTTCTCCAATACTAATTTTTGAAATGAAACACATTGTGATTGCTCGATAGATGGCGCGGGGGGCACATCAATTAAAAAAATTTAAATGACATGTGGCTCATACGTGTCACATCGTTGAAAAAACAATTCAATTCTTTTTTCAACCATCTAACAATTTTTAGAATTTCGTTCCTTTCAAAAAAAATCTGTCCCGTTATTCCACATCAAACCATTCAAATGTTATCGTGGTAAGGTAAGAAAAGGGATTCAGACCTCCAGATCTGCACTTATTCTGATATTTCAAATGCATATTGTGAAAAAACGTATTAACAAGAATCTAAAAAATTTAGAAGTCTGAAAAAAGAATAATTTTTTTTTAACGATGTGACATATGACCCCCATAACATTTAAATTTTTTTAGTTGATTTGCTCCCCCGCGCCATCTATCAACAATCACAATGTGTTTTATTTCAAAAAGTAGTATCGGTGAAACCCTCCAAACGGATATTTTAAAGTTTGTACGTCAAACCGTTCAAAAGTTAACAGGGGGGGGGGGCTATTAAAAGCCGCACTGTATATTAATGATCTGTTCTCAGTAGAAACTCAGGGTAGCATAACCGGTTTTGCAGATGACACAGCTATCTTTCATACTACTAAAAGCTGGAAGAAATTAAAATCAAAAGCAGAAGAAGACCTTTTAAATATCAAAACATATCTAAATAACAAGCTGCTGACAGTGAATTTCGAAAAAATAAATTACTTACATTACAGTTGTACTTCATTTGACACTCCCCCTTTCCACAAACTTGAAATCAAAGTTGGCACAGACTCACTAAAAATGTAACAAAAAAAAAGTTTTATATTTGGGAGTCATATTTGATCGCACATGAAGTGGAACCTTCACATAAACTATGAGAAATTGAGAAGTAATTTACACAAATTTAGAAAATTAAAAAACATGACTTACCCCTAGAGTATCTTAGAACCGTATATTTTTCTTTAGTTGAGAGTCATCTCAGGATATGCTATGGTTGTCTCGGGTGCAAGCTTGAAATCGCACCTTCACTCTCTAGAAGTCACCCAAAGGAGATTTTTAAAGATCATATATCCCAAGAAATCAAGATGTCCATCAGATGACCTCTTCAAAGAATCACGAAGACCGGGCTTAAGACAACTTTATTTCCTCTGTTCCAGCAGTGAATACCATATTGTTACGAGATTGATAAAAGCCCCCTAGCTGCGCCGCTGAGTCCATTCCGCGGGCGCCTCATCGATAAATCAGTTCCAAGAAGTGTTTATTTGGATGTATCGTTTTCTGTACTGCATCAATAGTCTAGATAACGGAGCTGCCGCGTCATCGCTCAATTCCTGGAAATGTGTAGAAGTTCTCCGTTTTAAGTATTCTCGAAATCATCGCGATTAATCCAGTCTACACGATGAGTACCTATATAAGCGCAAGACATTTGACTAGGAGAAGAAGTTTTAAAGAAGAGTTTTATGAAGAGAATTATTTAAGAAGATTAGAAAGTGATAATAAGCAGAAGGTTTGAAGAGATAGGTTTCACGCTTTCCGGCCGAAGAATGTCACTGCGTACCAACGAAACTGCATCACCGGTGTCTATGGTGCATACGACATCTATTTCGTTCAATTTTCCTGAAATGGTAAGGCTATCGGTTGTTCTTCTCAGCCTGTTAATAGGGATGACCCTGGGGGCACCATTATTGCTAGCCAGCATGCGCCCCGATATGCTGGCTAATTCTAGTTTTACCCTGCAGTCTCTAATAAGATGGCCCAATTTCCCCCCATCTATAGCACGTCCTGTTCTTCTGGGTGCTCATTCCGCTTATCAAAGATTTAATCTCTTCCAGAACCTTCTCGAATGAACTTGTAGCTGCGCTTGATCGTTGTTCGGGTTCTTCTATCGATGCCGCTCGTACTTTCGGCCTCGAGGTGTTGAAGGCCGCCTCCACTTCCAAAGAACGTACCAAGGCATCGCTACTCCTCTTAAAGTGTGTCAATCGCAAAGTCCTCTCGATTTCGGTGTCTCTCAGTCCATCTATAAATAACTGCACCGCTAGCTGTTCCTTGAATTCTCCCGGTGCTTCTGGATAAGCCAACTGAATTAGGCGTCTCACATCCGCTTCAAATTCTTGCAAACTCTCACCTGATTTTTGAGTGCACGTTTTCATTTGTGCCCGATACAGTTGTTCTCGATGTTGATCGCCATACAGCAACTCTAATGCAGTAATCAGGTCTTTATATTTATTTTGCTGTTCGATGGGTATCGTCTGCAACATACCCTAGGCTGGCCCTCTCAAAGCTACTATAAGTGCCGTAGCTTTTTCTTCGTCGCCCCATCCATTAGCCACCGCTGCAGCTTCAAATTGTCGGCGATACATGGACCAAGAAGACTGTCCATCAAAAGTCGGTGGATTTACGGAAATTCCTGATGTGGCAACCCTGTCTCGACGATCTTGGTTTTTAAGGAGAGCTACCTGGTTTTCGAGTCCTTTCACTTTCTTATCAAGCTCATCGTCAATTTTCTTGACGTCTTCTCTTAGTTCTTTTTTCAGTTCTTCTTTCAGTTCCTCCATTTGTACTTCGTTTTTCTGTAATACATGTTGGAAGAACTTGTCTTGATGTTCTAGAACCTTCTGGAAGTCTGTTTTCCTTTGTTTTTCTATTCGTTCCAATTCATTCTTTTGTTGCTCGAGCATTTTCTGGAGTCCCTCTTCTCGTTCTTTCTTTTCATCCAACCGTCTCATTTCCTCTTCTTGTTTTTCATTTTCTCGCTCTTTTCTCTGTTCTTCGAGAATTTTCTGGAGTGCCTCTTCTCGTTCCTGTTTTTCCTCCAACCGACGTGTTAATTCTTTTTGTTTTTCATTTTCTTGTTCTAGTTTTTCCTCCTGGCGCCGCTTTTCCTCTTCTTGTTTTTCCTCCTGGCACCGCTTTTCCTCTTCTTGTTTTTCCTCCTGGCGCCTTCTTTCCAAATCCGCAAACTGATTTTGGATAAATTTCACAATGTCCTCCATCGTATCGTACGATGTACTCCTCGTATTCACCATAGATAGTTTATAAATAGGTTGTTTCTGTTTTTCACTAATATCCCACTTCTGACACCACTGTTACGTTTTTGTTAAATAATAGGCCGAACACACTACTAAACTGTTTATTTTCTAACTTCACTATAAACAAACATACAACACTTCACTGACTAATAAAACACTTAGATCTATACAACAATACAACTAGCTAAATATTCCAAACACTTCTGCTTATTATCACTTTCTAATCTTCTTAAATAATTCTCTTCATAAAACTCTTCTTTAAAACTTCTTCTCCCAGTCAAATCTCTCGCGCTTATATAGGTACTCATCGTGTAGACTGGATTAATCGCGATGATTTCGAGAATACTCAAAACGGAGAACTTCTACACATTTCCAGGAATTGAGCGATGACGCGGCAGCTCCGTTATCTAGACTATTCATGCAGTACAGAAAACGATCCATCCAAATAAACACTTCTTGGAACTGATTTATCGATGAGGCGCCCGCGGAATGGACTCAGCGGCGCAGCTAGGGGGCTTTTATCAATCTCGTAACAATATCAATAAAAACCACTCACAACTTCTGTCACGATTATACTACTCGTCGGAAACATCAATACGTTACACCATGGACGTTAAAAACGGTTTCACAAAGATCTTACACCTTTTTTGTGCCAAAACTATACAATATAAAAAATATAACAAATCTAATAATATTCAAGAAAAAATTGAAAGAATTCATTCCCTTTAGTCCAAGATACATGATATCAAGTTATTTTGAAAATCAGACCTAGTTAATGATTTTAACTGAACCGTGTTTACTATGTGACCCTTCACTGATTGTATCTATATAACATCAATATTTATTTAGTTTTATGAAATTTTGTCACTTATACGTTTGTCAACCTTGTCTGTATGTTCGTACATAATTCTGATTTATTTGCGAATTAACTTTATAATTGATTGTATTCAATTTATATCATTTTTATCCTAAATTTGATTTTACCCAATTTGTATTTTAGCTCAACTACATTTCATCATATCCTATTTTATTGACTTTATACGAAACAAGTGCTATTGCACATATCATTCACTTACTTCATTCCTATTTTATTTTTCATGTGTCATTTTCTGAATAAAGTTATTATTATCATTATTATAATTACTCGGGCTCGGCCGTTTTCCGTCATGTTTGCAATCATTTTTCATCCATTTCGCAGCATGTAGCGCCAAATAAGGATATTCGTTTTGTGGTTCTATACCTCTACCATCTAAATTTGTTCGAGAAATTGAAATCGGACTATCACCAGAGCATCCTGGCACGCAATTGTGCCAAAACTAATGATCCGATAGCGCCTGCTTTGTGCACACGTAACGTACACATGGATCAATATTTTCATGAGAAGTGTCAATCCAAGAAATTGTAAAATTGGGAAGATTAAATTTTTTTGAAAAATCCCAAAATGTTTCGGTTTTTCTAATTGTTCTCTGTTAATAATGCTCCGATCGAGTGTAAAAAATTCATTTTGTTCGTATTTCAACCATATTGCTATATTAGTCTTCTTTTTATGAGCAGAACACTTCAAAAAACACGTATTTTTCTAGTTAAAAGTTTATAATAAATTAATAAATGACAGTTGCGAGTCCAAAACATAATTACGGACTGTGTTCCATGTGATGACTCAGTTTCCTTCTTGTATTTTTTTTTTAAGATTTTAAATAGGCATTCAATTCGATATTCACTGGTCTCTGTTGAATAATGTAGGTGTGCATTACTTCATATATATATAAAGTAAATGAAAGTATCGAATGCTTTTGATTTTGTTGATATCAGTTTGATTATAATGTAGACATTATTGTGTTAGTGACGTAAAGGCTTTAGCATGCTTCAGTTTTGAAACTTTCAGAGAGTCTAATTGCTGGATGGTACCCAGTAAAGCAATTGCAACCAAAAAGTAAGTACACATAACATTTCATAGTCATTCGTAATAATATTCATAATATAATCTACTAATATCAATTCGTTCAGTTTAAGTATTTTTATCAGGAGTTTCAAGATCAAGTGCTCTGATAAAGCATTGTATAGGAAAATTAATATGATATCCTGTAAGTGAACACGGGTTCAAATTTCAAGAGGTTATCGTGTACAAGGTATCCCAGAACGCCTCCTCTTCAACTCGGAAGCAGGGGTAAATAAACCTATACTCTATATACTATACCTCGAGTATTCAGTAATGTTTCATGATATAATTTGGTTCACGCTAACTGACTCAACTCTCTATTTCAATATCATAGTGCGGGAGCACTTGAAACCTTCATTTTCTAAGTCATCAGTTCGCAGAGAAAACGTATTTTCATAACCACTATCATCTCCAGACTTGAATTCAGTGAATTTTTAGTTTTGGGGTACCCAGAGCCATTGTTCATAGAATACCCATCCTCGCACGGGCTTACTTGTTGAGTAAAATTATTTTACATAGTAAAGGCATACGAGGCTGTTATTTAGATATTTCATGGTATTAGCGAATTGTCAATGACTCCAAATTATAGGTTGACCGAACTTAATGAAGCACCATCCAATGCCACTGTTACAACTTGTTTGCCGAATTCATGCCTAGTCATGTCTCAACCAGAAATGAATTTCGTGAAGGTCGTCCACCAATTACTGTAGTTCAACAAAACTTTTGACGCTGTACATACTGTTATTAATACCTGTCATAAAATAGAGGCTCTAAACATATAGAAGCAGATAGAATATAACAAGTACAAATTGGCGAATATTTCAGTAGTCCCATGATTTTTTGTTATGGAGTGTCTTGTGACCACTACTATTCAATGTGAATATATCTAAATGATTTACTCAATTTAGTATTCATATGAATATTTAATGCTTTTGTTGATGTTACTGTGATTTCCTACAGAGTTTTAACTTGGGATGAGTTGAAACGAATAGCTAAAAAAGATAATATAAAAAACCGGTTTGATCGGAATTTATTGAATAAATTGTAATCTTGGATAAAAATTATCTTTCCAACCCAAATTTGGATCCCCTCAAAATTGGTAATAATTTCAGAATTAATGAAACAGAATGTGTAGAGAATTTGGGAATAAGTAATGATCGACAGCCAATTGTGGTGAGACCGTCATGTTTTTTGTCATTAAAAAACGGAGATATCTGATTCCCAAATTCAATTTCAAATTAAAATTTTTTATATTGTTTGTCCATAGAATAATAATATTCTATAATGTCAAAAACAAAAAGGAAATAAATTTTGGAGACCTTTTTTTGACACACTTTCCGTGACCTGATTTTAATCAAATTTGGCACAGTTATGTATGTCCAATGACAATACAACATTTTGAAAAAATTTGACGGTAGGGGTTAAATAAGGGGTGTAAAAGGGATAAAGTCATACCTTTGGAACCAAAATAGATACGTATATGCGGTTTTCAGATTTATGAGTTGATGTGGTGACAATACAATTTTATGAAAAAAGAACAGAAATACGGGGGTGGGTGAGGGGTGTAAAGAGGGAAAATTAAGAACTTACGAACCAAACAGATACGAACATGCAGTTTTCAGATTTATGATTTGATCTGGTGACAATACAATTTTATGAAAAAAAATTTGGAAGAAGGGGGTGGATGAGTGTTGTAAAATGGGTAAATTCAGAACTTTGCAATGAAAGCAGATACAAACATGCGGTTTTCGTATTTATGATTTGATCTGGTGACAATATATTTTTAGGAAAAAACAGGGGCACGGGGTTGCTAAGAAGTGTAAAGGGGGTGAGTTAGAACTTTGGAATGAAAACAAATAAAAAAAAACATGCGGTTTTCAGATTCATGATTGAGAAAGGGCAAGTTTATATTGCATTGGTTTGAGGAATTGAATTTTACAAAATTGACAGGAAGGAAACCTTATGAGGCATTGCTATAACTGGTAGGGTTGCTATTGTCAAATCTAGACTATAGTAAACAGAGATCTACCAAATTATTTTTTACTTCTCAGTGCAATTTTTGAATGAAATCGTTTGACAAACAAATGTTTTTCATTTTATTGTGTTTCTTTTGTTCCGGAGCTCATGGTAATACTACACAAAAAACTAAATAATAGTCGTAAAATTCGTATTTTCCGGTATAACTTGAGAATCCAAAATTATTTTATGAATTTTTCACGGCTATATTTTTTTCGCATTCGATCGAATGGAGTTTTTCCGCGGTGGACATCCTTACCTTGGACTCACTGTATACGCTTCTGAATAGAAGAGAGGAAGATCAGGAGGCCGTCGTTACTCTATCTTCCGAAATGAAACCCTTTCCTTCTTTTTTATTTCACCAAAGTAGGGCTGAATAATTTAAAGGTTTTTTTCATCCAAACGATCATATTCTCTTCTATTACGATTATTTGTGATGCAACATTGACCACATATATAGGGTGTTGGAATTATCACTACCGTAATTTTGACAGATAATTCTCTGGTCTAGATATTAAAACGACAATATTGGTATATTATACCCCATGGAGGTAAGTACTTTTTTTCTACTACCTCAGAAGAAAAATTTAGTTTCACTTCCTGATTTTGAGAAACAAATGCCCAACTTTCCTTTCTCTATCATCCATGCAAAACAATTGAAGTATCTTTTCTATTTCAATTAGTTTTCTGAATTGTCATTACGTACTTTTCCTCGTTTCTTATGGATATTTTGATAGTCATAAATCTATTGTCACCCAGAATATTGTTGAGAGTTTTTGGGCACTCCATATTTAGTATTTTTGTTTATTTGAGTTGAATGATACCGCTAACACCTTGTTATTCTGCAAACGCGTTTGTTGTGGTTCCGATGCTAACGCATTTCTGATGACCGAAGGCTACCTATAAAAACTTTAGTCTTCAAACTCGTTATAGAATTATATTATTTCGTAATAATAAATACTAACCTTCAATGATTTCCTGAATATCAAAACACATTACATATCATAAATAATTGAACACATCATAGTGTCAGTCTGAGCAACAAATAATTTACCAGAGTCTTTTTAAATCATACATCATTGTCCTTATAGCCCAGGAACTAGTGACGATTTCCGGTACTCATTTTCCCAGTCAGCAAACATGAATAGAATTGTTCGGTAAGTAATTCTATGCAAAATTCATAGATATTTAGAGTGGTTTTCCAATGAGTTGGGGCGGAAAATGAGCCAGAACAGCCCTTCTTTTCCAGTGATGCAAATAGTTCTAGAAGTGAGAGGTATACTGGAGTTGAATAAAAAAATAGTCTGGTTAATCTGTGAGTATGAATAATATGTCAATCAGGTGAAATTTTTCAATCCGCAAATTTTCAGACAGACTCATTTACCGCTATATCAGATAAGACAGGCTGCTATTTTCATAAACTTTATGTTCCACTTCAGTAAGTGATTATGAATATTCATATCTAGGAAAATAAGTGAACTTTTAAATTCTTTTAATCCATCCAGAAATTTTAACCGGACTCAAACAATTCTTGTTTTCATGTCACTAAGAGAACAGATTAATTCGTATACATAGAATGGGAGGAGTACGAAAAAAATGCACTGCGTCCTGGACTATTATGGCTTCTAGCAATTGGCAATTCATTGAATAGTGTGTAGTTAAACTGGGAAACAAATTAAAGGACCCCGCATATGTACTACGTAAGATGGCTTTCGGCTAATTTTGTTTATGTTTTGTTATGTTGTAAATCCTGCCATCCTCATTACGAAGTCCAATTTGTAAGTCGATCCTATGACCGGTTTTCGAGATACAGGGTGTAAATCATTCGATTTTTTCTATTTTGGATAGTATGCATCGATTTGACTTTTGTGTTCTAATTCGAATTAGGACTGTCTTAGAAATAAACTCATTACATCTAAGTTGTAACTTATGAGTGCCTCCATTCGAATAAAAAATTATGTCTCACAAAGGGTGTTGCATTACATATTAATACCATAATCGTTTTGGTTTTTACTCGATTCGTTAAAACTGGGAAACAAACAGCTTGAATTTGCCAATTTTTTGAAAAACTATTGGTCTGCATCAACTACATAAGGTTCTTCCAACGAGTATTAGGTCTTCTTTAATAATAACTGTTTTATCTTCCTCTTGAATATATGAATATTTCTCTAGTCCTTTATAACTTTGGGTAGAGTATTAAATATATTGCAACCGTTATGATCTTTACGAAGGCGTAGAAGGGCCAACAACAAAATATTTTTGAAAATAGTTGGAATTGCCACTTTGATCTGACAATTGTCACTTTGATCTGGCAATTGTCACTTTGAAATGGCAATAGTCACTTTGAACTGGCAATTGTCACTTTGAACTGGCAATTGTCACTTTGAAGTGGCAATTGTCACTTTGAACTGGCAATTCTCACTTTGAACTGGCAACTGTCACTTTGAACTGACAATTGTCATTTTTATCTGACAATTGTCACTTCTATCTGGCAATTGTCACTTTAAACTGGCACTTTTTTTGCCAACTCCATGCAAAAATATTGTTTTTCAGTCAAATTAAAAGTGGCAATTGCCAGTTCGAAGTGACAATTGTCAGATCAAAGTCACAATTGTCAGATCGAAGTGACAATTGCCAGTTCAAAGTGACAATTGCCACTTCAAAGTGACAATTGCCAGTTCAATGTGACAATTGACAGTACAAAGTGACAATTGTCAGATCAAATTGGCAATTGTCACTTCAAAGTGGCAATTGTCAGATCAAAGTGGCAATTTTCACTTCAAAGTGGCAATTCCAACTATTTTTTAAAATATTTTGTTGTTGGCCCTTCTACGCTTTCGTAGATCTTTGATATAGACTGGTGACATGTTTGAATGGACGCAATTTGTTTTTCAGGCTAGTTATATACAGTGTCTTTCAAAATAATCGGAACGATCTCATACTTCAGAAACAGACCAGAAAAAAATTATGAAAATTTCGACAGCGTGGTTTTTGCCATGTTGCCAAATCAATAGTTTTTCAGATATTGAGGGTAACTCAATTTTTTCTAATGGAACACCCTATTTATTTTCATTTCCATCAATTTCGCGACGCCTTTTTACTTATGTCTCCGAATATCAGATTTTAAATGAATGCAGTTTTCGAAATATGACAACATGACTTTTTTGTTCAAAAGTCTGGAAACGTTCCAATATTTTCAATACGGTTCAAGAAAAATTCGTGAAATTTCGTACATGCTGGTTTTTTATGATGCCCGATTCAATGGTGATAACGGCAATGTTGCCAAATCAACAGTTTTTCAGATATTGAGGGTAACTCAATTTTTTCGAATGGAACACCCTATTTATATCAGCATCGCCTCTTTACTTATGTCTCCAAATATGAGATTTTAAATCAATGCTGGTTTCGAAATATGAACATGGCTTTTTCGTTCAAAAGTCTGGAAACGTTCAAATATTTTCAATACGGTTCAAGAAAAATTCGTGAAATTTTATACATGCTGGTTTTTGCTGATGCCCGATTCAATGGTGATATTGGCTATGTTGCCAAATCAACAGTTTTTCAGATATTGAGGATAACACAATTTTTTCATATGGAACACCCTATTTGTTTTCTTTGCAGTAAATTCAGCGACGCCTCATTACTTATCAGATTTTAAATTAATGCAGTTTGAGCAACCAGCAAATTTAGAAATCTTAAAAAATAAAATATGTCAGGCAGCTCTTTTAATCAGGCCTCAAATGCTAACTAATACCTTGAGGGAAGTTTATGACCGCTTGGGCTATTGTTTAGCAAATGATGGCAAACATTTTGAGCACTTGGTCAGATAGTTTTCAGTTTTTGTTATTTGATTCAAAACTCTATTGGAAAAGAATTCAATTATTAGAAAGATGTTTTAACAACAACAATTTTCTATGAATTTTCATGAGATTTTCTCGAGCCCTTTTGGAAATATTGGACCGTTCGCAGACATTTCAACGAACCATGTTCTCAAATGTCAAAAACCAAATTAATTCACAATCTGGTATTTGGAGACATAAGTAACGACGGAGCGCTGAATTGATTGCAATTAAAATAAATAGGGTTTTTCATTTGGAAAAATTGAGTTACCCACAATATCTGAAAAAATTTTGATTTGGCAACATTGCCGATATAACCATTGAATCGGGCATCATCAAAAACTTTTATCTATAAAATTTCACGAATTTTTCTTGAACCGTATTGAATATATTAGACCGTTCCCAGACTTTTGACTGAAAATGCCATGTAGTCGTATTTCAAAAACCACATTAATTTAAAATCTGATATTTGGAGACATAAGTGAAGACGGGGCGCTGAATTGATTGCAATAAAAATAAATATGGTTTTCCATTAAAAAAAAAATTGTTACCCCCACTATCTAGAAAACCGTTGATTTGGCAACATTGCCGATATCACCATTGAATCCGGCATCATCAAAAATCACCCTATCGAAATGAAATTTTCGTAAATTTTCTCAGGGCCGTTTCTGAAATATGAGACCGTTCCGATACTTTTGAAAGACACTGTATAGTTTCTCTACTATTTCAGTTGTGAAATAGGATTTTGTTTTGAAGACAAAGCAAACAACTTCATAGATATAAATCGATATCATTGTAAGAATTGCGTGGCTCTTGAAGTGTTCTCTACATGATTCCAGTGGTCCGATTCTTGTTTGTGACATAAAATTTCTATAAGCATCTGTATAGTTCTACTAGTGCATTATAAGGTTTCTCAAGTGTGAATTAGAACAACCAAAATATAGTTGTCTAACAATGTTACAGAGAGTGCATAGAAGGTTCCAGCAAGTTTCGAAGACAGATTATTGATGTGAGTGTAAATGATATTGAATAGTGAGATCTAAAAGCTTACTAGTGTCAGAACATATGATATCAGTGTTGTTCAGAGCAATCGCATTAGGAGCATCAACCTGGGAATGACCACTTCTGAAGGCAATCAATACAGATTTGTCATGATTGAGACACAGGTAATTCTTTTTGACCCATTCACTCACACTATGAAAGACGCGATCTGCTTGGGTTATCGCATCATCGATGTTATCAGTTACGAAGAGAAAACTAGTGTCATCAGCATACGCTACAAGTCGCGTAGTGGCATACCTCGTTTGTTCTAGAAGATCATTGATATAAATGAGAAATAGCGTAGGTCCCAATATGGATCCTTGGGGTACTCCAACGCCGACCCAAATTGAATCGGAAACAATGTCATTACATTTTACCTGGTGGTAACTGTCACCAAGGAAGGAATTTAACCATTGTAGAGCAAGGCATCTAATACCATATCCCTGCAATTTGTATAGTAGAACTTCCTGATTCACGCTATCAAAAGCTTTAGAGTAATGAATAAAATATCATAACGCATTTTTTTTTGTCTAAAGCCTCAGTGGTCTCATGAACTTCATATAATGCTGTGCCAGTGCTTCTACTCTTTGAGAAACCATGTTGGCAATCTGAAAGTCTTTTACTATCCTTAGGAATTTGAAACCAATGAAATCGACAAAGTCGAAATACTCTTTCCCTCTACACGTTTTCACCATGTGAAAAAATGGAGCAAATTCCGTCAGAAAACAACTACTTCCTTGGCAATACCACGACGGACATTGAACTACATCTGACAGATATTTGCGCAATATTCTCCCAAGAAGACCCACTTGCAAATGCGTTGTTTGTAATTAAATAGTAGCCGTCTTTTCTAATTTCAACGGATTGAGTGAAAATCAAAACTACACTCAATACAACACTCTTTGCGAGATATAATTTTTTATTCGAATGGAGAGACTTCTAAGCTACAACTTGATGCAGTTTATTTCTAAGGGAGTCCAATTTTGAATTCGAGCACAAAAATCAACTCGATGCATAAAAAAATCGAAACTGTAGCTCGAAAACTAGTCATCGGATTGATCGAACGTCACGGCAAATAATAATAATAGTCGTCCTCTACCCGCACAGGCTATGCCTTTGGGGGTACCCTCTATGAGTGTTAATGAGGGAGTATTATTATTATCTTCAAACTGGACTACGTAATGAGAGGATGCCAGGATTTACAACTTACCAAAATTTGTGCAAAATTAGCCGAAAGCCATTTTAGTTAGTAAATGTGTGGGGTCCATTTCTCCTAGATAGATTGAAGAAAAATAATCAAACACGTCAACTATATTATATCAAAGAATATCTCCATGAATAATAGAAACTCACACACACTCTTCAAAAAATTGAAGGCAGGGTGGTGTTTACATGGTTCGAGTACTACCCCAGTGTTGATAAACTTTGATAATGTGAAATTATAATTATTTTTAAAATTGAATAACAAAAATAGAAAAGTGAAAATTGCATCTCAGTATGTCAAGACATTTTCGAAAAACGAGGGGTTTTTGAAAAGTTTGCATTTTAGGGTGCAGTCTATGACTTGTTTATTCGTGAAAATTATGATTTCATGCAAAATGGTTTTTTGTGGATACTTTTTCCTTGAAAAATCGAATGATAAAACGGATTTTATTTCTCATACTTTTAAATTTTCAGATTTAACTCATGGAGCCCCAAGTACTCGATTTAATTTTTCCACTTGAAAAAAAAATTATCATCAAGATTATTTATCACACTTGATATCATGGCAAAGTAATTTTTGAGATAATATATATTTTGCATCTATATCTAAGATCTTTATTTAGAAAATAGGGACAGTTTATTTCTCCGGTTATTTCCGGTTATTTCTTCTAAACAACGCAACGGATTTTGATACGGTTTTCTCTGTCATTCAGAAAATTCTCACGGAAGGTTATTATGTACACATTCTGAGTTTTTGTATGCTAAAGAAAATCCAAAGTTTTCTAGTTAAGTTGTCAAAAAGTCGATTTTCTTGGCTAAACATTACAATCAAAATAATGTTCTAAAGAATTGTAGTTATTCAAAAAAAGCGTAAGAAAAAGTCTGTGGTGTAATTGCTTGGAACAAACGAACGTTGAGTATGCTTAATGGAGGGATAGTGGAAAGACATTCCAATATCTAAGAAAAATAATTCAAGTTTAGGGAAAACAATAGAAAACGCCAATCACTCTGGATCATCTCAATGCCGGGTCTCACATACTCACTAAATTAATCGATTACTTAAAAACAAAGAAAGATTCTCTTGATCGATCAGATAACGATTTTTTTATTTCCGACTGTTGAAAATCAAATAGGTGAGGACTTCGTCTAAACCATGCAACGAAGTTTGATACGGTTTTCTCTGTCATTTTGAATGTTTTCGCTAACGTAAATTGCTAGCTTTTTCAGATGTTCGTCCATTTCTGATAGTTATATTTGAATATAGGCAGTGGAGTTAGGGGAGTGACTATGGGGTTTCCTATTGGCTGGTGGTTGATCGATATTCACTGAGACATTCCTAGCGTTTTTGGAAACTGGATTCCAGATTTGATTTAATTTTAGGGTTTCATGCTTTCAATTGAAATTATCCGTGTGTTTATGCGTTGATTCTCCTACGAGTCGGTTGAGATTTCCTTGAAGGGGGCAAGAAACAACCGACTCGTACAAGAAGCAGTTGAAATCCACGAATAGGTAGGTAGTATCAGTACTAAAGCAGTGAACTTTGGATCGACATAACAGCGTTTTTTCAAACATAAATGACACCACATACAATAAATTGAAACCATGAGAAGCCGCGCAAATCGCTAGTTGTTTTATAAATAGATAGTCCTTGACAAAGGTAATTCCCTAGCAGGAAAATAATAAACCTTCAACAGATTACTCTTGATGGTGGGTTAAAAATACTTTTTACTCAGCATATCCGCGAATAATTATCAGAGAGATAAGAAATGATGTGAGTATATGGACCGATTTCAGGACGGTTCTGCATTCGTAACTACAAGCCAGGCATATCCGAACGCGACTGGGTGATACTGGATCATTCTGGTATATGTCATCACGTAATTCGTGATAGGAAAACGGTATATGAGGGGATCACTTAAAGACAAGATTGACAAAAGGTATTTTCTGGACAATAAATAGTTTTGGGAAGGTTTTATTTCAATATATAAGTGATTACTGTGTTTATAGAATACCAAAAACAAAGAGTACCTACTACAATGTCAATAAATATACAGATATATTCAAATTCTAGTCTATGCATTGAGATTTCGGTAACAGTAAAAGGTAAAGGGGTGATCAAATATGGGCAGAGGTCAATTATGTGAATCGAAAAATCTCATCTAGCATCTTCAATTCTGGAGTTATACGGGAAAATTCGAAAATTTATAAATTCTTTTTGCCTAAGTACAATTTTTTATTTGGCAAATATTTTTTCTGGCATTTTCCCGTAGCAACTTCCTGTAAACAATCCAAATATGTGAATCAAATTTGTTTTCAATTCCGTAACAGCTGTTACTGAAAAGTTACAACTTGTTTTATAACTTCTTATTCTCTGGTATTTTTCAATCACAGCAGTTATGGAGCTTTGAAAAATGTTGAAATGTCACTGGTAATAGTTCAGTATTTCCAAAAGACTTTAGTTCAGATAAAAATACTACGTCAATATGAAACAAGAGTCTTGATATTTGAAAAAATACAATAAAAAATACAGGTCTATATTTCAAAATAAATTGTTGATGGTAGCCCTATTTGTACGATACTCATGCTCATAAAGAAATAAATAAAAAAACAATTGATTTTTCCAGTATAACTTCAAAACTAAAGAGGATTTTTTCATGCATATAATTGACCTCTGGATTACATTATTTTGCCCATATTTGATCTCCCTGTATCTTTTGCCGTTTCCGAAATCCCAATGCATAGACTCTCATTTTAATAGCATATTTATTGATATATTTCAGATTTTTTTATAAATCCATTCTTGATGAGATACTGAATTTGTTTTCCACTTATGTTGTTTTCCCCTGCAACGTTATGTGATCGCTTCTAACATTCATAAAACATTGATTTTCACCATAATCAACATTTCGAAGTACCATCCATATTCATATTCAGTTTGGAATCATCATTACTAAATATCATACCTCACAGTTTACAGTCAGTTCGGTTGAAAAAACTACCATATTAAGGTAAGACCAATCTATCAACAAATTTTCCATTCCTTTTGTTTGATCAAAATGTTGATGAAGATTATCTGTTGCAAAAAATCAATTCATCACAATTTACAATGTTTGGTGTCTTCAAAGTGAAAAAAAACAAAAATTTAAAAAAGTCATGTGAGTTACCAAAAATTGTAAAGAAGTGGCTTAAAGGTTTGGAAAAAGACAAAAATGAGTGTTGCCCAAATATTTGAAAAATTCTTAACATTGTAAAAATAGCTCCACAGTCCTGGAAAAGCTCATAGTAGTATTTGTACTATACATTTTAAACAATCTCAGTACGCAGTTTTTCATCCGAAAGCTCCATTCTAAGAGAGTTTTCAACATCATATCGATCAATATGACTGAGAAAAAAAACATTCTGCATAGAGAAATCTTTCCGAATATCATGAAAAGATATATTTTTTTATCGCTTCCATCCCTCTCCTCCCACTCCTAAAGTAAGTGGAGAATTACTTCTCGATTTCCTAAAGTGTACCTACATCCTAGTCATATTCATATTTCTCATAATTATCAAAAACGATTCCAATAATTGCCACTCCGCCCCAGGGTAAATATTATTGGAAAATCTATATAGCAATGATCACGTTTCTCTCAAAAAATATTAAGAATTTGGATGAGTCTTTCACATTTTTTATTCAATATATACTAACTGAATGTTTCAGAATAAATTTCCTCAAGTACCAACCACCGCCAAAAAATTTGGATTACCTGCAGAGATCTGAAGTGTACAGACTTGTGCATGACATGGAACCGCCTGTCAGAGGAATCATTTCAAGACCTGAAAAAGTGCTTCCCGAACAGGATTATTACGAGGTATGGATTGTATGAAAAGTTAAGAGTTGTTGACTAGTCGCACAAAAAAGTACCCGACGGATATAAAATTCACAAAAAAATATAAAAATGATTTGTTAATTAGATAAAAATTAGTCATGCTCAAATATTAAAAACTTGAATGAGTGGCGCCATAGTTTACGAAAAGCTCATACATTCGTCTGTTCACCACATTTTTGTCAATTCATATTGTAGATTGAAGATTGTAGAGGGGTTGTGCTGGCTATATGCAGCGTCACAAGAACTTCGGGTTGTAACTGACCATTTATCTATTCAAGACTCGGGATTCTGAGGCTTCTTCAAAGGTTGTGCAGCGTAAACTTGAAAGTTGACATCCAACATTCCTGCTTCCTGTGGACCATTTTTCCGCATTTCGTACACTTATTGCACTTTGTCATTGACCAGTAGTCCTGTTCTAGATGGACACCCTTTCCGAAGACTGGACACTGATGAATGGCCGATGATTGTTTTCGAATCGGTTGCAACGTACTTGGTTATGTGATACATAACTATTTGGTTTCATCACTTCAGTTATTTTATCACTCCATTCTGCTCAATCTTATGTAACCAGGCTAAGAACGCTATTCCCGAATTTTCATGGTCAAATCTAGATCAAAACGGGGATCTGTTTTCCCTGTATATTTTACTAAGTTTATATTGCGTGACAATATTTTGTTCGAGTATTTCACTAACTTTTTTTAATACCAGTCTGTCTACATCAAATAAGGTAGCTGTTTCTGTCAACTGCCGCGTACCGCCATACTTCACCATCACTGCTTGTGTTACTCAACATGTTTGATCAAAATGATTTAAGTTCATAAACAATATGAATAATTTGAACAATTTCACGACAACAAAATCGGGAAATGATCAATGTAATCACCCAGGTTGCGCTTTCCAATCCAACTTCTGAAATATTGACCAACTTTTTTGGATAGGACAAATAAAACATCTTTACTCTACGGCCGGCAGATCTATTCTGTCCTTTCCTTCACATCAAATAATCCCTTCCTTCATGGGCTGTATAATAATTCATCAATGCACCCCACTAGAAGTCAATAGGACTCACAAATACCCTACGTGGTTTAACAGAAATATAATTACAAATATTCGAAAAATGTTTGGAAAATGCAAGTATATTTTCTATTTAGAACGTTACAGGCATATGAGGCGAATTGTTAAGCAAAATATAGCACAGGCTTACTCAGAATTCATAAAAAAATCAGAAAATATCTTAGCAAATAACGCTCGTGAGTTCTGGGCATTTCTAAATTCTAAGAAAAATAAATCACGCATACCTGGGCTCATGTTCTACAATAATGAAAAACTAACAACATCACAAATCATTGTAAATATTTTCGCCCGTTTATGAGCCCGATAATTCCTCGTTGAACGATAACTCTGTTTCTGAACACATAGGGAGTTCAAGTCAATATTTAAATATCAAGGATATTTCAGAGAACCACATTCTAACAGCGGCAAAAACAATTAAAAAATAAATTGACTTGCGGTCCTGATAATATCCCCACTAAATTAGTTAAATCGCATGTAAAAATCCTATGTCGGCCCTTACTACTGATCTTCAATCTCATTTTGAAAACCGAAACATTTCCTACCATCTGGAAAATATCTCGCATATGCCCAATATGCAAATCTGGAAAAGTCGGAGATATTATTAATTACAGACCCATAGCACTGATCACAGTTTTTCCAAATTATTCGAAATTATTCTCTTTGATCTCATCTACTCACATGTCACAACGTCGAACCTTTGCGCGTTTACTCAATATATTTCGAGTTCACTCGACAATCGTCATCAAGTGGACGTGATATATACTGATTTTAGCAAAGCGTTCGACAAGGTATCACATAAACTCCTTTTGTATAAATTGGGGAAATTTGGTATATCTATTAGCATTCAAAGGCTACTGAAATCCTTCCTGAGTAATAGACAATTATTTGTCGAATATGAAGGAGTACAATCATACAGTTTCGTCGCTCACTCAGGGGTACCTCAAGGGTCTAATTTAGCGCCTCTTCTTTTCCTATTGTTTATTAATGATATTTGCACTACAATCCACTAGAGTAAACTTCCCTTGGCAGATGATGTGAAAATTTACAATTACCAAGCAATAGCAAAATAACGGAAATTGCGAATAACGGTGACGTTATTTTTAACGGGAGGGATACAGCATAGGGCTGAATAATACATTAAAACATCGTTTTCAATTTATTCGAAACACAAATGATGAAGTTATTTTATTCTTTATTTTTCAGGCAACCAAAGGAGCCCCTTAGCCTTTATAAGAAAGAAAACCATCCATGTCACTATCTGAGATGTAACAAGTTTTTTAAGTTCAGTAATTATTAAAACTGATAGAGGAAGATTAGGTATTTTTATTGATTAAACTTTAAACTCTGCATACCGATTGACCTCGGAAACATCAGGGTCTATTCTGTAAAATGGGCATATACAGCGTGTTCCTAAAATTCCTCACCTGATTTAAGGCAGAAATTTCAAAAAAAATACTCTTCACGATAGGTATCAAACGATTTACAACGTGGCGGATGTGGTTAAAATATGTATTTCTTGTACCATCTAGTTTTTGTATGTCTATGCTTCCTGTCTTGATGACATCTACCTAGCTTTTCTCTCTGTTTCAACTGTATATGGCGATATATTATCTCCTATTGTTTTCTATGTAATATTCCTGGATACTCAACATTCCATTAGTTCTTTTTCTCTCTTGTCCTTTTTCACCATATGCTATTATCATTCTTCCTTTTGTGTATCTTATGTCAACCTCTGTGCTCGTCGTACATGGTTATTTTGTTTGTTTTGTATTTTCCCTGTCCTATTTGTGTTGTTATAGTGTTTTTATTCTTGAGATTCGCTATTTTCATTATGTTGTTTTTTTTGAGTGTCTTCATTTTATCTGTATAAGGTATGTGTATCTGTGGATGTTATTTGTGAATTCCTTGGATGATGGTGATACTTACTTATATCTTCGTCTTTTGGTTCCCGCAGAAGTGGATTCGGAATCCACTTGTATGTAAACTGTAGGTCCCGTATCTGCCTTGCTCGTACAAGCTCTGCTTTCGAGAGATTTCGCCCGAAAACCTGGGTGATTCGTGAAAACTAAAAAAAATCTGAAAATAGTCCGATGAGTCTGACTCAATTCGAACGGAATCGGAACCTGGCAAAGTCAAGTGAGTGTCTGGTCTTTCAGACAATGAGCATTATTGGAAAAAAGATATCAGAGGAAACAATAAACGAGGATCTGAAAACATGTGTATATTGGCCGCTAGAATAATATAAATAATTAGAGGCAATTCAATATGGATCTCAAAGAAACACATAACTGAAATTCAATTTTACGCAAGGGGAGATCATTTTCAATACTGATTTTATTTGAATACCAAGGTTAAAAAATCTTCACATTTTGCATTTGCTCTGATGGATTTGGATCATTTCATGATGATTTTCTATATTTGTCAATTTAATTCAAATGCACCAAGAAGAAAAAATCCTGTAGATGTGTGATGTAACATCACACATTGGAATATTTCATATCGAATTTAAGTTCCACTGAGAGTACTGAAAACATAGGTACAAACATATAATTTATATAGTCACTTTCTCAATTTTAGTGCTATTTTAACACCATTCTTCGAGATAAGGATGGCTTCTGCCGCTAAGACAACTTCGTGACCACAGGATACGAATTCGAATTTCCGAAGTAGTTGTGCCACTGTCACTTTAATCTCCATCAAGGCGAATTTTTGACCTGTAATAAAATCAGGAATGTGTTATGGACTGTACAAGAAGAAACTGTTAGAATTCACCCCATCAAATAGTTTCTTGATAAGAAAAGTAAATGAACAAATCCATACTTCTCCCCTCTGCAAAGGCTAAAACTCCAAAATATCAAACCGTTTCTTATCAGAGTGGACATCGGAAGAAGAATCAGTCCTGGATTTTCATTTTGGCTACTATTTGAATGATTCGACTGAGATTTTCAAAGGAATTATGAATGGTATTCGGCAATATTCGGATTCAATCAGATAGTGTAGGCACCAGAAACGTATTCCGTCAGACTGAGCCTTGTACAGTGTTGCCGGCGCTTGCAATTAATAAGCAAAATGTTACTTCCTAACATTCACTGATGATTTCACACGATTAACGTTCATTCATTTCCTGATGAACAAAAGTGAGGAACTTGAGATTGAAAACGATACTGAATATACGAATTAAAATTTTGAGGAACATTTACGAAACAAAGGTGTTCAACACCAAACAACAGTCGATCATGCACCCGAACAAAATTTTGGTTGAGAAAGTTCAATGATGCAGGACTCCAATTTACCTAAATAATTTTGTGCCGACGCAGAAAAATAGAAGTGGGACTCCTGCAGTTCATGTCAAAACTCCTGAGGAAGCATGGAGTGATCATAAATCTAATGTGAAAGATCTACGAATGTTTGGTTGTGCAGCATATGCATACGTTCCTAAAGTAAAAAAGAAAAAATGGGACTCGGAGTCAAAAAAAGCATTTTTCTACAACTGTCAAAAACGTGCACTTTTTCGTGTAGTTTTGAGTTCCTAAAGTATATGAATATTTTGATATCAAATTACACTTTTTTAACGGTTGTCTAGGCAACAACTCTGACAAACTGATTCGAATAACAACGAAATCCGGAATGTGTCAATGTGACAGTACTTATTTCAAATTAGTAAATTGCATCTCTCACAATCTTTCGAAATTAGGAATCAAGTACCTACAAAAATGGAAAGCGATGATGAGTTAAACACCACACCAGAGGAGATCGTAGATAGTGCGAAAGCAGCAGTAATGAATTTGCTACCAGAAAAATCGAAGGAGACGTATTTGAAATAATATAAGTCTTTCTTAACAAGGCGTCAAAAAAAAGGGATTGGAAGCTTTACAGAGAGAGCCTATTTCGAAGATAAATCCAAGAAAATGAAATGTTCATCTCTGTGGTCCAGTTATTCGAAACTGAAGTCCACGATATTAATACATAATAATATTGACATAAGCAAATATGCGAAATTGATTGCATATTTGAAAAGAAAATCTGTCGGCTATAAGCCTGAAAAATCTCTTACATTTACAAGAGAAGAGATTAATAAATTCTTGCTTGATGCTTGTGATGAGATATATGTCATGCAGAAGGTAAATTTTGAATATAATATACTTATGTTTTTTTAAGACTGATGAAATATTCTAGGTTGCATTAATATTTGGTATAGCGGGAGCATGCCGATGCGAAGAATTGTATAATATGAAAACTGAGGACATAAAAGAATCAGATGATGTTCTGATTATTACAATTCCTGACACAAAAACTCATGTTGAGCGTCGATATACAGTTATCGGAGAAACATTTATAAAGAATCTGAAATTGTTGGATATTTATAGAAAGTATAGAAGCTATAGACCAAAAAACATCTTCACCAATATTTTTTTTTGCAATTTAGAAAAGGTAAATGCACAAGTCAGGTTGTGGGAATAAACAGCTTCTCAAAAATTCTATCACTCATTGCAAATTACCTGCATTTACCCAACCCTAAATGCTACACTGGACATGCATTTCGTCGAACATCAGCGACTCTTTTGGCAAATTCAGGTGGTGATTTATAACAACTGAAAAAATACGGAGGATGGAAGTCTAGTGCGGTTGCGGAAGGGTATGTCGATGGATCCATGCAAACAAAACTGGAATGCGCCGCAAAAATTCTGACTGGAAATTCATCTACACCATCAAGTAGTAAAGAAACAATGAGTAAAAATACAATAACAGTAAATGAAACAATTATAAATGAAAAAATTTCAATAAGTACTGACTCATCAGCAAATAAACAAGATAATTTGACTGAGTCAAGAATTTCCATTGGCAGTAATGCAATTAATTGTGTTTTCAACATCAATTTTTCGAAATGAACCCTGGGACGGAAAAAATTAATCTGTCTTTTCGTATTTCTGTGGTTTATTTAAAAACATTGGTTGGTTTTCTTTTTTTGACAGTTGTAGAAAAAATATTGTATGAAACTCGTGAGTAAAGTGTTTTTTTACTCGTAGGAATTTTCCTACTCGTAAAAGAAAGTATCACTGTACTCACTTGATACATAAATAGCTATTATTGGTCACTGTGAAGATTGCAAGGCATACAGATTGATAGATATGAAAATATTAAATAAGCCCGTGGTGGAAAATAGTAGCATCAAATCCTCACCCAGGACACTCTGTTGGAGATGTTTACCTATGTTGAGGAATTCTTCAAAAACGAAGTTGTAGAAAAAAAGAAGCAAGAATCCGAAACTATTTGTGAGGAAACTGAAACAACTGTTCAAGAAATTGTTGAAGAAAATCATCAACTTCATGTGTATAAGAAAAAATTTTATGAAAACGCAAAAATTCAATGATTATGTCATGGAAGCTGTCATGATAACAGAAGTAATCGGTAAACCAAAAAATATTCCTGATGCTCTTAGTGGAAGTGATTCTTAACTGTGGAGAAATACCTTGCCAGAAGAATACTGTGCACTGGAAGCTCGTAATTTCACCTGATAATCGTGAAGGGTATTTGAAAAGAAGAGAGATGGAAGTGGCAAAATTCCATGTTACAAAGCTTGAATAGTTGTCGATCACAAATTTTTGGATTAGATTTCAAAGAATTGTAACATGCATCAGATGGATGCTGTTACAGCTCTTTCACAACCAGAATTGTAGAATGATAAGGTATACATGGAACAACCAGAATGTTTCAAACATTATATACTCTTATACTCGCCCAGTAATAATACTAGAATACATGACTATACAGACGCTGATTATGCGGATGATCGAGATGTTAGAAAAGCTTCGAGTGGGTACATTTTCAAACTTGCAATGGCGGCAAGATCTACAACCGGAGCCGAATATGTTGCACTCTCACAGGTAGCATTCACTGCCACAGCTAAAGTGCAATTGATCTCTCGAAAAATGCATCGCTCATACTAGAACGAAACATTTCGATGTTCAACATCATTTTTGTCGAGAAACCATCAGAAACAATAATAGTAGAGTGGACCTTAAGGCATAGGCTGTGCGGGTAGATGACGGCTATTATTATTATTTGCTGTGGACAACCCTTAAACCTACAGCACGTTCTGAAAATTTTTACGGAGAAATCGGTCGCTGATTATTTGACTAAAGCTGTGGAAAGTAGAAAATATATATTTTTATGGGAATGTCGAGTCCAGCAATGAGCTCCACATCAAATGGGAGTGTTGCAAGAGAAGATCAAATCGTCGTGATTTCCGAGGAATCCATATATGTTAGTAGAGGAACAGAATATCCGACAGATAGTTCTCAACACAGAAATATAAATGGGTAGAATCGGATTATGCTATAACAGTACTTTTGCGTCGATACAATTGTCAACTGTAAATATAGCGATTGGATGTTACCAGAAATTACACTTCTATAACATAAAAATGCAGACTGCATTCTTTAATATCAGTAAAAATGTACATTAGTATAAATATAAACCAGTTATGCGAACTATTTGGAAATTATCAGAAAGTTGTTTCATCCATTTGGTTAACTAACAAAACCGGAGTAAGCAGAAGTGTATTTACGCAGATTCGGAATTTGTCAAATCTGGATTTTATCACACAGGATTCTGTAGACCAGGAATCTATCAGAATGTACAGCTACGTTGCATAATAACTATATATTTGAAGATACTGAAAATCAATTCGTATTTCTGTTACGTTAATGAAATGAATTCAACAGTCACTTTTGAGAATAAAAACTAGTAAATATTGAAAAAGTTTAATCGTGTCGAGGTGTTGAAAATAGTGGTTTGGTGTTGGGATAAAACTCCAGTATATTCATTGAAAAAGTTGTCTTCAATTAATGTTTGGGTCGCTTTTCAATTGCAAGCGCTCAGTCTGACGGAATACGTTTCTGCTGCCTTCACTACCTATCTGATACAATTCGAATATTTCCAAATATCATTCGACTTAATTTTCGGTCGACGTATATCCAATTATACCGATAAAGACATTTGTGGGTATTTTGAGATGTTGGAAAATGTAAGTATTTGAGGATTCATAATAGTTCAAAATTCAATTCTGCTGTAATTCATTTCTTTGAAAATCTCAGTCATGCTAAAATGAAAATCCAGGACGGTAACGTGGATATTTTTTATCCTGCTGATGTCTGTCCAGTCTGATGAGAAACGGTTTGATACGGTGGAGTTTTACTTTTTGCAGTGGGGAGAGATATGGATTTGTTGATGAAGGAGCTACTTGATATGGTAAAGTCTGAAGTGTGTCCCCATATGTATATGTTTTTTGATACTTTAGTTTGCCAATAACACAAAGTCATCATATTTTCATTCTTGGAATTACATCAATTCTCCATTACTGAAAATTAATACTGAATTGAAAAGTTCCAGACTAGTACATCAATTTGAAAATATCAACATTCTCTTGACAACAGTCTTTGAGGTGTTGTCTGTCAAATTTCTTAGAACTGCAATAAATTGTGAGATTACAAACTAAAATTCGATACTACAGAAAGCAACATGGCGATCCATAGCATAACGAGAGAGTTGTTCGAAATGAAAATACCTATGCAATTTCGTTGTCCAGCGCTGAATGGTATGTAGCTATAGGGTGGTGGTCGTTTTCCGTCCTCAAATCTCAATGGATCGAATTTTTCAGGTTCTGGGAAAATGTCAGGATTTCGGTGAGCTCCGTAGATGAATGGCAACACAGTCAGTCCCTCTGGCAAAATTTTGCCATCTGAAAACAGAAATATTCTTGTTTTTTTCATGTAAACAAAAATGAGTAAATGATGTAGTTGGGGTCACTCGAATCATCAGAAAGATGTTCGTCTACTTAGGTAAATGATAAAATATATTCCTTCATGAGTAGATCCAGTCATGAATCAAATCTGGTATTGATATAAAACAGACTAAAATCAGACAAAAAGTTATATTACCAAAAAATTATTGAAAATAAATTAGATCCTAATGAAAAACAGAAATATGTTTGGAAATTAGTGAAAGAAAAAACTGGAAAAAAATAATAATAAGATAAGAGTAATGAAATTGAATGTCAATGGGTCAATTGTTGACAGGGACTTTGATGTTGCGAATAGCTTTGTCAATCATTTCAGCACCTCTGTAAGATTGTTAAACGAAAAATTTTTTAAAAATTCTGTATCGTCTTGTACAACATGTGATCTGAATAATAGTAATTCATTCTTTTTCACTCCTGTTACGGCACAAGAGGTCTTTGAGATAATATGTAGTTTAAAAAATACTAATTCAAGTGGTATTGACTGTATATCAACAAAAATTATTAAATGTATAGCTCAGCACATTGCACTGCCTTTGTCTGAATTAATAAATATCTCAATTGAAAGTGGTCAGTTCCCGGAAGAACTGAAAACAATGATCCCTTGTGTATGGATAACTATAGACAGATAACTGTTTCAAATGTGATTAGTAAAGTTGTTGAAAAATCTGCTTATAATAGAATGATTCATTATTTGGATAATCACAGTATTGTAACAAAATGTCAAAACGGTTTCTACCCTGGGAGATCAACAGAAGGGGCTGTTTATGAATTTATTGAATTTATATATGAACAACTTGATAATAAGAAAACTGTCGGGGCACTATTCTTTGATCTAACTAAGGCGTTTGACAGCATAAACTTAGATTTTGTCCAAGAAAAACTATATGCTTTGGGATTTCGTGGAAACGTGTTGACTTGGCTGATGTCATACCTAAGATATAGGAGAATAACAGTCAAAATAAATCAAACTCACTCAAATGAGGCAATTGTTAATCTGGGTGTCCCTCAGGGTTCTGTGCTGGGCCCACTTATATTCATAATGTTTATTAATGATCTACCAGAATTTATGAAAACGAAGTGTAAGGTCATATATGCAGATGATGTTTCGTTTGCAACCTGTGGCAACTCTCCCGAAGAACTGGCAGACAATTTAAATTTACTTTGTAATAAATTTACTAAATAGTGTTTCAACAATCATTTAATTCTAAATCATGGGAAAACGGTTCTAATGAAATTTAATATAACAAATGATCCCAACACGTCTTTTGAAATACATACTGGAAATATTAACATTACTTCTTCTGAGACAACAAAATTCCTTGGAACTTTTCTCGACTCATCACTTTCTTTTCAGACATGTATTAATCATATTTCTAAGAAGATATGTAGCAGTTACTATGCAATCTTACAACTCAAAAATATATTCTCCCAACAACAACTAATGAATATCTACTATGCGATGACATACTCGCACTTATCTTATAATGTTATAATATGGGGAAACTCTAGATTCTCAACAAAATTGTTTATTTTACAAAAAAAAATAATACGTCTCATCTTTGGGATCCATAAACGAACTTCATGTAGAGACTACTTTCAAGAAAACAAAATTTTAACTCTTCCCTGTATTTATATTTATAAAAATATCCTATTCGTTAAAAATAATTTGAAGGACTTCATTAAAAGTGCTGACAAGCATAGCTATAAGACAAGGCATGGTAATCTTCTTCGAATACCTCCTCATCGGACAACTTTCTATGAAAAGAGTCCATCGTATACAGGTATACAGTTGTTCAATAAACTACCAATCGCTATAAGAGAAATCCAAAATCTGAATTTATTTAAAAAATCTCTCAAAGATCTCCTGTTGCAATACTCATTCTATAGTCTGAATGAATTTATGGAATTTAGCTTTTAATACCTTGTACCTATCTATTTATATGTTTACTTATGTAACAATTCATATTTTATGTATACTATTTTCTCCACTGACTTTTCCAATATCGTGTAAATGATCTCAATGGAATAAAAATATTATTATTATTATTATTATTATTATATTCATATTGTGATGAAGAGAATATTTCATTGAAAATGATAAGGACCCAATGAAAACTGTCAGCAGTTCGTTTTCATACCGTTAAAAAATTATTGAAAATTACTTTGTAATACAAGTACTTGACCAAAAATGTGAAAATATATTGAGGTGACCGCATGCCTCACTGATTTGTGTGCCTCCACTGAGTATGATGATCTACGGTGTTGCCAGCTTTCACAATTATACACAGATCTTCCAATAATATCTAGTTTAATAAAATCATTCCAAAAACAAAAAATGTTCAATTAGAAGTAATGTTTATTGTATATTCAGTAGTAATATCACGAGAGCATCGAGAATAATCGATTTCACTTCCTAGTCACGAGACGAATTCTGCGAAACACCACGAGAGCGTTAGCTAGAGTGGTGATACAAGAAAACGTCAAATTAGGAGGTAAGTATTATCGAATATCCTCATTTGTTTGAGTGGCAGTCGTTTCGATTATACATGGAAACTTAACAAACGTAGAAAAATTGTTACTAGAACCAAATTGAGATTGTTGAAAGCAGCAAAAGACCAAAATGGTTGGTTATACAACGTCAAGGATATCACTTATCAATGGTATTATGAATTTTCGTTATTTGGTGTCATAAAATTCATTATTCTGAGCATCAAATCATCTTTATATTATATACCTCCTAAATCAACATCCTTGTTCAAAATCCTTCCTATCAATGGCACAGATGGGTACAGTCTCAAGGTTTCTTTCATGACCAAATCTAAGTACTTCATGTTCGGTAGATCTTGGGAAGTCATAGATCGATGTTTGTCGTCGCTGAAAATATGTTCCAGTTCTGTCGCTACTTCTTTCTGTAAAATAATGGGACAATTAGATTGGAAAAGTTTCTTCTATAATTAATGAATATCCCTGAATATACAAAACTGTTCCCGAACTTCAAAAACTCATTATTTATGAAGCCCCACATTAATCGTCTCTATTATTCACCATGAGATGGCTTCAGTTTTTCCAGATAGACGACTTTCATCTTCGTTCTTGAGCTACGTTCTGTGGACCACATCGTTGATCTTCTTCACGCCGTTGAGTCATTTCCAAGTTGCTGGTAATTTGGAAGACACTCCAGCTATTATTCTAGTCACTATGGATCTTCTACATGTTCTTGCAGGAATACATGAAACTGATCTATCATCTTTAATTTTTGCTACTCTAGAATTTTCTGCCACTGGACCTGTTCTTATTGTCTTCACATCGTTTATCTATCCGTTCTGGAATATCCAGGAGCCTGTCCTGTTTCTCTTCTTTTTTTTCTATCTCCAATCCTTTTCCGTTTGTTTTTCGCTATGTTGCCATTCCTAGTCCTTGTGCGAAAATTCCTCTTCAATTTTTATTTTTCTAATACTGTATTACTCATCTGCTTGTTTCTCTCGGGCCTACACGCTTTATCTTCTTTTTATGTTCTTTCATTTCGTGTTCTTATTTTTGTCCCACTGCTTTCTATGGAATTTCGGAAAATAGTCATCATAATTTAATTTTCCTTTCTCCCTTCGTTCCATAACTGTTTTAGAAGCAAATCCAGCTTTCCTGTTCCTCTTATTTCTTTCATTTATCTCGTTACTCTTATTACTCTAATTCCATTTAATTTTCTATATTTCTTCGTTTTCCATATGTTTGTTAATTTTGAACTTTCGCAAGCTGTGTTAGAATCAAGTCCAATTTTATTATTACTCTCATTTCTTTTTTTCCTCTTATGCCCTTTGTTCCTCGTGTTTCTCATGTTTCTCTTTCACTCATGCCTTTTGTTTCTCTAAGTCCTCTTATTCCTTTTGTTCCTGTTTTTCCTCTTGTTCCTCCTCTTCTTGTTCATCTCATCTCATCTTTTTTCTGCCTTCATTCCTCTGCTGTTTGTCCTCATGCAAAAATTCCGTTTCAACTTGTATTTTTCTAGTACTGTATTCCTCAGTCGCTTCTTTCTCTTTGGGCCTTCGTGCTTCATCTTATCTTCATGTCGTATTAGCCAATTGATTGATGCATTTCATTCAATATTAGATCCTACTTATCCTACTGAGGATCCTACTCAAGCGATCTGTATGAAATAAGCGGATTTTCTACTCTACCCAAATATAAGACCTATAATTAAAATAAGGTCCATTGTTACCAATTCGACTCACCTGGTATTCTGGATATTTTGCCAAACAATAAATTATGAAACTCATTGCGGAACTTGTTGTATCATGCCCCTGTAAAAAAAATATATTCAGATAACAGCTTCAACATAAATTTGCATTAGTTCATTTCGGGATCAGAGAAAAGAATCGAAAACCCCACTATTTCTAGCCATATGCTTTTTGGGAATAAATAAAAGCTCAGAGCGGACATGTTCTACTGGTTGTATAACATGGTGGTGAAGCCTGCAATAACATATGCTTCTTTGGTATGGTCTTCTGAATTACAACAAATAAAAACTGACGAGACTAAGCAAGGTCAAGCGACTTGTCTATAACGAGAACGCCATCTCTGGAACCAATTAGAGAAGCAGAACGCGATTTCATTCGTTCTGTCTTCATAAATATCTAATTAATCGACACACCATACTCTTAATATCTTACAGGGAAACCTCATGCGTTCATGAAGATTCTGCAGATGACCCGCCAAACGATAATAATAATGTGAATAGAGTATTTTCGATTCAATTCCGAGAGCTCACCACCCGTGGACAACGCTGTTTCGTTGTTACCAGCTCATCAGCACGGCTTTATGAGGTCTCTCGAAATTGAAACAAATGCACTCTGAATTAGTACCATAAGGCAGAGACAGTATAAATAAGAAGTAACTTGTGACTGTAGATGTGGCAAGTTACTTTTCATTGATAATAATAATATTATAGTAAATCATATTTTGTTCCACTCACCGCAAACATAAACGTATCCACTTCTTGTCTTATATCTTCATCAGACATAGGTTTTCCATCGATAGTGGCTTGCAGCATCAAGTCCAAAAACGCTATTTTCTTCTTTACTCCCAGTTGCTCATCGGCTTGAGACGATTTTGGTTTCTTGCCTTTTTTCTCTAATTCTTTTCGTCTAATGCTGATGACAGAATTTGTTTTCGAATGCAAGATTTTTACGTAATTTTTTTCCTTGTAATAATCTCGAGTTAATTGATACAATGTGTCGCTTCTCTTTAGTGCCGAAAACGTTCTGTCCGAGGTGATTCTGAGCATTTCCTTTACCGCCCCCACGTACTCCGACTGTTTGTCTGATTGTGCGTTAATAGGCACGCCCATTGCAGTTTCTGAAAAATAATAAACATAACTAAAAAGGATTTCTTGCATAAAACATTTCACGTTTATTATCACTTCAAACCGACCAGGGCCAACCTGAAAGTTTGTGACAACTCAATATGATGATAATATAGTGTTGATGATGGTATCCACGAGACGAAACGTTGAACGGCAATTATGAAAATATCTACCTAAAAATTCCTCTGGTTATGATTGTGATAAGATCTGTGATAAACGCTAAAAATAATGGATTATCAGTCTATAAGTCTTTCCCTAACTGTAAAAATAAACAATTCGCAAGAAATGGGACAATTTCCAACACTCTTCAAAAACAGTTTTTTTATACCTGTATTGAAAGCTGGAGACAAATATAACGTGGCAAGTCACCGAAGAATTTCACTTATAAAAGCCTGGTATTGAAAAAAATTGTGAAAGTAATAGTCAATAAATTTCTGAGAAACAACAAGTCAACTCAGGATACTATAAATTTATTAAAAATTACAATTTATGGATGAAAAGATAAAAGTGAACCAGTAACTGCTATATTTCTGAACCATTCCATGCTCATGAACATTTTGTTTGTTTTGAACAGAAAACAGATCAGAATTAATGAGAAAATTTGCAAAACATGTGGTGTGTCTCAAGGGACGGTTTTGGTGTCCACAATTTACATGACCTACATTGCCGATGGTACTGTGATTTTTTGCAAGTACACCAACTGGAACAAACTGAAAATTGAAATCTAAATGGATTTTGTTGAAATAAAAACATGGTTGGACTACAGAATATTATCTGTGATCTATGAAAAAAGGATATTCCTACTATTCAGTAGTCGTGAGGTGACTTTGCCAAATTATGATATAACCATACAAAATTCTTTTGCAATGAGACCAGCGAATAACATTAACTATTTGGGAATTGTGTTGTAAATTTTGTATAATGATATGGTAACATAGTGAATTTTTTTACATTTTATAACGTCTTTTCTAGTCTCACAATGTATTTTGAAGTGGCTTTCAACCGAGTATTACACAATTATCCCAAATAATAGAGGAAAATATATTGGGAAAGAAGTCAACAAAATAAGAAATTAAAAAACATTGTTCAGAAGCTAGCAAAGGTGAAAAAGAATTCATAAAATTCATTTCGACTCTGATATTAAATCTGAAAATGATATAATTGTTTACCACAAATATTATCCAGACTACACATCGTGATGTACGGAAAGATATCAACGGATGTTTTTCCTACTTCTTTCTCTAATAGTTTGGCCAGTATTCTTGCATTGGATTCGAACACTTCCACGAATTGTTCCAAAATCGAGAAATGGAACGACGGCGTTAAGGTTTTACGGCTGTTCTTCCATTTTGAACCTTCAAATAAAAAATATATGAGTGTAATTGATTTAATTCAATTCAATTTTAATATTATCTTAAAACCAACCAAAGCTTTGTCTATAAGTTTTCTATAATAAATAATAAGCATATTTTGACTTTAACTTGACTTCAACTTTGAGAATTTTGTAATCATCGAGACTGAGAATCCAAACATATAGAAACTCGAAAAAAATTTCGATTTGCACCTATACTTGTGACTGGATTGTTATTCCATACCATGTAGTACCTGCTGTTCTTGATTATCGTTTCCCTTGCATTTTTGAGTATCTTCTTTCCTATCAAAATTCTCCATGGGATTGTGGATCTCTATTGCTCCGCGCGCAAGTCGACTATGATTACCGTGATTTGGGGCAAGGAGTATTGTGTCTTCAAAGAGTATCCTGTGGTTTCCTTCACTGAGCGCGTGTTCCGCTACTGCTGATTTGTCCGTTTGGCCTTGTTTCAATGGATCTTTTCGTGGTTCCAATATGTACCTACAGTTCGATTATTTTATCTTCACCCATGCGTCATCAATTTATGATCGAAGAAATCACATACCCTCTATCGAACATTTCTTTCTAACAACTGCTATGAGCGAATCAAAATTCGTTAACATTTGTCTTCTAAGCTAAAAATTATGGTATTGTGATGATGACGCACGGGTAAAGATAATATAATCGAACTGTTTTTTTTCCACAAGAACACGGTATGTAATGTATCCCCGCAGCTGATAGTGGGTCTCTTTTGTCTTTCGTGACCTAATGATTCATTGTATTTCCTTGACCGGCTTCAAAACTGTTTTTTCCCCTAAGAGTTTTCCGATTTTTTTCAGTGACCTTGCGGTAGGTATGCACGTGCAACTACCTGAGCAACCAGCTGAGCCACCACCTTGTTTTGACTTTTGGAAGTCTTCGGCTTCATGGCGTTATTGAACTTGGCTACCCTATATCCATTCGATCTCAAGGCAAAAATCTTTCAATGGAAGGAGCCCCTCCAGCCTCATGTGGAAAAAACCAAGGATTCGACAGACTTTATGGGAAAAATCAAGAATATAACAGTGAATCCAAGTGATATATTTGTCAACTTTGACGTTGTATCTCGGTTCACTAACGTCCCATCGCACACGGATTAGTATCTTCATGCACTATCGAACCACTATTCGAGTCAAAAGCGAGGAATAATTTTCACATTGACTGGAGCATCTACAAGAAGAAATGGAGCATCTTCAAGTGCCCTCGAGATCGAATGGATATAGTGTAGCCGAGATCAACAAGGCCATGAAACCGAAGCCTTCCAGAAGTGAAAACAAGGAGGTGATTCAGGTTGTTGCACGTACATACCTACCGTATATTCCTAGGGTCAGTGATAAATCGGAAAACTCTCAGGGAAACACAAAATAAAAACTGTTTTCAAGCCTACCAAGAAAATACAACAAACCCTCACGTCGGTAAAAGGCAAAAGAGACTCTCTATCAGCTGCGGGATTATATCGCATACCGTGTAAAAGTAGGTACATATCGGATCCACGAAAAGGTCCGTTGGAACAAGACTGAAGGAACTTCGGAGAAACTGTAGGTTAGGCCAAACGGAAAAATAGGCAGTAGCGGAACACGCACTCAGTGAAGGAGATCACAGGATACTTTTTGAAGACGCAATACTCCTTGTCCCAAACCACGGTTATAATAATCTTTATTTGAAATAGAAGTAATCCTTATATACAAATTCTATAATAACTATTATCATAGTTGACTTGTGAGCGAAGCATTAGAGATCCACAAGTACATGGAGAATTTTAATAGGAAAGAAGAGACTCTGTACCTAAACCGGATTTGGAATCCCATTGTCAAAAATTCAAAGTTTAGAATAATCAGGAACAATTTAATTTTCAGTAGGTGCAAACATGTTATCGAATAATAATGCAGTCATAAGTATAGGTGCGAATCAAGAACAATAATTAATCAGCCAGGCTACCTGTACAATTTGCAGACAAGAAACATTGAATCATTGGTGAATTATCAAGATGAAACCTTTAAAGAAGTTAGCCACTCGTGCTAACAAAACGTTGGGAAATAATTCCGAAGAACGACGGCCTGTAAACTCGAATAAAAAGAGCGACAGTGAAAACTTTACAATATATTTTCGAATAACTCACCTTCAGATGTGAGGAGACCATTTCCCAACCAATTTTTCAAAAATCTATATGAGTCATTTTTATTCATATCAGTATTGTTAGATATCACCTGGTTCATATACTTATAGTCAGATACTAGAAGGAATTGTTTGCCAAACAAATTAATCCTGCATAGCCCATTGTAACGTCTGGAGTAATCTGAAAAAACTCTCAGGATCGCTGGAAAACAAGGGAAATATGTGTCAATGTTTTCATCTCACAGGATGAACCTCGATAGTAATAATAAACAGATAGTGGCTAATGATCTTAACAATCGATGCCACTATAAACACCTGAAGAAAAAAATGTTTACTTAAATAACAATGCAATTATATACTTCAATCAAAAATAAGTTTTTTTTGACATTTGGATCGAAGATGAAAAAAAACAATTGAATATCAATTACGGTTTCACCAAAAATAGACGTAGGTCGAGAATTTCAAATAAAAACCTATAAATATATTTACGTCATTCGATAAGGCAAAAAATCCTTTTTTGAAAACTATGAACATGCAGGGTTCGTAATACAAAATAGCAAACAAAGTTTCAGAAAGTCATCTAAGATTTTTTGTGAGGTTATACAAATCCATCACCTACCTACAGGGTCACCCATTTCCAAAATAGATCCTAGTACTGGCAAACCGGGTACACTGGTGATCCATCTCAGTTTATCCAAATGCTTTTTGTGACCTAACCACGAATACGTGATGAAGGATATGACTATCCCCAATAGTATTGGGATATAATAATCCGATACCGTGTTAATTAACAATGACATGTCAGTATCCGCAAAAACACATCTATCATGAATAATGTACGGTACAGAACTGAGATGGATCGAGATAAAATTCGAAAATCTCTAACAATTATATGGGAGAAGCAATGATTGAACTCCATAGGCGTATCAGAAGAAATCAAATTTATTGTGTTTATCCATCTGCAAGTCATAATATCTAATTCATAAGTCATAAGATGTTTTCCCGCATTTCATACATACGAATACTCTCCGCAGCTGATCTGTACGAACGGATATTTGAGCAAAAATGGTCAAATAAGGGGAGCGCTGGCAGCAAGGAGAACCTGAGCTCATCACGCATTTGCTTAGATACCTTACGAAACCCCATCGAATGGTGAGAAGTATTGGACAGCTTCTGCCGCTCTCCCTTCACCATAAAATCTGGTCAAGTCAGAGTCCCAACAGAGCAGGTGTCTCTTGAAGGGATATACTTCAGGAAGACTCCCTCAGATCTCTTCTCTTCTGCATCTCTATTACCATTATCCGCGGCACTAAGGAAAATCCGCGGATAACTATGGCATCTTCAGCAACCGGAGACATAAGGTCCCCCATATGATCTACACGGATGACGTCAAACTATATGCTTCGGGAAAAAAGTATCTTCATCAGTCCTTAAGGATGATGTTGGACGCGTGCTATTGAAATGGAATCTGGAATGAACAAGAGGCAGTCGTTATTATCTATTTCAGTTTTATTGAAAATAAATTGGGACCGAAGTGGATACAGTCTGAATATTTATTTTGTAATAATCATCTTCTAGCAACCAACAATTCTCTTGGGTGATCTAATATACATAACAGCCATCACAGTTAAAAACTTGTTTGGCGGCAAGTACCGACAAAAATTCAGACAGATTTAGTCATCAGAACCGTTACAAAGTTACTTGCCGTCACTTCATCACTCCACGATATTTGAGTGATGAAATGGACTCAAGAGAAGCTGCGACATCTGGATGTAGAAACTGGCAAGAAAATGCATATTCATTGGAGCTTGCATCCTGAATCGTCAGTTCCACGAGTATACTTCCCCAGACAACGGGGAGGCCGTGGACTTCTGAGTTTGGAGTGTCTACATAATAGAATATTACTGGATGGAGCATGTGAAGTCGGCAGGACTACAGATCCAGTTTTCTTCTTGGTATTCGACTGTGAGAAAGTAGGAATCGGGGCATTTCTTTTTAAGGCAGCAGCCTGTATAGCCAATTGATACCTGTTCAGCAAAAAGCTCACGGAGACTGAGATACACAAAGGATCTTCTTCAAGAACATTAAAGACCCTGCTCACCCAAAAATTTTACCATTGACTTCCTCAGACCACGTGGGCTGAATCCGGAGACCGAGGGATTCATGATGGTTTGCCATGGATCTTCAACACCCTCGTCTGCCGTAGTCGCGTGATGGGCATGAAGGTGTCAGATTTAGATTTAGAGCGTGTCGTGAGGCTTCTGAGGCCATAATGTATTTGTTGCTAGCTCATCAAGCTTATGCGGTCTCAGTCTAAATTCACTGGGATAACATGGAGCTACCATCGTACCACCATCTACGAGACTTGTACGGTATAGACGAAAAACTGGTGTTGCCTTATGCTCCGGGTGACATTTTAGTCTGTTGTAGAGAATGATGAGTACAGAATCTCAACTACTAATTCTCTACCCTCAGGCAAATACAAGCCAATAAGCCCGATGTAGTCCTCCTCGACCAACAGACTAAGATGATATTTGTCATAGAATTTTTAGCTCCTGACTCAAACAATCGAACATCGTTCGAAAAGAGGGGAAAAAACTCCGCAGGCTTCATCTAAACTACTCTGTTGAAATGGTGGTTCTGATCATAGGGGTACTGGGGGAAATTATGGATATACCGCCCTTGAATCTGACAATTATACCGTTATCCTTGAATCACTTTGTTTTCCCGGGTCACATGATTCTCTGGTCCAGTAATATCTCACCCCGCGGACATGGTGAGTGACTATTGAGGACACTAGCGCGTCCTCTGAATGTATCGGGGCTCCGGAGACAGGGCCCGACTGGAAAATTCTGAAAGGAAGGAAAAAAAATATAATTATTCTTCCTCACAAACATATATTATTTGACATAGATCTCCGACTGATTCACTGATTTTTGGTGGCGTATTCATTTTTCAGCCATACGAGAATACGGAAAACCTACAGCACCATCTCGAGTGGTCGGTGCGCATTCCAAGCAAGCACCAGACGTCAGGATTGGTATCTAGGCAAGCCACATCACACTCGCTTAACAACAAGGCATGTGGTCGCCTATCAATTCCTAGAAACCTGGCCCAGCGCAATAAAAAATGTCAATGGCTGATATCGAACCACTGCGCTACCGACCACCATTCCCACCAACACTATCTTATAGCCAATAATATTGCAAGTATTTGGCATAATGCTGATATGAACAAAGCCAAACTTTATCATTATTTCAAGTTGTTTGGCGAAGGTCAATTGTTGAACTTTGTCGTAGATGACTTGCGAATTTTATGTAGTGGGTATTTATTTTCGAATCAAGATACTGTTCGTAGTCCAAGAAAGTAGGAAACGTAACAATGACAAAACATTCGTGGCAATAATAATACTAGTTACATAGTAGAACAGTTTCCCATTTATTAGACAACCCAATATGAGAACATAATAGTTACTCATGTATCAAAGTGATTGATTGAGACCCATTAATTCCCGTGGGACATGGATAATGATTTTATTTCTTACTGATTTTAATAAAATTTTGTTTATTTTCAAAGAATCCTTTATATTTGAATCAGGTAGTAGTAGTAGTAGTAGTAATCACGGAGAGGACGCTGCCGCAGCCAGGCAAGTAGGCCCCGATGGGCCCATTTTGCTTTCCCCGCTCTCCACATAACTATCTTGCCTCTCCTTGTCTTCCTTTCCGAATCTTTGTGACCTTCTGATGAAGGTCAGTATGTCCATCCGTTCGATGCTTCTTGTTGGAGTTTTTCAACTTCGAAGATTTCGAATCTTAGCCTCCTGTACGCCTTACACTCGCGAAGGAAGTGAGACGAAGTTTCTTCGTCTTCTTCACACATATGGCAGGTGGGGCTGTTTTTTATGACAGGTGTCTACCTAGTTTGTAATGGCCTGTTAGTATTCCTACAAGGAGGCGTAGTGGGAATCAGGTAAATACCGTCGATTATAGGAGTTTTGGTCGTTGCCAGGATGTTTATAAACAGACTTTTGTTAACAATCGCTGTGGGAATTGAAGAACCTTCAATATCCCAAGGGAGTTATAACCTTCATTTTTGATCCCGTTACCATGACGATATAAGCTTCTTGGAAATTTCAATTAGTTCCATTAATGCCCGTGGTTCATAGATGATGGGGCCTGGGGATACCAGTTATTTGTTTGCTCAAAGCTTACTGGCTTTTTCATCTGGAGCTACTTCTCCCAATGGATAGAAAGTTTGTACTATTCGCGTAAAGGAGTGATCTTGAAATAATATTGATTAAAATTAATGTAGTTAGGTGTTAGTGAAATGCCAAATCAAACTCAGAGGTTGGAAAAAATTATTCATTCAATGAGGAAATGAATTTTAGAAATAACCAAGTAAACAAGAAAATTAGTTTTTGTAATCCTTATAATTCTTGAACCAACACCAACTAAGGTTCTTCTCTAAGAATCATACTAAACTATATAGTCTAGGTGAATAATAGCTTTCTGCTTCGTTCTGGAAGGGTTCAGTTGTGGAAATAACGATCAGATTCTTTCCGAAGTACTAAACATCTTGAGGGCCAACAACATTGAAATAAAATGAATTTTCATTTCAAAATTAACTATATATAGCCTTCGAATCAGAGTTGATGAATGCCTGAGTTCGTTACAAAAATACAGTATCTCTCACTCTCTGATGTCTTCGTTCCAACAGCAAATCCTCTTATGAATATCGTCTATAGTCTAGTTCCGAAATTGTAGATAGTGACTCATCGTACATTTTCTGGTTTTTACGGGATTTTAAGTGCGGAGGGGATGAACGAAAGTGGCAAAGTAAAACTTGATTTGAAGCCAAAGTACCTAGCTTATTTCTGTTCTATTTTTTGACCTGCTTTATATGAATTATGAACCGTACAACCGATGAGTCACTATCTACAATTTAGGAACTAGACTATAGGAAACACTCTATTACAAAATCCGCAACGCATTCACGACGAAAAACATAGAATTCTAGTAAAATTCTGATTTATATCCTGAATTTTGTTTTAACTTTAAAAATAATGTGCAAATTGAGTTAAAAAATCCGCCCTACTGTCCTTGAATGCGCCAAGTTTTTATTTCTGCTGCCAGAATCTTATTCATTTCCAATCTTCCTTGGCCAACGGGCTTTTTTTGTGCTCCTCTGGTCCAGATGAGGAAGCCATCCCATCCACTCAATTCGCGTCTCTCTCATTAGTCATTTCTATAATGTATTGTTTTCTAGCACTACCGATAATATGTGTAGAGAAATTTGGCTTCCGGACAATTGCCCGAAAACAATTTCCCGAAAGACAATTCCCCGAAAACAGTTGCCCGAATGGACAATAATTGCCCGAATGGACAATTTCCCGAAACACAATTGATCGAATGTACAATTGCCCGAATAGACAATTTCGTGAAGAACAATTGCCCGAAAGGACAATTATAGAAAAATGTATTTTAGCGCTACTTTATAAATTTGTAACCAATATTTTCGGAAATTTCTGTATAGGTACTATTATTTCATCTCTGATTTACCATAACACCCTTAATACCTACTGTACCTACATCGTAGGTGCAGCTTTATGGCCTAACGGCTTGGCAAGTGCAGCACACCTGGGGTGGTTTTAGTCAGTAAGAGTCTGACACTACTGATACGCGATGGACACCGAGCGATCAGAGTCCATGAGGATTTCCACCCCACTGAAAAAAAAATAAAAAATAAATAAAAAAAAATACCTACTGTAATAATTAAGGTTACTCCAGCATTGCAAATAGTTCGTTCAGGAACAATCGAGTCAAAAAATATAAAAAATCGTCTTTTTTGGTCGTCGACGATGAACATTCCACAGGATTAGGTTAAAACTTTTATTGGTATTATATTGGTATTATATTCCGTAATATATCCAGTGATAAGGCACTCAACATGATCGTACGCGCAATTAAAAATCTATTGGTATCACTATATTTAAATACATTTTTCGGTCAATTGTCCTTTCGGGCAATTGTTCTTCGGGCAATTGTCTATTCGGGCAATTGTACATTCGATCAATTGTGTTGCGGGAAATTGTTCATTCGGGCAATTGTCCATTCGGGGAACTTCTTTGGGGAATTGTCTTTCGGGAAATTGTTTTCGGGCAATTGTCCTAGATCCGAGAAATTTAAGTGCCGCTCACAAAAATAGTAATGATCAAGGAGTATGTGTATGAGGCGAGGACCTCACGATCCTGCAAAGCCGAATCGATGATTTTTAGGTCTATTTGAACATTAATATTCGTTCAAAACTGGAGTGTTTTCGTTCATCAATGTTTTAAGTTAATAGCTGCTTGTATGAAAGGTATAATCCGAGTAGTTTTCGTATAATATCTAGTCCAAACCAAAATAAATCTTGCAATGTAGTTCAAGGTATGAAATATTTCAATTTCGTGGTGCACGAATTCATTCGGCTAGGAATCGAAGAATTCTAAATGAAATTTGGATTTGGGAATTCGTTACAGCGAGATCGAATATCGATAATGACAACAGTTGTATAAACTTTTGTCACGAAATATATTCTGAATCTTTCTAATGGTAAATTATATATATATATTTTCATTTGGATTCCAAGTAAGAGGCCACAAAGAGAACCAAAGCAGGGTCCTCTAGAACCCATTCGAAGGGAGCCAAGCCAATCGTCCCAAGGAACCCGACCCCAAGAGTGTCTCTGGTATGACAAACTTAGGTGCGGAGGTGGCAACCCAAAAAATGGAACTAGAGGAACCGAAGGTACCCCCAGAAGATAACTTAACAGTGGAATCTTCCAAGGAATCCCCGAATCCACCTCCCCAGGTACGAAGTGTCTGTCGTAGAAGCCACTGATATACCACACTCACGAAGAGAAGCAAAGTAGGGTCCTCTAGAACTCATTCGAAGAGAGCCAAGCCAACCGTTCTGAGGGAGCCAACGAGAAAAACTCCAAAGGGTGCCTCTGAACTAGAAAACTTAGGTGTGGAGGTGGCAAACCAAAAAAAAAACGAAATCAGATGAACCGAAGGTACCAACAGAATAGTAGAACCTCTCAAGGGATCCCCGAAACCACCTCCCCAGGTACGGACTGCCGTAAAGGCAACCAAAATTCTACACCCTCAAAGGGAACTGAACCAGGGTCCTGTAGAACCGGTCCGTGTCAGAAGAGAAAAGAAAGCGTTAGTACTCCTAAATCGTTCTACAGCTGATGTCCCCATCTGATTCAAAAATAGTTCGACTGTTTAATTTTTTTTGATACTCATCTCATTATTTTTCGTTTTATTTCTGGCACTGTATGTAATACAGTATTCATAGACAAATCACATCAAACCGATTATAATGATGTTAGAAATGTGTGTTGTGATATATTAGCGCGAGACGTGTCAAAAATAACTAGATCCATTAAATTTCAGTCATTTTATATTGTGAATAATTTAAATAAATACAACTTATATTAAAAATTACACTTTGACACTCAAATTATAAAATAACTCATTCCGCAGTTGTCAGAATTTCTTCCTTTTGATCCACCTTTTGCACAATTTCATTGTCGTTTTCTACTTTTTCCGGTTTGTTAGTTTGAACGGTGTTTTCTGTAGTGGGTTTTCGTTGGCCATCGGTAGTTTCGACTACAGGTGTTACCGATGAAAGTCCTCCTTCAGAGCTGGAAGCAGCGGGAGAAACAAACTGACCTTGAATTCCTGAAACGGCTTGCTGGATCTGGTTTCCTGCTGATTGAATGCCTGGAAATTAAAGTAATGTTGTAAATAAAAAGTTCAGTCGATATGTTTGGACCAATATTTCACAATTTTATGTTTAACTAGATGAAACTATTAATAATTCCAAATATTATTGTACGTAAAAAATATTTTCCAACGATCAACGTTCTGGACATTTCTAGAATAAAAATATTTCTAGAATACAAATGAGAAAACTTGGTGCTGTATAGGAATGACAAAACAGAGCATGAACACTCGCTCAACGAAGTATCAGAGACAAAATCCGTATGGATATTTGGGAACATTCGTAGTTGCAGAGCAAAAATTCACACAAGGCGAGAACAATGTTCATTGCACAAACCACATTTCGTTGTATAGAAATATACCAAGGAGCTATAGGAATGCAGAAATATTCCAATCTGAGCACAGTCTACATTCTAATCCTTATCCAGAACAAAATCGTAACAAGAAAGATGGAACGTAATCTCTACCAACTATTGGACCTCTACGAATCATAATTACGTCCACGATGAAGTAGCGGTTATTAAACTGCAGCAGGCATTTCGAAAAATCATGGAATGTCCACTCAGAGAAGACTTCAGAAACAGCAGAGGAGTTGACCTCACACAGAAACGAAAAGCCAAATATTGTTGAAAAATGTTTTCTTTGGTATTATCAACAGGGCTCTTAAAGCAATACAACGGTTTGACAAACATCGTCGATATCCTCATCAGGCGTAGGCATGAACTAGAGGCAAGCCACAATCACAATTAGCCCAAAACTTATTCGTCTAGACTTGACTCGATGCCATACGTCCTTTCGAATGAACATTTCGATCCAAGCAAGACTACTCTATCGAACTCCACGACAACGGTATCGTGAACACCATGATCAAGAACCAACTATCAAAGTGCTAGCTTACCCCAAGTCTCCAAGGTGTTCGGTAGATAGAATTCGGTAGGATGAAGTCATCGCTAAACTATTGATCTCCTTAGAAGACGCTATTGCCGATATAGGATTGGCAACAAACGATGCATGCATGCTAGAATCTGTTTATTTCGTTGTACACTTGTTATCCACATACATCGCGGATAGACCAAAAGAAGAAACTCCCACCACCAAACACTGTTACTCTAAGAGCAAGCAAGATAGTTGAAGTTGCAGCTCGGCCGAAGGATTTCACTCTATGGCACAGATCATCATATGAACAACGTTGTTACAGAACCTAATAAATAGGTGTGATCTCAGCTAAGGAACTTACGTTTCAAAGACATACAACTTCTAATAAATACCTTGAAACGGAAGCTAGACACTCCTCCTACGAACCTACGAACCAAACATTTCTATAGAACCATGCTAATGTTGTATGCGGTTGATAGCATAGGGATAATATACGAATATGTAGACACACATATGTATACCAGAGCTGTCTAGATATCTGAGTATAACGATGATCATGAACGCACCATTAGCGGTAAACATAATAGTGACATAAAGTACTGTATTTGATTCAAATAAATTAAAAGATATATGTGAATAAAAAAAATTAAAAAGTTAAGTGTATTTTAATTACAAAATGTACTTGCCAGTTTGAACTGGATTTTGGGTACCCGCTCCTCCATTTTGCGGCCTGAATATATTCAATGGACTGTTCTGAATGGCATTACTGAAAGATGCAAAAATGTTTTGTGGTCCACCGGATCCCGCTGCTGGAGTTCCCTCATCACCGGAGGTAGCTGGTGGTCTAGCTCCTCCTTGGAAAATAGAGTTAATGGTATTACCTATAAGGGAAAATATAAGAAAATAATGTGGTCATTTGCATAACAAGGAGGGAACGTGTTACTTTTTCTTCAGCGGTTTATTTGCTATATAAGGGATGATAGATAGATGGTTTATTCACTACACTACATACAAGTGTACATTTATACATAATATGTCATGTTATCCAAAATTTAATATAAAAAATATCACACATATTTAAGTAGTCATTAGATGTATATATAAATGAAATTTGGAAGTACAAGCAAATAATTCAGAACTGAAAATTAAGTATAACTTGTCGAACATTGAAACTGAGATATTTTTCCTTTGTTAACGCCACGAATTTTCAAGAAGCAAATACTTTTCTGTCCAAAGGATAATTTAATTTTTTTCCAAAGAAAAGAAAACAACAATTCAAGACTTTCTTCAATTAGACAACAGCCTTCACTGGGTGGCCTTTGGAAGGCAGGAACAAAATCAACATAGTATCTCTAGAAGAGGATTTCAAGGAAAACTTTATCAATTTTTGAGCATTATGAAATCGAATGTCACGTCTGGCGCTTGCTTGGAGTTCGCGTTGACCACCCGGGGTGATGCTGTAGATTTTCCGGATTTTCCTTCAGCTGAAAAGTGAATACGCCACCAAAAATCAGTAAGTCGTCCCGGAGCGCCACAGCAAATAATAATAATAGCCGTCTACCTGCACAGGATATGCCTTTGGTACTCTCTATGAGTGTTTATGAGGGAGTATTATAAATTATAATGTGGACAAAACACAAGCAAGGGAATTTTGAATTCATTGCAAGTTTCGGAATGCCCCAGGGATCCAATTTGGGGACGCTGCTGTTCGTCATGTTTGCTAACGCTATTTGTGATTCAATTCAATAGAATAAGCTGTTTTTGTGGGAACCAGAACATAAAACTTTTCGGGTTCTTCTATAAGTACAACCTGCTAACGTCTCAGCAAAACTAATCGAGGATCAATGTCCCTGAGATCTGTTTTGATTCAGTTATATCCCAAGGGGTTGCTGATCATGAATTGAATCTTGCTTACCTATGGCTTGAACGAACTGTGCTCCTGGTCCCTGTTGATTCGATGTAGCAGGTGGGTTGACACCAGTGTCACCTGAAACGACCAATGATTATGATTTACCACAAAAATATGTGTACTGCATTAACATAATTTTGAATCATAATTGTATTCAGTGACTTTTCCACCCATAGCTGATTTTTTTCCAAGTAATTTTTATTACTGTGCATTAAAAAATTCGAAATATATTGATTGGTTCAAGATTCTAGCTGTTTTTTCAAAGAAGGCAGTTTAGTAGACATATTTCATATAAATGGATATAGTTGCACTTGAAAGTAGTGAACAATTCACATGACAACATTTACTTATATCAAAAAAAACAATTACATGTTTTGCTCTGATGATACTTTTATTTACATAAAATGGCTACTAGTTGTCTCAAGATATTTCTAGAGCAGATTAGAAGCTATCCAGGTGAAGCACCAATTCTTCCGAACTGTTCTAAATAACGGTTAGAGCGGCTTCTGTCGGCGATTCTAGAACGATCCAACATACGCATTTTGCCGGTATAAGTACAGGAATCTCCACCAAATATTACAGTTAGTCACAGACATTGTTAGCATATAGACAGAGTTAGAGAAGATTTTGTTGAAATAAATCAGATGCTGTATTTACAAGCCTGAAATAAATTAGTGGATTGTAGTTAGGTGAATTTTTACTACAATACAAATTATTTCGATGGTGTTCTGGTTTGTATCTATATTTTGCTCTGGTCTTCTTTGGTAAAAATAACCAAACGTTTCGACAGCAACTGCGACGCGTCAGTCATCTTCAGTGGCGTAGACATTGATACGTCGCGACACAATTACTAAAAGAGCTGTTTGCTTCACCAAGGCATGCAGCAAACTTTTTCAACTAGGTCTACGACTGGAACCACAGTAAGTACTGAAGGCTGCAACAATAGTGCCGATTCAACAACACCTAGAAAATTCTCATAAAAAATATTTTTTAATTTGGACTAAAGAGAATTATTTGATATATTTCTTCGCGCTCCATATATTGATAAGCCTACACAAATTCCTAACCCCATACAGATCGTTCTGAAATTTGTGATTGTGGTTTTTTAATAATAGCTAAAAATTCTATTAGATTCAAAACGAAAAACGTATTGAATCAGCGTTTCCGAAACCATGAGAAGCACATTTTTAAATTGCAATTCAATAGGAACACAAGAAATATGTTTTACTTTGTTTTAATGTAGGTATTCCTTTTCCCAAGCCTTTTTTTAAACTGTGAAGTAAAATTCCCTGGTCCCGATATTTCTCCCTACGGATCTGCACCTGACAACGACCGCCCAAATGAACTCATTGCTTAACTATTTTCTCTAATTTATTGCCCCTTCTTATCAACATCCTATCGCATAATATTTTATTGTCATCCAATTCTGACCTTTGTACGAAATTTCAAGTCTCTATATCATCGGGAAATTAGTTAAAAATCGATTTCAAAATTCGTACCGAACAGACAAAAAATACAAATAAACAAACAGACGGTCAAAAAGGCGAGTTAACGACGTAGTAGAACAAAATAGGTTCAACCTCTCCCTGCGGCATGCAGTTAATAAAGAAAATTAAAAAATATTTCACTGAAATATCATTGATCGTTACATCTTTACCAGTTTTATAATTATTAGCAAAACTCATTCGGTTAATAAACTGAACTTTATTTCCGAATTCAACCTTAAAATTTTCGAAAATTCATTAATTGAATTTAGCGTAGCATCTGCCAAGGAAGATGAACGCTTTCTACCATATTCATAACCAAACTCACCTTGAGTTCCTGGTGCTGCAGTAGAACTTCCTCCTTGTATCCCAAAAATTTGTTGAACGTTTGTCACCACTCCTCCGAAGAAAGTTGACACGGGGTTTCCTGAAGCAGGAGGCTGTGCTGGGCTTGCGCTTCCAGTGTCGCCCAGTACAGTGCTTGTAGTTGATGGGCCGCCTTGATTTTGTCCCCCATTGGTTATGATATTCATTATATTGCTGATACCTTCAAAAGAAGAGAAATGGTGAAATGTTGATATCCTAGAATTTGGGAGAAATACCGTTGAATGTTCAGGAACTTTATAACGTTTCTAGAACTATAACCTCATTTTCCACTACAAATTGACTCCTTTCTCTACATCAACAGGTTTCGTGTAAAACAAGACCACCAAACAGTACAGCATGATTGCATAGAACATAGTAACAGCCCTTTACAGCAAACTACAGCTTTTTATACAGTGAGGACCAAAAGTCCGTCGCCCCCCCCCCCCCCGAAACTTCTTCATTTTCCATATTACAAAAAAATGTTAAATACATAAGTTGTAGGGTTTCATTCGATCTCTTTAATGGTTTAAGTTTCGTTCATACAGAGTGTCTCAAAAAAGCACGGTGACTTAAAAGTTAATTTTTTTAAATGGGACACCCTGTATTTCATTGCATTATTACATTCTACGTTGAATTCTGAACAAGTTTGATAAATGGTTTTCTATCAAAAAAGTTAATAGTTTTGGACTTATGAACACTTGTAAATCATTATTTCGACTACTTTTGCGCCAGTTCGATGAGAAAATCGTAACAAATGGATCACAATGTATTCCACTTTCCTATCCTAACTTTTTGAAAGCTATCCAATGTTGCAAACTGCTGATGGCAACATGTGTAACTTACCTCGTCGTAACATTTTACAATTGTTAGAGTTGTTGAATCTCACGAAAAACTAGTACAAATGAAGTTAAAACATTTTATTTACAAATAAGGTAGTCCATAAATACAGATCAAGAATCATTAAAAACTGAAGAGATATTTTAATTTATAACTAAAAACGGTGAGTTTTTATCTATTTCAAAAGATGTTCGACATGTCCACCATGCATTTCTTGACACATAAATAGTCGGGTTGTAAACTCTTCCCTAACATTAATCAAGGTTTGAGGTGTTATTTCTGAACACACTTCAATAATTCGACGGCGCAGTTCAGCTAACGACCCACAAACTGTCTTAAAAACTACGGATTTCACATAGCCCCAGAGAAAGAAATCAAGCGGTGAGAGGTCCGGTGAGCGAGCTGGCCACTCTGTTGTACCTCGACGTCCAATCCACCTACCTGGATACCTTTCATCTAAGTAATTTCTCACCTCCCGAAAATAGTGTGGTGGCGCTCCATCTTGCTGAAATGTTACATCCAAGTAAAATTCATGTGGGTTTTGCGCAACGATCTCATCGATACTGGGACTTATTGTGTCTTGCAGCATTTGGAGGTATCTGGGACCATTTAAATTTTCTTTCAAGAATATGGGACCTACAATGTGGTTACCTAAAATACCAGCTCAAACATTAATTTTCTGGGGAAATTGAGTATGCCCCTCGCGGAATTCATGGGGATTCTCATCACTCCAATATCTACAATTCTGGGTATTCACATTTCCATTTAGGTAAAAAGTGCTTTCATCACTAAAGCAGATGTGTTGCAAATAAAGTCGATTTGCAACAATTCTTTCTGCCATGGTCTCGCAAAATTCAAGTCGCCGGTCTGGATCATCTTCAACCAATTGGTGCAAAATTTTTATTTTGTAAGGATGGAATTTATTTTGTTTTAAAACCCTCTTTACTGATGTTTTAGAAACATCACATGTCTCAGCTACTTGCTTAGTTGATTGTTGTGGGTTATTTACCATTTCGGCTAGTACTTGAATTTCAACATCTTCCGTAATTATTTTCGGCCTCCCAGATCTCGGAGCATCTTTCACGGTGCCAGTTTGGTTAAATTTTGCCACCAATTTCTGCAGATATTTTCGACACATCGGACGTTCTGGAAACCGTTCATTGAAAATGCGAATAGCAGCGTAGTAATTTCGGTTAGCTTCACCAAATATGATAACGGCATCAACTTTGTCTGCTACTGAACGACCCATATTAATCAACAAGAGAAATTGAAAACCGTTTCAAACAAAGTTTTGAAAACCTACAAAATGTCAATGACATTTGGCAAAAACAGATAAGAGTTTTTTTTCGTTGTCATGGATAAAATAAACGCGCCTAGCGTGCATAGCCTACCTCATTAATTTATTCGTGAACTGGTGCAAAAGTAGTCGGAATAATTATTTACAAGTGTTCATAAGTCCAAAACAATTAACTTTTTTGATAGAAAACCATTCATCAAACTTCATCAAAAATTAACTTCTAAGTCACCATGCTTTTTTGAGACACTCTGTATGAATGAAACTTAAACCATTGAAGAGATCGAATGAAACCCTACATTATAGTAATTTTTTTAGATTTTTGACCTTGAAAAATAAGATTAGTTGGCCCTGGAAATTGAGATTGATTCATGATATTTGGTGTCCTAATAGACTTTTTGAATATCTACCTAACATAAAAAAAATCATTCCAATAGGTTGAAAAATGTAAGTTTTATAAGGGTGCTTCCATCTTAAATGGGTCACACTGTATCAGTGGTGGAGGAAAGAAAAATTCTGAGGGATTGAACAAGGCTTGACTCTAAAAAAAGGAGGACCCTATGAATTTTTTGAGAAGGTAATTATTTTGTAACATGCGTACTATTGAATGGATCGTATTTGCCTAATTTGAACTTTCTATTGTTAAAAATGACGAAGTAAACTTAAAAAAATGTATTTTCATCACCCTGTACCTCGAAAAACAAGCCATTTGGGACATATATTTATATGAACTTTTCGTCCTGAAATCTTTCAAAAAATCACCTCTCGAAGTTTGTCAACATACTTAATTAACACCCTGTATATGTGATAATAAAGTTGGATAACAGACGTTCAGACTGGTTGATCTTTATTTAAAAAATACTTACATTTCGAGGACATTATTTATGTTCAAGAAAGATTTATAACGATATGGTTGCATTCCAAATCAAGAATACTCAATCAGCAAATAAGTAGAGCAATCCATGTAAAAAAATAGGAGTCGTGTAATCGTTATAAATTCAACCATGTAGAAGAGTAGTAATTCAATTGCTGTTAACATTCCATTGAAAAACTATATGAAACAATTTACGGTTACGATTTTGAATAAAAAGTTACCGAACCACGAATGCCTATCAACTTGTCTAAATCTACCGTTATACCTACAAAAGAAGATTTAGCGGTTCGAGGAATCAAAGTCAGATTGAATTTTTATTTTATAAGCTGTCAGTAATTGAACTGTCGATATGGTTGAATGGAATGGAAGAAGTTGAAAAAATTCACCTACTCTTTATACAAGAACAAAAAAATAAAATCCAAATACACATAGATATATTACCTACAGAACGTGGAGAGGGGGAGAATTATGGTATTTGTTTATACCCTTTTTTGTGTGTATTCGTTATAGGTATAAATTAACCCTATACCTGCATTTACTTTCTAAAATATTATTCTATAATAATTCCTGTTATTCTCCCACATTCTAATTCCTGAACCATCCATGAACCATAGATGGACTAGAGGGATTCGAAAAAAACTAATAGTTCCATTCATTTAATTTTCAAAATACAAAAGTTATTCCTAGTAGTCAGATTTGTATCTAGAAATATTTCGTAGTTTTTGAATTTTTAAGTTGAGAAACTGTTGGAGCCAATAATTGATAACAGTCCATTTCGACCTATTCTTTCTTTACTTGAATATTACAAAAAAGATCTAAAATTGAATGTGAAAAGTATTATTTTAAAAACAAGCTTTCGTTTATGAACTATTGATCTTAAAATTCGAAATCTGAAACCAATGGTTTTTTCCCAAATTTGTAGCCTCTAGTGGGACAAAGGAATTTTCACTTCAATATTTAATTATTTGATGATCTGGTGTTTTTCACTATTTTGATGTATTTTTTCGATTTAATTTTCTCGAAGTTTCGCACCTTTTTTTCGAGAAAGAGGAAGGTCCCGAGCGTGTTTCAATGTTTTTATTATTTTTATGAATGTTTTCCAATTTTATTATCGCGAGTACTTACATACAATTTTTTTCGAGAAGGAGGTGCTGTAATTGTTGACTTATCGACTTATTGACAATCGTTGAAATATTTTTTTTTCGAATTCCTTCGCTTTATTTATTTATTTATTTATTTATTGAACAAGAAATACAAACAGGACCGGTGGGTCCTAATTACAAGATTTCCTTTACTTAAGCCTAATTAGAAACTAAACGAGTTACGAGCTATAAGTGCATGCAAACCCCTATACATACATTAAGCAGTACATATATGTATATATAATTAAATGCAAACTTGTACGCACACATACATACCCCTATAAATGAAGAAAAGATAGTGGATGAAGTCTGGTGGAGCAAGAGATGTCTTGAAAAAAAAAGGTAACGAAAAATATCAAAATCCATAGATATACGAATATAAGAATAAAAAAAACAAAATTGGCATGATTATTACATGAGGGCAAGTCGAGATTCTTTTGTTATTTTACATTTCGAGGTAACTTTTTTTGTTTTTTTTTTTTTGTTTTTTTTGTTTTCTTCTGCTTTCTTTATTTAACCTTCAGGAAAATAGGAGGGTAACTTGTTTTTAAATGGAATTATTCGTTGGTTCGATGTTTTTTCTCTAGTATTATGAATTTTTCAAATTTTATTTTCGCAAGTACTCACCACTTTTTTCGAAAAGGAGAGGGGCCGTAATTTGCAACATCCGAAACCATCGAAAATTTTTTGCGTTATTTTAAATTTTCTTCATTCAACCTTCAAGGAAACAGCGTGATAATTTTTTTAACTGAATTATTCGTTGGTTCGATGTTTTTCACTATTTTTATGAATTTTTTCAATTTTATTATTGCGAGTACTTTCGAAAAGAAAGGGACTGTAATTTTCTACGTCCAAATTTTTTCCGAATCCCTACGTGTTCTGTATTCAACCTTCAGGGAAGTAAAACAGTATTATTTTCAAATTAACTATTCAAGGCTCCGATGTTTCTCACAATTTTTATTGATTTTATCAGTTTCATTTTCACGAATTTTCGCAACTTTTTTCGAAAATGACGGTACTGTAATTGTTGACGTCAAACCGTTGAAATAATTTTTTCGATTTCCTTCGCTTTCTATAGTTATTTAACCTAAGGAAAACAGGAGAGCAATATTTGTTTAAATTGACTTATTCGTTGTGAATTTTTCCAATTTTACTATAGCAAATACTTACAAAATCTTTTTCAAAAAGAAGGGGCTATAATTTTGTATGTCCAAAACTGTTGGAAATATTTCAGGGGAGTGGAAGGGTAATATTTTTAAATTAAATCATTCGATGATCCGATGTTTTCCTCATTTTTATGGATTTTTCCGGGATTATTATTGTGAGTATTCGCAATTTTTTTCTAGAAGGGGGCTCTAATAGTCGAGTCCACAACAATTGGACATTTTCCCGAATTCCTACGCGTTCTCTATTTTCTCTTCAAGGGAGTAGGAGAGTAATATTTTTTAATTAAATTATTTGATGCTCCTATATTTTCACAATTTGTTCAGATTTTTTTCAATTAATTTTTCGCGAATATTCGCAATTTTTTTCGAAAAGGAGGTAGTTGCAATTGTCGACAATACCGCCGGAATTTTTTTGCGTTCTATATCTAGCCTAAGGGGAGGGGGGGAGCAGGGGGTAATTTTTTTATTGTCATCGCTTTTAACGTATCTGCAAAATTTCAGCTCAATCGTATAACACCATGTGTCGGAAAAATGGATTGCAAGAAAGAAAAACATACGAACAATGTAAGTTAAATAAAAGCAAAATAGTATACATTATAGACAAATAAATTGAAATTGAAAAATTGAAATTGAAATTGAAATTGAAATTGAAATTGAAATTGAATTACGTGTGCGAAAAGTGACTTTCAAACAAGTGGTAAATGTTGTAGAATGAGGCACATGGCGAGTGCGGCAATCCCACGAGTGTGAAAATTACTTTCCTACAAGTAACGTACACTATTTTTCCTACGACCACTCGATAATTTTCCCAACTATTATGAAACGTCTGCAAGAAAAACGAAGGAAAAGGCTTACTGGGAACCATTTCAACTATCTTCATCTATTTTGAAAAATTATTTTCAAATGCAAAATATCTTTATCATATATCATTATCATATAATACGAGATAAAAATTATAAGAATTATTACTACAAATACAAAATGCTCTGTCATAAGATGTATGTCCAAAAATCCGAATATGTGATTTTTTTTAAATTTTAGTCGGTAAATCTAAACAGAAATCATGCCTTTAAGAGCTTATCCACGCACGTGCGGAAAGTATTATAAGATACTTTATGTGGTACTGTATGATATGATATACATTATTTTCATATGTGGTCGTAGAAAAAGAACATTTTTTAATATAGCAAATAAAAGGGACATGGGTGAATGCGAGAACTAAACGAATAAAATAAATATCCAATAATGTATTACCTCTTTCTGCATCATATTTTACAGAAGAAATGCAACCCTACAGAGAAATATCTATTAATGAGGTTGCACGCTCCACAATTTTCAATTGAAAACAATCTTATGCCGGTATCTACCAAAACATTGTAAATTATATTGCGCTTGAGTTAGTAACAACTCAAAAATAGAGTAAAAATCAAAATTTACGTATTTGAGAAAAAAATATTCAATTTCAATTCGACTTTCAACAAAGATAATGATATCCTTATAGTAGGGAATCAGCCAGACTGAAGATGTTATCATTCAATTTTTCGTAGACAGTGGACTGAAAGTTATATTTTGCTTACCTTGTTGGAAATACCCGATGAAGCCGCCTTGATTGCTTGACCCTGGAGTCCCTTCATCCCCTTGTGTACTTGGAGGCCTTGTTCCGCCCTGTTGGATATTCTGTACAAAATTCTGCATTAGTCCATTCACCCCATTGATGAAATTCTGGAAAATATTTCCTCCCTCTTGAGCGGGTGCTGGAGCTGATGTTGATGCCCCAACAGTAGGTTCGGGAAGCTGAGTCTGCTTCGCCAGTAGTTTGTTCTTTGCCTCTTCATACACTCGACTGACGGATTTTTCCAGCTCAGCCCATTGCTCGGGATTGGGAACCAGCTGTCCATTTTTCGGCTTGAAGCTGTCTCTGAGAGTTCGAAGTTCTGTGACAACTACATCACGAAGATGTTGCAGTTTAACCTCAAGAGAAATCGTAGAAGCTTTCGTTCTGATAGCTTCTGGTACGTCAGCATTTTCTTGTGCTTCGGGCTTTTCCTGCGGGATCTCTTCGGCGTCCTTTTGTGGCACCTCATCAGCTTTCTTCAGGAAGATTACTTCAGGCACCGCTTCAAGTTGCTGGTTCGCAGCTACAGGTTTTTCGTCCGATTTTTCTATGCTGTTATCTTCCGGGAAAGGTCCTTCGGGTACAGGCAAATGCTTCAAGGACTCGGTGAGTTCTGCCGGCGAAAGTTGCACCTTGGCATCCAAGTTTTTGACTGCGTTCTCCACCAACTCTTCCTTAACAACTTCTTCAGCAATAGCTCGCAGCTCCTTAGGGGTGATTTGCACGCCCTCATCGTACCGGATCTCTACAGGAATGGTCCTTTGTTGGATCGTGGCAGCGTACGCGACGACGAGAATGCATGAGATGGCGACACTTTTTGTGATCATGATTAGAAACGGACTGATGCTGTTGAACTCTTCTGCCGGGTTTTATACATGACTTCGTTTTATGGGTAGATACCTCTTCTTCGGATGCGTATGTGCGGTCCGGCCATCTAACCGGTCCTTGGTAGTGCTGGTTCATCTGAAGAGAGAACTGCACTCGGGTCAAGGGTACCGTTGAACCGTTATTGTATTAATTCGAGTTTCGTCGGATTTTAGTCCGGTTCGTCTGAGCTGAATTCGAGAGATCTTCGTGTGGATATCTGTGGAAACGAATAGTTCTTTCTTACCAGTTAGTGAGGTTGGTAAAGTACTTTTGTTTTTACAGCTATGGTACTTTGTATTCTTCTGCAATATAATACGCGATTATACAGGGTGAGTCAGAATAAGACCGACAAACTCCGACTACAGATTCCTCACCTTATTTCGAGGTGAAAAGCTCCTTTCAAGGTATGTCCTAAAACGCATCCCCTCTGAGAAAAGGGTGTCAAGAGTACAAAAAAAAATTTTCTCCAAAATTCCCGAAGCAAAAAATATCAAACTTGGTACACTAATCAACGTTTATCAACGTGATAATTTGAAGTTATAATTCTTAATTTTTCGTAAACCTGTGGCGTAGTTACGTTGATATGTGGAAATATTTTCCTTAATATTTTTTTTGACAAGTCAATGGACAAGTGAGCGTTTGACATTAGTTAGGCTCATCGATACTCAACTTAAAAGTCATAACATTCCATGTACCTAAAAGTAAAGGTTTCTAAGAAAATTGAGAAGAACTGAAGATATGTCCTGAGTAGCAAAATAATGTCATGTGCAAAAATCGCATAATGCTAAGTTCTTACAACATATCGGAATATTTGTCAACCTCCTGAACATTTTTCAATGTTGAAAGAATCGGAAACATAGTACAGGTGTCATTCATTAATGATATTATTTGATGAAATTGATATCGTGTAATCACTGAGTTAGGTCTCATTCTGAATCACCCGTACTAGATTTTCGATTCACCTAACATTAAAAAATGTTGGGGAGGTTGACAAATACTCCAATATGTTGGGAGAAATTAGTGTTATGAGATTATTTTACAAAGGAAATTATTTTGCTACTCCAGGAAATTTCATATATTTTCTCAATTTTCTCAGAAACCTTTACTTTTAGGTACATGGAATGTTATGACTTTTAAGTCGAGTACCGATGAGCCTAACTGTGTCAAACGCTCACTTGTCCATTCACTTGTCCAAAGAAAATATGAAGGATAATATTTCCACATACCAACGTAAGTACGCCACTGCTTTACGAAAATTAAAAATTATAACTTCCAATATTCACGTTGATAAACCGTGATAAGTGTACCGAGTTTGGTATATTTTGCTTCAGGAATTTTGGAGAAAAAAAATAAATGTAATTTTTTTTCGTACTTTCGACACCCTGTATCTCAGAGTGGATGCATGAAATGAGGTGAGGAATCTGTAGTTGGATTTTGTCGGTCTTAGTCTGACTCACCCTGTATATTACAACAACTTACCGTTGATGTTGCCACAGGGATACAGGATACCTATCAACAATAAATGCATCAAAAAATTGTGAATTGTTAATTTAGAAAAGAATCAATGAGATACCTTCAATATACAGTTTCACACAAAGTTCGTATCATACGGAAGTTTTTTCTTTTAATACATATAATGAAAATATGACTCCGCAGTTAGTTTGTGTTTAGAGTCGCATACAACAAAAGGAAAGAGGCTGTTTTTACTTACTTTTCATATATATATACAGTGTCACCGTTAAAGTCCGCATCATATGGGACTTTTTTATATTATTCAGTTATTGCAAATTAAGAGTTCGTGAGCAGTTCTTGCTCTGAAAATAAGGCAAAATGACGTTTACGATTGTTTTCCATCGATTGGCTACACCTGTCAAATTTGACATTTTTTCAATAAATTTTCGAAATGTTATGTTATTTCTCAATTTTTCGTCAAATATTATGTGAAAAAGTTGTTCATTTTTCGGTTTCCTACCCACCTACCAAATCTGAACCAGTTTGAAAAACTTTTATTTTTTTCGCGTTTTCTCAACCTTACACTTTTTCGGATAATTTAAATTTGGTAAAATCTGAAATAACCTATTGAGATGTAATAATCCCATCTGCTGGAAGGATTTTTTCTGTTTAAAAATATTTCTACTTGGATATTTTCAAATAAATACAAATATGCTGTAAAAATTACGTTATAGTTGATGCAAAGTGGCTCTAGTTTCTAATTATCGAATTTTTTTAAGAAACAATAGACCTAAAGTATTTTCTATTTCACTGATGTATTGTGATTAAAATAATTGAAGCAAATTTTGCTATGGAATATTGAAACTAGAGCCACTCTGCCTCAAGTATGATATTTTTATTTTCTTAGCATATTTGTATTTTGTCAATTTGACAGGTGTAGCCAATAGATAGAAAACAATCGTAAACGTCATTTTGCATTATTTTCAAAGCACAAACTGTTCACGAACTCTAAATTTGCAATAAGTGAATAATAAATAAAATCCCATATGATGCGGACTTTAACGGTGACAAATCAGAAGAAAACAGTCAAGGTGACAGTAGAGAGTTGAAATCTGAAGACAATGTATAAAATTGGAAACTGAGCAACTTTTTTTGAGGCTTTTCGAAAAAATGTCAAATTTGACAGGTTTAGAGTCGCATACAACAAAAGGAAAGAGGCTGTTTTTACTTACTTTTCATATATATATAATGAAAATATGACTCCGCAGTTAGTTTGGGTTTGAAAAAAAAGTGAAAACCAGACTCTTTCCTCCTGTCATGTGCTACTCTAAACCTGTTATATTTGACAATTTGTTCGAAAATCCTCAAAAAAATCAGGTTTTTTTGAAAATAAAAAAAAATGTCAAAGAAAAAACTTGCTTAGTTTCCAATTTTATAACTTTTCTTCAATATTTTTACTCTCTATTGTCACTTCGACTTTTTTCCAAGTTTTTTAAATTTTCAAATTTTCGCTTTACCGATTCGAACGAAACATGGTTCAAATTTCATAATTTTGATGAAAACGAGATTTCAATGTCATAAATTTTGTTTAGTTTTCCATTTCATTATGAAACTGATTTGAATTTTCAATGTATGGACGTTAACGTCAATAATCGAATAACGGAATTTCTTCTCTTCTTCTTTCAACAGATATTTATCCCGATAACTGCACACTGCAGATGAGTTCGAAACATTTTGATGTAGAAAAAAGGAATATTCTGAAATGATAATTGAAAATTGTTTTTTTCAAATGAAAACAACCTACGATAAAAATTAAGATTTTTTGGAATATCTAACAGAAAACAACTACTAGATTTCATTAAAAATATGTCAGATGTGAAATCATTTGCGACTGAAAGATAAACTTTAGTTGCCGTTTTCCACTGTTTATCTTTCATTCAACAGTGTGGCTATTGGATGTAAACTGTTAGAATGGTATTCTATAAACTTTCTTTGTTTTCGAATGGCTAGTGTTGTACAATTTTTTGTTTCAGATAACCCTATAAAAAAAGTCCAGTGAAGATAAGTCCGGTGACCTTGGTGGCCAATAACCTTTCCAATCTCGTCCAATCACTTTGCTCCTAGAACATCTCACTGAGACACTATTTCACTTCTACCATTTGGTGGATCAGTGTCCCATCAAGTTGATACCACAAATTTTGTTTAACTTTGAGACAGGTTATCCAAAACTACAGACAACTGATTCATTATGAAATTTCTGTACATGTAAGCGTTCAAATTTTCTCTAAAAAATATGATGCATTGATTTGGTTTTGTAATAAACCACACCACACATTTGTCTTGAATGAATATTGATCACGGCATTCTATTACAAAATTTAGATTATTGTTGGACCACCAGCGACAATTTTGGGAACCAACTATAACAAGCCAGTGCGGGTATTTTCTGTGCAAAATATGACATTGAAGTCTCGTTTTCATCAAAATTATTGAATTTGAACCATGTTTCATTCGAATTGGTAGAGCGAAAGATTTGAAAAATTATGAAAATCAGAATAAAAAAGTCGAAGTGGCTGTAGAGAGTTGAAATCTGAAGACATGGTATAAAATTGGAAACTGAGCAACTTTTTTTGAGGCTTTTCGAAAAAATGTAAAATTTAACAGGTTTAGAGTCGCATACAAAAAAAAAGGCTGTTTGTTACTCATTTTTCAAGTACAAACTAACTGCGGAGTCAAATTTTAATTAAATCAATTTAAAAACTTTCATATGATGCGTACGGTTACCACGGGAATTAGGACCATAATTCCTTGATACATAAATAACTATTATTGAACTTTATTTTCATTCATTGTATTTTACTCTTCAGTAGCAAGAAATTCTAATAGCATAGGGGACAAGCGAGCTATCACCTGTGGTTATAAAGTCGACTTTGCTGATTATAATTCACTTGGGATAAATATAAATTGTCGAATAACGTAGTATCTCGAACTTTGCTACCGCTATGGAGTGCATTTACCTGTGGCTAGTAGACAATGTTTTTGTAGTAGCTGGTAAACTTTGCTACCGCCAGCGAGTGCACCTACTTGTGACTAAAAAGTATTGCTGTAGTTGTAGGAATAGGACTTTGCTACCGCTGGTCTGTGCAATTACCCATAGTGCATTATTCATGTTGTAGGTATGCTATGGTAACACATATATCTATATCTGTAACTGTATAGTTTTCAATGAAAAATTATTGCAAAAAGTCTGTTGGAATGTGTTCTAATAGTGACAAACAAGAAAGAAGTTTCGAAATGAAACATGTAAGACAATGGGTCAGGTGAAAATTACAGCAGAAGCTCTTACTATTGATTCATATTCCGCATACTTCATTAACACGAATATTATGTGTGTCTTGAAAAAACTTGAGTAATAGCATTTGATTATATTCATTCACTTCAACCATTATCACATAATTCCTATGTTGCTTATTTGCACTGTTCGGCACTATGGCTGGACTAGTTCAGCCGATAACACTGAAACAACCTTCAAATGTTCATTGCGTTCGTGGAGGGGGTAATTTCCGTCAGAATTTCAGCAAAACTTCGAATAACCACAGCATGGAACAAAGTAGTCGTAAGTAGGTTCTTCGAGTAATATTTTAGTGGCAGGTTGACAACTGTATTACCGTAAGTGGATGAACTTCTATGCGATGATCCACTTATCGTAAGCGAAAACCTTACGGTCATAGGCATGTAATTCATTAGTGATTATTCACTTATGAAATTATGATTTTCTGATTGAAAAACTTACTGTCCTAGACTGACTGCCTAATAGCGACAGCATTATACCTACCTGTTGCAGAAAAACTACATTCAGCAAAATCGTTTTTGCTGCCTTAGAATTTGAATGTGCTACTTCTATTCTATAATTTGTTATAGTAATAGTATTTCTTATTGCAATAGCAAGAAATATCCCAGCAAAAACTTTAATAGCATAATTTTCCTCAGTGTACAGAAGATACGAGGGTGTTTCCATGAGAAGTGAAACACACTGTAAACTACTTCAATTCGCATTCGACTGATAACTCAATATTAAATTGTCGTTTTTTGAAAAGCTTCTGACGACATGCTATAAACTGTACTATCGATAGATAGACTGACACCAGCAATCCGCATTACCTTTGAGTATAATCATTATATCCATAATGAATTTAGATTTTGATGTACGTTTATGGCATTCTCAGAACATTCACTAACGTTTCCGGTATAAATAAATAATAATGATAATAAACTGCCTGACGGATTCACCTGATACCCTTCCACCCAACCAGGATTTGTTCATAATAACAATGTTCTACAGTGTGACCCATTTAAGATGGAAGCACCCTTATAAAACTTACATTTTTCAACCGATTGGAATGATTTTTTTTTTGTTAGGTAGATATTCAAAAAGTCTATTAGGACACCAAATATCATGAATAAATCTCAATTTCCAGGGACAACTAATCTTATTTTTCAAGGTCAAAAATCCAAAAAAATTACAAGCGATTTTTTTAGAAAAAATCTGACTACACCACTGGATTTGCGACATTTTCAAATGATTAACATGTAAATTACGTTGGAATGCGTCAATCAATAAAAAAGTTATAAAGGAATGAAATTTGAAAAATATGCCGTTTAATCAATCCACCAATTCGAATTCATGAATTTTATGAAAATTCTGAATACACCACTGGATTCAGGATGTCTTGAAATATCACTGGTCACAGTTTCATCGAAATCTGTTCAGTAATAAAAAAGTTATAAGGGAATGAAATTTGAAAAATATGTTGTAAAATGAAATTTTAACAACGTTCTTACTACACCACTGTTGATTATTGAAAAAATTATTGGGGTGATTATTGCAATGTCGTACAATTATAACATCTGAAAATCATGATGGTAAAAATAGTCTATAGGTATTTCTCGAAGTGGAGTGGATACATAAACAAGTACAATCAGGAGAGAACTCCTGGTTAATCTTCATGAAAACAATTTCAACAATATAAGACAAGTCTAATGTACTCCCAATAGAAATTATAACGAAAAAAATATGCAATGTATAATAATTATTATCATTCCAGTAGGTAACATCTTTCCGGTGATGATTACCGGAGTGAAAGAGAAGTAACTAGAATATTCAATGAAAGACACCCAAATCGTCCAGCCATAAATAACAGCACGGTACATAAAATAAACCAAGTTTTCAATCGGACTGGAGCAGTAACCACATATATTTTAAAGAACAATATACGAAGAAGGAACGAAAATAACCAGACTATATTAGATTACTTCAGAAATAATCCAAATAGTAGTTTGCGGGTTGCCAGCTTAGATTTAAACTTACCTAGGGAGAATATTAGGCGATGTCTGAAGAAAAATAAATTGAGGCCATTTAAACCAAAGTTTTTACATACTCTGGAACTAGGTGATCAAGAAAAACGATTGGAATTCTGCTTATGGGCCCAGGGCGAGTATCTTAATGACAGTCAATTTTTAAAGAAAATTTTATTTAGTGATGAAGCTAGTTTCACAACAAATGGAGTGGTTTCATCACAAAATATTCGCTATTGGGCCACTGAAAATCCTAACTGGGTGATAAACTGTAAAAGGCAGTATTCAGAAAAAGTGAACGTTTGGTGTGGAATACTGAATGAAAGGATAATTGGACCATTCTTTTTCGACGGCAACATGAATGGCGCAATTTTCCTACAATTTTTAAGGAATGAATTTTCGGACGCAATAGATGAACTTCCCCTTGCAGAAACAAGAAATTTATATTTTCAGTTAGATGGTTGTTCCATACATAATGCGGGAATTGTGAAGAATTGGCTGAATCAAAATTACCCTAATCGTTGGATAGGAAGGGGGAGTACATTAATTGGATGGCCACCAAGATCGCCTGACCTTACTTCACTCGATTTTTTCCTTTGGGGTTATGTTACACAAAAGGTTTACAAATCACGACCAAGGAATCGAGTGGAACTGTGCACCAGAATTCAGCAAGCTTGCGATGCAATTACTCCACAACAATTGAGGAATACTTTAAAAAATATTCATAAGCGATATGATAAATGCATTGAATTGGATGGAAGTTTGGTGGAGGCCACCAGAATATGAATTGCACTCATTTATTTTTCAATTCGGTATCTTCTTGGTTTCTATTTTTACATTGATTGTGAATAAAAGATTGTTTTCCGCTAGTTTGTAGCAATTAGAAAAATGTACTTAGTTATTTTTTTGTAGATTCATTTGAAATTATTGACACTAAAGTTTGTTGTGATAAACTGATTGATTGATATGGTTCGACATACATATGAAAGGAAATTGATTCTCCCATAAACGTTTCATGAATTTTATTTGAATAATATTTTGTTGAATATTGCCCCTAATCCAGTGGTGTAGTAAGAACGTTGCTAAAATTCCATTGAACAACATATTTTTCAAATTTTATTCCCTTATAACTTTTTTATTACCGAACAGATTTCGATGAAACTGTGATCAGTAATATTTCAAGACATCCTGAATCCATTGGAGTATACAGAATTTTCATAAAATTCCTGAACATGAATTGGTGGGTTGATTAAACGGCATATTTTTCAAATTTCATTCCTTTATAAATTTTTTATTGATTGACGCATTCCAACGTAATTTACATGTAAATCATTTGAAAATGTCGCGAATCCAGTGGTGGTGGTGAAAAATAAGATTAGTTGTCCCTGGAAATTGAGATTTATTCATGATATTTGGTGTCCTAATAGACTTTTTGAATATCTACCTAACATAAAAAAAAATCATTCCAATCGGTTGAAAAATGTAAGTTTTATAAGGGTGCTTCCATCTTAAATGGGTCACACTGTATATACGTACACGTATATGTAACTATAGAGTCAGCAACCCTTCGTATTTGGTGATCCATACAGGCACCAAATTCCAATGTTGTAATGACATTTTTAAACTCACCCAAATAAATAAACAAATAAATAAATGAGTGTTGCAAAGTTGGCTACATTCCCGTACTATTTTTTTTGTAGGTACATCTACTGCATTAATGTACAATCTATATGGTCGGTGTTTCATGGCGCCAAGAAATTAATGATATTCAAGTTTTTATGTAGTTGATTTTTACGAGTTCGTGAAATTATCATCGTCCTCAGTTTCATACTCTCCTTTTATGCATTCTTCGCGAAATCAGACAGCAGGTAGGTATATGCCAGGTCAGGTTAAACGTTATCCAAACATGTGGATGAATTCTTCAGAGTACGTTGCAACGTTCATCCTTTGTTATAAAACTCTCGAAGAATGAATCTCATTGTGGTATCAACAGCTACAGCAAAATGTTTAACGTTTCTCAAGATTTTTTATAAAGGGGTAAAAAATAAATATATATCAGTTTCGAAGAGAAACAATACTGTTTGTTACCGTCCAGAGCAGTTCCCTGGATATATTTTTCATTTATGTCCACATTATTTGAAACATTCTATATACTTGAATACTTATTCATTTCTAGAACATTATAGTGGTCAACCACCAATTTTCTTCGATTCTTTGGAATTCTCATTTGTTAAAACTTAAATATTGATTCGAAATAAAATCATTAATGAAATCATATTTGATGTCACCGGTGATACACATATCGTTCCCTATAACACCCATTGTCAATTTTTTCATCATGAATAATATGTTTCCATTGTGCTATAAAGATCTACGAGCTATCAGAAGCCATCGTGGTACACAAATTTTTTTGGTTTTTAATATTTGCCGAAATTTTGGGAATCAGCCGAAATTCAGCTGTCTGGATCAGAACAATATGTGATGCAATGTATTGTCAGCATGACGTCACAATTTGAAAAAATTATTATCATAATATGTGGTTCGAGAACGCCAAATCAAACAGTAGTATTGGAAATGAAAACTGGGCCCCATTCATAAAGGATATTGAGTACAATTGATAATTATTATATATCTATCGATACAATTAAGGGGTGCATCCATTTCAAGCAACTGGTAAGTTGATCAAACAGGACCAATACCTACTTGACCAGTACCCTAATTGTATGCAACGAAGCGTAAGTGCAATGAAATGAAAAGCTTTCCATTTTAATTTGTTACATATATATTATATATGTATACATACTTCAATGCTTACTTGTCTGATTTGCATAATGGAGAGTAATTTTATAAAATAGGTATGTATGTAATAACTTTATCTGCTGGCATAATTTTCAAATTATGAATTGTGTATTTTTAAAACTACAGAGACATTCGAATTATTAATAATCATGGAAAATATCGAGCAAACAGTGTACTTGATAAATCGCTAGGGTCTTAGGCGACGATATCTTTGTTTCAGTTGCAAACTTATCACACTGAAGCAAACAACCACTCCTCAGTCACCCACCCTGGGAAGTATTTTTTATATTAAATTTAAATTAAAGTATATGATGTTTATACTTTAGCTGCCACCAGACCCAGATTATAGTCTATCCAAACAAGCATTGCTTTGAAACAGACTAAACACGCCACAAGTATATATAACGAAACCAATATTATTATTAGTATTTGTTTATTTACTTGACACAACTAAACACACATCGACCAACAAAAATTTTCACATGTTTTAGTGCCCTCATTCGAGAGTGGCACCAGCCTACCTTCCAAGGGTGGTCCAACCAAACTAAATTCTCACTAAGACTGTCCAACACCGAATGAGTCTAGAAATATCAATCCTTATTGCTCCCAAGACATTCTGAAAACACTCGACTTTCCTATCTTAGGTCGTAGTGCCAAAATAATAAGGGACTAAAGTGGATGTTTTAATCCCGCACGTGATGTTTATTGCCTCAGGGCTCGTAGGGCCCGAGGGCCAATAATCACGTAATGGATAAAATATCTCTTTAGTCCTGAGGCATATACGCTATTTTTTGCACTTCCCAGTATTATAACTTTCAATATTAATACAAGAAATAATTTTGATGAGTTCTATAAACACGGTACTTGGATTACTCAGTAGGTAACTTTATAGCAACAGTGTCAACATAATTTGAAATGCAACTTCATCTCCCTAGGGACTAAAAGATACATTTTAGTTGCTGTTATACACAGAGCGACCCTTTATATTTGAAAATAATTTTGTTCACCGATTCAAGTTGAGAGGTATAAATTCTTATCTTACACGCTGAATAGAACCTAGACACACTTATAATCCTGAATTGAAAAGACCGTTTTATTATACAGAATACACAATTGAAACAGGGCTCACTGTTACAGCAGTTAGATTTGTAGTGAAATCTTTGAAAATGGGTGATTCTGATAACAGTTTACCTTCTGATTTGGAGGATAAAGGTTTGTATTCTAAATCAAATTGTTGTCATTCATGCAATACTTTCAGAAACTTTGCATTTAGATTTCTTTCCAGTACTACGACTTTTTGAACTTCATTGTGATCCTAGGACCATAATGAACTTTATTATGCCGGCAGATAAAAAATCAATTGTAAATAAAACGTTCGACCCTGAAAAATATTGTGTTATTATATTTTTCTTCCAAACAATATATAGTCATTTTCGACCACTCTGTGTTCGGGATACGTCACATTCTCTTCAAAAGCAGAACGCGTTGATACAAAAAAATAGGATGTTCTCTTCATTAACAAAAATTGAATTTGCAAAATAAATAAAGTTGAACTTGGGTGGCTGAAATAGTACATTATATACCGCGGGACTGAAGTAGTACATTTAATCCTGAAGGTAAAGTTTATGGCCCGACCGCAGGGAGGGCCATAATTTACCTGAAGGATTAAATGTACTTCAGTCGCAAGGTATATACGATACTTTTCGTACTTCCGGTATGATTTTATTAATTATTCCAATAATTTCAATCAGTTTTTTCTCTCTTCAACTCATTTAATAAACTGTCTTTAAAATAAGTTACCATAGTAACATTGCGTTGTGACAGTTATAATTTAGAAACATTGTCATTACTAGTGTCATTGTAAAGAAACATTGTTATTGATAATTATTGGTATCATGAGTGAAGAAGGTGTATCTGATATTGATAAAAGAGCAGCCGAAGTAGGTGAAGAATTGTTACCACCGAAATCTAGAAAACTATACGAGCAGCAGTACGATGCTTTTAAAAAGTGGTGCCGCTTAAAAAATGTTAGACAACCTACTGAAAATGCGCTGTTAGTCTACTTCGATGATAAATCAAAAGCGGTTTGTGCCTCAACTCTCTGGGCACATTACTCAATGCTGAAATCGGTTATTAACATTAGAGAAGATATTGATATAAGTAAATTTCCAAAATTATTAGCTTTTTTGAAGAGAAGAAATGAGGGATTTAAGCCAAAGAAGTCAAGAATTCTCACGTCTGAGCAGGTAGATCAGTTCTTACGGGAGGCTCCGGATGATAAATATTTAATGCTTAAGGTAAATTTGGAAATTTGTTTATATTCAGAAATTTTAAGAAATCAATTTTTTTGTAGGTTGCACTTATTTTGGGCGTTGCGGGAGCTTGTCGTGGAAAAGAGTTGGTTGATTTAGAAATCGACGATGTGAGAGATTTGGGTGATTCCTTCCTAATTGCGATTAGAAACACCAAAAATAAAATTGACCGAAATTTTGTGATCAAAAATTCAGAAAACAGTGCCATCAGTTTTGTGGCGATATTTCGGAAATATGTGGCATTGCGAAAGACAGGGACAACTCATTCAAAATTTTTTGTTCAATACATCAACAAAGAATGTACTACGCGAGTAGTAGGAAAAAACATGTTTGGTACATTTCCACGGCAAATAGCAGCTTTCTTGAAATTAGAAAATGCGACGTCTTATACGGGACATTGTTTTAGACGCACATCTGCGTCTTTGTTAGCTGATTCGGGAGCAACAATAGACGTGCTGAAGAGACATGGAGGATGGAAATCCTCCAACGTGGCCGAGGGATATATTGAATCGTCTATTAAAAATAAACAAAAAATTTCAGATAAAATATTTGGTCAAGTCGCCGATTCGTCCACTATAGTTATGCCACAGTCCTCATTCTCGCTTCCTGTTTCCGCAGGATCTTCGAAACAAACACCAGTTCAATATGAAAAGGACCTATCTGTTACTCGTCAGTTACCTGCTGCATTAACCCAGGAAAGACTGGTCAATATGACGAACTGTCACAATATTAATTTGAATATTAACGTTAATTACCATTCTTATTAATTATATTTTTCAATAAAATATCCCTTGAATTCGTTTGTTTGTGATTTAATCGTTCCGGGAGTTTCGTCAATATTTAATCCCGGAGGGATTAAATGTGACACTTTAGTACCTGTCACAAGGGAGTGAAGTTGTTACTTTACGAAAGTACGAAAAAATTTAAACGAGGTACTTCACTGCAGAGCTGGAATAATATATTTGCTCCTCCCTGTATATTACGAGAGATTTTCTTATTTTGGAAAGAGCTCCTATTAATTATTGAGATAATTAGAACTTTTTCAGCAAGTTCAATTTTTTCCATCGAGTTTTTCTTATTTAATCAGTAGATAATGAAAAAGAATTCCATTTGTGTAGACAACTTTAAAGTGGGCACATTGTATTTCGAGTAATTTTATGAAGGACGTTATTAAAGCGATTGGTAAATGTTTTTTTTGTGAAAGCTTTGACTGCTGATATTTATTTAGCTTTCGGATATGTACCGCGCTAAATTATCAATTAAAGACAAATTCACAATATGTGTTTCAAACTAATTTTTAAAAACATTACCATTCTTTAAATACATCATATGGTTACTCTATTGCATTTTACTGGTTAAAAACCTGCCTGACAGAGTCGGTCTCAGTATATCTGCTGAAATTTTTATTATCATAGGAAAAATCAACTTGAAAATAACACAAGTTTGTTGTTTTGATATAAGTTCGTAGAAAAATTACGGCATTCAACGCGTTTATGAACTCTTCTAGACAATCGTTATTTTAACACTCGCTTGGACAAAACAAACATTTGAAAATATTTCCAAAAAGTTCATCAAAGACAACTATAAATAATTTTTTGTATCTCATAAACCGAACTATTTTGAAGACCTGGTACTGGTATAGACATTACTTCTATTTAATTATTCATTCAGATTGTACCCTACATTCATTTCGGAGAAAATTTTGTTCTCATTAAGGATATCAGCTGTAAACAACTCATTATAATATATTCGACATTCTTAAAAAATAGTGAAATTATGTATACAGGTACAACAGGTACGAGTATCTTAATAATCTTCAGACGAATTTGTGAGATGACCTACAAAACCGCTTCTAATGAATTGGCAAATAGAAAATAGAATTTCTTTTAGCAGAATGATTTTATTGTTTGTATGAAACGAAATTGAGTATACATGCTAAATGAAAGTGCGAAATGTTTTCGTCACGCAAAAATTATATATTAGCTCTTCTTTGGCCTGAAATTGGTCGGTAATATTTCAGGATTGAAATTGTTTTGGGTTTCTATTGCCTATGTAAGAGAGAATAAACAATTCTCTACGCGCTTTACGTTACGACGTTTCGATTGTTCGTATCTGAAAGCGTTCTCACTTAAAAATTGAATTTCCCACTGAACAAGTATCCTTTATTTATTTGGAAACAACCACCTGCATATAATATGCATGTTTCAAGAGAGATCAGACAACATTAGATTCGTCTTGTTTCATAAAATGGGCTTTAACAATCAACAATTACTCAGTTCAGTATTCGTTTTGAAAAAAAAGGCTGTCAGATATACGGTTTTTTATTATATTTGAACGTCAAATCGTTCAAAAGTTAACAGGGGGGGCTATTGAAAGCCGCACTGTACCTACCTATGAAAAAGCAAAATTTCAAGATCACTGAAAACTACTCTTCATCGGTCAAAAAGTTTTAACTGTTCCCTGTTTATTCCTTTTGGAAACCGTGTGTCTACTACTCAAAAAGTATTCCAATTCAGGTAGATAATGATAGACGATACCATAAGAGTCAAAATCTACCATTGCCAATCCCAAAACTAGCAATAACAAAATTTTCTTTGATAGTATCGCTTAGAGGAATATGTGTTAGAAAATGCCAGTTATCAGAAAAATGAGCCCATATCTTCGAAATTACTTAAGACCGCCAATAATTTTAATTGGATTTTTGTTCAGAAGACCAAATTACCTACTTAAGCTCCAAACAATTTTTTTTTTGTTCAAATGTGTGCATCTATATGTGTAAATTCATCATGATTCATAAATACAGAGGAAACAAAAGCTTTTAATTTCACACTGAAGAATATAATACGTATGTATCTACTGCGTATACTATATTACGCTGAAAAATTTGTTTCGACACACGTTGCATCATCAGAGCATTTTTTTTTTGTAGCTTTTAGCTATTATTTAACGGAATTTCATCTTCGTTTTAATGCAAAAACTCGATGGAAGTTGAGAAACAAAGTCTTCTAAATAGTTCGATAGACTTTAGTTCGATGGTGGTGAAAATAAAGTTGTAAAAATCTTTAGTCCTGGTTCATGTAAACTTGAGGTAAGATAACTACCTTTTACGGCCTTTACTACTATAGAAAGAGTGTTCAGGAAATAAACAAACAAATGGAAGGTGACCTCTGTTTGATTTCGATATGGTTAAAAGAAAATAAGTTGACTTTGAATATTGAAAAATCTAGTTTCATGTACATTTCCAAAAGATCTTTACAAGAAAATCAGATTCAGCCCCTCAATGTAGATAATTCTTGCATACAATACAAAAAAAATAAGTTTCTAGGTTTAACCATTGATCAAACTCTCTCTTGGTCTACTCATATTCCATTAAAACACCTTAAACATATTTATTTACTTCAGTTAGATATATTCAAAGCTTCAGTATTTGATTTCAATGTGGAGCACTGCAACAAAATCAATTTTGAAACCATTGAAAACCTCACAAAATAAGATTATGAAATGCATTTTCAAATTACCCTTCTTGGGATTAACTTCCAAATCATACAAACCAAGAAATCTTCTAGTTATTGATTAATTGTTCAGAATGAAAATTTGTACAATTATTCACCTAACAAAAAAACACATTCAAATCTCTCGTATATTTGTTACTTCTGATAGTCATCTAACCAGACAAACTGATATCTTAAAAACGGTACAAATTAAAACCGAATACGGAAAAAATTCATTATATTATCGGGGGTAATACCACGAGTGCTCGCAATACTATCGATAGTAATTCTGTCAGAAATCAACAAGATCGAATTGCTTGGTGTTACCTCAAAGCAATTTGATCGAGTTTATGATTTTCTGACAGAATTAACGATAGTAGGTATTGTGAGCACGAGTTGTATTTATTGAGATAATTTCAAAAGCCAACGAAATTAGGAAAACGTATATTCTTGTTCATTTTAGTTCAATGAATAAAAGCTGGCAGACTGACATTTATAATGTCATCCTTGCTGGCAAGATCTATCCTTCATTGTTGTTTGCATGCGTGGTTGCCCATGACGACGTGGTACTACCAGCTCAAAGGGAAGGAACTGTGTACTATCAGTGAAGCACCGTTTTTATTGGTTCTTATATCGCAGGAGATGCGTGTTTCATATAGCGAGTGAAATTATCGCGGTAATATAGCCTATACCCAGTCAACACTGGGCAAACATCAACATCTCAGGAATGTCAATATCGTCAAAAATGGGATTTAGATGTCCTTGAGATATCATATCGTTGACATTCCTGCGATATTACACCGCGACATCCCTTAGATATCAAAATCAATAATAGCTGAATATAGATGTCTCTGCGATGTCATATTGTTGTCATAACTGCGATATCTAAATTAGTGATAGCTGAATTTAGATGTCCCTGCGATGTCAAATTGTTACTTGCCATACACGTCATACTACGACATCATGACATCAAAATTAATACTTAGATATCTCTGCTACTATATTTTTATTGAGTTATCTCTAGATCAAGTGATAATAGGACCTGTCCTCCATCACGGTCGAAAGGCGAATCCTCAGTTTGTGTTGAATGTTTATTTTGAAGTAACGCGGTAAGTTGGCAAGAAGTTGACAACACAGATCGTATTCAATGTTGGCCAACCTGAAAGCGGAAGGTGACTGCGTGACCGGCTGTTACTGTATAATCATATTTAGTTCTAGTTCTTTGTTCTTTGTATCGATGCATTGATCGAAGCTTTGTCGCTTTGAAAAAATAAAAAATTGTGTTAAAATTGTTTTTTCCGTTAACCAGCTGTCATCCCCCCACGAATGACAGTCCTCAGAAGTTTTAACGTACTTTCTATACTGTTCATGTTCTGATTTTTCCAACTGGATTGATCACATTTGCAAATTTTATTGTCCATAAACTGAAAGTGAAAAGTGAGTATCGTTGTTGAGTATCATCAACAAAGTGAGATTCCATTATTTCTTTCTTTACTATCTGGCATTGTAGCTTTCAGTGGTCTCATATTGTTTAATTGATTTCCAGATGTGGTGGTGTGCCTTCACAGAGAGAACGAAAAAAATCTGGAAGCAGCCTGTTCCAATTGGTTCAGGCATGCCAAACAAAGGAACAGGAAAAGGAACCAAAGCAAGTGACTTTTAGTTTTTTAATTAATTTATTTTCATTTTTTACTTCGTTAGTTTTCAATTGTGTACTTTGTTAATGCTGTGCCAGAATGTTTCCATATTTTGAAGAATTTTTTTATTTTATATTTTTGTTATATTTATTTTTTTCATATTGAAAATATATTTTCTATTTCTATTTGTTGTTTCTGTCTGGAATATCGCATAGACGTTTACGTTTCTTGAATATAACAGTGAAGAAATCTCTGCTATGTCGCTCTGTTACGTCCCTGATATGTTATCTTTGCGGCGTTTCAGAACTACATCGCAAAGACGTCTTAGAACTACATCGCATAGAGGTCGCCAGCATGCATAATAGAAAAAGGCGCTTCTGAAAAATGCGGCTTCAAGCGACAAATCTGAGGGAGCGGCAAATTCTGAATATGGAATTTAAATACCTACACTACAATCCCCACAATTTTTTTTTCTCTACTCCTGCGTTTATAGATAGGTTCGCCGCTTTGAGCGGTAAATCTCAGAGAGCGGCAAATTCTGATTATGGAATCAAATACCTACAACCTCCACCAAACTTTTTTTTCTGCGCCAGCGCTTGTAGAGAAATGCGCTTTTGATGTTTGCCGCTTCAAGTGGCCAATCTCAGGGAGCGGCAAATTTTGACTATGGAATTCATGTACCAGACAATCTCCACTAGATTTTTTTCTTAACACCAGCGCTTATAGAAAACGACACTTTCGAGGTTTGCCGCTTTAATTTACGTTCTAAATACACAAACAGCTATTATATAATACTAAAACTTTTCAAGATGGGGAGGAACATAAAGAGATGATCGTCCGAACCTTTCGGTTGACTGAAAATAAAACCAAAATATATTATAATGTAAATAGTTTTTATTTCAATCAATAAAAATAATATACAAACAAAAAAAAGAAAATTAATAGAAACATAATATGTATCTGTCTTCAGAAGATCAAAATGTATTTGATACAATAATCGCTCTACAAAAAAAGATTCTATAAAATATATACAGGTACTGTAATCTATCTCTACATTTACTTTTAAGTACTACTCTATGGATATTCTCTATCGATTTCATAACTGTACAAAAATTGTTATACTTTACAAGTGTTTTCAACATTTATAAACACATCAATTAGACCTCATAATAACGAGAGTACTACCAACTCTTTGGTAATGTTTTTATGAATATGAATTGCACTAAACTTCTTGTATTTTTTTATTCAATCCGCTCAACTTCATTTAAATGTCCTCTCAGCTTGCATGATCACAATGAACATTTTGCTACTATTTATACAGAAAAGTGGTCCTCTGAAATAATCCGAAAAATCGAGATCTGGAAATGAAAGATACCATAAATGAATTTCAACATAATAAAAAATTCAGTAATAATATACAGTAATGGAAAAATCCCTGTGGAATCCAATTACTGAATAGATTGTGAATTATGATTCACAAATTTATCTTCTAAAAATATATACATTTTACACAACTTCATTTGCACTTTGGAAGGTCCCCTATGGTACAACATAAAAATTCCAACCGACAACTTTACTGTCACTTCAAAAAATTTGAAAAATGTTTGTAAGACTGTGTCATTGCATTTAAACAGAACGCAGAAGTGAAACTTTTCCAAAAGGGGTGAAATTTCCCTTCTGAATGCATTTTCAGCTCATCTGTAGTGGATGTGGGCAAAAATCAAAAACCAAGGAAACGTTCATAGGTATAAAATGTTATTGAAAAATTGATCATAGGATAAACTGAATTGACTGCCGTTTTGAATACTATTCACGACCTATGGACTTTTGAATACTTTAACATTTACACTTCAGATTCTAGATGGAACATTTCTTGTTCCCCAGTACACAAACATTGGGTTCTTTTTTTGTAGACTTTTGAAACCCCTGGACAAGAAGAATAAACAAAAAAATTTCTTCAGAAAACTTTGTAAGATACTCAGTAAGCTCAGTATTATCAGTGATTCTTCTCATCTTTACCAACAGAACAATGATTTGAAACTGACATTTCTAAAAATATGTCCTTGTCCAATAAGAGGATTCATGCCTTTTAAAGACGTATATATTATTTGTGCAAATTTTATTCAAGAAATTTTTGTTTGATCAAAGCAAAGTTCACCATAAGTGATTCTTCTCATCATACTACTAGACATATTGAGGATTTAAAACTGATCATTCTATCAATAATCTCTCACAATGTTCGTAGTAGTTCAAACACTATATTTTAAAAGATTGGCAACCATGTACCAGTATATAAAAATTAATTTCTTCGAGACATCTGGACAGACACAGTGAATAAATGTGGTAAATACTATACTCCCACTGGATTTTTTACAATCTAATGAACACATTTTTTTTTAAATATACCATTGGCACAATTTCTAGTATTGCATAAAATCCCAGATCTGATTTACAAGTTTTTTTTTTGCCCAGATCATCATCCAAAAATACTTCTCTATCATTGGAATTATAGATAGAGAATACAAAATGCCTGTTATTAGACCTTTGGTCGTTTTTTAAAGCCACAAAAATCTAGCAAAGCAACTTTAATAAAGAAAAATAATTTCCTTGCTGCCATAATAATCAATTAAGCAATCATATTTTATCAAATACGTCCTACAAATCACTCTGTCATTTTTAATCTATCATAGCAGCAACATATTCATGTTCCTTTGAAACTTGGATTATTTCGAAAATTATTAATTCACCATATGAACCAATGAAAAAAAACAAAAATGGACTCATCGTTGAAACTTGTTGAAATTGATTTCTCAAAATCTCTCAAAATCAATTGAAATGGTTTTCGACTATCTCTTATACAGTTCAAATGAACAATTGCAACAACTATTTCAATCACAGGCAGCTTCGGCTTGGTACTTTTACCCCAGTCTACAATAGTGTTTTGGTCAAGACATATATTTACAGAAATCGCTAATGTTTTCGTCAAATATCAAGAAAATATTGAATTGCTTATATACCTACTTAAAATTAGTTGAGCTTTCAAGATCGCACAATTGAATTTAATAATTTTTTGTTTTTGTTCAACCATTATTAGTTCAAAATTTGTTGTTTCGGCTGCAACTTCATGATGAACCGTCATAAGCCTTCAAGAAACTTGTGCGAGCCATGGAAGACAAGACCTCAACGAGATCTCAAGTATAGTACCGGCAATGTTTTTCTTCAAATTTGTTCAAATTTCAATTTCATTTTTTCTATAAGCAACTGTTGGGGAAGACGAGGGCCTTGCCGTTTAACGTGCGATCTCAAGCACGGTCGAGAATTAATTTATAAACTCCGTTCAAATATTGAAGTTACCCGCTACAGTTTTCTTCTCAGCAACTTTATATCAACGATAGTAGATTCACTTAATAATCTGCATTTCAATTTTAGTATTATTACTATTAAATAGTATCAATCTCAACCGTCAGAACAAAAACAACCAATGAGAAATCCAACATTTTCAATCAGAAAAGAAAAATTTTGATTGTGAAGTTCCTCAAGGTTCCATACTAGGACCAATTTTCTTTTTTTTTGTATATACATAAACTGTTCGACTTCCAAACGTAAGACTATTTTGCTATTTTTGTTGATGGCAGTACTCTTAGCATAGTAACAAAATAGATCTATTAAGATCAAATTAGATTTTTTTATATCAATGTTTGTTACTAACAGCTCTGAACTCGCCAAAAGTAAATTCGCGAGCATTAGGAAGCGTATATTTTTTATAATAAAAAAGAATGTTTATTAGAATTGGTCTTATTATAGTAATTAAGTAGTATTATAGTAAACCTCATAGGTACAATCAAAGAGAAAGTTCATTTTACCATGAAATTTGAGCCATGCATGAAATAAAAGTATAGCAATACTCAATCAATATACAATTAATCAAAATAATCTGTGTTCAACAATGCTCTACAGGATGACATACCATCACTGACAAAAATTAAATAGTGTACTATTCCATCATGTTTTACACCATCTATAAAATTTGAAAGTTATCTGTGTTGATTTACATTCGTGTATATTACAACCTCCAAAGATGATCCACTATATCATTGGAGTTGGGTATACAAATAACCAGATTCAATTGCGAATTATAATAAAGCTAGATGCCAAAATATGTAATAATAATAATAGTAAATTTTTAAAATCGAACAAAATGGTAATAATAAATAAAATAAATGAGTTGACTGGAGTGAAAGATGCATGAAATAAATCTTGATGAGACTCTTGAATCCATTTCTATATTTGTTTTTTGAAAAAAAAAATATTACTTGATCATTTTTATATGCTTTGGAATTAAATCGTAGTAAAATGGCAATAAATATTTGAAATTTTTGTTGTTTTGACTTTATTTTTTACTGCAACATTATTTATATTCCTTGAATCAAACATATGATTTTGGAATTTTATATTAGCTTTATTTTCATAGATATAAATCATTATGTTGTATCGAAATAATTGTGTTATGTCCATTTTTTTGATTCCTTGAACAAATTTTCAGTTGGATATAAATAACTCTTCCTATATATGATTTTCAAAGACCACTTCTGAAGAACCTCAAGCCAAAAACCCACAATTCAATCGAATGAAAAATAAAGAATGCCGATGGTTTTTATGTACATGAATGTTTTGAGATACTTGAATTCTGATAATAAACTTCGTAATTTCCTCAACAGGAATACATTTGTTTGTCCCAATTTAGAAGTTTGTCAAGTATAACCCCAAAGTACTTCAGTTTCTTAATTTCTAGTTTATTATCAAGTATTAGCGGTTCTAATTCTGATAGGGTATTAATGTAAAAAAGGTCGTCGAGATGGATAGTAAATAGAAGTGGCCCCAAAACTGTCCCCTGTGGCACAACAAATTGAAATATTTTTGTTCACGTCTAGTTTCGCCTTTTTCAAGATCCTGAGTCTATTTTCCAAATAATATTTGAGAACATCATAAATTCTTCTGCAAAATCCAATATTCGATAATTTCATTATAATTATAAAAATTATTAAGATGGCAGTATATAAATAATTGATTACAATTAACCAATCTAGATTTACATCTAAACACTCATCTGGAACAGCACTAGAAGTTTCCATATCCAAATAGAAATTGGCTGTTGATGATAATAAATATATTGTGACAGTGTTTCTAGACTTTGAAAGAGCATTTGAGACAATTGATGGTAACATCCTACTGAAAAAACTCAAATATTATGGTATTTCTGGTTCCATACTTGAATGGTTTGAAAGCTACCTCTCTGGTCGAACTCAACATACCAAAATTAACGGGACAGTCTCAAACGAAAAAGGTGTTAGTAATGGTGTACCTCAAGGTAGTGTCTTGGGACCCCTTCCATTTGTACTGTACATCAATGACATCAACTTCATTAATGGATGTGAATTAAACAACCTATTTGCAGATGATTCTCTGATTGCAGTAAGTGAACCTGAATTACATACTGCTATCAATAAAATTAATGATATATTGATCAGAATATCTGAATTCCTCAACATAATACAATAAGTGAACTTTTTTTGGTGGAGAGAGAGAAAACACGCTGAATAATTTTTGAAAGTGGTGGTATATCATCCTGTAGATTATACTCATTTCACATTATAATAGTAGAAATATGAAATTTCTCTCAAATGTGTACTTACGCGACTGATACTATTGTCTACCCTTTTCTCTTCTCAGTCCTTCATCAGCACATCTCACGTCTATAATTAAATTTGCCGCACCTAAAAAAATCAAATAATCCAACTTTCAAATAACTATGATTGTGTTGCTGCCCAGGCAGAATTGTTCCGCATACAGTTCGATAACTAATCAAAAATATTTCTCAAGGACGTCTACGTTACCGGCAGTGATTTTTCCATGTGAATTGCGCTCGTAACATTACCGTCGTCCCTCTTCGACAGAGGATTCAAACAATAATCCCCCCTCCCCACCGAGTCCCGACAGTGAATTATTTCAGTAGTTCACCACTTTTCTGCTCACCCTACCATCGTCCTCATTATAACAGTTGGTCCTCCATTCCGGGAACGGGCGGCAGAGTCACGTCCTCCATCTTGGATCTCTTTTGCGACGACGCGCTCGCCGACGACCTGTCCCCCCTTTTCCGGCTTCTGCCCAAGTCTTCCTCTTCGCCCAGCATCTCGGCTGCCTTCTTGATGAGCTCCTCCTCCGTCAGCGATCCCAAGACGCTACCCTTGTCTTCGAGCAAGGGAGAATTGACGGAGGCCGGCTTAATTTTCGGTTTGACGGGCAGATTGAGGGGTATGGTGTCGCTGGGCAGGTCCGCCATGGACTTATTCTGGTGGTGCTGTTGCTGCGGAGGCATGAGCGGTCTTGTGAAGCTCTTGGGTATCATCAGCGGAATGGTGAGATCCGTCTGTGTGGACTCTACGTGAGGGGAACCGTCTGTCGTCTGAAATTAAAACATGAAAGTGGAATAGAATAATTTCGACTATGCAATCCGAAATTATAAAACAAAACATCGTCTACAATGTAGTTACTAACGCCTTCATGATAATATCTTCGATATTAATAATTATTATTATACTTTATTGTCCAAAGATGAAATCTTGTTGACCAAGTTTCAAGAACATGCACAGATAAAAATAATACTAGCCACATTTCACATAGTATAAGGCCAATCACGTGCTATAGTAGATAAAAAATAGAAAATCTCACGTTATAAAATAATATTATAAATAAAGAGGTCGTTGATCATTCAATCAACAGATTGTCGTAATACATTTTTTCTGAATAATACAGGATATTTAAAAAATAAATGATATACTTTCTGGTCCCAAGGTAAAAATCTTTTTTAGAAAGCTAAATAAATTGATATAATGATATTTATATACAAGCAGTACTAATGCAATAAAAATTTAAAAATTACACCGACAAAATAATCGACAGATTGTCAGTAGTAATATCCCGACAAAATGCTGAATTTTCAAATGGTATATTATATAACGAGGGACTAAAGTAGATATTTTAATCCCGCACGTAAGGCATATACCCTATTTTTTGCAATTCCCAGTATTATAACTTTCAACATTGATACAATTGATAATTTTGATGAGTTATACATATAAACACGGTACTTGGATTACTCAGTAGGTAACGTTATAGCAACATCGTCAACAACATTTTTCAATTCAGTGACATTTCAATTAATGTTGACATTTAATCGAATCGTAATTTAACCAACAGAATATCAAGAAAATTAATCAAGAAATGAATAAATCTATAAATTTTGATATAGATAAGGCAGCTGACATGATAATTTTTGTCCTAGTTATTAATAGTGTAGCTGCGGTAAAGTTTGATTTTTACTTTTTGTCCCTAGGGATTTGAAATGCAACTTCATCTCCCTAGGGACTGAAAGATTTTAGACCCTGTTATACGGTACTAAAGTTGGCACTTTAGTCCCTGAAGTGCAAAAAAATACTTTCACCTTACTGTCACGAAAACCACGAGAGCTTACTCGAGTGGTGTTTTGTACAGCAACACAGTTTGAGCGACTGGCAAGGTGAAAGTATTTTGGAAATTCTGCATTTTGAAGGGATATTCGATCAGACAATTTCACGAATACATTAAATTATTATGGACTAAATGCGTATTGCAGGAACGGTGAAACTGACGTTTCTATATTTATCGTGATTGTCGTAACTATGGAAATGTATACACAAGCTAGAAGCGAAACACCGTTTTAAAAATACCATGGGCTGGAGGAAGTATTTTCAAAAAGTCCTGTTCTCATTGGTTCGAAATGAGAAAATTATGGCATTTGATTGGTTTATATAATGTGAGGGAAATTGTCATCGTAAAATTCTTGAGAAATATAATAAATACTAGGGTTGCCTTTTATATTTCGGGAATAGAGAACAAAAACAAATATTAATCATCAAAAATCGTTTTATTGTTTTTCAAAATATTTCCCATGAAGATCTATACACTTCTGCAAGTTTGCCACTCTGATTGAGGTATCCCCAAAACATGCATTCTGAAAAATGTTTATTGCACTCGACGTGTTGTCCAACTCGGCCTGACGGCCTCGTCGCACAATTTCACGTCGAGTGCAATAAACACGTACTTTTTATTATAGCTCTTTTTTTGTTTTCTGATGACAGAGTTCAGCAAATTTGAGCTACACTCCCCAAAAGGCCACAACTCAAATGTGCCTCAACCAAAGCGTAAATGTAGTGTTAGCAGCAGGTTTCCCAAGCTCTTCAGCAATTACTGACAGTATTACGTCCACCAGACAATTTTTTTGTTCAATTGTTCATATGTCTATTAAACTTCAATTTTTAGCAACTAAACCCAGAAATCTGACACAATTATTACTCTCAATGATATCATTTTCTAGACATATATGGTGAGCAGTATATTTGAAGATTAAATTCGTTCACAATTTTTCATGAAATTAAGAAATAGAACATGGACCAGAAGAAAAAAGAGTGAAATAAAACGTTACGTTTCACTGTAGACAAACCCAAAAGATCCTTACTGAATGAAAAATGTATTCGACTTACATCCCCTATCGTCTTGATGCTGTCCAGAATCTGCTGCAGATTGCTGGGTAGTGCTATGCTAGCCAGAGCTGAAGTACCGATCTCCGACGAAGCCGAAGCTATGTTCTGCGTCATGCTGGTGATTTCCGATTTCTGCATTTCGATCTTTTTGTTCAGTTCCTCCATTTGCCTTTGAATTTCCATGGTGGTCGAAGGAAGATTATTGGAAAGACCTACACACGGATAACAATAATGATAATGCTCATATAGTCATTCAGATAGTATTTCACATGCTTAGTTGGGATGGTGTTTACGAGTTATTTTTTGTACTAATATTCATCCTCAAAGTTGAGTATCGAGGAATTATTTTGTTTCTGACATTTTTATAAATATATAAATCGATAACGGTTCACCCCTATAACTTTTCTGGTAGTAGTTTCTCATGACAAGTATTAAATGTGGCGTTTCATTTTGTGAACAGGGAACGCCCCAACCAAAATAGAAGCACTTTCAACAAGTGTATCATTACGCTCCAGCTATTTGAGCTAACCAAGCACTTCGTAGTAAATTGCGGTATTCTGTAGTTCAAATATGATGTTGAATTGAATACTTTTTCAGTTACTTCTCATGGAATTAATGCTTCCAATTGTTTTAACTGCGAAATATTGTTTATAAATCATTCCTCATAAGTAATATCATTATATTATTATTCTATGAAGACATTTTGTACAAAAATACAATTTTATTGGCAATGCGTATTACTATGTTAGGCCGAATGGAAAAATTACAGGACCTTCTTCTAGAAAAATGTTGCGAAAACTCGCGAAAGTAAAAACGGAAAAATCCGTAAAAATGTATTTACTTCATTGATCCCAAAAAACATTTCTGTTTATAGAGAGATAAAATAATAATAATAATAATAATAATAAATGGTGAAAATCATAGGACAGTCAAAAAAATTACATTCCTTTCCCCTGAGGAACTATCCGACTGTTTTGGACGTGGAAAGTGGAAAATAACAAGAAAAAAGTATAAAAGTATCGGTTGGAGAGCTGAGACCCCATACTTTTTGGAAAAAGTTGCGAAAACTCAAGAAAATAAAATCCAAAAATTCGTAAAACTTGTAAAAATCATCGGACAATTGACTAATTCATTTTAAAATAAATACCACCCCCTTCCCTGAAGGCTAGAGAGAATGCGTAGAAATTCGGAAAATTGCTCTACTGTTTCGGACGTGAAAAATAACGACAAAAAGTTGCCAACGATCAAAAAAATAAATTCGGAAAAATCCGTAAAAATTGTTAGAATTATCGGACACTCGAATAATTCAATTTCAAAAAAACACCACCACCCCCTCCTCTGAAGGCTAGATAGAGAACGAGTAGGATTTCGGAAAGCTGTCCCGACTGTCTCGGACGTGTAAAATAATGACGTAAAAAAATATCGGTCGGAAAGCTCAGACCCCTTACTTTTAGAAATAAAAACTGACAAAATAAAATCGGAAAAAAAACATAATAATTGAGGAAAACATGAATCGTCGAATAAGTTTTGTAGCATGATCAGTGTTCAATAAGGTGGGGTACACGTCGAAATGCTGGACACCTGTCGCACCTATTGAGACAACTGAACGAATTATAAAGCAAAAAATGCAAAATAAAATAATAAAATACCCTCGAAGAAAACAAAACCCATAGTTTTGTTGCATTATAAAATTTGGCGCGAGAATAAATTTCGACACAGCCATTTTTAAATTTAATTTATAAAAATTACATAGGTATAGTCTTTCCAATATCAATTGCAGAACATAAAAACTCGTTCAAAACCCTTATACCGACAATTTCGTTTGATCTGCGACACCTCATTTAAGTGAAGATTTATTATCCGCCAGCCAACGATTTTGCATTTTGAGGCACATTAATTAGGTTCCTTATACCGTGGTGCTGCCTTTGAATCTATAGGAGTTGTTGCAATTGATAAAGGATGAACTATACTTGTAGCAGAGAGTACAGGGTATAGAATCATACAAAACTTTTCTTTTTTAGTTTGTATAGCAGTAAACAGATGTCGATACTGTTCTAGATAAATATTCAATATCCTATTAGATATTTTAGCATTTAAACATTTATTTAAGTAGTTTTAGGTATAAAGTGTAAAAAAAATTGTAAATAACTTTAAATTTAATAAAGGTTTTATAAAATAATAAGTAAAGTAGAAAAAGTTAATTTGAATAATTTATGATGAAAGTACTGTAAATAATTGTTCAATATTTATTTATTTATTTATTAAAAGAACAGCTTCCAGACAAAACAAGTTCTGGTATGAGGAAGTTGTACATATGTTCAAAATAATAATAATAATAAAAATAAATTAACAACTGCAATTAAGTCATAAAAACATTAAAAAAAAAATCAAAGATTCTCGGTAGCCTATTGAATTGTTTCAGTTTAGTAAAGTTCATGTATTATTATTTTAAGAAGTATTGATAGATAAAATTGCTCAGTGACAGAATAATTCATTGTTGACGGAACCCTTATGAGAAGCTGAATGAAATTAAAAACCTTTAAAGGAAGAAACATTTTTTGCCGTCACTTCCAACTAAGTAAAGCTAGCGGATTTTTTTTTATATTCAATTGTTTATCGGCTGGAAGTGAAATGGTACAAGAAAAAACGGCTGGTGCAGTGAAAAAGCCAAAGAAATGACTCTTAAAAAGAAACTCACCAGGTAGAGACGGATAGACAGGAGGTGGTATAGTGGACTCTGGTATGGAAGAGTCCGGCATATTCGGGGGAGGCTGCAAACGACTTGATGGAGCATCTAGATCCGAGTCTTCCGGACTATAAGGCTCATCTAAACCCAATATATTTATAGTAAGAATGTAAAATGAATTAATTGAATTATATAAAAAATATATATTATCTTTGTGTGTCTGTTTTTTTTCAATCATTTAAAAAATCATGTTTAACAATTTGACAAGTATTTATATCAATAAATCGACTTTATTACACCAAGAGCATCAAATGTACATAACACGGATTAATCACAAAAATCTAAAACTCACGAGAATATTTTATAAAATCATGACAGCCAAAAAAAACAGCAACAAACCCAAAACACTCACCGCCTTCATCAGCTGGTGGCGGAGGCACAACGGTAGGAGGCAGTATCAGAGGTAGCTTCAGCCTGGGGTCCTTAGCGGGAGGCGGAGTGTAAGAACGCGGGGGTGGGAGCGGTACAGCGGGCGTAGGAACTACCGGCAGCGGAAGTGGAGGCGTCTCCACCCTAGTCCTTTTCGATTGAGAAATCGCCGGCGGGACGATGGGAGTGTCCAAATAAGGACGTTTCCTCTTGTCTCGAACGATGATGCCGAGCAGAAGCGATGGTCTGGATTCCTCAAAACCTTAGAACGAAATTATTAACAGAGAGAGATAAGAAATTGAGGTAGGTATGGCAGATAACGCCCAAACTACAGAAATCGCACTTTAATTTCCAGTCAGCCATGTCACAGCTAACGCACACAAAGAGAAACCAAAAGGAACACGCCTAGCATTAAAGCAATGAAATGACTATTGCCCTTCGTGGGCGTCATTACCCTTTGGGGGCGGTATTACCCTTTGTAGGCGTTATTACCCTTTGTGGGCGTTATTATCATTCGTGGGCGTTATTATCACTCGTGGGCGCTATTGTGGACGTAGATGATGTTTCTATATGATGGATAATAGAGAAAATGAATAATTCCGAGTTAAAATAAAATCAAAATATACTCTGCCAGAAGTAGTATATACTTACTTCACGATAATGTTGAAATTGATTGAATTAATTAATAATTATAAACTACAATAGTGGGTTGTTCATCATGAATTTCCCCAAACTAAATAGATCATCTACTGATCAAATGTTTTATATCCCAAATAAGTTTCACACCAACGTGAAATAAAGAAATTTTAATCATTATATTTTCTTTGACATTTTTTTGTATGTTAACAATACTCTCAGTACCAAAGTTATTATTACCTGGCCCATTCAGCGGCAACAGCACCTGGGGAATAGGCTTCTGGGGTGCCAGCGGATAAATATAAAAGTCTTTGACGGCCTTGTTCATACTCTTGACCACTCCCAGCCGGTCCCTGCTGCTCAGGTAGCTGTACAGCGCCAGGTAGGGCATCTTCTCTTCCACGTTGGTTGCCTTCAGCCTAATCAGTGATATGCTCTTGCTGTTCGAGCACTTCATCTTGCTGATGTAATCCCACACGGTGTCGGGAGAGATGCGACCCACGATATCGAGGTTGCTGGAAAGTTCTCTGCCCAGGCCGGAGCAGTCACCTTAATGAAGGAAAGTTGTTGATCAAGGGGGTAAGAATAAATGCTGCCTATTTATTTGAAAATAATTCTTTCTACTAGCCTGCGGGAAAGTACACAGAAAAGTGTACTTTTTCCACACTCATTTGGGTTTTGAAAACGTCACTTTTCCGCACTAGTGCCGAAAAAAGTTTTTTCTGTGCTTGTGTGGAAATAGTATATTACGTTACGAGTGCGGAAAGTAGCTTAGTTGGTAAAGCCGAATGACTTTTTGAACTTGCAATCGGTAGTACACGGGATCGAATCCCACCGTTGGCACCTTTTTTACTTTATTTTGAAAATTAAAAAAATTACATTTCTCAAATTGATTATTTTCTGTACTCAAATATTATAAATTCAATAGGTTGAAGCGATGAATGAATGAATGAAGCTGTGACCAGTGTAAAGCTCTGGATTTTGAAGGCGCAGATATACTGCTATTTCGGAGGGTATCTTTCCTATGGTATTGATTTCTACACATTGCACAGTACATTTTCCACTTTTGTAATACAAGAATAAACGACGGTGAGGAGTCTCTTTTGGACGTAAATGTACATAATTTCTGTATACGTTCAAAAAATAACCATCATTTGCTTCTTCAGATATCACGAAGGATCTAGAGGAATGATTTTTGGAATCCTTGATATTAACAATTATCAGGTTTTCTTTGTCGTCTATGTCGTCAATGGTGAGTTTTGTCAGCTCTTCTCGTCTGCAAGCACCAGCTAATCCAAAAATTGCTACTAACTTAATCATGAGGTATATGTCATCGGGTGCTTCAGTCATAAATTTTGAAACGTCTTCTTGAGTGAAGATTTTGGCCTTTTTCGGTCGAAAACCGACATTCTGTCTTTTAATGAATGCAATTATTTTGTAAAATTTGCTAATATCCAAATTTTGCTTTACTTTGAATACACTCTTCAACATTGAATATCTTGCCCATAAAGTGTTCGGCTTCCATGTTTTAGACATTTCTAGAAAATAAGCCAAGAATACTTCTTCTTTATTTGGTGTTTTCACTTTTTTATTGTTGCACCATTCAATAAAACTCGTGTATTGCTTCTCATACCTTTGTTTAGATTTCGTTGGCAATATCTCTAAGTTCGCATCTGTAGCTGCTTGCACGATTTCTTGTGGAAGTTCTTCATCAGATGAATAATCCATTGAGGCAATTTCACTGAATCGAAAATTTTATTTAAGTAAGGCTTTGTCTGTCACTCTGACAATTACAAACAAATTTGTGTATTGATCGGCATGACAACATCAATTGTTACCTACTCGTTATCAGATCAATCAAAGCCTATATATAGGGTGATTTTCATAACAATACATTTTTATTTATCAATATTTGTTCATTTTTTCAATAAATAGTTCAAAATGATGGATGATTTTGAACAAACTCACTTAGTATTGCAACAAAAAAGCTTGAACTTTCATATTTTGTCACCCACCACTTATATTTTACGAGGATATCATATAAATGTTTTTCCCGCACTAGTGTGGGAAAAAATTTTGCGCTCTTGAACAAACTTTCACGTGCGGGAAAAATTATTCCCGCACGCACGCTTGCAGGAAAAGTAATTTTCCGCACGCATGTGGATAAAACTACAGTGCGATATATGTTACTTTTCTATGTGGTCGTAGGAAATAATATATTACATTACGAGTGCAGAAAGTAACATTTTTTACACGAGTGGAAAATATTGTAGCCCCAGGCGCATGCCGAGTTATATCGATGTTATTGATAAATGAATAAGAAAATCGAACAAAAAGGCTGACCGAGAACCATTTTAACTGACCTTATCAATTTTGAATAATAACTTAAAAATTCAAAATATTTCCTCAATGACAATATGATCCCTATGAGATTAAAATCATAATTAGAAGCACTTTACAATTAATAATTATTACAAATATAAAATATTCCATAATAAGATGATGACATTAATTCGTCGATATGTATTTAATAATAAATGTTTATTTTATGTTAACTTGTGTTTTTTCCGCATGCTAGTAGAAAAAATAGTGTACCTAACGCGTAAAGTGACTTTTCGCACTTGTTGGGTAATCTACTATTGATAGATTCAAATAAACTGCACATACCATCAATGAAATACTTTTTTAATATATAACAATGAAAAAATAAAAAAAAACAAGAATCATTCAATGTACTTTAATTTTATAATAAAAATATTTTATCCAAAACATTGACTTCAAAGAAGGTAAAATTTACTTAGCAAAGCAATTAAATATGCAAGCTACCACACCACAAGGTAAATATTTTTTACTTTGACGTCTTGGCAAAACAAACGTCTTAGTGTTTTCATTTTTGAAAAATATAAAACATCTATCGAAGTTCAAATTACAACTGAAAGAATTTTTTAGAATTTTATGAGATTTGACAATTGATTTAATTTGTATTCATTTATCCTATATACATATTATATAGCCAATTAATCCTTGACTTTCCTGTAAAAACATTTAATCTATATTTTGACTTTGACTTTGATTCTCATCAAGTATCATCCAATGTAACTCGATCTAAGATATATATTTTGTCTGGACTCACCTGAAACCTCATGTGCCGTTATAGAAATTTGCGCGACGTCTATCATATTGATGATTCCTCTCCAGATTTCGCTGGGTTTTGTTCTGGGAGGAGGGGGTGTACTTCTACCACTGAAATCGCTTGAATCCTTTTCTTTGTCTGGCGAAACAGGAACTGAAAATAATAATAACCAGCGTTAAGACACATATATAAACTTACGGGGTAGAATAACAGAAACTTTGAAAATACTTTCAAAAAATGATTACCTAAACGTTGAGACTTTTTATAACGATATTTGCAAAAATTCTCTGTTATGTAAACCAAATCAAAGACAACTTGAAAGATAAAATGGTTCCACAAACACATGTTCATGTTTATAAAAACAAAAGAAAATCGACCATTTTTGATTTTGGAAAATATTCCTAAAAAAATTGTGTATAAATTTTTTTTGGAATAGTACTTTCAAAATAGGACCAAATTAATGTTAACCACTCTGAGTATATAAGACTATCAGTAAACTGGGGCATTCCACAAGGATCTGTTTTGGGACCAATTTTGTTTATATATTAAAAATATAAAATTGGTCTAGTAGGTAGGTAATATTATTTAAGATTATACAGAACTTTTCTATGAAAACAAAAAATGTCTCATTCTAGAAAAAATGATTAACGAAGACTTGAAAAAATCTGAAAACGGCTTTATTCTGTTTCATCGATAAATACTGATAAAACTGAGTATAAGAAGCAAAAAAACGCAAAAAATATCTCCAATCATTTATGCTTTGCGGAGGATATGCAAAATTAGATAATAAATTTATAATTGCGTAGAAATATTTCATTCAAATTGTATAATATGACCAACTGGGTATTATTCACATTTCTCAATATACCAACAGTGGTACAACTTTGAACAATTGGGAGAGTATACATTTTTCCAAATTTATAAGGCGTCCTTCAATCAAAAACACTTACGATTTTTTTCAATTTCCGGTGTTTGGCTGCCGGTATAATCGTCATTTTCCGGGATTCGAGGGGGAGTTGGGATAGTCACAGTAGATGATGGCTCATGATCACTATCACTTTCTATTGCTAAGAGAAAAATTAAATTATTGAATCGGTTATGCTATTATTACGTACATAAAAAAGAGCACAAGTTAGTTTTAATATGCATTAAGATGAAAAATAAATTATAGTGTAAAACAACCCATAGCAAAGACTCAAACTTTTTTGGTGGAGGCTGAAGTATTCAAGAACCAAAACACCAAAACAACGCGCGTTTCGCCAACAAAGTGGGCATCATCAGGAGCTCAAAAAGGCGTATCTAAGTACTAATACTACCATCATTTTATTTATACCATGCATCTAAGGGCTAAATTGCACTCATTACTTAACATTATACCTGACTACATTAAATTTTGTAACTGCTACAAATTATTTACTAAATGTTTCTTCTGTTTTGGATTCAATGACAATATTCTTGGAATCAATGACTGATAATAATAATAATAAAGTTTATTTATAATAAAATACAATTATTTTTATTATAAAATATATGGTGGTATGAATAAACACATTCCCTCACGAAGTATAACTTGTAGTGAGGTGAAAAATTCAAATGAATACATAAATATAAGTACATGAATATAAAAATATTAAAATGAACAATTTTTTAAAATAAAGTTTATGAAATTATTGAGGAAATTCATGCATTAATTATGTCTTGAAAAAATTACGATCTTTTTTAAATATCCAATCTTTCACTTTGATTTTATACAAATAAAAAGATTTTAATTTTTTTATTTCTTCTGGAACTATATCAAAAACTTTTCCAATACTATTTGTATAATTTCTAGTAGATTTAATTTTATTAAGTTTATTTTTTATAGTTATATTATTTTTATGTCTTGTCTCGTAAGAATGATAACTAAACTTAATACAATTTTTGTTTTTGAAAATATAAATCAACATTCTATATATAAACAATTGAACAATATCTAATTTTCTACTTTTTTTATACAGAATATCAGAAGGAAACATAAAATTTCGATTATAAATTATTTTTAAAATTTGCCTTTGTATCACTTCCAAATGATACACTGAATTTTCTTTCACTCCACCCCATCCAAGAATACCATAGGTCAACTGAGACTATTAATGAAAAATATAACATCTCAAGATGTTTCAGCGTAAGAAATTGTTTCAAAAACTTGAAGTTTGTTTCAATGCAGTCCATGTAGAAGCATTATAAAAAATAACTATCATCTGCAAACATTCTTACACATTTTTTAAATGAATTATTATTTCTTTACTGTACTATGAACTTGAACAAGGGGCTGTATGGTATTGGGCCCTTATCCGCATTCATACCTTTTTTACATTTTGACTCTTGAATGCATCGAGAAGTCTATTATCAGGAACCTATCTAATTGATTTCAAGCTTGTGTCTTCAAATCGGTGGTCGTGATGCAAAGCATGTTGGGCCACGCTCGATTTTTCTGGTCTCGAGAAATGGATGTGAGCAATGTGCTCCTTGAACCATACTTTTGAGGCCCACATACTTCTCGCAGTCATTGCAGCTAATTTCATAAATCCCCGACTTTTTTTTCTTCTATCTTATCCTTAGGAGTACCCAGGATCTTTTGTAGCTTATACGAGGTTTTATAAACCCCCTTATATTAAGGGACTTGAAAATACTGTCGAAACCTCGAGTAACTCGAAGTTCGTACGGGATAACTATATATTTCGGAGGGTTTTCCTCTTTTTGAAAAGTCAAAGAGTCGCTCAGGGTTTTCTTGAATCTATACTTCCTAATCACTTCGTGGAAGAAAGAAATAGATTATAACAGGTAAACGATAGAAGAAACATTTAGTAAATAATTGTAACAGGTTTAATGTCTTCAAGTATTAATAGTGTTAGGTAATGAGTACAAATTAGCCCTTAGATGCATGATATAAATAACAGGAAACATTCATCTATGCAATTTCATTCAATCAATACCATTCATAATTACCATTACACACAGAATGAATACAACTTTTGGAAATAAATCAATTTTATAGAATGGAATTTTGGTATTCAATGAAATACCCAATAATTAAAAAAAACATAAAAAAAATCGTTTCAAATTACATTTGAAGAAACATTTATTACAATGATGCTATTGACCTTACTTTTTTTTTGTTGCAATCATTTCTTTGAATTTTGTTATTCATTCTTTAGAACCCTATGTTTCTTGGGTCAATAAAGATTTTTTTTTTCTCTGGTGTTTTGGCATCGACTGCTATGGTCATTAGCCGTGTGTTCTGGATAGGCCTTGTTACTAACTCCATACGCCACCTTAGGAGCAGCACTGTTAATTATTAATGCAACAGTGAATCCTGGAGGATTATTCCCAGCCGACACGAGCTTAAATCATTCAGACTTTCACATCTGAAAATTGAAAAAAGCCCGCCGCGGATGGGAAACGAACCTGGAACCTTTCGGTTACCAGGCCGGCGCTCAACCACTGCGAATAAAGATTATTATTATTATTATTATTAGTTAGTGCACTTTTTTGATCTCATGAGGATGCCAACTTTGTAGGCGAAACGCGCGTCGAGTAATATTGACGTTGTTTTTGTGTTATGGGTAATTTCCATTTATGGAATTTTATTCACACCAAAGGTTCTAATCTTAATTTATTTGAGGCTAAAACGAAAAAACGACATATTTCTTTAAGAACTTTTTCATTATCATGGCTTCTTCGTCTTAGATGAAACTCACCGACCAGTAGTGAAAGAAAAGCTTCTTAAACCAGCACACAAATGTATGCCACCATCTAAAACCAAATCAAACGAAAACAGAAAAAGAACATTACACTTACCCTTACCTGGCAAAATATCGTCCTGTGGAACGTGCTTCCACAGCCTGTCTAATGGCGGAACGATCTTGTTGTCCACCAGCTGCTCAAGAATCTCCTTGGACTTCTTGTCCAGCTTGTCTGTTGAAGAGACAATCTCCTTTTTGTGCCTCGACGCTCTGTGCGAAGACTTTCGGTGTCTGTCTCGGTCCCGGTCTTTCGACCTAGAGTGCTTCTTGTGTTCGCTGTGCTTGTGATCGCGGCTTTTAGATCGCTTTCGGCTACGGTCCCTTTCCCTAATCAAAATGATGGCATGAATACATAAAACTTTCGTTCATTCATTCAAAAAAGCATTATAATGGTGACTGTTTTGACACAGACATAAATTTAATTTGCTGCAGTTGAAATAACGAGTACATCTCTATTTTATCAAATCATAAATTTCAATATACCAACGGTGGTCCTCCCTTTCATCTGTGCTAATGTGTGGATGAGGGTACTATCACCAGTAAGTGCATGATTTACGTTATTTCATTAATTTTTAATATATCTGGTTAATTTTGTGAAAAAAATGTATTCCTTCAACTAGCTGCACTCTTACAAGCGAACCTCAAAAATCTTTAAAGACTTGTGCGGGGGCCTTACCTTTTAATATGCGATCCCAAGCATAGCCAAAAATTAAATTTGTTGTTGAATTTCTAAAGAAATACTAACGCTTTGTTCATAAGAAGTAAAACTTCTGAAACTTAAGCATTTTTTGTTTCAATTCTCAAATATCTATTTGAATCAGTTTACTTCATTAAAACCCAACGAAATATTTGTACATTTTGGTTTTCATGTCTTTAAAACAAGAATCAACCAATCACATTTCACTATCTCATCATCGTTTTTCACCATCTCGCCTCACCCTATCATTTCTCACCCCCTTGCCTCACCCCATCAATTTTTACTATTTCCCAATCTCTTATCGCTTCACCCTGTAATTTTTCGCTAAATCCTATTTCAATTTTAATATTAATCCAAAACCTAAAAGCTTTGTCTATAAGTTTTTTATAACTTCCGACAATAAAGTATATTTTGAATTTGACTTTGACACTATCTCATTGTTCTTTTCATTATCCTTCACATTCTCATCATAATTAGTGATTATGATTTATGATTTTTATTTTTAATTGCAATTGTTAATTTATTATTTTTTATTTTATTTTTTTTTGGAACATATGTACAACTTCCTCATACCAGAATTTATTCTGTCTGGAAGCTATTCTTTCAATAAATAAATAAATATTGTTCCGTACATTATCTATCCTTCATTATCTCATTACTGTCTTAATCTTTACTGCTCTAGTATCTCATTGCTATATTATCTCATTGCTCCACCCTGTCATTGTTCTACTATCTCGTTGCTCTACTATTTCATTGCTCTACTATCTCATTGCTCTGCCGTCTCATTGATCCACCATTTCATTGCTCTACTATCTCATTGCTCTGCTAGCTCATTGCTCTACCATTTCATCATTCCTGTACTATCTCATTTCTCTATTACATCAATGCCTCACTATCACATTGCTCTACCATTTCATTGCTTCACCATTTCATTGCTCTATCTCGTTGCTCTACTATCTCATTGCTCTGCTAGCTCATTGCTCTACTATTTCATCATTCCTGTACTATCTCATTTCTCTATTACATCATTGCCCTACTATCTCATTGCTCTACCATCTCATTGCTCCACCATTTCATTGCTCTATCTCGTTGCTCTACTATCTCATTGCTCTGCTAGCTCATTGCTCTACTATTTCATCATTCCTGTACTATCTCATTTCTCTATTACATCATTGCCCTACTATCTCATTGCTCTACCATCTCATTGCTCCACCATTTCATTGCTCTATCTCGTTGCTCTACTATCTCATTGCTCTACTAGCTCATTGTTCTACTATCTCATTTCTCTATTATCTCATTGCTCTACTATCTTATTGCTCTAATATCTTATTGGTCTAATATCTAGAGAAATGATCAGGAGATATCCTGTACCTGTTCCATCATGTTTTTCATTTATTTTTGTTGAGTTTCGTGATTAACTGCCCATGTGTATTAAGCACTGTTGGTTTTGGTAGGTATTGTCAAACTCCAGAAGCCACTATTCGACAACAAAGCATTTCTGACTCTTTCTCATCACTTATTTCACAATTTGGGTCTTCTTTCTCATCTATTTTTTATTTTTTTCTCTTATGTGCTTTTTTGCCTTTCCTCAAATCAGCTTTTTCTCTTCTGCTTCTTGAATTCATCTGTTTTCCGCCAACTCTTTCCCCCACAATGTCTTCCTCTCTTTTATACTTCCTTTCTTGCCTCTTTCTCCCTATCGTAGTATTTCTTCTCTCACTTTTGTTGCTCCTTCTCTCATTATTACATGTTTCCATCTCTATCCTCTTTTTTATGTTCACCCTTGTTCCCTCTGCACAGCCTCCTCTGCTCTATTTCTCTCTATCCAACCTATTCTACTCTATTTATCTCTCCCTAAACTATTGTGCTCCGTTTATCTCTCCCCAACCTATCCAGCTCTATTCATCTCTTTCTTCAATCTGTCCTGCTCTCCTCATATTTTTTCTCACAGTCCCAAGTCTCTTTTCTCAAACATTCATACTTCCCTCGTCTCATTTTTCACTTTCTTTCAACTCGCTCGCCCATTTCTCCCTGTTTCTCTTCTCACCCCCTTTCTGCTCTGTCTCTGCCATACTTTTCATCATATTTTTGCGCCCTCCGTCTGTTAAATAGTTGAATAGCTAAAAACACTAACCTATCATCTCTACTGGAAGACCTATGAAGACGATGTTCTTTATCTTTGCTGTTCTTTCTTTCCCGGTCTTTGTGCTTCGAAGTGCCTTTTTTTTCATCATCTTTAGAAGCGTCCTTCTTAATTTCTCCCGAGTCCAGTGGCGCGCCTTCGGTCAATGACTTTATGACTTCCGTGTTGTCGATTTTATCGACTCTATCGTCCTCAACAACCTGTTCACCTAAATCAAACAAAAATCATTTCTTCACATGAAGCGTGTATGACTGAAAGAAGATTTCTACATTATCCCATATACTCAACTCACCCTTGTGCGTTTTCAAGACATACTGTCTGTTACAGTTTAGTAACTCCAGCTCGGACTTCTTGATCATATCCAAAGAATGCTTGGCCTCACGTTCTCTCCACAAGGCCAATTCTTGACTGGCAAGATCATCAGGTGACAGCCTAACCTGAAGAGTAAAATCAATTACCGATGGTACAACTCAAACAAAATGGTCAGTTTTCTCACCAGTTCGTAAGGATTGATCGCCTTCTCGCAAATTCGACGCCACAAAGTATGGTTTTTGGCATCTTTGATGTTGAATATCAAACTCCTGTACTTGTTGCGATACTTCTGTCCTGTATCGCCGAAACACTTGAACAGCTGGGTCTCAATATCTGAAGATATGGTTTTCACTTCTCCTTCGGTCAACTTCAAGTCCTCGCATCCCTTAAGTTTGCTGGTCAGTTGCTCGAATATTGTTTTTTGTACATTGTCCCTGACAAAAAATATATTTTTAGTTTGAAAGATCCTTCAACATGGCATCTCATAAATTACTTTAAAGAAAAATGTACATTTGGGTGAAAATGAGACACTTGAGCTATTATTAGTAGTTTGAAACTATCATTGGTCGTTATTATAACTTTAATGATGCAAAACAAGACTCAAATATATGAATAAATGCCAAAACCTGAATAAACACCGTCGTCATTGAAATTATCATGACAGCCAAATGACAATAATAATATAATAATACTCCCTCATAAAAACAGTGTACCAAATGGCATAGCCTGTGCGGCTAGAGGACGGCTATTATTATTATTTGCCGATGAGAATGTATATCGAAAAAAAAACTTCAGGTTACCCTCAAAACAGTTACGCTGACTGGTCACGATTTTACAAAATATACTTAACGCTAGCACAAACCCCGCCCACAGTCGTACGTCATCATAAAATCCGAAAATATGCGCTGGCCCAGCACGCCGTTACTAAATATACTTGACACCAGCGCATATTTACACATCCTCACATACGACGGCACCAAGAAGCTGACAATTGTGAGTCTGTGAACAATAATTTCGCTACAAAAGCTCACTGGTTTTGACACCTATGTGGTTCAGCTTTCAATTTTGTAAAACGCCGACCCCCAAAACAAATCAGGTATAGGTATGGTTATTCTGTCTGCCTAGGTTAGTCAGCCTATTATTACATGTATATTCTAACTTGGCTATTATGAGTCAACTGTTAATTTGTATAAACCAAACAAGCTTCTACATATTCATTCATTATATAAAATGAAATTGTGTACCTTCATTCTTCAGTTAAAAATATTAGGAAACATTCTAATATAATATTCAAAATTAATAGTGATGAACATAATTATTCAACCAGATATTCCAAGACAAATATTGGTCAAAAATCAATACTATGAGACAAAATAAAATTTTACAACGAAATTTCCAACCATTTGAAAAAATATGGTAAAATACGATTCCAAATAAATTTGAAAAAAAAAATGAACGGTTGAGTTGAAACCAAATAATAAATATTTTCTAATTCCATCATTTTCAGTTTTATAAACTTGTCATATTTTTTGTTTATTTCCATCAAATGTTTGATTTATTCTTTTTTATGTATTTATTGCCATTATTCAGTGAATGTATTATTTTTTATCCCTCTTTGAACATAAATGTTTCTTGGGATCGATGAAGTAAATAAAAATTTGCTAATAATTTATGCACTTTCAATTCAGTTTGCATGCAGTTGCCTTTACGCTAATTGATCTTGTGTCAAGTATATTCAGTAACGGCGTGCTGGGGCCATGCATATTTTCGGATTTTATGACGACTTGCGACTGTGGGCGGGGTTTGAGCTAGGGTTAAGCATATTTTGTAAATTCGCTGACTGGTCACCACCAATGATTTAGACATTGAGACCTCCGAGACAAATAACTGATTGTGAATGGTTTGAATATAACTTCAGAGGATATTTGATAGATTATTTCTTTCGTCTATTAAATATCAGTCATCAACCAATCATACATTTGTTTCCTATTTGACAGGACCAATCAACACGCTCTATTATCGACTATTTGCATGGTACACAATAGTCACCGACTATTCAGCATGATACCTATATATCAAGGAACCTGTGCATCTGACAGTACTCTAAATAAATACATCTTAAACGTCAAATAGATTCAATCGTGTTGAAGCAGTATAAGTATTTGAAAATGAATCGGTTTGGAGAAACCAAATATAAAGAGGTAGAAAGGGTAATCAAGGCTAATTATTTTTTAATTATTTTTTTATATCCCTATTATAAACAAAGTTGTTTCTTGGGATAATAATAAAGTACTACTACTACTACTACAATCCCTGAAAATACAGTGTCATTCATATGACTGATATAAAGAATTGGATTCAAGAAATAATCTTTATAAATATAACACGACCTTGATTAATTGTCGACTATTTAATAGCTGCTGCATTTATCTTGTATTTATTAATTTTACCAGACATTATTTTGGCATTGATAATCTGATGAAAACCCGAGAGCGAAGTTCGAGGGCTTTCATCAGATTATCAATGCCAAAATAAAGTCTCGTTAAATTATTATAAAATACAGTCGAAATTTAGATGCAATAAAAGTAGTCGACTATTTAACGTGCTAGGAATCGCACGTTAAAAGGTAAGACCTCGTTAATCCTTAGCTCGCACAAGTTTCGACTTCTGAGGGCTGTCGTTTGTAGGGGTATGACAGCTGGTTAACGGAAAAAACAAAAAATACAATTTATCAAGGTCATGTTATCATCCAACACCACTGGTTTGAATTATACAACAATCAACGTGTCATTGTAACATTTTGGCAAATTTTAAAAACAGAATTTTATTTTTCCAATTTATTTTTCTAATTATTCACTGTAATTAAAAAAATTACATTAATAATAAACTTTATTCATGAAATAAGAATAATTTTTGAGAGTAGGTACATATAAAAGTAGCATAAATAAAGTTGGTAATCGATAAGTGCAATGCACTTGTTTCGATTATAAGTAAGGGTATATAGGAAAACAATGAAGTTACAGTATGTACATTAAATGCAATAAAATGCCATAAAATACTATTAAATGCTATAAAAATGCTATAAAAATGCTATATAATAAAATATAGATAATAAAAGATACTATACAAATGCAATAAATTCAATAGACGCAATAAAATGCAGAAAATACAATCAAAAATTCCTTTATAATTATGGTTAAGGTAAGAAGAAGAAGGTATTTATTTAGTCATTATTATTACCATTATGAGTATCAAGATATAAAATTTTGTAAATATACAATAAAATGCAGTAAGATACAATAAGAATATTAATTCATAATTATGGTTGAGGTTAAACATTTATATTTTCAGTCATTGTTTTTACCATTTTGACTCTATCAAGGTAGTGAAATACAATCTAGGAGTCTGAAGTAAAAACATTTTCAGTTGTGTTTTGAATGTTTTTTTGTTGCTAAGAGATTTTATATTTCCTGGAATAGAGTTGTATATTTTAGTGCCGATATAGGAGTAACTCCTCTGTGATATTGATTTTTTCACTAATGGTTGCATTAGTAGTTGACGACCTCTGGTTTCATACTGATGGTAGGGATGAGGTGCTTTATCTTCACTAAGATGATATCTTATACACGCATTGAAATAAAATAGCTGGCGAATATCCATAATCTGTGATGTACTATATAGGTCATCAGAAGAATATCTACGCGGTTTCGACATAATTATTTTCAGGAACCTTTTTTGTAGTATTTCTAGTGGATTTATGTATATTCGCGCAGCTGCGCCCCATGCCTGGTATTCCATATCTGAGGTGGCTTTCTACAAGTGCAAAGTACAGTGTTTTCAATTGTTCCGGTGGTAAGTATTCTTTCATATGTTTGAAGGAAAAAATTATTTTTTGCATTTTTTTTATCACGTAGTTGACATGTCTATCCCACCTCAAATGTCGATCGAGATATACACCCAGATATTTGAATTCTTCCACTGACTGAATACCATATTCTTTGTCATTTATGCTCATGTTGATTTGTCCCATATCTGTCATACCAGCAGCGTTACAGCTGAAGGGTAGGAATTTGGTTTTTTTGAGGTTCATGGTGAGGAGTTTGTGATCAAACCAGTCCTTTATTACCTTGAGGTCTTTTTCGACTTTCTTCCTTAAATTTGGCCAAGTATCTGCTTCATAAAAAACAGCAGTGTCGTCTGCAAATCCTATGATATCACCAGTTATCTTCAAGCTGAATAAGTCGTTAATATAAAGATTGAGTAGTGTTGGACCCAAAACCGTTCCTTGTGGTACTCCATATTCAATATCCAATTTTTGACTTATTTTATCTCCCACTCTAACCACTTGCTTTCTTGTGCTTAGGTAACTTTTGAATAAACTCAACACCATTCCTCTGATACCTGAGTCTTCTAATGCTCGAATTAATAATGTGTGGCTTACAGTGTCGAACGCCTTACTAAGGTCTATAAACAGGCACAAACTAGGCCTTCCATTCTCTAGAGAAGTATGTACTTTTTTGGTTAAGTTAAGTATGGCATCCACAGTTGAGACTTTTTCCCTAAAACCAAATTGTTTCTCAGACAACAAGTTGAATTTATTTATGAATGAACTCATTCTGTTTTTTAAGAGTCTTTCAAATATCTTCGCCAAGTGACTAATAAGAGAAATTGGTCTATAATTGCTGACGGATGTTCTGTCACCATCCTTAAATACCGGCACTACAACAGAACTCTTGAAGGCATCAGGCCATATTCCTTTTTCAATGCACTTATTTATTATGAAAGTCAGCGGGGCCGAAATATGTCCTGAGACCTTTTTCAAGAGTTCTGCTCTTATGTCGTCAAGTCCTGGAGATTTATTGTTTTTTAGTTCACTTATAAGATTGCATATTTCTTTGGAATCTGTAGGCGCTAACTGCATAGAGTTAGGCAAGACCTTTGAAGTGTTATTAAAGTGAGGGTTCCTTTCAATTTTTTCGGCAAGAATTCTTCCAAAACTTACAAATTTACTATTAAATTCGTCTGTCATTTCATCATCGTTTGTCAGTGGATCCCCATTTTCATTCGCGATAGTGTCGATATTGAATTTTTTTTGATTCCTCCCACATAGTTTTCGTACCATGTTCCATAAATATTTTGCGTTAGTTTTATTTTTTCTTAGCTGTTGCTCGTAATAATTTTGTTTGGTTTTCTTCAATTTGTTATTGAGTTTATTTTTGTGCAATTTATAGTCATTTTTCAAAATTTGATTTTCAGGATGAATCTTTAGTTCTTTATGCATTTCATTTTTCTTGTTAATCATCCTCAGCAGACTATGTGTGAGCCATGGTGCAAAAGGCGTATTTTTGCGTTTGACCAATTTTTTTTCTGTGCATTTTTTCATTGCTAATTTTACTTCCCTAATGAAGGCATTTGTTGCTGCATTTGGATCTTCTTGTGAATAGACAAACTCCCATGAGATTTCTTGAAAAGTTTTAATCAATTTCTCATAGTTAATGTACTCTTTATACCTATTTTTGTGTTGATCTGTTATCATGATCAGTGATTTCAGATTTTAGTATCAGTGGGATAGTCATATCAATTCTATGGTAAAGTTTTGATTTGAAAAAGATATGATCTAGACATGTTTTTTGTCTTGTGGGATTGTTAATCATTGAAATGTACCCGAATTCATTAAGTATATTCATGTATTCAAATTTGATCACACTGTTTTCTAGAATGTTTATGTTCATATCCCCAATAAAAATATTATACTCAAATGTTTGGGTTTGATTTTCTTCAAAGTACTCTTGCATACTTTGGAAAAAATCTTTATATCAGAGGCTGGTGAACGGTAACAAGCAGTTATACATATATTTTCGTGCCCAATATCAGTCCTAAGGAAGTTTATACCACGTTTAGATATAACTGTGTGTTGGAAGGAAATGTTGTTTTTCAGGTATATTACTGTGCCGTCATTCTGATTATATTGTCCTTGATTATAAATTAAAGTATAACCTGGTATATCGTATTGTTCTGGATTTGGTAGGTGCCAGGTTTCAGTCAGTACTAGGCAATCAAAATGAAAGTTAATGTTATCCAGTAATATTTTAAACTCATCAAAATTTTTACCCAGACTCCGTATATTGTTATGTAGGATGGTGAAATGTTGGTTTTTATTAACATCCAGAACTTCTTTACACTCATGACATTTATCTAAAGTGAAAGTATTGATATTATCCACTTCAAAGTCACGTAGATATGGATCCATATCAGTTAAAAAAAAATAAACAAATGTAAATTATCATTGGGGAAAAAGGGAACAATTAACTCTAGGTTCAATTATACAAGAACGATAAACAACAATAGTGACTTTAGCAGGATGGGAGATTGGGTGTTCACAATTGGTATTTTGCGTTTTATGAATACAGTTTTTGTAGCATGAGACAAGACAAAATAAGATTAAATGTTAAAGAATATAAAAAAGATTTTGACTATTAACAAAGCAACAACAAAAATAATACAGAACTAATAAAACAGTATTATAATTGATCGGTTAATTCTTGTTAACTGAGCGAGTTCTTGGTTTCTCCTGCTGAATTTTACCTATAGGTACTGGTTTCTTAGATGCAGGAATCAGATACACTAATCATTTAGAGCAAGAAGTTAGATTACCCCGTGTATATCTATATACATGAACCCTTTTTACATTTAAGTTCAGGTCTTAGCTCTCCCAATTATTGGAATTTAAATGAAATAAAATAATTGATATCAACACAAAGAGATTACAAAGAGATCACCTTTCAAATCTAATGGCTCTGCACACCTTAATAAAAAGAGACGAAAGTTCTTAATTTTTCCATCCTTGTTGCCAGGGAATGTACTCTGTGATTGGTTACTATAAGGTCAGGGAGTATAAATGTCCTTTTCAACTGTAGCTATCATGTCATTCAAACTCCCCGCAATTATGGTAACCAATCACAGAGCGCGCCCCTGGCAACAAGGATAGAAAAATTAAGAACTTTCGTCTCTTTTTATTAGCCATTAGAAATCTCTATTAGAATTCTTTTTTTTTGAGACACTAATATATCGATTTTTCAATTTTCAACAATTGGATGTTGTTGACCGTAATGCGCAGGATATTTTCGTTCAATTCGTCTTACCTGATATTTTCCTGAGGCTTGGGCGCCGGTAGTGCGGGAGGCTGTTCCTCCTTCTTAGGCTTCGCCACTTTGACAGGTGGAGCTACTTTGACAGGCGGAGTCACCTTTTCTTTGCTGGGAGTCTTCTGCTTCTTCTCGGCACTTTGTGGGGTTTTTGTTAGGGTACTCTGAACCAGCTTGGGTTTAGGCGGAGTTGCATTTTGTACGATCTTCAATGGTTCCGGAGGTATCAGCTTCACTTTGACAGGTTCTTTCGACGCCTGTTGCTTGCTGTTGGTCGAGGGCGGTGGTTTGATTCCCGTTATGGTCGCCTTGAGGGTGGTCTTGACTTGCGGGGGTGGTTGGGGGTGTTTGGGGGAGTGGGGTAGCACGCCGACGTTCACGCCCTTCTTCTGAATCGCCAAGGAGACGCCATGGTTATTGGGGTTCTTCACCAGCTTCAGTCTGGACTGTGTCAGATTGCCAGCCTGAATCAAATGGTAATAGAAATTATATCTTTACTACTCACAAGAAACATATGCTGCTTATATTAGGAAAATATCAGAATTAAATAGTCAATAGATGAAGAAACAAGAAGAAATATTATGAAATGATTGATACAGTGACCTTCAAAAAATTTGCATCAAATGGAAAAAAAAACCTTCAACAATAATTTAGTTCCACTTGAGCGTTGAGTTTTCTTTAAAAAAAAGACATATCAACATGTTTTCGCTAAAAATTTGTTGTACAAAAAGTCTTACAAATTTGTTTAATATGTAAAGTATTTCCATTATTTTTTTCATTAATGAGTTTCGATTCAGTCATACTGACAATATTTTTCATCAAACACAACAGAAAATCGAAACAGTTCATATTTTCCTAAAGAAAATCATATTTTTATCAATATTTACTTGTAATTAAACGTTAGTAGCATGGTGAAGCTAGTGAAATGAATGAGTTCTGTCGAAGTTACATCATTTCAAGTACCTACATCATAAATTTCGAAATGAAAAAAATTCCAAAAACTGAAAGTTGAAATAGAACGTTCAAATTTCATTTGAATTAGCCTATTTTAAGAGATTAATAAAAAAAATATTTTGACGGGACAAGAAACTCAACTTCTTGCACTTCATCCAAGAACCATCTGTAAACCATACTTCTCAAAACTGAAAATCCTCACAGCTCCTGTGTATTCTTACACATACGTCCGCTTTTTTTGAGGACTTTTTATACAGAGTTAGTCAAAAGTCTCTTGATACATACAGGGTGTTTCGTATTTTTCATGTAATTCACTTATATATTGCTTGATTTGTTGAAGAATTTACTTAGTTGGGAAATGTAGCCAGACGGATATTTCAGCGATATAGCAGTTTGAATCAGACAGTGGCGTACGTAGTTATAATTTTCCCAGATGCACATTTTTGGAAGAACAATACTAGTTATCTTTCCATTGGAAAATTTCAGTAGAAAAATTTGTCCCGGAATAATTGAAGTGCCCCTATCCTGATTTTATCCTGAATAGAAGGTCCAAAAAAAAACAGAACTAGTTATTATATTATTCGTTTCAATAGTTCAGAAAATTACTATTCTTTTAATGAAAAAAAGATTGCCAGACGACGTATGTAGAACAGCGATTTCAAATATTTATAAGTCCTGAAAACAATGTTTTTATTTGAAACCGAGATCTGAGATAAAAACGTAACGTCAGGGAGATTTTCGAATCTATCAAGCAGGCACACTAAAACTTCTTCAGAAGTTAGTTGCAATGCTATTCTATTCGATTATAGCATTCACCATGAAATGTAACATTAGTTCAATAAAAAATTATCTATCTTTTGTACTGATTCCAATTGATATAAATCCAAAATAAATTGTGTCGAATAAAATTGTATCAAATACCTTCGCCGTTACGATTTTCCCGCCAGATCTGACGACCTCGTATCCAGGATGTTCCTTAAGCCATTGATCGAGATTTGCAGCACTCGGAGCCTTGTTGCCAGTGATCATTTTACCTGTTGCTCTTTCAAATACAATTACCTGAAACATTCTCATTAATTTTCAATGTATTCATCCACAAACTTGATTAAACATTTTAAAGACTTTCTCAGAAGTAATTTCACTGTAATATGAATATTATTATTGACATTCTGATTCTGATTTTCGATGAAGAAAAAGGTTTATATATGAAGTAAGCAATCACAATATAACCTAACCTATAAGAGACGAAAGGGAAAAGAGGGCGTGAGGACAGGGGAGGTGCTATGTAAAGGCAGAGGTGAAGTAAATGGGGTTGGGGGGAGGGAGGGTGAAGAACGAGGAGCCGAGAAGGAAAGAGGAGAGAGAAAACGAATTAAAAGGGAAGAGAGAAAGGAGAGAAAAAAGAGATTGGGGAGAAAATAGATAAAGGGAGGAAAGATAGAAAAGTGAGAAAAAATATATAAAAGAGGGAGCAGAAATAGAAAGACATGCAAGAAGGAAGACATGGAAGAAAATAAAAGGGAGTAAAAAAAGCGGGATGAATCTTTTGGAAGGAAGAGAGCAAGAGTTTGTGAGACGAAAGATAATGAGAAATTGTGGTGAAATAATAGAGCAGAAAAAATAGAGAGGGTGGAAGTATGAAGCAGGGAAGAGAGTTAGTGACGAGATAAAGAGAGAGACAGTGACTGATCAATTTTTTTTCTCGAATTCAGATAATTTTTTTTTCTTGGTTGGACACAAATATTTTGTAAGTACATGTATGAATGAAATTTCTTTTAAATAGTAATAATTTTCCTTGCTACCTGTGTATTCCAACCAAATTCTAAATTCGACTGGATAAATATTATTTTGTCTGAGACCTCACACATTTTCGAATTTTATGAATGCATAATGGGAATCAGATTTATAATAATACTAATGAAACATTCATTCACAAGTCAACATAAAATGGACATGGTAATATTTACTTCGTCACAGAATTCATGAATACATTAGAAGAGTAAGTAATTTATTGATGAAAACATAGCAAGTCATTAAAATAGAGATTGCAAAAAATATTACATAGATTTTACATTAAACAAAATAAATATATAATAAATACTAGGTTTTGTAAAATACGTATATTTATTACATTTTTATAAAAAAAATTAATACAACGACCACATCTTGTAGTATTAGTGTACACTCACCCTCTCAATTCCCTGAGCGTGGGCCAAAATACAGGTCTCGCTGCAGTAGATGGAATTCTTCCTGGCCTGTTTTTGACACACCACACACGGTACTGCACTTGAGAGTTCAGTAGATCGACCACGTTCGCTGCTAGCACTGTCTGTGGATGCCCTAGAATTCCTCGATGCTTTTCTAACCCTTCTTGCTGCCGCTTGTGGCCTTTTCAGAACCGGATCCTACAGATAAGAAGACCAAATTCATAATCTACCAAAAGTAGAAAAGAGCAGGCTTTTGCTAAATTTGTTTGAAAATAAAAACTATACTGTCCTCACCTTACAGAACAGGCATATCCATTCTCTGCCCTCCGCTTCCATCTGCTGTCCCATGGCCTTAGTGATGTTGACACACTTGCCATGATACCACTCTTCGCATGTGTCACAGCAAATCATAAAACGGTTGTTGTGGGGTTGGTTGCAGATGCACCACAGCTTATTGGGATCGTCTTCGGATTCCTCCTCTTCGTCGTTAGAACTGTCAAGCTCGTTACCGGAGACGTGCTCTTCGTCCAGTGGTTTGTGAACAGGTCTTTAACAAAAATATGCTTTCTAATCTCTCATACGTTCAATTAAGTAAAAGAATATTCTGATTTGACTAATTCCCGGAGCAGTTGATGCCTCAGTTAGGTCTCAAATTTTCGAAATAGTTATTATCCTTACAAGTACGGAAAGAGTACCTTTCCCGCATACGACTGCCGTTACCCGAATGACGCAAAGCGGAGTTAGGGTAAGCAGTCGAGTGCGGGAGAGTACCTTTCCGTATGAGTTAGGATCAAGATTTATTCTACAAACGCATTTATAAATTTTATGTAGCACTCATGAATAAATTTTCGCGTGCGGGAAATATTTTTCTCCACGATCATTACAGAATTTGCTAATTCTGAAATGAAATTTGATTACAGAATGCTGGAATTCTCTCTCTTGAGATTGAAGAAATATTCTGCAACACCTCTGCCCCCATGCAATTCAAATGTATTTACATTCTCTCTCTCGTAATAGAATAATATTCTCACACTGGTTAGCAATAATAACATCAGCCTAGACGTAGTTGATTGTCACCGTAGTGGCAAATTTTAGTAGTGTCAAAATTATTGCTGTCACGTTTTCATTCGAACATATAAAAAGTATCATGAATTTATCCAGTGATTCAGAATGGTATAGTATAGTATGTATGTTTATTTTGACATGAATATAGAAACAGTTCACAATCAAAAACTTTAAAAATCATCAATAAACATAAAAGAACCACAGAAACTATCTAAGCGATAGTTTGTACGTGGTGGAACAATTTTAAAGAAGGGTTTAAATCTAAAATATCAGAGTATGAAAATACACCACCTGAAATTACAAAGAGTACAATAATAATTGAGACTTTCGTGGAAGGGAATGCCGTTGATATAATATTTATCAAACATATTTTAATGAGAGGCCCAATGGCTCAGATGGTATAGCATTCAGCCCTATGCTGTATCACTTTCGTTAAAAATAACGTCACCGTTAGTCGCCATTTCCGTTATTTTGCAATTGCTTGGTAATAGCAAAGTAACGGAAATGGCGAATAAAGGTGGCGTTATTTTTGACGGAAGTGCTACAGCATAGGGCTGATTAGCATAGTAGACGACAGGTTGTGGGTTCAAGCCACCGACAAGGCATTTTTTTTTATTCAATAATTTATTCTTAATGCATCTTTGCAATAAAAAAATTAGTTCTGGTTAGTCCAGGATTAGTCCTTTCTGATTAACAGTGTTTTGAAATAGTAGTTATTATTTCGTGTGGAAATTATCTTTTGTTCGTTTCCATTTAAAAATATTTTAAAATTTTTGATCGTGGAGAAAGTATAAGACAAAGTCATAGTCAAAATATACTTTATTGTTGGAAGTTATAAAAAACTTATAGACAAAGCTTTTGGTTTTAGATTAATATTATTATAGTTACATAATATACTATTCTCGCACTAGTGTGGGAATAAATCACTTGAAGTCGCCTGTCAAACTAATTTGCGTGCGGGTATAGGGTGAATCACTCATGCATGTAGGAAAAATACTAAACGAGGAATTTATTTATATTTGGTTTCCTATCCACTTACCAAATTTAAATAAATATGAAAGATTTTAATTTTTTCGCATTCTTCTGAACCTATTTTTTGGCTCAATAGAATTTTGAAAAATTCGAAAATACCAGTTGAGATATAATACACTAGTATGGAGGGATGTTTTTACCGTTCAAACTTTTTTCGCTGACTTCTAAAATTCGTAATTTCTCATTTTGGAGGTATCCATACTACGTAGCCTTTCTGTCGCTAATTAGCTATGGGAAAAAATTAATTGACCCACTTTTAAAAATAATATTTAAGAAATTAGTAAAACAACTTCTACAATTTCTATCTTATCTTTTTGCGGGTAAAAAAATACGATATTTTGATAATTACCGTAACTTTTAACTTCTCTCACTTTTTTGGTATCCACAAATTAATGCGTTTTTGTTACAAAGTCAGTAGTGGGAAGAAAATTTTAGTGTCGTCTCTTTTAAAATATTTGCAATGGTTTGCTAACATTATATGAAGTTAGCAGGACAACTTAGTAATTTTTTCTTTTCCTAATTTTGAAGTAATCATGATATATGCGATGTTTTGATAATTTCATAGGAATCATTAACAGGATTTGAGTCGGAAGAATTTATAATTTGTCATACTTCAGTCTCTTAGTTTTTGGTAACTTATCATTTGCAAATGGCCATATTCATCAAAAAAATATGCGATGTTTAATAACTACACATGGAGGTTGAGAAACAACTTTCATCTTGTCTTCCATCAGATTCAAAATTATTCGTTTATTTCAGGGTTTATGTTATGATAATAGATAATTAGCCATTGGTAGACAGGTACAAATAGTATTAATAATTGTTTAATAATTATTTCAGTAGGGCCATTTTTATATGATATTGGAAAAGTCAACAAAGAGTAGAAATGAGTTCTTGAATGTTTTGTTAACTTTTAATGCTGTGGCAATCTAATGTGAAACTATATGCCTACATACAAGGTAGCATTTCATAAAAAGTAATCGTATGATAGGGAATTTTGAGACTATTGCCATGTTTCGTTGGGTAACTGTGGACGTCAGAATTTTTGATGTAGGTGGATATTCTCTGTCTAATGAACAGTATACATTTGTAGTTATAGATACAGGGCAATGTAAAAATGCTATGGTTCTGAAAATAAGGTTAACATGTATTTCTGCGTTGTAATCCAAAGATAATGCTAAGTAGTCTTTTTTGAGAAGAAATACTCCACTGACTGAATTATAATGCTGTAGGTTAGATGTGGGTATACCATTGGGTATTGTGTAAAGCCAGCGAAAAATCGTATATTCAAAAAAAGAGCGACAAATTATTTTTCTCCACAACTAAGTAGCGACAAAAAGACTGCTAATTATGGAAACCTCACAACTGATAAAAGGTAGAAATTGCGGAAGTTTCGCTATCTTCATCTGAAGTCGTATATTTTTTCAATAGATAGAACGACCAATTTTTATATTCTAAAATTAGTTGGAACAAGAGAATGTGTGATATTAAATCACTCACTGCTCTGTTGACTTATGTTATGAAAATAACCAAAAGAAATTAATAAAAGTATGTGTATGTCTATTTAGTACAAATAATGAGCAATACAGAATATTAATTGATCTGATAGTAATTATCATCCAACATAAAATGACATCACTTGTCACTATATTCTTTATTATCGGAGTTTGAAAGATATATATCATGTCTGGTGCTTGCTTGGAGTGTTCGCCGACCACCCGGGGTGGTGCAGTATGTTTTCTGGGTTTTCCTAGAGAAAAGTGAATATGCCACCAAAAATCAGTGAGTCGCCCCGGAGCGCCACGGCAAATAATAATAATAGCCGTCCTTTACCCGCACGGGCTATGCCTTTCGGTACACTGAGTGTTTATGAGGAAGTATTTTTTTTCTCTAAGGAATATCCCGGTCAGGCCCAGTCTCCGGAGCCGGGATACATCCGAAGAGCGCGCTGGTGTGTCATTAGCCTCTGTAAACACTTCCCACAGCCGTGGGGTGAGTGATTACTGGGTCCGAGATTCATGTGCCCTGAGTAAACGGAGTGAACCAAGAATTACGGCCTTCTGCATTCAATGACGAAAATCGTCATTCATTGATGGTCGAGAAAGACTAACATCAGGCTTATTGGCTTGTTTTTGGCCGAGGGTGGGGAATAAGTAGTTCCAATAACTTCGGCCCTTCTCATTCTCCACAACGGACTCAATATCCCCCGGAGCATAAGGCAACACCGGTGTCTCGTCAATACCGTACGAGTGTCGTAGGTGGTAGTACAACACTAGTAGCGCCGCGTTATGCCTGTGGATATAGGCTGAGACCGCATAAGCTGGACAGGCTGACAGCAAATGCATTATGGTCTCAGCTGCCCAACGACACACTCTGCATCTAGTATCAGGGACTTCTATACCCATCACGCGACTACGGTAGACGAGGGTGTTGAAGACACCATCTTGGAAGGCCATCATGAATCCCTCAGCTTCCTACTTCAGCCCACTTAACCTGAAAAAAGCGAAGGTCAGGTTTATTATTATTACTATTATATGCATGGATATTTATTAAAAAATTAAAATTTGGCGATGTTTAAAAATGCAATTATTAACTTTTAAAATTAGCACACAACTATGATGAACCACTAATTAGTTCAGTAAAATAAAGTTATGTTATAGGTACTTATTATATTCAACTTTTGTGTACTGAAACTATTTTAGAACTAGAGCTTGATTATGCGGACTCGTTAATTTTCGATCGTTTTTATCAGAATATTGTGTGATTTCCTTAAAAGTGAAAAATAAACATACTTTCATTATTTCCCAATAATTAACCATCAACAAAATGAATGTATCAAAAATTAAAGATTCAAACTTTAAATTTATCCAATACATATCGGGCATATATATATATTCAATATTTTGATATTTATATATCATATTTTCGAACCGTATGTCCATCATTGTCTGAAACTTTCTAAACATAACAAGTCTATAGTTGTGGCATTCATTGGAATCACATTTCTTCAAGGTAGCTACGCATATCTTCATAAGTGATAAAAAAGTTCATCAAATGTGCTATAGGTTTAGTCTTACTTGAATGGTTGTTTCGTATCTTCATTCCTTTTGTTTCTGCTCCTAGTCGTTGGTCTTTCAATAGGTGGTATCACTACTATACGCCCATCTGCTCTGACCACTTGAGTGCCAGTATGAGTATTGTCTTCGTTAGATGCCTACAAAGTTAAACGTTCCATAACTAGGTTTATTCTTACTTCTACTATATCTGGAGTACCACAAGGATCAGTTTTGGGACCCACTTTATTTCTATTATATATTAATGACCTTGCCAATTTGAGCATTTCTGGAAAATTCACTCTATTTGCTGATGGCACGACGATATTGTGGAGCAGCAAAAACACAAACAATTTACACGACGTAATATATACAGATATGAATAAAATCAAAGAGTGGTGCGATGCGAATTTATTAACCTTCAATGCCTCAAAAACAAATATTCAGCCCTATGCTGCATCACTTCTGTTGAACATATCGTCACCGTTATTCGCCATTTCCGTTATTTTGCTATTGCTTAGTAATATCTTACCTCGAACCTTCCTCTCGTAAATGTTGACGCCGTTCGTCAGATGTGATGATTTGAGTTTGATGTTCATGGCCAACTTTGTTCGATTGTACAATCTATAGTATCTCCGCTATTTTTAAACCGATTTTCAATTTCGAAGAACAGTGTTATTACAAATTGCCTGTTCTTCCGGATAAGGAAAAAAATTGTTATTTTTTTAATTACTCATTCATTGCTTATAGTGGTATCTGCTCTAGGTTGTGTGACTAACTCCATAAAACTAGATTTTGTTGTAATATTGGAAGTTTTTATTTTTAATTTACAAAAATATCGTTTTTTATTGCAATACGGGTTAGTTATGAAGATTTTTTTTTATTTTTGTCTTGTTGATCTTTGTATATTAGAATTTCTATTAAATGCACATTTATATATTTACATTTTGAATAAATGTTTTTATTACATAACAGCAAACATGTCTAGGGCAATTGATCAGAGACATCATAACCTCATTTTCAATATTGAAACCACCTCAGAACTATTTATGATTATCTGACTAGAATAAAAATTATGTGAAATTCAGAATTCACTCTAATGTGTGAGAAAATTACTCTGACAGTTTTATAAACACACCTGCACTTGGAGGCTGTGGTTAGCCACAACATTTTGATCAACTGCCATAGGATCCAGAACCCCTTCGTTAATGCCCTTATCAATGGCATTCTGTAATTCAGGGTTTGACACCAAAGACTGAGCTACTTGGTATAGAATATCCTCGGATATTTCATCATTATTCAGATTATCCAAAAGAGTGGGATCCAAATCAAGCCCTGTAGCGTCCAAATTCATATTATTTGGGTCCAAACTTGGACCTGAATTATTCAAGACTGTATCCATGGTGAACGATTTTGTGTCTTCATTCATGATAATTGAACGAATATCCTCAGCACTGGGCATATCTTCAGGAGTGGGAAGGTTTTCGGTGTTTTCAGGAGATTTTGGCGAAGATTTCTCAGTCTTCCTACTAGAACTTTCAGAAACTCGTCTTTCTGGCTTACTATCCTTCAATTTAGCTCTTTCATCTGTACTGGGACGTTTTGGCTTTACATCTCCCACGCTACTTCTTCGTTCTTTACTCTTGCTCTCGATTTTTTCTGGACTATGGTGGGATTGCCTTTCCTTTTCCTTCTCCTTCTCGTTTTTACCATCCAAACTAGTTCTACTTTTTGCTGAGGACTGCACCATATCAACAGACTTTCTATTAGATTCCTGGGGGTGAATTTTAGCAGGTTTTGTAGGTATGCAAGCTTCCGGTGTTATTGGAGTTTGTGGTTCCTTTCCCCCAACACGTCTAATGATATCTGGTGTTGAAAATAATGCAAAATCATCAAGGATAGGCTTGACAACTTTCTTTTCCTTCTTTATAGGTTTCTTATCAAGAGGTTTCACCTCCTCCACTGGCTTCACCACAGGAGGCTTTTCTTCAACTGGTTTCTCCTGCACTTTTTCCTCTTTCTTCATATCTTTAACTTCCTTTGTGTCTTTCACTTCTTTAATTTCGGTGCTACCACTTTTTTTCTTTGGGGAGCTCCTTGGAGAACCTTTCGACTCTGACTTAGTTCTTCTGCTAGTTCTTCTAGATGCTGGTTTCACCTTCAGTTCTTCTTCAATGTCAAAGTCTGAATCATCCTCATCATCTTCCATATCAAAATCAATTTCTTCTCCAAAATCTTCATATTCGTCACTCTCTTCTTCAATAATCTCTTTCACAACCTTAGATTTTGCCTTGGCAGACTTTGATCTCTCTTGCTTGGGGACAGTTTTAACTTCGGTCTTGATGATTTTTGCTTTAGTTTTTTGAGTGTCAAGCACTGCAGGACTTTCTACAGATGCAGGGGTTTCTTTCAATTGAACTGTACCTGTACTCATGCTAGAATCATTCTTGGAACTGGCAGTATTAGCTGGAGATTGAATTTTTTCCGGTAATATTTTCTGTTCAGTTATAGGTTTTACAACTTCTACAGGTGGTACCTGTGCTGGAGTTGAAACAGGAACAGTAACTTTCTGGGGAACCACCGTAACTCTAGTACTTTTGTTTGGTGGTGCAATAGTGATTGACTGGAGCAATTTCACTTTGGGTTGCAGCTTGCCAGCTCTATAAGGAGTAGACATTATCAAAGGTGGAGGTTCTGCCATACTAAAATGGGGAAATTTCTGTCCTGGATTAGGGCCATCCAATATACTTAGGGCTTTTGCAAGTTCATCTTCTTGGGGAGAGCTTGGCCGACAAGGAGATGTCAAGTGGGTATAATCATGATCTAGCCTGAAGTTGTGTAAGTTTCGAGCAATTTCTTCCATATCTGTCGAGTTGGTCCTCACAACTTCTGAAAAGTTATACATTCAACACAAAATTATTCGCTGATGTCAGTATTTACCTTCATTAACAGCATCTGGGATGTAAGTCAAGTTATTGACTGTAATGTCAATACCCTGTTTCTCAGATTGATTGAATTTCATGATTTGTATATTTGTTGGTCCATTTCTCTGCTCTAAAAAAAACATTATAGACTGAAAACTGCTAAAATGTCAAAATGTATAACTTACTCAAAATTGTTTCAACTGTGTCTTGATCAGGTGTCACTGTGCCATCTTCACCAACAAGCAACAGTAAGCTATTACTCAGTTCTTCATCTTTGATATCTGTTACTTTGACAACGCTGTTAGCCATAATTCAACTTCAGCATCTGCAAAATGTTTATATTTCAATTTTTATCAACATTGCCCTCTTTCCCATACACTATGATAAAATGGTAGCAAATGACATGGATAACAAAATGATCAAAATAACTGATCTCCGCTGATGTGATGAATGGAATGAATATCTGAGAGGGAAACAAATAAAAATTAATCGCACTCAAAAAGGTATGATATGATTTATTGGCATCAACTGCAAACATGCTACACAAATAAATGATACAAATACGTAAATTGTAAATGTTAATCATAATAATTTGACATCATTTTCAGCCAAAGTACCTAGTAACTTCAATTAAACGCAATAATACACGTTTGTTTGTCCGCTGTTCAAGGCGAGGTACAATCAATTACTGCAGTTTGTTTATCGATCGCTTGTCGAACCACTTCTCTTCTCTTTCACTTCGCACTGACTGCTCAACATATTTTATGAACACTTTTCTATATCAAGTATTGTTTCAAATTAATAAATAATAGTGGTATCTTCATAAAAGTTTGATTTCACCGTAATCTAAACCAAACCTTGGCATCCATTTTGTTTAACAATACCCAACCAACAGAAAATCAGCGCCATCGCTTCGCTACGACTTCAAACTGACAAATGACAAGTCAGACAAGTGACAATTTTTTCCCTTTGAAATTTACCAGACTTTTACGTCCATCTTAAAAATAATGTTGGGGGTGTTCTGTTTCATACATTCATCGCATTCACTGCTTTCTTTTCGAGGGTTTGTTGCACCAGAGCATATGCCTGCGTGGACCACAACGCACTCTTTCCCAAATTGGAAAGTTACAGAATAGAATAAGGCCCTACACTGTAAAGCTTATAAAATCGCATTTCACAAACAGAAAACAAGTACCTAACATCTGTCATGAAAAACAATGAAGAATTTAGGTCTGAAGTAAAGAATAACAATAAAGGGGTACCGCAAGGAAGTATAGTTGGCCCACTGTTTACTACCCATTTGCCTGCACTGGGACTCCGAAGATTAGAAATGTTTCATAGTATCGAGAATGTGACGTCATATTCAAACGTTATAATTGGGAAGCATAGTACCGATATTTCGAATATGACGTCACATTTCGATTCTATAAAACATTTCTAATCATCGGAGTCCAGGGGCTGGAAATGTTTTTCAAGCTCCGCCTCTATAAGACTATATGCCGCTTTCGAATTGCCACAGGGAGTAGCTCCGAGTACCTCTGGGTAGCGTCTGAAGTGTTCTGACAGATCACGATAAATCATGTTCCAATTAAACCTCCATTTAGAAAGTCAGGTGCGGTTCATTTCAGGTTCAGTTCAGGGGTAACAAGCTCCATTTGGTGCTACGTCGGAAAGCAGCTAATGTACAATGGTTCAACGTATTCAAGTATATTTAAAATTTTCCATTGTGGTAAATCATATGTAAACATACCATAAGATATCGATACGATTACGTCGATTCGATTACGCAGTCGCACAGCCACAGCAACATACGTGTCAAAAAGCTGCAGGTTGTAAATGTTGTGATGTGCCGGTGAAATTTGTAGTAGTACAACATTTTCACGATGGTTTCCTGGGCTTTCGCTATTCTAGGTTTGTAACGAAATTTCATGCGCCGTTTTTATCACTGCAAAATCTTTCGTTTCAGCATTATATGTTACCATTTCCCTACTGTCTTCTTCCACACATGCTAGCATAGGAGGTTACATTAGCACATCAGATAAAAAAAAATTTGTTCAAGTACTAGCCAGATCATTCGAAGTTGAGGGAGATGACGTGTCCTCTCCTTATTATGGGGCAAAGGGACTGAAATTAATAAGCGAACCCTATGATAAATCCTACGCCACGGCTAACTGCGCTCACATTAAGAAAAACTTGAACCCAAGTGCTAATTTGGAGAGTACCTTCAATGCACTTAGTACTTGGTCTCTTTTGAGCTGTCCAGGGAATCTACATTCAGCTGCTACCATTAAGGCAAGTACCACAGTTCGTCCAAGCTTTATTTTGCTAATTTGGGTTCATTTTCCAGGCGGTAACAGCTGTGTTGGAAAGTGACAAATCTTCTTTAGCGGACGTTCGATATGCGGCAGAAATCTTGTCTCTGCTTAAACAAGCCATTCCTAACCCTTCTAAAGTTGCCCAGTTTGTGCAGACCAAGCTGAAGGAAGACGATAGTCTTTTGAGTATTGGACAAGCCCTACACATCGCAGCTCTACTAGGTACCAGCGGAAAATTCGCTCACGACCGCATTGAAGATGTAGTTGTCCAAGCAGATGAAGTTGATGGGAGGATTTTGCAGTGGGAAGGTGGTCTCACCACCACTTCCTTGTTAATAACTGGCTTGCTGCGTCTTCCTGGGGCGACTCCATTCACTCCAGTCCAGGCAGAGAAGTTAGCTAATTATTTGTTAACAAGGAAGACTGTACAGACTCCCAAAGGGGTTTGGGCTCTTCTCGAAGCTGCTACAGCTCTTTCTGCAAGTAGTGTTTCTCCAGTGAGCATTTCGGTAGTTGGCAACACCCTGGTGACAGTGGACAAGCCTGAGCTGCGTGTGCAAATCAGTAATATATTCGGACAGGCCCTGAAACCTGTTGCGGGGCCCGTAGTAGCCCAATCTGTAAAGAGAGTTGTTGATGATTCGGTTGTTGTGTCAAAACAAGCTCTGACAGGTGGCAGCAGCCCCACAGAGTTTGTTTTGACCTTGAAACTAGAGCCTGGCTTCTATCATGTTGTTTTGAGCACAGGTAGTCATACCGCAAGCTTCACTGCAAGAGTTTTGGGGCCCATATCAGTGAAATCGTTGGAAATTGGCTTGAGTGACACTGATGGAAGTTCAGCTCTAAAACTTGCCCAAGTTGTGTACCCTGGAAAGCTGAGTTCAACTCTCCAAGCCGATTCTAGCCAGCACTTGGTTGTCAAATTTGTCATCTCCAGAACTGTGCACCAGGCCTTCCTCAGGCTATTCTCTGGAAACAAGGAAATTATATTCGTTGCAGAACAAGACAGCAGTAAGCAATATAAGGTTGAAGTAAATCTTGCAAAGGAACTGTCCCAGTCTGGCTCCTTTGAAATGGAGCTCATTCTGGGTGACGCTATCGTCATGAACCCTATTCGCTGGCTGTTGGGAAGCATCGAGGTCAACCTAGGAACAGAAGTTTCAGAAGTCGTGAAGGCAGTCCGGGGACCCAAGCCGGAAATCAAGCACCTATTCCGACCAGCTGAAAAACGGCCTGCCGAGGCTGTTTCGCTGTTTTTCACTGCTCTCACCGCTGCACCATTTTTGATTCTGCTGATTCTGTGGGGGAAAATTGGCATCAACTCTGGAAACTTCACACCTCTTGCTTTGCCGTTCCATGCAGGATTTGGGGCCAGTTTGGGGCTGTTTACTCTGTTCTGGTTGAAGTTAGATATGTTTGTAACATGTGCATGGTTGATTCCTATTGGGGGATTCACGTTCTTGAGCGGGCATAAGCTGCTGAGTCACATTGCAAGGACTAGAAAACAGGAGAAGCCAGAGAAGTAAGAGTCCGAGATGCATCATCTTTTTTTTTTTGTACTGACACGTGTTCATTTCATTTTGTTTTCATTTGTTGAATCATTGTCACAAACATGTTTAGTCCAAAACAACTGTCAAAAATTTTGTAATATAAAAGTTTAGAAGGTATTTAATTTTTTTTCCAAATGAAATCGTTTTTTTTTTTTCATGTATCACATCACACAGATTTTTGTAAGAAAATCCGGGAATTTGAGTATCAAAAAAGTTCTTGCTTTCAGAACTGAGTTGATCTCTATTATCAGATTTATCGTGGTATGTCAAATCACTTCAGGAGTTTGGTGCAGTATATATAACTTGTCTATGAATGAATTATACCTCACGTATTCTTAGAACAGTGAAATTCAATTACTATCATGATGGGGTGGGACTCTATACAATGGGATGTCGGCAAACGTCGGACATAAAATAATTCAACAGCCCCATACGACTGTCGAATCTCTCCAGCCCAACACCTGGTAAAATTTTCCATAAGAATATACTTGGCAATACTTCTTGTAACAAATACCAAATTACCAAATTATAATTTAAAACAGGTGTTTATCCACATAATAGTTTCACGGTTCACCCGATCATCAGTGCAGACCCGGACACAACACGCAAACGATTTCCACCTGGTTTTGTCAACCGGCCTTACGACGCAAGAATTCCTATCCACGACACTTCCCAATAGGCAATCCGCATGGACCAATCTAAACTCTATTTTAGTTGCGCGATGTGCAATGTAATTTTAGGTTATGTTGGGAATCAACTTGAATATCAAGGCCTAGTTTGGTTAGATTATATCATGTTCCCTTCTTTTATGGCTTAAAAATAAAAAAAGGAGGGAACATGATCCAACCTAACCTAGCTATCCAAGTTGAATACTTGGGACAACTATACCACCTTAGCATCAATTCAAATATACCGCCTTGGCCAGGATAGTACTAATTGGTTCAATTGCCTATTGGGAAGTGTTGTGGAAATGAATGCGTGTCCCTCGACAACCCCAAGTTCCCACTAAGAAAGTGAGCACCAGAACCATCTATAAGAACCACAGAAACCATAACGATTACGACCATTACATTACAGCCGCTTTTCAATTGCCACAGGGAGTAGCTACGAGGAGCTCCGGGTAGCTCCTGAAGTGATTTGACAGATCACGACAAATTATGTTCCAATCAACACCCATTAATAAAGTTAGGTGCGGTTCACTTCAGGTTCAGTTCAAGGGTAACAAGCTCCACTGGAGGCTACTACCCCTGGCAATTGACAATTTTCCACAGGCTATCGGTGATCGTTTTTTTTTGCTGTCATGTTGGTGATAAATTTTGGTTTTTAATATTTGAAACACTGTATTTTGATACACTGACATGTGCCATGTGTCAGCAATGACAAATGTCAAATTATTATAACCAATCCCCAGCCAATCCTTTGAATCTAATAGCCCCTGGACTCCGATGATTATAAATGTTTTATAGAATCGAAATGTGACGTCATATTCGAAATATCGGTACTATGCTTCCCATTTCTAACGTTCGAATATGACGACGTCACATTCTCGACACATTTCGATGCCATGAAATATTTAATTTCATCGGAGTCCCAGTGCAGATCACCGACCTATAATAAAACTGGATGAGCACTCCCATTTAAGAAAATTGCGCCAACTAGTATATGACATTTTGGCGTAACACACATGCGCGTTGAAGATATGTCAAACAGTGGCGTTTCCCAATGGTAAACAGGATTGAATCTCATTGAAAATTACTTATGAATTTTGTGATGTACTCTGAATAAAAATTTTATGATAAATCGCAAAATAACAAATATTTTACTTGAAAACTCTGAACATTGAACTGAATATGAAAACTCGCAAGAAACACTTCAATCTCGAACATTAAACACGAACTATCTAACCGCCACCACTGATGAAAATGGCTTCCCGGCCTAATGACATTGACACTTTGGAGCAATACACGTGCGCACTTCCATTTTGTTCAATTTGGCGTATTTTTTACATAGGAGAAAACGGACAGTGCTCATCTAGTTTTATTATAGGTCGGTGGTGCAGATGTCAGAGTATCAAAATACATTGTTTCAAATATTAAAACCCAAAATTCATTACCAACCTGACAGCAAAAAACGATCACCGATGGCCAGTGGAATATTGTCAATTGGAAAGCAGCTAAAAAGAATAAACTCTAAGGGTGAGTTCTCAATGTATTGTTTTTGAGTCGCGCGTCACGCATTCTAAATGAAGAATTCCAGAAGCTATTCTCTAAATCTCCAATCAGAAGGCGTAATGCAAAAAGCAAAAACTATGCATTGGGAACTTACCTTTAGTTTGTCCTTCTTGCGTTGCACTGGCTTCTGAAGCCAAAGAAACATATCATCATGAAAAATATTCAAAAGCTCGATTATTTGCTCATTGCCAAATAGGACCTCTTATCCAAATTCCCACTTAATTAATGTTGACTTTTCCGTTGGAAACTCGTTGTATGTATATTTCGTTAGAAAACACCACCGATTTCATATATACTAGATGAAGCATTCCCATCTATACGTGAAAGCTTTGTTTGGCTCATTAATAACGCAAACAATTGACAGTTTGCCTACGCAACTAGGGAACACCAGCCCACTCTAGCTCATGGTCACAGTAGAGTGTGCTCATGACACCACCAGTGGCGGTTACTTGAAAAGGAATGATACGCAATAACTACTGTTCACAAAATGCACTGCACTACTGCTGCTGATCTGATAACAAACCGTAGAATTTTTACATTTCCTTCGTGTTTCTCGCCTAGATATTTATCGGCGAATCACTTAGGCCCAATATTCTCGCCGTCCTCCACGAACCACCGCTGTTGAAAAAAAAATTGGTTGCGTTATTTGAGTAGGAATGATTTTTGTATCAGCCAATGGGCTGCGTTATTTGCGTAGGAAAAATCTGAATAACTTTGCATAAATTTGCATTGTTTAAGGGCCACTTTGGTTTGTTTACTTCTCCCTCTATTCTATTGGGAAACACCCGAAAATTCTTAGCCGCTCTCCAATTGCCACATAGAGTAGCTCCTGGTAACTCAGGGTAATCCGGGTAGCTCTTGAAGTAATTGACAATATTCCACAGGCTATCGGTGATTGTTTTTTGCTGTCAGGTTGGTAATGAATTTTGGTTTTCAATATTTGAAACACTGTATTTTGATACATTGACATCTGCCAGATTCAAAGAATTTTAGTTTTTAATATTTGAAACACTGTATTTTAATACACTGACATGTGCCATGTGTCATCAATGACAAATGTCAAATTACTATAACCAATCGCCAGCTAATCTCTTGAATATGACAGATGTCAGTGTATCAAAATTCAGTGTTTCAAATATTAAAAACCAAAATTCATTACCAACCTGACAGCAAAAAACGATCACCGATAGCCTGTGGAATATTTTCAATTAAGCCCGTGGCTCACGGTCAAATAGTTTAAACAAACTGCTCTGAAGTGACGTAATTTCTATCGGGTTTTCAGATAACTTGAAGCAAACCACTAGAAATGACGTCACTTGAAGGCAGTTTGACCAAACATTTGATCGTGAGCCACGGGCTTTAGACAGATCATAGAAAATCGTGTTTCAGTTAAACCCCATTTATAAAGTTAGCTGCTGTTCACTTCAGGCGAAACAATCCCTTTTGAGTGCTACTCCCCGTGAAAATTGACTACCTGAGCCGAAGTCCGATTGTCACGGGGAGTAGCATCCAAAAGAGTTTGTTACTCCTGAATTAATCTTGAAGTGAACCGTACCTGACTTAATGAATAGGGTTTAATCGGAAGTATTGGAACATGATTTTTCATGATCTGTCAAATTATTTCAGGTGCTACTGGACTTATCCGGGCTACTTCCTGTGGCAACTGGAAGCGGCTCTAAGCGTGACGTCAAAGTGGTTGGAACTTGGCAAACATAAGCCGCTTTCCATTTGAGCATTTCAAGCATCGGGGCTTCTAATTCTAACTCAATCATTGGCTAGAAAATGACATCTGTCAAAATCCACCAATGGCAAGTATGGAATAATAAGCCCCGGTGCTTGAAAATGATAACGATCATCCTTATTCTTGACAGAATTGAGCAAAATCATTAAATAATTTCTTATGGGTTTTTAATACATAATATTACCCATTTGTTAGAAAAGTTTTTTAGGCTCCGCCCAATCGTGACTGCAACGTCAATTTAACACGTTGTCAAATGCTCCGTTGACTCCGATTTCAAAATATGATAGAATTAGGAGAGGAATTAGGTTAGGAGTGTTGTGACAATGGAGAAAAACTAAAAGTTATTTAAAATATTAGGCAATACATCTATATTAGTATATTATGGCAACCTTAAGAAAGAGAAAACAACAACACGATAGGACTTCTGCTCATAATTTTATAGAAGAAATTGCCGAAAATACAAAACATGAAAATTCGTCAGATGATATATCAGCGGGCAGTGAATCAAATAAAAAACTCCAAAATGAATCTCCACAACCGAAAAACGAAACAAGAACTATTAGCAGACATTTATTCCGAGTAAACTGTGAGATTGATATGCTTTCTATAATTTTATTTGTTTGTGGGTTGATAACAAGAATGTACAAACTTGAAGAACCTAAAAACATAGTGTAATAGAACTAGTTCAGTTCATTAGTTGCTCATCACTAACCAATTATTTTTTAGGTTTGATGAATTGCATTACGGGAAATATGTTTCTTTATACATGAAGAATACCTTCTTTTTCGACTCACACCCTCCTCTTGGCAAACAACTCATTGCTGCGGCAGCTTACATAGCCGGTTACGATGGAAAGTTCAAATTTGACAAAATAGGAAGTCCCTATCCCCCTTCACTGCCACTATTAGCATTAAGATTTGTTCCAGCATTTTTTGGCAGTCTTATTATCCCCACTGTGTATCACTTAATGTTAGAGGTAGGTCTTTCACAGTGGACTTCGTTGTTGGCTGCTTTACTGTTTTTGTTTGATAATGCATTCCTAACACAGAGCAGGTTTATTTTGATGGAATCGTTGCTGATATTTTTTTCATTGTTCGGAATTCTTTGTCTCATGAAGTTTAGAAAATACTATGACAAACCATTCTGTGTGCCTTGGTTTTTCTGGATAGTGCTTGCGTCCATTTCCTTGACTTGTGCATTGGGCGTCAAGTATGTCGGGTTTTATACCTGTTGCTTGGGAGCAGCTATTTTGTTGAGAGATTTTTGGAAAATGTTGGGTTCTCCTAAAATATCAGATTCAGCTTTGTTAATTACGATTTTTCTTCAAACAGCGGTTGCATTGACAGTGGCTGCTTTTGTGTATTTGGGATTGTTTTACATTCATCTGAATGTTTTGAATAAAGCAGGACCACACGATAGCATCATGACAAGCGCATTCCAGGCTTCCTTGGAAGGGGGATTGGCGAGTATCACAAAAGGGCAGCCCCTTCAAGTGGCTCATGGTTCACAAATAACTTTACGGTGAGTACAAAAAATACATGATAATAACAATTGGTATTATTCCAAAAGTATTTGAGAGAATTTTATTTTCAGTCAGTCAAGTGAAGAAAAATGTGACCTTTTTATACCAAAAGTAGAAAATTATCCTACTTTCAATTTTAGACTGGTTTAGTAGCAAACGACAGCAAAACCCATATCCATTTTGTTCTCCAGTACTTTTATAACTTGATGTACATTTGTATAACCATATGTAGTAGTCCTACAGTATAAATCTATATTGTCAAGAAAAAAATTAAAATAAATATATATCTAGATAATATTTCACTAAAAAAATTCTTATAACTGAATATTTTCTACAAACTGTTGGAGCAGTCACACTCATGGAAGAACGTGTTGGCTCCATTCGCACAATGCGCTCTACCCTATCCGTTATCCAGACAAAAGAGGTTCCAGCCATCAACAGCAGGTCACCTGTTACTCTTTCAAAGATGTCAACAACTGGTGGATAGTGAAGAGACCAGACAAGCACGATCTGACTGTAGAACAACCCGTAGATGCTATTAAGCATGGTGATGTTATACAACTTGTACATGGTGAGTGAATTCAATTCTTCAGTAAGTCATGCACTATCAGTAGGTTTGATGCTGGGGTTCAGCATGGCCTTATATCATGAAAAATATTTTTTTTATATTCATGTATATGAATATGATCATTTTTCAACCGAATACCCCACATGAAAGTGATAGTTTTTCACTCTAGAGATGGAAATGAAGCAAATGGAACATTATCATGTGACCCCATGGGAATATACTAAAAACAGTTTGATGGATTTTTGACGCTAATGACAGTTATGGAATATTATTATTATTATTAGTTAATCTCGCTACTTGCACTTGAATCAGTAAACGAACGTCACTTCGTTTGACAGTTTATAAAACATTTTCACGATTATATTATTTGAACTTCTCTCTATAACTATAATAAATATGGACTCTGATAGCAAAATTCCATTATTTTATAAACAACATCTATCGTAGAAAAAATAGCATTTCATACTCGAGATGACATACGTTTTTCTCGTTCGTGAGATTGCTCCGCACCGCTTTGCACGAAAAAAAAAAAACCGTATTTTCATGGCTTGTTGAAAAATAAGTATACTATTATTTGAAAGAATTCGGGAAGACTGCAAAGGCGTAGCTAATTTCGAGATGTTGATTTAGAATAACGACTTGATATCGCAGAATTAACAAAAATAAAAATTTGAACAATAATGGCCCTTCAACACCTTCGTAGTCTTTCTGAATTCTTTGAAATAAGAATTGTGTTTGATGATATAATGACGTGCTGAACACCACTACCAAACCTACTCATAGTGTATGACCATTGTTCTAGTGTTTTTCAACCTTTTTGAATATGCGACCCCTTTACAAGTTAAAAAAATTCTGACGACCCCCAGGACCTGGATAAGACTATATTCTTTCTGTTGAAAACTAAATATCGATTGAGAAATTAATTGTAGGTACTGTGTAAGTACAAGTTCAACCTGGGCGTCGCGACCCACAGGTTAAAAAACACTGGTTTTGATTATAGTCAATGCCTGTGGAATTGGCATTGGATCAAAACACTAGTGCCATCTAGCGTGTTTAGTTGAAAACTAAGAGGAAATACAAAAAACTATACAAGGTTTTTGCTCAATACAAAATAGTTTTTTGCAATTTTAACATATTTCACGAACTGAATAATCTCGATTCTCGAATTTCATCACCAAAATATAATTTGTATCTATAAACTATCTCGTTTTTTGCACCAGTCCAAAGAACAGATTCCGATATTTTGTTTCCCCTTTCCAGTATTATAATTGAATCACCACCTTTTAGTAAGTAGCTTCATTATATCCTCAAACACTGACTGGGAGACCAGAATACTAACGCCATCTACATGTCGTCTCCCATCGGTATTTCATATGATTGTCTTACTATCTTGTTACTCTTTATTTTATACAATGGTATGACTTAGAGAATCATCTGTATTGAGCAAAAAGGTTTGTACTTGATGCATTTGCGATTTGATATTTTTCTCGCAGGAATCTCCAGCAGGGCGCTGAACTCCCACGACGTGGCTGCCCCCATTTCGCCGCAGTGCCAAGAAGTGTCGTGCTACATCGACTACAACATATCGATGGCCGCTCAGAATTTGTGGCGGGTCGAAATAACCAACCGAGAACAGCACGGCGATAACTGGCAAACTATCCAGTCGCTGGTACGACTCATACACGTCGATACCAACACAGCTCTTAAATTCACCGGGAGACAGCTGCCCGATTGGGGCTACCATCAACACGAGGTCGCTGCGGATCGAATTATCGTTCAGGACGATACCGTTTGGAACGTGGAGGAGCACAGATACACCAAATGTAAGTGGGATTTGAATGATGGTTTCACATTTTCTAGATTTTTAGGCCGACGTGTATTGTGAGTTGTTCTCGAAGTTTCGCCAAAACGAGTGGATGGCATTTTCAAGGGGTAGATGTCAACAGTTACTTCGATTGTGGTATGCTGAAAATGCACCCCTCTTTTGTTCTCTCAAACTCGGGAGATTGATTATCAAAAAGCTTCACAACATTCGTAATATTTCGTTATGTTCAATAAAACTCAATTGATTCCTCAAGTTAGCTCGTTTGCAACGATCACAAAACGTATATCTTGAACGAAATACAAAGAAGACCGCTCAAAGAAACCGAAAGTCGTAAATTATCAGACTGGTAGTTTTTATATGTAATAAATAGTCCGCGAGATACGGAACCCCTCCTGTTCGCTGTCTTGTCTATAAAAACGCTAAACCGCGACACAGTATACCTAACAATTGAAGGCTTTTTCGGCCGGAAGTATAATCAAGAAGTGTTTGGGTTACCTGACCGGATGTTGCCATTGTCTACCTGCATGATTACCCTGTTGTAGTGGTTGTATAACGGTGATGTCATTTGATGGTTTAATTTTCGTGTTTTTCAGGGCTGGATACCACGTTTTGTTCATCTTCCGAGATTCCTCTTTTATGTTGAAATTATTTTTGTGTTTGTGTATCTCTATTGCTTCTCTAGTAAGACGGGCATATTAGTGTCTTGTGGTCGAGAGCACTTCCGTATTCTAGAACTGGATATCCCTCTCGGTTTGTAGATGGCTTTGACTAGACAGATCGGTACTTTGCTCCAGTCAGCTAACGACCCACGAGACCATCTCGTTACTCCCGGCACCATCCTCCGTATCGTAAAAACCAGGCTCTCTGAACACTACAATGTAGACTTGCCCGGACGGAAAAGTCTGCCGTTGCATTGCACGTCTACGGAGAGGTTACCCATGATATCTAGTTCTAGAATACAGAAGTGTTCTCGACCATAAGATACTACTATGCCCGCCTTAATAGAGGAGCAATAGAGATAAACAAACACAAAATAATTTCAACATAAAACAGAAATCCCTGAAGATCAACAAAACCTGGAACCCAGCCCTGAAAAACACGAAAATAAAACCATCAAATTACACCACCGTCATACAACCACTTTAACGCACCACAATGGATCAGGTAAGACAGGGTAATCATGACACCTTATGCAGGTAGACAATGGCAACATCCCATTCGGTCAGGTAACCCAAACAACTCAAGCAAAACAAACGAAAATTATTCAAAACCAAGTAATTAGCCAGGCTGTGACTATTAATTGCGAGGACCCTTCATCTGCCGTATACTTCTTGATTATTATACCTAACAATCGTTATATAGTGATTGCCAGTACAGGGTGTGTTTATTTTGTGCTAAGAATCTCGGAATTCAAACTGTATGGTTCGTGATGATGCCTCGTCATATCATTTGTTTTGGTGTTTTGGGTATTTTTTTTTTTAATTTTATTCACACCAGGACGTTCCATATCAATTCATTTGAATCTGTATGGGGTTAGGAATCTGTTAGGGCTTGTAAATCTATTGGGCACGGAGACATTTTTTTAGTCTTTTTAGTCCGATTTAAAAACGTACTGAATTAAAAACTATTTTTATTATGAATCATTTCTAATTATATCACTAAATGAACTTCCTCAATTGGTATTTGTGATTCTGGTACTTTTATTATTTTGTGACGATTTCTCCTTAAGCCGGTTCTGACGGAGCTAGTGAACAGCGCTATTTATAGCCGATGATGTCACCATTAACGCTGGCGATTGACACAAGATCATTCAAGAAGCGACGTCTAGACGACAGTAGAAATTCGAGAAAGAACTGGAGTCCTTTCACCACGCTATAAAAAAGGAATCTCCACGGCGAGACGACAGTTTTGGAATCAGCCGGAGTACGATATTTGAATAATAGAGAGTGTCAGTAAAGATAAATTAAAATAGTGACTTGTGATATAAATTATTGATTAAGACGTGTGTAAATGAATTATAAAACATTAGTTGTGTGCAGTTTTATTACAATTTATATGATTGCGTCAGGGTTCCATTCTGGAACTTCAGTCAATTTCAGAACAAATGTTATTGAATTGGTTACTTCCCCTCTCTACATCAAAATGTTATTTAAATTTTCAATATGAAATACAAACTGAATTTGTATTCACTAGGATTTGTGAATTTTCAAAGCCTGCCAGACCAACAATTTCTGATGAGGTTACCTTGATTGAGACATCTGAAAATGCACACCTTCGCTTAATAACCTTCAAATCGCAATTGACTTGATTTAATTGAACATATTTCTGTCATTATCATTGATATTTTTAGCTGATGATCAGAAGGAACGCGAACGTGAGCTAGTAACAGCAGAAATGATTCCAACAACAGCTACTAAACTGACATTTTGGCAAAAGTTCTTCGAACTGCATTACAAAATGTTATTTGCCAATACAGACAGCGTTCAAAATCACATGTACAGTTCGGAGCCGTTTGAATGGCCTCTCATGTCACGAGGGATTGCCTATTGGGTGTCTTCAACAAGCAATGTGAGTATTATTCAGTTCATTGTTTCTTTATTTATTCATTTAAATACTTATCTATTCATTAATTAATTAATCAGTTGAATAATTGATTAATTAATTAATGAATTAATTTCTTCCATTCCTTCCTTCCATCCTTTTTACCTTCCATTCCTTCCATTGACACTATTACTGATATCATTAATTTTACCCATGTATTTGTTATTTTTTGAAGGCCCAAATCCACCTCCTCGGAAACATTGTAATCTGGTACTCAGCAACATTCAGTTTGGTCTTTTACACTGCCCTACTAATCTTCTATCTGCTGAGACGCAGACGACTGTGTTACGATTTGGATCCATTCACTTGGGAACAATTCCAAGCGGTTGGCGAAATCTTCCTGACGGGATACTTCTTCCACTACCTGCCCTTCTTTTTCGTCGATATAACCCTCTTCCTCCACCACTATCTACCGGCTTTAACTTTCAAAACGCTACTGCTAGCAGCTACTTTAGAGCACGTATATGTTGTGCTCAGAGAAGTGATACAATCGAAGTTTTTCACGAAGTTGTACGTTTTGTCGTTGATGGCTTGGTTGGGGTGGATTGTGTTTGTGTTCGGTAAGTTTTCTGTTGTTAGTTACGGCACTAGCACCCTGACTACGAGCGATATTGTAGATCTGAGGTGGAAGGACAGTTGGGATTTTATTGTCCATAAAAGCTAATGGATACAGTCAGCATTGGCATCAGGGGTGAGGGGTTGAGGTAACGAAAATTAGGTATTGGTTATGCTGCTTTGTTGTTAGGTGTTATACAGTGTGGATAGTTAATTGTAGAAGAGTCGTTGAAGAAAAAAACAGGGTGTTTAAATAATCAACTGAATGGTTTGATGAAATCCAAAATGTCACAGTGTTCATGATGTACTTGAAGAAAACAAAAAAAAAATGGATTGAGGTTTTTTGGTGTGTTATAGAAAGACATATAGGTTGTATCTTAAATGATGTAATAAATTACATCACTTAGAATAAATGAAATGTATTCCGCTTGAAACATCATAAAAAAGATGTGAAATAAATTTTTTATGAATACTTGAAAAAAATGATTTACTTCAGCTGATGAAATCCCTATCATGTTTCTCATTTTCACAGCTTAACTTCACTTTTCGGACAGGTTAAGTGGGCTGGGATTTTCAAGCTATATATTCGATTGAAAACAATTTTAAACTAGTTGATACAGGAAATTGTTAGAATCACTTTCACAAAAATCTTTTAAAGAGTATTTTAATGGAGTTCCAAATAAAAAGTTTCTGAATTTATTGTTTGAACTAAGGTTTTTACAATTTGTAATAAACACTTCTAAAAAAGAGCGGCTTTACATTATGCAATTTTTGTGCAATGCAAGACTAAATTTTACATTGCGCTTGCGCCCATGCAAGTTTCGTGCAAGCCCAAAAAATTTCGACTGGTTGAAATTTTCACGCAGTTCGTGAGCAATTCTAGTGAGTTTTCTGGTGAGAAATTCAATGCCAATAGCACACTAAAGTACTTGTAGATATTGTTTTTCGAATGTCTCCTAACCTTCAACTCCAACTTAAAAAAGAAATAGAAAATTTGTCACAAGCGTTAGTGAAAGGTGGAATATCATTTTTCGAATTTCAGTAAAGTACAAACCAACAAAATATCAAAATATTTTATTGAGGTTAGATTTTCTCGAAATATATTATGTTGGTATAAACTGCTGGCAACACAACAATAATTGCATAAATGTAAGACACAATTTCTACATTGCCTTGCAATACCTGTCTTGCATTGCAAATGAATTGCATAACTGTAAAGCCGCTCTAACTCAACAATATTTTTTTTACGATTCAAGATATTTCAATTTTTTTTGTTTAGGAACATTACGGCCGAGGCGAGTATTTTTTACCACACTGTATGAACATCTGAGACATGAATATAAATAATGTATTTTTTTATACTAACCATAAAGTTATTCAGCTATGCATCAGAAGTGTACTGCTCTGTAAAATTTTTGTTTAGATTATTTTTTCAAAGAAGCCGTACAGGGTGATTCAACATAGGCACTTTTGGGGGTGGGGAGAGAGATAGATCGACCGGTTTTCAGATTTGCTAGTCGTGGACTCGAGGTTATTTGTCCTGACATGTCTTCTACATCTGCGGTGGACATTTTCAAAGGCGGTGTGGTAACAGACGAAGCGTTCGTTTAAGTCTAACTTTCGGTGTTTTCGAATGATTTTTCCTGACGTTTCGTCTACATCTGCGGTAGACATTTTCAAAGGCGGTGCCGAACACAAGAAAAACTAAAGGTATGGGTACTCCGAGAAATACGCGGTTGCAGAGCATGTTCTACTAACTCTGAGGACAACCACACAATTATGTTTAGCGAAACACAGGTACTGGATAGTATCTCAGGGTATTACCCGCGAATTTTCAGAGAAGACATTGAATTTCAGAAACACCCTAATAATTTCAACCGAAAGGAAGGCCTTAATCTGAGTAAAACGTTGAAGCAGGTACTCAAAGAGATCAAAACAAAACCCTTTCCAGGTACAAGTATAATAATCAAAAACAAAATCGGAATCGGAATTCAGTTAATAAGCGGAGTCGAGGCTTAATGAAGTCGCGCCCCCTGTTAGGGAGAGTACATTGAAAGAAGAAATTAGCACAGATACCAAATCAGTTGGACTTAATAACGCTTCGTCCGTTACCACACCGCCTTTGAAAATGTCTACCGCAGATGTAGACGAAACGTCAGGAAGAATTATTCGAACACACTACTAGCAAACCCGAAAATCACCGAAAGTTAGACTTAAGCGAACGCTTCGTCCGTTACCACACCGCCTTTGAAAATGTCTACCGCAGATGTAGACGAAACGTCAGGAAAAAATATTTCGAGAACACTACCGAAAATCACCGAAAGTTCAGAGGTTTTTGAAAAGTTTGTGGTTTGGGATGAAATCTATAACTTTTTTCTGAGGAAGTCAAATGTAGTACTAGATTTCTCCTCATACTTTTAATTTTTAAGATATAACCTAAATATTTATTATAAAACCTCATGTTCATTTTTTTCGACTTTCTTAAATTAAAATCCTATTTTAATTCCTACGTTTGGAGACTGATGTGCTACTTTCGATTCCTAAGTGATGATAATTTATTATTGAAAACAAAATATTTCAAAGAAATGTAATCCCTCTAGCAAAATTTAATTTAATAATTTAGCGCCTGACGAAGACCATTACACCTTTAGCTGAAACGTATGTAGTGGATAAATTAAAGAAAAAGTTAAATACATTTCAATAAAAGAGATCTATTCCTAGGAAATTAAATAGGTATTTTAAAGAGATTAAAAACAAATTAAAAGACTCAATTTTCTCATGAATCCAATACACTGCCATTGCTTCTGATTAATTTCATTCAACATTATTATGAATGTACAATTCTCGAATGTATTTTTTTTTATTGTTATCATTATAGGAATTTTATATAAGCTATCTATTGAGTGAGGTATTCTTTTTAGCTGTTAACATTGGGACATTGTAAACTATCAGAAATGGAGACAACTGAAAATAGAAAAATGTATTCCGAAGATCAATTCAATTGTATCTAGATTATTTTACGAGATTTTAGAAACGGTTACCTTCAAAATTAACAAAAATATTTCTTTTTTTATCCTGGGTCTGTGTTGTTTATTTTGGAAACCTTAAAACTGAATTTGGACGATTCACTAAACTTCATGACGCTATTAATTTTCTGAATTTCTTCTCATTAGATTGTTTCTGAAGAATGAAACTTTCTTTGTCCAACCAACTCTGATACTGTTTACGAAACCCCAAAGTTAGCATCAAATGAGGATCCACACTGAATACTAAATAATAGAACTCATGTTTATTAGTTTATAGAGATATAATATAATATTGTTGATTATAGAAAACATTTAGAGTAAGAAAAAAACATTTTATATTATTTATTTTGTATATTTTTATAATAAAGACCAATTTGAAGAAATACATCAGCTTAGTTACTTATAAACTTCCAAAACACCAAAATCCCTCCTGCTAAGCAATCTCCATCTGCTCAGGTTCAATTCTGTGCACTGCCACCTCTTCCACATCCACCACTCTAGAGGACAGAACCTGTGTAGCCCCCCTGGGATACCTATAAGAAGCTTGCTTGACCCCCTTCTTGTTGGCCTCGTCGTAGGTCCGCCTGTAGTCCACTGAGCCCTTGCGAATTACGCAAACATCGATATTGGAACCAGAGCCCAAGTCGTTGAAAATACCCGCAGCAATAGCGTCTCTAACAAGCTGCACCCCCTCTTCCTCTTCCATATTGGGCTTCCAACGGGACTCGAACACCGCTATTGCAGCTAGGGAACCTGATCCCATTGTTCCGTAAGGTAGGTTGTCGCTAGATCCATGGGGGTAGATCATGTAGAGGTGGGGGCCGTCGACGTCTACTCCGCCGAGGATGAGAGCAGCCCCGATGTATCCCTGATAACGGAAAAGATACTGCTTCAGCATCTGGTTGGCAGTGCAGACTCTAGCAATGCGGTTGGTGTGTAGCTTGTGGAGCTCCAGCTGAGATGAGATCATTTGAGTGGTCATTTCAGTATCTGCGGCGGTACCAGCACCACAACAACTAGAATATCAAGAACATTGTTGAGTTGAAGATATTATTCAAAACGTTAAGAAAATGAATGAATTTGGAATCAATGGGACTCAGAGGTACTGTGATAAATCTTTTGGAATCTTATTTAGGAAGTAGGACAATCAGTACCAAATGTAACAACTCTGAATCTATTAGACTACCAATAAATAAGGGCGTTCCACAAGGAACTGTTTTGGGGCCCATCTTGTATTTATTATACATTCAAAATGTATCTAAAATTGGGTTAGCAGGTAGTTATACCATATACGACACAGTACTTTTATATGAAAACAAAAAATATCAAATTCTAGAAGACATCATTTCGAAAAATGGCTTTATTTTAACCTTTTATCGATAATTACTGATAAAACGAGTATATGATATTTCAGCAAAAAAACAAACAGAAGGTTTACCTTAGCCTCAACATCAAAAACGAAATATTGAAACAAACTGAACAAAAAAAGTATCTTGGTATTTGGATTGACGATAAACTGAAGTGGGACAAACATGTTGAGATCTTGACAAAAAAGTATGTCCAATCATTGGTGCTTTGAGATATCCTAAATTTGATAAAGAAATTATTAATATACTCGCACTTACTTGGCCCCATAACCTATTTGATGATCATTTGAATATCTTGTCCAAAAATATTCTCAATAAAATATCTACATTATATAGGAAATAAATTGATGGATGTAGCCATTACTACATGATAGGAAATCATCATAAAAAATGGATATTTTCAAACAAATATTTCTAAAACCTAATTTTGAAGTACCTATATACCCAAAAATATTAATGAACAATAGTTATCCTAAAATAATTACATAAATTTCACAACAAAATTAAATTGACCTCTTACTACCTGTGCTGGGACTCCGATGATTAGAAATGTTTCATAGCATCGAAATGTGTCGAGAATGTGACGTCATATTTGAACGTTAGAAATGGGAAGCATAGTACCGATATTTCGAATATGACGTCACATTTCGATTCTATAAATCATTTCTAATCATCGGAGTCCAGGGGCTGAATTTTGTTTTGGTCTGACAATGAGGATGAGATAAGTTAAAAAGTGGCGAAAATACCAAATCTACAGTTTTTATGCTTATGAAATTCTAAAGATTCCAAAAAATTCAGTTTCAACCCTTTGCTTGCATAATGCAAAATTCCGTATCGTTAGTATTTGGAAACTGGTCATTGCATTGTAAGAAATGATTTGAAAATGTTGAAAAACTTTTTTCAGGTCTGAAGGACCCTTCATGTTCATCTTTTTGAAAATCTACGTCCATTGTCCTACATAAACCCTGTTACACTCTGGACACTTAAGCTCATAAACTCTAGATTTTTGCATTTCATCTACTCTGTCTTTGGCATTAGAATGAAAATTAGGAATCATAATTAGTTGTTTGAGAATGTCCATATAGGACGAAACTGCAGTAACGAAGTGTTACAAATTAAAGTGATATAAAAACACAGAAATTTTCTTTTCTCATTCTTTATATAGGAAATCTTTGAAAGTGCTCTATCGTCTCCCATATGATATACCAACTTATAAACTTTATGAAATTACATAATGTTTATAAATACATTTTCTTTAGATGAATTGTATAAAATAAATACCCTGAACATTTCATTCAAATAAATAAAAAATTAAAATCAAATATCATTTTGACGAGAAACTCTAAAATTCATAGTCATTACACTAGACGATAAAGCCTGTTTCACCTCTTCAATTGGTCAGAAACGATTTTCCCACACTGCCCTAGCTGTATTCAATAAATTACACAATAAAAAAAGTTGCAGACATTTTTCAAAATTAAAAATCTCTGTGAAAAAGCACATTATTACCTTACAGAATAGATAAAATCATATTGAAATTGTTAAAAATTGCTGTTGAAATTTGATCATTGTCGACTGATCTATGATGTTTTTTTTAATTGCAATTTTTAATTATTTTTATTATATGTACAACTTCCTCATACCAGAACTTGTTCTGTCTGGAAGCTATTCATTCAATAAAAAAAAGAGTAAGATTACAAACTAGTTTGCACTGGTCATGTAAAAACAAAATCAATTATCTAATGAAAAATCAGGGAGGTCTATCCAAATTAAAGCAGCAAATTGGCAGAAAACTAAAAAAAAATATAGAAAAAAACCGTCACTCCTAACCTAACAATGTTGAATTATAAATAAAACTACCAGACATACCTCACTAATCATCATACAGTCAGCATCACAAGATTTAAGGAATTCATTTATTACAAATAGGAATAAAACAATGCGGCAGAAAAAGGAATTCCTCAATTTGTTTTTAAAGCAAAAAAAATATTTATTGAATAACTGGAACCTTTAAAATCGTCAGTCGTATTTCTAATATCAGATACTCACTACATGTTCGGGGCAAGGTAATGGATTTTTTCAGAGTTCTTGTCTGCAACAGTGGTATCTTCTGTAGCTCTAGTATCAGCACCCAGGATGACCCCATCTTTGTATGTAATTCCTACAATGGTAGTACCAGTTTTTGTAGCCTTCGGTAAGGCAAAACCTTTTGTTTGGAGTGATGCATTTCTGAAAAATATTGAGGTTAGGTGAGTGATACTGCAGTTTTAATGAGAAATGTTAGCTACCTTCTGCAATTTTCAAATGAAAAGCCTGGAGCTGGAATTTCAGGACATAAGACAGACATTCTTTTAAATACTTGAAAACTTAAGATCTAATAAAATTTGGAATTATAACGCTCGAACAACTCTACACAGTACACCCAACACTCTGCGAAAAATTGAAAACTGACAACAAAAAAAGTGACAATCAGCGACAGTCAAACCGTCAAACGTCAGTAAAACGTCAAAGGACCAAAGCTGTTTTTTGGCGTACCACTTTTTTTAAATAATTTACTCCGATTTAAAAACTGCATTTTAGCGTTGAAACGATGACGTTATAGACGGAATGTTTTGAAACCTAATGCAATATTCGGACACATATATAGTCAAATCAAAGTTTTTAAAACATTATTGAATGCGGTTCAATGCCAAAAAAAGCTCAAAGTCCAAAGTCACTCATCTGACTCATCCCATAGAAACGCATTTTGTAACATCGAGTGGGAGCACTGCTGATTAAGGTGAGTTCTCAATACAGTGTTTTGGCTTTAATAGAAGACGTTTCAAAACTCATTCACCGACGTTATTACTTCTTATGTTTGGGCAGGCACCTAGCTGTAGGTATCTTTGCTCATTCACCGGTGGTTTCACCAATCCACCCAACTGTTTTCTTATATCATAAGCACAGATTATCTCTAATCTGTGACTATACTGCCATAGCATCGATTCAAATATACCGCCTTGGCCAGGATAGTTGTGATTAGTTCATGCGGATTGTCTATTGGGAAGTGTTGTGGAAAGGAATTCCTGCGTTGTGGACGCAAACAATAGACGCGTTCGGTATTTACATCGGACCACTCAAATCTATACCGTATCGTTCGTTTATTGCAATCGGATGTGTCTGAGCTAAATCCCGATCATTCGGACAGCGAAGTCAGATCGATCGGAGGAAGATCTATTCGCTCGAAGTAATTTGACCGAGGCCTACGACCTGCGATCAATCTGAATTTGTGAAGTTGTGTCGGACCAAGATGATTGGATATTGTTTATTTGTTCAGAGATTGGATAATTTTTCCGCTTTTTGACTTTGTGAAAATAATGCAGGAGCTGGAACTGTTTGATTCTGAAGAGCAAAAAACATTCAAGCTGATGATTGTGAGATAATTATATTTCAAATATTTTTAGATTTTAGATTTGACAGTACAGCGATGAGTGTTCAGCGTTCGTTTATTCATGGCTGTTTTTTGGCGTTGAACCGCATTCAATAATGTATCAAAAACTTATTCAATTTACGTCATAGATTTGACTATGTGTCAGAATATTGCATTAGGTTTAAAAACATTCCGTCTATGACGTCAATGTTTCAACGCTAAAACGCAAAGTTTTTAAAAAGGACCAATTTATTTTAAAAAAGTGGTACGCCAAAAAAATGCTCCTATAATCCGTCCAATCCGAGATCACGTGACGAAAAAATCCGTCGCAACACGGATGGAATTGCCGAACTCTCCTAACCTAATGGGCATTTTCACATTGACCGACACCGGCACCGACAAGATTTCAGTCCGGCACCGACACCGACACGAAAACGGCAGCTGCTTTTCACTTTGGGACGACATGCCGGCCGGGAATCGGCTGTCGGCTAAAGGACAGCATTGTATTGTGGTTGCAAGTGAAGTAGTGACTACAACTTCATAAAAATCGGCGCCGACATGAGTGTCGGGCTTGCTCTTACCGACAAGTCGGTGCCTGCACCGACACGATACCGATTTGCCGGTAGGTGTGAAAGCACTACATTCACTATATGCAAATTCGCGTCCACTGGCGCTGGTGTCGTGTCGTTGTCGGATCGGTCAGTGTGAAAACACCCAATGTCTGTTTTGTCATTCGTGACTGTCACTGCTGTCTGCGTCTGTGGTCTGTAGTCTGCGGTCTGCGTCTGTTGTGGATTTTTTTTTGTAGGCTAAATACACCAATAATAAAGACTATTTATTATTTATACTAATTTATTAGTAATGAAAGAAGTAGAGCGAATACTTGTACATATAAATAAAAATTGTTATCAATAATTTTGGTTTTTCTGAGGTCGATATTTTTTTAGATAGCTGGCTTAACTGGAGCTCCCACAAAAAATAAAAGTTTCCCCACACTGTCTAGTAGTCTAGTATAAGTTTAATTCATAAGGGAGTGTTTTGGGGAATTGAACATGAGTCAAAAACATTTGAAGTGGGGTTCCCACAATGAGACTGTTTTGGGAATTCTCCATTCCTATTGCATGAAAGAAGAAATGACTGATACAACACTGCGTTTTCAAGATGGTAAGATAAACGCCCATAGGATCATTCTGTCTGCCTGCAGCCCAACATTTGAAAGTATTTTAAAGAAAAGCAGCACATCTGAAATATACCTTTGTCATGTCATGAAGTCGTCAATGAAATATATCATTGAATTTATGTATCGAGGGCATATCTTAATTCCATCTGACGCCTTAGCAGGTGTACTCCAAGCAGCAGAATATTTTCAGGTAAAAGGAATCCAAACTGCTAATAGCTCACAAAATTCACCATCACACCAAATGGTGATTACTTCAAATAATCCACACAAAGAACAAAATATTCAGTCCGGTGTAGTCCAAAGACGCTATGGTTCCCCATCCTCACCCATTAGGAGAGACAGACCTCGACCTAAAAATCCTGCAAAAAATGGTACGGTGATGTCCCCACCAACGCCTGAAAGAGATAAGGTACCATTTAGGCGCAGTGGTAACACTTCAGGAAAATCAAGTAAATCAGAAGTGAGTTATTTTCTAGGTAACATAGGTTTTGCATGAATGTCTCAATACTTTGATAATTCAAGAATTTTATCTAAAATGTATAAGCTGATCTATATTGTTCTTATATTCATGGATTTGTGTCAATGGCATGGGTCTATAAAACATTTTGCTAACTATCCAAATGCAATATCCTTATTGTTAACAATTCTTTGTATACAGATACAGATTTTTATTGCTCTATTAGCATTGGAGTTGATGCAGTTCTGTTTTTCTTTAGTTAACATTGTGATTGCCTTTTCAGACTCTTAACCTTTATTCTAAATAAGAAGGAATTCATGTCTTACTCTGAAAGTAAATAATCAATTTGAGAATGGTTATTTTTGGTAGGGAGTTGATTTGAGCCTATTTAATATGATTAATAGACTTGTTTACAAAGGTCCATTCTCTGATTGGTTTGTTTGACATTTTTGAAAATCATCTAGATATCTGGATTAGCATTCGGAAATATCAAAAGTACAAAAAATCAAAATAAAAGTATGAAGTCTTCATATTTATAAATGTAATATATTTTAGGATATGCCAGATGGAAAGCAAAATACAAGTGATATACTCTCTAGCCCTGTCAGAAAAGTAAAACCAACGGTAAGAACCCCACCAGTTATAAAGGAAGAACCACATTCAAAGTCTTTTCCAAAAGCGGCTTCTCAACCATTTTCAAAATCGGAGAAGCATGAACAGCCATCAAGGAAAACAAAAACAGCACATGTTAGTAAAACTCAATATATTCTGAAGGTGCTAGCAAAAATACTAATGCATACTCCTGTATTTTTCAAAACTCATCCAAGTAAAAATTGTCATTATAGGCAGTATACATTGTAATGATCATCTAAAGATTCATAATTTTCCCTCATTTGATTTTTTGAGTGCATTGATGTTGCCATCTAGGAAATATAAATTGATTTTATTTTAATATTTCTTTGAGAAAAGAAAAATAATACTTCCAATAAATTTGTACAAATTATAAGGTACTACTTGGTCAATTTAATTACAATGTATGCCTCACAATATCTTCTATGTTTTTGCATTTAACCACAATAAGAAATCAAAAATTGCAATTTGAACGCAAAGTATCAAAAAAATGTATTCCCCATTTCGTTCTATTTCGCCATTGTGAATCTTATTAGGCTACTAACTGAGTCAAGCTTATCTATCAATCAATCTGTACTTTGTAGAATATTGAAAAAGGTAGCATTTCACTATTATTTTCAAAATGATCATGAAGTGTAATAATATTGATATAACTGTTTAATGATTCATATATTCTATAATCGTTTACACCATTTTATCTACAATAGTACCTATCAATAGTAATATGAAGAATATTTTGAATTTTTATTTTCCAGAGTGAAGATAACTCTGAAGGAAGTTCTAGTAAAAGGACTAGATTGATTGGTGAGTATGCTTATTTGTTATATTTAATCATATCTGACTTTAAATGATTATTTGCTAATCTGGTCTAATGGCAATAATGATTCATTTTACACTTATAATAATAATAATAATAAATATGCTTTATTGTCAGAAGAAATCCCTTGTTGACAAAGCTACAGGTGTATATAAAACGTAAGACAGTGTAAAACAGATTAAAAACATGAACGAATTCACATGACACTACGAGGACAGTGAGAAAAATTGAATAAACAAATAATTTAGACAAAATTAACATCAAAATAATTAAAAAAATATACAGAGTACACAAAATATAAGTCATGGGATATACAGTTAATATTATGAATGGAAGAATTCCTGTAAGGAGTAGTAGGGTCTCTCAGAGAGAAAATTTTTGACAGTTTTTCAAAATTCATTATCTGTCAAGTTTGCCATTCTAATATCAACTGGTAAGTAATTATACATCTATATCTATATCTATATATAATTATACATTATAGAATATAGAGTCTCTAGTGAGATTTTTATTTGGTAATGGAATTTTCAGACTGTAACTACTATTGCGGGTGACATTATGATTAGTAGTTGATTCAAATTTTGATTTGTTTACCTAGCAGACTGATTCCAATATTAATAATGCTACAACTGTAAGTATTTTATTACTTGCGAATATATCTCTAGAGGACTCACGGGGTCTAATTTTATAACCATATCTAATGGCCCTTTTATGTAAAATGAGCAATTCATTGAGTAGTGTTGTTCTACACATTCCCCAAAAAGGTATTCCATAACGTAGATGGGAATCAATAAGAGCGTAATATGCCATTTTGGCAGTTCCTGGTCCTAATTCATTAGAAATTACTCTCACTGCATAACATCCAGAAGAGTTCTTACTTTTGAGTTGTTTAACATGGTCATCAAATTTTAAATTTTTATCTATCAGCACACCCAGAAATTTAGTGCAATCTTTATTTCCTATGACACCTTGACCAAACGAAGGTTCATCAATTGTGCATCTAATGGATATTACATGGGTTTTTTCGGCTTCGAAAGATAATTTATTTGCATCGCACCACTCTTTCACAGATTTCAAGTCTTCTGTTATTATATCATGCAACACCCTGGTCTTCTTGCTTTTCCACAGTATAGTGGTATCATCTGCAAAGACAGTGAATTTATCAGAAATTTTGGTTTTAGTGAGGTTGTTAACATATAACAGGAAGAGAATAGGTCCGAGCACAGATCCTTGTGGAAATCCTGATGAGATTTCCTTTTTATTTGATAGTTGCGTTGTTTTAACCATCTGATATCGCCCAGAAAGATATGACAGGAACCATGTGAGAGTCACTCCTCGGCATCAGTACAGCTGAAGATTTCTCAACAGTATTTTGTGATCAACGCAGTCAAATGCCTTCGTGAGATCACAAAATACTGCTGCTGTTGTCTCTCCAGCATTTATCTCTGAATAGACCTCATAAAGAAATGAGAATATTGCATCATTCTTTTTTTTATCCTGAAAATCAAATTGATTTTCACTAATTATTTTATGAATGTTAGAAAATTCTAATAGACGTTTCTTGACTATTTTTTCTATGATTTTGGCAATAGTAGGAATAAGAGAGATTAGCCGAAAATTGGGAATGACAATAGAGGTTTTCAAGAAAGAGGGAAACTCGCCAGCGTGGAGGGAGAGATTGATCAGCGATAGTACAGGAAGGTTTTGTATGATTTTGAGAGAGATTTCGTCACATCCGGCTGAGTTCTTGTTTTTGATATCCTTTATGATTTCTATCAGTTCATGACTATCTGTGTCATACAGAATTAGGCTTTCCTCAATGGTGAAATGTTCCATGTTCATTAAGGGATCATGTTTGACCGTTATTTTGTCACTCAAGTGTTGAGCAATGGAACAGTAGAACTCATTTATTGTGTTTGGGTTTAATGGTGTATTATTATTATTTTTCTTTGTTTTCCTCTGATATCATTTATAATTGACCACGACTCTCTGAGCTTATTGTCAGAGCGACTGAGTCTATTATGGTAGTAACTTTCTTTTGCCAACTTAATAGTAGGTAGATCTATATATTCTTCGATAGTTATTGAAATAATTGTAGAATGACTCTTCATTTGTGAACTTCCGTATGTAATGCAGTGAGCGCAAGTTTCTTGATGCGATTTTCAATCCTTTTGTCAGACAGGATTTTTGTTTTGTTTTAATTTTTTGTCTAGGAAAAGATCTGTTGTAGTTATCACATAACACTTTATGAAATATAAAAAATATTGTTGACATTCTGAAAGAACCTACTATAGTTTGCTCTGCTAAAGAGTCTTCCAAACTTGAATATTTTAGCCTTTTTTGTGAAATCGAATAGTATGCCGCAGCTGACTGCTTCATGATCTGATAATCCTGAAGGAGTAACAGGGCAAGGCACCACCCGATCCTCAAAATTGCTACGAACATAATCAATGCAGATAGAGGTATATTGTGAAAAACGCGTGTCTGATTCAACGTGCATAGTCAAGTTGAATGAGAACAGTAAGTTTGATATGGATTCAGTAGCAGGTGAATCGTGATTATTGAAATTAACATTGAAATCTCCTGCTAATATGATAGAACAGTTCTCTGGTAAGAATGCTCTGTCAGAAAAACAAGACTTGGAAAATGCAAGCTTTCCAGAAAGGCAAAAAGTTCACTAGTCTTGTTCCTAAGTGATTGAATATTTAACAAAATGAGATTGAGGATATTTTTGGTTTCATAACATACCCTTTTTTGGGTAGTTATTTTAGTAGTTATTTTATTATCACTGTTTCCTGGATCGTGCGAAAAAAATTGTTCTCTGTGGTTACAAATATTAAATTTTCTTTGCAATTGCGGTTATACTTAACATTTTACCTATATTGTTGTTGATATCCAGAAAGGAAATATCGCCTTCCGCGTAGTAATTGAGTTTTATCGCATATTCATTCAGTTTGCAGTTGAATTTGTATATACGTTCATTGATTTTGATATTCTTACAGTAGGGCACAGAAGTGAGTATTATGTTGGTATTGGTGCAATTTTTCAGTTTATAGTTCATTTTACCGAAGGAAGGATATTTTTTGACCTCAAAATCGTTTGATCCACCCGTTATAATTGGGTAATCTTTGGAACAAAATTTTCTTGTTAAGTTTTCAACATCGTCAATAATTGCCTGTACAGTGTATTCCTTACCAAAATTTCGATGAAAAGTTTTACTCCACCCATGTCCGATTTCGTCACCTAGAACGAGAATTTTGGGTTTTGTGGCGTGCGCTACTCCATCACCAGTTACAATCACTTGTCCCAAGACTTTATCACTACACAAAATGCTGCTTTGCGTTGGAAGGAGGTCTGTCGGTGATGAAGTGTTTTTGATAGGACATTCTATTGTAGACATAGCTTCCTGCTTTTTCATCACGATTAAGTCATGAAGTTGAGTATCTGAGACTGATTCATTCTTTTGCCTATATAATTTTTCAGAACCTCTGTTCTTGGTTATCACACTTCTATCATTCGAGGTGGTAGCTTGTTCTAACCTTGGGTGCTCGAGTTTGTCTTTATACATGTTGTTTTCTTGTTCTAATATTTTGATTGATATTAGCATGTCTTTGAGCAAGTTGTATTCTTTCATTTCACTGATTAGTCTGTTCATTTCTAGCGTAATTTTTTCGATTTCTATATGAAGTTTCTGATATTTATGCGACATATTCAAACACTTCTTTTTAAGTTCTGCAATCAATCTTTTTTGTTCATTTATATCTTTAATATACCCTTGTTCTGTATCATCAAGGACATCCTGCAAGTCTAGGGAGGATTTTCTCAGTCTTTGTATAAAATTATCTTTTTCTGTAATTTCTTCCTGCAATTTTGCAATCGTTTCCATCATATTTCTCGTATTTTCTTCATGTTTCATTTAATTTTCGTTAATTTCATTGTCTTTTTGCTTCAGTTGATTTTTGAGCTTTATAATACTCGATTCCAGTCTAGCATAATTTTCGTCATCATCTGCTTCAATTTTTATAAAAAAAAATTCCTTTCCAAACAGCTTAAATGAAACACACTGAGGCACTTTATACAAAACACATTAGAAAATTCTTTGGATTTACAGCATTTGAAGTTGGATGTCATTATTGAATCCCACTTCAAAAATTAGCACTCCACGCCAATGCCCTGAATGGGATTTCCAATCACAATAAATTTGTCAAGAAGATAGTAGCAGTAGGTACTTTTTATTGTCCCAAATCGCTGATAACGATTTCACTCTTTTTATTTGTAAGTTTTTATAGTGTACAAATTATCGGTTTATGCACTTTTAAATCAAAGTCACTCGGAAATGAGTGAATATTTTTCTTGAATTTTTACAGACTAGAAAGTCTTTCGTCTGCAGTTATACTGATGATGAAAAATCAAAATTTTCCATGTACTTTGGACTGGTAAATCTTCATATGTAGGCAGAGAACTTTACCAACACACTCTACCACATACTCTCAAAATCGACCATGGATACTATGCCTACACGTGCTAAGTACATCAAACGCAATAAAAAAAGAAAAAAATACTTTTGAAAGTCATAACTACTCCAAAAAAAGGAGTACACCTTAAAATACTTGTAAACGTTGTAAAAACTAGCTGCCACAAAAGTTCTCATTATGACACTCATCTTTTAGGATTAATTTCAAATCTTAGATATACTTGTTTCATTAAGGACATTGCATCCAAATCAAGTGTAAGTCGAAGATTCTTTTTTGATCAGCACTTATTCTGCCAAACCTATTTCACTCATATGTTTGTTGAGCCTAATATTCTAGTTGTATTCCTTTTCTGAGTTCTGTGAATGTTGGCATTTTCAATGAGTAATAAAGTCTTTAATAAACTGGCTGACAATAGTTCTTATTATGAAATTCAGCTTTTAGCATTCATTTCCAATCTTAAATATGATTTCTTCATTTATGATTGATTATTTTCATTGAGTAATAAAGTCTAATAAACTGGCTGACCTGTCTCATTCCTAACGATTTGTTTTACTATTCTTTTGCTATACCGTAATTGCTCCTTCTAGGGATAGTGAATCAGACTTTTCATTGCCCTCATTTCCAGGGGGGGCATGAGTTAATGGAAATTTGTAACCAAACAGGCGCGTATACAGCTCTATTCCATGGGAGAGGGGGTAATTTGTGGCGCGGGATTGACAGAAAATATAAAAGCGCCGCAGGCAAAATTATTTATTGTTCAAGGTCAAATGCCTTTGAATTAATAGTTGGGTTTGTCAATGGGGTATCATAAATGTGGGGAAAAACGGATGAAACATTGAATACGTTAAATACGAATAATTTTGTTTTTGTATAACGTGTGTTTTCGAGTTGAAAATCGATCAAGGTTTCATTGCATATGCAGACTGGTTGTTGAACTAATATCACCCCCCCCCTCAGATCCGCCAGTGTTCATGACCTGTATGCCCCTAGGCTAAAGTTAGCCAAATTATATATAAAATAACCGTTCTTAAAATAAGTAAGACGCGGAAATTCATGTTTTCCGCGTTGCTTCTCGCCTACCTGCCGCCACCAGCCACGTAGTCCTCCACACACTGGATATGAGATGCGTATTGTCTTGCCGACTGATCTTGACTCCCATCTTGTGTATGCGTCGCTCATGCCTCTCTGCAACCAGAGGTGCGGTATTCCTCCTTGTCATTCGACACAGCAGCATCCGTTCCCCAAGCTAAGGGGTAAGCCAGCTAATGAATCCGGGAATTATGTGCTCTGAGTAGACGCAATGAACCAAGTATGACAGCCTTCTGAATTCGCCTGATGGCTATGATTTCTGCATTTTATTATTATTATGTCCGATCCTTCGCATTTTGAACTTCAATCTTGATTTATGTCGCATACAACTCAGTTATTTTATTATTTTTACAGATAGAGCTAATGAAGTTGTTAATCCGTTTGCGAGAAAAGCAACCATACTTGAATCACCTGACAGTGATAACACATTTATTGGAGCCTCTGTTGCCTGCAAAGAGATCAACACCAAGGGAGCAAAGAGTTCAGAAGTGGAAAATGACGTAGAAATCTTAGTAGTAGACGAGGCACCAATTGAAATAATGGAATCATTAGCAGAACCTGCAAACTCTCTGCGAATGCCTGACTCTGATGATTCGATTGAATTAGCCTGTGCCCCCTCGAAGCAAAGGCTTGAACCTGCAAACTCTCTGCGAATGCCTGACTCTGATGATTCTGAATTAGCCTGTGCCTCCTCGATGCCAAGCCTTGATCCATGCGTGATTCAGCCCAAAAACACCGGATCTGGCGCTTCCACGTCGAGAAAGGCTCAACAACCGGGCGAGAACTTCAGTAGTACGGACGAAGACGTGCCTTTGGTAGCGAATGCGAAGCAGCGTAAAGTCAGTCGAAAAAAACCAACCGGGAAAAAGGAAGGAAACTCCGCAAACGAGATTGTTATCAAAAAGCCACCACCTGACCGATCCAAAATCGTGAGTAAAAAGAAACTGGAAAAATATACTAAAGACTTATTGGATAAGCCTCTCGTTCAAATGCACCAGTTTTGCCCAGTGTGCTTTGAATACATGGATGATATTAGAGACCACATAAAGAAACTGCACAAAAAAATGCCCAAGAAAAAGTATCCTTGCAAAGTTTGCAAAAAAGAATTCTTCAACAAAAGTTTCTTTGACTATCATAAGTGTATCCGTCAGGAGAAAGATTAGTCTCAGGTTATTGAAGATGATGCTGTAGAGCTTTTTGTCAAAAGGTGAGTATGTACTACAACTAATCAATCAATCAAACATTTATTGAAGAAGTTTTCTTTCACAATCGTACTAGTAAACAAAACATCATTGTAAACTACTTGCTACCTCAACAAGTCAAACATAAAAAGTAAATATAATAGTAATAAGTAAATATAATAAGAGATTCTCAACACAACACATATATAAACATGTAATCCTATCGAGATTCAAGGAGAAACTCTTCAACAGAATAGAGTCGCCTTTTGAAAAGACTGCATAAGGGATGATTCTGCGATACTGCCAATCTTCTGTATGGTTGATATAGAAGAAAATTATTTCTAGTGAAATTTTCACGGATTTCTTCATTTTGAGGAAGTATTGAAATATTGCTTTGAATATATATATCAAAGTTTGATAAATATACAAACTAAGCAGCAACGTTAATAAATTATGATGCTTGAATAATGGTCTGCAATGCTCTCTTGGAGATTCACCTGCCAATATTCTTATTGCCTTTTATTGAACACTTCGTTAGCTTTAGCTGCTGAACCCCATTGTTGAAGACCATAGGAAATAACAGATTGAATTAAACTGTGGTATAGAAGTTTAAGAACATCAAAAGATACTGTTTTTCTCAACTGACTGAATATATACGTTAGCTTAACTTTAACACTGTCGATATGGTTTTTCCAAGTGAGTTTATTATCAATATAAACCCTTAAGAATTTAGTACAATTTACTTGATGTATACTTTCGTTCTTTAATTTTACCAAGTTGCTTTTGTCGATTGTTGCGTTTTTTGTTACAAACTTTAACATTTGAGATTTAGCACCATTTAGCAGCAGGCCATTTAGGGAACACCATTCGGAGAAATGTTATCTGTTACTTCCTGGGCTCGGTGGACTGCCTTAGACATATAGTTTCCGCAGATACCAAGACATTAGTGTCATCTGCAAAAATGACAGTGATGGATGATTTTGTACAAAAGTGTAACGTTCTTTCCTCCTCACTCCAAACGTTACAATGACGCTAACGGGTACTGGGTGTATCGGACGACGGTACACTCGGTGCAACATCCAATACTACCCTCGGGCGCCAGTAAGATTATAGTGGTATGCCCCACTTTCTTCCAGATGACACTAATGGGAGGCCTAGGACAGCTTCAATGAAGAAACGGTATTCCAGGGGTCAGTTGTAACGACCACGTTTCAGATGATGGTAAGAGACAGGCTTTAAGTGCTCTTACCACTCTCGGAATACCGGCTGTTCTCTTTCAACCTAACATAGGTTCTCAAAATATTACCTATACCCTCCTTTACCCTGAACGAAAGTATGAGGATTAATAGTATAGAATTAATTTATTCCCAAAATAATGAACACTCGGTACACTGAAGTAAGTTAAACTTGACAGGCGTACGGGAAAGCAATCGTAATAGCTCAGGGTAATGAATTCGATACTTATTTGGACGACTATAAAACAACTGTCTATTCGGACTTGACTGACGGAATGCAGGTGAGTTGGTTTTCCTGGTCAACGGATGCGTTTTGAAACTTTTGTTTAACACGGTATATTACTCTCCCGAATAACTGAAACAGTTTTCAGTGAACTAGAATTCGCGATACTGTTTTTACCCAGTCCTGGCTCACCGACTATTGCATTTCGAATATAATAAATCTCAAACGAATTCTGGAGAGACGTGTCGGCCTGTCCCTTCGGAATACGCAATTTACTTTTCGCGAGCTACGTACAACTTTAAGCGAAATCTTTCCCTTCCGGTCGTAAATCCGTTTCTTCTGGATTAGATAGCGCAGTACGACTTTGGTGAAATAGAAACGGATGTCTGAAGGACAATCGAATACACCTCCTCCAAAATAGGTTCGTTGAGTTCAGCTAGTCCCGGTAAGTAGGAAAGCCGTACTTTTCGGGTACCATAATGCCATAATGGCATACAACAAACGGTACTTTGTGCCTGATTTCAAACGAGACAATCTCCACTCCTGTGAAAACACATTTGTAGATAATTGTTTGACGTTCCACAATATTGGTCGGGATGGAAAATATCCAACGTGCTTGAAAATTTCTCTGAATGGAGCTAGACTCGGAATTCAATTTTCCACCATAGCAACTTGTTCTCAACTCTACCATACAAACTAGACTCCAGACGATCGTATCGGCCAGACCCTTGTGGAACCAGTAATTTAACGGAAATATTCTGGTACCTGAATTGAAACGTTATTGCCCCTTCCGGCTGTAATACCTAACCTTCGGGGAAAATCAACGTGGTACTTTGATTATCACGGAGATGGTTGTTGAATTACGATCTTTTAAATAAATACTATGAACGCAGTTCGGGAATTTCCAATTACTTAATGAATATGCAACATCACTTAGCATACCCTAGGAACGTCGGTATATCAATCACTAATTCAAAAATTTACAACTTGCTAATATGCTTCGATGGAATCAAAATAGGAATAATCTCTATTTTCATGCGTTTCCACTATTTATACCCTTGGTTGGCCTTCGTAGCAAAACACATGAAAAACAGTGGCCGGCGTAGCGAAAGACACAAAAACTACTTTAATTCATCAAAAATTATTCCCTATCATTAAAAAGGAACTGAGACCGAATGTGTAAGTAAATATTTTTCGCACAAGAAATGAATGGTAGCAAAAACGGGACGGCGCCAAAAATAAGGCAGAATGGATGGAGTCATCTACTATTTCCTAGCTTGAAAGATTGCTTTTGAAATTAAATTGTATCTATATGGCAAGGAGTACGAATAATTTTTGTGATGCAGGTTAGGACTTTAAAAATGAGTATCAAAAATGCTTCGTTACTAAAGTTAGGAAGATCATTAATAAAAACTAAAAATAAAATGGGCCCCAAAACGGAGCCTTGAGGTACCCCTATAGATGCACATTTTTTTTCGAAATTAATTCCATTCACACTGACCAGTTGACTACGGTCAGTAAGGTAAGATCTAACCCAATTCAATGCAGATCCACGTATACCATAAAACTGCAATTTGTGCAATAGCATATCATGTTAAACGAGGTCAAATGCTTTGCTCATATCGAAAAATAATGTGCTGTATGCTGTTTGTTGTCCAAGATTTCTAGTACATGTTTACTAAGTTGGTCAATTGCATTGACAGTTGATTTGTTTTTTCTGTAAGTATTCTGACAAAAAGAAAATAATCTGAAAGATTCAAAGTAATTTATATAGTCTTTGATAAAAAGAGTAATCTATAATCTTAGAAAACTGACTGAGCAACGATATTGGCCTATAAGATGAACAGTCGGAGCGGGAACCTTTATTTCTTTTTCCCCTAGCCGAAAGTACGCACTTTCTAGCCGCATTTCAGGCCGGAAAGATCAATTTCCGTGGCCGGCTGACGACAGAATTTTTGCGGCCGGTGATATGAACATGAATTATTTATTCTGTGCTTGCTCGTATCAAACTCTCGTGTCAAACTCTTGTGTCAAACTCTCGTGTCAAACTCTCGTGTCAAACTCTCGTGTCAAACTCTCGTGTCAAACTCTCGTGTCAAACTCTCGTGTCAAACTCTCGTGTCAAACTCTCGTGTCAAACTCTCTTGTCAAACTGTCGTGTCGTGAACTCGCGAAGGAATTCATTCAATTGTGTTGAAAAAAAAGGAAGAATCCTCATCTGAAGGTTCCGCAGACGAGGAAAAAATATTAAGGAATTTTGACGAAGAGGCAAAAATGGAATCGTCTTGTCATTTTTACCGTAGGTTTGTTTCCATTTCCACGGGAATCATGAATTTTTAATTGAGAATTTTTCTCATTTCAAATTGATTTGATGCTCATTTTATAATATTGGTTTTATTTCATCATGATGTTTTCAATGCCCGCCCCGACCAGCAAAACCTTGGCTTCGCCTCGGTCTTGCAAAAGTCTGGTGGGCATTCCTCCCCTTGTGCTCGCCGCCCTGCGAGAACGACAGCTTCATTGGATTGCACAAGATGGCCGGCTGACAGCCGACAGCTGGCAGCATTAATTGCAAGTGAAACACAAACATTGATTATGCCCGTACTTTCGGCTACGGAATCAAGAAAAATAGTATACAACCCACGGCCCGAAAGTTGGATGCCCTGGCATGTGCGATTTTATATATTGGTAAAATTTTAGACATTTTCAGGATATCGGAAAAACTTCCCTCAATGAAACTGGCATTCACTATATCAGCCAAAGGTTCGGAAATGGCTTTAGCAGCTTTTTTAATGACATGGTCAGGAATTTCATCAGTACATGATGATTTTTTCTTGCAAACTTTCATGATCAATTCTTCAATTTCCAATTTAGTTACTGAATATAAATAAATACTATGCTTTTAAATGATCTTCCAAGATTCCTTCACCTTGTTGTCAGCTGGAGAGATTCTCTCGTCATTGTAAGTTTTTTTTGGCATATATTAATTTTCCTTGGTATGAAGTTTTGAGCTCTTGATATTCCTTCTGATACAAACCATTTTTAAATACTTTATTCAAGTCTGATATTTCTGTTGACCTTCTGCTCAATTCTCTCAATTTAGTAGTGATCCACTATGGAACAGTTTTTTTTTGTTTTTGACTAACTTTTTAGGAAATGAAATATTGACGTGATAAAAAATTGTATTATAAAAACGCTCAAACTTAGAATTTACCCCATCTCTGCTATACACTGAAGACCAATCAGTCTCTAACAGCAAGCCAGCAAACTTCTCAATATTATTGTAGCATCGCATGTGCATTTCTTGGTTTTGATCCCCTCTATCATAGCAGAAAGATGCCAGCTGGAAAGTGTGATCGGAAATGTAGGAATGATTAACGGAATGTCTCATAGGATCATAAGTGGACAAGATGTTATCAATACATGTTGCAGAATTGCCCCATATGCGAGTAGGTTCGCTAATAATAACCCTGACATTATGTTGCTCAAGTATATTGATGAAATCAGTTTTATTATCACTACTCTTCATTATATCAATGTTGAAGTCCCCACAAACAATCAATTCCAGGTTCTTATGCTTACTATATAACGCCTCGATCATATAATCAAATGAATACTTGGTTTGGCTGGGTTTTTGAGTTTTTCAATGACTGTAGCAAAATGGTCCACACATTCAACAAACAGAAGACAGCAAAATAATGATTGGTGATGAATATAATGTTATTACAATTGATAAAATGGTTAAGGCTTTCGCGACCAAAGTTTACAGTGTCACTATTTTCACTCGGGTTTGAAGGGCGTCGTTTTTTGGAATTTATTCCTGACGTTTCGTTGGCGCGAGTGGCTAGCTTCTTGAGAGGCTAATTGCCATATCTGGATTAGGTACATTTTCAATAACTTTCTGACTCAGGTACTTCTGTGTGCTAATTTCCGAATCTGTATGAAGTACATTTTCAATAACATCCGTTGACCCCTTTCTATCTGTTGTCTAAATGTCGTAGTTTTCCTTTGTTATTTTAGAATTTCTGAGTGTGGGATTTCATATGGTGCTGAGGTTCATAGGTTCTCCTTTTCTGTTGAAATTCTCAGTGTTTTTGTGGATCTTTATTGCCTCTGGTCAGGGTTGCCAGTGAGTCACTTGTACTTGGTCACTATTTTAAAGTCGTGTCACTTTTCTCACTATTTTCGAAATTTGGTCACTATTTCAGAGCTCAGAAGTGGTTAGAATAGAGGTGCCCGTTAGAATACCTTGCATAATTAAAAATCTATAACCTAGGGCACTTGCAATTTACAATCCGGAAGACCATCAAAAAATTTTGAAATGATAAAGAAATACCTTGTACAAAACAATTACCAAACATCATTAGTCAAAAAAAAATACCAAGCGAAAAACAGAACCCTGAAAAAACGAATAGAATATCAAAATCGACATATAACATTTGAAAAATTCGTATCGTCGTGTGTGTGTGTCAGTCAATGTTTTTAAATGTTTTTTGAGTGTTAAACATACTCCATAAATTTCGTTCTTTGGACTACTGTAACCTTTTGAGTAACTCTCTGACCTCCAGTATAAGGTACCACATTTTTCATCTCCATCACAACAATCTCTCACCTGCAATTGCATCGTTTTCCTGCTCAATTTACAGCAAAAAACTTCTGATACTTCATAAGAAATAGTGCCATCCATAAAGAGTTCTGTGTTTATATTCAATTATAGTCCAGTGAATTGGTGTCTAGGATTATTTGAAACTGAATTGGTATATTAGTCCAGGAACTGTTGGTTACAAAACTCAAACTCAGATGGCAAGTCCATGTGATACTTGTGGTGATGTGTTGGGCGACAAGACAATCTCATGTGATAGCTGTCATGCCACCATGCACCAAACGGAGGCCTGCACAGGACTATGTGTTTCTGAGTTACGAGCGGCTGTCGTTCAGAAAAGAACTTTAGTTTATTTCTGCAAAGACTGTCGGGTTGCTTTTAAGAGTGCACCTAGCTTACTAAGGCAGATCGAGAAACTCAAGTCTGAAGTTGACCAACTGAAAGAAGAGATTACTAAACTCAAATCCGTAAAGAGGGAAGTTGATTCTGATGAAATCATCAATGAACTTCACGAGCGCCAAAAGAGAGCAAACAATCTTTTGTTTTTCAATATGTCTGAATCTCGTCAGGCAGAGAGCGAGATTGATCGTGTCTCTGCCATTATTAGTAAAGCAGTTGGTGATGGATCAGGAGTAACTGTCAGTAGCGCTTTCCGGTTTGGTAAGAAGAATAAAAATGGTAACCGCCCTCTAAAGGTTGTTTTAGCAAACCCGCATGACGTCCATTTGGTACTCAGAAACAAATTGAAGGCTGGTCAGGAAAATAAGATCTTTATTCACCCTGACCAAACCCCCCTCCAGAAAAACAAGCTCGACGCTGTTAGAGCTGAGCTATTGAGGCGTCAGAATAATGGCGAGCAAAATCTATTTATTAAATACGTCAATAATGCACCTACCGTCTCCAAAAAAAACTTGTAAGGAATTTTGACTTGGGCAATCTTACAGTATACTACCAGAATGTCAGAGGTCTACGTACCAAACTCTCCCAACTTCATACGAACATCTCCACATGTGCGTATGACATTATCATCTTCACTGAAACATGGTTATTAGATGAAATCAATGATGAAGAATTAGGATTTACAAACTATAATATTTTTAGACAGGACCGGTCACCAGCCTCCAGTCCTTTCCACAGGGGCGGAGGGGTTTTGATTGCTACCAAGAAAGAAATCCCCGTTAGTCCATTGCCCACCGATCCCTCAGTTGAGCAAATATTTGTACTCGTTGGTGGAGGTAGTTACAAATTCATACTTGGTTCCGTCTACTTCCCACCGAAGTCAAATGTTAACATGTACCGCACACATTATGACCTGGTGGAATCCCTTAATGAACAGAATCCGAATACTAGAGTTTACATCTTTGGCGATTACAATCTTCCTAACATCACTTGGCAAGTTGAAGATTACTGCTCTCTCGGTTCTCCATCTATTGACTCATCACCAGCTGAAGCTGAGGCCATCGCAGTTGTTTCCAATCTATGTGCACTCCACAATTTATTCCAGTCAAACAATATACGAAATAACCGAGGGATTATTCTGGATCTCGTATTAACCCCTACCGAACTCACTGTTAATGAATCTGCAGATGTGTTGTTGCCACCTGATGCTTACCATCCAGCCATTGAAACAATAGTGCAAGTGGGAACTGAATTTCATGAGTCTCAGGCCGCAGAACACTCATATGACTTCCGTAACGTTGATTACGAACTATTATGCCAATACCTCGGTGCTGTCGACTGGGACGCCCTTCTCCTGGATAAGGACCTATTCGGAATGCTGCATAGTTTCTACGATACCCTGTACTCATTTATTGAGGTGTTCATTCCACTCAAGAGGATCACCAATCGTTCGTTTCCCTTTTGGTTCAGCCAACAGCTTAGGCATCTGACACAAGAGAAGAGGATTGCACATCAAATTTATAAAACTACCAGAACTCATGAAAGTTACGCAGTTTTTAGCGAGCTTAGAGCTCGTTGTAAGACTTTGTCTAGAGAGTGTTATTCGAATTACATCAGAGGTGTTGAGGTCAATATCGGCGATAACATCAAGGCCTTCTGGGATTTTGTTAATGGCTCTAGGTCAGGCTCTTTAATACCTGATAAAATGTTTCTTGGCGATTCTGTTGCCTCCTCCGGCACTGAAGTCGCAAATCTGTTTGCACGCCACTTTTCCTCAGTATACACCGATCATATCCTTAACCACAATGATTGTGATATCGACACTCAACTTAACATTTGCTCTTACCATATTCCTATCTCCACCATATTTGAGAAGCTAAGCAACCTCGATGTTAGAAAGGGTCCGAGGCCTGACGCTATTCCCCCCATTCTTCTTAAAAATTGTAATTATATATTGTCTAGACCACTATTTCACATCTTCAACAAATCCTTGGATACTGGAATCTTTCCAGACTACTGGAAGCTTTCCTACATAACACCCATTTATAAATCAGGTAATAAATCTGACATTAGTAACCATCGTCCGATCTCAATTCTTAGTACCATCCCTAAATTGTTCGAGAGCATCGTTACAGATTATATGACTTATGACTGCTCAGGGCTACTGATCTCAAATCAGTTTGGCTTTTCATCCGGAAGGTCGTCTGAACTCAACTTAATCACCTATACCAATTTTCTATCTAAAGCTCTTGATAGGGGTAGTCAGGTCGACTCCATCTATACCGATTTCTCCAAGGCCTTTGACAGGGTTAATCATGAGCTTCTTACCCACAAACTCAGTAGGTATGGCTTCGGAGGAGCGATTCTGAAGTGGATTGTGGATTATCTGACAGGCAGGTACCAAATAGTGAGATTCAAGCACCATTACTCTTTTGACTTTCCTGCAACCTCGGGCGTTCCCCAAGGTTCACATTTGGGCCCCTTACTTTTCAACATGTTCATTAATGACATTACTTCATGCTTTCACAACAGTAATGCCCTACTATTCGCTGACGACCTAAAACTCTATCGTATTGTGAATTTTGTAGATGACGCCGATGAGTTGCAGAGCGATATCTGCAGACTTGCTACTTGGTGCTTGTCAAACGGTATGGACTTAAACATAAACAAATGTCATATCATACGTTTTACTCGCTCCCATCAACCTGTCATTTTCGACTATACCATCAATGGACAACCCCTGGATGCTGTCGACCGTGTCAAGGACCTTGGAGTAATTCTTGATGACTCCCTAACCTTCACCTACCACATAACCTCCATTGTCAACAGGTCTACCAAAATGTTGGGCTTTATAAAGAGGACAACTCGTGACTTCACTAGTCTGGGTGCCATTAAAATCCTATACTGCACACTTGTTAGAACTCACCTCGATTATTGTTCCTCTGTCTGGTCACCACATTATGTAACCCATATATCCAAGATTGATCGTGTTCAAAAAAGTTTTCTTAGATATGTTTCTTTCAAATCTAATATCTTTAGTGATTACGCCTCAATTGAGAGTTATCTCAATATTCCAACTTTGGAGAATAGACGTAGTCAGCGAGATCTAATGACTCTCTACAAGATATTAAATGGTGAATATGACTGTCCAGATCTTCTATCTCAAATCAGTTTAGTAGTCCCCATTCGCCTTACTAGACAGATAGCTACTTTTCATACTCCCTCCCATCGTACCAACATTGCTTATTTCAGCTATATCCCAAGATCCCTTAGAGCGGCTAATTGCCTCGATATTGACATCTTCTCAACACCTCTTCCTAAGTTTAAAAATCAACTGTGTCAGTGACCATCTTGTCATTTTTTTCCCACTTTTACACTGACTGTACTTGTACTTTAACTTTTCATTGATCTTTTTAATGTCTTCATTATTATCAATATCATATATGTTGTGACTGTTGCTGTATTACTCACATAATGTACCTATATCTTGTAATATCTTTAATTGGGCTTGCCCGTATAAATAAATAAATAAATAAATAAATAAATAAATAAATAAATAAATAAATAAATAAATAAATAAATAAATAAATAAATAAATAAATAAATAAATAAATAAATAAATAAATAAATAAATAAATAAATAAATAAATAAATAAATAAATAAATAAATAAATAAATAAATAAATAAATAACAAAATACCATATGTTAAAAATATTTCAGAAATACTTGCAGCGGTTATTAAAGATGAACATTTAAAAATAGCGTTTGAAAATAAAAACACCATTGGAAGACATTTCTCTTCACACCAAAAAACAAAAACCCCCCTAGATATTACATCAAATGTGGTTAGCAAAATTAAGTGTGAGAATTGCCCTTAGGGCTATATAGGACATACTAAATGTTACCTGTGAACAAGTATAGCGGATCACGAAAAAGATGCAAAAAACTAAATGTTAACAACTCTACCGCTTTGGTTGAACACATCACAGAAAAAGGTCACAGTTTTAACTTTATGACACCCATCGTTTTTGATACGCAACCCTTTTTATCTTAAATACTACTCCGTAAAATTATTCACATATTCAAACATAACATTCAATACCAGAAGGAATATTGAAGGTTCAAACACAATATTTTTTAGTTTGAAGTTAATCATATATCCATGTCTTTGATATTTTAATTTCCCCCTCTTTTTTGATCCGTTTTATAAAATTTTCAGAAAAAAAAAAGTACTTGGCTCTCAGTATTCGTATGTGTTAATGTTTTAATTGTTCAAAGAATCTTGAAACGTCCATTTGTGAACTTATTTCGAAAAATTTAAGTAGAGGAAAACAAAATTTTCGTCAGTCCTCCAAACTTTTATTCTCATCGAAGTTTAGTACATCGTGGCAAAAAAAACCGTTGTTTCAGAACCCTGATGATGAATTAAATATAGTTCGAAACGTTGGCCCAAAAAAAAGTTTTTCTTTCCAAAGCTTAACTTTGAATGCTAGGTAAAAGTTTCAGTGAGTTTTTAAGTACAATGTTCAAAGTACAAATTACTTCAATTACTTTAATCTTGATAAAATATTCTTATGCTTTCATTGGTATTTGTCTTGTCCTTAATTTAATGAGATTGGCACAATGAGTTCACTCATCTCATTCCTTTGTCATCATGTTAGAGACTTGCTGGACATGTTTTTTCTGGTACTCTTTTGGCAATGCTTTGCAGCTCCAGAAACTCCGATTATAACAGGATATTCTTTTACTTTGGCAACCATCAGATGAAGTAGTGCCATTGTAATACAATACGCGTCATGGTTCACGGTTTGTTTTCATTCAAAAACTGAGAAAATGGCAGTTTTGACGGTTTTAAGTAAATACGCGTATTATCATCATATTGGCTGTAAGAAAACCATGAAAATCGTATAGTACCACATATTGCTCTGAATGTTTTTATCATCAACTTGTTGAGGTAGAATTTTTTAAGTGTTCTTTCTTTCAGAGGACGTTCGAGGACTAACCGACAGACATTTCTACATCAGTTCAGGGATTTCCGAAGTGTTCAGAAACACTTGATAAAAATATATGGATGGAAGCGACTGTGTTGAGAATTCAATTATATTTCCAATTAAGTTCACCTCTTTGTAATATCAAATCTGCAAACATTTTTTTCAGCGTATTTGATTGACGAAACTGGTGTCTCTGAGTGTTCACAGATTTGTTATTTGCAAAAAGTAATTTCCAGGAAGTTCCCTCACCTCCTACAAATTATAATTATGGTTTTCTTTATATATCATGTTAAGTATTTTATATGCCAGGAAGAAAAATAAAGTTCCTTTCTTAAATCATATCCTGTTTGTGTAGTCATCTTAGTCATACCTAAGATGTCGAAAAATCCTGTTGAAATCAACGAGGTTCAATATTATCCGCAAGATGGTGCTTAGGTCGCTGTGATAAGAAACAAGTTAGGCAACTTTTATTATGAAATTTTTTTCGTTGAAATTTCATCCACATAATATCACAACATATCTTATGAACACGACCAGTCAGAGCACTTTGTGTTTAAACATAATGCTTGCTCGGCCCGCCATCTGACAGTAAATTCGAAACTGAGGCGTAATTAAAAAGAAACCAGAATCAGGTAGGCTGGTTTTTTCAGATTGAGCCTACAGTTTTGCAAGTATTAGTGTCAACATCGGGATTTTTATAAATTCACAGAAAAATTACTGTGAATTAATTAAACTGGATATACTTCATATGAGAACAGTTCGAAAAAGAAATGGTTTCAATAATATTATTGTTATAAGACTGATTATCTCCTACCACGTAGTAACATCTATATCCATTAATTTATTGGAGGGATTATTTGTACAATTTATTTTGTACACCAGTATTGGCCAAACCTTGTCTATGAACAATAATTTGATCTCATTCGCAAATAATCCAATTTATATAGTAGCTGTACAGTTCGTATCCAACTTAGGTCGTGATTTGGACATCCAATATGCCTAGTGTGGACATCCAATGGATATCCAAACTTGTTGGATAAGTGCATAGGAGCTCGTCAACACCGAAGAGGTATCTAGAAATTCATGGTCTTCTGGAAGATCATGGACAATATCTAAAGCTGCGGCCTATAAATGCCTCTCAAGGTATGCATGCTCAACGTGAATGAGATCAGAAGCAAATACTACCTTGATTCTGATATTATTCGCAAGCATAATACCGACGCTCTTGTCCGAGACGGGCATCCGGCAGCAACATAAGCTGCAAGTCAGGGGAATTCACCACAATCAGGCAAGATACCACCCTAATGCAGTGATAAGGGAAGGGGTAGCGATACTAGTTAATTACGGGGTATCGTGCACACTTTTACCACAGCGGGCGAGCTCCATAGAGCATGTAGGAATAAAATTCGAATCTGGGTTGAGAGTGTATGCGATATGCAACCCCATGAAGAATAATATTACAGAAATGGATGTGGATGCCCTCTGCAGCAGCGGGCACCAAGTGCTGCTAGCGGAGGACTTCAATGCGAGGCACTTAGTGTGGATTCCGTTCTGGAGCCCTGGAGGTTGGCAATACGCCAACGCGAGCGGGAACACGCCCTGGCAGTACCCCATGAATATCAACATAGCGGTGGACTATCGGACGCCCCTACTCTTAACCCTTGGTGATGAATAAGAATGTAGTAGATATAAAACGAACTCCATACCACCCCGAGTTCATATCAGACCAAGATCCTGTAATCTTCTCGATCAGTGGGGGGAAGAACCCGAGAAAGAACAGAACAACGTATGAGTACTCAACCACTTATTGGAAAGAACACAGGAGGATCCTGAATGAGCAAACGGCATTCACCCCACAAATTGCGGAGGTGGATGTGGACCGCGAAACTCGGAAATGGGTTGAAGATGTACTACGGGCTAGGGAGGCTACCACCAGGAAGAGAGTTGTAAGAGAGGACAGGGATCCCTTCCCAGGTTCCATCCTGGATCTGATCAAACTAAACAATAAAGAACATAAAAATAGCAAATTTCCCGCAATCCAGTCAATCGTGAGAACATGATAAGACTGGGGAGGGAAATAAATGAACTCATAAAATATCACAGGGATGAAACGTGAAAGAGGAAACCGGAAACACTCAACGCCAACGACGGTTCTCTATGCAGATGTCAAAGCGCCTGAGCAAAAGGCATAACGACGAATCGGCTATGGGGAACGGCCAGAAGCAGGCAATGACAGACCAAGGGAAGGCTGAAATGTTCGGGGAGTACTTCCAGAGTGTTTTCCAATCGAGCGCCGATGCCACCCCTGAGCACAGGGAGGTGACTGAGGAAGCCAAGCGGTATAGAGAACGCCGGAGGTAGAACTGGATACCAGAACTTTCTCGAAGCTGATAACCAACTTTGGAAAGGTTCAAGAAACGACCAAGAGGCTCCTCAGGACGGAATCAACGCGGCTCTACAGAGGAACCTCCCAAGGAAGTCCATCGTACAGCTGATATATATTATCAATAGCTTAATTACTAAAATGGGAAAACTATCCAAAGTGTCTGAAGCATACGTAGATCATCCCCATCCTAAAACCGGGGAAACTGGACTTGAGAATCAAAATAAGAAAATGTTTATTTTGCCCACGGGAAAAATTGAAAAAGAAAATCTAATTGAACGTTTGAAATGCTCGGCATTGACTTCCTGCATGGTACATGAAGAGATACTTCCGAAAATTTGCGCCTTACATTTACAAATATTTCCAATTTGACGCTCTTTTCTGGGGTAGTTCTGTGGACTTCGGATATCCCCACAAGAAAAAATCTGGTTGGGTTCAATCAGGTGAGTGAGCTGGCCATTCAATAGAATATTGAGGACCTGCATTTTGTTTTGGATTTTTTCGATATTTTGCGGTCCTATAAACAATTGAAAGACGTTTCGAGTGGGTAAAACTCGGCCTCTTCTGCCATTTGAAGAAAATGTTGCCTCGACGCCCCTTTGAAAGATATTGATCAAAAAGAAAAAAATGTAAAATTATTTTAATTTGTTCAAAAGTTAACAGGCGTGGGTTACTTGAGTTAAGTTTGTGCGTGCAAGATGAAAACTTACCGTTTTTTCAAATTCCCCCAGCAACTTTGAAAAGGAGGTGAATTCCTACAAGCTCAAGAATAAAACCATCGTCTATGAAGTAAAATATTTTTATTAGGAATTAATCGTTAATTAAGTATAACAATGACAAAATTTTGGTAAGTTGTAAATTGAAAATTGGGTTCAGCTAGAGGATACAAATTGCGTTTTCGATTTGCACTCGCAGGCACAACAAAAACGATGCGTTTTCCATTTGACGTGATATGAGTTTGGAAAAGGTATTTTGAATAAGCCTGAACGAGACAAGTCAACACAATCTGACATAGGAATGATCTTCCTCTACAGTTTTCATTCTTGTGGATAATTTCATAAAACAATTTAACCCAAGTGGCTTCTAATATAATTTTTTGTAGATGTACAAACATAATATTGTTTACCCCACTTGATCATTCCAAAAAAAGGCGTTCAAATATAATTCTTGGGACTGAATCCTTTTTGTGTTTATTTCTGAGAAATTCACAGAAATTCATCGAACCCTCTTCTATGGGATTAGCAAAAAAGGGGACACGACAGATATGATGTCGCAGTGTACGTAAGTACTCATCCTTACTCACGTACATTACGATACAATTGTTGCTAGGGTAAATTTCGATAATTTTCGATATCCTTTTGATCTGTGATAGGTGGTCTATAACAACTCCAAGCAAGTTTTGATCTTCGATATCGGAAATTATTAACATTTATTTCCTCTGTATTATTCCTCCTGGTTGTTGATTTACTTCTTGAGTCGTCATGTATTAGAGCGGTAAATTTGTTCATTCTTATTGTGCCTTTAACCTCATTTATCACAAGGTTTCATAACTTGCGTTTTTTCCAACATGTTTATGAAAAACACCTGCAAACATGTCCTTGAACCATTTGCAATAAGTTAAATTGATTCTATGTTCTAAAGTGGCCTCGTTGATAGATCTAAGGCCGTATGGTCAAAGGCAAGAAATGCTCTTAGAGCATGCTCCTTGTTTTCCAGAGTTTTTTCAGATCATTTACTCAACTCTAGACACTGCAGTCAAGAAAGCTGACTCTTACTAGTGAATTGTCTATGGTAAATCCTGTTTATATCCAGACAAATTTATGAAATGTAGGGTTGAAACTAGATTTATATGGAATAAAATTTGTTTTTATTTGAAAAAATGTTTCACTGTTAAGCCCGATTTTTTTAACAACTCGTGTTAACAACAACAACAACAACAACAACTGATGTAAGTCACAAAATTATTCTTGGCCAGTCTCTATATATTATTCACTTAATGATAACATAAACCCCAAAAATCATTATTGAATTGGAGGTCTTAATCATGAATTACTTAATACCCACAAGGAATGTAATTTTTCCTACTTTCATTTAGGAATCACTGCATTATCAGTTTAGAGTAAACATCCATTTCTCAGTCAGATTGCATCGTGTCTCTGCCTTATATTAATGATTCGTCCAAAAAACAAAGATCGTTTAAATTGAACTTTCATTTTACACGTGTCGAATAATAATTATAATATACTTTTATAACAATATAACAACAAATGTTTCAACGTATTTTAATATTTGTAAAACATGTTCTGAGTATTCTATAAATTTCACCTTGTTAACAGAAAATATACAAATTCCTCTCTCGAATAAATTTCGTAAGCAATGTACAGGTAAAATATCTTAAAAGTAGGTTTTGGTCTCACTGGTGAATATGATTTTGAAGAGTACGCTTGGTCATCAAGTTACTTTTGCATCTGAAAAATTTTCGTTTCACAGAACTCGTCAAAAAGAGACGGTAGCAATTTATTTCATTCATACTTTGGCACTACCAAGAAGAAATCCCAAATATGACTTCCTGTCGGTTCGTAAACTGAAACATCGAAAAAAAAAAAAAACACATGTTGTTAAAACAGACTACTTACCTTCAACCTGTTAATACTTTCGTTTATAATACAAAAAATTAATTCTGCTGTATATTTCAGTAATTTTATAATTTGTTCCTGATAAATATAGGATAAATTCCAACAGATGTACGAACTCATCGAGGTGGCCTGTAGCTCAGCGGTCTGATGCACAGGCCGTTTGAAACTCCAGCATAACGATAGTCGGTTCGAGCCCGATGTAGGTACAAGAGATTTTTTCCCAAATACTTTGTATCGGATCGATAGACGACCGCAAGCCTTGTTGAAAAGCAAGTGTATTGTGAGTTGTCTAGATGTCAATCTCGTCTAGTGCTAGCTTGGAGAGCATACCGACCACCCGAGGTGGTGCTGTTAGTTTTCCAGGTTTCCCTACAGCTGAAAAGTGAATACGCCACCAAAAATCAGTAAGTCGCCCCGGAGTGCCACGGCAAATATTAATAATAATAGTCGTTTTCTACCCGCACAGGCTAAGCCTTTGAATACACTCAACGAGTTTTTATGAGGAAATATTATTATTATTATTATTATCTAATTCCTGTGGACGAAATCATTTTGCAGACAACGCCGAAGTAACTTGTGACACCGGTTGGGATTTCAGTTTGAAGTCTACAATAATTTTCATATGTTGAAGCAAAGTAAGACATAAAACTCCAGTGTATTCAAGCAAAGTAACATTTCAGGAATATACCGGTATGATTAAAAAACGAGATGAAATATGGCAGTAAGTCATTACATCTTCGATGCTCCCTCTTGCCGTAGAACCCTCGAACAAAGAATCGAAGATGCTGGTGAGAAATTGGCATGACTTTATTCTTGTGCATGTGCTGATCTTCCAAAAATTTAGAGGAAATAACACCTGAAATCTGTTCAAAATTTCGACGTTATAGTAGTTTCAGCGATTCTTTCTGTGTTGAATTCATAAATGCAACAAATATACAGCTGATATTATGATCTGAGATGTGGCAATGAACGTCACTTCCATATCCATTTGTTACATCCCTGTGACGTCACAAGGCATCATTAAAACTGATAAATATTGATATAAAATGACGGATTTATGATTCCAAGCAGAGTTCAGCTCTCTATTAGCGAATAATGATAATTATATTATAGACCAGAATGCCAGGATGGGGAATTAATCCTGTGTCAAGCACTTAGCTAATGCTTGGACTGTGATAAAAAATCCCACGAAAGTATGCATATTTTATTACATCATTGGGTTTATATTGGTTAAATCTCTGTTGTCCACATATTTTACTTCATTTGGAAGTTTGATGCTAATTGTTTTCTTCAAGTTTTTAAGGCTTTGCGGACAAAATATTTATAATTACAATATACACTTTTAACGAAAATGGTGGAATCAGTTTGATAAAATTTTCGACTACAAGTGATGAATGCTTATGTACAACCTATCTTATACTGAAGATCGTCAATAACTGTTTTCAGAAAAACTCAAGTTTTTGCTAGGAGTAATTTACAGCAGTTGCTGAGTTGGTTTTGTGGAATCTTTGTCGGGTGTTGGAAAAATGTCATTGAGTCGTTGTGTAGGTAATTATGCCAAGACAGTAGTTGTTTTCTGTTGGATATTTTCCAATGAATTTTGTAGTGTACTGGATTTTGCGAAAGCTTTGAATTTTATATGAATTCATTCAATATTTACATCTCTAGATATTTACTAGCCATAGCAACCAGAATACGCAGTTATCAAATATCCATATTTGGAAACTTGGACATGAATTGAAAATCGTATAAAAACTCTAAAAAGCCCGATGATACAGCGAATTGCACCATCAGTATTTGAAGCTATAGCACTTCTCGCCCAAGAATTTGCAGTCATATACCAATATTTCAAATTGCCGTGCAATTATAATGTATTCCAGTCATCCCAGCCAACCATGTGATACGAGAAACATATATACGTGACATCACATTGTGACGTGCGATATCTCATTTGAAGTCAATACATTGAAGCGATGTGAAAATGTCCGCCTCAAAGAAAATCTTTGTGACGGCTTTTGGCGATGGAATGCGATGTCACATGAAGAAAAAAAATTAAAATATTGTGTTCTCCTTTACAGGCAGGAGGATCGAACCCAGGCCGCCTGGATGACAATCAAACACTCTAACACCACGACCACTTCACTTCATAACATAAAAGTCACCAATAGGTATTATACAAGTTCGCATTTTATATCAATGTGTCGCACTGTGATATCAATTAGAGGCTATTGTGACAAATATATATATAGTATAAAGATAAGTTTGTCCACCACGTTGATATCTGAAATGGTAATAGATACCGTTTTGGCTGAATGGGGTAAATGTTGCATAACAGATGGGTAGTCTATATGGAGGTATGGAATTATAAAATTATTATGGGAAAACTGAATTTATCGATTTCTTCAAAAAATCGGGATGATTTGACACATAATGAAACTGCCATTTGTAATAAGTCATTAAATTTTGAATGAAAAATACTTCAAAAATATGTCGTGAGATTATCGTATCTTTCAGGGTTAATGCTTGTACCGTGCCGTAGCAGACCAGCAAATAATACTTGATGAAAGTGGAGTAGATTCAGGCCAATGCGACGTAGTAATTGACAATTTTCATACCAGTCAGAAGGTTGTGATAGATTTTAATAAAATCTACAGTATATACTTATATGTGATATGAAAATATAACCTATAATATTCATCTCATAGATGTCTAAATGTGATAACATGACTTAGTGGCTTTGTTGACTTCGAATAGGCGTGGTCTGTTGAATGTTGCTGCCTTATCACATTTGTTCCTATTTGTGATGTTATTGTGACTGTAATATCAAATATCCGTCGAATAGAGGTACAAAATTAACATCGCATTGGTGCAACATTGTTACATCACACAACTCTTTATGTCACACGATGGTTGGCGGGAATGTTGCTTGTTGTTGGTGAATTAAACTCACTATTAGATTCCGGTATTGCAAGACCATTTCGAAGATCAGATTGTGTTTGTTGCTTGCTACGTGTTTTTTGTTGTATGACGAAGCATTTGGCGATGCTTGATTGAAGGGCATTAATATAAGAGTGGAATATGGATATTTAAAATGATATTATCCACAGCTGGTATCTTATGAAGTCATTAAAGCACCAGTATCGGTAACTATCATAAACGTTAAAGAAACCCTCAAATTAGAGAGAGTATTCGTGTTTGTAACATCAGCCGTGGACATATTTTTGTATTACATTTCATGTCTTATTAGTATAACATGCTATTATAGATAATTATTATAATTCAAACGTCTCCGAAGGCGTATAAAATAGAAATTTTGTTGAAGTATATCCAATAGATTTTTGGCGAAGCGTCCACGAGAAATGATTTGCAAGTGCTCTTGCATGAAATATGTCCAACTATGTGCAAATCCACATACAATGTGTTGAAACCAGGTTTAGACAGGAAAATCAGCACACACATCGGTAAACTCATGAATGAAAGCGAACTTTGTTCGGAATAAAATGAAATTCTCTTATTTTACAATGAATATGGCGAATAAGGTCATAGTACCATGTAAGGTTATTGAGGTACGTGCACACGATAACCTCTTCCGCCGATCATTCGACAGTTGAACAAGACAATAAATCCACCAACAAACGGTAATCTGTACTATTTATTTGAGTATAAAATTTAGAATTTTAATTGTCGAGGATTCGTTGCCCGTTCTATTGATCGAATAATCCCAAGTAGATCCAGTTTTTTCCTAAAACCATGTATTCTATTTATTCTTTCCGTTTCAACAACGCCACAAAAAATGCGTTGGAGAGGACAGAAGAGGCTTTCGTCACCATACCCGATTATTTGTTTACCTATATACAACTCGCAATTTAATTATTTAATATACAGGGCGTTCGGCCAAACTTCCACGAATACAACAAATTGAAACAAAAATTATTTTTTATTTCTGGTCATTTCAACACTCACTCAGATGGAGAACGAGCAATGTCGTATAAGTGTAACGGTGAATCATAACACTGATAAATCATTTTGATGAAGTGGAAGTTGCTCACTTCATACTTTTTCATGAAGGTCCAAAGTTATGTGAAAAATGACCGTATATCTACTTGTAATATATTTTACTCATAGGAGAAAAATAGTGGGGGTTGAACGAAGCGACGCATTCTCTACTCTGAGAAGACATGTGGGAAGTTTTATTTGATAAAACAGTTACGAACAGTTTGTTTCAATTATTGGAAACACCGATCAAGTGTGGCCGAACATTTCTGGAAAAACCTGTACTGATTCGAATATCAATCGAAGCACCATAACAAATATAACATATATCTTTCACTCACTGGGTTCCGTGTGCTACGTTTACACACCGACCTAAAAAACCCTAAGGATAAAAATTGCTCACTTACAGGGTGAACTATTTACAAGTAATTATTTATTTGTGTTTTAGGCCAAATGGGTATTATAAGGCTTCATATGCTAGTTAGTGTTAGAAGAAACGTATAGCGGGACTCGGTCATCAGACTTGTTGAAGTTTGAGAAAGAAGCTCCGCTATGTCACTTCTGCTGTCATTACAGGATTGATTATAGATTTTGTTATTAAGTCTCATTTGTTCATAGTGAAATGTTTTAATAATGTTTTGGGTTGCAACAAAATAGAAAAGAAATAGGGCAAATATAACTATCCTCGAAAAAAATTTAATGATGGATTGAGCTTGAATGAATTCAACACAAATAGTTACCCAAATAAGATATAAGCAGGTTATCACGACTGGGAGGGAAAACATATAGCTATTTAAATTACTTTGCTCCAGCGTATTTTAGCTGGGATGTTACATCGAATTATATCTATATTTGGAAAGAGAACATACTCTGAGCGATAAAAATGGAAACGAAGTAAGTAATTGAACTATTACCACCAAAAAATGTAATAGTACTAGTACTGTGCATACTTGTTTCGTATGAAAAATTGTACTATTTTACATAAACGATATCGGAGCTTACTTTATCCAATATCGGGGGTGAAGTATTTGAAGCTCTACAACAGTAATGTTACTGTGTTGAAATAGCATTGTTGTTCGGAAATGTGTCCACTAAAAACGAAACAGGTGACTTCAGACAAATAGTATGATCCAAATGAAACAGTTACTTCATGTCAATTTTTTTTTCCAAAAGAAATTAGCCAGTTTTTGTTCATCTAAATTCGAACCCCAAATGGAGCGTATTACGCAGAAGTGCAAAGAACCCATTTTAGGACGTGACATTTAAAGAAATTTTGAATTTTATGCGGTTTTATCATCGATATGTATCAACAACAATATTTTTAAAGATGTGAAAGTGTGATAAACATGATCGTAATCAACAAGATAGAAAGTTTTCAAATCCTACCTAAAATACAGGTTCTCCCTTCAAATAGCCAAAAAAAAGGAAGATAATGATGATTTTAAATTTGATTCTACAAACATCTGTAAGAACTCGTAGCAACAAAACACTGAAGATAAACACTAAATTGAGAAGACAGTGATAATCTTTAGAGAATCATAAACATCATGATGACATAGTCTTCATTACAAAAATCAGAGAAACAATGTTAACACACTTACATGAGGAGAATAATTGGGCTGAAAGATGACAGACGAAAATCAAAATACACAATCATTTCATACAAGGAATATTTCGCAAGGATATACAATTCACGAAATAAACCAATTCATGTAAATGTGAGACAAACAATAGTGATTACCTACAGATAAATCCCAAATTGATAAATCTAAATTATTAAAAAAAAAACGGATAGAAATACACAAAACTATGAATTCTTGGAAAAACATTGAGAAACTAAACCTATACCTACGTACTATTGTAATTTGGCATTTTTTGAACATATTTTTCATTTGTGGTAATTATCATTGCCTGTTTGAAACATTGTAACTCAACTATTCGAATTTTATTTTTGTAATAATTTGAAGTGGCAAGAAACTGTGCATAAGTGATACCCTTGAGTTATAAAACTTGTTTTAATACTAGTTCCAGTAATAATTTTTGTGTATCGTCCTCCTCTCTAGTTATAGAGGAACAATGAAATAACAGTTGGTTCTTCAACACCTTAAATCCTTACCAAATTATTACAAAAGTTCTATGGACTCAATAGAAGGTGCAGTAAATCGTAAAAAATAGTTTTGAAAATCCAGTCTACTGCTGACTTTTTTCTACAAGTAAAATAGAAATTCTCGCTGAAAAGACTCCAGTACTACGATTGATACGTACCGTATCTCGATGAGAAGTAATCTGAAACTGGTTCGTTGGATTTTTTTAAAAGGCCATTTAAGAAGTAATTAATGAGCTACCATTCACCAAATGTCGAATCACCCTACACTTTGTTTCGTTTTTGGTGGGCCACAAAAGCCAACATTTCAACATTTGAGAAAATAGTCAAGACAGTCCTAAGAACGACAAACAGTGATTGAGACAGAGTTCATGAAACTGAAATTTCCCAAGAAATGGCGCTGATAAGTTCAACACTGCATTGATAGCTTGAACTGCGTTAATAAAAAACCATCAGAATACAATGAATACCCAATATCAAAGCAAATTCGAATCCATCAATTTTTATCCTCGGTAAACGACCTATCTAAGGTATGGTACATGAAATTTGGCAGTCATTTTGGTGAACAATTCACTAAAAATGTTTCTTCGGTACAACAACAGTAAAAATTCACTAGAAATCGTCTTAAAAGTCTTCGAAACGTTAGGTCAATCCGCCGCCATTACACAATATATTGAACGAAAGTCTGCAGTACATGGTAAGGCAGCGCATTTTGTTGTTAAATGATGCTTTCTCTGTTCCTCTCGTTTTCCTCCTCTGCCAAGCTGCTGGAGGATCGCGAGCCGCATATCTGCATCTCTATCTCAGCCAATCGGTGTTCGAGCTCCCATTGCTGTTGACTAAGTTTGATGCTCATCGCCGAATTTTCCGATTCGACCGTCTGGAGGCGCTCGCGAAGCCGCTTTATTTCTGTCTCGAGCGCTTCATGAGATCCTAGCACCGGAGATGCCACACCTGACACCAATTGCGTCATGCTGTCGCACTGTAATGTTGTGCCTGAAATGAAAACAGTTCAACGTTAGGATGACTGCGATTATGAATATATCAAGGAGAGTTGGAAAGTCCTTGTATGTAGTTGTTGTCAGGCAAGGATTCCAAATTTGAGCAGGAGAGACTCCACCTCACCTGACCCCCACAAAAAAAAAACTTCTTCCTCTGCAATTTGTGGATATCGGTCCTTTTTAGGTTGTTTAGGTATTCATTTATTTAAGTTGTACATACCGGGTGGCTACGGAATATCTCAGTTATTGTATGAAGTAGGTTTGTGAAATTTGGAGCGTCGATATAATGACATAAGAGCTAGAATTTGAGCATATTGACATGTCGAAGTTAACTTCCGGTCTGACCGGAAGTAACATCAACTTTCTTATTTTAAATGGAAACCCTATTTTTTTTCTTTTCGCTTTATTCAGCATTCAATTCCCTTTCTAATGACATATCACAAGTTTGTATCTAACCAGAAACTAGATCAGAAAAAAATTATTATTGAAATTCACCGAGTAGGCCGTGGAAGCAAAATGAAAGCCAAAAATTGAAAAGTTGGCTATGGAAACCATACGTCCCTTGATAACAGTTGCTACTACTGTGATATTTTATTTTCATTCGTCGGCGTTATAAAAAGCCGCCAAAAAAAATATTGGAAAAATTGGGAAAAAAACACTACTCTGTAGGTCCATAACTTAAATAGGAACATGCAACTTTTTCTTGCCTGTACTATTCAGCATAACCATTCCTTTCTAATGATATAATAGAAAGTAATTTTTTGAAATGAAATACAAAAAAATTTAAATATTTATTTTTAAAATAACAAAACAGATTATCGCCATACGCAAAAATAACATTAAAAATAATGTGGAATGATAAATTATATCCTGTAGGTTCTAGGTTAAATAGGAACATAAACGTACTTGGTCTGTGCCATCGTCCATAGATATTCTAATATCTACCTATGGACGATGTTTGTGCTATTCAGAATAATCATTCCATTGCAATAATCATTCCAACCAAAATATCAACAAGTAGGCTGATTAAGATGTATTTTGGAATGAAACAAAAAAGAAACGAGAGCTCTCACGAACGCTGCTATCCATATTATTTTGACGTTTGAAGTAGTGTTTTTGATTCTGCCATTTTAAAAGGGTTTGGAAATCGAAATCAGTTAGTGGAATGTTCAAAAAATGCCCCGTTATTCACGAACCGAACAAATTGACATGCTTCTCATTTATGGTGAATGTTTAAAAAATTCTTATGCCGCTGAACGATTGTATTTAGAGCGATATCCAGGGAGGCAGCAACCGCCAAGAAGGTATTTCCAGTGGCTTGAAGAAAAATTAAGAACTGAGCCTGATGTTCACGAAGACCAAGAAGCATTTGTTATTAATGAGGAAACTGATATTAATGTTTTAGCTTTAGTACAATATGATAGCACAATTTCCTCAAGGCAGATTGGCGCCGAATTAGCTATAGGAAAATTTTGAAAAAACATCGATTTAAATCCTTCAAGATTCAGTTGCATCAACATTTGTATGAAAATGACGGTGAAAGGCGCCTGGAATATTGTAATTGGTTTCTTCGACAAAATGCTGAGAATCACCTATTTAACTATTATATCTTGTTTACGGACGAGTCAAGATTTACCAACAATGGATTATTTAACAGGAATAATACAAGGTAGGTACTGTACTTTATTTGGATTATTGTCGATAGTCGAAGTGTAAAGTGCTAAAAGTGTGAACGGTTTTTGTTTCAGGTACTGGGCGATAGAAAACGAGCACCGGTTTCGACAAGGTGGCTTCCAGGAGAGATTTGGTGTGAATGTTTGGGCAGGAATAGTTGGAACTCATATTGTTGGCCCCATTCTTTTTCAAGGCCAACTAACCGGAGAGAGATACTTTAATTTTTTAACGAATGAAATTTCGGAATTCATTAACAAACTACCAGCAGAAATAACTGAGAGAATGTACTTCCAGCAAGATGGCGACCCTCCGTGTAATTCAAGAATAGCGAGAAATTATCTTCAAAATCGCTTTCAAGAGAGACTTATAACAACCCATGGTCCAGTCAGGTGGCCACCAAGGTCACCTGATCTTACTCCGTGCGACTTTTTTCTATGGGGGCATCTTAAAAATAGGGTGTATTCCACACAGCCTATAACTCTACTAGAAGTAAAAATTCGTAGAGCTTTCCAAGATATCACGCCCCAAATGTTGAGAAACGTTTTACATGAAAATATCACCAGAGTCAATAAATGTATTGACGCTGAGGGAATGCATTTCGAACATTTGTTTTGAATTTATTTTATCTTTAATCCTATCAATTTGAATTTTTTTTTCGATAAATCTGTTTTTTTGTTATTTGAATAATAATAATTGGATTTTTTGGTATTTCATTTCAAAAAATTACTTTCTATTATATCATTAGAAAAGAATGGTTATGCTGAATAGTACAGGCAAGAAAAAGTTGTATGTTCCTATTTAAGTTATGGACCTACAGAGTATTGTTTTTTTCCCAATTTTTCCAATATTTTTTTTGGCGGCTTTTTATAACGCCGACGAATGAAAATAAAATATCACAGTAGTAGCAACTGTTATCAAGTGACGTATGGTTTCCATAGCCAACTTTTCAATTTTTGGCTTTCATTTTGCTTCCACGGCCTACTCGGTGAATTTCAATAATAATTTTTTTCTGATCTAGTTTCTGGTTAGATACCAACTTGTGATATGTCATTAGAAAGGGAATTGAATGCTGAATAAAGCGAAAAGAAAAAAAAATAGGGTTTCCATTTAAAATAAGAAAGTTGATGTTACTTCCGGTCAGACCGGAAGTTAACTTCGACATGTCAATATGCTCAAATTCTAGCTCTTATATCATTATATCGACGCTCCAAATTTCACAAACCTACTTCATACAAAAACTGAGATATTCCGTAGGCAATACTTCCGTAGCCACCCGGTATACTTAATAAAAAGAATTAGCAACTGAAAAAAAAAATAATCATTGATAAACATGTATACAATAATTACATAGTTATTTCATCAACTAGTGTATTTATGAAGGTGATTAATGATCGACATATTTAATAATGAAAAATGGTGGATTACGTAATCCAATCTTCCGCCGGAAACCTATACAATAGGTATGGTCGTCGGCAAGAAGTATTCAACAGAAAACAACGACGGAAGATTAGATTGCGTGATCCACCATTTTTCACAATTTGTTAATGGTCTTCCGTCAAGTAGTGTCGCCCCTCTTTAGGACATATTTAATGTTGTCCTTGTGCCTCGCACCAAATACTCCGAACCCATGGGCCAGTTCCACAGTATATTTCAAGCGGAAATTCACGCCATAGAAAGATGCATTCAATTCAACCTCGACAGGAAATACCGAAACAAGGAAATCGCAATACACTCCGATAGTCAAGCAGCCATCAAAGCGTTGAGCTCATATAACATTAGCTCAAAGATCATCTGGGAATGGCTAGACAAACTTAATGATCTAGACAGGAACAACAAGGTGATCCTCCTTTGGGTACCGGGGCACGTCGGAGTGGAGGGCAATGGACAAGTAGATACCCTGGCATGAAAAGGGGCATCAACGCGGACTTGAAAAATCTAGCTTTCAATAAAACTGAAGAAGCAATGAGAGCAACTTACTGGCAAAGACTTCCAGGGTTAAAGTAGGCCAAAGACCTCCTCAGCAAGTTCAATCGAGCAAGATCGAAGACACTGATTAACCCCAGCAAAACTAGTCCAAAGACAATCACGGGATTGCTGACGGGGCACAGGAGACTCAAAGCTAGGCTTAGAGGAGGACAGCATCTGCAGATTCTGTGCGGAACATCCAGAAACACCACACTATATATTGATGGAGTGTTATGCTGTACATCACAAGAGATTGAATATACTGGGATCACACCAGCTGACTGTGGGCGAAATACCATGAATCCTTAAATTTCTCAAGGAATTGAGGCTTGTAAATGAGAACACCTTGAAATAGCAGAAGAAGATGGGGCACAATAGATCTAATTAGGCCGCAGCGCATCAGTCACCACACATTCCTACCATTACCATTACCAAACGGAGTGAACCAAGAATCACGGCCTTCTGCATTCTTCCGGTTAGGTTTTCTACCGCATCACGGCAAGCCGGTATGTTTTTCAGATTCGAGAGCAGCGTGTCCATCATTCCACCAAGTACCCCTATGATCAGAACCACCATTTTGAATGGTTTGGCTAAAGCCTGCGGAGTTCAAAGAGAAAATCTCGATATTTTGTCCTTTTTTTCAATTTTCGGACGTTGTTCGTTTCGCCAGGAGCCGAGAACTCAATGATGAAAATCGTCCTACTTTGACATAGATCAGTCAACAGAGATCAAAATATCTCGATAACGATCACCTCCAAAAGCGTATCTTTTGAACTTGAAGTGCCAAAAGTTTACTGTCGAAAAGTTTCAATAAAAAAAGACAGCGCAGGCAGTGCACGCTAAGCGCTACATAGAAATTATTACGAAATAACAATTTCTCACCTCAGAAAAACACCGGGTACGAAATTTTGTGCGAAAAACAAATTTTTTGCAAAATAAATTTTTATATAAAAATAATTCTCAGCATATCTGAAATGAAGCATTTCCGTACACAAGTTAATGTAGACACTCAAAACTTGAAAGCTTGATGTTTTGTGTTAATTTCATGAAATTGAAATCAACATAATTCCTTTATATTTGTCAATATTACTGAAACTGAAAGCCAATAAATTATTGGTCGAATAAAAAACACGTTTTTTTCGCTTTTTAAAGTTTAAATTTGACCTTTCTAAAACATTCATTTTGCAAAGTAGCTTTGTTGAGAAATTCGGTTCAGACGGAAAAAAAAAAAAAAAAATAAAAAATATTTCCGAAGAGGGTAAAAAGCATAAGTAGGTACCACATTCCAAAAATGAGTTTCTTTCGAACAATTCAGACTGCCTTTATTGCAAATTTGTAAAATACTTCATCTATACTTAGATGAGTATGTATCAAATTTCATGATAAGGGCTCAATTTGTTATAGAATAACTCTTTTTATATTCTTTCAGTGATAATCCTTACACTTCAGGCCACGTCCCAACAGTACATTTTCAGTTACCTTCTTGTTAGTAGCCTATTTGAGTCCAATGAATTGTCTGAAATAGGGATTCTACTCTGTGTTCTTTCATTGGGATTTTGAATCCAGGATAACAGGAAAAAGAACAACTAGAATTGGATTCAATTCGCAGTTACGTCAAACAAACAAATTGTGAGCTGAACTGTATTAAATTGGGGTTCAGGAGAGTTTAAACTCGATTCCATGAATTCCCCAAAGTTCGCATAACAATTCTTGGAGATTCCAACTTTGCCAGAATATATTAAGTCAGTTATTCAAATGTTACAATGATTTATCGCCTTGAATATTGGCAGCAAATTATTTATGGAACAAATTCTTGCTCACGTAAAAAACATGTAGGGCTGTCTTACGGATTAGATCAGAACGATATGCATGTTTAGCTTCATAAAAGAATACTCGTTTCAGACGATATTTTTTTCATCTAGGGCGGTAAATTTCAAAACGAAGATAGTTTTACTCTGGTGGTGGATCAGGCTTACTGGCTTATATTTAACTGAGGTTTGGAATGAGTGATTCTAGGAAAATCGGTACTTATTTCCTATAATGGAATGAATATCGCCAACACAAGGCAACACACGTTTCTGGTCTATACCGTCCGATAATTTGAGATGGTAGTTTAACAGTGCCGCGTTATCAGATCAACCTAGGAACAAACATTAATCCGAAACACCTAGCAAATAGACTACTAAATCTGGTGACAAACAGGGACATGTTCAACTGGGAACCACTGACGATAGAGCCGTACAATAAATCCCAGCAGGTCTCAGCGTGAAGGGATACTAACCAGCCGCGGTTTGCCGGTAGATGAGAGCTAAGACCATTATAAACCCCTTGGTCTGCGACTTCAGCCCACTTGACCTGAGGAAGGCAATCAACAGTTCAAATAAGCAAATGTCTTCTATGGTCACCCCGTACATGACGAACACTAGACCAAGTTCATCAGCCGCACAGACTGCTGCCTTAAAAATAATTGCTTCGATTCCTGCATTTCTTGATAGCGGAGCACTCAGAGAAGGAGATCGAAACTCCTGATGACTGTACACGTTCCATCCAAAACAATTTTATAATGGAAACCCAAACTCAAAAGTCCACGGTCTCCATGTTGCCTGTAGAAGTACTTGAGAAGTATAATCGTGGACAAGTTAGACATTCTCTGCCTTTATGAGATACATTCTGGCACATTTGTCGATTTTGAATTACAATCCGGTGGCATGCGTTGGGTCCACCAGTCCACCAGTCCTACTAGTCCACAATTTTTTCTGTATCATTTGTGGTCGACCATGTTAAATGAAGAAATGACTAATGCATCCGGTGTCTGGGTGTGCCAGTGGTTGCAATGAACAATGGCAATGAGGAGAGGCAGAAAAGAAGAGGGCTAAAGAAGTCTTCCGGAAACACGTTTATTCTAAAAATTACCTGCTCTGTTTGAACTCTGACTTGAACAGATCTTATGATAGGGTGAGTCCTTTAGAGGGGCATGGGCTGTCACTCGGGTACCGTAAGGCATCTAAGCAAATGAGGATGGACCTCTATTTCCTAGCTGCTCGTTGGAGCAAATTTAAAAGAATTACTCAACAGAACAAACAGAGGAGAAAATAAAAGAATTGAAAAGAAAAAGAAGAAAGAGGGGAGTATGAACAGCAGATAATGGAGAGATAGAAGAATACGTTCAATATCCAGATCTCCACAGACCTCAGCAATAGAGGTCGAGGAGATCGACCCAACAGGTGACCACGGATGATCGGAAACCTTCGAACTGTCGCAGTCGGAAGACCAACCGAATGACAGCTTCGTGCCCCATCATACTGGAAGACCCTAGGGAAGACAATGCAATAAACCCGACTAAGAGGAAAGTAACCCCGAAACTAAAACTTCTGGAAGAAATGCTAAAAGGACCATGGATGCGAGTAAATCAATAGGGAACATGCTAGTGCATAATAGCATGTCAGAAATTAAGGAATATGAGACAGATAGCCAACGAGACACAGGAGAAAGTCCAAGAACTACTAGTGAGTCAACCCGGATGAAATAGCAGCATTGGAGCACCTGGAGGAGACATCATAATAATATGTATATCCGCATGCACGTGCAGAAGCCCTGCGATATACTCCCTAGAGGGTTTCAAAGAGTACAAGGACTTCGAGAAAAGTGAAAGACGTGACATGGAAAGACAAGACATAAAAAAACACATAAGTGATAATCGGGAACCCACTGGGAGATGATGACACGAAAGTGAAAGTGATTCTAGTCGAATCAATGGACCCGGAAATGACAAACAGTCCAACGAAAGTCCACCTTGTGGACAAGCTGTCCTACTGATGCCAGTGGTCGGTTTATGGAAAAAATACATCCTTCGTAAGAGCTGCACAGGGCTCTACCATCGATATCAGACGACGAAAGCGGCAGCCTCCGAAAATATATAGTATTCCGTATTGAGACTGGCTCTCAAGCTGGGGCGGTGGGAAAACCCCGGATGAGATGTCGAAACGCCAGGAGAAGGCTCACCAGAATGCGAGGACGAACCCGAACAGATTTACGAACTCGAAAAAGGGAGTATAAAAAACGAAGAGAAGGCTGAAGGAGGACAACGGCAAAACACAGAAGGAGAAGTGGAGATTGCTATGCGACGAGTTGGACGAAGACCCCTGCGGGTCAAGGCTACCGTATTGCCGTCAGGAACCTGGAGGGTTTTAGGCTCCCTATGAGCTAGACTAAACCCGGAGAAAAAACGTACTGAGGGAACTCTTTCCAGAGATGAAACAGATCAACACTGGGAACCTAGAGCCTGGCAAGTAACCGCCATCCCCTCTTTCGAAATGGAAGAGCTAAAAGGGGTAGAAGAAAAGCTGAAGAACAAGAGATCCCTGAGACCAGATGAAATACCACTGGCAATTCTGAAGTGTGCCATACAGGCCATGCCTGACACCATCCTCGAGGTAATAAACGAGGAGTCTTCCCAGACAGCTAGAAAAACGACGAAATCTACGAATATATACTGTTTATCTTTCGCGAGGTGAGAGTTAGTATACGAGCGAAGCGGAACGGAGCGAGTATGGCAATCTCACGAACGGAAAAAACCTATTTTATCACGAGTACAAATGCAATTTTTTCTACAATAGATGTTGTTTATAAAATACTGGAATTTCGCTATCAGAGTCCATATTAACCATAGTTATAGAGAGAAGTTCAAACATAATCGTAAAATTATTTATAAACTATCAAACGAGGTGACGTTCGTTTACTGACTCAAGTGCCAAGTAGTGAGATTACCTGTCAATAGTGTCAAAAATTAATCAATTTGTTTTTAGTATATTCCCATCGGGTATCATCACTTTCATGTAGGGTATCCGGTTGAAAAATGATCATTTTCATATACACGTAGAAAAAACAATTTTTGGCCAGCCAGATCGGAGATATATGCATAGATTGCAGGATAAAATTCTTCAAAGGCGTTTGAAATGTGCTTTCTATAACTTTTACTATCAGAACGTTTCGAAAATCTAAAAGTTTTTGAGATATCAGCAGCCCACGAGAACTAACTCTAAAAATTGGAGTTTCTATAATAATTTCACAAATCTGCAAATTACAGTTCACTTCGCGACGTTCTAAAATACCACGAATCTCATAGTTGACGCGTATCCAACACCCACTTGATCAAATCATTGTATACTGACCAGATCGTTGATGTGATCCCGACATATGTTGGTGACTCCTGCCGCTTCTGCCACTACTAGTCGAGACTGCTCCGGGACTATCGGGAGTCTGTTGTCGAGGGGGAGATCCTAGAAGAGACCTGGGATAGGCCGGCGTCAGACCAACCAGAACGGGAGGAACCCACATGTCTTCCAGAGCCACCTTGCCTCGAGACTCCACGAGGCCCGGCGTTGATTGGCTGCGGCCCATCGCTGCTGAGAATGCAGATACGAGTACTCATTAGTGGTCAGGTTTTTGAATAAATTAACAAATAATTTCGAATAATGTCGAAAATTCCCTCCTTTCCACACATTTCCACAAAGTGGAAACATTAGGCATATATGTCTGAGAATTATTCTGAGAATTGAAAAATTTTGCAAAATTCGTTTTCAGGAATCTGCCAGATTTCAGGAAGGAGAAACACATCATTCAAGATCACGTAAGAGCAAGGTTGCTGTTTGATCAGGCTTGACAAATTAATCCGACAGAGGAGCCACCAGATATTCAAATGAATATTTCTAAGTATCCACCCATGAAAGAAGTTCAGTTCGTTTGAAATAGGTATCACGCCGTTGTTGGGATGAACATTTATTCTCGTTTTATTTTATAAATTCAATTATCATTTCATGATCTCGTTGAGTAATATCTGAATAGACACGATTTTTGGTAAGACAACAGTCTAATAATGTTCTTAAAATATCAACTTCAGTGTTTAGTTCTTGATAACAAATAAGCACAGAGACATGAATGAATAGAATCGAATTACGCTAAAACAGTACTTTGGCGACAATAGAATTGCCAACTGTAAATATAGCGATTGGATCCTATCAGAAATTACATTTCTGTAACATAACAATGCAGACTGCATTCTGTAAAATCAGTAAAAATGTACATTAGTGAAAGTATAAACCAGTAATGTGAAGTATTTGGAAATAAGTAGAAAGTTATTCCATCCAAATGGTTAAAGAACAGAGACGGATTACAGCAGATGCGCACTTACGCAAATTTGGAATTGATCAAATCCGAATTTCATCAGACTGGATTCTGTAGACCGGGAATTCATCGGACTGCACAATCCAATATTATGCAACGTCAAAAAAAAAGGGTAGGCGACACATGAAACGAACAAATGAATTGAATTGAATTGAAAAGCAGAGTCATGGAATATCATGTCATCTATGAACAGAATATACTCGTTTGGTTTTGTGTGAATAGGTAGGTCACGAGTCCGTCCACCAATTGTGTAAGGTTGCTCCTCCGCCAAAATTTCAAATAATAACTAGTTTGCTATAAATAATAATTGTTATTTACGAATCTAGGTCACAATGTAGGCGTCTAGCGCCCAATAGTCCAAACCTTCGTTGTTAAACAATAATAAATTCATATTCGAGGTGTAAAAAAAAACTGTGTTCTTTCAGTATTTTTTTTCTCACGATAAATGTCTTTTGGATCGAAGGAATAGAATTGCAAAAAGCAGAATCATGAAATATTATGTCATCTATGAACAGTACAGACTAGTTTTGTATATTAAACTCTCACGAATTTTATGAAGATTACAAATAAGTGTCTCATCCACCAATTTTGATAGGTTGCACCTCCGCCAAAATTTCAAATAATTACTCGAGTTGTGAGCAAGGGTGCCTTCAAAGCACGTACAACGAGTTCATGAGCACGACGCTCATAAGAGAAGTTAGGTTTGTTCAAGAGTCAGAAGGGGGAAATTCCGATCGAAAGTAATGATGAACAATTGCTGACAAAATTTCAGTTTTTTTAGTTCAACAGGACGGTGAACATACAAACGTGTCGATATTTTGAAAGAGAAATTCTGTATTGAATAATGGAATCTCAAACACAATCTCTTCAAAATGTGACCCTTTCTGCTGGTATTACTGTTTACCAAATGGCTTCACTGTTTTTCAAATAATCCGCCTCCAAGATTTATACACTTTTGTCTTAGAAGTGAGTATCTCATAAATATGCATTTTGAAGGATCTGAAAATCTCAAATAGAACTGAAGGTAACATCTATTCATAATGTTATCCCTCAAATCATGACATTATTACCATGTCGCAATTTTCAAGGATACAATAAGCACGTCAGCTAGATTTTGATATCTGTCGAGCATATTCATGGCAACGAAAACAAGAATAAGAAGACAGCTTGTTGTGAGCATGTAAAAATTATATCCATCGCCGAACGGAGATTCTTCGTTGTCGATATAGGCTGGTCAGTACGGCAACGCTTCATTTGAAATATCGAATGTCAAATATGACAACAAAAACAAAACATCTCTGTTCGTTTTTAGCTTATTGGAGTGTTTTTTCGTGAATGAAGGGCATATTCTGAGTTAATTTGTGTCAAACTATCGTTAGTTTTTATTATTAAGCATTGTAAAATGTGTAAAAGACCATTCAAAGCTAAGTAACTATCGAGAATGGGAAACCAAATTGAAGAAGAGAAAAATGAATGAATTATGGAAGAACATGTCAATTAGAGCATCGGCTGTTCTCAAAATCCTATGGAGATTATTTTATCATAATTTCAGGTTTCTATTCCATATTGGATTTCCATTATTTATATTTTATTGAACCTGACTATTGCTGTTAACGACGCACGACACTGTCGTTGGGGAAGATGTTCCTTACACACAAATTTTAATGCGTGTGCGGCGAGTTACTCATCTAGGTTGTGTTATTTGATCGGAGGCAAGAAAGTTTATTATTAGATATTGAAAAAAAGATTCCGGAGTCATTGATTGTACATTTGCGACAACCTGGAAATCGATATTGATGCATGGCCTCACCAGATGCCTCTGAAATTGGTTTTTGCCAAGACTCCCACTGCTACATTGGTCGTATTTAATTATATCAGAACTCCACGACTATTGTGATGATATGGTAATGTAAAAATATTATGCTCGTTTGATTACAATAAATTTTCGATGGTAATCGTGCAAATAAAATTGCAAATAGTGCGTCAAATTGAAGATGCTTAAATGTAAAACATTATGTCATCTTCAAATTCTATTTACATATGGTTTCATGTGCTAGAAAAAGTGTATATGTGACACGTGTCCTCCGCCAAAATTCTAAAGGATGACCTGAGCTTGTGATAATTGTTATTTATGTGTCTAGGTTGTAATATAGACATTTAGTACCTGATGGGGTGAATACAATAGCCTGAGCTTTGGTTGGTGAATAATTATAAATTTATATTTGAAGTCTAAAAAATAACTGTTTTTGTTTGTTTTCTTCTCAAGGGATGAATTTTTTTTTGAATGATAAATGAATTGTATTTGGACTGAAAGGCGATATTGTAAAATATTATGTACTCCACGAACACTACACACTCATATGGTTTTATGTGTTGAATTCGGTATATACATCGATCACGAGTTTCATGATTATTAGACAGGAATGGCCCGTTCACCAAATTTGTAAGGTTGCTCCTCCGCCAAAATTTCAAAGAATGACCAGTCTGAGATAATAATTGTTATTAATGTATACCGGGTGGCTACGGAAGTATTGCCTACGGAATATCTCAGTTATTGTATGAAGTAGGTTTGTGAAATTTGGAGCGTCGATATAATGACATAAGAGCTAGAATTTGAGCATATTGACATGTCGAAGTTAACTTCCGGTCTGACCGGAAGTAACATCAACTTTCTTATTTTAAATGAAAACCCTATTTTTTTTTCTTTTCGCTTTATCCAGAATTCAATTCTCTTTCTAATGACATATCACAAGTTGGTATCTAACCAGAAACTAGATCAGAAAAAAATTATTATTGAAATTTATCGAGTAGGCCGTGGAAGCAAAATGAAAGCCAAAAATTGAAAAATTGGCTATGGAAACCATACGTCACTTGATAACAGTTGCTACTACTGTGATATTTTATTTTCATTCGTCGGCGTTATAAAAAGCCGCCAAAAAAAATATTGGAAAAATTGGGAAAAAAACAATACTCTGTAGGTCCATAACTTAAATAGAAACATACAACTTTTTCTTGCCTGTACTATTCAGCATAACCGTTCCTTTCTAATGATATAATAGAAAGTAATTTTTTGAAATGAAATACCAAAAAATCCAATTATTATTATTCAAATAACAAAAAAACAGATTTATCGAAAAAAAAAAATTCAAATTGATAGGATTAAAGATAAAATAAATTCAAAACAAATGTTCGAAATGCATTCCCTCAGCGTCAATACATTTATTGACTCTGGTGATATTTTCATGTAAAACGTTTCTCAACATTTGGGGCGTGATATCTTGGAAAGCTCTACGAATTTTTACTTCTAGCTCATGTAGAGTTGTAGGCTGTGTGGAATACACCCTATTTTTAAGATGCCCCCATAGAAAAAAGTCCTATTTAACCTAGAACCTACAGAATATAATTTATCATTCCACATTATTTTTGCGTATGGCGATAATCTGTTTTGTTATTTGAAGAATAATAATTGGATTTTATGGTATTTCATTTCAAAAAATTACTTTCTATTATATCATTAGAAAGGAATGGTTATGCTGTATAGTACAGGCAAGAAAAAGTTGTATGTTCCTATTTGAGTTATGGACCTACAGAGTATTGTTTTTTTCCCAATTTTTCCAATATTTTTTTTGGCGGCTTTTTATAACGCCGACGAATGAAAATGAAATATCACAGTAGTAGCAACTGTTATCAAGTCACGTATGGTTTCCATAGCCAACTTTTCAATTTTTGGCTTTCATTTTGCTTCCACGGCCTACTCGGTGAATTTCAATAATAATTTTTTTCTGATCTAGTTTCTGGTTAGATACCAACTTGTGATATGTCATTAGAAAGGGAATTGAATGCTGAATAAAGCGAAAAAAAAAAAAATAGGGTTTCCATTTAAAATAAGAAAGTTGATGTTACTTCCGGTCAGACCGGAAGTTAACTTCGACATGTCAATATGCTCAAATTCTAGCTCTTATGTCATTATATCGAAGCTCCAAATTTCACAAACCTACTTCATACAATAACTGAGATATTCCGTAGGCAATACTTCCGTAGCCACCCGGTATAGGTTGTAAATGGCGTTTAGCACCTGATGGCGTGAATATAATGGAAAATAAAAAATGAAAAGAGTTTTTTTTTTTCGAAAATATGGACGGTTTTCGAGATTTTCAGCAAACTCTGTCACTCATAATATTTAAAATTATAAAGATTTGACTTGATACTTGGCATTGGAATTAACTTCTAGTCAAATATTGTACGTTGCTGACTCTTTCAAACGATATATCAAAAAACGACCTGTGATATACAGGGTCCGAAAAACAGCTTGCCAAACATTGTAATTGAAGATTAGCAACTTCATTACTTCAAATGGAACACCCGGTATATTGTCGATCCATGAGAAGCACCAATTAAGGCTCTACAAATGTCAATGAATAAATGTTCTCTGTAGTTTCGAAAAATTGTGTCTTTTTTCAACGCGATCCTTCATATGGATGCCATCTATCTGGTATAATTTCTTCCTCCTAAAAAACAATTCCTGTCTGATTTACTTAATATGAAAATCATATCAATCAAATCAATTTTTGAAAACAACATTTTCAATAAATTCTATCGAAACTTCTCGATACAGCAACATTCACTGAAAATTAAAATTCTTATTCATCTGGCCAAACTAATTGATTTTCAAAGAACCAATTCATTCGCTTTTTCTTGACAGTTGTACTAGACCGGAAGATAATGGCACGAATTTCGCGATAATTGATAGTATTGTAAATATTCCAAAAATTCATTTATTGTGAAAAAATATGATAACAATGTGGTGGTCGAATTCACAACTTGTTTAGCTTCTAAACTAGTATAGTAAGAAGGGGTTGGGCACCAAATGAAGTCATCAGGTGTTCTATTACGAGAAATATGTTACAAACATAACATGTCTCGATAGTAGTCGTCCAATATGGATCCGCTGTAAACATTGTCGTTCATCAAGATTATGACGAAGAAATAGGAAGAATTGCCATTTTTCGAGGAAACAAAAAGCTTATACAAGAAAAACGTATTGATTTTACCCATAGGGAATATTTATTGAAATTTGTATAGCCGTTGTTAGCGCTTCTTATGGATCTATAATATACAAAGGTGTTTCATTTAAAATGAAGAAGATTCCGGACATTTTCATTTACAATACTTTGCAAGCGGTTTTTCGCACCCTGGATACCACAGGTCGATTTTAAATATATCGCTTAAGAGAGTCACCAACATACAATATTTTTTGACCAAAAATGATTTTTAATGGAACCTGGCATAACTTTATAATTTCAAATATTATGAATGGCAAATTTTGGAAAAAAGGAGATGTTGACAATTACTAAAATAGTCAATATTTTCGAAAAAAAGATTTACCTAAGTATCTTTTACCATATAATATATTATAATATACCACGGCACCTTTTCAGAATCAACCCAGAAGGGAATAGATTCAATCGCGATATGAAATCAACATGTCGCCCAGGGAATTATGCATAATTGTGTTAGCTAATAGATAGGCAATTATATCGATAACGTTCATCTAGTACTGGAAGTTCTTTTATTTCGCATGTAGAAACCAAAAAACTGTTGGAATATACAGGTTGCCATTTATAAAAATTAAATTGGGACCCGCCCACAAAGAAATAAATACCCTATGTAAGTGTCATAATTTTTATTTTGTAGAGCTCAAGAAATAGTATCATTTTGCACATAAAATCATCAATCCATCTAATACCTCAGTGGTGATATAACCCTGTAAATCATTCAAGAATTTTACGAATATTAGACAAGAAGTTCACCAATTTTGTAAGGAAGCTCCTCCGTCAAAATTTCGACAATGACATTGCTGGCAAAATTGCAGTTTATATGAAAAATCCTTATTGAATGATGGAAGCTCACACACAAACTCCTCAATACGTGAACGTATTCGCTAGTAAAACTGTATCGAATGGCTTTTTTCTAATTATCCGCTTCCAAGATTTATACACTTTTGTATAAACTCGAGCTAATTATACAAATACTTATTCTAAGTGTGGGTTCCTAATAAATATGCATTTTGAAGACCTCAACAGCTTTTTCTATACATTTTTAACAAATGGAAACAAAAAAAAACAGGTGATAAAACAGGAGTATAGGAAAAATGAGGCATTATTGTTATAGGTTTTTAATTTTTTTTCTTATTTTAGAGAGAACTACAATTGAAAAAGTATCTACCCAACGAACAAATGCATACAGGGTTTCCCAAAAGAACCGGAATGGCCGAATATTTCAGCAACGGCTTGACATAAAGTTATGAAATTTGTAATAAGGGGGTCATTAGTAGTGCCGGACCTAAAAATAATATTTGCAACGTTGCCAGATTTACAGTTTTTCCTATGGAGCCCTCAATTTTATTTTTTTAAATGTTATGCTATATTTATTTTTAGCTCATTCGATTTGACGTATTCCAATTACTATGATCCTATAATATCAAATTTTAATTCCCCTAATTTTTGTTAATATGGCAATTCAACATTTCGTTAAAAAATATCACAAAATTTCAATACCTCGAGAAATCGTGGCGATATGACAATTAAAATTAATGAGTCTGGTCTAAAAAAAACATTTACAACGTTGTCAAATTTACATGTTGTTTCCACTAATTGCTGTATTTATTTAAACTCCCATTTTAAATTTTGCTCATTTTATTTGATACCATAAAGTTACATTTTTTTAACTGAAACAAATCAAACCCCATCGAATATCGTCATAACTAATAAAAAAACACTAATAAACAGGAAACAATACGAAACTACTTTGCACAAAAATTCCGTATTATAAAGGTAATTAATAAACTAAATTATGTTTAAATAATCCAAAGACAAACATTAACAGGCCTTGAAAAACTAAACGAGAAAATAAAAGACTTAACGTATTAAGTGTTCAAAGTGTTGGCCATTATTTGACAAACAATAACCAAGCCTGTCATAAAATTCAACTATAGTATTATTTAACACTTCTGGAGTAATAAGAGTCGATTCATATAGAATTGTTTCCCTCAGATGATCTAAACTTAGTGGTCTATTTTTGTACACCCCATCTTTTAGATGTCGCCAATAAAAAAAATCCATAGGGGTCATATCCGGGGAGCGTGCTGGCCATTCTATCGGTCCTCTTCGTCCAATCCACTTTCCTGTGAATACCTCATCCAAATATTGTCGAACTTCTCGTGCAAAATGGGGAGGTGCCCCATCTTGTTGAAACCATATTTGATGGATGTCAATGTTCAACTCTTGCAATTTAGGAACCACATTTCTTCTGAGAAGTTGTAAGTATTTTTGACTCGTCAGGTTTCCATCGACAAAAAAAGGTCCAATAATTGTGTTGTAAAGAATCCCTGCCCAAACGTTAATTTTCTGTGGATGCTGTATATGTAATTCTTCCATCCAGTGAGGGTTAGTTCTACTCCAAAACCTACAATTGTGCCTGTTTACCTGCCCATTCAACCAAAAATTCGATTCATCACTAAACAATATTTTTTTCTTAAAATCTGGATAATCGTTAATTTTATTCATTATGACTTCAGAAAACTCGATACGGCGGTCAGGATCATCTTCCAAAAGTTCTTGAGTGTACATTAATTTATAAGGCATAATTTTTTCTTGCTTTAGAATCCTGTGAATTGAAGATTCACTTACATCTTCCGGTAAATTTTGTTTTCGTTCTGTTATAGACATTTTAGGATTCTCTTCTGAAGATAATAGGATATTCAACTTATTGTCATCTGTAGTGGCCATTTTAGGTCGACCAGTTTTCGGAATAGTCTTTACATTCCCTGTTCGTTGGTATCTTTTTATCGTTCGGCAAACTGTAGACTTTCTAATTTGCTTCTCTAGATGTACAGCATTGAATAATTCACAAACTTCTTGATAGCTTCTCATTTTATTGCCGTAACCACGATAGATTAATATTTAAATCCGTTCAGCTTCACTTAACAAGAAAACCATTTCATCTTAATAATTCAAGTAACTTTCAGAATAATGACAGATGGTTGACAACAATAACAATAACAGTTGATTAGCAGTTTCCAAACGCCACTTTATAATTTATACCTCATGATTCTAACAAAATTTTATCAAAGTTCTGTTAATATCGGGTAACTACATAACGTACGAATCTTCAAAACTAAAATTCGATTCAAGATTCGAACATAATCAATAGGGTTTGTTTGTTTCAGTTTAAAAAATATAACTTTATGGTATCAAATAAAATGCGCAAAATTTAAAAAGGGAGTTTAAATAAATAAAGCAATTAGTGGAAACAACATGTAAATTTGACAACGTTGTAAATGTTCTTTTTAGACCAGACTTATTAATTTTAATTGTCATATCGCCACGATTTCTCGCGGTATTGAAATTTTGTGATATTTTTTAACGAAATGATAAATTGCCATAACTATTAACAAAAATTAGGGGAATTAAAATTTGATATTGTAGGGTCATAGTAATTGGAATACGACAAATCGAATGCGCTAAAAATGAACATAGCATAACATTCAAAAAAATAAAGTTGAGTGCTCCATAGGAAAAACTGTAAATCTGGCAACGTAGCAAATATTATTTTTAGATCCGGCACAACTGTATAGCAAATTTCATAACTTTATGTCAAGCCGTTGCTGAAATATTTGGCCGTTCCGGTTCTTTTGGGAAACCCTGTACATAATAATTAGAATATATGTTCATAATATTGAAGGATTTTAGTTGGTACTCATTATCATTACTGGATAATGCAACATGTTCAAAATATGTTTATGTTATTAATGAATTTTAGTAATACGTTTATTCTGCTATATTTTGTAGGTGCAAGTTTAGATTTAGGGGTTGCACGCACTTTTAGGAAAAATTACTTTTTGTCAAGGAATCTGTCATAAATAAGTGTTCCATAAGGCACGTACTTTGACCCTGAATTGAACATAATTATTTATTTTGGATTTATTTGTTGGTTTTCTATATTTCCTTCAAACCGACGTGTTCCAAACTCCTCGATTTGTGCAATGAAAGAAATATTGAAAACACCCCTAAAATTCTATCCACTCTCGAGCAGATTTTCTCTGGGATTTCAGCTGAAAAGACGATTACCCAAAGAGCGTGAATAAACCAGAGAAAAAGCCGGATCTTTGTCGATTTCATAAATATATAAGAAGATCAAATGACGCTATAGCCTGACCCGTATTAATAATTGAAGCTCACCGCGGCCATATTCGCGAATTATTCACCGAAAATTCGCAGATAGTCGGTTTATGCGCAATTGTTCTCGCAGGGGTCTGTGACCACGAAGGCTGGTGTGGTGAATGCCGCAATGTTGGTTGCCATTCTAATACAGAGTAATTCTCGTTTGTCTTGAGCAGTCACTATATCACTGTCGAAGAGCGGATTTGTACGATCACAACAGAATTTATATAACTGGGGTCCAGTTTATACAGGGATTATTACGTAACCCGTTCATTCAAAGTTATCGATGTTTTCAATGGAATGAGATTCTGAAAACAATCGATTTGCAGTAACGTCAGTGGCGTAGCACTTCCAGTTATTACGGAAGTGGACGCCAACTTCCTTATTTCTAATAGAAACATGGCAAGTAGTTGTTTTCTGACAGATGTTTGCCTTATTTTTCCACTTGATGGAAACGTGTGGAGGGAAGGGGTACTTCGACTTTGTCGATTTTATTCGTTTCTTAATATTGTGGTAACGCCACTGATGCTGACTAGGACTGAAATAAGACGCCTAAAAACCCTGGTGTGCCGACTCATACCTGTAAAACTGTAGACTAAAACGCTGGACATTCGCTTGCTTGATAATGAGAAAACAAATGAAATCGCGGTCTATTTTCCAAAAATCCCGCGATACTTCGTGAACCGCCACCGACGGTTTTCTTGTTGGGGTGAATTTTGATGAACAGAAGTTTCAAGTATTACGCACGAGCATAAAATTAATAAAACAACATTATCATTAAAATTTACAGAATCACTGTCCGCAAGCAGTTTTAGTAGTTAAATTTTCGACTTATTAATTATATAATTTTTATTTTGCTGATAAGCAATTTACTGGATTAAATAATAATCACACATTTCACATAAAAGCATTGAAATTCAGCTGCATGGAAATTCACCATTAGAACCTGTCAATCTTGTGCTTGTGCCTATCTGTCATCTGCCCAACATGCGCATGCGCAAGTATCAGCGCCATTGTACCCGAGTTTTCCTTTCCTTCATTATTTTCAGTTTAATTGCTTTTCAGAAGTGATATGTGTGATGAGTTGTGTTACAATGGTCTTTATCGCCATTTTAAAAACAGTATGTCATCTAATAGTGAAGATGTTTCTTTTTTTGTGCAATTCTTTCTCGACAGAAAATTTTTTTTTGGACTATCTAACCACACTGAAAAGATTCTACGAAAACGAAAGGTAAAATAAGAAAACCAAAACAAGCTTGATGATATTTGCAAAACTGTTAGATTTCAGTAGAAGTGGTGATATTTTTTTCTTTGTCACGAACTTATGGAATATTTAAAGAAACAGTACCCAGTTGATTGAATCGATTTGAAAAAATGTTTGCCATGTTTATTAGAGCATGGCGAGTTAAGAAATAAAATGTAAGTTCCAAATTGGTTCCAAAGTATATTTTACAGATTTTAAGTAGTAGGTACTCACTTTCGGTACTATAGACAGAAATTAATTATTGTGTTCATCTCTCTGAATTTTGTCCACACAAAAACTGATTATGGTCAACTTATTTAAGAAAATAATATAAAATACAGAAAAATAAAGAAACGAACGTCATTAATAGTCAATAAAATTGCACTACGAAATTTTTGATTCTGCCACAACTATTTTGACTTTCAAACAGTATTTACATTATTTAATTTAAAAAAATAACACATTTTGTGTGGTGTTATTTTTCCAAACATTTGGTCTTCCACTTCGAGTATGGAAACTATATTGCTTTAGAATGATATTTAAAAAGTTTATTGACATTCCGTCAAATTCAATCAACAACAATCACAATGTGCCTGGAATATTGACATGAGGACGAGGCGCCATCTCTGGATCCGATTACAGAAATAGACCACGATTTCATTTGTTTTGTCTTCAAAAAAATCTAAATAAAATCTAATCAGTCGACACACCAGGGTTTTCAGGCATCTTAAGCCGTAGACACAATGGAAGTTTTATGTAATAAGTTTTAAGTTTTGGGATTTTGTATATCAACTTTACAAATAAAACAAAATGCAAAGCAGAATTGAAAAATAAAGCTTGAATTTTATCAATAAGATTGTTTATGAGGCGTGATCAGAATAATAATGGCAATGATAGTTTCGCGTTAGGAAAATATCCAAAATTATGAAAATTAAAACTAAAAACATAAAACTTCCATTGTGTTTCAGCCTTTAGACTGAAAGCTATACACTTTCTAAATTAACAGATGTTAAATATTTTTTCTCGAATACCGGTGAAACGTTTATTTTGTTCATCTGAATGGATTTGTATTGAAAACCTTTTAAACACAACAAGTACATGGTCCAATTGTCATAAATTTCACAAGGCTTTCGTTGCCTCTTATCCTTTGGAAGCACAACCAAATCTTGACTGCAGGCCAAATGTTGTCATTAAAGACGAATTACAATTTCTCCGAAGAATAATATACCACGGCACCTTTTCAGAATCAACCCAGAAGGGAATAGATTCAAACGCGATATGAAATCAGCATGTCGCCCAGGGAATTATGCATAATTGTATTAGCTAATAGATAGGCAATTATATCGATGAAGTTCATCTAGTACTGGAAGTTCTTTAATTTCGCATGTAGAAACCAAAAAAATGTTGGAATATACAGGTTGCCATTTATAAAAATTAAATTGGGACCCGCCCACAAAGAAATAAATACCCTTTGTAAGTGTCATAATTTTTATTTTGTAGAGCTCAAGAAATAGTGTCATTTTGCACATAAAATCATCAATCAAGGGGAATTAAAACTTGATTTTATAGGGTCATAGTAATTCGAGGCCTTAGTGTCACAAAGGAAGTTTTGTGATCGTTCTCTCTTGAAGTAGATGAAACTTGTTTGTGATGGAGCGATCAGTCAGAAACGATATAAGGGAAAAATCAATAATTACATGAATTCAAGACAGCTAGCTCATATTCTTTTAAAAAGTACTAGGGTTCAGCCAATAGGAGTTGAGAGATCTAGGTAACTAAACCCAAAGTGATCTTGGCTAAGATCCAAAAAGTTAGTCGATAGTTTGAGTTTGAACAAAACAGTCGTAAGTTTTTAGTTTGAATAAGCTAGTCAAATATTGAGTTTGAACAAAACAGTCGTAAGTTTTTAGTTTGAATAAGCTAGTCAAATATCGTTATGTAATAGTAGGTCGAAGCTTCAAAACTATTTTCCATTTCCGGTATTCTTCGAATAAAAAAAATCCAGTTTGTTGAAATTTTAGGATGTCACCGTATATATTTTTGTTCGTACTATAGTTGAAAATGGAAAAGTCGCTATATTATGATAAACATGTTTTGATGTGAATATAATGAATGAATAAAATATCGATCAATGGTACTTGTCCTCTATAAGATATATTTCAAATAAACTAAGAGGCAAACATAAGATGTTTTTCTTCCAAACCGCCTGATCTGTTCAAATCAACTCGGATCCAACTCTACGGCTATCCATCCACTACTTTGTGGTCTGCACTAATAACGTGGTGCACGCAAGAGAAAATTAATCCAACTACAGTGTAGTTTATCAGTTGCATGCTGGTGTTGCGGGAAGAAACCACCCCATCCCCGCGAGAATTACGACCCCAACTTAACGGCTAGGTACCGTATGAGAATTCCTGTTTTATTAATTTCATTCCGCAAATTTCTTCTGCTAGGAAAATTCCCGCGGCGTCTAATATTCTTAAGAGCATGCATTCGTGTCGTACTTGAGGCGTTTTTGTCCCCAGTTCCGAGCTCATTACTGGGAAAACTAAACCGAGTTTTACGAATTGTTTTCCTAAGTTACCTGAAATTAATTTTTTAGGCGGCTTTGACTACTTTGTGACGCTTTCCGTGTTACTGTATTTTCAGAAAATGATTTCTACATTCTCAAATGAAAAGCGAAGAAATATATATTTTTGTAACGTCTAACAGACAACGACTACTTCCCCGGCTAATGCCGCAATGAACGTTAAACTACATGATGATGATCCATGTTTGTATTATAATGGATGCTCATTCATTTTAATCTGGGTTGACAGTATGTTGATTGCATGTAGTGATGATAATGAAGTAGCACATATAAAAGGAAATTAGTTGAAACATTCAGATGTGCAATTTTCAAATAATGATGAGGTTATTTTCTTTGGTATTCAAATAGAAAGAATCAAAAATTGTATGAAAATGAGTCAAAACTCATTTATTGCAAAGTTGTTAAAACATTTCTACATGGAAGATTCAAGAGTTGCTGAGGTGCCTATCCAACCAAAGTTATCCTTGAAAGTTGAAAATACTAATTTAAGTCATGAATTCCAGTATTAATTTATTTGATGTTGGGTATGAGCCTGATATTTGATTCTGTAATACATATTTTGGAAGATCCCAAAGTTGTTACAATATTTCTAATTGGAAAGCTCTGAAAATTGTTTCGAAGTACTTGTCTGGAACAAAAAATTTTAGTTTGTTTTTCCGAAAAAGTGGTAAACCAAATAATGAGATTTTAGCTTATGCCGATTCAGATTTTGCTTCAGATAATAATTATAGAAAAAGTGTGTCGGCATTCTTATTGAAATGAACAATAAAACTGTTCATTTGAATTCTAAAAAACAACCTGTGGTCGCTATTTCTACCAGTGAGGCTGAATTTATTGCTTAAGCTTTTTTGAATGTCTGTTTTTGGATCAGTTACTTAAAGAAATTCTTGATGAATCTTTGTTTCCGATAACTGTTAGGGAAGATAATGTGTACAATTTAAAATCTCCTTTTTGTAGAAGTTGGATTTTATAACATCTTTAGTTGAAAAATATTTGTTATTAAGATTGTAGTGCTACAATGTGTGTTATTTGTAAACCTGAAGTTGATGTTTATTATTGCCCCCAGATATTTTATATCCTATGCGTTTTGACTTCATTAATAAGAAGGTGGATTAACCTAAAACATCTATCTATTTAACGTTCAGTCTTACAGCTAGATGTCGCCACTGTGTAAAAATTTCAACTAACCTTTCTCCAGCGGCGCCCTCTTGTACTTCTCCAGCCTCTTGACGGCGATGGCCTCGAGTCGTACCCTCGCCGCGGGGTACTCCTTCAGTACGTCCCACATGTCCTTTTTGCTGAGCACGAACAGATCACTATAACCGACTGACCTGACGCTGGCTGTTCTCCGATTGCCTGTAACGTTATTCAGAGACAGGTACATTTCGTGTGTAGGGAAGGGGAGTGTACGCCGCCATGGGAGGTAGTGGTGAGCTGGTACCATCGAATATGCAAGCTGCGAGTGTTCGGTGGTGGGATTGAGAGTGATGCCCTCTAGGAGAGAGGTTACGAACTATTTACTGTCGGTGGGTGTGATCGAACATATGAACATATTATGACAACTGTTCATCGATAAATGAGGTAAAAATCTGGTTAGTACAGTCTACTCAGTTTTGAGACGAAGATCGGCTGTAACACCACCAAATTTGGCATGCTAGTAGTTGGAACCATGTCAAACAAGAAAAAAAAAGTTTACCAAAAATCAGGGGGTGGAACCAAAAAGAAAAATTTATTTTAAACATTTTTTTTTTATCTTGGAAAAAATTAAGTTTAAAAGAATATGGTTTGAATAGGGTTGAAGATCATTCAATTGTCTACAAGGATGATCCTTAGTAATTCCCTATAAAATGAGCCCGTTTTCTCAGAAAACGTGCTTGAACGCCGACATCAAATTTCAGGCTCGTGTAGCCCGCCGCTGCAAGTTCCGGCGGTGCCAAACGTTCAGTGTGTCATAACTTTGCTAAAAATGATAAAAAAACTAAAAATGAAAGTGTATTTTGGTCGAGAAGATTTCTACTTTTCATGCAATTATAACATGTGGTTGTTTTTACCACGTTACATAATCCTACTGCGTTTTTTACGGAGGATGCAGAAATCAGATATTTCAGTTAATGCGGAATAATTGCACTGAAGCAGGAACCATTCCCCTTTTTAGACACAATGCAATGATTTGAAAGTGGTGAGACAGGTCTCACTTACACACGCAAAAAAAACTAGGTTTTACCTGCCCCATTTTCAACTCCCTAATAATTCCGACATCTCAGCCAGTGAATCTTGAAAATAATCGCTTATACACAATCTGCATGAAAAATAAAGTATGCAATTTCAAGCTGGAAGTTTGTACTTCACATTTCTGTTATTGAACTCACAAAAACAACTACATAACGTGATATAATTTGAAAAAATTCAGAGGTTGTCCAAAAACTCATTCTTTTTAAACAATACATAATTTTGTCGAACCACAGAATTTTCAGAAACCCCTGACCATCCGAAACGAAAGAAGATGAATTTATCTGTTCATTCCATCTATACAACATAGTCCAGGATCATCGAACCATTATATCTCAACCAACAATGGACACACTTTTGGAGCAGTTTTCTCAGTATGTTGTTAGTTCAGATCATGAGGTGCGAGCGTAGTTTAGAGTTTATTATATAGACATGTTCAACCCTACACATGCAAAGGTTTTTGTCCTTGCTGTGAAAATTTGAGTTTATTATTGAGAAATTTCATAGTGAAAGATACTAATTAAAATTATAATAGATCTAGCTGCGATTATCCGTCTGAAAGTGAGTAAAAATTCATAGTAGAGCAGACAAAAATTCTTAGAGTGGATTGAAGTTGTATTAAATGCTGTGGTTTCTATGAAATGATTAGTGCTTATCTTTTACAAAAATTATTCCATTTGGATTGGTTACGTGGACGTTTTTCCAATAGGGATTATTTGAGTTGATAACCAAGTCATCAGAATATTCTCTCCACAGGAGTATTTGGAGTGAAAAAATAATGGAATATATATTATCATGCACTGATCTCTGAAGTAAACACAAGTACATTAGCTGGGTGGCAACAAATCTGTTTTCAGGATATTGAAATTTATACAGAATAGAGTACGTACCTACACAAATCATGGAGATTTTTCCGTCCCAGGACAATTAAGTATTAGAAGAAATACGTTTTCAAAATATTTTTATGAATAAAATTATAAAATTTTTTTTGAGTTGCTTCAAAATAATGTTATATAGAAAAAAATGCCAGTCGGATAAGAGGGAACATAGGTGTAGATTTAAATGGTTGAATCTGCGTTTGTTTGTAGGATGTTACAAAAGAGAGGGATTTGTATTACTTGCAATACAGATATATTTTACCAGGATTGGTGTCTTTTCACTCCAGCATGGTTGGGGACATTGATTTCTGTGAACAAACAAAGAGAATTCTCATACAGAAATCTTGTTGAACTGGCGGACGTGAAAGTATCTACATAAAAAATGTCAACAGATATACACACTCAAGTTCTAAGTATTTCAAGTATGGCAATGAAAAATTCGTATCGGTTTATATTCTCCAATGAAATACAAACTCAGGAACAGTTTGGAAAGCATTGCTGTTTCATCCGTTCCCAAAAAATGTGCACCAGAAAGAAATAGACCGTTCAGGACAGTTTCTGAAGCATCAACTGAAACTTTTAAAAAAGTGGCAACTACTTGTTTGGATGAAGTTTCAGAGCAGTTATGAAGAGAATAGCTCGTGTAGATTTTGTAGCGGTTTTTGCAAAATATCACCGGGACCGAGCTCCCCATAATTCTCATAATATCCATGAATATTCTCACCTCTTGAATACAATGGTAGATATTCTTCATCGTGTTCTAGAGATCAAAAAGAAAACTTTGCGTCAAATATGAGCATAAACCTCACCGAACCTAATCAAACCTAGCCTTCAAAAAGTATTACAGGACTACCTTGTAATTCCATTCATTCTATAGAAGCCGTATTTTATAGCTTTTCTACTTAAAAAAACTCCAATTTAAAAAAAAAAAAAAATTGTCAAATTTTTTTTATGTTCCTCCCCTGATTTTTTGGTAAACTATTTTTTTCCAACTAAACATGATGTCAAGAAGTCACGTGCCAAGTTTCATAGTATTACAATTCATCCTTCAGTTTTGGCACAAATTTGTCTGTGAATATTGTACTAGGTAGTGAAGTAGAATATCTTCAAGACTTTTGATCAAGTTTAGAACTAAGGATTCTTCGTCAAATTTTCATTGTATCGTTGATGCATTGGGTAAATGTTCTGCTGATAAACTTTCGATGGACGACTTGTGAAGTTTGTAGAATCACAAACGCAACTGAATTTTTCAAGTTATTCCTTCGAGTCTGATCGAGAAAATACTATTCAATAATATCTCCAGCAAATTATCGCGACTCTTGAGCATTGTCATATTCGATGGTTGCAGCATATTACGTTTTCCAGAAGACCTTTTCTCGTGGAATTAAATTTGAATATCCTTGCTGGAGTCGCTGAGCGGTTTTAAAATATCCTGTTACGCTACATTAGTCTGGGTAAACCAGAGGAAGAGATTAAGAATTGAAAACATGCCAAGATCGTGTGGGGGTTCTAAGATATACCTACATATTCATAATGGATAATACATCAGCTACTTGGTTTCATTGGAGTGTTACGGGGTTACACAATGAACAGGGAAAAATTAGCGACATACGTGAATATTGCAGTGCGTGATTTTTTATTGTACATGTTTTTGTTTGTGTATGTGGATGTGGTTTGTATTTTTTTTCGTGTTTTCCACCATTATATGCTTTTTTGTACTTTATTTTTGATAAAGGAAGACCAGAGAAACATTCTTTCAGTAGATTATACTGAACAGGAACATGAAAGATATATTTGGAACGTAAGAGATGGTCTATCGAATTTGTATGTAGCCATGAAGTGTCAAACTATTCCATCATTTCGTTATGAATGTAAGAAAGCAACAAATTGGTGACAATGTGAGGTCAAAATGTTCATTTAGCGTGAACAATAAATTCGTATACCCGCAGAGGGACTACAAAATTATAATAATAATACTTTGTCATCTTATGACATCTATTTCACTATCGACATGATCGCAATCATGTATAGTAGGATTATAATATCCCCAAATTTACGGTCAATAAAAATTGAATACAGGTAACCATCATTAGTTGCCCCGAAATGAGAAGTTAAAAATTTATTGAATAAAAAGGATTGTTGGGACGAATCGTTTCATAACTTTTCTGAATATTTGATTAGGTGGGAAGGATCGTTTGAATGCAATTTCGTGAATGAACCCTTTGAAAATATCAGAACAGCACGTATGAATAATCGGATCCAAGAAGAATATTTTTTATTTTGTAACTTGGTAACGAAGAACTTTAGGAACCAAAGTTATATGAAGTACTGGTAATATTTTGACCCCATTTATTGTGTGTCCAATTGAGTCGGCACCATATGGAAAACTTTTTTATTACTTGTTTTATGAAAAAACGTTATTCTTGATGAAAAGTTCTGCATCACCTAAAACACAAAATGAAATTAGGTATCAGTTTTTTGCATTCGTATACGAAGTTTGTCGAAGAATGTGAATTTTGCTTAAGACTGAAGTACCTTAATTTTTTACAACATTAACGATATTTATTGAGAAAAGTTAATCCCAATTGAAAATTACGGCCTGCAAAAAATGTCGAAATATCTATGTATTGATTTGTCATTGAAAATAGTTTGAAGGTATGTCCTAACAGACACTGTACTATGGCACGAGTCTTGATTGTAAAATGGGGATTACTGTCACATCACCAACGCCAATTTTAAGAACTGACAATTCCACTGGAAGTGAAGGTCGCGTCATGAGAAAAAATTATATGTCTCGAGAGAAACGGACACTCTTCTTACTTTCCTAGAATTAAAGAGCAAAACTCAAACCGTCTATCATAATCAGTGTCTTCCATTGTATGAACAAACTGCGGTTTTTATGATGATATGCTATGCAGAACATTTTATTTGGAATAACTTTTTTCATAGAATAAATAATAAAAAAGAATTCCATATAGTGCCGACTTAATTGGACACACTCTATATACTCCCGAAAAGAAAAGAGTACGTACTGGAACTTACGTATGTGTATTTATAATTCAACTTTCTGTTCCCCCTGTAGGTATAACAAAAAAATATTGTTCAAAAAATTTATGCATTTCTTTCACATATCATGTCAAAAAATTTGATGATTGAAAATCAGATTATTGAAGAGGCCAGTTTTTCCAATTCGAAACAAACATGATTGAAAGAAGTGTGTTTTTAGAATTCACTGGTAAACATGCTCAAAGGTCCATAATTGAACAAAAGGGTAATAAACGACATCGGGTTGTAATAGGCACATAAAGTACAGTGGTAAAATCGACTTGCTTATATTGAATACGACACTATAATACAAGGGTTACAATGGAACTTCAAAAACTACGATAATATTATACATTAATGGTTTGTGATTTATTAATTCAATTTTATATGGATTATTCATAATATATTAAACGGATATTTTGGTATTATTGGGGAAAATCTCACTAATTAGCTGAACAATAGCAAAATTGGGTAATTACTGGAAATAGTTTGTGAAATAATTTTGTTTTCCAATCATCAGAAAATTCATTTAATGCAAAGTTAGACTATTTTGGCTAACAATGTTTATACTTTCGTCGCAATGAATAATAGGAACAGTAAATATTTTTTGAATTCATGTTGAATTGTCTTATCAATATATGTATATTGTAGAACACCGGAATTCCATTATCCTACTTTTGACGCAAATTTATGTCCTTATTTTGGTTAACAAATATCTGCTACTCAAGTTGGCTGGGATTTGACGAATTTTGAGTTGAGTTGATGATGATGGCTTGATTTCAGAGACGTTCAAGTATTCTTTCATTGGGAGGAGTAGTTCTACTGATTCCAAACTTAGTTAGACTGTTCAATGCGAACCTGGCTCACAGGTACGTACTCAACACCTGATAAAGATCCAAGGTGGTCTTCATACCGATGCTGGGGAAACTATCCTATGCCAGGGAAATCATCCTATGCGGGGAAACCATCCTATGCTGGGGAAACCATCCTATGCCAGGGAAAACCTCCTATGCCGGGGAAACCATCCTATGCAGGGGAAACCATCTTTTGTCTAGGCCAAGGCATTTAGACCAATTTGCCTTTTACCATCCATGATTGATTGATGATTTATACAGAATGGCTATTGAAATTAGGCTTCTTTATCTTCTTGTGGCAGGTGGTCTTGTCTACTATACTTATTAGCGATGGATGCACTACTAGTATTCCTATGATAAAGCGCTGTTTGAAAATCAAAGCAGTTTCAAATTATCTGTTGTGGCCCTTTTTCACCCTTTAGTTAACCCACAGTAGTAAGAATGGCGAACACATCAAACTTGAATAACTATATACATTCCCAAAGCTCTTGTATACTTCTTTCTTCCAGGTGGATACTTGCATCCAGACTGGAAGATGTGGTGGCCTTAGCAGTACCTTCAACCCTGCGGGTGTACCTGGCATCCATACAGCTGACCCATATTGGATCCTTTGTCATACGAAAGCCGAGTACAGCCACTGCATACTTTCTGGATTAAACTCCTAACTTTTTCCTACACCATCGGACTGCAACTGATTTTGGTACATGCAGACTCCATGAAAGTTTGGAGTTCAAGACTACAACTGGGTGTTTGACCTGTTGAAACAACTGCAGCTCTTGACCGAATCTTTTAGTTCTGTCTGTATGGTCACCATTTTCCCCCTTGTCGTCATCGCTTTGAACTGTAAGTCCTTTCAATTCTTCGCACTACAGTGTGGAGGGCTAATTTCACTGACCTTCCTCTTCTGTATGCATGTTGATTTCTCTAAAAGGGGCTTATCCTTCAGCAGGAAACCGTCAACCATTTGTTTTAGCGGTTTGAGTGCTAATGAGGCTACCGTTGAAATATTCCTTTTCACCAGCTCTGCTTCATTTTTGAGTTGCGTTTGAAAAATGTCTGTCTTTTTGTAATGTTCAAAATTGTGTGCTCTGTTGTATTTTCACTATCAACATCATTTGCATCAGTTTGTATGTTTTTATTTCCTGAAATTGCTTGTTCTAGCATGTTACTGTTTGACTATTCTTCGTTCAGTAACAAAATGGGCTTGAGATCAACAGGCCCGATTCCTGATTCTTGATTTTCTCAAAAGCCTTAGAGAGGGGTTTATGTCTCTTACATAAATTTAACCATAATGTCATCTAACTTATTCGATGAAGAGCAGATTTCTATGGTACCCGGAATCTCACTCAGGAGTTTCAAATTGCGAGTTCTTCCAAATTGCTTTGAGAAACAATGTTATCAAGGTTTCATTTACCTGAATGAGATCCTGTCATATCGGCAGATGAATTTTATTCAATGGCCCAAGACTTTGAAGTAAAAATAGCAACTAGGTAATGCCAGATGAATTGTAGACCAGACATTATGATGAATCAAGCAGAAACAAACGTTTGCCGTAAAAGCGTTTATTACAAAACACTGATCAAACTTTGTATTTCCTAGAATCATGAATGAAGTAAATGATTTGAGTTGAACATGAAGTGTTCTCCCGAAGAGAAATTGGACTTCAGGTCTATGTCAATATAACTTAGTGCGATAATCTCTTTTCACAGACAATGGAAGACCGAGGTACTACATTCACATGAACAAATCATAAAAAAATTCACTTATATGTGCCTTACCCAATAACAGCTGTAGATCATTGTCAACCAATATAGTAATCTACTATGAATACTGGTAAGGTACAATTTATACAATTCGATCAAATTCGAAACATATTTAATTGGTACGAAAGTTTGAAGTGAACCACAACTCTGGAGGTTGACAACAAAAAAATCAATTCGTGAGATTTTCCTATAATTTTAAATTTATATTCTAAAATTTTATCAGCAAAGGGTTGGACAAATACAAGCCAGGCAGGAGATATCCAAGACAAATTCTTCATGCAGAATGTGGAATATATAGTAATAATATGAAAACCCAGCATTCTGGGGCCTGCCTGCTGATATTTACCAAGGTGTTTACCTGCCGTGCCCATGTTCAATATCGAGATTTCTCCGAAATAGCTGCCCGCTTTCAGAGTGGCCAGCACGGTCCTGCCGTTGTCGGCGACTACTTGAAGGCGACCTCGGTTTACTATGTACATTTCTTTGCCAACTTCACCTAAAACATTGGAAAATTAGTGGTTTCAGCGACTCTCAAGATTGTATATTGCTTGCTGCAAAAGAAATGTATATCAGAGAAATAACACATTTCCGTCTCATAGTTATATCAGATTTCGATGAAAAATAATATGATATAATATTCATAATGGTGTAGAGAGAAATATAAGCTAACAAAACCAACAAATACCAGAAATAGTACAAATAGTACATAGTATAAATTAAAAAATTTCAACGATCACAAGTTTAAAAACACAATTATCACTAGAAGAGACATAATGAACAACATCAAGTATTTAAAATATTAACAAATGCTCTTTCAATCTATCAATGGATAGATGAATGTTTTTTGATGCTGTAATGAATTCAGGTGAGTTATTATATTTAGTAATTCCTTCATTGTATATATTTGGTTTTCGTTAATGAAGTAGATTATTAATATTTGTACGTGATTTTTTGTATTATAGTCATTGTGAATATCTTTCCTGAATCGAATATTTTCACTCAAACAAGTTGGATGCAAATTATTTAAATGTTTATATATAGATTTTTTTTTTCGAAATTTGATGTACTCCCTAACTGGAAGCCAACTCGATGTCCTTTGTATCAATAAATATTTATAAATTTAGAACTTCTCAGAATAAATCTCACACACCGATTTTGTAGTATTTGAAGTTTTTCAAATCTGTTCTATTACAGATGTACATAATTGTAGTACAATAATCAAAATGCGCGGTTGTATATGTGTTATATATAACTTGTCTTGCATATGAGGTTGAATCCCTACTCACACGATACGCAAAACCAATCTATTCAGAAATATTTTTACAAACAGTCAATGCGTGGTAAAAATGACAATTTTTGATCGATGATGACTCTCAAGTACTCAGTAGATTCCAGTTTTTCAAATTATACACCTTCAAATTTCAACGTGGAATTATGTTGCTCTACCAGATATTTGTTTTTTCCTGTAACCATATGAGCTGATTTATTTGGATTCACAAGCAGCTTGCTCGCTTTCATCAAGTTTTCGATATTTGATACGTTGTTTAACTTTTTAATGGCAACATCAACGCATGTACCAGAAACATATACAATTGTGTCGTCAGCATTTTGGAATCACCCAACTCAACCATAAAAATATCATTCATGAACATTATGAAGAGCAGAGGCCCCAATACAATGCCTTGACGTACTCCACTGCTCACCTTAATTTTGAATGAATATTCTCCACCAATTTTTGTCTTCTGGTTTCTATTTCTCAAATACAATTGAAACCACTCGTGCGTTCGAGCCATGGTAATGTTTCAATTTCAACAGTAAAATGATTTTTTCGACCTCTTCAAAGGCTCTTCTTCAGTCTAGAAATACTATTATAGTAACAAGCTCTTAATCCATTGAATATTTCGGATTATTTATAATTTTTTTAAGAGCTGTTTCACATGAATGTATTATTTGAAACCAGATTGATTTACTGATAATAATAGGCCATTTTCAATAGTAAATTGACATAATTGTTGACGAACCACTAACTTCAATATTTTTTCAAGACAAGATAATGTCTATGCTCCTCAAGTAACTTCGTCTTTCCAACTTTTGGAATAGGTATTATCAAAACATATGGAAATTGAGATTTTGTCAATGATGTGTTGATAGCATTCAGTATATTCTACAATATTATCAAAAAATTCCATGAATACGATACTGATTCATACTCCTTAACACATTCTGAAATACTCGTTTGGAATGAAAATAGCAAATTATAGAATTGCTATACCATGGTAATGGACTGGACCTTTTAAATACGAAAGCTAATCAACAACATTAATGACATGAATTACTCATTAAAATAATGAAATAAATATTATATTTAATATTTAAACGAAAAAGTACATTTTGCCATGAAGGTCTATTGAAACATAGACATTAGGAAAGATAGTGAGCTCACTGCCTATCTGAAGTATAAGCTTCGGTATTAGAATGAGTACGCATGGAAGAATTTTTGGCGAGAGATTGCTATAAATTAGAAATTATTTATTCATACTGCAATACAAACAGGCGCAAGCCCTTTTACATGCTTACAGAAATATACAAGTTCCGTTAGGATTTGAAACATCACAAATTTTCACATTGAAAGTTTTTAATGACTAGAATAACATTTCTAAAGCACCTATTGAGGGGGCTGCCGACATGATGACACGAAATGTTTGGACCAGCTATTGATATTTTTGTCCAGTCAATATAGTGATGATAAATATCACATTAGTCAGAAATCTCCGATAATATAATGTCTCGATGTTAAATTGCGATCTTTGAGTGTTGTTGTAGGATATTAAGGCTGGTGAAACTGAATTATTTTTTGAAAAACAAAACCTTACAAATTTCTTTTGTACTTTTTTTGATGATCACGGTAATAATATCTCGTACCCTTTTAGGCAGTTGAGAAAATGAACTTTGAAATATTTAGGTTGCACTAATAATGGGAATGTCGTGTCTGTTCATGCTATGCATTAACAAAGGCATATCTGCCTGAGACCGGCATTCTTTCACGATACACTAATCAGAAATGCACTTCACAACCTGTTGGAATCAACACTTTGTCGAAAGTTCCTTTAAGAGTTGATTAATTTTTGAATCTGGCAAACGCAGAAGCTTATAGGAGTCATTCAATGAGGCGCACTTTAATAACATTACTGGCTAGTGAAGGTGCTGTTTTTATAACAATTTAAACGACTTGGTGGCTGGAGAAGCTCATCTGTAGTAGAAAGTTATATCGAGGATTCTATATCTAGTAAACTTCATATAGCAAGGAAAATCCATGGTTCTTCTGGTACTAATCGTTTCTCATAAGAGGAGGAGATTCTGGAGATTTAACAAAATCCTCGACAGACACTATGCGTTTTGAGATCGATCACAACTACAAGAATGTTGGTATTGAATATACAGTGTGACCCATTTAAGATGGAAGCACCCTTATAAAACTTACATTTTTCAACCGATTGGAATGATTTTTTTTGTTAGGTAGATATTCAAAAAGTCTATTAGGACACCAAATATCATGAATAAATCTCAATTTCCAGGGCCAACTAATCTTATTTTTCAAGGTCAAAAATCTAAAAAAATTACTAGCGATTTTTTTAGAAAAAATCTGACTACACCACTGGATTCGCGACATTTTCAAATGATTTACATGTAAATTACGTTGGAATGCGTCAATCAATAAAAAAGTTATAAAGGAATGAAATTTTAAAAATATGCCGTTTAATCAACCCACCAATTCATGTTCAGGAATTTTATGAAAATTCTGTATACTCCACTGGATTCAGGATGTCTTGAAATATTACTGATCACAGTTTCATCGAAATCTGTTCGGTAATAAAAAAGTTATAAAGGAATAAAATTTGAAAAATATGTTGTTCAATGGAATTTTAGCAACGTTCTCACTACACCACTGGATTAGGGGCAATATTCAACAAAATATTATTCAAATAAAATTCATGAAACGTTTATGGGAGAATCAATTTCCTTTCATATGTATGTCGAACCATATCAATCAATCAGTTTATCACAACAAACTTTAGTGTCAATAATTTCAAATGAATCTACAAAAAAATAACTGTAAGTACATTTTTCTAATTGCTACAAACTAGCGGAAAACAATCTTTTATTCACAATCAATGTAAAAATAGAAACCAAGAAGATACCGAATTGAAAAATAAATGAGTGCAATTCATATTCTGGTGGCCTCCACCAAACTTCCATCCAATTCAATGCATTTATCATATCGCTTAGGAATATTTTTAAAAGTATTCCTCAATTGTTGTGGAGTAATTGCATCGCAAGCTTGCTGAATTCTGGTGCACAGTTCCACTCGATTCCTTGGTCGTGATTTGTAAACCTTTTGTGTAACATAACCCCAAAGGAAAAAATCGAGTGAAGTAAGGTCAGGCGATCTTGGTGGCCATCCAATTAATGTACTTCCCCTTCCTATGCAACGATTAGGGTAATTTTGATTCAGCCAATTCTTCACAATTCCCGCATTATGTATGGAACAACCATCTAACTGAAAATATAAATTTCTTGTTTTTGCAAGGGGAAGTTCATCTATTGCGTCCGAAAATTCATTCCTTAAAAATTGTAGGAAAATTGCGCCATTCATGTTGCCGTCGAAAAAGAATGGTCCAATTATCCTTTCATTCAGTATTCCACACCAAACGTTCACTTTTTCTGAATACTGCCTTTTACAGTTTATCACCCAGTTAGGATTTTCAGTGGCCCAATAGCGAATATTTTGTGATAAAACCACTCCATTTGTTGTGAAACTAGCTTCATCACTAAATAAAATTTTCTTTAAAAATTGCCTGTCATTAAGATACTCGCCCTGGGCCCATAAGCAGAATTCCAATCGTTTTTCTTGATCACCTAGTTCCAGAGTATGTAAAAACTTTGGTTTAAATGGCCTCAATTTATTTTTCTTCAGACATCGCCTAATATTCTTCCTAGGTAAGTTTAAATCTAAGCTGGCAACCCTCAAACTACTATTTGGATTATTTCTGAAGTAATCTAATATAGTCTGGTTATTTTCGTTCCTTCTTCGTATATTGTTCTTTAAAATATATGTGGTTACTGCTCCAGTCCGATTGAAAACTTGGTTTATTTTATGTACCGTGCTGTTATTTATGGCTGGACGATTTGGGTGTCTTTCATTGAATATTCTAGTTACTTCTCTTTCACTCCGGTAATCATCACCGGATAGACGTATAATTTCGATTTTTTCTTGAATTGACAATTGAGCCATTATATGTTTTTATTTTGGAACACATATTATTCAGTTCACTAATGGTGCGTAACAAAATGACAATTCATGCGCAAATAAATAGATGAGAAACTGTAAGTCACAGCTAACTTGTTTATTTCATTAATGCATTCTGAATAACAGGCAGTTAAAATTGCAACTCTCATTTTTTGCTATTCAACAAAAGGAAAAAATCACAGCTGATGTTACCTACTGGAATGATAATAATTATTATCCATTGCATATTTTTTTCATTATAATTTCTATTGGGAGTACATTAGACTTGTCTTATATTGTTGGAATTGTTTTCATGAAGATTAACCAGGAGTTCTCTCCTGATTGTACTTGTTTATGTATCCACTCCACTTCGAGAAATACCTATAGACTATTTTTACCATCATGATTTTCAGATGTTATAATTGTACGACATTGCAATAATCACCCCAATAATTTTTTCAATAATCAACAGTGGTGTAGTAAGAATGTTGTTAAAATTTCATTTTACAACATATTTTTCAAATTTCATTCCCTTATAACTTTTTTATTACTGAACAGATTTCAATGAAACTGTGACCAGTGATATTTCAAGACATCCTGAATCCAGTAGTGTATTCAGAATTTTCATAAAATTCATGAATTCGAATTGGTGGATTGATTAAACGGCATATTTTTCAAATTTCATTCCTTTATAACTTTTTTATTGATTGACGCATTCCAACGTAATTCACATGTAAATCATTTGAAAATGTCGCGAATCCAGTGGTGTAGTCAGATTTTTTCTAAAAAAATCGCTAGTAATTTTTTTAGATTTTTGACCTTGAAAAATAAGATTAGTTGGCCCTGGAAATTGAGATTTATTCATGATATGGTGTCCTAATAGACTTTTTGAATATCTACCTAACAAAAAAAAAAATCATTCCAATCGGTTAAAAATGTAAGTTTTATAAGGGTGCTTCCATCTTAAATGGGTCACGCTGTAGAACAAAAAACGAAATGTCGATTATAATAAATTTAAGTGTTGATATTTATAATAAATAAGTAGAAGAAGTAATTCCATTATTCCACTAGTGGATAAAGTGGTACTTTATACGGTTCATGAGTATGGATAAAACTTCAATTATGAGATGATTGTGGATAAAATATGTAATATTACTGTCAAAACTGCAGAATTGTTCCATTGTTGAATTGTAAAATTGGATTCCTGTGAATTTGCGAAATTGGGAATCCATGGGTCTCGTTTGATTCTCTAAACGTGTTTTTTCACGCCACTGCCCTCGATGGAAAATTCGAGAACGTGAGTAAACCGCGCGATTAGCCGATAAAACGCAAACTGTGTAAAGCTGTTAAGGTGTGCGACTAAAGCGTTGAGATAAAACTTAAGTTATCGCCAACTTAATTGACCCTCAGAGTGGTTTCAACTTTGAAGTAGAAGGCAAACGGAGCAAAGTACCGCCTTTTTATTTGCGAACTTTACGCAGTAATCTCATTCAAATCTGAAGGGATTGTGGCGGAATCCTCATTCAACCGACAAAGTCAGCTGATAGCAGAGGGATTCGATTGTTGGATAGAAGTCCATTGGCGGCTAGTAATAGGTTGTTCAAAATGTTATCCCATAAAGAGTGGATGACACTTATTGTCGGAAGATCATTAAATGATGATTCATTAGTTCGATCCTCTGCGTGAATTTATGCTTCAGCAAGTGTCTAACCGAAAATAACTGCTGCCCCCTACGACTACTGAAATGAATTTGATAGAATCTTGGGAAAGTTCTCTAAGAGAACTACTCTGCAATGATATCCGAATCTAATAAGAAAATTTGTCGAGAAGGTTTAATTGAACGGTCGTAAGGGGCAGTGGTTGTTTTCTATGGGAGACTTGCCAACCAAAATACCTATCGTATCAGAGAAAGATACAATATGAATACGGGGTTCGTTGAATAATATTTTACTTCCCACAATTTTTATATAACGCAGCATATAATGTGTGGATGAAGTGAGAAATAAATTAAATATATCCTAAAATACACAGGGTGTGCTAAATCAAGACGGTAACATTGCCAACTCCATTATTATTGATGCTACGAATTCGGGTTGATGGGCAAACTAGTGACAATTTCAATGGCATTCTCGATGACGAAGACAAAAAAAAATTGACAGACGCGTTTTGAAAATTTTTCATAAATTGAAAAAAAAAATTAATATAAAAGGACCTCCTTGTGCTGAAGTTGAAAATAAAACATTTTTTTAATAAGAAACATTTATAACAGTCGGATTTGATAAAGAGCTCTAAAATATGAGGTAAATGTTCAAAAACACCGCTTTCTTGTTGGACACATATTTGGGTCCTTCTCTTGGCTTTACGTGTTTCATTCAACACAATATGGCCATTGATTCTATTGATTACGGTTTCAATACAATTTTTCAATTCAATTCAGAAATCTCAAAAAAAAAACTAGCGGTGTCATGTCTGGTGAACTAGGGGTCCACTTGTCAGGACCATTTGTAGCAGCAATCCATCTGTTTTCTAAACAGCCTCGTAATACTATTTTTTCCCAACTAAAATTATGTGCTGGTGCTCCATCCTGCTAAAAATAGATCATTTAACGAGCCTCCAGATCAAGATCATCGAAAACTCTTCCAACACTCTTGGTAATGAATTAATATAATGGGTTCAGGTCAAAGAACTACGGTACTGAAATGGGCCGATAATTCTGCCTCTGTATAGACCACACCAAACATTGATGCCAAATCTTCTTTGCGGATTGTGAAGATGGACTAGAAATGGATTATCTCTACTCCAATAATGGAATTTTTTTTACTCTATCTCCCACGATTAGAAAAATTGGCCTCATCACTCCATATAAAATTTTTTAAGAAGTTTGAATATTGTCTGCATTAATTCATAAACCACTGACAAAACCGCAATCGTCTCTCAGGATCACCAGGTTCTAGTGTTGCACTAGAGAAATCTCACGTCTTTTCAGAATTTTTTGTATATCAGATAGTGATATCTACAGTTATTTGCTGATAAGCCTCTGATGGAATTATTTGGATTAGCCTTAAAATAGGCTAAACGTCAATTTCTGTATCGTCAGATATTACAAAATGTTTTTAAGTTCTTATCAAAACCTTTTTTATTGTTCCTGTATCGCCGATGAAGTACAGCAAAAAAAAGATTACGTAATTTACGATCGGGGAACAAATTACTGTTGTGTTGGAGTGTTCTTATGATATTTTTCTGGCGAACCAAGTAGGAATCTATGATAGGAAAACGAAATTCTGAAAAACTTGGAACAGTCGACAGTTACAATAATTTATGACATGATAAATTTGAGAATATTTGACAAATAGTGTTTCAACAAATTCTCAAGACAATTTGATTGCTCATAATAATTCAATTTTATTGAATCAAACACACGAAATGTTAGACATATTTTTATTCTCATAAGCTAGTAATAATATTTTGTGAATTAATATCAAATTGCTCAGAGGTTCAAGTGAGTGAGTGTTACAGAAATGATGATTACGGGTTCCACTTGTTCAAATCCCAGCACCATATCATTTTTACTTACTGTCCTATTTTGATCTTAGTAACAAAATATTGTCATTCATACGAGCACCAAAATTGGGTGTTTGGAGAATGTGATTACGAATCAAAATCCATGATAAAAATCACGCAAAAAAATATTTTTAACAAATTACTGTACATTTTTTTTGTCCTCAGCATTGAGAAGTTTATCAAAAATGCCACTAGTTTGCAAATTTAACCGAATTCGTAGCATCAGTAATAACGGAGTGGGCAATGGTGCCAACTTAATTTGGAAAACCCTGTATATTTTAGCATGCTTCTTATCATTTAGTGATCGCATTCTCGAATTTTGCAATAATTTTTGTTATAACCTACTTTGTTGAAGTATGTGGCATTTCTCATTCTTCTCACAACTCACAACCATATCTATTGATACGAATGTGGAGGTTCGTGGTAGTAGATAATAGTTTCTTTGCCGTTAAACAATCGATAATAAACTGTGGAAATTGAATAACTTCGTTCAAATACATTGCCATAGTAACCCGTGTACTTCACGAAAGTCTCTATTCTCAGTCACCGATGAGTGACTTAACGGGATCAAAAGGCTCATCGAATTTCTTAGCACTGCCCCCACTCATTTTAATCGTCTTTATCAAAAGCTATAGTATGATAGTGATTGGCCTATTTAGGGCCAGTTTATCAATGTCGTGTTAGCGAACTTTGACTCCCGGTTAAATTTGACTCGTGGTTAGAATGAATATGACATTTGCTAAATGAAGGAATCGACTCACATTCTAACCATGAGTTAAATTTAGCTCGAAGTTGAAGTACATTGAAAAACCGGCCCTTAGAGAGCAAACTTCCATCCCAGTTTCAGGAAAATGCATTGGATTCTGTTATCCTCATTGTTGAACTATAGTTTCACTCCATACGGTCCTTCCCAAGGCGGTATCAAGTTAGAAGACACACCTTCCTTTTCACCAAGTCCATACAACCAAACCTGGTTTCCTTCTCCAAATCATCCTGAATTTGCTGTCAAATCAAAGATTTTTCATCTTGTCAATTGCTTATATCAACCTCTTCTAAGCTCTGAGGATTATCAGCAAGCTGTTCCTTGGTTTATCTGTATAAATATTTGGCCCTTGGTAAGACTAACACTAGGTCTCAAAGAAATTGAAGTTCTCTTTCAAATATGATGCTAGCCTGAGGTTACTTTAGGCCGATGTGAATAGTATCTGTCCCCGCCCCTTTGGTGTTTTTCCCCTAGTTTGTACGATTGTATCTTTCAACCATGCCAGTGGCACTGGTATTCATGATTTCCATCAGCTCTCAAAGTTTCTTCAATAATGACGTCCACCTATATCAATGGCAAGCACTCACATTGTATTTGTTCAATTCATTGACATGGGGGTTTACTTGCTCCGCAGTCCAAGCAATTACTGCACCAGCTTTCTGTATCTTCTCGCCTTTGGGATCCCGTAAAACATTTGCCTGACCTCTTGATTTTTCCGATAAACCTATTTGGTTCTGGAGAAAAGATAATTGAGAAAATGATGACCTCCCATTGGCTGACAACTAGGGAGTCCCATTGTGCCCAAATTTTCTTGGAAATAGATCCCCTGTGCGAAATATCTGTTCAGGATTGTTTACCTGTTTCGTTTTCTCTAAAGGTAATGAGGCCTTGAGGTTCAGATTGTTTTTTGGTTACCTGCTTCATTTGTGCAACAGTACTTTCATCTTCAGTTGATAGACTGATTCGTCTGATATTGATGAGTTCTTTGTATGATATTGACGACTTCTTTATGGCATTCAATCCACTGACATCACTATTCAGTTATAGTAGTCGATTTTTGATCTTCAAATAATACTGGTACAGCTTTTCTGTTCTTCTGGTGATACCGAAATTTCTTTCGGGCGTATACATTATCATCTACGCTATTTGGCTACGATGATAGCAAAAAGAATCTGTTTTATTTGATTAAGTGTACCATTATGGCAAAGCATCAAAATTGAAATGAACATCAATGATTCGTATAAGTTACAATATCTGCACCATAATTGATAATTGAAAACTTGTAGAACTTGTTTGAACATTTATCTTAGCACCCAAAGTTCAGTTTGGTTTATCTGGACCACCCCGTGTTTGTTGTATTACACAACAAATATCTTCGATTTATGAAACAGCTCCAGTCCAACGAAAAGGAAAAAAGTAATAATCTTACTTGGGTCAAGTTTCTTTTATTGCTGCAATTCGGTTCGAACAATTCCAACAACTCACATTATTGAACCCATTTTTTGCAAATATTGGCCTATTATCTCGATTTATTTCCCATTTTGAGATTTTATTGGAAAAGTATTAAGAATATCGCACATCGTTGCAATTTTCTTCGATATTGTGTTGGAAAAGGTTAGTCCATCAACAGTCTTGAAATACTATACCAAGCATTATCTTGAGTGCCTAAAAGAGCACTGAATATATATTGTATCATAAATAACTGTTATACTTTTCGAACTCAAACGCTATTTTATGTCATTGAAAGATTCAGTAGAATGAGTTTTTAATTTCACTCGAAATCGTTTTTCTATTCCTTTTGCAACGAGCTAGGATCGAACCTGTATACTATGCATATTTGCTTGTCTCCAGCTTGTGAGGAATGCATGATGTCATCGCTCTCGACGGTCCAAGAACATACGAGAAGCCATCTAGATTTGAGCCGTCGAACAACGAAGGACGAAAATTAAAATTCCAGAAGACCTCTACTGCAGACGGACAATTTGTAGACAACTTACCGTCGACACAGAAGGAAACAATGTTGCATACCTAACAGTAATGGTAGAAAAATATTTTCAGCCATGTCTAGTTCGTGAATACAAATAACAGATATATTAATTGTGAAAATAGAAGATTTCTACTAGTTTGTTGGTTTGATTCTTTTATGATACTTAAATTCCCAACGGTGATAACCTCAAATATTGCGATTTTGAAAAGACGTTACCTTTTCTACAAATGTAGTCGCCGGGCGAGAACAGGACCGGCCTCAGCCTAAGCACCAATTCACACAGGAATCCAGCCTCAGTGTTTTGAAAGATTTCCACCCTCTTCAGGGTGTCTAGATGCACGTTGATTGCTATTTCAGCCTTTAGCTTATCTGGAAGACACGATACGGCTCTCTCTTCGTCTGAACACTTTTGGGTGAGCCAGAGGTAGTCAAACCACTTGATTACTTTTACTTGCAAATGGTTGGGGACTCGTCGCATGCGCATGTACGTTTTCACGCCGTCTAGTTTGGCTGAAACAAAGAGAATAATATGAAGTATTGATACGAACTTGGAATTTAGAAAAAATACCGTCAAGCTTGATTTCGCTAGACGATATGACAGGCTATCTAAAATACTATGGTCACGGTTGTAGATAAATTCAAATAAAGATACTACAAGCATACTGCCGTGCTAAGCATAAAAGGCGTATCTGCAGTTTTCATGTTTACTAGCAGGTTGGGGGCAATTTTTGCAAATATGACATTTTTCATAAACCCATAATATCGGCTAATTTTCAATTACTACATTCAATCCTAGTAAGATAGGTGTAAAACGATGCAGACAAACCAAAACAGTCCTAAATTCGATACTCAGATACGCCCTTTATGCTTTGCACGGCAGCATATCAATACTGATGGGAAAAAAATGCATTTCGCCACATGGCTGAATATTGCAATCCAAATGATAATCCGTTTTCATGGACAAAATGACGTAAGAAAGGAATGTTTTTGGTTTTTGTTATATGCACATCTGAAAATTCATCATCAATAAAATAATAAAAAAAAATCGGTAAAAAACTTCATTATGTCAGAATTTGCTCTAGATATAAAAAATGTGAAAATATACACGGCATTCCATTTGAAGAACAAAAAGTAGGACTATTTTGCTGTGAAACCTAAAGTGTCACAAAATTCGTTTTCATTTAAAAAAATCACATTTAATTTCTTCAATAGTCCCCTCAATTTTCGTTCATTGAATGGAATAATTGTGTGCCATATTTTAGACTCACATGCTGTTTGTATCCTAGATTGAAGAACTATCAAGATGGCGAGTCATTCATAAATGGACAAATGTTGGTATTCCGACAAGTATCACCGATTCGCATTACAAGTAAGATAGAGACAGACATTGAGAGTGGGAGAAATTGCGTACGCACAGTTGTAAATCTAATCAAGGTCATTGGCGTAACATTATCGAGGGTAGTCACATAAGAATAAAATGCATGAAATTGTACGTTACAACCTACAAACAATTGTTACTTATTCTAAAGTTAGGCCTATACTATACAATCGAAATATTAATGCAAATGAGGTGAGTAACCTTACAGTATTGAATTTTTCAATCTGAAGTATAATTTAACAAGATAAAACTAACAAATAACTTGATAACACTAAAGTAGAAATTCAATATGCAAATAAGGAAATTACCGACACTATTACATTTTCTTATATTAACATATACTTAATATTGTAACAATGAAAGATAAATAAATGATGGAAATAATGGTAGTAATGATAACGTTTATTCATTACTTATATAAGGCGTATTTGGAAACATTGCAAACTATGTTTTTGTAGAGTACCTATGTTATGTTCTTATTCCATCTAAGATGTTGATCAAATACTTTGTCTGAATATTTCATTTTAGAAATCGCACGATGAAAAGTAAGACCTCGTTAATCCTTAGCTCGCACAAGTTTCGACTTCTAAGTGTACTTCACTGAAATTATAATTACTTTGCACTCTGGAAGTCGATTTTGACAGCATGGTTTGAGGTTTTCACCAAGTAGCACACTGATAATAATAATGTTTATTTCAAAAATGTATAAATATGACAAACAAATGAATAGTTAACATTGAAAATAAGCATGCATGAAAAATCACTGACGCTTGGAAACTTGTGCAAAATTATGATTAGTGACCGAATACCATGAATTTAACGTCTATTTTCATACTTACCGCTTTCATAATATTTCGACTATTATAAAATTATATTCAAAAAAGTTATTAAAATCAGATTCATCAGAATAGATGAATGCAATACCTTCTGCGTTTATTGAAGATGTTATCTTGTCTGTTATAAATAATAAACAGATTCAAATCGACATCAAATAAATGTTATGAATGATCTAAACCATATATTACTTATAATAACCTCAACCTCAAAAACTTACTCCAATAACAATGTGAAATATGCCATCTGTAATGCATTAACCTAATTCCAACATGATTTATATTGAGTTTCGTGCCTATTTTCTGAATATTTTACTAGAATACTTTTCAATTCTCGTTATAAAAATGGGAACAACTTCAATTCTAATTTTTTTATGAATCTATAGGAGGAAACCGCAACCATTGCCGATTTTGCGAAATATGTTAGCTTAGAGTATTTCACAAATAAAAAACAACAATTTGGTAACGAGAATGAATAGACGTCACAGCTCATATATTGTTAATGCTTGGGATCGCACGTTATACGGTAAGACCCTCGTCATTCCACACTCGTAAAAACCTCTCGAAGACTTCTGTAGGTTGTAGGATGACAGAAACAAAAAAAAACAAATGAAATCATACTGGTTCCACAAAATATTCACTTATGTTATGAAACTCTAACTTTCCACTGAATTTTCCTCCCAGCCACCCATTATCAAACACCCTCGGCAGCAACAATGGACACCATATCCGTGGGTGTGAAAGCTACGACAATTTTCATAATGGAAAAACTTTTTATTTGATATTGTTCAACAATGCTGGAATAGTATCATCCAGGTTGATATCACTTTTTGCTATCGTTGTATAATTAAAGTTCTGTTGACAGATGGGATCTGAGAAAGTTTTCCAATTAACTATATTTACTGTCTGGCTTTGCGTGAAAATAGCAGCTTATTGCAATTAGCATTATACCAATGAAGAATTGAATGCACAAAGTTTCGAACTAGCGTCGTTATGGTTTTTACGAAGTAAAAATGCTTCTCAATTGGCTCTAGGAAAAACTGCATTCTAGAAGATTTGGATTTGATACGGTGTTCTCGCAGATACAGAAGTTGCAGAAAAATTAAGAACTTGCAGCTGATACAATTGCATATTATGAAGTGACAAGAGTTCTGCCTAACCGGAACATATTTATTATATCAACAACTCTTCGTTATAAAATGACCTCTTGGTGACTTCCTTTCCTGATCGAAATGGAATCGCACGAATCACGTGAGGCTGATGGCCCCGAACCCTAGAGCTAGCTGGGTCGAAACCGAGCCTTTTCTCAAGTCCCTTCATAAATATGTCCTTATTGATCTCTCTTGCACTGATGTGAGAAAAAAATCTCTTTTTGTTTCTGCCACAATTGTGTGATTGGATTGAACATATTTTTTAATCAATATTTTAGATGAGTCATTATTTTTGTTCTCTATACATTTTCTGATTCATAATTACTGAAACATTTCCAGAATATTTCTAAATTTGCGCATTCTATTATTCCAAGTTTTTATGGAATATTCAGGAATGTGAAGGAAGCATATTCCTTTGAAATACAGGTAAATTATTCCAAGATGTTTCTAAATGTTGATTTGAAATATTTCTGAAACATTTAGCAATGTTTCACAAAAATTAATTTGAATATTCTCCCGGAAATATACCTGAAACATTAGAACATTTGATAAAAAATTTATATTTGAAACAAATGAAGAATATATTACGAATGTTCAAGAAATTAAAATTCATGGTACGTTTTTTCGAAAGCTCTCTGAAGTTACACAAAAAATATTGCAGACACATCAGCGCAACATCCATTGAAACGTTTCAAATGAAACATTCAAGAAACAATAAATTGCCTGAAATATCTATTAGTGTATTATTTCAACAACAATTTTAAAATGTTTCTGAAATATTGCTAGAAAAGTTGTGAAATATTAGAATAACTATTTTTGAAATGTGATAAAATTCATATTTGAATCAAATGAGAAATATATTAGGAATGTTCAATAAATCACAATTATTGGAACGTTTTTTCGAAACCTCTCTGAAGTTACACATCATTAGTTCAAAAAATGTTGCAGAAACATCAAGGCAACATTCAGTGGAACGTGATGTCATGATCGTAGAGCGCTTGTCTCTTAACCTAAGGGTCATGGGTTCGATTCCCAGCATGGTTATCGGTCTCGTGCATGGCATCACACGTTAATGGGTAAGGACTGCGTCTTCCCTAGCTCAGACAAGTATTTCGAAGACTTTTGAGGGTTGTACTCTTAAGGATGTGCAGCTGGTTGACGGAAATAAAAAACGATAACAACAACAATGAAATTCCTGAAATAACATTCAGTGTAGTGTTTCAACAACAATTTCGAAATGTTTCTCGAATGTTGCTGGAAATGTTATAAAAGATCATAATGACTTTTTCTGAAATGTGATGAAAAATATATATTTTAAACAAATGAGGAATATATTAGAAATGTTCGATAAACTACAATTCATGCGGAAAGTTTTTTCGAAACCTCTCTGAAGTTACACATCTTGTACTCAAAAAATGTTGCAGAAACATCAGCGCAACATTCAGTGGAACGTTTCAAATACTGCAGAAGTAGGATCCTGAAACATTCCAGGAACAATAAATTTCCTGAAATATCTATTAGCCTATTATTTCAACAACAATTTGAAATGTTCTTCGAATGCTGCTGGAAAAATTATGAAACATTAGGATCTAACGAAATGTTTCTTTGAGGGCGGACATGTTTAGTATCTGATATGCTTCTGAAACATAAAGCAATATGAATATTTCTCAAAAAGGAAAATGTTTTTACTGGGGATATGATGAATCTTGAATGGTTTGAGGCAATTTGCGCCTAACGGGCGATTTTCGTTCTTGATATGGCAAACCCTATATCCAAAGGTAATTTAATCTCATGAGAGTTTTTCTCCGTGAAATCGTGCATTAAGCCTAAATGATCGCGAAACAGTAAAAAACAACGTTTTGCAAACGACGCGCAGAGTGATACAGAGCAACTGATCGCATGCCATATAATTCATTAGGCTTAATGCACCAGGGCTGACGGATATCCCGATAATGGAAAAGCATCAAAGCTGGAAATCAATGGTGTTTGCTACTGTTTGTCATTATTTGATCCGTTAGAACAGCACGTAGGATTTTTGACGTTTTGTGTCAGATATTATTTATCGTCTGCTTGGAGTGTGAATCCGAATGTTCATACGAGGGTGACAGTTTTTATTTTGCATCTGAAAAAGGTTGACTGCAAAAATCCATCAACATTACCGAGGGAGAACAATGGGAATTGTGATGCCGACGAAACTAGCGGAATATGGTATTAAACAGCACCTGCAATTTATTCATTTATGAAGGATTTGTGGACGTTATATAGTGAAATTTTTTATTATGGGGTTTTTAACAAAATATGAATGTAAGTTTATCCGAATCCGCCTTAAAATTTAAAAAAAATCGAGGGGGTCTCAACTACTTTTGGAGTTATTTTCAAACAGAAGATTTTAAATGGAAAACTCACACAAAATGACTTGATTCTTCTTTGTGACAAGACTTTTTTTAGAAGCCAATCAACCTAATTTCACAATTACAAGCACCAAAAACAACCCCTTTTTGCACCTTCGACCTTTCATAATCACAATCATAACCTTTTCTTAGTTATTTTCATTGTTACTGTAGGTTGGTCACTTCGAATAAGCACGGTCGACTATTGAAATTCAATTATGAGCAAATATTCACTTTTCCTTAATTTATATGTTCAATTGTATGATTTCTGCCATTGTTTTTTGTGATTAATAGCAATTTTGAAAATAAAAACGTAAAAATTTTGGGGTAGCAGATGCTCGCTGCGCTCGCATTTCATAAATTACCAGAAGAAAGAGACACCTCCGAGGTGTGTTCGGAGGTGTGTCTCTTTTTTCTAGCTGCCCACGTTCTCGAACATGGACTTGATTTCTTAACATAAAAGAAGGGGGCACTACCTAACCTAACTTAACTATCTATCTAAGTTGCTGGTAATCTGATAACTATTTAGTGTGAAAAAGTGAAATCAAAGAAAATGCTCGCTGCGCTCTCAATATTAAATCAGCAGAAAAAAAGACACTCGGGTTATATTTTTTTTGCCTATCAACTTCCATTTCACAGAATATATCAATTTCATCGTTCTGATTCGATTGGCGTTCGGAGAATTGCTCTATCTTCAACTGTTCTCGAGTTAAGAGGGATTATATCTCTTCAAAAACATTTAATTTTTTTTTCACTTTCATTCGTTGAATGCATTCTTTTTTGAATAAGCACACCAAATACGAAGTGGATTTCTGCTCAATTAAATATTTCATAGCCTTTTTTCTTGCAAGAGAATTATTGACGTTATCATCCTTAACCTTGTAACTGAGCATATACAAATCGTATATTTACGATATTAGAACAAATTTTGCTTATATATCTTTTGTATTTTTCATGATTTTTAGGGGTCTGGCCCTTAGGATATTTTTCGAGTAATCTTTTTTTATGCCTATCAACTTGCATTTCACGGAATTTACTAATTCCATCATTCCAAATCGATTGACATTCGCAGAATTGCTCTATCTTCAACCGTTTTCGAGTTGGAAAGGTCATCTAGAGTTAAGAGGGATTATTTCTCTTCAGAAACATTTTAAAGTAATTCTTCTACTCTTATTCGTTTAATACATTCTTTTTTGAATCTATACACCAAACATGAAGAGGTTCACGGTACTTATTTTTGACGTTTTATTCGTTTTAATGATGAATCTTGTATCTGAGCATATACAAATCATATATTTTCGAAATCGATATGAAATGTTCCGTATATAGTGCAAATTTAAAGTAGATACGATGATTTTTATTTTTTGTAATTTTTAGGGGTCTACCCCTTAAGACTTTTTTCGTATAATCTCTTTTTTGTGCCTATCAACTTCAAAACTGAGAAATACACTATCTTCATCATTTTGAATCGATTGGCGTTCGCAGAATTGCTCTATCTTCAACTGTTCTCGAGTTGTAGAAAACGGTGTTTGGACCATGTTAAATTATTCGTATAATTGTTCTGGACTCATGGCAAACTTGTTCAAATCCATTACACTTCAGATTAATTCATGCAGATTTTAATAAGGAATTCTTGGGCATCCAGTCATAAGAAATCGTTGTAAAATATGTGTACGAGCATGTTCACCGTTGCCACATCGCCTTTGACACTGGCTACGCTAGTTGTATAGGATATTCAGGTATTATCTTCACTGACGGGAGCCCTGAAATTACTTATAATTTTATCAAATTATCGATAGCAAAAGCCTCATCACTAACACCTCGTATAAGAGATTTTAATCATCTCTTATTCCTACCCATCTCGTTGAACATGTATCCTAACTAGTCTGGATTATCGACGTTCTGTACCAACCTCAATCACTATTGAAATCGAATACTGCAGTGGACAATTTGACCTCGTTATCCTGCGGGATACTTCCATAATGAACCGGACGCATTTTTGCTGCAGCAATTCGATACCGACAGCAATTAATGCGGCAGACCCGAACTAAGTCACATTGGAAAGTATTTAAAGTCGCTGCTCCGTTTATCTATAGTCCAGTGATATTGGGCGAATATGGGAACTGAAATATATGTTTCATTGAAGAAAAATCATTATTATTTTGTAACGACAAAATTGAATAGATATTATATATTTGAATACCTAATAACTTTAAGATTTTCAAGCGACTGAAGGTCAGTAACTTCGGGCTAAAAACAGAGCTGAAGAAAGTGTAAGCTAGAACATGCACGCTCCTCATCGAAAAGGATTATTTGAAGGAACTTCGGAAGCCTGCCATGGCCTCCTACTTTGCAACAGAAAGAATCCAATTCTGCATTGAAGAAGGAAGACAAAAACCAGAGGAGACTGATCCTAACCAGCGCCACTGAGGCCTAGATGGAGTCCAATACAGCTACGAGATGCTGAGGGCCTATGGAAACTTCTTCCAGTGGGTTTGTAGCCGGAGAGCACCAATCCACTCAACAGGATAACACCTACTGAGCAGGATCTGGCGATCTTAGAGAGAGAGTGAAGTCGGGAAAAAGGAATACATAGTCTAGGGTCTTCAGCGGCCTGAATGGAAGGATCAGAGTTCTGCAGGAAAATCTCCATCATGCCAAGGCTGCTTTAGCCATAATACGTAGAATCCTTGCTGGATATAAGGAAAGTTGTAGACCTCAGTACTGTACAATCAGGAAGCTATCTCTTCACTGATACCAGCGTTTTGCAACAATGATTTTGTTCCAGCGATTCTGTCGACATCAACGGAAAAAGAAAGGAAAAGCTGAGTTCTGTGCTTCGCCTACTTCCTTGAAGAGGAGATGACCTATCTACGAGCAGCATTGAGCTTCATGAGGTCCAACTGTTTCGAACACGAATCTCTAATTCTTCAGAAATTAGGCTGTATCAAGCGAGCCATTTTGTTTAGAACACGGGCATACGGTTCATCTCAGACACTCCATCCATTACTGTTGAAAAATTCAGAAACTGGGAAAAAGACAAAGCCAAAGAGACGAAGAAAAAGATAGGTGATCCAGTATGGTGAAGCCAACACTTTGAGAGATTGAGAGTTGATGTGAGAAAACTAAGTAATAAGAACAAAACTCACAAGAAACAAAAAAAATCCGGAAGTCATAGATGAACTCACGGATAAAAATCTGCGAGGAGGGGGAGGAACCACTAGCATGTCCCAGAACCCAAGAATATTTCAGTGGGACCCCTTAAGATAGAGTTTTGAACCCGCACATGAACATGAAAGAAGAGTATTGTATGTGCTTAAAGTTTTGGCACGAATCATTCATCGTATTTTTTATGAAGATATTCATTCAAACATTAACTAGTTATCATAAATTACAACTCAATACTTAACTAAAATGTTCCATCATTACATAGAGTGGCCCATTCTGCTCTCCAGACGTAAATTTCTTCGAATGTCCTTCAGAGATCCTGGACGGAATTCACATTAATTTATCTCAGTTTTTCGTGAATAAGCCATCTTAATTGTTCTTTCCAGGCTTCATGATAAATCTTCCTCGACAGTGAAGCCCAAAAATATTGGGCGAGCCTGCGACAAGTTTGGAGGATTATCTTCTTTGGGAAAAAAAGGTATATGGTAGTGTCGAAGCTAGTTTGAGTATCTCCCGAGGAACGGCATGACGCTCGGCCTGGCCAAAACATGATATCGTCATTAGCATGATGTTCGTGGACAAACTGAAGTAATTTGGAAAGGCAGTCATCAATATATCTCTGACTATTCAAAGCTTCACTCCTCACTCTTCCCACAAAAGGTTGGATTTCACCCCTGTTAGGAATTGCGCACCAGATAAGGATTTAATCTGCAAATTTCGCTTTATGTTTGTATATGAAATTGTCAGGGCAATCCTCTACGTTGTCCGTATAAAATCCATCGTTTCCTTTGAAAATCTTTTCATCATCTGAAATAATGATTTATTTCATTGGCAAAGTGTACCCGCCTCAGTTGACGACAGCATCTTGGTATACGAAGAGGTTAGGTTAGATTAGGTTAGGTTAGGTTAGGTTAGGTTAGGTTAGGTTAGGTTAGGTTAGGTTAGGTTGATGAATTTTTTGTAGTAGACCAGAATCGATATGTGTCAAGTCCTTTTGAAGAAGCAAGTGTGATGTGAGTTGCCTACACGCCGTTTTACGGGCATAACGCGGAGATGTCAGTGTTGTACTACCATCTACGACAATCGAACGGTATAGACGAGAATCGGTGTTACACCGAGGGTAAAAAATCTAATACCCCCCTAATAAATACTCGTAAGGGCGAATCCTAAACGAGTTGATGGTAATGATTGGTAAGACCAAGCTTGAAATGGATGACTTCACTGTGTAACACCGAACAGTTCCGGACCTGTCCATGTATCTGCTCACATGAAACAAGCAAAAACAATCCATGCACGTAGCGCAACGTCGTAAAGCCCTTCATCGCTTTTATTGGTGTTAGGGAAGATAGCGACTGCGACTGTAGAGCGGACGCAGCCTCGTAAAAGATAATTGATTTTCTCGTTTACGGCTTTCTGATGGTTCTGATGGCGTGTCGGCAACGTCCGCTTAAAAATTAACCCGTTGCACTCACCGCAACGGTTTTACTATGTATCAGAGAGGCCGCAAAGATGTTTCTGGATTAGGTTTTGATTATTAATGGACAGGTATTAGTGGTGGGTGGTCCTGGGGTCTTGGGAGAGGGTCGGTTATATTGCAGAAGATGATGTAGATCTGGAGTTAGTGGACTGGACCAGTTAGCTCAGTTGGTAAAGCGTTGCGACTTTTTGATAAGGGACTTGGGTAGTCTTAAGGTGGTTCATGAACTAACCTCCGATCACGTACCGGTTATGTTCGAGTTGAAGAGGAGGGGTCGAGCTAGTACGGCAAAGTTCCTATACGATTACAAGTACACTGACTGGCCCAACTATCGGAGGCGCTTGAATAGACGAAAAAAAAAAGTCCAATTAGTCGTGAGGACATCGAAAGTGAAACCTAGATTTTAACATCAAATATCCAAACATCCAGGGATGCTACCAGCAAGAAGATTCAGATCGGGGAAGACCAAAACATCTTGCCGCTCTTTGTCAAGGAATTGTTAGAGCAGAAGAATGCTGCACTTAAGAGATGGCAAAGGACAGGGAACCCAGTACATGAGGAAAACATGCTCTTTATGGGCGGGAGATCAATATCCTTGTCAAACAAGACACTGACAAGGTATGGCAAGATAGACTGGAGAAGCTGAACGTCCGTGACATCTCTCTGTGGCGCATGTCGAGGCGGATTCAGAAACGCTTCGAACCTATGCCCCAGAACGCTAAACTGTTCGGTGAGTAGTCCAGTAGTGTACACCGAAAGGCGCCCGACGTCAATGAGGACCAGGTAGAGTGCTCGAGGCGGATTGACCGCATTCGGGAAACACCTGCATTCCCATTGGGCCCTGATCTGTTCACCATAGTAATGGTGAATAGTGAAGAACTGTTGGGGGGTCATTAAACGACTTCCATGCAACAAAAAAAGGCGCCTGGGAGAGATGGAATCGATGCAGTTTTGATCAAAAACCTTCCGCGTAAAGCTCTAGTCAAGCTACTACACATTTTCAATGCCTTTTTAAAATGGCTGCGTGTTATCCAGATTGCCTGAAACGAGCAATGGTTATACCGGTTTTGAAACCCGGAAAGGATAAGCATCAGCTACAGACCTGTTTCGCTGCTTAGCGTCATCGTTAAGATAGTGGATAAAAACATACTCAAAAGGCTGCTGAACCTTGAGGAAAGATTGAAACTCGTTCCGGATGTGTAGTTCGGATTCCGCAGAAGTCATAGGTTGTCCGAATTGTACACGGGATGAAAGGAGGCCTTTCACCAAGGTCTATTGGAAATGCAGAAGGACTTCGATACAGTATGGATCGAGGGCCTGGTAAACAAGATGTTCCGGGCAGGTATGCCTTTGAACTCAGTGAGATTGATGGACTCCTACCTTATAGGGCGATCCTTTTTGATAAGAGGAAATAGCAACTATTCCGGAGGATATACAGTTGAGGCAGGTGTCCCACAGGGTTCGAGCTTATCTCCTCACTTACAGACTTTATATACACACGATTTCCCGCGGACTGAGAGAGTAAATGCTGCAATATATGCGAATGACACCGCGATATACGCACATTTATTTTCCAACATGTTCGCTGTTACGCAGATCCAATTCATTTGGATCGGAACATTGTGCCATATATGGAGAGTAATAAGCTACGGATGAACGCGAAAAAAATGAAATCGTCAACTTTACGAAGTGGGTTCGCTTCTAAAAGCTTCCTCCTGGGGGGTTGAGGGTCAAGGATAAATACGTGAGGGAGTCGAGAGTATTTACGAACCTGCCCACTATCATCGTGGGATCGTCTCATGTGTCTCGCTCTTGGGGAGAGGATTAGGGGGCGGCATGGACTGGCGACGGTCCATTGCTAATTATGGAGAAGTGGCCATCAATTAGAAATTGTTGTTTCCTGTTGAACGTAAGTTTAGAAGAATTCCAATGCAACATCGCGTATTTCATAGAAACTCAGCTTCTCGAGTAGTGATTTGTGTAAGACACAGTCGAAAGCGTTAATGAAGTCGCTCAAAGTCGCCACAGTATGTAACCGCTTTCAAAGCCCTCAATAATGTCCAAAACAAGTTCTTGTACTGCTTTTAATGTTGAGCAATTGTTTCTGAACCCGAACTGTCAAACATTAAGTATGTAAACGTTACTGTAGAAAGTATTCAACCGTTCTTTGATTATAATTTCCATAACGTTGCCAAATATGAATTGGTATTATACATATTGACCAAAAATTATCTTATGAATCACTGTCGCCCTTCTTGGAAATTGAAATTTCTTAGACACTTTGAAAACACCTGATTAATTAATGGGGAAAGTCAAAGGTTCAATTGTACTCGGCATAGTGTGTTTACTTTTCTTTTCGCCTCATATACTTCTATGTGTTGTGGGGACAAAGAAAAAGGTGTTTTTGGGGGATTTTCAGCATCAAGATAAAACAGGGTATCCCAGTCCGTATTTCTCCTTATTGTAGAAAAAATCAAATTCATCTCGACTAATATTGTTTGATGGATTCGATTTGTGAGATTTTCGAGAAACTTCTGAATTAAACCAACGATTTCGTGAGATGTTATGGGAGTTTAGGATGAAGTATTCATAGATTGCTGACTTCGCAAGTGTTTCCTGTTTTGTAGTTTTTTAATATACCTTGGATTGGTTGATGGGTCTTCTTCACAATCGCGAATCACTTTGATGTAAGACAACATGTCTCTCTTATTTCTCATGTTATCATTATAATACAGCCTAATGGGAGGGTTGGTTGGGGTATTTTTTAGTGAGCAATGTAACTCAATTCACTGTAAGTATTTGTTATGAATACAGCTTGTATCTCAGCATTTTGGAACATTTTATGAAAAAACTCCAACCTAGAATGCTGCAGATTCATTTTGTTTCCTAAACTTTTATTATTGACGTTAATGTCTCTTACCAATTTTACATTTGATATGATTTCAGTTTTGAGAGAAAAACTGACATCATATCAAATCTGATAGACATGAATCGTCGATATCTACTATGCAGTTGTCTTGGTGTGGATTAGTTAGAATGTTATCGAAATATCACGATACCAATAAGGAATCAATGAAATTTTTCATCTGCGAAATTGTTTTCCTTCAAGTGACTAGATTATTCCTTTATTTTTTCAAAAATTTGAATTGATATTTGATAGAACAAAACAAATTTTCAACCTTTCGTTGACAATAATTGATTGAAGTTTTTAGTTATAGTCGGGTTGAAAAACCTTGTCAAGTAATTTTTTTTCAAGTATAATTGAACAACCTGTTTACTCATAGTGATTTACCCACCCCCCTTTTCGATCATTTAGTATCCTCTCACATTTCTTTTAATCCTATCAACTCACTAAATTCCGCCACTGCCTCTCTTTTTCAAGCAGTCTCGCCCGCAAGAACAATACAACAAAAGCTGGTTTTATTTTCAGCGTTCGATAGCAGCCAACAATGGTGTCGTGTTTTGCCGCACTGGAGAGTTCTCGTGTACGTTTTCTTTCCATCATCCGAAAATATAAAGGATATTGGCAAGCATCCAAAGCTACATTTGCTCCAGCGATCTTTATCATTATAAATGCTTTTTATCGTGGATGGAATGCTTGCATTGGTGATGATTGCTTTTTTCATCTTTTCTATTATAGATATGGCACCGGAGTCGATATTTGCGGAGTGTTTTCTCTCTGAAAGGCGACTATCGATTCAGACTTCTGTTGTCAGTTACAGACCACCACCAAGGAAGATTTGACAGTTCTGATTATTCAGTGAGTTCGCTTATGAAACCACGACTGCCAGTCATTATGAGGAACGCTTTGTGAAGACGAAATGCTGGCATCGCGATCGGTGGGAATAGTTCTTCCTCATATTTTCTGTAGCATGGCGTTTGAATGAAAACAGTCTAACAATGGTGTCAGCTACAATTTTTTGTGATGAAACTTTTGTTATTCCATCAAAAAGACCAGTGAATAAACTTGAAGTGGGAGTCACCAAAAATTATATGAAATTACCAAAGGTGAAAGGTGTGTATTGGTTGATGAACCCGATAATGAAGAAAGGGTAGACATCGAAAGTGGTCCGTACAAACGGGGAGAAATCCCGAAACTGTTCCAAATGTGAAAGCAATCCTAAACGATTGCAAGGCTTTGGTTACATCGAAGTTGAAGAGAATACATACTACAACTCTCAAACCCGAATGTACCTAAAAGATATTGTCTTACCAAAATTTATGAACCTGGCAAGTCGGTACGACCAATCGTATCATCAATAGGATCTTGCACATATAGAATAGCAAAGTGAATCACGAAAGAGTTTGAGAATCTTCCAGTGATACAACCCGGCCAGGGTAAAAAACTCACAAGAATGTATCGACCAGATTAGGAACATAAAACTGGAAGAAGGGAAAATCTTTATGTCTTTTGAAGTAACTTCTTTGTTTTCAACTGTACCAATACCGATAACCTTAAAATATTTGAGAGAGTGACTGCTGATCAACGGTTTCAGTAATGAAATAGTCAGCAAGTATTCAAGCCTCGCTAGACTTTGCATGAGACAAAATTGCTTTCAATTCAACCAGTGTTTTTACGAACAAGTCGAAGCTACATCCATTGTTACCCTCTATCTTCCTTTTTAGCTAATTTGTTCATGATTTCAGAAGAGCTTTGGCTATTTTCCTAGGCTTTGGCTAAGGTATAAGGACGACGTGTTCGCTGTCTTCGATACAAAACAGTTCGACGTAGACAGTTTTGTTTCAGAATTGAATAGCCACTTTCAAACCTTTTCGATTACATATGAAACAGAAAACAAAAAACAGCTGCCATTTTTAGATGTTTTAGTAGCTAGAAACGACCAAAAACAGCTTGAATTCGATGTCTACCGGAAAGACACAGCGAAAAATGGTGCGATTGAATTTCTTAGTAAATCGACTCTTGTCGATCGCATTCAAAACTGAGAATATGATTATTTGATAGGTTACTCTGTAGATTTGATAGACAAACTGATTAGGAAGCATAGATTTAAGAAAACTCTTCGACTTTTCAAAAAGGTGAAAGCCCTTCGAGAGATGTCGTTATCCCATACGAACCTTGAGTTTTCCGGGGATTCATCAGCATTTTTTGAAACCCTCAATATGAAGGTGGTATACAAAACCTCTCATGAGCCACATATCCTGGGTACTCCCAAAGATAAGACAGAATAAAAATTGAGGATTTTTTCAAATTAGCAGCACGGGCTGCGAGAAGTATGTGGGTCAAACTAGAAGAGCAATGAAAGTTCGGTTCAAAGAGCACATTATTCATATACTTCTCGATGCATTCGAGAGTCTGGAAATTGCAAAATTTAAAATTGTCATTGAATCCAAAATGAAGAGGTGGAAAATAGAATATAGCAAGAAACTTCAGATGAGAAGTATGAATAAGATTAGAATAGCATTAGTAGTAAGTACGCTCTTTGAGCTCCTGAGAATACCAACATTGTTGACGAAACGCAGGTGGAATTGTTTTGGTGCTTTTGGGTAGTTTCTATTTCTTGAATTTATTGGAGAGTTTGATTCAATGTAACAGATATTCCAACTAAACTAAAAAATAGCGTTTATCCACACGCATTTCCATAAAGTGGAAAATATACTTCTGTCAAAAATCAACTGGCGAAAAATGCTTGAACCCTTTTTCTTTCACTTATTCCTACATCGTAGACTCATTGTGGCAAATACCTGTCAGAAAAAAACTACTCCTCTGGCTTATGTCACGAAGGGTATTGAAATACACATTAATTGTGAATGTGTTATACACAAAAGAAATGAAAGATTTGTTGAAAGAAAAACAATAACCAGTGAAATCAAAATCGATAAAAGATGTCTATGATGAAAGTTTTAGGAATATTAGAAAACAGGTAAGATTTCATTAAGTTAGAAGGACGTAAGTATATAAGAGATCTAGAGCAAAATCTATTCTTGAATATAATTTCAATTCAATTTTTGGATTCATGTCAACTTACAAAGGAGTAGAGATTGTTGGCACTGCAGATGTATTTGCAGATATCTTTTCAGACAAATAACAGAGCAGGTCATGATCTTTTTGCTATTGATACTATTACTGTTGATTATCTTGGGAACCTTAGAAGGTTGCTGAAGTGGAGTGGAGGGTTGTGATGATACGTTGAAGGTAACTTCAGTTCATATTTCTAATTTAATAATTTCTACCATAATTATGGAAAACATCCATAATTACTTCAATTTTCAAGACAGGTAACAAATTGAAACCTTCAGAACTATATCAATAATATGTGCACCGGCCAAGCTTTTAAAAACATAAAAAACATAACGTCTTGAATTGATGAGCCCTTGGGGAAGATTTTGTCTACAATAACCATTATAGACCATGAACCAAAAAAATGTTGGTATTGAATCTCATATACCTGTTGAACAATAAAAGTCGAATAAGTGTAGTTTTTTAATAAAACAACTGTTAATGAAGTATTTGAAAAACATTTTTTTTGTGAAATTTTACGTACGCCACTGTCTGATTCAAATTGTCATATCGCTAAAATATCCGTCTGGCTACATTCCTCAACTAGGTAAATTTTGAGAAATCAAGCACTAGGTAAGTAAATTTCAGAGGTGGGTACAAAAATAGCAAAAACTAGACAAGCTTTCATGACATGGGGTTCCATTAAAAAAATGGTCATAACGTCGTTCGTCCACAAGATAATGCAGAATGATAATATATCGTTTAACTTTTATACGTACTTTTTTGAAATGACTCTAATTTTAACTTGGTAAAATAGGCGGGTCAATACATTCGGCTAACTCTGTATAATAACTTGACACAATACGACACTTTTCACAAATGAAAACATGAACACCTCTTTATGATCGTTATGGAAAAGTATAAAAATCCTGAATGGTAATGAGAGCAATCAACATTTGATCATGAATCGAATTTTCAATTTATTCGAAGGACTTATACTCATCAAGATAATGATAGTGTAGTTTTTCGAGCTCCGAAACATTTCGAATGTGCCTGAAGCTAGAGCGTCAGAAATAAAACAAAAGTCGTTCATTAATTTCCCTAATTTATTAACACTCTCTAACAAGCTTGAAAGCTGGGGATGCAAATTACAGGAAAAAGCAGAATAACATCGCTGGCAAAATCTGGTTCATGCAGCGAATTCTTGCGCTGGGCATAAAACGATGATGAACATTCGGTGGAAATATGGATGGGAATAAATAGTTTTTTTAAGTTTTTCGATGAAAATCAAGGCATACGGTTTAAGATAAAAGGAAGATTTCGAGATTGAACAGAAATTGTATTTGACAAACCTAATAAAATTATTGTGAAATTTGGGTTGTTGTAATTATTTAAAAGATCAGGAAAATAATCCATCCAAGACGGACATTTTTCGATTCAAAACATTTTCTTTTCAAAGCGTTCATTAGCCATACCAACAGATATGATGATTAATATATTTAATTTCAATAAGGAATTTGTTCTGAGCTTCTGTAGATGAGAACAAAGGAGGTGGTATGGATGACATTGCAACTCATTTTATGAGAAAGTGTGCAGTTCACATGTTCTTCTTCCATTATTTTTTGATTCATGATCATCTGTTCAGTCGCGTAAATGGCACGAGTTTTCTGCTGAAAGATCAATTGAAATGAATTTAATGATACACTCTCGATTCATATCTGATTTCAGCAAGATATTTCATAAAATTGTTCACAATATAGTAATTTCCAAACTTGCTGACATCGGTGAACTGGTGATTCACTACGATTGTCTTCAACCGATCACAAATTGTACCAATAAATGGTTTCGAATTAATACAAATTGCTGTCACATCAGGACTACCACAAGGTTCCCACTTAGGTCATTTACTATTTTCAGATTCCATAAACACTGTTAACTTGAATAAGTGCCCGACAATCCCTCTCACCAGAAATCAGTATTTGTATGAGATCGGCTTCAATTTACTAAAGAGAAATCTAGACAGGGCCAACCACATTGAGGATTTGGGAGTTATATTCGACAATGGATCAAGATACACTGAAAATTGGATATATTAAGCTTCAAACATACTAACTTGAGTCAGAACTCTCCTATCCCTAACCTTAGTGATAACTTCAATAAATACTGTTCGGAAATTGATATTTCCTGTTCGTCTTCGTCGCATTTCAAATCTAGCAGAAAACAAATTTTCTGTGATTAATTTATTTATTTTTCTATCTGAAATATATCGAAAAAATTTGTATAAGTTGAGTTTCATTAAACGAATATAAAATAAAAAAAATTTGAAGATTTTTTTTTAGGCATTAAGGATTAGCATTCAGTTATGTTACACCCTGTATAGTCGATTCGAAACAGTTTCTAAGGCGAAGTCAAATTGAGATGATAGTGCTAAAGTGTATATTCTTCATTACTTTCAGTAAAGTTGCCAATTCGACTTGATTTCATATTTATCTACCCTTTTTAGAGTTGCTCTGCTTCAGAATTCTCACCATCCTGGAATTTAATCTTGAAAGTGCCAATTGAATCAAAAATTCAATCTTTCGAAAGCTGGAGCAGTTATTTGTAATAAAAATTGAACTTTTCCTTCAAAATTATTGCTTATTTTTTATACTCTTGTAAAACCAATTTATGTGAACAAAATTAAGTGCAATTATTATTATTAATGTTGAGTGCAACCTAATTTCTTTCAAGTACATCTGCTCGTCCTATTATCTTTGGTTGCCTTGGGAAAAGTTACTGAACCATTTGATGACACTTTTGTTCGATTCAGTGTTTGACAGTTGAGTATTCAAAAAGGATGAATGAGCATTTTTTTCCCAGACTCTTATCAAACTCTCAAACATATAGATGGAAGTTTAGATATAATGAAATTCTTAGTAGCGAAAGTTTCATTTTGAGACTGATTCCATCAGCGAGTACTTCCAATTTCATAAATGAGTTCTGTTTTCTAATAGATCATCGTTTATCGCTCCATAGATAACACACAATAGTTATTTATGCAACAAGTGCAAAAAGTATAGTTTATTGCACTCGACGTGAAATTGTCCGACGAGGCCGTTAGGCCGAGTTGGACTACACGTCGAGTGCAATAAACATTTTTTGCACGAGTTGCATACAACATTTTTTCTACGTTCATGCAAAAAGCAAAAAATTCTTTATTCAGGTGCGGCACTAGGTGAAGGAAAATGATAAACGTAATTTAAATGAATAATTACTACTATCGATTTCATCACCATCATCTAGTTTTCCATTAATATTACTCATTTTAAAACTTTCAGTTCTGTAATTGTCAGAATTAAATTTTGACTGACGTTTATATAACCACAGTTGCATTATAAAAATCAAAATCATAGTAGCCATGAGCGCGTATGTTATTACGAGGTGTGGTCATAGTACATAGTACAGTTTGCTCTATGCAGGTAGACGGTTGAGAACATAGCGGATCGGTTTTGATTATAGAGTTATTTTCAGGAAGGCATTGTTTGTTCAACTCTGACTGCTAACATTATTACAAAAAAAATATAAAATATATAGCTGTTTAAAACGTATGGCCAATTTCACAGAATATCTGCTAAATATATAGTGGGTTTGAACGTTTATGTATATCATGATGACAGCACGTTGAAGTAGAATGACAGATGAGTGCAATAAAAACTTTATTGCACTAGTGCAATAAAGAGATTTTTTTCCACTGAATAAAGTTCAATAAAGTTTTGCTTTTTGCATGAATGTAGAAAAAAATCTTTTAACGAGCTGTAAAGCTTTGAAGCTCATGGCATAAAGTGAGAATTCCCGTAATATTTCACCGGCAATGAATCAAAACTATCGGTTTTATAATTGTTTCTTTTGGTGTTCGTAGTATCGTATGAATGTGAAACGGACATGTGACTCGTTAGTAAGTATCAACACATATGCCATCTCAGGAAAGTCACTTCGACCATCTAATGACTCTTATAACAGATTACTGATTTTAATGTCATTATTTGTTTCATCTGTTGTTTCGAACCCCAGAAATGAGCGAGAAAAGGTTAACACAAAGCTAACATTAATGTTTGTAAAACCTCTGAATAATTGAATTAACAAAGAGACTCGAAACTTCACCGCCAAAATGGAGTTCAAGTCGTCGGCTTCTTTTTATCGTTCTCGAGAGCCTCTTCATTTTCCGTTGTCTGCTCTAAAGTGCACGACTGAAGTGAGTACAAAAGAGGAATTTGATCATAAATATTATTGTAATATCAGCCTCTTTTAAGAAGTTCTGCTTCGGATACACCATTTATTTCAATAGTTGTTGCAAATTCGTCTGTCTGAAAGCTGTTCAGAATGGCTCGTATATGGGTATGTAGTAGGTTCAACTATGGATCGATGAACATTTTCAACGAAAAGAATTTTTTGTAAAAATAAAGTTCATATATCAGTAGGCTTTTGAGTATGTATAGTGTGGGGTCAGTGTAGAAGAGATTGTATGTGGGTACGGATTTTCATATTTGATCTTCAACCTATCTACCTTTCGTTTATGAGGTTTCCGTGGAGTAGAGAGACTAACTATTTTATGTTCTTGCTTTTTCGAAAATGATAATTCTGTAATGTTCAGAAAACATCGTTGAAGCAGAGGATAAATAGGTGAAAATTGGTATTCTTCTCAAATTTCTGCAGGTTGTATACCTCAGTTATATTTGGAAGGTCAAACTCTCACATTCTGAAGCGATGAAACCCCGTTTACATGGAATTATTGTCCATAAAATTACATGAGGACAATTTGATAACTTAAATGAAATAGTTTGTATCAATCAGTCAATTTCATTATGAATTTACTGATTGACACATTTCTAGTATATTGACCCAAATCATAACTAGGTGTTACAGAGAATCAATGATTTGTCCCTCGAACTCAGTGCTACTTATCATCTATTTCGTGATTGTTTGAAAATATATAGTCCCGTAACCTGTGCTCAAGGCTATTCCATATAATAAAATAATTTAGCATCATTAGAGCACTGATGTTCCAGTAATAAACTCAAACTCAACATCAACGATTGCAAAATCTTAACGTTCTCAAGAAAACAATATCCAATTGCCTACAGCTACAAAATAAATAACATTGAACTTGAAAGATTCAGCTTCAAAGATTTTGGCGTAATATTTGACAGTAGACTTACTTTTAGTGAACATATTAACAAAAATGTAATGAATTCAAGAAATTACTCGGTTACTGTTTTAGAAATTGGTCAAATTTTGCTAATACATACAGTCTGAAGATACTGTACCTCACATTTATCGAAAGTAAGTTAGAATATGCCACAGTTATTTGGTCACCATTATTATAAAATCGCAATAGTGACAGTATAGAATCTGTTCAAAGCCAATGTTTTGAATATATGTTCTATAAATGCTATGGCTATTACCCCGAAAGAGGATATTTTTCACTTTCAATCTCTGCAAGAAAGATGCGACTACTTAGGACTCACTACTCTTCATAAATAATTGAACGGCATCATACACTGTCCCTATTTGTTGAGCAAGATCAATTTTTATGTACCAAGATTAGTTTCCCGCTACAGGCCTATTTAACCAGAAACCACTGACGACAGCAGGTCACAGTGTCAATGGTAAACCATGCATCTGGCTAGTCAGCTTCAAACCAACCAACCAAACAACTTCTTCTTCGAATGGTTTGCAGAGGTCACCTCCAACTGTGAATCCAACTTACCTTTTGAGTTTGCTGAGCACACGGTCAATGACCAAGAAAAAGAGCTCTGTTGGGGGGTCTCCCTTTAGAACCCCACGCATCAGCTTGACTCTCCGATTTGCTACCCTTCCAAACACTTTCTGGAAAAGAAGTTACGTAAATGCTCTTGCTCGTACGCCCCTTGAGTAATTCACAATAGGCGAAGGAATTTGGCTGGTGCGGCATCAAGTAGTCCCTCATGCTTGACAGTGTTGCACTGTCCCAATCCCGCTTCTTGCCTCCGTGAGAACTGTGTTCAGGATGCAGAGTTCCGTCGACGTTTCTCCTGAAGGACGAAGGACCTCTGCTCGCCGCTGAGGACCCCTGTCACTCCTTTGACTCTGGCACCCACCACTTTGTGGAAGTGCCTGACGATAACAGATGGTTACGATGAAGGTCTTCAATCAAAAAGCTGCTTGGTCGTTCCCAATATGCTTGAGGATGAAAACCGTCCTAGACGCATGAAATTCTTCGGGGAGCGCCCCTTACCCTATGAATTAGTTGAAGAGGATGGCAATTAGAGGACTGGGGATTTCCGTCCAGTCCCCTGGTAGAATACTGGCAGGCCCAGGTGTTCTATTATTTGCGACAAAAGCACGGTAGACCTCTACGAAGTTGACCGGCCCCCATAGTTCGCTATGGGTTCTGATTGGAGCCACCTCATTTGGAGCCACGTATTCCTGACCAGGAGTCCCTAAGAACGAGGTATGCAAACACCCTGCGATAAAAGCCGTCACTCTATTTTGGTCCTCGAAGACTGGCTAAGCTGATAACCAACAACGAGAAGCTGACAAGTAGTGAATAGACTTCCGATGAATGAATCACCAGGGCTGGATAGGACAGACGTAATTCTAATCAAGAGGCTCCCTCGCAAAGCATTGATTCAGCTGATCCACCTGACCAATGTGATGATCAAGTGGCAACACTATCCGGACTGCCAGAAGAAAGCTGCTGTAATCCCGATTCAGAATCTCGGTAAGGGATAGGTAGATGAGGTCAAATCTGCTAGGTGTTGCCTAAAGTTTAACAGTTTACTTGCTGTCCAGGTGTTCTAAGCATATGTAGCAAAACTTGCTGAAATGCCAATGGCAGGTTCTGGTCCAATGTACGTACTCGCGACACCTTCTCTTGCAGGAAGGTTCACCGTTTCATTGCCCTCCATACCGGAGTGACAAGAAATTCAGACGAGAGACAGATTGTTGAGTCTTCCTATTGAGGAGAGTCTTCTCCGGCAGTTTGACACCAGCTCAGACGATTCGAGCCAAGTGCTTTCAAAACCGCTTGACTGTCCGAGAATACTCAGTAAGGATAGGCATGCAACAGAAAGATATCGGCCAATCTCTTCTGAGTCTACTGGTCAAGATTGTCGAAACCATCTACAAACGGCTTCTCTGTCTCGAGGAAAGGCCAAATTGATCCCTGAAGTGAAGGTCGGCTTCTGGGTAGATCATAATACGACTTCCCAGGTGGTATGAATTATTCACTGGATGGAAGAGTCTTTCCATAAGGAACAGAACACGGTCATGATTGTTGCTGTGAATAAAGTACTCGTAGCAGGGCAAGATGGAATTGCGCGGGTGGCAACTATCCGCACTTCCAAGGGATTGATCAAGCGGTCTTTTGGAAAAATATGCCCCTTACCAATCGATAATCCAGTGGAAACAGAAACTTCCGCCGGTAGTGAACAAGTGCACAACGTCATTTAGTGTTTTGTTTCTTGTGTTGTGTTGGGATTTCAGTTTAACTTCATATTAAGATATGTGCAAGGTTGGCACACATTTCATAAATTTTGACTATTTTCATAAGTGGGTATTTCATTTTGAAAGACTCTTTCAAGGCTGGGGGCATGTTAACCTTTAAAAATGTTAGACGATACGCCCATGGTTACGGCAACTCACCCGGCTACAACGGCAACTCACCCCGGCGACATTCCGGACTCATAAAAAACAGGAGTCGATCACAAGATTTGTAATTGGTACTGAAAGCGTTCAAAACTGTAGAATAAAGAGTTACAAGTAATGCTACGAGTACTTTATTCACAGCAACAATGATATTGTAGGATATCAATAAAGCGTTCGACACCTTCTGGGTTGAAGGTTTGTTCTCCAAAATGTTGAGGGCATACGTAGTAAGTTTCATCGACTCCTATCTCGTAGGTGGGACTTCCGAAGTGGAAGTAAACAGCGAAATGTCCGCAACTGAATCAGGTGTTCGACAGGGGTCGTGCATCTGCCCACATCTTCTCTGCATACACACGACTTCCCTCAGTTTGATGGAAGGAAAACGGTTATATATGCGGACTACACCGCTATATAGGTACGCCCATTCGCCCGCAAGCGTAACTTGGTGCTATATCTGGAGAGGCAGACCAAGGTCATCAACATTCAAAAGAAATACCGCAAAGCGGATTTATAGATCCCAAGGAAGTTGGTGGATAAGGGCGAGCCAATAGAGAAATCGATCTCGATGAAAAACAGATCGATCATCTCACATGAGTTCAGTAAACAAATTGCTGATATTGAAGCAAATCATCAGACCAGCTATGTTATATGCATGCCCAGTATTCTGCAGTCTGAAGAAAATCCAACTAACAAGGCTGCAGTATCATCAGGAAAAGTGCCGGATACATTCAGTTGGATGCCTTGCGAGAGACATAAGAACCATAAGAAGTTACGCGTATCCTCAATATTCGACGTAGTTTGAGCCACAATGAATAATCAACAAACAGGAAACGACAGAGAAAATATATGAATTGCTTGATTAGTGTGTTTGTCTCCCGAAGTGTTTTGAATTAGCGCTAATTCGTACCTTGAGAACGTAAACACAAACATTGCCGTAGTATCGGGATTCGTTTGTCAATGTAAACAAAAACAAACAGGACGTGATCACGAGCAAAATACAGCCAGTATAATGAACAACGTGGGACGATGGAGAGAGTGGGTTTATATTTTCTGTCGGTGAAAACGAAATCTGCTCCAATTTCCGGCTTTCCATGATCATTTTCATTAATACATTAGTCAAATGTATGGAAATTGAAGGGTATTTTGCTCTGCACCTTTCTAGGAATTCAACTCCATAGAAGTTGAGAAGCAGCGCTCTTACACTCAACCTTGCGGAAAAAAATGAATGGCAACGTGATCGACGTTCTGTGCCTTATTATCTTCCAGCCGGTTTTGGCCACCCGTTAACCTTCAACATTTCAAGCTCTCATTTGTACGTCACAGTATTCTGAGAATGGATTTCCCTACAGAAGCAATTGCAGACATAGTTCTAATCACCCACACACAAGGTTAATCAGCTGTATCGGAGTTCGGTCAATTGTTATTCCCAAATGTCGCGGAGGAACCAGTCATGCGAACTGAACGTTATATGCGGTAATCCTATCACGAACGAGATTGGGGTATGTGATACAACGTGAAGTGATGAAGATGGATCGGATTTTAGTATTATAACGAGACTCGATATAAGTGTCATAATTGTAAGTTGCAGGTATTACATATAATAAGAAAAAGTGTATCTCATTGCGGAAAGTCTTAAGAAATGGGAAAATGAGCAGAAAAATGTTGAAAATAAAATTCAATTCAATATTTTTGGCTTCAGATCCTAAAAAAATGCTCGAAGTTACTCTAGACTGTAAAACTTATTTAAATGTTCGGATCTGGATGATTTGTGAATTGATTTTCACTAACATGGAATGCTCTAAGACGCTAAACGATTTCAAAAATCTTTAAAGACAAAATCGCTACCAAATGATCCAATCAGGAAAATTTTATAATTTTTCTAATAAATTTTTTCGAGTGTTATAGCTATCTTCACTTCGTCTGTGATAGAAACGAATTGATTCGGTGTAATGGTATATTTTAGGCTGAGATAATATTTATGAAATGTATCTACTAGGTTGAATCTGAGTAAAGGTTTCGAAAAAAATTAAAAGTATTTTACGTGACAAGTCTGTTAAACGCCCTTTTAGTAAGGAGTCTTTAATTAACGACTTTATCTTCTGGCGTATCATAACAAATCGTTATTTCACTGTCTTTCAGTGACATGATGAAGTTTATTATGGTCCTAGGACCATAATAGAGTCCAAAAAGTCCTTCAGATGTAAGACATTCAGATGTAAAGTTGAAAATTTACCATGAATGAACTTCATAAAAAAGAATACGATTACCTTATACCGAAAAAAATGTATTCAAAATAAAAAACTTCAACCTCCAAATCGGCAGGTAAACTATCATCAGAATCACCCATTATCAAAGATTTTATTACAAATCCAATTGACAGCAGAGCGTGTAAGACAGTGAATAAATAATCTGCTGTTGCATTGTCAATGAAATGGTAAGGCACTGCTTGTTCACTACTTTTCATAATTGATAACTCGAATGTATCTGTAGTTTCGAAAGTACTAAATTTAGAATTTGGGAATTATTTGTATATTTATTGTTGCCAGCAGATTGTATGTAATTCGGATCATGAACGATCATTATGGTGCATAATAATCATGAATACTACCATAATTACCGACATAATAATATAATAAAAATAAGAATACTCCCTCATAAACACTCATAGAGTGTACCCAAAGGCATAGCCTGTGCGGGTTGAGGACGGCTAATATTTTTATTTGCCGTGGGGCTTCAGAGCGACTAACTGATTTTTGGTGGCGTATTTACATTTCAGCTGTAGGAGAATCCGGAAAACCTACAGCAGCAGAGTTATGATCCTTATTACATAAATAACTATCACTGTAATAGAAAAGGACTTGACAACGTTTAACTGATTTATTTTATAATTATAATGTCACCAATGTATATTCACAATCAACATGACTTTTTTATTCAGCTATGTAACCGTACGTTCAGCTCTGTTGACAGTGAGTTGTCTACTATCTGTCCATCTGAACCTTATAATTATTGCCTAAGCAGAGTTTTTTTGCTAATCTATCTCGAATACTCTTTCAAAACGACTATCTTCGTTTCTTATTCGACAACGTGGCTTTTCGAATTGTCGAGAAGCGGCAGGGCAATGCATTCTTCACAAGCTGTTGCCAGGCCAGGCAGGTTTGATAGACAGGTCTGGCTCCAGCTCGTTACATTCTAAACGCGTTACTTACCGTACTTTTTCTGCGAACTTATATTGAAAAAACAAAATTCCATAACACAGAACGCATACATTTCGTGATTCCTTTTCGTATAACTCAAGCACACTGTATGAAAGAATTCCTGGAAAAAATAAATCTATGAACAAATACCGATTTACTAGAGAACTCAAAAACGATTTATTCACTGTTGTTTCAAGTCCTCAAGAATAGATCATTTATGAATGTATTATAATAGCTATTGATTGTAATTGATATATTTTTTTAAAATTTTGTTGCATTCAGGATTATGAAACTCATTTCTCCAAGTTATCAGTTAGTACAATAAGTAAATCTTCACAGTATTTGATGATATCTTCTCGTGATGTTTTATATTGTATACAATTTTATACAAAAATTCGAAATGAACCATTTGGACAAAATTATTTTTCAATAACTGTATATGGTTTACATTTTTCCCCCTGGAAGACAAATTCTGGCTACCTTCGAGCTCTGACGCACTGGGCGGCCGCCCACCTCGCCCCCCGCATTTAGCGGGCCCTGCTCGACGGCGTATCGATCTCGTATGCTTAATTGCGATTATTGCATTCATCCAATACACTGGCTGTTCTGTTCTCCAAGCCCAGGTATTTTCTCACCGCATCTCACCTTAGAAAACATACTGAAAATACTGAAGCCCACATGAAAATTGAGAATGTTGTCAAACTCTCGAGTTCTACTAGATTCATCTTCCGTTTGACATCCGCAAGATAGCGACATTTTATTGGGGAATGGGACAAAATGGGAAACATGTAGATGGCTGCATCGATTATGTATATCAGTCACATTTAGATGGAATTCCATATTTTATACGGTCGTACGGCAGCTATCGCACTACTATGCAAATCGCATCAAAATTGAATTCATGGGAACTCCAACAAGTGTGCATTTATCCGCGTGGCATAGATTGAGAGATGATAGCACAAACTATTCATCGTTGGTTTTGACATGATGTGGAATTTAAATTCATTCGTAATACACAATACTGTCATGATAGGAATACAGTTCCATCGCGTTTACGAGTAATAGAATTCGCTAGAGGTCGACCGAGATTCATATTTTCAAAAAATAACAAACAATTTTTGAAATGTTCGAAATGCACCTCACATAAAATGAATCGATTGCTTTATTCAAGTAGAAGCTACAAAAATCTATGATATAATACTATCGTATCACTCAGAATGGAATGGTATCAACAGATTGTCGAGACCTAGCTCTACCCAACACTAATCTTGCGTATCATTTCTATCAGATAGATAGAATATATTTTGTGGGCGGATAGAACCACCGCTGCTGGGAACTGGTTCAATTTTTAAGGTAGCTTAATTCGCGAGCGAAAGAAGCCAGCCTTCTAACTGATACCCTTCTCACACTCTACGGGTTCAGAACGATGCTCCCGAGGTGAGCTTTCCTTTCAGTTTTAATAACTACTTGGAAGCCAATAGCAGTGAGACATTCAGCTCAAACAGTTTCAACATCAGTTAGTACACGACTCCATCCAAAATCTTGATTTCAGTGGGTTGATAAATTCTAGTGATATCTGCTTCACGAACAGCATAATCCGGTGCTAATTGATCACAAGATGATGTTATTTGAGTATCTAAGAGACGATACCAAAATCAAGGGTTCAAGTAAGATTTCCTCGGCGGAGTTGATCGAAAATCTACGATCGAACGATTCAAAAGACATAGTAGTGAATACGGCCTCATTCAAGAGTTTGATTGGAAAATTTGCACCTTCTTTTATCGGCTCCTTCCAACAATATTCTCAGGAATTCCTATGAGGTCTACAGAAAGATGTTAACGTGGAGAAATCTAATTCATTCTTGGCAGAAATTGATGATGAAACAAGTGACAGTGAGAAGCTTCAAGAGCTATGGGCTGGATTCATGTACGTAGACAACTCAAGATTAAAGATGTCTTCGTAGGTCAACTGAAATCTACCTTGAAATGTACGTATAGTTCAGTCACTTTAGGGCCTTTTGTTCTCTAGCACTAATATTTTTCAGGGGGTTTAACTCCTTCTCCAAGACTTTTTTCCATCTAATTTCATCTGCCTTGATAGAGTTCATTCTAACACTCGTAGACTCTACAGAGCTCATGGAGTCCAGGATAGTTTCAGAATCATGACAAACCATTGGTAACAAAAATTCATCATAGTGTTAGATAATAACAATAACCCCGAACTTGACCCATTAGAGGAAGATTCATCATAGTGTTAGATAATAACAATAACCCCGAACTTGACCCATTAGAGGATGAAAATATCTATAGAAATGTATAGAAATAGTAGTTATGTGAATACCTAGATTGATTTTAATCAAACCATATTCCATGCTGTTTTCAAATCGCTTCAAAATGAATAGAAGGTTTCCTTCCTAGCCCATTCAACTTTTTTGTTATATTTTGAATTTGGCGCCATTCGATGCTGAATTGACCTTTCCTCCTCCTTCCCATTCATTTGTTGAACAGTCATCTTTTGCATAATTTGGAAGAAAACTGCATTGTTTACCTTTGAAAATTGTGAATTGCCAAATAAATGATTCAACTAATTTCTCAGTTAACCAAAACTGTTTTCATCATTCATTTCTATTAAATCGTAGTAAAATAAGATGACTTCCCTCGCGTCTTATAACTCTTCCCCTACCCAGACGATAGACGACACAAGAACATTTTGTATATTTCAATTCTGACCCATTACCAATGGCAACCAGTTCATCAAAATGTAATTTTATTCAGCTCATCTCCGCATTTCACTATTCAAACTTCTCTAAACCAAATCAAACAATACTGTGTTGAACTATACATTCAATCACACAGTTTGACATGCTACGTATATTCCATTTATTTTGGCACTTTTCACAAACATTTATTCTGCCTTGGATGATCCACATAATGGAGTCGCCTCTGGCTATTTTCGTCATCAATTACACTCATGTTATAATAGCTGAACAACAATCTCTCCAAGTAAACACTTTTTCACTCATTATTTTCGGCACACAAAATAAATAGAGAGTAAATTGAAGCGGAAATGCGTTCTTGGGTCTTGAGAATATGAAATTAATTTCGAAACAACTTATTTGCGATAATATCGCATGTACAGAAAAACAAGAAACAAAAGTCTTCTTTTTTTTGTTTTTTTTTTTTTTGGTTTGTGTAGCTGTGAACATCAGTAAATGGATTTCCGGTGCCCCTATCAAAGCATTCCTGGGCAGATGGTTGGGGTCCTATCAAAGGGTTTTGAGAGCCGATCAGATTTTCTGCTTTTGAGTTTTACAGTCTGATGGCAATATTTGCTGATTATTTCATTACACCTAGGTGCAATGGCAGAAGGTTTAGCATTACATCTAGTGCTGCAGTAGGACACGAAAATATTGCTCCTGTGGTTCCCAGGCGAGCTAGCCTCTGCACTTTCTGCAGCTTGACTTGTGCCAAAATTTGTTGAATTTGTGGCCACCTTACCAGTGAGGCGTAGGTGACCATGGGTTTAATGATTGTTTGGTATGACCAATAAATCATTTGTGGTTTTAGACCCACGTCTTACTGAAGAGTCTGCGGAATGTTCAGCTTGACGCTATAGCACTGGAAGAGGTCAGACAGGCCACAGTTTCAATCGAAGATTCAGAGAGCATTTGGGAAGTTACAGATTACATGAACAGGATTCAAACTATGCCAACTATCTTATTAACAATAACCAGAGCTTCACACAGAATTCAAAAGTTTTGCATATTCAACCTAAAGGTCAAAAATTAAACATATTGAATCCACAGAAATCAAAAAAACATTCTCATAATAGCAACTTAGTTCTTAACCCTTTGAAGCCGGATTTAATTTTTTGGGCAAAAAACAAAACGAAGACTGTAATTTTGTTTATTTATATTTTAGTAGGTGTTTAAAACGATATGAAAAATTGAAAATGATAAGGATTATCCTGCAAGATATGGTGTCCCTAAATTACCACTAGACAATTAACACCTTTCAAGAACAAGGATCTACAATTTTATTTTTTTTAGATGTTGAAACAATGGAAATGAACACAAAAATTTAACTACTTGGTATGGTAAGCGGCAAAACTGTTCTTGCCATCTCATCCTGGCTCTGAACTTGTTTCTTTTCTCAAAAAATAATTTTTTTATCAATACTTTGTAAGTGCCAGTAGAAGGTTCATAGAGGCATAAAGTGTTGAAAAATGCGGAAAATTTGTACAAATATTGATGTGAAATCTATTATTACGCTATTTTACTTCATGCAAGGCGCAACCAACAAAAACTAAACTAAACTAACCCAAGGCATGTCAGAATCTAAAAAAATGCTCAATTAAAAAAATATATATAAATTTTCTTGTTTTTTAATTTATTCAATGCCATTTTTGACATTTTTGGATACTACATGCCTCTACGAAACTTCTACTGTACTTTTTCACATGAAAAAATAAGGTTTATTTTTTGCGGCCCTCAAGTTCGAAGTAATCATAGTGCCTAGTGGTTCAATCTCATAACCACTCATAGAAACTACGATACAGAAATTGAAAACGAGTTACTCATACATAACTTCTTTGTACAATTGTACAGTAGACATAGCAAAAAGTAACCAAACCTGTGACCTGTACAATTCTCCAATAATTAACTACCCCCCTAGTAACAACTTATCAAATGCTCCCTAATTCAAATAAAATTTCGTACCTGTCATTGTTATGGGTTGAAATTTTGTATCTGCCATTTTTATTTAATAATTTTTGAAAATTGTAATCAGTGACATTTTATACAGGTTCTTGTATTTAAGAAGGTGAGATTTTATCGTTACTTTACTTCATAACTCAGCTTAGATGATGACACTGTGTGTCGAACCCATTGCAAGCATTACTCAACAAGTATATATTTTTTGTGTAAATTGGAAGCGTTCATTTCCTCTATATTTATCTGAAAAGAAGTTATGTACGATTACCTATAACGCACAGGCACAGGCTTTCCTTTAGTTTATCAGTATATCCCCGTTTGGTGTTTTGATCAGACCGATGCTGTTGAAGTGTTCTTCTGAAAGAACTTTCTGTTGTGTTGTCCTTTTCAATTTTCTGAGTTTTTTGTTTCAATTAGAAAGAGCTGTTTTGTAGTCTTCCCAATATTCCAGACTCTTATCTGTATTGAAAAGTATTCTAACTTTTGTAACACTTTAGCACTGTTGATTTGTCGAACTACAAAAGAATACTGTATGCTTCAAGAAGTAAATCGTTTTCTTACAAACTGGTTGATTTTTCTCGAAAATTTGCTATGTCGCTAGATGTCGCTGAAAACTCTAATTTCTTCTCCTCAGTTGTTTGCACTGTACAAAGGCCGATTCAGATACATGGATGCCTATGCAGGGTTTCTGAAGCACGTACGATTTACACATAGATGCACCTTTGTGTCTGAAAACTTATTTATTTATTTCTAAAACCAGTTATACTTCATTACTTACATGAAAAAGGAAATTGATCTTGACAGTCACAAGTGTGAACGTCGATAGGCATGCAGGGTTGAAAATGCAGATTGGGCACGCGTGTTTCTGAATCGGCCTCAAGACATTGTCAATAATATGAGGAACAATCAGAAATATTCACACTTTTCCACAAAGTGGAAAATATGAGGAAATATCTGACAGGCAACAACTATACTCTAACGATATTTCTGCCCTGGAATTCACACATGCCAGGTTTGATAGTGATGAATGGGTAAGGAAATATATCCGATTATGTAATTGATATGCTCATGCTCACTGAGTTTGACGGAGAAACTTTTCTTCGCTGATCAACCAAGCATCCTTTCTCACTTTCTGCATGGGCTGTTATACTCAATACATTATATCTTACGTTTGATGTGATCCCATGAAACCTGGAATCGTCGAATTTCCATTGAGAAAATCTCGGATGACCCCTAACCCCTAACCAATCATTTAGTAATATATAGGGTTATCCATTTACCAACTATAGTTTTATTGACCATAAGATACCATTTCGGGTGCGTATCGATTATAACTCTCTACCTGCGCCAATCCTGATATTCAGTCGGTGGAAGGATATCTCAACATTTTTTAATATTCAAAGAATTTATTATTATGCTTTATAATTCAAATCCATCTAGCTAGTATGGAACCTTGAGGAATTCCGTATTCGATAGTATTTGCACTATCGTCCAACACCCTTACAGCCTGAAGTATGTTGGTCAGGTAATTTCCGAGATGGCACCATAAATAACTATTATTTGATTATTTACCTCATATTTTTATTCTTTGTCAACAATAATTCTGATTCTTTGAACAATAAAGTATATTCTGATTGATTGATAGGACAACTGACATTATCATTCAAACACAATAAGAGGCTCTGATAAAATGGCTAGACTGGCCTTTAGCTTTTTTGTAGCTTATATCGAGGAACTGATTCCTGAACGAGATGCTGAAATGAAAAAGTGCCTAAGGATCAATATTAACTCAAAAAGCTAGGAAGAATTTTCTGTGAAGTTTCCTTATCGGTTACCAACCGATATGGGAGAGTCAATCCTCAGAGATTTGAGATGTTAGCAACTTGAGCATTGAGTTATTGAACAAGTCTGAATTAACTGAAGATTTTCACGTTCGGGGCCTCTCTGGCTTCACCATAGTCACGGCCCTATTACTGAGATTATGAAACCTTCACTACCAGCCATTTTTCTGCTAAGACGCAGTTTTTGTACGAGACAGTACTTGAAAGTGAGAGCTGGAATGAATCACCAAAATTTCAAAATAGTCCATTACCTACTGATAAATTTGTGCCAAAACTAAAGAATGAATTGTAACACTATGAAACTTGGCACGTGACTTCTTGACATCACGTTTAGTTTAAAAATCAGGGGTGAAACATAAAAAAAAATAGGTTCGGTGAGTTTATGCACATATTTGAAGCAAAGTTATCTTTTTGAGCTCTAAAACGATGTTAATCGTCCTAAAATTGCGATGAAGACGAGAGGTGAGAATATTCATGAATATTATGAGAATTATGAGGATGGCCAGTCCCGGTGATATTATGCAAGAACAGTTACTGAATCTTCATGAATATGAACCGATACGAGGGTCAGGGCTAAGGAATTTTTCATTGACATACTTGAAGTCCTTAAAACTTGAAGCTCTGAGTGTGTACATCTGTTGACTTTTTTTATGTAGATTCTTTGACGTCCGCCAGTTCATCAAGATTTCTGTATGAGAATTCTCTTGGTCTGCTCACAGAAATCAATGTTTCCAGCCCTGCTGGAGTGAAAAGACACCAATCTTGGCAAAATATATCTGTATCGCAAATAATACAAATTCCTCCCTTTTGTGACATCCTACAAACAAACAACCATTTAAATCTACACATATGTACCCTCTTATCCGACCGGCATTTTTTCAATATAACATTCTTTCAAAGCATTCAAAAAAATAGAATACTATTATTTATAAAAATATTTTGAAAACGTATTTCTTCATATGCTGAATTGTCCTGGGACGGAAAAATCTCCATGATTTGTGTACGTACTCTCAATTCTGTACCAATTTCAATATCCTGAAAACAGACTGAGTAGTCTGTACCTAAAGAAATTTCCCACATTTTCCAATAGTCGATGCCGTCCACGTGCATTCGTCTGGCACAGCTTTCATCAGGTCATTTTCCAAATAAAGTCCATGAATGCCCTGAAGGGGAATTTATCCTCGTTCGTCTATTGACAGCTGGAAGTGTCGTCGGTTGGCGCGTCGCGACGCTCAATTCAATAGACCTCTTCTCGCCTCTAGAAAGGATCACTTAACATGTCTCGGGCACTTTTGCCAATAAACTCGTTACAGAGGCTTGCTTGGCATGAAATGATTGTTTTTCCGATATTCTCATATATTGTCGATCTAATGGCAAAATCACGTAGCAACGAGAGGATCATTAGTATAGTCATTGATTTATGCGGTAGTGTCAAGTAACGGCGAACCCGTTTAACATGAAATGTCAATACTCAATTATTTTCTTGTGATATGAAAAAGGAAGTGATTTCATCATTGGATTTCCATGTTGAGGCTACAACAAATTAAAACTATTTTTGAGGAAATGTTTCGAATAGGTTCAGCATTTAGTCAGATTCAATGCCAACTTGATCTTTGTATTAATGAAATATCGAAGAATCTCTTGATTTTGAAAATGTTTTGTTTCAATGAACTTGACCTTCATTGGATGGATAACCATAGGTCGGAATTTACCAAGTCATTCATTGCAATGCACTTCGTCTAATATTCAATATAACTTGTCTTAGTTGTTCTAGGGTAATTTCTGCACAAGCTGCAGTTAATTTGATAGTTCCTTTACTGACTGTTTGTTGTCTGGATTGTGAAATTTGGCTTCACAATTTCACAATACCCACTTCCAAGAAAAAATCTAGCGGTGTCAGGCTCGGTGATCTTGGTGGCCACTCAATGAAAAGCTTCTTTAGAGTTATCCATTGATTCCCATCATTATTATACAGCCATTCTCCTGCATTCTGTATTAAAGAACCGTCTAATGGAAACAAATTCAGGCGATCCTGTCCCGGTAAATTATGTATTGCTTTTCGCAACTGATTTCTCAAAAAGTCTAAAAATATAATTCTATTCAGAATACTTACAAACAGGAAAGAACCGATAATCTTATCAAAGGTTAATCCACACCACACAGTTATTTATGAAGTGTTGCTTTCTTGCATTCACAACCCAATTAGGTTATACGCAAACTAGTACTTTGAATCCTGGAATGACACCACTCCATTTGTAGTGAACGTAGCTTCGTCACTAAACAATAGTATATTGTGTATCTAGTAGTAAAAGCAATACATTGCCGGACAACAATGTAAATTTTTGGCCGAGGCATTAAAGTCTGGGAATGTGCTTTTACTACGAGGTACACATACTATTTTTTCTGAAATCGCAATAAGCATTATCATAAATTAAGGAATTATACTTATTGCTTGCGTGCATTCATTTACTGTCTAAAATGTATACAAGCCGTCAAAAATTTTCCCGGATCGTTTACGATACGGGAAAGTACTTTTCGTGCAACCGGACGCAAAACAAGCGTTTTGCAGCCGCAACAGAGGCCGCAAAATGATATTTTGCGGCCGTTACCCAGAGTGACTGCCTGCAAACTGAACGCCACTACAGCATTTGATATTTCTGAAATATGACAATAACAATGTATTTTGCACCAACAAATATTTCCAAATTCACAACAGAAACATACTTTATTTTTGATATATATTAACATTGATTGTACTGTTTATATTATTACTGATATTCATCCCTGAAGATGAAGCAACTAAATCTATTGTTCCTGAATAATCATTATTTACATTAGACAAAAACGTATTATTTTCTCTGGACATTAACATTTCGCGATTGACTACATTTTAACTAGATGCTACAGTGCCAGAAATTGCATCGGAAATTTTGTTCTTATTATGGATGGAATCCTCGATATATCCTTCCGCTACAGTAGTGGACTTCCATCCACCGTGGCGTTCAAGAACTGATATATCAGCACCTGTATTGGCAAGCAAGGTGGCAGAACTTCTTCTCAATCTGTGGCCTGTGTATGCCTCACTATTTGGTAATCCGAGATACTTTGCTATCATACTAGGTATTTTTCCAATCGTATGCACTCCAACAACCTGTGCCGAGCACTTTCCATTTTCATATTTCAGAAATAGACGACGAATAGCAGTATGTTTTGGTCGAAGAGATACATATTTATAGTATATTCTCATATATCTCGATTAGTTACTATCAATACAGTTTTATCTTCTTGAATATCTTCGAGGGTCATTCTCACTAATTCATCTTGTCGCAATGCTCCTGATATTCCCATAATCAAAACTACCTATAATGATAATTATTATGAATAAAACATCATACTTCACTTTTTTTCCATATTTATATACCTTCCATAGTAGATGATTTGCATCACTAGCTTCTTCGAGGAATGAATCAATTTGTTAATGCGTAAAAACTTTTGATTTCTTTGCTCGATAACCAACTGACTTTTTCTTGAGGAATGGTACCAATTTTAAAAACTTCTTTACGTCAATTCCATCTCGGACGTTAAGCATAGTCTTTAACATGAAATAAATGCTCTATAAAGTTGAACTCTTCACAACTTTTGATCGCTGCATCAAATATCCTAATAATATGTTTTCTGACACCATCTTGACATTTTGGTTGACACACCAATCTTTGAAGTTGCTGTAACATTTTTCATATTTCCGTTTAGATTTTTCGGGTATCAAATCCGAATGTGCTGAGTCTATGAGATCTCTCAGCTCAGGAGGAGTGTAAGTAACTGAAATAACACTATCGCTATCGGATATCTTCACGACTTCTCGAGAAACGTCAAATTGGTTTGTATTGCTAAATGATTCATTTCCATAGAAACTGATATTGAGGTGTAATTTTCTCTATTCGCGTTTAAACGCTGTCTTTTTAAAACGACATAATGTTTATTGAAATAATGTAATTTTCACGGTTGCACGAAAAATATTGTGTATATTATGGCCTCGAAATTTTTTCGCGACCTCGAGATTATCTTGCCTTGGCCGGAGCGGCCTCGGCGATAATCTCTCTCTCTCGGAACGCGAAAAAGCATTTTACGGCCTTAGTATACAAATAACTATTCCCGTACTGTTTAGTGTCGAAAACGGTCCGGGAAAGTTCGCTGCTTAGCAACGGACTAAAATGCTAGATTAGCGTATTTTGAGGCCTGAAGTTGCTCCGAGGAAGTGGGCATTCTTGAACGATTTCAAAAAATAGTTATTATCCTAACAAGTACGGAAAGAGTACCATTCCCGCAAGAGACTGCCGTTACCCGAACGACGCAAAGCGGAGTTCGGGTAAGCAGTCGAGTGCGGGATAGTACCTTTTCGTATGAGTAAGGATCAAGATTTTTTCTACAAGCGTATTGAAAATTCTTATGTAGCGCTCTTGAACAAACTTTCACGTGCGGGAAAAATTATTACCGCACTAGTGCGGGAAAAACTCACTTGAAGTGACATTAGCGTGCGGGAATATGACACCTCTTAAACTAAATTGCGTGCGGGAATAGGGCGGAACACGCACGATTGTAGAAAATAGTAATTTTCCTAACAAGTGCGGAAAGTGATGCTTTCCCGCACGCGACTGCCGTTAACCCGAACGACGCGGAGCGGAGTTCGGGTAAGCAGTCGAGTGCGGGAAAGACACTTTCCGCATGAGTTAGGAACTAGTTATTATCCTAACAAGTACGGAAAGAGTACCATTCCCGCATGAGACTGCCGTTACCCGAACGACGCAAAGCGGAGTTCGGGTAAGCAGTCGAGTGCGGGAGAGTACCTTTCCGTATGAGTTAGGATCAATATTTTTTCTACAAGCGCATTGAAACATCTTATGTTGCTCTCTTGAACAAACTTTTGCGTGCGGGAAAAATTATTCCCGCACTAGTGCGGGAAAAACTCACTTAAAGTGACAGTAGCGTGCGGGAAAGTTTTTCCCGCACTAGTGCGGGAAAATGACACCTCTTAAACTAAATTGCGTGCGGGAATAGGGCGGAACACGCACGCTTGTAGGAAAAATACTTTTTCTACAAGCGTAGGAAACAAATTCATTTTTTCAATTATTTATTCATGCAAATGGAAACAACTAACAAGAGTAACATTTTCTATCCACTAATTATTCGTAATATTTATTGTAAATGTACAATTTGATGCATTATGTAAATTTATAGCGGAAGCCAGCATATTTTTTGAAGATGGCTGATTTCCTGAAGAAGAAGGTAACTCGGGCAATACATTATCGAAAGAAATCGAATGTGCAGGCACAGGCATCAAATCGTCGCCGATCGATATAGACGTGGATGGTTCTAAAATGCACCCGGAAGACGATGTAGTGTTCAAATTGAGAATTTTGTTGGACATTTCTTTTTTTCGATTGGTGGAGTCTTCTAAACCTCTGCAACTGAAGTCGATCTCCATCCTCCTAGGCGTTTGATATTAGTTATACCCACACCACAGTCAGCAAGTAAAGTGGCTGAGGAACGCCTGAAGCTGTGACCAGTGTAAAGATCTGGATTTTGAAGGCGCAGATATACTGCTATTTCGGAGGGTATCTTTCCTATGGTATTGATTCCTACACATTGCACAGTACATTTTCCACTTTTGTAATACAAGAATAAACGACGGTGAGGAGTGTCTTTTGGACGTAAATATACATAATTTCTGTATACGTTCAAAAAATAACCATCATTTGCTTCTTCAGATATCACGAAGGATCTAGAGGAATGATTTTTGGAATCCTTGATATTAACAATTATCAGGTTTTCTTTGTCGTCTATGTCGTCAATGGTGAGTTTTGTCAGCTCTTCTCATCTGCAAGCACCAGCTAATCCAAAAATTGCTACTAACTTAATCATGAGGTATATGTCATCGGGTGCTTCAGTCATACATTTTGAAACGTCTTCTTGAGTGAAGATTTTCGCCTTTTTCGGTCGAAAACCGACATTCTGTCTTTTAATGAATGCAATTATTTTGTAAAATTTGCTGATATCCAAATTTTGCTTTACTTTGAATACACTGTTCAACATTGAATATCTTGCCCATAAAGTGGTCGGCTTCCATGTTTTAGACATTTCTAGAAAATAAGCCAAGAATACTTCTTCTTTATTTGGTGTTTTCACTTTTTTATTGTTGCACCATTCAATAAAACTCGTGTATTGCTTCTCATACCTTTGTTTAGATTTCGTTGGCAATAACTCTAAGTTCGCATCTGTAGCTGCTTGCACGATTTCTTGTGGAAGTTCTTCATCAGATGAATAATCCATTGAGGCAATTTCACTGAATCGAAAATTTTATATAAGTAAGGCTTTGTCTGTCACTCTGACAATTACAAACAAATTTGTGTATTGATCGGCATGACAACATCAATTGTTACCTACTCGTTATCAGATCAATCAAAGCCTATATATAGGGTGATTTTCATAACAATACATTTTTATTTATCAGTATTTGTTCATTTTTTCAATAAATAGTTCAAAATGATGGATGATTTTGAACAAACTCACTTAGTATTGCAATAAAAAAGCTTGAACTTTCATATTTTGTCACCCACCACTTATATTTTACGAGGATATCATATAAATGTTTTTCCCGCACTAGTGTGTAGTACTCATAATAATCAACATGAATGATATTATGTTTTTTCCTATCATTATTTGAAATGTTTATTTGATTAATTAAGGACTGAAAAAAATATGAATGAATGAAGGGGACATTATTTGATTGGAAAGTAGTCTCGTATTTCAGTCTGGCTCAATCCTTGGGTTACGTGACAATATCTTCAAGCTGTGATGATATTATGATAAAAAGAAATGTATAATTGAGTCATATCTGCCTGATGATTGGTTTTAGCATGTTCAATACTTTTATGAATATCAGAAATAAAGAGAAAAGGGGCTTTTATATGATTCCTCGGGAAACATCAAAATTATCCTTAGGAGGAGAAGGAGTAGTTTCATTTAAAACACATGCTGAGTTGGTATAGTTTTTTGAGTTTAAGTTTTAACGTTATCTGAATTATGTTTTTTGACCAAGAAAGTACTCAATATAAATCAGCATATTGGAAATTATGTATTATAATTCCCTATTGCCTATTCCCTATTCCCTATTCAGGTTCACGATGGAGGTGGAAGTCATGAGAGGCTGCTCTCAGGTGGAAGTTTAGTCCAAACTTTCTTGGAATCTCGTGGTAAACAGCCTCCTTGTAGACCTAAATCGGGTTGAAGTATATGCCCAGGGCTACGCTGACGATATCATAATGATAGTGAACAGACGTACAAATGTGGTGCAAGGAGATCCCCAAGGTCTACCCCAGAAAAAGAAACTTGGAGCCCAATAGAGCTCTTCGAATCTTTATATGTCAGGAGAGTCGACATACTTGGGGCTGAACTTAGACTCGAAGCTCACCTGGAACAAACATCTGGAAAAAGTAAGGGCATCAATAATGACGGCCAGGCGGTCCTTTGGTGAAATATTGGGACTAAAACACAACCAATCGCTTTGGCTATACACAGCGATAGTGAGGCCCTCCATATCGTATGGTTCCCCGCTGTGGTGGCCAAATGCAGAACAAATTACAACCAGGGAAAAGCAGGTTAGTTTGCAAAGACTGCTGGTAGTCAATGTTGCAATGTCCAGCACGTCGAAGATCAGCCTGTAGGTGATTCTGAACCTCTTTCTCTCTATATAGTGGAGACGAGGATATTAGCCTCCAGACTAAAGTGCATGTGCCAATAGAGGGGCTACAACTGAGGCCATTCCAACATAATAGAGGTCATAAAAATCCGGACAAAATGACCCCAACGTACTCCTTTGATGAAACATTCACCACCATCATTCAATATGGGGCTACCAATGCTGTCGAGAAGACAAGGGAGCAAATCTGGTAATGCTCTAAGACAAGCAAAGGGGAAGTCGAGGTAATAGCTTTTTCCATCTGCGCAAGTGCAACAGTTCTCACTGGACCGAAATCAGCCTGTCGAATCCCATTTGAGGACATTTAGCGGGACACGAAGGAATGAGTCAAGAAGCATCGTCAATCTTCCTGATGAGACGCTTCAGGCAATACTCACAGGAAAATAGAAGTGATGGAGCCAACTGACTGGCTATCAAGGCATCTTCTTGAACAGAGCCGGAACTCCCTCAGGATAATAATAATAATAGATATTCATTCAAATAACAAATTACAAAAAGACAGGTACATAATCAATCATAAATAAATATCGAGTGCAATGATAAGTTCCAAATGAAATGAAAATGAAAAAAATATAATATATATAAAACTAGACTAGACAAGACATTTAAAAATATTACCAAAAATTTCGGAATATATTATATATTTAAAAGTAGAATCACATGATCAGATCGACAACTTTGTCCCTAGGTTGGTTGTGAATGAAGATCTTCAACTCTTTTTTATATAATCGGATCAATTCTGTTTCTCACTAGCAATATTGTTATCATAGCAAGGCAATTTTCACAGCAAAATATATCTCGATTTTGTAGAAGGCTTGATATCTATCTTACTTTATTGGCAGTAGATAATGTGGCAGCAACATCCCCTGCCGATATTTTTTAAGCCTTCTACAAAATTGAGATATATTTTGCTGTGAAAAATGTCTTGCTATGACCACAATCTTGCTTCTGATCTTGCAATTGATCCCAATATCAAATTATCGATTTTTGTATGTGGAGAGGTATGGAGATATACATTTTCGGAGCCATATTATATTGATATGATCGCTGGCCAATAGATTTTTGCATTTGTGGGATTTTGTGATAGTGTTTTTTCCGAGTTTGGTAATTATGATCAGATAAGTTTGAATTAATATGTTTTTCGCTGTGGTATTTTATATTGACATTATTGTAAAAATGCTGACGAATATGGAATACATGTGCTTCACGAAATAGTGCTTCAGATGGATATTTGAAGTCTTTGGACTGGAATCTATTAGCGAGATAACTTTCGAAAAGTTTTAAACAATTGTTTATCCAATATCTTCAATGTTTGTAAGAGTAGACGATGGCTCACATTGTCGAATGCTTGGACATCTTGGGTGGAGACATTTTCTTTAAAATCATACTGCATATCCGACATTAGATTATACTTTGATATATAAGAAGCTAACCGTTTTTTAAAGATTTTCTCGAAAATTTTTGTTAGGTGCGTTATTAGTGATATCGGCCTATAATTAGTTATCGCTTTCTCATCTCCTTTTTTGTAAACTGGTACTACTATTGATTCCTTAAACGCTCTGGGCCAGATACTTTGTTCCATGCACAAGTTTATAATGTAACTGACAGATTCTAGAATACTGGTAGAAATTATTTTGATAGTTTCCGCTTCAATATCGTCTACACCTGCAGATTTTTTTGTTTTCAATTCACTGATGATGCTCTCAACTTCTTTAATATCGGTTGGTAGTAAAACAAACGAGTTTATGCGGTATAACTAGGATCAATTTTCACGTTATTTGCCATTATCTCACCTATTTGTGTGAAAAAAGTGTTGAACTCATTTGATATTTGTTTTTTTATCAACTTTCAATCCTCCCTATTCATCCTTTATTGGTTTTATGTTGCGTTTATTTCTTTTGGTTTCACTTATTTCTTCAACTATTTTCCATAACGTTGATGTATCGGTTGAGAATGGTGGTGCACATGTTGGGGATACACCAAGACTTATACAGGTTCTGTGATGAGAAAGACGAAACAGCCTCACACATTTTGTTTGAATGCAAAGCCCTGGCTCGTATAAGAATGGATATCTTCGGACACTGTAGTGCAGAAGATATCATTCCACAAAAAACCTCGTAAGTGATCTCCAGTAGTTTTTCAGAAGATCCGGATTTTGGCCGATGGCCAGCTCTGCCGCATAATAATAATGTACACACAATTTGTCCATAATTGTGACATCAATTTCGATTTGGGTATGTATACTATTATGACATAAAACAGTATTGTGCCTCCATACTGTTTTCAAGCATTTCCAGATTGAATCAACAGTTGGAAACAATCTCACTGGGGAGAGACATTCAGTACTACAACTCGGCGACGTGACGGGAAGATCATTATTTATTTTTACCCCTCTCAGTGGGTACACTTTCAGTGTATCTATTATTCCCACCGAGTTCCATGGTCCATTTCACGTTATAAATGAGCAATCACCCTTTAATCGTCGGATTATCAAGTGAGCCGTATTTTACCCAATCCGAAATCAGTTCGGTTTTGATTTATTCATGAATTACTTCGGAATCGATTTTGGATTGGAATTTACGGTGATAAATTTTACAAATTTGAAACTGACGGCGGACAAATCAAATACAGGCGACAATGGTATACGAGTAAGAACAGATTGTATAGAAGATTAATTTGGTCTCGTTCGAAAGAGATATATAAATAGTCAATAAAGAGTTATTGAAGGATTCGTCAGCTCTTTCTAGAATCGTCTTCCATAGATAGCAAAGGTATTTCAAAGATTTCTGAAGGTTGTTCGTTGTTGTTGTTGAAGTAAATTAAGGAATATTACTATACATGTTGAAGAACTTTCATTGTTCAATAATGCAACTCTCATATTTACTGTTGGAAATGATTTGTATTTATTATTGTCTATTGAATTGTGATTGTAGTTCTTATTGTAAAATGTTAATTGTCTTTGAAAGTCTATTTCAATATGAAATCTCCAAATAACTTGAAGTAAAATCATCACACTCACAACATTTACCACGTCTGATGTACAAGTAATTGATATCAATTAAGTATTTATTAAACAGAAAATTTAAAAACCCCAATGAAACTGTTGTGCTTTATGCATGATCTTGAGGTCAGACTTCCCTGAAAATTAGTGAATATACTCTGCATGAATAACATACATAGATAGGCCGATAGACCAAAAGGTCTAGGTGTATTTTGTGAAATATTTTCGATTTTTTGACTTGATTGTTTTATTTGTCGATCGATTTGAAATTCTATCTTGATCCATTATCGCGTTGAAGAGTTTATCTGGAGTTGAGAGGGTTGGTTTGAGTTTTGTTAACTTTTTCTGACAAACCCTGTATCGGAGCATATACAAATCATATATTTTCGGGATCAGCATGAAATTTCAAGTGACTCTGATGATTTCATATTTTTCATGATATTTAGGGGTTTACCCCTCAGGACTTTTTTCGGTTTCTCGAGTTATTTGTTCCTTCTGCCGATCGATTCGAAATTCACCAAATATATTAATTCCATAATTCTGGATCGACTGGCGCTCTATCTCGAACCGTTCTTGAGTTAAGAGTATTGTTGTATAATTTGCGATTCTTTGAGAATCGAAAAGAAGAAATTTTCGAAAAATCGATGGTGCAAGGGAATTTCCGACTTTTTGTTCCCTTTTTCTGACAAACCTTGTGCCTGAGCATTTACATATCATATATTATCAGAATCAGCATGGTGCGGGGTTCTTTGATCGTGCGAGAAAATTTTCAACGTTTTCTGAGGAACCTTGTATCTGAGCATATACAAATAATATATTTTCAGAATCAGCATGAAATTTTGCATATATAGTGTGAATTTCAAGTGACTCTGATGATTTCGTATTTTCCATGATTTTTAGGGGACTTTTTTCGATTTTTCAAGTACTTCGTTTCTTTCGTCGATCGATCTGAAAGTCATAGAGTATACCAACTTCATTATTCTGAATCGACTGGCGTTTGCAGAATCGCTCTATCTTGAACCGTTCCAGAGTTGAAAAGCTCAGTTGGAGTTGAGAGGCTTTTTTGTGAGAAAAATCTTTCAAAGTTTTGGCAATTCGCTATCGGAATGTATTTCCATGGTATGATTTGGAAACAGCTCATCAAAAAATATTTGACGAGAGAATACGATTATTTAAAAATAAAAATTTTCGAAAATTCAATCGTCCGAGAGTATTTTCAACGTTTTATGCTCTTTTTCTGACAAACCTTGTATCTGAACATAAAAAAATCAAAAGATACGGGGGCGCTTCTATGAAAAGTGAGACAAATTTGAATTTCTCAGGATTGATATTCTTTCAGAAAAAAGGTGTATCTGTAGTAACTTTGGGGTCCTGATCACGAATCTGAAAGAATTTTCAGCTTAGTTTGCCCCCTAGTATGATTTACCGTAAAAATGGATTGTTCCATCGCGAATGGCGGGCAGTGTGTATCACTTAGGCCAACACCATTGAGCCGGTAGATGCATTTCCAACATTTTCATCAGTCCTGCGAGTTTCATAATTTTACCTCGATAATAACGGAAGTTACGGGGGTGCTTCCATGAAAAGTGAGACACACTTTATAGTGCGAATTTCAAGTGACTCTGATGATTTCGTATTTTCCATGATTTCCACCCTTTTGAACTCTTTTCGATTTTTTGAGTACTTCGTTTCTTTTGCCGATCGATTAAAAAATCACAGAGTATACCAACTCCATTATTCTGAATCGACTGGCGTTTGCAGAATTGCTCTGTCTTGAACCGTTTCCGAGTTGAAGAGCTCATTTGGAGTTGAGAAAGTTTTTTGTGAGAAAAATCTTTCAAAGTTTTGTCAATTCGCTATCGGAATGTATTTCCATGCTATGATTTGGAATCAGTTCATCAAAAAATATTTGACGAGAGAATACGATTATTTGAAAAATAAAAATTTTCGAAAATTCAATCGTCCGAGAAAATTTTACACGTTTTCTGACAAACCTTGTATCTGAACATAAAAAATCATATATTTTCGGATTCAGCATGAAATTTTGCATATATAGTGCGAATTTCAAGTGACTCTGATGATTTCTTATTTTCCATGATTTTTAGGGGTCTACCCCTTTGGACTTTTTTCGATTTTTCAAGTACTTCGTTTCTTTCGCCAATCGATTTGAAAATCATAGAGTATGGCAACTTTATTATTCTGAATCGACTGGCGTTAGCAGAATCGCTCTATCTTGAACCGTTCCCGAGTTGAAGAGCTCAGTTGGAGTTGAGAGGCTTTTTTGTTTGAAAAATCTTCGGAATCAGCTCGTCAAATAACAATTGAAGGGAGAATATGATTATTTTAAAAATAAAAATTAAAATTTTCGGAAATTCCATTGTGCGAGAAAATTTTCCACGTTTTATTCCCTATTTCTGATAAACCCTGTACCGAAGCATATACAATATTTGTTTCTTCCTCCGATCGATTTCTTTCCATAATAGTGAGAGTGAAATTAGGTCTAAATTGACTGAACAGTTTTTGAGATATTGAATAAAAACATTTCAAGTGACCTAAAAAGAATTAAACGCTCCCTTTATCCGAATGAAAGGTAATAATGAACAACCTAATTCACCAGATAATTCCCTTACCTTTTATTCGATCAACAGTGGCAATAGATCATTTTTTTGTATTAAAAAACGATCTGTCAATTGTTTTCAGTGTGAGGGTATATAATCCAAAATTAAAAACTCATATTTCAAACAGAGAGTCATCAAGAAACAAAACATGTTTTTATCGCCTAGAATAGGCTGAAACTTGATAGTCTACCAAAATATAAATTGTTGGTTCAGGACTAGTGTTAGAAAAAAAATCCTGAAAAAAGATTTTTTTTTACTATGCCCCGTATACCGATAAATACATTTTCATCCTGAATTTGTCTTATTTCGACAAACAAAACAGTTTTTCCTTTGTCAACTCAACCCAACTGCGACGTTTTTTCGAAATTTGGCTGCTTATATCTCAGAAACCCACTATAACATAGTAAAATTTCAACCAATTTGACCTGGAGTCAATTTTACATATATTTTCGTGCGGGGTCCTTTATGATTTTCTTCTGACAACTTGCAATATCCGTAGCTTGGAGGGGATGAATTGTAGGACACATGTTAATGGAAAAAAAGTCTTATTTTGAAGCCAAGAATATGTCCTTGAAATATTTGTATTGAATTTAGAAACACCCTGTATATTTGCTCGTATTTGAAATTGGATGTAGTGACGTGAAAATACTCGGAATTTCAAAACTTTCTGAAAGTCATATTGATAATGTAGTGGTTGTGCAACTTTTCTCGTATTTTGACCATCTTCGTATCTGCATAGTATACGAGAGCTCAATGGTGGCCTCGAATTTGAAAAACCCGCTATACTATTCGAAATATCCCCGTACTAGTAATGGCAAGGGTAAAAACATAGTGAAGAATCGCATCAAGCATAGCACCAAGCCTCGCCTCAAGCCAAGCATCAGAGGCACATAGTGGGGCATCTATAAAAGCAGTAGCAATAATTATGAATCCACAGTCGTAGTGAGTTGTTGGAAATAGGAAGTAGTTGTTTATGAATAGAAATATTTTTTAATAGTGATTGTGACATATGGGAGTTCAGCAGTAAAATGTTGGGACTGTTAATGGATGACAATAAAATGTCCACTCCAATTCATTTGGAACACAACAATTAGAACGTCAGATAATGACAGATTTTGCTGACTGAATTTCTCTTTCGGGAATTTTAACTACTGAAAATTATGTCAGTATTAAACTCAAAAAATAAAAATTCAGCGATCGGACGTTTGCTAGGCATATGAAAAATTCATTCACAAAATAGCAAAATTTTAATTTTTTGAGCTCAACACTGACATAATTTTCAGAGGATAAAATCTCCGAAAAGAGAAAAACAGTTCGCAAAATCTGTCATTATCTGACGGTATAAATATGCTTTATTTTGCCTTCTAACTCAACTACGATACTGACAGAAAACAAAATACAGCTATTGTTGATATGACCTTGAGCTCACTAATCATATATCAGTCTTGAGAAGAGTCTTGAAAATCAAATTGATTTGATTCCTCGGAAACGGCGATGCTCGATGCGATGCTTCAGTCAATTCTTTACTATGAATAGTTTATATTTAGTACGTCTATTTGTTTTTGATGCTTGAGGCGAGGCTTGATGGGATGCTTGATGCGATGCTTCACTATGTTTTTACCCTAAGAGATCACTTCATGTTCAGTTAGCAAGAGCGTCTGGAAAACATTCATATTGGTTGAGCAGTCATTTCCATTACCGACGTGGGCGTTCGCACATCTAATCGGCATAAATGACCCAATTAAATTGATAATGGCGCGGAGATGGCAACTTGAACTTTATGACAACTCCTTAAGAGCGGCAAGAAGTGCTTTATTTCTGTCGATATAGCTCGTCGGGGAGTTATTTGGGAGTCTCATCAACAGGTCGGTATGGAGTTGATGGAGGGCAATCAAACTGAATTCAATCTAGGAGAAATTCGAATGAGATCGGTTTAGTGTGAATTGGAGTTGGTTGAAATGGTTGAGATCTGCGATAAATTTTAATAGTCCAACTATATTTCTTTTTCACTTACTTTTTTAATGAACAGAACGGGAATTCTGTGGATTTATCGATGAAGAGAATATTGGTTCAATGAAATAAATGAAAATACTGGGCACGAAACCGCTATTTTTATACCTCGACACGTGTTTCAAACAAACGAACCGGACACATTTGTGGATTGTCGAAATTTGAAATCAACCATTTAGTATCCGACAATTTTTTAGAACCACCTTGTTTGGTTGTAGAGAATATTGGATTATATTCTATCCGACCATTTGGGATTCCGAAATTATCAGTTTCTTCTTTAAAGTATTGGATACACGCAGAATATCCTTCCCCTCCTCTCCATGCCGGCTCATGTGAAACTATGTGGAAAAATTTACTCTGCAATCCATCTGGAGTATTTTCATTCCACATTTCAATAATTTTTTTGTATTCGTCACTGGTTAAGGCTGCAGCACTCACTTTTTTTTAATGGGTCCCTCCGTAATTTTTTGCGCTTAGCATCGCGTGCAGCTCTGGCGGTCGCAAATTCCACATCAGAAAACGGATCAAATTTTATTTTATATTTTTCGTAATGAATTTCTTGTAACTGCTTAGCAGTAGAGTTCCACAACACTTTGACCACACTTTCCTTATAATCTTCAAAATTTTTCTTTTTCATAAGGATTTGGATGAAAACTGTTTGAAGGATGTCTATTATGCAATGGTTCATTCAGTTCTCTCTTATCATATAATTGCATGAGAGGGGGGGGGGAACAAACATAGGAAGAGGTTTTGTAGCTCAAAAACGTATTATTCGCGTATTATATGGTCTTCGTTATACAGAATCCTGCAGACCCATTTTTAAAGCAAAAAATATTTTAACATTACCCTCTATCTATATTTATAGTTGTCTACTTTATGTAAAAAAATGGATACAGGATGGAAACTAACGCAAAGTGTCACATATATCCATCTAGAAACGGAAATCTTTTAAAATTACAACAACACCGTACTGCGTTGTTTCGAAAGTCACCTTCTGTAGCAGGTACAAGACTGTTTACCATCATCCATAAGAAATATTTCAGAAATTCCTTTATTCAAACAGGAAGTTGAAAAATATTTGTGGGAAAGAAGTTTCTATTCTATTAACGAATGTCTGGAAAACTCTTGAAATAGTAATGTGTACATCTCGTGATAATTGTGATGAGATTCAAAGATGCTTTGTCTGATAAGTTTATTTTAAAATTTTTCATTTTGATATTTTACACCGACGATTTCTATGTTTGATTCATGTCTTTTATCATCAGATTTATTCAAGGAAGGAATATTTTAATATTATTTATATTATAAATCTGAGGGCCTCTTTACCGTCCCTTCAAAATTCAACAAACTGTTTCCATACACTTGATTTTGATTTTAGGGCGTTATCTGGTGCTATATTTTGAATTTCTTGTCTAATTACTTATTGATTTTCTTTACCAAATCGCGACATTTCGCTATACAGTTATTAAACTCAATGTACAGACGTTTTAAACTAGTAATTATTAAGCTTTGTGACAGAACCGGTTAAACAAAAATGACAAATCAACATATGTCAAAAACAGCAATACCCTGGCCAACTTGACAAGCAGTGAAATTAATTTAAAATATCAGATTGGATTAATAATTTTTTTCCAAATTATGGTGTGAATTTTACTTACTGAATACCACGCAAGCTTAAATTATTCCAGGAAATTTTGCAAGCTCTTGTGATATTATAAGTGATAATTCGCAACTCTTCTGGATATACTAATAATATTCGACGTACAGCGATTTGCATTTCCTCAAGTTCTTGATATTTGGAGTCTTCACATAAATCACTCTGGTGTTCTTTACCGTAGAAAACATATCTTTTTGAACGTGATGCATGGTTGACTGAACCAGTTCTTGGTATTCGATCTTCCTTAGTGACATCTCTTTTTCTACCATACGAACACTCAAAACCAGATGTAGCTGAACTTACTATCTCCTCAATTTCTAATTCTTTCCTGAGAAAATTCATTCGTTTTCCAAACGACATATCGAATCGGAATTAATACCTAGTGCAAAATGAATTTCTCCACCATGTAAAGAGCATTTCTTCTTGTGGTAGGCCTGACTCGACTAGTGGGAACTTAAAGAATTTCTCATGCTCTTAATTGTGCTTTGAGTATTTCGAAATGAGTGGATAGTCTTCAGTAACTCGCGTACATAAAATTCAACCAACATATCGCGTCCAAATCTTGACTTCAGGCTCTCAATTGCTTTTGGAAAATTGTTAGAAGTTGGTTGATAACTCTCCACTAGCTGACAAAAATAACATCGTATGAAGAAGAAATATGCTGAGAGAGATGCCCTTCAAGTTATCTCAGAAGAAATTTATGTAATTCACATTTACTACATAGTTGATAAATATAGGCTGCCCACATAACATCATCGTCTAGTACAGTGACCAATAATAGTTTAACAGTTTTTCTGGGCAACTCCATTATCTACATACAAAAATGCTGGAAAAATGTTGAACGAATGAATTATTGATAATGTCTCACAAAATCACATACTTCTTTTGAACATCGCCGTCAAGTTGCCGATTTGTCTTTCTTTTCTAGATATTTATACAGGGTTATGATAAAGTAATGCACAAAATTCATAAAACGTACAACGATCACTTTTGAAAATAATGCAAAAACACGTCAAACTGTTCTTTTTATTCCGCATCTTTTGACATAAGTTACAAAAATAACACGTCAAAGATGTCAAAGTTATGACGTCATCAACAAATTTTTATAATGGGTAGCTAAGATTTTTATCACATTATGTGATAGAGCTTGTGTTTGTACACAAGGGAAAAATAGTTGCGGTAGGGCTCACATAAGAAAAAAAAACGAGAAAATGAATAAAAAACGAAATAAACGTAAGTTTCATAATAACTTTTCAATTAACTAAACAGTCCATCAAACCAAAACTATTTCTTATAGGAATTGTTCAAACTGTGTCCCGTTTACTAACTGACATAGGCCAAGACGATGGTAGACCGCATTTATAGAGTTTTCGATCATCTGCGGAGTTATACGAGTCATTTCGTGTCTAATTCTTTCCATTAAGTCTTCTAAATTGTCTGGCCGGTTAATGTAGACCCGACTTTTCAAATGTCCCCACAGACCTAGGTGGCCACTCCATTGGTCCACGTCTTCCAATCCACCGTCCTTCAAACTGGTTATCCAGAAACCTTCGAACAGTATGACCATAATGTGGTGGTGCGCCATCTTGTTGGAACCAAATACTGGGATCCAAGTTGTCCCCATTATTTGGATCCGGAAATGCCGCAAGTAGGTCCGGAAGCACTGCCATACGAAGATGTTCCAAATATCGTTCAGTTGTTAAATTCCCGCGAAAGTAATAAGGACCAATAAATCTTCCCCGGACGATTCCTACCCAAACATTAATTTTTTGGGGACGCTGGGTGTGTTTTGTCTGCATCCAGTGGGGATTTTCCCGAACCCAGTAGCGAGAATTGTGTCGATTTACAGATTCACTTAGACAAAACGTTGCCTCATCGGAAAATACTACACTATTAAGAAAATTTGGATTTTCGTCACAATGCCGCATGAAGATTTCACAAAGTTCCAAACGTCTGTCCGGATCATCTTCTGGGAGTTCGTGAACAAGATGAACTTTGTATGGGTGTAGTTTTTCTTTTTTTAACATCTTTACTACAAACGACTGACTAACATTTTCTTGTAAGGCAATTTCTGTTGTAGTTGCGTGAGGGTGATCTTCTACTGACAGCAAAATATCTAACTTCACATCGTCGCTTATTCCTGGTCGTCCAGATTTTGGAGCATCCCTCACGCTTCCCGTTGCATCAAATTTTGCAACAATTCTGCTTACTGTGCTTCTAGCAATTGGAGGTCTTTCAAAATGTGTTGCGTTAAATAAAGCACATGCTTCTTCATGACTTCGAAGGCGATCGCCGTAACCTACCATCATTAGAATTTCTATCCTTTCTCTTTCGGTTAAACGAGCCATAATAATAAAACTGTGGTGACACTAATTGTACGACTGACACTGACAAACCGTTGTTTCAGTAAAACAATTGAAAAAATTTATAAGAACACATGTTCTTACTAGATAAGTTTAAGTTTGACCTCTTTTTATAATTGGTTTTGTTATTTCGTTTTTTATCCTTTTTCTCGTTGTTTTTCTTGTGAGCCCTACTGTAACTATTTTTCCCTTGTGTAAAAACACAAGCTCTATCACATAATGTAATAAAACTCTTAGCCTCCCATTAAAAAAAAAATTTTGATGACGTCATAACTTTGACAACTTTGACGTGTTATTTTTGTAACTTATGTCAAAAGATGCGGAATAAAAAAAACAGTTTGACGTGTTTTTGCATTTTTTTTGAAAAGTGATCGTTGTTCGTTTTATGAATTTTGTGCATTAGGTACTCTGTATTCTTAGCTCTCTCATTGGAGTTGAGTATTTTCAAGAACAGCAAGGATTTGAAAGTTATTCCCACTCATTGATCAGTATTTCCGATATCGACAAATATTTTTTAACATACTGATTGTTTATGATTGATAAATATGATGAGCTAAAAACCCTACTCAACGACCCTTTTGCAAATCGGATATGGCCAGGTATTAAACGATCTATATTTGCGGAAATATTTGATGTGGATTTATGTGGGTAAACATCTAGTAATGAATAGTACTAACACTAGATGAAAGCGGAATTATTTATGTACTTTACTGAAAGCGTCGTTATAGTGGAATGAACGTAATGCTGAAATTTTGTTAATGATAAAATTTCCTAGAAAGGAATGGTTTTTGAGAAGAATACCGCATTTTAATTGCAGGCTTTGAAAAACTAAATCTCCTCATTTTACATACGAATAATTTGTTTGATCTGTTATTATAATTTCGCTAAATCATGATTTAAGTTCAGGTCAACAGAAATTTAATAAGATGTATATTGATCGACTATGGGTGAATATTGAAAAAACAATACGTTATTAATAATATTGGTGGAACATTGTTTAACCTATCCTGAATGTACTTAGATTGTTACCCTGTGTGCCACAAACTGTACAAATTCAACTCAATAATGAATAATAAAGAATAAGAGTTTCCTACGACCAATCTGCAACATTTCTAGTAGTAGGAGAATATCCCGATATTTTTTTGTTTTTTTGGGATATAAAACAATAACGGATATTATCACGATTATAAGCAATTTTTTTTATTTTTGCAGGAAAATGTCATTTGTCAACTCAAGATGAACTTTCCAACTGGAGAATGGTTGAAGATATATGAATTCTACAAACGCCAATCCATTCAGAATGATGAAAATAGTATACTCTGTGAATGTTGAGTCGTTCAGCGAAAAACAAAATTGCTCGAAAATCCTAAGGGGTAGACCCCTAAAAATCATTAATGATCTAAAATCAACAAGTTCACTTGAAGTTCGCACTATATTTGCAAAATTTCATGCTGATTCTGAAAATATATGATTTGTTCATGCTCAGATAAAAGGTTTAGCATAAAAAATTAATAAAACGTCAAAAATTCCCTTGCAAGATCGGTACCGAAAATAACCAATGAAATATTCAATTCAATCGGGATCCACTCCATATTTGGTATGCATATTCAAAGAAGACTGACTTTATTTGAAGAATAAAATTAAGAAAATAAATTTCAAATGTTTTTGGAAAGAAATAATCCCTCCTATCTCTATATGAACTTTTCAACTTGAAAATGGTCAATAGTATTTTTGCGAACGCCAATCGATTCGAAATTATGCAATTAGTATATTTCGTGAATTTAAAGTTGATCGGCAGAAAAAAAAGATTACTTGTAAAAAGTCCTAAGAGGCAGAAAAATACAACATTATCAGATCTACTTTATATAAGGCAGTATATTTTCTTGAATTTGCGAATGGTTCAAGTGATGAAGAACTTTGCTTCTCAAGATAGTATCGAAAGCTTTGGGTACCTACTTTGGGAGAATCAACACCGATTTTGATAAAAATTTGGATTTGAGCTCTTCTGACCCTCTTCTTGAAAATCTACCCTGTGCCGAACCGGGCTTTTCATATTTTAGGAGTCAATACTACCCCTTATTACAAAAAAAATAGAAAACTTAGATTTTAGCATTTATTTGGTTGAAATAAAGTATTAATTATTAATTTTTAGACTACTTGACATTCTCAAACGAGCTTATAATTAATCAGACAGATGCAACCCCTGTAAATCATCCCATAAGGGGTAGTAATTTTCAAAACTAGTATTAAAGATGTTAATTACAATTTCAAACGATATTGCGTAATTAAATTAGAATTCTATCTACACTAGTTCTGATACAAAATCAGACGATCTTCTTTCTTTTAGCAACTTCTTTTTTATCTCTTTTTCTACATTAGCCTCTTTTCCACAAAAAAAACAATTATATTTTCAGTTAAAAGCTTCCGTAACATTAAGCTCACTTGAAAAATCTAAATTCAATGATTCACTAGATCATCGCAATTTTCTTTTCACACGACTAACATTTAAAGCTTGTTGTTCCTCATTCTACCTTTTAGCAGCTTCGATATTTTTTCTATGAGTATCATCATTCCTGCACAAAACATGAACTTGTACAGTTTCAGAAAAATCTACCTTTGCAAATAATTTATCACCACCGTCGATTTAAGAATTTTTCAATGATTCTTCACCCTTATCTAAAAGAAAACTTTTCGTAAAGAATTTCAGATGCTTTAACGTCATAATAATTAAAAATATTTGCATCCCTTATTTTTGAAAAGGGGTGAGTTCAAAGGGTAAGCGACAATTAGTGCATCAATGCAAACTTTGAACCGCCATAACTTCTTTAATTTATATGATACAAAAATAAAAAAAAATCAAATTTCTTAATAGAAGAAATCCTACAATTTATTAATATTCGAAACATTTTTTATATCATGAATACTTTTTGGTTTATTTGAGAAAAATTCACATTTTGCTCAAAATTATAAAAATGTCGTTTTCAATTTAAATTATTTTTTCTAAGCTAGGTAAGCATTACAAACTGGAAAACTAACATGGATGATATGAATTATATATGAACAAAGTTAATTGCAAGTGGGGAGCCATTCATTCCTATTAGGGTAGTGACTTTTTTTCGGTCATAAGTCAGTCAGTTCTCATGCGAAAGACTTTTATCAGGGCTCATTTGGAAGGTTTAGTGTACTTTGAAAAACTTCTCTTGAGTTTTCCCCCAAAATTCCACCATATTCGAGTTATTTGAGATTGAATGTTTCCAATTTCAAAGTTCAAGAGACCTCAGTCTTTATGGGGTTTACATAGGTTTTTCAAAAACGACTCTCTTTGTTTTTTATTGGCTACAATGTTGTTTAGAGTAATTTTTTGATAAAATTTATTTTTATTTTAAGTTATCAATGAAAAACGGTTAAAAAACGTGGGTTTTTTCAATGAAAAACGCACAGTTTAGATCGCTAGTAACTCGGAAATTATCAACTTTACAAAAATACTTTATAGAACATAAGTTGCTTAGAATAAGTCAATACAAGAAAGGTTATAAATACTACCTCAATCCAAATTTTCAAAGAAATATCGAACTTGATTCTCAAAATTCCAATGAAAACCACTAGTTGGGAAATGATAGATTGATATCCTTTTCTGAGTATTCGTTTCCGTACAGTATCGAGTAATCATAAAAGATCTGCAGTGCAAATAAGCACAGAAACTTTTAAGAATAATTAAATTGTGTTTTATCATGTAAGTAGATCTTCCTACACCATGCGACAAATGCACCTGCATCTCATTCTCATGAAACTTTCCAGGGCAGTTCATTCCGTGAAAATGAAATGGCACAGCTGACACTACACTATGAGTTACATTTCAGATTCGGAACATCTGCATAACGAAATGAGCTGTACAGTTCAAAATGAATTGTCCCATTCCGCTCAAATCCGTCGAAGCGAGTAAGTAGTTCAGTCTAGTGTAGTCTTCAGTGGTCCATAAGACAGAGATTAAAATTGCAATTGGACAGGCCAATCGAAATTGGAATAGAGTGACATTACGAATTGTATGAAAGTGAATGAAAAAAAAAGTTAGAGCGATAAAACTACCAAGCGAATACATAAATGTATCTTCAAAAATTATGTACACTTGGATTTTTTATACGAATATTACAAACACGACTAGTTTTCAACAAATAGTTACATCTCAAACGATTTTAGACGTAACTAATTCAAAATTAACAAAAAAACAGAAATTTCAAATAACTAAAATAATCTCCGCCTAATTCAATGAAATTGAATTCAAATAAATATACTTCATTGTCATAAGTACATAAGGTGAAGTTCTCTGTAGTAAGTTTCACTAACACTCCAGTTTCAACAATAGCAGCTTTCATTTACAATCTTATAAAAGAATCACCAAATTTCAAGCCGAAATACTCGGTAAGTAATACTTTGGATTTAGTAACAAAATTTAATAATTTAAATTTACCTATTGAAAATTATCTCATGATCTCTTTTGACTTCAGTTATCTCTATACTTCAGTTCCCAAATCAGAAACTATACCTCTAGTAGGTGATATTCTTAGAAATAAACTTGTCAATGAAGACACCGTTACACAAATTTTAACTTTATTAAATTTTTGCCTTGCTCAAGATTTCTTCGTCTTCAACGAGAAATTTTACAGACAACCAGAGGGCTTAGCAATGGGTAGTTGCTTATCTCCATTTCTGGCAGATTTATTCATGAACAATTTAGAAATTAACCACATAGTCAATATTAACAACAATGAAATATTACATTGGTTTAGGTATGTAGACGATTGTCTAGCCTTCATTGAAGGCAATTCGGACACAGCCGAAAACCTTCTGAGAAAGATAAATTTAATCCATCCTAACATTAACTTCATAGAAGAAGAAAATGTGGTTAAAACGATGTGGAACATTACGGCAAAACAAGTACAAGAAAAATATATGAAGGAGTAATTGATCCATTCTCTAGTCCCATATTTTTAGCCGCACGAAACGTAAGAAATTCAAAAAGAAGGGAACTTCAAATGTTACCGGACAAGAGAAAGGTTAGTGCATCAGCATTTAAAGATAACGAGTACATAGCAATGATAGAAGCGTGGGATGAAAATACACCGGAAGGATTACAAATAAAAATTTTCTTAATTGCTTCTGTAGAACTTGCGTGGAGAGGAAATGAAGGAGCGTCATGCTTGACTCATTATTTTCAAAAAGAAACTGGAAATGATGATACTCCAACTGGTAGAATACAATATAATCCTATTTTTACCAAAACCACACAGGGAGGAGTAAAACCATGTGCTTATAATAAATGGCTTGTATCTAACCATAATGAAGTGAGTCGTTGTCCAGTGAGACTTCTAGATAAGCTAATGATGAAAAGAAGCGAAAACATCAATATTAAAACGGATAGGTTATTTCTGACAGTAAATCCCAACTGGAGAAAAGAAAAAAACCTTGGCTGTTACAAAAATATGCCAATTGGAGTGCATGAAATTAGTAAATGGACCAAAAAATCTGCAGAATTGGCAAATTTGAATATGACAAACAAAAAATTTTCAAATCATTCTCAACGAGCCACTGCTGTTTCACAATTGGCAAAAGCAGGTGTATCGGAACAAGAACTTATTAAAATAACAGGACGTGGTAATAATCAAACCCTACCTACAGATAGATGATGAACAACATCACTAAAACAATAATAAATAAGATCCAATTTTAAAAACGCTGCAGGTTCAAGTAATAACACCTCCAGTATTTCTAGCACTTCAATGAGCAGTGGCCACGTTTCCTGCTCCGAAAATAACTCAGTTAAAAAAAACGTAGTATATAATAATTGTAACTTTCATTGCACCAATTTGTATTTAAATTAATAAATTGTTTATATATTCACTTAATTTACTCAAAAAATAATCGTATCAAATACAATACGTTCTTCAAAATAAATACGGTTATACATCTCAAACTTCCTGCATAATTACAAATCGTGTCAGTTTGACAAAATAAACCTCCCGCTTCGCGGTCGGATTATTTAAACTGCCAAACTGACACTCTTTATAATTATGCAACAAGTTATCGATGTATAACCTGATTATTTTCAAGTACTTATAGTATTACAACTGATTATATATAAATGTGTGATGTGATTCAGTAGAGTGAAAATATTGTGATTTGATCATAAATTTTTACTTCAAGAACGATGAACAAAATTGAACTTGTTTCAACAATATTTAAAACAACTTCTATTTTGATTTTACAACTTATGTTTCATTATTTTATTATATAACTTATATTTATGATCCCCCCTATACCACATACAAGCTGAAAACTTCAGTTTCTGTAGTCTCCCCGTATATTCACTAAAATTCTCTGAAAATGTTGTATTATAGATAAATGAACATTATAATTATTATTATAATTTGTATTGTATAATTTGTAGACTTACGAATATGATTTAAATGGATGCTTGTAAAAAGCCATAGCTGAAAATATACATATGAGACATTCCCAAGACAACTTCAAACTTAAAATCTAGAATTCATGTGGAAACTATTCATCCAGGTCATGTAAAGGTTTCAGCATGAGTAATGCTTACACCTTAGTACCAAACTTTTGAACACATGAGATATTTTATACGATACTTGGTGATTGTATTTACTCAAATGCATTGAAAAAGTCAGTGTAGAGGCATCCATTCGAACTCTACCATGCAAGACATTTAATATTTTTGGCACGTATTTGAGAACATTGGAAACAGTCTATGATTTAGAAAAACCATGATGATTATTATTTGAACTTTCTCTGCACGAAAAGTTGAGTTTGCTTGCAATTGAACTGTCAAGTATTTTTGGCATAGATGACTGGTTGCACACACTTTTCAATATTTTCCTGGTCTCCTGATTTGAGAATTGAAAAGATCAAACTGTGTTTTCAACAATTTGGATAAAATGCCTAGTCTAATGAACTATAGGAATGAAGAAACAGTAGAAGAGTTGAGAAGTAAATGAAGTTCTTTTAGGGAAATATTCGGGGAATGAAAATATACTGATGATTAATTACACAGGGATAATTATCAGACTCACTAAGGAAATTGTCATAAAATATGTAGAAAATTTCATCAACAAATTCTGCAGCTATGATACAGTAATTAATAATGCTCGCCACTGAAGATTTTATTATGAGATGCTGCATTTTTAAATTTTATTTGTATATTACTGTTGTTCCCGAAGGCCTTTCCATTGAGTGATTTCATCTACGATCATAGAGCCCAGCAAGTACTTATTATTCACGCTCATTCGTGAAAAAGAAAAAAATCACAATTCAACAATCTAAGTTGGAAAACGCGTAGACCGAAAAACTAAAAGTTGAGCTCATTATATTTTCCAATATTGAACGGATAATAGTGAATGGAAAATCATTATAACTTTCTGAATAAAGTTTGCGGTTGCAATTTTATTCTTCAATTTTGTATGCATGAATTTATAGCAGAAGAATGGTCGATATCCAATAATGGTATTACGGATTTTCTTTCGAGGCTGAATCCAAACTTTGTGACAGGAATCTATGAATAAATTTCGAAGATAACGGAGAATCGGGGAGCCAACAAAAGAATTAATTTGAAATTATGAGTTCGGACAATTCGCCTGAGAGGCAAAATGGTTTACATGTCTGCAGAAACTTCATCCACGACAACTATTGGATTAATGTACACAAGATTATCTCTCTAAAATTTTCACAGAAAAAACTTCGATAAAGTAAACGCATTTACAGTCTTAACGAAAATCAATGTGGTACATTTTGATTGCAATTGGGTAGGATGTGAGATTTTTAAAATAAATAAATGATCGCGTACTGAACATTAACCGTGTTGCAAAAGAATGCCCTTGGTAATGGAGTTGAAACAGGAATTGAAAGAAAGGAAACTCGAACTGAAAGCAGTTCGCATTCCATGCTTTCTTTACTTCAATTGAATGTTTTATGAAAACAGCACACCCTCCATTACGTAATAGTTTTCTGCAATAATAATTAGTAAGAAAATAATCATCAAAGTTTATGCTTTTGAGATTTTGCTCACTCTGCCAATGTTTTGAAATACTACGTCAAAATGATAATCAAACAAAAGTCAATTTCGTTAAATATACATTGAATGTCTGCATGGAATATACCGACTGAACTATCACAATTCACAACAATGTCTGAATCATAGGAGTTTCATTCCTATTCCATATCATGATGATATAGTTCACATCGAATCATATTATAAGATGACTTATTTAATAAAAAAACTGCATTTAATAAAAAAACTGGTATAACTTGGCAACGCCTTGTCAAAATTTGAGATTCCAAATATTTTGCCATATCTGGGACGTTTTTCCTTGCTGCCTTCGTATAGAGAGAGGGAGGGAGAGAAATATAATTTATTGTCCAAGAAATCAAACTTCTTATCGACACAGCATGCTAGGAAGGTTAAAATGTGTATTTTTATAGGTATACATAAATATTCACAAAAAAAGAAAAAAATCATATACAATTCCTTTAAAAAATAAACATATGTGCATAGGGAGATAACATATTGAAACTGAATAAAATTTAAATAATAGGTACTAAAATTGAAATCACACGTAAAGTAAAATCACTGCAAAAAAATAGCATACTTTTTTCATCAGAGCTTATTTCATTATTTTCCTCAATTTGTAGTAAATTTTCTCCTTTCTCATTTCAGATTATATTTTTTTGGTTTCATAGATTAGAGAATTTTTTGTCAAAGTAGATTTAGGAATAGGGAGAGGTATTTTATTTTAGGATATTTGCCTTGTTACATATTTCATTTGTTTGCTTGATTTTTTGGGAATCAACTGCATTACGTTTTTCATGTATTGGACACACAGATTCTAGAAAGAAAATGCATGTAAGAGTTAAAGTTCCCTTGTCGATGAATGATGGTCTACAGTACTCTCGCATTCGAACTTGCAAAGGTATCTGACTGCTCATTTCTTTAAAACAAATACTGATTGAAATAGCCGTTGGCCTCAAAAACGCAATTCCGTATCTCAAATGAGCCTCAATTATAGAGTTGTAAACCATCTTTGCTGTATATGTGCTTAGTCTATTTGAGACAACTCTGAGTGCATAGCATTCCGGTGCCAGTTTTGTTTTTAATGTTCTAACCTGCAGATAAAATTTTGATTTGGTTTGTCAAAGTGCTGAAGGTGAGTACATTTGTTTTTTCGTATTGAAACATGAGTTATTATACTACACAATTTTTTTACCATTGCAAGATCATTGGTAATGGTTTCTTTCAATTGCTGGTCATTTTTTCATGCCAGAGGATGGCACTATCATCTGTAGAAATTGGGAAATTTTCTCTCATAAGAATAAAAGCCAGATCATTCAAATACAGGAGAAAAAGAATTGGACAGATCCCTGTGGGATACCAGATAAGATCTCTTTATTTGGTGATAGTTGTCCATTCGATTTGAGTATTTGTTTTCTATTACTAAAATAAGAGGTGAACCAGTGATCAAAGGCTTTTGAAAAGTCACAAAACACTGCTACTACAGTTTTCTCGTTGTTGAGATTGGTGTAAGCAAATGCTCAAGAAAATGAAAAATTTCGTCATTATTACTTTTCAAACTTTGAAAAGAAAATTGTGTGTAATCTAAATAGGCTAGTACTCTTTTTTTCAATCATTTTTGAAAGTTCTGAGAATTAAGAGATTGGTCTGAAACTGCTCGGATCTTTTGAATCACCACCTTTGAACAGTGCAAAGACAAGAGCTGTTTTGAGACATGAGGGAAGTTAGAAAAACGTATATTCTTGTTCATTTCAATTCAAAGAATAAAAGCTGTCAGACTGACATTTATAATGTCATCCTTGCTAGCAAGATATATTCTTCATTGTTGTTTGCATGCGTGGTTGCCCATGACGACGTGGTATCACCGGCTCAGAAGGAAAGAACTGTGTACTCTCAGTGAAGCACCGTTTTTATTGGTTCTCATATCGCAGGAGATGCGAGTTTCATATAGCGAGTGAAATGATCGATGCCATCAATTGAAATGAATTTGTATCCATGAAATGAAAGTTATTGTATATATAAATATGGTTGAGATATTCTATGGGATCTGACTGAGGTTCTTGGGAAGATTCAAGTTTTTGAACAATTGTGCAATAAAAATCAATAAATGATCTTGTGGTGAGTTTAATTTTCCACTCAGACTGTTCACTATGGCCCAGTTTTCTTTGACTTTATTATCTTCCTTTTTTATTCTGTCATTGTAGTAAATTTCTTCAGCACATCTAATTACATGTCTATGAATTCGGTGGTAATCATTGAAATATGTAATTGAAAAATTTATCAGAAAAATACTTACCTAATGTATATAACGATCTCATTATTTTTATTTTTGATTTTAATTTATTGTTCTGGAAAAAATTTTTCGAAGACCTCTAGTAATGACGTTTGACACGAAATCATATTCCAAAAATTCCTATTGGTTCAAGTGATATTCAATTGTTCCACTGACCTAGCGACACAGTGCGTATAGGAAAGGACCCCGCATATTTCTTATGGGAAATGGATCTCCGTGAATTTGGCTGAAATTCTGGTATGTTGCAGTTCGTTTCACAGTGCCTATGGAATGAAGTACAAATTCCAAGATCTTCCAAACAACTTTCTATGTTCAGGATGACGCTAGAATAATTTATATTTTCGGAATCTGACATATCTCGGATATTTTTTGAAGAGAAACGATAATAACCGATTCCAAATATATCTGATGTCCAATAATATCTAATATGTTTTCCAAAATGTTCATAACGAGGGCCATCGATATGTAATGGGGGGCAATAAAAAAATGTTAATCATGTTTCCTCAGAGATAACAATTGTTAACATTATTGATGTAATTTACATATTATATGTGATTTGTATCTCACAAATCTCGATAATGTAACAATGGGGTGCCAAGACATTTTCCTCAGAACGGCTCGAAACGGATAATAGCTACTCACAGCCAAATGGATTCATGAAAATGTCTGCATCTTTGATACGTGATAGTACTTTCCAAGTAAAATGGGGTAGTTCAGGTGTTGGAAGCAAACTATGAATGGAACTTTCGATATTCATACCCAAATTCTTGAAAACACTATATCTTTTTTATAAATGTTACATCAAAGTTTATAAATATAAATAACTGTTTATTCATATGATTGCTTACAAAATGAATAAGTGGATGAATCGAAAACAATATATTAGTAAGAATAACATTCATAATAATAACAGTAATAATAATAAAAGCAGCTATTGGAAATTCAGTCACTTAGAAATCGCCAGGTTTTGACCATAACCAAATTTTTGCTGAAAAAGCTCTATGCAGCACATAAGAATTACCAACAGAATGATTAACAACAACTGCTTTTATCGTTTTTGATTGATCCACTTATTTATTTTGCAAAAAATCATATGAATAGATAGTCGTTTATATATATGGAAACTTCAACAAAACATTTATAAAAAGAGTTAGTACTTTCAAGAATTCAGGTGTAAATATCAGAAGTTCTATCCATAATTTGCTTCCAACACCTGAAGTTTCCAGTCTATCTAGAAAGTACTCAGGTGTCAAAGAATCAGACATTTTCACGGATTTGTTTGGCTGTGAGATGCTATAAACCATTACAGATTTCTCCGTTTTCCCCCCTTACAGCTCGCTGAGCCTGTCATGAACATTTTGAAAAACATATTTGATATTATTGAATATTAGATATATTTGGGACCAAATATTACGGCCTCTTTTCAAAAAATACCCGAAATATGACTGTAGAGCAGTGTATGAATGTAAGAAAACGGTGCCTACTATAACTGAGGAAGACCATTTTTCAGTCGGGTTCTAGCCGCCGAATAGTCGAATTCTATCACAACAAGAATGAGAGCTCTCCAATAGATGAGCAAACACCTCAAAAAATGGAAAAAATCCATTTTCAAAGCTCCATATCTCGAAAACTGTCCATTTTTGAGCTTTGTGGCTGCGAACACTTGTGATCAGCTCATCAAGATACAACATGCAAAATTCACGGAAAGCCTTTCCCATAAATGTGCGAAGAGCAGGATTATTATAAAATTCATTTCCATTTTATTCAACAGAATGGTGGATATTTTGGTGGGAAGATCGACCGTAATGTTCTAAACTTCTGCCGCAGTCGCCCATAATCTCGAGAAACAAAAATTAGTCGTTATTTCGATGGAAATACCTGTTGACATAGTTCGAATTTATGCCGAAGTCGCAACATAGTTCAGAGGGCTGGATTATATTCGTCCCAGTCTGACAGTTGCATCAAGCACGTGAGCGGAGGTGCACCCCTCCACATCAGCACACACGTCGCGCTGTTGTCTTGGCGTAGCGCGACGTCGGCGTCGTCGAGAAAGGACGGTACTAAAATAGCTGCAACCCCTCCGCCCCGCCGACGATCGATGGCTCCGGACTTCTAAAAATAGAACCGCGTGTTCCACATACACGCCGCATACTCCCAGAGAACTGGGTTACCGGATGACATTGACTCCGGACTGCCGTCGATACAGTGGCGGTCCGGCGTCGGTCTTCCGAGGGGGGTGAGAATATTGCCGAAACTGGAAATGGGAATGATGAGTATTCACTCTTCCCCGCTGATCGTATCAGCATTCTGAATACACAGTGTGGAACAGCCAAACGGAATAAATTCATTATTTCAAAGACTCTATATATTATTGTCATTTTCTATTCAATATTGTTCTCAAATGCATTCAATCATTCGTTCAGTTCTTGATAATCTAAAATACAAAAAAAACATAAATTTGAATTTAGGAAATGTTCAAAATACTCGCTTCGAACGTCTTGGTAATATCTTGCTGGTCTCAAATAAAACTATCTTTCCATTTTAGCATTTATAATCCAAAACACAGCTGGGTCTCCAATGAAGATGAAGCATCTAGCAAATATACGTAAAATCTCTTCATTTTACAAAAAAATTATACCTGGAGGGAATGCTCATTCCTTCTGATGTCGGCCGTGGGTACACTAGGTTGACCCCCCGTTATACCATACTACTCGGTTACAAACAGAAAAGAAAGAGGCCTCCACAACCGACATCATCGGAATATGGGTCAAAGGCAAGGTGGTGGGGTCCAGAACGATGGATTGCCACATAACGACGACCGCAATGACAACGGACGCTTTGAGTGGACGAATGAATTAAGGGACAGTCTTCTGCATTGTTATGAGAGCAGTCAGCCCGCCCGGAGAGGATACATGGCAAGGATGCATGCTCTGTGGTGTTAGATACACCCAGAGCATGCCGCATTTTACGCCCAAAACTTGCGTGATTATGAATCTCATCTTCGAGGTCGAGGCTATGTCAGAGCTCCTCCTCAGCCAGTTGACGAAGTGGCAGATATGCCACGTGTCGATCTGGCTGTAGAGGACGCTGACATCATACCACCAACGGAAGGCATCAGAACCCGCAGGGCGCTTCATCACAACAAGCCCTTGACGCCACAACAACTGGCACGGGTGGATGCGGAAATTCACAATGTCCTTTCGAAAGAGGCTGATATCTGGCAGATCAACTCTGCTGCCATGTATGACGCAGCTCAGACCCTGTCCCAAGCGAAGAGGAGGCAAACCACCCCTCTAATTGGCAGGCATGAGCGAAACATTCACAAGATGGAAGCTAAGATCAAGTCGGCGAGACAACACGCGTCTCGTATTTAGTGTGTGGCGGACTACGTGGCGGCCAATAGGCTCTTCATGCCCGCAGTGCGGCTAATTTCCGCAAATTCAAAACGAGCTCACCACACTGAATCAAGGATTGCTGTTCACCAAACAGCACTGTCTTGATAGGATACGAATGCTGGTGGCTGCAAAAAAGTCCCTAGTGAGACGGGCGAGAAGCATCGCGGAAAATATGAAGTTCCGCGGTAAACCTTCTCGCCTATTCCAGGAGCCTCCACGTGTTGTGAATAACCCGCTGGCTGAAGAGCGGGTAGAAACCTTCTGGAAGGGCATTTACGAATTTCCGCAAACACTCAACGTAGATACTCCAGCCCTAGCGCAGTTCGAAGCTTTCTGCAGGAGGCTTCGTCAGCCTGAGCTCAATGAACTGCGCAATCCGATAACCCCGAAAGAAGTTCGACAGGCCCTCAAAGGCTCGAAGAACTTTGCTGCTCCAGGTCCTGATGGCCTGAATAACTATTGGTGGAAAAAATTTCCAAATCCGGAAATTTTTCTGATGATACACACAAAAAACACTGAAATGGTTTTGATCAATTTTTCATTATAATGAAGAAACCGTATCAGTTGTAGATTTTAGTAATCAGCTGATTTAATTACAACTTTAATTCCCGCGATACATTTGAAAACAACGATATCTCTGGATACCTTTTATATGATAAATCAGAAGCCCCTCCTTTCCATTTGAAAATTTGAAGCTTATAACAGTCAATTGAAGGGGGTTAAATATAGGAATGAGATTTAATAGTTGCAGAATGTCATTTCATAATCTGACGAGTATCGGGATATTTCATAAATATGCAAAATAATCATTGAAATAATGAATTAATTCCATTTGGTTGTGTATTGAAGTAAGTAACGTTACCCTATTGAAACGACTGTTTGGAAACTATATTTCATTAGATAGGATTTTCCATAAACGAACGCCCTATTGAGAGGTGAAACTGTTCAAAAAGGTACACTATCCCGTATATTTTGAGAGTCGCTTGCAGAATGTTCCACGTTTTTTACTTTCGGTATTCAGTTGGACATACAAAAATTTCCCTCACAATATTTACATCAAAGAAATTGTTATCTTGGAAATGAAAACAATAACAATAACTTTGACTTAACACTGCAGAATGATAGCTTTACTCAACTATAGATAACATTCTGGGAAAAATCTTTTTAATATAAAATAAACAATTTTTGGATGATACATATTAACACAGAAAAGACTGTGATGGACAAATGGATAATGATAATTGAAAAGGAACCAAGCGTCAAATTGCAAAAACTGAGATAAAGGTTCCAAACGACAACGTTACTTCAATTCGTTATGTGTGTAAAATTATTAAGCGCCTACTAGAATTCTGGCGACATCTATTGACTAATGATCCAAGCGACTTTGAAGGCAAAAGCAGTTGTCCATTATAAAAAACCCAACATTACAATACCGTTCATAGAATATGATCAAAGTCGCTTGATCGAGAAGTTTCAAATAGTAGTTTCCAGACACTGAGGGTTCTTTGCAGTTGAACCTCTAAATTAGTCTCAATGAATCCTCGGGACTGTGAAACGCCTTATAAATATAGCATCGTTACTCACCTGGAATAAATCAAACGCAAACGTCCCTCCCTGCAGGGGAATGAAGTCAAATTGGCTACGAAGTAGGTCATATCTTAATTGCCTCAACGTGTCGCCTGTTAATTTAGTGAATCGTCCATTCATATTCGAGTCTGCCAAGTCATTTGAACAACGTCCAACAGACAGAAAGTAAATCGGAAAAATTAAAGAAATTTCCGAACTTTCCTAGAAGTTATTAGTTTGGGACCAATTCTTGTTTTGATTAACGAAGTGGTCATAGTGTTAGAGCGTTTGCTTCCACCCAGGTGGCCCAGGTTTGGTCCCTGGGACTGCGTGCCACTGAGCTAGAGTGGTTCGGAATCCACTTTTATTTAAGCTATAGGTCCCGGGTCTCCCTTGTTCGCACAAGCTCTGCTTTTGAGGGATTTCTCCAAAAACCTGGGTGAATCGTAAAAAAACAAATTATTTGATGGAATCAATACTAATTTTATGCGAAAAACGAAATAAAACCTATGAATGAAATCTCACCTTATAACTGGAGCAATGCTAATAGTTTGTTTAGGCTATGACTCTTTATTTTTCTATTATTCACCCTCTTGTAATAATGCCATTTTCAGATAAGTTCAAATTTCTTGAAGAACCTTAAATAATAATAGAGAAACCTTCATTCACCGTCAAAATACAGTGACACTTGTGGTTTTCTCAAAAATAACGTAGTATTATAATGAATCAATATAAATTAGTAAGTAGATTTTCAAACTGTTGAAAGTATTCATCCAAAAGAAGATTATTTGTGTAATTTAATCAAATTGACTATTTCATTCATCGATATTTCGACCAATAACTTACTTTAATAATTGATCCAAATTTCTAATCCATTAAATAGCAAATTTTTTAGTATTTTTTGTTCAATAGAAGTGAATATATTTTGACGGATTGTCACGTTTTGATAAAAACAAGTTATTTAAATTGTAAAACTATTCTCGTAAGTTTTTGTGTTCTAGAAGGAGGGGGAAAGAATCATAAGAAGAAATTGAAAATGCCATCACGGCTATTCATTTTATTCATTCAAAAATAATCTTTAGCTTCAATTTATCACCAGAAGTCTATTTGGCTTTCATAATTTCATTTACTAATTCCCCTGTTCTTGGATTTTGATATAATATGGATTTGTCATCAACAAATTTTGTAAGTCTCAAAGTCAATCACGTAAATTCATTAAAGAGTTGGTCACAAAACCGATCGTTGGATGTCTTATACAAACGTATTGTAGTAGGAGATTTGACCTCCGAGCAAATCTTCAATGGTGTCAATTGTGTTGCCATAACTTTGCCTTTGGTGGACACACTTGTGAGTCTGAGCTGAATTGGGCCTGTAAACAAATCCTGATAACTGGCAGCAAACAATCGTAACCCTGATGTGGGTGCCAGGTCACAAAGGCATCAAAGGTAACGAGGAAGCAGACTGCCTTGCCAAAGAAGAGGCAAACACACCACTTTCCGGCCCAGAACTCTTCTGTAGGCTCTCCAAATCGCACTTAGAAGAAGAGTTTCGATGCTGGAAACTCGATGAAATGAAATCTCACTGAAATAAAGGGCCAGGACAAAGACAAGCGAAAAGGCTAGTGAGCCTATCGACAAAAGAGGCTTGAAATTGGTAACGGGACTACTCACTGGGCACTGCTCTATGGGGTATCACCTCAAAAAGATGGGCAAGTCAGAGAGTGATAGTTGCCGTCACTGCGAGAACTTCGCCGAAACTGCAGAACATCTGGTTTGCTAATGCCCTCCGACATCAGTACTTTAGTTACCAGAAAACTGATAAACTTCGCACGAAGTCTCAGAATTCGGATCTTAAATAGATAAAGGGTGACGCACGAAATGCCTTACAGGTCGAGGGGCTTGTGAGGATGCACAGCCTGCAAGACCTCTCTACAATCTACAATCTTGCCTTTGGTGGACTTCGCAAATGATGACTTTGATAAAGGCTGTGGGTTCGTATCCAGGGTTTGGTTATTGCTGGGAGAGTTTGATTACACAGGAGTATCTATGGATAATTTTTATATGTGACCTCCATGTGTTTATTGACAAACTTACTATGAAGTTTATGAACCATTAAATCACGGAGATGAATTAGCGTTGCATTTATATGTTCTCAGGACAAACCCGCTGCAATATGGCATATAATTCTTTATACCACGTGAATCTGGCGAATAATTTTTCTCTGAGATAGCATTCTTCTTCTAACAATACGAGTGGTGGTGGGGGTATCAACTGGAGAATTCTGCTGAACGTATGTAACCTCCACATATCCCCAGCATCGAAAATTTTCCATCCACACTGATAGTTATGAATAATGATAATACTCCCTCATAAACCGTTGTTGAGTATACTCAAGGGCATTTTATTATTTGCCGCCATGAATGACCATCATACGTACTCAAAATAAAATAATTCGACAAACAATTGAGTTTATGAAGATTCCATACGAAAACTCATGAATGTGACTTCCATGTTCCATTACGACAAACTCCTTGCAATACAATATTCATAGGGCGAACACAGGATATCCTACAAGCTCTCAATTCTCTCCCCCAGTTTATCTGGACAGTGATTGGGGATTCGCGTAGATTGCACATCCACAGTCTAATGATACATCTCTGTATAGATACGATGGCAGCCCGAATTTGCATTTGGTGGGGGTTTACATCCTCGCTGAAGAATGCTCCTTCAATTTTATTACAGAAGATGGTTACTTGATGCGCTTTCATCAGCCAAATCGAACAAGTTATGAATAGTGCGAAGTGATATTAATTGGGACGCCACTGGTTGGAATTGAAAATTAATTCGCATTGAAAATGATGAATCCTTACATTTTGTTCAAACCCACCTAGTTTTAAAACAATATCTTTCATGAAGTGAATAGAATGTTTTTGATTCAATTCCGCGAGCTCATCATTCGTAGACAGCTGTTTCGTAGTTTCCTACTCACGGCTTTATGAGGTCTCTTGAAATACCATAAGGTAAAGACAGTATAAATGAATACTTGTGACATATACAATTACTTGAGATTATGTTTGCGTTCCTTTAAATGAACGAGAAAGTTGATTCAGTCTTGAATTGGTCAGAACAATGAATTGTTGGCTACCTGTCAATGTGTAGATAATCATCTAACTTTAGAATTCCATGGCTCGTTTCATATTGAGTATCAACTAATGACTGCAGATGTCACAAGTAACTTATTCTATATATAGAAAAAAACAACAAAACTTCATCATTATTTATTTCAGAAAGCAAAAATGAACCATGTCCATGAGAACTTCTTATCTTGAAATTGTGCGTTCCCTCTTGAATTGACATTGAATTATGCAACATCCTCTATTGTGTGCTCCATTGTGCTCAAACATAGACCACCTCCGCCACTGAATATTCCCTGTTATCCTCATATAAATATTGAAGCTCTCGAAAACTAACCCGTCTGGAAGGTCCTTCAAAAGATCAAGGGGATGCAACAATTCAAAGAACCCCTTCACGCTTAGGAAAGCGATGACGAGAACCAGTCGATTGATTCTACCTGAACTTGAAGCTAACTCGATTATTGTCGGGAACGTTATTGCATTATCATCACAGATGAGGTGGGGATGGAGTTTGAAGTTTACCTTCAAATTGTGAAGGTACACCGGGTGGAAGACTTGCAAAAGATGTAACAGTTCGAAGGATGATTTTTTTTCGAAAAATTCGATTAAATATATTCTTTGAAAAGCACAACTTCTTTTCCAACCCATAATTGGGTTAACAAGAAAAAATACAACTGAAGTCGCAATACTACTATTGGTCTATGGTCTATGTCTATCTTAACTTAATTGATACCTTCGATCATTTTAACTACTAAAACCACTGGAAGATATGGGAGTAAGGGGCATGGCACTTTGTTCATTCGACAGTTACTCAGAGAACCGTGAACAACAGACTAGAATAAATGAAGAAATGAATGAGAGAAGGAATAACATGTGACGTGCCTCAGCGTACCGTATTAGGGTCCCTGTTATCCACTGTCTATAAGAATAATGTTGTTATCGAAAAGTCATCTCATCAGCTCTTCTGATGACACTGTGATGATAAACGAAGATACAAAGTGGTAAAAGAAATAGAAAGAACTATGTTACACTTGCGATTTTTCTATTGTTATCCTTCAACATGTGGTTAATCTCTATAGTCGAATAATGAAAGCTTGCCAGATTTTTTGCGACTCCACTTGAAGAACTTAATGCAAAGAAGTAATTTGAAGTTACCTTCGCCAACTGGAAGCGAAAAAAGATTCCAACAGCTTTCGTTTGCTTTTATAGGAGATAAAGTTCTTGCATGGACAGATTTTTAAAAATCGTTTAGCCAGAGGACATTAAACCACGACCTCAGAATTTTAATTACAGACTAAGCGGAGCATGAAGGTTAATATGGAATGAATTCGGAATTTCAGCAACACGCTTTCGTATATTTTAAACAGCATAAGGTTTAGAATTAAAAAACGCTAAAAAAGTAGGAATGGCTGTATACTTCATTACATTTTGAGAAGTTAACTCTTGGTAATATGAATAGGTAAAGACGATACTGATACTGGAGAATCTTTCACTGTAGTTAGATTTAGAGAAAATATTTTTCTAAAAGTACAAGTATAATAAGACCATAATCCGTATGTATCAGAAGTAGCAGTTCGTAATATCAATTATTTGATGCAAATTAAATATGGCCTTGTCACGAAAAAAATGTATTTGAAAATTAATAATACAAGACAAGGAAGTCAAGAGAAACTGCGAAAGTATATAATTTTTTATACCACTCAGAGATGAGCAGATGTACTGATTCTCCATACCATGTCAGGCTGTTCAGGGCCAACTCGGCCTACAGGTATGAAACTAGTACCTGGCCAAGGTTCAAGGTGGGCATTCAGATCAATTTGCCTTTCATCGTTCAGTCTCCACAGATTTACAGACATGAGGAAGAATCTTGATTTAAACCGACAATAAACTATGGTTGTTTCTTTCAACAGAAAAATATTCCTAGAGACCAACAGAGTTCTTCGAAGTTTTGATGGAAGCCTACAGATATCAAGAGATTCAAAATACCAGGGGTTAAATCTAAACTTATTTTGGGAGTCCTGAAGCTGCCCTGCTTTGGAACATCTGACGATATGGGTGCAGATGAGAGTATGTAATAAGTATATTAGAACTGACAATTTCTGGAATTTTGGCATTACGAAGAGGAGAAGAACTAGTGCAATTGATCAAACAATAAGATGTAGCTGTACGGAAATAGGTAAATTGGAGAAAATAATTGAGGCACTGATGGATGAAAAGACGATAAAAACACTTTTAACAATAACCGGAATGAAAAACAAATGAATCAAAATACTACTGATGGTAGTATGCAAATATGTTCTCCGATGATGGAAGGCGAATTGACAACTATATCAGCATCACCACCTTATATGGTAGATGAAAGTAGCCAATCCAACGAACACCTACAAAAAAGTGATAAAAATATCATTAGTGGAGAACAAAATCTATCTGTTGAATACATAGTTGATCAAATATCATAAACAGCTACCAACGTAGATATATTGAAAGATTACAATTTCGAATTGGTGTCCATGAAGACGAACAAGCAATCTTGTAATCTAAACTTGTTCAACAGTATTTCGCATTCTTGTCCTAATCAACCTAATATGCCATCGCATCAGCATAGCGGCAGAAATAAAGATGAGACCAACTCAGTTCTTCCTTGAGAGCATACAACTCCTAAATACATTCACGGAAAAATCACGAGGAGAGTTTGAAATACATCAATTTTCTCGTATAAGCATTCAATCTCAAAAGACGCGCAAACCTCGAGCAAGAAGTCTATCTGAGAAGAAAAATTATCTGTTGATAACTCAAAACAATGGTACTTGTCACAACTATGCAGAAGAAAAACCCGAACCTCTTCATAAAACCACATGCAGATATAATAGTGCACAACACAGAACATACAACAGAGCCGCTAAAAGGTATTTCAGGTAACTTGGACCACATCTACTGTTGAAATCGATATTATTGGAAAATTTTGAATAAGATATAATTTGTTAAGATGAATATCACTTAACAAAACAAGAGGCTGGAAGTTTTGCAATACATTTTTATGACGTTTGTTCATTCCATACTAGATGTAGGTACTGTGAAAGGGATGTGGTAATGATTCTCTGTAAATATGGAAAGGGGTATAGAAACAGAATTGATCTGCAATACTCAAGTGAAATTACACTTATGACCTTATAATTTTATTGTATTTTCTATTACTAATATCTATTCTATCCTAAACTCAAAGCACACCCAAAAAACATCTGGAAAAAGTGCTGACAAAGACAAAGTTCACAAAGACCGGAAGCGCTCGGAGTCACTAGTGCTATGCCCAGCACATCGAAGATCAGCCTGCTGATGATTCTTAACCTTCATCCATTTGCATATTTCAGAGAGGACTGAAGTTACTGGGTCACTGAAGGGGCAACAACTTTAGCAAGTCTGGTATCTGGATGGCATTTAGAGATACCAAGGGGTAGCTGGAATATACGGAGAGAGATCAAGGCAGCACAATAACCTAAGCTTCGTTACGAGAGAACATCCAAGGTGATGCACAGAGAAGGTGGAGTACTAGTGCTGTCAAAGGAGAGGATCTGGTATACGGATGGCTCTTAGACAAACAATAGAGTAGCTGTCATTGGCTCGCATGGGGATGGATAATTTTGGATACTGTTATGTAGAAGATATGCTTGGGATCAATCAATATCAACATTAACGGGCGGTGAAACATTTTTAGAGTTTATCGGTGTGGAAAGAGCATGATACTAGAAGAAGAAAAGCTTTTTTCGTGAGAAATCAACAGAAAAAAACCGTCCCCATTGAGGTTTTCTCCAGAATCAAATCATCGAAACAAACTCGCTCGCCTGTTCACAGAATCACTGCCAAAGACAGTTCTCAGGTTCATTTCACAAAGAGATTAGAGCACTCCACTGTAGTCTGTATGCATGCAACCAATCAAACATTCAGTCCGTAATTCTCGAGATGTTTTGTGCCTCGAAATCCGAAACCGTTTTAATTCCGCTGAAAGTTTCCGGCGCTTATTTCAGGTCGACGGTATCGTTACTTTCCGCTGAAATTGCTGAAAGTGTTTTTGGGTCGAGATTATGCATCTTGTTGAGTCGAGCAGGTGTAAATGATACTATTGGGTATTGGGTTTCTGGTCTATGTAAAGAGGATGCGAGGGGGTGAGAAGTGTGAGGTGGCGATTGTGAAAAGAATGATACGAGGGGTTGAAATGTTATATCGTAACAGATTGAACGTGAATAATTTGCCGAAGTAATTGGTATCGTTCCAATTGTTCCAATTGTACAAAGATATCTTTCATCCCCTTCAAGGGGCAGCTACCAACTTCAAACTGTCGAATGCGAAGGTGTATCGAATAATACCACATTTTAAGGATATTTTGAATCTCTACACTTCGGTGATCGAGATATGTAAGAAAATCTGTTTGCTCTTCGTTGAAATAAAAACTGTTCAGTCACATTCCTTTTACTTTAAACCTGTAAGACAATACTTTACATTACTGTCACTTTGATAATTGCTCAAAATGTTGTCCATTATTACCCAAACAATAGTATAATTGCTGCGTGGGACACAATTTCAAACACTTCTGTTTGAAGTTCTTGACGTGCTACAGTAATCCTTTGTTGAAGCTGTTGACGAAGGAGGGGGTGTAAACAACTGATTTTAAAAGGCCCCATAAAAATAAATCACATGGTGCTAAATCTGGAGACCTGGCTGGCCACTTTATAGGCTCTCTTCGCCCTATCTATTCACCGGGAAATATGTTAAATAACCATTGACGGACAGGAAGCACATATCGAAAAGGAGCTCCATCTTGTTAAAAGTGTAAGTCGTTTCCATCGAGAACGGTTTCCATATCTATCCAGTAGATTTTTAAGTGCTTCAGTAATTAGCGGATTGAACGTATTTTCTAGCATATTCAAGTACATTCCACCATTTAGATTCCTATTGATGAATAATCGACCAATTACTGAATTTCCTAGTAAACTGGCCTATACATTTAGTTTTTGGGGATACTTCAACAAACAAAAGGTCATTTTCATTGTTCCAATATCTGCAATTACGTTCATTGACAAATAAAAAGAACACTGATTTTTTCAGCTGAAGTGTAAACCATGTTTAATACATTGTTTTATCTCACAACTATTGCACAACTGGTAACTAAAGTAAGCAACTGAATATGTCTTTTATTTTCTTTAAAAAAATTAAAAATGAATGTGCATTTTGGTAGTGAAAGACTTCTACTTTTTCATACAATTATAACATGTGGATATCTGAGTACCTGAATGGTTGTTTTTACCACTTTACATATTCCAACTGCGTTTTTTACGGAGGATGCAAAAATCATAGATATTTCAGTTAATCCGGAATAATTGCACTGAAGCAGACACTATTACCCACTTTAGATTTAAGAGTAGTGAGACAGGTCTCACTTACACATTTTCAACTCCCTCATAACTCCGACATCTCAGCTAGTGAATGTTGAAAATAATCTACGAAGAATAAAAACTCAAAGTCATCTCCACAATTTAATATAAATGACTGGTTAAATGGTAATGGATAGGCAATTAACCATCGATCAGTTAGATGTTGGAAAAGTACATGTTTCGGACCTATATAGATCCATCATCAGCTTAATAAATTATGGAGAAGAAAAAACACATGTTATGTCAATATGGTGAGGCCATTCATAAAAATTGTAAATAAACTAAATTACATGTCTAATATAACAATAAAGCTATACTATTGAATGATACTGCTTTTATATTTATATTTATATTTATATTTCCGTGTCTGCCTCGGCACCAAGTGCTGCTGGATTCATTTTCAATTTTGGTTGAAGGCTTTAAGCCTTCACTTTAAATATATTGTTATTGAACTCACAAAAACAACTCCAAAATGTGTTATAATTTTAAAAAATTCAGAGGCAAACAAAAATTATGTTCCACCACTGGTTTTTTGATATACTATTTTTTTTCCGACTGAATATGATGTCAAGAAGTCACGTGCCAAGTTTCATAGTGTTACAATATTCATCCTTCAGTTTTAGCACAAATTTGATTGTGGTTATTGTACTATACAGGGTGTTATGTAAGTACGTGGCCAAACTTGAATGGGTGATTCTTTGAGTGACTCTAAGACTAAAGGTTCATATAAACATCCAGTAATGCTTCGTTTTCAAGATACTGGGTGTCAAAATTTTCAAAAGAAATCGTCGTTTTCGTATTACTATTATTATTATTGCATTAATTTTGATAAAAATTCCAAGACTGGAATAGACTATTTATATGGAAAAAATAACAGTTATTAGGTACACCCCAGTTTTTGATGGTTTAGTAGTTGAAATGTTTTATTGTGTTGTCCCAGGGTCTTACATAATAGTGATTTTTATATTTTTTCTCGAAAACAATCCAAGAAACGAAAAATATTTTTGACATAAAAAAGTTAAAATTACAGTTGCTCAATGTGAAATAAATACAAAAAATGTAAAAAATCAGTAGCGCACATTTTTTCTGTCAAAGATTTTGGTTACGGTGCCTTCCAGGATGCCAGAGTACATGATACTTTCAATATAGTTAGGGCTAAATCAGCCTTTTACGATCCTCAATAACACTGCCAAATTTCAATAAAATCGGTTGAAGGATTATTAAAATATTTACGAAAAAACGATTCCTTTTAAAAATTTTGACATCCTGTATCTTGAAAACGAAGCATTACCGGACCTATGTTTATATGAACTTTTAGTCTTAGAATCATTCAAAGAATCACTCCTTATACATTACCCTGTATAAATTATTTTATTTGATGACATTTTCTTTCATGATTCGATCATTCTCATGCGCCAATTTTAAGGAACCTTATACATTAACTCGAAAGCGAGCATATTCAACTGACTTCGGAAAAGCTATACTGAGAGTTTGAATTCTTGGTGCTCGATGAAGCGTTGAAGGGATGTTAACGATCAATATATCCACTCCTTCACAAAGAAGATGAATTTCTTTCGAAGCAACTTTCTCTATAACGAAACTTTTCAAAGGGTTTTCATTACAACTTAAACTTCCCCGAAAACTCCATCGAAATCAATTTATGCCACGCGTTGAATAGAACCGATCAAACTTCATAAAACGTCAATGCGAAACTTGCATTAAATTGGAGGCACTCGCGAAATAATGTGGCTTTTGAACTTCCATGGGGTCAAAAACTTCCCGACGCAAATATCAAGACGAAGGAAAAACTTCTAGGAAAACTTTCAGTAGTATCTGTGCAGATAACATCGTAAGTCAGTCTGAGAATTTACACTTTTACGAGTTCTCTGAGCCGTTTTATTTCGTTTTATGGGACTACTCTTAGACAGGAGGGTATTCAAATGTATGAATACACCGGGGAGTTGAGATTAGTTGTTGGTTATTTGACCACTGTTGATAATAAAGGAAGGACTTTCAGTGGACAATTTTCTATACACAGAGATTAAGGGTCCAAATTATCTTCATCTAATGTTGAATTGTATAGTTTGAACTTTAAAATACTAGCAATTGTTTATTTTGGAATTATGTACTAATTCAATTGCTAGTAGTTCTACAAACATACAAATTTGTACAAACTCAGCAAAAAATTAATCATCATACAAAATATACTTTTATAGTCTTTAGTACGAAACTTGTTGTATGCCTGTAATTAAAATATTAACATTAGGAGTAATGGAAGTCATCTTCTCTCTTAAGTCCTCTTCAACACTTATTCTGCTTCCATGTTTATTTCGTGTGCACAAGAGTTCAGAAAATCCACTCTCACACAAGTAACTCGTAACAGATGGCATCAAAAATAGCGGAGCTTACCGGAAGATCAAAGGGTACTCGGTTTTACATCCGATCCCGAAGTTAATTGAAGATTTCTCTTTGAAATAATTTTCCACGGAACTATCTTCTGTGTGATCGATGAAACTTTCTTTTAGTTCCAATTCATTTGGTGAGGTTCCCCAAGAAGGATTTCTGATCCAGTCCAGTTTTGAATAATCTCCAAAAAAATACTTCTTGAAGCTTTTTTGAAGGCCTTCGAATGAACAATGATATGTGCAACCACATCTGTATTTGTGAAGAAAACAGGACTAACTTTCTCTTGAAGGAGTGTATTTTGTCACTGGCTAGATAACCACCTCACTTCTGTATGCAGGAATGCAGTCTTGAACTTGCCACCCATTTCTTCACACATCAATGAAAATAATCTTGTGTTTAGAGCCCTAACCTTTATGAAGGTAATAACCTGCACAGCATCTGATAGAACAGAGTTAAGATTTTTCGACATACCTTTAGCAGCTAATGCTTCTCGATGGATGACATAATGCGTACTTTTGCATTCAGGAGCCACTTCCTGTATTTTTGCTGCTATCCCTGTCAATCTTCCTGACATAGCTTTTGCCCCATCTGTACACAAGCCAATACACATAGACCAGGGAATGCATACTTTGAGCACATATTTACCAATTAACACAAAAATGAATTACGCTGTGGTATTTGATTCAAGTGGTTTGCAGAACAAAAACTCTTCTATCACCTCTTCATTTTGATCAAATCGCACGTAAACAAGTAGCTGCGCCATGGTTGTAACATCGATGCTTTCGCCAACTTGAAGTGCAAAATAAGTGCATTCTTGGAGTTTTAAAGCTAGTTGTTCTTCAATATTATTGGACATATCGAACAATTCGTCTCTTCACTGTGGTATTTGACAGTGATATTTGTTGAATTTCTTTGGCTGCCCTTATATTATATCCACAGCACACCGATTGTGTGAGGCTTTCCATCTTTTGCGATTCTTAAACTATCAAGTTAGTATCAATATTGACAAACTTCGTCAAACATTGGGTTTCTTTCTTTAAAAAATTTGATTTTCTTTTAAAAAATTCGCATCAGTAAAGGTTTCATGCTTTTCTTACCCTCTACATGATAAATCAGCTTTGTTACACTCACACCAGTTCGTTTCAGTCGATTGACGTACGTGGAGAGAAACAAAATATGACGATTGGGAGGTAAAAATTCAAAGCACGGAAATGAATGCTGAATTATGGTGTAATAAAATATGGAATGTCGAAGCCAAGCTGTAAAATTTAATCTACGTGTAGAGTAGCTGCGATTTAGTTCAAATTGCGGCACTGTGATGCAGGGCATTGCAGATAACTCTGAACCTTTAACCTTTCGTTAATGGTTGCTCTGGAACGCTCTGCGGTGGCCATTGCAGTCGGATGGACCTGAATAACAGTATTCCATGCACATTGAAATACGAACTAATTCAACAAAGGCTCCGTTTTAAGTGAATTAGAAGTAGTTTGTTCATTTATAGTACTTGCTCGACGGTGGAGCAATTGCCCATAAAACGGATACATAGGAATATGAAAAAATAAATATGATTTTTTCTACTCATCACCGAGTTTTCTGAAGATTTATAAGTAAGTAGTCAACCAGTATCCACACAGAAAGTGTTGGATGTAATAGCAATTATATCGGAAATCTTTTTTCCACCTATCTGAACTTGATTCATCTTATTCAAACATCGAAGATTTTGGAGTCACCCATAGAGCTGATTCCACTGACTTACAAGATTTAGTGGTTAAATCCAGTAACCTTATAACAGGGACACATTCTAAACAATGTATTTTTGACGCTAGTTTCGCATAGTTGCCAGTTGATACAAAAAACCAGTTGTACGTAAGCTGTAGTTCTCGGATCTTCCTTGCTCGCATAAACTCTGCTTGAAAGAGGTTTTCTCCGAAAAACTTGAGTGATAGGTAAAGACCAAAAAAAAAACAAAAAGGTAGATTCCTTTGAAAATTTAAATTGGTACGTTTCCTTGAAGGTTTCAGTTGGTATTTCTGTTAGCATCATCAGGTATATATTGGTTTAAAGTTTAAACTGATATATGTATTTGTCAACTGCTTTTTTCAGTACTAATATTCATTATCATTAAACAGAAACATGTAATTGGGTTAAGCCTATTGTTTCTTCATTGATAAATGAGTTATTCCACCGACTTTTATGCTAACACATTTCGAACAAATCGGCAATGGTGGTGGTGTTTCTTCTGTTCATTCGAAGCAAATAAGATGCTTGATTTCATTCACAGAAATAGTAAGAACTTCAAAAATGTTGCTAACCCTCTAAATGGAGGTGTCATCCACCAAATTTTTTCACATGTAATTTCATAAAGGGCGTTCAATTCCCTATACAGTGCTGCTTAGTTTTCGAAAATCTATCCACTCCTTCAGAAAAAATGTAGCTTTGAAATATCAAAAGAAACTCAAAAATCGATTTAATTTCACCCAAAAACTAGCACAGTAATATGAGTCATCTTCTAACCGTGCCGTACATTCTGAAGTATAACTTCATGACATACGTCAATGATTCGTGCTCGCAAATTTTCCACTATGTGGAGTGCTGTAAACGTTGATTCTCATGCACCCCTACAGAAAAAATCAAAAGGACTCAAGTCGGGTGGCCGAGGAGGCCACTCCATTGCACCCCATCGCCCTATCGAGTAAAAATAGAATCTATTTCAGTACCCGCCCCCCTGTAGTCGGTAGGTGAATTTGGCGGAAAGTCTCTCAAGGATTCAACTGTCTGCATAACAAACTTCAGCTGATTAGTAACTAAGAGTCCAAGAATATCAGCAATTTTTGAAAGCCGCGTTTTTTGATAATTAAATTGAAATTAAATTTTATTTCAAAAGTTGTTACATACAGATATAGGAAAGTGGTAGATGAAGTAGTTGGGGAAGTAACAGATATATTGAAATTATATAAAGTACAGGGTGTTCCATTATCAGGGCAGTCCGATGCCTGGGGGAAACGTCTAATAAGCGCTCATCATGAAAAACGCTGTAGGTATGTAATATTTACTAATTCTACAAAGTTGTTTTTTAGATTTCATAATTCAAACATAGACGTTTACTAACAGGCTTATTCGTAGACTTTTCCTAAGTGTGCATATTAATATTTGAATTATTGAGCTGTAGGGCGTGGAAAGCCCAAAAAACAAACCATAACTATTGTGAAAGTGGTGTTTCAAATCAAGTTTCTGCATTCCCAATTTAATCTTCCTGAGCCACGGTTAATTCCGATTAAAATTCGTATTCTACTTCTCGCACAATTAAAAAGATACCTACCTACCCATTTCGCTCCGCCAAGTTATAAGAAACATCCGTTTGAGTAAATCCCCTAAAACGGTACAATAAAGCAGTTCTCCAATGGGAAGCATCCATTTTCATTCAGGCATGATAAAAGTAAAATATCAGGACATAAGAAGCTACAAACATAAAGGAAGTGTGATGAAAATTGGAAAAAGCACCGGGAAAACAAAAGGCCCGCTCACATATTGCTGGACTGTGAGCTGCGAATGTTACAGAAAAATGATGGTAGAATTAGCAGTTCATTTTCCGTGGAATAAGACACATTTTAGCCAGGATATGCTCTTGGGTATTATATGTGGACCAATTATTTTATACATATGAGGCATTTTTTCCTAATCGGGGAGGAGAGAGCAGTTGAACATTTCGAATCTATGGTGAAAAATGTATGGCATTGGGGATATCAGAGTATCTTGGTATTATACACTCTAAGTATGAAAGAGGATGAAAAAAAATCGGGAATTAGTTGGGGAACTAAGACCTAATATATAAGGTAGGATATGAGGCACATTTTTGATAAATTATCACAATTTCTCTAGATGATACCTAGACGGATTATGGATTATATCTGACATATACTCACCTGCTTTTTGAATCGTTGTAGTGGTAACAGCACGAAGAAGTGGCCACCAGTCCCATTTTTTGAAATACCATCATCTCCAACTACATTTGAACACTCTTAGGAGAACAGTTTTTGGTAATACCTGTTTAACTGATTGATTGATTGATAGAGTACGGTTTATTTTCGAAAACAGATCATTGATCGATGAAGAAAATTGGAAACGAGGTAATCTCGAGAATAATTTTTGACTCGAAAACTTCGATAATTCCTGAAATATTCACAGATGAAAATACAAATTGAGAAAATGTTTGGGTTTATTCCTCAAAAACCTACAAGATATTTCATTTGAAATTAACCTGTGCGGGTTTCAAATAGTGTTCTCCTTGGAGGTGGAATCATCATTTCAATGAGAATCGCTGATACATATTTTTTTTAAACTCGACTCCTCAGATCAGGTAGAAACCTTTTTTTATTTTATCAGTCCTTGAGGTTGGAAAGGAGGGACAAGTGACACAATTGTACCCTGACTTATGATTCTTGATAAGCAGTTTCCAAAAACTAGCTTTCTAAACCTAAAGAAGTACATAATAGATCTAATCTCATCTAATAGCAATCTATAATGAAGCTGGTAGTTAAGTTGCGTTTCTCAAATGCTGGAATTCCAATTGTCATCGCCGAAATTCCACAGAGAGCCTTTCTTTTTTGCTACTTCCGCTGTCAAAAGCTTCTGTTTTCGAGCAGAAAAACTGTTCAGTAAATTTTAACAATGTAGTAGTATTGTCAAAGCAGTTTAATTTGTTGGGATGTTTACTGAAAACTTCAAAGTGTTTAGAAGTGTAAATATGGTTTACGTTCTTCAAGAATTGAATTTATTTTGATTCATGAAGAAGTTGAAAAGTGCTTACGGAGCGCAGCATTTCTTTTCAATGCGAGAAATCCAGATTTTTATAAAACTTGTTACTTTTTCGGCAGGATAATGCTCCACCTCATTATTTTGTTTCCGTTCGATAGTGGTTAAACGAGAGATTTCGGGGTAGATGAGTTAGCTGAAGGAGAGCAGCTGAATGGCCTCCGAGATCACTGGAACAACTCCTTTCGATGTCTTTCTTTGCAGATATCTCAAATCCATTGTTTATAAAACACCTGCTAATATTGATGAACCTAAGTGCCTGAGAAATTAGTTACAAATATTGAATCGGAAATAAATACAGATAGAATGAAAGACAGACAGAAAGACAGACAGAAAAACAGACAGAAAGACAGAAAGACAGACAGACAGACAGACAGAAAGAAAGACAGACAACCGACAAAAAGACAGACAGAAAGAAAGATAGGAAGACACACAGAAAGACAAATAGAAAGGACAGACGGAAATACAGATAAGAAGACAGACAGAAAGACAGAAAAAAGACACACAGAAAGACAGACAGGTAGAAACATAGATAGAAAGACAGATTGAAAGACAGATTGAAAGACAGAAAGAAGGAAACACAGAAAAAAATATAGACAAAAATTAAGATATGCAGAAAAATAGACAGAAAGACAGATAGAAAGACAGAATGAAAGACAGACAACCGACAAAAAGACAGACAGAAAGAAAGATAGGAAGACACACAGAAAGACAAATAGAAAGGACAGACGGAAATACAGATAAAAAGACAGACAGAAAGACAGAAAAAAGACACACAGAAAGACAGACAGGTAGAAACATAGACAGAAAGACAGATTGAAAGACAGAAAGAAGGAAAGACAGAAAAAAGATGGACAAAAATGAAGATATGCAGAAAGATAGACAGAAAGACAGATAGAATGACAGATAGAAAGACAGAAAGACAAAAAGAAAGACAGACAGAAAGACAAACAGAAAGACAGATAGACAGACAGACAGACTGACAGACAGACAGACAGACAGACAGACAGGAAGATAGACAGAAAGACAGACAGACAGAAAGACATACAGGTAGAAGTTACAAATATTGAATCGGAAACAAATACAGATAGAATGAAAGACAGACAGAAAAACAGACAGAAAGACAGACAGACAGAAAGACAGAAAGAAAGACAGACAATCGACAAAAAGACAGACAGAAAGAAAGATAGGAAGACACACAGAAAGACAAATAGAAAGGACAGACGGAAAGTAAGATAAGAAGACAGACAGAAATACAGAAAAAAGACACACAGAAAGACAGACAGGTAGAAACATAAACAGAAAGACAGATTGAAAGACAGATTGAAAGACAGAAAGACAAAAAGAAAGACAGACAGAAAGACAAACAGAAAGACAGATAGACAGACAGACAGACAGACAGGAAGACAGACAGAAAGACAGACATAAAGACATACAGTTAGGAATACTGACATAAGATAGAAAGAAATAAAGATAGACAGAAAGGTATGAGAGAAAGAGAGACAGACAGAAAGATAGACATAAATAAAGATATAAAGACAGACAGAGAGACAGAAAGACAGACAGACAGAAAGAAAGAAATACGGAAACAAAGACAGAAAGGCAGAAAAACAGATAGACAGAAAAACAGAAAGGCCATCAGACAAAAAGACAACCAGAAAGACAGACAGAAAAAGACAGGCTGAAATATATACGGAAATTAAGATCAGAAGTTAATAACGATAGGAAGACAGGAAGGAAGACAGGCAGAACCAAAGATAGAATGATAGAGAGAAGGATAGAAAATGATTGCAAATTGATTCTATTGGAAACGAATCCTATTAGAAATCCGAGCGTTCGGATTTTCAATGGATCCTCACTTGAAGCAAAGCCATGAGCTCCACCTTCAATACTCTATCCCTAAAAAACAACACTTTCAAACTGAATTTTGTAAAATACAGTATTGAAAATGCATCGATAATCCAGCACATAACCAACCATCAGAGGAGACGGGTCAAACAGTCGTCTCTATCGATTTTCTGAAGAGGTTTTTTATTTCATCCGATCCTGCATGTGAATGAAGTTGAGTGGGCATAAGGAAACGACGCGACGGAAGCAAAATCAGGACGTGACATGGGCGTTCGCCAGCTGTTCGGAACAGGAATTTGATTATTCATTTTTATTGCACTGAAAGGGGTGTGTATCCTTTCCGATATTCAGGTTGTATACAATCGAATTGCCCACTCTTCTCTGATTCAGGGAGCCAGATTGAGTTGTCGCTAGGAAATTCGACAGATATTAATTAATTTTGAAAAATCGCGAATAATTTTATTCACAATTAAATGGTGCTTTGAAATTCATAATAAAATTACTATGGAAACGTATTAAAGTTGAATTTTCAAACTTGACGCTTATGAATTTAGTTGCTGGTGTTCTCGAAAGTATAATTAGTAGTGATGATGAAATTTCCATTCCTGGGACTCCTCCTCCTAGTGAATATTGCTTCATTAGAATTATTGCCAAAGAAATCAAGAGATAAGTACGAAAATGCATATAAACGTTTGAGCGATTATCGCAAGAGTAAAAACACGAGTTCGCTCCCAGAAAATGTTGTAATGTCATACTTCCTAGACCTTTGTTTATAGATGAAATCTTGAACATTATGGTCCAATTATTCAATGATGAAGTCAACGCTTTCAATTAAAACACAATGTAAATATATATACATATTCAAAACTTCGTTCTTCATTGAAACGGCAAGCTCATGGTTATAGGGCGAAAAGAAAAAAATTGGAAAATTCATCCAGGAAGCTCCAGATAAAGAAAATATAATGATTAAGATAATTTACAAGGTTTTAATTTCTATTCAGATCACACATTTATTTAATTTTTTAGGTGGCATTGATATTTGGTATTTCTGGGGTCTGAAGAATGGATGAGTTAGTCCGAATGACTCTACACGATATAGAAGACCTAGAATCTAAGGTTTCAATTAACATACCTGAATCGACGACCAACAAACCCAGATCACTTGTAATTAATCAAATGTACTTGAATGTTTATCGAGTATGTTTCGTTAAGACCAGAAAATATGAACAGTAACTGATTTTTCATCAAATATCAAAGCGGAAAGTAGTAGGAAGTCATCAATTTAGAAAAATGCCTAAAATAGTTGCTATTTATTTGAACTTGGTAAATCCGACAGAATATAATGGTCACTGCTTTCGTCGGTCTTCTGCAACCATATGGTTGACTCTGGTGCCGACATAACTAGTTTAAAGAGGCATGGCAGATGGAAGTCATCAATCGTTGCTGAAGGATATATCGAAGAATCGCTTAACAATAAGGTTGAGGTGGCAAATAAAATTTTCACAGTACAATATATTCAACAAAATAACCCTACCACCCCGCATGTTGTCCAAAATGATTCTCATAGTTCTAATAATGTTCCTCCAATGTTCAATAATTGTTTTCAATGAATCAATTCCTTATAAACAATATAGAACATTATGTAGAACATTTATTCTTTATTGATAACGTAACAATGACGATATTAGCTTTATCAAGGTCAGAAATAAAAGATTTAATGTCACTTGATAGTAGTAAACTTGGAATGCTTCTATTTCTTCATAAAATTATTATGCATTTCTACTTTAATTTAAATTCTCTTCTAGTTGAGCTCTGCTCTTTCAGTAATTCCAGAACTTTGAGAAGTAAACACTTTTTCTTTATTTTTTTTATAGTTTCATAGAACCAACTATGGTTCAACGGCAATCAGTAGAAGACTTAAAAAAATTATTTCAATGAGCAATTTTTTGATCTGAATCTTTTCATATCACCTTTTGGGTTTGGTTACGATTATGTAATGCACTTGACTAATGAATATACTGGAGCTTATCGCGAAACCAAACAGCTATTGTCACACCTTAAAACGTGTTTCACTAACAAATTGACCATTTTCCAGAGTAAAAGATTGAAAATTTCTTTTCTGATTTTGGAGACCACAAACATGGAGTGTGTGGCACAACATGCTTTGGATCACGTCCACCAATTTAATGACACAAGTTTGAAATTAATTAGACAGGTTTATGAACATAGACTACTCGATGCATTCGAAAGTCTGAAAATTGCAAAACGTAAAAACAGTTAGTCAAAAACAAGGGACCAATTCCATGCAGCCCTTTGTTCCAGGTACAATGAAGGCTTCTATGTACGCTTCAAGAAGAAGACATTACTCACTAATTTTCAAGAAGGATGTCATTAAAACAACGACAGTAGAAAAGAAATTCACAGCAGGTGAATTCTAAAATGGAGTGATTACGTAAATAATTAGAGTTGGTACACAATTTGATGTAGGTAGGAATATTCTAGGTAGCAGAGTAGGTTAATTCCAAAATTAGGAAAATAATTGTAGAGAATTTAATGTAGGAGGGGATAATGAGTGCAATCAGCCACTTGGATGAGTAGTAAAATGAAAATCGAATATCATAACTGATTTAGTAAGCTTTGAGCTTCGGAATATGCAAATTTCGTTGTGGTGGTGTTTTGGGTAGTTTTAATTTTTTGAATTAGATGATCGCTATAAATGAAATTAAATGATTTCACGAAGAGAGTATTTAGTAGGACAGTAAATATGGAGTGAGCTAAGCAATTCAGATCAATTAAAAAATCAGAAACTATTTCACATCATGTCAGTTCCGCGAAATATACAACTGAAGATGGTGGATTGATAGCCTGGTAGATATTCTATTAGGCTCGGATTTGGTGTATAATTCCGGAATCCCAATCAGCGATGTGACGTTTCAAATGTGCAATTATTCAGATTTTGGCGCAATTATCATCAGATTCCGAATACACGAATTGCGACTCTTCTCAATTGCCCTAATTACCCTCTAATGAGTTGATCTATCGTTGAGCCTGAGTGGAGTTCATACAACAGATGTAACGGAGTTCCTACAGCAATATTCGTTTAATTGGCTATTGTGTTTCGAGGATGAATTCAACATTTCTCGTTAGCCGTTGTTCTCTTCGGATGGCTGTAACCATCCAGATATCTCGGAAAGAGATCATTTAGGAGGCTTTGTTCCTTGCTTTGTAACCGAATGATTTTTCTCTACTTGATTATCTTTCTATAAAATGTATGTTTGATGGTGAGGGTCTAGTCTAGTCTAGTGTTTTTTTGACAGAAGAAAGACATTTTCCAGACCCTTTATACTATCACATCCTGTTTGTTTCAAATATAAAGTTCTGCCAGCCGAAGAGAAATCAAACATGATGTAAGTATAGAAATTATACATTGTTGATCATTTTTCATTTACAGAAAAATCAACAGGGGGAAAAATTTGTATTTTATTTTAAGTTGAACATCATAGCTCAAGAGAAAATCACAGTAAAATGGATTGAATTTCAGAATACTCATTTTATCATTTTTGGGATCATATAATACTAAACTTTTGATTATTTCAAATTAAACGTGTGGCTTTCAGATGATGTTACAGATTGATACAAAATTGGTGCAGGTACTAACAAAAAAAGGCAACCAAATCCGAAACTCTCTGGAAAGAGTGAAAAGGGTCAGGAATCATGTAATGAAGTTGATCAGAAAAAAAGTATGATATATGAAGAATAAATTGATGAAAATAAGTATGATGCCAAAGCAATGTGAAAATCACTGAAAGAATTGATATACGGTAAAATAAATTGACTAAGAATCAAATTAAATCTGAAGGAATACGTGAAAATTCAGAACAAAAAATTCCAAACACCTTCACTTCATTTTTCATCGGTAGCATCGGTTGACAATATCACGCCAATAAACGATTTTGATAATATAATAAATAAAATTCCATTGAAACTAAAGTTCTATAATCAAAAAAATGAAAATACATGAATTGAAAAATATGGTTTTATCGTTGAAAAAAAACTCCTGTGACAAAAATGGGATGAATCGCACTATAGTTAAACTGACTTTTGACATAATTGGGAATAAAATCACCTAATATCCGCTTAGTGTCCATTTTGTACTACTCATTTGGCTATTGCTTAGGCAGGCATTGATGTATTTCCACAATATATCGATATCTAGTGGTTTCCCGAGAGATATTCTAGACAGATTACTCTAATTGATCGATAGAATACTCTGATGATAACTCTTGTGGAATTTTGCATGGAATATTGACCCGACTATAACAATTTACGTATTGAAGCATGTAATATTTACTCAATATTCTCTCTATTTGACTTTTTGACTTATTTCTTACTCAAATTACAGAGAATGCTCGAGATTCTTGATTGTTTTCTATTTTAACGACATGAGAAAAATCAAACGACGATAAATGTCCATCATTTCGTTAATCTTTCGTCGAATTCAATTTTTGAGACGTTACTCGAAATCAGCTCGTCGGGATACGTTTGGAGAAATTTTGCAATTTTTTTTGATAAAAAATTAAAAACTTCCTGAAATTCGATTTCAATATGAAATATTGTATTACTTGACTCTGATCTCCTGTTAATATTTTATAACTGCAAAATTCCCGCGGTTACTACTTGAAACGATTGAAAATTTTCTCCTAAATCCGAAAATATAATACGAATCCACCTTGAAAATGTCAATCTTGTGGATAGGTGCATTTATTCGTCCAAAAAATTACCCTTTTTTCGTTTCACCTTTATAGAATTCAATCTCTGAGTAAATATCCGGAATCAGTTGGTAATACTTAATACGTTTGAGGATAGAGAATCATATACTTTCAGAATCAGCATGAAATTTTGGGTATATGGTGATGATTTCATGTGAATCTGATGATTTTGTATTTTTCATGATTTTTAGGGGTATACCCCTTGGACTTTTTTTCGAGGAATGATTTTTTGCAGCCGATCGACTTGAAATTTACAGACCATACTAATTTGGTCATTCTAAATCGATTGACGCTCGCCGAATTGCTCTATCTCCTACCGTTCTCGATTTGATAAGTTCATCAATAGTTGAGAGCTGTAATTTCCCGCCAAAAATTTTTTTGATAATTTTTCTTCTCATCTTTGTCAAATTCAATATTTTTCGTATACGCTTACGAAATTTGAAATCGAATCCTGGTCAAATAGAGATTTGGTAGGCTTTTTACGGAACATCTACAATTTCGAAATAAACTTCTATTCGAAAAGTTTTATTTAACATTTTTCGAAAAATCACGCACCGGCCTCTTACGTACCTCGACGAGATGATCTCAAATTTCGTATCAAAACTTGAATTCTACTTTTAGTTCTCGCTCAATCCTTCATCTAATTTAATTTTTGATGATATATTCGGAATCAGCTCGACATGATACGTAACATGGGAGTTTGCAAATGAAAAAAAATGGGAAATAAATATTTTTGAAAAATTTATGGTGCGAGTGAATTTTTGACGTTTTATCGCTTTTTTATGGTACACCTTGTATCTGAACATATCCAAATCATACATTTTCGGAAAAAGCATGAAATTTTCAGTATATGGTGCTAATTTGAACTGCATCTGATGATTTTGTGTATTTCATGGTTTTTAGGGGTATACCCCTTTGGACTTTTTTCGAGTAATTTTTGTTTTGCCCATCTACTTTGAACTCACAGAATACACCAATTCAGTCATCCTGAATCGATTGGCGTTCGCAGAATTGCTCTATCTCAAACCGTTCTCGAGTTGAAACGTTCATCCTGAGTTGAAAAGTTCATCCTGAGTTGAAAATTTCATCATGAATTGAGATCTGAAATTTCACGCCATAATATGTTTTAGACTTTTTCTGTTATATTCGTAAACTTTAACTTTTTTCGTATATACTCGAAAAGAGATTTGGTTAGGCTTTTTACGGAACCTTCGAAATTTCGACTTGAATCCTTATTTGAACATTTTCATTTTCTTTTTTAGAAAATTCACATACTTTCCTTAAACGTATTCCGACGAAATGATTTTGATTTATGCATCAAAAATTTATTTCCGATTTTTCGAGAAAGGAAAAATAGAATATCCCTGTAATTTGTTTTTTAGGGTATATAAAAAATGTCTGTTGTTATTTTCATTTCCATTCACTGAGTATACGAATTTCCTCATTCTTAATCGATCGGCGTTCGTAGAATTGCTCTATCTTAAACCGTTCTTGAGTCGAAAAGTTCATTTATGCAGTTGAGATTTCTCCCCAAAAATTGTTATCATCCATAGGTACTGGTAAAATTCAATCTGTCATGGATATGCAAACTGAATTTCGTGTCAATTCAATTTTTCCTAGGCACTTTACAATACCTCAGCAATTGCGAGTAAAACTTTTCAACTCGAGAACTGTTGGTGATAGAACAATTCTGTGAACGCCTATCGATTCAATATGGTCGATAAAATTGATTAATCTGTTTAAAATTAAATGAAATTGAAGACGATAATAAAATAAATAAACATTGTGCAAATCTACATCAACAGGTAACAGTGATGAATGAAAAAGATTATGTCAAATTAAAAAAATAATGAATAGAATTTCATCAGAACATCATTGAATCCTTCCTAAAAACCAGAAACCAACCAATTATACAAAATGAATCTGTATATTATAGTAACGTGAAATCCATGAAACCCAAATGTGTAAAACAGAATATTATCAGAACCGAAATCCAGTAAAAATTGTAGAAGGGATGAGCGAATAGAGAACCAGCCTTGTAAAAAAACGATCAACTCGTTACAAACTTGCTCTGTTATCTCCTAGATGGCGCGGACTTGTAACCTTCGGAGAAATCGAATATACTCGCAACGGACTTTTAACGATCGTTCGTTTTGATATTCCTTGCACGATTTAATTGTAAAAAATATTTTGCTCATTTGACGCTCGTCTATCATCGAAAATTCGAGAGACTCCGCAGCCAAAAAGCTCATTGTTGTCTTCACTGTAACACTCATTTGCATACTTTTCAACTCCTAGATTTCCAGCTAGTTCATTTTGGAGCTCCTTTACTTTTAGACAAGCCTTCATACTCGAAGCATAATTTCAACGGCTCTTCCGAGTGCATTCCATCTCGACGGGTAAATCATCCCTTTCATTGTGTCGGGCGGCTTGCGAAACGAACCCCGTCAATAGGGAGAGACGCGACGTGTCCGGAATACGGAAAGTATATGGAAAAATTCCATCCGATCGCAGTCGGTAATTTCGTCCCTTTCTTATTCATATTTTTCCTTTGTGGCTGGGAATGCGAGACTTGCGCTCACAAAGGACAACTGAGAAAAGGACAAACGCAGCCATCCGAATTTTGAGAGAAAGTGCTCTACTTAGTTATGAATATAGGGCGAATTGCTGTTCGGGGCTGTTGGTAACGGATTCTGCCAGAAGGCTGCACTCCCATTGTCTGGAAAGGGTTCTCACCTCTTCCGTTTTCAAGATGGGTGACAGAAAAAATATCATAAATTTCAGATCGATTACAGTCATTAATAATTTTGCAAAAATATTTGGAAAAGGTGTCTAATGTAGAAAAATCAAGTTCTTGGAAGATTGCCATAGTCTGAACAATAGGAAATTTGGTTTTCAACAGAACATGTCGATTGAAGGTTGGGGTAAGTATTAGAGGTTCCGCGAGAGGCATCAATAAGGCACTATCAATAACGGAGGCTTCCTACTAGTTGAAATGGAAGTTCTTCAAAGAACAGTCCTGGGTTCAATCCTTTTCCTAATTCACATTACTATTATAACAAAAATCAACCAAATTATTGCTTCTGTAATATCTTACTTTACATGTTTTGCCAGTGGAATGCCTGGCCATCATCAGTTTGCTTTTGTTAGCACTTTTTTTCAGATGTTCCTTCCAGTCAAGCTATGAATCTAGGGTAAACTTCAGGTATTTCGATTCTCCTGCTTCCACCAAAGATTCGAAGAGCTCTGTCAATCCCTAGTTCATTTCTTTCGGTGGAAGGTACAATTGTATTTTTTTTTTGGTTGACCTTGAGGTTCTCCTTCATGCCCTATGTCTGTTATAGTTTGTGGGGGTTGATTTTATCAGATCCACATAGGCTCCGATATAGTTTCTGTTAGCTATTATGACGATATCGTTAGCATGTCCCTGTGCATACCCCTGTGTAGGTTTGGAAGGCTGCCTATTATGGGGTTCCACAGTGGTGGGGATGCCCTGAGGGTAGCCTCTCTTGGAGCTTGCTTCTTGAATGTATATATTTTCATTTATAGTTGATGGCTCGACATTCAGTAAATTATTGGTCTAAAGCCAATTATTGGCAGCGGTTTGCTGATGAAAATGTAGGAACTTTTCGGATTTGCGCAAGTGTATCTAGCCCCGAACGCTCGCAGCGCTTTCATGAACCTAACCTAACCTAACCTAACCTAACCTAACCTAACCTAACCTAATCTAAATCTAGCCTAATCTAACCGTGAATGCTCTCAGCGCCTTGCTGAATAGAATCGTAAAAGCACATTAACTCACACAGGAAATCTTACCTCGAACGATTTTAGTGTCTCATTGAACAAAATTCCAGAACTTAACGGGCTCTGGCAGACGAAGTGCTTTGCTGCATAGAATATAATAACCTCATAGACTTGCGCATGGGAATCCAGTCCCAATCGCCAGCAATACCTTGCAAAACAAAATTAACTAATCTCATATGCACTCGCAGGAAAGTTTAGACCTGAACGCTCGCAGCGCTTTGCGGAACAAAATGTGAGACCTCATAGACTTATGCAAAGAAATCTAGCCCCAAACGCTAGCATGGCCATCCTGAATGAAATTTGAGGTAATCGATAGCCGAACGCTCATAGCGCTTTGCTCAACAAAATATAAGAACCTCATTGAATGGCACATAGCGTCTTACTGAAAAAAAATTCAAGAACCTCACACCAGCTAAAGGAGATGTAAAAACTTAAGGACTCGCGCTTTCGCGCAAGGGCTTCTAGCCTCTGAACGCTCGTGGCGCCGTGATGAACAGAATTTAATAACGTCACGGGCACGCAAAGGGAATCTAACCCCGAACGCACGCAACATCTTGCAATACTGCAATACAAAATTGACTAACCCCATGTGCTCTCGCAGGAAACTCTAGAGTTGAACGCTCGCAGCGCTATGATGAACAAAATATGTGAATCTCATGGACTCGCGTAATGGAATCTAGCCCCAGGGCCAGTCTGAACAAAACTAAAGAACCTCCCGGCCTCACCAGATATTCTCGCATCGAACGCTCGCAGCGCTTTGCTGAAGAAAATATAAAGGACTCACGGACTCGCGCAAGAAAATCTAGCCTGAACGCTCGCAGCGCAGTGCTAAACAGAATTTGAGAACCTCATGGGATCTCCCAAGGTAATCAATCGCCAAACGTTCGCACCGTTTTGGTCAACAAAAACTAAGAACTTCATGGACTCGTGTAAGGAAATCTAGCCCCGAACGCACGCAGAACCTTTCAGAACAAAATTGCTCTCTCAGGAAATTCTAGAGCTGAACGCCCACAGCGTTTTGATGAACAGAATTTAAGAACCTCATGGACTCGCGCAAAAGAATCATGCCCCAAATGCTGGCAGGACCACGCTGAAGAAAATTTAAGAACCTCACGGGCTCCCTCGAGGTGATCAATTGCCGAACGGTCGTAGCGCTTTGCTCAATAAAATATAAGAACCTAATGGAAAACTCATAGCACCTTGCTGAGCCAAATTCAAGAACCTTGCGGGCTCTCCCAAGATATCCTAGCTTCGAATGCTCGCAGCGCTTTGCTAAATGAGATGTAATACTCCAGGATTCACGCAAGGGAATCTAGCCCCAAACGCTCCCGGCACCGTGCTGAACAGTATTTAAAAACCTCACGAGCACGCGCAATTGAATCTAGAGCCAAATGCACGCAGCATCTTACAGAACGAAATTGAACAACCGTACTGTGTTCTCACAGAAAATTCTAGAGCTGAACGCCGAAATGTGAGAACCTCATGTACTCTCGCAAGGAAATCTAGCCCCGAACCCATTCAGGGATGTGCTGAACATAACCTGAGAACCTCACGGTTAATGAATAGCCAAATGCTCACAGCGCTTTATACAATAAAATATAAAAATCTCATGGACTCGTAAAAATCTCATGAGAATCTAGCCCTGATCCCTTGCAAGGATATGCTGAACAAAATTCAGGGACCTCACGGGTTGGCAATGCAAGTCCAGAAAATTCTTCTCATGTCAGCATTTAGCTTGTCTTCACAAAAAGTCTTTATTGATTTCTTGATTTCAGTTTTTCATGAAACTATCAGTTGAAGAACTACAAACTTCCTGGCTAATACCGTGACAGACATTGAACTACATCTGACCTATTATATTTGTGCCCTGCTCCTCACGAAGATCTCCATTGCGAGTGATTGTTCCAATCGAACAGAAGATATTTCCATTTATTTGCCTGGGGAGACATGTTTCGAAGTTCTTACCTCTTATCAGAGATAAGGTAGGTCAGAAATTAGGGTAGTCGCGTCCTAGATCGGTGGAAGCAGATATCCTCTGGCTTGAAGATCAAGCTGCGACTTTCAATAAGTCAGTCGTATACTTTACAATACTAGTTTGAATAAGGCTAATTCTGTGAATGGTTAAAATTTTATTTTCCTTTAAAAAATTGTTACTTGGTGACGGAAACATGTATCGAGGTGTTAGGATAGTTGTGTGGTGATGGGGAAAACTTCAATACATCCTTTATGTACATCATTGATTCAAATAACATACTTGTGTGCGATTTCGTCATTACAAATAATTTTTTAACACTTTTTATTCCTTTCTAAATAGTCCAGATATTTTAAGTACGCCTCTGTACATACCTTGAGTATCAATCTCATTCCCCACATAAACAATACATCTCATTTTGCGCAGATTTACTCCGAATGAATGTTTTATTATCACCTGACAAATAAGGGGCGGAGTAAGATAAACCACCCCATTCCTGGGGAGCGTCCTGGAAAGGGAGAAAGGAGAAAGAGCAACAGCAGCGATAAATATCCGACAGAAAAAGTAATACGGTATAAAACCAGACACCCCAATGTGTGCCGTATGCTCACACTCATAGGCGGGTATTTCTGAACAGGAATTGGTTTCTGGGAGAAATGTAATAAAAAGAACGATACAAGTTTGGTGACAGTTATGTGTGACGTTTATCGATTTGAAGCGATAGGGAGCAGTTTTATACTCTATCTTCTTTTGAAGGAACTACAATGATTATTTTGAGGAAATATCATAAGAATCAAGGATGGGGAACAATGTGGTAGACAGTTTCATATTTTTTGAGGTTTCAGATTCCGGAAAAAACCCGCATCAGTAATAAATAGTTATTTGAGAGAGGTACTGTTGATAAGCCTCCCTTACATGCTCGAAATTATTTCTTCAATGTCGATAACGTTGAATAATGTATCGTCTGTAACAATTGTATTCATGGAAAAATATTGAAAACATATTTTTGTTGAATGCTAAAATAGTATATTAAAGTATAAGTGGATAAATAGGTCTTTCAAATACGCGCAGAACCGTCGTGTTCGAAATAGAGCAAGTGTTTGAAAGACCAGTTATTCACGCATACTTTACGCATTTTTTTTTGGTAAAATTTGAAATCATAAATACTGGTATTATTACTACAAAACATGGAAATAAGAACTAATAATGTAAAATGGTTGAATTCGTGATGTGAAATCAGTATACCTTTCGTTGCCATGAAAATGAGAAAAGCAAAAATAACTATGCAACTTGTCATCAAAGATTGATAGTTGTCACCGCGGTCCTTCAAAATGAATTCTCATATTGATTCTTTGAATAGTAAAGCAGAATCGCAAAAATCTAGAGAAGCATATAACAAAGAATATGACAAGTTCGTACACTGGATGGAAGTGCAAAAGTTGATTGAAACAGATGAACGAGTTGTGCTTGCTTGCCTTCAGAAAATGTCGGAGCAGTACAACGCGTTGACTATGTGGGCTATCCATTCGAAATTACAATGTATGTTGAGGATAAACAAAGGAGTCAATATAAAATCATTCATGAAGGCAATTAGTAGGAATAACGTAGCCAAGAAGGCATATATATTCAATGAAGATGTGAGTTATGCGATTTGCGCTTACATGATATCAAAGAAGAAGGAAGTGTTTTGGTTATTACTATCCGACCGTCTAAGACAGTGAAGGCTCGACGTTTTACTGTAACCGACAATGAAGCAATTAGTTATGTGCGTTTAGTAAAGCAGTATTTATCATTGCGTCCACAAAATGTGAGTACAGACCGAGTTTTCCTACGATATGATAAGGGGAAGTGTACCAATCAAGTGGTTGGTATTAATACATTTGGATCATGTCCCTTGCAAATTGCCCGTTATCTTAAATTGGATGATCGTGAGAAATACACGGGACATGCTTTTCGACGCACGTCCGCTACCATTATGGCAAATAGTGGCATGACAATAGATCAAATCCAACGACAAGTAGGATGGAAATCGGCAGCTGTGAGTAGTGGTTACGTTGAAGAGAGCATTAGCAATAAGAAGAATGTTTCACACGTTATAGGGATTGCCATTAATGGAAGTTCAACCTCATTGAGTTCTCAGAATGTTAACAGTATCAATTTAAATGCTATTTCCACAGATTTGAAAAATCGAAATATTAATATATCAAACAATACTAACTGTACTTTCCATTTCCATTTATAATATTAAAATTGTTGTATAATGTTTGAATGAAGATTGTTTTGGTTAGTAATATTTTATTAGACGTTAGAAGGTACTGCTGTCAGATCATTCATCAAAAGTTGTCATTTAAGCCATATTTTTTCGTGAAAGTATTTCAAGTAATTTGAAAACATTCTATTTTCTCGATGGAATTATTTCGAACTATGACGTCACAACTGTCAAATATTGAAAGTATTTCAAAATCACATCGGGAGGATGTTTGAAAAGAGTATGACGCACGTCAAGTGTCATTTTTAGTTGAAGACCTGAAGACGTTGAATTCGCTTGAATTCAAACAAAAACAGTAAATTAATAACTTTTTCTGAAAGAGAAATAGAAATGTGTGAAATGAAAGGTATGGTCCAAATACAGCTGGAAGATATGATATTAACAGTAGACTATGCAACTGCCAGACTGTTAGAAGGTAATTTAAATGTCTGAGATAGATAATAAAGTATTGCCTTATCCCAACCAAGAAAGGGTTAAAAGCAACTGCCACTCTGTGGAAATGGGTTCTCCACCTCCAGTATAGGGATTTTCTAAATTGGGCCCCCCTAATAGACTCCGCAAGCGTGACGTCACTTCACCATCTTTGCTGGGTTCCGTTAGGTTTCGGTTCCAAAAGTGAGTTCAAGTGAATGATAATTAATTTTATTTTTACATCTTTATAAACTCTTCAACAAAGCAATCGCCATAACCAAGCTCGTTATCAGGTTCACTACCATAGGAAACGTTTTTGCGAAAGCTGATTTGTTTGGAACGCGTCAAATTATATTTTGACATTTGTGACGTCACCACTTGCGGGGTCTATTGATAATTATTTATTTTATTCAGGAGTTTACTGAATGTATTTTTTGATATGCGACATTCGGAAGTGTATGAAAAATTCATAGTCTGTAAAATTTGCAAACCAATTATCTTCATATCTTCATAATTAAAGAATTCAATATCCTCTTCATGGGTTGGTTGAGAACCCTTCTGTTATGTTAATAATAATAACCTGTTCATGTTTGGATTAGGTGGTAATGTTATTGTTTATTATTCGACGATTGACAATTTTGAAGTTATGTTATGACGTAATTCTTTCGAAAACATTTGTTTTCGCGACAACAAAAACGATGACGTAGTTATTAAAATGATGTTTCTTTCGAGAAAATATGGCTTTAGACTTCTTGTTTCTCGAGTTGTTGACGCATAGGCGTGCTTGAAATGGCTAAAATGGGGTACCAATAAAAAAATATATTTCGATGCAGTGTCGATATGTATTTTCACGTGTTAGGGGTATATTGCGCAATATCACGCCAGTCATTAGCAAACCGTAGTCCAGAGTGGTTAGTCGTCTCCAGTATACAAAGTAAAGCCGGTTTGCTGGTTAAATGAACTTCCTCATCACTGTATCTTTTTTTATTGGTGAAACCCAGGCAACTATATGCTGAAAGAGTTGTTTATCGATAATATTCATACCATGCATCCTCGTTTATCAGATTATAATACAATTACCATAAATCCTAACCTAAGAAAAGCAGTCTTTGATGTTTCATTGATAAATTCTTTTAGCTCAGTCTTATGCAGCAGTAAAAACAAACTAAGATCAATTGTTGATTTTCATCTAGTAATGTCATTTGTTGGATACTGGTAGATGAAAAATCTATTATATAGGTTTTATGCGGATGACTTCCTCCCGTTTTCTTCATCAGTCCATGGTCTTAAAATATTTCGATGTTGATGGCTTTTGCACCATCTTGGAAATAATGCTTGGTAGCGTGCTGAGTATGAAGTTTATTGGCAGAATCTCTTTCTTGATTTTTTTTTGAAATTGCTTGTGCTTCTGCCATCTTCCTCACATCCAACGAGTTTGATAGTATGGAGTTCTAGAAAGAGTTGCTAACTCATTGACAAAATATAACTTCAGATAATATAATATGACTGTAGATGGGGAAGATTATCGTAAAGTTGTTATATATTCAAATATGAGTGGTTACAGAAGAAAACTGGTGATGGAAGACAAAGGCTGTGATAATGACTGTTTTTCATTCATGAAAACATCCTCAAGCTGCGAGAGAAGTTGAATAATCAGGAACAAACTGCTGTAAGTTCGGGATTACATTCTTTAACTATTCTTAATGGAGTTCCTTGAGTTTGATGATTTACTGACATCCAAACGTAGCAGAATATGCATTATGATTTTGGTAGCTGTGACGTTTGGAGACACTATTCTTTTTTTATATCGTAATTTTAATTCCTAACACTCATTCAGGCGAAACAGAATAGGACGTCTATGTGTTCCCTACCACACTCTCCATGTCAGATAAATACTTTTCCCAATTTACATATTGAAATATGTGAAGGCATGAGAAACGATAATTGAATCTCCTGAGCCTATACGAAATCGACTTTTTCAGTTTTTGAAACGAATATATTTCAATGGATTTGGGATTGAATTCCAGTTGGAAGAGTATCTTGATGAGGGATTTTATGAAATATTTCATTGGATAACAACCACAATTTTTTTCTCTTCTGTATAATGAATAATGGAGCTGATAATACCGGGGTTTAGAATGAAATCAACTCCCAAATTGGACCGGTCCAATTTGGGTAACTTTTATCGATTCAATTCAGACGCCACATTTTCAGTAGTAATATCCCGACAAAATGCTGAATTTTCAAAAAATACTTTCACCTTGCTGTTACGAAAACTGTGTTGCTTAGAAACACCACGAGAGCTTGCTCGAGTGGTGTTTTGTACAGCAACACAGTTTGAGCGACTGGCAAGGTGAACGTATTTTGAAATTTCTGCATTTTGAAGGGATATTCGATCAGAAAATTTCACGAATACATTGAATTATTATGGACTAAATGCGTATTGCAGAAACGGTTCATCATGTGTCATTAATGTCAGTTGAAGAGTTGAACTAAGATGCCTAAAAACCCTGGTGTGCCTACTCATACCTGTAGAACTGTAGAATAAAACGCTGAACATTCGCTTGCTTGATATTGAGAAAACAAATGAAATCGCGGTCTATTTTTCAAAAATCCCGCGATACTTCGTGAACCGCCACCATCGGTTTTCTTTTCAGACGCGTCGCCATCTCTGGATCCGATTACAGAAATAGACCATGATTTCATTTGTTTTGTCTTCAAAAAAATCTAAACAAAATCTAATCAGTCGACACACCAGGGTTTTTAGGCATCTTAAGTTGAACCTTCAAACTGACGTTCCTATATTTACCGTGATTGTCGTAACTATGGAAATGTATACAAGCTAGAAGTGAAACACCGTTTCAAAAATGTCACGGGCTGAAGAATTTTTTTTCAAAAAGTCCTGTTCTCATTGGTTCGAAATGAGAAACTGATGGCATTTGATTGGTTTAAATAATATGAGGGAAACTGTCACTGAAATACAACCTCGTGAAAATACGTCTTGAGATATTATCAAGGAGTTGAGTCTAATTGTTGCTATTTAACTTCAAACACATGATATAAAATATAGTGAAAATAATGTTTCGACACTTTATTCATTCATCATGATCTCAATCACTGCAAAGCGGACTTGAATAAAACAATATCTTTAGAAAAATTATCGGTTTCGGTTTACAATCAAAGAGAAAATAAAGTGGTGGTGTACGTTTGGGTATCTCTCTTATATAAGATATCTCGTAGATATTTGCCTAGTGTAATCAAGCTGATGAGTGTAAGTTTGTGTCTATTAGATCAAAAGGAGAGTTTCGTGTTTGGCTTGTCTCGATTATGGGAAACCTGATACGACCAAGCAAACATTAATTATACATCCACTTGCCGATATTGACCGGTTGACGTAAACGAAGGAACTGACAAGTGACATCAATTGACTCTTGAACTGAACCCGGCTGCAGACTACCCACATGGAGAGATTTCTTACGGCGGGCAGGATTTAAATTAATTTGGATGTTGATTAGTAGTAATTGAATAATTTGAAGTTCAATTAAATGAATAAATGGTTGTCAGATAGTTGTCAGTGTTGATAGTCAATTCTATTAACAGTTGTTGCTCCAGAACTATGATACTTATGATCTATATCAAATTAGGTATGTTGAAAACCCCAAGGGTGGTTGAGGCGCCGCATCCAACGGGAGTAGCGACTCGTGGGCCCTGGCTTATTTTACACCGACATCAAAAACACACATATTGCTCCGACACTTAACACATACCCCCTCACCCATTACAGGGGGATGAGAGGATTTGAAAATTTACCTTCAGTGGGAGAAAAGGAGGAGCCTCGGATTGAGTGCTGCGGGACTGGTAGCCGGTAATGAATCACCTGCGGCTGCCGCTCCGCCCGGTTGAGAACCAGCCCTAACCAGCCCTACCAGGGCTTTCACGAGGAGGATTGAAGAAACTAGCTGGAACCCTTAGTCTTCAGTGGGAGCCAAGGAGGGGTCTCAGATTGGGTGCTGCGAGACTGGTAGCCAGAGAATGAATCGCCCGCGACCGATTGTGAATCAGCCCTACCAGGTTTCGAGGAGGACAACTGAACGAACTCGATCCGTTGACAAAAACCTACACACTTCACACCTATGTACTTTGAGGAGAACAAGGGATGGCAAAAAGGCCCATTGGGGCCTACCTGCTTGGCTGCGACAAGAGCCAGCCTATAAATACTTCTACTACTACGAGTATGTTGAAAAATATATCGCTAGGGTGTTAGCTAAAAAATTCTTGGCCAGACTATGATTAATTAAATATCAAAAAAATACTTTTTTGTATAAATTGTACTCATTTGTTCAACGAAAAAATTTTATACAAATCGAAAGTATTAAGCCTAGAGAATATACAAACAATGGGATGTTTATTTTTTCCTGGTAGGTATAACTACTGGGATGGTAGGTGAGCCGATACTAGTAATTTACACCCATCTGTTTAATGAGTAAATCTTGTATCAAAATGAACGCCATTTCATTGCCAACTTGATGATATAGAGTTATCTGTGAAAATCCTGATTTGAATGACATTGGCGAGCTTTAAAGCTTCAAAGCGAAATTTTGGTGCTAATGAAGATGTGCGACAAAGTGGTCAGGGAACTATACCGTGTGACTTATGGCATATGCATAATAATGATGACGTATGGACAAAGTTCCAATAATTGAACTGTAACGTTATATCTATTGACAATAAATTGTGATCAAAATTGACCAAAAAGTTTTTTTGTGAAAATTGGACAACTGTGTCTTGCCAAAAAAACAACTTTAATCATGATGAACTTGAGCTAACTAAAGCATCACTCGATTTTATTGGTTATTATACCTCGAGTTATAAAACAGGATTTATTGAAGACCAAAGGCCTTTGAAAAACATGACATATTAATATGACAGAAAATAATGATCTTCCGATTTCGAAGATCAATATTTTACTTTAGATGAATCAGATCAGAAATAATGCTTATCAATTAAAAACATTTTTTTAAATTTTTTTTTTAATTAATGTTACAGTAAAATATAGCACATAACGCAATATCGTTATCGTAAATCTTATGTTATTTTTTTTAATTTTTCAACTCTGTGCATTATTCATTTTTATGTACTTAGTCTCCTGATAGAATACAAAAATTTTTTAGATTAAATATCTACTCACTATCATGTTTTTATTTAGAAGAACATTTTTTAAGTAATGCATAATATCATAAACAATGTATCCCGCTTTCCATGAATACACCCTAATATCTCAGTTATTAATAATATGTTTTTCTTGAAATTCTGTAGGTGATTGTATGTTAGAAAAATTAAGTATTTGACATAGTGAACAGTTTTATTTGCCATTTGGCGTGAGGTGTTGGGAGGGTTAAAAAAGAATATTAGGACTTATTTAGAGTTTTTCTATAAAATTTTTCGAAATTTTGCTAAGATACGCGCGCTGTATTGCCGTTGGCATGCTGACCTGGGTGGTTTTCAAGTAAATTAATCAAGGAGTGCTCTGAAACAAAAGTTTTTGTTTGACATTTAGTAATTCGTACGAATTGTCAATAAGTCAAGCAGTGTTACTGTACTGTTAATAAGATGGCACAAAACCGAAGAGTAGTTCTTACAATTGGAGAAAAAGTTGAAATTTTCCACTTATTTGGTAATAATGAGAGATCTACGCGTCAGGTTGAGGAAATATCCAATGAAAGCCATCATGATCGAGCACCAATTTCTTACGATACCATTGTCAAAATCAACAGATTGCTCGCAATGACTGAAGCAGTTTTCAAGACAAGACCAAGGAGGTACAATTCAAATCAAAAACACTATCCAGACGACAAACGTATCTTAGCAGAATTTCTAAACAACCCAAATGGTACTGTAAGGGCAGCTGAGAGGTTACTAAATTTAACGAAAAACAAAGTACGGAGGTATTTGAAACGCAATAGGTGACGGTTTAAATTTTGCTTTTGGTTGCAAGGTAACTATCTTAACGACATACTCATTCTGAAGAACATAATATATACAGACGAGGCAACGATTTCAACAAACGATGTGGTATCTAGTCAAAATTGTAGGTTTTGGGCAACCAAAAACTCGAATTGAGTAATTAATTGTTAAAGCCAATATAGTGAAGAAGTTGACGTGTGGTGTGGCTTCTTTGATGAATGAATTTTTGGCAATTTTTTTCTGAATATCCTGACCAGAGAAAATTACAAAATGATTTTTATGAACGAAGATAAAACTCAATCTCAAAATTAGATGGTGCCCCCGCACATAATTCTTTGAGAGTTAGGAACTTTTTAGATGCAACTTTTCCAATGAAGTGGATTTGAATAAATAGTTATTTTTTAATTTCTAATTAATCATGGTCTGGCCTCGAATTTTTCATCCAACCCACTCGTGATATATTGTTTAACATACTTAATTTAATATGAAATACTTTTCATCCATTGAACAGATGGGTGAAGTTCGTCTCCAATCCGGACCTTAGACTATGAGATTAATGTGTTATTTTTGATTAGATAAAAAGTCTGTCATTGATATATCTAAATGTACTTGTCAGTATTCGTAGTATTCTGAAAATAAATAATTGTTACTAAACTTCAGTTTCAGTTGATACGTCTAGAAGAGTACTTTGACCACGCCACTGAAGATGACTGCCGCAGTTGCAGTCGAAACGTTTGGAGATTTAAACCAAAGAAGACCACGGCAAAACCCGGAAACCAACCAAAATATGTTACTAAACCGCTGAGCATTAATTACTCTGTCAACATTGAATGAAAGGAGATTTTGAGTAATATTTAATAAACTTATCTCTATAACATCATCGATTGAAAATTCAAACCAAGAAATTTTAAGATGATCGCGGAGGTGTAGTAAATATTTCAAAAATAAAACAACTCACCCTGAAACTCCTTTCTCGCAGCGGAAACGGAAGTGACGATATTGGCCACGTGGCCCAGCACTGTGGCGAACAGCAACAGTCCGAAGAGGAGCTGGAAGATAACGAAGACGTACTCCCCCTTGTTCCGGGGCCTCGGCAAGTCCCCGATGGTGGTCAGCGCGAGCGTGCACCAGTAATAACTTTGCAAATACGCTTTCACATAGTCTGTACTTTCCGAATCACTGTACACCCAGTTTTTAGAGCCGAAACCGTCATTTTTTAGTATAAGGTGGAACAGACACCCGTTCCAGTGGAAGATAACTAGGAGGTAGTGGATCAGACTGCTGGATCTGAAGAGGTTCGGGTAGTTGGTGTGTCGCTCAGTCCGGTCCATGAAGGCCCAGAACCTAAATTTTTATATATTCATCAGTAGGACATTAGTGGCAATCTGTTACGAAGACATTATTTTCTGTATCCACCACTTTTCCACTAGCTAGACAGTGCGCTCCTGAGTATGGAATCATACTGACATCCCTGAAACAGCGAAACATCTCCGCCCGAAAATACTCAGCTTGAAACACTGTTCTGGCTGCTCAGGTAGAAAAGTGACATCTCAACATCACAGAAAACAACTGAATTGAATGAATTAAAAATTGAATTAGAAGACTAATATCATGATAAGTATTGCCAAGGGGAGAAAAATTATGTATCTAGCCTGCCCATATATACAATAAATATATTTTTTTCATCCATATATTTGGGTCGGCCCAGAAGATTTTGTGTATCACATGCCCACAAACGGTTCCACAAGTGCTCGTAATTGAAAACATGTCCATGTCCACAAACATTATAAATGAATCAATATGATCGTGTGCAATTCTGGTATTGGAAATATTGTCAAGTTTAGAGGAAATGGAAAAATGGCTTACCAACGACGGCGCTGGAGAATAGATATTCTTTTTTTTTATATAACCCTATTTCAATCTCAGGATCTCAACTTTAATCTCAGGATCCCGACTTCAATCTCGGAATCCTGCTCCTTATTTCGGGATCTCGACTTCAATCCTTGGGATTCCGTCTTTAATCTCTTTCATATTGGATCTATCGTTCGTTTTTCAAAGCGTGTGATCTGAAATATTGGGCATCAAGCAATCATATTTTGGGATACCTACTAACGTTGTTGACTGGCTTAAATATTACAAGGCGAATCAAATATTATAGTAGGATGCAACGATGTGAGATCAAATGCATAGACCGTGCAATTGGGTGTCCCCAAGGATCAATTCTTGGATCTATTTTTCTCTACAAATGCTCCTGTAACAAGTGATGCTAACGATACGATGGTCGCGATCTCAGGAGACAACGTAGATAGCTGGTGCCCTCGAAAGTCTCAATGTAGACAAATCAATGACCATCAGCTTATATCTCAGGAAAGCACTGGACTAACCCCTTTCATAACCCTAGCAAAGGAATGAAGTTCTCATGTGTTCATTTGGATAACAGGCTGATTTGGGACGTCCGAATAGATAGTATATACTCTAGACACAAAGCCTTTTTTACCAGAAATCAAATGAAGAATTGTTTGAATACCGTAGGTTCACCAAACGTCTCTCATCTCTTTGTAGGCCAGTAGTTGACATAGTGTACCACTAAAAATTTCGGATTTGTGCATGGTGGTACCAGAAATAAACCATTACCATTTTATGACTTGTGTACCATTATTGCCATCTTACCTATTCGAATATTTGGTTCATATCCTCTCAAACAGATAGCGGAACATATGACTTTCTTTTTCTCTTCACGCCTTTTTCACAATAAACGACTGTACTATCATGATTTGGGGTTAGTTCCAGTGGCAAGCGCATATCCAAATAAATTATTCCGGTTCCGTGAAAATTATCAAAAATATGAGTGAAAATATTTTGTTTTGAGGGTAATGACCCCTCTCAACTCCGAAAGAACTTTCCAACTGAAGAACGGTTGATGAAAGATCAATTCTGCGAACGCCAAACGATTCTGAATGATGGAATAAGTATACCCTCTGAATTCCAAATCGATCGTCGAAAAATAAGTTACTCGTAAAAGTCCCAAGGGGTAGTCCCCTAAAAATCATGAGAAATATAAAATTATCAGATTCACTTGATTTTCGCACTATATATGCAAATATACTCAGGTAAACGGTTTTAAAAAAAATGCAAACCTCTTGTAAATGTATCTCGACTAGCTGAATTCAGATCATACCACAAAAATAAACTTTGAAGACGAATTGACAAAGTTTCAGAAAATTTTCAGTCAAAAAAATCAACTCATTCACAAAATTACCATTTTCTAAGTGAAAAGGTGTTCTAATTAAAAAATACGAGCAAATTTCGCATTTTAAATGGATTATAGTCTAGTAATGCAATATTCGTTATTGAATGAAACTGAATTTTTTAAAAAATTTCTCGGCGAAGTGATACACAACTTCGAAAAAAATCTGCGGGAAATTAACCTCTCTACTCCAGATGTATTGTCCAATTCACAACCAGTTGAAGAAAGAGCAATTCTTCGAAGGTCAATCAATTAATGAAAGAATCAGTATACCTGGTGAATTAACAATGTCTTTTTTGTTACCTTTTTTATGGAGATTGAAGTCGGGATCACGAGATTGAAATAAGAATTATTGAAAAGAAAAGCTTTGGCTCTTCAGAGCCTTCATACTAACCCACTAGTAAGTAGCATTATTTAAGTATTTCATCAATGGTAGACGTAATTTGATTCAAAGGGTGTTATGATTTTTTGTCAGGTCTGGACCTCACAAGGTTTTTTCATGAAACGGTTTTGCTGACGGTAACTGATCGTTGAAATGGAGGACTTCATTGATATGGATACGCCTGATGCTGGCCACTATGATATCAGGTTTTCTAGAGAAAAGACATGATCGAGTCCTGGTTGCATTGAATTTTACGAAGTTGTTGGATCCCGATTCTAGAATTTTTGAAAAGTCGATATTTAAATCGTTCACGATCCTCTTCCTTTTTGGCTTTTCGGATTGATATCGGAGCATTGAAAAAGGAGGCTGTATGGAATTGAATTTTGTTCAAAAAAAACTGGACAATATATCGAAAATCTCCGCTTATAACGTTCCCCACAATATCCTCATGTTATGGATACCTTCTTGAATCTTAACAACTGAGGGCCAATCTATGCATCTGGTCATTATCATAGTCACGAACATAATCACAGTCATAGTCTCAATTGTTGCTATTTGAGACTGAAACTAAGGAAATTGCATAAATGCTCCTACTGAATGGTACAGTTTCAATTTGATTTAATGATTAAGACAGTGATTGTGATTAGGACTACGGTAATTACAAAGTTGTATAAATTAGCCCTAACACATTTGAATCGATGATCTCAATTTTTCAAGATAGTTATACCAAACTTGCTAACAATGAAATAAAACAAACGAAATTACAATAGATCATCCGAAAGATGTTTTTTTTTTAATAAAAAGTTCACAGCGATATCAAAACACCTGAAAATTTTGTTGATAACAAAATATGTTGTACGAGGTGACACAATTCTTGCATGTAACAGTTTATACCAGAGATTTTGCTATGATTTCATACTTCAGGCGTCCACTGTATAAAAAAATATGTACTACATTGGCACCATCTTTTGAACTGTGATTCAAATATATAATTCGCACTAGAATTATTATCGCATTTCACAACTTACTAGGTAGTGTTTGGAAACATTGCTCGTTTCAGTTAAAATATTTTCAGTTCTCTACGACTTCCGGTTACACTTTGGTATTCTGAATGGAACATAATAATAATGATAATACTCCCTCATAAACACTCGTTGAGTGTACCCAAAGGCATAGCCTGTGCGGGTAGAGGTCGACTATTATTATTATTTGCCGTGGCGCTCCGGGGCGACTTACTGACTTTTCAGCTGTAGGAAAACCTACATCACCACCTCTTGTTTTTTATTGCATTTTTAAAATTTACAATGAATTTCAATATACCTTTTTTCGAAATATCTTATGTCTAAACGGCTTCAGTTTTTGGTAATTTCAATGGTTTTGAATATTTTGACAGATGCAATCCTTCACCAAAAAATCAGTGTTTTGGAAATAAAGAGAGATCAAAAATTGCCAAAATTTGCCTGAGTAAGACCTAAAGCTTCTTGAACCTTTCAAAACTTGAAAAAAACTATACGGTATATATTCTCAGAAATTGATGCTTAAATCTTGAAATTACCACGTAGAATGTATACTAGTTGAGTATATTATTGAAAAGAATAATGCAGTCAAATGCTAACAATGATTTTAAAAAAATAACAACAGAACCTGTAAATCTTCACCAGCCGAAACGAGCGCAGGATCGAGTTAAAACCGACAGAGAGGTAGAGGAAGTCGAGGGGCAGTAGGCACAAGCAGTCGATATAGAAAGTCGTGGAGTTCATGTAATGGTGGCGGAGCTTGGTGGAGTCCGTCTGAAGAACACCGTCCTCAAGGTATCCTGTGCGGAAGTGAAACATGATGTCTACTAGGTACAGGAAGTCTGCGAAGTAGTCGAGGCAGAACCACACTAGGAGTGTATTACCTAGAAAACAAAAAGAAAAGGTGTCAGAGTTATATATTCTTTGCTTTGTTGATAATAGTTATATAATAGAGAGAAGAATATCGAACAATGAAACCATTTCTGAATTTAGATTCCTATTTTAGTAGACAACATTAATTTTTATCATATATCTAATGTAGATGAACAATGTGTTCATTTCTGGCATAACTTTTATTGGTATTATGAAGTTTCCCATCCAAGAAAGAAAATTATAGTCAATACTGTAAAATCTGACACTAAAATTAACAATTTCATGTGGTCTAAAGATACACAGGAAGAGGCTGCGAGAGTGAGACAACTTAACTGTTACAAAAAAATTACGCTTGATCCAACTGTTCATGAAAATTATGAGAACCGGAAAAAAACTCTTTACAGAAATATGAAAAAAGAGAAAAAAGAATATTATGGCAATATGATTGAAAATTCTGAAAATAAGGTGAAAAAAGTGTGGGAAATAATCAACAATGAATTGAACAGAAATAATGTAAAATCAAAAGATATTTCAATTTTTATCGATGAAGAAATAATTGAAGATAACAAAGAAATTGCTAATATATTTGTGAAATATTTTGCTACATTTGCCAAAGAAAGAATTGAAAAAGAGATACAGTCAAACAATATTACTTGTACAACTAGTAAAATGGTGTCAAACACAATGTACTTCTTACCTTGTAAGGATATTGAAATACAAAACATTATGAAAAATACGAAAAACAAAAAATCTGTTAGCATTGATGAAGTAAATACTTCTCTGATCAAGTTGAGCTAGGAAAATTTCCTTCTCTCCTAAAAATATCAAAAAGCATCCTTATCTTTAAAAAATATGACCCTTAGCGAATTGAGAACTATAGGTGAATATCGGTAATAAGTCCAATTTCAAAGTTTTTGGAAAAAGCTATGTATGTTCGTCTAATGTCTTTTTTAAACCATTATCATATTATTTCTCCATGTCAGCATGGTTTTCGTGGGGTATATTCAATAGAAAGCGCCTCCTCAGAAGTAGTACAGTACATACATGAACAACTAGATAAAAACTACTGTTTCCGGAATTTTCTTCCATCTTTGGTGGGCATTCGAAACCCTGGATCCTGCATTGAAAACAAACCTTTATGCTTTGGGCATCAGAGGTCGATTTGTAAATGGTTGATTTCATTCACCGAAAATAGAGAAACGCTTGTAAAAATAGAAAACAGTTTTTTTGAAAAACTATCTATTGAGTTAGGAACTCCACAAGAAAGTGTACTTGGTCCACTACTGTTTCTTCTTTTCTCAAATGACTTGCCAGATTTTATTCAAGACGGTAAAGTGTTCATGTATGCAGACGATACAACTGTAATACACAACTGTAAATCACCATATTCATTCAACAGTTTTCACTGTGGTGTGAAATAAACCATCTAATACTCAACCTAGAAAGAACTAAACTAGTTCATTTTAATGATAGGTACAAATCTCCTGTAGAAGAAAACAATTTTCAAATAGATATCACTGGTATTACTTCGAGTAATACTTTTAGGAACCCTCCTAGATTCGAAATTATCTTGGTCAGACCAAATTGAACAAGTCAGTGAAAAACTCAACAACACGAACTTTGCAATTTTTTCTCTGAATACTTACCTCGAACAACACCACTTACTGAATGTATACTATGCATTGGGATATTCAGCAATTAGTTCTAACCTAATATGTTGGGGAAGAGCAAGAGAGTGGACAAGAATTTTCATACTACAAAAAAGACTTATCTTTGGTCTCAAATACCAAGACTCTTGTAGAGATACTTTCAAGAAATATAGGATCCGAACTTCAACAGGAATTTACCTACATAAGATTCTTGTACATGTTCATAAAAACATCGACATCTTCATGAAGTATTCAGATGTGCATACTTATTATACGCGAAGCCATTCAAACATATACAGAGAAAAATTAACCATATGCCATATAAGAAATCACCAAACTGTGCTGGTACACATTTATATAACTTACTGCCGAGGGACTTGAAACTCTACCTCTCAAAAAATTCAAATTAAAATTGAAAAATATTCTAGTCAAAAATATTTTCTACACAATTACAGAATTTGAGGAATTTTTTAAAAATTCGTGTTAACTTATGGTTTCTGATTATCTTAAGCTGTTTTGCAAAGGATTATTTTAATGTGTTAACAAAAATTGTATTGTTTTTCATTGACGAACCTCACATTTATGAAAATGGCAAATAAGGTAATAAATATATCTATCAGCTACCTACCTATCTTCCGCGTTTTATATCCACTCAAAATGTAAGGAACAAGTCAATGGTATCAAGTTTTCATTGTCAAAGGGAGATTTATAGACAAATGTATATTTTGCATAAGCATCTTGAGATGTTACAGATATATCTGTATAATTTTGGTATCCATATGGTGTATCATTTTTTGTTATAATTACTTTCCTTCATGGATTAATTTTTCAATTATGCTCGAAACATGGACAAAAGTTGATTTTCTATCCAACCTCAGATATCAATCATCTTTTAATATTAATAATGCATTCGTTCCTGAGTAAATTTTAGTTGTGTTTACCCAGCACTAGCTGAATAATAATAATAACAATAGTTAAGTAAAAAATGAGTATGTCTACTCTCACATATATTGCATATAAACACTCTGAACAATTATTACAATACGCAATTATCTGAAGCTTTGTGTGTACGTACACAAAAGATTAACAAGTAGGTAGTGTGAAATATTTTGATCAACTAATAATTATTTGTCAATTAACCCAGGGTTGAAAATTGAAGAATTCTTAGTAAATATTTTTGCATTAATTTATAATGATAAACATATTATTTCTATATAGTTTCCGGGAGTTCATTGAAGACTTCGAAACCTGCATAGTTTGGTGATTTTTAAAATTTACTCAGGTTACATTTGGTGCGATGTAGTTTTCTCGTATTGAATATGATATTATGGATATGTATACAAGATTGACAGGTTCTAATGGTGAATTTCCATGCAGCTGAATTTCAATACTTTTATGTAAAATGTGTGATTATTATTTAATTCAGTAAATTGCATATCAGCAAAACAAAAATCATTTAATAAGTCGAAAATTTAACTAATAAAACTGCTTGCGGACAGTGATTCTGTAAATTTGAATGATAATGTTGTTTTATTAATTTCATGCTCGTGCGTAATACTTGAAACTTCTGTTCATGAAAATTCACCCTAACAAGAAAACCGATGGTGGCGGTTCACGAAGAATCGCGGGATTTTTGGAAAATAGACCGCGATTTCATTTGTTTTCACATTATTAAGCAAGCGAATGTCCAGCGTTTTAGTCTACAGTTTTACAGGTATTTGTCGGCACACCAAGGTTTTTAGGCATCTTAGTCTCGAAAATAAATCAGATTTGAACAATGTGCTCTTCGAACCCTATTCTCATGGCAGTTCTAGTTTGACCCACATACTTCTCGCAGTCCTTGCAGCTAATTTTATAAATCCAGAATTCTCTTACACTTTCGGATGTTTTAGTAGCAAGAAACGACCAAACTTAGCTTGAATTCGATGTATACAGAAAAGACACGAGTACACTCAGATCCCTGAGAGCTCTCACCATTACACATCGCAAAAATTGTCGAAATTTGAATTTCTTGATGAATCAACTCTCGGCGTTCCCATTCAACAAGGAGACATTCAAAACTCTTACTATGAAAGTGGTATTCAAAACCTATTATAAGCTACAACACATCCTGGTTAGAGTGGTAGAATTATGAAATTAACTGCAAGGACTTTGAGAAGAAGTATGTGGGTCAAACTAGAAAGTCCATGGATGTACGGTTCAAAGAGCACATTGTTAATATCCGTTTTTCAAGACCAGAAGAATTGAGGGAGGCCCAACATCCTTTGGATCACTACCACCGAGTTGATGGCACAAGTTTGAAATTAATTAGACAGATTCATGTTCATAGACTACTATAGTAAGCATGTGGATAGTTCAAAACCATATTGAATTCATATTACACTGGATGAATCATTCATTTGTCATAAATTCTCGAAAATGTCATTTAAAACAAAACAAAGTTGGTAAAAGATAGATAATAGCAGAAACCACTTTGACCTCGCAAATTACAGAGGTTCTTCAGAGACCAAAAGAACAGCACACTATAGACACCCCCCATAACCCAGACAAAGATCCACGATGGATCCTCTTCTTCAAAAAAGTTTTTGTGAAATACACTCACCGTCTATTTCACGGAAGGCAAATCGGTAAATAATGACCCAAAAATTGTAAAGGAACGCTAAAGAGACGACCATGGACCAATAGTAGCACAGCCTTCCCGCGGGATCAAAAACGAATGACCAATTCTGGGAGCCGGCACCACGCAATCTCGAGCTGTAGGAATCGACCCTGCGGAATCCGTAACGGCTGAAACAAAAAACAAATATTAGATTTGGTAAATCAATGTATTACAGGGAATATAGGAACATCGTTTGCAAACGATAATAAAATAAGAGGTTTGAGCAGAGTCGTTTCAGAGAGTAGATTTCGATTTTTATTATTCGTTTCTGATCCTTTTTTGGAGCGATTCTCATTTTGTCCGGAGCCAAAAACTAGACAACAAACATTGTCCCACTTTATTGGCCAGGAAAAAGAAAGTATTAGTATATTCAACATGATCTAATATACTGTAAGATGTCACAAGTTACTTTTCATTCATATACTGTCTTTGCCATGGGGTACTAATTCAGAGTGCAATCATTTTGATTTCGAGAGTCCTGATGAGTAGGTAACTAATGCTGTCGGCGCATGTTGAGCTCTCGGAATTGAATCGAAAACACTCTATTCACTTCAGATATATATATATATATATATATATATATATATATATATATATATATATATATATATATATATATATATAACATAACATTTTATTGGACTAAGCCCTCTAGTAAAAATGCAACCGTAGACACGTGTTTCGATCTTAGGGATCTCATCAGTACGGTGAAAGCAAGTGTAAGGATGTGCAACACTTGATTGCAGGTGAAACAACAAATAAACGGAGTCAACAAACAGGAAGCCAACCGCTACCTCCGTGGCGACGTCGTTTCTTGCCTTGTAAACACGAGGTGTTACGACTGAAGCCACAAATGTGCGGTTGGCTTCCTGTTTGTTGACTCCGTTCATTTGTTGTTTCACCTGCAATCAAGTGTTGCACATCCTTACACTTGCTTTCACCGTACTGATGAGATCCCTAAGATCGAAACACGTGTCTACGGTTGCATTTTTACTAGAGGGCTTAGTCCAATAAAATGTTCCTTCTTGTTATATATATATATATATATATATATATATATATATATATATATATATATATATATATATATATATATATATATATATAATATATATATATATATATAATATATATATATATATATTATATATATATATATATATTTATGTTTGTAGCTGAATTTATTTCAAAATAAAGTAGTTATTTTGTGGGGTTGCAGCTGCTTTTCAATCAAACTCTTTTCTACTTTATTGTGAGAGCTTTCAAAATTATTTCCGCACTTTATAAACATCGAGAAGACACAGGTCACAAAATAGACTTCAAAAACACAAAAACAATTTCCACCGAGAAAACTCTGCAAACCAGGATCATCCGAGAAGCCCTTGAGATAGAGAAGCGCCCCAATTGCCTCAACACTCGCGACGACGGACGTAGACTTCCCGCGGAAACCTATATATATATATATATATATATATATATATATATATATAGGTATATATATATATATAATAAGTAGTTATTTTGTGGGGTTGCAGCTGCTTTTCAATCAAACTCTTTTCTACTTTATTGTGAGAGCTTTCGAAATTATTTAATTTCTTCTTCAGTCACTCTAAAAGAATAGGTATAACTGCTAATGAACATATCAAATAAAGGTACTTACAGTATATGAGTATAAGATAAAATAACATTCAGAAAAATAAATGGTTTGAAGACATAAAAGTGAAAAGTCAATCTGAAGTTTATGAAAGATGGATATAGGGTGTATAGAATTGGTATAAATTTTATTGTAAAAGGTCGATTTAAGTTATTGATGAAATAGATACTCTATGATTTTTATTGTTGCTCAATTTTATTTCAATATCTAAAATATTAGAATAAATTATATTTAAATTTTGAAAATCGGTCTTCTTATTCATTGAATCTTTTTCATTCTTTATGTAAACCATTTCTAAAAAACATCTTTTGAATAAATTATTTTCTTTAGTTAGAATTGAAATATTTTTGAAATCAATGGAATGTCCTGTAACATTTACATGTTGTGATAAAGCGCAAGCATTGGGTCTTAAACGTATATCACTTTTGTGGGAAACAATCCTTGATTTCAAATTTCTTGATGTTTCACCAATATAGTTTTTTTCACATTCACGACAGTTAATTTTGTAGACAACTCCTGCTTGATCCAGTATAGGAGTTTTATCTTTCAATTTGGTAAATAATTTATTGACAGTTTTAACTGGTTTATTAGATAAGATAATATTAGTTTCTTCTTTCAGAACATTATTAATTTTGGAAGTGAGTTCTTTTATATATGGAAAGGATCGAAATTTTCTAATGATGTTTGTTACAGGATTTTCGTTATTAGCGAAATTGGTATTGTTGCTAATTTGAATTGGAAAATTATTAGAGGAAAATATTAATTTATTGAGGAGTCGTTTAGGATAAGAATTGTCTGAAAGAAAATCGAATAATTTTTTAAAATTTTTCATCTTCAAAGTAGGATGACATATTTTGTCTATTCTATTTTTCATTCCAAGTACTAAATTTATTTTGGTTTTTTCACTATGATATGAGAAATAATTCATGTATTTCCCAGAGTTGGTTGGTTTAACATACCAGTCTAATATAATTGTGTTATCGGGGGTTCGTATGAGTTTAGTGTCTAAAAATGGAACACCTCTGTCGGTTTCTGTTTCAATCGTGAATTTGATATGGTTATCATAATTATTAAAAATATCGAAAATTTCGTTTTCTTTTCCTTCAGGTATGGTGCAAATAATATCGTCGACATATATATATATATATATATATATATATATATATATATATATATATATATATATATATATATATATATATATATATATATATATATATATATATATATATATATATATATATATATATATATATATATATATATATATATATATATATATATAGGTTTCCGCGGGAAGTCTACGTCCGTCGTCGCGAGTGTTGAGGCAATTGGGGCGCTTCTCTATCTCAAGGGCTTCTCGGATGATCCTGGTTTGCAGAGTTTTCTCGGTGGAAATTGTTTTTGTGTTTTTGAAGTCTATTTTGTGACCTGTGTCTTCTCGATGTTTATAAAGTGCGGAAGTGGAAGATGCCTGACGCACAGCAAGTTCGTGTTCGTAGACTCTGGAAGTTACTCGTCTATTAGTCTGGCCAATATAAGTTCTCGGGCAGTCTGAACATGGTATTTCATATATACCTTGAGAATCGTTTGGTATTGTGTCCTTGGGAGATCTGAGGAATTTGGATATTTGGTTGTTGGCCGTGAATATTGTTTTTATCTCGTGTTTTCTCAAGATATTACTGATTTTGTCTGTCACACCTTTGATGTATGGTAGGAAAGCTTTGTGTGGCTGAATACTCTCTAGTGGATCGTTCGTTTTTGGAGGACGGGTCAGTTGATGGCGGATAGACTTGTCGATTAGCGAATTGTTGTAACCATTTTGGAGTAAGGCTGATTTCAGTTTGTCCAGCTCTTGTGGTCTATTCTGGTTGTCGGTAAGCTGAATTGATCTGTATATCAGGGAGTTCAATACGGAGTTTGTTTGTGCTGGATGGTGATGAGAGTTTGCGTGTAGGTATCGGTTGGTGTGGGTCTGTTTCCTGTGTACTGTGTGGGTGAAAGAGTTGTTGGATTTCGTGATGAGAACGTCCAGGAAAGCTAGGGAATGGTTCATTTCGGTCTCCATTGTGAATTTCATGTTGGGATGGATATCGTTTAGGTGATCTAAGAACGTGTTTAAGATTTCGTAACCATGAGGCCATATGACGAAAATGTCGTCAACGTATCTGAACCAGCAAGTAGGCTTGTGGTCAAATTCTTCTACAGCCCTAGTTTCGAAGTCTTCCATGAAAAGGTTTGCAAGGACTGGAGAAAGGGGGGAACCCATGGGAGCACCTTTCACTTGTTTGTAGTAAGTTTCTTGGAAGAGGAAGTACGTGTTGTTCATACAGTGACTGATGAGGTCCAGGGTGTCTTTTGGAATTCTGTGTTTAGTTTCAAGGATTTCTAGCGTGTCCGTTAGGGGAATGTTTGTGAAGAGGGAGACAACATCGAAGCTCACTAGGATATCGGTGTTCTGGATTCTATAGGATTTGAGAAGGTCTAAGAAGTGGAATGAATTTTTCACGTAGGATGAAGCTTCTTCTGCTCGTGGCTGAAGAGTACTCGCCAGATACTTGGCCAGGTTCTGGGTTGGTGATCCAAAGGCACTGACAATAGGTCGGAGTGGGATATCAGGCTTGTGTATTTTTGGAAGTCCGTAGATACGAGGGGTGCGTGATGACTTCTCTCTTGGGATAGTGGCTTTCTTGGTTTCGGCTGGTAGTTTAGAATTATTGATCAGATTTTTGATCTTCTTTTCGAGGTAGGTTGTCGGGTCTCGTTGGGTGATCTGATACTCGGATGAGTTTAACAGTGTGCTCATTTTTTCTACATAATCTGAGGTATTCAGAACTACCGTGGCGTTGCCTTTGTCTGCTGGGAGAATGATTATGTCAGGGTTGTTGTGGAGGTTTCTGAGGCAATGTTTTTCGGCAGGTGTTATGTTGGATGGAGGGAGTTTTGCTCTCCTAAGTGTGGTGGCAATATCTTGTCTGGTTTCTTCAGCTGTGTTTTCTGGTAGATGGGTTATAGCGCATTCTATTTGTGTAATGATGGTTTCTGTTGGGATTCTGTTTGGTGTGATGGAATAATTGAATCCTCTTGATAGTAGTGCAAGGCTAGTTTGATCTAGTGGTGTGTCGGAGAAGTTGTGTACTAATACAGGTGATGCGGCTGGGACCAAGGGTGTGATGGTATTCGTTAACAATGCACATAGTTTGTTTTTCTGTGTTTCTGTTTTCTTATTGCTGATGTGATCTGCTTTGTCTTGAGATATCCTGGTCAAAGTATCCCAGATGACTGGATGGATATCTACGGTGGATAATTTGCCAAAACATTTGTAGAGTGAGGTGTTGGTGATGTCCAAATTACGTCTGATGTCGTGAAGTGTTTTTCGAATGAGTGCTTGGCTGGCTTTATTGAGAATACGCTGGGCTGACGATGAGGTATCATGATGTTTCAACCGGAAGGCTTTGGGAATGACTCTGTGGTCTCTGCATGATTTGAGGAACGTGAGGTCGCACAGGAGTTTGGATCTTCGGATAAGGAGTGATGAATAGTTTTTCGTGAGATGGAGAATATCCTCCCCGTAGAGGCGTGAAATGTGTTCAGATAGGTTTCCGCGGTCAGATATTTGAAAACTAAAAGTTCGGGTTGAACCGCGTCTAGAATTTGTTGAAATTCGACGTTTCGGCTCCGATTTTGGAGCCATTTTCAAGAACTGAAAAAGAAAGAAAATAAGAAAATTTATAAATGGTTGAAACGTAATTCTTCGCTGAGGTCTCAATCTGCCTACTCCTCAGGTATATTTACGTTCGGTTTTTGTGACTTGACGTCGGGGTCTCAATCTGCCTACTCCCCATGTCTCGTCACTGGTTCTCTCGAATTTCAACAAATTCTAGACGCGGTTCAACCCGAACTTTTAGTTTTCAAATATCTGACCGCGGAAACCTATCTGAACACATTTCACGCCTCTACGGGGAGGATATTCTCCATCTCACGAAAAACTATTCATCACTCCTTATCCGAAGATCCAAACTCCTGTGCGACCTCACGTTCCTCAAATCATGCAGAGACCACATAGTCATTCCCAAAGCCTTCCGGTTGAAACATCATGATACCTCATCGTCAGCCCAGCGTATTCTCAATAAAGCCAGCCAAGCACTCATTCGAAAAACACTTCACGACATCAGACGTAATTTGGACATCACCAACACCTCACTCTACAAATGTTTTGGCAAATTATCCACCGTAGATATCCATCCAGTCATCTGGGATACTTTGACCAGGATATCTCAAGACAAAGCAGATCACATCAGCAATAAGAAAACAGAAACACAGAAAAACAAACTATGTGCATTGTTAACGAATACCATCACACCCTTGGTCCCAGCCGCATCACCTGTATTAGTACACAACTTCTCCGACACACCACTAGATCATACTAGCCTTGCACTACTATCAAGAGGATTCAATTATTCCATCACACCAAACAGAATCCCAACAGAAACCATCATTACACAAATAGAATGCGCTATAACCCATCTACCAGAAAACACAGCTGAAGAAACCAGACAAGATATTGCCACCACACTTAGGAGAGCAAAACTCCCTCCATCCAACATAACACCTGCCGAAAAACATTGCCTCAGAAACCTCCACAACAACCCTGACATAATCATTCTCCCAGCAGACAAAGGCAACGCCACGGTAGTTCTGAATACCTCAGATTATGTAGAAAAAATGAGCACACTGTTAAACTCATCCGAGTATCAGATCACCCAACGAGACCCGACAACCTACCTCGAAAAGAAGATCAAAAATCTGATCAATAATTCTAAACTACCAGCCGAAACCAAGAAAGCCACTATCCCAAGAGAGAAATCATCACGCACCCCTCGTATCTACGGACTTCCAAAAATACACAAGCCTGATATCCCACTCCGACCTATTGTCAGTGCCTTTGGATCACCAACCCAGAACCTGGCCAAGTATCTGGCGAGTACTCTTCAGCCACGAGCAGAAGAAGCTTCATCCTACGTGAAAAATTCATTCCACTTCTTAGACCTTCTCAAATCCTATAGAATCCAGAACACCGATATCCTAGTGAGCTTCGATGTTGTCTCCCTCTTCACAAACATTCCCCTAACGGACACGCTAGAAATCCTTGAAACTAAACACAGAATTCCAAAAGACACCCTGGACCTCATCAGTCACTGTATGAACAACACGTACTTCCTCTTCCAAGAAACTTACTACAAACAAGTGAAAGGTGCTCCCATGGGTTCCCCCCTTTCTCCAGTCCTTGCAAACCTTTTCATGGAAGACTTCGAAACTAGGGCTGTAGAAGAATTTGACCACAAGCCTACTTGCTGGTTCAGATACGTTGACGACATTTTCGTCATATGGCCTCATGGTTACGAAATCTTAAACACGTTCTTAGATCACCTAAACGATATCCATCCCAACATGAAATTCACAATGGAGACCGAAATGAACCATTCCCTAGCTTTCCTGGACGTTCTCATCACGAAATCCAACAACTCTTTCACCCACACAGTACACAGGAAACAGACCCACACCAACCGATACCTACACGCAAACTCTCATCACCATCCAGCACAAACAAACTCCGTATTGAACTCCCTGATATACAGATCAATTCAGCTTACCGACAACCAGAATAGACCACAAGAGCTGGACAAACTGAAATCAGCCTTACTCCAAAATGGTTACAACAATTCGCTAATCGACAAGTCTATCCGCCATCAACTGACCCGTCCTCCAAAAACGAACGATCCACTAGAGAGTATTCAGCCACACAAAGCTTTCCTACCATACATCAAAGGTGTGACAGACAAAATCAGTAATATCTTGAGAAAACACAAGATAAAAACAATATTCACGGCCAACAACCAAATATCCAAATTCCTCAGATCTCCCAAGGACACAATACCAAACGATTCTCAAGGTATATATGAAATACCATGTTCAGACTGCCTGAGAACTTATATTGGCCAGACTAATAGACGAGTAACTTCCAGAGTCTACGAACACGAACTTGCTGTGCGTCAGGCATCTTCCACTTCCGCACTTTATAAACATCGAGAAGACACAGGTCACAAAATAGACTTCAAAAACACAAAAACAATTTCCACCGAGAAAACTCTGCAAACCAGGATCATCCGAGAAGCCCTTGAGATAGAGAAGCGCCCCAATTGCCTCAACACTCGCGACGACGGACGTAGACTTCCCAATACCTGGAAGCCTCTCATTGCACGCATAAACTCATTTCCCACCAACCCAGTTCCCGTACACAGCTCACTTAGCGCCAACCAAGTTCCCGCACACAGCTCATCTAGCGCCAACTCAGTTCCCGCCCATAGTTCACCTCGCGCCAATACATTGCACACGGCCATTACAGCCACGTCCACTATAAATACAGTTCCTCAACCAACAATTCCTCAGTTCTCTCGAAGGAGTAGGCAGATTGAGACCTTAGAGAGAACCAGTGACGAGACATGGGGAGTAGGCAGATTGAGACCCCGACGTCAAGTCACAAAAACCGAACGTAAATATACCTGAGGAGTAGGCAGATTGAGACCTCAGCGAAGAATTACGTTTCAACCATTTATAAATTTTCTTATTTTCTTTCTTTTTCAGTTCTTGAAAATGGCTCCAAAATCGGAGCCTATATAAAATTCGACCACATTCCTCTGACGATCCGGTAATGACCTTTGATGATGAAAAGTTGTTAATTGAACATGAATGAAAGTATACTGACCCACCATAAAACGCGCCAACTCGAGTCTAATTTTTGAGATCACATCAAAACATAATATTCGACCGCAATCCTCTGACAACCCGGCAATGACCTTGGATGAAGAGAAGTTGTTAAATGGACATGAATGAATGTATTTTGACCCACTACAAAACGCGCCAACTCGGGACTAATTTTTGAGATCACTTCAAAAGATATAAAAATTTACCGCATTCTTCTGATGACCCGACGATGACCTTCGATGATGGAAAGTTGTTATTTGAACATGAATAAATGTATTCTGATCCACAACAAAGCAAGCCGACTCGAAATATATTTCTGAGATCACTTCAAAATATATAAAACTCGACCTCATTCTTCTGATGACTCGACAATGACCCTTGATGATGAGAAGTTGTTGAGTGGACATGAATAAATGTATTTTGACCCACCATAAAACGCGCCAATTCGAGTCTAATTTTTGAGATCACATCAAAGCATATAAAATTCGACCGCATTCCTCTGACAACCCGGCAATGACCTTTGATAATGAGAAGTTATTATTTGGGCATAAATAAATGTATTCTGATCCACAACAAAGCAAGCCGACTCGAAATATATTTCTGAGATCACATCAAAATATATAAAACTCGACCTCATTCTTCTGATGACTCGACAATGACCCTTGATGATGAGAAGTTGTTGAATGGACATGAATAAATGTATTTTGACCCACCATAAAATTCGAGTCTAATTTTTGAGATCACATCAAAACATATAAAATTCGACCGCATTCCTCTGACAACCCGGCAATGACCTTTGATAATGAGAAGTTTTTATTTGGATATAAATGAATGTATTCTGATCCACCACAAAGCAATCCAACTCGAAACCTATTTTCGAGATCACTTTAAATTATATAAATTTCGACCGCACTCCTCTGACAACCCGGCAATGACTTTTGATGATGAGGAGTTGTTAATTGGTTATAAATGAATGTATTCTGACCCTCCACGGAACGCGCCAACTCGAATCTAATTTTTGAGATCACTTCGAAATATATAAAATTCGACCGAACTCTTCTGATGACCCAACAATGACCCTTAATGATGAAAAATTGTTATTTAGACATGATTGAAATGTATTCTGACCCACCTCGAAGCAAGCGAACTCAAAACCTATTTTACTACAAAACGCGCAAACTCGAGACTAATTGAAAATGATTTTTTATTATGATAAGTTGTTAATTAGATATAAATGAATGTATTCTGACCCACCACGAAACGCGCCAACTGGAGGATAACTTTTGAGATCACATCAAAATATATTAAATTCACCGCTCCTAGGAAAATTATATATCAATACGAAGGAAATTCAGTAATCTTTCAGGATATGTTACAATATACAGGATGTTCCTTCAAAAATACGCACTTTCAACCTTTTTTGTATCTACTATTGAGATCATGAATTTTGAACGACCATGTATAACGCAGTACAAACTTCTCCATACAGAATCAAAAAACATGATCTTGAAGAACTCAGTAGAAAAAAGTTCTGATAGAATGGTAAAATATAGTTATTTTCCTCACATAATAGAATAAACACCCAAATTGATCACTATGTTAAAAGGAACTAATAATAAAATTGCACAAAAAAATTCAAAATTGTGAGTCTGTTCTTGTCGAAATTGAAACTCTTCTCGAAACTACCTGAAACTATGATGTTTATAAAACTCCTTGTCTAGATTGTGATGGTGTATATCGGGCAGACTTCTAGACTTAGGAAGGGTAGGATAACCTCACATAAAAGGGATTCTAGACGGAATGTCAGTTCATGTGCGTAGGCACTATATGTGAACCATTCTGACCACAGGATAAATTACGTATAAATTAGGTAAGTGTTCTTGAAATTTGAAGTAATTTATAGAAACGACCATTTTGAGAAATGGTACAAATCAATGAGGATAGTGGTAGCTGAAATAAAAAAATCGACCTCAACAACCCAAATACAATGAATTCCTAAATTTTGAAATTGAATAGAAACAAATCATAATTTTATAGTAGAGTACAATATTAATTTTTTATACATGCTGTTGATGCTAATCTATTTTTCTCTCACATAAAGAACTTTTATAACAATTTTAAAATATTGTCCAAATGTGAAGGAAATATACTGTCATAAACACCGATCCGTTATACACAAGCACTACATGTTCATCACATAAACCCAATGGGAATTGTAAAATTGTGTGTCGGCTGTCTTTTTAGAAATATATCGGGGATTTCTTATATCTGTTAAGCCGCTGCGGGTTTCTCAGAGTCGACTCGTCTTTTCAGATCCGTAGTAATACCATTTCTATCATTGTTTTCGAGAAATCAAAAATTGGATGTATCAAACGGAGTATTTATCCAACTCGATGAGAAATGCAGTATCATTAATTATCTTCATTTCTTAACTGGTATGAATACAAACAGGACGGATCCAAAAAATGTTTTCACGTATATTAACATTATAATATTGAATGCTTTATAGTAAATCCAAGGTTGAAAAAAGATACAAGATTGACCACAGCTAGAAATAAAAGTCGAGGACTGTAATGTTGTGAAGAGGGGAGACACTACATAACGGAAGACCATTAAACCAATTGAGAAAAATGGTTACGTAATCCAAATCTTCAGCCTTAACGGTCGTAGGGGGTGGTAGTTGTTTTGTGTTGGATACTTGCCGACGACAATACCTATTGTATAGTTTTTTTTGGCGGAAGATTTGGATTTCGTAATCCACAATTTTTCTAATGTTCTTAGCTTCATATTGGAGTTGACACGCAGTTGGAATACTTTTTTGGGATCCAGAGATGACTTCAGTATTTGTCTTAGGGACTCCCAGAAAGCTGAAAGGATTTTTCGATTCAATTGGGTCGAATTGGCCTTCGCTAATGACGATGCAAGGACCATGAAACCGGTACGAAGGTGTTTCCCCAATTAAATCGAAAAATAATTTTAAATTTGATGATTAAAAATCATTGTGGAAAACTTTGCCAAGTATTAAACAGATATAATTTGACGTTGTAGGGGGAAATAGTTGTTTTCTGTTGAATACCTGCAGACGACAATACCTATTGTATAAGTTTTTTGATTCTATTGATGTTAGGTCATTGGAGCTAATCATAGCAATGAAGGAGTTTGGGAATGCAGAAGTTAAGTACAAAGAAAATTGTTTAAAAAATGTTTGAAATTGTTCAAAATTGTTTTTTTCCGTTAACCAGCTGTCGCCCCCCTACGAACGACAGCCATCTCAGAAGTCGAAACTTGTGCGAGCTTAGGATCAATGAGGTCTAACCTTTCAACGTGCGATTCCTAGCACTTCCTCAAGCCATCATAAAAATAAATTGAAGTCACTGGGCTTTGAACCCACGACCGGCAAGCCAGAATAATTGAAAAGCATTGATTCTAACCACTCGGCTACCTAACCGTATGAATGTTTCAAAAAGTCAACTACAAATCTTAATTGTATTTAACTATCCCTTCAGAATAATTTATTTTACAGAATCTGCCTAGTTAGTCGTGAACAAACTCAAATTCAAGACAATAATGTTCTTTACATTTTTAGAACAATCCGATACAATTCAATGGATTTTTAATTATTTCTGATTAATCTCTTTGCGTAGTATTTCCCACAAAACTCAGTCTCCAATGCGGAAAATTGATCACGCAATCTGCATCAAAATTATTATTTTTAGCCAACTCAGATTATTGATATTCATTTCAGTATTCATTTAGAACAAATTCCGAATGAAAGGGTATTTTAAGGAATATTGAATTATCATCGCAGCATCGTATTTTTCAAAGGTAAATGCGGATTCGGGGTTTTTCTTTCACTTTTATATCTACCCATTTTTTTATGTGAATGAGGCTTACTTGTATCCGCATTCTGAAACATAGATGATTGGAAAGGGTTTTATTCCAGATATAGCACGCTGGAAAAGTTTCATCCATATCTGTGTTCAATAGCGCCATGAAGTTTTTTTGGTGAACGAATCGAATAGTTTATATCAAAATGTTGAAATATAATACTACTCAGATATTCTGAGTGCTTATATACTCTGAGGACATTACAACGATTCTGTCCACCATGCGTATGTGCAGGTAATTGTACTCAAATTGTAATCTTATCCAATCCTTTTCATTTTTGGATTTTACGAGATTAGGACTTAACGTTCATCTTACCCTCAAAAAGAAGAGGTCGCCAAGATAGGTATCACAGTACCGCCAGTTGAACAGGCAATTAAAACATTTCAGTCATTTGAATCCTCCGATGAGGATGGAATATTTCCAGCTCTGCTTCAAATCGGACTGAAATTGCTTCTACCTATCCTAATTAAACTACTTAGAGCTACTCTGGCGTATAATTATATACCACCCAGTTGGTTGGCAGCTATGATGTAGAAGTGGGCTACACAGACCCACACCCCAAATCGGTACAACCAACCAGCCTAACATCCTTGAAAGGATCTTGGACGGACAAAATAAAAGAAACGTTTTTGGCACACTTTCCTTGAACAACCACTAGTATCCTATCAAACCGACAAATTTAGCGTTACATAACCTTGTAGAGAAAATCATCAAAATACTCAATAACAAGGAGATTGCGGGGGCCACATTACTTGATATTAAACACACTACCGAACTCTATCCGAGAAGAAGATTATATCAGGCTGGCTCTACGCCATGCTCATGAACCGGACTGCCACTACATCTCTTCAAGATGAGGTCATTAGGTTCAGGGGATGCCCACAAGAAGGGGGTACTTTCCCCCCTCACTCCTGATGGACAACCTGCTCAATGTCTTCTAGAGGAAAAGGGTGGATCTTCAAGCTTATGCAGATGACCGACGTTCACAGTTGGTGCCAGAGGAAACACATGTCTATCAACCCCAGCAAAACTCTACCAGGAAAAGGAATCTGGAGGACGTGACTCCACTTTCTTTTAATGGCAAGGTTATTCCATTCAAGTCACCCGGAATTGACGGTATATTTCCGATCCTTTTACTAAAAGGACAAACGGAACTACTGCCATTTATTATTAAAGCAACCAGATTCAGTCTGGCGCTCGGGTAAATACCGAGCAACTGGAGGAGAGCACGGGTAACCTTCATTCCGAAAGTATATAAGAAGGACTCTACCCTCCCGAAGTCATTCTGACCAATCTGTCTCTCATCTTTCTTACTGAAGACACTGGAGAACATGGTAGATAACTACATTAGAACCGAGATACTGAAGAGGGTACAATGGCACCCGGCAGCATGCATACAGGACGGGAAATTCAACGGAAACCGCTCTGTACATGCTTACCGAAAGAATCCAGAGATCACTCAAGGCCCTATGCGCCTTCTTAGACATAGAGGGGGCATTCGATAACATCTCTCACGAAGCAATAAATGGGGCCCTAACGAACAAGGGAGTCGACAGAACCACATCCAGATGGATGTGCCAAATGCTACAAGAACTGCTGAAACGAAAGTGGGCGAGATCTGCTTTCGGATCAGCACAAACAGGGGATGCCCACAAGGAGGGGTACTTCCACCTCTGATGTTGAGTCTCGTAGTAGACGAACTACTCGGAACACTAACCGGGAACGGAGTTACTTGCCTTGGATATGCTGACGACATAGTCATTATGGCCAAAGGCAAATTCGAAGAAACCCTCTGTGATCTCATAGAGAGGGAGATAGAGAAGATGATGCCTTTCTGTGGGGTTGGGAATTAACTCATCAAAAACCACAGTGGTACCATTCACTAGACGAACAAAGCTTCAGCATATAAGGGCTGTTCGCCTCGACGGAGCAGACTTAGAATGGAAGCAAGAGGTGAAGTACCTAGGGCTTACCCTAGACTCAAAACTACTCTGGAACAGACACGTAGAAAATATCGTTAACAAATCAAAATCATCACTGATGGTGTGTAGGAACATTGCAGGAAAAACGTGGGGCTGCAACGCATCAATACTGTGATGGATATACCCCATGATCACCTACGGAACAGTAGTGTGGCACGGCAGAACCAAACTCACTATAACAAAGAAAATCCTGGAGAAAGTACAAAGACCAGCATGTCTTTGTACAACAGGAGCAATGAGGTCGACTCCAACAGCAGCAATAGAGGTAATTCTGGACCTCTCTCCTCTCCATATCATGGTGAGGAGAACTGCTTGGGGAGCAAACCTCAGTCTAAAGTAGGACTCAGAGGGACAGCACATATCGTAAGGGGCTCAACCCCCACCGAAAGTGCACACCTTGCCGATCTCCCAAATGACGAAATTAACAGGAAATTTAGTCTCGAGTAATTCTTCCGATCGGAATTAAATACCAAGAGTGGATGGAGCAAAGAATCCATTCAAGCTCTGGGAAAGAATACCATAACATGGTACACGGACGGGTCCAAAACTCCCGACGGAACTGGAGCAGGAGTCTTTGGGCCCCGCACCAAATACTTCGAATCCATGGGCCTGTTCCCCAGTATTTTTTAAGCAGAAATTCACGCCATAGAAAGGTGCATTCAATTCAACCTCGACAGGAAATTCAGGAACAAGGAAATCGCAATCCTCTCCGATAAGCAGCCATCAAAGCGTTGAGCTCTTATAACATCAACTCGTAGATGGTTTGGGAATGCCTAGACAAACTTAATGATCTAGGCAGGAACAACAAGGTGATCCCACTAGTATTTTCTGCACGTGGAGGGCGTGATAAAACCCGTCCAGTCAACAAGCGATGCCCCTCCCTTACCGATCTCAGGAGTATAGCGATATTTATTGATAGCTGATACACATTATTTTCGGTCACCCACATAACATCTTGGGGTTCGTTCGGGAGAACAGATGTAGAAAGTTTGGCCCGCCCATTGTTCTTAGAAAATAAAACTGGTCTAGCCAACGCAGTCGATACTTCCTTTCTTGCCCATCTATGGAGTATAGCGATATTATTCGGTGTCTGTGTAAATTTAATCTATTTCTATCTATGTCTGTGTGGTCTGCAATTTCATGTATCATTCACAAATGAATCTTTATGAACTTTGAGTTTTGAACTCGTTTGGGAATCAAGATATCCCTGGTTCAACTCCCAGCTGATTTGGATTAATAATAGTCTTGGCCTAATACCGAAAAAAAAATATTACCCAAACATTGAGACTACGTGAATCTGTTCTTTATGACCAGTTGGACAACTCATTTGCATAGGGAGCGCGTTTTCTTGGAATTCCTCAAAATGTGATCAAAGAATATTACCACTACATTTTCTATATCTTCATTGAGGGACTGAAAAATTCGGCTCTGAGGGTCCAAATTTTATGACATCACTTTGTCGATTCGGCATCCCAGTAGACCAGTTGATGTCAAAAATATACGAATACTCATATTTACTTACTAATTTTCGAGTTCGACGAATAGGGGAGGCTTGGTAATAGACTTCGGATGCTATGTATGACCCGATAACGGGGGATTTCCATTTGCCTCCTGTATTAATCATGAGATGATTGTGATTCCTGCGGTACAGTTTCAATTTGCGTCCAATTCCGTACTGAATTGTTGATGCTCACCTGTGGATTCATAGTCCAACAAAATGTTTGGTTACGGTAATTTGATTCGGTTTGCACTGTACTAGAGTATCAGAGAGCAACCACATGGACGCTTCATTAAAATTCATTCAGTCTGGCCCGTAGGACCAATGACCCGATTGCTTTCAGTCCATCTAAAAAGTAATTCAATGATTAAAAAATTATTCCATAATAAAATATAAACAATTATAATTTCAAGAAAAAAGTAACATTAGGTAACTATGCGAGTAACAATACATACTTTGGAAAATTCTCATTCTATGTTTTCTCGCCTAATATCAGTAGTTGCATCGATGCAAAGGAACAGCATACAAAAAGGTTCAATGTATAAATAGGGGATGATGAAGGCACCAGCAGCCAACCTTGTGCTATCCCAGAGGACAGAACAAAGGACTTCGAGAGACCTTCTCTGATTTGCCAGAGATACACCTAGAAATATGATTGAGCATACCAAATGTTTTAGAATGGTCAAAGAGGTATTTTATTTGATAGATAGTTCATATGATAATGAGTGAATTTTGTTCGTTATTCGACATATTTTTAGCTCCGCCAATCTCGGTTTTTTTTTAAATAAAGTTTTCTTTAACGAGTGCAAGAAGAAGAGGAAGAAGAAGAAGAATGTTAGTCAACTTGAGTGTTCAAGCTACGATCGTTATTTGAAAGTTCTCTAGAAATGTCCTAGCACGAGTTACGGACTATACTCTTTCCACAATCACAAATTGTAACTAAATCAAATCAAATGCAATCAACAATTCATAAGCAATAACCTACGCTGGTTTACCCTACACCTCACTATAAAAAAGGATTAGAGAAGAATTATAAAATGCACTCGAAGAGATTTCAGGTTTCCATTTCGCATTATAAATATTTGTAATGAAGATTGTATCAATCATTTCTCAAAGAAAATTTTTTTCAAATAAATGTGGAAAAATAAATGTTGATTTTCATCAGATATCTTATATCTGATTACTTAAACATACGAGTACTTTCATTTACAAAATGAACCGCGGTAAACTATATCCTGTTGAAAGATTTCGAAAAAATATCAAACTATTGAGGCATAGTCCTTTGGGAGCAGTTCGTTCCTGACGACCTTGTAGCAAAACAACTGACACGTTATTGAATAAATTCTTTTGTTTTGTCAGTTACAAAAATTTTAACGACTTTCAATACTCACTTGAAACGTTATCAAACAAAAATCTTTTTGATTCGGGTTTAAATCAAGGGTCCGTTACTTAAGAACAAAGGACTACAGGAAAACAAAAATAAAGATGGATTGGTGATATTTTAATAATAATATACTGACTTATTGACAAAATTGACAATTGACTAGAGACATTTAGGAGTATCCTGTATTAATGAGAAAAATATTCAGATCACTTATACCCGTAGCCTTACACACATTTTCTTTGATATCCTCCTCAGTATTTTTTTACTGTATCATCTGAATCTAGAGTCCATCAATCTCACGAAATGGTGAATAATCCTCTACGTTGCTCAGGTAATCAGGCATAGACATTTGCCTAGACTTGTTATGGAAATCCAGTCTCTTCAATTCATTCCATAGGTCTTTATTTCGCTTTGTATTCGCTGTTGTGAATTCTAAGTAAGCTTTCATTCTCGATTTATCGAAGATCTGCAACATTTCTAAGATTTTTATAATGATCCTAGTCCTCGTAACTTTCTGATCTTCTGAATTTATCATGTGCAAAAGTCGAAGTTTTCATGGACGTTATCAGAAATATTGTAACTACAGCGCAAGAATTACATTCGAGATTTTTGAGAATAATGACATGATCTAGGAGGAATTTTATGTGACTCGTGTTGGTTCAGTAATAATTTACTTCAATTCAAATGTTTCCAAAATTTCATTGAATTGCTTGTCGATGCTACTAACTTTATAATAATAATAATAATAATAATAATAATAATAATAATAATAAACGTCTTTACTGTCAATAAAAAAAAAACATTACAATTTTATGAAACTGAAGGCGAAGTCTAGCTTGAAGCTATTCCACTCAACCTTCAGAGGGCAGTTACCCAAGAAAATGAAAAATATATATAAAAAAAAGAAAAATTGATATAATACTACAATTGAGTCAGATGGATTATTTTGGTGATTTTGGCAGTGTTTGCTATTTATAAAACAGTTTATAAACAAGTGAAGGGGTGCACCTAGTATACTTAACATATTGGAGGAGTTAGAGTACAATTTTTTTCAGGAATAAATGAGTTAGCAGAAAAAAATTACTGAGCCGGTCGAGACAGTTTTCGCTGCGTTTCAAGAAGATGACATGTCAACTTATACTTGAATTTATTGATATTGAATATTTTGAATTCATCAGGCGAATGATTGTACCTTTGAATAGCATTAAATACAAATGACCTTCGGAACATTGAAGTTCTGTGTTGAGGCATGGTCAGGGCGGACCTATTCCTGACACTCTTTGAATGTATTTTCGACCTTGGAATGAATTTTCGTACCAGAGCAGGTGGGTTAGGATCATTGAGAAGTTTATGTGTGAAAGTACTTAGATGAAGTTGCCTCCTGTTTTTCATGTTAAGACAGTTACATTCTTGAAACTTGTGAGAGATATGATCATATTTTCTTATTAAATAAATTAGTCTGCAGCAGCTGTTTTGCACTTTCTGAATCTTGTCCTTATCTACCCTTGTTAAGCAAGGACCATAGATAAAATCACAATAGTTGAAGTGGCTTAGAACTAATGACTCTCATAGGGTTCGTTTCATTTTAACGCTGAGAGTATGGCGAGCACTATAAATGAGTTTCAAGGATGCGAATGCTTTACTTATAATACTCCTGATATGAAGAGAGAAGTGCAAATCAACATCTAACACTAAGCCAAGATTCCTGGCTGAATCGCATACTTGTAGTGTTGAATTATCAATTTGAATCGACATATTGTCTCTCAAGAGGTTTCTATTGACTTTGTGACCAAAAAACGATACCTTAGATTTTTCATGATTAAGTTTCAAGTTTCAAGTTTATTCATAATGTCCTCGACAGTTACCCAATTATCCGTACTAAAATTAAGATACAGTTGTGTATCGTCTGCAAACGCTTGAGCTTTACAGTGCTCTATATTGTTCAAAATATCAGCAGTGTATATAATAAAAAGCAAGGGGCCCAATATGGACCCTTGCGGAACACCTGAAAGTATATCCAGTTTGGATGAATATAATCCATTCACTGATATTACTTGAGAACGCGTCAGAAAGTAATTCCATATCAAAAATACTGATGAATCATTGAAGCCATAATATCTCAATTTTTTGCAAAGTAATTCATGATTAATGGTATCGGGTGCTTTAGAAAAATCAAGTAGTACCAAGACACTAGATATCCCCTCATCATAAGCAGTTAAAATATCATTTGTTACAGTCGCCAGAGATGTTTCAGTATTTCGGCCTGGTCTAAAACCGCACTGGCAATCAGGAAGTAAGTTTCTAGCACTGAAATGTTCATATATTTGTGAATAGGAAGCAAACTTATTATTCTGAGATCTGTAAAATCTTTGGGATGACTTTTTTTAGGGATGGGTATACCAATAGAACTTTTCCATATATCTGGGAAGTACGATTTTTCAATGCAACAATTTATTATGTGAGTTACATATTTGTCTAGGAATGGACTACAATATTTTAACATTTCAGCATTTATATTATCTACTCCGAAAGCATTCGTTTTAATACTATGTAACGCTTTATTGACTTCTTCAACGGTTATTAATCTGAATGAAAATTGCATAGGAGGATCATGAACTGAATTAATATAAAAATCAATTTTCCCATCACATTTATCAGTTACATCTTGCAGGTATGAGGAAAAATAGTTGTTCAAGGTATCAGGATTCGATAGGTTATTGGGAATTACATTTTTAGGGCTTGAACAAACACCCAAGTTTTTCAGTGTTTTCCAAGAAGCTTTCGAAATTTTAATTTGCAGAACGTGATTGAGATGGGCTTTTTTCTCACTTCTTGTTAATGTGTATGATTTTTCAATTCTTTATATCTTTTAAAATCGCATTCTTTTTTTGTTCTTTTGAACTTTTGCAGAGCTTTATCTCTCTCTTTTTTTAAGATCATTAGATTATTTGTCAGCCAGGGTGCTGGTGGTTTTGTAACGTTTCTTTGAACAAGCGGAGCATTATTATTGAATATGAGGAGAATAAACTCATTAAATATATCAATTTTTTTATCGACTTCATTTTCTGCTATGATATTGTGCCAGGGAAGTTCCTGGAGGTCATTCAAAAGGTTATTGATATTGAAGTGCCGAAAACATCTATAAGTAATGAGCTTGGGTTCTTTTAGGAGAATTGGTATGTCCACTTCTAAAAATGTTAAATCATGATCTGATATTTCATGTACAGGCAATGTACCAGATTTTTTCACAATATCTGTGGTCGATACGAAGATGAGATCAAGTAATGTTCTCGTGGTGCAAGTGGTTCTCGTTGCAATATTCAAAATTTGTGAAAATCCAAAAGATTCGAAGCAGTGCATTAACGGATTATCTAAATTAAAAAATTTTACATTGAAATCTCCTAAGAGCGCCATCCAATCAACAGTATGATAGGTTGAAGCAAGTATATCATCAATATCTTCTATTACATCTCCCATTACAGTGCTGGGTGGTCTATAAAAGACTCCAACAAGAAAATTTTGATGACCGTTTCTTATCGTAACCATCTACATTGAAATCGCTGACATATTATAATTATTATCCCAGAGGGAACTGTGATTGTGGGATTATCCTCGAAAGCAGGAAGAAAGTCTGAAAACTTCGAAAAAGGTGGCCAATAGATCACACCATATATATATATTTTTTGACGAATGCACACTCCGATCAAATAACATAACCTAGATCAGTAACTCGCCACAAACGCATTAAGATTTGTGTGTAAGGGATATCTTTTCCCCAACGGCAGTGTCGTGCGTTGTTAACAGAAATATTGAGGTCAATAAAATAGAAATAATGGAAACCCAATATGGAATAGAAACCTGAAATTGTGATGGAATAATTTCCACAGGATTTTGAGAACAGCCGATGCTCTAATTGACTTTTTTTATTAATTCATTAATTTTTCTCTTTTCCAATTTGGTTTTCCTTTCTCAATAGTTACGACACTGGTAGCTTCAAATGATTGTTCTGTCAAATATCAAATGCAGCGTTGTCGTACTGACAAGACTATATCGACAACGAAGAATCTCCGTTCGGCGATGGAAATACTATCGTTTTCACATGCTTCCAACAAGCTGCAATGAACGTTTCAATTACTTTCCTAATGTCATATATTTCATCCAAGACAGTATTTTTGGGTTTTTGTTGCCATGAATATACCCGACAGATATCAAAATCTAGCTGACGCGTGCTTATTGTATCCTTAAAAAATTGCGACATGGCAATAATGTCATGATTTGAGGGATAACATCATGAAAAGATGTTTCATTCAGTTTTCTATTTGAGTATTACTCATCTAGGTTGTGTTACTTGATCAGAAAATTCACAGAAAAAAGATATCTTCAATCAAACTCTTAAACAGAATACTCTTCTGAGAAGAATAATTATTTATAATTGATGAATATACTCTTATTTCAAAATAATTGTGCTGTTTCCTTCTTTACATAAATTCTCTTGGAATGAATTTGATCACAGCAAAACATTCGAACTCTTCAACCTAGAGAACGCCAACATTGACTCAACTGCAAAACATGTTCCTCTTGATTCAAAAGTATAATTCTTTAACAGAGATCTGGAGGAAGCACATGATACAGTCAACCAATAAGCTTAAGCCATAGCGGGTGACCGCCAAACCCTGCGAACCCATGCGAAAGCGAGAACTGCTACCGGGACCTCCATCTTGTAATCGTATTCCGTTTGACTGACTGTTTGAGGGAATGAGTTCGAATATCAAAGTTTTTATATTCGTCATAGTATTATGTGTGCAGATGTGCAATATGGAGGTTGAATTATTCCTGCAGAATTGAAATTCAGATCATTTATGGGCCAGTTGTGAAGGTAGGTTAAAAATATTTTCGTTTTCAATTGTTGTGTGGATAATGGCGAAAAATATTTTTTCTGTATTCGATCGCATTGTTGTGCATCACTGCTAACGGTTTTCATTAAATACGTAGGTATAAAATTAATATTACAAAACTATTCTTACATATAGCCACTATACCTCAATTGTTTGTAGTTGTTAATGCGTTATTTTCTGTTCTATTGACCTTTGTTATGAACTTCGTGCGTTATAATTCACAACAAAGAGGTAGTTATCCATATTCATCAATAATTATTGGTATTCCCAATAGGCCAAAACCAACTCCTTTTCGAACATTTCATGCGAAATATCCTAAGTATTTGAAAATTGTCCACATACTCAACCTCCAAATGCAGATAATCTTGAATCAAAAATATTTGTTTCATACACCTGTCTCTCATTATTTAAAGATTATGTCTCCAAATCCCGTTTAGTCATCATACATATTTGAATTCTGAAAAAAAAGAACTTAACGAAACTTTTATTAGAAAAAAAGGCAGTAGGTATTTGAAGAATATAAGTTGATGGTTTTTCTTTAATGAAACGTCTGACATTGAAACTGATTTCATCATAAGAAAGCCTATAAAAAGTTTCTGTACAGAATTAATGTTTATATTGTCCAAGCTGTGATGAGAAACTTTGACCTAATTGCATTTTTCAGAAATTACTTCTTGGGACAAGCTCTTTTGACGAAGGCCAGTTCTAGCACCCTAAATAACACCGATAGAGACAGATTGGCAGAGTTGGCAGTTACTCATTTCATCAACAAGTATGGTCATATAAATAACGAACAATTGAAAATTTTTGCTAATCTATATTATTATATGTAAAGTTAATATTATAATAAATTTTTATTCCCTTGTTGAAATTGTTATTGTTGAAAATTGTTCAATGAGTATTTATTTAATAAATGTCATTTTTATAAGCATTTTATTATTTCTTATGGAATATATACATATTTGAAAAAAAAGTGTTGATGTTCCATGGAAAAATACCAAATAATTAATAGAAGATGTTTTCATCCTGATCAAACATGAAACCTCTTGTGTCAAGAGGTTCAACGCTCACAGGTGTTAAAGGATCACATTGATGGAAGAATAGTGTTCATTATTGATGTTGAAATATTCTTGCCTCAACCAACTCCCATTCGTCAAAAAAGAAAGTGATCTTATATCTCAAAACAATTTCTTTTCCTGTGGTCAAGATATTTGTTTGGACCTATTCAAGAATACAATCTTCTTGAATCAATGCAATTATGCATTGATGCAAAAAATCCTTTTAATCAGTGTGGTCCGTTTTTTTGACGCATGCTCCGTTAACCCCATCAATACATTACCTAGAGAGAAAGAGGAGATTCTAAGTCACCCTTCGCTGTTATGCAAGATTGATTCAGGAAACATTCACCTGGGTTTAGGAACAGATTGCTGAGAATAGAAGACATAATTTTTTTTCATTCAAGCCATTTTTTCATTGAAATAAATCTAATCATCAATGTTGAACTCGATCAACAGTGACTGATCCAAATATAAACAACGATAGCATATTTATTGAAAACTTCAGCGATCAGATCTCCTGTGGGAAACCTACGCCGACAAATCCTTGAGAATTTTCATTTCCTGCCTTTCGCCCGTTACCGCGAGCAGCCCCTCGGGAAAACGCCAAAGTTGCCCAACGCTACAGGTACAAAGGCGAATATTAAATTGAATTACCAGCATTCCCTTGTTTAGCTAGCAATCCACAGGTGAGCGTGGACGAATAAGTACAAATTCGGATGCAAATTGAAATTATGTTGCACGAAGCAAAACGTTTTCGTGCTCGATTGAGCAGGTAGATGATTGTTTGTCTGGCGATTCGACTGTCTTCAAGCAATGAGCTCACGGAGGTTTTTATTTCACATCGAGTTTATGCTTGACGAAATTGGAGTGGTTTTGTATGGATTTTTTCGTACCATTTCATCAGTGCCGGACTGAGCTTTATTAGCCTAGTGAGATGATGAAAATGAAAACAGAATGACAAAATAAACAAAATACAAAAATAATAGTTATTTATAGCTTTAAATGCGTAAAATGACATTGTTAAAAATTCTCTAGGATGTGCCATGAAAACACGAATTTTGTACACGAAATACAAACAAAATCTTTTGTACAACTGCGAATGTGAATTTACATCGTCGGAAATTCAAAATAAATACTTCCAATAAACAAAATAACATAAAAGTTATCGCTTTTAGAATTTTAGTTTGAGCAACTTTTTCAAATAAAATTATTGGAGATTATGCTAACCACATACTCTCGTGGTTTCAATTTTAATAATATCTCAAAAGATCGGAGGATCATATCATGGTAGGTACTCATATAATGGTGCTTTCAATTGTATGGGCATCGAAATCGAGCCCGTTATGGAGAAGGAGCATGTTTTGGCGGAGGAGCACATTCTGGTGGAAGAACACATTTTGGTGGAGGAACCAGTTATGATATACAGGGTCCTGCAGCAAGGGCGCGGTCTTCCATATCTCCATTATGGTAATAGATAGATGGATCATTTAATGGGTGAAATGATACTATTTCCTGAGCTCTACAAATAGAAAATGATGGCACTCACACAGGGTGTTCAGTTTTTTCTGGGCGGGTCCGAGCTTTGTTTTTTTAAATGGCAACCAGTATTTTTTATCAGTTTTTCGGTTGCTACATGAAAAATAAAAGGTACTTTATATGGATCTTCTTTTCGAAAATATTGACGGTTTTCGAGATTTTTAGCATGACAGATTTTTTTTCCCATAATTCGTCACTCATACTATTTGAAATTATGAAGTTATGCCAAGTCCTATTGTAATGAGTTTTTGGTGAAATTATTTCGGTTGATGACTCTCTCAAACGATATATCAAAAATCGACCTGTGATATACAGGGGGCGAAAAATAGCTTGCCAAACATTGTAAATAAAAATGTGCAAAATCTTCCTTATGTCAAATAGAACACCTGGTATATTATCGATCCATAAGAAGCGCCAACAAGTGCTCTACAAATTTCATCAAATAATCCCTATGGTTAAATTCAATAGTTTTCCTTATAAAAGCATTTTTGTCGAAAAATGGAAATTCTTCCTATTTCTTCACCATAATTTTTTTTCGTCTACCTACCCACCTGCCAGAATTATAAGTATTGAAATCTTTAGTGAATGCCAGTATAATTATTGAAATCTTTAGTGAACGTTGCTGTATTGAGAAGTTTCGGTTTAATTTAATCAAAATGTTGTTTTAAAAAACTGATATGATTGATATGATTTTCGTATTAGGTGAATCAGACAAGAATTGTTTATTGGCAAGTAGAATGTATTCTCAACAGTATCCAGATAGAAGACATCCAGATGAAAGATCATTCCAAAAGGTCCTAACTAGATTTGTTGAAACTGGTTGTATTAATTTCTCCAAACATGAGCGCTTCAAACAAGCCACTAATGAGGATAATGAATTGAGAGTTCTTCTTGCTGTTGAAGAAGATCCGCCTAGGAGTCAACGGCAGATTGGTGAAATAGTGGAAAAGATCAGTGCAACGAGTTTTGAAGAAGAATCGCTGTCATCCATACCATATTCAATTACGTCAAGAACTACTGCATACAGATTTTGAGAAAGGAGTAAGTTTTTGCAATTGGGCCATGGAAAAAATTCGCGGAGACGACAATTTTTTCAATAACATATGGTCAGATGCATCGACATTCCATAAAAATGGATTTGTATTGTAAATCGACATAATTACCATTATTATTCGACTGAAAATCCCCACTTATTAAGACAGGTAGATTATCAACATAGGTGGTCAATTAATGTCTGGGGAAGAATCATTGAAGAATATGTTATTGGTCCAAATTTTTTTGAGGGACATCTGAATGGAGCAATCTCCATCTCAATTTATTACGAAATGATTTACCAAGTTTGTTAGAAGATATTCCTCTTGATCTTCGCCATAGAATGTGGTTACAACATGATGGCGCTCTCCTGCTCACTATTCGAGTGAGAGATCATCTAAATGAGGCATTTCCCAATAAATGGATAGGACGGAACGGACCTGTCAGGTGGCCCGCTAGATCACCCGACCTAACAAAACTGGATTTTTTCTTATGGGGATACATAAAAAATATTGTTTTTGTTGAGCCACCAATTTCTTCCGAAAATATGCGACTTCGATTAACGAATGCTTTTCGCAGCATTACACCAGCTGTCTTGCGCAGAGCGGAACGGTCTTTCGAACATAGAATTCAGCTCTGTATTCAAGAAGATGGACGATATGTTGAACATATTTTGTGAAACTTTTATTATTAACTTTTATTGAACTATCCCTATAACAGTTTTGTAATTTGCCAGTTGACATTTGAAATAACTACTAGAAATGAATTAATTTATTAAATGATATTTAGACCTTTTTTTTCAGTCGTTTTGAATGGATTTTGTGGTAAAGAAAGTCATTCTTTGAGACTATAGCGAAGAAATAAGAAGAATTGTCATTTTTCACAAAAATGCTTTTTTAAGAAAACTATTGATTTTAACCATAGAGAATATTTAATTTGTGGAACACTTGTTGGCGCTTCTTATGGATCGATAATATACCGGGTGCTCCGTTTGAAATAAGGAAGATTTTGTACATTTTTATTTACAATGTTTGGCAAGCAATTTTTGCACCCTGTATATCACAGATCGATTTTTGATATATCGTTTAAAAGAGTCATCAACGTACATAATTTGACCAAACAGTCATTTCAATAGGACTTGGAACAACTTCATAATTTCAAATAGTATGAGTGACGAATTTTGTGAAAAAAAAGCTGTTATGCTAAAAATCTCGAAAACCGTCAATATTATTGAAAAAAAGTTTCACATAAAGTACCTTTTATTTTTCATGTAGCAACCGAAAAACTGATTAAAACTACTGGTTGCCATTTAAAAAAACAAAGTTGGGACCCGCCCAGAAAAAACTGAACACCCTGTGTGAGTGCCATCATTTTCAATTTGTAGAGCTCAGGAAATAGTATCATTTTGCTCCTTAAATGATCCATCTATCTATTACCATAATGGAGATATGGAAGACCGCGCTCTTGCTGCAGGACCCTGTATATGAACACTGGTATAATCTTTGTGAGAGATTTTTTTAATTTTTTTTTCTGCCTATCCAGAAAATGTTCGTTAATATGCAACCTTCCAGTGAAACTGCTGTATGTGAGTTCATGTACAATTCTTAATTTATCCGGCAATAAGTAGGTTCAATTCCACATTTCGCGCCGGGTCTCTTATCTCAGGTGGTGTTTATGGTATTAACTTATCCTCACTTGGAATCACATCCATTTCTAACTTGACTGATTTCCAAAATTGACAATGACATTAAAGTAAACACAAACAATTCAACAAACGCCATCAGCGGCAAACATAGTAAGGAAGAGCCCAGTAACCTTGGATTAAATAATTAAATACTTTGGATATTGATAATGCAACCCAATTAATAAATGTGAAAAGTCGATTTTTCGTGGAATTGGAACAAATTTGAAGAGAAAATTATATGTTTCACACGGCAGAAAAGCAGATTTAATGCCATGGTTTCGGCTTTTAATTAATTAGTAACTAGTTACATATCATACTCTGTGTATCATAATCGGTAAAAATATTGTTTCGAATCCAAAATCAATTTTTGAAATTCAGCAGAATATAATATTGTTTATTTTTATTTTTTTTTTTAATTTAAGAAAACGTAATAAAATTATAAAAGATGTGGTTCAGTGTTAAAATTTATGTGACAAAGTTGCAAACTACACATTTTCCTTTTTTTAGATAGTTATTTTGATGTGGAACCCATTTATCTTGAATTTGAAAAGTGTTACTAGTTTTTCCCCACAAATACTGGGAACCAATCCCCATCATGTGAAAATAAGTTATAATCGAAAGATATTTTCAGAATGTCATGGCATCACAGAATTAATAAAATTCTGTTGAAATCGTTGGATAAAAACCAATGTTACAGCGAGGGTGATAACTGAATTGATTTCCTGGTAATGAAATAAGTAATTATAGGAGATAGATGTTAATTTGCGAAAATAGGAAGAGGGTCAGGTATACAAACAATCTATTCACTATACGGTTACTATAGAGTATGTTTCACTTGTCATGGAAACACCCCGTATCTTTTCGACGTAGAATCATGGAATTTGGCGTGTAGTGTATATAACGTAGGATAATCCTTTTCGTACAGTGAGTTCATTTTTAGTGTATCTATCAATCCTGAAAACTTCATGATTCTTCGTCACAAATTATGGAAGATACTAGGGTGTTTCCATGAGAAGTGAAACACACTGTATAACGGTAACATTGCAGAATGTATTTCAGTAGTTCAACTTGAAGAAGTCATTGTATGGCAAACAAATTACCATGTTTTGTAAACCTATGATCTGTAAAAATCATTTATGTTAATATTTTTATTGCAAAAACTTCATTCCAAGTTGATATTTTCATTTTCAACATATGGACCTGAAGATACAGAAAAAAATTGATTTGACTGTATATATCAACAGATATTTATGACATGCGATATAACAGTGCGAGTGTGGAAGTTAAAAGCGACAGTAAAATAGCTCTAGGTCAGCACGAAACGAGACAGTCGCTTCCTTTATTTTCTAACTTTTGTCGCAATAAATTGCGAAGTTTCATTTCATTGTAAGCCCTGTCAGATTCAGTGCTTTTTTTATTGACGAAGTTTATGGCAAGGCGTTCAGAACTCCCGAGTAGTATTCTTGTAAACGTTTTGCGACTAATTGAGACAGTAATTCAACGGATAAAAAAGGCAATGAACGTAGTTCATATCTCATTCTCAATCAATTGGAAACAACTTCAATGCCAATGTAGAAAGGTGGAAATTTATTATTTGAAATTAGGTCAGCATGAAATTCACAATACTTCTATTCAGTTTTTGCGTGGGAAAAGTCTTTTTTGGACTCATTCAAATGAAAATGATCATCTTTCAACTGGATACCCTACATGAAAGTGATAGTTTTTCACCCTAGAGATGAAAATGAAGCAAATGAACATTATCATGCGACCCGATGGGTGTATACTAAAAACAATTTGTTGGATTTTGGCACTTGAATAGCTAACGAACGTCACTTCGTTTGACAGTTGATAAACGTTTTCACGATTATATTTGAACTTCTCTCTTCAACCATAACATCTATCGTAGGAAATAGTTATTATCCTAACAAGTACGGAAAGAGTACTATTCCCGCATGGGACTGCCGTTACCCGAACGACGCAAAGCGGAGTTTGGGTAAGCAGTCGAGTGCGGGATAGTACCTTTCCGTATGAGTAAGGATCAAGATTTTTTCTACAAGAGCATTGAAACATCTTATGTGATGCTCTTGAACAAACTTTCACGTGCGGGAAAAACTCACTTGAAGTGACATTAGCTTGCGGGAAAATTTTTCCCGCACTAGTGCGGGAATATGACACCTCTCAAACTAAATTGCGTGCGGGAATAGGGCGGAACACGCACGCTTGTAGAAAAAATAGCATTTCATACTCGAGATGAAATACGTTTTTTTTTCGTTGGTGAGATTGCCACACTTGCTCCTTTCCACTTCGCTTGTGGACTATCTCTCACCTCACGAAAAAAAATACAGTATTTCCATCTCTTGTTGAAAAATGTACTATTCCCCATTCTTGTGGATAAGCTGTCAAATGCATAATTTCTGTTTGGATATGCCTCTTCAAGCAGTCAAATTTTAAATTTATGAGCACGAAGACAATCTATTTGTAAAGTGCAATTTTTTTGATCCCCATAATAAAAAGAAGGTAACACCAGTGGGAATCGCTGCTGCATAATAATAATAACGTTTATTTCCCATGAAAGAATATATACAGGGTGGACCATCGAAAACGTACTGCAAGACATTACTGGGTGGAATTTTTTTTTCGGCAAAATCCAAAAACACGTTGTCGCAAATAGCCCTTTCTAATGAGGTATTACTTGACCCACCTTACCATTTTAATAAATATTTGGAATGACACTCCTTCTTAGAGGATTAAAGGTTCCACTATGCTTTTTGTGACAAATAATCTTGACGTGTTTTTGGATTTCGCCAAAAAATTCTTTCTCACCCTGTAATGCCTTGCGATACGTTTTCGATGGGCCACCCTGTATACTCTATAACAGTTTTGGGTCACAGAGGTACCCATAAAAATCAGAAATTGGGCATGAGGATACTACCGATTGTTCAAAAAAGCAGATTGTTTCACCAAAAGGGGTTTATATGTAGTTCTTTCAGACTTGATGGAATATTTTGTAGGTATTTGTAATAACCATGAATAGTAAAGTGTATCAAATTATGATTGTGATTTAGTATAACATGTAAAAAAAAGTATTCAAATTAGATGAAGTTTCTTGTCAGTCAGTCTTTTTTTTATTTTTTCACATATATTATAGTTGATGAAGTTATAGCGTGGTCGCAGGAGAAATAATATACCTTACTTCATCATAATAAAAATTCATAATACTACTGGAAGAAACCGATTGATCAAAGATCTCCGGAATCCGGAATCATCAATATAGGCAGTTTCTTGAAAAAAATTTACGTTTCCTAGAAGAAATAGAACAATACTTTTTTGTCGTTTCGAATAACACGTGAAAATATCTCGTAATAATCAGAGCATTTCCTTATAACGAAAACCATTCACGTTCAAAATTCCACGGAATGTCACAGATGATACTATGAACATCGATAACTTTTTCTCAAATCGTTTTCAGCCACCACTAGCATCGCATAAATAAGAAATTTGATATATTCATGAGCTATGCGACTGATAAGAACAGATGCTACACCATGAATAAATTACAATTTCCACAGTGACGTCGGAATTCATATCTTGGCCTCAAAATAACTACTATGAAAAATTATCAATTTTGTCACTAATTTATTGTATTCTCAATTCAGCCATTTGAAAATATAAGTTTGAAATAATAGTACGTATAGACCTATGTATAGATTTGCTCGATTCAACATTTAATCATTTTCAGACTGAGGAAGGATCATATCTCAAAAAGAACCTATCAAGAAAATATAATATGATCCTATGAGAACGAAAACAAAATAAAGATCAGATATCTGGAATCATTTATTACCGGAAACAACAAAACCTGGAAGTCGATAAGATAATGATGTACATCTTTTTTTAGAAAATTTTTACTGTTTACGAGATAATTTTTGCAATATTCGTCACTCATAATATTATGAAACTGAAAAAAAAAAGAATACTGAATGAAGAAGGTCAAATTGAAGTTTTGGTAACATTTGCTGCAGACAAATATGAAGTCACCTCACACAAATTTTAGAAAAAAAGCTGTGTACTTACGATGATATAAAAATGTGGGTAAAGACATAATCATTTGAATAAAAAAATGAGCGTTTCTTTTGTGAATGACCTATCGAACTCAATCCTTACTTTGGACACATGCCCATCTCTTTTAGAACTCGTACTTTCAATGAACGGCGAAGCAATGGATCTCCCTACCTCGGAAGGTGTTCCCTGAGGTATACAGCCTGCAGAAATTCAAGAAAAACACCAATTCCTACATATAGTCACTCAGCCTTCACGATATTTTCTGAAAATTGCCAGATTTATCAGCCCCTTAAAAAATATTATTTATTGAAAGGAAAATAATAATGGGTGGAAATTATATCTAGATTTTTTTCTCGTAAAAACCATAACCGTTGAGTGTTGTATGCCTTTCTAAAAGCATAGAAACAATTTTTAATTATTGCTGTATAGTCTTCCCCAATGTTTTCGAATTAACTTATTAATTCTTACCACACATTAAATTTTGACGAATTACACGCCAAGTTTGAAAATTGAAAGTAAATTTCCTACAGAACTTTATAATTAGTGAGCTCGAGTATCGCTATTCAGCTCTTGAAAGGAAAGTTAATTACGAGATTATCCTTTGTTTGCCATGAAAAACTTAACGAGCATTTTGTCAGGAGTTTCGGGATCATCACGGAGCTTTACATTAGCAGTTTAGGGATCATCATCAACGCCCTCTAGAGAATTGTTACATGCATCGCCAATTAGACTTGCCTACTTCGCTAACTGGAGACTATAAATAAGTGATCCCACCTCGGAGCATTGTTGCGGTGTTCAAAATTATATTCGAAACTCATTAGTATTCACCAAGAGGACAAGCGGCGTAGGGGATCTCGAGAAATGTAAATTCATTAGTCAAATATTCGTGGGTATATTGGCAGAACTCGATCTTTTACTATTACTCGATTCAAATATCACAAATATAGAATTTTCGGAGGGAGATTGAATTCGGCCGAAAAGCGTATGACAAAGTCAGAAGTAACTTCGAGAAGGCATTATCGTGACAAAAAATTTAAATCAAGAGACGAACAAAACCTTGGATAACTACTGATGGAATTGAAATATCATGTGTAAATATGAGATGATTCATACTATTCGCAAATACATGAGTGAGCCGTTTTTCTCAACTTTCACTTCAACTATAGAAAAATATATCGCAGCGTGAAAAGACTAGCAAAAGATATTTATTACAGAGTTGGATTGGAGGATTCTAATAATAAGAAAAATTTATGTTGAAAGATATTGAACGAATTGAGAGGCAAACTAAAACACATCACCCTATATCAATGTATACTACTGCAATTTTGCACGCAAACTTACTGAAAATATTCCAGCTTCCAAGTCACCTCTGAGTTACATGAGAAATATATATTCGGTTATTGAGTTTCAACTCACCGACACATCCCTTTCAGAACTGCAAGAGTTTTGAGTAATATTGAAAACCAAAACTGCTCCAGGAAAGATGATGATGATCTGAAAACATCTGTGGTAATACCAATACATAAAGGTGATAATGCAAGTGATCCATCTAACTACCACTGTATCACTGATCCCTAGTTTTGCACAACTAATAGAAAAACTAGTGAAGAAACGCATACAAAACTTTTTACTAACGAACAATATGTAATATCCATGGAACAATTCAGATTTCAGTCGAACAAAGGGACCAATGATGCCTTACTGTCATTCATGACAGATGTCTACAAAAATATCAATGCAGGTGAGTGCGCTGCTGCGACATTTTGCGATTTTTCCAAAGCGTTCGATTGCGATAGTCATGACACATTTCTCCAGATACTTGAACGGTTTGGATTTAGAGATACAAGCTTAGATTGGATGAGACCCTACTTGAGGTACCGCAGTCAAATAATGCGCTGCAACACTGACTCAAATACTGCTAACATTGCTCTACATCAATGATATCATTCAACCGAATATCACTGCTATGATCACTCTTTTCGCAGACGATACAATCTTCTTTTATTGGCATGATAAAACAGAGCAAAATCTTATCGACCAAATTGATATTGAGTTAGTGCTGAAAAAACAGTAGTAAGACTCCAATTTCTTGGTAATCAACATAAAAAAACTTATATTCTACTTATATAACTTATATTCTAATGTAATCTTCCAGACTTACCTATGAGCATTGGAAATATTCTTAACAAAACTACAACAACATTTCTTGGATTAAATATCGACAATAAACCGAAATTTGATATTCACATTAATAAGCTCTGTCATAAGTTGTCTTGTAGATGCTATGCAATTCGTGTAATATCGAAAGAATTGAATTACTCAGCAGCTAGAACCGTGAATTTTGCCCTAATTGAATCGCATTTGAGATACGGGATTGCATTTTGGAACGCATGCAGCCCTTACCTAAACACAAATGTTTTTGTAATTCAAAAAAGAGCTCTAAAGTATATCTGTAAAAAAGGCCAAGAGATTTATGTAGACAGTTATTGAAGGATCATAAACTTCTAACAGTAACATCTTTATGAATTTTAGAAACTTATACACCAAAACAAAAATCTTCTTCCACTATAACTCACGTCAGAGCAACTCCATCAGATTGCCTAGACCAACTAATAATATTGTGAGAAATTCAACAATTTACAACGGTATCAAAATGTACAATCACCTGCCCATGATTAAGGATAAATTATGTATGAGGCAATTTAGAAGAGATACAAAACACCTTCTGGTACAGCAATCATATCATGAAATGGAAGAATACTTTACCTCCAACCTTTGGACTAGCTCAAACCTCCTTGATCGGGAATTATTTCATAACCCTTGTTGAACTTATGACTGAAAGTGAAAACTGAATATTTGTCATACTTTATATTATGTACAATCACTTGTTTCATTTGAAAAAATCAGACAAAGTCTGATGGCTTCAGGAGAGAGACAGAACTTTAGCAAAAAACACCTTATTCTCTACTTAATTTAAGGCAGATATCTGGCAGAAAACAACTACTTCCCTGGCTAATACCACGACGGACGTTGAATTAAATCTGACAGATATCTGTGCAGCGTTCTCCCTAGAATCTGGGAGACAGCACAAATGCTTTCTGTATCAAGTAGCAGTTCCTGCCCGACATGATCAAGGACTTGACCACTTACATACCGGTTTCGAGGTGTATTGCCTCTATTCAGTGCAGGGTAGGTCCGACAACATTTGTAGTTGTCGACGTTCTTGGCCATGCCATCCACTGCTCTGAAGTGGATGCGAAGTCTCATAAGAAGACAGTCGCAGCGCCACCTTTAGAAATCCTCAGAAAGCACTCTGTATGATTTAATCCAACGCCCGTCGTGGTATCAGCCAGGGAAGTAGTTGTTTTCTGCCAGATATCTGCCCAAAATTAGGGAGAGAGTAAGGGGTTTTTTGCTTTATTTGTTTCATGTTGTTTATATTTAACATTTATTTAACGACTGTTTGTATCGTCTCAAATATCGTGAATGTTTATACACTATATCTAAGAGATTTACCTGTAACATATTTTTATTTTATCTTATTTTTAGTTATACGTTATATACACATTCTTTGTCTTTAAGAACCCGATTCTTCCGACAGTAAAGTACATCTTGATTGATTATTTGATATGAATATTGCAAAATTAGTGTAACTTCTCAATAACTTGGATCGAAAAAAAAAAAAGATTCATCATACAATGCCCTGAGTCTAACAAAAGCTATTGTCAAGAAGGAGGGGAGTTCTGCACGAGTTGCTAACCTAAAAAAAAAATTGAAAAAGATCCGCATTTCCAATTTCAATGATTTTTTGATGCTTGCGTGGAATGAACAATGAATTCACTAAAAGTTGGGTAGTGGAATCATAATGACTGATAAGCAAGTTGATTGGAAGAAACAACATTCACATGCTAGTTTTTTTCCATGATTTTCAATATGTAACTCATGATTCAATTTGTCATCTCCATAGATTCCTTACAATTGTATCAGTTGAAAAATATAATCTATCGTTTCCGAGCTGAATATACCCGGAATAATAATAATAATAATAATAATAATAATACTCCCTCATAAACACTCGTTGAGTGTACCCAAAGGCATAGCCTGTGCGGGTAGAGGACGGCTATTATTATCATTTGCCGTGGCGCTCCGGGGCGACTTACTGATGTTTTAGGTGATGTATTCACTTTTCAGCTGTAGGAAAACCCGGAAAACCTACAGCACCAGCTGGTAATGGTAATATTATCTGCAAAACCCACAACTGTAGTACTTTATCGTCAAATAAATTCTAAGAAATCATTAATATATACAATCGAAAGTAAAGGGCCAGGACACTTCCATGTGGTACGCCTAATTCGATTTAAGTAGAACCCGAGAACTCAGTATTTTGTTGCCTGATACATACTTTTTGTCATCTGTTACTCAAGTATATTTTGAAGAGATCTAATTCCATAATTGGAAAGGTTTCGAAGTGAAATGGAGTGATCAACACAGTGAAACGCCTTACTGAGATCAAGAAAAATTCGATATGCATAAGAATCTTGTTCAAGTAGTGTTGAATAACTTGAACAAAGCCGTTTTAGTACTTTTTACTTCAAGAAAACCACGCTTGAAAAAATTCATGATTCTCATTAATATCATAACTTCGAAAGAGTTGATAGAAGATCTGTTTGCAGTCTTATTATTGATGTTTGTAGATCTATTGCCACTTTCTTCAATCATAAGTTTGTGATAGTTGCTACATGTTTCATTCAGAAGTAATCTGTAGGATTCTCTGCATTCATTGTATTCATTTTTGAACTGGTCATTATCAAGAGCACTCATCTACAAGGTGCTTACTTTTTCTTCCATACTTTTGATACGTATAAAGTGTTATAAATATTGTTTATAAACGTATTTTAAGCAAGAGCGCAGCGAAGTTTAGCGGATATTTGTAATTATCAATCTCTGCTGAAGGGGATCAATCCTTCAATCCCTGTTCATAATCGATTTCAGTCCCTCTATAAGTAGGAGCCTTTCATGTATGCCAAACCATTTGACGTAGGTCGTTTTACAGGAAAACGTTGGATAAACAAGGTGGAGGTACAAGCATGCCAACTTAGGTTAGGTAAGGATGAGTTCGTGATTGCATTGGAGAGTTTATACAGAATGTCAAGTTGGCCATTAGCTCCAAAAAAATACTTCCAAAAGTAATGCAATAGTAAAATGTAGTCAATTTGCGTTTATTAAATGTTGAATTTTCAATTCTCATCGATGAAATTGCACAGATAGCCTTTCTTTTTTAATACTTCCGGTGTAAAAAGTTTCTGTTTTTGAGTAAAAATATTTCAGCAAATTTTAACGATGTGGCAATATTGATCACTCCAATAAAATGTTTTTTCCTTTCTGAAGAAAGAAATCCAAATGTAAATGAAAAAGGTTCATGAAACTGGATCGGTGAAAAATAAAAAAATACGCATTAGTCGCTACTTGCCGAAAAGCTATTAATTGGTATTCGAAAATTGCCGAATACCGCATGTCTGTTCCCAGCTTTACTCTATGATGATGATTATGATAGAAGAATAGAGTTTTGTTAGACCATGTCTCCCTGATCTTTTGCTAAACATCTGTTTTAGAGATAAATGTAATTTTTTCCAATTAGCAATGTTAATAGTCAAAATTGTCGGTATTGTAGTGACTAAAATCCGCAAATATGCACAACACCCACAAAAAAGTAAATGTTTAGGCTGGTATTCTTTGAAATGGCATTTTTGGTCCTTTATTTCTTGAAGAATACTTGACAGGCAATCTGTTCCTTGATATTGTTATATTGTTGTTGAAATTGTTATATCCGTCAACCGGCTGCATCCTTACGAGCAACCCTCAAAAGACTTAATATATAATAGATAATATATATAACAGTTCATGAGAAAGCGTAAGTAGATCCCATGTTTGAAATTGCTTTTTCGCAAATTGAAAGTTTTTGTGTGTAGAAGGAAAATAACCAACAAATACAAAATAACACGTCTAGAATAGATTTATTTCTGTTATTCAACTCTACCAACCATTTCTTCCACTAAAATTCCTGAGGGTAATATCTACCCCTTGTACCAAGAGGTCTTAAAATATTCATTACCCCCTTGTCTCACTTGAAAATTAAATTGGCGTGTCTTTTCGATTTTTCATATTATTTACTAAGAGGAACATATTGAGGGTGGGAACTTTTCAAATTGATACCCTGTATCAAAGAAGTTTCCACTGCGCAAGAGAGCAAGTTCGGCGTGACCATACTGTTTGTATTGTTACGATCAAAAACGGCAGCTCATTCAATATCGATTTTTGAATTATTTCAAATACAAAATACGTCCCAGTAACATCATTAATCCTGACCTATTTTTGTATATACATTTTAATAAATCAACCAGGATTTTACGATTACTCAGTATTTCTCTCCGGGAAATAAACTGCTCGATAACACAATCTACGTTGTTAGTTAATTCATACTAACTTGATACGAAAGTCTGTCTCAAAGCAGGCTCTAACATTTTATGAAGCAATACATAAGCAAAGAAAATAGATTTAGGTATGAGTTTTTTCTAATTCCAATTTACTTTTCTAAATAGCATATTTCCTTACTTTATTGAAACTTTTCGAATACCCAATATTAGTTATATTAGAATTGTTCATGCAATACCGCAAAAATTGATGTTTCTATTTCAAAATTAATGAAACATCAATGATGTCATACCCATATTATCATAGTTATTCATGAACGAACCTACATTGGTCAAACTCCTCTTAACACTGGCATCAGATTCCAAGAGCACCAATTCAACTATTGCTCGAATAACATTGCTCACCTCTCAAATCCGTTGCAACTGCTATTACTATTGAGATGATTCGACGATGGTGGATTCGTTCCAGCTGCCGATCCAGGCGCAGTTCTCCAAGCGCCCAGGAGCGGCGCCTCCCCGGAGCTGGCTAGCGTGACGTTGGTTGGTAGCTTGAGACGGTTCCTCAAATCCTTACGGCGCGCCTTCCTTGAGAGGTCCAACTCGCTGGCTGCCGAACTCACGTTGGCAGCCCTGTTGATGTAGGCGATGCTATCTCGAGACGACGAGTAGTATCCCACTTCCTGTTGCTGGTATTTCTGGTGCGACTGGTGCTGGTGCTGCTGCTGGTTGTGGTGGGGCTGCTTTGACATTCCTAGTTTGCAGCCCACCAGGTCTGGAAAGTCAAGATGAATATTAATTTATAGACATCGAATTGATAAACACTCTTCTCACTACATATGAAAATACGTCCCAGTCTCAGAGAGCGTCTTGAGGCAAATATGGGATATTTTTGTATGTGGTTTGTATCATGGTTCATGCTATAATACATGTCGTTTCGAGAAAACTATCCACCCCGAAGAATTCTTCTAAAATCTACAAGTTTTTACAGGATGTGCAGAAAATCTGATTTTCATACTACAACGTTATCGAAAATCGAAGAACTGCGCTGATTGGTAAAAAATGTGTTCGTCAGAAATCTATTCAATTCCGATTTACAGTTCATTCAACTCGTACAATTTGTTTCATTTGGTATGTGCACTGTACTGTTAGGAACCCTTCGTGTAGTAATGCATATACAATTTTTTCCAGACTCCCACTACTACTACCTAACAAAAAAATCAACTCAATATGAGAAACAAAGTTTTCCTATTTATACGGTGGCTGGAAGCTCAGCGGCTTAGGTCTTTTGCTCGCATCAGACCAAGGTTCACCAAGCCTACTTGACCTGAAGAAAGCAAGGGTTGAGTTTTTGGATAAAGCGAGGTCTTCGATATTCTTGAAGAAGAACCCAGGCATTGGCTTATTTTTATGTAGATAGCTGCAGGAGTATTTTGGTCTCCGCAGCTTTGACGTGAACTTTTTGTCACCTCGTTCAGTGTCGAATACGACACCAAGTTCATCGGCTGCATGGGCTGCTGCCTCAAAAAGCAAATCCTCCGATCCCTGTTTCCTCATGGCGACAGACTCAGCAGAGAAGGAGATTCAAAAACTTGATCACTTCACAGGCTCCATTCAGTGTTATTCTGTTATGCAGACACCCCAAACTCGATAGTCTACGGCCTTCCCGTTGTCTATGAAATAGAGTCCTGCGTGATACATATGTCGATGAGCAGGTTCCTCTTGTAGCCGGTCATATATCCGTTCATATTGGTCATCTGCGGAGAGTATTTGTATGTATTAGGTTGTAGTTCTTTGAACCATACAAATCTTCGTTCCTCTACAAACCAATCCGGAATCTGTAGCTGTCCATCTACTCCAGATGGCAGTGGGTGCTAGAAAAATGTTACCACAACTATTCATTCAGCCAGGGCCTGGAATAACAAAGTTCTTCAAAACGTGGCAAAGCATGGAGTAAATCCAACCCTTATCGGATGGATGGGTGTCATGCTATAGGCCAAGCAATAGAGCCACAAATGATTGCTTTTTGGACAAAAATACTACCTGGAAGCCACCTATGCCATCCCGTGCAGGACAGTCCGTAGTTTATTCCCACCATGTCCACAACTCGAAAATGCAGTTTTTTAATTTGTTGTTGTTTTTATTGTAAAATGGAAACTATTGAAACAGTGTTAACGGTGCAGAAAGGTGAAGTGTAGAGAATTGAATTCCGAAGAGAATGACGGATAAAACGATCCGATCAGATAATTAGAACCGGAGAAAAGCGGGAAAAACAGAAAATTGTGTTTTTTTCTTTAATTCACAACTCTGCCATTTTTCAATATTATGAGCTGAAACTTTGCACGATATTACCTCCTGGTACAAGGGATAGATATTACCCTCAGGAATTTTAGTGGAAGAAATGGTTGGTAGAGTTGAATAACAGAAATAAATCTATTCTAGACGTGTTATTCTGGATTCAGTCGGAATAACAGTTTTCGCACAATCCTCATTTGAATTTTTTTTGGAAATATTTTCGCGGAGAGCTGGAAGCGTGTGAGCTCGTCCGATTGAAATTTAAAAAATATATTTGGAAAGTAGACGTGAGCAGTAACAAAACGTCTATTCTGATTTTTAAATAAAACGCGTTTAAGTGTGTTAAAAACTAGTGAGAACATGCGGGAAAACGGCCGGCGGCGCGTTAGCGATCTTGTGGTGGGGGACAGTGCGAATCGAGGAGAAACGTATATAATATTAATAGGCGCGCGCTGCGCGCAACTTATAATTCTGTGCATTTGTTTATCTCGTCATATACTGCAGCTATTTGATTGGTCTTTTTCTTGATTTTGAAGTATCTGAACCTGAGGAATTCGATTCGTGACTCAGATTTCACGAGTGATGAAAGAATAAGCAGGTATTCTATGTTTTTTGCTACATATCTTTATTTATAGACAATATATGAATAGATAGCAGCTTTTTTATTACAAAAATGAAAACAAAATCCTGTTGAAGTTCAAATTCATAGGACTTGTAGAAAATCATTTTTCAGTAGTATAAATATTACAGGGGCAACCAATAAACTTGCAAATTCTGCTGAGTGTCTGATTTGTGGTAAATGTTTGTGGTAAATGTGGCACCCACAAGAAAAATTTCCTAATTCAGGCTCGCACTGGAACTGAATTTGCGAAAAAACAGAACAACAATTTTGAAGACAACTTTTGGACGTGGTGATGCGGCAACGATGGAAAAATTGGAATTGTACCCAAATTAATTTGTTTCCAAAGCTATGTATCATCGTCCCTCATACTCTGAATAAACAAAAGACTTCAAAAGCAGTACAAATGAAAAATCTGATTCAAATGGAAACTATGCCCCAAAAACAATGGAAGAATCATTTAATATTTACACAGTATGTATCATCGTAGGTAGAAAAATGAAAACCATTGCCTCTCTTGGTTCAGTTATTAAAAATCATCAAAAAAAGAAACTTATTGTTGATCCAAATCCAAACTTTCTGCGGAAGTCTATAGAAAACCACTTTCTTGTAACAAAATAAAAAAAATCTGTAGTTCCCAATGAGCTTATAATATGAGACACAAGATGTCTGTAGGAATTTTTATTGCTAATATCCTATAAAATAGCAGTAAATAACTACTTCCTGGCTAATGCCACTACAAACATTGAATTACTTGTGATAAAAGTGGCGCTCTCAGTTTGGATTTATCTACTGTGCGGACGCGTTCGCGGCTTTTGCCCTGAAATGGGATTCACATCGAACCATTTCTTGCAGTCATTAGTTATTGACTACTAGACCTACCCTATACTGATGAGGGGTGACACCCCGAAATCGGTCTATAGGTGGTCCGAAAATTTCTATAAACATTCCCATGCAACAAGCAATAGAGATTTCTAATGGCTTTGGACACCCTAATAAAAAGAGACGAAAGTTCTTAATTTTTCCGTCCTTGTTGCCAGAGAATGTACTCTGTGATTGGTTACTATAAGGTCAGGGAGTATAAATGTCATTTTCAAATGAAGCTGTCATGTCATTCAAACTCCCCGCCATTATGGTAACCAATCACAGTGCGCGCCCCTGGCAACAAGGATGGAAAAATTAAGAACTTTCGTCTCTTTTTATTTGGGTGTCCAAAGCCATTAGAAATCTCTATTGGAGAGGAACTCTGTAAGGAAATTTTATCAGATGTAATTCGATGTTGGTCGCGGTATTAGCCAGGAAAGTAGTTGTTTTTTGATGAATTCTTGATCCAAATACTCCTATTGCATAGGATATTAGTAATGAGCAGTTCTACGGACATCTTGTGTCTCACATGTAAATCTGGAAATCCTACAAATCCTACAATCTTACATTCTCCAGATATCGTTTATGATCTTCCCAATTGCCAATTCCATATTGGATATTCTTATGATATCATCTGTGAATATTTTTATCAAGCAGTCTATAAGTAATCTGTTTCGAGTAAAATTAAAATTAATTGCACATTTCTTGTGAATACTTTCTGTAACACCGCGTAAATACATAATGAATTGTGTACAAATATGTTTCACAAGAATTAGGAACATCAATTCAATGTACTTTATTCTATTTTCAAACCTTGACGTGAAAACTATATTGTTTTACTTGACGCCAGGCGACAGTGGTTTACGAATATTGCTTCGCCGATGGTATGTTTCGTCGTCGTCAAATGGCTGCAGCCAATTTATTATCAAGAAAATATGTATATATAATATACATGTAATGCTACTTGGAAAATTGCGCATTTTTTAGTGAAAAGAGAATTTTAGTTGGGTGAATCATGAGTGACTTTCAGCGTGTTAAAACATTAACATTTTATTGAAAATTTTATCTCAGCACACAATAAAGCACATTTTCGGAAAATGCTTTTTTTCTTTGGAAATTTTTGGTGACCCATTCCAAAGTACGTGAATAAGCATTTCTAACAGTGAAAGAATTTTTCAAATAACTCTATTATACCAGAAGTTATAGCGCCTTCTTTTTAATTTTTGGAATCCCCCAATTTTTTTCGTTTTTTCCATGTAATTTTTGTCACCACCAAACTGACTTGTCGTAGATTTCCATTTCATATGTGGAAAGACATAAGGAATCGACCTGCATAGGTCACATTTTGATATACCGCAAAAATTGGTCAGACTTTAAAACAGGCGATTTCGGCGCTGTTCCCACCGGACTATAAACGTTTCTCCTCGATTCGCACAGTCCCCACCACTCGATGGCACACGCGCGGTCGGCCGTTTTCCTTCATGTTCTCACTAGTTTTTAACACACTTAAACGCGTTTAATCGAAAAATCAGAATAGACGTTTTGTAACTGCTCACGTCTACTTTCCAAATCTATTTTTTAAATTTCAATCGGACGACCTCAAACGCATCCAGCTCTCCGCGAAAATATTTCCAAAAAAAATTCAGATGAGGATTGTGCGAAAACTATTATTCCGACTGAATCCAGATTCTGCACACATAAAGTGCACGTCAATAGCTACTATCGTGCAAAGTATTAAGAAATGGCAGAGTTATAAATTTCACAAAAAAAAACACAATTTACCGTTTTTTCCCGCTTTTCTCCGGTTCTAATTATCTGATGGGATCGTTTTATTCGTCATTATCTTTGGAATTCAATTTTCTACAGTTCACCCTTTTGCACCATTAACACTGCTTCAATAGTTTCCATTTTACAATGAAAAAAAAAAAATTGTTGTTTATTGTTCATAACAAATTAAAAAATTACATTTTCGAGTTGAGGACATAGTGGGAATAAACTACGGACTGTACTGCACGGGATGGCACAGGCGGCTTCCAGGTAGTATTTTTGTCAAGGACAATATCTCTATTGCTTGGCCTAGCTAGCACAACGAACGGTGAAAGCCGAGTTAAGTGAAAGTTCCGTTGTTGCCACAGTATCAAGAGGATGTCCTCATGGGGGGGGGGTCTTGTTACCCCTACTATGGTGCTTGGTGGTCGACGGACTTCTAGCGTATTAGAATAATTCAGGGATGTACGCGCAAGCATACGCAGATGACTCAAGGCCAATTGCTGAATCTCCTTGAAGAATCCGTTAATAAAGCTCTAAGTAGAGTAGAACAATTGTATTCTACCGAGGGATCAAGAGTCAACCGAGAAAAGGCAGATTTGGTACTGTTCACCAAGAAACCAAAATTAGGGATCCTTCCAGAAATATACCTCTCAGGAAAGTGTCTTCAATACAAAGGATCAACACCATGGAGTCATAATAGACGCCAAGCTGACCTGGAAAAAGCAGATCACTTATCGCACCATGCTCGTACTGGGCATGCAGAAGGGCGTTCGGAAGAACGTGGGGTCTGACACCCAAGACCCTACACCGGATATATACGACAATTACTCGCCCAACCATGACGTACGGAGCTATTATGTGGTTGCCAGGTACGCTGAATAGTAAGGCCAGAAATGATTTAGACAAACTCCAAATGCTAGCCATGGGAACAGCATCAACTAGAGCTCTGGAAGTTCCATTAGGATTGCCACCTCTACTACTGTACATCGAACAAGAAGCCATGTGAACCGCTTACAGACTCGAAGGTGCAAGCCAATGAGTCGAAGTAAAAATGGACCATGGACAATTCTTAATCTGATAGGAAGGAACAACACCCGTCAGTTCTGAATTTCAGAAAAGGCACAAAAATTGTGATTCCCACGAGGGAAGAATGAAATGACATAGCATCGGGCGTGCCCCCTGCCGACAGCACAGTCTGGTACACAGACGGGTCGTGGTCAGGAGACATGTCCGGAGCAGGGGTATATAATAGAGGACTGAGGGAAGAAATCTCCATTCGTCTAGGCTATATTCAGTTGCGTCCAAGAAAATCTCGACAATAGATGCTCGGGCAGTAAAGCAGAAATACTGGTACTGGGACCACACAGGATCACATCCAAGCTGGTATCTGAGGGTAGATATGCCTTAGAAAACCTGGCAAGAAAAAGAAAAGTCAGCCTCATTGGGGTCTCAGGACACTCGGGTATCCACGGAAACGAAGAAGCGGACAGGAGAGCCAAGGAGGGATCAGGCATTCAATGATTGGGCCTGAACCCACCGTAAGAATTCCCGTCAGCCTAGCTGTTACTGCAATGGAAGAACTGTTACAGAAACAGAAATCATGGCAGGACATGCCTGGCATGAGACAATCGAAGCTCCACATACCTGAGTCATCGAAAAAACTCAAAAAGGAAATACTTTTCCTTTGGAGACGAGATCTCATGCTAGTGACAAGGCTCCTGACGGGATACAATCACCTAAACAGGCCCTTATGGGATCGAAGATGATCGATCCACTCTATAGGTGGTGCCTGGAAGAAGACGAGACTTCGTCACACCTCCTCATTGCACTGCTGAACTCAGACACGTGGGTTCACAAAGGGTCCGAGCGAAGAGGCCTACGTGCAGGGGTTTGAAAACCTGCCCACCAGTGCCTGGAAGTAAGTAAGTACCAAAGTTCTTCGAGCCTTTGACGGCCATCGAATTTCTTTTAGAGTTATCGGATTGCGCTAGGGCTGGAGTATCTGAGTTGAGTGGTTGAGTGGTTGCGGCCAGCGGGAAATCCACAACGGTGGAGTGGGCGAGAAGGTTTATCGCGGAACTTCATGTTCTCCGAAATTCTTCTCAGGAATTTATTTGCGGCCACCAACATTCGTATTCTATCTTTGGTAGTGAAAAGAACGCCAAAAGCCCAAGTCTATTGGTCACTACATAGTCCACCACACATCGAATACGAAAGGCGTGTTGTCTCGCCGACTTAATCTTAGTTAGCCTCTATCTTCTGTATCAGACACAATCTGAACAGCGTCATACATGACTAAGTTGATTTGCCAGATGTCAGCCTCTTCTGGAAGACTGTCCTAAATATTAGCATCCACCTATGCCAGAGGGTTGGTGTTATGAGAGCCCTGCGGGTTTTGATGCCCTCCATTGGTGGTTTGATGCGAGCTTCCTCTACAGCCAGACCGAAACACATATCTGCTACTTCTGCAACTTTGTTCACAGGCTGAGGAAAAATTCTGACATAGCCCCGACCCAGAAGATGAGATTCATAGTCTCCAATATTTTATACGGAAAAGGCAGCATACTCTAGATGTATCTTACATCATAGAACATACATTCTTGCCATGTATCTTCCCTAGGCTGATGACCGTTCCTCAATTCATTTATCCTCTCAAACTGTTCGTTGTTATTGAGGTTGTCATCGTTTTGGCATTCCATCGTTGACGGCCTCACCACCTTGCCTTTGACCCCTAATCTGAGGGGGTCGGTTGTGGGGGCCACTTTCTTGTACATCGAGAACCAAGTTATTGGGTATACCAGGATGCACTTGAGCTGCCAGTTCGGTTTTGCACGTTTCGTATTCTTATCATTATCCAATATTCTGGGGGAATATTCAATATTCAAGTTTCTAAACAACAATTACTTTCGATGTTTTTTGCTACCTTGAGGAATGGTTCTTGGAGAAATATTGCACAAACATCAGATGTCTGATGTACATCTATGTTTGTAGGAGAAAGTACTTCTTTTCTGTCAGATATTTGCCTCCAATTTTCTACTTTGTGCGATAGTGTCCAATGAACGGGACTTTGTCGAAATTGTTCGTTTCAATTGAAAAATGAAGAATCATAAATTATGGCAGACACGTAATATATCACAATCTCTATCGTATACTGACATAGGATTTTTTTTTGGACAAACCATAATTAAAAAAGTTTTCCCGTTTATCCGTGCCTTTATGCATAACCTGTATAACCTTTTTAAACAAAAATTTCTCTCGTTGATAAATAATCAAAAATTAATATACTCAGTGGGTATAAACCTTAAAACGAAACCACTATCTCCATTGAGAAAACAACGATGTCTTTCCCTATATGATATCTGCGATTTATTTTTTAACAAACGTCTCCATTCAGTATATTCGGTGATAAACTATACAATATCTTTCCTCGTCTTGCCTCAGGGCAGATAGAGGACATTCCTACATGTTCACAACACGAAACAGTCCGCAAGAAAGTGTCGTGGCAAGATGATCCAACGGGAGTTATTTATCCCTATCGGTTGGATACTTCTGCTGGGGTCGCAAATAAATCGTCGTTCGCGAAATATTCTTGATTTCCTGCGACAAAAAATTTACGGCCGGTTTCCTATAACGTATATACTTCAATAAATTGGATGAAATGTTCGCTCTCAGCAGCCTGGGAATGGCCTCGGTTGCGAGGGCTCTTCTTTTTCATTATCTCTTGTGGAAACGGGTTTTATGTTTTTATTTTTTTGGCTCGTTATTCCTGCAATATGCCGCGAATCAATGGATTCGAAAATTTGACCCTTTGACCCGGGAAATTCGCTTCCTGACCAGAAGTGGAACGAAGAATTATAGCTCAAAGCAAAATGAATATATAAATTGACAAAAAATAGTGATATAAAGTAAAGTAAAGAAAACTGAAATTTCTATGAAAAATCACCTCTTATCGCTTGGGCTTCTTACTTTAATAGGCTTCCCATCCTTTTGAGAAAATAACATAAGAAATTTTTAAATGAGGGTCGAAAAAATCCAATACTTTATTGAACTATTTCGATTATTTATTTTGTTCGATGATGAGAATATATTAGTTCTATTTCAATTTCTTAAATAAGTTAAAATATTATATTTTTTTATTTCGTTAGAAATTTTATACTTGTGCAGATTCTTTTAATCTATTGTATCATAGGAAATGGATCTAATTTGATATCGAATTGAAATAAGACATCCGGCGGAACATCATGGTGCGTAAAGATGTATATAAGAATACTATACGTAATACTACATGTAATCAAATATACACACGCGGATATTTTCATGAAAACCCACCAATTCTGGTGCGTAAAAATGTATATAAGAATACTATACTCTTATGTAGTCAAATATACACACGCAGATATTTTCATGAAAACCCACCAACTCTGGTGCGTAAAGATGTATATAAGAATACTATACTCTTATGTAGTCAAATATACACACGCGGATATTTTCATGAGAACCCATCAATTCTGGTGCGTAAAGATGTATATGAGAATGCTATACTCTTATGTATTCAAATATATACACACGGATATTTTCATGAAAACCCACCAATTCTGGTGCGTAAAAATGTATATAAGAATGCTATACTCTTATGTATTCAAATATACACACGCGGATATTTTCATGAAAACCCACCAATTCTGGTGCGTAAAGATATATATAAGAATACTATACTCTTATGTAGTCAAATATACACACGCAGATATTTTCATGAAAACCCACCAATTCTGGTGCCTAAAGATGTATATAAGAATACTATAATCTTATGTAGTCAAATATACACACGCGGATATTTTCATGAAAACCCATCAATTCTGGTGCGTAAAGATGTATATAAGAATACTATACGTAATACTATATTTAATCAAATATACACACGCGGATATTTTCATGAAAACCCACCAATTCTGGTGCGTAAAGATGTATATAAGAATACTATACTCTTATGTAGTCAAATATACACACGCAGATATTTTCATGAAAACCCACCAATTCTGGTGCGTAAAGATGTATATAAGAATACTATACTCTTATGTAGTCAAATATACACACGCGGATATTTTCATGAAAACCCATCCATTCTGGTGCGTAAAGATGTATATGAGAATGCTATACTCTAATGTATTCAAATATACACACGCGGATATTTTCATGAAAACCCACCAATTCTGGTGCGTAAAGATGTATATAAGAATACTATACTCTTATGTAGTCAAATATACACACGCGGATATTTTCATGAAAACCCATCCATTCTGGTGCGTAAAGATGTATATGAGAATGCTATACTCTTATGTAGTCAAATATACACACGCGGATATTTTCATGAAAACCCATCAATTCTGGTGGGTAAAGATGTATATAAGAATGCTATACTCTTATGTATTCAAATATACACACGCGGATATTTTCATGAAAACCCACCAATTCTGGTGCGTAAAGAGTATATAAAAATACTATACTCTTATGTAGTCAAATATACACACGCGGATATTTTCATGAAAACCCATCCATTCTGGTGCGTAAAGATGTATATGAGAATGCTATACTCTTATGTAGTCAAATATCCACACGCGGATATTTTCATGAAAACCCATCAATTCTGGTGGGTAAAGATGTATATAAGAATGCTATACTCTTATGTATTCAAATATACACACGCGGATATTTTCATGAAAACCCACCAATTCTGGTGCGTAAAGATTTATATGAGAATACTATACTCTTATGTATTCAAATATACACACGCGGATAATTTCATGAAAACCCACCAATTCTGGTGCGTAAAGATGTGTATAAGAATACTATACTCTTATGTAATCATATACCTAGTGGCTACGTAAGTATTGCCTACGGAATATCTCAGTTATTGTATGAAGTAGGTTTGTGAAATTTGGAGCGTCGATATAATGACATTAGAGCTAGAATTTGAGCATTTTGACATGTCGAAGTTAACTTCCGGTCTGACCGGAAGTAACATCAACTTTCTTATTTTAAACGGAAACCCTATTTTTTTTTTCTTTTCGCTTTATTCAGCATAGCATTCAATTCCCTTTTTAATGACATATAATAAGTTGATATCTAACCAAAAACTAGATCAGAAAAAAATTATTATTGAAATTCACCGAGTAGACCGTGGAAGCAAAATGAATGCCAAAAATTGAAAAGTTGGCTATGGAAACCATACGTCACTTGATAACAGTTGCTACTACTGTGATATTTTATTTTCATTCGTCGGCGTTATAAAAAGCCGCCAAAAAAAATATTGGAAAAATTGGGAAAGAAACAATACTCTGTAGGTCCATAACTTAAATAGGAACATACAACTTTTTCTTGCCTGTACTATTCAGCATAACCATTCCTTTCTAATGATATAATAGAAAGTAATTTTTTGAAATGAAATACCAAAAAATCCAATTATTATTATTCAAATATCAAAAAAACAGATTTATCGAAAAAAAAAAAAAATTCAAATTGATAGGATTAAAGATGAAATAAATTCAAAACAAATATTCGAAATGCATTCCCTCAGCGTCAATACATTTATTGACTCTGGTGATATTTTCATGTAAAACGTTTCTCAACATTTGGGGCGTGATATCTTGGAAAGCTCTATGAATTTTTACTTCTAGCTCATGTAGAGTTGTAGGCTGTGTGGAATACACCCTATTTTTAAGATGCCCCCATAGAAAAAAGTCGCACGGAGTAAGATCAGGTGACCTTGGTGGCCACCTGACTGGACCATGGGTTGTTATAAGTCTCTCTTGAAAGCGATTTTGAAGATAATTTCTCGCTATTCTTGAATTATGCGAAGGGGCGCCATCTTGCTGGAAGTACATTCTCTCAGTTATTTATTTATTTATTTATAGTTGGCCTTGAAAAAGAATGGGGCCAACAATATGAGTTCCAACTATTCCTGCCCAAACATTCACACCAAATCTCTCCTGGAAGCCACCTTGTCGAAACCGGTGCTCGTTTTCTATCGCCCAGTACCTGAAACAAAAGACCGTTCACACTTTTAGCACTTTACACTTCGACTATCGACAATAATCCAAATAAAGTACAGTACCTACCTTGTATTATTCCTGTCAAATAATCCATTGTTGGTAAATCTTGACTCGTCCGTAAACAAGATATAATAGTTAAATAGGTGATTCTCAGCATTTTGTCGAAGAAACCAATTACAATATTCCAGGCGCCTTTCACCGTCATTTTCATACAAATGTTGATGCAACTGATACTTGAAGGATTTAAATCGATGTTTTTTCAAAATTTTCCTAGCAGAGTCCTTACTTATAGCTAATTCGGCGCCAATCTGCCTTGAGTAAATTGTGCTATCATATTGTACTAAAGCTAATACATTAATTTCAGTTTCCTCATGAATAACAAATGCTTCTTGGTCTTCGTGAACATCAGGCTCAGTTCTTAATTTTTCTTCAAGCCACTGGAAATACCTTCTTGACGGTTGCTGCCTCCCTGGATATCGCTCTAAATACAATCGTTCAGCGGCATAAGAATTTTTTAAACATTCACCATAAATGAGAAGCATGTCAATTTGTTCGGTTCGTGAATAACGGGGCATTTTTTAAATATTCCACTAACTGATTTCGATTTCCAAACCCTTTAAAAATGGCAGAATCAAAAACACTACTTCGAACGTCAAAATAATATGGATAGCAGCGTTCGTGAGAGCTCTCGTTTCTTTTTTGTTTCATTCCAAAATACATCTTAATCAGCCTACTTGTTAATATTTTGGTTCGAATGATTATTGCAATGGAATGATTATTCTGAATAGCACAAACATCGTCCATAGGTAGATATTAGAATATCTATGGACGATGGCATAGACCAAGTACGTTTATGTTCCTATTTAACCTAGAACCTACAGGATATAATTTATCATTCCACATTATTTTTAATGTTATTTTTGCGTATGGCGATAATCTGTTTTGTTATTTGAAGAATAATAATTGGATTTTTTGGTATTTCATTTCAAAAAATTACTTTCTATTATATCATTAGAAAGGAATGGTTATGCTGAATAGTACAGGCAAGAAAAAGTTGTATGTTCCTATTTAAGTTATGGACCTACAGAGTAATGTTTTTTTCCCAATTTTTCCAATATTTTTTTTGGCGGCTTCTTATAACGCCGACGAATGAAAATAAAATATCACAGTAGTAGCAACTGTTATCAAGTGACGTATGGTTTCCATAGCCAACTTTTCAATTTTTGGCTTTCATTTTGCTTCCACGGCCTACTCGGTGAATTTCAATAATAATTTTTTTCTGATCTAGTTTCTGGTTAGATACCAACTTGTGATATGTCATTAGAAAGGGAATTGAATGCTGAATAAAGCGAAAAGAAAAAAAAATAGGGTTTCCATTTAAAATAAGAGAGTTGATGTTACTTCCGGTCAGACCGGAAGTTAAGTTCGACATGTCAATATGCTCAAATTCTAGCTCTTATGTTATTATATCGACGCTCCAAATTTCACAAACCTACTTCATACAATAACTGAGATATTCCGTAGGCAATACTTCCGTAGCCACCCTGTATACACCAATTCTGGGCTGGGAACTATATACATTTCAAATAATATTTACAATTTCAGATATCCAAAGCACCCATAACCAACAAATAGACGTGTTTCTCAAATACGTTCCAACATAAAGTTTACTTAAAATCCATTGTTGTCTCTTGACCTTTATTGCAAAGTGCAAAGACCATTTGGTTAAATCAACCTCGTTAGCTGAAGGAATTAACGAAAGGTTGTATCCCATAATTTACATTGTCCTCAAATAGGAAGTAAGTGTTTGTAAGGGTTGTTTTATAACAATATAATCCTTTGATTAACGGGCTTGAAATAACATTAATTGATATCGGAATTGCCAGCTCTCCGTCCAGAAATTGGGGTTAGGAAATGGATTTGACAAATACTTAAGTTTCTCTAATTATTCACGAAGGTTCGATATTGAAATTAGAACGTCACTGGTAATTCGTGTTATATTCATATTTTATGGCACTTCAATACTGATAAAAATCTACAGTGAAATCAATCAGTCGGAATTTGTGAAAGAAGGAACACACGTCTCAAGAAAAAATTAACAGTTAGCATGAATGAAAAACCTATCATTACTTTGTGGTAGGTACATATATTTAAAATTCTGTGGCCATCATTGGGATTTCTAAAATTACGTGAAGAACCATATACTGTTAAGAAAGTTTCAAAATCCCGAGTGTATCCAGAGATATCCATAAAAAATGAAAATTTGAATAACAATTTTAATTTTTTTTGGGTAGTTGATGATGGATATCAAAATAAACAGCACATATACATTGACATCTTGTCCCTGCTATGGAATAGTATTTTCAGATTTACCATCCGACGTTTCATCTCTAGCCACCATCATCAACTTTATTTTTTCTTGAAGTTATAAAAGTCGAGGGATTATCTTAAAGAAAATCGTTATTGGAAACAGTATTCATAGTGAACTGTAAATCTGACAAAGTTGCAAATAATATTTTTAGATCCGGCACTTCTGGTAACCACCGTACCTATACCAAATTTCATAACTTTATGACAAGCCGTTGCTAAAATATTCGGCCGTTCCGGTTCTTTTGGGAAACCCTGTGTAATAATTCTGGATCAACATACTCATTTCATGAATGAAAAATCCAACTGAAAATCTCGACTCGGTCTAGGACTAGGAGCTTCATATCCTCAGCAAAGTGCCTGAAGATCACATAATTCCTTTCGAAAACTTTTGTCGTCCTCAACCCACTAAACCTTCCCCGATCGAACTCATTACACTGAATGGTTTCGCAGATTTCCTTTTGTCTCAACGCAGAATGGGCGAATGGAATGAAAGTCTAACGAGAGGTTATCCAATATTGAAATTCAATTCAAGTCTCAGAGGAAATAGCGCGGAACTATTTTTGAAATAGCGTTTTAATGCGGCTCACAAGGAAGTGTAATCATCCTGGCGAATTGAAACGTAAAATGACTCTTTTTATTTGTGGGTTATTTTTATCAGAGTTTCGATGTTTCTTGGTAACTAGCGTTTTAGCAACTGTATTCACATTCTTGTATTTATATTTTTAATATTTTAACATTCACGATTGTACTTTCAACATACATATTTGGTGAAAACATTTTATTATTATTATTTCAAGAAAGTAATAACTACTGAATCCGATGTACTGCAATTTCAAAATAGTACTTGACTAGTGTAGGAATGTAGGCTTTCACGGCTGGAGTCAATGTTTTGGTTGATTTCCGGGTTTTGTCGTGGTCTTCTTTGGTTTAAATCACCAAACGTTTCAACTGCAACTGCGGCAGTCATCTTCAATGGCGTGGTCGAAGTACTCTTCTGGACGTATCAACTGAAACTGATTCAGTACTCTTCTAGACGTATCAACTGAAACTGTTTCAGTTGATACGTCTAGAAGAGTACTTCGACCATGCCACTGAAGATGGCTGCCGCAGTTGCAGTTGAAACGTTTGGAGATTTAAACCAAAGAAGACTACGGCAAATCCCGGAAACCAACCAAAACAGTACTTGACTAGACTAACATCATGAATACAGCAGATAATGATAACAATTATATAGTGGAAATGCGCAGGATAACAGGTGGCTGTTGGTAGACAAAAATTATTAAAAAAAACAAATAAATCCCATGCTATACCTAATAACAAACATCATTATATCATAGTTTATAAATTTCAATCTCTCTTGAGGTCCATCCAAAAAAAATCATTTAATTCTAAAAATAAAGAGAAAATAAGAGAATTTCAATTCAATTTGTGACAAAACGGACTAGAGACTTGGTAATGGGACTTCACAGAGACGTATTTGTGATCAATCTACAGTCTACTTTGTCAAATTAATGGTAATGGTAAGTATGGATGGTGGACTGATGCGCTGTGACCTAATTAGATCTATTGTGCCCCATTTTCTTCTGCTATTTTAAGGTGTTCTCGTTGACAGCAGCCCCTCAAGTCCCAATTTATTGAGGAATTTGAGGATTTTGAGGAGGTCTATTCGTGGTACTCCTTCCATAGTCAGCTGGTGTGATCTCAGTATATTCAATCTTTTGTGATGTATAGCATAACACTTCATCAATATATGGTGTTCTCGTTGACAGCAGCCCCTCAAGCCCCAATTTCTTGAGGAATTTAAGGATTTTCAGGAGGTCTATTCGTGGTACTCCTTCCATAGTCAGCTGGTGTGATCTCAGTATATTCAATCTTTTGTGATGTACAGCATAACACTTAATCAATATATGGTGTGGTGTTTCTGGATGTTCCCCACAGAATTTGCAGGTGCTGTCCTCCTCTAAGCTTAGCTTCCTCAGGTGTTCTTTAAGTCTGCAGTGCCCCGTCAGAAATCCCGTCATTGTCTTTAGACTAGCTTTGCTGAGGTTAATCAGTGTCTTCGATCTTGCTCGGTTGAAGTTGTCGAGGAGATCTTTGGCCTGTCTTAGCCCTTTGCCAGTATGTTGCTTCTTCAGTATTATTGAGTTCTTCTTGAAACTAAAATTTTCCAAGTCCGCAGAATGGTTCTGGCCCGATCAGTGGCGTTGATGCCCCTTTTCAATCCAGGGTATCTGCTTATTCATTGCCCTCCACTCTGTACCCCGGCACCCAGAGGAGGACCACCTTGTTGTTCCTGCCTTGATCATTAAGTTTGTCTAGGCATTCCCAGGCCATCTTTGAGTTGATGTTAGATGAGCTCAACGCATTGATGGCTGCTTAACTATCGGAGAGGATTGCGATTTCTTTGTTCCAGTATTTCCTGTCGAGGTTGAATTGAATACACCTTTCTATGGTGGGAATTTTCGCTTAAAAAATACTTGGAAACTGGCCCATGGGTTTGGAGTATTTGGTGCGAGGCCCAAAGACTCCGGCTCCAGTTCCGTCGGGAGTTTTGGACCCATCCGTGTACCATGTGGTATTCTTTCCCATTGCTTGAATGGATTCTGTGCTCCATCCTCTCTTGGTATTTAAATATCGAATTGAATGGAAATACAACTATCATGAATCAATGATGGCACTTTCTAGAATCGATCGAGTCTCTGAATCAACGATGTCCAATTGCTCTCAACCTCTGGTGTACAGAATATGAATTATTTCAGTATTGGAAAGTGCGAAGTTATGACGTTAAGCAGACAATCAGCCCTAGGCTGTATCACTTCCGTTAAAAATAACGTCACAGTTATTTGCCATTTCCGTTATTTTGCTATTGCTTGGTAATAGCAAAATAACGGAAATGGCGAATAACGGTGACGTTATTTTTAACGGAAGTGATACATCATAGGGCTGATTATCAGTAAACGATGGCTACTATAAATACATCTATCTCGCGTAACATAGCTCAAAGACCTATGACTATTTTTCCATAGAAAACTTACGTTTTCGTTTGGAAATAAAATAATAGTTATATTTTTCAAGATGATGGACGTTATTGATATCTTTCGACGTTGTACAAAAAATGAATGTTCAAACTTTTCCGAAGATCAGAATAGAGGAATATTTTTCTTCCGGAATATTTCACATGAAGAGTCTTATAGGATTGAACCTGTGAATGAAGGGGACTTATAGAAAGGATAAAAATGTTACCGAAACTCATCAAGAAGACGAAATTACTCATTTAACAATATACAGTGAGCATCATATCTGTTACTCCCCTATCTAACTCGTTACTGCACTCTTATTAGGAAAATCGCCAAGGCACGTCGATTTTTGATTTCCACAATGTACGTTTTTGTATAAATAGGTCGCCTCTGAATTCATGCCCCACTGGAGGGTAGGAACCCTTACGAAAACTACAAATAACATGGGGTATTAATGAGTGATAGCTCATTCAAAAGGAGTCTTTATTCTCTATTCAACCGTGCAAAGGAGATGAAATTTGCTCCAATGATTCTTGAGTCATTATTGTTCCAGAATAACGCATATTACCTTAGCGCACTCTTCCTTAGAATTAAAATTCGTCCCTGCATGACATCGGGGTTGGTTCAGACGTCAAGGTGAGACTTATTTTCCTTATGCTTGGATATTAAATGCGCGTTTTTGTTGGTGTTTTTGTATTGTTTTCAGGATGGTAGAGCGCTTGTCTCTTAACCTAGGGATCATGGGTTAGATTCCCAGCATGGTCTCGTGCATGACATCACACGTTAAAAGGTAAGGGCTGCGTCTTCCCTAACTCGGACAAGTCTTTCGAAGATATTAAAGGGTGTGCAGCTGGTTGACGGAAATAAAAATTTTAACAATTTTAACAACAAAATGAATAGTTGGAACAATTAATTGATTTCAAGGAGAGCACAAGTCAGTGTATAATGGTTGCACCACGTGAGTTGTATGAATAATGCGAAGCGATTGTTATTTTTGGTGGGGCTCATCGCAATTATCATATCGCTCTATTGATAGACATTATTTTGAATAGTTAGTAGACAATTCTTAAGAGGACAGCAGTATGCAAAATAAAAACGTTCTGGGCTATCAGCTACTGGGGACGATAAACAAGTAGACATTATGAACGAATTTGTGAATAATCTGTCCCCATCAAGTAGAACTATTGCCTTGAATCGTGAGTTATCGCAGATGATTGTATTGAGAATTCTGAAAAAAAAAATTGAAATATTTCGTCATTATAATATAAAGATGTTTCATAAACTGACCGCCGTCTTGTATCTGATAATATTTTACAAAATCTCAGATATTTGAAACACATTTGTGCTGGAAACAGTGATGGATTCACTGATAGTGATAACTGTCAAAAACTATGTGGATGAATTTGACATGGGAAGTATTTTGCAACAAGAAGGTACTCCTCCTGATTTTGCAGTTGCTGTGAGGTATTATTTATATATTTATTATTATTTTATATGCAGGACGATGGATCAGGCGCCGAGGATCTTTGGAATGGCCTCCAAGATCGCCAGATCTTTCTATGGGGTTACCTGAAATCCATAGTATACGAGACTCAGTGTCACTCTATTCAGGAGTTGCAAGCGCGGATTACTTGAGAAACTTTGCAAAGCGTCAGGGCCGAAAAATAGACATTATTTTCGCCAGGAGGTCAACAGGGAACATTTTGAACATTTATTGTGATAACAGGTAAGGATAGTGTTAGTTTGGTTGCCTTCCTGTTCGTGGTGTTTTGTTATTTTCAAATAATAATAACTCAACACGTAATGTCGCAAATTTCAAATTTTTTGCACAGTTGAATGGATGATAACACATCCTTTCAGGGATTCAATTAGGGGTGAATGAACTCTCCATACAAAAATGTACATTGTAGAAATCAAAATCAATCTGTCTCGGCGATTTTCCTAATAAGAGTCAAGTAATGAGCTAGATAGGAGGGGGGGGGGGTAACATTTATGATGCTCACTGTCTGTAGCCACTCTGTTGGTTCCATTACCAAATGCCCTGATGTCGTGAAGATATTTATATTTGGATTACTTCATCGCGAGAATTATCGCATCAAGTTGTTACAAATCCAGTAATACTATCTTGCCACTATGACAATGACATTTTTTCCTGTTGGTGCTTACCTAGAAGACTCTGCCTAGACACACTCTTGAGTACCCTGTGAATGCTTTCGGTGCTCGTTCTATGCTGGGTGGCGGTGGGGGTGGCACACGGTACTGGCGAGGTTATATTCAAGCGAGTACCGCTGCTACTCAGTCTTTCGCCGACCATGTAACCACCTGTCGTGATGATACCTAGAAAAAAAATTTTTGTCAACGTATTGAATACGCTTTTGTCGATCAAAGTGGAAAGATATACAGAGTAATCCACTTTTGAATAAATTGACTACGTTTTCCACTTTGGGTTCGTTGCTTTTGGTGTTACTAGAAACATCTTCATGAATCGATTACAACCATGAAACATCTTGACTGAGTAAGCTAAGTATTATTTCATTGAATGGTTACTTCATCTTTTCTGTAAAGTTCGTAGGTTTTCATAGAGGGTTAGTCAAGAAAGGATGAATTTGAAAATTTTTCGTCATATAACTAACACCTTATATAAGATATTTGGCTGGAACTTGGTATATAAATGTTCAAGATATGCCCAAATCGAATTTGCTTATTATTTTTCGGGCAAATGCCTTATGGTCCTTCTAGAAATTTCGTCCCGTTTAGAGGATAATAGTAGGTATAATCCATAGATGTAAACATCTTTGAATAGGGCTCTTCAGGTACTATAACTAGAAATTTTCATTTTTCATAATGGATCCATGGTTTCCAAAATAACAGGTTGTTGCTGTTTCAAATCGCACACACTGTCTGTACCACAAAAATATATAGGCCTCATAATTTCCTTCATACATAAATAACTTCTGTACTATAATTTATAATCAGCCAAATTTTGGCATTAAGCAGTCATAAAAAATAACACATTCTGACTGAGCATTGGAAAAAAAAAAAATCATTTTGACATCAATGAAGCTTTTGCATTATTGTTCAATTACTATTGTACAGTACTTATACAGCGTGGGTCATGGTCGATGGCACCTTAGACGTTTAAGGAAAACAGGAAAAAGGATGATTCTGAAAATTTGGTTACTCAAATAATTTCCCATTTTTTTCCTCTTGTATGCTGGTCCTTTCGCCAGCTACACTTCAGCCTCTTGGGCTTTTTGTGTTTTCCAGATTATTTTTACAGCACCCAATCCGTAACTCTAGTCCCCTGTACCAGTCTGTACAGGTTCTTCACCGGTTGACTGTTGTATTCTTCGGGAGTTGGTCTAGGATTCCCGAAAATTGACTGTCTTTTGCGGTCTAAAGCCTCGCATTCTGACAGTACACGTTTGGCTGTTTCCTTCCATTAACCACATTGTTTGCAGGAAAGTTCTCCGTTGTACAGTCCCATTTTGTGCAGGTGTTTTCTCATTGGACTGTGACCAGTGAGAAGGCCCGTTATTATTCTACCTTGATTCCTGCTCAGTTCGAGTAGTTCTTCAGTTTTATGATTTGACGGTTCTTTAATGAATGTTTTCCCGTGGTGCATTAGAGGGGCTTCATACCACTTCTCCTTTTGTTTTTGTTTGACACAGTCCCGAATGCATCCTCGAATATCGGATTTGTTAATCCCGAGTCCGGGTCTTGGGCAATATATGGAGTTGATGAACCCCCTCTGGCTAGCTCATCAGCTTTTCCATTGCCCTCGATACCACAGTGTCCTGGAATCCACAACAAAGTTAATTTGTTGTGTTCTGTAAGAGTACTGAGTTCTTCTCGGCATTCCCAAACCAGTCTTGATTTCACTTTCGGGTTCATAAGAGCCTTCAGTAACGCCTGGCTGTCTGTGCATATTTTGATCCGTGCGTTACGCATTTCTCTCATAATAATTTCTCTCGCGCATTGCAAGATGGCGTACATATCTTCCTGGAATACGGAGGTGTTTGTTCTGAGTGAGATGCTTATTTGAGAGTTTCTCCCCTCGCACTGTATATTTCAGCACCAGTTCGTTCCCTGGTTTTGGATCTGTTCATTTAGGCTTGCCTCTAATTGCACTTGGTCTATCGATTCAAGTATTTTCAGTGATGCAGCGTTGCCGCTCATACCAGAAAGTAGCAGCATCTGTGTTATTTCAAAAAGGACACCATATATATTACCGCATTTTTGAACTTGTCATTACTTTCTGATTATTTCTGCCTTATGCTCTCCTATACCTATCTCTGACGGTTTTTGAGTTACTGATTATTTTCCATATTTTTTATCCAAAACATAGCTCGATGAATGTTTATTTCTGCTGTATTTAGATTCTCAAAAAGTTTGAATTTGATGTTTAGTTCATTAAGATCATGTATATTGATTCTGTATACAGAAGTTTTTTGCGTTATACAGGGTACTTAAAAATTAATGATCTTACTGCTAGATACGAAAAGGGTTGAAAGTGCGTTTTTTACAATAGAACATCCTGTATATTATAAAAAATTCTGAAAGACGACTGAATTCCCTCCGAATTGATATATGATCCTATACCTAAATAGCCAGGATTCCACGGTAGGATTCTAAGGTAGATATTGAATGTCATGATGGTACATGGCATTATGAAAATTTGATAATGAGTATATTATTAAATGTGTTCCTCAACGGAAGTGACTCAAAAATAATTGAAATGGAGGGAAATAACTATTCAAATGAAGTTCTTATGAGATTGTTTATTCTTCATGGAAAATGTGAGGAAATTATAGCATGAACGTGCAGAAAATTCAGTGAAACGTACGAAAAAAAAAAATTGTACCATTACAACATAATATCATTAACTATGGATCTAAATTGATAACGCAACGAGATTTACCAAATCCTATAACTTCCCTTCTTCATAGTTATTACATGTACCCATACAAGTTCACAAAAGTTCAAGCTCTAAAACTAGAAGATCATCAAAGTAGGGTACAATTTTGCGAAACAATGCTTATAGCACCTAAGAAAATTCTAACTTCATAAAAAAATTATTTAGACAGATGAATTAAAATTTGCCAGAGAAGGAATTTTCAATAGAAGAAACAAACATTTCTGGGCTGATCAAAATCCAAATGTTCTCAAGGAAATGGGATATCAGGGAAAGTTTAGTTTCAACGTATTTTAAACAAAATTTTTAAACGTAGTTTGCCTTCTAAAGGATAACCGAATAAGTTTTCTCATTTACGATGAACCGTTGAATTCTGCGAAATATTTTCAAAATGTAAAGTTAGTTGTAAACGACTTCTTGGACAATGTGTCATTAGAATTGGCCTACGGGATTACCCGATCTCACTTGATTTTTTCTTGTGGAGTGATTAAAAGGAAGAAGTGTACATAACACCATTGCACAGTAAACAAGATATGCGCCAACGAGTGATCAACTGCATTGAAAAGTTAGATGTCAGTGGAATAAGTAGTGTAACCCGGATTGTGAAATGTTTGGAAGCCAATGGTCGGCATTTTGAAAATTTATTGTGAATGTTTTCTAATTATTGACAGATAATCCATGAAATTATTTTGTAATCACACATTTTCACTGATGAAATTTGAATAGTTATTTCCCCCCATTTTAATTCTTTCTGGAATAATTTCCGTTGAGAAATACACAAAGTTATTATCAATAATGCACTAATTGTCACATTTTCATAATTCCAAGTACCATAATGACATTCAATAGACACCTTAGATGAATATGAGAAAAATAATTCGATTTTTTTAGAAAATTGCTCTTATCTCAGAATTCTGTATATTCAGGTGTAGGAACATGATTCATCAATTCGAAGGAAATTTAGTCATCTTTCAGGATATTTCACAATATATATAGGATGTTCCATTAAAAAAACGCACTTTTTGTATCAAGCAGTACGATGATGAATTTTTAACGACCATGTATACCGCAGAACAAACTTCCGTTTACAGAATCAATATACATGATGTTGATGAACTAAACACAGAATTGCAACTTCCTAAGAATCCAAGAAACGCAGAAATACACATTCAATTCGAGCTACGTTTTTCATAAAAAATATTGAAAATAATCAATATCTCAAAAAGCATTAGAGATAGGTCTAGGAGAGTATAGAGCGGAAATAAACAGAAAGGAATAATAAGTTAAAAGATGCGGTAACGGTGTCCCATTTGAAATAACAAAGATGCTGCCACTTTCTGGTAATATTTTAGATCGATAGATCAAGAGAAATTTGTTTGTAAATTTGTTTGTGAAATTTGTTTTTACGAATCAATCAGGTTTTCGGACAAAACCCCTCAAAAGCAGAGCTTAAGCAAGCAAGGGAGATTCGGGACCTACAGTTTCAATAACAGTGGATTTCGAACCACTCTAGCTCAGTGGCAGGCTGTCCCGGGGATCGAACCCAGGCTGTCTGGGTGGGAGCGAATGCTCTAACATCTCGACCACTTCACTTGAGTGACCTAATTTTCAAAATGATCCTATGTCCCATTCTGCGTAAACGTCTAAGGTACCATCGACCGGGACCCACCCTTTATATACAATACAGCGTCATGAGAACTCGAATACATTTATTTCTCGCAGAATCAACATCCAGGTAGATTGTTTGTCATTCAGAATATCTGCTGAAGTGCTGAACTGCCAACTTGCATTTTCACCGCGCTTTTCGGCTTTATCTAACGCCCGATTCTGTATATAGCTCGTGGTGAAATATTTCTCAACCGCAGCGGGAATTAAATCCAATCTGACAAAGAACTCGCATTTCATGAGAGAAATTATGAAAATAAAAAGTGCTTATCTGGCGAATTCGAAACAAAATTGCTTTTTTTGCTCGTTTTGGTGATGATTTCCTGGACACAGATCCCAAATGAATAGCTGGTATAATCGAAATGGTGGTTTCCGTTTGCAAAATACTGCGAAGCCTGGTCATACAAGTTGCAACCGATTAAATTCCCATTTGGGGTTCAATTCGAATATACGTGTTAAATATTTCATCGGGATTATATGCGAGCTGTATGAGCTTCAAAGATATGCGAAAAATGCATAGCTGTACAAGTATTCCAGTTTCATGAGGTATGTGGAAAACTGAAGAGCAAAGGGAATATTTTGAATAATTTGAGTACTAACTAAAGCAGTAGGAACCAAACTCAGATATGAGATGCCGACAAAATGAGTTATTTTTCTTGACTAAACAACGATAATTCATTCCATTGTCAGAATAGCATCTCAGAAACTCAGCTGTGTTTCGTATCTGCAGCTAATTCACAATCTGTCAGTGTAGAGCACTATCTTCATTCAACAAAAGAGTTCAGGGTCGAAATGAACCATGGGAAACATATTCATGTAATACCTCCTGATCACTTCATTCACGTGTTTTTCGAATATTATTTATAGGGTATGGTCCGTATACAGGGTGAGTCAGAATAAGACCGACAAACTCCGACTACAGATTCCTCACCTCATTTCGAGGTGAAAAGTTCCTATCAAGGGATGTCCTAAAACGCATCCCCTCTGAGATACAGGGTGTCAAAAGTACAAAGAAAAAATTTTCTCCAAAATATCAAACTTGGTACACTAATCAAGGTTTATCAACATGATAATTTGAAGTCATAATTCTTAATTTTCGTAAACCGCCACTGGTTTACGAAAATAAAAAATTATAACTTCCAATAATCACGTTGATAAACCTTGATTAGTGTACCGAGTTTGGTATATTTTGCTTCAGGAATTTTGGAGAAAAAAAAATCTAATTTTTTTTCGTACTTTCTACACCCTGTATCTCAGAGGAGATGCATTTTAGGACATACCTCAATAAAAACTTTTCACCTCGAAATGAGTTCGAAATGTAGTCGGAATTTGTTGGTCTTATTCTGACTCACCCTGTATATACTTGGTTACTTTGGTTAGTAATTTCGCGGTCTGTATATATCAAATTCCTCAAGAGCCAGTGACTATTTCCTGAAAGTTCGGTGACTAATCTGTCACCACAGCAATCGTACTTTTTCCTTGGTAGATTTGGAAACCACATGTCATTTTGTCAGTTTGACTCATTTTATTGATTGATAGTTTCGAAATTTCCAATAGAAAAAGAAAAAATTAAAAAAAAAATAGAGATTTGAAAGCATGAAAACATTAGAGATAGTTGATTTCTGATGAAAAAAGATATATTTTTAACAGATTTATTTCGAAATACTCAAAATGTTGAACAAAGACAAAGGATTTCGGCAATGAACGGACCATACCCTTAATAGAGTGTTTTGCACTGTTTGCATGCAATTCATTATACTATAAAATGGTCCCCTAAGCTATTCGACAATCACCGACTCTGCCAAAGATGTATAACAAATTATCGAATTTTTTTTATCAAGAATATCTCGAGGATTGTAAAAAGTGTGGATAAGCTTTCCCAATCTTTTGGTGGCATAACTCATGTGTTCATCCCATCTGAATTGCTGTTCATTTCACATACACATGGCTGATGTGTATCATATTTCGAACTCCTCATCTTTAATGTAATTCCTTGAGGCTGTTCATCATTTTGCAGAGTATCTCACGAATTTTGATTTACTCATATTTCAAAACAATAAGTTATAATCAAGCCACATCTTAATTTTTTTTTGAGCCCGCCTTCTACAAGTTGACAACTGTTTTGTCATGAGTCTAATGTGTGAAAAACAGCTGTATCATCAGCATAGCAGATGGGATGACCAACGCCAACAGCACCTTCTTGTGGAGCAGTCAATTTCATTTTTCTGTGACCAATTTGCTAAATAATCCTGCACCACTTCTAGCATTTCATCTCGCACAACCATATTCGGACAATTCTTCTGTTAGGGCAGTAAGGAACACTGTGTCGAATGCTTTGGCCAAATCAAGGAATATGGTTAGACACTTTCTAGACGTATCAACAGCTTCGACAGTTTTTTAACAAGGTCCATAACAGCATTTTCAGTGATTAACTTGCTCAGGAAGCCGTACTGATGTCCCTTTTCTTCAGAAGATTTGCTTTTGCCCCGGATATTTGGTGCAGCCGTATTTTTAGTTTTTTGAATAAGCTAGAATGGTAAGTTAGGAACCTTTGACGCTTTGATGTTTCAGCCTTGAGTATTCTAGTTGATTGGTTCTTCAGTCTTATATTGTATTGGTGTTCAATTTGTTGAAATTTACATTTATATTTGTAATGGTAAGAAGCAAGATTCAAGAAATATTTAGTAATTTAGATTCCTCGAAGAGTTTTTCTGTTGAATATCGATAATTTCTTCTCAATATTATTTTGATCAGCCGTTTTTCGGTCACTTCCAAGTTGCATGATTGGATTTCAGATGTAATTCAATGTTCACAAGCGAAAATAGTGGTTGAAATTATTCGTGTCATTCATGTGAAAGTCTCCGGCAGACTTTTCCAAATTTGTTAGAATGTATGCATCATATAAAATTTTTTATTGAGTCAATTTTTTGATTCATTCAATTCAACAATACAAAATTTTATGCAATTTTTATCACTATACTTGAATAGGAATCAATTGTTTACCTATTCTTATTAACTAGAAAGTGAATAATGAAACTGCTTCAGCACTTGAAATATGGCGAAGGTGCCAATGTTTATAAATAATTTTTTTCCCAAAACAGTTTTATTTTTTGTCATTGAACAAAAGTATCAATACGTTTCAAAGGGTTTCACAGGAGAAATGAAGAGTTAATAATTTTCTCATGCTACATGTTCCTGGAAATGGTCCAGTAACCCTAGGAAACCCTGTAAAATACGTTGGCAATTTTTGGAAAATTAATTATAGCCTGGCGTTAACAAGGATACCGTACAATTTATTGACTATTATACTCAACAAACATGGTTACCGTTGTTTACTTTGAGACTGTCGCTTCTTGCATTAATTTTGTCCAGCGAATTCACCACCAACCTTCTTCTCTTTTCCTGAATAACGAAATTGGATTGTTCGATTCCTCCATTCATTCAAATATCCTGAATTCACAGTCAGCTATAGTGTGTAAACATAATGCTGCAGTGTAAACCAGAGCTGTCGACGGTTTGCACAACCCAACACTAAACAGCGGAAATTTTGATTGCTCTTCCGGATTTCACATTAACACACTATGTTTGCTCTGTTGAACACATACGAGGAGAAAAGAGGGTAAAATGACTACTGCAAAAATATTCTAGGGTCGAGAAATGGATATATGAAATGGTATGAATATTGAAGGAGTGTGAATAAAAATGATATATATTCGGAAAAGTGAATATTCCTGGTTAACTGACTACATTTCACTTTCTGCAGTTGGTGTCGGAAGTGGGATTATTTGAAAATTGTATGGAAAATTCAATAAATATGCCCAACGATGGAAATAATTATGTAGCAGTTTTATGAACATGAGAAGAGATGGCTAAAAAAACAACGAAACTAGAAACGGTAAAGGAGAAGAAAACACAATGGGTGGAAACTTCGAAAGAAGAGAAAAAAAGAAAAGAAAACGAATGATATTTGAAAGCAAAGGTTTGCTTTGTATCAAAGAACACAAATCTTCCAGATTCCAAAAAAATTTGAGCGCTTGGTTTACTTTTACCGAACTATGGTAATGTTAGGTTACTAACTAAAAGTAAACGTTGATCAACTCACGTGATAAGATTGCCTCATTTACGTTGTAGGTGAATAGGATAAGAGATTTTTATGTGTGAGTCATGCTTCTTCAATTCGATACACACAACTAAAACTTATTTTCTTCGCAGCAATGCTGAACCTTATTTATTTCAAATTGCAGTGCCTCAACAATCATCCAAGTTTTGTATAATAGAATACATTTTCAAGTCGTCCGCAGAGAATAAACGATCTTGTCATTTGAATCATCAATAAATAATGCAAATAATAGGGGACCTAAGTTTGAACCCTGTGGAACCCCGGTGGTAGTAATGAAGTTATTTGAGTAGGAACCATTATGAGGAACAAACTAAGACCGTTGAATGAATTGTGATTTGAGGAATAGAACCTTTTTAGGTGTGTATTGAGTGAAATTGTATTGAGTATTATTTTTTGATTGAACAAATGACCAGAATCATTGGGGGGTTATTTAAAATATTTGCTAGCATTGACTGTTCACAATTATTGAACGCTTTTCAGTCTTTTGAATTCCTGGTCATAATATACATTACCATTTTTTTAAAATCTGTCGTTATATTTTGCTTTGAGTTTTATATTGCAGATGATTTCAGCCATGTAATAACGTGGATATTGAGATTTAATGTTTTGTAATGAGGGACACAGTTATCTGAAGTTTCATACAGGACATCGTTAAATATTTCCATTGCCAAATTCACATCGTAATATCTTGAATAAGAGTTTGATATAAAGCTGGAAAATTTGCTTTCTTGAAATTTCATCTCCTTTGCTCTTTATTCATTACAAACAGAATTTCCTTAAGATCTAAGTTTTTGAATTCAATTATCAAAGCTGGATGGGACTAAAGAAGCTGCATCTCTTTGAAGTACACATTTCATATCGGTTGAAACTGAGTCCACTAATCTATTCAATCCATTGAAAACATTGTTTGTTGAATTAAGATTAAAGAATTCCATTAGGTTCTTGATAGCACAAGTTTTCCTGTCATTCCTGTAAATCTGAGAGGAATCTAGAACATTAAAATCGTCAAATAAAATTATACTTTTAAACTGCAAGCAATCAAGTTGTTCAAACGATTCGCAAAATAAATCATAGGATTCGGCATTGATGGAAGGAGAAATATAAATTACACCTATATGAAAGCTACAATGAGACGAAGGACACCTTCTTGCGAGTATATATCAATGGAAACTTTGTCTTATGATGGTGTGTCTGTAATTTTTGAGCTTATGTGACACCACCTACGCATTCTTCAACTAAAACAAAGTTCTTGTTATTTTTTATACTGAATAGTGCTGTGGATAATATTCACTACTCTTCAAATCATCAGAAAAATTGTTTTCACATATTGAAGTTATCACAGTCTAATGGATGAAGAATTAACGTTGAGATGAAAAAGTCTATTATTCTGTAAATCTTTCGTGGAGTTTAATTTTTGAGATGTTATTAGAAATCAACCCATTGGAATACGTTTGAGAGAAGTTTGTGATTTTTTCAAAAAATAAATAGAAAATTAAAATTTTCTAACATTTCATTTTCTTGAATTTGATCGCCTGTGAATATTTTCAAAATGAGAAATTCTTGCGAATACTACTTGATCCGATAGAAAATTTTCTTTTGAATCCGAAAATGTACTCGTTTTTTGAAACAAAATGTTATTACACGTTTTTGGTTTCTCCTTCATCGAATTCAGTTGTTGAGTTAATATTCGGAATCAGCTGGTTGTAATCGTTTGAAGGAAGTTTGTGATTCTTCAAAACATAAAAAATTAAAATATTCGAAAATTCGATAATGCGCGAATTTTTGACGTTTGATCACTTTTTTGCGGTACAGCTTGTATCTGAGCAGATCAGAATTAGCATGAAATTTTGAATATATGGTGCTAATTTCAAGTGGATCTGATGATTTTGTACATTTCATAATTTTTAGGGACTTTTTTCGAGTAATAATTTTTTTTGCAGTCGATTGACTGGAAATTTACAAAATGTACAGATTTTGTCATTCTGAATCGATTGAATTTCGCCGAATTGAACAGTTCATGAAAAATTGAGAGTTGTAATTTCCCGCCAATTTTTTTTACATAAAACGAACAAAGGTCGAGGGTGTATATGGGAGAGTTCAATTCTAGGAAATGAAATATTTTGTAAAGCCGAAAATTGCCTGTCTCTCCACACAATTCCACAAAGTGGATATTAAGGCAAATATCCGACAGAAAACAACTACTTCCCCCTACAGATATTGAATTATATCTGTCTTCTATTTGTGCAACGTTCCTCACGGACACATAATCGCTCCTGCCAGAGAGCGCTAGTGTGAGTGGAGGTCATGAGTGACAGTAATAGCAAGTAATAATATACAATAACAATTTAATTAGTTGCTGTTATGGAGAAATACGGCCTTAAGTGTAAAAATTTATGAATTGAAAAAAGGAAAAGCAAAAACTTTCAGCCGTAAAGAACAGTTGATACGAAAATGAGTGGATGGAATCGGTGAATAAACGTCAGTTTGTAGGTTAACTTGTCTATATTTGGTGAAATTTACTTACTGGCTATAAATCTTATTCTTTCAGATTACTCGATTATGATAGGAATAAACTTTTCATGTCCGTTATGCTCTTATCAACTACTCCAATCTGACCTCTACTAACAATTGCGCCATCTACGTTAAGCTTGCCAGAATACATGCCATTGCAAGTGCTACTTGTTATAAAGCCATTGAATATTAATCCTTCATTTTTGTTGGAAATGACCACCTGCACACATGCATGTTTCGAGGTTGTTTTCCTCTCATCAGTGCAAGGATACGTCAGACGACCATGTAGTCAGTGTTGTGCTGGGCCCCGTTGCCAGGTGTACTAAAAACGACTTCATTGGCTACCAAATTCGATTCTTCGATACAAAATTCCTTCTTGATCGACAAAACGCGGGAAATTCGAATATCTGTGATGAAACATAAATTAACTCTATACCTGTCACCTGTCAGTCGTGTAACTTGTCACTTGACAGCAATAAGACGTCAAAACGAAACGTCAATAGAGATTAAGGATATCACAGAACACGGAACACAGAGTTGAGCGCAGCGCACAAAACAGGGTTGCGTTCGGTTGAGATACTGCAGTTGTACGTTTACGCTGTGAAATCCCATTACCTCAACCTCTCATTCCATGGAAAAGCACATATCTGACTGAATGAAAATAGCAGAATGACGCATATTGGTATGTTGGATGAAAATACTAAATTTCCATTGAGAATACTAGGCTACTAAATGGAGTCAAAAAGTACTAAATTCTGTCGGATATTTGCCTTAATATCCACTTTGTGGAATTGTGTGGAGAGACAGACATTTTTCGGTTTTAATAAATATTTCTTTTTTTTTAATTTTTCCCTTCTCATATTCGTAAAATTCAATATTTTTTATATAAGCTCACCAAATTTGAAATTGATTCCGAGCTAAATAGGCTTTTAACGCAACCTCTGCAATTTCGATATCAACCTTTTCTCGAAAATTTTTATTTAACATTTTTTGAAAAATCGCTTACCGACATCTTACGTATCTCGACGAGCTGATATCGAATTTTTGATAAAAATTTAAACGAAATTACTATAATTTTTGCAATTTCGACTAAATCAATTTTAGTTTTCGCAGAATCCTTCATCTAATTTAATTTTTGATGATATATTCGGAATCAGCTTAACAAGATACGTAAGATGGCTGTTTGCGATTTTTCGAAATATAATAAATAAACATTTTTAAAAAATCGCTTTTTTATGATACCTCTAATCTGAATTTATCCAAATCATATATTTTCGGTATCAGCATGAAATTTTGAGTATATGGTGGTAATTTCAAGTGAATCTGATGATTTTGTACTTTTCATGATTTTTATAATAATAATAATAATAATAATAATAAATCGGCTTTATTAATACAAAAGAGAGGGAAACATATCAACAAATGACATAAGATGGTCCATAATTTTGGCAAAGTCTAGCTTGTAGCTATTCAAACTCAACCAAATTGGACCATAGATTCACAAATAGTCAGGATACATATATACATAGAATTTGATTTTATTGCCTATTTATCCATGTTATCATTATAAACACTATTGTGGTCAGGGTTATCTTTGAAAAATTCCTTCATTAGCGTGGGTGATAAAGTTATTTATTCATTGTTCATTGAAAAGAAATTGTTTGTATTTATATTTGAATTTGTTGATATTGAGAATTTTCAATTGCTCAGGAAGATTGTTGAAAAATATTATTGAGTTGAAAGTGAACGATCTCTTAAACATGGCAGTGCAATGAAGGGGCCCTGTAAACTAATTTCTAAACCTAGTATTTCTGGAGTGTACATCGCAACGTGGAATAAACTTATTCTGCAAGGTAGTTGAGTGGGGTGAATGTATTAGTTTGAATACAAAATTGCCGAGGTGGTGCAGTCTCCGGTTTTTCATATTCAGCCATTTTGTTTCTTTGAACATTTGTGAGATGGAATCAAACTTTCTGATACCGTATATCAAGCGACAGCATGAATTTTGAACCTTTTGTATTCTATTCACATCAGTTGACAGAAGGCATGGGCCGTATATAAAGTCGCAATAGTTGAAATGACTGAGCACAAGTGAGTCACAAAGCATTTTCTTTAATTTTACACTCAGAATATGGCGATTACAATACAAAAACTTCAAGGATCAGCTTCTTAATGTGCTCTGAAAATCTTAGGTCGTTGTCAAGATGCACACCCAAGTTTCTAGCAGAGTCAACCGTTTTCAAGGTTAGACCATCAATGCTGATTTTCAAATTATCTTGGATGAACTTCCTTTTTTCCGGATTTCCAAAGCACATTGGGATTGTTTTATTAGTGTTGAGCTGTAAGTCGTGTTGATGAGATAATTTTTTGATTTGATTGAGATCATCGTTTATGAGAGTTTGTGCATATAAATAATTCTCAGTGTCAAAGTGGGTGTAAAGTTGAGTATCATCCGTATAGGCTTGGATCTTACAGTGTTTGACGTATATCCGCAGTGTAGATAATAAAGATTAATTGCCCAAGTATAGATCCCTGAGGGACACCAGATAATATATCCAAGGATGCAGAATATTTATCGTTGACAAAAACCCGTTGGGACCTATCTAATAAAAAAGACCAAATAAAAAAAGTTGCATTATCGTCAAAGCCGTAATATCTAAGTTTGCTGCAAATGAGTTCGTGGTTAATGGTGTCGAAAGCTTTTGAAAAATCTAAAAGCACTAGTGAACTAACAAGACCTTTGTCGAAAGCTTCGATTATATCAGCAGTAACAGTTGCTAGAGCAGTGCCTGTGCTGTACCCCTCTCTAAAGCCACCCTGTGTATCAGGAAGTATTTTATTAAGTGAAAAATATTCAAATATTTGTTTATAGATTATCCTTTCTAGTATTTTAGACATAGCTGGTAGTATACTGATAATCCTGAGATCAGAAAAGTTAGTGGGATTATGTTTTTTGGGAAAGGGCTTACCAATCGCAATCTTCCATTGTTTAGGAAAAAAATAAATTTCGATACAGCAGTTAATTATATGTGTAATATAAACATCAATTACTGAAATAGAGTACATGACCATTTTAGTTGAAATTTGATCAGAACCAAGAGCGTAGGATGCGTAGGATCTCCCGAACCTCCTCAACAGTTGTAAGGTGGAACGAGAAGTTGTTTTCAGGGTTATGAAGGTTCTCACTATAAAATTTTATATTTTCATCACAATTATTAGTTACAGTCTGAACGAACTTTGCAAAATTATTAATTTCGTTAGGATCTGATAAACTTACAAGGATTTCAAATTTATTGTTGGCACGAATATTAGGATTTCTAAGCGCATTCCATGTTTTCCGTGAATCTTTTTCAACACACACTGATCTAAGATAGCCATTTTTTTCAGCTCTCACCATCGATGTAGTGTAATTTCGTAGTTCTTCGTATCTCAGCCGGTCATATTGCAGTTTTGATCTTTTAAATTTTTGTAAAGCTCTATCTCGTTCATTCATTAATAATTTCAGGTTAGGAGTCAGCCACGGATCAGGGGGTTTGGTAACCCGTGCTACTCTTATAGGGGCATGTTTATCGAAACTGCTGAGTAATAATTTATTAAGAATGTCGAGCTTTTTGTCTATATTATTTTCTGAAATTATGTCAAACCAGGGAAGTGATCGAAGATCCGACAAAAAGTTGTTTACCTAAGTCAAAGTTGTCATAACACCGGTATGTCACGTTTTTTGGCTTCATTTTGGGGCGGTCTAATTTGTATTCAAGAAATACCAATAGATGATCGGATATGCCATTGGATGGTAAAGTACCAGATTTAATGACAAATTCCGTGTTACACACATGGATGGGATCTATCAGTTTTTCTGATATAGCAGTAATTCGAGTTGGTTCGCATAATATTTGCGTTAGCCCATACGATTCAAAACAATTATATAGATTCGGGTTTGAAATATTTAAAAAATCATAATTTAGATCTCCCATGCAGATTATGTCATCATATAAAGGACTAATGTAAGAGAAAATGTTATCAAAATCATTGATTATGTTATTGATATTATTGCTACGTGGTCTATAAAACACACCGAGTGCACACTTCCTAGTTTTAATTTTTATTTCCAAAAATAAATGTTCTAGAGAATAACTCACCGGAAAATCAAATATTATACTTTTGGCATTATACGAGACCCTCACATAGAAACCTACGCCACCTCCTCGGCCTACTCTATCTTCTCGTATTAGACTATATCCAGGAACACTAACAACGTTGGAGTCTGTTGCATCAGTAAACCAAGTTTCAGAGACCATAATAATGTCAAAGTCATTTTCTGCAATGAGGGCCACAAATTCATTGAATCCCGTGAAGATTGACCTCAGATTCAAGTGAGCAATTTTCATGATGCAGGTTTTTACAGAGCAAAGAAAAGAATATGTCAAGGTTTGTCAATAAAATTTGCTAGTGCTAGAGATTTAAATAAAAATACCACCCACGTGACATATCGTCACTTTTTATAAAAAATTATAATAAGAGAAAAGTTAAAGAATGTTGCAAAAGGAATTAATGTAAAAATGTTGGTATTGTCAATTATTATTCGCAAGGAGGAATGATCCAAAAAAAGATAACCTGTAATAAAGAGATAAATGTACAATAGCAATAAAATGAAACTAAAAGGAAAACTAAAAGGAATCGGTGCCGCTCCGACTTATTTTCAGATGAAAACTGAATCAAGAACGATGGAAAGTATTTATTTCACAAATCTAACTGAATTATGTCAAACTGCCTAACAGAGAAAATGCAAAAAATAAACAATGTAAAACATCAAATTATAATATGATTAATAGAATTAAATAAAGTTATAACTATGAAGAAAAGTTACCATTCACTCATCTAATGGAAACTAATAATACCATAAAAAAAATACATATCGAGAAGATACCATATGCGTAATAACATACAATGCAAGTAATTTTAATTGTTCAACAGAGCATCGAGATCATTTTCACATTTCATCACTCTTTTAACGCCACCTGTAGCCACATAGGTCAGTCCATTGAAGGTCCAGGCCGCATTGTTGAATTGTGATCTGTCCTTCCTGAAGATTTTCATATTATTGTCAGTCAGCATTTCAGTAAAAAGGAGCGAAGTACCTTTAAGTTTTTTTTTGTTGTAAAAAACAAGGTCGCGAACCCATCGACGGACAAAGTGAACAACAATTGTTCTAGTTTTTGTAGACTTTTTGCCCAAGTGAAAAACATGACTAATATCCGATTTGTTGATATCAGTCTCTAATTTGGTATTTATAATATTGACTGTATCATCTAATAAATCATTCTTTCCTTCTTTGAGACCATGTAGCACTAAGCAATGATTATTTCTTTGCATTTCGATGTTAGGTATTTTATCTGATATTCATGTCATTTCGGTTCTCAGAGTGTTACAGTCGGTTTTTAGGGTTTCAAGGTCACTTTTGAATAGACTGAGCGATTCATTGACAGATTCCTCGAATATTTTAAGTTTGCCAAGCAGTTTATCATTGTTGGAACGATTATCAGATGTACTTGCGGTTTCGTTGGGTTGTAGATTGTCTCTCAGCTCTTTCAAACCATTATAAAATTGTTCACTCAACTTTTCCACTCGGGCACTAAGTTCTTTCATAGTGAGATTACTTGTTGGAGGCATTTCAACTATGAATTGGTACAATTCAGTCAGAGTCACACACAGAACGTCTACTCACGACGACGGCACATTTGCGAAATCCCCTTTGGACTTTTTTCGAGTAATTTTTCTTTTGCCGATCTACTTCACAGGATATATCAATTTAGACATGTCGAACCGATTGGCATTCTCACAATTGCTCTAACTCAAACCGTTCTCGAGTCGTTCATCCTGAATTGAGCTGATATTTCGACTTTCTTTGCCATATTCGTAAACTCTAACTTTTTTTGTATATGCTCACCAGATTTGAAATAAATTTCGAGTCAAATAGAGATTTGGTAGGTTTTTCACGGAACCTCTGAAATTTCGAGTTGAATCTTTATTTGAACATTTAATTTTCTTTTTTAGAAAATTCGCAAACTTTTCTCATACATATCTCGACGAAATGATTTCGACCCATTTTTCAAAAATTTTATTCCGATTTTTCGAAAAAGGAAAAATGAAAGAATCCTATAATTTCGTTCTTCTCTCAGGGTTTATAAATATGTTGCCTGTTGACATTTCCATTTTCATTCACTGAGTATACGAATTTCATCATTCTAAATCGATTGGAGTTCGCAGAATTACTCTATTTTAAACCGTTCTTGTGTTGAAAAGTTCATCTGGAGTTGAAAGGGTTCATTTCTCATCAAAAATATGGTTTTCACCAGTACTTCTGCAAAATTCTGTTCTGGATATGCACACCGAAAGTCGATTCAATATTTCCTAGGCACTTCATAAAACCTCTACAATTTCAAATTGAATTTTCCAACTCGAGAACTATTAGTAATAGAGTAATTATTCTATGAACGCCTATCGATTCAATATGGCCAATCAAATTAGTATCTACTGTGGATCTGAACAAAAAATATCGACACACCAAAATTTCGGAATAACACTGTCATTAATTTGTATGAAATTTAATGAAATTGAATTTAAGCGATATGAGACAATTATTATCGGAAACAGATATCTTTTGAAACTGTTCCCAATCGGTGGTCATGATGTTCGTGGTGGAGATGTGATTTTGATTTCCAACACCTGCCACGGTTTACTGGGCCTGGATCGTCGTTGCATGCTCACCAAACTCTCATGAGCTTCTCAGAGGCTGCAAAAAAGGACATAGATAGGAATCCTCTCTTGGTAAACCAGCATACAATCCGCATGTTATTCCGAGTACACAGCAAATAATAATAATAGTCGTTCTCTACCCGCATAGGATATGCCTTTGAGTACACTCTGTGAGTGGTTTATGCGGGAGTATTATATTATTATTATAATTATTACTATATGTTCGTTGACAAATATGTTTTTATTCTGACAAACTGACTCTCAACAGACAACTTGGCCAGCTGAATGTTTCTTCCCGCGTTTAGTTGCATTTTTGAGCATACGGTTGTAGATGTAGATGTTTCGAAAAACTGACTGTAGTGATTGTGACAAAAGTTCGGAAAGTGGTAACAATTCTACGTAGTTTTCCAGTGAAATTTTTTGAAACGTGATCACCGGAAACACGAAAAAATGGAACATCTGTATTTGAATTCTTGTTAAATTGGTATGAAGGAAACTCTGGAAAACAAAAACGACTAGAGAGTTATTAAAAAAAGTTAATTGGAATTGAAACAAGAGTAAAAAATGAGACAGGTTCAGAGGAAGCAGGAAATTAAGTAACAATGATTCTTCAAGCCTGAGGGAATTAATATAATATAAGAAATTATAGATAGCGAATGAAACCTTGTTATCAGAAACTTTTCAGGTATACTTAAATTCCAAAATGTATTCATTTGAAATTTTCAATATTGACTCATTTTCATTTCAATTATGTAGATATGAAAAAGAATGACTGAATTGGCCATTAAATATAATTAGTAACCTTTCTGTAGAAGTAATATCTCTCGAAGTATTAAAAAACACTCCAGTTGTCAATTATTCTAAAGAAAACGACGTTACTGCTTACTTATTACGTCAGTTCGAAGAGAATAACGAACTAAATTTTATTAGAAATCCATGGGGTGAATGCCAAAACCGGGTAACAAATTGTGATCGCGCTGAATTTCCCTTAAAAAAAATTGTTGGTAGGTTAAGTCCATGGAAATTTTTAAGCTCGCTTGATAATTAATTTCTGCGGTGTTTGTGAGCAATGGAAGTGGTTTGCTGTGGTGCTGTTCCAGGTATATGGTATAATACATATAGAGTGAATGGGATTATACCAGTGGGTGATATAAAATTTTCATCTAATCAATTTCAAGTATTTGGGATAAATGTTTGAATTTATACAGCATACTTTCAATTCAATTTTTGTGACATAATAGATGTAGATTCAGATCACAATTATGATGGATACCAAGATATATAATATTCTAAACAGAAGATATTTCCATAGTTTCGTTATTCATTTTTAATAATATTGAAAGATATGGTAAGTATTCATCATAAGAGGTTAAAGGCATAAAATGTGTTTTATTATAGTTCGCCATAAGTAATTTATTATTGAACCATTTGTAAATTGAAGGCAAATCCTCTTCAACAGTTTTTTAGCTTCAATCACCTTGAATCCTCATAGAAAATGGCTGTATCGTCAACAAACCTGACGATGTCTTCTTTCGCCATCATTAGGAATAGCTCACTCAGGTATCCTTATATTGAATAATAGTGGTCCAAGGAATGTTCCTTGCGGGACTCCGTACGTTACTATTCTTTTCTCATTAAGTATTTCACCAACACTGGTGGAATGTTTCTTTCTCACTGAGTTAGCGGACCATCAGTTTTAAAGATATACCTCTTTTTTCGAGTGAGTCAAGTAACTGATTCTCGCTAACGGTATCCAATGCTTTCCGCAGATCTACCAACAAGCAAAAAGTGGGTGACTTTCTATCGATGACCTTGTTTATTTTCTTTGGCTGAAACCTAATCGATTTTTCGATAATATATTGAATTTCGTTAAGAAGCTCTCTATTATTTCTTTGATGACTTTTTCAAGGATCTTTCGTAAGATTTAGATCAGAGAAATTGTTCGATAATAAGTCACATCCAATCTCTTTTCATTTTTGAAAACCGGTATTATTTCCGCTATTTTCATCGACTCTGGGTATTTTACGGCGGTTAACGTTAGAGTAATGATATACGTGAATAGTACGGTTATATAATTCCACAAGAATTTTATTGTATCCGTTGTAATATTGTCAAATCAGATATTTCTTATGGATCGTTCTTGCGAGAAATATAGAATCAGGTAGTTTTCTTTTGGAGTATGTTAGATCATCATCTGTTTAAATTTTGTTTTCTCCCACCTCAGTGAAATATTTACAGAAAGTATTTGCAATGTTATCATCATCTTTCGTACTTCTCTCATGTATTTTTCTACATTCATGCAAAAAGCTAAACTTCATTGAACTATATTCAGTAGAAAAAGAATCCCTTTATTGCACTAGTGCAATAAAGTTTTTATTGCACTCATCTATCATTCTACTTCAACGTGCTGTCATCATGATAAACATAAACGTTCAAATCCACTACATATTCAGCAGATATTCTGTGAGATTGGCCATACGTTTTAAACAGCTACAAATTTTATATTAATGTTAGCAGTCAGATTTGAACAAACAATGCCTTCCCGAGAATAACTCCATAATCAAAACCGATCCGCTGTTCTAAACCGTCTACCTGCATAGAGGAAACTGTCTGTACTAAGACCACACCTTGTGATAACATACGCGCTCATGGCTACTATGATTTTGATTTTTATAATGCAACTGTGGTTATATAAACGTCAGTCAAAATTTAATTCTGACAATTACAGAACTGAAAGTTTTAAAATGAGTAATATTAATGGAAAACTAGATGATGGTGGTGAAATCGATAGGAATACTTATTTATTTAAATTGCGTATTTCATTTTCCTTCACCTAGTGCCGCACCTAAATAAATAGTATTTTGCTTTCTGCATGAACGTAGAGAAAATGTTGTATGCAACTCTTGCAAAAAATGTTTATTGCACTCGACAATTTCACGTCGAGTGCAATAAATACTTACTTTTTGCACCTGTTACATAAATAACTATTTTCTACCCGATTACTGTCGATTTCTATAACGGTATTCCATAATGAGCTAGAATAAGAGATATTTTAATTTATTTTCTTTTGAAAGTTTTGTTCTTCTTGTCTAATAATTAGGTCTACAAATTTATTTCGGTATTTTTTAAAACTATGTTGATTGATTGATTGGCTTTCATCCGTTTGTAACGATATTCTCTTTTATTAACAGAGTTCATGAGTCCTGTCGAAATCTATTGCTTTCGAGGAGTTTTTCTTTTGATTTTCGGCATTTTCGAACTTTCCACTATGTATTTCTCAAAGGACGCCGCACTATCCTTATGGAAAATGGCTTTGGAGTAGGGCTCTTTCTCCAAAATATGAAAAAAAATCTCGTGTAATATTTAGATAACACGCTTTCTTGCAAAATTGTCGGTAATTTTTATGCACAAGTGCAATTATAACCAAATATTTCTCCATCTGAATTGACTAAGCTTTCAAGTGATGAAGAATTAGTTCCAACCTTGAGAGGTTTTTGCTTCTCATTCAATTCAATTTTCTCTAATTCCTTTGGAAACACGGCTTTCTAATGAAAGACGTTTCATTCACCATGACCACGAGTTATTGCATTTTTGGAATAGGTACCGCACTAATCTACTTCGAATAGTTTTCAACAGGAAGAATTCTTTGAAAATAGCCCATTTCGTTCTCCGATGGAGTATATGTGGTATCAATAAAATCTGTACAAACGAATTCGGAGACCTAATATGCTGATTTTGACGAAAATATCTCGGACTCCTCAAACTGTACATTATATCAAAAATTCATGCAAATTAATCAATTCTTTTTCGAAGTCCAGGGTAATTATTGAAAAAATCCTCATTTTCCTTTTCACCGGCCCTATACATGAAATGACTATGCGAAGTTCTCAACATTGAAGAATGTTATATATACAGGGTGAGTCAGAATAAGTCCGACAAACTCCGACTACAGATTCCTCACCTCATTCCGAGATTAAAAGTTCCTATCAGGGTATGTCCTAAAACGCACCCCCTCTGAGATACAGGGTGTCAAAAGTACAAAAAAAAAATTATATTGAATTTTTTCTCCAAATTTTTTAAAGCAAAAAATATCAAACTTGGTACACTTATCAAGATTCATCGACGTGATAATTTGAAGTTATAATTCTTAATTTTCGTCAACCAGTGGCATATTTACGTTGGTATGTGGAAATATTTTCCTTCATATTTTCTTTGGACAAGTAAGCGTTGGACATCAGTTAGGCTTATCGATACTCAACTCAAAAGTCAACATTCCATGTACCTATAAGTAAAGGTTTCTGAGAAAATTGAGAAAAACTGAAGATATGTCTTGAGTAGCAAAATAATTTCATGTGCAAAAATCGCATAATGCTAAGTTCTTACAACATATCGGAATATTTGTCAACCTCCTGAACATTTTTCAATGTTGAAAAAATAAGAAACATAGTACAGGTGAGTCATTCATTCAGTATATAATTTAATGAAATTGATGTCGTGTAATCACTGAGTTAGGTCTCATTCCGAATCACCAGTACTATGTTTCCGATTCACCCAACATGTTGAGGAGGTTGACAAATATTCCAATATGTTGTGAGAAATGATCGTTATGAGATTATTTTACAGGAGAAATTATTCTGCTACTCCAGGACATATCTTCAGTTTTTCTCAAATTTCTAAGAAACCTATATTTTTAGGTACATGGAATGTTATGACTTTTATGTTGAGTATCTTATTCTGACTCACCCTTTATATACGACATGCTCTCCCCTATTCGATCTAAAAAACAAGTTGACGTACCTCTATTTTTAAAGCACCCTGTATAGAATAAAATAATGCCAATTAACTACAATCAAAATTGTGGGATTTTATCCTGGCTAAAATGAATCTTTAATTCTCGTCAAAAAACTCACACTGGTTGGTCAAAGATTATTCGAATTGGACTTTTTTTGTTCAACCTCTTCTAGAACACAAAACGAAAAAGTATAATGGATACGAGATCGAGGTGACGTTGAACAATCAATGATTCCTAGAATAAATAGGAGTTTTATCAATTCCCGGGATTGTTGAAAATTCTGGGCCGACAGCCTCACTTTTCATCTTTGACACCCTTTATCTCAAAAACTAGTCGGCCGATTTTTTCATGCCCATGGAAACTTTCGCTGAAGAAGTCAAAATCTACAACATATCAAAAATTCAGTGAATTAAGCCGAAAGCCATTTTCCATAAGGATGATGCGGAGTCCTTTATTTGCGAATAAATTTTTGCTTTCATCAGAACATTTTGATTTCTCAAACCTGATTTCATTTAGAATTTTATATTTTAAAACATTTGATTTGAAATGAAAATTAGATTTGGGTAAATATTTCTTTAATGCACTAATCCCTCGTTCTCTTTTATACTGGACATAAAAATGCCTTCCACCCGGTACCCATACGTTATTCGTTGTTCAATTTCCATTGTGTTGTCTACCACATTATATTCTTCCTCTCTTCCATATGAGTAATATATCCTGAATATTTCCTCTTTGTTATTCACAAGTTGGGTATTGTTTGGATGTTCATTGTCAGTGGCACTGACTCGGCATGATTTTAAAAACCTTTTATTTCAGAAGCTTTTGTGTATAAAAGATTAACTTTCTTTGCTGCTTTTCCGTTCCCAACAAAGATGATTTCATAATCGTAGGATAAGGACTTTTGATGTGAGGCTTCAGCAGAGGCCACGATTTGTTTTCATTCATTTTTTAAATTTGTTTATAATACTTTCTCTTCATTTAAGATATCTTCTGTTTCTTTTATAGTTTTTTATGATACTAGCGTATTAGGTTGACAATAAGTCACGCGAGAAAGATTTATACAACGAGGCCGAGTGGTATAAATTCTCAAGTGACTGCAATGTTTTATCCAACAAGTGGAAGAAATAGTTTTTTTATGAGATAATGATTAATAAAATTTGTGATCAAATCAAAGCTACTTGCGTCTCAGTACCCTATAAATGTCAGAATGACTTGACAATGACTTTTTTACATTTAGGTCAAAGCAGGTTGTTTGTTTGGTTGCCACAGGCAAATGTTTAAATGAATTTTGCCACTTGTCAGTTCCTGAGGATATCCTTACGTAAGAGGAAGAAGCAGCGATGCAAATTTTGCCAGAAAAGTGCTGAAATGCTCACGACAAGGAGTACAAAATATTTGAGTCTTGAGTCTTGGATGAATTCACGGAAGATGAAAGGTATCGATGAAAAGATTCTATTGGTTTATTTTTTTATTAGCAAAAAAAGTTAGCCCCAGCGTCGCTATGGACCAAATACTCGATGGCTCGACTATTCATCTTTATAAAAAAATGGACATTTCAAAATATAGCAAACTAACGAGCTTTTTGAAAAGCAAATCACAAACCGAAAACCGAACAAGTCCAAGACAGCAGAACGACCTGAAATAGAGAATTTTTTGAACGAAGCTCCCGACGACGAGTACTTGTTGATCAAAGTGGCTTTGATAACCCTTAGAGCACCATGGCACACAATTGTGACGCCTTATTCAAAGTATCATTAAGGTTCAGTTTACGTTTTTTATCAGCCTGATACTGCTTCACACGATTGTGAAATATATAAACATCTGTACCGAATTGACGCAGAATATTCGTATCAAAGGAGTTTTGTACAGTAATAGGTGAATGTGAGTCGTGACATCAATGGGTTCCGACATTAAGTTCACCGTTTTTGAGTCTAAAAGGCGAAAAAATGTTCATTTGATGCATGCAATCCATTAATTAATGATCATAATAGAGTTTTTCAGAAGAAATAATGCTATATTTCAGTTTCGCGGATTCAGAGAATGGAGTTAAATTCGTCTTGCACAATTGTTAGTGTTGGTTCTCAACCCCAACAGAACTTAGAAAAAGTTTCTGAGTTTTCCTCTTATATTGAGGGAACAAATCTGATCTAGATCATCTGCAGAAAAATCCAAACTCAATAGTCGATTTATTAGATGAAATTGGATCAGACTTGGAAATTAAGGTTGAAGAGGACATAGATGAAACTTATGTTTCAGCAGAACTTGGAACTCAGAATGAAAATACCGATGATAGTTCAGAAGGATCGGAGGACGAGACAATGTTCCTTTGTCAGTCTTTCAGAAACTACACTGCAAAAGAGGCAGTTTTGTCAATAAGGGAGACCAAGAGGAATATAGTTCAATTTATTAAGTTTCTCGTATCTGCATTTGTTAATTCATTAATTTTTGATATTTTTGTGAAGACTATATTTAAATTTTATGATTTCATCCCAACTTCACTCCTGAAACCCTTAATACAATTGTACCCTATCATCACATACATATGAATTTTCACCAATTTGAATAGACATTGTTGAATACCACGGCACATAATTGTGAAGGTCACCAATGACCCCAAAGGACATATCGATGTGACAGAAAACACCAAAATGTAAAGTAACAAAATATTTGACATATGCTGTATCCAAGTTTAATACCCAATTTTTTTATTTTACCTCTTGGTTCTGAAAGAGATAATGGGGATCAGCCGAGCGGTGCTTGTACACGCAAAGAAAAATACTGTAAAAAGTACTAGTATCAAAGTTAGTTTCACTTGTATATACAGTGGATATACGGACTGACATTCTTTCCAGTGAACTTCACTGCTCAGTCCAAGTAAAATGATTCAATGTTTTGGTCACCTGATGTCCTAGTCAACTTTATCACAAACTGGGTGTAATAACTGTCGTTCGAACTTTTTCTTGTGTACTATGAGGAATAGTAAATTGAACTTGGCTAGAACAGCACTTTTTCCTTGTATTTGATACTGTACTTGATTAGTGAGCATGGGTAGTTTTTACTATTTTCTGCAGTAGAAGGAACTTTATACGATGTACTATAATATACCATGAGAAAAAGTGACATTGAGAATCCACATCTATATTACCGCGAGTTGAATACTTTCAACTAATCTTGTGTTAATATAGTGTACTATACTAATTGGTATAAATTATTAGCATGGGGATTATAACCAACTTTGTTTATTTCAGTAATTTCTGCGGAGCAACATATTATCGGAAACAAGTATTTTACATGAAATATTACAACTTGTCCAAGTATACTTGGACAAGTTGTATAATAATTGTTCTGTATAACAATGGGGTCTGAATACATAATATTCATCTGTATTTTGGAACATCTTTTACCATAATTCGATTATTAAATTATAATTCAAATTCATCATAAAATTCTACTTGTAGATTTCAGAGGAACACAGGTCGTATTGATAAATTTCTTCAAATGTTATTCTTCACTATTTTCAAATATGGTGTCATCTATTACATTTGTCAAGATATCTGATTCGTAAAAGTTCATCATTTTTTAATTCACATAATCATATACCTATACAAATGGCAATGGAAAAAATAATAAAATACTGTACTATTCTAAAAACAAATATATTACAATATCAATGAAACACGTATTTGGTTTTACTAGAGAGAATAAACTTTTTATCATTCATTCAATTCCTGTTGGAGACACTTGACAGACGTGAAGTCACCATCATAAATGGTACGAATATTTGAAAAAGCTTGTTGGATAAATGTCCATACCATTTCACTTCAAATGCAACTCCATTTCCTATATTATGTCATTGACAGTGACGAATGACCTCTATAGTGAAAATGTTTTGGCTGCATTGTCATCATGAGTTGAGTATACTTATTTTTTTTCGTATACTAAACTCAGCTGGATATCCGCAATACTCTGAAAATGAAAACATTATAATTAGTCCAAAACCATATTTATATAGATAGTTTCGAGTTGGAGAGAAGATGTTGAATCCTGATCTTTGACTATCACTCTTTTCCTCAAAACTGCCAAAGAAACAATCAATATCAATGATACCAGGTTTGATGGCTGCGATATGCACAAAAATATACTGTGTGCCCCATTCAAAAATACCGCCAAAGTCATTTTTACCCAAATGCGAATAACCCTATATATTTTGGGTGGGGTTCAAAAATTGGCCCGCAACGGAAAAGAAAATCTACCTGTCCGAGGATTTTTCCGAAGTATCTTTGTTTTCAGAAATAATGAATTTATACCATAATTTAGCGTCGCACTGTATATTCAAATCAGTATATTAGAGCACAACTCCAATGGATTGATATCTAATGAAATACACATATACCTAAAGACCTTCGAAAACATTAAACTTCAATAATCTTTATAATATATAAAGCCTAGACCAACAAAAGACACGATATAAAAAAAAGAAAAAAAATCAAAATCACGCTTCATTTTATAAATTACTGCATATTAAAAATAAAAAATAAAATTTATTGTATGTAAAATAAAAAAACTTTTCAAAATTTAAATATTCCTATTATTTTTGTATTGTCATTGGTTTTTTATGTAATTGCAAAATTTCTGCTCAACCAGAAAAACAAATGGACAGAACGACAGACATACGAACAGAGATACATGAAAGCTTGTAAATATTAAGATGGCTGCACGAATGCACTCAGAAGAATAGTGAATTTTACTCCCCAATAGCAGTTTTATTGGTACGCACTTGTACTGTACACCGAAGAATAGTAAATTGTACCTTCCGATTACTAATTTCACAATAATTATAGTTGCTTTATAATATAGGAGTGCCTAAACCACTGAGAGAATGAATCTGAATACCTATGTGAAATTATACTCATTTATGGATTCGAAACGACATTAATTCCAATTACTGTATATGATACAAGCTTACCTGCAAAGACTGTAAACAGGAGATCTATTCCATTGAGTTCTAGTGATCTTCTGAAATTAATTTTCTCGTTTTCAGATATGATTCCTTTTTAGTAGGTATAGGTTATCTGCTTAACGTTTGAAACAAACACTGTCTATGGCGTCTATATGTGTGAACCGAACTCACAGGAATCAAAGGATTGAAGTTTTACGGTTGAAGGATTGGTGGGGTGAGACGTTAGGCGTGTCGGCAACGGGCGACAGGAATTTACAGGTTAACATAATGATCATCATGCATTTCCAATTATTATTGTTAGGAAAATAGATACATATACTATCAAATAATTGGGTTAATAAACAACGAAATCATCTCATCTTCACCTTCACCTGGCACTGACAACAATATACGATATTATTGTGCCTTTGTATGAATCTGATTAGAAATGAACACTGCTACTGGTGTGATACTCAACGAACAGAAGCAAGGGATAAACTGAAGTCAAACCATTGAGCATGGAAAAAATAATATTTGAATGTTTGTCATTTGATGTGGTATTTGTCAATGAAATGAATAATACCAATAATTACTTACCGAATAGTTCCTAAATTTGCTTTGAAAGTGTGAAATGGTAATTTGTGTTCCGAGTTAAAATAACTTTACAAATCCTATATTCAAAATGTGTAGAAAATGTGAACTGTTGATATAGTTATTAGGTTTTATGTGGAATAGTCCATTCCATCATTTTCTAAAATTAATTTCACCAAGGTGATAGTAAATATATCTGAATACAGTGCAAGAACTGTTGACAGGAATTTCCATTATTTTGTTGATTGGATTATACCAGATGCGATAAGTTGTAATCACAATAAAGTATAGTGAAGAGAACAGCTGCGAGTTCTTGTTAGTAAATTAATAAAGATTACCCCTAGACATAGTACTATCTACTATGAATTCAATGTCATTTTCTGATTGGTATAAATTATCAATGGAATATTGGAAATAATTGTTTTTTTAGTCGAGATGACTAGAATTGCTATTACGAATTATCAGAAATATATAACTACACGGAACTGTAATTCATCTGATGGATATTTTTTAGCGTGTAGATGCCATAAAATGGTCAATTTGAAAATGGGACAATAATTCGAGAAGTTTCATCATACTTGAAGAAGAATTTCCAGTCAACCCGATCAATTTGTGTAAAAAATACATGTTTTTGAGACCAAAGATTACTAGTTCTAGCCGCTTTTTTGTTTAAAAAAAAAATGGGAGGTATACCAGCCAGTGTGTGGAAATTAGTATGTTGTCGAGGGTATCTTCAAAAATTACATTTTTTTTCAAATTAAATAACCAGGGACTGTATGTTTGAGTTCATGCGAAATCATTTTCATGCGTTTGAAGTGACGTAGAGCCCTACAAACACCGCGCATTGAAGAGAGATAACATTGATATCGCACGCGTTAAAATTCAAACATACGGCTCCAGCGCTCTACACCGGTCACCGCCTAAGAAGGTCTTCGGCGACTCTTTTGGCCAAGCAGGGGCTAACATGACTACTTTGAAGCGTCACTAGTGAGTTACGGATCATAACACACTAGTGTGTTATTTGATAGTTTACTTGTCTGAAATGACATCAATAATAACAGTCATTACTGTCATGTGTTGGATAAACACAGTAATCCAACTTACATTATGACTCTTCGGGTTTTATTTTCCGCCAACACGAGTTCAAATGTATACTCAAGGCAAATTCTTAGGTCACTGATGTGACTGTCGATTGTTTGATATTTGACATTTGTTGTCGCAATAGGTATCTGTGAGTTGGCGTTCTCACCTCTGGTTGGTCCATAGCATTAGGTGACATTATCGAATTGGTCTTACCGTTTTTATATCTGTAAGGAGCTGATTGAGAACTGGTAGCCAAGCTTTGTTCAGTTGTAGTCCATATTCGGTTCTGTTGAAATTGTTGGTGTTTCTGAATAATTTCAATTGCTTCCCGGAAGATTTTCGGGTAACAAGTAAGCAGATTTTGTGAATATGACTTGGGTTTTTTCAAATTTAACTGTGTGAAGATCGTTGTTGAGAGTATGTTCTGTGACAGCATATTTATCCGTGTGCTTTAACCGACAATTGACCTCGTGCTCTTTGATTCCGATATAAACGCTGCCACAAGAACATGGAATGCGGTATACCCCAGAAGAGCTGAACACGTCTCGTTTGTCCTTCGTTGATTTCAAATAGTCTTTCAGTTTTGTAGAGGGTTTATGAATAGTTTTACTTTCGTATTTTTGTAGAATACATCCAACCCGATCTGTAACTCTGTGAACATACTGTAGGAATGCTTTTCTTTTATCGGTGTTAGTTTGATCGTTATTCGGTTCACTGTCTAGGCAGTCATTCGGTCTACTATCGATTCTTTTGTCTTTTTTTCCCTTTTTTCATACATCTATCAATATACCTTGCTTTGTACCCATTAGAAAGAGCATTTCTTAGGTGTTTCAGTTCTTTTTTTCGGAAGATGAGAACGTCTCAAAAAGCCAGTTTTTCCCCATTTTAAATTTCCATGTTATCAATATAATAATTATAATAATAATAATAATAATAATAATGAGCGGGGCTCAGTCATAGACTGCTCTGGTCCAACCTGAAATTATATTCGAAATTACAAAAAAAAATAAGTACAATTCTTATATCAGATATGACACAATTTAATAACTTTCTATTATTTTCCTGACGATATTTAATAATATTCAATGGATCAATTTTCAATGAATATAATTGCTGACTCATTTGAAAAATATTTTGAAGGGTTTTTCAATTAACAAAATGACTGATTAATTTGGATTTGAATGTACTCAGAGTAGTCATGGATTTGATATTTGTGGGCAAGGAATTATATATAGAGGATGCACAATACGAAAAGGAGCTCTTAAAGGCAGAAGTGGAGTGTGCAGGTACTTGTAATAAGTATGGATTTCGTCTGTTCCGTGACTGAATTTCCTGTGCGAAACTAATTTTGTTTCTTAGGTAAGAAGGAACGCTGAACAATATAATTTTATGAACGAAGCAAGCATAATAGATGTCTCTTCTTACGTGTAGTCTATTCATTTTTTGTTCAATATAACTAGGTGTGATATGATCTCGTCTTTTACAATTTGTTGCAAATCTCATACAAACATTCTGTACTACCTGAAGCCGGTGAGCATCTTGTGCTGAAAGACATGGGCCCTATACAGAATCACAATAATCAAATAGTGAAAAAATTAATGACTCTATCAATTTAAATTTTATTGAAGTGGAAAGGACGTATTTGAATTTGAACAGTGATCTTAGTCGTCCATAAGCAGCTTTTATCAAATTATCTACATGGGAACTGAAGGTAAGATTCTTATCAATTGTGAATCCAAGACTTTTACTAGTTTCTGAAATGTTAAGTGAAATAGCATTCAATTTTAATTCATTTTCTAAATTTACTTTCGCACACTGTCTGTCAGTACCGATTAACATTGTTATTGTTTTTTGTGGATTAAGATTTAGAGCATTTTTATCAGACCAATCCTTCAGAACAGCTAAGTCATCATTTATTTGATCAACTGCCTTTTTTTGATCACTTGGCAAAAATGTATGGCACAACTGACTATCATCTGCATACTGATAAAAATGAGAGTTTATAGTCAAGGCGACATCAGCTGTATAAATAACAAAAAGTAATGGGCCTAGAATAGACCCTTGCGGTACTACGCTTGGGATATTAATAGTGTCTGAATATATCATATCATTTACAAGTGATATTTTTACTTGCTGCTGACGATCAGTGAGGTACATGTTGAACCAGGTTTAGGAATTCGTTAAACTTTTCTGGTCCATGGATTCAACTTATGGACGTGTCATCTACATACATACTTTTGGTTTGGAATCTTCAGATTCAATTGCTTTTTGTTTTACGTTTTCCATTAAGAAATTCGCGATAATTGGGCTTAGTTTGGGCTATTCGACTATGATGTCTTTTTCCACAACCTTTGAAATAGCTGATAGCAGGACGATATGTATAGTTGCTAGGTAGATGGTTTCCTCTTTTTTCAGGGACTAGTTGTACACTTGCAATTTTCCAGTTGGACGTATATAACTGCAAATTATAAGAAATATTGAAGAACTTGCAAAGAACTGGTGTTAGTTCTGAAGCACACTTCTTGAGAACGGCCGGCAGAATTCTGTCAGATCCACTATCTTGGCTGGTGTTGAGACTCAACAAAATGCGTCTGATAGTTCGTTGGAGAAAAATAATCTCAGGCATACTACTGTCAATGGGAGGAATGTTCTGGGGTTGTTTGTGGTAGATCTTCCTTGGTTTGGGAAATAAATGAGCTGGACCCGTAAGGACACTCAAAGAGTTTTGAATGTTTCTTGATGTTTTAATCGTCTTTCGAGGATTCGATTGTCTCCCAGCAGTCCTAGCGCGTATTTCTAGCTTCAGCATATTCCAATCCGGTCTCAGGACACTGATTTGTGATCCTTCGATGATAGGCTGCCTGCTGAACCAGATGATCTTCTCCTTGTCATGTTTGGTATATGTGTTCACATCCCCAGTATCAACCGGGGAAATGAGAACCACCCCAACAGCGACTAGAAATCTTGCTCATCTTATCGAGCAGGTTGGTTAGACGAAAAGCACCCATGGGCTAAATGCAGCAGAAAGACTACAAGCTAGATGAAGAGTTGGAAAACGACCCTGCTAGGGGTTGCGTAAAAGGATGCTCCCTCAACGCTGATGGCTCAAAAAGGGTTGAAGGTTCAGTAGCCGGCGTATATGAAGCCAAATCTCATTGAGTTTAGACAGATATGCAACGATATTACAAAAATCATTGAAATACACCATTGCTCGTAAACACATTGACAGTAAACAGTGATGAATATGAATCTATTGTCCAGTATGCCGTTTCTGTAGATATCGTAAGCGTAAAAATATTTCTTGCTAGTAACACTTCAATTACCTAACACCCTACTTCTATATGTACCACCAATTTACTGATTATGATACCTATATTATTTGAATTTCTAGAAAATCTCTCTGATATCAGTCAGTCGATCATAATTGGAGATTTCAAAATTACAGAGCTTTTGTCCACAAAAATACAGTATTGAAACGTTGAGTCTAACTCGTAATCAACGTTGGCCTTGCAACCCAAAAAGTCATCATGCAAATGAACACTTCTGTTTTCCTTCATGTCAGTAGTTTTTTAGTAGTAAGTTTTCGACACAATATATATTTCCTGAGTACGTAAGTTACTTTCGTCTAACGAGATGACCTGCTTTTTTGATGGAATACTCTATTTCATAGTTCATAATACATGTATGCAAGCACATCTCTCATTTTACGGATATTCATACAGCAAGCTATTGCACAACGCGGGTAATGCATTTGCTATTATTTTGCTTTTCCGGAAAAAGCTTTTTAGTTTTACCGGTGTTTATTAGAATATAAACTACAATGTAAAAATCGAATAACCCGGTTCAATTAAAGTTTTAATGGGGAAAAACATAATTTTTTGAAAGCATTTCGCTGTGGCAAAGCCCCGTAAGACCAAATAGTAATTAATATGGTCAAGATCGTTCAAAAATCGGTGTTGACGATATGTTTGTTACTTTTTTATCGATAATTCAACTCATGTATAAAATCGTCCTTAAGAAACATCAGTTTCGGCAGTTTGATATCGGATAAATAGGAACGTAACTATTTGCAAATGGATAAACTGTTATTTACCTTCACCACGGCAACAACTAATAATTGTCGTATGACTTTATTGAATCCGACGCTCTACCCAAGGACGCGTTGCTATCAACAAAGCCAAATGACAACAAATTTTCATACTTTTTGTTACAAAGTGTTGTTTTTAATTGCAAATGAGCGTAATCGGTAGATTTGGTAATGCAACTACTCAAAGAATAAATTCTGCAATAGACAACGCCACCCCAAAAAACACCAAGAAAACCAAATCATCAATTTGGAGGCAGTTTGAATAATTTTGTCGAGAAAAGGGGTATGAACTATTACCTTCAACGTCGCAGCCGGAAATCTCAAGCATATTGGCAGATTGGGCGTATAATATGAAGAAATCAGACGGAAATGACTATAAGGAGTACGTAGTTTAAACAATGTGGAATACTGTAGCCAAAATTGTGCAAGAAAAATATTATATGGATTATAAGATTGTGTTTGACCCATTCAAAGATGTGACATTTCAAGCCGCTAGAAACGCTAAAAATGCTAAACGCAAGCAAATGCAGAGCAATTTAGATAAAAGAAGTCAAGGTTCTATAGCATCAAGTGAAGAAGAAGTTATAAAAATGGCAGAACAGTGGGATGAAAATACTCCAATGGTACTTCAAAAAAAACTTTTTCATATCGCCGCTTTTGAATTAGCCTAGAGAGGTGGTGAAAGTGCGCAGTGTGAAATTTATTATTTCAAAGCCGAAAAATACAATAATGGAACATTGACAGGCAGAGTGGAGTACAACACGGTCTTTTCTAAAACAGCTCAAGGTGGAGATAAAAGGTTCAGTGAAAGTAAGTGGTTGACTACAACGTGTGTCTTGTAAGATTGTTGAAAATGCTTCTAGAAAAACGAAACAAACATATTTCTTCTCATAGATTGTTTCTAACACCAAATCCGTTTTGGAAAAAAGAAAATGTCAAGGGATGGTACAAAAATGTGCCCATTGGTGTAGACGAAATTTCAAAGTGGACCAGAATTTCTGCAGAAAAAATTGGTCTAGATCTGAAAAATAAAATTACTTATCACTCCCATAGGGTTAGCACTATTTCTACTCTTGCAAAAGCACGAGTCTCAGAACAACAAATTATCAAGCTGACCGGACATCCGAACGCCAATTCTCTGAAGCCATACCTTCAGTTAGACTCACAGCATCATTCCACTTTAGTGGTAAATCTAAGAGAGGAAAATAATCAAATTCAGCAGTCTTCTTCGAGTAGGATTGTATACCAAAACTGTACTTTTACTAATTGTATATTTAAATAATATTTCCAGCTAAATGTACTTTTTGTTCAATGAATTATTGATTTAATTCAATAAATTATGTTCTATTCACTTTTGTTTAATAATTCATTTATTTGATTCGTTAAATTATCTCATTAAATATCACTCGAGGTTTTGTTTTCATCGTATAAACTTTAATTTTGTTCCACTCAAACTTGGTAGCTTGTAATATGACTCGACCATATAACATTAGTGAAGTGATTTTATCATGTTATTTGCTCTCGTCAATTACCAAAGCAACCAAGTTTTCGTGCAAAATTAAAGTTTATCTGATAAAATAAAAACCACTTGTGGTATTTACCCTCGAAAATACACATATTTCCATCTCCAAATATCAATTGGTGAAAAAATTCAATTATTCTACCTAATCTGGGAGATAACTACCTTATTTTGTGAAAACATGTTAATCAAAATTTGCAAAATATTCAATTCAAATCAGGCCAACAAAACGATTTGATTTCAAAATGAAATTTTCTAACAAAACGCATCTTGTTGAAATTTCAGGGTCACACTGATATCTCACATGAAAGGTACTTTCCTTCTCAATATCTTGATTGAACGCCATTAGAGTTAATTACTTGACTAAAGCTGCTGAAAATCTTTCTTCAATAATGGTGTACTCGATCGCGGAAAGGGTTGAAATAATATTTTTTTTTGAAAATGCAGGGTGCGATAACCGTACAGCTAATGAATTCAATGAAATGCATCCAGATAAATTTGTTGCTAGAAGATACGTTCTAGAATTAGTGCAAAAATTTCTTCAAACTGGATTAGTAGCCAACAAAAAACAAGACCCACAACTTGAATTTCCACTGAGAAATGATTCAGTTGAAATTGCAGTTTTAGGACAAGTTCATGCAGACCCAATATTGAGCACAAGGAAATTGGCTAGTGTTACCAATATCAGTAGAATCAGTATCCGCCGAATCCTGAAATATCATAAATTCCACTCCTTCAAAATACATTTGATACACCAATTGACTGAAGATGATTTTGATAGGTGACAGGAATTCTGTGGAATTATGACTACGAGAATAGATGCTGATGAGAATTTCATTTTCAACATCTGCTTTTATGGTGTGAATCGTCATAATTGTCGTTATTAGTCAGATGTTAATCTATACATGTTTTCCACGAAGTCTATACTCAAACTTCCCATAAACTCAATTTCTAGGACGGATATTTTGGGGACCGTTTGAATGGACCAGTATTTTTCGACAGTAACCTGACAGGAGACACTTATTTGGAATTATTGAATGAATTTGTTTATCCACAATCCATAGACATCATTGAAAATGACGATCGTTACCATGAAGACCACTTGATATTTCAACGAGACGGTGCACCACCATATTATGCATAGCCGGTTAGGGCGTTTTTGCATAGAATGTTTCTTGGAAGTTGGATTAGAAGAAGAGGCTTTATAAAGTGGCCAGCTAGATCTCCAGATTCAACCCCACTCAACTCTTTCAAAATGGTTTTTGTTGAAACAAATTTCTAATAATTGAATGATTCTCCAATAGAGTTTTGAATCAAATAACAGAAACTGAAAACTATCTGACCAGGTGCTCAAATTGTTTTGCCATCATTTGCTAAACAATAGCCCAAGCGGTCATTAAATTCCCTCAAGGTATTAGTTAGCAAACGTGATTGGAAGAGCTGCTGACATATTTTATTTTTTAAGGTTTTTAAATTTGCTGGTTGCTCAAACTACATTAATTTAAAATCTGATATTTCGAGACATAAGTAATGAGGAGTCGCTGAATTGCAGTGAAAACAAATAGGGTATTCCATTTGAAAAAATTGAGTTGACCTCAATATCTGAAATATTGTTGATTTGGCAACATTGTCGATATCACCAATGAATCGGGTACTATCAAAACCCAGCATGTATAAAATTTCATGAATTATTCTTGAACCGTATTGAAAATATTGGAACGTTCCCAGACTTTGGGACGAAAAAGCCATGTTGTCATATTTCGAAAACAGCATTTATTTAAAATCTGAAGTAATGAGGCGTCGCTGAACTGATTGCAGTAAAAACAAATAGGGTGTTCCATATGAAAAAATTGAGTTGACCTCAAAATCTGAAAAACTGTTGATTTGGCAACATTGTCGATATCATCAATGAATCGGGTACCATCAAAACCCAGCATGTATAAAATTTCATGAATTATTCTTGAACCGTATTGAAAATATTGGAACGTTTCCAGACTTTTGGACGAAAAAGCCATGTTGTCATATTTCGAAAACAGCATTTATTTAAAATCTGAAGTAATGAGGCGTCGCTGAACTGATTGCAGTGAAAACAAATAGGGTGTTCCATTTGAAAAAATTGAGTTGACCTCAATATCTGAAAAACTGTTGATTTGGCAACATTGTCGATATCACCAATGAATCGGGTACCATCAAAACCCAGCATGTATAAAATTTCATGAATTATTCTTGAACCGTATTGAAAATATTGGAACGTTCCCAGACTTTTGGACGAAAAAGCCATGTTGTCACATTTCGAAAACAGCATTTATTTAAAATCTGAAGTAATGAGGCGTTGCTGAACTGATTGCAGTGAAAACAAATAGGGTGTTCCATTTGAAAAAATTGAGTTGACCTCAATATCTGAAAAACTGTTGATTTGGCAACATTGTCGATATCACCAATGAATCGGGTACCATCAAAACCCAGCATGTATAAAATTTCATGAATTATTCTTGAACCGTATTGAAAATATTGGAACGTTCCCAGACTTTTGGACGAAAAAGCCATGTTGTCACATTTCGAAAATTATTTAAAATCTGAAGTAATGAGGCGTCGCTGAACTGATTGCAGTGAAAACAAATAGGATGTTCTGTTTGAAAAAATTGAGTTGACCTCAATATCTGAAAAACTGTTGATTTGGCAACATTGTCGATATCACCAATGAATCGGGTACCATCAAAACCCAGCATGTATAAAATTTCATGAATTATTCTTGAACCGTATTGAAAATATTGGAACGTTCCCAGACTTTTGGACGAAAAAGCCATGTTGTCACATTTCGAAAATTATTTAAAATCTGAAGTAATGAGGCGTCGCTGAACTGATTGCAGTGAAAACAAATAGGGTGTTCTGTTTGAAAAAATTGAGTTGACCTCAATATCTGAAAAACTGTTGATTTGGCAACATTGTCGATATCACCAATGAATCGGGTACCATCAAAACCCAGCATGTATAAAATTTCATGAATTATTCTTGAACCGTATTGAAAATATTGGAACGTTCCCAGACTTTTGGACGAAAAAGCCATGTTGTCACATTTCGAAAATTATTTAAAATCTGAAGTAATGAGGCGTCGCTGAACTGATTGCAGTGAAAACAAATAGGGTGTTCTGTTTGAAAAAATTGAGTTGACCTCAATATCTGAAAAACTGTTGATTTGGCAACATTGTCGATATCACCAATGAATCGGGTACCATCAAAACCCAGCATGTATAAAATTTCATGAATTTTTCTTGATCCGTATTGAAAATATTGGAACGTTCTCAGACTTTTGGACGAAAAAGCCATGGCAACACTGTCGATATCACCACTGAATCGGGCATTATCAAAAAATTTCCATAAATTTTCTCTGGTCCGATTCTGGAATATGAGACCGTTCTGATACTTTTGAAAGACACTGTATAATTCGGTTCTGCCGACCAACAGAGCCGTTGTTTCCTTTTTAATGGCCCACTCAGTATATATTATAACTGAATAAATATATAGACATGGTAAGGCTACTGAAAAAGAAGGATCCAAGAAAGAAAATCATATAATTTTCATTCCTTCCTTATACTTTGTTTCATGATTAAATGAACCAGATAAACGAATCCAACTCTTCGGACACCGGTATTGTAATCTAGAACGCAAAAACACTAATAAATGTTTTCACAGTCGAACTATAAACTTCAAATTACTTCGAAAGTTGCCCAGACTAGTCATCATCATTTGCTTTCAGCGAAGTTTTCAGGTAATAAAGGGGCTGTGTAAGATATAAATCGTGTACTTGCAAGAAAACTTTGGTGTATTAAACCCGACAAACTTGAATAACAAACTTTGCAAAGCTACCTTTCACTCGGCTTTCAGTTTTGATTTTCATATTCGTTCTCAGCTGGAAACGTCGAATAATTCTTTACCATACAAGGTCCTCGATAAGGTTCCAGCCAATTCAATGAAATTAATAATGATAAATGGAATATAAACCCTATTCAATAGAGTATTTTTGTCGGCAAGACTCCAACAGAAGAGAACTGCTGCCCCCTACGACATCCGTTAGATTATTTGAGAAGCTTTCTACAACAACTTCTTCGCTGTGCTGTTTTCTCGTCAAGCAACGTCGAATCCCTTCAGTAAAAAAACGTGAACAAAATTAATAATTTAAATTTTCACCATGAAAAATATTTAAATATTTCTCATGTGGAAATAAGAGTACTTGACGAAAGGCAATAAATTTCAAAACAAAATTTGATTATAAAAATCTGTACTGATGAGCGAGTTGAATCGCGAAACCGGTCTGCAGATGTCACATATTTTCGATTGCCGGTTGGTGGATGTTACAGGAAGATTGCAAAGTATATCCTTGTAGGAAAACTTTGCCAGGCGTTTGATAGACGTGATTCGGCGGTCGTATGGGGCTGTTGAATTATTTCTGTTCGACGTTTGCCGACAATCCTATTGTATAGAAAAATTTGCGAAAGGCTGGATTATTTTTATAATCAAATTTTGTTTTGAAAATTAAAAATTTGTCTGAATAATTGAATGAAATAATTTTCAGAAGAGTCTTCATTATTAATACTTTTTTCGTACGTTTTGAAACTTTATATGCCCAATTTGTGTGTGTTTCAGATATGGCTGAATGGCGGTTACTGTTATGGTTGTTATTTAACATTCAATTTGGAGAGATTATTGTGATCCTTTCTTTTTTTAAATGCCCTGAAAAAATATTGTCAACCTGAGCAAATTTCAAGTAATAAAATTTTTATAGTTTATTGATATCGTAATTTTATAGCCACTGTAAACTAATGTATGACAAGATCTAATTGAGTCTCTAAGTTGAAGGGGTGTTTCCATCCCAAATAGCATACACACTATACGTTGTTTACTGCTGAAATGTACAGTAAAATATACTATTGCAACATGCACTGCGATTCTCACTAATAGAACATTCAACAAAAAACCACTCCCGAGAGATATTTCAACTTTATAAGACAGCTTCTCACCATGATTCCACATACAATGTATCGAATATGCCAGAAAATTTGTTTCCCGTCAGACTTGTCAGAATTCGAAGTTCGCAACTATATAAAACAATATTCCCTCGTTCTAGTTCACAATATAGAAAGAACACATTTATGTGGCAAGTATAAAATTTTAATATCGGTTTGATGGGAATTTCATCATATTTTACACCGCATAGTCAGTAACTATTCATAGTACACAACCGAGATGATGGATCGAGGATGAAAGAAATAAAAATAGTTGTTATATCGCATTTCTCATTTCCACGATGGAAAATACTACATATATTTTATAGTTATCCATCATTATGCGGAACCACATGAGGGCTTATGTATTTCCATAAACTTCCTGGAGAATGGAGGATGATCGATCTGCACAAAAGACGTTTTTGGAAAGCTGTTCATTTTTACCACTGTATTCTTATAAGGACAATGGTTCATCGTGAATTTTGCTGAATGTGGTTGTTTCTTGATTGAAGTCACATTTTGAAAGGACTATGAAGCTTGTGAACGAGAGCAAACAGTGGAAAATATTCTCAAACATAGTTCTTTAAATATTCAGTTCGGACTTGACAGTAATGATGAATACCTTAATTCCCTACAATAGTTACACTTGCAATTGAATGTACAGGAGACTAAAATATGTTACTTCAGCCATAATAATACTTGAACAAGATACAAAACCCTGACTGATCAAACATACATAGTAGCAATCCAAGAATAATTATTGAATTTAAATTGGCATTAGAAAGACCAGGTTGCTTCACCCCTTCTCCGTGCTGATTCAACTGTCGCAATGTGGCAGAACTTTTCAATAAGTCCAATAGGGGTATGTTCACCTCAATTCATCACCATAACTCTCTCTATCGCAGGAGATGAGTGTATCGAAAGGTGAAATTGTCAGTAGTAATATCCCGACAAAATGCAGAATTTTCGAAAAATACTTTCGCCTTGCTGGCACGAAAACTGTGTTGCTTAGAAACAAGGTGAAAGTATTGTAGAATTCTACATTTTGAAGGTATATTCGATCAGAAAATTTCACGAATACATTATATTACGGACTAAATGCGTATTGCAAGAACGGTTCATCTTGTGTAATCAATGTCAGTTGAAGAGTTAAACCGTCGAACTGACGTTTCAATATTTACCGTGATTGTCGTAACTATGGAAATGTATACACAAGCTAGAAGCGAAACACCGTTTGGAAAATACCAAGGGCTGGAGGAAGTGTTTTTAAAAAGTCCTGTTCTCATTGGTTCGAAATGAGAAAATTATGGCATTTGATTGGTTTATATAATATGGAGGAAATTGTCAATACAAATCCTTTGGTTATAAAAAATAGACTGCCTGGATTCCGGGTTGACACATTTTACAGCTGCTAATTCAGAGAATAAATAGCTTGTACGTTGATTCCGCCTTGCTAGTCAGTATCAGTGGCGTCACTACATATGTAACTATCAAGAATCACAAGAAGTGAATATCAGAAATTCATCCCAATTCACAGAAAGTAATTTTGCATAAGATATGTTCCAGGTCCTTTGGTGTTGATCTGTCAAAATCAACTCGTCGAATGTATCTCGTAGGGTGCTTGTCATTAACAAACATTTCGAAGGGTAAGCCTAACACACGCTGTTTTTACAATCTGTTCCTCTTTATATTTAACAAAGTAATATGGTACCGACATCTTTGGCTAAAGCTCTTTCGCCCCCTGGCAACTTTCTTTTCCGACTCGGCAAATATTAGAAACAAAGAAAAAGTAATTTCGTTTTCGTAATCGAACGCCTCACGTGCTTGGTCGGGATCCGTCCTGGAGGGATGAAATATTCATACAGAATTGCCGCAAGTTTGAACTCTCAAAATGAACTCCGTGTGCGTGAAATCAATCATCTCTACGCGGTTATTTCTCATTACCATTGGGAGATCAGGGTTCAGACTGGGAGCAAATCGAATCTGTTCGGTACGTCGCCGAATCAACTCACACAGAGCGAGGAGATCTTCGCGTCCGTGTGTTTTGTTTTGGGAGCAATAGGAGTGATAAATATTGAAATCTCTTTCGATACTAACTACAATCTAAGTAGAATACGGAAAAAAAAAACAGATAGACTTTAAAAAAGTGACATATATAAGTTAAACTGCGAACATTGTGATGCAGCCTACATTGGCAGAAGTTGGAGACCAGTGAAGGGTCGTATAATAGAACATCTGAACCCCACCAGAGCTTTCGGTGAACACTTGAGTAACAACCACAACTTCCGTCCAAATAGGAATTCAAAATGTTCACACGAAAAAAATGCAAAAATTAGTAATTATTAGACTTTCTTGAAGATTCATATTCAAGTAATGAATTCCTCAACAATGGTCATTGTCGGGTCGTCAGAAGAGTGCGGTAAAATTTTGAAATTATATAGGATTCAAGATGGCATGCTTTGTGGTGGGTTGGAATACATTCATTTCTGTCCAAAAACAACCTCTCATCATCAAAGGTTTTTGTCGGGTCATCAGAGGGGTGCGGTCAGAATATATATTTTGAAATTACCTCAAAATTAGGATTCGAGTTGGGCCGCTTTATGGTAGGTCAGAATATGTAAATTTTTATCGAACTAACAACTTCTCATCATCAAAGGTTATTGTCGGATCATCAGAGGGGTGCGGTCGGAAATTATATATTTTGAAATTACCTCAAAATTAGGATTCGAGTTGGTCTGCTTTGTGGTGAGTCAGAATACATTCATTCCTATCCAAATAACAACTTCTCATCATCATAGGTCATTGTCGGGTCATCAGAGGAGTGCGATCGCATTTTTTATATCTCGAAATGACCTCAAAAATGGAATTCGAGTTGGTCTGCTATGTGGTGGGTCAGAAAACATTCATTCCTATCCAAATAACAACTTCTCATCATCATAGGTCATTGTCGGGTCATCAGAGGAGTGCGGTCGAATTTTATATATTTTGAAATGACCTCAAAAATAGGATTCGAGTTGATGCGGTTCGTGTTGGGTCAGAATACATTCATTCGTGTCCAAATAGCAACTTCTCTATCAAAAGTCATGATCAGGTCGTCAGAGGAAGGCGGTCGAATTTTATAAATTTTGAAGTGACCTCAACAATAGGAATCGAGTTGGCCCGCTTTTTGGTAAGTCAAAATACATTCATTCATGTCTAACTAACAACTTCTCATCATCAAAGGTCATTATCAAGTTGTCAGAGGAGTGCAGTCAAATTTTATGTATTTTGAAGGAATCTCAAAAATAGGATTCGAGTTGGCCCGCTTTGTGTTGAGTCACAATACAATCATTCCTGTCCAATAACAACTTCTCATCATTAAATGTCATTGTCGGGTCGTCAGAGGAGTGCATTCAAATTTTATTAGTTTTGAAATGACCTCAAAAATAGGATTCGAGTTGTCCCGCTTATAAGTCTTACTCTTCTGATATAGAACGATATGTTTGGGAGTACAACTTAGTAGATAATTGAACTTTGCGGGTTCATTCATCCGGTTTTATCCTTCGGAAAAACCCTCAGATGACTTCAGAAGACTTATGCGAGCCGTGAATGACTAGGGTCTCACCTTTAGACGTGCGATCTCAAGTACGGGTCACTAAAAGAGTCCGTCTATTTATACCAGTCATCCATTCTTACTGTACCTATCTTACGATTCATGGCTTTTTGATCAACACCACTCAACTAATCCACTTCTTAGCACAGTACCTCAATATTCACAATCCATATGTTCATTACTAACCAATAATGCCACATATTGTTCTAGAAACTGAAGATTTGTATTTCCAAATACAATTTGGAGAACCTGTTGAAAAAACACGCTATGAAAGCCAGTTTGTTATGAATGCTACGCCAGTTCCACGAATTCGCATACAAAAAGTGTTTTCATTGGTTTGTTTATCTCAAAGGCAAAAAACAACGATAATTTCACATTGAAACTCTGTTCAAACTACAAAGAAACATTCCCGATCGAGCGCAGCTACATATATTCGGGCAAAAAGTGGAGCGGCACCAATTATGGAATTGTTTTCCGGAAAGCAACTTAGTTTCGGTTTCCTCCCATTTGCGAATTTCCCGCAGAAAAGGCTTTTTGTATTGCCGGAAGGGAACGGATGCAAATAAGACAAATTGTTTTCGTAGAAATAACAAGACGAATCCGAAGAATTTTGCGTGATACACCCGGGAATTTCCATGAAGGAGCTCCATTATATTGTGTTTCGAAAGAGGGATGATTCTGTGAGGAATTCTTTAGAGGAAACACTGGAATACAAGGGTACTGAACATTTTTAGGAACTGTAAACCACAGAAATTCCAGAGATTACCGACCGTGAACACTGAACGTTTACCTTCTCAGAAGTAATGGCTTTATTGATTTTTTCCCATCAATCCAATTCTGATTAAAAGATTATATTTGATGATTTGAAATACATTCAATTGCAGACGTCAGTAATACAAAGTGGTCATACCCGTAAACTACAAACAAATAACACTAACAGGTATAAATATGAACATGTTCAGAAAAATATGTTCAAAGAACACTCATTTGAGCAGTCAAGAAAAATGAAAACGTGGGTATTCTAGCTTTCAGTTATTTCCGCACAAAAATATTCTCCTAGGGTAAAAACATAGTGGAGCATCGCATCAAGCATCGCATCAAGCATCGCCTCAGGCATCAAAAACAAATACACGTACCAAATATAAACCATGCATAGTAGAGCATCGAGCATCGCCGTTCCCGAGGAATCAAATCAATTTGATTTTCAAGAATCTTCACAGGACTGATGCCTGAAAAGTGATATACGATTGGTGCGCTCAAGGTCGTGTCAACACTAGCCGTTGTTTTACATCTACAACTGCTTTTATGATGCCTCACTATGTGCCCTCTGATGCCTGGTATGAGTCGATGCTCGAGGCGAGGCTTGGTGCAATGCTTGATGCGATGCTTGATGCGACGCTCCACTATGTTTTTACCCTTAGACAATAAAAGTTGTACCTCAGTAATATCTGCTTGATTGGAGTTTTGAATTGGGTGGTAAGTTTATTGTACTCAATATTTAACTCGTTGACTGCCGGGCTCATAATTTCACTTTTGGTATCAGAGCCGAGACAAAATCAAAATTTTTGTCCCAGAAACCAATAAGCCGAATTGGCCTGGTGTACCAGCCCTAATCTCGGTCTCTGAGACCGAGATGGTACGTCGGGTTATTTTTGTCTCGGTCTTATAGACCGACATGGCCGTCAAGGTATTGAAGAGGTTTAGAATGATGTTTTCTGTCGTGATCTAGCGTTGATTGGTAAATTCCTATTCCTTGTGTGGTGGCTGTGTAAGTTGTGATGCTTATGAATGAGTAACTGTTACGACGAAAATAGAAGTCTACAGGTATCCTTTGGTCCTGCACCATCAGTAAATCTGATTGCCCCAGAAAGTTATTCCATAGGCTAGATGAGAGTGAAACAATGAGAAATGAAATTTGATGGCCTTGGTGCTGATTGATTTCTTCAGTATTCAAATTTGAATGCAGAGTTTTTTATTTACATACCTAATCAGTGTGGCCGTGCCATTTACGTTTACTATTTGACATCGCCGGATTATTTCTTTTATTGATTTAAATTTGGTTCTGTTTAAATTATGTACATTGGAACAATTTGAATTTTTGAGAGATCTTATGGCATCTAGGACTCCCTAAACGGTTACAGGAAAGAGACAGAATGAGCTGATTTTATTAGGCAACTTTTTGAGTAGATCACTAGCACTGTCTTTGTTGTTATTAAGGTTAAGGTGTAATAGTTTTGCCGCTGTTGCAAAACATTCAACAAATTCATCCGCAAAAATATTACAATCTGAGGAATTCGAGGTTCTGTTTTTGTTGCGTTCGAAATTTATTAATTTCCAGGAATCTCTGTGTTTGGTTTCTGAGTTCTTTATGAAATTTTCGTCAACTTCACTTTTAATTCACGTTATTTAATGCCGATGCGCATTCGCGTTTATAGCCTTTAAATAGGCCTGTATGTAAAGGATTTATAAACACTTAATTTTTTATTAATCTGAGGGTTGAAAGATTCTCTCAGGTGGTTATTAAGGAAGTTGACTGACAGAGACGAGGGTGACACAGACATTTTCTTGTAGTTCCATACAGTATTTTATTGTATTGATCAGAGTTATAGCCAAGTTCTGACTGAGTTTTCAATGTGGTGGAAAAAAATGTTAATATTCAAAATTGTGTTGAATAACTTACCGCATCTTTTTAAGGCTTGGTAATCAATCCTAAATTATGAAAAATAAATAGGTTTCTGGCCGCCGCACGTGTGCACTTCATAAGGAAAAGCGCTTTTCTTTCTGAGGAGAATTATCGTGTTATTATTATTCGCGATATTATACTGCCTGCCGTTGTTGATATACGGAAGTTCAAACAAATTGAAACGCTACCAATTGATGGGGCATGCAATTCGCAGCGGCCGAAACGGCTCAAAGGGTTACGAAAAACTGAAAAAAATTAAAGGAGACTTCCGTGTATTCAAATTGCATGCCGATGTGAATAATTGAAGTTTAAGTAACGAAAACACTCTGGAAAAATTGGCATGCGTCCCTCGTCTGACCAACGGTGGAAAATTGCGGGAAAACTGTGTAAAAATTTAATATAGGTTTAACGTAATTCCAAACTGCATGCCATTAGAAAATTACGTCATTTGAATAATTGATTAATAGTAAGTAATTTGGCATGCACACCAGGATTTTGTAAAATAGAGGCATGCATGACGAAAGTTGCAAAAACACTGTGATGAGTTATGTGTGGTTATTAGAGATATTTGATTATCAATAGGCTTTTTCAGAAGAATAGATAAAAAACAAATGATGTTTGCTAATAATTCGCGTTAAAGCAAAGGGGATTTCTTTATCATGTTTGGAATTTGAAAATGAACATCAATTCGTTCATTCATGGAGAGGTTGACGCTATATCCGAATAGACAAAATCACACTCATGATGCCAGGACGCAGATCATTCACAAATGTAAAACACACGGGCATTTTGTGAAGAAGCAAAACAGAATTAAATCTGTCGTAGATAGTGGACGCGGATTATCGACAGTAATTGTAAAATATACAATTATAGTGACTGTTTAAACTGGTAGTTCCAACATCCGAACATTCAAGAATTCTTCCTAAAAATCTAGCATGTATGGCACTCTGAATTTGTTGCGAGAATATAGACCGAAATACATTTCTAACTCTCTCCTGTTTTTTTTTTTGTTGCGGCGCAGTAAAGACAATGTTTTTTATACGACCTCAAATAAAAAACGTGATATCAAGCGAAAGAGAATGCAATCGATGGGTTACATTGTTTCCTATTTATTTCCTGAAAAGTTATACACAGGCGCAATATTATGAGATAGAGTGCCGTCGTGTTCTGAAAAATATTTCTATAATATCACCCTTCGATCTGCATTAAGCTCACCATTCAAATTATCAACATAAAAATTTACCACAAGCATGCAGTAATTTTTTTGCAGCAAAAACTTTGAAACTATCTTTCTGGAAATACGTGTACATAGACGTTGGGAAATATAGTGAGCTCATCAATACCTATCTGAATTGTGAGTCGAGAGGATACAAGGCGAAGAAAGCCGTAGTATTGGAAAAAGCACACGTGGAAGAATTTTTGACGAAAGTTATAAACAATATTTGATGATCAAGGTAATGTATCCTTTTAGATAGGGAAAAAAACCCGCACAGACCTTATGGGAATTTGGCCCTGGGAAAATAAAGTTCTCGGTATCCCAAACAGAAGTCTCCACGGGCACAAAAAGATCCTTCGAGTAGTTTCGGAGGTATGGGACCTACAAGTCCAAGAATTTTAATGATGTTGCGCCTGTAAATAGAATAAACATGAACTTTAGCTAAGGCTGTTGCAAAACAGTATTTTTGAATCCTATCGTTTAAAAGTAAGTGTTAGGAAAAATCTGGAAGAACCTGAAAAATCTTGGAAAATTCGATTAAATCTACATTTTTCGCTGTCGAGAAGAGGTAAACTAGATTTTTCCAAAAAAATAATAATTCTATTTTCAGAACTTGAAACTTCTCGCTTGATAATAAAGTGTGGGAGAATCGGAAAATCGAGGAAAATCTAATTCTATCCTAGGTCAATATTGCACTTGTAAAGCTGAAGCAAGAACCTTATGTTGTGTCCTTTCTCTGGTATTTATGATATGCACGTCATCAAGCACAAGTACAATATCCATCCACGTTACTGTTGCATAACGAGTAATGCAAGATGCATGCTTGGTGTAGAGATTTTTTTTTCAGTCGGTATTGGTACTGGCATTCAAATAGCCAAGGTCGCATCTTTTCAACTGACCAAATTTAGGAGGCGTAACATCGGGCAACCTATACCCGAGTCCGGCACAACGTGCGTGAAGGCATTTTTTCCTCTCGTGTAAAATAATTAAATGAGTTTTCCCAGCTTTTCAGTATTTTCATTGATTTTCCGATTTTCCCACACTTTGGTATTAAGCGACAGCTTTCAAGTTCTGAAAAAGAATTCTTTTTTGAAAAAATCTAGACTGTTTACATCTCGACAGCAAAAAATGTAGATTTAAAGCGAGTTTTCCACAATTTTTCAGATTGATCTAGCAAGAAAAATCTATGTTCTCCTGGTACTAATCGTTTCTCACAATCGAAGACATCCATTGATTCTAGAGATTTATCAAAAACTTCGACAGGCACAGTGCGTTCTGAAGCTTATTAATGGAAACGATGTGAAATATGATAAAACAGAGAACGACATGTCTATTAATATTAATGTTGATGTTAATATTGATAATAGATAAGTAAAACGTGATTGAGTGAAAATTGTATTTTTCATTAGTCCCCTAGTGCATAAAGTGGTACTTCATACGGTTCATAAGTGTGGATAAAACTTCAATTATAAGGTGGTTGTGAATAAATAATTTTTAATCAACAAGTTTCATCAATGAGAGAATTTAATACCAGAAATAAACTCACTACAGTTTTGTGAAACACCCCAGGTGAACAAACAATCCCAATTTATTAAGGTGTGCTTAATCCGGTAAAATTCCTGTCTTGAAAGCGCTTTCGAAAAATCTCATCACCCGAATAAAAGCTCCGCAAATGAACGAAAATAGTCGTTCGGGTCATACAATAGAAACTGGCCAGATCAGCTGACAACAACTCGAACTTAACCTGCACTTAACAATTCCAATTCAGCAGGCCAGCTCCCGTAGGACATCGAAATAACGTAATTTCGAGAAGAAAGAGGAGCATAGAAAGCGGTGGACAACACTGAAAAACCGCTCGGGATTTGCCACTACAATAGCTTTCAAGAATTCCGCCAGTAGCACACATGTGTCGCACAGCTAGGAGAACGTTTCGTGTTTTATTGTGGTTTCAATAAACAGGTTGGCAAATTGTAAAGGAGCTCGGAGTGTGGACTGGGCGATATTTAATGGAAAAGGTTATAGAAAGAAACGTCGTGCTTATCGGAAATGAGTCTTTGCTGTTGTCGAACATGCTCGTTATGAAGAAATGACGACGGTATAGGGATAATCAGCGAACCTTCGAATCATTTTCCAATTCTATTGTGAGTGAACGAGGAAGAAAAGTTATGGCATTGTTTTTGGAAAAATGACGAACGTAGTAGTTGTAACAAAGCGTTTTTCTGTACCTGTGTGGAGGGATTGCAAACCTGAAACCTTCCATTAATTAATTCACTTCTTTAATCGGGAGAGTAAAATTCCTGCTTTGCTTCACTATATCCAACCGTATGAAAAGACCAGAAATATTTCTCTCTCAACACTACAACTCAAAAATGTACTCACATTTTTCAACTTGTGCAACATAAACGGTCCGACCAGGATTACACAACGGTCTGAAAATAAAATCGACTATGTTTGCACGAATTTTCAGTCAGAAAACGTTACAAGCTCAGTCGTAACAGTAAATATTTTGTATCATGAGGCGTTATACTGCGATGTGAAAACTGTAACATTAACGAAGAAAAATTCAAATTCGGAAGATTATTCAGTAAAAGAAACTATGATGGATTTCAAAATATATGTTCAAATATGGACTGAAATTCTGTGTTATACTCTGATGATTCTTTCCCTTCATATCACAAACTTCTTTTGAAATGTTTTGGATTATCATTTCGAGAGCAAAAAATTAAAAAGAAAAAGAATTTCAAAAAGTCTTTACTTACTTTAGGAATTCACACTTCTGCAAAGAATCTGAGAAGCCTGCATCACATCAGAAAATTTACAATTAATGCACACCTTCATCAATATTATATTCAAAAACACTCATAAAGAAGTTGTAAAAGCAGCAAAAAATTGTTACTATCAAAAAATAATCAACGGAAGTAAGGATACAATCAGAGAAACATGGCGCATAGTGACAAAGCTCCCCTACTCCCTCAAAAAATTTCGCCATAGGTTGCAATACTCTGAATGAATTTTATTGCTCCATAGCTGACCGATTATTACAAAATAAGCGCCTGATCCATTAACATTCATGAATAACATATATATTGGTGAAACTTTTGTTTTATGTGAGACTAATTCAAAGGAGCTAATTGACACAATAAAACAAGACAAAAATAAAACTTCCTGTGGTATCGATAACATTTCGATGAGAATATTTGATAATATGCCAATTTTTGCTTTGGAGACACTGGTCCATCTCATTAATGACTCTTTTGCCAGATCATGATACCCCTTCACAAAGGCGGTAACATCTCAGATCCATAAAATTTTCTACCCTTGGAAAAATCATTGAGAAGTTGGTCAAAACTAGATTGACGAATTCTATATCCACACACAAAATCTTGAATCTTCATCAATTTGGCTTTCAATACAAGAAGGGTACTGGGGATGCCATATTCCATCTGCTGAAATGACTGCATTCAGAGTTGAACTCAAGGAAGCTGTGTGCAGCAGTTTTCTGTGACTTGTCTTCGATTATGTGAACCACGAAATACTGCTGCGCAAACTACGGCACAATGGGTTCAGAAATGAAAGTCTTAACTAGATCGAATCATATCTGAGTCAACGGACCCAAGTTGTGAGAACTGACACGCTATCAGATACTGACCTTGTCAGGCACAGTGTGCCTCAGGGTTCAGTACTAGGACCAGTACTCTTCTTGTTAGATTTTAACGATTTAGCTCATATCGAATCTACTAGAAAATTCACAATTTTTGTGGATGATACAACCATCCCCTGGCATGACACCAATAAGAATAATCTCCATCACAAAATACCTCAAGATATCATCAGGATGAGAGAGTGGTACAACTTCGATCTGCTTTCCTTCAATACAGGAAAAACAACCTCATATCATTTATTCGTGATTTATCAGTCATTTTCTTGAGTAATGATGTTATATCTAATGAAAAAAACAATAAATTTCTTGGAATCAATTTGGACAACAACCTCCATTTTAATAATTACATAAAAGTACCGAACAAAAGTAGCTTCAGGATGTTACGCCTTGCGAATAGTGTCGAAGGAATTGGGTATTGTGGCCGCAGAAATTGTGTATCACGCAGCAATCGATTCGCATCTGAGGTATAGCGCCTGCAACTAACAGAACTTCAATGCAGGGATTGTTCTTCAAAAGCGCGCTATTCCATATATGTGCAATTTTGAGTTTCTTGTAAACTCTTATTCAAAGAGCAAACATTACTTGCACTTCCTTCTACAGTGTGACCTACTTAAGACCGGAGCACCCCTATAAAATCTACATTTTTCAACTGATTCGAATGATTTTTTTTTTCATTAGGTAGACATTCTAAAAGTCTACTAGGACACCAAATTTCATGAATAAATCTCCATTACCAGGGCCAACTAATCTCATTTTTCAAGGTCAAAAATCTAAAAAAATTACTAAACATTTTTTTAGAAAAATTCTAAAATACCATTCTAGATGTTATAACTCGGGAACAATTTGTGTTATGAAAGCGAATTTCTATCAGAAACCTCAATGATCTTCTACGTTTGTGTTGACAGTATTGCCGATTCTCAGAATTTGTCTGAAATATTAAAAAATAATGGCATGTTATCAAAATTAATTATGCTATAGCTTTACTGCCAATGAATATTTTCAAATGAAATTTTAGAATTCACCTAAATGAAGAATGTTTAATCCAGTGGCTGAGTCGAAATTTCACAAAAAAATTCGCTAATGAAATTTAGCAATTAGAACATAAAAAAATCGTAGTATACCCTGAAATTTGGAATATTTTGCAAATGTTTTGTTCAAACGTAGACTTTTTGTTACTTTTCCTGCTAAAAAAAAAATTGAGACGGTTGGAAATTGTAAAAATATGTTAATGGAATTTCAGGAAAATGTCAATTTTATCTCCTATTTTTTTTATTTGTCAACAGATTTCGATGAAATTACAGTCAGTGATATTTCGAGACTTCCTGAATCTAGTGGTGTAGTCAAAATTCTGATTAAAGTTTTGAAGTTGAATTGGTGGGTTGATTAAACGGCATATTTTTCAAATTTGATCCCCTCATAACTTTTTCATTGATTCACTAATTTCAATGTTATTTACATAAGGGCCGTATGAAAGTGTCGCGAATCCAGTGGTGTAGTTAGAATTTTTCTAAAAAAATCGCTAGTAATTTTTTTGGATTTTTGACCTTGAAAAATAAGATTAGTTGGCCCTGAAAATGGAGATTTATTCATGAAATTTTGGTGTCCTAGTAGACTTTTAGAATGTCTACCTAATGAAAAAAAAATCATTCGAATCGGTTGAAAAATGTTGATTTTATAGGGGTGCTCCGGTCTTAAGTGGATCACACTGTATATCCATCTTAGAAACTGTGTGCTTAGTACATAAGAACAATTCATCTTACGATGTTAACGTTGTTTTCACTCGCCAAAATGACAAGCTGAAACTATCCATTCCATCATCAAATCTGATTAAAACATCGATAATCTACAATGCAGCTAAAATACAGGCTGATTCACGGTGGATGGCACATTAGACGTTACTGGTGAACCAGACAACGGATCACCTTGAAAATTTATTGGAGGGCATATTCGGACATTCTCTAGCCAACTAAAATATTTTCGACAATGCGGTGTTGCCGCTTCTATTAGAAAGCAGTAGCAACTTTGATTTTTCAAATGGAACACTCTGTATATAATATTATTTTTGGAATCTCCAACAATTGCCCGACAACTTTTCTTGATATTTCCCTATACCTATCTGTTACCGTTTTCGAAATAAAAATTAATTTAAATTTTTTTCTTCGAAAATCATGACTTCTAAAAATGCCGATATCTTTTAGTTAAGAAGTACTATGATATCGAAATTTGGTTTGGAGTTAGGTGATACTTGGACACTTCCCACACGTCAGCCTCATCTCCGTTACTTCAACACAGGGTGGTAAAAAAATACAGTTTTTTCGTTTGCATGAAAAAGTTGCTGAAATTTGATTATTTTAAATGGAACACCCTGTATATTATTGAAAATTCGGAAAGCTGCTGAAATTTGCTTTCTTTCTATGTATATCATACCTATACCTAACTAGTCAAGTTTCGGACTTATGAGCATTTATTTGTGAAACTGTCCCTTCAGAATGGTATTTCCATTCGGTATTTGGTAAGCAGGCCATGATTACTATTTGACGTAGCGTTGTGACATTCTCCTAATAATATCGACATTTTCGTCACTTCAGAAGTTGCAAATACCTTCAAAACGATGGAACAAAACTATTCAAACGAAGTTCTTATGAATTTGTTCATTATTTTTGGACAGTGTGACAAAATTATCAGCAGAACATGTAGAAAGTTCAATGAAATGTATCCGAATCTACCGCCAATGAACCTCAAGAAATTTATACGAATTCAGAACAATTTCAATATGTTTGGATAAACTTTAAAAAAGCACCAAGAAACTTGAAATTGGAAATATTGATATGAATAATTATAAAAAAGTAAAACAATCATGTGGAATATTTCAAAATATGTTCGAATCGCTGGCCGTTCACTTCCAAGCACTTTAAAATGCGGGTGTTGACTGCTTTCGTGGTGGCAGATCTGATTTCATTGGGATCCAAATCTTCAAATGTTTGGGCAATCCTTTCTAACAATTCATCTCTCGAACGCACGGGTATTTTGTAAACTTTTTCTTTAAACATTCCCCACAAATAAAAATCTAATGGATTAAGATCGGGTGATCTCGCTGGCCAATTCCATGGTCCCAAGCGCCTTATCCACCGATCGTCAAAAAGTCTTTCCAGTTCTGCGCTCACTTCTCTTGTGCAATGTGCAGGAGCTCCGTCTAGTTGGTACCAACAGTTTCGATATTCTTCGAGTGGCAGATTATCCACGAAACTCTCTACAGTATTCTCCAAAATATGCAGGTAGCTTCTGGATGTTAATGACTCCTCGTATATCACGTACCTCAATTTGTTGTCCATCAACATGCAGAAGACATTAAAACAAAATTTTTCTTGAAATCTGGCTTCTTTTGTGACGTGAGGATTTTCACTGGACCAATAATGACGATTTTTTCTATTGAAAATCCCTTCTCTCGAAAATTTCGATTCATCAGTCCAAATAATTTTATTTTAAAAAAGTGGATCTTCTTGAATGCGTGTCAACAACATTTCACAAAATTCTACTCTCTGTTGAGGGTCTTGAGGCTTCATTGCTTGAATTTTGGTGAATTTATAATCATGCATTTTATGTCTTCGCAAGATTCTTTGAACCGATGAATATTTTATACCCAAATCTTCTTCAGCACTTCTTATCGATGACTCGGGAAATGCGTGAAAATATGCTAAGACATTAATTAATCTGGTTGTCTTCAGAAGTTACGGGTCGAGGCAAGTTTCTTGGTGCTTTTAAAGTTGATCCAAATGCATTGAAATTGTTCTGAATTCGTATAAATTTCTTGAGGTTCATGGCGGTAGATTCGGATACATTTCATTGAACTTTCTACATGTTCTGCTGATAATTTTGTCACACTGTCCAAAAATAATGAACAAATTCATAAGAACTTCGTTTGAATAGTTTTGTTCCATCGTTTTGAAGGTATTTGCAACTTCTGAAGTGACGAAGATGTCGATATTATTAGGAGAATGTCACAACGCTACTGTCAAATAGTAATCATGGCCTGCTTACCAAATACCGAATGGAAATACCATTCTGAAGGGACAGTTTCACAAATAAATGCTCATAAGTCCGAAACTTGACTAGTTAGGTATAGGTATGATATACATAGAAAGAAAGCAAATTTCAGCAGCTTTCCGAATTTTCAATAATATACAGGGTGTTCCATTTAAAATAATCAAATTTCAGCAACTTTTTCAAGCAAACGAAAAAACTGTATTTTTTTACCACCCTGTATTGAAGTAACGGAGATGAGGCTGACGTGTGGGAAGTGTCCAAGTATCACCTAACTCCAAACCAAATTTCGATATCATAGTACTTCTTAACTAAAAGATATCGGCATTTTTAGAAGTCATGATTTTCGAAGAAAAAAATTGAAATTATTTTTATTTCGAAAACGGTAACAGATAGGTATAGGGAAATATCAAGAAAAGTTGTCGGGCAATTGTTGGAGAGTCCAAAAATAATATTATATACAGAGTGTTCCATTTGAAAAATCAAAGTTGCGATTGCTTTCGAATAGAAGCGGCAACACCGCATTGTCGAAAATATTTTAGTTGGCTAGAGAATGTCTGAATATACCCTCCATTAAATTTTCAAAGTGATCCGTTGTCTGGTTCACCAGAAACGTCTAATGTGCCATCCACCGTGAATCAGCCTGTATATACTAAACCATCTTTCGATAACCTTCAAAGTTATTCACTTGATCGGTTCAGGAAATCTGTCTTATTGAACATGTATTCTATAGTGTGACATAAAATTATTTGTGGACTAATCATTATATACGTATTGTATTTATTACTCCTATTATTTTCTTTTAAATAGTGACTATTCTTTCATTTAGGATGTATGTATACCGGGTGGCTACGGAAGTATTGCCTACGGAATATCTCAGTTATTGTATGAAGTAGGTTTGGAGCGTCGATATAATGACATAAGAGGTAGAATTTGAGCATATTGACATGTCGAAGTTAACTTCCGGTCTGACCGGAAGTAACATCAACTTTCTTATTTTCAATGGAAACCCTATTTTTTTTCTTTCCGCTTTATTCAGCATTCCATTCCCTTTCTAATGACATATCACAAGTTGGTATCTAACCAGAAACTAGATCAGAAAAAAATTATTATTGAAATTCACCGAGTAGGCCGTGGAAGCAAAATGAAAGCCAAAAATTGAAAAGTTGGCTATGGAAACCATAAGTCACTTGATAACAGTTGCTACTACTGTGATATTTTATTTTCATTCGTCGGCGTTATAAATGCCATCTAAAAAAATATTGGAAAAATTGGGAAAAAACAATACTCTGTAGGTCCATAACTTAAATAGGAACATGCAACTTTTTCTTGCCTGTACTATTCAGCATAACCATTTCTTTCTAATGATATAATAGAAAGTAATTTTTTTAAATCAAATACCAAAAAATCCAATTATTATTATTCAAATAACAAAAAAACAGATTTATCGAAAAAAAAAAAAATTCAAATTGATAGGATTAAAGATAAAATAAATTCAAAACAAATGTTCGAAATGTATTCCCTCAGCGTCAATACATTTATTGACTCTGGTGATATTTTCATGTAAAACGTTTCTCAACATTTGGGGCGTGATATCTTGGAAAGCTCTACGAATTTTTACTTCTAGCTCATGTAGAGTTGTAGGCTGTGTGGAATACACCCTATTTTTAAGATGCCCCCATAGAAAAAAGTCGCACGGAGTAAGATCAGGTGACCTTGGTGGCCACCTGACTGGACCATGGGAAATAACTGAGAGAATGTACTTCCAGCAAGATGGCGCCCCTCCGCATAATTCAAGAATAGCGAGAAATTATCTTCAAAATCGCTTTCAAGAGAGACTTATAACAACCCATGGTCCAGTCAGGTGGCCACCAAGGTCACCTGATCTTACTCCGTGCGACTTTTTTCTATGGGGGCATCTTGAAAATAGGGTGTATTCCACACAGCCTACAACTCTACATAAGCTAGAAGTAAAAATTCGTAAAGCTTTCCAAGATATCACAGCCCAAATGTTGAGAAACGTTTTACATGAAAATATCACCAGAGTCAATAAATGTATTGACGCTGAGGGAATGCATTTCTAGCATTTGTTTTGAATTTATTTTATCTTTAATCCTATCAATTTGAATTTTTTATTTTTCGATAAATCTGTTTTTTTTGTTATTTGAATAATAATAATTGGATTTTTTGGTATTTCATTTAAAAAAATTACTTTCTATTATATCATTAGAGAGGAATGGTTATGCTGAATAGTACAGGCAAGAAAAAGTTGTATGTTCCTGTTTAAGTTATGGACCTACAGGGTATTGCTTTTTTCCCAATTTTTCCAATATTTTTTTTGGCGGCTTTTTATAAAGCCGACGAATGAAAATAAAATATCACAGTAGTGGCAACTGTTATCAAGTGACGTATAGTTTCCATAGCCAACTTTTCAATTTTTGGCTTTCATTTTGCTTCCACGGCCTACTCGGTGAATTTCAATAATAATTTTTTTCTGATCTAGTTTCTGGTTAGATACCAACTTGTGATATGTCATTAGAAAGGGAATTGAATGCTGAATAAAGCGAAAAGAAAAAAAATTGGGTTTCCATTCAAAATAAGAAAGTTGATGTTACTTCCGGTAAGACCGGAAGTTAACTTTGACATGTCAATATGCTCAAATTCTAGCTCTTATGTCATTATATCGACGCTCCAAATTTCACAAACCTACTTCATACAATAACTGAGATATTCCGTAGGCAATACTTCCGTAGCCACCCGGTATGTGTATGTGTGTATGTCTATATACGTGTACATATATTTATTTCATTTACGAATGTAAGAAAATTATTTTAGCTTCATAATGATTTTTTTCATCGACATCACCTTTGCTATTTCCTCTAAGATCCTTCAAATAGTACCAGGAACTGCGCTGCACCGCAGCTTGGCTTGAAGTCAGTCCAAAAACTGTTTTAAATACAGCAGGTCCAAGATCTACTGCATCGGGATTTATCCAAGGTTAATGTTTTGCAGGTAGTTGATTCGTATGATGGTACACAATGATAATTCTTTACTAAATATTTTATTTACGGACGCTGCAAATTCTTCACAAAATGCTATTATGAACTTTCACGACGATTGGGCCGACAAAACATGTTATTACAGAAAATCATTTCCATTCATAAGAACTGCAGCCTGTTTGACCTTTTTCAGTGCATTGCAATCGTCAGACTCGAGTTTGTAGACCTCGAACTTCTGATAACTGATGATAACATATGGTACGTTTTCAAAATATCAGCTTCTCAGTAAAGTTGCACTTCCTCTTCTCCAAAACAGTATCCATAACGAAATTGAGAATTGATATTTGCATGGCATTCTATTTTGGTGGTGTCATACTCCAACAATTCTCTCACTGCTCAGCATCAAGAAGAAATCTCACCAGTGAGTTGACATTTTATATAAGATTATATAGTTTCTTGATTTGAAATAACTGAAAATTTTGCCAGGGACGATTTGGATATTGGAAAAAGGAACATTTTCATACGGTTCTAATTACGTATAGTATACAGATGCGCGCTTTCTTGATAAACCAGTCACATGCTCTCGAATCCAATCATTATCCAAATAAACACCAATGAATCTGAAGCCGCAGCTCACAATACTCAGTCACACCTCAAAAACATCAAAAAATACGTTGATGCTTATTTCGATACTTTTATCATAACAAGACTTTAACTTTATAGATTACTCCTTGAGCTAAATAAATTAAACATAATGGAATAATTATTTTGGATCATAACATTATTTGGCGAAGTTTCCGTTCATGTAGCAACCAATTGTCTCGTTATTGTTGGATTGAATTTATAACCACCTAATTCCTATTAACGATATCTGTAATAGACCAGCGAATATCTCCTACCTGGATATTGCCTATAGAATATTCAATATTAGCTATCGGACTAATAATAGCTGTACTTGGAATGTGATATACCTACGCTCCAAGATCGATATCCTCGGTATGCTCGTATGAGATACTTGATTAGCGACAGGTATTTTCGATTTGTGATGTTCAATTCATAAGCGACTGAAAGGAATATACAGAGTGATCGTGGAAAAGACAAGTATCATCAGCAATACATGTTAACGATATTTTTTCAACAATGATTTTAACTCATGAGTTGAAAATACTGACTTCTCCAAAGAATTTGTTGACTTGGTGTGCGTGATGTCAGATAGTAGTTCCGCAAAGGTCAGTCAGTATTTTTGTTTATGGTTGCTTTTTTTTTTAAATTGTATTGATACCAGATCAAATCATCAATCTGTGAAGTTAAAGTTAATCGTTAAAAAAATATTGTAATCATCCATCCGAATACGTCAACACGGTTGGAATAAAATAGATCATTGTCTCCAACGAATTCAGGATCATTTCACACACCCCTCCGTTATATCTCAAGTGAAAATTTTTCACCCGTTCAAAGAATACATGTTTCAATCTCTCTCGGCGTGAAAATGTTGTCGTATGTCTTGCTTGCCATTATTTTTCCTCGACCTCACTTATTTATCAAGTAGCTGCAGTAAACTCTACAATGTGTCGTGTTATAGCTACATCAAGGATGGCCATCATTTCTCGTGTGCTGTATATTTGCGATGATGAAAACAGTTTAGAAGACTTTACGTTCCGTGTTTTACTACCGAAGTCCAATCTGCTTTGAATATAATTTCCAGACATACAGTGCGGTCCAAAGGTATGGAATAAATTCATTTTTAGCGTTATTATGTATTTTATGAAAAATCCTGAAACAGGTCAATTTTTATTGGCAATTTGACAATTTACAGTATGAAAATATTACCCCCTTCTTGCACCTCCTCTGAATTATGAGCACCCCCTCAAAAATTTTAAATGAGAAGGGGGGTCGTGTGGCATCTTGTTCGAAAGGGATTTTCATTATCTGTTCAGCAATACTAAGTATTTCATATTTGGTGCAACCATAACGAAGAAATTTTTTTATTAAAATTTAAAAATATTGACACTGTAAATGATGTATCCGTTGAAACAACCTGAAACAGGTCGATTTCTATTCTCAATTTGACAATTTATAGTATGAAAATATCACCCCCTTCTTGCACCCCTTCTGAATTATGAGCACCCCCTCAAAAAATTTGAATGAGAAAGGGGGTTGTGTTGCACCTTTTTCAAAAGGGATTTTCATTCTCTGTTCAGCAATACTGAGAAAATTTATTCTGAATATGTCAAATGTTGATAGACTGAAGGAAATAATGTAACATAATGTTTAGGAAGTAGATTTCAATTTGTTTTACAGTTAAATTAAATGTTCAAAATGACCACCATTCACTTCTTGACAATAAGCAAGGCGATCTTGGAATTCTCGTAGAACATTTTGTAGGACCTCAGGGGTTATGTTGTTAATTTCTTCCGATATCCTAGTTTTTAAATCTGCAATATTGTCTGGTCTATTGAAATATACTTTTGATTTTAAATAACCCCATAAAAAGTAATCGAGAGGAGTCAAATCGGGGGATCTAGGCGGCCATTCAATCGGTCCACGTCTGCCAATCCACCTATTGGGAAAAACTTCTGTCAAATAATCTCGAACAATACGTGTGTAATGCGGTGGAGCTCCGTCTTGTTGATACCAAATTGATCTATCTATTCCATTTGGATCATTAACATCGGGAAAAAATCGTTTTAATGTAGGCACTAAAAAGTTCATCAAAAAACCTAGATAAACCTCACCATTAATTGTGCCTTCAAAAAAATAGGGGCCAATAATTTTGTTTTTAATGATACCAGCCCAAATGTTCACTTTTTTGGGATATTGTGTGTGAGCCTCACACATCCAATGAGGATTTTCTCTGCTCCAATATCTACAGTTTTGTCTATTAACCGTTCCATTTAAATAAAAAGTAGCTTCATCAGAAAACACAATTTTGTTTATGAACTGCAAATCTGCTTCGATTCTATCCATCATCAGTTCACAGAATTGTTGCCTTCTATCAGGGTCATCCTCATTTAACTCCTGAACTAACTGAACTTTATAAGGATGGTATTTTTCTTTATGTAAAGCTCTCAATATCGATGATTTACTTACATCATTGTCGGCGGCAAGTTGTCTACTTGTCATATGCGGATTTTCCTCAATCGCTAACAGTACATCTAACTTTTTCTCCTCATCCAATGCAGCATTTCGACCTGGTTTTTGACGAGTTTTTACATGTCCAGTTTCACGGTATTTTGTTTCTATTTTGCTAACTGTAGATTGTGATACGTGTTGACCAGGGTATTTATTATTGAACATTTCACAAACTTCCGTTTGAGTTCGTGTTTTATTACCGCATCCAAGCATAATTAAAATGTCTATTCTTTGAATTTCGGATAAATGAGCCATAGATGAATCGAATACACACAAAAATATTTTTCAATACACTAACGTCTGCCAGCAACTCACAAATATCAAAATAACAGTAGTCTACTAGATTGACATTATATTATTTATGGGTTTTGTGAATAATTTTTTGGTGTCTTCAACGACTTTTTCCTGACTTTTTTAGCAAGACAGATAAGAAAGTATAAATTGTCAAATTGAGAATAGAAATCGACCTGTTTCAGGTTTTTTCAACGGATACATAATTTACAGTGTCAATATTTTTAAATTTTAATAAAAAAAATTCTCAGTTATGGTTGCACCAAATATGAAACACTTAGTATTGCTGAACAGATAATGAAAATCCCTTTCGAACAAGATACCACACGACCCCCCTTCTCATTTAAAATTTTTGAGGGGGTGCTCATAATTCAGAGGGGGTGCAAGAAGGGGGTAATATTTTCATACTGTAAATTGTCAAATTGCCAATAAAAATTGACCTGTTTCAGGATTTTTTCATAAAATACATAATAACGCTAAAAATTAATTTATTCCATACCTTTGGACCGCACTGTATGTTGATGATATATTGTACTACTTTGTGTACACCAATTACAAGAGAATAAACTTGAGTAGGGATAGAATTTCACTCACGATAATGTGTTCGAGTATAATCTTGTGAATTTTTCACGATTTTTCACAGAATAACTGAGGTATTGAGACATAAAGGAATCGATTGAGTTTTTATATTTGAGAAAGTATTTTGTAACATATTCAGAAAAGGTTGAATTTCACAAAAATAAACGAATAAATAATTTGGATGCAAATGAACCCTCTTAACTCCAGATAAACTTTTGTCGAGAACGGTTGAAGATAGAGCAATTCTGCGAACGCTAATCAATTCAGAATGATGGAGTTCTGTGGATCTGAAGCCGATCGACGAAAAAAACTCGCAAAATGTCACAAGACCCCTAAAAATCATGAAAACTACAAAATCATTAGATTCACTTGAAATTCGCACTATACAATGTGTTTCATTTCTCATGGAAACACCAACGTATTTTCCGTAATTTTCGACGTAGAACTATGAAAGTTTTAGGATCGATAGATACACTAGAAATGACCTTACTGTACAAAAGGTGTCATTCCACGTGATGCTGCATCGGTGATGCACGCCAACAGCGATGAAACCACCCATTTCGGGCAAAATTGGCCCGAAATTTCCTTGGATTCGTGTTAAGGATCCTCAAATTACTATTGATACTCCCATCTCCTGAAAAATTCTAATTTCTCATGGTAACGCCTACGTATCTTCTGTAATTTTCGACGAAGAACAATGAACTAACTGCACACAAAGGGTAATCATACGTGATATCCACGGGGGCGATTCCATGGGAAGTGAAAAAATTTAGAATTTTTCAAATCTGAATTTTTTTCAGGAGACAGGTGGATTAGTTGTGATTGCCCCCTAATATAACTTTCCGGGAAATTGTCAGGAAATGATCCCTCTCAACTTCAGATGAACTTTTAAATCGCGAAATATTAAAAGATAGAGCAATTCTGCCAATGCCAATCGATTCAAGAAGATGGAATTAGTATAGTCAGTGAGTTTTAGGTCAATCGGTGGAAAAAAAAATTATTCGAAAACTGTGAAAACTATAACAATCAAGGTTGGGCATGAAAAAAAGGAAAAAATGTCGAAATATCTTCGCATGATCTATTTTTATATTTAATTTTCAATGTAACTCAATGATATGATTCGGGTCGAGTTTCGTTCAGCTGAAATCAGTCATGGAAAAACTGTTGCCATGGCAACCGTTACCGCTGATATCAGTTATAAAAAAGATGGCAATTTTGTTACGAATAATAATAATGTAATAATAATAATAATAATGTTTATTCATAAAAATTCACAATCATGATTACAAAAATTCCTATGTGAGTCGTATTAGGAGATGGATAAATAAACAATGGCATCACTGAAGAAACAATCGTAGAAGATTGCTTCTTGTGCGTGATATAGCCTCTGAAAATAATTAATTACAAAAATTATATAGTAAAAGTAAGTCTAAAGGTAAAGGTTTCATTCTCGCAATTCTGAGTTAACATAACATTCATACATCACATATTTAAAATGTAACAATTGACTAAATGTCTTATCCAGGTAAGTATCACATCAGGTGTAAAATATCACAGTCGGGAATATTCCTATCGGTAGGTATCACAATCGGTTTTAAGTCAAAATCAGTAAGTATCATAAAAGATATGCATTTTTCACTAACATAACATTTTTTTTTAACTAATACACCATACTAGGTAGTTATGATGAATTGATGTAGTTTTTAGGGTTAAATGTTTCTGTCACTGCTTTTGAGCCAATTTTTAACTTGTTTTTTGAATATTAGGTAATTTTTGCTATTTTTTAAGGTTTCGGGCAATAAATCCCAAGTTTTTGGACCCAGATAGCTACAATGCCTCTGTCCTACTGTTTTAATACATTTTGGAGTCACAATACTATGTTTTCTTCTTCTAGTATTAATGAATGAACGAACTTTTTATCATAATTTGACCATATTCTCTAACTTATGTCACTTTTTCTCCAGAAGATGGCCCTTGCTAATTAACGTGTTGAAGTAGAATATTCATTAGAATAGTCAGTCAGTATCAGTTAGTAGTAACCTGGCTTCCGTCGCGGAAGTCGAAATCATTGAATAGCTTCTATAACATTATCAATTTAGTAGAATTTTTCTGAACTTCCATTGTATAGAAAACAGAGAAAATTAATCATCTCTATATGTTTGAGCCACGAAGTTTCTACAATTAACATCTACGTTATCAAGTGTGTAAGGACCGGTTTTTCAATATCCAGTTTTCTGGCTGACGGCTGATAGTCCTTACCTGTAGAAAATAGATTATTTACTAACCGTTGAGACTTTGTTAATCTGTTCTTCAATTCAAGTTAGACCACACGCTATATGCAGAAATTCTTGATAATATGTAGTCCAAGTCGATATTGATAACATATATACTAAGTCTCAAAGGTTGGGTGATCACTTCTTTTCTCATGGTACTGGGTCCAAGGACTTTTCAGTGTCAGCCAGCTCACTGGGACTCCTAACTGAACATTGAAAAACCAGCCCCATGCTCTGCATGGGGTCTCTCAGTCGTCAATGTTATTGAAAGTAATAACGTACCCTCCCCAAAATAAGGAAAAATCCATTAGACTTTTTAGGTACATCAACCTTTATGAGAGTTTTTGACGTGTAAATTTCGATACTGGCATTGATCCTGAATTCTATCGAAATTTCAGTTGATCTAGTTGAGCGATAAGTGATTTTCACACATTCCGAATCTCAATGCTCGGTTGACTGAACACGTCATTGTTCAGAATATATGCCGACTCTATAAACTTTCTCTCATACCAATGTTCCTCTTTGTGGATAACTTTGTCTTCAGACCTTTCGATGCTGTGATGGTGAGTCCATGCGAGATCTGCTATTCCCGACTTCTGCGTTCCTTCTCGTTGGATAGTTTTCCTGTGCTCACCAATTCTAACATTTAGTAGTCTCCTGGTTTCCCCAACATGCGTCATCTCAATTTCACAAGGAATAAGTTAAATGCAGTTCTTGGAGTCACTATTCTCATTGGGTGGTTTCGTTTTTGTCTACGAATGGTGTTGCCTGATCTGGAACATGTTCGGATATTGTACCTTGCTCCAATCCCTCTTATTTTCTCTGATAAACCCGAACCCATCACAAATCCAACACATAAATATAGTTAATTTTCTTTGTTTTCTAGATAATGGAAGTCCAGAAAAATTCTACTCATACTGATACATTATCAACTACTTTCAAACAAATCAACAATTCAGCTACATTTTCTCATTCGCTTTCAGTAGACATGAAAACATACCACCCTGTATCTCACAATCGTAGTTGGGACCTTCAACACATTACGAAGCGAATACAATATCCTGTGCAACATTGGCCAGTGTTTCAGTCTGACGTCTCCGAAATGGTGGTTGACCAGCATTAGTATACAGCATTATTATGGTCCGATGAAAGCTCAAATGATACTCTGATTGCTTATGTGTGCGGACAAACCTGGGCAGTTTCCTCAATTCTCCTTAAGTGACCCTCGAAGTCCATAAACTTCACAAAAGGTGTTACTATGTTCGGTGGACAAGTTAGTTTGTGAGGAAATAGTTTGATGTTGCCTGTTTGGAAGTCGAGTAACTTGGTGAGATTTCAGAGGTGGAGTGATATATTCACTGTATCAACAATTTTCGTAGAATGGGATAATTAGTACAGTATACCAGCCCTAACATGGTTACTTGTGCTTTAAATATCCATCATTTATTAGTATTCTGGGACCCTTCGGTTTGAATACAATAAAGAACACCGAAGTACTACTTCAACATAAACAATGAAGTTTTTATCAACAGGCACTAGAAGCTTACTGAATCCAACAATCCACTCACAAGCATATACAGTGAGTTCCAAAAAGTTTGTACCATATGAGTAACTTGTCTATTAATAATTAGAGTTTAGAGTTTATTCAATTCAATGAGATATTTACAAGTTCATAAATAAGAGAAGCCACCTAAGCATAGCTTGTTTTGTGGGACATTCTCTTATTATACATTTTACAACAGTTTCTACAATAATTTCTACAATGAATACAATGACTATCGTTTTCTACTGATTTTTTGATTTTTTGAGCATGAGGAGAGAGAGATGTGCATGTTGGCATAATAATTGAATAATTTCCAATATAATATAACACTCTATTCAATAATTGATTTGAGGACATATATATATAAAAATATAATTGGTGAAACAAACTGGTCAGAAGTATTCGCCTGTGAGGACCTTGATCTGACAGTATACAAATTCATGGATATCATTCAAAATGCCATCAAAACTTCCGAGCGATATATTAAGATAAGTAATAAAAAATTCAGGAAAAAGGAGTGGATAACCGGGTCATTGGTTAAATCGGTAAACATAAAAACAAATTGTACGAGAAGAAATTGAAAGAACCAAACAATGAAAATTTTAAAAAAGAATATAACCACTACAAAAATATACTCAGTAAACTTATTGAATGTGCAAAAGTAAAATATTATAAAAACAAATTAACTGAAAGCAACAATTCCAAAAGTATATGGAAAACCATGAATGAACTGCTCAAAAGTACCAAAAATATTGGATCTATTTCTCAGATAAAAGCCGAAAATAATATAATCAACGATCCTGTGAATATTGCACAACATTTCAATGATTTCTTCATAAATATCGGCAAACAGTTATCAGAAAAAATCAAAAACGGTAATAATTATCGTGAGAATAGAACTTTGAATCAAAATTAAATTTTTCAGGACTCATAGAGTGAAAAACAAATTGTTACATGTGGTGTACCTCAAGGGACGGTGTTGGGGCCGGTGCTCTTCACAATTTATTTAAATAATCTATTTCTCGTTGAAACCAGAGGGCACGTTATAAGTTTTGCTGACGATACAGCTATAATCTATGAAGATAAAACATGGACCGATCTGAAAATTACAATTGAAAGAGACCTTCCACAAATCAAAGAATGGTTCGATAACAAATTACTTTCAATTAATTTCAAGAAAACTTTTTACGTCCCTTTCTGTAGTTATACGAACAATCTTCCAAATTATAACAATATATCCTTTCACGGCGACATTCAAATAAAAAACGCGAATTATATTAAATACCTAGGAATTATTATAGATAGTCATCTTAGATGGAATCATCACATACATAATTTACTAAAAAAACTAAGATGTGTAGTTTACAAGATCAAACAGTTTTCAAATCTACTCGAAGAAAAACATTTGCGAATGCTATATCACACTCTTTTCGAACCACATCTTGCATATGGTATTATAGGTTGGGGAGGAGGATCAAATGTATACCTAACAAAAATTGAGGTTATTCAAAAACGCCTACTTTAAATTATTTATAAAAAAAATTCACGATATCCAACAAACCAACTTTATTCAGAAACAAAAGTATTTGATGTTAAGCAATTATTCTTCATAAGCATTGCTACACATCAGTTTATCAACAAACATGAATTAATAACAAAATATTACCGGCATGATATTAGGAGATAAAATCAGTGTTTAGTTCCATTTATGCATAAATCGATTGGTCAAAGGAGTTACAGTTTCTTAGGACCAAAAATATTTAATTATCTTCCAGAATGCCTAAGACTAGAGACACAAATAAAACATTACAAAAGAAAATTGAAAAATTATATTTTAGAAACACCGAGATCGAATCTGCATGAAATTATAGACAAATGACAAATGAGACATTGATTTCAAACTTTATACATGAGTACGATAATAAACAAACAATACAAAACTAAGTAAGTAAAATAAGTAAAAAAAAATTATATAAGTAACATATATGTTCATGTATAATAAGTAAGTAGAAAACAATTCAGTGCTTTGGATAATATAGTCAAGTGATGTAGTCACTGATGTGAGTGTGATCAAAAATATTGTATACTATAAATTTTTTATTTTATTTTATTTATATATTTATACTCGTATTTATATTTTTTTATATGTGCTATTGTATACAAACCTACAAACAAGTATTTCAGTACTTCGTAGGATATTCAATATTTATTTATTGGTTTGTTCATTCACATTCCTATGTATTGTCATATTTACATTTGTATATTTTAAATGGAAATGGAATGGAAATGGAAGATGAAGTGAATAAATATTATTATTATTATTATTATTATTATTATTATGTAATTTTACAAAAAATTTTGCTTTGTTTTTTAATTTATTTTTATTTTCAGTACTTCCGATATCAGTGGGCAATAAGTTGTAAAATTTTGGACCATAATAGGTTACAAATTTCTGTGTTATCGAGGTTCTGCATAAAGGAATTGAAATTAGTTGTTTTGTTGCTCTTCGAGTATGGTGTTCATATATTTTTGGAGGAAATGTGCGATATTTTGTCCAGATGAGACATTGGTAGCTGTATAACTGCCTGAAATTCAAGACTCCTGTTCTGTACCTCCTGTTTTTATTAAACTACATTTTCAACAGTGTTTTGTATAATTTCTAGGCAATGGAGGGAAGTTCTTAAGGTTCCACCGTGAACAATAATACAGTAGGGTATAATGGACTCCGCCAAGGCATCATACACCATTAGTTTATTTTTGTTATTCAAAATATGTTTCAATTGATAGAATTTATGTATTAATTTCCGAAGTATTGCTGTGGTATGGGTAATGTGTTCATTTCAATGGATGTGTTAATCAATCACACCCAGATACTTTATGTTATTGATTTTTTTGATGTTTGAACAAGCACAGTTGGAGTGATCTGCAAAGGCAGATTCATGGAGTTGAATATTATCCTTTTCAGGTTGATCTCTCATAGTGAGCGAAAAAGTTATAAATTTAGTTTTTTGATAATTACACTGAGCATACTTTCACTTAACCAACTGTAAATTGTTCCCAGTCCAGTATCCCCCTTCTGATATGTTTCTTCCCAGTTTTCACCTATGATTACGAGAGCGGTATCATCAGCATAGGAGACGAGTTTTCCATTCATGTTTTTCAAATTAAACATGCTATCAATATAAATTAAGAAGAAAACTGGACCAAATACCGTCCCCTGTGGCACACCCATTGAATTTTCGTGATTTGTTTACGGCCGGTTAAATACTTCTTAATTAAGTCAAGAGGAAGGCCTCTTATGCCTGAATTTTCCAGTCGTTGAAATAGAATACTATGATTCACAGTATCGAATGCCTTGGCTACGTCCAAGAATACAGTCAAACAGTTTTGTTGGTTTTAGAAGCAGTTGAGGACTGTTTTCGTAATTCGAATACTGCTTTCTCAGTAGAACAGTTCTCGCTGAATCCAAATTGTGATATTGATATAATATAATTTTTTCGCAATAGTTCATGATTCTGTTTTTTATACATTTTTCGAAGAATTTTGTGAAATTGTTTATAACTGTTATTGGTCTATAATTATTCAATAGTTTTTTTATCCCCAGATTTGAATATAGGAGTTGTTAAAGATTCTTTGAGATATGGAAGGTACTTCTTTATCATTGCTACAGAAATTTTTTCTGGTCCTGGAGAAGTATTATTTTTTAATTCTGAGATGATTTTGAATAATTTATTTTTTGTTATAGGTTGCACTCTGTTATTTTGGAACCAAAGGATCACTTTGAAAAAAATTAAAATCCAAGTTGTATCTACGACGTGATAGAAATGGATTATTATTATTTTCAAGGCCTAATATGCTCAGCTGAATCGGTCGAAATTTCGAGAAGGACCATTGGGCATGTTTTTCCCGAATAAATACTCTGTTATCCTGCCATCTTCACTCTTAATAGAATATATAGCATGACGTTTTTTTTATCACTTCTTGTATTGTTTTGTTTGCTTTCTATAATAATTGTATTGGGTTTTTTAATGAGTAAGTTTAATCTGTTTCTATAATTTTATATTATGTTCTCAATTGGTTATTATTTGGATATATCTGTAGAATTTCAGTCATTGATTTTTTTTGAGTGAACCGTTTGTATAGTTTTGCATAGTTTCCAAAGTGTAGTTTTGCGTAGTTTGTATATATATTTAATTGTAAAATTGGGTCCATTTCAACATTTTTATTAGTATATCGACGTTTGATGAAAATGTGTTCAACTTTTGATACTGTATAATATTGAATTAATCCAACGAAGGCGATCCATCACGTAGTTGAAAGACTCCTTCTCTCCACATATTCCCCTAAGGAAAAATTAGGCAAATATCTGACAGAAATTACTACTTCTCCTTATGGACATTGCATTATATCTGTCATTAATTTGTGCAACGTTTCTCAATGATTCATCAAATTCAAGTGCTAATTGTAATCAAGGAATTGCACATTATCCTTCATTTGATTGGAACGCAAGTTCCAAGGTTCTTTCCTCTCAATAGTGTCAAGATGAGTCAGCCATTGGAGTTTTTTCACCAAACGAACGATTATACTCAAGACATTTTGTAGACTTCCCCTACGGATGAGGCCACGACTAACACTAAGTCAGTCGCAGCGCCATTCATGAGGAGAACCAAACAGCATACCTCATTGCTTTATTACAATCCGAACTTGTAATTGTATACGTTTTTACGCAATGAAATCCATAGAAAATTTATTTCCAAGTTGAAATAACACGTCTATTTATTTTACAGAAATAACAACCCCATCTCAGGAAAACAACAGAGAATCCATTTTTATTTCAATTCCATCAACCCTCTCCATTCCTGCCATATCCTTGCTTCCGCATCCCGAATGGTTTATTTTGCTAATAGGCAGCTGCTTCGCATAGTTGGATGAATTGTAAGCCGACTTGGATTCCCTGTAAATAAAATTGATATTTGAATTGGAAATATAACCATTGAGATAATAAAAATGAATTCATATGACGGCAACTTGGTTTCTCCAATTTCTTCCAATTTCTATTCAGCTGGTTAATTATGGATCGATAGTTCCCTTGGCGCATGTCTGAAGAGATTAGGGCATGTTTTGGCTAAACAAAAAAAAATCGAAGAAACAATAAGACGACACCAGGAGTATCACTTGCAGATAATAATTCTGTAGATTTCTGATGTAGTTTTTCAATAAGTATTGCGTGTTCATTTTACTCGTCTACTTCATCCGCAATACGGGTAAACAATGAGATCATCGTGAGTTGATTAAAGATCTTTTTTGGTTTTCTAAATCTTCTTTTGGAGTAAAAATTCATTGTACACCTCAAAACCTACGTTTGCTCACTTATATTTCAATGAAGTATTTCATCACCAAAGACAAACATTATAAGTCTGTGAAATCTCAACTCTGGCCGACAGAAGAAACATTTTTCGTGTAAGACTATCTTCAAAGCTCCAAGATTTCTTGTAAAACTTCCATACAGTTCTCGAAAGTTATACATTTTTGAAACGTCGCTGGGGCGTTATGTTGCCCAGAAGGCATGCGCACGAACTGAAGCTCGAAGATTTCTCGTGAAACTTCCACATAATTATCGAAAGTTATTTATTATTAGAACGTCGCTGGGGCATTATGATACCCAAAAATCATGCGTATGAACTGAAGCTCGAAGATTTCTTATAAAAGTTCCAAATATTTTTCGAAAGTGATATATTTTCGAAACGTCGCTGGAGAGTTATGATGCTCAAAAAACATGCGTACGAACTGAAACTCGAAGATTTCTTGTAAAACTTCCAAATATTTTTCGAAAGTGATATATTTTTGAAACGTCGCTGGAGAGTTATGATGCCCAAAAAACATGCGTACGAACTGAAACTCGAAGATTTCTTGTAAAACTTCCACATAGTTCTCGAAAGTTATTTATTATTGAAACGTCGTTGGGGCGTTATGATGCCCAGAAGACATGCGTACGAACTGAAGCTTGAAGATTTCATGTGAAACTTCCATATTTTTTTTCGACAGTTATATATTTTTGGAACATCGTTGGGGCGTTATAGTTCTCGAAAGAATTGCGTACGAACTGGAGCTCAGAGATTTCTTGTAAAACTTCCAAGTATTTTTCGAAAGTGATATATTTTTGAAACGTCGCTGGAGAGTTATGATGCCCAAAAAACATGTGTACGAACTGAAACTCGAAGATTTCTTGTAAAACTTCCACATAATTCTCGAAAGTTATTCATTATTGAAACGTCGTTGGGCGTTATGATGCCCAGATGGCATGCGTACGATCTGAAGCTTGAAGATTTCTTGTGAAACCTCCATATTTTTTTCAACAGTTAAATACTTTTGGAACATCGCTGGGGCGTTATAGTTCCCGAAAGGATTGCATACGAACTGGAGCTCAAAGATTTCTTGTAAAACTTCCACATAGTTTTCGAGAGTTATATATTTTTAAACGTAGCTGGGGCATTATGGTACCTAGAAGGCATTCGTACGAACCGGAACTCGAAGACTTCTTGTAAAACTTCCACATAATACTCTAAAGTTATTTATTATTGGAACGTCGTTGGAGCGTTATGATGCCCAGAAGGCATGCGTACGATCTGAAGCTTGAAGATTTCTTGTGAAACTTCCATATTTTTTTTGACAGTTATTTATTTTTGGAACATCGCTGGTGCGTTATAGTTCCCGAAAGGATTGCGTACGAACTGGAGCTCAAAAATTTCTTGTAAAACTTCCACATAGTTTTCGAGGGTTATATATTTTTAAACGTTGCTGGGGCATTATGGTACCCAGGAGGCATGCGTAAGAACTGAAGCTCGAAGATTTCTTGTAAAACTTCAAAATATTTTTCGGAAGTTATATATTTTTGATAGGTCGCTGTGGCGTTATGTTGCCCAAAAGGCATGCGTGCGAACTGATACAATCCACGAGTTGGTTTAGTGAACGCTGTATATTGCCTGGACATTTGGTCCAACTCTACGAATCTCTTCTGGTATAAGCCTGTACGCAAGCTGTAGGTTCCGAATTTGCTCGTGAAAGCTCTGCTTTTGAGGGGTGATACATTAAAACATATTTTTCGAAAGAAAGTAGTTGAACAGTCGGAGATATGAATTGTAAAACTGTGCTATGCGAATTACTTCAATATTAAATAATGGATAACTTATGTAGTGATTTCCTCTCACAGAACGGCTTCACTATCTACATTTCACGAAAGTTTTCATATTTAAATATCCAATTAATTAGCTCTATCATATTCCTAGAAGTATTCAAATATAAATAATTAAGTAGAAATCGCATTAGTATACTTTCTTTATAAATACTTACTCCTCTATTTATTTGAAAAATGTTTTGTGGAAGGTTTGAATATATTTCCTCATTTGCATTGATATTGAAATCTCATTTTCTGTGTGGAATGACTTATTTCCATAACAAATTCATAGTTTCTATTGATTCATTTGTTAATTCATGATTTTTTATGAACATACACTTTATTTCAGAATAAGAGAAGATTTGCGAATTGTTTGTTGTATCTAAAATGAGTAGTATGTTTGTAACCTTCTGGAGATAAAGAAAGTGGCAGTATACAGTCCACGTGGACAGTATGGAAAGTAATTGGCACTTTTTCATCTGGATAAAGCGACCCTTTCAAGTAGTGATCACAGTATTTCATCACAACTTTGCAATGTCGGGAAATCAAAAGATAAGATTGATCTTGTCAGGTCACATGTGACCAATTTTGTCATGGAAGAATCTCAAATGACTAATTTGAGCCCGTTTGGGTATATAAGCTCGGTACATAAGATATATTGAGAAGTAGTTCATTTCCAAAGTAGAATGTTGGTCCATCTTTTTTAAAGCAGACATTAACCTTATGGCCCAATTTCTCACAATAATTGCAAACTTGAAGTGTCTTTCGACTATATGATTTCGACAATAGCTTATATTTTGGCCAGTTACTCACAACTGAAACAAATTTATGCACTATCAAGATGATTCCAGTGGATATTTTCTCTTCTCTGTATAATGGACTTTTTCACAATTATTCATTATGATTAATAGCTCACTTGTCTCTAACAGTTGGCCTTTCGATAAATTAAATTTGGTATTATCCAAAATATCTTGATTTCCAATATGGGACCTTTTTGAAACTATCTCAAGTCAAGTCTATCAATAATATCGAACAACTTGTTCTTGTAGGCTTTGATACTAACTACATACGTCACCTTACGGTGAGTCATCCTGTGCAGTATACAGATTTTAAAATTCAATCTACTACTATCATTGAACGAAAAATTCTTGCACCTGGTGGAGTAATCGATCCATGGACCTTCACCACCACCACAGTACTTACTATGCGGCATAGTACTGCTCCCACACTTCTATTCTTATTCATTTAAATCTTTTTCTCTGGGTGGCATCGATTGCTAAGATCATTAGCTACTATGTTTCCTGGGTAGGCTGTGTTACTAACTCCATACGCCATCTTAGGAGCAGCACTGTTAATTTGAACGCAACAGTGAATCGTGCAGGACTCATCCCAGTCAAACTAAGAGATTTTAATAATTTAATAGGTGAAATTAAATTGAAAAAATCTCAGCTCTGACTGCTGCTCGAACCCGGGACCCTCAGCACCGAAGCCGGACGCCATACTACTTGCGCCACGCCCCAACATTTCTATTCTTATTATTTGCAAATTGGATTTTCATCAAGTATTCGAGAGAGGAAACAAAATCTCCTTCCAATGTAAAACAAGGAAATATAGTTTTGTGTGGAAACCTCGCAAGCAATAACCCGCATTCAAATGAGCCAGGCGTTGATATCGCCAGGGTTATTTTATCAGGAATTAGCATGCTCCGTGACCAGGTCTGGAACTATTATGAAACACGTTATATTCACAAATGTGTACTCATTTGCGTTTCAGAAAGTAATGAATAATTAAAATTCTGCGTATAATCCCTCCGAAATGGCCGCTAACGAGGGGAAAATCATTGTTCCGGAATATCCTCTTCAACACGTTGGATGCACATTTGTGGCTGTGTTGATAATTGTTCTGGCTATTTTTCATCGGAGGAACGCGATATAATTACCAATTGAGCGTGCGATAAAGGGATTCATGAAATGGCAATAAATAGTTTTGGTATCGTCTCTTCCCGATTAACATTTTCCGATTTAATCCTGGACGTACATATGTTGAAAAGTAATAGGCTCAGGCAATAAAACACAACTCTTTTCAGAAAAAACTCAGTCAATCTTTCAACAGAGTGATTTTTTAGTTCACATTCCTTTCATACGATATCTGGAATCCATCAAAATTGGTCTGTGTTTCGGCAATTCTCTCACCACCATCTCTTCAGGTTGGAAACTGAATCATAATCATCACATATAGTGTTCAAATCCAGAGAATAAGGTGTACGAGGTTCTAATTCGTAGCACAGTTCTTATAATTTCACCATTCACATCGCGGACTTGGGTGCTGGTTGTGTTGGTCTGGTGAAAAAACAATTCTACGTCAATCTCAATTGGGACGATAATAGTTTTGTAGATATAATATATCAATTCATTGAATGAAAACAGAATAACAATCTTTCGGTGTGCTTTCCCGGGAGATATTCTGAACAGATTACTCTAATCGATCAACAGGATAACTCTTATAAAATTGTGTATGGAGATTCATTCGACTATAAAATTTAACTTGACATTGATAAAAACATGTTATACTTACCTAATATTCTCTCTGTTAGCTCCTGGATCACAAATAACACTCAAGTCGTTTGTTTCCCGCTTGCTTATACACAATCCATGAATTATATAGCGCAGCATCCAAGAACCAAGTAAAATAGACCAATACCACTACTTACCTCTTATGAATATTGGATAACGGGCTATATTTCGATTAATCCAGTCTGTTCCTTCCATATGCCTGCTGTATTCAGTTACTAAGTATGGTCTAGGAATCAGTATAAGTTCATTATCTGATTCAGTTAATCTTTAATCTTCATCTTGAGTCAATTCCGATTTTCATATCTCTTCATATAAAGTTTCATTACTAAGTATGGTCTAGGAATCTGTATAAGTTCATTATCTGATTCAGTTAATCTTTAATCTTCATCTTGAGTCAATTCCGATTTTCATATCTCTTCATAAAAAGTTTCAGCTTCAAAATGAGGCTGAGATTTTGAAAATCGGTAGACGAGGAAAAAAGTTATGACTGTAAAACCAATGAGTAAATTTTTTGAAATCACCCTCTGAAAAAAAGGGAAGAAGACAATTCGGAAAAAGTCTCAAGGTAATGAGATCATCTTTATGCTATCAAATTTGAAAAAAAAAATCATTTAATTGGGATTCTTTTGAAAATTCCGAAAATTTGCACATTTTCAGGTAACACACTGTAGCCATTTTATGTGAAGAACCTAATGTTTTGAGGAAATACGAAATTTTTCAATTTATGGTTTAAAAAATGGAATTTTTATCATCACCTAGCATTTGTCTGAAACCAAATATCAATTGAGCCTACAATATAAAATAAAAATATACTTTTCACAAAAAAGTGACTATTTGACTGACCTAGTACAAAATTTCGATTCGTTAATTTTGACACAATCAAATGATGGATATTTGAGTATGCTGCTTGATTTGATCACATCTTCATTTCATAGGATCAATTGAAATTTTAATTTTAAATAATGTTCGACATGACCCTGTATCTAACAATTTTTTTTTCATCGGAAATCAGTCTAAATTTAGCCAGACGATTAAGTTACTAGTCGTGCAAAACATTTACAGTTAAGATGTTTTCTTGAGAGCAATATTACTTTGAAAAATGGCCACTTTGTTCAGATCAAACTTGACAACATACCAAAAATTCATGAAAACCCTTAGGTGACAATTTTTCTATGATGCCGCTGCCTGGTCTTTTGAACCGTTCAATAAGATCATCTTCATACCTAGTGAAATAGACTACGAAAAATAAACAGTATCGAATCGAAACACTACCAAAGGGAAAGAACAAAGATCATCAATTCAACGCTGGCTCGTGCAATCATCTCTGAAATGGATCGTTGGAGGAATAAAATCCAGGAATCCATCAATTAAAACGCATAATGATTCCGGTATTACCGTTGTATTCATGATGAATGGAGGAGGACAACATAATGGATGTCTGAAAGTTCTCATTATCCTCCTCGATTGAGACGAAGATGAATTGTGTTTCACAGAAATGCGTTTTATGAAAACCGTCAAGGTAAGGAGAATTTGGAAAGAAGTAATTAGCATCGTATATATCTGCAGACTCGTTCTCGCTCTCATGACTATCACCAACTCGCGATCTCCGAAGTGGATTTTCAGTTCTATACAGTGAGGACCAAAAGTCCGTCGCCCCCCCCGTAACTTCTTCATTTTCCATATTACAAAAAAATGTTAAATACATAAGTTGTAGGGTTTTATTCGATCTCTTTAATGGTTTAAGTTTCATTCATACAGAGTGTCTCAAAAAAGCACGGTGACTTAGAAGTTAATTTTTTTAAATAGGACACCCTGTATTTCATTGTATTATTACATTCTACGTTGAATTCTGAACAAGTTTGATTAATGGTTTTCTATCAAAAAAGTTAATAGTTTTGGACTTATGAACACTTGTAAATAATTATTTCGACTACTTTTGCGCCAGTTCAATGAGAAAATCGTAACAAATGGATCACAATGTATTCCACTTTCCTATCCTAACTTTTTGAAAGCTATCCAATGTTGCAAACTGCTGATGGCACCATGTGTAACTTACCTCGTCGTACCATTTTACAATTGTTAGAGTTGTTGAATCTCACGAAAAACTAGTACAAATGAAGTTGTTGAAACATTTTATTAACAAATAAGGTAGTCCATAAATACAGATCAAGAATCATTAAAAACTGAAGAGATATTTTAATTTATAACTGAAAACGGTGAGTTTCATTTATTTCATAAGATATTCGACATGTCCACCATGCATTTCTTGACACATAAATAGTCGGGTTGTAAACTCTTCCCTAACATTAATCAAGGTTTGAGGTGTTATTTCTGAACACACTTCAATAATTCGACGGCGCAGTTCATCTAACGACCCACAAACTGTCTTAAAAACTACGGATTTCACATAGCCCCAAAGGAAGAAATCAAGCGGTGAGAGGTCCGGTGAGCGAGCTGGCCACTCTGTTGTACCTCGACGTCCAATCCACCTACCTGGATACCTTTCATCAAAGTAATTTCTCACCTCCTGAAAATAGTGTGGTGGCGCTCCATCTTGCTGAAATGTTACATCCAAGTAAAATTCATGTGGGTTTTGCGCAACGATCTCATCGATACTGGGACTTATTGTGTCTTGCAGCATTTGGAGGTATCTGGGACCATTTAAATTTTCTTCCAAGAATATGGTACCTACAATGTGGTTACCTAAAATACCAGCCCAAACATTAATTTTCTGGGGAAATTGAGTATGCCCCTCGCGGAATTCATGGGGATTCTCATCACTCCAATATCTACAATTCTGGGTATTCACATTTCCATTTAGGTAAAAAGTGCTTTCATCACTAAAGCAGATGTGTTGCAAATAAAGTCGATTTGCAACAATTCGTTCTGCCATGGTCTCGCAAAATTCAAGTCGCCGGTCTGGATCATCTTCAGCCAAATGGTGCAAAATTTTTATTTTGTAAGGATGGAATTTATTTTGTTTTAAAACCCTCTTTACTGATGTTTTAGAAACATCACATGTCTCAGCTACTTGCTTAGTTGATTGTTGTGGGTTATTTACCATTTCGGCTATTACTTGAATTTCAACATCTTCCGTAATTATTTTCGGCCTCCCAGATCTCGGAGCATCTTTCACGGTGCCAGTTTGGTTAAATTTTGCCACCAATTTCTGCAGATATTTTCGATACATCGGACGTTCTGGAAACCTTTCATTGAAAATGCGAATAGCAGCGTGGTAATTTCGGTTAGCTTCACCAAATATGATAACGGCTTCAACTTTGTCTGCTACCGAACGAGCCATATTAATCAACAAGAGAAATTGAAAACCATTTGAAACAAAGTTTTGAAAACCTACAAAATGTCAATGACATTTGGCAAAAACAGATAAGAGTTTTTTTTTCGTTGTCATGAATAAAATAAACGCGCCTAGCGTGCATAGCCTACCTCATTAATTTATTCGTGAACTGGTGCAAAAGTAGTCGAAATAATTATTTACAAGTGTTCATAAGTCCAAAACTATTAACTTTTTTGATAGAAAACCATTCATCAAACTTGTTCAGAACTCAACGTAGAATGTAATAATGCAATGAAATACAGGGTATCCCATTTAAAAAAATTAACTTCTAAATCACCGTGCTTTTTTGAGACACTCTGTATGAATGAAACTTAAACCATTAAAGAGGTCGAATGAAACCCTACAACTTATGTATTTAACATTTCTTTGTAATATGTAGAATAAAGAAGTTACAGGGGGGGGCGACGGACTTTTGGTCCTCACTATAGTGTTGCAGAGTATCAGGAGAGGAAGAATGTGTATGGATCATGGAAAATTTTTTCACGAGCAAGTTTGAAATGGAAGCTTAAGAAACATCAGAATATTTGTCTAGAATATGGCTAGGGTATATGGCTAGGGTGAAAAAATCGAATATTGAGGACTTTGTTGCTTTTTTGAATAATAGATCCTCATCAAAACAGTTCACAGCTAGAAAATGAGGAATAACTGCCATTCCTCGATGTTTTGGTGATAAGAGGTCAATGTGGAAGGCTAGTATACGATGTATTCAAAGAAGAAACTAGCTCAATCACTGTGGATTTTCTCTGTATAGTAACAGTTTTGACAGTCAAATGAGTTGAATATTTCACAGATTTCTGAACATGGAGTCTGGAAAAAAGAAGTTGAGTAGTTATTTGGGATCTAGGTCATTTCGAAGTCTGTTTCGCCTCCTAGAGCAATGGTATGTTGGAGTCATTTCTCTGTTTGGAAAGTATTGTGAAGTTGTGATGAGATAAGTCTTCCCAAAGGCGAGAATCCTTCAACGATGCCTTGTTGGTGGCCGGAACTTTAGAATGACGACCTGGGAGGACTTAGTGAAGATCGTAGAGGCATTTGGCAAACGGGAGTCAGTCGTGACCATACGTGAGTTTTGCAAGTCACATTTTGTATTAGAAAGTCATAGTATATTTGCTCTTCCACCAGTAAAGGTGGGATAACCAAAGATACTGCCGCAGTATAATTATGGATACAGCCAGAATATTTCGAAAGACGATTATACGACACGTGGTCGGCTATTTTCTCCAATCCCGAACACCAGCCCAAGGTAGGAAATGTGTCTGTGTTCAACACACTCTTCCTCCACAACCATTTGAATGGAATCAGAAGAAAGTAGCCACTTGTCTGAGATTCCATTCATAGGCATATGATTGACATAATACTTCTAACCGAGATGAAGCTCCGGTTTTTCTTTCATCATCAGGGTAGACAGGACCAATTCAATCAGTCATTACCCTTGCCACAAAAAGAAAGCACCATCGAGCATACAGCCATAAAGCTTGTATGTGGTTCAAAGATATATGTGAGATACAACGCTCCGGATAAAAGGCTCCAGGCAATGGATCTAGATAAGACTTTAATGCAAGAAATTGCTCCAATCGTTTTAAATAAACATTCTGTTTTAGTCATATGCAACATGGATTTCGCTCTGAAAAATCTACAAATACAGCTATGTTTTCATTACTAAATAAAACTATTAAATTTGTTGAAGCAGGTGAGTGCCTGGCGGTCATTCTTTGTGATTTAAGCAGAGTGTTTGATTGAGTCAACCATCAAACACTTATATCAAAATTAGAAGAATATGGCATTAGAGGTGCTACCTTAAGAGAGTCATAGTTACGACCGCACCGGGGGGGTCTGGGGGGGCCGGTCAGGCCCCACCAGCCTGGGCCAGTCTCCCACTGGGTGGGCGGCCAAGTGCGCTGGTGTGCTCTAGTGAGCCAAAACTTTTTCCCCCATTGTGACTTCCCCCGGGTGTTAGCTATGCGTCCTGCCATGCTCGCGTACGATTTCGAAGGGGGAACCGTGAGTTTCTCATTACAGGAGGGGCCTGCCGTGGGGACCGCAAACCGTCCCCGGACCATCCCCACTTCTCTTTAGCTCTCAGCTAACATGGTTTTCACTATGACTCTGACTTTCAGCTCTGAGGTGTTGCCGGAACTGTGACGGCTTCGTACCCTAAGGATCATGCATACACACATGAATGGGTCCCCCAAAATCCCCGCAGTCCCCCTAACGAACCACTTGCCCCTGAGAAGCCAACACCAACCGGAGGGGCGAGCTAGCCGATACTCGGGGCTCCCCTCCACCCTCAGTACCATTAATCATGAACCTCCGATCATGCCGAGAATGGTCGCCGGTCGGCCCAGGTTTCCCTGTGACAGCCTACTACATATCTGCTGAAGCCGCGGTGGCACGTTACCCAGACAGCTGGGATGGTGTACACCAACGACAACTTTAAGGGGTAAACGCCATGTAGTCTACACCGTTTACCCGCATTAGAGGTGCTACCTTAAGGCATTTCTCGATAATCGAAAACAATTTGTATCTCTACAAGTGAACAGGAATAATGAAATTTTCAATATCAAATCAGATACCTCACTGGTAAATATGGGTGTCCCACAAGGCTCAATATTGGGCCCCATATTCATCCTCTATGTGAATAGTATAGATTCTGTAATTACAGGGAATCATTATATTGCATATGCAGATGATTTTTCAATAATTATTTCAGCTCCAGATACAAAAACCTCGGAAAATAAATGTGCTATGACAATAAATGAGGTATCAATTTTTTTTAACACGCATGACCTATTCTTCAATAATGACAAAACGGAGGATATTCGTATTCACAACGTTCAAAATAAAATAGGAAACATTTGTTTCACGGTCAACAACATGAATATAAGATTTTAACATTAACATCAGTTTATATACCGGTATTTGAACTAGACGTGTGTATATTCAAAAACAAATCATCCTTTTCAATGAATGAGAATTTTCATCACTATCGTACAAGAATAAAACGTCATTTTCATTTGCCATTAGCCAAAATGAGAGTAAGTTCGTGTGCACCTGATTACATTGGTCCAATAATATTGAATAAACTTCCGGAATATCTAAAGGATATAAAATAGCTGTCCATGTTCAAAGAAAGAACATTTATTAGAAAAATCTTATTATACAATACCAGAATACTTCAACTGATTTTGAAATGTTATGGTATTATTTTACTCCCAACGACCCAACGCATTTCCCCTGGAATGATCAGACGCCTACGACAATATACCTGGTGGTGAACAAGAACGCATCTCAGAGCTCAAAATAGCCCCTGAGTTAATTTCCGATCATGATCCTGCACTCTTAACAGTCAAGGGTGGACAACCCCCCAAAGGGCGGAGAATCATGTTTGATCACATCATAGATTGGAAGGAGTACAGGAAATTGATTAAAGAGAAAACTTCAATAACATGACAGATTACAATGGATAACGTGGTTGCAGAAACTCGGAAGCTGATAGAAAACATTTAGAAAGTGAGAGATGTCACAACCGGGAAGACGGCCGTGAAAAAGAATAGAGAACTTTTTCCAGACTACATTCTATGTATCATTGAATTAAATAACGTTGACCAGCTTCGAAAAGGTTTTAAAAACTATAAAGGGGCTTCCTAGCAACATAGCACCAGAGGTGAACAAGAATGATGCAGTCTTACTCAGGAATCTGCCAAGAAAGTCTCTCGTACACCTAATATATATAGTCAACAGTATTATTTAATGGCAGAACTACCCGCAATATTTGAACAACCGGGCAAACCGGAAGCAAGGGTCGGGAGCTATCGCCCGATCTTGTTGCTGAGCGCCATAGCTAAGGTGGTAGATATAATATTACTGAAAAGATTTTCGAACCTGAAAGAGAGGCTCAGACTCATCCCGGTAGAGCAGTTCGGATTCCGAAAGGAGCAAGCAACTACCTCTTAGGTATCCCGGATTGTCCACAAGGTGACGAAGGGCTTCCAACTAGACCGCAATACAGTAATGGTCCTGCTGGACATAAAGTCTTCAATACCGCCTGGATGAAGGGATTAGCCCTGAAGATTCTAAGGGCAGGCATGCCGGTGTGCATGGTAAAAATCCTAGACACATAACTTGTCAATGAGACAAGGATAGAGTTAACAACACCAGCTCAGCAATTATGCCGTAGGGATCAAGCCCACTTCTGCATTTGCTATATATGCACGACTTTGCACATACCTAGCAAAGAACAAAGTAGTGCTAAATCCTGACAAAACAGAATTCATAAATTTCACAAAGAATCGAACAAACGTGGAGATCTTTGGGGGATTTAGGGTTCTGGAAAATCTGATTGACAGTCCAACTCCGTGTTGTACTTGAGAGTACAACTGGATAGAAGGTCAAAAAGAAGTATCCACTGATGAACCCTACGTTGGCAGTAGAGAACAAAATACTGCTTCATGAACAAGTCATGAGGCCAGAAATGACCTATGCCTGTTCAGTGTTTTGCAGCCTCGCCAAGTATCAAATGGTACACCCGGAGATGATGCAAAACAAAGTACTCCCTATCGTCACAAATAGTGATAGATATATTCCGATGGTAGGTTTGCGAGGGTTGGTCGATATAGAACAGTACATAAAAACTAAATCTGAAAAGATCTATCGTTACTTTATCCTCGGATGTTTACTAACGGGAGATATTAGTAGTCAGAGCCCATCATAACAGCCAAGAAATCGGTTAGAAATAAAATTATCTGTGTACCACGGGAATAAATGAGCCTTAATATCCTCAGACAATTGCTGTATCTTGGGCCAGAGGCACTCAATTACCATCGGTAATTATTAAGGCCCATACAAATTCCCTTCATACTTAAATAACTATTTGTTATCTCACTTATATCACCTTCCTTTAACTTTCTTCTTCAAGGGATTAGTGATGATTTTATATGCATTCGTGAAAGCAACATCTCATCCTTTATATTGTTGTCTGAAACACCGCGCTCTTTCCGATCTCCTCTTTGTATTGCTTTTGTGTCTTATTCGATGAAACAAGCCGCACCGTTCATTTTGAAACTAGATTCTATCGCTGAACTCATTCAATTAGTTTCAACTTCTCTGTTTACTGTTATGGCCCTGTTTAATTACCGCCCTTATTTGTTTTTCGTTTCCTATACGTCTGTAGATTCTGCCGCACTATGTCGGCAATCGCAATGAAGCACACCGTATTGTAATTTCTGGCATTAGTGTCTTGTCTATAATTTTGTAGCGTCTTCTCGGGCGTGATGACAATTAACCATTAATTATCACGGGAAGTGAATGTGCCGTATTTACTCATGTTTGTTGCCATTTGATTCAGTTTCTACCTCGTTCGTTAGCATGATAAGGAACTGGGAGGATCGTCTTGCACTTGCGTCGTATGATGATGCCCCTCTAATGAACAGGGCATCACAGCATTCTTGGAATTGTTTTCTCTTGGGGTTTAGATGGGGTTAAAGTAGCACCAGTCCTTCACCTAAATTTTGTATTGAAATCTTCCTTTACTACTATTGTTATGCGGCTGGGCAGGTCATCGACCAATATGCAGGTAGTTCTGCGTAAAATTTTTTTACTCCCCACTGTCAGGTTTATCTCTTGAGGGCTCCGGATCTTCTGATCAACTCCTGAAGACTTCTCACGAGGTTTTCCTGTGGGATGATATCTTCTGCACTACAGTGTCCAAAGATATCCATCCTTAAACAATATGTGTGAGGCTGTTTTGTCCTCCCCATCACAGAATCCATAGTGTGAAGTCTTGGTGTATCTCCAACATGTAGATTCCTATGACAATCATATGAAAAAACTGTTCCGATAAGTACGATCTCAACTTATGTTTGAATAATTCTTTCGTATGACAGTTTTTCACATTTGAAGGGAGAGCATTGTAGTTTTTTTTTAAACATCTTTGCAGGAATCAATGCGAGAAAGCCCCGTCATTAATCGTAAAATTCGTTTTTGTGCCACAAAGGCATCTTTTGCTAGGGTAGATAGACGCCAAAAATTGAACCGTATCATAGCCTACTCTCAGCTTGTGCATAGTAGAGCTATGCCAATTGGTCAACATGCATAACGGGGTGCAATGAGAAAGACCCCTACCGCGGTATTGGCGATAGTGTTGAGGCTACCACCTCTGCATGTCTGGATTAAGAAGAAGGCAATGGCAGCCCATTTGAGGATGCGATATTCGGAGGTCTGGGTAAACGAAGGTGAGATGATAGGGCATGTGAAAATCGCAAAGTGGGCGGAGCAGGAGATTCCTATTTCCGCTGTCAGAGTGAAAAGACAGACTGCGATGGAATAGGAAGTTTGCTCTTACTATTCCGAGCAGAGAGCAATGGGAAGGAAACAGTGGAGTTTCGACCAGGAAGCCTATTATGTTACACGGACGGTTCGCGTCTAACCGAAAAACAGGCTTCAGGCGCAAAAATCTTCCTGGAAGAAAGAGATATGCGAGAAAGCTACGCTCTGGGAAGATGCACAACAGTTTTTCAAGGCAGAAGTGTTCACCATTCTAACCGTAGCTATGAGGCAAGAGGTGATAGGAGGGCCCGAGCAGAGAATTTATATCTGTTCGAATAGTCAGGGAGTGCTCAGAGCCATCTGCCATCCTAAGCAGAGCCGGCTCTAGCGGGTGTGCGAGGTGTGCACAGCACATCATCAGGCCAGAAAGTGGCGCCAAACGTAAGGGAGAAGGATAGAAAAATTCCTACTTTCAAATTAAAATATTCACTGAAAAATTGACTAGTTCCATTCCAAACATCAAAACATGCCGCCGAAAAGTGGTCGGGACAGGAGCATAAAATCAAAGTTCCATCAGTTGGTTACCTTTCGTAAACTCCTTTGTCGGCACGCGCACGATTCCATAATGCGTTTGATGCAGTCCCTAATTGGCCTAATATTTTTGCTCCATTTTCAGGAAGCCGGTGGCGGTAAACAATGTATAATAATAATCTTAATAATTCGCAATTTGCCTTTTGAAAGCCGCCCGTCGACGTTTTTTTCACACATAGATAATTTGATGTAGGGGTTTGAGTGGTGTGGTATCAAATAGTTTGATTTTATATTTTATTGCATCAGCTTTCAGTTTGTTAATTCAATAAACTCCAATAGGGACGCTACTCTGGGATTTGCACACTAGCAGACAAATCTGTAGAGCCAGCTCTGATCCTAAGCCGAGTTGTCCTGGTACAGGAATGCGGAGACGCTCTGGAGAAATTAGTTGAAACAAAGGAAGTCGAGTTGGTACGGGTTCCTGGTCACAGAAGGGTGCCGGGAAACGAGGTGGCTGACGAACTTGCCAGATCCAGTTCCGCGGCGCCGTTCTGTGGGCCGGAGCCAGAACTAGGCATCGCAAGGAATCAAATCTCTTCTGCCCTGGATGATTGGGAAGAAAGAGAACTAAACGAACTCTGATGGAACACTGCCGGATGCAGACTGTCAAAGACTTTGTGGCCGGCTGTAGCAAGTCAAGGATGGCATGGCTCTTAGGCAGAGATCGGCAAACACTACGCCTCCTTATAGGAATACTAACAGGCCATAACAAACTAGGTAGACACCTGTCACTAATAAACTTCGTCTCACTTCCTTGGCGAGTGTCAGGCGTACAGGCGTAAGATTCGAAATCTTCATAGTTGAAAAACTTCAACAAGAAGAACTCATCGAATTAAAGTGGACGGACATACTGACCTTCATCAGAAGGCCACAAAGATTCAGAAAGGAAGACTAGGAGAGGCAAGGTAGTTATGTGGGGAACGGGGAAAGCAAAAAGGACCCATTGGGGGCAACTTGCCTGCCTGCGGCAGCGGCCTCCCCATGATTACATGCCGTAAACTTCTGAACTGAAATACAATCGAATTCAACTTTGCGATTGGGTAATTGACGTGAGTCTTCCAGTTAAGATATTTATCTATTCGTAATCCTAGAAAAATTGATTGATCCGAATTAGTTGGAATCGATAGACTCGATTCATTGGATTGCAATGACAGCTCATTACATTGTTTTTGGAAGTGGTGAACTCAGTGCTTCAGTTTTCGACGTAATGAGAAACTAATAATTTGCTGAAAACCATTCATTCACAGAGATCAACACCTCATTGCATTTATCATGCAGAGAAGAGTCCCTTTCAACAGATATTATCAACAACGACGTATTCAAGTCATTAATATAAAATAGGAATAGAATTGGTTCCAGTATGGACCAATGAGGAACACCAGTGTCTATTTCAGCATGCTCAGAAAAGTGATTATAGCAACATACTGTGTTCATTTGAATAGAAATGATTTCATTCAATCTAGAGGTTAACCTCCAATTCCAAACCTATGCAACTTTTCCAGTAGTATATCGTGATTGATAGAGTCAAATGCTCTGCTGAGGTCACAAATAATTCCAACAGGGCATTCTCCTGCTTCAATTATTCTGATAATAAGAATATACCGCAGTATTTGTAGATATTTCGTTCAAGTATACATGTTGATTTTTTGAAATTATATCGTATTCTTGACAAAATGGCATTCATCTACCTGAAAAAACAATAAGTTACAAGGATCTGACGACAGTGGCTTCCACCTCCATCGTATCCCCAAATAGGAAGGCTTGTATTACCTTACAGATCAGCATAGCAGTAATCCACTGGTTCAAGACTGGAGCAATCTCTTTATTCGAGAGTGATTTTTAATCTTGCAGACTAGACTGAGAGCGCAGTCAGAAGACAAAATTTTCCGGGTTGATAGGCATGTTGGTACTCCGAGAAGATTGAATACTCTTTTCAACCAATGACTTCATTAATCATTTGTTTGCCAGAAGTCATTGCCAAAATTAGGCAAAACTAATAGAAAGTGTTGAATCCTCCTGCAACATGACAATGCCAGCTCTCACCATACAATAGAAAGAATAATCAATTAGTTGAAAGCTCAAATCAATAAATTGATATTTCATTGTTCACATTCTTCTGATTCATCACCGGACGATTTTTTTCATTACCAACTGTCAAAAATAAAGACCTGTTTGCTATACCTGAGGATTTTGCAAAATTCATTTCTCTGAGACTGATGGACATGGAAAGTGTATACGGATTTCAAAAGCGAATCTTTGAAAAATATTTGTTGAGACGGTTTTTTGCTTTTTCTAAGAGGTTTCAAAAAATTCAGTGTTTCCCTCGTACGTCAAAAACTTGATGTTCACAATAAACTGAGATAATTAATGGAATACTTCCACAGAACGAATTAATTACTTGTACCGATCCATTCCCTCTGCAGCTCGTTAATCTTCTCGTTTGGTTGAACGAATCAATATTAATTGGCTACTTTCTCCGTTTCATTCTCCCACCAGAGGCTATACATGATTGGCCGCTCAATAAAAATTATCTGCAATAATAATATAATCCGAGAGATAATCAGAGCGGAATCTGGGGGAAAACCAGTGCTATTTGCGGAACCGACCACAAGGTCTTTTTACTAGGGCGTTGTTATTTATATAATTCGTTGGACGGATGTGTTTTGGATCAATAAATTGAAGCTGAAATAGAATAGACATTTATTTCCAGATAAACAATACTGCTTGTAGGAAAGTGTATAGTAGCATTAGGCATATCAATTTACAAACGAGTTCATAAATAATATAACAACGCAGCACAAACAAAAACACAAGTTGAAATAAAAAACCAGATAAGAAGCTTGAACATGGTGTCATTTAATGACATGCTTCAGAGAGTAATCGACTGAATAGTAGGATTTTGGAAAATACCGATGATATGTTATCTTTCCTCAATGACAATCTGCAAGTTAGAGCAACTAAACCTCCTAAACCATGGATTACGTATAACATCAAACAAATGCTCGAACTGAAACGAAAAGCTTTTCAACGATATAAGAGAGTAAAATCACCTGCATCCTGGGAATATTACAAAAACTTACGCAACTACGTCTGTGGTGCCGTCCGCCGAGAGGAGTGTGCATATTTCAACTATATATTGCGTCAAAATAACTCCAAGGCTACTTGAAATGCGCTCAGGTCTCTCGACGTACTACGTGACAAAAACACATTCCTCCAGGGCTGAAAAATCTAGACGTACCGTCTCTTAATAAAACTGCGGGGCGTTTCGACCTGGGCGAGCTATATGCAACTCCTAAACGAGAACCAATTTTTACTTTTCAAATTTCAGAAAGCAAAACCGTGTTGAGATACCTTAATAAAATTAAAAGTAAGGCTTTAGGCTCTGATGGTATTTCCCTTCGTATGTTGCAGTTAGTTTTACCCCAATTGCTTTCTCATATTACTTTCATCTTCAATTTCGCCATCACAACATCCACATTCCCCTCCCTATGGAAACACACTAGAGTTATACCTATACCTAAGTGTAATGACCCGAAAGAAGTTTCAGATATTAGACCCATCAGTATTCTGTTATTATCATTATTAAACAAACATTTTTTATTCCTATATCTCATACCGAAACAAGTGTGTATACACTTATCGGATTTTGCTTTGTTACACATATGTGAAAACTTTTTGTATTTTGTATTCATCTATTTATGTGAATTAAGTCTATTATTATAGTGCATACTTTCGAGAATATGAAGCTTCTGGTATATTTTTCAAGTCAATAATATACAATAAGAAAAGTATTGGGCCTAAAATTGTTCTTTCAAGAGTTTATAACTATCATTAACTATCATCTTTGTTCTGAAAACTTTTCCAAATTTAATTTTGTCGTTCCTGATTCCATGTAGTTCAAATATAGTTTCCAAAGCACTGAACCATAGTTCTGGCTCATTCTCCCAAAACGAAAGTAGGCTAACAGATTTAACTTGATTTAACTGTGTTTCAGAAATGTTTGTATTGGTAGGACCTGGCCGATTCCCTAAATTTACTGTAGGCGGAATATTCTGACTATGTTTTTGCTCGACACGTTATCATTTAATATTTTCTCTAACTTCTCCAGCCTATTCTCTATGGAATTTTGTTTGACTGCTGAATATAAACACAAACACTCTAAATTATTCAACTTTTGAATGATGCTGTTCATTGCTATTTCTTGGGTGAAACTTTTTAATACTTGCAACAGCTCTGTGAAGTCAAAATCATGAACATATTCCACCCCAGGATATCTTTTCCTCATTTTCTCTCCCAATTTCAATTTGAGGTCTGCAGCAGATCCGCTAGTGCCAATGTTGAAATGCTGGAGGAGTTCTGAAACTTGTTCCTTTTCCAAACTATTCATGAGAATAATCATTTCGTCTTTGGTCGAGGTCATTAATTATAGATATAATGATTGAAACATGAATAGTTACTTTTCAATGAATATCTATATAATGATAGTTGCCATACAATGTTTGACACTAATTCCATATATACAGAGAGATCCTCTACACTTCTGAAGAAGCTAGCCACATGCACTAGCGAAACGTCAGTGAGAATTTCCAAAAAACGACGGACCTTCAAACTCGAGTGAAAATAGCGTAATACTTTTTGTTCAGAAAAACTATATCACTCCAGTTCTTACCTATAATTATTGTATTTCTTCACCTACAATGGATCCTATTATAGAAAACCAGCTGTAACCAACAGATTTTCGCGAGAACTTCAATCTCTGATGCGTACAAAAAACTTGACGTACTCAATCAAGTGGGGTAATAAATAAAATATTTTCTCAAAATTAATTAATCACTCGGATCCATCCATCCTTTGGAAAGCTCATTAATCTTTACGTTCTACCGAACAAATTAATATTAATTGGCTACTTTCTTGTTCGTTTCGTTTCATGAGCAGGCAAGCAGGCATTGCGGTATTGCCCGCTCGAAAAGAATTATCTGTAATTTAATCCCGAAGGATAATCAAAGCGGCTTTGGAAGGAAAACCCATGCCATTTGTGGAACTGCTAATGAGATTTTGCGACTAGGGAATTGAGAATGTAGCTGACGTGTCCGCGTGAAACCAATTAATAATCCTATCATTTACATAAACCGAAACAATAGGTATCAAGAAAGAAAACAGCTACTGCCCCCTACAGACATTGAGTTATATCTGTCGAATACAAGGTTCACCTTCCGACAAGAACTAAATTGCAATGTTCTCCGGATCATACAGCAAACATCAGGTGTACAGATTCTTATTGAGGAAAACTTTCGTACCGTTCTCATGATGATTTCCGCGAAGGCTAGGTCATATAATTGAAAAGAAATGTCTTTTCTTCATGAGGTTTATCAAGTGGAACAGCCTGTAAATGAGGACATACCAAAATAGTCCACACTATGATATGAGCTTCCCGAAAATATAAGGTTTATCAAGTTGATTTCCATTTGAAATGTATCTAATTCTTAAAGAAAGTATCAGAAACGCCATAAGAGCAATAATGATTTTCGTATCCAATGATGGAAAAAAACGGCAACAAAATGACCTTAAGAAAATGTTAAAAATCCTCAATCCAGAGGAGATGTTCAAACAATATCCCATTTTGATTTCAGTTGAAGTTTATCTTGTAATAGATCCAAAAATTCTTCTAATTGCATTTTTCTTTCAGCGTCATTGGTTTCCCCAGATAAAAGAAGTCTAAGAGCATGAGGTCCTGCTGCTTCTCCTTCCAAATATGTATCATTTGCAACTTTTCTTGTAGTTACGTGAATATTCACGTTCACGAAATCATTGCTACTTTATTCATTTCCTTACACATTTTGTTCACGTCTTGTTTCTCCAACCCTTTTTATCGAATATTCCTTCAATCAGGATATCGAACTACATACATTCTGTTGGCTAAAAGCAGTTTCTGTAACATCTACCCATATTGTAGATCATTTTATCAGTTATATCAAATCACTCTTGGAATATTTTAATGTTACAGGAATTATCAACAAACCTGACATTTAATCATCAGTAGTTCAAATATAATATTTTCTCGTTTCAAAATAAAATTATCCTTCGAAGAAATCACAAAGACGATCTATATTTTGGGTAACTGTGACAGAAACTGTTTATTGGACAGAAGAACGTATGCAATTCGATATCATAACTATACAACCAGAATGTCTTCGGAGGGTTAAAGAAAAATTTGAGAAAATCGGCTGAATCGAATACAAAAAAAAAACAAGTAGTGAATTAAGTTGTAACAAATGAAGAGAATCCCCATGTGAACGAGGAAAATTGCAAGCGAGCTGGATGTAAGTCATACTTCCTTGAATGGAATATTGATCAAAAATAAACTTCACACAGAATTGAATCACGTCAAGAAGTATATGAAGGGGATTATGATACCAGAGTTTGCTATTGCGGAAATATATTGAATTTCATCCGCGAGGAACAGAATTTTGTAAAATACATATTGTTTAGTGACGAGTCTACGATTCAAAATCAACATTTTAAGGTGAAATGGCGTTCTTATTCCAAAATACGGGCATATTTGGGAGAAGTGTAGTAATGCAATAATCAATATTGAAGGAAACTGAATTTTCTAAAATGTTCATTTTTCATTTTCAAAAAACGGTCACATCCCCTCCAATGTATCTCGGCGAGCTGATTTCGAATTATGGAAAAAACTTTTTGCGGAAAATTACCCCTCTCAACTCCAGGTGAACTTTTCAACTCGCGAACAGCGAGAGATAGAGCAATTCTGTGAACGCCATTCGATTCAGAATAAAGAAATCATTTTGATTTATGATTACTTGTTTGCCGTGTATATTGAATTCCAAACAGTCACATGAAGGACCTGTTACAACTGAATGGTAAATAACTTTTTTTTTCTAGATTGAGTGTGAGTAATCTGTGATCTAGCCAATTTTTAATTATAGTGAAATCCGTTTCAGCTTTCATTTTCAGATCGCTCCAGTTTTCTGCTTTTTATAAGATGGCCGAGTACACCGTACACCGAAATGATTGAAGGAAAGTTATCAGATACTGTATATGCTGACTATGACGAATATCATTGTAAGATTTTATTTTTTATTGTGTTATTTTTTTGAGGGAAATGTAATCACGTAACAAGATACTAGTTTCTGGATCAAAAGAACAAACTGGTGAAATTATGGCACCATCTATTGCATAATAATGGAACTCTTCGGTGTATCAACCTGCGCCTGTATTCAACCAGCACTGATCTGCTCTATTTACAACCAAAAGGAAATGTTATACTCCTCTGCATCAGGAAAATTAATACAACAAGAGGTTTTCAGTTTTCTCAGAACGCTCTCCGACTATTACCGTCACTTCTCGTAAACGAATTCCACAACGTCCTTCAGAATTAATATTCACAGCCGAAAATTTTATCCATTACGAAGCTCTCAGCGTCAGCAGATCCAGGGAGGCGGGGTCGCAGCGTGGAGCGCTCGGTTTTGATCGGTCAGCTCATTCCGTCGGCTCATTCGGATGCGTTTTGCCTTTGTGCCGTTTCAACTGTACCAACATATTCCATTTTTCCTCATGAATAAATTATGGGGGAGCCGTCACGTGAAGGGGGAACGTTGCTGCAGGAAGGAAAATATTTTGCTCCGCTCGATGATCGCTGGGCAGTGATGAAAAAGATCAGCCAACTGAGAAAACATTTTTTTTCACTTTGACGGTCGCATTATGAACCGAATTGGTCATTGAGAGCGTTGAAGAATTCTGGAGTTAAAATAATTATAGGAATGTTGGCAATTGTGGAACAGAAAATGATTCAACAGCCACGTATAACTGCTAAATCACCCCTACCCAACACCTGAAAAAGTTCTTCTACAAGAACATATTTTGCAATACTTCCTGTGACAACCACCAAGTAGTAACCGCATACTAGTTACATGGTTCTCCCGATTATCAGTGCAGACCCGGTCAGGACGTGGAGCTAATGCTCACTTCAATCAACAAGCTATCGATTTTTTTCAACTGGCTCCACAGTAACTCCAACACCCACTAAGAAAGTGAGCCACAGGAAGCACTCCAACTGGGACCCAAACTCCGTTTGAAATCCAAAAATCTTTTTTATCATGAAAATATCAAAAAAATATTTAAATGAAATATGGAAGATAGCCATGACGACATTTATCGAAATTGAGAAGGCATTTAACAATTCATCTACAACATCAGTAACCAAAGCTCTAGAAAAAAAAAGAGTTAGTTCCTTCTTTTCTGTGTCGGTGGATACAGGCGAAACTATCTCTTCTTCTGAATACATGAATTGCTTAGGATTTGCTGATGATCATTTTGAAAGACAAATTTGCAGGAATAATATCAGAGCAAACACAATTTTTTTCATTAGTGGAGGTTTTTGTTCAGTTTGATGAATAATTTCATTTTCGGTCGTAGTCCTGGTTCTTTCGCCAATTTGTAAATACGAACAGTCTGTTTTTCGACCTCATCTTGGTTCCTTGCCTTCGGTTTTTCATGGTACTTCAAAAGACTGCTTTTTGGATGTAATGAGTGATATGGCCCTGCACCAAAATCTTTGATCATTTTCTGTTAGGGTTTGCCTTAGTTTTTTACTTCCTCTGTGTTCCTGTCTCTCTTCTATAGTATATCTAAAGTCTGAGTTGAGTGTAAATAGGGATTTGGCCGCACACCACAATCCTTGGACACTTTCTCCTAGGATTTGCCTTTTTTTAGTATTCTGGTCATTTGATGTATAATTATTTGCATTTTCCTGGTTCTTTCGTAAATATGACCAATCTTGTTTTTCTCTTCTTTTTTCCTTGGTAAGGTACTTCAAAAGGCTGAATTCTGTATTTTATGGGGGATATAGCCTTGCACCACAATCTTTGGGCACTTTCTGTTAGGATCTGTGCTATTTTGTGAAGTATTCCGGTCATTTTGATAATTACTTTCATTTTCGGTCATAGTTATTGTTCCTTCGCCAATTGGTAGATATGAACAGTCTTGTTTTTTAGTTTCCTCTTTGTTCGTGGCTCTCAGTTTTTTATGGTAGCTCAAGAGGCCGAGTCTTTTGGAGCTTTTTTTCATGATTTGCTTTTTTTGTGTAGCAGTCTGGTTATTTCGATCATTATTTGCATTTTCAGCGGTAGGACTTACAAATATTTTGAAATGAACAGCCTTGTTCTTCGGCTTCCTCCTCGTTCCTAGCTTTCAGTTTTCCACCATACCATGTTTTGGATGTCAAGAGAAATATGGTCCTGCACCTGGCCACTTTCTGCTGGTGTAGTTATTCGGAGATATTGATCATTATTGCATTTCGGCTGTAGTCCTGGTTCCTTCGCCAAATTGTAGATAAGGTATCCTTGTTTTTTGTCTTCCTTTTTGTTCCTGTCTCCCAGTATTGCATCGTACCTCAAGAGGCTGAGTTCTGGATAATTTTTGGGCACTTCCAGTTAGCATTAGCCATTTTTTGTGTGTTAATCTGATGATCTTGATCAATATTTGCATTTTTGGCTGAAGTCCTGGTTCCTTCGCCAAATTGTAGATAATATGGCAATGTTTTCTTTGGTTCCTTTTTGTTCCTGTCTTCCAGTTTTTCATCGTACCATAGGAAACTGAGTTCTGGATGTTTCTGGGCAATTTTTTGAGTACTTTTTGTGGTCTGGCGATTTTGATCATTATTTGCATTCATCTGTTGTCATGGCTCTTTCGCCAAATTGTAGATGAGATTTTTTGGCTTCCTCTTTGTTCCTCTATTCCAATTTTTTATCATACCTTTATTCTCTGCTGCAGCACCCTCATCTGTATCCTTTTCCAGTTAAGAAGGGAACCTATTTTGGGTGAAAAAGGCTGATTCTTAGTTTGTGATTTTTCTGAAGTTTTTCGGTTATGGTCTTCATGATCTGAATTCTTTCTTCCTTCGGGCGCTTGCCTAACTTCAGCTAATGGCGGTTTTGAGGCGGATTACTTCTTCTTGTAGTTCCTCATTATATTTCTAAGTGAAATGATGCTGACTGAGGTATTGAATTTCCATTTCCAGCAGTGAGGAAGTTAGTTAGAAAGACCTATAATTCTGGAGGGGGCTTGACATGAAATTCTCAGTATATGCCCACTCTTTTGCTACTTTTTTTCTGACATTCTTCGTCTGAATTTCCGTTCCATCCGACTTATGACGTTGATGCTTCATTCTGAAATCATTTTCATTTTCCACAACTTGGAAAAAGTCATGATTCATCCTGTATATTGTTTTAGAAAATGCTCAGAACACGTACTGTTGCACTAGCCAAGTGTAATACTGTAGTGTAATAAAATACCCACTGATAATTTCGTGATATTACCACCAATAATAATAGCTTGAAAGTGACATTTTACAAGTTCATTATCCAGTGTCTCCCATGATCTAGAATTGAAAACCGAAAATTTTTTGTCGTACTCCAATTTTTAAGAAAATTCCGATCCAAGCTCTTGGAAGATTACAAGTGAAAAGTAATTTTGGCATGATATCTATAATGAATCCGGCATCCACGCTGGATTCAGATATACATCCATTTTATGGACAGATAAATGACGTGTGTCACTCATTGCTCCTATACAGAACTATTCGCCGCCGTTTTGCAGGAAATTAAACTTTATTGTGCGGAAAAACAGTTTTTGACATTGCACGAACATTTCGGTTGGCTTCAGCGCTTTTAATAGTTTCATTCGGATGAATGATACACGCGATCTTGAGATTATTCCACTACGGGGTTCCAAGAACAAATTTTCCTTTTTGGTGTGCATATATCATAGTGACGGAATTGTAGATAGAAGAAATGATTGATATGCATGTACCACAAAAAATCGCATTATTTTACCAGAACTCATGCGGATAGATTGACTTCATTAAATTTTTTTGATATTCTAGGACAACACAAGCTTGTGATGTTCAAAGCACACCGTGTTCTGAGACTGAATGCGTGGTGGTGCTGTAGGTTTTCCGGGTTTTCCTACAGCTGAAAAGTGAATACATCACCGAAAATATCAGTAAGTCGCCCCGGAGCGTCACGGCAAATAATTATAATAGCCGTCCTCTACTCGCACAGGCTATGCCTTTGGGTACACTCTAAGTGAGTGTTTATGAGGGATTGTTATTATTATTATATTAATGCTACTATTACTCTCTTACTCTAGTTCATCAGTTCCAATTTGCCATTCCTTTAAAAAACAGCAAAATACCAGTGCGAAGCGGCTAAACACAACGGTAAAATCCCCTAAAGAAAATTGTTTGTTCCAAAGTTTCAGATACTAATGTATGAATGAATATGTATGAATATTTGTGTTTGGGACTTTCGTCATATGAATTGTTTCATTGACCACGAGGTTCCAATCATTATAGCATCTGAAATCGTTACCCGCTGGGATCGATTTCCTGCATGATCACCGGATAATACTTATATTATTTTGTTTATGAAAGCAGTTGTAAGCATTCAAATTGTCAGTCTATGTATGAAAAACGAATTACTGTTCTTCAGACATACAAATCCTAATATTCATGATAAACATTCATAATTTTTTTAAAAATTGGCAGATTCTAGTAGTTGATTTTCCCACTTCGAATGGATTGAGTGCATATCAAAACAAATTATATAATAATAATTATTACAACTTTCTCAGCGTTGGGCGGGACCTCAGGTGGTTGTGTATTATTTTGGGACCGTTTTGTATAATCAGTAGTAATACTATAAGTACTTCAAAATAATCAGGTTATACATCGATAACTTGTTGCATAATTATAAAGAGTGTCAGTTTGACAGTTTAAATAATCCGACCGCGAAGCGGGAGGATTATTCTGGCAAACTGACACGATTTGTAATTATGCAGGAAGTTTGAGATGTATAACCGTATTTATTTTGAAGTAGGTATTGTATTTGATACGATTATTTTTAAGTAAATTAAGTAAATATATAAACAATTTATTAACTTAAATACAAATTGGTGCAATGAAAGTTACAATTATTATATACTACGTTTTTTTTAACTGAGTTATTTTCGGCGCAGGAAACGTGGCCACTGCTCATTGAAGTGCTGGAAATACTGGAGGTGTTATTACTTGAACCTGCTGCGTTTTAAAAATTGGATCTCATCTTATTTATTATGTTTTGGTGATGTTGTTCATCAATCTGTAGGTAGGGTTTGATAGAATTGCTATTACCATGTCCTGTTATTTTAATAAGTTCTTGTTCCGATATACCTGCTTTTGCCAATTGTGAAACAGCAGTGGCTCGGTGAGAATGATTTGAAAATTTTTTGCTTGTCATATTCAAATTTGCCAAATTCTGCAGACTTTTTGGTCCATTTACTAATTTCATGCACTCCAATTGGCATATTTTTGTACCAGCCAAGGTTTTTTTCTTTTCTCCAGTTAGGATTTACTGTCAGAAATAACCTATCTGTTTTAATATTGATGTTTTCGCTTCTTTTCATCATTAGCTTATCTAGAAGTCTCACTGGACAACGACTCACTTCATTATGGTTAGGTACAAGCCATTTATTATTAGCCCATGGTTTTGCTCCTCCCTGTGTGGTTTTGGTAAAAATAGGATTATATTGTATTCTACCAGTTGGAGTATCATCATTTCCAGTTTCTTTTTGAAAATAATGAGTCAAGCATGACGCTCCTTCATTTCCTATCCACGCAAGTTCTACAGAAGCAATTAAGAAAATTTTTATTTGTAATCCTTCCGGTGTATTTTCATCCCACGCTTCTATCATTGCTATGTACTCGTTATCTTTAAATGCTGATGCACTAACCTTTCTCTTGTCCGGTAACATTTGAAGTTCCCTTCTTTTTGAATTTCTTGCGTTTCGTGCGGCTAAAAATATGGGACTAGAGATTGGATCAATTACTCTATTAAACTCCTTCATATATTTTTCTTGTACTTGTTTTGCCGTAATGTTCCACATCGTTTTAACCACATTTTCTTTATAATTTTCTCCATTACATTTTCGCATATTGAAAGCCCAAACTTTCAAAATGGACGCTATCATTTCAGTGGAAATTGATTCATTTAGCACATAGTTTCTTTCACTGCAAAACGTAAGAAATTGTTTCCATACGTACTTTTTAGTTTTCACTGTATTATGAGGCTCAGTATTTTGTATACGTTCGTCTATTGCATTTGATGATGAATCTCCGAATCGACTCATTTTCGAACAATTTTTGATAAACATCACAATTTGACAGTTCTCTTTGTTGTATATTGATGTCGATGTGGTTACTATGAAAATGAAATTATTTTAAAATTTTCGATTGGTGGAGCTACTCTATGTATAATCAGGTATTATCGAAATTATACGAGGTAACTTAACTAAATTGGACATTCTGATTGGTTGAAAATCATACGAAAAAAATAATCTAGTATATATGTATATCCTGTTGTTGTTTGCTGAGAATGAGTATGTTTCATTGGTCGTAAAAAGAAATATCTAGTGACTGCTGCTTCATTCGATGGTGGGAAATATATAAATTTGTTGTTGCGTTGTAAAATTTATTGCTTTTGGAGATCTATTGATTCTTGAGAGCATTTTCTGCTATTGTTGCTAAAACACTTTTGCCGTCCTGAGGCTCATTGTAATTTTTGTGGGAGAATCATTCAGGAAGAGTCATCAATTTTGTGAGATATCTGCGGAAAGACAGGAACTTATGCAGGAAGCTCACAATTCTGACAAAGGTAACCCCTGCAAATGGATCTGTTAGCCAATATTCGGGTAATTTAGTATTTTTAAAAAGGTATACTTTCCGATCTATACTATTGAACATGAAGACATTTGAATTATTGAACCACTATAAATGTAACAGTTGTCCTTTCATTCTTTTTATTTATAGTATATATTTCGTAATTGGCTTTTCTCCTATCCTAGTTCTGTAGGAAGGAGCCAGTATTGGACCTGTTGAGGAAGAAAACATGGTAATGCACATATTTTTGTACAGGTGAGGTGAATACTTGTCTCAGTCACCCCAACACCAATGCTTGCCTGTATTTTCTCGCGACTATTTCGACTTTGAGCGTAGCCAAATGGAATAGATGTAATTTCTCCCAAATTTTCTCATACAAGCAATATTTTGTGTCGTTATGAAAGCGAAGTCAGTTCAAACACAGTTTATTGAAGTGCTCAACAGTGGCTTCACACATTTCATCTCCACTCTTCGTTTTTTGAGTGATATAACATCTTCCAGTGACTTTTCAGTTTTAGCTTGTCATTTCAGTTCACGAGGGGTCAATGGATCTGTCTGCTACAATATTCATGGAATGTGGGGTTGCCGAACTAAAATAAAAATCAGTAATAATAATACACTAACTCAGCCATTGATCTCCTACCTTCCATCTATGGAATCTATATTATCCAGTTTGGTTTCACATATTTCATGATATTTGAAGAACTCATAAGAATTTCTAACCTAAGACTTGAAGTTAATTCAGTACCTCATATGTTAATTTTTTTTTATTTGAATCTTTATCTACTCATGGGTACAGATTGTTGACAAACAATATCTATCTATTATGTAGGTCATTAAGGCACATTTGTTGTGTGGAGTGTTCGGCTCACACTCGCGAATACTATAAGAAGAATATAAGAATAAGCTAGAGGAGCTAATAATAATATAACTTTATTCAAAATAAGAATGAAATAATTCAGACGAAAATTTACAATTTGCAGTAAAGCATTCAGGGATAAGTGCAAAGCACTTGTTTCCCAAAATTAAAAGACAGAAGTATAAAAATGTGATATTCTAAAATATGTAAAAATGTAAACTTAAACAAGTTTAATAAATTTAAATACATAATATAGTTGAAAATGTCCCTAAACAAGTCAAAGTTAAAAGACATGTACATACAAATATTTAAAATACATACATATAGAGGACAATACACACCTACGTAATAAACAAACAAAAAAATACTCGTGAGTTATTAGGGTTGACACATATTATGAAGTATTTCCGAGAAGGAGCGGACACTGTTACATTGAATATTATTTAGACATTAGTGAATCTCAAGGACTATTCTATTAGTTATCGATAACTAATTCCAAGAACATTTTCTTTGCGTATAATATTGAATGCAGTTGTTATAATATTGTTTATGGACCAATAGATTCTTGATATATTCGAGTTTACTTACTTTATTGGAGAAAGGAGGAAAATTTTTAACATAATCTCGAATAATAAATTACACGAGCAGGGTTTGAGTGAGGTATCAGCAATACATTATTGATAATAACAATTTATCTGTTGTCCACATAATCTGCAATTTTTTGTCTTGTTTCACTACGAATAAACGACTTCAGTTCTTTTTTCAGCAGCATTAGGTTGCCAATTCTGTGTATGTATGGAGGGATGGGGTTATACATTTTTGGAGCAAAGTATCGATAAGACCGTTGTCCAACCAATTTTTGTGTGGGGTAAGAGTGAGATGGCAAGATGAAGTGTTTTTATTTTTATGGAGGTACTCAACGTCTTTACCGCAGTAGACAAGTTCTGACGGCTACAGAGTTTCAACCAATACAAAAAGAGAATGATCCATGATAGTTTCTGGAATATGAAAGCATTCTAACCCACCTTGAAAAATCTTTTGGGAATCGAAAGAAGCTACCTCTTCCATCGTGTTTGGTGGTACCAGACTGAACTACACAGGAATTTACATTTAAATTTTTCATAAGTTGAACATGTCAATTTATATTAAATGAACATATCTATTGATTCAATATTTTCAACAATGATTCAGCTGTTGCTACAACGCCATTTTGCCAGTAAACCTACGCACTAGAAAACGGTTTTCCCCCACCACCGCTACCGTCGCTTCTTGTTCAGTAGTAATGTAGATGTTCTTTGCCTGTAGTAACCTTCAAAGAGCGAATTTGGTATTTTGCCAATTTTCCAGTGTTACACTTTGGACCTCGAAAAGTGGTCATAGGATTGAACTGTAAATTGAACGTTATGATGAGGATGCTGAGATCAACAACATTTCAGAACATTTTGCTGGAATTCATTTCACTTAGAAAACCACCACCATTATAATCAGGAATGTATATGAAATCGATAAAAAAATTCCTGCTCGTATTGGAAATTCAGGAAAGTTATTCCAATAACATTTCCTGCGCTCTGATCGAAACTCCAACGATTTGCAAGTTGTTTTTTATGATTGAGTTCCGAACCATTTGAGTTGTATGACGATTAAATAAATGGAACTCACTCGAGTCGAGTGTGCGCCAGTCAGAGTCTAATGGAACTCGTCGTGGCCCTGTCGAATTGGATATTGATGAATTGCTAGCGCTCGAAACCAAAAAAAAAAACGCCGTTGGAACACATTCCGGATGTATCGCGTTAGAGCCGCCGAAACGGAAAACGCTTCCGAGTGGGATTTTTCCTCCAGTTTCCTGCATTTATTATGAAATTTCTCTATTTGACTTTTGATGCCGTTGGATTGCGGACCCACACTTTCGACGCAATTTTCGTTGAACCGGAAGCTTGATGAAGGCTTCTGTTAGACTTGACTAGATATTGATGAATTGTTGTTGGCTGAAAATAGGAAGCACTCGAATATGACGATCGAAGAGTATTTGGCAGTGCTTGACAAAAAAGCATTGAACGATTTATATGAAATTCATGTTCATAAATCCCAGATCGTGCTCATTCTATAGAATGGGAAATCTTGTATAAGAAATTCCAATAGATATATGGTTTACTCCAGAATTCAGTATCAAGATTTGAATGACATATTTTTCAGGTCGAAATAAGACTTTTTGAAGTTTTAAGATTTTTTTTCTAGTAGCTCTTTCAGTTTTTGAAATATCGAGATCAATTTTGAAACATAGTTTACGTTTGAAGATTCACGTCTATGACCTAGATGAGTAACTCGCCGCACACGCATTAAGATTTGTGTGTAAGGGACATCTTCCGCAACGGCAGTGTCGTGCATTGTAAACAGAAATATTGAGGTTCAATAAAATAGAAATAATGAAAACCCAATATGGAATGGACACCTGAAATTATGATGAAATAATCTTCACAGGATTTTGAGAACAGCCGATGCTCTAATTGGCATGTTTTTTCATGATTCTTTCATTTTTCTCTTCTCCATTGGTTCCCCCGTTCTCGATAGTTACGGCACTGGTAGCTTCAAATGATTGTTCTGTCAACTATCAAATGCAATGTTGTCGTACTGACAATTCTTTTTCGACAACGAAGAATCTCAGTTCGGCGATGGAAATGCTATCGCTTTAACATGCTCCTAACAAGCTGCAAGGAACGTTTCAACTGCTTTCATATTGTTATATATTTCATCCAAGACAGTATTTTTGGGATTTCGTTGCCATGAATCTACCAGACAGAAATCAAAATCTAGCTGACGCGCTTACTGTATCCTTAAAAAATTGCGACATGGCAATAATGTCATGATTCGAGAGATAACATCATGAAAAGATGTTACCTTCAGTTCTATTTGAGTATTACTCACCTAGGTTGTGTTACTTGATCGGAGGTTTACGTCATCTAGCATGCCAAGTGATTATAAGGATCTACAAGGAGAAATTTTTTTGGGAGATTAAGCTCATTTTTACCCCACAAACTTTTTGTGGTGCACCGCTGGTGGATTCTGAAATACTATATGATTTTTTTTTTCGTTTATAAACTTTTTTGTCCCTAGTAATTTTTTTCGCATCCGCGACCGATATCTAGAAAAAAATTTAAATTAATATTTGTAATTCACAACATTTGAGCAAAATTTTTAAACAAAAGAAATCTATTAAAATTAAAACTAGAAACGCTACTCATTTAGTTCTTGATTTATATTACAAATAGAAAATAAGAAACCTAACAAACTTTTACTTTTTCATAAAAGGTGCCGGAAATGCCCTCTTTCATCTGCTATACAACCCATCACATTTCAATGAGGAATTCCGTTATTTTGCTATGATTGGTAATATTTTTTTTATTGTTTCGTGTGAAAATTTGACCTGAATCCAGCGAATTACAATAAATTATTTCGTGATTTTTCTCGATAACGGTTGCCGATGCCTAAAGTTTAGGGAGAAAAAAACATCCATAAATATAAAGAATTCAATTCCAATTTCAGAATCTACCTACAAAAAATTTTATGGGGCTAAAACGGGCTTGACATCTGAGAAAATGTCTCCCTATAGATTCTTACAATTCACCTAGTAGGCTAGATGATGTAAGCCCTAGAACATAACCTGTTTCAAATTTCAAGCTCACCACAGAAGTTTTAGAGGAGACGGGTTTAATTAAAAAAAGAAAGTACGTATTTGGACTTACAACCCAGAAAGACCGTGATGAAGTTAACACGGTGAAAAAATTCATGAAATCAATACTCATTCTACAGATAGTGGAGGAGAGTTAAACATAAAAAACGTTAACTCGGAAACGGTCGAAACTACTCTTTCAAAAATGTCGGTAATTAAGAGTATCTCAACCTTCATAGATCGAAGATTGGCGCTTTAGCCAGGAAGTTTGGTAAACTGAAAAAAAAAATAAAAATTTTCTGAAATAAATTTCTATTTTCCTCAATAACATCAATCTAAAATTGATAAATATAATACTATAGAACATATTTGAAAATTGCATGTATTTAATCAACGAATAATATAAAATCAAGATAAAGGGATGAAACCTAAAAAAAATCCAAGTAGAAGAGAGTAAGTAACTAATAAAAATTCACGTGTTAAAAATAACTCTGATTATTTTCTTCAGTTTACCCCTCTCCTACTTCATCATTATTGTCAGACAAACAACTGAAAGAAATGAACTACTTCCCATAAAAATAATAATATGAATATGAAGAATAGAAGCAAATCCTGACGGGGCAAGTTGCATATGCACATAACACCTTCTTCCATGACATAACCGAATATTTTCAGAAAATGTTACTTGACCCCTTCTTCCACTTGCCCCTTCAATTGTAATATAGCAACTGAATCAGAGCTGTTTCGAAGCACAGTGCTTAGTGCTCGTGAAAGTAAATCAAAATACAACAATACAAGTCAACAATTCTTCAGCTCACAGTATATTGAAGAGTGAGGGGTAGGTTGAATCAGCTAGCTGCCTGATAAAAAAGCGGGTTTCACCAACTGAAGGCTGAAATACAATCAAAGTTTTATGTGTTTGATTTAAATTTTTATAATCTCAGATTTCATTCTAACACGAAATTACCAATGCCATTATTGTTCTAATCACACTTCAAAAATTATGTTTTTGTAGGATTCAACCTCAATTGTACAATTCTATTTTTTTTCTTGTTTCATTTCCGAAATTGATATCCTAATTCGCAAAACTCAAAACATTTTTTATGAAACTGTCAATGCGTCTACGTCTTCAGTGTATCAAGAACCAAAGGTTTGGCAGAGTGAAGAACTGTTGAAGGCCAAGTAAAGGAAAGAGCTGCGTAAAGTGTGAAAAGACAGGCCACAAAGCACAAGACTGTGATGGCGACGAATGATGTCCACCTAGCTGTGATGAAGAGGAAGTACTCAAAATGAATGATGTTGGTATATCAGAAGATAATAAGTAAGGAAAGGATGACCTTCAAGCAGATATACCCTATTTTTTCTTAATAAACACAACAGTAATACACAATGGAGAGGCCATCAGGGTGATGACAGTAAGGAGTAGCGGACGATTCCCTTGTGATATCAGAACCAAATCATCGATTGCAGAAAGGACTGAGATAAAGAAAAACGAGAACCCTAAAATGGAATGTTGAGTATTTCAAAAAGTTCCTTTTTTCCACCCCGCATGTGTTTTGACACTATTTTGTGTTTTGATTATTCATTCTTCTGGTTCATTGGAATTATTGAACTAGAATCAGTTTTTTTTATCTACAACAGTGAGTAAGCTCCAGAAAATTTCATGGATCTACTCTAATTCCTCTAATTTCCATGCTCGTTCTTTAACTGTTGTTTGATTCTCGGTTAGAAATAATTCCCAACCCCTTCAAGTAGGCGAGACAAGAACCCCGAAAAGCCATAATACACTACTGGCTGTATGTCAATTATTATTGTTGAAAGGTAGGACTTCGATACGAGTATTTCTCTGAAAAATTAACTGTTTTGAGGCTTTGAGGATTGGAGTCATGACAAAAATGCAAGCTCAAAATCTGAAAAGCATTGCAATTTCAACGGAATGTTCCATACTAGAACGACAAACAAAAGGGAATGTACTAGTTAAAAGTTCACTTAATGTTTTGTACAATGTGATTCTTTATTTTCGAATATTTGCACATCTTTCTTTAATGTTCAGAGTGAATATTGGGAACCTACCTCCTTACAGTAAGAGTTGGAAATTGAAAATTTGTGAAGATTCATTGATCATCAGCTAAATAATATTTTGATGTTCCAACAACATAGAAATAAGTACAACAAAAACATACGCAACCCGGCCTAGAGACAGTGCGCGACAAATCTTGCTACTGAATGTCAAACGCTCATGAGGAAAATGAGCTTTTAAGTTAAACTACTAGATGGCGCCATGTAACCTATTTCTTTGCAACGTGGCAGCTATATTGAAATTAACTGGACGTATGTTTAAGTTTCCATCATTGCGTATTTTCGAAAAGTGTGAATGTAATGCAGATCAACTTTACAGGTTTCCAAAACATGATGTTAACGCCATCTACTAGTGAAACTGAAAAGCTCGTCTCCATTTCATTGTTAACAAGAATGAATTTTGAATTGAAATATTCGTTCAGTTTCAATATAATTCGATGTCAACTGATAAATATATGGGCCTGAGCAAATATATTTTAGAGAAATTAAAATATGAGAACAACTATTTCTAACACGATGCAAAATATTAGTTGGCATGTCGACTGATCTGACAATTCTTCTCGGTATAGTCACTGACGGTATCGGAAGATACTTTATAGTCCTTGGTCACTTATATACAGCCACTGTATTACAACCACAGATATCTTGTGCAGACCGATAGTAATTTCAATTTCGATTTTTATTTGGTTTCGTTCTGGAATTATTCGAGATGCGTACGACACTGGAAACGATTACCTCAAGGAAACACTATTTTCTTGAAAGCAACAAGTCGGAAAGGTAGGTCGATACACGTTCTCCAGAATTTCTGCAGACCGAGCAAAGGGATGGAATTAGAAGAGTTTTTGAGGAGCACGTACGCAACTGATGGTATATTCCTGAAACAGAATTCGTTCATTTTTAATAAGAAAAAAGTGCGTACATGAATTTTATATCCACCGAGGTACAATAGACTGGATTTCACCTGTCTGAAGTTCGTAAATGGTGTAGTGAATTGATTACTCTCGTTTGGGACTCTTCTGAGCATTAAAAATCAAGTGAATGCTGTTGTAAACATGAATATTTACTAAAATTGCTCAAACCCTTTCTCTCCTTTATACACCTGCATCATGGGCTTATTGTGGTAAACACATGTCAGAAAACTGGTGCTCTCCTGGCTAATGCTATGACGGGTATTGAATTATTTTCAACAAATACTTGTGCAATGATCCTCACTACATCAGATATATCTGAATTATCCTACCGTAGCACTGATGAGAGGCAAATTTTCGGAAATGATCTGCAGGTGATCCCTCCGTCCAATTCAATTGGAAATTTTACTTATTTGGTTACAGAGAATACTTGCAATCGTATTTTTTGTTATTCGATAACGAAACGTTGGTCAGTAAAGCTGATACCATCACAAGAAAGATAATAAATAGTTTATGCAAAGAAGTACTCTTTATCTTGTTGCAACTCTGACGATAACAACAGATCCAAATCAATTGGGAAGTAAGAAAATTCAATTTGAGGATGTTCATACTTGCATACAGATGGCCGACCTGTGACCAAAACTGTATCTGTGGCAATTTTTCTAAAGAGCTTCATGCAGGAGAACATTGGGTCACTGTAACATATAACGTCGGTAACTCAAGAGAAAATATGAAAAGGTAGTACAATACTATAGGTGTCAGAAATGAGGTCACGCAGCCTCAACTTGTGCATGGACTGATATCCCTGTGAAATGCGTAACTATGATGGATCACAAATAGCACTAAGCATCAATTTTGAAAGCTTGTAAAACATTTGTATTTGTTGCTTCACCACGCAATACAAGTATAAATGCTGCATTCTATTCTCAAGCTTTAGCCGCAGCTTCAAATTATCGGCGGTAATTTGACCATATAGTTTTTCCACGGCTTCATGGAAAGCTTTTCTCTTTTGGAGACCTCGAATCATTTTATACCCTTTTGAAATCTATCCGAAATCAAAATATGGTCCAGAATTGAATTTCTATCGACAGTTTATGTGGTGTGGGCAGTATCAATTCGGCTTTCCTTGTCGCTGATTGTTTCCTTCATTTTGTTGATTTCTGCCTCGATTCCGCCTTTGATTTCCACCATGTCTGTTTAGAAAGTTCCCATTCTTTCTTCTTATCGCTTCGCCATACCACAAAGATCTCTTCTTAAGCCTAGTTTGCTTCCTGAAAGTTTCTCTAGGAATTATTTCAAGTTCATAACTAGAAGCTGTTTCCCAAAACCATTCGAATTTCTCAGAAGATCTTCTTTTGAATTTTTCGAGTTTTCTTGAAGTAAGTTTCTAGAAGTTCTTTTTCCAGAATCTTTCAATTTTGTTGTAGTTCATCTTTCAAATTCACCCAGGTAAAATACGTTTTGAACTCTTGCAATGAGAGGCTAAAGAAATTGAACATGATTATTTGCGAGTCTTTGAATTCGAGATAGGCAGCTGTTGTATCCGTAGTTGGAGCGATGGAACGGGTTGTAAAATTTTGGTGAAGTCTGGTGGTGCGCAAAGGAACTTGAAAATGTTCTAAGATAGTAGCTTAGGACAGTTGAAATTACCGTTTACACAGTTAAAATTATCGTTTACGAATTTTTAGAGGAACAACAAGTCCCTATGATTTCGCCTCACAGATAATGGAGATAGATTCGTTAGGTGCTCGGACTGCTGATAATCAAAATTGATGTAATTTAGAAATCTGTGTTGAACTCGTTCTATGTTTTGAGAGTGAACATTGTAGTATGGGTTCAATACAAGAGAACAATATTCGAGGTGGGGTCTGACTAAGGCGCAATATAAGGTTCGTAATGAGGTTATATTTGTGAAGTCCGATGTTATCCTTTTAATAAACCCAAGTAATTCCAATGCTTTATTTACCATTCAGCAAATAAGTAAACTAAAGTTCAAAGTCGGATCTGAGATGACCCCCAGGTCTTTGATGTTAGGAACAGCATCCAAAACTATATTGTTTATTCGATAGTCGAATAAGATTGTTTTTTTGCAACGGTGGAATCTCATCAGGTGGCATTTGTTGGCATTTATAACCATGCCATTTGAGTGGCTCCAGTTGGCAATAATGTCAAGATCGGCATGAAGATTTAGGGCATCACTAGGACAAGCAATCTTGGAAAATATTTTGAGATCATCAGCAAATAAGAGGGTTGTTCCATTCCCGATGCCTGACGTTATATCATTAACAAAAATGTTGAAAAGCCCAAGTGAGAACCCTGCGGGACACCCGATACCACTTAAATTTCGCTGGATATGAAATTTTTTACTATTTTGGCTTGTTTTCGGTCATGGAGGTAATCTTGAATCCAGTTTTTCACCCGTTAACTATTCAAGAACCCCAACAACTCACCCATAAGCAATTCAGGAGGCGTTAATGCTGTTAGGTATCGTCAATAGTTATACAGATTTGACCGCAAATGTGCCGACCGTTAGCAAACAACTCAGAACAACGGAATGAGTTGTCAAAACTTTCGTTCCATCAAGCACTCTTATTTTCAGTTTCACGATTTGTACGTTTACCACAAGTGAAACTTCTTGCGGAATATTTCCTTCGAAATCATTTTTTCCGAATCCGAATATTCTAAAGAAGAATATGATTTATATCTTCATCTAAAAATGACTACATTGCTCTATGCTAGAGCTATCACGGGTTGGTGATATGGTGGCCAAAGACCAAGCGGGTAGGAGTGGTTCGACGACTCGAAGCACTGCAAAAACAAGCATAGCTGAGTTCTAACGGGGTCATGAGAACCAACCCAACAGCCGCACTAGATGTCTTGCTAAACCTGCCGCCACCACACATACACATTCAAGGCGAAGCCAGGTTAGTCAACAAACTTAACGGAAAGTTGGGAAATAAACCCTGTTATAAGAATGCCATCCGATGACATACTTCCCAGATGAAGCTTTGACAAAACTTTTGAGATAAGTGTTACGGACAGGGATGCGTAGAAGGAGGGACCTTCCATTAATGCAGAAATCGCTGTCTACGGATGGCTCAAAAACTGATGATGGTTCAGGAGCCGGCGTTTACGGAACCAAGACGAAGATAAAAATCTCATTAAGCTCAGGTATATACGCGTCGATACTTCAAACGCTTAAGATTGGGAAAGGCATGAGTTTTCAAAAAAAAACATTGTCATTTACAGCCAAGCTGTCATAAAAGCAGTCAACTCAATGCCAGTTACCTTCAAACTTTTTTGGTACTGCATTGAAGCCCTAAGAGAGCTGGGCAGTCAGAACTGACTGACCCTAGCCTGGGTACCAGCACACACAGATTATAGAGGTACCGTTCTGCGGTATGGCAACAGCAAACACCAAACCATACATACAACAGAAATCTCAAGAATGGTGCAACGATTCACCAGGAATGAGCAGAGAGTGATCAAACAACGGCAGCCAACATTCATAAAATATCTACCAATCCAGAAGAGGAGCACTACTAGAATATTGGTAGAACTTCTCACAGAGCACTGAAGGCTCAACAAACATATTAGTACAAAGGATCTGACAGGAAAAAAAGCTATGCAGGTTCTGTCACATACTATGCCACTGCGAGAGCTTGTCAAGGCTAAGGTTTCTAACGCTGGGAGAAAAAAAAACAAGATCTCCCAGATACATAGGAGTTCTGAAAATAAGCCTATGGAGTTTCGTAACGAAGATAGTGTTGGATGGAGAATTCCAAACGTTTTTGAGTGCACACACAATACATCTGGAAAGGTCGCGGTGTCAAAGCTTGTAGCACGAAAGCACCAAACTAATCTAATCTAATCTTCATCCATATCTATAACCGAGATTTCATAAAGGTATATTCTTCTATTACTGAATACCTCATCTTACACCCTGACGTCTAGTATAAGCCGCTCGAACAAATCTGTGTATAGAGATATAACGATTCTGTATACGTATGCTGCATTTCAACATGTTTCTTTCCATCTGTTTCCTATCAACCCTTCTTTCATCCCCTGCGATTAATTATCTCGAGTCAGAAAGCGCGTCTGCGGATTCGAGGTGGAAAATCTACTTTGCAACTCGATCTGACGGAAACATCTTATGTGACTACCTATTAGACGTGAATATGAGGTGTCGAAAGAAATTCACGGAGGAAGGTGGTGTTTCCACGATTTTCATAGCGAAATTGAATTCATTGAAGTGCTGAACGGTTGCAGTGAAGTAGTTGAATGAATTTGAGACGAAATGGAATGAGTTAAGGAAATACAGTACTAGGTGCACGCAGGGAATGAGAATAGACAAGTCGAACTAGTACACTCTTCAACAAGTATTACTGCTCGTTGAAATCAGCACATCAGGTAGAATTTAATATTATGGGAACATGTAGATGATCCATTAAAAAAAACTTTCTTGTACTGCATATGAGTAAGTACATTCCGATTATGGTTCAATTAGTAATCATAATAATAAAGGTCACATTAAAAACAAACATCGACCTGTCCTAGTATTTCTCATAAGCTATATGGGTATCGCCGGTAATAATTCAATTTTGTACGTGATTTCCACACTGTTTACATAAATTTTCATATTAAAATATAACAGTTCCATTATGACAGCGTGGTGCTGTAGACCTCTGGATCAAGTATCAGTGGATCGATTCCTGGCTGGATCAAAAATTTTTCAGTTTGTTATAAGTGTAGATTGAATTCGATATTAACTGGAAGTAGTCTTCCACCATTAACTATACATTCAATCAAATAGTGCTGCATCTAAGGTGGTATATGGACTTGGTAACAGAGCCTACAAGAATACTAGTTCGACACATGTCGATAAATACAAATACTTCCACAAAATGAATATGAATATATTTCATTGATTGAAGTGCTCGCACTACTAAATAAAAATTATTTGAGCTTCGTTTTGAAAAGATTTTCTTTGTGTAAATTCTGTAAATCATAAGGTGAAGAAATTTTATAAAGACGAGTTGAATGTTATCGAAGACTTATCAATTCACCACGCCCAAGAGGATATGTATGGAAGTCACAATTTCGATAGTGATTCTGCATTGACTTTTCAAATGAAAGAATCCATTCATATCCCACCCGATTCGTACTAGACGCAATTGAGAAACATAGGAAGTAGGAAACCCTGAAACTAAATCAAATCTGGAGTCCGATTTCCAAAAACGCTGGGTCGATTAACTGCTAGCCAATAGGATGTCAGTAGACCCTGTATAGACTCGCATCCAACTCCTCCAGCCGTATATAAATATAGCCTCAGGTCAGCTAGTAGTCAGTTCTAGAACAACTTCGAAGATGGAAAAACCTCTGAAGAAACTTTATGAAGAAATTCCAATAAAGGAAAGGAAAAGATAAAGTTGAAATTTTGTCTGCGAAAGATTGGGTCAATTTAAATTACCTGTCATTTTTTGATAACGATATGCCGTTGATGAAAATGAGACACTTAAGCATAATGATGTTTGTGGCATATTCATTTTTCAGCTGTGTGATAACTCGAAAAACCTACAACACCACCCCGGGTGGTCGGTGCGCACTTCCAGCAAGCACCAGACGTCGTGATAGAGTAAAGCGAACATTTTCACAAAAACTGATTTTTCGATTATTCAACATGATACAGTTGAAACTATTATGATTCGGCAATTTTCGATAAACGTTAGTCGTTGTCACTAATCCAATTTTTCTTTGGGAACTCCCCTGTTTCAATTGAAATATTTGTCAAAAATGTTGATGGGTCGTAAAGCAATTTTTTTGCTTTTTTTTTCATTTCAACAGAGTTGAGTTTTGGAATGATTTCAAGTACGTCACTGTACAGTATCGACTCAAAGTGTGCATTCATTGTGTTCGTCGCTATGATATAAAAAAATGCAAGCCAAATGCGTTAACAATTTCATTTTTAACATTAATAAATTTTTTGTCTAGTTATAGTACCCGATTTAGATTTTGTTTCCCCCATCCGGTTTAATTTTCAACTCGGTTGCAATTTTTTTTTGTTCCTGATGTTGTTTCATGTTTGCGAGATCACTCAGATTGAACGCATACTTTACATCGTGTAGTTTATTCCTATATATTAATCATAATATTTTCAGAATTTCAATCAAATGCATTTCTTGTCATCCAGATTCCTTTTTGATTCTTAGTGACATGCGCCAAATCCGAAAATTATTTCACTGCTCGATGCTTTTCACATTTTTTGTCGGATTTTTACATTTTATTTTTGTTCATCAATTTTTTCGAGAATGAGGTGGTACACGCTCCCAGAGTGTCTCATGTTTTTTACAAGTTTTACGGACTTTAACGATTTTATTTTAAAGACTTTTTTTCCGGAAGGAACTGGGGTTTGAGCCCCGTGATGATAATTTTTTCCGCAGTAGTTTTCGACATCTGAAACTAATGGGAATTTTTCCGAATTACTACGCGTTGTCCATCTGGCTTCAAGGGAGTCAGGGAAGTGAAAGTTCATGAAATCAAAGTATTCGAGGGTTCTATTTTCTTAACTAAATTAACAAATTTTTTAGACGAGTTTTGCAACTGTTTTTCAAGAAGAAGGGGATTTGAGTCCCTCAGCAGACAGTTTTTTTGCACATTCAAAGCAGTCAGAAAATTTTACGAATTTCTACTCGTACTGTCTCTGACTTTCAAGGCTATAAAGGAGGTGGAAGTTACAAAATTTAAATTATTTGAAGTGACTCATATTTCCCACAATTTTTACGGATATTTCCGATTTTATTTTGTGAAGAAGGGGAAGCTTACCAGCATGTTTTGTTGCCGTAGTTTTCGACATCTAAAACACTCGGAATTTCCTCAAAATTCTTACGCCTTCCCAATTTGGCTTTCAGGGAGGCAGGGGTAGAAGTTTCTGAAATGAACTTATTCGAAGGTTCATGAAAGATGGGCGACACTACTTGACGGAAGATCATAAAACTAATAATGAATTATGGTGGATTACGTAATCCAATCTTCCGCAAAAAAACCTATACAATAGGTATGGTCGTCGGAAAGTATTCAACAGAAAACAACTACTGCCCCCTACGACCATTGAATTATATCTGTTTAATACTTGGCAAAGTTTTCTACAAGAAACACTTTGCAATGCATTTCAAATATCAAAGCTGAAATAATTTTTCAATTTAATTGGGGGAACACCTCCGTACCGGTTTCATGGTCATTGCCAATCATCAGCGAAGGCTAGTTCGACCCAATTGAATCGAAAAATCCTTTCATCCTAATTGGAAATCCCTGAGACAAACACTGAGGTATGAATTCAGCGCCATCTCTGGGTTCCAGATTAAAATGCACTCCACACCATACCTATTGTATAGGTTTTATGCGGAAGATTGGATTATGTAATCCACCATAATTCATTATTATTCGAAGGTCTTATATTCTTCACTATTTTACCGAATTTTTCCAAATTCATTTTGTCGATTTTCGTAACTTTTTTCGAGAAACAGGGAGATTGAGTTTCCCTCCCTTGATGGCAATATATTATTGCATTGACATAGGAGTTACATATGAACACCAAATTTTAGCGCAATTGGTTGAGGAGAACTGGTCAAATAGTCAATTATGCAATTTTACCACATGTTTGCTCAATTTGGAACTCTAATCTATTGAAATTACAGCAGCAGCCCCCTGTATACTACTCAGATGTACTCGAAGGTGTCGATAATTAATTATTATGGAATCGATTTGCTCAAGACCCCTCTCACATCCGACCAATATATTCCATATCGCAGGGAGAAACGGTAAATCAAGTGAATACCCCCACCGAAGCCATTTGTCTACTCTAGGGCTTTCCTGAAGTGAATAATAGAGTCAATTTCCTGCAAGGCGTTCCTGCCGCAATAAGCATGACGTATGGCTAGATTCACTCTTAAGTAATCTCTGTTTATTGGCGAGGATTACACTGGAACATCGTCTGAGAGCAGTTACGAATACGATGTACACCTGAGGATTTTTATCGTCGAAAATTAGTATAACTTCCATTTCTACTAACACTCTCTCAAACAAAATTTTTTGAAGGATCAACGTTTTCTTTTTGATAATTCCAACTTCAATCCGGAGATCCCGAATTTAATCTCAGGATCCCGACTTTTGTGATGGTTTTTCTGTTGGATCTATAGACAGCTTTCGATATCGTGTCTTCTGGAATATTGGTCATCAAGCTATTTTCTCATGGGATTCCTAGTAACATTGCCAACTGAGTGGAATCATGAATAGCAAATGATGATAGCGCTGTGAGATTTAATGCATATTGGGTATCCCACAATGATTAGTTCTTGGACCTCTTCTTTTTTACATGTTTACGATACGACATAACCATCAAAAGTAATATGTATATTTTGAATTGCAATAGATGTAACCAGCCTTCAGTGGGTAAAGACTTGTATCATCTAGCTTTGAGCATTACCATAGGTACAGGTAGCAAATAAGAATATTGATAATGACAAAATTCTACCACATTTAATTCGGACTGTGCTAAGAAAAACTTTGAACTTTTGCATCGACTAATTGGGCAGAACTGGAAGAAATCAGTAATGTTGATATTACTTTAGAGCTGATGAAGCAACGAGTGAAAGTAAATACCCCAATTATTTCTCAGCATGGTACAGGAAGTTTAGAAAATCAGCTTGAATATCAGGAACTTTCAAACTAAAAGGAAAACGATTGCAAATAATACTAATTTTGATCCTAACAGTTTCTGGATGTTTATTAAATCGAGAAGTGTTTCAAACGGTATACCATCTGAAATGCACTACAATAAACTTTGCTGAACCTAAAGACATAGCGAATGCAATTAAAAACCTAAAACCAAAAAAAGGCCAACGGAAAAGATAATATTCCTGGTTATATCTTCAAGAGATGTGCCGATTTCTTTATCAAATCAATGATTTTTTTTCAACTTGGCCCTTGAAGAGGGTATTTTCCCAGATAAATTGAAAGAGTCTGTTATCACACCAGTAAAGAGAAAAAGAGTTGAAAACTACAGACCGATTGGTATTTTGAATATATTTGCTAATCTTTTTAAATCAATTTCAAATGATGACATATTAAATAAGTAGAAAATTTTTTTCGTCAGTCAATAACATGGTTTCATGGCTAGCAGGTATATGGTAACAAATCTATATGTTCTTACAAATACTGCAGTGGAGGCAGTAAATGCTAAAACCCAAATAAATGCAAGCATAACAGACTGTGAGAAGGCTTTTCATGGAGTTAACCAAGTTGATGAAGTTCTGGATAAGCTAGGTGAATAACAATTCTCAAACAAAGCGATGATATCAACAAGTGAAAATTGAACGGTGTTTTTCTGAACCTTTCTCAGCAAGCTCAAGGCAAGGCAGTAACTTGGGATCATTACTTTTTATCTTCTTCATGAATGATTCGCCCAAATGTATTGAGCATTCGTCGAACATCTTATTTGCGGATGATTTTAAAATCTTTAGGACAATCACTACATCGATGGACTGTCTTCTTTAACAGAAGGATATCAATTCAATTTCTGCATGGTTTGATCCGAATAGAATGACTATCAACATTGATGAATGCGATGCCGAAACTTTTACTCTTAATATAAAAAGCACTGTAATTCCTAGGAAAAATTAGTGTAAGGATCTAGGGGTGTATCTGAAATATTTCCTGAAGTTTAACTCCCACTTGAACCTCATAGTAAACACAGCTTAGAAAACTCTCAGTTTCGTCATTAGAAATACAAAATTATTTGAAAATGTTAACTCTATCATTAAACTTTACAATACATTGGTGAGACCACACGTTGAATATGCTGCAATAATATGGTTTCTCCAAAAAAGGTTCCTACGATACCTGTATGTATGATCTCATATAAGAGCTTGCTAGATATTTTCCATATGATAACCTTAAAACAAAGACGTTTTTTCCAAGCTGTTTTATTTATTTATTATATGATAAATAGTATAAAATGGAAAAATCCATTTCTAGTCAAGACTATATTATATTCAAGACTAAATACAAAAAAAATTGTTATACAAATCATTTGAATTGTACTCCTTCCTATAAATGAAATGGTACGTCGATGTAATATACTCACAGAAAAGTGCAATATTGTCTTCATCAAAAATTATAATCAGCAGTATTCAATATTTCCAATGTATTCCATAATATAGTATTTCTGCCTAGTTTTTAGGTTTAGCTCTGAGTCTGAGTGTTCTGAACTCAGATCAAGTAACACAACCTAGATGAGTAATACTCAAATAGTACTAAAGGTAACATCTTTTCATAATATAATCCCTCAAATCATGACATTGTTGCCATGTTGCAATTTTTTAAAAGTGTAATAAGCACGTCGCGTCGGCTGGATTTTGATTTCTGTAGGGTATATTCATGCCAACGAAAACCCAAAAATACTGTCTTGGATGAAATATATAACAATGAGAAGGCATATAAAAACGATAGTATTTCCATCGCCGAACGGAGATTCTTCGTTGTCGGTATAGTCTGGTCAGTACGGCAACGCTGTATTTGATATTTGACAGAACAACGATAAAACAATTTCAGTTTGTTTTCGTATTTGGCATATTGATGTGTTTTATCGTGAATAAATGGCAAATTCTAAGTTAATTTTTGTGAAACTATCCTTAGTTTTTATTATTAAGCAATGGTGAAGCATTGAGGAATGCGTAAAAGACCATTTGAAGCTGGAAATCAAAATATGTCATTTCATAGGTGAGCTACCAATGTCGGAACTACCGAGAAAGGGAAACCGAAATGAAAAAGAGTAAAATTAATGAATTATGAAAAAATATGTCAATAAGAGCATCCGCAGGTCTCAAAATCATGGGGAGATTCTTCCATTATAATTTCAGGTTTCTATTCCATATTGGGTTTCCATTATTCCCATTTTGTTGAACCTCAATATTTCTGTAAACAACGCACGACACTGCCGGTTCTGAAGCACTGTTTCGCATTTGTGAATATTTCCTGGCTGTGTTTGTAAAAGAAAAATCTTAAATATCAACAATGGACTGACTAACCCGTTTTATTAAGGCTGAGACACAATGGAACTTTTGTGTAATGAGTTTTAAGGTTTAAAATTTAGGATATAAGTTTTAGAAATTAAAACAGGATCCAAGACAGAATCAAAATATAAAGCTTAAAATCCACCAATAAGGTTGTTTGTGGGGCGTGGCTAAAATGACAATGACAGAATGCCCAATTTTGGCGGTTTTCATATTTGTAATCAGCAAATTATGTATTTTTCACAATAGGAATAAATCTTATTAATGATGAACCAGCAAAACATATCAATATTTTCCTGTATGAGCATGGTAACTGCTTGTGCTTTGATATTGTATCATAGAAAACGATTTAAAAATCAATATTTTCAAAATCATTTTCAGTGATTATGTCGGTATAATCATGGAAAAACATGATTTCATTCAAAAATTTAAAATAGCGGTTTATATTTCGAGGTTATGTATAGTCTTTTTTGGTTTAAACAAATCAAATTCACCGAAATAATTTCATGTGAAAAAGAAAGGCTGTGATTGGTTAGTTTTCAAAATATTAAAGCTTAAAATCCATCACGTCGGTATCTTAAAACAAAAAACTTGAGTCTTATTTCTTGAATTTGTATTCTGTTGTCCGCCAAAAGAAAGTATGTGTTCATGTCATACAACTTATATCTTGAATCAAAAACCTTAAAGCTAAAAATATAAAACTTCTATTGTGTCTCAGCCTTTACTCTACTGAAGGAGTGTAGTTCTCAAGTCTCAGGCTCCTAAGTTGAGTGTAACACTGACAGACAAACATTTTGAATATTCTAGTTGTGGGAAAATCCCAAAAGTTTGCGGATGCTCTGGAAAACTCCCAGCAACAGAGAATTTTAGCGAAAAGCATGTTGTACTGATATACTGCTCTTAAAGGTGAGGTAATACGTTTTTTCCCAATATTGCGCCCTCTTTGAGAGGCAGAACGTCTGTGATCGTTTCTAGTCCACATATGTGTATAATTCGGAATAAGTTAATTTGAATATAGTAATAATAATAATAAAACTCCCTTATAAACACTCGTTGAGTGTACCCAAAGGCATAGCCAGTGCGGGTACAGGACGGCTATTATTATTTTCCGTGGCGCTCTGGGGCGACTTACTGATGTTTTTAGGTGATGTATTCACTTTTCAGCTGTAGGAAAACCCGGAAAACCTACAGCACCACCTCGGGTGGTCGGTGTGCACTCCAAGCTAGCACCAGCCGAGATTGGCATCTAGACAACTCACAATACACTTGCGACTCCTATCGATCCGATATAAAGTTGATGAGAAAAATTCTCTTGTACCTACATCGGGCTCGAACCGACTATCGCTATGCTGGAGTTTCGAACGGCCTGTGCATTAGACCGCTGATCTTCGCGTATCTTCGCCCACTATGAACATGATAGGCAGTATGGAAAAGTTCGTAACAGTTCCTAATTTTGCTGAGTTAAAGTTCCACTTTACATACTGAACTCTGCCAATTGAAAATGCTAAATAGGTCGTAATAACTTAATACTTTCATCGGCAATATATTGAACCATATTATGCTACCCTTTGGTCCGTCGAGCCGGATTTCAAAAATGTAGAGGAAAGTGGGGGAATTCCGGCCCCAGAGGGAATTCCGGACAGCCAATAACTCCATTGCTGTGTCCCCCTCCGCTAACGGGATAAGTCAGTCAGTGTATTTTAACGTCTGGTTTCACTGTGTGTTTTCTGCGATGTAAGGGAGGACGTGTTAAACATTTCGGCGACAGTTTACAATATTGAAGGTAGTGTTTATAACGCAACAAATTTTTGAAAGGTATGTATACAGTCTTAAAAAATAAATGAATTTATTTCAAATTATTGCAGTAATATGAATGGTTAATGGTCTTTCATACCTTTAGCATGGAAATTCAATCTAGTCTTAATTTATTTGATAAAAAAGTGATCTGTAACTTTCGTAAATATGGGGTAATACCGACCATGCCGTTGGGGGAAATAACGGCCTGGACGGTATTACCCAAAACCTATTCCTTTTTTTTTCAGATGCCTCGAAAATACAACAGAAAAACAGCCAAGGCCTCATATACACAAGAAAGTCTCAAGCGTGCCTTACAAGAGATAGAAAATGGACGCAGTTTGAGACAAGTTTCAATAGCCTTCGGTATACCTAGATCAACTTTGCAGGATCGCCGTAGAGCTGGAACATCTTCTAAACCAGCTTTAGGGCGCAAGCCAGTTTTTAGTAAGACTGAAGAGGAAGCACTTGCTTTTCAAATTATTAAACTTTCAAAACTATTTTATGGTATAACACCCTTGGAAGTGAAGCGCTGTGCCTATGATTATGCAAAGAAAAATAATCTAAAGCATCCTTTTGTAAAAATAAATGAGGCGGCGGGGCGAGACTGGTTGGAAGGCTTTATTGAAAGAAATAGTCAGATTTCTTTGAGAAAACCGGAGAAACTTAGCATGAATAGGATACACTACTTTAATAGAGAAGAAGTTTCACGATTTTATGATAACTTAGAAGAACTTATGGCAAAACATAAATTTTCTCAGTCAAGAATATTTAATGCTGACGAAACAGGCGTTACCAGTGTTCAAAATCCTGGGAAGATCTAAGCAGAGAAGGGCCAAAAAAGAGTGGGATTCACAACAAGTGCCGAAAGAGGAAAGAATACAACTGTTATGTGTGCAATGAGTGCATCGGGTATGTACATACCTCCAATGTTTATCTTTGCCCGGAAGCGAATGGCTCCACAACTAAAAAAAATGGTCCTCCAGAAGCTCTTTATACGTGTTCAGATAATGGATGGATTACGGAAGATTTGTTTGTAGAGTGGCTTAAGTATTTTCAGAAGTTTTCCAAAGCTTCTCTAGAGGATCCGGTATTGTTAGCTCTTGATAATCATACCGAGCATTTCACTCTACAGGCATATAATTACTGCAAAGAAAATGGTATCAACATACTAACTATACCCCCTCACACTACCCACCGTATCCGGTCCGGTCCGTTTGAAAAAGCGTATTATTCGGAATGTGACAAATACATGAGAACTCATATAGGCGAAAGGATATCTGCTACTGAAATTGTCGAACTTTTTAATAATGCTTTTGGCAGAGTTGCGACTCCGGAGAAGGTTAATGGCATTAAAGCCACAGGAATTTTTCCTGTAAACCGGGATATTTTTTCAGATGAAGATTTTTTACTTGCCGACAACTGGCAAGCTGTTCGAGGAGTTGTTTTCAATGACGAAGAAAACAACTTCGAAAATAATGCAGAAAATACAGCCGAAGATATACCTGACGAAACTCCTGAGATCATATCTGAAAAAATATCCGAAGAAAGACCAGAAGCAACACCCAAAAAACCACAAGAAGCAGTACTCGAAAAAACTCCTGAACAATCATTCGAAACAGCTCGACAAAAGATGATTGATGCTAAAAGTTCTGAAAGAAACGAAAAGGAAATTTCACAAAAAAATTAACCCATCATAGCGTCTTCATTTGTCGAATTAGTCGAACCTATTCCAAGTTGTTCGAAATATAATGGAAATGACAAAAAAAAGGTAGGAACAAGCAGCATTCTAAGATTTTTACTTCGGCCCCAATGAAAATACTTCTTGAAGAGAAAGAGAAGAAAAAACAAGAAAGGTTTGAAAAAAAGAAGCAGACAGAAAATGTGAAGAAAGTTAAGCGAAATGTATTAAGTGAAACTGGCTCATTTGATCAAATTACTGTAGAAAAACGAAAGCCACCACAGTTACGAGAAAAAATAAGTAGAAAAGCAAAAATCGCTAAGTATCAAGTTCAAGATAAAGATGAAGAAGAAGATTATTCAGATGAAGGCAATTCTATCAATGAGGACATATGTCTAATATGTGGCGAATTTGGTAAAAACACGGAATTGTGGGTCAGATGTACAATGTGTTCGTGCCAAGAACGTACTGATATCGATGATCTCAACTGGATTTCTGTCAATAAAAATTACTTGAGGGCAATTTCGGCCACCCAGCCGCTATTACCCCAATTGAGCGGGTAATACCGGACAGAACACAGTTTTAGTTATTATTTTATAGAATTTTTAGTTTCGTGTTTTATATGTTTTTAATTATATTTTATATTCTAGTACATAATTATTTGTTTTGTCACTGAATACCATTTTTTTAACTATTAAAACTTCGCCATAAATTCATGATTTCCTTAGACGGCCGGTATTTCCCCACTTTACCCTATACCATCTCAAATCAATCCTAAAAATCATATTCATGAAAAGATTATAAGTATTTTCGAGGTAATTTCATCTCAAAAACTGTAATCCGAACAGCTTTTTCCAGACAAAAAACCTACCACTTAAAAGAATAGTGTTTAAATGATTGCACCGACCACAATCGTCCGCTAATAGGGCCTCTGGTGAGTGCAAAGGTCTTCCATTCATCGCTAAGCCTATAACACCCACAACATGTATCTCGGTGCCATTAAAAGTTCCGAGTAAATTAATTGGGTCTTCTATGCTAGCAAAGGCGAGGCAATTATGGGGCGAGCGTAGAGAAACTGAAAATATGACGCTAGATTCTTGGAAAGAGGTGGAGTTTTCTATTTTACGGGTTCGGAAGTTATAGGAACTCATTTAACATTTTTAGTACAGACAAAACAGACCTTTGGGTTGCTCAGTGAGGAGCTTGATACGTCAAAACCAATTGAGGTTGATAATTCCCACTGAATTACTTGGATTGACTAGAAACTCATCCTTGAATTGAATTGAAACTTGTGATGTTCGCAATGTTTATTGTTATTAATGGTGTTCTCAATATTACTAATATTTTCTCATTTTATTTGTTCCATCTCCGAAAATAAACTCGTATTTCTACTAAATACGTCTATTTCAGCAATATGCATTATAACCGCGAATATTCGCCTCACGAATATCTAATCCGAGTTGATTTTTTTGTTTCATTCAAAGAAAACACGACCTATACGATCGGCCTTGGCTGAATATATTAAATCATTCTTCTTTTCAACTGAGCCCTCAACAAGATGAGAACTTTTCTGGCTTTCGAATATGCTCTCTCGGTCTAAGCCTTGTTCACCACTCAGACTACCTGATGGATCACATCAGCTTGTTTCATAATACAATCTACATGTGATAAATCATTATCATCCCTCCTAACAAATTCCGTTTGACAAAATTTGGTCGATATGACTTTTGAATTCTATATCATTTTTTGTTTTCACAAGGAAATTTCAAGCAACGCTTTTGTCCTACATGATAATTTTTCATGAGAACATTATCCCCTATTAACTTTTTTGTTGCCTCTGAAATTTTCAGTGTATAGTTGAGTGATGACTGGCATTTTCCAGCACACATTTATACCGCAAAAAACATTAAAAACACCCAAAATTCTTCCATCTCTTCACTAGGAGAATGTAAACACCTTAATTAACCTGTTTCATACTTTTTCTATATTGAAAACGGTACTTTTTAGGAAAAAACTCGTCCTTCTTTTATGACCACACAATAGGTTAGCGAATATTATTAGTGTCAAGTTGGTAACTGGAATATAAAAGGTGAATAATTTCCTATTCATGTTTAAATTAAATGGCTCGAAAAATTGGCTGTGCAAATATGCAAAGTTCAAAATAACCAACTTGACATGAATAAATTCACTTAAAATTTCACATAAATTTGTTGTTTTGATGATTTTGAAAGAAGGTTGAATTTTTGAATGAACGATGATGTTTTTAATAAAAAAATAGTGTAAATCGGGTGAATTAGGGTGTGTACATAGTTTTAGTTTGAAGAAGGAAGTTTTTTCTGCGGTGGAAATGTGTGCTAGAAAATACCAGGCATTACTCAAAAACAGGCCCATATCTCCGAAATTACTTGGGACCGCCAAAAATTTTATTTGGATTTTTCGTTGATAGTTTGTGGCTATGTGGAATTTTACCATATATCCATTCCGATCTGGATCTCAAATTTCACTTCAACAAGTCTCACCGATGGTACTATCATCTGTATTTCGATATGAAAACAAAAATCGATTTTTGATTGTCTCATAATCTTCATTTGGATTCTGGACCCTCGCTCGAGTTGTTGCTTGTTTCATAATGTTGACCATTACTTTGTAAAGGAGCAGGTGTTGAAAATTGGTCCAACAAAATCCAAACGCAAACGAGACTGTACTTGTTCTGAATTTTTCAAGTTTGTAATTATGATTTTTATGGATTAGCTTGATAGTGTTGGCACGCAACATATTTTTTTGTGGGAATTTCCAAATCTTTATCAATTGAAGGCCACCAGACATAAGAACGAGCCAATGATTTGATTTTCCCTATGGCTTGGTAACTTTCATGTAGCTCATCCAGAATCATATTTCGGAATTTATTTGGATTAACTACTCTGTAGCCCTACATGAGACATTCCTGTTCTACCGTAAACTCATTCTTCCATGTGACAAATGGTGAAAATCCTTCAGAAATTTTCTAGTTTGTCCAGTACTTCAGCATAAAATTAATGACCTAACTTAAAGAGGGATCCCTGGTACTTAACAATTTAATTTCTCGTAAACTGAAAGGAAAAAACTCTTGAACATTTTGACAATATGAAAATTCAATTGCAATATTTATTTTAGTTTTTTGTAAAGGCAATACCGACAGTCCGTCAGCAATATTTTCAGCTGATTTCACATACTTCAAATCGAAATCATAATCTGAGAGGAAATGGGCCCATATTTGTTACCTGTTTGCTGCGATTATTAAAATACCTTTCTTTTGCCAAAAAATACTCAACAATGGTTTGTTATATGTCTTCCAAAAATATAGTGCCGAAATTTGCCCTCCATTTCATCGCTTATTGCGAGTAATTTCTATCCACCTCATGTAATATTTTCGAGGCGAAAGCAAAAGGTCTCTCAGTACCATTCTCACTTGCATCCACCGTTAATTCAACTTTCTTTATTGAATGGAACTGATTCAATATTTTTCTCAATAACAATTTGTTTTTGATATCTTCGAAAGCTATTTTACATTTCTGGACCCATTTGAATGACAGTTCCTTTTTTAATGAGTTATGCAGGGGATGTAGAATCGTTGCTGCATGAGAAATAAATTTAAAATAAAAATTTACGATCCCCAGAAAATCTCTCAAGTTTAAAATTATTTTTTCTAGAGTTCATTCAATTGTTCATCAGTCCAGGTGCCTGTGTGAGATTCATAAGCTCAACAGTAGCTATAACAAATGAAGAACAAACCGCAGCTCCATTTAAAAAAAAATCACTCCGAATGAAACTGCAATCCTTGTGATCCACCCTTTCGTACTCTATGAGCAATATCTATTTTTCGATCTATATATTTTTAGACTCTGACTTTGTCAGAAAAAAAGTTCAAAGTTTAATAATAGGAATCATGAAGAATCCAAATTGGAGAATATTTTTTTTGTAGATCATGAATGACTGCCATCGAATATCTGCCTTATGCTATTGTCACAAATATTATTCAGTAATATTTATCAAAAATATGAATTGACATGAAACGCTCCTTATTTGCTTGGAACATAAAATAATGATCTGAAATAAAAATAAATGAGGTTTTAACTGAGGTGGAATTGTGGTTTTCTGTTTCTGTTTATCACCAGCTACAGTATGATCCATGGTTTACCGGACACTCTGTAAAGAATGAATAAGTAAGCTTTCAGCTCTTAGACTCGCGCGCCAAGTGGAATTGAAGTAGTTTTGATGTTTGGGTAATTTCTTTTTCTTGAATAATTTATATAACATAATGTCTGAGTGTTTTCACTGTAGTATTGACGATATTATGGAATAAACACGTTTCATACAAAATCCTGTGGTGATCAACTGTTTTCCCCACGTATCTGAGTTTCCATCTCTATCAAAACTCCCTAATTTCCTACCGATAATGTTTGTAAGGTCTGTAATGAAGACACGTAACTTGAGAATAGCACGAAAAACGTTTTATTCGAATTAACAGTTACTTGTTGTGACTAAACTAGTCCATTATGACAGAAAGATCTCTCACAGTACCTACTTCGTAAATACGTTGACAATATCCCCAGACTCATTAAAATCAAATTTGATACTGTGTTGAGATTATCATCACAGAACTAGTCTTTTTTATTTCTGACGTCATATCTATTCAGATCACTTAAAAGAATAGTCCCTACTCCTATGTTCATTTTCTTATTTGGTGGTAAATCATGGCAGGATCTTCTTCTGTAACTTCCATCCTTCGTCTGTTGTTGAGTTATTCCCTTCTTCTTCCTATAATTTTTTATAGGAAATCTCATGATCCAAAACTAATACCCTTCCTTTCACAGTGGACACAGTAATTAACATTCACACACTCTGCTGCTTGGTGTCCTTCTTTAGCACACTTGAACCAACGATACCTCTGTCTTGTCTCTTACATTATGTTTGGATAGCATTTCTTCTCCATCATTTTTCACATTACCATCCGATCTGACTTGTGTCGATTCCGGGCAATACCACTGTGGCTTTCTGCGTGTTGATCTATTTAACAATCTACCCATCCACTTCTTAAGATCCATACAAAATTTGGTCTTGCAATTTTTACCATTCCCGCTGCTCATTTTAAACTCAAGATGATGCCAGAAATGAGTTCTCGCATGAATATGGCAAAGTACTTTGACATCCAAATTCTTTCATCAACCAGCAATGCCAACAGAGTCCACGATAACCGAATAATTTCTGTCGCAATCTCGTATATTCCTTCAAAGTTACCATCACTCGACGTAATTTTCATAAAAGATGCATCTTCTCCCGCTTTATGAATTTTAAATTGCTTTGTTGTTTGATGTTCAAATCCTGTTCGTATATGAAATATTCACCTATTGCACTTTCGCTTACTTTTGGCTGTGCTCGTTGCTCTCTCTCTCTTATTATGCAAATATTCCAGATATGATAAGCCGAGTATACATAATATGTGATTCTCGTTAAGTCTCTGCTGCTTTGAGACGAGAGGGAATTCACGTGCTGTTCATTATCGGGAATAAGAGGCTTCGTGAACGAACAGATTGATTGGTGATAATAATTAAATCTGAATAATACATACAGTAGGTACTCCTCACAGCATTACGAACAGAAATGATAAAGAAACTTGAATTATCGGTAACTGCCTTGCGGTGAACCGAATATGTGATATTATTTATTTTTTGCTATGTTCGTATCGCTGTTTCAACCAAATCATAAAATCATAAGCCAGCAAGATGAGCAAAATAAATATTCAGTACCTAGTTCCAGTTTCCATCAGTGCAGTTTAATTTTATTCAAAAGTGAATCATTTCTGGAACCGAAGGTCAGGGTTCGAGCCTTCGTTGTAGCTGTATTTTTTTTAATCTAATTCAATTGATTTCGTGTTTATCACATATTTCATGATATTAACGTGTTTCAATAGTAGGTTTTCTTTCAGGATGAATTTTCGTAAATAAATAAAAAGTCGTATATGAATCGAATCACATATTTCCAAAATGCCAATTCTAACTGTTGGCGCATCTTCGAAGACTCCTGTGTACTTGCAAATGTGCATTCTCTAATCTCCCAGGGAGCCTATATTTTCCTATGAACAAGTTGACATAATTTGAAGTCTGATGGTGTTGCAGTTTTGCATATCAATCAACTGAAATAATGGTGAATGCGCCGTCACCACGAGTCCCTGGTTTCATTCGGATTTTTATCTTGAATTCATGAAATACATTTTTTCGTCGACCTCGTATTAACTTGTCTATTTATTGTTTTCCAGTGCCAACGAAATCGACTATCACTGACCCTTGTTGAAGGCCGATTTGTCATTGCAGGATTTTTCGAAATCGACCATTAATGACACCTCTTAATGAAATGCAAGTGTACAGATGGACATTCTCTGTCAGTTTCTCCAATATGAATTTATTCAAATGATTGAAAAATGATCATTCATGTCCAAATGCTTTCGAATCTACTGTTCATTTCTTTGATTAAATATCTTCTAATCAAGAAATCTCAACAAGAATGATGTTGATGGAAAAATATCATAAAAAGGCAAAGTACAAAAAAGAGGGCTAATTCTGTTAAACTTCAGCAAAACGTTTGACACCATTGACTTCGATGTAGCACTAGCCAAACTACGTTCAATAGGTTTTTCTCCACATTCCACTAAATTCTTCAGCTTTTATCTCAATAGAAAAAAAATTTTAGTTAGCGTGAATAACTCTCACTCCGACTGGGTTGAAACTAGGAGTTCCTCAAGGAAGCGTTTTAGAACCACAACTACTTTCATTGTATGTTTCCTCTTTGACCAAGAATATCGATGCAATTTTGACCTCTTGTAGGCCACCACTGCCATAAAGTATGCAACATATGAGGAAAGAGTTTATCATTGGTCTAATAGAATTTTTTTTTCGAGTGGTTGATTGTGCATGTCCAACAACTTGGAAATTAATTTTGATCCATGTCACGTGATTACTGGCATGGTGGCAAATTGTTAGAAACTATAAAGGGACAAAAAGTCGATTTCAATTGATAACTCAAGAAAAGTGGATATCGCAGTTTTTTATATATTATAAGAATATCAGAATTTCTCGACAAGGCAAAACTTCCTGTACCTAACGCAGGTAAGATATTCCTAATGACCAATAATAGATCACTATTAACCGTTATTCGGCTATAAATTCTCGAACTCCTAAGATATGTGTCATTAGCACATGGGGGAATAAACAAGCATTGAATAATGTTAGACGTCATTCAATGTTTGTTAGTGGAAGTAGTTGTCTGATAGATATTCGCCTCAATTCCCGCCTAGTGGAATTCAATTGAATACGCTAGTAGATACCCACCAATCAAATCGTCGCGTCGTGACTTGGAAACATAAAATATGGTATTCTCTTCTCATTTGGCCAATGAAAGTCTAAACGATTACTTTCAGTACTCTGGTTTTGTGCTTGAATAATGAAATTCTTCTGGGCATATGTTGGTATCACTCATTTTGTGACAGAACATAGATCCCTGGATCATCTGACATCGGAAGAAGGTATCTTTCAATTTGTCTCAACTGGAATCCGAGTAGGAATTTCGGCGCCTCCTCCATTTCAAACGATACGATACGTGTCACACGTTTGAGCTAATGTTAACTTCACCCATCTTATAATGACATAATAGGCCATATTTATACAAATGAACCATTTACTTGCCAGTAAAAGGTAGAAGCAAAAGGTAGAAGTAAAAGGTTTTGCTTTAATTCGTATTCATAATCTCTACCTTTTCCTTACAAGGAAATGCTGCGGATAAATAAAGTAAAAGGTATAGCGATTTGGACAGGTGGAGACGTGCAGAGTGCAATCGGCGCGAATGCGTTCTGCGACAGCGGATTAGTATATTTGTGTTATACCAAAAACTGTTCGAAAGTGAGTTGAAGTAAATGATCTTTCTGATTTATTTGTGCAGTGTTTAAGGTTATTAAATTTAAAATGTCTGACACAGAGTGTGAGAGTGAACAGGAAGGTAAAGAAGATGTGAGTACGGAGATGTTTATTGCTGAAAGAGTTCAAGCATTTTCGGCGATTCTTGAGAAGTCTCAAGTTCCAGCGATGAAAAAGAAGAAAACTGCTGCATTAACTGAAACCGTTAAGGATTATGTGACGCTCTTTGGTAAGGAGATGACAATTAAAGCTTTCATGAAAAAAGTAAGCAATATGAAAACACGACTGAAGGAGAAAACAGATAAAAATAGAACAGGGAACAAACCTATTCGCCTTCTGTCCTGGGAAAAAGTAATGTTGAAGACCATGAATGCAGACATAAATCCTATACTAAGTCGGGTACCAGGTGAGACATACATCCATATCCACCAGTACTACGCACTTACTATATGTATATTTTTTTTCGTAGGGGCTCTGGCAATTCGTGTGTCAACTGAACCTTCCGTAGCTACTTCAAGGGATGACATTACGGAAAGTGAAGCCCATCAGAGAACTGTGCCTGTAGTGGTAGCTACCAAAAAGCGATCGCAACCTCCGAAGCCTACAATTGTTTGTGAACGACCAGAAGAATAGGACCAGGACCATAACGACAACCCAGCTACAACGATTAGTTTTACTCGAGTAACTGAAAGTTGCTCAACTTTAACAACAATAATTAGCCGCCAAGCTACAGAAATTGGATGAGACATCCAACAAAGAACCTTCGAAAAGGTATAGTGTCGTGGGAGATCAAACTTACTGTAACCTGTAATATATGTATGTAGAATTTATTGAGAAAGAGAGAGACAAAATTAAACGATGTCTTCAAAAGCATTCCTTGTGGGCTTTTAGTAAACAATATTTACATAGTATATTATGAAACTTTTTTCCCATAATTATAGACCTAAATTATTATTGTTAATAAGATGAGCCAATTCTTCTCGCCGTTCTTGTCCTTGTGCGCGAAGAACATCTACATTTTCGTCCTTCATAAGATATCTCAAGTCCTGTTCCTCTTCATCTTCTTGATCTTTTTCAAAATCTACATCTCCTAGATGCTTACCTATGTTGTGTAGCACAGCACATGCAATTATAACTTTTGGAATACTGGTACATTTCACTCTGCATCCATACTTAAGAACTAAAAATCACCGTTTCAGTTGCCCAAATGTATGCTCAGTCACAACTCGCTCTGATGTAAGCAGCCTGTTGAATGCTCTCTGATATTCCTGGTGGGGGTTGGAGAAGGGAGTCATAGGACATGGCAATATACCATACCCACTGTCCCCTAGGAGGAAAGTGTTTCTTGTCCTTATCATTATTTCACGTACTGCCGAATTCTTCCATATACGAGCATCATGAACTGATCCAGGCCAACTTGCATCTATACTAGTTATAACACAATTCTGTTCGCATGTGACCTGCACATTAATACCTTTTCGATTTACATATTCGTCTCCAAATTGGGCAGGTTTTTCAATGCGAATGTGCGTGCAATCAACAACCCCAATAGCTGTTGGGGAATGGTACCTGGACAACCAGTTCTCTTTGGCTTGCCGGATTTGATTTTCTATATTTGGGAAGCGGATCCATTCGCCGCTCTGTTGAACCAACCGCTCAAGCACCTCATGAAATACTCTGGATACTGTGGGCTGCGTACATCCCAATTCTTCAGCAATCCCGCTCTGGAATCCAGAGTTCGCACAATAACGCAGAAATATCTTCATTTTCATCACAGTCGACAGGGCTGCTTCTCGAGTTTCGGGATCAGCGCCAAGAAAGTGGTCCGCCAACCACACCACATTCTGTTCCCCAAATCTATATAACGTTTTAAAATCTGATTCACGTGGCGTACGTCTTGGTTTATAGTATTTTCTTGTACGTAAATGCACCATATCTGCCATAACAAAGAGAGCACTGGGATCACACAACCAAAGTTCACTTCTTATAAGTACTAGCCGTTCCAGGTGACAAAACACAAATTTCACGTTACCAGCTGTGTGATAGCTGGGCCACTACTGAAAAGATCGTGAAAAGTTGTTGTGGACCTAGATTCCTTTTTGTCGAAGCAAATCCTTCAGTTTTGGAGCAAATACTTTTTTTATAGATACGAAAAACGTAAAACCTTTTTCTCTAAGGCAAATCCCTCGAAGCAAAACCTTTTTCTTCAGTTCTCTTTATGAATATACCTTGAAGGAATTGCTTTTATTATTGAAAGTAAAAGGTAAGGCTTTTTATAAATACGGCCTATTATCACAGAAACACACACAGAAACTCACGTATTCCGAGCCATGAGTATTATTATATGGAGTCGAAATCTTCGATGCGTGGCAGAATATTAAGAATCGACGTATTCGCGGTATGGTAATAAACCCAGTGAGATGGAACCCTTGAAATTATACGTTGGATTTGAGAACATCTGCTTCTAAACCTAATTTTTTAAATCCGTATAAATCTCACGAATTTGTTTGAATTTTGAACACAGTGAAGATTTCCATCAAAACAACAGAGGGCATCAATTTTGTCATTCAAAAAATTTCATGAATAGGAAATTATTTTTTTCTCACCAATTCGACTTCACTATATTTTGATGATCCACCTTAGTTAAGACCAGCCCCATCTCAACTCACCTGTAACATAAATATTCTGTATGAGTGACAATAAAACAAAATGAATGATTTATATTTGAATTTTTCACAGCTGAGAAGTAGGTTTATGAATAATCATCAAATACGATCGTCACGCATTGCAGCATAAGAGCACAGATCCCATGTCTTGTTCGTGACGAGCTCTTCTGTATCAAGCCCGTGAATTTCTGAACTTAAAGACTTTTCCATATACTCATATTTCAAAACACAAAGATTTACGGTACAAGATGTATAGAGTAGTCAGAGACTAAAGCTAGGAAATTAACAAATGAAACTTCAAGACCCCAGCAAGAAATTCAACACTGTGTGTCACACTTCTTCTCCAGAAGATTGAAATAAAATCAAATATTTTGAATATACAGATTAAATCAATGAAATGTACATATAATAATGTTAAATTGACATATTTTACTACCCCGCACTGGTGTGGGAAAGCAATTTTTCCCGTACTAGCACGGAAGTAATACTTACAAACCTGGAAAGTCGGTGACACTTTCAAAATTTAATTACGTGTGGGAAAGTGGGTAAAAACGCCAGGTCGTAGAAAAAAGCTTCTCGCACATTGAATGAGAATTCGTTTAAGAGTACAATACATGATAACCAATCCTTTTGGGACCCCTGTTATTCATGTATTGTTAGTGGAATTCTGAAAACATGACAACTCCGCATACTAGAAATGAAAATTAAATATCAGTGGAAGCACATCAAATAGTTGTTTATAGTACTAGTGTGTCATGTGGAAAATAAGTCACGCGAGAAAGATTTATACCACGAGGCCGTTGGAGGAACCAACACTCTACACCGGTCACTGCCTGAGAAAGTCTTTGGAAACTCTATTGGCCAATGCAGATGCTAACATCACGGAAGATGAAAGTCCTCGACCATAGCAGAAGGTTACCGAGAAGAATCGGTGCATAACAAAATACAAATTGAAGAAAAAATACAAGGTTCTAATGTGTCGACGTCTTCCAGCACTATCAGTAGCTAGCTGTACCGATATGGGAGCGTCTGGTTCCAATGAACCAAATAATTTTACAATGACTTCAAATTCGAATAAACCGATAGCGTTTTCCTTCAATTTCAATCAATATGAAGTCTGTTTGTAATAGTAATAAATAAATAGAATACTACTTTGGATATGAACGTGAGTTTTTTGACAGTTTACTCGTCTAAAATTACATTAATAATGACAGTCATAACTGTCATGTGCTGGATAAAATATATTTAAGAAATATACAATATTTCATTTTGCACAAAAAAAAATTGTTCAAAAATTATTGAGACTTATGCTTTATCCAATGGGGTTGTTAGCAAACATCAAACAGAAAATAATTCAATAACTGCCGAATCATTCCAGCCCAACGCGTGGCAAAGTTCTGTCCGACGTTTGTCGACAATTAAGTTATATTAAAAATGAGCGAAAGTTTCGAATATCTTCAGTAAATTTTCATCTTGGGAATTTATTGCCTTTTGTCAAGTACTCACAATTCTACACAAAATGAAAAATTTTGTGTCGAAATAAGTTCTCAAACTGCGTTAATAAAATATCTACTAGCAAACATTATTCGAAATTATAATTGGAAATTCCTGGGTATTTAAAAGAAAAGGTGATAAAGCAACGAAATGCAATTCCGTAGCCCGACAATAAGGACGAAAGAAACAAAGGGTCATATGAGGACGAAATACCTCGGATCAAGCGTCCGTGATTGAAAAATTCAAAAGCAGCAAAGAACGACACAAAGAGTCAAAATCGTGAATTATTTACGAATTAATCCGTTTCAGCTTTGAGTGCTGGCTGCAGGGACCATTTCGAATGATCTCGTTCGCGGAAAATGTTTCTAATGGAAATCTGAATGTATCCGAATGTTATTCCAGTGGAATGAATCCAAATTCTGATGTTGGCGTATGAGAAAGATTCAATAAATTCCAGCGATATGAATGGTGATTGGGTTCTGAATTCTTATGTATTTCATGCTTGGGGCGTATTTTTCCAGGGTTGGTATGGATATTGGAATAATATTCGATTTTCTGATCGAATTGCTCGAGGACTGAACCTGGATATTTTGTGGAAGAAATTACTCAATTACAGCTATCATGTTGTATACTTTAAGGATCTACCGGTTTTATGCATGGACATTGGCAATCATCAGCGCAGACCACCTAACCTGATTGAATTAAAAACGTTTTGGCATCAAGTTAGGAATTCATAAGAAAATCACTCAAAGAAGAAGTAAAGAAACCCCTGGGTGGGACTCATGAATACAACCCCACCGTAATAAAATGCGTAAACTTCCCAATAAAACAAACGGACCGAACAACCCAAACAGTGGGAAGGTTATGAGTAAGCATGAAGGGAATACCAAAAAATTATTCGAAACGTACAGAGGGACACTTGGAGAGCCTACTGCTAGGTATAAGCACCTAACCAGAGGCGACAAGACTGAACAAGATCCTATCCAAAGATCCAACAGCGAGACTGGAGGCAGATACACTGTTTCGGACAGAGAGACACTCCAACATATGCACTTCGTCCATTTTCCAAACAGTGACTCTGCAATACCGAAGCCACAGCTGAATCTCCTACCCAAAACAAAGGTTGACTACAAAATGGCCTCCGGGATTATAACCTACGGACCATTAAGTCCTTTTCACCTTTCAAATCTTCGGTATGGATGGTATTCCGGTCCTACTACAAAAGGGAAAAAACATCCTAATACCGCATATTCTGAAGATATTTTGAAGCTGCCTTCCATACGGATACGATCCCAAGGTATGGAGGGGAGTTAAGGTCATTTTTATTCCCAATCCTGGTGAAAGTCACTACACTCAGGCAAATGCTTTCAGAGCCATCAGCCTCGCGTCTTATCTTCTGTAGACAACTAAGAGGCTAGTGGACAGATACATTAGAGAGAAAGTACTGAAGCGACATCCACTCAGCGCACTTCAGTACGCGTACCAGGTTGGCAGGGGCACGGAGACTGCCTCCATCCATCCACTCGTTTTCAGGGTTGAGGGGGGTTGAATCGTGGCGGCGCTACCCTAGGTATATTTTCATCGATATAGAAGGAGCATTTGACAACACGTCATCTGATTCAAGTAACCAGGAAAATGGGCATAATGATATAGATTCACGCCAAGCTTTCTCAGAGGCTAGCTGGAGCATGTCATAGAAGTAGCTCCAGGGCTATACGCTTTGCTTTGGTGCCTCGTGGTAGGTGGTAGATGTGCTGCTAGTGAAAACTACAGATCAGGGTTACTTCACTCAGGCCCCTGTGGGTGACATTGTTATCTTGGGCGATGACCAGGAGTCCGGCCTCGTGTGAGACACGATACAAAGGACTCTCAATGAAGTGGATGAATGGTTCCGATTGGTATGGCTGAGTGTAAACCCTGAAAAGGCGGAGCTGGTTCTTCTCACCAGGAAACGCAAACCAAGGGACCTCCCAAATGTCCAACTCAATGGAAGATACAAAAGCTCAGTCAAGTACTGTGAAGTCATCTTGGACTCCAAGCTAAACTAGAACGAGCATAACGAACATAAAGTTGGGAAAGCCACAGCTAGGCATGCAGAAGGGGATTCTATACTGGATCAACACGACTCTCATTCGCCCAATGATTACGTACAGAGCCATCTTACGATTGCAAGGTACAGTATCCGGCAGATCAAAAACCCAAATAGATACAAAGACTTTTCTGCCTTGCGACAACAAATGCAATGAGGACGGCATCCCCTAGGGCGTTGGGGACACTCATAGGACTTCCTCCCAAGTATTTCTTCATTGAACACGAGACGTCCCTCTTAAGATAGCTTGCCGGATGACGTAAGATTTGACAATATTAGAATGAACGTCTCAACCAAGTTTATCAAAAATTATCTGGTACAAATGCAGTATCGGAATTACTGATTGAAATAGAAAACAATAAATCCAAAATTTAATTGCAGAGGCTATCTCCTATCTTCGAGGTTCATGGTTCCATGGTGATTTTATTCAAAGTTTAAGTATTGAGTTGTTTTTCTGTATTCGCCAACTTCTTCCTGAACTTTCACCTCTAGAAAGGGTGATCCACGATAGATTTTCTTCTCCATTGTGCAGTAGTGGAGTTGATGAATGCTCTGCTGTTGTTCGGGTTGTGCAGTTATTCGTCTCCATAGTTCCATGTAAGGATGTTATCATCCACGTTCCTCAATCACATCCGGGTCCACTTGGTGGCTTTCTTTGTAGCGAAAACATCAATTAATAATTCCATAAATCAAATGGGACTGAAATAGAGCATGATATGATGATAATCAAGTAGGAAACTTCACGGAACTTTCAAGGCATCGCAGCAGAAACAGGTGAGAGGATAATTTTTGCTTAATACATCTATATGAGGCTGCCAACTCAATCCGTCACCAAGAATCAAACCAAGCAATTTTAACATATTTAGCTTTTGTATTTTTTTCCTCATTGAGATTCAAATAATTTGCTGTGAATCACATGTTGGCATTCTCTTCATTCCTATCTGTCGTTTCGTTTAGTACAGATAACTATTTGTTAGATTGAATTAATGTAGTATCATCCGCGTAACACACGCAGAGTACAGTAGATATAAAATGAAAAAAGTCATGTGGATAAATAATAAAAAGCAGTGGCCCCAGCACAGGGTCCTGAGGCATACCGTAGATGACATTTCTATATTTCAAAAACATGTCTTCCAGATACACTGACTGCATTCTATTTTTGAGGTAAAATATAAAAAAGGGAGACTGGCTGAAGTGCTGTGCTATAAATTTTAAATATCCATACATAAATTAATTTGTTTTGCAAAATTGTCGAAGAATTGGCTTTGAGATGGAAAATTCAATCATCACAGTGTATTCAATAATGATATTTGAATCGAATCTTCCTCAAATTATTTATAACATTTTTAAATTTCCTGTAAAGCAATAAAACAACTCATCCGTGAGAAAATGTTCCCCATTGAGAAATACAATGGAAATACATCCGCCGTGTTCGATTTGAGCCCCTGGAGCAGCAGACATGTCGATAACAATTTTTGATTGATGTATGATTCGATGGGACATAGGCGTAGATATGCAGGCTATCGATTTCGGCGTGGAATGTTCAGGAACTGTACTGTGGGAATCTCAGTCTGGAAATATTGTCAGTATGAATGAACATGAAAATGGATCATTTATCGCAATAGTCCTATACTATAGGAACATCTGCCCAATACTTGGCAAAGATTTTCTACAAGAACATTCTTTGTAATGCTTCCTATAAAAACTAGCAAATATTAATTAAAACAGATGAATATCTACATTCCAGTTCCACGATTTATGCCAATATTCAGCACGATAACAGTAAACAAGAAATTACAGCGATAACGATTTTTTTTCCAATGCTAACTTGCTTGAAAGCAACAGTGGTGTTTTGGTTTGGTTTGAAATGACCAAAACGTGAGGGGATTATGAGCAGATTTCGAAAATGAAAAGATATTCAGAGTGTTCTATTGAAAAAAATATTGAAGATCCATTTCGAAGCTTTCAGCTGTGATTTTTTCATAAAAGAGTAGGTTTTTATCTCCTTTTCAAGCCCTGCTAATTTCACTGCGATATACCAGGTGGTTCAAATATCAATAGAGGGAGCAAGGACTTTAAGGATAGTGTATAGGCCATATATTTCGAAAAAACTGCAGAACGCATTCGCAAAATTTTCTGTCTATCTTCCTTTTCATAGTTCTATCGTCCTGCCTTATATCTCTTTCTATTATTATATCGTTCTGTTCTTCTTTCTTTATATTTTTCTAACTTTATATCAATCTTTCAGAGTGTGGATGGTGGAAATTCCTATGTTTCTATATTTCTATTTTTCTATCGGTTCATCTCTTTATCTTTTTTTTCTTCCTCTACTTCTATCTTTCTATCTCTCTGTTTATAGACATAGACTAGACATTTATTTCCCAGAAGATACATCATAAAAATACATTGATAAAAAAATTATGTTGAAATAATTTGGTACCTCTTTTTGCCAAAGGCATAGGGAAGGTGACTAGCTTGCAAAGTAAATATATAGAAATAATAATAACATCAGATAATAATAACATTAACAAAGCGATACAATATGAAATAAATAAAAATCACGCTTTGAATATTGAAATGAAAAAACTCATCAAGATTATAGAACACATGACTATGTAATACTTTTTGAGCTTCATTTTCAGTGTTTGGGGAAGGTGATTGTAGACCTTGATACCCATGTACAAGGGTCCCCTGCGAGTTCTGTTATAATTGAATTTTGGTTTTTTGTGGAATAGAAGTGAAACTTTAAAGATGTATATATTGGTAAGTGTAAATATTTTGTGATCCGCGAAATGATCCCTACACGATATTCTATAGCTCAATCCAAAAATAGTTCTCATTGCTCTTTTTTGTATAATAAATGTGGAGGGGGACTTAACGGCTGTGCCCCAGAATTCAATACCGTATCAGACTGTGAAAGTATGCGTAGTATACTGTTTTGGCTACTTTTACATCGGTGTTCATTCTTATTGTCCTAATGGCGAATATAGCTCATCTCAATTTTACATTCAGTTGTTTTATGTGCTCAGACCAGTTCAAGTTACTATCGATAGTGAATCCAAGTCAATTTAAAAATGTTGGTGGGTATAGAAATTTTAGAAATTTTCAACTCTAGATGAACATTTCAACTCGAGAATGGTTGAAGATAGAGCAAATCTGCCAACACCAATCGATTCAGAATGACGAAATTGGTATATATTGTGAATTTCAAATCGGTCGGCAGACAAAAATTCACTCTAGAAAAATTCCAAGGGGATCCCTAAAAATCGTGAAAAATGCAAAAAAATCAGATTCACTTGAAATTCACCATATATACGCGAAATTTCACGCTGATTCCAAAAATATATGATTTGTTCATGCTTGGAGACAAAATTTTGCAGAAAATAGGGATGAAACGCCCAAAATAATTTCGAAAGATTATATTTTGATAATTTGTTTCTTAATTTGAAAAAAATAATTGCAACCTCTTCTCAAAATTATTTCGACGAGCTGATTCTGAATCATACCACGAAAATACCACGTTGGTGGAATTTTGAAATAACGAAAATTTTCAAATTTTGATGAACTTTTCAACTCGAAAACGGTTGAAGATAGAGCAAATCTGCGAACACCAATCGATTCAAAATGATGAAATTGGTATATTTTGTGAATTTCAAATCGGTCGGCAGACAAAATATTCACTCTAGAAAAACCCCTAAAAATCATGAAAAATGCAAAAAAATCAGATTCACACTATATACGCGAAATTTCACGCTGATTCCAAAAATATATGATTTATTTATGCTCGGATACAAAATTTAGCAGAAAAAAGAGATAAACGTCCAAAATTCACTCGGAAGATAATATTTTGATAATTTTTTTTCTTAATTTGAAAACAAATAATTGCAACCTCTTCTCAAATGTATTTCGACGATCTGATTCCGAATTATATCACAAAAATAAACTTCGTTGGTGGAATATTGAAATTATAAAAATTTTTAACTCTAGATAAACATTTCAACTCGAGAACGGTTGAAGATAGAGCAAATCTGCGAACACCAACCGATTCAGAATGATGAAATTGGTATATATTGTGAATTTCAAATCGGTCGGCAGACAAAAATTCACTCTAGAAAAATTCCAAGGGGTAGATCCCTAAAAATCGTGAAAAATGCAAACAAATCAGATTCACTTGAAATTCACCATATATACGCGAAATTTCACGCTGATTCCAAAAATATATGATTTGTTCATGCTCGGAGACAAAATTTTGCAGAAAATAGAGATAAAACGTCCAAAATACTCTTGAAAGATTATATTTTGATAATTTGTTTTTTAATTTGAAAAAAATAATTGCAACCTCTTCTCAAAATTATTTCGACGAGCTGATTCTGAATTATACCACGAAAATACTACGTTGGTGGTATTTTGAAATTACGAAAATTTTCAAATTTAGATGAACTTTTCAACTCGAAAACGGTTGAAGATAGAGCAAATCTGCGAACACCAATCGATTCAGAATGGTGAAATTGGTATATTTTGTGAATTTCAAATCGGTCGGCAGACAAAATATTCACTCTAGAAAAACCACTAAAAATCATGAAAAATGCAAAAAAATCGGATTCACACTATATACGCGAAATTTCACGCTGATTCCAAAAATATATGATTTATTTATGCTCGGATAAAAAATTTAGCAGAAAAAAGAGATAAACGTCCAAAATTCACTTGGAAGATAATATTTTGATAATTTTTTCTTAATTTGAAAAAAAAGAATTGCAACCTCTTCTCAAATGTATTTCGACGATCTGATTCCGAATTATATCACAAAAATAAACTTCGTTGGTGGAATATTGAAATTATAAAAATTTTTAACTCTAGATAAACATTTCAACTCGAGAACGGTTGAAGATAGAGCAAATCTGTGAACACCATCGATTCAGAATGATGAAATTGATATATTTTGTGAATTTCAAATCGGTCGGCAGACAAAATATTCACTCTAGAAAAACCCCTAAAAATCATGAAAAATGCAAAAAAATCAGATTCACACTATATACGCGAAATTTCACGCTGATTCCAAAAATATATGATTTATTTATGCTCGGATAAAAAATTTAGCAGAAAAAAGAGATAAACGTCCAAAATTCACTTGGAAGATAATATTTTGATAATTTTTTCTTAATTTGAAAAAAAAGAATTGCAACCTCTTCTCAAATGTATTTCGACGATCTGATTCCGAATTATATCACAAAAATAAACTTCGTTGGTGGAATATTGAAATTATAAAAATTTTTAACTCTAGATAAACATTTCAACTCGAGAACGGTTGAAGATAGAGCAAATCTGTGAACACCATCGATTCAGAATGATGAAATTGATATATTTTGTGAATTTCAAATCGGTCGGCAGACAAAATATTCACTCTAGAAAAACCCCTAAAAATCATGAAAAATGCAAAAAAATCAGATTCACACTATATACGCGAAATTTCACGCTGATTCCAAAAATATATGATTTATTTATGCTCGGATACAAAATTTAGCAGAAAAAAGAGATAAACGTCCAAAATTCACTCGGAAGATAATATTTTGATAATTTTTTTTCTTAATTTGAAAACAAATAATTGCAACCTCTTCTCAAATGTATTTCGACGATCTGATTCCGAATTATATCACAAAAATAAACTTCGTTGGTGGAATATTGAAATTATAAAAGTTTTTAACTCTAGATAAACATTTCAACTCGAGAACGGTTGAAGATAGAGCAAATCTGCGAACACCAACCGATTCAGAATGATGAAATTGGTATATATTGTGAATTTCAAATCGGTCGGCAGACAAAAATTCACTCTAGAAAAATTCCAAGGGGTAGATCCCTAAAAATCGTGAAAAATGCAAAAAAATCAGATTCACTTGAAATTCACCATATATACGCGAAATTTCACGCTGATTCCAAAAATATATGATTTGTTCATGCTCGGAGACAAAATTTTGCAGAAAATAGAGATAAAACGTCCAAAATACTCTTGAAAGATTATATTTTGATAATTTGTTTTTTAATTTGAAAAAAATAATTGCAACCTCTTCTCAAAATTATTTCGACGAGCTGATTCTGAATTATACCACGAAAATACTACGTTGGTGGTATTTTGAAATTACGAAAATTTTCAAATTTAGATGAACTTTTCAACTCGAAAACGGTTGAAGATAGAGCAAATCTGCGAACACCAATCGATTCAGAATGGTGAAATTGGTATATTTTGTGAATTTCAAATCGGTCGGCAGACAAAATATTCACTCTAGAAAAACCACTAAAAATCATGAAAAATGCCAAAAAATCGGATTCACACTATATACGCGAAATTTCACGCTGATTCCAAAAATATATGATTTATTTATGCTCGGATAAAAAATTTAGCAGAAAAAAGAGATAAACGTCCAAAATTCACTTGGAAGATAATATTTTGATAATTTTTTCTTAATTTGAAAAAAAGAATTGCAACCTCTTCTCAAATGTATTTCGACGATCTGATTCCGAATTATATCACAAAAATAAACTTCGTTGGTGGAATATTGAAATTATAAAAATTTTTAACTCTAGATAAACATTTCAACTCGAGAACGGTTGAAGATAGAGCAAATCTGTGAACACCATCGATTCAGAATGATGAAATTGATATATTTTGTGAATTTCAAATCGGTCGGCAGACAAAATATTCACTCTAGAAAAACCCCTAAAAATCATGAAAAATGCAAAAAAATCAGATTCACACTATATACGCGAAATTTCACGCTGATTCCAAAAATATATGATTTATTTATGCTCGGATACAAAATTTAGCAGAAAAAAGAGATAAACGTCCAAAATTCACTCGGAAGATAATATTTTGATAATTTTTTTTCTTAATTTGAAAACAAATAATTGCAACCTCTTCTCAAATGTATTTCGACGATCTGATTCCGAATTATATCACAAAAATAAACTTCGTTGGTGGAATATTGAAATTATAAAAGTTTTTAACTCTAGATAAACATTTCAACTCGAGAACGGTTGAAGATAGAGCAAATCTGCGAACACCAACCGATTCAGAATGATGAAATTGGTATATATTGTGAATTTCAAATCGGTCGGCAGACAAAAATTCACTCTAGAAAAATTCCAAGGGGTAGATCCCTAAAAATCGTGAAAAATGCAAAAAAATCAGATTCACTTGAAATTCACCATATATACGCGAAATTTCACGCTGATTCCAAAAATATATGATTTGTTCATGCTCGGAGACAAAATTTTGCAGAAAATAGAGATAAAACGTCCAAAATACTCTTGAAAGATTATATTTTGATAATTTGTTTTTTAATTTGAAAAAAATAATTGCAACCTCTTCTCAAAATTATTTCGACGAGCTGATTCTGAATTATACCACGAAAATACTACGTTGGTGGTATTTTGAAATTACGAAAATTTTCAAATTTAGATGAACTTTTCAACTCGAAAACGGTTGAAGATAGAGCAAATCTGCGAACACCAATCGATTCAGAATGGTGAAATTGGTATATTTTGTGAATTTCAAATCGGTCGGCAGACAAAATATTCACTCTAGAAAAACCACTAAAAATCATGAAAAATGCCAAAAAATCGGATTCACACTATATACGCGAAATTTCACGCTGATTCCAAAAATATATGATTTATTTATGCTCGGATAAAAAATTTAGCAGAAAAAAGAGATAAACGTCCAAAATTCACTTGGAAGATAATATTTTGATATTTTTTTCTTAATTTGAAAAAAAAGAATTGCAACCTCTTTTCAAATGTATTTCGACGATCTGATTCCGAATTATATCACATAAATAAACTTCGTTGGTGGAATATTGAAATTATAAAAATTTTTAACTCTAGATAAATATTTCCACTCGAGAACGGTTGAAGATAGAGCAAATCTGCGAACACCATCGATTCAGAATGATGAAATTGATATATTTTGTGAATTTCAAATCGGTCGGCAGACAAAAAATTCACTCTAGAACAATCCCAAGGGGTGTACTTGAGATTCACACTATATACGCAAAATTTCACGCTGATAAAAAATTTGTCAGAAAAAATGGATAAAACGACCATAATACACCCGAACGATTATATTTTGAAGAATTTTTTTCTTATTTGAGGAAAATTATTGCAAACTTTTCTCAAATTTATCTCAACGAGCTGATTCTCAATTAATTATACCACAAAAAGTCCGTCGGCAACAGACAACAAATGTACTCGAAAAAATCATTGGCTGCACAACCTATAGAAAAAAAAATTTCCCAATAATAATTTTTATTTCCTTCTTATGTAAAATTTTCTGAATAAAATAATTTTTTTCAGCTATTAAATATCATATGATGAGGACTTCTCTTCCAATCCAGCTTCTTTCTTGTTCACATGTTTTCGATCAAAGATATGTCATACCTGCCATTCCATATTTTCCGTATTCCATGTTTCGAATGATTGGCTGGAAAATTACTTCATTTCATTCCTTCTTGATATAAAGAAACCACTACAGTATGAAGAGTTTTCACTGACATTAGAATTATTCTTTCATTTCTTTGAGATAGTAATGCTCATTATTTTCATCGTTGTGTTATCACTTTATTATTAAATCTCTTATTAACTTCGTAAGATTTCTGGTTTGTCAAAGACGACGATGTTATTGAAAAACAAAATAGTATCGTTCGCTTCAGGAAACCTGTTGTTTACCTCAAGTGCCCTTGTAACTGTAACATCAAAGTCTTGTTCGAATATAGATTCGGTGGAATCTCATATTTATTCATCGACAGTTGGGATTACAGTATTTCCCACTCACAAAATAGCAGGCAACAATGAAACGAAACTGAACGGATTTATTTGATGTTCTTCAAAAAATACACTGAGAATTTATCATTTCAGAAGTTCAACGTAGTTAGTTCAAAACTCACTGAGTAACAAGAATAACATATTTTAGAGGATGCATAAATAAGACAAATAACTTATTATTGAGTTGAGAAGCGTTAATGGAATATGTAGATGTAGATGAAAATTTCGGTGAAGATATAGAAGAGGATAAGGTACTTGAACTGAATTATCTATCTCTCAAGCTGATTTTCTTTCTTTCAATTTCTCTTTTTATATTTATATATGTCTTTTTTTTCATCCTCTAACTTCTATTTTTATATATTTCTGTCTCTGTTGTCTTTCTATCTTCCTATCCTTTTATCTTCCTATCTTTTTTAGTCCCTATCTTTCTTTCTGTCTATCTTTCCATATTTCTGTCTTTTAATCTCTCTCTCTTTCTATAATTTTACCTTCATATCTTTTGTTATCTCCTTTTATCTTTTTCTTTCTATTATTTATTTTTATATCTCTCTATCATTCTACTTTTACTGTGTTCTTATCTTCCTCTTTTAATTTTTCTATTTTCCTATTTCTCTATCTATATCGTTCTATTGTTCAATTGTTATATCATCCACATCACTTCTCTGGGAATTTTCCTTTCAAGTTTCATATTTTTATCATTGCAAACCCCTTATTACAAATTTTCGAAGATATGCATTGAGAAGAAGAACAAATAAATGAAGAGAAAAAGCGTTCGATAATTTCATTGTGTTGTCTCCAAGCATTTTGAAAATGCATGGTTGACTTGCTACACGGAAACGTCGTTCAATTTTAACGAAAAGTAAATGAGTTAGTTTTCATCTGGAGTTGACAAAGTAAACAATTGTTATTTGTTCAGGTACTCGTAGAAGTCAAGTAAACAGAGAAATGTTTTCCCAGTTAATTTTAATTGCCTCTACATCGCTGGACTTTAATTAGGGATCTATACATAACACACCCTTAGAGAGAATACGAAGAATGAAAGGATGATGATTATTAATTGAACAGAACGTATTACCTAAGAGTTCAGAATGTGTTGCGGCGTCAGAAAACGACGTGGCATCAAAATGCCCTGCAATATCTTCGTTTGGATATCAATCGCTGCTTATGACCCTTCTATACACAACAAATTGAATTAGGCTAATTAACTGAAGTGCACCATTCAAATTGCTGAAGCAGAACAGATTTCAGCTTCAGTAGAAAGAAACTGAAATAAAGTGCTATGCACAATGTTGAATGGGCAATAAAAAACGGCAAAGTATATGATGATTCGATATTAATGTTTTGTTCCGGATAATAATTCTCAGCATATTGACAGTTTCTACTGGACTGATAGCTTTGTCACTACTGCTGTTGGTGTTGGCTTGTTAGAACTGATCTATGAAGCTTGGTTAACAGCAGTTCATGGTCTACACCATTAAAGGCACGTGAGAAATCTATGAAAATACCCATAACACATTCCTTCTTGTCTGAAATTCGCATAGAGCTGACTCTATAGGTACTCTTGGTTTTGGTTAAACCGTGCTATGAGCGTGACAATAATCTGTTGCTTTCGCAAAACAGAGTCAGTTGCTTTTTGAAATTCAGTTCGAATGGCCTAAGAGAGACTAGACAGTAAGCTTATTGCTCTATAATTATCCAAGTCCTTTGCATCCCCTTTTTTAAACAGAGGGCGTACTGTTGCGCTTCATGTTTGCTGGAAAAATTCCATTCAGAGGGGACAGGTTTATCAAATATGTCAATGGTTGACGAAGTTTGTTGCTGTAGCTTTCTAGCAGGTTGATAGATATATAATCATAACCACAGAAATTTGAATGTTAGAGTTTAGAAATGAGTTCTAAGACGTCACTCTCACAAACTGGAGTATAACTTGATGAGTATGACTTAAAGAAATAAAGACAGGTACCACGTATCCCGTATCTGTTTGGATCGAAGAATAATCTCTGGTGGTATACATAGTCTAATGCAGCTATAAGTGGGAATTGACAAGCAGTTTCATTCTCCCCAAAGCAATTCTCAACGTCGATTTCTCCCTATATTTCATTTATCTGCATACAAAAATATTACAACAGCATAACATTTCTGGAATCCACTTGACAGCAAGAAGCAGTTCTGTGTTCTCTATCTTCTGACCTGGAAAAAAAAGACGCCTGCAGTAGAAAATTACCGGTAGAAGTGAAGGCTGAGCAATTCTATTTCTGTGAAATCAAATACAATAGTGAAAAACGATACTGTACAAAAATCCATTCTATAGTTTACATTTGATTCTTTCTGTACTTCATATCTATCTACAATATAGAAATAAAGAACAATTTTATTGCACAACATCAACATTATTTACAACATAATGAAAGAGACCCAGCAACTTGGAACGAGAAGGAAAAGGGCATTTCAAACTTCAAAAAATAGGGCGATATAAAAATACTTAACAGATTTCACGAAGAGATTAATTTCTTGGCATATTGTTCACCAATAATTTTTTATTACATGAACTGAAGCATCACGAATAATGTCACTAGAAACACCCAATTATTTTTGCACTGTTAAGGAATAATCCCTTCCTTAAATACACTGTGAAAGCATTAATTAATAATCCTCCTTCCCTTCGAGGCATTCACGCTGAGGAAGCAAAACGATCCATCTTTCTGGCGAACAACGAAACCTTTTTCACCCATTTATCCCAAATATTCACCTTTCTCCCTGAATATGCCGAACAAATTTCGCAGCATCATTAAAATTTATTGAATCACTTTCGGCGTGCTTTACAAAAATTCAAATGTACTCCGTCTTCAAAAGTAATCTGGGATTGCTCCGAATGAAATGCCAGATCAAGAACCCTAGGAGAATATTTATTCGAGTTATTAATGAAGCTGTGAGGCCATATCGAAGGGACGTTATTACTCCAAGCATACGAGATCAGAAATTGATGTTTCCAGGAAAAGACTTCGCTGAATCAGATTTTCAACTTTCACCTCATCATTACTACAAAAGAATGTTTATAGTGAAAACAAGAAACTGTTGACGATTCTAAATACCCCCAAAATTTTTACTGATTGACGAAAATCAATTGAAAAACCTAATGAAAATAACAAGCGAAAAGAGATTTAACTACTTGCGCAGTTCTATGTTTGAACAGTATATTGTGAAACGAGTGCATGAAGGTGCTGATGAGTTTGAGTAAGAAATATTGTAGAACGAGGAGCATGCCGAATGAGAAACATTGTAACACGAGGCACATGTCGAGTGCGATAAACTCACAAGTGTGAAAAATCCATTACGGAAGGTGCGCTGGATCATTTGCCCCAATGACCACTCCCCACGCTATGGGGAAAATGACTATTGGGTCCGAGAATATTGTGAACCAAGGATGACGGCCTTCTGCATTCGTCCGGCTAAGATTTCTGCCGTATTACGGTAAGCCGGTATGATTTTTAAGTTTGAGAGCAGTGTGTCCATCATTCCACCAAGGACCCCTGTTATCAGAACTACCATTTCAACAGAATGGTTTTAGTAAAGCCTGTGAACTTCAAAAAGAAGGTTTATTCCATTTTTTCTCCTCTTTTCTGTTCTGTTGGTCAAGATGGACTACTTCAGGCTTATTGCCTTGTATTTGCCTGAGGGTGGGGAATGAGTGGTTCCATTTTCCGCAACGAACATAATATCCCCCGGAGCTCAAAGCCTCACCGGTATCTCGTCAATACCGTACGAGTGTCGAAAGTGGTAGTACAACACACGCAGCGCCTCGTTATTCTTGTGGATATAGGATGAGATAGCATTAGCTGGATAGGCTAACAGCAAATGCATTATGTTCTCAGCTGCCCAACATCACGCTCTGAATCTAGTGTCAGGGACCTCTATACCCATCATGGGACTACGGTAGAAAAAGATGTCTCATATTGGCAGGCCACTCCCTCGGTTTCCGACTTCAGCCCACTCTACCTGAAAAATGCGATGGTCAGATTTCTGGATACACCAAGATCTTCAATGGTCTTGAAGAAGACCCCATGACGTGGCTTTTTGCTGAAAGGATTCCAACTCGGTGATAGAGTTTGGATTCATCCGTTCATTGTCGAATACGACACCTAGTCCATCGGCTGTACGGGTTGCTGTCTTGCATGCATCATTTCGCGAGTTTTCACGTCGAGTTGTCTCAGCTCTTCCTGAGACCATTTCCTCACTCCAAAGATTGAAGTAGAATCGGAACGGCAAGCATATTAGTTGCAGCAAATTTGTTCTTACTCAACAGTTCTCATGACCAGATATGTCGCAGTTTATGCTGATACTTGCCGCGGAGACATTTTTTAACATTGGTTTCAATAATGGGTGTGGCGTTGTTCCACCCCTATAGATGAGTATTTATTTATTTGTTGATCATCCAAACAGACGAACCTTAGTGGTTCATCTTTTAATAGGATGATAGGTAACAATTAACATAACAGGATATCAATAGATATAAACGATATACAAAGATTTTACAATACTTATTTAACAAGTTAAACTCAGAGAAAATTAAATTTTCAATCTTCAGCAGAAGAAGCATAAAAATCGAGCAAGAATTACCGCAGTTTCTTTTTAAAATTTATTATATTCAGATAAAAGATGTCTAAATTCAAGTGACAAATCGTGTTGTAAGCGTTCATGCATCGAATCATTGGTGCATTACCATAATAGTTAGTATCATACGAGGGTGGATAGAAAGTAAGGCGATTACGAGTAGATCTTGGGTTGCAGTTCAAATGAAGGTGTTCAGTGCAATCAGGTGAGTCGATATAATTATTCAATATTTTGTAAGCGTCTCTCTGGTATCCAGATAATGTAGGTTGCTTCCATCTACGAGTTGAAGGTCTTCTCCGTATTCCTGCATCGCCCTCTGTTGAGATGAACCGTGGCACATTTATTGATCCCAAACTCCATTCCGATAGCATATGTGTACTCTTGCACCATCTTAAGGACTGATGAAGATTATTCTCTCCGAAGGCATATATTTTGAGGTCATTCATGTAAAACAGATAGGTGACCTTATGCTTAGGGATACTGGAGGTGCCGCAGTTGTATCCGCGGGTTTTCAAAGTGCGACGGACAATGGCAATGGGGAGATGCAGAAGAGAATGGGTCTGACGGAGTATCCCTGAAAGATGCCCCTTCTTAAGATAACGTGCTCTATTTGAACTCTGACTTGACCAGATGTTATCCAGACCAGCATCAGCTATTTGATGCATATCACTATTTGATCGGCTATCGTAAGACATCTGGGCAAATGCATGATGAGCTTATGCGCTGTTGTTTCAAATGCCTTGCGATAATCGATCCAGGCCATTGAAAATTTACGCTTATACTGCACGCATATTCCAGCGTGATACATCTGTCGATCAGCAGGTTCTCCTTCCAGCCAGCATCCCCCTTATTCGAGCCTCTTTGCTCATATATTAGTTCATACACCAGATCAGCTGCGAAGAGTATTCGCATGTAAACATTGTATAACATGCATTCAACTATGTTTTCGGTCTGTAGTTCTTCGGATCAAACAACTTTTGGGATTAGTATGGTTCGCCTTCGACAAACCAATCCGGAATCTACTACTCATGCCATGTCATGATTTGAAAATTCTTGCTAGATGGTAGTGGGTACATGTGGGGAAATGTTCCACCAATAGTTATTTAGCCCTTCAGGGTCTGGAGCAACAAAGTTCTTCGAGCATTTGAGGGCCCGTCGAACTTCTTTCGGAGTTATCGGATTGCGCAGTTCATTGAGCTCAGGTTGACAAATCCCCTTGCAGGAAGCTTCTTACTGCGCTAGGGCTGGAGTATCTACGTCGAGTGGTTGCGGAAATTCGTAAATGTTCTTCCAGAAGGTTTCCACCTGATCAGCTGCCGGCGGGTTATCCACAACACGTGGAGGCTCTTGGAAAAGGTGAAGAGGTTCATCGCGAAACTTTGTTTTTTACGATACTTCTTTAATAATAAATAGTGTTATAATTATTAATAACTCAAATAACTTCATCTTATTCTGAATAATTATTTTGTATTGTTAACTAATTTTTCTAACATAATGCTTACGAGATCAAAACCATACAAATAATTGTTATTATTAAAAATACAAAATATTCTATAATCAGATATACGTCTAATAATAAGTGATTATATAAAAATAAAGAATCTGCGTGCATTGAATCATCGAAGTACCGGTAATCTGAAACAAACCGAAACCAACTTCATTTGTACCAAAAATCACTGAAGATGACGAACTGAAGAATTGCAAACTAATAGTGACAACAGGTCCCGCTGGAATCCCATTGTGCTATAGTATTTGCATAACCACTATCTACTATTTTCAACTTGGCTCTGGCATCACTTCGTTTTCCTGATACATGGAGAGATGTAAAGTATGCACTGTCTTCAAAAAATGTGACAAAATTATGGTTGAGAATTATAAACCAATTGATATACTGTGCAACTTCAGTAAACTGTTTGCAATAGTCCTATATAATGTTATATTTGCACATGTCAGATGTCAGATAGTAGAAAATCAGCATGGATTCATTGAGGAACGATCAACCACAAGTAACTCAACATACGGCACTCAATTCATTGCAGATGCCTTTGACAAGTCCTCACAGACCGATGATATTCACACACGTTTTGCATGGATCAACAGACTTGATCACGGTATATTTCTTAGAACACTTTTTTCAGTTAGCTTCACCAAGAACTCCATTCTTTTCCTGAAGTTTTATCTGACTCTAACGATTGAGGGTTCAGTACGATGGTTTCAGGCCTGTCGAAATGAAGCCATCCTCTGGTGTGCCTCAAGATTCTCTACTTGGTCCATAATTATTCAACATTTTTTTAAATAACATTTGCCTGGGCCTTGACAGAATTGATGGAGTTAATCGAAATCGTGGCATATCACATGATAAACTGCTCTCGACATATCACGTTGACTCTCTGTATAAACGTCGTGAATATTTAGGAATTTTATTTTTGTTCTTGTCTCGCGAATTGATGGACCTTATTTGCTTCTAGGGGAAGACGTAGCCCTTATCTTTTAATACGTGTCATGCACGAGACCAGTGGCAATGCTGAGATTCGAACTCATGCTCTTTGGCTCATGATTTTTCACTTTTCTTTGTATTGTATAACAAGACAAAAGACACTTAATATTTTTCGTTTTCATTCTTCAAAAGGTCCTGGCTGTTGAATGAGGTGATCAATGAATAAATAAATAAATGAATATGATTGTGAATAAAACGTTGTAGTGCATGCGTGTTTTACAATTTACTCACTAAAAAACTGAACGATTCCTCCGCTTTCGATTTAAAACATTCTTTCCCGAATAAAATACTATCCGAAACGCTTATATAATAAATAACTATAATTGAAACACATACAATTTTCTAAAGCAGTCTCTCCGATTATAGAGTTTCCCAAACCTCCATCCATGAAAATTATTTTCATTCAAGTATTCCCCATGTCACAAATAGCAATTTCCTTTCGCTTCACAATTGTTATTATCCTCCAAAGGTTGGGAATAGTAATTTAATAATAAACATGTCCTGGTCTATGGAATTTATTCATATTCCGAACGTTACCCTTTCTATCCGTTCATTATTCCACCGACCAGGCTGGAATCAACAGAATGTCGGAATTAACGACTGGCTGCAGAATTCTCTCATTCGCGAATAGAGGGTTTCGTGTTGACTATATACGTACACTGTTGCGTAGGGAATCTCATTAGCTAAATTTTTCAAAGAGAATTTGACCAGGAGTACTCCGAAAGAATATATTAAACATTGCCGCCTTTTTTTATACCCTAATCACAGAATATTCATTATAAGGTAACTAGACCCCTAAGAAGATTATTTCGTTATACTTAATTTCAGTATTCATTACGAAAAATTTGAATAATTCGAGTTTTAATCAATTAAAATGGACGTCATCCAGCAAAACCAACGAACAGATGAAGTTTACAACTCTCCCTGGCTCAAATTCTTTAACAAAACAGACGAAATTGTGGCAGTCGCCATCACATATGGTCTAGAACTGCTGGTTGAACTACCTACACGCATTCCTGATGTCAGTACTTCCATACATCTGATTTTTTTTTTCACCACCATCCCTGATCTATGGATTCTTAAAATTTTGTGTACCACTTGGAAACTCAAATCACAACCTAATTTCCACTTAACGAGTAACACAACGCTGCTTTGTCTCGTATGGCACTAAAATTCATTTGCCTGGAATGGTTTTCGCATGTTTAATTGGGCATGTTCATGGAAAAGAGTATGTTTCTCTGTTGATGACGTTATCATCTGATACAGCCAAATCTCCTACTGAACTCAAGCAGACAGCGATGATACAAGAATATGGGCTGTGAGAAAAGATTTGTTGAAGCTAGAAACATATGAAAGGGGAAAATGGAACCCAAAATATGATGAGAACTCGTTGAGCGGGATCCACTCGTTTCAGCCGTTTGTTACAGGTCTGAGAACACTTTTAATTCAAGCCCATTGATAAGTAAACATAACCGTTACCTTCTCAACCTACTCTCGCTTTCTCTCTCTCTCTTCCTCTCTTTCGTTATCTATCTCTATCGCTTTATATCGCTTCATAGATTTCGGCTTCAGTTTCATCTTTAGAATCCATGCTTTCATCTTCTTCTCTTCTGATACTTAATTACAACAGAACTGAGAGTAAAGTGTGTCCTTTCCGTCCAAATAGAAATTCACTTGACAGAAAGATTACATTTTTCGGCCGACCTTGGTGAAACTTGCGCTTCCATACTTATTTTTGGGTTTATTTGGTCAATAATCAAATATAAACTTAAATATATATTTATTAGTACTTGCTGTAATAAGTACACTCATTTTATGAGGATTTTGAAAATATATATGAAATACCTTTGAAATATTAGAGGTCACACCCCATCGCAGGTAAGGCACTATTTCCACCGTTCTGTAGTTCTTTCTTCATTTACTTCCTCTGTCTCAAATAATTCTCAATGAAAGCTTCATTTTAGGCCTCTTTATTCCCGTTCCATTCATCATATGGGATATATTACCTGCCACAACACCTCTGGGTGGCATTTGCTAATCACATCCCACAGTTGGAGCATTTGATCATCTAATACATGTTCGCTTACTCAATACTCTTATCTGCTAAAGTAGACTCAACAGCTTTGAACATACAGCACCCAGGCATCCAAGAACCACATCGCTACCACAAGTAAGATCTTTCCTATTTACCTATCCTGTATGGTAGCCGCTTTGCTTGGTAGTAGTATAGTTACTCACTTCCTTCTCAACGCACTTCCATCAGAATACCACCGATATACAACATTGAATATAAACAGCCATCGGCTTACCTAATTGTGAGCCTGAAGTATACTTTGGGTACTCCGTATGAATAGCTCTTGCTTAGCTGTCTAAACTGTCGTATGAACTACTTATGCTATCCATTCAATAGATCACTTCAAAACAGCATTTTGCATTTCACCCAGAATCCCTCTCCGATTGAAACTCTCCGGAAGCAGTCTGGTAAAATCTTGCTGTCGACCTGGACTCACCTCTAGGGCCCAGAGGATACGGTACCAAAGCTGTAAGAAGAAGATGGAGCACCAGCAACGAATGTCCAGAAAAAAACCGACATGTTGGCTGGAAGTTTCATAATAAATTCATTGGTATTCAAGCGACTAGGAACTTCCGGATTGAAAATGAGCCCCAAGAAATGCCATTTGATCCAGAAAGAAGTACGATAGTTTGGCCACATTGTCTCTGGAAAAGAAATAGCACTGGATGAGCAGAAGATCAAAACTGTTGAGGAATGACCCATTACAATTCGAAGTTTCCTCGGCTTGTGCACCTACTATCGCCAATATGTGCTAGGATTTGCTAATATTGCTAAACCACTGACCAAACTCACGGAAGTTCAAGTGGTCTGAAGAATGACAAGATTCATTTGGGATACTAAAAACGGCATCAATTAACCCTTCCTAATAGAAAATTATTTTGGATCCGGACGCAAGCAATGTGGGACTTGGAACTGTCCTGTCATTGGTTACTTCAGCAAGACCATCAGTAACCAGAGCGAAACTATTGTGGCACCAGGCGGGAGCTGTTGGCTGTTGTTGAGAGAGTAGAGCACTTCTACAAATACGTGAAGGGCAGACAATTTCTGTTGAGATGCAGCTATCGAATGGCTTGTCCAGTTCAAAAACCCCAAGGGATTGAGTGGCACGTTGGATTGAGAGGTTCCAAGAATTTGACCTCGATATTGAACATCAATCTGGGACATAAGAATGCGGATGCCCCATCGCGATGACCATACCCAGATGACTGCTCACACTGCCGACGAGCAGAAAAGAAAGTACCAACCCTTTCATAGAGCCACAGCAGTAGATGATAACTGGAATAAGAACAAGATCCAGAAAGATCAAGGGACAGATCCAGATCTTGGTTTAGATATCGGCTAGAAAAAGACCACTGTGGTAAGAAATAGCCAATTATTCAGCAGGCGTTAGATGTTACTGGGAACACTGGAACTCCCTAACCCTGTACAATGGAGTCCTGGAGCGTGTGTTAGAGTATGAGAATAGAGGTGAAGACCTAGGAGCAGAAGAAAGGAAGTGCTGTGAGAAATCCATGATGGGGTCATCGGAAAACACCTGGGAGTGATGAAGACCCTACAGAAAGTGAGGCAACGGTTTTACTGGTCCAATTTTCAAGCCAATGTTAAGGACTGCAGTAGAAAGTATGCTGTATGCACTTCCAGTAATGGACCTCGAATAGGACCTTAGGCCCGATGCGTCAGTATAACATAGGCAGCTCCTTCGAAAGAATCACTATACACATTGCAAATCTAATCACGAAAATAAGTACATCCTTGTGGCAATGGATTACTTCAGCAAGTGGGCCGAAGCTTGTGCCCTGCCAAATCAGGAAGCCCTCACCGTTGCCGACGTCTTGATGAAGTAGTGGATATGTCGATTCGGTGTTCCAAATATTAGGAAGACGAGAACCACAGTCCGATGTAATGGTGGAGAGAATGAATGAGATGCTAAACTGTTAGCTGTCCAAAGTAGTCTCTGATCATCAGAAAGACTAGGACCAGTACCTTAATTTTTTGTTCCTGATGGCGTATCGTTCCGCAGTACATGAGTAAATCAGCCAAACCCCTGCTAGTATTATTATGGGCTGAAAGCTGCGACTTGCCGGTGACCTGAAGTTTGGGACGCCACCAGGTCAAGACACTGCGGGAGAAGACTACGTCAGCAAATTACGGCAGAAAATGGACGAACATCCAGAGTGCCAGCGACAGATTGAAGGACACCTATGACGTCAAGACCGATACTGGAGGATTTCAGGTTGGTGACATGGTTTGGCTGTACAAGTCCGCAACCTCAGACCACCAGAGGATGAAATAATGTTCCAAAGGTTCATATTCCTGTACTCGGACAGAAAGTTTTACATAGGGTAAACCGAAAGGAGCCGCAAGACCTTGTCAAGATGTCTGCCAATTCGCTCACTGTGTGGCAGAAGATCTCCAAATGTCCAGAGGCATTGCCTCAGTATTTTTCAAGAAGTTCGATCGACTACAGGAACTCAGGGTGAAGAAACCCAGAAGTTGGAGGGGTGCTACAGTTGGAGAACGGCCAGAGAAATATATTTTACCTGGTTACCAAAACGCATACTCGAGATAAACCGATCTATGAAGAGGCTCACCACCAGATTAAGAGATACGATGGTGGACCAGAATCTTGTGGATCTGGCGATTCCGGAATTATTCTGTGGGATGGATGGGATGGAGTGCACAGTAATAGGAAACATGTTAGAGATGGCATTCATATTCAGCGGCGTCAAGATTTTGGTGTGCTGTAACCATCTTCCTCGACCGAACATGAAGATTGTAGTGTTACTTCCATGGAAATTTAAGGTGCAGACATGGAGAATCTTGCAGGTATCGCCACACTCCAAGAATGACATTTTGGGATTAAACATTTTTAAGAATGAGATAATGTATTGATTCTGAGGCCGGACCTGGCCGCCTAATTATTCGACCTTGATTTCTTGGCGGCGAAGGAAAAATATCATCTCTGCTCGTTGATGTTACATCAAGACGCTTAACAAAAGATGGCAGGCCAGTTGCGGAAATATAGTTAGGTCGATAGTTCACAAATAGAGTAGCGACAGTGATTACTATAAATGTTTACAATAAATTGAGTTATTGTTTAGATTGTATAAATAAATTAGCAAATTATAGTTAGGTGCATTTCTACTTTATTATATATTGAACAGCAATTGTCTGTGTTCCCAAAGTTATAACTCTTTCATTTGATATCACCTTCTTGGGCCTCTCCTCTCCTAATTGTGACTATTAATTTAGTGCTTATTTCCACTTTGCTTCGCCCCTGTAATGGAGTTATCATGTTTTAAAATCTCGAGCTGAGTAAAATACTCCCCAGCATAGAATAAATTCCTCAAGGTAGACACCTTCTTTTTACAAACCGCACTTTGGTTTTAAAGCAGAGTGCACTCACTGGATACAATCTGGGTCTTAATTAAAAAATTGTTGGAAATAATTCATCGGAAAATCCCTTGCTTGGACTGCCGTGGTAGCGGAGACTCTTAAATCATATCCGTTTACGGCCGGACATTTATCAAAGCTGATATTTATTGTTCATCTACGCGAATATAAAGACTGCAGCTAAGTGAACCATTATTTGACAGAAGAGCGGTCGGAATTTATAACAGCGTAAATTTTGCAGTTTACGGACGTTGGAGCGTGGAACGTGAATGATATATCGACGTTTATCGAGAAACTATCACCGTTGAATATCGTTACAAGAGAAAGCCTTTTACTTTTATTGTGGTGTCTCGGCAGTGGTGCAACTCAGATTTATACCCGGGGGATTTAGTTTTCCATCGTCTGCAACTACCTTCAATTGATATTTCATCAGCAGGAATCCATCAAACTGTTTCTGTTACATGAGCGTGCCAGAATAACTCAGCAGAATGTAAGGAGCAGGACTGCCAAATTCAATACAGACTATCTCGAACTCACAATTTAAAACAGTAGTACTTATCAAATGATGCCGGAGAGACGTAAGCTTACTTTTTAATAGTAGAACAACGCTGCCCTGAAAAGAAATCCACAGGTAATCAGCACTCACAGACGTACAAACGTGTTGCATGAGGAAGAACCTCAAGGTCAGCCCCAAAAAAACACGATTGTCCCTCCCAACAAAGCTCTTTGAATCTTTCGTGAAAGCTTACAGATGTCAGGAGAGTCGAAACAAAGCTGAACTTAGACTCGAAGATCACCTGGAACAAACACCTGGAAAATGTTCAGCACATCGACGATTAGCCTGAAGATAATCCTGAACCTCCCTTTTCTGCATCTGCACGGTATAGCGGAGGCGAGGAGAGAAGCCTCTAGACTAAAGTACATCTGAGATGTCATCGGACAAAATGACCCCAAACTACTCCTCTGATGGAACATTCACCACCATCATTCAAGATGGGAAAGTCACATTGAAGGCCCTACCAGTGCTATCAATGGGGCAAATCTGGTACACAGATGGCTCTAAGACAAGCAATGGGGTGGGGGCTAGCATATACTGGCAGTATCCGAGACAAGACATCAGTCTAAGTCTTGGCAATCAAGCCCCCGTATTCAAAGCTGAAGTATCAGCTATTTCCATCTGCACAAGAGATTCTGTGGAGGGGTCCTAAAAACCAACTCATACTCATTCTCTCTGATAGCCAGGCAGCAATGAAGGCTCTGCGATCATGCAGATTTTCTTATAAATCAGTTTGGGAGACTCACAAAAACCTCATTGTCCTAGAAGCAGAGAACAGAGTTGAAATTATCTGGGTACCAGATCACAAAGGCATCCAGGGGTAAGAGAACGCTGATACCCTAGCAAAAGCAGGGGCAGCAATAACTCTCATTGGACCAAAACCCGCCTAAGGAATCCCATTTGGAGAAATCCAGCAGGACACGAAGGAATGGGTCAAGAACCATCATCAATCTTCCTGGGAAGAGTCACGGGACAATGGTGGAAGGGTCAACTGACTGGCTATCAAGGCATCTTCTTGAACTGAGCCGGAACTCCCTCAGGAAAGCGGTAGGCTAATAATAAGGCACTGCCACCTGAGGAAATACCTGCACATGTTGGGGATTTCTCCAAGAGTATGCATTCTCCCCCTACTAATTTTTGAACCACATAGTACCGCAATAAAAATATGGAGGGCTTATATAGAATATAAAAACCTACTTCTTCATAAAATAATCAGCTGAAAGTTTTGGAATGACGGCTAAGCGCTATCTTCAATAATTTTTTTAAAAGAACACCCCATATATCATTCCATTTTCTAAATCTGCTCATAATTTTCAACAGTTTTCTCTAGTACCCTTTACACCCAAATTTTATTGTTTTCGGAATATTAACGTTTGAAAAGTAATATTTTGGTTTCACACCTTCAATCAAGTTTGCATTGGAGAAAAATCGTTGTCACGATATCAGTAAACAAGATGTTACCCAACTATGATGATGATGTAGTAAATAGAACCGTTTACTTACGCCATCTAGATTTTTTTTCAGCATTAAACTCAATTAATCGTTGATGGAATACGTACAATTTGAAATATATTTTATCTTCAGTTTGATTTTTTGGACTAAAATATTCCGATACCTGAATAATTTTTAAAAGTTTTAATTTTTCAGTTAATGTGAGAAAATCGATCAGTGCGTCGATTTTTAAACTATTAAGGATAAAGCACTTTCAATTACTGACATTAGGAAAAAGACATGCTTTTGTTTATCACTTCTCCAATATAAAGTCGAATAAAACTGGACAAAAAAACAAAAAAGGCGAAAAATAGACAAAACTCATATTGTGATTATCTTACTTATATTCAATCTGTAAAAAACACACTTGATAAATTCATTTCACTACGGTCTTGAGTAGTATTTCATTCCATATTCTCCGATAAAGTGACGAATTGCTAACGGGTGAGCCAAGGCATGAGCAGCCATAGTTATAAACAAATTAAATATTTTATCGTATCATTAAAAATTAAGCTTCCTTAAAGTTAAATCTTTATTACAAATTATCAACAACTTAACATCACAACAACACATAATATATTAGTCACAAAATACGTAAGTTACTCTATAATAACCTAAGATACCAATCTTCTTACTCAGGTTATCTTCTAAATACCCTCTTGCAACATTGCTCGATTCCCAACTAAGTACCAAGTTCTTGTAAATCTATTATGTCTCGATCCGCATTAACAAGAAGACTTACCGAAGATCTTCCAATACAATAACTAGTAAAATTAGTTGGATTATCTGAGATAAGTAGCAATTCTTTCAGGTATTTTAGAGGATGAACGGTGCATTTTCCGTTTCTGTCACGAACAATCTTCCATGTGGAGTACGAGCTGTACGTGATGCTATATATTTTTTAAATGATACATTTTCCAAGAAAATTTTTTGATATTTCATTTGTTTTGCAGCTCCGCCATTTCCGATTAAAAAAGATACTTTCATCATCAAAAATCATCGTCTAATGGCTTATGGTTATATTCCTCCCAGTATATCCAATCCTTCAACGAAATTAAGGATTACATCGGGAGAACAATTTACCAGGTTCTCTGGCCTTACTTTTGTATTACCAAATGTTGCAAATCTGGTTCTGGCCACTGCGGGGCATTTACATAAAATGTGTTTAGCTGTTTCATCCTGCTCCATGCGCAGACGGCACTCTGCATGTCCGATTTTATGCATGTGATGTTTGAGTGTTCTAGCAGTTTGTCGGAGTCCTGTTTTTTGTGTAAGCAATAAATGCTTTGGAAAGGGCTAGTCCCGGCTGACTACGCCAATACTCGTCTTTTATTGTCTGCCCAGGATGTTATAACATTCTTGGCCAAGCTATGTGCTATACCGATTACCGGTTCTGGCCTAGTGAACATTATTTCGCCCTCCCCTTTTGCTAGGGCGTCCGCTATTTCGTTCCCTTTTAGGCCCTTGTGACCTGGTACCCAGACTAGGTTAACATTGTTGCGTTGTGCTAGTCGGTTTAAGGTTTCTCTGCAGTTCCATACTGCTCTGGATTTGAAGCAGTTGGATTCAAGCGCTTTCAGTGCCGCTGGACTATCTGAAAATATTTTTATTGTTTTTCGTGTGTGGTGTCGAATTTCCAGCTCTCTCGCACACATTTCAATGGCATATACCTCTGCATGGAGTACCGCAGCTAATTTACCAATACTGAATGTGCGTTTCACTACTGGGTTCATCCCGTATATTCCAGCTCCGACGCCTTCCAGAATTTTGGAACCATCGGTAAACCAACGTTCATTTGCCCTACATAGGTCAGTTTCATTCCGAACCCAGTCTTCTCTTTCAGGGAAGACCACAGTGTAGGGCGAGTGAAGGTTGATAGTTGTTGGCATGATGTCTGAGGGCATTTCTAGAATGTTGTGAGCTATTATACCCTCCAGCATGCTGCTGCTTCTCATGACCACTGCCTGCGGTAGACTAACGGCCGCTTGGTGGAGTCTGCTTCCCAGATATATGTGAAGAGGAAGTAATCCGAGAAGGGCATTCAACACACAAATTCAGTAACGGGCTCTTTCGGGAATACTTTCGATTTTTTCGCTCTACATCGCACATTTTTTTGATAAATCGTGCCATATCAAAGTGCCATAATTGTCGATTTCTACTGTTTCCTTCAACTGCAAACAAACTCGTAATAGAATATTTAGGCCACAAAGATGATGGAGAGCACCGACCACCTGGGGTGGTGCTGTACGTATTCCAGGTTTTCCTACGTCAAATAATAATAATAATAGCTGTCCTCTACCCGCACAGGCTATGCCTTTAGGTACACTCTATGAGTGTTTATGAGGGAGTATTATTATTCATTTGAGAGTTTCACAAAATAAGCACCTTGAACCCATTCTATATTTCGCCACTCTCGTAATGCCTTTTTGATTTATCCGCAAGAAAATCTAATTTCACAGTGTTAGCAGCCACAAGTATATTTTCAGGAATATCAATATCTGCCAGGATTTTTACCACAGTTTTGAATAAGTTTCAATTAAGTTTCAATCAAAACTATCTTCTTCTATTTTCACATCACCTTTGTCAATGATATGATAAAGCTTTGAATGTAACTAGATTATTATGCAATTTAAATAAATTTTGTAAATTGCATCAGTCGACTCGATTATTATAAGTCGTATCTCGCATTTCGTTACATTAACAGCTATTATCGTCTGTTAAATTCTGTATGCCTTAAGAATGGAATGAGAATCATCATAAACTCAGGAAGCTTTCTCGAAAGATTACATGTTCGGTATTTATTCCCGAGAAAGCATCCTTTTTATGCCTGACAACCTCTTTGTTCACCATCATCTAATTAGCCAGAAGAATGTAATTTTCCTAGAAAGCATTGTTTCTCTCAAACGAGCCGTTATCTCTTGATTTAACGCTTCATTTCGCGAAGGAAAATAGCGAAATGGATACCAGACAACAATACATTAAATTTTTATCACTGAAAGGAACTATCATGGAAATTGTGGTGTTACAAAGACGTTCTCCTTAACCATAAATAGTTCAATTTGCTGATTACATCGCGTCAGGGGTGACTGATACATGGTCGTCTGCATCAAAATATATCTTTAGGATAGAAAGTCCTTAACCCAATACAATAGAGTTATAGTTGGTGATAAGAACCAAGTCTGAAAAATTTAATAACGGAAATAGATCGAGAATATCTCACTTATCTTGAGATCGTATCAATTAACTGCAAATAAGTGGGTTTGAATGAGGCAGTTCATAAAAATGATAAAAAAAACTGAAAAATTAAAAAAAATATATATCATGGCACTTCAGAATCATCGTGTTCACTTCGCACATGAATTTCGAAGCAATTAAATTTGTCGTATCAATTATCTACAATAGATATTCTCAATTATTTCCCAACTTTTGACCATGGCATGATGGCTGATTATTCATAATATGATGATGATGATGATGATGATATATGATTATTGGATGTACATTTATAACCCACTTCAAAATGATAATATGTAGTCGTGAGAAGACATTCTGCTAAATCGTTCCATTACTCGTTTAAAGAATCAAAGTATTCTATAAACAATAATAACAAATTCTCAATTATACTCAAAATCGGTCCACGATATATCTGTTTCCCATCGAAAATTTTGTAGAAATTTCGGCTGCATATTTTCTTCCAAGTGCTCAAGATTTCGGAAAGGTCTAAACTCACTGATTTTCAAATAGCCTCACAAGAAAAAGTCACATGAAGTCAGGTAGAGTGGATGTGGTGACCAAAGAATTTCTGAATATCTACCTATCCACCTTTCAGGAAAAGCCTTGTAAGAATCACCAGAAAACTCAAACAAAAAAAACGTCATAAATTGGAACCATAGAAATATGGTTTCTCTTCTTATATAGGCAACGCAAGTCCAAACAGTTGCATTGAACCTTTTTTCCTTAACATTTTCTCTCACCAACTTTTTCTGTGTGTTTTGAACGTGCTGTGTATGATGCTGACGCTGTTTATAGTTCACCGTCACCTACTCGTTTTCCCAATTCTTTTTACGACATCTTACAGAAATGACAAATTTTCAGAACCAAAATTAGTTCGATCTATCGATTTTCCAGAACTGATCCAAAAATACAATCTAATTTTTGACATACTTGTCAAACTCGTTGACTATTGACAACCATAGATACTCCATCAGCAAAAAAAGTGAGATTGTTCATTGTTAAACATTTAAGGTGGAATTATCGAGTTGAGCAATTTAGAAAAACATCACGAAGTACTTTATACAAATTTAATTATCTTAAAAATATTTCAGACATCACCCACATGAGAAATATCAACTACACACTTATTGAACGCAGCTTACATATGGAATTATCAACTGGAATGGGGAATCATCAACACATTTGAAAAATCTTGTTGATTTGCAAAAAAATACCTGAAACTTATCGCAAACCATTCAAATACGCATCAAAATTACTATTTAAAGAGTTAAAAATGCTTGATCTGGTACAACAATACTGTAAAAATTGTTAATGAACAACTATATTATATATATTCTATTCTATCTCTGTGATCGTATGAGCTTGTAAATATGTCTCCAATCCACGACCTGGATTTGCTGTAAACGTATTTTTTGTTCAAATAATCGATTATGTTATTTCCATTTGGACATAACTGATTAAACCTTGCTATTTATATTAATATGTTCAATATGATAATCATTATTATCATTATATATTCTTGTAGAGGATTTCTAGAAGTAACGCTATCACTATTACCATACACAACAATGGCAATAAACGTTCCCATTCAAGAATTACTTTTTTCTGTAAAATCCTTTCCTGGAAATAATAGCGGATGAGTTTCACATCGTCAAAATCCCTCCTCCTCATTAATCCTTGGACTTGAGCAGGCTTTTAATTTCTGCCTCCGATCCTGATTAGGAGTAAAATGAAATAATTCCGCGATACTGAGAAGGCACTCGAAAGAGAATGTAGCCGTTAAATGTGATTATTACACTTTAATTATCTTTCGTATTTCAATTTCCAGTGATGCTGAATAATTGAGAGGAAAAACGGACTGAATCATTTCGCCAGCAAAGTTTTTCAGAGTGCGGTAAAAGTTCATTATCCCTCAACTTTGTGATATTAATCGTCAAATAATTCATAGGAAAATAATGGATTCAGTTCGATCAGTACGAGCTGGGGAGATTTTGGTTTAAGTAACATCGATTTAAAGAAGAGAAAAAATGCGAATTATCACAAAAGAAGTTAAGGAAAAAATGCCCTTTCATTCCATAACTTTACAAATTGTTCAACTAATCTCAAAAAAGTTAAGATAATCCTATTCGTAGATGACACCACGATACTGTGGCGGTGAGGTTCTGACTAACTAAAAGAGGCCGGACAAGTTCGGATTCAATGGTGTCATGACCAGCATGACAACTATTTACCTGAAGGTGATCCTGAACCTCTCTTCTCTGCATCTGCAAACTCTTGCAGAGGACTGACGCCTCTAGACTAGAGCTACTGGACTAATGGAAGAGCAACAACCTAGGCCACTGCAACATATTGGAGGACCACACATATGAGATGCTATTGGACAGAGTAACTTAAACCTACTCCTCTGATGGAACTTGCAGTACCATTATACAAGATGGGGGAAACACATCAAAGGTTTGGCCAATACTGCCAAGATGGTAAATCGAGTACACGGATGGATCTGAGACATGCAATGGGTTAGATTCTGGGATATGGGTGGAGCCTCTATATTCCAAAAAGAGTTGATGGATTCTTCCATCTGTACGATAGAGATCCCAAGCAGGATTCCTAGAAACCAACCAAAAATCAAGCGGGAATGAAGGCCCGTCGATCAACTAAGTTTTCTTAGTTGCAAAAGCAGAGATAGTAACCACTGCACCAGTTTGTGGGACATAAGGCAGGGCATGAACCTGTAAGAACTTATTCGGAATTCTCTCATTAGAGTGGTAGGACTAATGACAGGGAACTGCCACCTGAAAAAAGGTCTGCATCTACACCAAGACTCCACACTATGGAGATTCTGTGATGAGGAGGACGAAACAGCCTTCCACATACTGTTCGAATACAAAGACACTCTAGTGTAGAAATATCTTTTCACAGAAAAACCTCGTGAGGAATTAATATTCAGGTGATAATTCCAGAAGATCTGGAGTACTCAAGTGATGAACCTGACAGCTCGAAGAACGTTGCTGCTCCAATAAATAACTAGTGGCGGTAAAATTACCAATTTCCCACTACCATTTGTCAACAGTTTTCAATCCATGACTAGATGGGAAGCAATAAATTATAGAATGGTTTGTCAAATTTGAAGAATTACAAACCAATTACATGTCTGAACACGATTACTCTCATCCCGTATACAAGAAAACTCTTGAAATCATTAGGAGAAGCCTGTTTTAAGAAGACTCGGCCCTCTTTTTTCTAAACTCTAAATGAAACTTCGGTACCTCTAGCAATCGGGGGCATGAGGTCAATCACCTATTTGACATGGATGACCTCAAACAATAGGCAGAGAAGGACACATTGGTCCATAAAATGAGGTTTCTGTACTTCTGGTGTATCTCATAAGTAAGTTCTATGAATAGTGGCAAAATTTTTTTGTGAAAGGTTTCGATGTTCAGGTAGTTCTTAATGCTTTTGATGATGATATATAGGGCGGGTGAGTGGCAGAAGACGATGATGAGTGGAAGAATGGGTTGTCAGGGTGCGAACCGTGCATATCCCCAAAAGCAGAGATTGTCAAATCCGAAGGATTACAAACCAATAACATGTCTGAACACGTAATGTTGATTACTCTCATACTATATACAAGAATACCCTTGAAATCATCAGAAGAAGCCTATTTTAGGGACACTCTCTCAGCCTTCTTTTTTTCTGCATCTTTCTTTTTCCACTCAGAAAAAACTGTAAATACAACTTCGGGGCACCTCCAGCAATCGAGGGCATAAGGTCAATCACGTATTCAACATGGATGACCTCAAACAATATGACTTGGCAGAAAAAGACCTACATATTAGTCCTTAAGGATGGTTGATATCGGAATGGAGTTTGGTAACGACAAATGTGCCACGGTTCATCTACAAAGATGCGAACAATACAGAGATGTCCAACTCGTACAGCATCCTACATTATCTTGATGCTGGAGGGAGTATTCTTATCTAGAGGTCGACAAATCTGGTCATCAGCAAACCAAAGTTGCTGCACCTAATATGCGAGTCAATCTGATCCCGCCTTTCTCCTTTGGAGTGGTGAAATGGACACAAGAACAGCTGCGACTACTTAACGTTAAAAACTCAAAAAAAAATAAGAACTGTGAAGTGAGATTCAGATGATTATTGTGCTTTCATCATCTATAAAGCAAAACTGTTCAGTAAATTGAAACCACCTATTATTTCTACAGGAGTTTGAGTGAAAACGTTGTTCTATTTGACTTCTAATTGATATCTCATCAGTTCAAGACAAAATATTTATTATTATCATGAATAACTTGACTATATCAATTCAAAGTTCAGCTACTGATTGCCCTTCACGTGATAATCTCCTATATCAAACAACTTGAAAGACCGTCAACCGGATAGGACACAATCTCAATTCCGACCCAGATCCCTTTTCAATCACACCAAACCTCTCAACTCGAACCCACCCTAAAACACTCCGATTTCGGATAAAGTTTCGGCAAAGGACCTGTATTGTCAAACCTCCATTCAAATACCTCCGAACTACAATATAAATTATACATCAGACCAATCTGCAAAGTTATAAGCTCTTCATTCATTAGCGAATCGTCCCTCTCAGATAACACTCGTATTCTCTAATTGAAAATTAGCGACCTCTGTCGGATTATTGAGAGGCGACTTATCTTTTGTGCGGGGACATAAATCTAGTAACGCCCACTGCGATTATTCGGGCATTTGTTGTTTGCGGTCGTCAATGCTGTGGTTGGAGATTTCATCACAGATAGTTTGAAGTTCTGAACTTGGTCCATTTGAAGGGACACCAATGGCGGAAAATCGATGCTTTCGATTTATGACAGACATGGTGAAGGGACACATTTTACGAATTTGTATTGAGACACAGCGTTTCATACACCTGTAACATACTTGAAAATCGTAATTTTTCTAATCTATACTACATACTTATTGAAATGTAAAATACACACACACACACCCACTGAAAACGCAGTAACCTATAACCGACTGGCACAACGCAACAATGTTAACCTAGTCTGGATACCAGGTCACACGGGCCTTGAACAGAACGAAATAGCGGATGCCCTAGCAAAAGGGGTGCCGAAATAACGTTCACTGGGCCAGAACCGGTAATCGGTATAGCACATAGCTCTGCCAAGAATGTTATAACAACCTGGGCAGACAATAAAAGACTCGAGTATTGGCGTAGTCTACCGGGCCTAGCCCATTCCAAAGCATTTATTGCTTGCACAAGGAAAAAACAGGAGAGTTATAGTAGGTTTGCTCACTGGCCACTGCAAACTCAAACACCGCATGCATAAAATTGGACTTGCACAAGATGCAGATTGCCCAGCATGCTTGGAGGAGGATGAAACAGCTAAACACATTTTATGTAGGTACATGCCCCACAGCAGCCAGAACCAGATCCTCAACATTACTTACTGTTTTTTTGCCACCAGTAAGGCCAGAAAACCTAGTGAATTGTTCTCTCAAAGTTCTCCTTAATTTCGTTAAGAGAATGGATATACTGGGAGAAATATAACCATAGGGTGAGTCACAATAGGCCTAACCTAACCTATAGAAATGTAGCTGTGAATATATAATGATGTTACTTTTTCACATAAAAGCATTCTAATCGATAGAACAATAGAACAATTTTTTTTTATTTTGATGGCTTTCAGTTATTGAAAGATCAGGTTTTTTCAAAATTGAAACATTTGTAGAGGGGATTGTTCATTTAAGTCATAAGAAACATTTTTCAATAAGTTGGTTTAGACGGAAACAATGATATGAATTATTACATTGTGAAAAAAATACTCAACTTTGTTTCATTAATTTATTTTTACAATTACTATATCGCTAATTTATATTCAAATATTATTAAATTATTTATAATATTTCTGTATGCAACTCTCTTATCGTCCGAGTCAATGGTGAAGTGTCACGTGGTATTTACATACACAGTAAACTGTTAGTAAAGTTTTTCGCGAACCTTCTTTCAGAACGCCTCTAAGGTTCTTTATCCGCACATTGGTTTCTCCTAAAAACATTTCGCCTGCAGGATTTTCCATATTTGCAGAGTGAGGTTCGATGAGGTTGACATACATACTCCAATTCAGCCCATCAATCCCACGAGACAATTTTTGGACAGCCAGATCCACAATATTCGGATTCACCATCGTATTTCTTGGATTGGTGAGGCTCTTTCAGACATCTTGATGAGAGAATGCTTCTTGGTAACCAAGTTGTAGATGTTTTTCTGGTCTTTCTTCAATTGCAGCACTCCTCCAACAGCTGGATTATGTCCCCTTAGTTTCTGGAGTCGGCCGAACTTCTTCTGGTCATTCCACCATGTTGAAAAAGTATCATGGCTCTTCTCGCGTTTCCTTACCACATGCAGCACTTTCTGTACATTTGGGTACGGGTAAATGAATTTTCGAAACATCCTGTCATCCTCTGGTGGTTTGAAGGTGCGAACTTGGTCGTCGTCTTTTGCGTAGGGTGCAACATAGTGAATTGAGTATCCTTAGAAGCTATCCCAAAGAAAACCCTCGAAATACTTCTGGATTTGGTGAATGAGGTCATTTATTGTTTTCAGGAACTTGTAAGGACCTTTTCGTGAGTTTTGCAACTAAGGTAATTGTCCACGGCTACATTTAGGGTTGTACAGCCAAACTAGCTCACCTCTTTGAAATCCTCCAGCATTGGCCTTGATGTTATACGTCTCCTTCATTCTGTCGCTAGCACTCTGGATAACATCATCTGGTGAAGTTTGCTGACGCAGCCTTCTCCCGCAGCATCTTGTCTTGGTGACTTATCAAACTGCTGAGTCGCAATTCTTGGCCTATTATAATACTAGCGAGGTTTGATTGATGAGTATAAGCAATGCTAAACAATAGGTGATTGGGAACAAATGGAGGTACTGGTCACAGTCTCTCTTGTAGTCAGAGACGACAAGTGGCGGTTTATCGTCCTATTAATCAGTTCCTATTCATTCTAGCGGGCTGTGGTTCTCGTATTTTGGATGTAAATCATTTCATTTCATACTATATCGTAAAACACACCTTCACATACTTGCTTTCAGTCCAGTTAATATCTCTTAATGGAATTGAGTACCGTAGACTAAGTGACCCGTAACAGGTTTTCACCGGACTAGTCCATTACAATTTTTCTACTGTGTTGTTTTTCTACAGTTTATTGTTAAATTAATAATCACGAACATACAAACATCTCTTAGTAGGTTGTTAATATTGACAGTAATGCTGCAATTTTCATTGTCATTAACGTTGATGACACATTTTTACTTCTTTCTTGTACCACTTCAACTACACTTCCCCCACTTTGAATAATGTGAGATACCCGATTCTTCCTCTCTATTTATTCCTCGATATATTGTTTTCCATCCCTTATGTCTTCTAAGCAGCGAAAAATCTGCCCCAGCATCCACCAGTAAAATGGCAGACGTTTTCTAAAACAATGCCCTGAGTATATATTGGCTTCGAACAGTCTCAGAAATGTTGCTAACACATCAACACATCAAGAGCATGTAAGACATGAAATTCTTGCCTTGGTCTGAATGCAGCTCCAATGGAATACCAAATCAGCATATCCACTTCGCCACCAAGACATCGGTGATGGTGGAGACTTTCTGGTTGGACAGAGTATAGGCTTCTATCCTCTTACTGGAGAAGTCCATTACCACAAAGATGTATTTATTCCTTTGGTCATATTCTGGAAACGGGCTAGCGATATCTCTCAAATAGACTGCCTACGTTGTATTGGCGCATTTGGACCTTCGATCGTATTCGAGGTCATTTGCTGGCAGCACATACAGCCACATTTTCTGCACCAGATCGTGGCGGCGGCTCAACGATTGCCCCATAAAATCATTGCCTCACTTTCTGGAGGGTCTTCGTCAATTCCTGATGTTCTCCGGTGAGAGAGTTCTTTCTTTCTGTTTCTGAGCACCTCTGCCTGACATTTTCCTTCCCTACCATCTTCAGACTCTTAACTTCAAGACCGTATTTTCTTGAAAGAACAAATTCCATTGGAACCAGTAGAATTTGACCACTGGTGAAAAAGTGGCGATTCCCTACCTCAGTGGTCTTCGATTACTCTTCTCCCAGTCGATAACTAAACCAAAATCTGGATTTTTTTATCTTCCTGGATATTTTATGCTGTCATAGTTCCACAACTTGTTGCTTCCTCCTTTTCTACTCGTCGGCTTGGTGAAACAGTAATTGCTGAAGTCCTGCTGACCTTCTTCTGTTCTAGATCTGAAACAGAACAGCTTTAAGCTCCACGTTGCTTGGCTCCGTAACCAAAATGAATTTTCCATTAGGTGAGGGCTTGCTCAAAATTGGTTTGTTGACTAAGGATTCCTCAATAGCAATCGCCATCACCGATCTAGTGACAAGATTTAATGGCATTATGTAATAAGGCTGCGGAGATATGGGTAAAATACTTCGTCGTATGTCTAATGAGTATAACTGAGACTACACTTGATTTGGAAGGTTGAAAATCTCTGTCGCACCCATTGGGCATAGGGGAGAGTACGGTGGAGCAAATGATTTATATGAGATAATAATTGATCATACAGCCAGTTTACTTATTTAGGTGACATATGTTCTACCACAAATTATTTGACATTGTTCAGACATACTAACTTAATATTATTATCATTAATTTTTCCAAGTAATCCGTTTTTAATATTCGATAAACTGGCCAATGTTGGTAGCCGATGATCTAGGTCCCCTGTAAACGGGAACAGCGAGAGCTCTGAAAACAAAAAAGTTTATTGAAAAGGAGCCTATTTTTGATGAATATTCAATGAGTTCAAGAAAATCTAGAATAAAGTATGAAGTAGGTTTGACTGTGTTTCACTTTTGATTAAAAATTACTATACTGGGGCTCGACAAAACAGACATGTCCATAATTATAGGTTTCATTTCAGCATTTCATCCAGGATAAAAATCAGAACTCAAAAGTAACCTCCTCTTCACGCCTTAGCCTCTTTTCCTTCCTCTCACTACATTTGTATATTATGAAGGACGTATAAAATCGTCTTTTCAGGTTTTCTCTTCATTTCTAGAACTATATCGTCAGCATATCGACCTTGTCAGAGTGATTACAGAGCAAATGAAAAACAAAATCGATAAAAAAGTTTCAGGAAGTTTCTATTGTATTATTCTGAGATATTTGTAGAATATTCAGTGCTGTTCTTGTTGAAGGAAATCCAACTATTTGCCTCAATGAAAAATCTCAACAGATGCTAAAGATCTCTGGAGTTTAACACGTCTTTTCCAAAGCTGCGCTTGAAATTCCACCCCATTCTCAAACTACAGAGTACGCATTAGAGACGTTAATATAATTAAAGGGGATCTCAAATTCTCTAACGTTACAATTCAGAAAGTCCGCTTCGTTTAAGCATACGATCCATCTATTATCAATATTATGTATAACCTGCTTGGCAGTTTATATACAGTGTGTCCTGCTTTTCATGAATACACATCTCAGTTATTAATAATGCGATTTTCTTGAAATTTTGGTGGTGATTATATGTTAGGTAAATGAAGTATTTTGGCATAGTGAACATTTTAATCGACCATAGGCGTGCGGTGTGGGGGGTAAAAAAGCTGTTTTTTGGGAAAAGGATATTAGGGCTCATTTTAGATAACTTTTTTTATCAGAATTAGAATCAGCATCCCCAAAAACCCCCCAATCCATATTTTTGAAATCTCAAGAGCTGATTTGAGGAGAAAAAAAAATAAATTCACATTTTTCGTCAATGCACCCGAATATCTGTTATTAGCGATTTTCTTGAGATTTTGGTGGTAATTTTATGTTAGAAAAATGAAGCATTTGGCATAGTGATCATATTCATTCACCATTGGCGTGCGAAGTTGGGGAGAGAAAAAAGGCATTTTTTGAGAAATGAATATTAATGCTTATTTAAGACAACTTTTCTTATCAGATTCGGAATCAGCATCCCCGAAAACCCTTTAATTCATATTTTCAACATCTCAAGAGCTGATTTGAACAAAAAAAAAAGTTTAAGTCTTTTTTTTAATAAGTTCTATATTTGTAATAGTGGTAACAAAATTACGAATTACTTTATTTTAGATTCTTGTGTTTTCAACATAACTACCTTCTGAAACAATACACTTTTCAACAATTCTTCTCAAACGTACATTCACTTTTCTTAAAGTTTGGGGAGTTATTTCCTGACACGCTTGCCTAATTGCAAAGCAAAGTTCCTCTCTATTACGCGGCCGAGTAGCATACACTTCATTCTTCAAATGCCCCCACAGAAAAAAGTCACAAGGGGTAATATCTGGTGATCTAGGGGGCCATGGTTCCAAAGGAGAATTTCTACCTATCCACTTCATAGGGAAAATTGCATTTAAAAAGTTCCGAACTATCTCAGAATTGTGTGCGGGGGCCCCATCTAATTGAAAGATTAAGTTTTGTCTTTGTGCTAATGGCAATTCCATGAGAAAATCATAGAGACCATTTTGTAAAAAATTTTGAAAATTTTGTCCGGTCAGGTTATCCAGGAAATAAGGGCCAACAATCCGTTCGTTGAATATGCCACACCACACGTTAACTTTTTCACTGTATTGGTTTTTACAATGAATTACCCAATTCGGATTTTCAGCTGCCCAAAACCTACAATTTTGACTAGACACTACACCGTTTGTTGTAAACGTTGCCTCGTCAGTAAACATCATGTTCTTCAGAAAAAGTCTGTCGTTAAGATAGTTACCCTGCAATCATAAGCAAAATTCAAACCGTCGTTCAAAATCACCATTTAACAGAGTATGTAGAAATTTTGGTTTAAATGCCCTAATCCTGTTGCGTTTCAAACATCTCCATACTTTGTTTTTCGTTAAATTCATTGTCCTCGCAACTGCCCTTACAGTACCATTTGGGTTGTTTCGAAATTCTGCTAAGATACGTTCGTCGTCTGGATAGTGTCTTTGATTTAAATTGTACCTCCCTGGTCTTATTTTGAAATCCGCTCCAGTCCTTGCGAACAATCTGTTGATTTTGGCAACGGTATCCTGAGAAATTGGTTCTCGATCATGATGCCTTCCATTGAATATTCCAGCAACTTGACGCGTAGATCTTTCATTATTACCAAATAAGCGGATAATCTCTACTTTTTCTCCAATTGTAAGAACTACTCTTCGGTTGTGTGCCATCTTATTAACAGTTAAGTAACACTGCTTGACTTATTGACATTTCGTACTGATTACCGATGTCAAACAAAAACTTTTGATTCAAAGCACTCTTTCATTAATTTGCATGAAAACTCAAATCGACAAGCCAACGGTAACAAAGTGTGCGTATCTTCGGAAATACCTATATTGTAGTATAAGGGCAGTTGCAAACGATACAGAATATAAGGAAACGAAGGTGTTTGAAATTTAATATAGGATTAGGGCATTTGAAATAAAAAGTTAGAAATAAACAATCTATTGAAAAAAAGTGAATTTAATTTTGTTTTCTAATCAGCTCTCGAGATTTCGAAAATATGAATTGAGGGGATTTTGCGGTCGCTGATTCCAAATCTGATAAAAAAAAAATTGTCTAAAATGAACCCCTTATATCCTTGGAGAAGAAGTGGAGATTATCCGATTATTTGGTAATAATGAAATATCTACGCGTCAGGTTGCTGGAATAATCAATGGAAGGCATCATGATCGAGAACCAATTTCTCACGCCAAAATCAACAGATTGTTCGCAAAGACTAGAGCGGTTTTCAAGACAAGACCAGGGAGGTACAATTTAAATCAAAGACACTATCCGGACGATGAACATTTCGAATTTCGAAACAACCCAATTGGTACTGTAAGGGCAGTTGCGAGGACAATGAATTCAACGAAAAACAAAGTATAGAAATGTTTGAAACGCAACAGGATTAGGGCATTTAAACCAAAATTTCCACATACCGTGTTAAATGGTTATTTTGAAAGACGGTTTGAATTTTGCTTACAAGGACTTATTGAAAAAGAGTTGAATAAATTTTTATTCAAATCAGCTCTTGAGATGTTGAAAATATGAATTGACGGGTTGTTGGGGATGCTGATTCCGAGACGAAAAAAGTGAATTTATTTTTTTTTTCTCCTCAACTCAGCTCTTGAGATTTCGAAAATATGAATTGGGGGGTTTTTGGGGATGCTGATTCTAATTCTGATAAAAAAAGATATCTAAAATGAGCCCTAATATCCTTTTCCCAAAAAACAGCTACACCGTACGCCTATGGTCGATGAAAATGTTCACTATGCCAAAATAATTCATTTACCTAACATATAATCACCACCAAAATTTCAAGAAAATCGCATTATTAATAACTGAGATATTAGGGTGTATTCATGAAAAGCGGGACACACTGTATATATATATTTGCATGGGGATCTGGAAAATGTTAAAGATGTATGCAATCATTGATTATCTGGAGTATTTATGCAGGCCAATCATTCTGGCTGCCGGTCATGTTGGTTAAAAGTTCTGATGGCCTGGGAATTGCTAGGAATCGCATGTTGAAAGGTAAGACCTCGTTAATACTTGACTCGCAAAAGTTTCTACTTCTGAGTGCTGTTGTCCGTAGGAGGATGACACCTGGGCCCGTATTCTTTACGGTGATAGAGTAGAACCATCGATTTTCTGTTTCACACCAATATACATCAAATATGTATGTTTTTCTCTTTTATTTGTTCCCAAATTTAAGGCGAACGATTCAAGAATCGAGACCCAGGTGAGTGGAAAAAACAATTTTAAAAATAAAAAATTAAGATATCTTGGTAATTTTGTTCTAATTGAACTATGTCTATGAAACTGACTCGCAGTTTTCAAAATCTCCATGCAGGCGAATTACCATCTGAAAGAGAAATTGAACTTATGGCGTCGGTTCAGAGTAGAATATAATTATTACTGCTTCGAAGTAATGGGATCATGGTTTCAATTGGTAGCAACTTGTGAGAACAAATTCGACGATTCCTGAATATATTACTTTCGGTGTTCTTCAGAGATCTGTTCTGTTTTGCATCAGTCCTATATGTTTTTTTGCTGTTTCTGTTATACTTTCTTTGATGTTTTTCCACTCTGTCTCGATATCATCTTCCCTTTTCCTACTTATTGGTTGTGTTGTTACTTCCTCCGAGTACCCCTTCTGTCTGTTTGTCCTTACGTCTCTTACTGTTGATTTTCTCTCATTGATGAGTATGTGATCTACTTGGTTGTATGTTTGTTGGTCTGGTGAATTCCATGTTACTTTGTGCATTTTGGGATGCTTGAACTTAGTTGAGCTTATCATCATATTTGTTCTTGTTGCCAGGTTACATAGTTTCTGTCCATTATCATTTTACCGCAATTTGTTCTATGAAAACCTCTTTCCCTACCTGAGTCTCCAAGAACCATTATGACATCTTCCTTTGGTATCTTTTCTATCTCCTCCTCTATCTTTTCGTAAAATTCCTCTTTGTCTTGAAACATGTCAAGTAACCATTAATTCCTGGTATTGATCCACAACTATTAGAGGCTTCAAGATTATTCCTGTAGAGGTCTTTGTGATTCCACCTAGAGAGGTTATCCCTAGCATACTGAATCATATCATTGAAATAGCATGCATTCACCGACCTTTCCATAATTGCTGTGCTTGGAGCGCTTTTTCAATCCACTGGGAGTACACACCTGGAATAATAACATGACCCCATTCAACCAACAGTAGAAAAACTTCATTGAAGCACTTGAAATCTAGCAGTTTGACCTTTTTCCATTGGTCCTCATTTCGTTGCAGATGAAAGTTTCATAGAGCAAGTAAAATTATCATAGATATTCTTCTGGCAAGTTTCACTCGATCATCAGTATGCAGATTATATGCTCGTGTGGGATCCTGAATAATATTATCAACACCTTCATTATAATTATCTGTAGCCGATACTTGACGATAACTCATGTCATTATTATAATCAACAAAACTAACGGTTTTTCATTACTCAAAACAAGTCGGTAGATTAAGGAAATTGCTATCACTGTACAATTCCTATGTGAAGAGGGTGACTTGTAATGGAAAATGTATGTTCGGATGCAGAAATTATAGAAGTTCTCTCAAAAACTTGGTCAAGTGCCAACATTAAAGCGCAGTTATACACATGCAATTTAAATTTTTGTCGCATTTGCAGCCAACATTAACATTAATGCAGTGTTTTATGGCTGCTGAGAGTTCAAACCGCAAAACAACAACAAAATATTGTTAAGTAGAGTAATGGAAAAAAGGGTTGCAATGACATTGCAACTGCAATGATGTACGCAGTGGTCCACTAACAACGAAACAGGGTTTCCTGAGTATCCACAATTAACAATCGTTTGAGTCGTCCAACTGTGAGATCAAAGGTCTCGGGTTCGATCCCCAGTCGAAGCTGTGGTGTTTTTTAATTTGATTTCACCGAATTATTCTTTGTCATTAATTCAAGCATGCGGGGAATTTAGTTAAATTTCTCACGGTTATGGAATTCAATACAAATTTTATATGATAGTAAACTTTTTCTGAGACATAACAAGTTATCAGATTAGTAGTCCATGCACGGTACTTATATACACAATTATTCTTTTTACAAGAAATTGTGACGATCCTGCAACCAGACATGACCTCTTGTGTTTGTATAATCAAGCTCAGCTCGTTTTAACGATGTATGCATGACATCATCACATCGAAGAAGAACCAAGAGGTCAAACTTTATTGAAATTCGGATAGATTGGAAGATGAACTATACAAGAAAGGACGAGGAACCTGGGAGAGAATTCGTAGAGTTTGAGAAAAAAGCTTCTAGAAAATTTCAAGTTTCTGGAAGCTAAACTTCTCGAAATGAAGATAGAAGGCTCATAGGTGTGTGTCGAACGGATTAAAAGAAAGATTGGGAACTGTCGAGACGATATGCAGCAGAAAATGTAACTTCTTGTCGGTACAACCTATTTGATTCATCCTATCACTCCGGGACATCCTATGGCGGACACTACACGTCATACTGTAGACACCCGTATGAAAATACGTGCACAAGTACAGCAGCTCTTCCTGATTCCAAAGGATTGAAGTAGAATCGGAACGGCATAATGAACTGTTTTTTCAATTACGATAGTGGTGTTGCAAAAAGTCACGTGTGACACTCGTCTACAAAGCGTGAAGAAGACGAGTTGATTCTTGAAATACTCTAGTGACTATCTTGTATAAAATAAAATCAAGCGCTTAGGGAATCCGATAACGCCAAAATAAAACCGGATGTCATGCAAGCGAACCCAACTATCACATTTCTTGTGAAAAACGATAAAAAGCATTTCGCGCTTCTGCAGTTTTATGATGGCGCTTGTCAACAGGCGTGCAACGAATTCTGAATACATCGGAAGTTCTGCGTTGCAAGTGCATTATTTTCCAGTGAAGCAAGTGCATTATTTGGGATTAGGAACGATGAATGGGGGCGGCAAACATGCGACTCAATCTCTGGGCGGTTGTCAATCGTTATTTGGCAAATCGGAAGGAAATAAAAGGAAGTGAAGAAGCTAAGATGCAATCGGAATATAAAGTGAGTTTAGGTATCGTTGAGGTTTGTGAAACATGATTTAGATCTGAAATAGTATATGATGGATAATATTCACTGCTACTACTGTGATGATCGATATTATGATCCTTATTTCAACGAAAGAAAAGAAGTGTATTCACTAGAGAACATTTTTTATTTGTGTTTCATAATAGGAAATGAAGGGTTAATTATTCTGTTAAGTATAAGAATGATAGCGGAGTCACAATTTTACATGGAGTTTCATAAGTGAAAAACTCCCCAAGTACAAAGTGTCCAAGTAGAATAGTTAGGAAGATTTCAGAATTTTACTGTATAAAAGATAACAAATACTCCGATAGTTCCGATTTTACTGTGATAACAAAACTGTCATCTCAAGACGTATCTACCACAAGCGAGACTCCTAATGGTATTAAACTCCCGTCCATAGTTCTCAGTAAAAATTCATCGATGATAGCTTGTATGGATTACGCTGATAAAGGATATTGCTGACGTCAATACTTCAGCAACTGCCACAAACATAATAAGGGTTTTCATTCCAGATCTGTGAGTTCCTGTGATAACCGTGGGCCATCAGATATAGTATCTTACAGGAGCGGTCTGAGGTTATTTGTTCCGAGAGAGTGTGAATGGAAATGGTAAATGAAACTCATATTTCCATAGAGGATGATCACAAATACAGGAGTCTTGAGACTATGATATTTGTATACCACTTATTTGGTATCGCTGTATTGGGTACTAGATGTTTATCGAGCAAGTAGCTTTTGAAAACCAAACCGATTTCAACTTTTTCAGTAGTACAGCTCTATAGCTTGAAGATGTACCGATTTGTCTCCTCTTTCAGAATTTGTTACAGGCTAGTAAGTTTCCATATAGTTAAAAAAGTTGAAGATGATACAAGCTTATTACATATTTATTACTTCGACCTGCAAGGTCTTTGTGCATGACCCTTTATCTATTCAAGACCCGAGATTATTAGTCTCCGTGCGGAGTTTATCAGTTTCCTGGGAGCTGAGTTCCTCATGTCGGAGGGCGTTACGAATGCCCCATCCACACATTTGAGTCACTTGTGGAAGAGCGCTGGGCCTTCGCAAAGCAGATGTTCAGCAGTTTCCTCTAAGTTCTCGCAGTAGCAACAACTATCCTATCCGACTTGCCCATCTTTTTTAGATCATACCCCAGAAGGCAGTTCCCAATTAGTAGTCCCGTTACCGATTTCAAGTCTTCTTTGTCCAACTCGAGAAGCTGTTCTGCTTTTCTTGGCGATATGTTCATTAGCCTTCTCGCTTGTCTTTGTCTTGGCACTTTATTCCAGTTATATTTCATTTCATCGAATTCCTAGCATTGATACTCTTCTTTTGAGTAGGCTTTGAAGAGTCCACAGAAGGGTTCTGGGCCAGTTAGTAGTGTGTTCGCCCATTCATTGGCAAGGCAGTCTGCTTCCCCATCGCCTTTGAGGCCCCTGTAACTTGGCACCCACATTAGGGTTACCTGATTGTTTGCTGCCAGTTGTTTAAGGGTTTTTTTACAGTTCCAAGTCAGCTCAGACTCACAAGTGTGTGATTTCAAAGCTTCTAGTGCCCCTTTCAAGACATCCCTGGGCACAAATCCCTATAGCATGTACTTCTCTTTGGAAGATGGTTGGGGCAAGGGGTTTTGAGAGCCTGAAATTTGACCCTGTAACGCCCACTCCAACCCTTTCATCCTTCTTAGATCCATCTGTGTACCATACTGAGGCATCCATTGCCAATTGAGGACCGTTCTCTGTATGAATCTGGTGGTTGTTTATGACCACTTCAAACTGCACTACGAAGTCACACCTGATCGGCATGATATCTGTCAGTTTGGGGCTTCTAGCTAAATGTGTTCCAAAATTTTTAGATGTCCGATCAGATTTCCTGCTCCTAAGTTTTTTGTCTAGTACAGTCTCGAGGCACTATTTGCTGCTTCTTCCATTACACATAGGTGCAATGGCGGAAGGTTTAGAATTGCCTCCAGAGCTGCAATAGGGCACGTGAATATATTGCTCCTGTGGTTTCCAAGCAAGCTAGCCGCTGCACTTCCTGCACATTTACTTGTGATGGAATATATTGCATTCAAGATTAATAATCGTTTGGTATGACCAATGAATCATTTTTAGTTTCAGACCCCATGTCTTGCCGCTTACAGCCTTGGAAACAATGTGGTTGATCTGGCTTTTGCATGTCAGTTTTTGGTCGATTATAACTCCAAGGTACTTTACTTCTTTAGAAAATGTTCGCCCATTCAGGGTTGAGATTTTAAGTTCATAATTTCGCCTTCTGGGGAATGGGACCAGCACTATTTTGCTACGATTGACATTGAGTTCCTCCTTTGCGCACCAGCTTCTGACTGTGTTTGGGGCTACTTGCATGCGGTCGGAAATTAATCCGTCATGTCTGCCCCCAATGGTGACGACCAGTTCATCAGCGTAACCATGAATCGTGAACCAAGATCATTGCAGCTTTACTAGCAGGTCGTCGACAACCAGTGATCACAGCAGGCGATAGATCTCTTATAGTATAAGATACACTACCAGTAAGTTCAAACCAATCTCTTTACAGCTGAAATGAAGACACACATGTTCTTGTTCTTGCTTCCAGATATTTTTGATGATAGATACATTAATTCTTTTTCACTGATTCTTCCCGAGTAGAATTCATTATTAGCAATTGGACGCGTACAATTATTGAAAGTACACAGATACTATCGTCAACCTGTTTATTGAGTACATAGATTTTTTCGCAGCTGCTCTTTGCGTGACAAACCCCCTCACAATTACTTTCTGTAAAAGATCTGCTGAGATTGTGTATGATTTCCTTCCCAAATTAATGTTTCTGAGACAGTACAGACCCCAACCCACAATCCGAACCATCCGTCTGCACATTCAGTTCACTCACGAATTGGGTGCGCAAAAAATTTGCTGGGTTCATGAGTTGTGGGTACGAAAACCCACATACGATAACTATTTCAATGTAAATTTATTAGAAAATGGGGTATTGGACGCCTGTGGTGTCACTCAATGAGAACAAAAGAAGTTTTCCCCTTCACCACACTAGTAATTCCATTCCTAGATGCGCACTTCGTTAACCAAGTTAACTTCATCAGTAGGATTACTGGAAAATTTGCGAAAGGCTGGATTATTTTTATAATCAAATTTTGTTTTGAAATTTATTGCCTTTCGTCAAGTACTCTTAGTTTCACATGAGAAATATTTAAATATTTTTCATGATGAAAATTTAGATATTCGACTCAAACAAAGTCGTGGTACTGGTCGGAATCTTTCTGTGGTTTCTTTAGATGGCTCTGCTGCTCACTTTCTTAGTGGGTGCCGGAGTTATCGTAGTGCCTGTTAACAAAACCGATTGGAAATCAATTACATACTGTGGCCGAGTCTGTACTGATGAGCGAGTTGAATCGCGAAACCGGTCTGCAGATGTCACATGTTTTCGATTGCCAGTTGGTGGTTGTTACAGGAAGATTGCAAAGTATATGCTTGTAGGAAAACTTTGCCAGGCGTTGAATAGACGTGTTTCGGCGGTCGTATGGGACTGTTAAATTATTTCTGTTCGACGATTGCCGACAATCCTATTGTATAGGAAAATTTGCGAAAGGCTGGATTATTTTTTTATAATCAAATTTTGTTTTGATTACTGAAGTGTTGGGATATGGAATAACCGAATAACTAATAGATATCATAAAATGTATGTTTTGAAATAGGTTTAAAATAGTTATTTGACTTGTTTCAGGTTCATTATTTGCAGATAAGAGAGATGAGAGGAAGTTCCTGAATTTCCTCAAACTATCTTTTCCATTCCTCCAACATATTCTCATAACCATGCAGTAGATAAAAGTTGGCAGAATTCATCAGGGTACATTTTATATGATTTGTTCATTTCATGAATGAGAAGACTCACTGAGAGACTGTTTGGACTTGAGGAAGATATAAAGGAAACAAATTCGGGTGCTACAGATTTCGAATAAATTAATCAGCAAATCCACTAACTGATGTTTTGAATTATTTCTTTCAAAGGTAACGTTTCGTCCAGAGCTATTAGGAAATTTTGTATGATCGATTAGATGACGGTGTATTTTCTCTAGTGGAGGTTGATACAGATAAATAAAAAGGCTGAAGAGTCAAAAATGTAAACGGTCGTATGGGGACAATGAATTTCACCAAAACCGCTGTGTCGCCATGAAATCGTATGTATCTCGGATCTCGAGCATAAAAAATCCGAAATAAAACGGCAGGATAATAATTCAACTAATTATACGCCTACGGGTGGATGTCAGAGAGCTTTTTATATGGTTCCTGATAAAATCTGCATTGTGTTCTGTATTGGGAAATTACCTCTTTAAAACCTTTGTTCCAAACAAAATTCCCCTGAGCGGCATTAAATGGGGTGGAAAGTTTGTTGAGTTTTTTATGAGTTCAGTCAGATATAATAAAGCGGTACTATTTTGAACGATTATTCTTTATGACTCTCGAGAAACGTAGGTTCTTTCTTTCCATAAAAATAAGCTCGGAGTTGATTATATGAATACAGTTAATGAAGACAAAAAGTCTAATGAAACATCTGGATAATCATATTAAAATAGTTTGAGAAATATGATCAAAAACTTGTACAGTACTTTCATATCAATTTGACCCACTTTTGAAACGCTGTAAAAAAAATTTGACCTAGACAGTCGAATGAAAGAATGAATTGTAGTGTTTTTCGTTAAGTTTTATGCTGTCCAGTCAAATATTTCATAAATTATCAAATATCAAAATTATTGACACAGCTTACTTTTTACCATGTATATCATTAAATATTCAGATTTTTTTTCCTGATCACTAGAATATGCCACACTTTCCATTATTTCAGGGCCAATTGGTGTAAGTATGATTAAAATTGTGATTTTTCTAGAACATCAAGATATATATATATATATATATATATATATATACCTGCGTTTATTATTTAGTTTCCAAGAATTGTCATGATTTTCTGGTTAGTGAACTCACTCGCCGAGTAAATTACTCAAGTCTAAGAGCAACAATTTTCGAAAAACTTCTTAAGTCTACAAATAATTTTTTTGGATGGAGCTCTTCCATCTGGAAATAGCAGGAAATTTTCGTCTATGAAATATTTCATTTTGTTTATTGACCGGCAATATGTCAGGGTACAATATTCACGTATGATATTTGATAATTCGTGAGAAACTTTGTCAATTCCTGGAAATAAAATAAAAAACGTGGTTATTTTTATGTTCTAGAAAAATTTCAATTTTAATTTTATTTACACCAATTTGCGCTGAAGTAATGGAAAAACAGACAAGTGTGGCATATTCTCGTAATATAAAAAAAAGTATTATCAAACATTTAATTATATACAGGGTGAACCATTTGAAAATAATTTGTGTCAATAATTTTAAAATTTGAAGATTTATAAAATATTTGACTGGGCGGCATGAAACTCAACGAAAAATACCACGATTCCTTTTTTTGTTCGACCGTTTACTTGAAAAAATTAATATTTTACAGCCTTTTGAGGATGGGACAAATCAAAATGAAGGCACGGTACATAAGGGAAAGGCCAAACATTGAGTCTAGTATAAAACTGTCATGCTTCAAATTGCCCTGAAAAGCTGAGGTTAATTTTCCCCATCATAACAAGATACGTCGTTTCTGGGCAATTGAAGAACTAATCGCTCCAGATCAGATTAGTCCAGGAAAATTACCATGACCTGACCGGAAGACTAGCGGCCAATGATCTCTGGACTAACACCGTTGTTCTTTTACTCCGAGTGAGAAATCTCCTCAGGCATTCTGCTTTTTTCAGCAACTCAAGCGGAGAATGACAGCAGTTTCCAGGACAATTCCTCCAGGGAAGACTATTGGAACTCTAATTTAGAGCTAGAACTTACGAACTTAATGAAAACAAAGGCGGACACTTCGAACTTCTTGTACTCTTTTTATTATTTTCGCTTAAATAATTTAGGTCGTCGGGAATTTTTACAGGCCTCTTGGTCCTTTCGCACAACTTTTATTTATCCCGGTTGAGCTCGAGCAGTGGGGGATAAGGAGTTAATGCGTTGTTCTGCTCGAAAGGAGCAGCCGTTTAAATGCTGATTAGTAAATTTTACAGAGTTTGAAGATCTAATAGAGTAATAAGAATTCAGAATCCGTCATACCCTTCCTCACATACCGAGAAACAAGCTATTTTGTTAAATTATATGGCGTCATAAACTCTAGCCCCTCACAGCTAATATTTTTTAGAATGTTTGAAATAGTAGATTAATGAAGTATAAATGGATGGATAGGTCTCTCAAACACACGCGGCTGTAGTGCTCAATATTTTTGAATTTGTAGTACTCAAGAATGAATTCTAATATCGATTCTTTGAATGGTAAAGCAGAATCGCGGTTATTACTGCAAAAATCTAATGCTGCCTATAAAAAAGAACATGAATAGGTCTCTCAAACACACGCGGCTGTAGTGATCAATATTTTTAAATTTGTAGTACTCAAGAATGAATTCTAATATCGATTCATTGAATGGTAAAGCAGAATCGCGGTTATTACTGCAAAAATCTAATGCTGCCTATAAAAAGAACATGAAAAGTTCATCAAACGAAAAGTTCCCGGGGCGTTGTGGAGGGCATTGTGAATCATAACGCCCGCTAAATATTTTTTTCTGTAGTTCAATAAATTAATTACTCTTCCTATAGTAGTTCAACCTACAGGTAACTCAATGCATTTATTATTTCTGTAGTTTAAAAAAAACTACGTTGTTTACATTTGTACATGTTTGGTCGTAGTGCAATGTACTTCTAAACTAATTTCAAGGCTCCTATTTCGCTTTCTTCAACAATGGTGAAACTTTTTGAGGTGCAGGTCTTGGTTTCTGGCACCCTGATGAGTGAAACGGCTCCCCTGTCTCCAATGTCATCAATTGTCATCTTGACCATTTCATCACGTCTCAAGCCTCCAAATACGCCCATTACCAGAACAACTTTATGTAGCAGAAAAGTATCATCTGGAGCTTTTCTTATGAGAAATAATACTTGTCCACCTTCCAACACCTTTGCTTTTTTAGGAATTTATCCTTTTGAATTAACTTTCAGTTGACTGAATGCTGATATATTAGTGTTTTCTTCAACAATCAATGTTGATTTCAGCTGTGAGTATTTGGTCCATAGACTATTTGCACTATATTTCTCAGACTAAAATAATGTAAAATAAAAAAAAAATATAATATTTTTCATGAGATAAACTCACCAATTCCTGGAAGTATGTCATCAAGACAGTTTCATTTACGGTATTCACTCTGTTTTCATCTTTCTATTTCAAAAAATGGTCATTCTCCTTCTCGTATGAGTATTTAGATTTCACAGACAGTAAATTTCCTAACGCTTTTTCAGCTTTGAGTGTCACATTCTGTGGAATCTCCATAATTATTATGAACACAACCATTTTTAGTTTCCCCCACTAACAAGCTTGTCAATTCTTACAAAAATGCAGCGTCATTTTATTAAACAAACAACCCTTAGTAACCTCTTCAATGTTTCCATGGCAATTGCATAGAAGCTCACTTGTGCTGAGTTGCCGACCAGAATGCAGTAAATACTATGAGAAGAAATTTATAAAGTAAACAACGTCGTTAGAGATAATTTTTCCGCGAAAAATAAAATCTTGTATGCACTTGGTACATAATCAGCTATATTTCTGAAGGTGGTACCCATTTGCAATATGTTTTTGATCTTGTGGAAGATGTAAATCATGCGATTTGCGCTTACCTGATATCAAAGAAAGCATAAGCAACGAGGAGAATATTCCAAACATTATTGAGAGTAATATAATAATTTGAATGCCATTTCGATTCAAAAATCGAAATATCAATATATCAAACAATACTAACTGTACTATTCATGTATAAAGCTGAAATTGTTCAATAATGTTGGAATAGAGGTTTTGTGTTTGTTAGTAATATTTTATTTGACGTTATAAGGTTCTACTGTCAGATCAATAATCAAAAAGTTGTCATTTAGACATCACGTTTTTCGAGTTGTTGATGTTACAACTTTGGAAACCGCGTTTTTTTGAGAGTTCGATGTAGACAGATTGAGGCATGCTTTCAATAGGTAAAATTGGGCATCAATAAAAAAAATTGTTCAAGTCTCTGCCAAGAATTTTCAAGAAGTTGTCCGACATATTAATATCAGGTATACGAAGACCCAACGTTTGGGCAATCATAATTTGTTCTGGTCTGGGCCCTAGGACTATAATATTTCATTCAAAAATAGTGTTGATATCGTTATAAGAATCTACTATCGATTTGTGTTCTTTTCAGTTTCATATCCACTACATCTATTCCCATATTGATTCCGCTACCAACCGAAACTACCACAAACAGAACTTTCACGATACACCACATCAGCACAACAAAAATAACCACTATCCCGACCACTCTGCTGCGAAAAATTTAATCACAGTGTGATGTATCATCGGTGTGTGTGTGTGTGTGTTGTGAACATTCACTTCGATAATGACCTGCGTAAATCGATCAGTATATCAAAGCTCATTTCCTGTCTTTTTGCTAATGATCCAAGCAATGTTCGTTAACAACTGTGGTCAGAGAGCATAATGCAGTTTGCGAGCGCTATAAGAGCCATTCACTTCATAGATTGGGTCGGTGAAATAGTATTCCATCATCGATTTGCTCTTGCGGGTTTCATGTTCAGTACTATTTCAATCATTTGTTGATCGCTAAACTACGCATTCAAGGATCGAAGAGTACATAAAATAGGGAAGTTATATCTTTTGAATTTTTTTTTTTCAAATTCTATGAATTTATTTGGTGTATTATCAGTAATTCCCAATGTTTCTTTATTTGACATTTTAATCATGATCCCAATTATTACTCTTTAGAAATAATTATTGGCCGATACAGATTCATGCATGCCCATGCAAGGTTTTTAACGCGATTTACACGTGTATGCATTTTTGACTCTTGTGGCTGAAAACTGCATGACAATTCACTTATGTGCCTTTCACTTGCATTTCTATGACAAGGTCATATTTTATTTGGTTTTGTAATAATTTTGTCAATACTGGAGTTATGCCATTTTGGGATTTTCAAATAGTCCTAACGTATATTTCACTGCAGAAATTTGTTGCTTCGGAGAAAACCCCTCAAAGCAGAGCTTGTGCGAGCAAGGGAGATCCGGGACCTACAGCTTACCTAAAAGTGGATTCCGAACTACTTTAGCTCAGTGAAAGGCGGTGGGGATCGAACCCACTTCCCTCTGACTGGTAGACTAGTGCTCTACCATCATGACCACTGCGGCCCAGAAAGAATGAAAAATTATCAATTCCATATTATTTGATATTCTGGAAGCAAAAGATAGGATTTCTGGCGAAAGAGTCCAAGAACATGATACTTCAGATCAAGAAAGAAACAGTGAAGAGAAAAATTACAGAGATATTGACGATATTGAATTATCAAAAGTGATATAAATTGATAAGCCAGATACATCTATCAGAAGAGGACGAGGTATACCAAAAATATCTGGAAATGGTTTAAAGGCACGTAAAAATATATATATATAGCATAAAGTAAGGAAGAATTTCGAAATATTAAAATGATATCCGTAAAAAATTACTCTTACCCTTGAAGAATCTCTGAATGGAGAAAATTCCAAGGAATGGAAAGAGGCGATGAATGAGGAATTTCAGGCCCTGGTGAAAAGTGAAGCAAATGGATGCAAATGGGTTTTGAAAACGAAATATAAAGCAGATGGAACCATAGAGCGCAGAAAGACACGCCTAGTTGCGAAAGGCTATACGCCTAGCAGTCAGGGTTGGATTTTCATGAAACGAGTTCACCAGTGACATGGCAGAGTTCCATAAGTATCCTCCTTTCTGTATCAGTCGAGTTGAGATTCACCCTGTATCAAATGGATATTGTTATGGCATATATTTTCATGTACCAAGATGAACCAGGTGCAGAGGAAAAGGTTTATAATTCGAATAAATCCCTTTAGGGTTGAAAACAGTCGGGAAAACAATGGTATAAGAAACTAGACCACTATCTTCAAAGTGTCATAGGACAAAAACCTTTGTAAACGATAAATGCGTCTATACTTTGAAACAACATGGTATCATTCTGATAATGGCAGTACATGATTTGATTGATGCCACAAATGAAGTCAACAGTTATGTGAAATTGAAAGAAGATTTAGCAGTAAAATTTCAGATAAAGGATCTGGAGTATATACATTATTGTCTTGTGATTCAATTTAACCAAATCAAAACTCTGAATTATGTCGTTATGTCACAGAAGAAATATACCACAAATATTTTGAAGAAATTCAACATGATGGGAGTGTAAAGCAGTTTCTACCCCAATGGATGTCAATATCAATCTGATGAAAAATATGAACCCCAAAACTGATGAAAGGTTGGAAATGACGAAGTTACCATATAGACATGCAATTGGGTCCCCATTATACCTAGCAACTATCACAAGACCTGGCATATCTCTTTCATACAAGCGTGCGTGATTCACCCTATACCCGCACGTCATTTAGATTGAGAGGTGTCATTTTCCCGCATTAGTGCGGGAATAGTATATTCTGTAACAAGGTTAGAATGGCATTCTCTTCCACGAAAACTACGAGTCTCAATTATTCAGGTGTTTTGGTAGTAAACTTTCCAGTATATTATTTGTAGGTACTCTTTCAAATTTCAGGTAGTGCATTTTCACACTCTGGTTCTGAATCACTGGATAAATGCATGATATTTTTTATATTTTCGAATGAAAACGTTACAGCAATAATTTTGACACTACTGAAATTTGCCACTACGGTGACAATCAACTGCGTCAAGGCTGATGTTATTATTGCTAACCAGTGTGAGAATATTATTCTATTACAAGAGAGAGAATGTAAATACATTTGAATTGCATGGGGCAGAGGTGTTGCAGAATATTTCTTCAATCTCAAAAGAGAGAATTCCAGCATTTTGTAACCAAACAAATTCTGTGATGATCGTGGAGAAAAATGTTTCCGCACGCTTAAGTCATTTCGAGTGAGTTATTCCCGCACTAGTGCAGGTAAAATTTTTTCCCGCACGCGAATTTTGTTCAAGAGTGCTACACATTTTTTTCAATTAGCTGGTACAAAAAATGTTGATCCTAACTCATACAGAAAGGTACTCTCCCGCACTCGACTGCTCACCCGAACTTCGCTTTGCATAGTTCGGGTAACGGCAGTCACATGCGGGAAAAGTACTCTTTCCGTACTTGTTGGGATAATAACTATTTTCAAATTGACATTCTGAAAGTCTGGAAAATCATTGCATGGATATGTTGATACAGATTGGGGGGAGATCTGAATAACAGACGATCTTACAGCGGCTTCATTATTATACTGTCCAATTCTCCATTTAGTTGGGGGGCACGAGAGCAAAAGTGTGTCTCTCTATCGAGCACCAAAGTTGAATATGTGACTTTGTCAAAAGCAACCAAGGAAGTTGTTTGCCTCTGAACTTTTTTGAGTGAGCTAGAATTTCCTATAGAATTTGATTAACCAACGGTACTCTACTACGATAATCAGGGAGCACAAAAGTTGATTAAATCTGACAGATATCTGTGCAGCGTTCTCCCTAGAATCTGGAAGACAGCCACAAATGCTTTCTGTATCAAGTAGCAGAAACCAGCCTGACATGATCAAGGACTTGACCACTTACATACCGGTTTCGAGGTGTATTGCCTCAATTCAGTACAAGGTAGGTCCGACAAGATTTACAGTCGTCGACGTCCTCGGTCATGCCATGCAATTCACTGATCATGTCAGGCAGTATTCTGCTACTTGATACAGAAAGCATTTGTGGCTGTCTCCCAAATTCTAGGGAGAACGCTGCACAGATATCTGTCACATTTAATTCAACGTCCATCGTGGTATTAGCCAGGGAAGTAGTTGACAAAGTCTGATATTTCAAACAAACTCTACCACTTGATATTTCATGTTTATTTTATGTATTCGATAAACACATTGTATTTTATGTATGTGTCAGATATTTGTAACTTGTCAAATATATATTCTGATAGTCAGTCAGAAGTTAAGTTATTCCTGCTATTGAATCACCAACAGGAAACTATGGAACTATTCTCATATCACGGCTGTTGGTGATTGAATGGATCCAGAACTATTTAAACAAGCACAAATAAATGAATACAATTATAAACAATATAATAATAATACTCCCTCATGAACACTCTTAGAGTGTACCCAAAGGTATAGCCCAGTCGGGTAGAGGACGGCTATTGATATCATTTGTCATGGCGCTCCGGGGCAACTTACTGATGTTTGGCAGTGTATTCACTTTTCAGATGTAGGAAAACCCGGAAAACCTACAGCACCACCTCGGGTGATCGATGCGCACTCCAAGCTAGCAAAAGACAAAATTAATAGGAAGAAATGTTATATAGAAAAAAGACGTCAATTACCGAACAACTTTTGTTAATAGGTAAACTCTGAACGCCATTTTTTAAAGATTATGTCGACTACAGACTCTTTCTTTCATCTGGTATATGATTGAAACATCTGCAGGCATTGAAATATAAAATTTTACATTCCATAGGTTATAAAGTTTATTTTTACATCTCACGTTATAATGATGCTGGGTTGAAGTTTCAAGCATGCTGTCTTTATTTTTGAAAGCAAAGCACTAGCTCATCCAAATACCAAGATACCATAGTCAATACTATGTTCTCTATCCTACATTCATCATGAGTTTCCACAAAATAAATAGATCATCAATTGAACACGTTAGCATGAAAATACTTTGGGCTTCAGCTGCTTGCCCCCAATGCATAATTCTATTTTGAAAAACCGCAAAATTTGGATGTTGTTTCCAGTGCACAACTAGTCTACCTAATCTTCCACATGTTATCTCAATATGTTTGGACCAGTTGAGATTAGAATCCGAAGCTATACCAATATTTCTGGAAAAACTAATCTTAACTGACGTAAGTGCATTCAATCAAATGAATTAAGGGCATAATGTTTTATAGAAAAATGTGCGAATAAGGAATACGATGCTAACTTTCTAAAATGTATCGATATTGCAAAGATGACATAAGAAATATCCAAGCACCAAACCCGACGTAGAATTTATTCAATGTGGAAATTTGATGTTAATCCGAGATTCTGTAATGGCTTCCTATCTGTTGCATATCGTTGCAATAAATCAATGTTGCAATCCGAACTGCAGATAAATCAAAATTCAGAGACCAGGAAAATAATTAAGTATAGTAAACCAAAGCCTGCTAATCTGATTTATGGGTCATTAGGTATTGTTCGCCTATGGAAATACATTAAGAACTTTTGGAGGAGGATTTGTTCCAACAGACAGAAGGGTACTTTCATGCTAGATCTGTGATGGATTGCACTTTTAGTTTGAATGTGGCTAGGTCGATTGTACATCAGAGACAGTTCACTTGAATATACAGGGTGAATGTTGATTATTCCTGAAGATTGGGAATTCTTATTCACCATTAAAGATTACTATTTTACTACATAAGGGTTGTGTTATGGAGAATTTGTCTTATTTTCAACCTATCCCTTCACACTACACATCCTTGAAAATCATAGAGAGTATATTTCCAAATTCGAATGAAAGGAGTGATGCAATATTTTATTCCTTGAAAATGTATATATGTATTGGTTGAAATGATGGTAAAACTGATTTGCCATTTTTCAAAGGTATTTTCAACTCATTAGTTCCGTAAGTATCTCACAGACAAGCGTCAAACAGTGAAAATTCGGGATAATCGTACGGTGGAAATATTACAGCTGATATTCCACAGGGCTCAGTCCTGTGTCCAATGATATTTTTGCTGTACGAAAGATCCAGTGAGAGCGTTGCTAGTCGATTAAGAATGATGAAATTGGTATAGCCTATGAATTTCAAGTTGATCAAAGAACAACAGTGATAACTCGAAAAAAGTCCTAAAAATTGTGAAAATGCTAAGTTATCACTTGAAATTTGCCCTACATATGCAAAATCCTATATTGCTAATGAAAATATATGATTTGTAGTTGCCCAGATGGAAGATCTGCCATAAAAAAGGAACTGATTAAAAAATGGATATTTTCAAATTGAAATTGCAGAACAGTCCAGTTCCCAGAGGATTTCATCTTACAAAAGGTGGCGTAGAAGATTTTATGTTTTATTTCGTTTCAATGAGTGTAAAGAGTACAATATAAAAATGTGACTAAATCTGGGCTAGGCACAACTTTTGGTAGCCAAAAAACCTAGAAGTTTTCAGAAATTTTTCGGTTTTTTGCAATATGTCGAAAGGGAGTGGTTTTAGCGAAAAACAGTTCCCATACAAAGTTGTATAACATTAAATTTCCTACAAATTTTATAAATAATTTTTTCTTCTACGACTGATAAGGAGCGAGCTACAGCATCTCAAAGATAGACCATTTTTCTCAAAATTGTATAAAAGCCAAGTAACGCCTTCTACTGAACAGCATCATACAAATTCGATCCACAATACATCCTCATCAGCCATGCTTTCAGCGGGTGTGACGCTACTTCTTCCATATTTGGCCATGGAAAAGTGAAGCTGTGCAGTGTTCTGGAAAAATCTTCCGGAGAAATGAAGCATGCGTTGAATGTGTTCTTGGATGAGCAGAGCACAAATGGAGCGATTATTGAAGCTGGAGAGCTTGTGTTCAAAGCATTGTACCACGAGGAGACTCGCAACCTTGGACGACATGCGATACGATCTTTTTAAAACTTACGTGTCTGCAGGTGAAGTTAATCTTGCTCGGTTGCCACCCACTTCTGATGCTGCTGCTCTACACTCACTAAGATCGTTTTACCAAATTCAAGTTTGGCTGGGTGCCACACACTTGAATCCCAAACATTATGGGTGGACCAGCAGTCTACAGGGCCTGATTCCACAGCATACAACGAAGGACCCAGCACCTAAAAGCCTACTTGAAAGTGTCTCGTGCACTTGCAGATCTGGATGTCAGCGAGCCTGCTCGTGCGTCAAAGCCGGGTTGAAATGCTCCAGCATCTGCAAGAGATGCAGAGGCGCCGACTGCGACAATGTCCCACTGTACTCCTCCGAACTGGCCACAGATGGTGAGGAAGAGGAAGATACATTCACCTCATTAACCATGGATCTACGAGGACCCACCCATCATGGCACCTGTTCGTGCGGAACCAGGACCGTCGAAACGCCTAAGAAGGAAGTGAAGTGAAAGGTTAACTTCTCTTTTCATTTATCAATTTTAAAATGTTTTCATTGTAATAAAATACTTCACTTGTTAATGGTTATGGTAATACAAGTTTTTTCCATACACATGTTTTCTCACTCTCTTGTCTCCTTTATTCCTTCAGTTGGTGATTAATTTTGTGATGGGGGGGCTCACAGGAAAGTTCTACTTCATGTTCAATAACGCCCATTTCAAATTTTCTGCTAAGCACCACAGTTTTGTTTCACTGTATTGACTGTATAGGCCCTTATGAAGCTTTAAAACAATGCCAAAGCTCGGCGAATAGGTTGAAGTGCTTTTTCTCACATTGCATTGAAAAATGGTCCATCTTTGAGATACTGTAGCTTGCTTCCTATTGGTTGTAAAAGAAAAAATTATTCATGACATGACATCTGTAGGGAATTTAATGTTCTACAACTTTGTATAGAAACTGTCCTTTTCGACATATTGCGAAAAAACCGAAAAATGTCCGAAAACTTCGAGGTTTTTCGGCTACCAAAAGTTGTGCCGAGCCCAGATTTAGTCACATTTTTTATATTTTACTCTTTAAACTCATCAAAGCGAAATAAAAAATAAAATCTGCAAACCCAACTTTTGTACTGGACTAGATGTTTCATAAAAATCCTTCGAAATCTTTAATTGACTAGGAATCGACTTCAAATTTGGTATGCATATTCGCAAAAGATTGAATTTTCAGTAACTTTCAAAAATTTATTTTCAAAACTTGTATGGGGAAATGACCCCTCTTAACTCCAGAAGAATTTTTCAAGATAGAGCAATTCTGCAAACAGCAATCAATTTAGAATAATGAGATTAGTATACCTTGAGGATTTCAAGTTGATCAAAGAGAAATTGTGGTTACTTGAAAAAAGTCCTTAAAATTGTGGAAAAATCGAATCTATATTGCAGGCATTCCGTACAAATCTTCAATTGACTCCAGGTGATTTCATCCACTCAAAAAAGTTGAGGAAAAAATGTCTTAGTAAGAATAGAGAGAAGATAAATCATATTCATCTTGTTGTTCCATCTCCACCGACAGAAAAACTTGTAGAGATAAACGGAAACGATTGGATCTTCACAACAGCTTTTTCAAGTGAATGAATTGTGAAAATTTATTCACCGGACTATTAATGATTTTATTATTGGTTGTCATGAGTTACTAATTTAATTTTTGGACAATCACTTATTAAACTGATCAAGTTATTTTTTCAACTTTGTCAATAAGAAATGTCCTCAGACTACACTTTTTCTAACAGTGTAATTTTTGGTGAGAGCTCCAAAGGCAAATATTACTGGAGTTATTGCCGGAGTCGTCGAAAGTACTTGAACATTGGGATACTTCAATACTTTTTATTTGTTTATCTCATGTTTATTTGAGTCACAAAGTGATAGATTGCCGACCTCCAAAGATTACCGTGCTTCACATTATCAAATATTTGGCTTGGACGTTATAATTTTTCTTTATGAGAAAATTAACTGAATCTTTGAGTGTTGTGTCTCGATGACTATATCTGACGTACAGAGCTAGGATTGATGTCGAATCATGACTCACTTAGTGCAATTCAAAAATGAAGAACACGTCTTTGCCACCACACATACTTTTGAAATTATGAGCAAAAAAACTTCAAGACATCAAGAAATTTTGTTGGATAACTCCAGATTTGTAATTAGAAACGATTATTTAACTGGATTTCATTCTTTGACACCGTTGCCTGGATACAACCATTCTGAAAATATTCAGTTATTTCCGTTTATACTGCTGCATACGTTTTTTCAGTCGATTCAGTAGTGTGAATTGAACGAAACATAATAATGAGTGAATAAAATATGTGACATCAACGTTCGATGTTTCAATAAATTGCAATTCGCTATTTATGGCTGTAACAATTTTGTAATTTTGATAACGTTTGGAACTGGTGCATAAATAATATCCATTTGCCGCTTAGCTAAATTGAAATGTTGAAATATGATATATTGACAATAAATTGAAAGAAATGGGGATATGATGAATTGCAGACAAAAAGGCAATAGCCAGCAAGATAATTGTTTGAAAAACAGCTGAAAATTGATAATTTGACGACCTATATCGCCACACCTTTAGTTGATGCGACGTAGTTGGGTCACTAGGAGATGACTTCAGCTTCTTCCTGAAGAAGTTATGATGAATCTTTGAGAAAAGTAGTTACTTTGTCAAATTAAATGGAAAACATTATTTTTTTATGGAAAAAGTATTCACGAATCTCAGTAATACTCAGTTGAAAACACAAATAAGATGTTAATATTTTTCATTTATCTGATTTTAACAGAAATATGATGAAATTCGTGATTTGGAGTAATAACATATAAATAATATGGACCCTTCATTATTCCAAACACTCCACATTCATAGCTTCATTATAATTTATGGTAATTTCAACCACATATGACCTTCACCGTTGCTGTAAAAGCGACGTGCTTTGGTCTAAGAACGATTGCTATGTGTCATGATATCCTTTTTGAGTGAGCGCCCCATTAAAAAATAGGTTTCATCTGAGAATACTTCAAGAGGGAAAAGATCACAAAAACTCTTCATCTCAATGATATCATCGCTTGCTGTTGCCTAATATGTTACATGATCTGTATGACATGTTGATTTTATCTCGCGTTCAAATATATTATATGCTTCTGATTGATTCTGAGAAGGTATCTCCATATATCATTTCTTGGAGAAATTGCAATTCGACCTTAATACCAGTTCGGCATCTGGCCTGCCGTCTGGAATCTGTCGGGCTGTTATAAAATAGGAAAAAAACTACATTCTAGTAAAATTTTTGACAAGTGGACATATAACGTACTGTGTTAAAAAGATGTTCAATACAATCCCTTCAGATAACCAAATAGACTCTTTGCCTGGAACTGGAGTAGTCACATTTGATAGCTGCTAATTCAGATATCGTATAGCTTGTACTTTGATTTCCCACATTGCCCTCCCAGTCACCTTCAGTGGCGTTACTGAAGTAGTTACCATAGGTTTCATCGGTAACAATTTGATTTTGAATATCAGTTCTACAGTTTTATTCGATCACAATTTTTATCTTTGCCAGTCTTCTACAAATATGATTCATGTAATAGAAATTACAGATAAAGTTCCAAAAATATAGTTAACAATTTGATTTTGAATATCAGTTTTAGAGTTTTAGTCGATCACAATTTTTATCTTTGCCAGTCTTCTACAAATATGATTCATGTAATGGAAATTACAGATAATGTTCCAAAAATCTAGTTAAAATGTAATAAAACACTCTTACTTTCTATCGCACTTGTTATATTAATACTGAGAATGTGTATACCTATTTCGGAAAATGTAACGTGTCTCATAAAAGTTATCTCGTTGAAATTTCGTATCGAGGTTTTTAAGACTGCTGGTTCAAATAGATTGTTCCAATCAAAATTCTCATAATGTCCAACTCGTTTCCTCAATTTTCCCAACCCTTTCCGTAATCAAAGTAGGTCGTGAGATGCTGATAGAAAACATATTTTTCCCCGTGAGATAAGAATATATGGAGTAGCATATTTTGAAAAAATAATGAATACAATCGTCCAAAATAATCAAATATGCAGAAGTAGGGTTTGAAAATTGTGATAAACTGTATATTTGCAGACCTTGCAGATTCATTGACAAAAATTATTCCTTCACATTCATTATTCCTTGACAAATTAATTGGACTCTGAGTTTTAAATTCCTATTTATTCCATCTTGAAACAATAGAGAAAACTGTATATACCATAGGTACACATTGTAGACAACACACCGATTATAAACCACTCTGGTGTGTTAATCATCCCCGATTTAAGGTAAATTCACTTTATAACTTTAATACAATGCAGTCGCGAGCTCCCATATTCGTAATCATATTATGCATATTCGCGTTCATCCAACAAGGTGAGTAAAGTCTCTAGATGGTTCAGCAATCTCTGGATTATGTATAATAGAACGTGTTTATTAAACAACATCGAATGAGTGTACGTTCAAGCATTGGCATCTCCAGCTGCTTGATACAGGCAGTTCTACGTAGCAAAAATCCGGTAGTCTCAATCTGGTGTTAGGACATATTCGTAAAAACAGCTTTTTCGTTTGTAATTTCAAAACCGCACGAAAATTGTCATTACCATTTTTGATGCAGACTAAATTCAATCTGAATCCAACCGTAGCTCTGTACCTCTAATAACTCCCAGGAGTACAGTTCAAAAATCTATAATTTTATTATAAGTTTTTGGTAAATTTTTGAGTAATTTATTTGGTGAAGTACTATCGACAAGAAGAACTTTTTTGAAAGTGAGTGTTGAAAATTTCTTTACATTTATTTCAAACATAGATTGATGCCTCTCGATCCAATAATGGCTGCGTTTTTACCTCTGATTAATATGCTAAAGATGCTTCAATTCTGGAGGTTGATTCAGCATAAGGGTTCTATTTGGCTTGCCTTTTGACATCTCCTACATAAAGCTATTCCAATCACTAGTACCTGGAAGCTTTTTAATATGCTTTAAAGCCACAGTAACTCAGGGATAATGGAATTACCCATTTCTGAATAAGTGAACGTTCCCACTAAATCTTCATTCAGGACTGAAGCTAACCAAGCTCTGCTATGAACGAAAATGAAATGGTTGCAATGGTTGCTTCAACTGATGGTATATTCGAGGGTAATGCCTTTTCATTTCATCGGATAAACTATCATTTCTAACTTTGCTTAAGTAATTGACAAGAGCAAATAACATGATAAAATCACGACACCAAAAGTGGAACGATTTTATCTGTAGCTTCTATCCAAGCTACCATGTTCAAGTGAAACAAATTTTTTTCTGCAGAAATACTGGTCCTCTTTGAAATTTCGTTACACCAATGGGCACATTTTTGTACCATCCCTTATCATTTCCATTTTCCAAAACGGATTTGATGTAAGAAACAATATATCTGAAGAAATATGTTTGTTTCGTTTCTTTAGGAGCATTTCCCACAATCTTACAGGACACATGTTCAGATTTTCTTTGTTTGTAGTCAATCACTTACTTTCACTGCACCTTTCATTCCCACCCTGAACTATTTTAGAAAAGACCGTATTGTACTCCACTCTGCCTATCAATGTTCTATCATTCCATTTTCTTGAAAATAATAAATTTTGCACTGAGCATATTCACCACCTCTCCAGGCTAATTCAAAAGCAGCGATATGAAACAGTTTTGTATTAAGGTCCCTTGGAGTATTTTCATCCCACTTTTCTGCCATTTCTATAACTTCTTCTTTAATTAATGCAATAGAAATTTATCTTCTTTTGTCTAAATTGCTCTGCAGCTTGTGTTCAACATTTGTAGCGTTTCTAGCGGCTTGAAATGTCACATATTGAAATGGGTCAACCAAAATCTTAAAATCCATATAATATTTTTCTTGTACAATGTTGGCTATACAGTATTACACATTTGTTTTCTTTATATGATACGCTCAATCTGTCAATATGATCCAGATTTCTGACTGCGACGTTAAAGGAAATAGTTCGTACCTCTTTTTCCGCCTCCAAGATGCCTAATCCGATATCAAACTGCCAAATCTGACGATTCCTATGGACGATTTTATACATGAGTTGCTTCATTATCAAACTTTTAGGAGGTTTATAAATAATACCACTCATTACGAGGAAAGTATTCCATCTGAGATCACATTGAAATCAGCGTTATCAGCTACAATTTGAGAGACGTTTCCATTCCCTATAGCCAGAAGAGGGAGCATTTATGCATAAATTTCATACCGTGTAGCTAATGTATGAGAGAAACAGAATCTAGTGCTGATAACACCTCAGTTAACCTGCGGTACCTGAATTTATTGTATTGCAGAAGGTTGAAAGCCTTGAAGAAGCAATGAGTTCATGGGCGATGGCAGTGACTTTTTCATCCACTTGGTTAGATTTCTACGCTTTCTACTCAGTACAACTAGCATGCGTAAATGCTCTAAGACATCCTGGGATGAAGTCTTTAGCTCCTTTCATAAATCCATATGGAGATGAGTATTTCCACAACGTTTTTCCTCTCTTCAACAGACAGTTTTTACATGAGCAGGATAGTGAAAACACCTGCTAATTTGTCTTCAAGCGAAGTACCAAGTCCCAAGGAAAAATAAAATTATAATGGAATCTTGTTTCAGTAGACTACCATTGAGTTTTATGCAGTCATATTTCACAGAGATCCAACTGGTCACGTAACGATTGTTTCGTGATCAGAACTTTAGAATAGAATAGAATAGAATAGAATAGAATAGAATAGAATCTTCATTTAACCACATTACAAGGAATATTGTTTTCGGCAAGTCAATTTTGGCAAATGAAACATAAAAACACATGAAATATATAGCTACAATATAAATGTACGTTCAAAGATTAAAATATATATATAAAAAAAGAAATACATAAAATTTAAAACTGTTGAATACTTCAGATTTTGTAAGCGACCTTGAAATTGTCTTTAGTTAATTAATCACCGCTGATATAGCGGTTTCCTAAATTTTATTGTCCAAAAAATTAAAAAAAAAATTGTCTGGAAATATTCTTCAACAGTATAAAAACAATGAGTTAAAATATGTCTTTTGATTGTAGATTTGAATTTACCAATATGATTAATTGATTTGATACTTCTGGGTAAGTGATTGAATAAATTCAAATACAGAGAGTTTTTTTTTGATTTTGTGAGCCGGTGCTGAGGTAATCTCAAATGATCGGCATTTCTTCTCAAATAGTTATGGACATCTGCATTGGTCTCTAGCTTGGCTTTGATTTCATTGATTTCTATTAGTGAAACAAAATTATATAATGATAGTAGGTGCATTATATTTAAACTTTTGAAAATGTCTTTACAATGGTCTCTGTACCCAGCACCGACTACGATCCTGACAGCACGTTTTTGCGTACGGAAATTCATGTCAGCATGACAAGAGTTACCCCACAACAACGTACCGTAACTGAAATGGGAATGAAATAGAGCCAAATAACATGATCTCATAGTTTTTTTGGATAACTCTTTACTTAAATTTCGTAGTACAAATATAGAACTTGAGAGTTTTTGGCATAATCGGCATGACAGGACCAATTTAATTTATCATCAATGACTAATCCAAGAAGCTTCACACTATGATCTTGAGCTACATTATTATTCGTTGAGATTAGATTCTGTGTAAACCATTTTCTAGCTAGAGTAGTAGTTATAAGACTGTTTAGCTGCAAATCTTCTATATTTTTACTAGCATGAACCAAGGTTGTGTCATCCGCAAAAGCAATAGAAGTTTTGGGATACATATTGTGAAACAAATCATTCACATAAATGATGAATAGGAGAGGTCCTAACACAGTGCCTTGCGGTACTCCATGCACGACTGTTCTATAATCAGATGATGTATTATTAATGCTCACACATTGTTTCCGATTACTCAGATATGATCTGATGAAGTCGAGTGGCAAACCCCTGATTCCAAAAAACGTTAGCTTTTAACTAGTATTTCGTGAGAGACACAGTCGAAGGCCTTGGAGAGATCACATAACGTAACTGATACGCTTTTGCCACTCTCCAGACCTTCCACTATGTTACTTACTATCCTGAAAACTGCTTGGGTTGTACTACAATTTTTTCTGAACCTAAATTGACATTGAACAATTATTTGATTCCATATACGTCATAAGTCTTGGTTTTAAAATTATTTCAAAAAGTTTTGAGAAAATTGTGATAATGGAACTTGGACGGTAATTATCGATTATGGCAACGTCGCCTTTCTTGAAGAGAAGTATAACTTTCGTTAACTTCAACACATCAGGAAAATTCCCCTCACATATAAACGAATTGAAAATTAATGTAAGTGGGCGAACCAAATTATCACAATTCTGCTATTCATGTTGTACACGTCGGTGCAGGTAGAATTTTTCAATTTGAAGATAGCTTCAGTCACTTCTATCTCAGTGATGGGCGCTATGAAAAATTATTCACAAGGAGTAGATATTCTTTTCATATAAGTGATTGCATTAGTATCCGACATTTCTTTGGGAAGTGTGTTAATTATATCTTCTGCAACTGAAGAGAAAAACTTGCTGAATTCAGATGTTTCGATTTTGTGTACACATCGATTGGAAGTATGTTTGTTCCTTTCGTAATACACTAATCGCCAACTATCACAAACCTTATTATCAGAATTTTATATATATATATATATATATATATATATATATATATATATATATATATATATATATATATATATATATATATATATATATATATATATAGGAAGGGTAGTCGTTGCTGACTAGTTAGGAATGGAACTAGTAAATAGTGGGGCTATGCAGCAAAATCAAAGAGTACTCTTTTAAGTTTGTCCAAGCTTTCGGAAATTTAATGATGAATTTCAATATAAAACAGGTAAAATTGGAAGGATGTCATAAAAGTTTTGTAAAAATACGTTACATTTTGATCACATAAGGCCGAATCAATGCTATTGGTTGGGAGAAGACAGACAGTTGACATGGTATATGACTTAATCAGTGGTACCAATTTACAGTTACCAACCTATGTTGGAGTCCGTAAATCAAAATTTAGTTAGTTGGGCGACACCTAGTGGCCCATGGAGGAACCTGAATTAAGTACATCTGGCATATAACTGAGTGTCTTTGGTACACTTTCGATCTGGATATTATGTTTTATTTTGTAGTATAACAAAGTTAAGTCCTTCTGTGAGCAAAATTTTTAGTACAGGTTAAGTATCTGGTGAATTTTAAGTCAAATTTAGGAAACGATTAATTAAATTTCCGAAAGCTTGGACAAACTTAAAAGAGTACTCTTTGATTTTGCTGCATAGCCCCACTATTTACTAGTTCCTATATATATATATATATATATATATATATATATATATATATATATATATATATATATATATATATATATATATATATATATATATATATATATATATATATATATATATATATATATATATATATATATATATATATATGTTCAGATAGGTTTCCGCGGTCAGATATTTGAAAACTAAAAGTAAAACAAGAGCTGGACAAACGGAAATCAGCCTTACTCCAAAATGGTTACAACAATTCGCTAATCGACAAGTCTATCCGCCATCAACTGACCCGTCCTCCAAAAACGAACGATCCACTAGAGAGTATTCAGCCACACAAAGCTTTCCTACCATACATCAAAGGTGTGACAGACAAAATCAGTAATATCTTGAGAAAACACGAGATAAAAACAATATTCACGGCCAACAACCAAATATCCAAATTCCTCAGATCTCCCAAGGACACAATACCAAACGATTCTCAAGGTATATATGAAATACCATGTTCAGACTGCCCGAGAACTTATATTGGCCAGACTAACAGACGAGTAACTTCCAGAGTCTACGAACACGAACTTGCTGTGCGTCAGGCATCTTCCACTTCCGCACTTTATAAACATCGAGAAGACACAGGTCACAAAATAGACTTCAAAAACACAAAAACAATTTCCACCGAGAAAACTCTGCAAACCAGGATCATCCGAGAAGCCCTTGAGATAGAGAAGCGCCCCAATTGCCTCAACACTCGCGACGACGGACGTAGATTTCCCAATACCTGGAAGCCTCTCATTGCACGCATAAACTCATTTCCCACCAACCCAGTTCCCGCACACAGCTCACTTAGCGCCAACCAAGTTCCTGCACACAGCTCATCTAGCGCCAATTCAGTTCCCGCCCATAGTTTACCTCGCGCCAATACATTGCACACGGCCATTACAGCCACGTCCACTATAAATACAGTTCCTCAACCCACAATTCCTCAGTTCTCTCGAAGGAGTAGGCAGATTGAGACCTTAGAGAGAACCAGTGACGAGACATGGGGAGTAGGCAGATTGAGACCCCGACGTCAAGTCACAAAAACCTAACGTAATTATACCTGAGGAGTAGGCAGATTGAGACCTCAGCGTAGAATTACGTTTTAACCTTTCATTAATTTTCTGTCTATTTCAGTTCTTGAAAATGGCTCCAAAATCGGAGCCGAAACGTCGAATTTCAACAAATTCTAGACGCGGTTCAACCCGAACTTTTAGTTATATCTATATATATATATATATATATATATATATATATATATATATATATATATATATATATATATATATATATATATATATATATATATATATATATACTTACGATCGTAAGTATATTTCTTGCATTGAATTATAGAGAAATTCGCAAGGAAATCACAATTATTTGATGGATGTTCATAAATAGACCAATCTAATTCCTCTAGAGATGTTTTCAGTATTTCGATGAAACGAGAGGAAATAGTTTTGCGCCAAACATTAGAAGTATTTTTATTTTCAAATTTCAAAGTCATAATTTGGGGCAAGCATCTAGTATTTGTGTTTCATAATTTGATTCATCAAGATTGGTTAAAATGTTATCAATGCATGTAGATGACTATGGGGTAACTGAAATTGTTACATCGAGACCAAAAGACGCAACAAGGCTAGCTAGTTCGGTGAGTTCAGGTGACATTTTTCGAAAATTTATATTAAAATCACCAAGTAATATTTCGTTTCTGAAATGATTCGTACAATATGATAGCAGTTCTTCTAATAATTCAATCAATCAATATTTCCATTTGTTGATCTGTATAAAGTGACGATGACGGTTTTAGATTTTACGAGTTCAATAGCGCAAAACTCGCCGTCAAGTTCTCTAGAGAAGTGTACAGATGTTTTGAAACCTCTGGGGACACCTTCATCGTATTTGGCTCACGGTAAAACTTTCACAGATCGAGGTACCAGCCGATCAACGGGTCTTATGCGTGAACCTTGAGTAAGCGAAGTAGTCGTGGTGTTAGAGCGTTTGCTTTCCACCCAGGCGGCGGTTCTGAATTCACTTGTATGTAAACTGTAGGTCCCGGATCTCCGTTACTCGCACAAGTTCTGCTTTTGAGTAGATTTCTTCGAAAACCTGGGAGATTTGTGAAAAACAAATTTAGAAAACAAATATGCCTTTACTCCGTTTTCTTGAAACAGACCTATCAATTTTGTTGAGTCGTAAGAGAGACAAATCTATAGAATAAGCATTAGCTTGCATTTATGAGAACCACTGAATATCTCCCAAGGTGATTTCTAGTTCTCTAAATTATCTGGTGCTAAAGGTATGAAGCTGTAGAAACAAGTGCGACACCCCAATGTTAATGCTTATGAAAAACTAGTCATTCTTACCTGGTACAAGCCTCGGTCCGTTGATAGTCGACAACGTGGTACCACTACCATACTTCAGGTACCCGTGCTCCGCGTTGCTCGACACCACCGCTATCTCGTCGAGTTCATGACAGTCGCTCAAAGGTCCCACCCTGTGACCCACTAGCCTGCCAGACGAGCTGTCGTGGGACTGTTTCCTGCCCCGCAAGCTCAATACGAGCCGCTTGGCAGTTGACATCACGCCATGCCCTATCGAATCGAACGAGAACGCCACGAAGGAAAAGGAGAAGAAGAAGACCTCCGCGTTCGGCACTTCGCGACGCGGCAAGTTACCCACTGCGGTTGGGTGGTCGGTTGGGGCATGGTTGTGGAAAGATTTTCGCTAGCTCAGAGGATGGCATTTAGTGTAAAAATGGCTTCTCCGGAAGTTTATGTTTTGTTTGGTCCAGGTGGGAGTCGACTGTGAATTGTTTTATCTGGAAAAGAAGAAACGGTTAATGTGACTATAAAAAATAAAAAATATTTCGAATAAGGCAACCCTTGTGTACCAGAATTAGCATAAATTGTTGTTTTGAAATTGTTTTTGAAATTGTTTTTTTCCGTTAACCAGCTGTCATCCCCATATATACGAACGACAGCCCTCAAAAGTCGAAACTTGTACGAGCTAAGGATTATCGAGGTGTTACCTTTCAACGTGCGATTCCTAGCACTCAATAAATAAATGACTATTGGAAAAAATCAATTTGAGACTACTGTATGCTTAAAATGTTATATCTCAGGTCAGTGTCCATCACGACTCCCAAGTTTTTTGCTGTGTCTGTTAGAGGAACCAGCTTATTAGCGATTGAGATATTAATATTATTGGATCTTCCTGAAGATTACATATAATCCATCAGAAAAGTAGAATCTCAAACTGAAATTGACTATGAATTAAAAGTATTGAACCAATAAAATCCAGTAAAGATATGCTAGAGAAGCGAAGTGGTTCAGAATTAATTTTAAAGAAATCGAAAATAATCGAACGAGACATTTGGAAAATCAATATATTTCAGTAACGGATATTCATCAAAATCTGAAAATTTGACAATCATAAATGATCGTATCGATCTTTCTAAGAACTGAAACTCGAAAAACTGAACATTACAAGAATATAAAACTGTAATACCCTCAAAGGAGAATGACAGAAAATGGTAAGACAGATATTTGACCAAAACCAGCATATTAGAAAATCAATATTTTGTAGAAGTGGAAAAATATCGGAACAGAATATTATAAGAATTAAAATCGTCGAATCCATAGAGTACAAGACCTAAAATTTCCATATTGAAAATAATCAGAAGAATAAATAGTAGAATCGAAAAGGACAGAACCGAAAATTATCAGAATTTGGAGAGGGGATAGCGGATGGCTCTAGTCTCTCAGAGCAAGTCGATCGTTCTCTACAAGCATGGTTCTTAATTCGCTCATCCACTCCACAATTTCTGCTAGATTTCGATTCTGACCGTTTTCAGTCTGACACATTTTGTTTCCAAGGATTTTATGTTACTACAGATTCATTTTCAGATAATTTGTTGGATTTACGTTTTTAGATACGATTATATGTTGTTTTGATGGAATTACATTTCGATATTTTTTGAGTGTGATCGTTTTATGTTTTGAAGAGCTTAGGTTATTGAGATTTGCAATTACTTTATTTTCTCATTTCGGTCACTTTCCAATCTTGCCGAATTCAGACCTATGAAATCTGGTTCTACTGTTTTCGCGTATGATGCTTTATTTCTTTCTTTCTTATAAAAACATATTAGATGAATTTCAATTTGGATCATAAATCATTTCTCTCCATTCAATTCTGCTGTTTTTAAGACCTATAAAATGTTATTCTGAAACATAATTGATTCTCCATTTTGTTGGTTTTACATATTTCTGGTTTTTTCATTTATCATTGACAGACAAAATTTATTAGAAATCTCCAACAGTGAAGGTCCGCATGCTATATCGCAGTAACTTTCTGGAAATGTTAGATTTAGAGTATCGTCGGCGTAGAAGTGAAATTTGCTGTGTCTCATAGTTATTTATGAAATTCGAAAGTGTATAATATGAACAAAATCGGACCTAAAATTGATCCTTGGGAGACACTATTTTCTACGCGAATGAACTCAGATATTATCCTTCGATTTCAACGGATTAATAGCGATTTTATGAACGAACAATTTTATGGCTACTCCATTGAAACGTATGAAGTGCAGAATTGCTAATAATTTATGCTTACGATGCTTAGTGTAGGGTTAGCAATGTAAACTGTTTTTGATCTTGTGCTTGTAAGATATCATTGGTAACTTTTAGCGATGCTGTAGTGCAGCCGTATCCTTCACGAAAGCTTGATTGTATTTTTAGTAATATTTCATACGTTTTTGAAAAGGCCATAATTGGTCATGGATGATTTTCTCACGTGTACACAAGTATTGGAAAATAGTTTCACAGGCATATGAGAGCATATCTATTCCAATACCATCAACTCTCTGTGCTCTGGATTTTATAGTTAAAATCATGTGATAAATTTGTTGTTCCACTTGTTTTCACCAAGTGGAAAAATAAGGCAAATATACGTCAGAAAACAATTACTTCCCTGGCTAATATTTTATTCATGTCATTATCGTGATAATCTCTTGTACAAATTTTTGAATTTTGTTCTGTGCTTTTCGAGGAGTGCGTTTCTTGATTTTCCATGCGGATGGCGCTATGATCAACTTAGTTGTGGGTCGTAGCTTCATTTGTGGGGTAATATTGGTTGAACAGTTGACTATTATTCATTCGGCAGGGACAGGATTATTATGATGTTGTCCGACCTACCCTGGTACTGATGAGAGACAAAACCTCGAAACATGCATGTCTGCAGGTGGTCATTCCCAGCCAAATGAAGGATAATATACTGTTTAATTGGAAGAAACATACTTGCAATTGGGTCTTCTTGGAAAAACATTGCACAAATATCTGTCAGATGTAGCTCAATGTACGTCGTATTTTCTTATTTATCCTCTTGTGCAAATTGAATATCTACCATTTTACGAACTGGTGACATCAGTCCTGTCAGTACTTTGTTCCTAGTAAAAATTACTATAATGCTCACGAGAAGTTGAAAGTTATGGGATAATAGATCGATTACTTGTTGCATAAGAACAAAGGGTGCCAGATTGTCAGTTGCAATAACCCGAAAATGAAGCGGGGGATTATTCTGTGAAACTGTCACGATTTGGATTAGGCTGATTCTTTCGAATACAAATGTGACTCAAAATGTATTCAATTGTTGATATCCTGAATAAAATTGTTGTTGAAACTACAGATAAATCATTACGAAGCAATTGAATTGGTGCCAAATATTCATTTTCGAATGTTAATTCCATAACTGGGAAAGAAATGAGAACAGTCACAGTTGGTGGAGCATTAAATAACTCGGAACACAACAACATGTCGACAAATAGTTGGCAACAATAGGTCTAGGAATACAACTAATCACTAGACCCTTAACACCAAAACTAAAGGAAGGGTTCAAATAGACATAAATGCATAACACTCATGTGTGAGAAATGACTACATTTGAAATAAACACAACCGACCTCTTCTAATGGACCTACATTTCTCCTGAACGGTCATGTAAATCGTCAGACGCGTCGGTATTGGGTCATTGAAAGTTCACATTCGATGCAGGAGGGAGGGCCATATTTTTTCATAAAACCTCCACAAGTATTTGATATTTGGAATTTCTCCAAAACTTCTTGCTACCCAAACTGCATCTGTTGTTTCCAGACAAGAGCGATTTGTAGCCGTAGCAAGATAGTGCCGCCACACTATTCTGTCTTGTGGGAAACTACTTCGACCATGTCTTCCCAGATCGGTGGATAGAGCGAAGAGGATCAATTCAACAGCCTCCTAGGTCGCCCGATTTTGCTCTTTTGATTTTATGTTCATGGAGATACTTGAAAAGTTTAGTTAACCATGATAAACCATAAAATGTACATGGCCTCAATGACCTACGCATCAAAAGTTATTAGAAATGTTCGACAAGAGTTTAGGTACTTCACGTCTAGCCCACTGTATTATAGCTGAGGGTTGGTAATTTGAGCCTTTTCTTTGAAGTTGTTTGTATCTATTGGATAAAAGTTTTTCTTATCAATACAAATGTTTATTGAAATAAAACCCTCAATTCTTCCAAATCATTGATATGGTACGATATATGAAAAACCATCGATGACAACCGCATCATGATCACACAGATAACGTCACGAATATAAAAATATCACCAGTTCATGAATCCAAAAATATGATTATCAATAGCTACTTTGACTCACCCATGTCGAAATCAATCCATATCAATGAACAAAATTAATACCCCAATATGTTCCTCAGAACACAACTGAGTTCTGTGGTGTGACCTGAAGGAAGCAATATTTCCTGTGTGTTCAGGACTTGACCTTTAACCTGACAAATTGCACTGCAGTTTCAGCTAGATTCCACCTGAAATAATTGGTCCATCAACAGCCCAATGGAAAATAATGATCTAAACTCTTCGTATATCCGTCTGCTCCAATAAAGTTTCAACTCTATATTGCTGAAGAAGTTTCCTGAAAAACGACCCAATATACGGGAGCTCCCGGGTGGCTTCATTTTGCCGAATTGCTTAAAAAATCTTGGACGCTACGAGGCGTTCGTTCCTCGAAGAAATAATAGGCTTGACCGAAATATATCGTGTCGGAACTGGATTTCGAGTGATGAAGGTGCCAGAATCTGCGATTAAGTGGTTGCTGCTTCAGTTTGTTTATGGAAACCACACAAAGACTGTTTGTCATAGAAAGGATCACAGCACAGAAATATGAATTATATCCCAGTGTACCTGTTCTAATATAATATCAAAGATAATTTTTTTTATATTTTTACATATTGTAAACTTATAATATTTCACCTGAAGTTTTTTTTGTCTTTCGGATGCCAACAAAAAATAAATCGTGGATATCATATTCACCTTGAAAAATAGCAGAGCACCGGGTATAGATGGTCTTACATTGGAAATCCTGAAAAAGATCAACAAATACATATCCATAAATTCATGTTTCAGAACAGGAACTATGCCAGATGCATTTAAAATAGCAGTACTAAAGCCTCTGTTCCAAAGTAGTAAGTACAATAATTGAAAAAATCTCGAAAAAAGTTGATAGGTAATAAGTTGTTTGAACAAATAAATAATATAAATATCAAACAAACAATGTGGCTTCAGAGAAAAAAAATCGGCAAAAGATGTCATCGCTAACGTTGCTGATGGAATGAATCTGTTGATGAAAAAATTTCAACACTCAGCAGATTTCGGACGATACAGTTATAAAACAGCGTACTGGTGCGAACTAAAAATGAAAGCTGAGAGAGAATGTACAAATAAATAAACTGGTAAAGATTAGTGTGTTAAGAACCTACGTCTCACACTTTCGAATACCGTTTTCAGTCTACGTGAGTTCAAGTATCATAATGAACAAGGCCAGAAGCAGCTGGTCGATGATGGAACCAGTCGTTGAAGGATTCAAAAGATACTCAAAAGTTCAAAAACCGAGCTATCAAGGGGTCAATGACGAAGCGTGAAGAAACTACAGGACAGCAAAAATAGAGTGCAAAAACGAGCTGAGAAAAAATAAAAGAGCCTGCTGATGGTTCTACTGTGGGGAAATCAGCATCCTGAAGGTGATGGATATATTCATGTTGTAGATGGAATTGGCACTACAGTGTAGTGCGAAGGTTTGAAAGGACATTAAAGCTCAAAAAGGAAATGCTAGGAGTGTTTTTGGATGTGATGGGTTCTTCTGACAAGGTGAAGATGAATACTATACAGGCAGCACTAATTCAACCATACAGGAGAACTAGATATTCAGCTGGGTTGAAAGTCGGGTTGACCTCAGACTGTATGCCGAGGTGGTAGGAGGGGTTGTCCTCAGGGTAGCTGCGTCTCACTTGTCATATGGTGCTTGGTCATAGACGAACTCTTTGTGAAACTTACAGATGAAGGTTTCGAGACACAATAGGTAGGGATTAATGATACTGCGGTGAAGCAGGGCTTAGAGTAGACCCAACGAAATCACATTCACCAAACGAAAGAAAAAAATAGGCTCAGACCTCCCACCAACTTTGGCCACAATCTAAAGTTAATCCGAACAGTGAAATACCTGGGGGTGGTTCTGGGCTTTCATGTTGGCCGCATGTAGATAGGGTCATTAGGAATTAGATGGCAATCCTATGGCAACTGAGGAGAATTGTAGAAAAAAATCGGGAAACCAATCCAGAGATTATGCGCTGATTGTACACGGCAGTCGTAAGACCGAAAATTCAATATGGATAAGATCGAGTCCAACTGCAGTGTTGAAAGTACTCAAGGCTACCAACGCTTCCAGTCTGGATCAAAAGTGAGTGAACAGCGCACAAGATAGACTGCGATGGAATAGAAAGTTTGCTCTCGGTATTCTGAGCAGAGAATAATGGTGAGGAAATACAGTGGAGTTTCGTCCAGGGAGCCTGATATGTTTTAACAAGGACGGTTTGCGTCTGACCGACAAACAAGCTTGGAGTGCAGGCATCTACCTAGAGGGTAGAGGTATATAAAGAAAGTTATGCTCTGGAAATATACACAACAGTATTGAGTGTTCGCCATTTCAACTGTAACTATGGAGCAAAAAGTGGAAGAAAGGTTCGAGCGGACCATTTATAGATAGTCAGGTAATGCTCAGAGCCATCTGTAGTCCTTAACCAAGCTCAGCTCTGTACAGGAATGCGGAAACGCTCTTGAGAAATTGGCCAAAACTTAAGAAGCTGACTTGGTATGGGTTCCTGGTCACAGGGAGGGTACCAGTAAACGAGGTCGTATCCTAAACCGGTTCCGCGATGCTGTTGTTAGTGCCGGAGCCAGTACCAGGCATCACAAAAATCTAAACTTCTTCCGCCCTTCACGACTGAATGAACTTTGGAGGAATACTGTCGGTTGCAGACAGAACACAGACTTCGTGGCATGCCCAGCATGTGAAGACAGAGATCGCCCAGAACTATTTGGAATCTTTGTAGTGTTGAAGAGTTCCAACTAGGGAAGGTAATTGAACCAGAATGAGTAGACATACTATTTGTCACAGCCTTCTTGAAATCACTATTATTACTACTGCTACTTTTTATTCACTCAATCAATAAAAACAATATCTGATATTGCAACTGTCGCAATAAATATTATATTCAATGAACTGAATGTTCAAACTGTCTACCACCCATTTCCATAAAGTAGTGCAAGCTTTTTCCAAAACAGACCTTAATTTCTTAACATTTCCGGCGTTATTCGACGGCATTCTTCAATAATTCTACTTCCCAAATAGATAGTTTTTTAAGTGACGCCACAGGAAAATGTCTAATGGAATTAAAACTAAAGATCTGGCTAGCCAATTCTGAAGAGCCTCTTCTTCCAATCCAAGTCACAGGAAACATTCTATTCAAAAACGCCCTAACAGGCTGTGCATAATGTGAAGGTATCCCGTCTTGTTGAAATATCAAGTGGTCTTCATGGTAACGATCGTAATTTCCAATGATGTCTTCTGATTGTGAATAAACAAATTAATTCAATAATTCCAAATAAGTTTCTCCTTTCAGATTAAAGTCTAGAAATACTGGTCCAATCAAACGGTCCCCAGAAATACCGGCCAAGACATTGAGTTTTAGGAGAATTTGAGTATGGAGTTCGTGGAAAACTTGTGGATTGAAATCTGACCAATAACGAAAATTATGACGATTCACAGTCGGATTCAAAAAGAATGTAGACTTATCAGGAAAACAGATGTTGACAAGGAAATTCTCAACAGCATCTATTCTCGTAGACATAATTTCACAAAACTCCTGTCGCCTATCCAAATCATCTTCTTTCAATTGGTGTAATAAATGTATTTTGTAAGGGTGGAATTCATGATGTTTCAGGTTTCGGCAGATATTGGTCACACGAGCCAATTTTCTTGTTATCAATGATAGGTCTGTATGAACTTGTCCCAAAACTGCAACTTCAGTAGGTTCATTTCTCAACGGAAATTCACGTTTTGGGTCTCGTTTATTGTTAGCTACTGGCCCGCACTATTCATTCTTAAAAAAAATATATAATTTCAACTCTTTCCGCTATTGTATACACCATTATTGAGGAAATATATTCAACAGCTTCAGTCAAATAATTCACATCGGTTTGACACTGATAGACGTCCACAGTTGTGATTTGGCGAAAAAATTATCTCATACATGTTTTTGTTGTACTCGCATTTGAGTCGAATTCGAGAAAACGTCTTTTTATCGATTCTTAAGAACCTCAAAGTCTTTTCGATCAGGTAAATGAAGATGAAATAAATTTTTTAACAGAATTGCATGTTATTTATTGGTAAACAGTTAGATGATTTAATTACTTGACAATGATAATTTTATTATCTTTAAACTGCTGCATTGTTTGAATAAAAAGTGTTGTTTGATATTGAGGAGACAAATACCTTTCAAATGAGGTATCACTTTCCATATGTTGCCATTTAAATGTCCCCTCCGAAATTGTAGTGGACGTGTCAGAGCGTTTTTATGAAATTTGGTTCTGCCGATCCACAGAGCCACTGTTTCATTTTCGTGACCAGCTCTGTATATTAAGAATATACAGAAATGACAAGTAAAGAATGGTTTTCACAAATTGCGTCATTCACGGATTCATCGACAACGTTGTGAAATTCTATTTATTAACTTCATCCTTCCCGGTAGACAGAGAGAACATTGTCACCAACCAGGAACCGTGTTCAGTCAACCTACTCGCCCACTTATCCGAAGACTGATTTTCCTTTGATGACCCCTAACCTATCACGAGTCCGGTCACGTTCTCAATTTGTTTCTGGGGTGCGTTATATGTTTAATTTAGTTTTTCTTGGGCGATACATGGCTCTCTGGCCACTTTCTACCTGTTGCGTAGAAGATGATAATCTTTATATAAGATGCGTTCAGTTTCGTGAAATTAGAGCGGAGCTAGCAGATGCTGATTAGTATCATGTGATCACCGAGCTACCTTGAATAATACACAGCGAACGCTCCTTGGGCTAGATATATCATCTGTTACTTGGCTAAGCTGGGGAGCATAATAATCTCTGTTCTAGACGTTCGGAGCTAACTGAACTAGATCTGTTAGCTCAGCTATAATTAATTCTCCAAATTCCGAGTAGAGGCGACATGACGACATCGATGACAATGAAGAATATCCTCTGGATGTTCATGAAAGATATCCTCTGGATCCTTTAGATGTCCATGAACGATACTGTTGAGAGATGAAAAAAAAATCCCCTAGCTACGCCATTTTCGAGTGCCGATCGTAAAACGTAACTCATTTGCCTAACAAATAAACTGGCTCCGATTACAGTAAACATTCCCTCATTCTTTCTGTACTGAGCAATCTGGAGAACGGAAGAATCCCGAAAACTCCACTCTGCTCTGCTTTTCAAGAAGTTTTTGAAACATTTAGCTAGTTGATATCAGTTGAGTAGTTTAAGGAGATCCCAGTGTTATATTAGTCAGTCCAGTAGTTGTATTTTTTCAGCGAAAATAATAAAAAAAGTTCAATGTGCTCGGAGTTCAATTCAGAACAGAGATATAAGTGAAAGGCAGGAGTACGTCGTACGATATGATGGAGGACACAGTAAAAGGACATGGCACTGGATACATGTATTCCTGGAGCTCCATAGATTTTTTTTTGATTTTTGGATATATCATTCTACTGGTCAAAACAAGCAAGTTTCTTCATTAGACTTTTTTCTTACTCTACAGCGTGAGCTACAAAAATGGGTTGATTGTCTAACGTGAAAAATATCAATATCCTTTGATTTAATCCATTATGGTGTACATTACTATAGGACGAGACAAAAAACGCGATTTTTCTGAAACTACAAAATAAACAATGCAACTATTATATACAAATATTATATAGGTACTATGGAGCTCAAAATTCTATATTTATAATTGGTTACATAGATACATGGTATATAGGCCAATACGTTGATCATCGATACACTTAAGGGTATCTTGCAAGAGCTGGTGAAGTGAGTTTAATTTTTTCAACTTGTATATATAGGTACAAACATGTAAAAAACAAAATTGCTAACACGAGCAACTTCGGGAGAACTTTTGGTTCCGAGAAATCCAACGAAAAGCCCACAATTGGGCGAGAAGTCAATAAACGGTTTCAGAAAAATCGCGTTTCTGCCTCGTCCTGTAGTAATGTACACCATAATTGATATAATAAAGGAAATTGATATTTTTCACGTGATATTATACTCAAAAATCAAGAATAATCAATTCGCAGAAAATATTTTCCATAATTAAAGTTAGACAATCAACCCATTTTTATAGCTCACGCTGTAGAGCCAGAAAAAAAGTCTAATGAAGAAAGTTGCTTGTTTTGACCGGTAGAATGATACATCCAAAAATCAAAAAAATTTATCGAGCCCCAGGAATACATGTATCCAGTGCGATGTCCTTTATCCAAAATCAATTTGCGGATTTGGAAAGAAGGCGCCTGGAGAAAAAACAAAATTGAGAAAACAAAACACAAGAAGAGGAAAAGCGGCGCCAGAAGGAAAAACAAGCACGAACGACAGCCCACATAAGTCGAAACGTGTGCGAGCCAAGGATTAACGAGGTGTTACCTTTTAACGTGCGATTCCGAGCACTTTCTCAGGCAATCAGAAAAATAAATTGAAATCGCTGGGATTGAACCAGCGACCGGAAAACTGAAAGAATGGATGAAAAAAGAACGAGAAGAGGCACTCCAGGAAATTTTCGAAGAACAGAGAAAAGAGCGAGAAGATGAAAAACAAGAACGAGAAGTGAAAAAACAAGGAGAGGAAATGCGACGGTTGAATGAGAATAAAACGAGAAGAGGCACTCCTAAAAACTCTTGAACAACAAAAGAACGAATTACAACAATTAGAAAATCATAGGAAAACAGACTTCCAGAAGGTTCTAGAACATCGAGACAAGTTCTTCCATCATGTATTACAGAAAACCGAAGTACAAATGGAGGAACTGAAAGGAAAAATAAAAGAAGACGTCAAAAAAATCAACGATGTGCTCAATAAGAAAGTAAGTGGATACAGCGCGAGAGGATAAGAAAGGACTCGAAAACCAGATGGCTCTCCTCTAGAACCAAGATCGTCGAGATAGGTATTTCCAAGATGCATAGAAACCCTGGTGCGATCTCAGATTCGATTTCGTTTCTAACAAAGTTTTTGATACTATTAGTGCATTGATACCGTTGGCTTCATTCGTCGATGGATGGCGCAGAAGTCGAAAATAGCCGAGTTTCCAACATTCCACGGTGCCTTGATATGTCATTTGATTGTTTTTGAATGTTGACATGACACTTGTCGCTTATCCAACCGTCAATCGTCAATGACAACATTAATCTGTAATTTTGCCGCCATCTGTGCTAAAGAAGTGAAACGGTACCAATGCAATAAAAATAACATCGGTAGGCCGTACATCAACACTTTTGTATGTCGGTATCACAGGTATAAGAGATCACACCAGGGTTTCTATGCATCTTGGGTATTTCCATAAAACCACCAACTTTTGATGGACAGTCTACTTGGTCCATGTATCGCCGACAATTTGAGACAGGTGAGAGTCTGCAAGATTTGAAGCATATGCAAGACACCTAATTCAGCAGGCTCATCCAGATGCACCGGAAGATATCAAAGAGCAGCTAGCGGTGCAGTTATTCATAGATGGACTGAGAGACATTGAAATCCAAAGGACTGTGCGACTAAATCACTTCAAGAGGATTAGCGATACCTTGGTACGTTTTCTGGAAGCGGAGTCTGAAAGTATGAGCGATTTCAATAGCAGAACCCGAACGACAATCAAACGCAGTTACTAGTTCATTCAAGAAGGTTCTGGATGAGATTTAATCTTTGTTAAGCAGAATGAGCAGAGCATGCTATCGATGTGGGAAATTGGGACATCTCACTAATGACCGCAGGGTAAGAGTGCCACTACATTCGCAATCTCCTGTGAAGACAAGGTCCTCCAGCAAGTCCTCAAATGAGCGGCAGGAAACTAGAATTAGCAGCATATCGGGGCGCATGCTGACTACCAAAGATAGAGCCCCCAGTCAACATATGAAGAGGCTATATGAACAACCGAATTGTGCATGATTCCACAAAGCTCAACCCAGCCAGTATTATCTTTGAGATAGAAATTCGTTTGCCCAGTGACTTTGTGTTCGTATCACCAATTGCTGAAGAAAAAAATATACAAAATTATGCAGATGAACAGCAAGATAGCTTGACTGGGATCCACGAATTTGCAAGTAAAAGATTGAAGATAACTAGTGATAGAATGAAGGCTCGATACGATCTTAAGGCCAATACTGGTGGATTTAAAGAAGGAGATCGAAAGTGGCTGCACAACCCTCGTCGTAAGAAAATAGTTTCTTCCAAATTAACAAGAAGAGATATATAAGATAATAAATGAGGTGGTCTATAGGATCAAACGCGGCCCTAGAGCGAAAATGAAGGTAATCCACCTAGTAAGACTTAAACGTTATAATGAAAGCAACAACACATCGTTTGATCGGGACGAACATAAAACTAATTTGCATAACAAATAAACTGGCTCCGATTGTAGTCAACATTTCCTCATTCCTGGAATTGTTTAGATGTTTTTCTGTACTGTGCAATCTGGAGAACGGAAGAATCCCAAAAAATTTACTCTGCTCGAATTGAGTATATAAGTTATGGAGAAGTGTTTGAAAGATTGAACTAGTTGATTAGACGACCATAAAAGATTCACCAGATAAAATTGAACCTCCACAGGATATCCACAATATCCATTACTGATCCATCCATCGTATATTCGTGTGTTGTATGGGTGATGTATTTATTCATGGCATAAGTTAATAGACTACAAGTAGAAATTGAGATAATTGCAACAGCAACATTTTCTCTTTCTTGCAAAACGTTCTATCCCTATTTATTTTGTCTCTGATGGTAGCCCTCTCCTCAACTTCGAATGGTTCCAACTTGATCTACTCTGTCCAGTGATTCAAAGCTCCAATCAAAATAAACCAACGTTGAACAAACTACAAAAAAGGGTTCGATCACTTAGGCAAAGCTTCAAGTTCTTTTATTAGCCATAACTTTTATGCACTGGAATTTTCCCTTCGAATTACTTCGCAAATAAATCTTTCAATCAGAAAATACGCTTCGGGAACTTTACGTTCCTACAACGCCATAAACGCTCACCTTTCCGATGTTTATAGCATTCCGTACCTCCCCTGTAATATCGATGTCGTTGGATATGAAATTTAATCTCTTTGGGGTAGTATCTTATGCCTTGGAATCGAGTACCTGGGATATAATGTGTGGCCATAGGAAAATATTTCTTGGATGATTTGTCGAGCGTATGTAACGAAATATCGACATAGGATAAATTTTCATCTTTAGCCGAAACGTTCTTTGAATTTTATTCGCTCGCCTAGATCTCTCAGTTGGATCAACTTCAAAGAACGCAGTGAAGGCTACATTTCAAAGGGTGGAAGAGAAATATATCAAATGACTCGAATGACTGACTAGTATTTTGAAAAGAATTTAAGTATGACTTTCACAAAGTGGAAAGCTTCAAGATCTTTAATTTATCTAGAAATGAGAGGGGCTGAAAGATGTCCCAGATGGCGTAAATCAAAGGATGAATCGTTATAAGAACCCAGGACTGATAAACATGGTGTTGAAATCACGAAATTAAAATTCTTCTGTCTCCACATAATGATTTCTGATGACTTCACCTACCATTCACCTACCAACAATTGTATTACTACTCAGTTTGAATTCCGCAATAAAATCCAAATTGTTGAGTCAATGTCGATAGGTCAGCAGTTGAAGTCTCTCGAATGTTTCCATCATTTCTGGAACCGTTTGAGAGTTCATTTCTAGATTTTTTGCGTCAAGGTTATAATATTTTGAAGGTGTCACACGCTACTCGAGAGATATGTGGGCCACTCGGGATTTTTGCGTGTGTTGCGGAGGTCGTTACACTCTATTCCCAAATAGAGAGCTGGAAAACTGGGACAATTTCAGTCCTAGTTAATGAAGATTCATTACATTTTTTTCCCTTCAAAGACCGTGTCGTGCTGGAATTGCTACACCTGCAAACTTCGCTCCGTTGTGGAAATAATTAAAATTCTACCCTAATGAGAACTATTCTTGAAAGTAGCGTAATTAGCAGCAATTCAAACTGCGCCATTCGTCTTTGGTAGTTTTTTGTATGTTTCAGTGCTCTCTTTCCACACATAATCCTTTCACTGGAGTGATATATTCATAATTTACCATATTCACATACCTTTTACTACCTACAGGTGTAACATAAAAACTTAAAAAAAAATTAACTCGACTTCAAAAAGTCGGTATCATTAGCTGCCCGGTGACGGAAACAGATATACTTGTCAACATTTTTATTAAATTTGATAATTTTATTCAAGACAACAGTCTTGTTAACGCAGTTAGTTATCGGAACGAAGTGGATTTTTATTTTCAGATTATGGAAGGTTGAAACATCTAGAAAAATATGCAAGAAAATGCCAAAAAGCTTCTAGAATGTCGAAATATTTGAAGACAGCCCAATGTATTGCCTTATCCTTCTTTATTTGCAAAAGTATAGCCAAGTATGGCATCTCCCATCGGAATTAAAGTTCAAAACTCGGTGACATAATTTGGAAAACGAGAAAATGTGAATATCTGATGGCATCTACTCTAACTATTTATATCTCAAGTCAGGATCATTATAAGATCCTTTGTTGTTTACAGTTTATTCATCAAACATTATACGTTGTCTAGAATCTTGCAAAATCCCCATTCTGTAGAAAATGCATGCATACTCATGATTATTCAGAGAATACAAAAAGTACAGAACTCATGTCTACGGCTTATTCATGGACGGAGAAAATATCAAAGAATTTCCCATAAGTTACGTGAAACGGGATGGATCACAATGGAAAATAGACGAAAATTAAATGCTGCTAATTTATATCAGAAAATTATAAAAACTGAAACGCCACCTTACCTTTTCGCACTGATGTTCACAATCTGAATATCAAATACAAAGGTACTCTCACCCCACCTAGTTTCAAAACAGAATTTTTCTACAATATATGCCAAGTGATTAATCTTTTACCAAAAGAAATGAAAAATATGATTTACCAAAAAAAAATTACTTTTCCTGTTAAAAAGTCAATCTTAACCATTTAAGACCTTTTTGCTGTTAATTGACTTTATGTAATTAATCAAAGTAAGCTTCGGTTATGTACGTTTTACAAATTTATGTTAACATTCTCTAATCCTGATTTCTTTCTGGGTCTTGCCTTAGCTAAGGTAGGGTTTTTGAGGTCGAGTGGAAGACCAACTTAGTAGCACTTGTGCTACCCAAGTTGAACTTCGCCTCTTGTTTTTCAGGTGATCTTAATTCCTAACTTATAATTGAAACTGTAAAACAATAAAGACGATTGTTATTATTACTTAACGAGCTCAACTCAAGAGTCCACGGCTTCCAGGAAGTTGGGAGAAATGTAACTGATGAACGGAAGAATTTATCAATTCTAGTTCAAAAATTATAGAAATTACCTAGCTTTTTCCATAATCAGTGAGACACACTGTATATGTTATTTTTCCCATTTCTATTCTGACGTGTTCTGCATCATGTGATGCAAGTAATGGATAACGACTTCATCTCATCATATTTGTTTCGACAATTGTGTTCTTCTCTGACTATTCCCATAAAGTTTGTGCAAATATACTCGCCACGTTCAAAGTTTTCGACTGTGGTTAGCTCTTGGGAGTCGAGTTGTTCTACTGTCAGGTGAGTGAACGTCCCTCTGGCATCAGGATGATGTCGAATGCTTCCGTATACAGCAGCAATTTAATCCCATAGTTTCCGTAGAACTGAAAACAAAGTAAACTTTATTTACTACTAACAAATGAAACTCCAACAATAATAATAATGAGGATCAAATAAGAATAAAATATTTCTTCAGAATGTCTACCAGCTTGTCCTACACACAGGTGACACTTTTCTGAACATTTTGCCGAATTAATCAGTTCAATAGAAGTGGGACAAAAAAATCTGGGATGTTAGAAGACATTTACAAAATTCTTATTCCATAAAAGCTTAGTTCTTCAAGAAAGATTCCATGTGAAACACAATCAAAATCTTTTGATAAATCGTAGAGGGTAATACCCATATGATTCAGACTGTACCAGACAAATAATTCGAAAGCAAGAAATCTGATCGGACATCTAAAGATTTTGGAGTACATCCCCGTAGAAGTCTAAATCGACAGATATCATGCCAACCAGATACGACTTCGAAGTGCAGTTTGAAGTGGTCATCAACAACCACCAAATTCACATGCATAGAGAACGGTCCTCAATTGAAAATACACAGATGGATCCAAGATGGATGAAGGGGTTACAGGGTCAAACTTTAGGCTCTCAAAATTCCTTGGTAGGACCCCAACCATCTTTCAAGCAGAAGTACATGCTATAGAGATATGTGCCCAGAAATACCTTGAAAGGGGATCCCGAAGGGCAGAAATCTTTGTACTATCAGATAGCCAAGAAGCACCAAAAGTTCTGGAGTAACACACTCGTGACTCTAAGCTGACTTGGGACTGTAAACAAACCCTGAGACAACTAGCAGCAAACAATCAGGAAACCCTGATGTTCGTTACTGGATATAAATGAATTATTCTGTTCATCTTTCTGAATTTGTCCACACAAAAACGGGATATGATTAAATTGTTATTTATAGAAAAATAATATAAAATGCTGGAAAATGAAGAAACTCACATCAATAACAATCAATAATATTGTACTACGAAATTTTTTATTCCGCCACAACTCTTTTGACTTTCAAACGGTATTTAGATTATTTTGGAAATATTATTGTGTTATTATTTCAAAAATCTTGGTCTTTTACTTCGAATATGGACTATAATAACTATAGTATGATATTCAAAAAGTTTATTTTCATTTCGTAAAATTCTATTAACAACCGTCACAATCAGTATGTCCCTAATATATTGACACGAGGACGAGACTCCATCTCTGGAACCGAGAACAGGAGCAGAACATGATTCCATTTGTTTTGTCTTCAAAAAAAATTTAAACATAGTCTAATCAGTCGGTATACCAGAGTATTTAGATATCTTACCCCAACCCCATCCCAAGAAAAGAGGACACAATATATTTTAATAGCAACAGCTTACCTACATACCAACCTAACCTAAAATAACTCCATTTGCTTTGTCTTCAAAAATATCTAAACAAGATCCGATCAGTCGACACACTAGGATTCATAGACATCTTACCACCCTCCATAAAAATTGGCGACAGATGTCATCTTTCTAGTTTGAATACAGGACTTACCCATTATAAGTGTTCAGTTTGGCCTACCCTGAAAAAACCAATAATATTGCTTTACTTAGTACAAAAAATCTATATCCGTGTCTAACTGCCAATTATATGTCACCTTAAGTTTGTAGACGGATTGAACTGATTCTGAAAAGAACAGACAATCTCTCGCAAACTAGACATTTTCACGAAGCTTACACTTTTTAATCTCCGTTGAAAAAACATGGCAGTCTGTTGACATGTAATTTAATTAAAATTCAAGTAGAATCTCTCCAGAAATTGGCGAAAATTACAGTGAACCTCTTCCAGGAAGGCATAGTGAGATTCTAATTACTTGCTAAAGAATTAGTTTGGAGATTATTTTTAACCTGAATTCATTTTCAACAGTGGCCTAACCAGCAAGATATCATATGGATATTATTGGTCCATGTGGACATGGACATTGAGTGAGACAACGGGGTGGCTGTCGACTTTTGGAGTGTGTTTGGACTGTCTTTATAACAGAATAGTACTGGATGGTGTCTGTAAAGTCATTAGGAATTCGGATTACTTTATCTGCTTAGCCTGCGACCATGACCAGAGATCGGATATCTTTTCAAGGCAGCAGCAAGTGCAGCCGATGAACTTGGTCTCATATTTGACACTGAACGGGGTTACCAAAACTTTGTTGCCAAATTGGAACCCGTTCAGAAGAAAGCTCATGTCAAAGCTACAAAAACCTAAGTACCTACTCCTGCAGCTACATAAGGAAAAGCCAATGCATGAGGCCTTCTTCAAGTACATTCATAACTAAATTTACAAGAACTTGAAGGACTGAGTCAATAGGAATAATATTTGCCTAATTTGTCACGAAATAAACGTCGAAACAGTGAAATCATCGACTGGCTGAAATCCTGACTGACCAACTTGATCAAACATATAAATTGCAGCTTGAAATTGGTTGAACAATGCATTCATCACAGTTCGCAGCTAGTATAGCTAAGGGTTCGGCCTTTTGGAGCTTAATTGAAATCGTCCTTGAAGGAGTTTTTCGGATTCGATGGTATTGTGGAATGGTTTCTTTGGTACCTCTTAAGGGAATCGGCTTTTCAGTTCTACGATACTCCTTTCATTCAGGAGCACAATTAATTCTTAATGATTTTTATCTCAGTATTTCGTATATCCAATAGTTATTCCAGTGTTCTGTATTTTTCAGTTATAACAGTGGGTGATTGGATGAAGACCGGATCCTTTCAAACTTGACCACCAATACGATCATATGAAAAACTAGTGAAAAAACGTCTACTTGAATTCGTAAATAAGCATAATATCATCAGTGACAACCAGTTCGGTTTTCAGAATAAAAAAATCACACAGAATGCAATATTCTCATTCCTGAATAAAGTTTTTCCAGAGATAAATGCCATGGAATAGACAGCAGCAATGTTCTGTGACCAATTTGACTGTGTTAGTAACAAAATACTGCTGAGAAAGCTCCCCAACATGAGGGATACAGAAGATTGACTTTCGAATGGTTCAAATCTTACCTGGCAGGTCGAAATCAGATGGTCAAAACAGCTTTCAGAAAAAAAGGAAATTAATTTGGGGTTCCACAAGGGTCTGTGTTGGGTCCTATTCTTTTCCTATTGTATGTGAATGATATCACTAAATTCGATATTTCCGGAAAGATCACCCTCTTTGCTGATGACACAACTATACTGTGAAATAATTAAAACACATGTGATCTGCACAGCATAATATCAGCCGATTTAGTGAAACACTGGTGTGATGCAAACAGCTTATCTTTCAAGTTGTCAAAAACAAATTCAATATCATTCAGATATTCGCTCAGTGAACTTTTTTTGGAGATAAATCATTATAAAATAAAAATGACACCAAGTTTCTTGTGATGTTCATTGATCAAAACTTGAAATTTGAGGATCATGGTAAGCAAGTTACACGTTAAATCTCCTAGGTTAATTTCCAACGAATTAGGATTCAACGAAATACCGTTTTGGAAAGCATGCAGTCCAACTTTGTTTAAGAATTCACTGATTTTACAAAAAAGGGCAATAAGGTACATGCATAACCTCAAACCAAGAGAATCATATTTTATTTTGTTTTGTTTTATAAATAAACATATTGAATTTCACTCCATCCTCATCGAATTATATATAACACCCGCAACAGCAGCCACTTTCTGAAACTCTCAGTGCCTTCCAAAAATATCACCAAAGACTCCATATTTAACAATGATGAAAAATGTACAATTCCATATCTATACATTAGATCAGCTGATCTGAATTACTCCCAAAACAGAAAGGCAGTCAAAAAATTCGTATACGACAGACCTCTTATAGTTTGCAGGAATATTTTAATGAAAGTTTTCAGCTGACTTCCAACCGTAGTGTGTATTCCATAACTGTTAATAAACATACACCATTTGAATTTTCATCAACATTTATTATGTTCTCTATTCGTTGTCTAAGTATTTATCCCAAGCTTTGTCAACATGATTCTGTCTTATGTTAATGAAGCATATTTATTATTATTATCATTATACTGGCTGGTATATGGTACGGGTGGAGGCGAGTGTGGCTAAAAATAATCAACAGAAGGAGCGCAATGAGTCTTTTTGACTGCAGTGCTCTCAAATCCGAATTACAAAAGGAACCTTGTGAAGAAAAAGTTGTAAGAATTGCGAGTTGTGTTGAACTTAAGTAAATAGGAGAAAGTAAACAAAAGGAGTCAACCATGTACTGACAAATACCTTGGATCATATCAATGTAATTTCCGTAATTATCTTCATATCATAATAATGATTGCAACACCTTCCCTTTGTATCAAAAGTTCAGCAACACGTTTCATCATTATCAATTCTTTCAAAAGAACTCCTCTATGACAACCAAATCGATCTTCTACATCCGCGCTGCCATCATCGTTTGGCAGTTTTACCTAAACTTCCTTTGCAAATCTGGCGAACAACCAACCTGTGCTCTTTTACTCCTACATAACGTATGCATATATGGATAGGGTCGTCAAATCCTTCGCCTCCGGCGTGGTCGCTCCAACATAACTCTGTTTGCCAGGTGAACTTTATGTGTTTACACTGCTAAATTTGCATCGCTCTGAAATATGTGAAGGGACTAGAGAGTATGTTACCAGTTATAACACAGTGTTCTATCGATTCAGCATATCGAGGAGTAGTGAACGATTGTAAAGAAATGCTTTGAATAATAATCATTTCATAATTCAAACCCCACACCTGACACCATTCACAGCATTTCCTTGATACATAAGGTTATTGTGACGTATTCGCTCAAGGCAACTTCTCCATATTCAATCGCATACTGAGAAAGTCCGAATGCTCCTTTCTTGCGATTTCCTTGATAGTCAAGGCTCAAGGAAGCCGTAATTTCTGAAAGGAATGATTCTGAATTCGATAAGTCGACTCATTCCAGTGTAATGTTGCGGAATACGGACGGCCGTCTAAGAATCGACTCGATTGCAGCCACAAGGATGCGTTATAGACCATCGTTGAGACAACGAACGTATTAGAGATGCATTAAATAACTGAAATTGTTATGTTGGAGGAATTTCAGTGGCGCATTCATGAGCAAACAGAGTTTAATGCCGCAGGGTATGAACGTAGTGATCGATGAACTCGAGGACTCCGAAGTGGTGTCAGGAGTGGGACTTCGTAAACAAGGGGTAGCTTTGGCATTGAAAACCTCGTTTCTATGGAGGATGAGATAATCAATTGTAAGTAGAACGTTGTTAAGCTATTCGAAAATTATTTTTTGGTTCGGGGATGGGGTTGTGAAGTATGATATTTTTTTTCAGTTGAAATATGTTTTCACCGCCAACCGATTTACAAGTAACCCTCAGAAGAATTCGAGAGACTTGTGCGGGCTAGAGGACGACAGCCTTACCTTTCAATGTGTACGATCCCAAGCAAGGTTGAGAATTGAAGTATCTGTCCGTCTAAATTGAAATCGTTGTTGTTAAAATTGTTTTATCCATCAACCAGCTGCACCCTTTCGAACACAACCCTCATAAGTCATCGAACGACTTGTGCGAGCTAGGGAAGACGCAGCCCTTGCCTTTTAACGTGTGATGCAATGCACTAAAAGAGTACGCCAGTAATTAATACTAGGAGGCCACAGTAAGCGTTTCTTGAGATTATTAGTGAAAAATAGAAAAACGTGTTTTATTCTGTCTTCAGTGGTAATAAGTTTTTATTATCGGTTCAAAAAAGTGACATTCGTCTCATCAGTGATGATTTGCTCACTAGCTGGGTACTTCTCTAAAATATAGAAGGGCGGTTGGCGATGTGTCTCTATTCCATAGATAGAGGTTCCTACAGCTACATAAGGATAAGCCAATGCATGAGGTCTTCATCAAGAACATTGAAGACCTTGGCTTATCCAGAAACCTGACATTTGCTTTTCTCTTATCAAGTGGGCTGAAGTCGGAAACCGAGGGATTTATAATGCCCTGCCAGGATCGTGTCTTCAACACCCTCGTCTACCGTAGTCGCGTGGTGGGTATAGAAGTCCCTGATACTAGATCCAGAGCATGTCGTGGGGCAGCTGAGACCATAATACATTTGCTATCAGCCTGTCCAGCTTATGCGGTCTCAGCCTATATCCACAGGCATAACGCGGCGCTACAAGTGTTGTACTACCATATAAGACACTCGTACGGTATAGACGAGACACCAGTGTTGCATTATTCTACGGGGGATATTGAGTCCATTGTGGAGAATGAGAAGTGCCGAATCTATTAGAATTACTCATTCCCCACCCTCAGGCAAACACAAGCCAATAAGCCTGATGTAGTCCTCCTCGACCACCAAAGTGGGACGATTTTCGTCATAGAGTTTTCAGCTCCTGGCGAAACGAATATCGTCCGAAAAACAGGAGAAAAAACGGACAAAATATCGAGATCTTCTCTTTGAACTTCGCAGGCTTTATCCAAACCATTCTGTCAAGATGGTAGTTCTGATAATAGGGGTCCTTGGTGGAATGATGGACACACTGCTCTCAAACTTGAAAATCATAACGGCTTGCCATGATGCATCAGAGAACTCAGCTGGAAGGATGCAGAAGGCCATAATTTTTTATTCACTCCGCCTTCTCAGGGCATATGACTCTCGGACCCAGTAATCACTCACCCCACGGGCGTGGGGAGTGTTTACTGGGGTTAATGACACACCAGCGCGCGCTCCGGAGACAGGGCCTGACTGATACAATCCTAATGGGAAAAAAATGTTCAATGGAGCTAGAAGCCTCACGACACGCTCTATTTAGTGATCAAGGTGTTGAAGACTCCATCCTGGTAGGTTATTATGAATCCTTCGATCTCCGACTTCAGCCCACTCGACCTGAGGAAGACATAGTACAGATTTTTTGAAAAGTCTTCGATGTTCTTGAAGAAGCTTTCTTGTTGTCAACCTGTCAAGCTCATGCGGTCTCAGCCTATATTCAAAGGCATATGCCTTATGCTCCAGGGGTTATTGAGTTCGTTGTGAATAATTTGAAATACCAAATCTATTAGAACTACTCATTTCCCACTCTCGATAAAATACAATGAGCCTGATGTAGTCCTTCTCGATCATCAAATTTTTCTAAGCAATATAGTGACTTTCATACATCTTGTAACATTATTGATTACCTCCCAATCATTTGAAAGTTATGATGCATACCGAAAAAAATTACTTTCGTCACTATTATGGAATTCAAAAAAATAATGAGAAAGTCATTTGTGTAATGTGTAATGTGTGTGGATATATGTGTATTGTGTGATATTTCTGCTATAGGGTGACTGAAAATGAGTTTTTTCAAAATCGGTACTCTTCAAATTGAATGTTCCCGTGTTTTTCATATGGAACACCCCGTTATGACGCTTTATTTTTGTATACACCCCTATGGCCCTTTCTAGCCGTTTTCGATTTAATGAATTTTGAAAATTTGTAGTTGCTCATTGTAGTCATTCGGTAGTTCAATTTGTAGATCACGTGCCATTTTCTAATTTTTCATGTTTATTCAATGGTCGTTTGTAGAATCAGTTACTTACGTATCGAATATCCATATAATATATTTTCCAGTATCTTCCATACTTTTCCATATTTTGCTCAACTCATTTAGTACCAGTCCCGGTATTCTGGAATATGTATGTGTTTTCTGACACGTGTCGGTGCACAGTTTTATTTCAATGCACTAATCCATTCACTTTGAACATTCACATATTCCATTCAACTCTCTACGTTCGTTTGTATATTTTTTAATGAGTCCAACTCCCCTTTTCAAATGAAATAGCAGTGCAGATTTATATGTTTCTCCAAACACCAGATGGCATTTCAGTCTGAACCAAAACATTCGAGGAAACTGCCAAACCAAAGCTGTAATCAGCAACCAAAGTCCTATTCATTTCAGTCGAATCATTTTTATTGGCTGCTTTGATCATAATTGAAAAATAGATGAGTGAAACTCATTACCTTTTTTATGTAACGATATAAAGACCTCTTTGAGGTAATGGATTGAATTTGAGGAGAGCACGCATAAAAATGATGGCGGAGAAGATATTACGCCTTTGTGAGCGTCTACTTAATAGAATTTCCACTTAATAGTAAGGGGTTCGGGAAGGACTGCTTATTAAATATTTTCCTGATGAACGGTGGCAAAAAAGGCCTTCGAAAAGTATAATAGCGGGATGAGAAAAAATAAATGAATGATGTTAGGAAAGGAGTTTTTTCAATTTCTTGCCGCAGAAAAGGCTACACTGACATTATTTGTGGTATCACGAATTTTCCTTCCTTAGAGTTTTTCAATTCTTTCACATAAGCAAGAGTTTTCTCCACCTCATCTATTTGATTTTGTAAGAAGAAGATTTTTTTTTATTAAACAACCAAATAATACATGGAATGAAAACCATAACGACTTAACTTAATTGTACATTTTGTTAAATTATTGAAAGAAATACCTCCTGAAAAGTAATTTTCCACTGAAATATTAACCACTCCTTCTTGATGATTACTTATTGACGTAGTGTGGCTATTAGCAAGGTTGCTTTGCAATGAAGGAAGAGAGAGCTATCGACACAAAGTTATCAACGTGATCCCTGAAAAAACTTGCCATTGAAGTGAATTATCGACCAGTGATGATTTTACTTGCAATTTCCCTTTTTCTTGTCAATGATTCTGTGACATATCTCTTAGCAATCTTCCCAAACCCCCAACCCCCATGCTGCTTCAGAGTTACCAAATCACCACCTGCATTGACGAGCAGCGTAGCCGAATTTCTTCGGAAACAATGGCCGGTATAATTTCGAGGGTTTCTTAATTTTAAAATGTTGCAATTTTGAATGAAATTTTAGCAGTTGCATTATTTCCGATTACTTTTAGAGATGATTTTCCTTAAAAGTAATTAACAAAATATCTAGTGTGCGATGTTTTGGGTTGTCTGTAATTTTTATATTTCCGGTATAAAGCTAAGGCGGACATTCCATTTATTATGTCATCAGAAACAATAAATGTACGTTTTTCTTAGTTTTTATACCTGGAGGGATAATTATTACCATTTTGCTATGATCATCAACGTCTTTAACGTTCATTTTTTAAGTTAATCAAAGACCCTTGAAAATCAGTTCGATTTTTGAGGAAAATATAACTTAAACAACCATTCAAACAACCGTTTCTTGACTTAACCAATTTTATGAAGTATTATCCTTCTGAAAAACTTTATATGCAAATAATCTCCTTCCGAGGCCTCTGTCAAAAGTCTTGAAATTTCATCTCTTTCAGAAGTCAGACATTTCTTCGGCACGTAATCGCTAGCTTCTCTTTTGAGGAATGCTATCATTTTTGGACACTTGATGTCTATATTTTTCCTAACGTTTAGTACTGACCGTAACATGCTCCATAATGTTGATGGTTTTAATTCTCTTGCTAGCTGAGAAAAAAATACTAGAGTGGCATCTTTGGAGACATTTTTTACTCCGCGCTCTTCCAATAATTTTTTGTACACTATATTTTGTTTTTTCCGTTAACCAGCTGTCATGCCCCTACGAACGACAGCCGAAACTTGTGCGAGCCAAGGATTAACGAGGTCTTACCTTTTAACGTGCGATTCCTAGCACTTATTATATTGTTTATTCATATCGCTCTCTCGATTTATCAGGAAGAGGATGCAATGGAATCAATTTTGCCTCGTCAGCCAGATCTTTTGGCAGGTCGTTTTCGCTGGAACTCATTTTCAAAGCTTAGAAGCAACTTGAAAGGGTGAACAATGTTAGAAGCTTATGAAATCTGTCATGTTTATATTACCTAAAATATCATAGCAACAAAGCGTTGTCACTTGATATTTTGTCATATAGACGCATATAGTTCCAACTTTATACAGTTGTTCTTACAAGTAATCAGGCATTTAAATTTTCAGAACTTTAGAAAAATGACGACCTCAAAGGGAGTAGAAAAAACTATCTACATACCTCAGTAGGAAAATGCTTTCACCCCCGTGGATATCAACTATCCGTGGGAGGAAAAGCATAATTTTACTTTATGAAATGTATTTATCCAGAAGTTTGGAAGATTCCATGTCAATAACTAAAATTCTATCAAATATGCGAGAAATATGTTTCCATCAGTCAAGTAATTTCAAGAAGAAAACCGAATACTTCTATAACAGTAGTCTGGGTTAAAATCCCAGCGTGGCCATCGATCCCGTGCTTGGCATCACATGTAAAAAGGTGAGGGCTACATTTCTCCTAGCTGTACATTGAGAAAATTATTGTAGCCACTAAATTTTTTCCATATGCATGCAAAATGTTAACATTTTTATAGTGAATCAGTTCAGTTCAAAACTCTCTTTTTTATCTAAAGGTTACCTCTTAAATTTCATGAATGACTCGTCAATGAACTCGGTCTCGTATTCGACACTGAACGGACGAACCTAAACTTTAACACCGAGTTGAAACCCGTTCAGCAAAATCCCAGGTTGAAGCTGCGAAGAGTGGGAATTTCCTACAGCTACATAAAGATAAGACAATGCAGGGGTCTTCTTTGTTAACATTGAAGACCTTGGTTTATCCAGAAACCAGAACTTCGCATTTCTGAGGTCAAGTGGGCTGGAGTCGGAAACCAAGGAATTATAAATGGCCTGCTAGGATGGTGTCTTCAACACCCTCGTCTACCGTAGTCCCGTGATGGTCATAGAGGTTCCTGACACTAGGTGCATAGCGTGTCGTGGGTCAGCCGAAAGCATCATACATTTGCTATCAGCTTGTCCAGCTTATGCAGTCTCATACTATATCCAAAAGCATAACGCGGTACTACGAGTGTTGTACTACCATCTTCACGTCTGTTGTGGAGAATGACAAGTGATGAATCTATTGGAACTTCTCATTTGGCACTAGCAGGCAAATACAAGCCAATAAGCCTGATATAGTCCTCCTCGACCATCAAAGTAGGACGATTTTCGTCGTTGAGTTTTCGACTCCTGGTTAAACCAACATCCTCCAAAAAGAGAAGGAAAACCGGACAAAATACCAAGACTCACTCTTTGAACTCCGCATGCTTCACCCAAACAATTCTGCTATGGATACTGGAGACAGAGCTTGACTGGGAAATAACTGATAAATAAAATTGTTTATACAATATTGATGTACGTTGGTACCCTGATAATATGAAGTTGATATTTTCCAATCAATCAGAAGAAGCTTGATTTCTGGTGAAGTCAAAAGAAATCATTGGCTAAGTACACATCATACCTTTTAATATTTTTCACATGCGGTCTACCATTTCATTTTTTACAGGTTTTTTGGAAACAATGAAACTACTTTTTCAACTCAACAATACAAGATATAAATAACGAAATTCCCATCATTTAACGATTACAACAAAATCATGATAACCTTTTTGGTTTCAAAATAATATTATATAATATCAAAATGAAAATAACTGATCTTGATATGAGCATCTTTCATTTCAAATGGTATAAAAAAGACATTTTCACCAGTAATGCATTTTTTTAAAAAACGACCTAGAGTATATACACTTTCTGCACGGATCATCCTACGTGATATACACTGCTCACCAGCAGCGATCAAACCACCCATTTTTCCGGAAAGTAATATTAGGGAGTAAAATTGGCCCAAAATCCCTTCGGATTCGTATTCAGGAACCCCAAATAACTACTAATACGCTTGTCTCTTGAAAAAATTTCAGTTCTGAAATATTAATTTTTTTTTCAAATACTCCACGGATGATGACCCCTCTCGTGCAGAGAGGTCATCCCTAGTGTATCTATCGATCCTGGAAATTTCATGGTTATACGTCAAAAATTACGGAAGATACGGGAGCGTTTCCATGAGAAGTGAAACTTTTTTTAATTTTTCAGGACTGAAAATTTTTCAAGAGATAGGTGTAGTAGCAGTAACTCGGGGATGCTAAACACGAATCCGAAGGAATTTTTGGCCAATTTTGCCCCCTAATATAAGTTTCTGGAAAAATGGGTGGTTCCATCGCTGTTTTCGTGCAGTGTATATCTCGTAGGATGACACCTTTTTTGCAGCGAGTTCATTTCTAGTGAATCTATCGATCCTGAAAATTTCATGGTTCTACGTTGAAAATTACCGAAGATACGAGGGTGTTTCCATGAGAAGTGGAACACACTGTAAGCTGAAAAAACAAAACTTTGCTGGTGCCTTTTCAATTCAGTCAAAACAGCTGGTAGATATTTTTTCCAGTGTGGGCTTCAGACCCTTTTGGAAAATACTGTTCCATCCCTGGTCCTAAAAGAAATCACTCAGTTCTCGTTTTATCACTTCGTTTTACGTAAATTCCGGAATTATGTTGAGTGTGTCAATTTTGGCGACCATTATCCCGATGGCAATTAGGTTTTTAAGTAATTTATTCTCGGTAATTTCGTAGATTGCGTCTCTGTCGCCTCACCTACCGCCAGAAAAGAGTACACTGTAATTATTCATTGGGATTTCAATTTATTAGGCCATTTCGCAAATGTCTCATTAAGCTCACCAGAAACTCAAGATATTTCACGATTTTAATTAGGAAATACCAGCGGCAGGATGATTACAAGAAGTTTTATAAACTTTTACACTGAGGGTGCACTCAAGATATTTTCCAACTTGGAAACTCACTCTTCCCGAAAGCCTGGTGTTGATGAATTTCATGAAGGAATATTTGTAGGGCAATGAATATTGATAAATTTTAATGTTTCCTGGGGAGTTTTAAGCTCATTACCTCCTGTTTGGAAAACTTAAGGATGGAAAGTGATGGTAATTCCGTTCGTTGAATGATGATACAGGGTTGGCCAATTGAGACGAATCAACGCCAACTTTTCATATTTTTCGATTCTTCGAAAAATTAATACTAAGGGACGAATATTTGAGCGAATCCCCAGCTTTCATCACATCCTCCTTGAAATATTCATCGATACCTCCGACTTTCCAAGTAAAAGGGAATCTCAAATAATTTATGACGAGATATTAGAGGTCTTGAATTACAGAAAACTATATTTCTTGAAAGCAAGTTTTCCATAAAATCAATTTTTTACTTCTTCGGGGCAATGAGAATGAGTTTTCCATATAAATCGAGTTGGAAAATAGTGAATTGAAGTGGGAGTGGATAAAATAGTTATTTATGCAACAAGTGCAAAAAGTAAGTGTTTTTTGCACTCGACGTGAAATTTTCCGACGAGGCCGTTAGGCCGAGTGGGACAACACGTCGAGTGCAATAAACATTTTTTGCACGAGTTGCATACAACAATTTTTCTACGTTCATGCAAAAAGCAAAAAATTATTTATTTAGGTGCGGCACTAGGTGAAGGAAAATGAAATACGCAATTTAAATAAATACTTATTACCATCGATTTCATCACCATTATATACTTTTCCATTAATATTACTCACTTTAAAACTTTCAGTTCTGTAAATATCAGAATTAAATTTTGACTGACGTTCATATAACCACAGTTGCATTATAAAAATCAAAATCATAGTAGCCATGAGCGCGTATGTTATCACGAGGTGTGGTCACAGTTTGCTCTATGCAGGTAGACGGTTTAGAATATAGCGGATCGGTTTTGATTATGGAGTTATTCTCGGGAAGGCATTGTTTGTTCAACTCTGACAGCTAACATTGATACAAAATAATATAAAATATGTAGCTGTTTAAAACATATGGCCAATCTCACAGAATATCTGCTAAATATGTAGTGCGTTTGAACGTTCATGTTCATCATGATGACAGCACGTTGAAGTAGAATGACAGATGAGTGCTATAAAAACTTTATTGCACTAGTGCAATAAAGAGCTTCTTTTTCCACTGACTATAGTTCAATAAAGTTTTGCTTTTTGCATGAATATAGAAAAAGGTTATTCAAACACGCGCGATTTATCGAGCATGAAAAAATAGAGTTAACCATGTACCGATACCAATAATTGAAATATAAAAAAAATCGGTTTGATTCTGGATAAAAATTGAGATCATATCACAAAAAATTTTCAAAGAGCTTACCCTAAAAAATCTATATGAATCACTAATGCTGTCCTACTTTACGTGTTGTGACTCAGTATTTGGGTCTTGTCTGGATAAAAAAAACAGAAAAATAGGCGTGAAATCCGGAAATTTGATATTATATCCCATAAACTTAAAGAAGTGGCTCCGGAAGACAGGCTGAAAAAAAACTCAATCTGCCCATTCCATGGAATAATTTTACTTTCAAAAATCCTCCATTCCTCTATAATAAATTAGTGTTTCACTCTAACATTCATAAAATCAACGTTGAAGAAATAAATTTTCACTTTCAGTACCTTCACATAGAACCACTCTATTCGAATAAGAATTCCAATTCAATTTCATACAGAGTGTGAACTCCCTTGACATTTCTTCTATCTTAATTCTCTTTGTATTTTTCGAGGATATGAAGTATGTTATTATTGATTGATATGGAATGAGTTTATCAGAACTAAAATATCAGTTACGATTTTACAATTTCACTAAACGTAGGTATGTTGACATCCCGCATCGAGAAAGTAGATATTGCAGTGCCGAAGAAATGCGGTATTAATATTGAACGATTTTTGTAAATCAAAAATAAATTCAATTCACTACTTCTACTATCATCCTACAGCAAACGAGTTAGTCCGTTTATATAAGACAAGGCTTCAACTGCTTTTGTCGACAAATTTCTTCAAAATATCTAATCAGAGCAATATTTGCAATCATGTATTCTATTTGTTTGGGGAATAACCATAACGAAATTACTTGAAGAATCCACATTCAACCTTATGTCGGCTACGTTCATTAGCTAATGGATTAATTTGTGCCTATAATAACTGAAAAGTGTGTCGTTATACATGAAAGGAAAAGTTAGTCTGTAGTTTCAGGCTAATAAACTTTAACGCAACTCTGATAAAATACAGCGATGTCGGGCAAAATCTGCGGTAACAAAATGAATTGAAACAATCATATGAAACTCAGGTACAAACTTTTGAATGTTCGCTACCAATTCATTGAAATGAAATTTTGGTTTGAAAACTTTGTTATTCGGGGTAAATCCTTCAACAAAAAGTATTTTTAGTCAGAAAATAAAATACTTAGAATACGAATAATAAAGGTAAGTATAGTTGACTCATAATGAAATTTAAAAACATTAGTGGTACTTGAGGAGTTTTATCTCCAGAACACAAATTTGAAAAAAATTCTATTCTTTATGAGAGGTTTCCAAAACATTCTAACACAAATTTTTCAGTCATAGAATGCACGACATAACTCTTTTTTCTTGTCGACGTTATGTAAGGACGCTAATCAACTCATTTTCCACAATCAGAAGAACCACAACCACACGTATTAAGCATTTTTAGTAATAATTGTTTATTTTGAATACAGCATTGGAGGTAATTTTGCTTCAAAAAAGACAAAAGATGGTCGTAAATCTGAAAAATTCTGATACTTCAAAGACTGAATATCAATAAAAATATGAAAACCTACTCAAATTTCTAGTGAATTCGATACAAAGTTGATATATCGTTGAGCATTACTGAACCGATGCTAAAATCGTTTTTCAAAAAATCATTAAACCACTTTAGGTCTCCAATCAGTTTTAAGAATTCTTCACATAACAAATTTAAAGCGACAATTTCAAGAAATTTTTCTTTCGACAGCTAGCGAAAGTCGAATTTCAAAATAAATTATTATTAAAAGTTTCTCCAATATGGTGTCAACTTTCTGAAAGAGACTGATTCTCTTGCAACTTATCTCAAATATACTGTTTGATATGCGGGAAAATATCCCAAAATGGCAATTTCAATATCTTATCCATCAACAATTGGCTTGTTTCTCTGCACTCTTGCTTAGACGGATCCAAAGTTTTTGAAGTTTTCTATAATTTGTTCAACAGGGTTTTGTGAGGACTTCTGCTTCTGTGGATACCGAATAGCAAATACAGGGCAATTTAAATTCGACCCCCACCATTGGGATCTCCTAAACTACAGAAGATTCGTCGAAGCTTAAATCGGGGCAAAGTTGCGTATTCTGATGCTTAACAAAATACTGTTTTGAAACTTGGAAAATTCCGAGTATTTCCATCATTGAAATCAGAATGAGAATCACAATTTTTCTGTATAAAAAAACAATATGGCGCCCATAACAGAAAAAAAAGTTGATGATGAATGCCAGAAGACGAAAAGTCGGATAGTAAATCTGAACATGAAAACGTGTAGCTGAAAAAAAGTATCAATGAAAATGTACTTTTGGTTATGAGTTATGTTGTCAAATAACGATAGAAAAAAATAAAAACGAAATTTCCGATTTTCAGTTTTATCACGATATTTCCGGAAATAATCGGAAGTTTCCAAGTTTCAAAACAGTAGTTTGTTAAGCACCAGAATACGCAATTTTGCCCCAATTTAAGCTTCGACGTATCTCCTGTAGTTTATGAGATCCCAATGGTGGGGGTCGAATTTGACTTGCCCTGTATCCTCACATGTTCTTGAGATTGAGAACCCTATTACATTCGCCATAAATAATAAATAGATTTAAGTAATATTCAATCGAATAGTTCAATCGAGCCAGTATGATTGATTACAATGACATTTCCGTGGCAGCTGATTGTTTCCAACTCAACCGCGAGTACCATGGCCAACTAAGAATGAGTAAACTCAAGAATACGAGATTTTCTGGAACTGATACATGTTAATTCTCCAATATTTCGAAAACTGTTGAGTGTAGGCATAGATAACCATATTCAAAGTTAGCTTCATTATCGATGCAGAATCGAATGAGAATATAAAGTTGGGGGGTTTCCATTTGAAAAAATGGACTTACAATAATTTTTTCAACCAGATCATTTTCTGGCGAACGCCCTATATAACTGTAGTCGAATTGAAATCAAAATTCTGCTGAACTGGGTCCTCTCCTACGAATAAATCAATACACAATCGAAAATAAATGATCATGTCCAGAAATTAAAAAAAATATTTTTCGGTCTGCAAACGCAATTTTCAACTTGAAATTTGAAATATTTCGAAAACAATTATAGAGTTGCGTATGGGAAATTATTCATGGAACATGTTCAGATCCATGCGTAAAATCTAAAACTTCAATAATATACAGGGTGTCCCATTCAAAATAACGAAGTTAGGGCCCACTTCCGGTACAACCGGAAGTACCACAATCTTCAAATTATTTTAGCCGGATAGGACTTATCAACAATAGTGAACTCCCAAATTTTCAAATTCGGCCCACCTATGGTTTTCTATACAGTGTGTCCCAGCTAAAACTTGTCACCCCCCTAATATCCGAACTCATGAAAAAAATGGAAAATCGCTCAGACCCGTCGATTTGTATTTCAAGGGGGAACACTTTCACCAAATACACCATCATTGTGTTATCAACCCCCTCAACCCCAGCACCCCTTACTTCAGAATTTTCAATGGGACTACTATACTTGTGATACATCATTTTGAAGGAAATTCAATCCCAAATACATCGGTGTACTGAAATTGAGGATCGATCAAGTGTTGTTGAAGTTTTCATGAAAACTAATTTTTTCCAGATATTTTTATTTTTCATCACCTAACATGTTATCATCGTATGAAAGGTTCAAAATGTGAACCATTCAGTTCCATACAGAAGTATAAGCGATCTTCGAAATTTCTTCGCACATTGCTCAATATTTCTGGAGTCACTGCACGACACTCCACAACAATTCTCCTGCGTAGATCATCAAGAGAAGTTGGCTGGGTAATATAAACTTTGGATTTCAAATGACCCCATAAAAAGAAGTCTAATGGTGATAAATCAGGAGATCTAGCCGGCCATTCTATTGGTCCTCGCCTTCCAATCCATCGCCCTGTGAAATTGTCATCTAAAAATTGACGTACAGGTGCAACAAAATGTGGAGGAGCTCCATCTTGTTGAAAGGTGAGCTGACCGTCAAGTTACCTATCATCGTCTTCAAGTAACTGAGTGATTCTGGGGTTCACAGTTGTATCAAGAAGTTCAAGATACGTGTTGAGGTTACCATCAATAAAATATGGACCTACAATATGGTCTCCCAGAATACCAGCCCAAACATTCAATTTCTGGGGAGTTTGTGAATGAGTTTCCCTGTACCAATGGGGATTTACGTCACTCCAGTATCTGCAGTTGTGCCTGTTCATATGTCCATTTAAATAAAAAGAAGATTCGTCAGAAAAGCACACATTGTAGAGGTAATTATTATCATCAATCAATAATTGACTCATGATTTCACAAAACTCTGTACGTCTGTCAGGATCATCTTCATTTAATTCTTGTACATTCTGCATTTTATAAGGATGGAATTTTGCGTCTTTCAGAATTCGATGTACGCTGCTTTTCGAAACTCCAGAAATAGTCTCAAGTTGTCTCAACGATTGAATGTTGTCCATCACTGCATGTCCTACAACTGCAACAGCGACCCCTTCATTTCTCATAGGCTTCTCTCGTTCATGTTTTTTATTCAGCACTGATCCCGACTCCAAGAACTTATTCATCAATTGAAGCACGTACTGATATGATGTGGTGTTTTCTGGATGACTTTCATTGAAACTTCGAGCCGTAGCTCTAGCACATCGTCCATTTTCAAAATACGCAGCTACAATGGATATTCTCTCTTGTACAGTATAAACCATTTTCGAATGTTTTCAAATTGTTGAATGCAGTGACTCGAATACATCAATTACCAAGGCGTAAACAAAGATATGCGTATACAAAAACACATGAGGGCAATTTTTTTTTTTTTCATAAAAACGTCTGTCTCACCTTCGAAACTATTATTTCTGACAGCATATTATTTTTCAATACAGTGGCGTACCCACAGTGAACCTTTCTTACGACGCTAACATCTGAGGTGATGAAAAATAAAAATATTTGGATAAAACTTAGTTTTCATGAAAACTTCAACAACACTTGATCGATCCTCAATTTCAGTACACCGATGTATTTGGGATTGAATTCCCTTCAAAGTGATGTATCACAAGTATAGTAGTGCCATTGAAAATTCTGTAGGGGGTGCTGGGGTTGAGGGGGTTGACAACACAATGATGGTGTATTTGGTGAAAGTGTTCCCCCTTGAAATAAAAATCGACGGGTCTGAGCGATTTTCAATTTTTTTCATGAGTTCGGATATTAGGGGGGTGACAAGTTTTAGCTGGGACACACTGTATATTGATCGATGCAGTACTCGGAGGGACCCCCTGTGTATACCATCACTAAAAGGATGTCAAATCAAAAACTTCCTTCCTTACGAACTAATTAGTATAACACCTTGCTTGGAACTTTATGAATTATCGAAAAATGACATGAATGTCCTCTGGAACTCAATTGAAAATAAATGATGGTTCACAAGATGTGAATCATAGTGGCCATCACCACTTCATTATGCGTGTCTACACCACTAAAATCCACGCTTAATGATGCATTATCTTGCATAAAGTAGACGCCTTTCCCAAAGGGAGCCGTACTTTTGTGTGCTTGTCATGGAGAGTAGTTGGATAGGAGCCGTAAGTTTGTTTACATACAGTGCTTTCATTTCAAAACTAGCTACATTTGTGATTTCTGACTTTAAACATCTCGATGTGGCTAATTGAGGAGATACAAAGCTCTTAGCCACTGCCATTTCATAGTCTGTCATAGTTCTGATGGTCTGGAAATCCCTGATCTATTAGTCTTGTGGGAAAAAACAGATCCAGTCTGAATCGTTTTCGTGACAGAGACCAAAAATTTGCTTCAATTCTTTTTATATACAGTGTGATTCAATTCAAGATGCGGGTAAATATCGTATAACATGCGTTCAAGCGTTCTTCGGATCAGACATATCTCCGTTTTTGGAGATAAGCACGGTTCGCCCCTCGACAAACCAATCCAGAATTTGTTGCTCCTCATCTTGCCATGAGTTAAAAACTCTTGCTAGATGGTGATGGGCCATCAGGGCCTGGAGCAGCAAAGTTCTTCGAGCCTTTGAGGGCCCGTCGAACTTCTTCCGGGGTTATCGGAACATATCACACATGCAACACATATTATACAGTTTATACTGGTAATTCTGAGTTAGGAAGAACCATCATTGATAAAAATGGATTATGCCACCTCACCACAGTGACATTTTGGATAAACAGCCTGCCACTCCTTCCAAAAAATTGGATATTTCAAGTCATGAGTAAATATCCAATAATCGAACTGTATACAAGTATCTACTGCTGCTATATTAAGTTTGACTTATATCCAAAAACGCAGAAAATCAACGCAAACAGCATCAGTTCAATATCAGTAAATTCCCACTCAGAGAAGAAAACCCTCCGACTAATCGTCCAACTATCTCTGATGAATCTGAACCTCTGAACTATGAAGCAGAAACTGTCTTGGAGCAAACTAAGATCGTAATTCGCTTTTGTCACCTCAGAGAACTTTCAACCTGCACATCCGCAGCACTTTAATATACGATGCACATCTATATAGAAATGAGATTGAACTTGCTCGGCAATGATGTTCTGAATTCGTTCGAGTTTCAGGAGAATTTGATATGAAGTGCCCAGATATGAGAATTGTGCCTCGGTTCATTGTTCGAGAATTTATCGACAGGACAAAAGCAAGCTCAACAAGGAAATGATTGGGGTAGACGATTTTTTGCATTTTCGAGATTATGTTTTTAAGAAAATTCTTTCACTCTCTTCTCCATGAACATCCTACCAGAAGCATTAAACAATAAACCCTTGTAGAGTTTAACAAAAAACAAATCTGTTATACAGTGGAAGCCAGTGGCTCATTTGGTAACACCGTAGTGAGGAGAGCCAACTAGTCTGAAACTAGTATATGTTAGGGACCACCTCCAAAAGCTATTAGTCCTATTTGACATGTCTCCAAAGTGAGGACAAATAGATGTGAGGACTGAGCTGGACAGGTCATTCTTGATGGAAACACTAACGTTAGAACAATTGATATAATTTCAGAAGAACATCGTCCATGAAAATGTCTATGAAACAGAGTAAGATCGCGAATTTTTCTACGGTGCTCGAGATAAGTGAGTGAGCTTGTAAGTGAATTATCACCGATGAGACCAATGGATCTTTTTTGGAATAGAATCTGAAACTTTATGTGTGTGTACTTACTACTTAACACACTAGATGAATGATTAAAAAATAATACAAATGCTCAGGGTGCGTATACGTCACAGCACTCCATTTCTGAAGACTGTACAAATAGAAAAACCATGCACGGTTTTCTGAAGTCATTTTGGCCTCATTGTGGTAGACCTCATATGATTTTTCCATGCCATAATTTCCTGGGCATTGTAAAATCAGAAATAGGACATGCTTGAGTTTTGTTCGTATTGAACTCGACCGAATTGTTGGATCCCATTCTAGAATTTCTGTCATATTTATATCATCGTTATTCCTTTCCTACTCTTTTCTGGTTTCATGGCGTGATAGCTTTGGAAAAGAAAGCGGTATGAGTGATGGAGGGCAGGAAGATGCACTGCATAAACGGTAACTCCTAACAAATCATTGATGTGAAGAAGAAACAGAAAATAGATCCCTACGAAGCACCAGCTTTTATAGGTAGTATCGGATGAAACTCCGTCATCCACCATGTAGAGATATCGGTCTGAGACAGCTATATAGCAAGAAAAACTACCGGAGGGGTCAAACTTTGATATGGAAACTTCACCAGTCAATCAATCCATCATTCAAAACTGTGCTTATTGCCCAAAAATGTGTAGTCGTATTGACAAACTGGGAGAAAGTAACACCATGTGGAGATGACCAGTTACAAAAGTAATGAATATAAGATAAATGAATATAAAATATCAACAATACCGAATAAGTTCCGAAACAAGACAGTAACATTTATACCACATTTAGCTGAAAAATTACCATAGTCCGTGAATATATAGGGCTATTCAAATTCGAGTCTATGCATAGGGATCTCGGTGACAGTAAAAGATATAAGGGTGGTTAAATGAGGGCAAAGTTGCGTATTTCAGAGTTCAATTACGTGACACAAAAAAATCTGATGTAGCTTCTTTGGTTTTTGAGTTATACAGGAAAAATCGAAAACTTCGTAATTATTTTTTTGCCTATATATTGATATTTTGTGAAGATTTTTTGAAACTGTTGGCACTTTGCCATAGCAAATTTTTGTAGATTATCCAAATATGCAACTCAACTTTTTATTTTCAAATACAGACCTGTATTTTTTATAACATTTATTCAAATGCTAAGAGTCGTGTTTTATGTTGGCGTAGTATTTTCATCTTAACTACAGAGTGTTTTGGGAGTGAACTATTAGCACAATCAACATTATTTAATTCCATTACAGCTATGATTTAAAAATATCAAAGAATAAAAATGTGAACCAATGACAAGTTGATATTTTTCAATTACAGCTGTTATGGAATAAAGAAATAATAATTTCACTCTGTAACTGAAAATACTACGCCAATATGAAACAATATGACTCTTCAAAAAATGCAATAAATGAAATAAAATAAAAAGTTGAGGGTGGCCCGGGTTGTACGATACTTGGTATATAATTTTTATTTGCATATTTGGATATTCTACAAAAACTTGCTGAGGCAAAGTGCCAAAAGTTTCAAACAATCTTCACAAAATAAAAAGATATAGGCAAAAAAAGCAAAAGCAAGAGTTTTGGTTTTTCTTGTATAACTCTAGAACCAAAGCAGCTAGATCAGATTTTCTTATTTTACTTATTTGACCTCTGAAACACGCAACTTTGCCCCCATTCAACCACCCTTCTATCTTTTACCGTTACCGAGATCCCCATGCATAGACTCGAAATTGAATAGTCCTGTATAAATGAGTAACTGACATAACTTATATGAGTTAAAAAACTCAAGATTCGTCCTTCTGAGTCCGTCAAATGAGATGAACAGAAACAGTTTTTTGACATTCACTTATCAGCGACAGAAACAGTAACTGTATCACCACGTAATTCGCTAGTGAACCATCAAAACCGCGAAAAGAAAGAATTTTTAAAAAATAAGTTTTTGTTGATTTCCAAATTGGAAAAAAATCCAATATATTTTCTATAACTTTCTGCAGAAAGCTTCGAACTTCACTAGGGCTGGAGTATCTACGTTGGGTGGTTGCGGATACTCATAGCTATTCTTCCAGATGTTTTATTTCGTTTATTATTATTTTTCCAGAGACTTGTCAGTCAGGCTCTGTATCCGAAAGCTCCGATACTTCCGGAGGGCGCGCTGGATCATTCGCCCCAATAAACACTCCCTGCGCCGTAAAGAGTGACTATTTGGTCCGAGAACCATGTACCCTGAGCTTGTCTTGATTTTACGGCAATTTGCCGCACTGCGGGCGTGGACCTATTGGCCGCTACGTAGTTCGCCACCCTGGATACGAGACGCGTGTTGTCTCATCGAGTTAATCTTAGCTTTCATCTTGTGAATGAGTCGCTCGTACCTCCCAATCAGAGGGGTGGCATCCCTCCTCTCCGCTTGGGACAGAATCTGAGCTTCGTCATACATGGCAGAGTTGATCCGCCATATGTCATCCTCTTCTGGAAGGACATCGTGAATCTCCCGTCCGCCCATGCCAGTTGTTGCGGGTTCTGATACCTTTCCTTTGCGGTATGATACACCGGGGGGTTAGCTCAGTATACCCATGACCAACATCAAAGGGAATGATCTTCTCCTCCAGGGTGCGCCTTGGCTGTTGGTCCGGTTTTGCACCTGTTGTTCAGGAAAGTTGTATCAGAACTCACTGAGGCCTTGGATGGTAGTTGCCCACATATACTATACTAAACCCATTCTATATTCTTTGATCAATGTATATAGGCAATCTTTTCAATTTTCGTCATTTTTGTATTATGCCTTTATCTGGTGATATTCTGTATTAACAATCTTGTTATTTACTTCGTTTGTTCTCTCTTTTGTTGGGTCTTCTATGTACTAAAATATTTTTTAATATCTTTCATTTGTTGTATTTTATAATAATATCAATAATTTTTGAAAGTGTGGGAAAACTACCACACTTTCTTGTGCTGTTTTTCGCTTTTCCTTCCTTATTTTCCATATTTTCATGTATATGTCTTCAACTCCTGTATTTCTATACATATGTTGAAGTTAAAACTGTTTGACTTAAAAACTTTATCTCCCTTGGCATTTCCCCTGTTCCATCTTGAAAAATAATGAGTAGAAAATGCCTCCAGTCAACCGCATCAGAAAGCTTCCTGTGGCATACTGTGAATTCCATTCACTTCATTCGATTTGATTGACCCATTATATCGGGATTGAAGATGATTGAAAAAACAAATGAGTTTCGAAAGCTGTCGCTTCCAAACGTCCTCGTTCCGCCCGTTCCGTGATGTAGCGTTATTTTTTCAGTGATTCCCTGTGGAAATTCATCGAGCAGCCTTTGTTCTCGAACTTTTCAAGGTTCCTCATTCCATTGTTTGTGAATTCGACTGATGCAAAACACGGTGTCCGTTTGTTATTTGATTAGTAGATCAATCACGTTGGTTGGATATGGTGCTGCAGGTTCAGATACAGTAGAAGGTAATTCAGATTGAGTGAAAAACCCAATCTGAAAATATATTTTTGGATTGTTATCGAGGAAAGGCTAGAGAGTCACTGGTAAAAGTCTCGATAAACAACACTGAAAACATCCCAATTTCGCAAAGATAACTGAGAGCTTTTAATGCATAAGAGAATATTGAGTTGATTAGCTAGGTATCCTTAACGGAGCAGCGAATACTAAATGGTGAAAGACTCATATGAAAGAATCATTTTGGTTGACAAACTCAAATGATGATAGTAATGCTGTTCAAATATACAAGGATTCAAAGGAAAACATATTCAAAAGACTAATACAATCAGAAAAAACTCTAAGAAAAGAATTACAGTCAGAAACAGAAACAAATATGGAAAACGAATAAATGGATCACATTATCGAATAAATGACTGTTGAAAATAAAACTGTCATTGCAAACGCTTCTGGTGAGTTTTCTCAAGAAAAGCAAAGAAGGCCATTGAACGACATTTAAATTCAAACGTTTCCAGTAATTATACGACAGTGTATCAACATAACACATTTTATTTTTCACCAATTCTGAGTTGTGACGTGATAGATGCAAATAGTTCATTGAGAAATACTAATTCAATTGAAATAGACTGTATCTTTACCAAAGTAATAAAAATCATTGCGGTTCACATTGCCGAACCGTTAGCTTACATAATAAATCCCCCTATTGAGGCGGGTGTATTTCCCCATAATCTAAAAACAGGTTTAGTCACTCCGATTTTTAAAAGGGGATTTGTCCATTATGAGCCAGTTTTGATCAGTAACAGGTCCAAATGTAATAGGTGAAGTGATCAAAAATTTGTCTATAGTAAAACTTTGAAATACTCTCAGAATATCAATATGGTTTTCGTCCTGAAAAATCAATCAAACGTGCTTCTTATAAGTTATGTCAATATGGAAATGATTCATTAGATGAAAGGAAGTATGTAGGGGAACTGTTTTTCGAAAGCATTCGATATAATTGGCCCCATATCCATTTGGTTTCCTCGAAAACTTCTCATTGTAGACAGTACCATACATTCATTTAAGAGAAATGTCTGTTAAAATAAAGGACCGCCGGTCGGACTTAGGAGGAGACTTAGGAGTGTTGGGTCCATTAATATTTCCATTACTCATAAATGACCTACCCCTTTATATAAGTACAAACTGTGGGGTTCTCCATGCTGATGACACGACATTAGCAGCTGAAGCTGACGATCTTGAGAAACTTCAAAACGAACTGAATATTTTAGAAAACTACCTGGTGTGAGATAAATGTCCTAATTGTGAATTCCAATAAAAACACCTACATGCATTTTATTACAGATCCAGCAGAATCAAGCATATCCAAGTATTAATTGAGTATGATGAAATAGGTCCCTCTGAAAGTACTAAATTCCTTGGGACTTATGTAGACAGTGACATGAATTAGACAACAAATATAAATGCGGTTCGTAGGAAGATAATCAGTAGCTAGTACGCTCAGAGTATAAAAGACATAGAGATGCCTTGCCTATACCAACACAATACATGTTTTGGAAACCGGTATCTGACTATCCTTTTCAGAGTGGGCCAAATTGGACACTTTTATAGGAAAGACAAACAAGGTAGATGAAAACTGTGTCTGAGGGTCAAATCTAATGACAAACCGCATATCGATTCTATCATTGTTTCTGAGTTACGGCATGTTTTTCGAAAATGTGCATTTTCGAAAGTTGATAACTTTTTTCTTGTCAAAACTTTCTAGTTTCTTCGAAAACATCTCCGGAGCACTTTTTTACATAGAATTCAATGGTGTAACTAACTTATTTTTTCAAGTAAGATATTCATAGTTATTTATGAAAAAAAATTAACGAGGCATCCTTTATATTCCTGCATATTTCAATGAAGCTTAAACTTTGAACAAGTAGGCCATAAAACAGAAAGAAATTGTTCAGTAGTAGCTATGAAATGTTGAGAAATCTTTTCACAGCAGTAAATAAAACTCATAGTTTCAATAAAACTGATAACGATTTATATTGACTACAAATAAATCAAACTCCAACAATAATAATAATAATGATAAAGAACAAACAATGAAATATATTTCTTCAGAGAAAGTGTTCAAAATGTCTACCAGCTTCTCCTACACGCAGGAGATACCTTTTCTGAACTTTTTTGCCGAATTAATCAGTTCAATAGTAGTGAGAGAAACAAAACTTTGCATGCATCACTGCCGCTTCCAATTCGTATCTAGAATTGGTCGGCAATTCAAAAACGAGATACTTCAACCTTCCCAGAAGTGAAAGTTCATAGGCGTTAGGTCCGGTTACCTCGCCGGCCGACGGTTGTATCCTTGGTTTGGTTGACTATCCAATTACCAAAATTTGCAGCCAAAAGGTTGGTGACAATTGCAGAGTTGTAAGGCGAAGTCCTGTCTTGTTGAAAATATATTTTTGTGAACTCCATTAGTGGCAATTCATCAACAAGTGGCTCAATATTTTGCCTCGAAATTTCTACATACCTCTGAGATGTGAGAGTGCCATTATAAATGAATGGGCCGATAATTCTACCCCTGAAAACATCTGCCCACACTTTCTAAATCTTCCTTGACTTGTTTGTCTGCTCTACAATATAGAATAAAGATTTTGTTGTGCCCAAGTATAAGAAGTGTAGCTTACAAAGGCTTCGTCTGTTTAAATACAATTTAACGAAAAACCAAGCTCTTAGTTAAAGTTTTTCAAGAACCACTGGCAAACATTCATGCGGGTTTCAAAATCTCCTGATCGGTGTTAAGGAACTCTTCTATTGTTCAAAGTGTGCGTTCCAAAGTCTACATGAAAAAACATAAAAGCTCTGTATTTCAAAGATGACTCTGGCAAAACATCAAGTGGGCTACATTTTTGGAAAGGTAATTTTGAGCTCTATTGAGAATGTTAGGTTATTTCTCAATATTTCGAAAAATATTATATGAAAAAGTTGTTTATTTTTCGGTTTCCTACCCACCTACCAAGTTTGAACTAGTCTGAACAACTTTTATTTTTTTCGCGTTTTCTTAACCTTTCACTTTTTCGAATAATTTAAATTTGATGAAATCTGGAAAAAAAATATTTCTAACTGGATATTTTCAAAAAAAATACAAATAAGAAAATAACATCATACTTGATGCAAAGTGGCTCTAGTTTCAATATTCCATAGCAAAATTAGCTTCAATTATTTTTATCACAATACATCAGTGAAGTAGAAAATACTTTAGGTCTATTGGATTAGAAAAAAATTTGAAAATTCGAAACTAGAGCCACTTTGCATCAACTATAACATAATTTTTTTAGCATATTTTTATTTTTTGGAAAATATCCAAGTAGAAACATTTTTAAAAAGAAAAAATCCTTCCAGCAGATGGGATTATTACATCTCAACTGGTTATTTCAGATTTACCAAATTTAAATTATCCGAAAAAGTGTAAGGTTAGGAAAACGTGAAAAAAATCAAAGTTTTTCAAACTGGTTCAGATTTGGTAGGTGGGTAGGAAACTGAAAATGAACAACTTTTTCATATAATATTTTTCGAAAAATTGAGAAATAACCTAACATTTTGAAATTTTTTTGAAAAAATGTCAAATGTGACAGGTGTAGCCAATCGATGGAAAACAATCGTAAACGTCATTTTGCATTATTTTCAAAGCAAAATCTGTTCACGAACTCCAAATTTGCAATAACTGAACAATAAAAAAAAGTCCCATATGATGCGGACTTTAACGGTGACACTGTATGTAAATCGTCCAATCATATGTTAGGATTTCTTATAAGACAGAGTGCAAATTTCAGTAACTTGAATACAATACAACTTTTATATCAAACCTTAGTCAGATCCAAACTGGATTATGCATCTCTAAAAGAAATTGAAAAAATTCAAAACAAATTCGGTATCTTTATTTTAAAAAGAATTATGTAATGCCAGATTTTACTAATATCAGATCTACTCAATTGAGAAATGAATTTGAAATTATATCATTGAATAATAGACGCCAAATCAGCTTGATAATGTTTCTGTATGACATAATCAACAACAATTCACTGAATTTAATAAATGTCTTGTTGTAAAGACAGTGAAGATACAAGAAACGAAAAGGCAGAGACTTCAGGAAGATACTTTAATGAATCTTTTTTATTGGAAATGTCGCCAAATCTTACAAAAAAGTAGCAAGTATCAAGATACCGCAATGTATACGTAACAGAAAACTAACATCAATTCGAAACAAAGTAGATGACTTGTAAATTTATTTAGAATATCTTGATTTTCCAAAAGTTGTAGTAGTAACTGAACATTCGCTGAAACCTCAGGAGCCAATATGTGTACCAGGTTATAACTGCATCTCTAGATTTGATCTAGTAACGGCTGAACATGGGGGGACCCTGATACTAGATAATGTAAATGATGAAATATTCTCCATTGTTGATATTGAAAAATTCAGTAACTTGTTGGAAGGGAAAATTTTTGAGTTTTCTCTGGTGGACTGTGACACCTTATTCTTGTATGTTCTCTGTATTTATAGAACGTGAGATAGCAATAAAACCCCATCTGAGGAAATGACAATATTTTTCGAAAAGCTCGAAATATTGCTCTCACAACTACCAATAAATTCTAATATTGTACTTGCAGGAGATTTGAATATAAGATTAATCAGATCGTTCCTGCCAGCTTCTGGAAAAACTGTTAGATTCCTTTAACTCAACCATGCACGTGCAGTCCGCAACCCGTATATGCCAGAGTGCATCTGCTATAATAGATTATATCTGCTCCAATGTGGACGAGTGTAAGGTAACCTGCTCAGTTCTGCCAGCTAATCTCTCAGATCATGAAGCAGTTCTTAGTATCATTAACTTAGCTAATAAAAAAATTAAGATGATATCATTCAAGTGGGACATTGACAAAATAATAATGATACACTCACGAAATCCGATAATATTAGGTTCTTAGGCCTTGTATTGGACCATAATTTAAAGTTCGATGAACATATTATGTCACTGACAAAGAAATTATCATCTGGGTGTTATGCTATTAGAATTATTCGCAATGAGATTGGTTGTCGTATTGCGAGACAGGCCTACTTTGCTCTTCTAGAATCTCACATCAGATATGGTATAGCATTTTGGGGCTCACAACAATTGTTTTCAATGATATTCACATTACAAAAGAGGGCATTGAGATACATATGCCATGTTAACTATCAAACCTCATGTAAACCCTCATTTATATCTCAGAGGATACTTACTCTAACATCGATCTTCGTGTTGGAATCTACTGGTTTAGTTCATAAACATAAACTACAATTATTGAAATCAGACGCTGTACACAATACCAGGGCAAATGGTCAAAATATACCTTTAATAATCCCCAGAACCATCCAATGCCAAAATTCAATTGTTTTATGATCTGAGGGAGTTTTTTGAACAAAATTTTGAATAGCCGTGCACGAACTTATACTGTTTTAATCAAGGCAAGGTTAATGTGTGTATACTTGTATATTTTTATAGCAGATATATGCATATATTATATTAATATTTTATCTGACAATTCTCACCAGCTGTTCGATTGAAATGTTTGTGTAATTTCGTTCTATATATGTTTTACTCATTTTAATCTGTTAATTGTATTGTTATCAAAATATTTTATTGTACCATGACTGTATATACTTATATGTTTATACCTACTTCTATCATTTGACAATTTTATCAGTTTGATTTGATTACCATTACCATCTGCTCATATTGAGCAGTTACGATTTATGTACTTTTTAACTATATTTAGAGGCTTTGTCAATATGAATTTTATTCTTTAGATAATAAAGCATGCTTTGACTTTGACAATGTGGATGCACCCGACATACTATCTCTGATACGATTTAATGTTACTCCTAGTAAAGCCCTTGCACCAGAAATGTTTAATATACCATTTTTGTACACTAGTACTAGAACCTCTCTTGTAGCCATGTTGAAACTAGCTAATGATTTTAATCCGTTTATTGGTCTGTATTGGACACTCTCCAGGTCTACATTTAGAAGGACCATATTCGACTACCTCTTAACCTCTTCAGTATAAAAGTATAAAATGGTATGCACCAGGTATAATATTAGCATGTGATCTGGCATGAGTGTATGTAATATATGTATGTTATTATTATTATTATTAAATTATCCATGTGATTGAACCAACAGGTTTGTATGGATGAGAGATGAATGAATGAATAAAATAAATTATTAACAGGAAGTTTCATATATCGTTTTTCATGAAAATGCATATAGGGATAGAGCTAGAGAGTGTGGAAAGGTGAGAACATATGAATTGTATCATAACAAAAATATGTGGAGGTTGTTGTAGCACTACTGGGATTCGACTACAATAATAATAATGATATTCACTTCCAAATCAGAGTCGACTCATTGTTAAATTACATAGTGAATGTATAGGAGTGAGTCTGTAAGTGTATAGCAACTGAGGCAGCGGAATCGTCGGCAACTCACCGTCAGCACTGCAGACACAAACCCACATGACACCGTCAGACAGTCCCCATTCGAAGCCGCGCCGGCTATTTTCCGAAACGCACTTTCCCGATGACGGGCAGGAGTTCGCGTCCGCACTTTGAACTGTGTCCTGTGGAAATTGCAAGCCCGTAACACTGCACAGAAGAGCAATCTTGCAGATCCTCCGGGTATACGCACCCCTGCCAGCTGCCGTCTATCCACTGCGGCGATCGGCGTCCCGACGCGCACGCTCCAGCTTCCAGCTCTATCTGTATGCCCGGACTCGAGATAAACCGGGGAGGGGGACCGTCAAGATGTTGGGGGTAGCGCATAGAACGGTCGTCCGTCTCTCCTGGACTCGACGTGGCGACGACGGCGTCGGGATGCTGGAATAGCGTCGAGAGTCACCTCTGCTAGAGGCCGATGCCAACTGCGACTCGGAGGATTCTTCGTAGTCGAGCAGGTGGATGCGGTTCAGGAGGCGGGCTTTCGGAAAGTGGAGGAAGCATCTTTCTCACCTGCGATATTTGTTTCGGATTTTTCTTTGTAATCTCTGAGAAAAATTAAAGCAGAAAAATGTGCAGGAAAATTCGGGTGCTACAACTATAAAATGATCCTATGGCTATAAAACATCAAATACATACAAATTCATAAGCAGTTCCTCTTTGTGAGAGCACACTGGCTGCAGTGAGTCAGAAATAATGAAGCAAATAGCCTCGAATTGCAGCGACAATGCAATTCATGTTCTGCGGATTTTACGAGTTCAATGATCGTCAAAGGATGGCAGTTTTCTACTAACGTAAAACCGATCAAAGCAATTTAGTATGAATTTGGTACTTGAAAGTATGATATGATAGCGAAAATACCTTACTTGAGTGATTGAATTTTCGCGATAAGTCTGTCGATCTATTTCTGAACAAAACTGAATTGCTTCGTGAAAACACCACGAGTCCGCAGGACGAATGGTGTTTTCACGACACAGTGTTTTCAAAACAATTCAGTTGAGTTCAGAAATAAAAGACAGACTTATGAGATAAATTCAATCACGAGTTGAATGTTATTAGACTATTTCACGAATAAAGTTTCTTCATTAATATAAATACGAACAATGTATAACAGTCATAAACAAATTATTAAAAACGTCAATATTATATAATGTTTCGTTTCATAATTTCATTTCAATTTTCACCGAAGCGACTCATTTTGACACAATCAGGTACAATTATTAATATTGATAGAACTGCCAAACTTTGTGTTGCCATGGTTACGTCGTTGAAAATACCGAGGCTGATCCTCCAATCAAAATTGAAAAACAGCTGGTGTTATCGCAATAACACGAGTTGTCTTTGGTTGGTATGAATAGAGGGAGAAGTAAACAAACCAAAGTGGCCCTTAAACAATACACATTTATGCAGAGTTATTCAGATTTTTCCTACACAAATAACGCAGCCCATTGGCTGATATAAAAATTATGCTAATTATTCCTACACAAATAACGCAACCAATTTGTTTTTCAACAGTGGCGGTTCGAGGAGGTTATGTTACCGTGTAGTTGCGCAGTTCGCAGGATGGCGAGAAATATTGGGCTTAAGTAATTCGCCGATAAACATCTAGGCGGGAACCACGAAGGAAATGTAAAAACTTAACGCTTTGTTATCAGATTAGCAGCAGTAGTGCAGTGAATTTTGTGAACAGTGGTTATTGCGTATCATTCCATTTCAAGTAACCGCCACTGATAGTGTCATGAGCATACTCTGTGACCGTGAGCTAGTGGGCTGGTGTTCCCTAGTTGCGTAGGAAACCTGTTTGCGTTATTATTGAGCCAAACAAACCTTTCACGTATTCATGGGAATGCTTCATCTAGTATATATGAAATCGGTGGTTTGCGATTGGTCAGATTATGTGAGAATTTTGAGATGAGTGAAATAGTCTATATAAGTATACTTGATGTTGCAGGATAGCAGAGGGCGAGGAAAACACAAATGGCATACTTAGTTCCAAATTTTCGGAAAATGATTATATTGGAAATCAAGTCAGCTTTGATGTTGGACGACGAAAAGATTGAATGCCTAAAATTTCCTTGAGCCCAGAAGTAAGTCTTTGTATTTTGGGAATATGAAACTAGGTATAACTGGGCATCACAATTAAAAAAAGAGTTCGACTTTGTTGGTTTTGAAACCCCTATCAATGAGCTCGACAGCAATACCCTCAGACAAAATAGGAAAGCCATTCTCTCTACATATTATAACAAGCTCTATGAGTCTGACCTATCTCTAGCTGCTCCTACCCCATCTCTGACATTGTATCGAAATTTTTAACTATCACCATCTCCCCAGAAATACTTCTAAAAGTACCCATAAAAATCATAAGGACTTTTGCTCAAATAAGGATTGCTAGTGAGTATGTCATAAAACTAACATGGTAGTACCTATCGTATAACCCCAAACGAACTATGTACCATGTGTAATCAAAATGAAATCGAAACATTGCAACATATTCTCTTTGACTGCCCAATATATTTTTCTATGATACCCTCAGATGTTCGATGCCTTACAAGTTGTAACGATCTAATTACGTTTTTCGAGAATGTTACTCCTACTGAAGCAAAAAAAATGTGTTCTCATATTTGAGATATACTTAAGCTTCGATCATTTATTCTGAATGAATAGATATACCTTCAATACTTTCGTATTATTTAAATTATTATTCTTGTAAAACTCATAACTTTTTGAACATTTTTCTATTATAATTTCTTGTTCTCTACTAGTGAATTTATATTCACTATACTTTTCTACTATACCGAGTGGCTACGGAAGTATTGCCTACGGAATATCTCAGTTATTGTATGAAGTAGGTTTGGAGCGTCGATATAATGACATAAGAGGTAGAATTTGAGCATATTGACATGTCGAAGTTAACTTCCGGTCTGACCGGAAGTAACATCAACTTTCTTATTTTAAATGGAAACACAATTTTTCTTTCTTTTTGCTTTATTCAGCATTCAATTCCCTTTCTAATGACGTATCACAAGTTGGTATCTAACCAGAAACTAGATCAGAAAAAAATTATTATTGAAATTCACCGAGTAGGCCGTGGAAGCAAAATGAAAGCCAAAAATTGAAAAGTTGGCTATGGAAACCATACGTCACTTGATAACAGTTGCTACTACTGTGATATTTTATTTTCATTCGTCGGCGTTATGAAAAGCCACCAAAAAAAATATTGGAAAAATTGGGAAAAAAACAATACTCTGTAGGTCCATAACTTAAATAGGAACATACAACTTTTTCTTGCCTGTACTATTCAGCATAACCATTCCTTTCTAATGATATAATAGAAAGTAATTTTTTGAAATGAAATACCAAAAAATCCAATAACTGAGATATTCCGTAGGCAATACTTCCGTAGCCACCCGGTATATATTATATACCTATACATATACACCATGCTATACTATAAGTACCATACTCTCTGTGAAATATTAGCAACTGCTATATAATTATTATCATTAGAAGTAATAAATATATTAATTGATTGATTGATTAATCATTTCATATATTTTGAGGGTACCTATTCATTTAATACTTTTGATTCGTTTAAGATAACTTTCCAGAGGGTTAAAATGTCTCATCTAATATTTGTGACACTGGATCAAGAAAAAACTGTTCCAGTAACTGACATACATGTCAATGATTGATACAACAGTTGATGTCTCCGATCAAGTAACACAACCTAGATGAGTAACACTCAAATAGATCTGAAGGTAAATCTTTTCGTAATGTTATCCCTCAAATCATGACATTATTGCCATGTCGCAATTTTTCAAGGATACAATAAGCCTGTCAGCTAGATTTTGATATCTGTCGGGTAGATTCATTGCAATGAAAACCCAAAAATACTATCTTGGATGGAATATATAACAATAAGAAGGAAATTGAAACGTTCATTGCAGCTTGGTGGGAGCATGTAAAAACAATAGTATTTCCATCGCCGAACGAAGATTCTTCAGTACGACAACGCTGCATATGATATTTGACAGAACAATCATTTGAAGCTACCAGTGTCTTAACTCGAGACAAATTGGAAAAGAGAAAAATTAATGAATTATGACAAATCATGTCAATTAAACCATCGGCTGTTCTCAAAATCTTGTGGAGATTATTTCATCATAATTTCAGGTTTCCATTCCTATTGGGTTTCCATTATTTCTATTTTATTGAAGCTCAATATTTCTGTTAACAACGCACGACACTGCCGTTGGAGGGAAGATGTCCCTTACACAAGAATCCTAATGCGTGTGCAGCAAATTACTCATCTAGATTATGTTATTTATTTATGAGATCGAGCAAATTTTTGGTACCAGTTATTGACAAGGGTGTCGATCATTGGTACGTGAACTGTCAATTACTGGAGCATCATTCTTTACAGATATGGCGCCAAAAGTACAGTTGTATGCCGCCCTTGCTAATATATTGTTAAGAGATTGATAAAAATCCCCTAGCTACGCCGCTGGATAGACTTGTACGCGTATCGTCGATATGGTTTCCGAGAAAAAGGCAGATAGCTGCAGAGGCTACGTACCACCGAATTGATATCGGGGCGCATGCCGGCTAGCGAAGATAAAACTCCCACGGCCATGCCTGTGAAAAGGGGAAGAACAACCGAATTGATACCAGGGCGCATGCCGACTAGCAATGATGAAGCCCCCGAGGCTATCCCAGTTAAGAGGCTAAGAACAACTGAATTGCCCAACAACACAGATACCTTGTCCAGAAGACCTGATTCGGATACTTGTGAGCGAATTGTACGTCGCGAAGGAATCAACCAAGTGAGATTAATGGTTGAAATGGTTGACGACAATTGGACCACAGCGAAAATGAGGCAGGACCAAGAAAGTGATCCAAATATTGCAGATTTTCTACGATGGAAGGAAAGCGGAGCAGAAAGACCCACCTGGAAGGACATCTCCTTACGGTCACCAGGTTTCAAGGCATTGTGGGCACAATGGGATTCCCTGATTGTTGAGAATGGTCTATTGAAGAGAGCGTGGAAATCGGCCGACGGCAGAAAAGTGATTTCTCAATTGGTTGTGCCTAGGTCGAGGATAAGTGATGTCTTGGAGGAGATCCATGGCAGCAAATCAGGTGGACATTTTGCAGAAAATTAGAACTTGGATAAAATACGTCAGAGATTTTACTGGGTCCAATGTCGTGAAGATGTAGAGAGATGGTGCCGAAGATGTCCGAAGTGTGAAGCAAGCAAAGGTCCCAAGACAAGATCGAGAGGAGAAATGAAACAATAAAATGTAGGCGCTCCCTTCGAACGAATCGCCATCGATGTAGCAGGACCGTTTCCGATGACAAATGATGGCAACAAATACATCCTCGTTGCCATAGACTACTTTAGCAAATGGGTTGCAGCGTATGCCTTGCCTAATCAAGAAGCATCCACAGTTGCAAGAGCTCTGTTGGATAACATGTTTTCAAGGTTTGTAGTCCCAATGGAGCTACATTCCGATCAAGAAAGAAATTTTGAATCAAATTTATTCAAGGAAGTTTGTGAATTAATGGGAATTAGCAAGACCAGAACAACGGCCCACCACCCACAGTCTGATGGCATGGTTGAGAGGTTCAACAGGACTATGGAAGAACATCTTTCCAAAGTAGTAGAGGAGCACCAAAAGACCTGGAATCGACTTCTCCCATTATTCTTGATGGCTTACAGGGCCTCTGTGCACGATTCCACAAAGCTCACTCCAGCCAGCATCATCTTCGGGAGACAACTTCGGTTGCCCTGTGACTTGGTGTTGGGATCACCAAGTTCTGATGAAAAAGATGTACAGGATTATGCAGACGAACTGCGAGATAGCTTGAATGGGATCCACGAATTTGCAAGAAAAATATTGAAGATAACTAGTGACAGAATGAAGGCTCGATACGATCTTAAGGCCAATACTGGTGGATTCAAAGAAAGAGATCGAGTGTGGCTGTACAATCCTCGTCGTAAAAGGATGAACAACGTGGTATAGAATTCAACGCAGCCCGAGAGCGAAAATGAAGGTCGTTCACCTAGAGAGACGCAAACGTTATAATGGAGACAACGACACATTGTTTGATCGGGACGATCAAAATTGAGAGGGGGATAATGTTATGAGATTGATAAAAATCCCCTAGCTACGCCACTGGATAGACTTGTACGCGTATCGTCGATATGGTTTCCGAGAAAAAGGCAGATAGCTGCCGGTAATGAATATTCGGGATAACCGAACCGTCGCGTCGCGAAGATTCTGGTTACACTTAAGACGCGAGACATTTGACTGAAAAAAAAAATGAGTTTTTATGAAGAGAATTTATTTAGTGATAATAAGCAGAAGTGTTTGGAATATTTAGCTAGTTGTTGTATAGATCTAAGTGTTTTATTGGTCAGTGAAGCGTTGTATGTTTATTTATAGTGAATTTAGAAAATAAACAGTTTAGTAGTGTGCTCGGCCTATTATTTAGCAAATTGTAACAATATCAAATGGGATGCAATTTAGCCTACAATTTCTAGAACATACTCCATAACTAGAACCACATTAATATACAGATCAACCGGGAAACTGGAATTGTCGAATACCAAACACTTTTCTCGCAACCAACAGAGAAAACCTTCTGGAGCAGTGGATATTAGCCCTAGCTTAAGTTCACCATCCAGTTAACAAAGAACAGCTATTAGACACTGTTCAACTCATGATCAAAAGCGATCGGGAGAAATAAAAAAAGAGAAAGAGCTATAGAGAAAAGGTCTATGGAGAAAAGATCTATGGAGATCCAAAGGAGTAAAAAGAGAAAAGTATTTGAAAGTTCATTTGAAAATAATGAAGAGTGGAAAGTGGTGATAGTCTGGATAATGCGAGAAGACGAAAGAGAAGATGAAGATAACTTGACAAATTTTTTGGGTAAACGTGATGACATTCAAGTCGGTTATTTCATATTGGCAAAGTTCATAGGAGGAAAGAGGAGTGTGTTTTTATATATATATATATATGTCTTTTTGGTACAGAAAAAATAGCCATGTAATGATATTTTAATATACTGGACTTGGTTTATTTATCAGATGCTTTTCTACATTCAATCTAAAACGCCTCATAATCTTGTGAGTGTCCTTTAGGGTTGAAAATAAACTTGGTTTTACTTGTGTCCTCTACGGATTCACTCACTGCCTCTACTATCTCTAAGGATGAAGTCTCCGAAACCGGTTCTACGTAGGTTGCTTGAGGATCAAAAAAATTAACGTATGGATCGGTGGAATGGTGGCCAAAGACTCAGTAGGCTGGGACAATTCGAAGGCTATTTAGCATTCAGAGGCAATGCTGCTTAGTGGCCACTGGAGCCGTGGGGACTGCCCCAACAGCCGCTTTAGAAGACATGCTAAATATAGTTAAATGGTGCGATGTTATTATTGTCAATATTCTAATAGGGCAGTTTGGCGTGTTCTGATATGGCCGAACAGTTTACATTCAAAGCTTCTTATTTTGGTCGACTGAATTGGACTGAGTAAATCCCATTTTAATTTTTCAATCGTGAATTCAACAATTCCATTATTTTCAGTGATGGCTTTTATAGATAATACATTTTTCGGAACTTCTGAGACATACAATATGTTTTTGAGTATACAATTGTTGAATTCGATTGTTCCGATTCCTTTCGAAATTATCGACTCAGCTTCTTTGGCAACAACTATGAAGGATATTTCGTCCTTGAATTCTTTGAAAAGGCTTTTATCGTTCGTCACATGGGATGAAGAACCGGAATCAGCTATCCAAATACTGGCATAACTAGATCATTCACCACCAGCCATAGAAGCGATCTTTCTTCTGGGATTGTCATCGTTGTTCGGCGTTTTCTTCGGATCAAGTTTGTTACGGATAAAACACTGTCTTCCCAAATGATTATTTTTTCCACATATTCTATATTTTGGATATCGTTTTTCCGCAGGTTTACTCCTACAGTATCTTGCTAGATGTTCACCCTGGTAATTGAAACATTTTAGGTCTGTACTTTTAAAAGCAATAGCCAATTCACTTTCACATTATTTGGTACGGGATTCTTCTGCAAGTAATCGTGACGTGAGTTTTGTTAGAGATTTTATAGAACTCGTAGTGGATAGTGGATTCCCAAGCGCAAACGAAATGTTTGTAATGTTCGGGAAACGTAATGAGGATTTTGGACATAAGCATCGAGTCATCAATATTATTATCCAATGTCTTCAATCTGAATTCTAAATTTTCGAGTTTGCTTATATGAGTTGCGATATCAGTTCCCTTTTCATAGCGATAATTGAAAAAGTTTTGGAGAAGTGCACACTTTTGTTGTTCATTGTCTCTTTCATAAATGGCACAAAGTTTATCAATCATTTCTTTAGAAGTGGAACAATTCAAAATATGCAATATTGGCTTTCTCTCAATCTGATGAAATATACTATTTCTTATGAAACAGCATTGCAATCACTCATACCAAATCGGTTCAAAATTGTCTTCAGATAGAGATGTTGATCAATTGAAACTGTACCTTGAATTGGATCTCGTAATATTTGCATTCCAAGTTGCATTTCCTAAATCTTTCATTCTGAAAGTTTGGAATAATTTTTCTTTCAGATCGTTTCTAACTTGTCATCATTGTAAAAAATCATCAAATCATCCACATAAAGTGCTACAATGAGGAAAGTATTTGCATGATTCTTAAAATAAACACAAGAATCAACACTTGATTGGATTAGTCCGAATTCTTTCAACTTGGAATCCAATTTTATATTCCAAATTCTACTCGCTTGTTTTAAACCGTAGAGGGATTTTTGCAAACAACATATTTGGTGTGAACCATCATCAAATAGTTTGGGCTGGAACATGTAGATTTCGTCTTCCAAATTTCCTTGTAGAAATGCTGTAACTGCATCCATTTGGTCAATCTCTAGGTCGAATTTTGCTGATAGTGCCACCAAAAAACGAATTGATGTGTACCTGACTACGGGAGAATAAGTTTCCTCATAATCAATGCCTTTCTTCTGAGCACAACCTTTGATCACTAATCGTGCCTTGTATCTTATTATTTTCCCATCAGCATCTTGTTTCGTCTTGAACACCCATTTATTGTTAATTGGCTTACGGTTTGGAGGGAGGTCTGTCAATATCCAAGTTTCATTTTCAATAAGTGCATCGTATTCTTCTTTCATAGCTTTTTTCCAGAATTTCGCATCACTTCTAGACAGTGCGACTTCAACATCCACTGGATCATCTAGTTCTGAAATCGATTCGGCACTGTATACAACAAAATCGTCCATGTTCACTGGTTTCCGAATTCTTGATGACGTTCGCACAATCTTTACCGGTTCAATGTTAGAATCTGCAAAACCTGACAAGATATTTTCGTTCAGATGAACATTCGATTCCAAATTCTCATAAGGTTCAGAGGGAAGACTAACGTTTTCGGCAGATGACACATCTCTGTCTTCTGAAATCGCCTTCTCCTTTTCATCTGAAACCCGATCTTCGAAAAAATTGTTGAAACTTTGAATTTTATTGATTGCCAATTCAGGTTTGATAGTTTTTTGACAATTCTCGAAAAATATGACATCCCGACTAGTCAGGATTTTTTTAGTCTCGGGATCATACAAACGATATGCTTTAGACTGATCACTATATCCAAGCATAAAACATTCTCTGGATTTCGGATCGAATTTTGCTCTTTTCTGTCTTGGAACGTGTACCAAAGCTTTCCACCCAAACAATCTCACATGTTCCAAATCGGGTTTCTTGCCTGTCCATAACCCCTCTGGAGTTTGGTCTTCCAAAACACGGCTCGGAGAACGATTAAACACATATACAGCAGTTGAAACGGCTTCTGCCCAAAATTTGCTATCCAACTCGGCATCAAAAAGCATGCAGCGGGCTCTTTCTACTATGGTGCGGTTCATTCGCTCCGCTACCCTATTTTGTTCTGGTGTGTACGGAGCTGAAGTTTGATGATGAATTCCACTGTTTCGCAGGAAGGTTTCAAAAGCTTGATTACAATATTCGGTCCCATTGTCGGTTCGAATTGTTTTCAATTTCAAACCAGTTTGAATTTCGGCAAAAACTTTGAAATCTTGAAATTTCTTGAAAACTTGATTTTTGTTTTCAATGAAATAAACAAACACTTTCTTTCTAAAATCGTCCACGAATATGAGAAAATATCTGGCACCTCCCAAAGAATTCACAGACATTGGCCCACATACATCCGAATGGACTAACTCGAGCATTCGAGTGGAACGTTTTCCTTCGTGATTGAATGGAAGTCGAGTTTGTTTTCCTTTCAAACAAATAGCGCACTGGTCTCTATCACCTGGTGAGAAATGTACACCATTCACAAGTTTTTCGAGTTTCTTGAGACTTTGGAAGTTGATATGGCCCATTCTTCTGTGCCACAAATTCTCATCGAGCTTTTCATTGATTAAAAAATTCGTCGCCTGCGTTGGACGATCCAATTTGAACATATTTCCACATAAAGTAGATGTTGCAATTAAACGATTATGGGAATTGTAAATTTTGCAACCTTTTCCATCGAATTTGTCTCTATTGCCATTTTTGATCATTTGACTGACAGATAGCAAATTCGTACAGAGGTTTGGTACATATATGACGTTCTTGACTGTTACTTCAGTAATGCTTTCTCCATTGAATAAATTCAATTTCACATCTCCAACAGATTCAACTAACAAATGAGTGTTATCTGCTATTTGAACTTGAGTTAAATCTGGTTTTCTTGGATTTTCTAGCAGCTCCCTTCTCTTGGTCATATGTGAGGAAGCACCAGAATCTATGAACCAGTCATCGGAATCCAGCTGACCGACCACAAACGATGAATACAAAACTGTTTCCCGTTTAGAATTATTATTTTTTTTCGGAGATTTACAGTCACGGGAAAAATGACCAAATCTGTTACATGAAAAACATCTTGGACCCTTTGCTTTTGCATGGAATTTCTTGATATTCCTACTAAGTAGCGCTACTGAACGATTTTCAGAGATGTCAGGTTTTACATCCTGCAACAACTTAGTCTTGATCGCATCTGCACTAATAACAATTCCGGAACATTCCAGTCCCATAATCATAGGTTTATATTCTTCCGGTAAACCTGCCAATAAAAGTGTCCCGATCCATTCGTCACTGATTTTCATGCCAATTCCAGATAATTTGTGGGCAGTTGAGATGATTTTATTGACATAATCTTCGACAGATGAACTATCCTCTAATTTGGTACTGATTAGAGTTCTCAATAAACCAACTCTTCGGGTGAGACCGGAATCTTCAAAAGCCGTTTGAAGATTTTCCCAAACTTGTTTGGCAGTTCCTGCCTGCTGCACATGAACATAGTTGATCGGATCGATGGAAAGGATTATTTTAGATTTAGCCTTGGTGATCTTTTTAACATCTTTCTCTTCCTCGGTGATACAGCCCCAGAGGTCTTCGTGTTCCAACAAAGTTTGCATGGAGAATTTCCATGTATCGTAGATTTCTCGGCCTCTGAGTTTCTCGATCATAGATAATGCACTGTTTGACGACATTTCCGAAATCAAAACGACAGCTACAACTATTTATCTTCTTTAACGGATCGAAATACTTATTTCGCAAACAAATGTATAATTTTATCGGTGCGACTTCAGTTCTTGACTCGGGCGTAATCTGGGCCCATAACCTGATGAAATATACTATTTCTTATGAATCGAGCCAAGAATATTTCGAATTAAATAGCAGAAAATAACTTTTGTAGACGTTTTCGGAAAACAATATATTTTGACAACTAATATAAATATAATAACAAATCTCCACGTGAACACACAATAATAAATATGGACTACAAAATTTTGTTCTTTTCAATACAATCGTTGTTGTAATGAACTTCTGGATCTTAGCATCTCTTCTCATCCATTGTGTCCACGGGTCTGAATTCTTGTCGTCCTTTACTGGAGCCACTGAGTCTCTGATGATGATATCGTAAAGTCCATGCGACTTGAGGAGAATGGCGAGTTGGAACTTCCATAATTGAAAATTATTGCAGTCACGGAGTTTTTCTATTTGGATTTTATCTTCCATTTCCACAATTGAAGCAGCCATAGTCTTGGATATACTGCCTTTTTATGTCAAATTGACGTATATGTTCGCAGGAATTAGATACAACAGGATTTTTAAGTTTTTATTTTTTCAGTTTTAAGTACTTGCACCATGCACCTTGGCCCATAACTGTTGAACTTGGTTTTTATGGTTCAATTAACTTTATAAACTTTGAGGAATACCACTATGAACCTTCCCTTTAAACTTTTCATTTTTCAAGTACATGTTTATATATTCCATAGAAATGCATAACAAATCCTTCAACAATTGTTTTATAAACTACTAGAAAAATAAGTATATATTATGGACATCAAGGTCGGAAATCGAGAAAATTCAGAAACATAAATGAACATAAAAAAAGAATCTGAAGAAATAATACATAATGAAAATTTGTCATCGAATGAAGTTATCGAAAGTCTTCAGCCGAATAAAAAACTTCCAAACAAACTTCAAGATTTCGTTAGGTTTAATGAGAATGCACAAGAAGCCTCGACAAAATTAAATGGATTGAAGCAATCCTTAGAGACTATTTTAATTATTATTAGCTGTGACATGATAAATGAAATATTTGTATAATTATATCAAAGCTCTATTTTTTTATTCTATTTACCCTATTTTACCTGCCTTGAGACGGAAGGAATGGCTTGAAAGATGTTTTGGGTGACAATTTCCCTCATATTACATAAACCATATACTATTATTTTCTCGTTTCAAAACAGTAATTTCTCAGTTCTACATTTTTATAGTTGCAATCTTCAAGGAAAATATGTAAACGTTAGTTAGATGGCTCAAATGACATTGATCAGATAGCAGATGAGCAGATAATTCATGCAAAATTATATGCTCACATCGAAAACTACATAGTTACTCAACAACATGGTTTTATGGCCAATAAGTCTATCAACACGAATTTGTTTATTTTTGCTAATGAAACACATGAAACACTTGGGAGTAGGTTGCAACTTGATACGGTCTTCACGGATTTTCGAAAGGCTTTCGACAGAGTGGATCATGATATTTTGCTGCAAAAAATGGTAAAGCTAGGTCTGTCGATAAACTTTGTAGGAATGATAAAAAGTTACTTACAAAATAGAAGTTACATAGTTAAGCATAATGGAAACAGTTCGGGCAAATATCATGCAAATTCGGGAGTACCCCAAGGTTCAAATCTGGGACCTCTCCTCTTTAATATATTCATTAATGATCTTCCTTCTGTACTTAATTATTGTAAGTGCCTCATGTTTGCAGATGATCTTAAAGTATACCAAACAGTCCAAACGGTGCGTGATTGTGTGCTGCTACAAAAAGACATACATAATATCTATGAATGGAGTATCGTAAACCAATTGCATTTTAATCTTAGCAAATGTAAAGTTATGAGTATAGCACGTAGGAGAGAACCTATAATGTTTGACTATGAAATGGGGGGAGAAACACTGATTCGGTGCACTGAAATCAAAGACCTTGGAGTTACCTACAATAATGTCTTTTCATTTGCAAAACATATTAAAATCACAATTTCGAAGGCTAACAGAGTACTAGGATATGTAATGAGACAAACCCAGGTTTTTACTAATATTAATACAATTAAAATGCTTTACATTACTTTGATAAGACCAAAACTAGAATTTGCTTCCCTGATATGGTTTTCTGATTATATATCTACTTTGCAAGGAATAGAGAAAGTACAAAATAAGTTTCTCAGATACTTGTACTTCAGAAAATATAGTGTCTGGCCTGATTACAATATAGTAAGGTCAAGTGCTCTAAGAAAGGAATTCAAAATGTTATCGTTGGAACAAAGAAGGATGGTAACAGCTGTCATGTTTTTATACAAAGTCATAAATTATAGAGTTAATAGCCCAGAGGTTCTTTCACAAATTCCGTTTAATGTTCCCGATCGTCGTACACGTACATCATTAATGTTCAAGATTCCAAATTCGCAATTAACAACAAAGGCTCCACTAACAGGTATACTAAAGTTAGCAAATAATTTTAATATATTATTAAATTTAGACTGGTCGTTATCCGAAAATAAAGTTTACCACACGGTTGTAAACCATGTACTTAATACTTCTGTGTAAGAAACTCAAGTATCACGAGATACTTTCTCCGGTCTCTCTCAAACCCCTACAGTTTCTGAAACAAAAAAATGATATTTTTGCTGATTTGAGTTTGCCATAAACTTATTATTATTAGATAGTAGAATTGTAATTTTATTGACCATGTAATAAGGCATTTATGCCTGTTTGGTTATAAATAAATAAATAAATAAATAAATAAATTAATGATGTTTTTGTAAAAACAAACTGAAAGTATTTTTTTTTTAATCTTATATTTTGTTGGAATATTATCAACGAGAATTTAATTATGAGATATAATCCCATTCTACGATTTAGCTTATCCTCTTTTAACCTGTGGTAGAAGTCCATTATATTGAACGTTCTGGATTGGTTGAAATCTATGGATGCGTTAAAGGGCCCTACTTTTTCTTCCTCATTAATCCTGAGTTTAATATCAGCATCTCGACTTCAATTTCGGGATTCCGACTTTAATCCTGACTGTATTCTCGGGATTTCGACTACAATTTCGACTTCAACCCAAATAATTTAGGAGTAAGCAGTTTGAAGAATGCCTACGTAATTATATGATTTTCAACTACAAAAAATTGTAACAATAAAGGGATTGTAAATTACCGGAAAAAAATACTTTTGAACTCATTATCAAAAGCATGTGAGTAATTATAACAAATAGAATAATGCAACAAACGAATGTGATTGATTTTTGTGTAAGAATCAGCATGGGTTTAGAAACCGATGTATTGAAACTGCGTCATGTTATTTACTCAGTTATGTTCATCAACAACTTGCAACAATAGGCTTGTGTTTGTTTCATATTGAATCTATCGAATGCTTTTCATAACGTGTAATCTAAAATATTGGGCATCAAGCTATTACCTTTTGGGGTTCCTACAGATACAATAATGTGAGAATAAATGCATATTCTGTGCACTTGAGTGTTTCCCAAGGATCAGTTAGTGAACTCCTTCCTTTTGTACATAAAAATAATACTCTTCGATAAACACTACCCAAAGGCCTAGCCTGTGTGGGTAGAAGACGGCTATTATTATCGTTTGCCGTGAATGCTACGAATGCTCATGTAATAAGGTAGGTAGGTAGGTAGTTGACGATACGAGGATCACAATTTCAGGAGAAAATATAGAAGAGTTACCGAAATCGACTAATTCTCAATGTAAACAAACTAACCCCTATCATAACTCTAGCGAAGAAGTGAAGTTCTTAGGTCTTCATTTGGATAAAAGACTAACTTGGGATGCCCGAATAAAAAGTATATGCTCAATACCAAACATATCCCCTTTTACCACCAAAGTTTTAGAAGGAAATGACCTCTTTCAATTTCAGATGAACTTTCCAATTGGAGATAGAGAATTTCTGTGAACACCAACCGATTCAGAATGATGAAATTAGTATAATTTTCGAGTTTCATATCGATCAGCGAAAGAAAAATTTATCGAAAAAAGTCTCAAGGGGTAGACCCCTAAAAATCGTGAATAATACAAATCCATCAAAATGATTAAAATTTCGCACTCTATACGCAAAATATGCTCTAATACAAGGTTTAGCATGAAAATGGAATGAAACATACAAAATTCTTCCGCGCGATCTAATTTTTGAAAGTTTTTATTTTCCATTTCTCAAAAAATCGCAAACGTTCCTCATATGTACCTGATTTCAATATTGAGGAAAACTATATTCACAAACATTTATATGTTTGATTTTTTGAAAAATTGATATATCTCCTCAAATATATATAGAAAAAATATTAACGGGAAATTACCCCTCTTAACTCCATTTAAACTTTTCAACTTACGAACGGTTAAAGATAGGATAAGGAAATTGTTATTTAGATAATACTCCCATGAAGGAGAGTATATTTTTTATTGTAATACATTCTTCAATCGAATGGTCGAGTTGGGTTAGTGGGAATGACTGAGAGAGAGTTATTACATATTCCATTGCTTGGATTGATATCATGTCTCTACTGAGATGGAAATTGATGGTAAATGTTTCGAACACATATTCAGAATTATTCGATATCGATCTCCTTTCTACATTGTCTCCTGAAATAGTGATCGTCATACCGATAGTATAAATTGTTACACCAGCATTTGTAAAAAAGAAGAGGTCCAAGAACTGAGCCTTGGGGGACACCCAATTGCATATTTTATGCATAAGAACACACGTCGTTGCAACTTATAATAATTTTTTGATTTGCTATATATGATTCCATTGTAGAAGTGAACAAAGTTGATAGGAAACCCATGAGAAGATTGCTTGATGCCCTGTATGTAGATCCAACAAGACACCACAAACTCACCTATTGTTGTCAAGGTATTAGATGAACAGAACTGTCAAAATTTCAATAGATGTTCATCCTGAACTCAATCGGATCAAGATGTTGCTATTACTTTTGTAGATGCTTTTAGCAGATTCTCCATCTAGTTAGTTGATACTGTTTCAAAGAGAAATGTTTCATCAATGATACGAAAGATGATACAATAAATCATTTCGAGATTTTCCTCAGCTCTTTCATGATTGAATAGAAAATGTTACGGTCAAAAAGTTTGTTCCTTTGAATAAGATTCTCTTCTGAATTCCGTTATCCACTTCTGATGTGATCCGACAAAACCACTCATAACAAGCGCCAAGAGCTGTATCAAAGATGGGAAAATGTCACCCAAAACCCAATATAATTTTTCATTCTTTCTCCTGGCTTACGTCTGCTTTCTCTTATCTCTCATTCCGGAGTTTTTCTCTCGAAAAAACTGATAAAGCGTTCTCTGCCGTGTTCAGGAGTTTAAACATATTCAAGAGGCCCCTCCGTTTTCTGAATAATAAACTGTAGATAAGGAGAAATGCGTAATTGTATTTTCGTGGATTGTGGAAGAGCGAGTCAGCTGTTTTTCAAAGCTTGATCAGAAACTGAAAGATTCGTATAGTGCAGATGATTCGAACACAAAAACCAATATAGCAAATTATTTGATATGGATACGTTCAAGATAGACACATCTATATTTATTACAAAGTACTTGTAAAATACAAACAAGTCACACTAACATATATAAATATAAACAAATATAACTCAAGTTGAAACAAACATATTCAATAATACTCATTTGAGTAGTCGAGAAAAAAATAAAGTGGGTGCTTTCAGTAATTTCTACACATTTAAAGAGTTTTTGGATGATGTTTTCAGACGTAATTTAGGGTTGATCAGTAAATTGTGTGTGTGATAGCTGTGTATTATGATGTAATGTTTGACAATGAAATATATGAAAATAATAAATAATAATGATAATAATAATAAATAATTTATTTCATCATTTGAATGTACACAGGTTACATAAATAATTAAAATCGTCAAAGTTGAGATGAGTTGCACCAGCAAGGTAAAGTACATAAAAATATGTGATCACAATGTATATATAAAAACACCAACTATCGACTAAATAGACAGTTCAGAAAAGATATAAAGGTACATGTATAAAAAATTATATATTATTATATAAAAAAAAACATCTAGGGAATAACAACACTTTCTGATAAGGAACTTTTTTAAAAATATGAAAATGGGGGGATGATTTTATATGTTCATCAAATACATTGTAAAGCTTACAACCAATACAATGAAAATTTCTTTGGTGAAGTGTTATGCGATGATAATCACGCTGCGAAATGTTTCTATTGCGGGTTTTATAACAGTGATTGTTATCTTCTACAAACTTATGTTTTTTCTCATAGATGCAAGCTTCCAGTATGTATAAACTATAGACTGTTAATATTCCAAAAGATGTAAAGTATTGTCGACAACTAGTTTTCATATAGATTCCTTCAATTATACGAATTGCGTACTCTTGGAGGACAAAAATTCGATTTAAACCAGCAATGTTTTCCCAATTCAAGATACCATAATTTGAGTTAGAGTGAAAATGTGAAAAGTACAGGGTAAGCAAGATATTTTTGCTGAAGTTATTTTTCATAAATTTTATGCAACCACTCCTGAGCTTATCATACAATCATTTCATATGATCTGCCCATTGCAGATGATTGTCAAAAGTTACTCCCAAGAGCTTCACTTTCTCACTACAAGTTATTTTTTTTTCTTTCGAATAGCACAAGTGGGTTTTGTTTGGAGCGACCAGAAAATACTGAGACTGTTTTGTTGTGATTCAACAATGAATAATTTTTCTTGGACCAATGAATAATATCTTCATAGACCCTCGATAGCATGTCTATGTTTTTTTTCAAATATTAGAAAATTGCTATCGTCTTCATAACACACGACTTTTATGTCTTGTTTGTTTTCATATAGGTGATGATGTATTTGGCAAAAATATTAAATAGTAACGGCCCTAATACAGAGCCTTGAGGTACACCTTGATTTACTGTACGGTGACTACTAAGAGCATCATTCAGTCGAACAACCTGGCTTCTGCCATGCAGATTGGATTCTGATAAATTCAGTGGCAACCCCATTATTCCATATAATTCCAACTTTTTACATAACATACCATTTGAGGAGAAGTCGATGAATAGACCAAGAGCATATTTTTCCTCATCAAGATAGTCAACAAGACATTTTTGAAAATCACAAAGGGTAGATTCTATACGGTATACGGTATATATACGGTAATGTCATAATGCCTTTTTTGCGTTAAGCCTATGAGGAATTGCCCAACAAGGTTATTCCATGGGTTAGATGAGAGAGAAACAATGAAAATACGGCATTTTGATGGCCGTACTGTTGATTTATTTCTTGAAAAAACTTGGTAAAAAAATTTGGAACAGAATTTTTTACTCAGATAATCGTATGATCATAGGCTGTGCAGCTTCTGACTCGCATCGGACAGAGGTTCGAGGCCTCGGTACGCAATAGTATTTTTCTCAAGCGCTTAGGTTTCTTTAGACGGCCACATGCCTTGCTGAAGTGATGTCAATCCCGTCTGGTGCGCACCGACCACCCGGGGTGGTGCGGTAGGTTGTCCGGTTTTTCCCAGTTTGTCACCCCGAAGCGCTACGGCAAATAATAATAATAGCCGTCCCACACATGCTTTACCTTTGGGTACACTCTATGAGTGTTCATGAGGGAGTATATTATTAATGAATACACTCATCCAACGGCGTGGATTTACAGAAGTCAAATCGTAAACACCTTTTTGCAATACAAAGAATATTAATTGCCTCAATCTACATCGAATTTAATATTAAAAATAATTTTCCCGTTTTCCAGAAGTTCATCCGGGAAAATTCACGTCTTTTTATTACTTTTTTCGGGCTGCTATTAAAAGTTTCAAAGTGCGCCAAGTAGGAGGTGGGTACCTACCTGTGAGTGCTATTAAAAAATGCTAATACTTCGCTTGTTCGCTTCGAAAACAAATACGTTGGGTTTTAAATCAGCGGGCGTTATATTGAAAATGTTTTGTATGGTCTCTTAGAGCATAATCCCCATCCAGTGGCGTTCCGCAACGTAGTCCTATAATAATTATAATAATAATGATAATAATAATAATAGGGCTTTATTCAATCAACTATGGGTACCTAACATAACAATATAAATATGATTGAATAGGCGGAGTGTCACTGCTAAGCAGTGTTTTTCAACTCAACCTTCAGCATATAAACTAAATTAGAAGGTATAATAGAAAATAGTAATAATAAAATATATAAATAATATAAAACAAAATTGAATAGTTATTTCTCAATAATATCAACGACTGTATGAATTTAAAACAATATGAAATACTAAATATTATCAAATGCCTATCTTGAAACCCAGAAACACAGAAACATGGCCGCTTTACAGTTTATTTCTTCATAATGACCTACATAGTAGAGAGAAGATGAGCTTCAAGTTTTTTTTTAAAGTTTCTAATAGAATAGTTGGTGAACTCAGGAGGCAAATCATTATAAAGCATGCAAGCGGTGTAGGAAAAGCTACGTTTGAAGGTGGTAGTAGAGTGTTTAGGAATTACTAGCAAACGCCTATTTCTTGTTGAAAAATCATTGATGTTTTCAAAGCGTTTCAGTTTATTCATCAAGTACAAGTAATTAAGGTCTTATGAACGAGTGTTAAGAAATGAAGTTTGCGAAGCAGTGGAAGCTTAAGTTTCTTTGTATCTCAAAATGACTGGCTTATTGGATCAAACTTACGAATACCTAATGAAAACCTCATGCAAGAATTTTGAATTCTTTGCAAACGCATTTGATCTTGTTTCAGAAGCGCAGGGCCGTATATGCAATCGCAGAGCTTAGACATGATTAACGCTTCACATATATGGAGTCTCAGATTGTTACCAAGAATATTTCTTTGCGGGAATAAATTCCTCAGAGTATTGTAAGATGTTTTACTCAGATGATTAACATGCTTTGTATATCTTATATCGCCATCGATCCATAGTCCTAGATTTTTGCATTCCTCTACCACTGGTAGTATATCACCTGAAATATTTATGTTATTTTGTCCCGCAAATGTTACTTTCTTGTTTTTGGGCCCAAAAATCAAGAGTTTTGATTTACTAGCATTTAGTTTTAGGTTATGTGCGGATGATACATTATACAAGCACGCAAGATCTTCATTGATATGGTCTATGGCAGCTGTAGCATTTTCTATTTATTCTATTCATCCTCATATTGGTGAATCTGACAAAAATTCATGAATTCAATGAAATCTGAGATATAAATTGAAAACAAAAGCGAACCGAGTATGGAGCCCTATGGTACCCCGAGACTTCGTGGTTTAACCTCGGATACCTGGTCATCCACTACAACATACTGCGATCGATTTCTCAGATAGTTAGCCATCAATTCCACAGAACCAGGTCCGAACCCAAAATATTTAAGTTTTTGTTCAAGTACAAATGGGTCTAGGGTGTCGAAGGCCTTACTGAAGTCTAACAATACTAAACAGGTTACTTCATTTTTGTCGGTGCTCAGCAGAATATCATCGGTGATGCAGGCCAGAGCCGTAGTAGTGCTGTGATGCTTTCGGAACCCTGATTGTGAAGCAGGTATTATGTTGTTTGTGAAAACGTAATCTGAAATTTGCTTTTCCATTATCATTTCTAAGATTTTAGATAGCATAGGTAAAATACTTATGGGCCGCAAATCCGAGTGAGATGAAGCGTTTGGAACTTTGGGCACTGGAAGCACCATCGCACACTTCCACGGATCAGGGAACGAACCAGACAGCAAGGCTGTATTAACAATATGCGTTAAATACTCAATTAGATGAAAGCTAACGAGTTCGAACATATTTTTTGATATATTATCGCATCCAGAGGCTTCAGATCGAATGGAATTCAAACAATTTGAAACTTCATATACTGTAGTCGGTGATAATTCAAAAGTAACGTCCTGTGGGGTAATGGCATATTTATCCAACAACCGACTTTGTGCCTCAGTTTTATTTATACTGGGTATGGAAATGAAGTGTGAGTTAATATCATGAGCATTTTTTAATTCGGGAGTCGATATGAGTTTTTTGACCTATCATCACAACGCGAAATCAAGATATGCCTTTTTCTCTCTGAGAATTGCTGCGTTGACATAATTCCTGAGTTCTTTATAATAATTCCAGTGGCCAATAATTTGACTGTTTTTGCATCTCTTGTAAGCTTTGTCTCTCAATTTCATCATATCTTCTATAGTGTCCGTAAGCCAAGGACTAGGTTTTTTCGTCACTCTAGCTTCACGAATAGGACAATATATGTCAAAGATTGATATTAAATTTTCTGTAATTATATGGTATGCCAATTTTTTAAAGCAGCAACATAAATTTTTGAGCGCACCCTGCACTAATATTGCATTGATAGCATTAGGAGTAATAAGCGTTTGTACATTTGATATATTTTCAGCTTCGTTCCACTTGAAAATATGAAACATAAGTTGAAAATTAAAAAATGTCGATTACTTTTTCAATGGCACGAAATAATTTTTTTCTACGACCATATAGGAAAGTAACGGATATCGCACTGTACAGGAAAGTAACTTTCCGCATGCGTGTGGATAAGCTGTCAAATTAATAATTTTTGTTTAGATTTACCGCTACAAAAACTATCAAATTTATAATTTATGTGCACAAAAAACAATCGACAGCTTAAATATTGTCAATGATGATCAAGCTATTTTTGAAACACTGAGTTTTTGATGTCTCATTTTCTATTTTCTGGTGTTATCGTCAGAGCTGGAACAAGAAAGAAAAATACTTCTATCCTGAAAGTTCCCATGAGCGTTTTGCGATTATATCAGTTTTACTGTTCAAAATTCCGTTTCCATCATAAACTTAGTTTTTCGAATACGTCCCTGTTTAGACAAATACAGTATTCCAAAAAATTGTTTTACATGAATTTTATGATGCATCAGTCATGTCGGCAATACCTTTCAGATCCTTTTCGGCCATCATCAGGAGATTTTAAAGATATTTTTACCAATCATTCAACATGTCAACCTAAACTTTTGATAAGATCTAAGATATGTATCTGATTTTACAACATATTTTTCCAATTCAGGCCCGTGTTAAAATTTTGGAAATGTTCTGGCAAATACGTGCCTTGTGTGATACATCATTGAATTTCGAAAGAAAACTGTTATTGAAATCTGTTATAATTGAAAATGGGCTACACTAACGATGACGATAATGAAACTGAAAACATGTCGATAGCACCAGAAAGGAATTAAACATGAAATGGAATAATTCAGTTTTTTCAAAATAATTTGGAAATCACAATAGTATTTGTTAATTTCGCTTCTGTTAGGCAATTTTTTTCTCATTTCACAATACTGTACCTTACTATTCCCGATATCCTCGGGGTATATCAACCTTTTCTTAGATCTTATACTGTTTATCAGGTAGGTTGTCGAAAAAGTATAATGTACAACTCGTACGGGAATTTGTATACTCTCATGAAATATTCTATTTTCTGCACTAGTTTCACAATATGCTATTATACCTTCGTATAGATTTTAAGGCATATTGTGATACTGCAAAATCTTTACTTTGGCCTAGACTTATTTAGCTATTGCTTGGTAATAGCAAAACAACGGAAATGCCGAATAACGGTGACGTTATTTTTACTGGAAGTGATACAGCATAGGACTGAATATCACACAAGGGCTAAAATTCTGACATTGACAACAGGAAGAGATTAGAACACAGAAACATATTTTACATAATATTTATACAGTATTTGAATTTGCCCTAATTACAATTGAAACTCATTGAACACGTCAGAGGCACAGAACACATTGTTCTGTGGTCAGCTGTCATTTGTGCCAATCGCATATGCAAAGCCAGTGTGTGATTAGGGTTGCTCGAATTTCAGGATAACTATTTACTAATAACTTTATTTCGATAATAATACTGATTTTTTTTACAATAAAAAGTACATATAAAAAAAGAACTTTAATTTTTAAACTCAGTAGGTATATAGAATGAAATAGGAGTAATTTCTAAGTAGGTTGTGAGATGAAAGAACAACTCTCGTCCACTAACACTTCCGAACAAATGAACAGTCATTTCATCCCCGACTGTTTGTGGTATACTACACACATATTCGCAATAAAGCCTCGTGGTTTAAAAGTTTTCTGCCTTGTCTCGTGAACTTCGAATCTCATCCGATGGCTAGATGATAAATAACCAATTAATTAGCGGCAATAATGAAAGTTGTAAGTTGCGTTAAAACTTTCATGGCGAGCTTTCCAATCAACAGGCAGCTAATATAGTAAACGCCATTTTCCGCATTCATTATCATGATTGATGGGCACTTTTCATATAATAACAGATGCCGTTGAATGTAATTTGTACGAGGATACAAGAAGATTTAGAGAGTTTCATTTTATTTCACCAGTCGACGGAAAGTTGGTCGAAGTTGACAGCGAAATTTGAAGACTTACTGATATTATTCAAAACCGATACTGGGTTTCATTTCCCGACGAGCGTTTGCTGGGAATATATGGAGAACCATTCGAAATAAAAACTTGAAATTTTGTGGTAGTGGGTTTTACAATATGGCCTTCTCAACTGAAATATTTTCAACTTCAGGTTTTTTTCTATTATACTGGAAGTAATGAACAACTTTCTATTTCAAATAGAACACCCTGTATTTCATTACTTTATTGAATTTCCCAGCAGATTTGAGGAGTACTTGTAACAATCCCTTTACCCAAATTCGTTAGTTTTGAAGATACTGATTGTTTTCTGATGAATTGTGATTCACAGCACTACTCCGAAAAAATCATAACTCATGTAATTACCTACAGTAACAGTTGAAAAAGAGTCTCAGTCGAATTGACTGAAGATTTGGTATGATGTAGTTGATGATGTCCTGATCAAATATATCCACGGGTAGTTGATAGGAAACAAGGTGTTCAACATGAGGAGGTAGAGTTGTCACTTATCTATAAAATCGATAATGTGACTCCGTATACGGGGTCATTCTTTTTCTAACGGTCAATATTAGTAGTAGTAGTTTATTTTTTTTTTTTGGAAGTGGAAAATTTTCAAATGACACCCTGTGTAGTGTCAGATTCTTGCTGACTAAAAACCACTCAAAGGCTATAGTGGGTCTCCTTTGGAACCGCCCACGGGCATTACTTCAAGGAAGATGGCCTGGATGTTGTTATGACCTCTCTTTCTATGTTTATTGTTGTCTTTTCTTTCTTTTTGTGGACATAATTATCATGGCCATTCGGCTTATTGCCTTCCAGTTGTCTTCGGATCTTAGCATATTTGCTACCATGCTCTCTGGCGTCACTTCCCCTGTTTGTCTTTCTGTGTCAGTCCTCATTTCAGCCCTTCTAACGCATTCAAAAAAGGTGTGCTCTACATCATCTTCTATCCCACAGTATGTGCATGCACTCTCGTTAATTATCTTGAATCTCATCAAGTATGTCTTGAAATCTCCATGTCCTGTGAGAATCTGTGTTAAATGTCCTTTTCTCCCATTCTTCTTGCCACAATGTCAGTATACTAGCCCTTGCGTCAGCTCGCGTAGCTCTGCTTTGTAATCGAGTCCTCTCTTCCACCAGAAGGTTTATAGGTGGTGTTCTAGCTACTAGAAGCAATGCCTTTGTCGAGGTTGTTCTATATGCACTGGTTATTATATTTCTATAAATATTCTTTCTTATAGCTCTTTCCCAGATGGTTGCACCGTATAGTACTGAACCACTATGCACAATATTCTTCTACTACCTTCTCGGGGGACTTCAACGGTGGGCATTAGCCTGCTGATGTTTCCAAGTGCTGTCATTCTGATGTGGTGACCCATTCTCAAATTCCTGTCAACATGCACCCCACGATATTTTATGCTTTCTTGACTTTCCACGGTTACATTCTCAGCTCTGACCCTGATGGATTTCACCGTTCTTCCGCCTGCTAGGATAACCACCTCTGTTTTATCAGATGCCATGCTGAGCTTCTTCACTCTCAGCCATCTGATGACTTCCGTTATCACTTGGTTTGCTGTATCTTCAAGATCTTCAGTAGTTTCACTCACCACCACTTTTCCTAGGTCATCCGCATAACCGTAGTAGTAGTATTTATGTAGAGGATGTTGTTACAGCCAAGCAAGCAGGCTCCCATGGGCCCTTTCTGTCATTTCCTGCTCTCTTTATGCATGCCTATGATTTCCACCTGCTCTCCTCAAAGTCTGGGTGTGTAGTGTATATGTGCTTGTCAAGAGAGCGATTTTCTTCAATCCACCTCCTCAAGCCCCGGTAGGGCTGGTTCTTGGTCGGGCGGTGCCGCGGGTGATTATATCAACGGCTACCAGACCCTCATCGGCTTTCATTGAAGACTGATTCTCCAGTTCTCACTGCGAATTCCTTCCATCCACCTCCTCGATAAAGTCCCGGTAGGGCTGGTTCTTGATCGGATGGTGCGACGGCCGCGGATGATTCATTCAGCGGCTACCAGTCCCGCAGCACCCGATCCAAGGCCCCTCCTGTGCCCCCACCGAAGACCAGATTTTCCAGTTCTTTTGATCCGTCTCCACGTGAAAACCCTGGTACTGCTGATTCTCAACCAGGCGGAGCGGCGACCATGGGTGATTCATCACCGGCTACCAATCCCGCAGCACCCAATCCGAGGCCCCTCCTCAGCTTCCACTGAAGGTAGATTTTCAAGTTACCGCATCCCTCTGTAATGTTTGAGTGGGTATGTGTTGAGTGTTGGGGAGAGATGTGTGTTTGTGACGTCGGTATACGGTGAGCTAGGGCCCATGAGTCGCTACTCCTGTTGGCTACAATGCCTCAGCTATCCTTGGGGTACTGGTAATGTTAAGATTTTTTGTAATTTTTAGAACGAATTCAGTCAAAAGCTGAATAAAGCTCATCATTTGATTTTGATATTGGCTGATCTGAAGTTACTATTATACAGAATCGCACAGGATTATCTTTTCTAGTTGTATTTATTTTTTCAGGTACGGATCCTGCATGGTGAACGAGCAATCAAACGAGAAGCTACTGCATTGAAGATCTTGGTGATATACCAAGGAAAAGTCCGTAAAATCAGTACCTGTCAGCAGCATTCCAACTTCAAATTGGTGTCTGTCACATTCACAAATGTCATTATAACGATCTAGAGAATTTTCTTCTTCTTTAAGCATTTATATGGCAAATTCATTGTTACTCAAACTACCCTCGTCAGATTTCTTGCTATATCTTTATGAGTATGACAATATTTTGAAGTCGTTGTCTCTGTTTTCTTCCCATATGAGACAGAGAATCCTCCACAAGAAGTAATATCACTGATTGGGCACTGCGAGGAGCTAGGACTGTCCCTCCTGTTGGATTGCGACTCTAACTCCCACCATACATTATGGGGGAACCGCGACGTTAACCCAAAGGGTAGGGCATTTCTCGAATTCTAGAGTTCCAGTAACCTGGAAATCCTCAATAGAAAATCAGTGCCCACTTATTTCACGCCCCTGGCTCAAGCAATCGTCGATCTCACGTTATTTTCTTCGGAACTGATGGGGAGCGTTAACTACTGGCACGTGTCGATGGAAGAAACCTCAACGGATCACCGGCATGTACTTTTCTCACTAGCAGGAGATAGCCATGCAAACAACAGTAAGTCCAGAGCTACCCTATGGAACCTCTATGATAAGAAACTAAAGGAAAGGCTTCCGCCATCCTATTATCATACGAAGAAAAAAGAAGAGAAAGCAGTCAAAATAACTTGATGGAACTCAGAGTCCCAATGCAAGAAAGTCCGTTACCTTCTTATCTTCTTCTTACCTTCTTAAAGCCAAACGGATCAAACAACCCATACATTGGGAAGGCTATTGTGAACAAAAAGGGAATCTTTAAAAAAATTCGAGACGCACAGAGGGACACTTGAAGAGCCTACTGCCAAGGTATAATCACCTTACCAGAGGCGACAAGATTCAACAATATCCTATCCAAAGACCCGGCAGCGAAACTGGAGGTGCTCGCTCTGCCACAGATACACTGCCTCGGACAGAAAGACACTCCAACACATACTCTCTGTCCATTTTCCGTCTAATAATCCTGCAACAGCCAAATGTACTACCCAAAACGAAGGTCTTGTAGTCAACCTATGTTTTGGCTGCTGGGATTGTAATCTACGAAAGAATGTACTGAGCCATTGAGCCCTGATCACCTTTTAAATATCCCAAGGAAGATAGAATATTTCCAGTCTTAATACAAAAGGGCAAAGATATCCTAATCCCCTAATCTTCTGAAGATATTTCGAAGCTGCCATTCCCAAGCCTGGCTCAAGTGACTACACTCAGGCAAAAGCATTCAGAGCCATCAGCCTCACGTGTTTCCTTTTGAAGACATCTGAGGGGTTGGCGGACAGATGCATCAGAGAGAAGGTACCCGAGTGACATCCACTCAGCGTACTCCAGCACGTGACTCGTTCATGTGGTCGAGGGAGTAGTGGGGTTAGATCATGGTGGCGCTACCCTAGGTATATTCATCGACGTAGAAAAACCATTTGAAAACACGTCATTTGTCAAGAAATAAGGAAAAGGGGCGTCAACCCAACCACCATAACATTGATTCACGCCATGCTTTCTGAGAGGATAGTTAGAGCAACTTTAAGAAGTAGCTCCAGCGAGCCATACCCGTAAGAGGATGTCCGCAAGGAACAGCTTTATCCCCATTGCTTTGATGCCTCCTAGTAAAAATTGAAGACCTGAGTTACTTCACTCAGGCCTACGTGGATGACATTATCTTTTGGTCGACGACCAGGGGTTCGGCCTCGTGAGAGAAAATATACAAAGGGCCCTCAACGGAGCTGATTTTTTCACCAAAAAACGCGTACCAGGGGACCTTCCGAACATCCAACTCAATGATAGTTTCCTGCAATACAAAATCCCAGTCAAGTACCTCGAAGTCATTTTGGACTCCAAGCTAAACTGTAACGAGTATATCGAACAAATAATTTGGAAAGCCACAGCTGCTTTCTGCGCATGCAGAAGGGTATTTGGAAGCAGGTGGAGGCTGTGCCCCAAGATTCTATTATGAAACTTCACGGCTCTCATTCACCCAATGATTACGTACGGAGCCATCGTATGGTGCCAAGGGAAAGTATTCGGCAAATCTGAAATCCAATTAGATAGGATACAAAGTCTTGCCTGCCTTGCAACAAGTGCAATGAGGATGTCATCCACTAGGGCGTTGGAGACACTCATAGGCCTGCATCTTCTGTGTCCCTTCATTGCTTGCTTGAGAAGCTCCAAACAATGGTGGGGCAAGGGAATGTATAGACATTCTCGATTATGGAATCAAGCGGTGAAGGATTGTCCCCTTCTAGAGATGCCGAGCGACAGTTCTTTACCGTGCGATTCAGTCAGTCCTTCACAAAATGGAGAACTGGGACCGAATAGGAATAGGATTCCCACCACTGGGATCATCTGGTACACAGATGGCTCCAGGATGGGTGAATTAGCTGGGGTATACGGGCAATCTCCGAGAGCGGAACTCTGTTACGCTCTAAGAAATTTTTCGTTTCAGGCAGAAATGTATGCCATACTCGCCTGTGTAAGAGAAATTATCAGCAGAGGCCACCACGGTCCGCAAATCACGATATATACCGACAGCCAAAAGGCGAACAATGCAAATGCTCTACATGTTATTGATGAGTTAGCTGTAACTCGGAATATATTGCGAACGGTCAATTATAAAATCGCAGAGCCCATCCTGGTTTCTAGATCATGTTGCGTCTTAACCCTGAAGGACATCCCAGAAGACACATTCCAGGATGCATGGAAAGAGGCCCCAGGCATGAGACATACGAAACTCTATATCGAAGGCACGTCTACTAGAAGGACCAAGACTCTCAGAAAGAAAATCAGAACAGTGGTAAGGTTCCTGACGCGTCACTGCCATCTCAACAAGCATCTCGACATTATAGGTATCTTGAATGATACTGAATGCAGATGGTGCTTGGAGGATGAGGAGTCACATCCTCACGGAATTCCCAGCAGTGGAAGCGCACTTCAGGAGCATCGTGGTAGCTTTTTTCGCTCGTGTAATGAGCTACCTTCAAAATTGAACCTGTTCCTAGAAGTGGTGGGTTCATAACGGGCCCGAATGAGAGGTCTACATGTTTATGGTTCTGTCCACTCACAAAATATATTCTATTTATATAACTTACTTGTAAATAATAATTTTCAACTACCACCATGCGAAGCTTGTTTGTATGTTGCAGTTTCACGTTCGAAATATTCTGGCTCACCCTATAGGACATCTCCATCCGCTCTCAAATCAAAACCGCTCAGAGTAAATCCCTGTATTATTTCAGTTGCCAGTTCCCTAGACAATGCGGTTACAAATACCATTTGTAAAACTATCTCGAGGCCTATCAAGCCTCATGATAAGCCACTTGTCACTTGTCACCGATTCTTCGGCGATTGAAAGGAAAAATAAATGGATTGCCGACCGATGTTGCGATAAATTGACGGCGCCTCGCTTTTGTCTAGTAAACCCGCAAACTATCCGGCCAACTCTGATAATGGAAATAATTGATCGTAGTTTTTGTTGGTAATTAATTAGATCCGGGATTCTGGAGGTGGCTGATTCAAGAAAAAGAGAGAACATATCTGGTTCATTGGATTACGGAACTTAAAAGGGTATTGAATTCATCCTCTTCCGAGTTGTGTTTCAAACTGTATCAGCTTCGAACTGGTTATAATAGAAAATCCTGAGATGATTCGATTTTCTTTCCAACTCTTTCTTGTCTTTGGATTCAACGGAAAGAGAGAAATCTCCCCAGCGTATTCCTGAATCTTCTGAGTTTCAAATACAAATTTTTCGAACAAAAGAATGACTTTTTCTTTCTTCAACTGCACAACCTATATAAAACAGATTTTATAGTCTTAAAAATGCATAATCGATAACCCGATTATGCAAAATGAATAGACCAAATCCGTCATTTTCAGCTTTGAAATTGGTGCTTATTTTTCTGAAAATGCGAGAAGGAATATTTACCAATGTAGATAAGACGTGAAAATACTTTTTGAGGTCATATCTTAAATATTATAGATTATGAGGATTGTCAAATAGTATCCTATGTAATATAATTGTGCCAATTTTTTTTTCTGTGGTTTCTTAAAAACATAATAAGATCAAGATTTGGTGGACTAGGACTACGTTCAGCCTCTTCTTTGGCATTGCTCACTTCTTTATATTCTTTTCTCAAATGTATCCAAATGTATTGGTTATGGAAAATGGTTAATTTAGATTTATCAGTCATAGAAAAGGAAAGAATCAACGATCTATCTGCAAAGGAATCTGGACCTTGGTTCAATACTCCACCACTAGAAACACTATTGGATGATTAATCATTTAGGAGTGCAGTTGATTTGAGACTAAACATTAATTAATTTATTAAAAAATTTAATACTACAGTAAAAAATCAATATGAAAAATAATGAATCTGTACTCTGGAGCGACTTTAATGAACACTGTGGCTCATTCGCTTTGACAGCTGTAGAGAAACCCGGAAAAACCTGCAACACCACATCTGAAGAGTTGAAAATAATTATATAATACTCCCTCATAAACACTCGAACGATAAATGCTTGAAACTCATATCGGCAATCAGCTAGATTGGTATGTTCTTTTAGCTTGGTACGTTTTAATAATTTGAAACTTCTGTGAGTTACTGAATCATAACTGAAGAGTTTCAGAGTTAGGATCAGATTTGCAGGTGCGTCAACCATATTCGTTATTTTGGTACATATTCGGCAATACACTTGACTATCACCTGTCAGGTGTTCGGTTCTCAGGTGATAAATGAGTAGGTTCTGCACGGACTAGATTTCCGAGAGGTTGGGAATCGCGAGCTCTAATTCAAAAAAATCACAAGTTTCCGCTATCCACACTGTATCTACTATATCGTAAAACAAGAAAGGATTTTCCCTCCAAAAGACTTCTGTTCTGAACAAGTGATAGGCTCTGTGCCATCAGAGAGTCCAAGAACATCGAATGAGTTATTCTCTTGCTCACGAAGTACTTACAATCAGCAGCTATACCAAAAATTTTGAACTATCTTGTTGTCCTGACGAAAAACGTGTTAGCCCCCGAGACTGTATAAAATCATGCGGAGAATAAGAAGAAACTTGGATTATCGATTTGTGCTTCTCATGAATGTATATGTGGTTCTAATGTTGAAGCTAACGGAGAGTGGCTCTACTGCGGCCCTTCACTGCGGCCCTTCAGTGCGGTCCATAAGAATCTATTGTGACCCACACCAGATCAAGGCTCTGCCAAACAACGAAAACCTGATTCTATCCACAGTGGGGTAGACACAAAGCATTCCGGATCATCTGATTGTCCTAGTCTTGACATTTGGTGATTTGGACAGTGGCCATTAAATAGGCGTGCTAGAAAACGTCTAGTGGGAGTTAAACAATTGTTAAATAATTGTTTACTGACAATTTTCGAAGGATTTATAAATGCCCTGGAATGGACCAATCCTAGTAGGTTATGCCAGAAGTCTGATACTCTTCTTGCAGTCAGTGTTTGTTTAGCAACACTTGGAGAAATACCAAAATGCAGCTTCTGGTCTGATGAAAGCTGTGGTGGCCTTCCTCTTTTGCAAGAGAGTCTGGTGCTAAACATACTGAGAAACTTCTTAAACTGAAAGGCAAGAAAGACCACAAATTGATTTCAAATGCGAAATGGCTGCACCGCAAACGAGTTCCAAAGAAGGTTATCGATACTGGTAGGACAAAATAAAATCTTCGTCATCATCGTTGAAGAAAACTTGATCAAAACTTTTGAGGAAGTAATCGAACAGTTATGGTCTGAGAACGTTATATGGTACACGGAATACCACAACTGGACTGCAAGCATACCGATACCATGGTGAGGTAATTCTGGACTGTGTTGACTATAGGAAATGAAAGAGGGGTTCATCTTCTTTCTTTTCGACAGGGGTTCCAGAAATCCCTCGATCCCTTTCGAAATTCTCCGCCGTGAAAGAATTTTCGAAATCGTGTCACATTTTGTGGTTGTTTTTGTATGTTTAGCTTCAATTCATTTTTCAAAATATGAACAGGCTTTTCAATAAAATCGGACGTTCAAATTGGCCTCTTTCATGTTGAAAAAGAAAATATCGTCAGTTGAAAATTGAACAAATACTATTTTAGGTATGTGCAACTATCGTATTGTACTGTTTCTAACCTGTCATAAACATACTTGTATGAAACGTGGTTGAATTAACTCTATATCTATGTACGTCCGCCACAAAGACGTTCGCAAGGTTGAGTGGCGAAGAATATCCAAAATACGTCCCATTCAGCCAAAATCTGTTTTGCCAATGAAGCTGCACGCGCGATCCTCCGTGTTTTTCTATTTTTGTCATTACGAGAAAACTTCAAAGTTCTCGAAGTCGTCGATATAAGTGGCGGAAAACCCTGCAAAGTTTTCTCGCTCCCTCGGTACTCTGAATATTCATGAGTTAGTTCATTCGAAAGTTGAAGGGCTGTTTCGGTCTGTGGATGGAACAAGCTCGATGAAATATTCGGAGAAGTTGGTAGTTTGCATACATTTGGGGATCGGAGGGGCTGCTCCGAGATAGTTTGCAGTAATTTGAAGGTAACCTGTTGAGAAAATTGTTGCTAATAATAAAGTTACTCAACCTTTCCTGTCGGCGATTGGTCGCCGTTCCGGAAGGGGTTTCAGATGGAATAGTTAACGGAGCCTGGCATTTGAGACTGGTATTTGTTAGTCGTAACGGCAAAGTGCCTCAATGTTCGTGAAGATGCTGTCGATTTATTCAACGAGTTGATGGATAGAAGTCTGAGTTATAAAAAACAATATGTATAAAGTTATATGAATTGGATTGAAGTTCGAAAAATGTGGCGGAAAGTTTCAAATGAAAAAGTCAACAGTTTCGTCAAAGTCTATATCCCTTTCTGTCCACACTTTTCAAAAATTGGATAATTTTAGGCGAGTATTTGTCAGAAAAGCAGTACTTTCCTCTACACACATTGAATTACATCTGCCATCTTTCTGAAATGTTATAGTTCCTCGTCCCTCGTCCCTCGTCCCTCGTCCCTCGTCCCTCGTCCCTCGTCCCTCGTCCCTCGTCCCTCGTCCCTCGTCCCTCGTCCCTCGTCCCTCGTCCCTCGTCCCTCGTCCCTCGTCCCTCGTCCCTCGTCCCTCGTCCCTCGTCCCTCGTCCCTCGTCCCTCGTCCCTCGTCCCTCGTCCCTCGTCCCTCGTCCCTCGTCCCTCGTCCCTCGTCCCTCGTCCCTCGTCCCTCGTCCCTCGTCCCTCGTCCCTCGTCCCTCGTCCCTCGTCCCTCGTCCCTCGTCCCTCGTCCCTCGTCCCTCGTCCCTCGTCCCTCGTCCCTCGTCCCTCGTCCCTCGTCCCTCGTCCCTCGTCCCTCGTCCCTCGTCCCTCGTCCCTCGTCCCTCGTCCCTCGTCCCTCGTCCCTCGTCCCTCGTCCCTCGTCCCTCGACCCTCGTCCCTCGACCCTCGTCCCTCGTCCCTCGTCCCTCGTCCCTCGTCCCTCGTCCCTCGTCCCTCGTCCCTCGTCCCTCGTCCCTCGTCCCTCGTCCCTCGTCCCTCGTCCCTACTCCCTCGTCCCTCGTCCCTACTCCCTCGTCCCTCGTCCCTACTCCCTCTTCCCTCCTCCCTCGTCCCTCGTCCCTCGACCTTCATATTTAGATGGATGACTCGCATATTCAAACCATCATTTTCAGTGAGAGTTCTCCACCGCGTTTGAGATCGCACTTTAAAACGTAAAATACTGATCTTTCCCAGCCCACACAAGTCTTCTGAAGACTTCTGAGGGTCGCTCGTGGGGTGCAGTCAGAGTTCGGTTAGAACAAATTTCAGAACGAACATTATCAAATGAATTCACATGGACATTGAACGTGTTCTCCTCTCATATCTATCTAGTCCTTTCTTGTGAAGAGTGCATTATACCAATGCCATCTCGCATTAAAAAAAACGGACAAACCAACTATATCAAAATTAACAATTTATTCAGTCTGCAAGTACAAAAAAAATCATAATTTTTCCACTTTTTCAATGAACGTATAAATATCATTTGCCAATAAATCTGGCACTTCTAAAGCAGCAAAATGCCCTCCTTCGTAGTCGCTGACGTGGATCAGTTTGTGGAACTTATCTCTCAAAATACTTTCGGGGAAAAACAACAGATCGTGCTCAAACCTGGCGCACGCATATGGTACTTCTGGAATGGGTATTCTGGAAAAAATTTCAAATTAATGCATCTACTAGTAATTTTTTTTATTGTCTTGTTAATCTTTTAAATACGTTCGATAGTTTGCTACGATCACACCTATCAAAAATAATTTTTCAAATTGAAATCAACACGTGAAAATAGGCAATAGCATTAGCTTAGATAGTATGGTTTAAATACGGAGTTCCCCAAGGAACTGTACTCAAGCCAATGCTTTTTGATATATCTCACGAGTTTCACTCACCAACTGACTGAACTATTACTGGCATAAGCTCAGACTAAAAATTCACAATTAAAATAAACAATGTTTAGACTATCTCTATATCAGATTCTGTACAAAGCTCCTGTAAAATTTTACCGCACAATAACCTCCATAGAAGACCGCTGCACTACTAGAGCTGTGTGGATCAACTAGTTGAAAGATTATTGAGCTGTAATAAAAGTTTTTGATATTTTGAAGGACCCACGAAAGATTATGATATGATTCTGAAAACCAAGTTAACTGATTCTATCATCACTACTATATGTTTCAACACACTGTGTCATCATCTGCGTCAGCTATTAACAGCGATTATAGTGTATAGGGTGTCTCAGAATAAAGGGAACAAACTTCATTTCAGGGTTGAAAATATCAAAGACTTTTATTTTTGCTCAATAATCTTTCAACTACTTGATCCACACAACTTCACCAATGCAGTGGTCATCTATGGAGGTTATCGTGCAAAAAATTTGTTTAAATAGTCACGGATAGCTCCATTTTATACAGGGGCGCCCTTTATATACATTATTTTGTCTAAATTGAAAATTTCCCCTCTATTTTCCAACCAAAATGAATTCACACGTATCGACAACATGATTCTGTAAATACGTAGAAATGAATGGAAAATACTAAAAGAATTAAATAATTTCTAATAAAGAGGATTATACCAATTACGACAAAATTAAAGACAAGAGAATAATTGAGAACCACTCACAATTCCAAATTCAAACTTTGGCTTTCACTAGAAAAGTATTCCGAATAAAGTCGCATCGATGTTGTAATAGATCTGTTCACCCAGTATATCATAACATTGTCCAGGAGTTTCGTTAAAGTGTACTTCTTGGTGAGACCCCCATCGTCTAGATCTTTCCAAGCTGGATTCGTCCAAGTGATAAATTTCTCCAAGATATAGGCAGCCAAACCTACAGGGCTCTCTCTTAGTGCGACACCTGAAAATGAAAAACGGAATACATGAAGAAGTACTCGCAATACTCGACGGAGAACCAAATATTGAACAAGTGTCTGTCATTCTTTTTCTCGGCCTTATTTTGCATAGAAAAATTTGTCCGAGTCATTGAAATATGCAATTGAATTTATTTTTATCCAACACATGACAGTTATAACTGTTATTATTAATTTCATTTCAGACAAGTAAACTATCAAATAACAAACTTCTATTTCTATTTATTTATTCATTCTATTTATTTCTTACTATCACAAACAGAATTCACATTGATATTGAAATTAAAGGAAACCTCTAAAAGTTTATTCGAATTTGAAATCAACGTAAAATTCGTTGGTTCATTGAAACCAGACGCACCTATATCGGTACAGCTGCTTATAGTATAGTGCTGGAAGACGCCGACACATTAGAACCTTGTATTTTTTCTGCAATTCGTATTTTGTTATGCACCGATTCTTCTAGGTATCCTTTTTCTACCGTCGAAGACTTCCATCCTCCGTGACGCTTCAAAGTAGTCATGTTAGTCCCTGCATTGGCCAGAAGAGTCGCCGAAGGCCTTTTCAGGCAGTGGCCGGTGTAGAGTGCTGGTTTCCCCAATTTCAAAAACATTGAAATTTTTGAAGGTATCTTCGACTACACCTCCAATTTTTGTAAAAAAAAAATCGGCTAGAACTAGTATTCTTTGGTCTCAAAGACATGCATTTTTTAGACAAATTGATCGGGTTGACTGAAAATCCTTCTTCAAGTATGGTGAAACTTCTCGATTTCTTGGTTTTAGTGTCTGGCAAAACTACGTGAAAGTATTTCCCTTTGTCTTGAATATTTTCTATTTTCAAATTGACCAATTCATCGTATCTACAAGCACCGCTAATCCCCATTATCAAAGCCACTTTCACCAACAAATTCTCGTCGTCGGGAGCTTCGTTCAAAAACGTCTCTATTTCAGGTCGTTCAAATGTCTTCTTTGGTTTGTATCGCTGTGATTTGCTTTTCAAAAAGCTCGTTAGTTTGCCATATTTTGAAATGTCGATTTTTTCATAAAGGTGAATAGTCGGGCGAAGCATCGAGTATTTGGTCCATAGCGAAGATGGGGCAATTTTTTTGCAAATGTAAAAAATAATCCAATAGAACATTTTCATCGATACCTTTTATCTTCTGTAAATTCATCCAAGACTCAAACATTTTAATCTCCTTGTCGTAAGCATCTGAGACTTTTCTGGCAAAATCTGCATCGCTGCTTCTTACGCTTCTGTAAGGATATCCTCAGGAACATAATTTTCATAGTACACAAGGTGAACTATGACCACTTAACGAAAATATCATGGGGTACTAGTCTATCATGTAGTAACACAACCTGTGAGATTTCACAGCAAGCCGTGACGATTTACGTATATTTTGTTCGTCAACCTCCAAAGAACGAAACTCCGATAATTTAACTCTCTGCCTTCGATCTTACAATGTTCAAACTCCAAGTGAATTAGCAATGGCACACGTGGTCTATCACATTACGTTCGCTCACATGGAATAGTATATTGTACAACGAGCACGGAAAGACAAACATTTCCTACGAGTACAGTGTGCCATAAAGTGGAAGATTTAAATTTATTTGATAAATTTACAAAGTTAGCCAACTAGTTTTCTGTTCTTTGCACCAGTCCATGAATAGGGTATAAGAAACTGTATTTTCCTTCAGAATTTTTAGGCACTAAATTTAATGAAGCGTTATTCGCTGCCTCCATAACACTTGGCGGTGGTAAACTTTTTTCACTGTCACTACTTTCCAAGCTAATTTCGAAATACCTTTATGTTATCGTTCTGTCAAAGAAATATTGAAGTGTCACTTATGTTTGTGATTATATAATCTGTATGGTTTCGGCAGTGATACCTGGTTACGGCGTCTTTTCTTTTATCTACTCCACGCCTCTTTTGTCGTGACGAAGATTGCGAAGATTTACCAGTGCGCTTTTCCCAGCCCAGCAACTATTGCACAATGAAAAGAAGTATTACAATGTACTACATTTATAAATCATCATTGAACATACAATGAAGGTATTTCGTGACAGTCGTAGAATAAATTCATTCCACACCAATAATATCCACTTTAACTATCATGTTTAAGAAAACTCATTCATTTTGCAACTTGCTATTAAAATTCTTGCTGAAACTTCATTTCAAATCACCAGCTTTAGTCCCACGTTTGTTGAGTACTCACCTACAGTGTCAGGTTTGGTAGCCTGGAGATGCATGTAACCACTTTCCAGAATAACAGAGGCCAACTTTGCTTTTCCCGGATAAATCAAATGTTCGTGTTTTTTATCAACAATCGCAGAAGGATAGAAACTGTAAAGGAACAGTTTGAGGTTGGATGAAGGCGAGTTCGCGTAACAGGCGTTGGAATGTACCCCTAAGAGCTTTTCAGGAAATAAAACACTCATTTGCTGTAGGATGATCGCCCCCCAGTCGCCACCCTGCAAGTAATATTTCTCAAATCCTAGCTTATGCATCAAATTCTTCATTATAACTCCTATTTGTGCAGCGTTGAGACCTGGGCGGACGGCAGCATCAGAAAAACCATAACCTACAATTATAAATATCATAAAAATCTAATGTATTTGAAAATAGTTATTTTCATAATAAGTGCAGAAAGAGTAGGTACCTTTCCCGCAGTCGAGTACCTTTCCTCATGAGTCATGATCAAGATTTTTTCTACTAACGCATGCGAGAAAATATATTTCCGCACTAGTGCCGGAAAAATTCACTTGAAGTGACATTGGTGTACAGGAATTTTTTTTTTGCACTAATGCGGGAAAACAATAAAATATTTTGAGATTATTCAATGAAGCGAAGTATTCGTGGTGTTAGAGCGTTTGTTACTCACCCAGGCGGCCCGCATTCGATTCCCACCACCTGTCATGAAGCTGAAGTGGTTCGGAATCCACTTGGTCGCTGTAGGTCCCAGATCTTACTTGCTCGCACAAACTCAGCTTTTGAGGTGTTTCTCCAAGAATGATACTGATCTGAGTGACCTCAAGACCATATATGAGATGACCTCAGACTTCCAGATGAAATACAAGGATATTCGTCCTATGCGAACACGACTATCTGAACACGAACTAGAGAAGTAGTAGTAGAGCAGAATGGTCATTACTGCAGCCAGGCAAGTAGGCCCTTGTGGGCACTTTTTGCCACCTCCTGCCTCCTCATTCATTTTATCAACCTATCTCAGTCTCCATCTGTCAGATTTTTCATTCGCAGCACCTTCAACATTCGAAAGACTACTTTCAGGTAAGGGTTGCAAGGAGGATATCTCAGGATCGCGCGTTACAGATTCTAAAAATCTTCTAGGTGGAATCCTCTTATTTTTCCTATCACTTTTGCGCTGCTTCTGCTCAATGGGAATGAACTGTTTGTCTTCCGTAGTATTAAACCAACGTTGTTTGCTCGAAGGACCAATGTAAAACACGTACACAAATTAAGGCACGTTTCTGAAGTATGTATTTTAGCAAAATATCAATGACAATTCAAATTTCAAAAATATTGTTATATACTTCCAAATCTATATACTTAATATCGCCGATATGTGCAGGGGTTTGCTAACATCGCTAAACCACTGACTAGGCTTACAGAGGGGCAAACAAAGTTTCAGTGGTCTGAAAGAATGCCAAGACTCGTTCAGGAAGCTGAAAAGAGCATTCATTAACGCATCAATTCTGAGCTATCTCGTTCCGGACGGAAAATTCATTTTGGACACAGACGCCAGTAACGTGGAGCTTGGAGCTGTCCTGTCTCAGATCCAAGAAGGACAGGAGAAGGTCATCGGTTACTTCAGCAAGACCCTCAGTAAACCGGAGCGGAATTACTGTGTCACCAGGCGGAAGCTGTTGGCTATTGTCAAAGGAGTAGAACACTTCTACAAGTACGTGTATGGGAGAAGATTCCTACTGAGAACTGACCATGCAGCTCTCAAATGGCTCCTACAGTTCAAGAATCCCGAGGGTCAAGTGGCACGTTGGATCGAGAGGCTTTAAGAATTCTACTTTGAGATCGAACGTCGAGCGGAGACTAGCCATAAGAATGCGCATGCCTTATCGCGAAGACCATGCCCAAATGACTGTTCGCACTGCCGACGAGCAGAGGAGGAGTCGAGACTCGGCGGCAGTAGATGACAACAAAATCCAGAAAGACCAAGAGATAGATCCAGGTCTTAGTTTAGTCATCGGCGGGAAGAAAAGCAACCGAAGACCGTCGTGGCAGGAGATAGCCAATTATCAAGTCTTATTGGTTCCAATGGAACTCCCTTACCCTAAACAATGGAATCCTGAAACGTGAGTGAAATTCATGAAAAGGTCACCGGAGGACATCTGGGAGTGACTTAAGACCCTTCAGAAAGTGAGGCAACGATTTTACGGGGCCAATTGTCAAGCTGACGTCAAGGACTGGTGCAGAAAATGTGGTGTATGCGCTGCCAGCAATTGACCTCGAACAAGACCCAAGTTCCCGATGCGCCAGTACAATGTATGCAGCCCATTTGAAAGGATCGCCATTGACATCGCTGGCCCGTTCCCACGATCTGATCACGGGAATAAGTACGCATCTTTGTGGCGAAGGACTAACTCAGCACGTGGGCCGAAGCCTATGCCCTGCCCAACCAAGAAGCCATCACCGTTGCGGACGACTTGGTAAAGGAATGCATTTGTTAATTTGGCGTTCCGTTAGAGCTGCATTCGAATCAAGGCAGAAATTTCGACAAATCTGTTACAGGAGATGTGTCAGATGCTGAACATCCGCAAAACGAGAACCACGGATCTACATCCACAGTCCGATGGAATAGTGAAGCGGATGAATAAGTCGATAAATTGCCACCTTACCATCTGTGTTTGTAAGCTTCTGCCAACTATACTCTATATTGATTAATTCATAATCAAGTTCCTTATTCCCTAAATAAATACCCGTTACATTATATTTCTATATCTGAATTCAAAGGTAAAAAGATATAGCAACACTGTATTGCACACAATTGCGCTTGACCTTGAAGCATATTCGAGTCCATTGTACACATATTACGTAATTTGAAAGTCATCTGAATGGAGAAGACGCTAGAACTAGTTTTATAGTAAGTTTTTTGTCAACGGTAGTTTAATAAATTTATATGTCTACGCTTCAGGTGGTACAAAATGTATAAAGTTCAGTTATTTGAAAACGAATCGTTGAACAACGGCTCGAAATCGATTGCAGAGATCGATTAATTTTAGAAAAATATGTTATTTCCGTCAACCGGCTGGACAACCATTTTTTTTTTTCAGGAGTAGGATTGAAAATTACAAGAACTTCAGTCTCGATCAAACCCCATTTGCAAACAGATTTCACAAAATAAATTTAGAAAATGTTCTGACAGCAAAACAATTTCCTTTTATTCTTTATCATATCGTGGAGAATAGTATAATATACCTAGTTGGTATATTTCCATCAGGTTGCATGATATTGTTCATTTGCCTCATTTTCATCTCTAGAGTGAAAAACTATCACTTTCATGTATGGTATCCAGTTAAAAAATTATCATTTTCATATACATGAGCAGAAAAAATATTTTTCATTTTCTGTCCCAACTGTATTGAACTGAATTTTTCAAAATCTCAAAAGTATCTCATCAAATCCCATTCAAGATCCGATTTCACGCAACTATAACTTTTCAACGAATTCTCATTCTTTCTTTCCTCAAGTTAATTTTCTGGAAGAACTGTCCAAGAAGCTCCCAAGCTGGATAAACTTCCTTGGTATTCTCAAAAAAATCTTCTTTTCAAACTACCAAGCAAGCAAAGAAAAATATCCCACCAACTATGACCTACTTTGAAATAACCCTCTACTACTCTCACCTGGCAAAGAAGGAACAATGACTTCGAAAACAAAATCTCTTCCTTTTTGAGGCATGGTCAACAAGGGGATGATTTCGTAAAACTCCCTCACAGATCCTGGCCACCCATGCAAAAGCAGCAAGGGTCTCACTTTTAGGCCCTTAGTATTCTTGGGTTTGACGTGGATGTAGTGAATGTTCAGTCCTTGGATTCCAACTTTGAACTGCGGGAACTTGTTTAGGAACTTCTCTTGGTCCCTCCACTTGTAACTAGTCTTCCAGAAATCAACGACGGTCCTGAGGAAGTTCGTGTTGATTCCATAGTGGTGCTTGGCACCCTCTAAGGGTTCTTGGAAGGGTAGGGAGTTTGACAAGCGGTATTGAAGATCTCGGAGCACCTAGAAAATATATACTAACATTATATTTATTCAGAAACTATCATTATAAATGTTTTAGGATCCGAAAAAATACATAGACGACACTTGGGCAAGATCCAGAAGAAGTCAACAACAAAAAGACAACCACAAATTCATGGATTCAGGTGGAAAGAGCTCCACATACCCTGAAAAAATCTAAAAGAAAATCCTCCTCCTTTGAGAGACGAGATCTCAAGATAGTAACAGGGCTCCTGACGGGACACAATCACCCCAACAGGCACAAGGCCCTCATTGGGATCATAGATGATCCACTCTGTAGGTGGTGCCTGGAAAAGAGACAAGACTGCGTCACACCTCCTCACGGAATGCCCTGCATTGGCGCACCAGAGGAAACAAACTTGTGGGGAATGCATACTGAACCCAGAAGACGTCAAAAAGATTCAGCTAAGGAAACTGCTGAATTACGCCAGGAAAGCTGGTATGCCCAGCTGAACCCAGACACGAGGGTGCACAAAGGGTCCAAACAAAGAGACCTAAGTGTTGGGGTTTAAAAACTTGTCCATCAGTGCCAGGAAGTAAGTAAGTGAGTGAGTAAGGGTAAGGAGATTGATAAGCGGTATTGAAGATACCTAGAGCACCTAGAAAATGTATCATTAACTTTGATTCTGTTGATACTTGGGCAAGATCCAGAAGGAGTCACTAACAAAATGCAACCACACATTCATGGATTCAGTGAAGTGACCCTCTATTTCCATGGCAATAACTAATGTCGCCTTGCATGCAGCTGAATCAACACAAGGGACTATCCTACCGAGGAGTATCTCTTCTTTCCCAATCATGGCAAATGTCTGCTAGAAAACAACAGATACTTGTGCAAAGATCCTCATTGGATGACACCATTGCAAGGACTGCATGTAATTGAGGGGTGGCAGTTTGTTCTAATTCAGACAGCGGATCAACGGCAGTAGTTTTGAGAATGTTGCCTCTTCCAAGTACGAGAGTAGGTCAATACAGACATCTTCAAAGTCAGCTGTTTTCTATCCGAGCCATCTCAAACACTCTGGCTATTTGGTTCTACCGGTTTCACGCTATTGAAACAGCGGTCAACTTTGCGAACAGAGCAACCTCGCATGTCCAACAGAAAACAACTAGTTCCCTGGCTGATACCTGGATGGATATTATATACCTATCATCCATATGTGCAAATATCCTAAACTTGAAGGAAAAATTCTACGAGCTCTTTCTTAGACACTAAGAATATTCATATTATTACATATTATTACTCTATATTGATCACAAATTATAAAACTTCCAGTACAAAATAGACAAAAATGTTTATTTCTATTCTCTTCTTAGTTAACATGAATTTCAATCGTCGTGTCGATCAAGTTAGCTCTCTGAAGACAAAAAGCAGGTTCATCAATCACTTTTGAAGAAAAAGAAAGATGGATTTCATACAGCTAATCCTGAATATGATAAGAGAATAAAACAGCCAGATATAGGTCAAACAGCAATATATTAGGGATGCTATACGGAAGAAATTGATAGAAATCCAAAAAGGATTATTTAAATTCATATCCATGCATTAGGAACTCGGTAACGGTGAAAGAAAGAAGGGTAGTGAGATAAGGAAAAAGGCGCGTATTTTAGAGGTCAATAATGTGAAACAAACTTTTGTAAACAATGCAAATATGTGAATGAAAATTCTATACAAAGTATTTAACTAATTGGGCAACCATGAACTTTTTGTTTTCAAATGTGGACCTGCATTTTATCCCATTTTACAATTCGAAGACTCATGTTTCACATTGGAACTATTACTAGTAAAATTTGATTTTGACCCCTTAGCCATTTTTTCGAATACTCTTTTTTACATTCCTGCCTTCCCACTCAATGGCTGTTAGCCTCTGCCACTCCCATGTATGAAAACTCGGTCCTGGGAACTACAGACCAATTAGCCTCGTGTCCGTATGTGCCAAAATTATGGAGGTAATAATTTTCGATAACCTCTTACCCCTTTTTGCTTGCAAACGATGTGATCCCACCTACTCAACATGGTTTTATTCCTGGAAGATCCAAAACAACAAACTCACTTTAATGCCTGGATAAATGGATCAGAATCCCAGACTCCTCGTCACACGTTGACATAATATTTACAAAGTGAGGGTTGGTTCCAGTCATTCTGATCTACATCAAGTCATCTCGGGAGTTTCACAAGGTTCGGTTTCGGGACCTACTCTTTTCTTAGCATATGTCTCAGATCTGCCCACTGTACTCCACTCAGACCGTGCTTTTTTCGCAGATCACAGCAATTCTGTCTAAATCCCTTAACTAGTCATGCTGATCTTCAGATTGATCTCATTTCCGTGCAAATGTAGTGTGGAACTTAGAACATACCTCTGCATGTCGACAAGTGTTATGTGTAACACATCAGTTATAGCAACCCAATATCCGATTATCTTTTGGGCAACAAATCGATTCCCGAAGTAGACAAACTTGGTGACCTAGGGGTTGTCTTCAACAAAAAACTGACCGCTGCTAACCAAGTGACAGCCATTGTTTCGTCAAATTTTGATAAAGGACTCAGTAAACTCTATAGAACATGTATTCGCCCCCACCTGGAATGTGCCATCTAAATCTGGTCCCCTTATTTGGTAAAAGAAATATAACTGCTTGAGAGGGTCCAACGCAACGCCACCAGGATGGTAAGAGGATTCAATCAACTCTCCTACGACCAACGACTATCTCAGCTTAATCTGAGTGACAGACGTATCAGAGGTAATGCAATTTTAAATACTGTACGATCACTTCTCTGTAGATCTCGCGAACTTATTTCTATTGCAAGAAGACAGTAGGTGCATGGACATCCTTTGAAACTGAGGCAGGAATCTCTTTGAACAACTGTACGTCAAAAATTATTTTCAAACAGAATCTTCATGAAATGGAATACTCTACCTCCTGGTGTCGTGACAGTCCCTAGTACAAACAGTTTCAAGAACCGATATGACATGTGATTATAGTTTGTTCATTTATATTATTCGTTTTTATTTCCTTCTTATGAAAATTATTACATTTGTGTGAACTCATAGATATTTTTGTATCTAGTTCGCGAAATGCTACTTTGGTGATCGAAAACTGATTTTTTTTAACGAGGCGCAGCCGAGTTAAAAAAAATAGTCGAGATCACCAAAGTAATTCGCGCATGAGATGCAAACAAAATTTTTTCTACAAACGTCAATAATATTGTTCTAAAATAAGTAATATGCTTAGCTTAATATGAAAAATAGTATTGAACTGGCTTAAACTGTTTTTCCAAATCAAGTAATTACTGTAACTATGGAAATAAAATGGTATTTGTTGACAATTGGATTTTTGCTTGATTGGGGAACATAAAGGTTAAAATATAAAAATTCCATATAGTTTACATGCAGTGTGCGAGTATTTCGCACACTACTACGCGCAAGGTGTCATGGTAACGAGGGAAAATTAAAATAGGGTTACCTCGCATATTGTTGTCAATGCGCGAACCTTGTCATTTTTTGACGTTTGTAGAAAAATTATATTCTTCTGGGCAGAATAGGCTATTCAAATAAATAAATAAGAAGTGAGTCAGTGACAAGTTGATATTTTTCAATTACTAACAGCTAGCACGGAATAAAATATTTTGATATGTTATTGTTAATAGTGCAATATTTCCAAGATTCTCTGTAGTTCAGATGAAACTGCGCCAATATGAAACATAAATCTTGTCACTGAAAAAAAATGCAGCAGAAAATATAGACTCATATTTGAAAATAAAAAGTTTAGGGTGACCCATTTCATACGATTCTTTGTATACATACAAATGTTATTCAAATATTTAAATTTTATGAAAAAATTTGCCATCAAAGTGCCAAAACTTCAAAAAGTATTCCCCAAATGAAGATATATAGAAGAAGACTTTCTCCACAACAGATTTTTTTTTTATTCATCTTATTTACCTACCTCTGAAATACGCTACTCAGTTTTGCCCATATTTAAACACCCCTCAATCTCTTATTACCGTCACCGAAATTTGAATATCCCTGTATGTTTCTACTACTGATCGACAAACAAACGTGCCTACCTCGTCAGACACATTTATTTTGAAGGGCGTGATGTCAGCATCTTTGGACGGACTACCGGGTCCCCACCACTTTTCTTCGACTTTTGGTACGGGAGGAACGTCAAAAATTGGTTTCACAACGAAAAAAATCACAGTCGCGAGTATCAAAACTAACACAGAAATTATTGTTGCCGTAGAAGCCATATCGTGCCTCTAAACAGACGAATGCTCGATGCTAAGCTCCCAGCCTGAACTGAGTACGATAAAAAAAATTACGAACAAATGATCATGAATATATAGGTTTATATACTCAATATTTAACGTTATCGTAAAGGCGACGTTGTCGCCTTGTCTGTTTCCGCAACGAATTAGGTTTTATTTTTGTTATAATCATAGTAATACTTAATCATTACTATTTTTGGTCGATAAACGGAATGTATTTCAATAATACGGTTAGCTTTTTAAAAGAATTTAAATCGATTTTAGCATTTGTTTGTTAAACGTATTGTCGGTATTTCAGTGGATCGAATAAAAAAAATAAGTAGCAATGTAAAAGAAACTGAAAACACTTTTCATTAAGATATCTAATCATTTGCCCCCATTCCCTTTTGGTGTTTTATGATTTTCTAGAAGAATTCTTTCCCAGCCTGTAATGGCTTGCGATACGTTTTCGATGGGGCACCCTGTATCACCAAACATAAATAATTCAAAGAACCCAATTCAAATAGTATATTTGCACAAAGACCAAAAAAGATGAAAAAATTATTTAGTATGGGGTACCGCAAAGAACTGTGCTTGGTCCCACCTTATTCAATATATACATAAACGACCTGTTCTCACTGGGAAAAGGATGGCAATATCATAGGGCTTGCTGATGATACGGATATATTTTGTAAGAGAAACAATGGCTGGAATATAAACTACTGACTGTGTGCACAGAAAAAAAACTACGTATTTACACTTTTCTTGTAACTGTTCCTATGTTTCATCCTACAACCAATTAATCATCAAACGGGGACTTTCGCAATCCTTCCTGAAAATAAAATATAGTACTCAGGCATAATTATGAAACAACATATGGAATGGGACCATCATATAGAATATATTTCGAATAAGTGTAGATCTATGCTATACAAGTTTGAAAATTAAAAAAACATCATACCCCAAGAATGTCTCGAAATACTCCTTCAGTAGAAAGTCACCTCCGGTATGGAATACTCATCGGGGGGGCCGCCCCAAACACTAATCTTCACATTTTGAAAGTAATGCAAAGAAGATTTCTAAAACTCATTCATTCAAAAACTCTAGATACCCAACAAATATTTTATATGCTGAAACAAACATAATTGATATTAGACAACTTTACCCACCAATCACGCAAGCAACTCAAGCTAAGTTTTCATGCATCCGAATTTTCGGTTTTTCATAGGAAATTTGAAAGATATGTCACTTTTTCGTACGAATGATATTTTGAGCGGTTTTCATTTGTGCGAAATGCCTTCACGGAATAAATGAAATATTCAACGTCAACCCCCTAATTTACTGTCCATTTTCTCAAATAAATTCCTCAGCTAGTTAATTAAGCTGTGGTAATTGCCATGTAATTTTCAAAATCAGTAAAATATAAAATATTACGGCTGTTTCTTATCCTTATATTATAAATCACGAGATTGCTGTCCATATTTTTCATATGCCTGGAAACAAACATACATAACCACGCACTGATCATTGTTTTCCTTTACAATTTCGGACAAGTTGACCTTATTTCATCTTTTTGAATTTATTCGTACCATCAGTTAAAATTTGCCGCCACGAAATATATTCAAACGGCTTTTGACAGATTTAGTACAAAAAAGGAATAATTCATGTACATGAAAACTTAGCTTGAGTCAGATACCGGGGATCATCAATATAACACGACAAAAACAACATTATGTCATTCCCTTCATGTCTAAAACGATTACCCAAAATCTTATTCTTATCTCGTGCCAAAATTGTACAATACCATTCCTGAAAAATTAAAAATAATCATAAATATACACTCTTCCAAAACAAAATTGAAGAAATACATACTTGCATCAGGTAGAACAGCCACAAACTTCCCCTAAATTCTAAACTATACGAATGAATTTATTGTTTGTCTAATTTTTGTTCGTCTTACACTATATTATCGGTGTTAACATCACTATTACAATATAATTTATTATCCATTTACATTACAAGAGGTACCTATATTCTATATTTTAATTCCGCTAACCCTCTATTATATTTTTTCTACATTGACAACAATATGCGAACTGACCCTTTTTTTCATTTTCCTTCGTTACCATGACACCGTGCGCGAAGTAGTGTGCGAAATACTTACTTCGCACACTGCATGTAAACTATATGGGATTTTTATATTTTGAACTTTATGTTCCTCAATCAAGCAAAAAATCCAATTGTCAACAATTACCATTTTATTTTCATAGTTACATTAATTAAGTACTTGATTTGAAAAAATAGTTTAAGCCAGTTCAATACTATTTTTCATATTAAGCTAAGCATATTACATATTTTAGAACAATATTTTTGACTTTTGTAGAAAAAACTTTGTTTGCATCCCATGCGCGAAATACTTTGGTGATCTCGACTACTTTCAGTTCTCGATCTCCAAAGTAGCATTTCGCGCACTAGATACAAAAATAACTATTAAGTAGCTTTACGATATTTAATGTGCAATTTTCACAATGATCTTACACTTATCGACGTCTCTTTCTTTGTTCACGATGACAATGTATTATAGAAATCGTTTTGTGATTTTTATGACTGTGAATACAGATTATTAATACTATTAAAACATCTGCAGCAAAGTCGCGGCCAAGCATCCCCCTCCCCCAGAGCCAAAACTGCTACCCACCCAAATTGAGTAATATAGCTCAAAATAAGATAAAAAGAGATTCAAATTCATGATGCTCCATCCCCAAAAAAATAGCTGGGTTCACCTCTGAGAAGACCTGTGCATACATTTTATCAAGTTTATCAAACTTCAATATTTTGTCTATAAAGAGTTCCAAGAATTTGGAAGACTATATATTCAATGACCCCGTTATCCAAACAAAAAAATTATCACCTGAGCATCTGAATTTTACTATTTCCAATTAATTATTGATGAGTGAAATGAAATTCAAATCACACCATGACTTGATATTTTTTACATGGTAAGATATTCCTTCCTTCACATCTTCTGCTGTTTTACTATGCCACAAAATCGTGCAATTATCTGTGAAGAGTGTTAATTTTCCAGTACAGTCGATATTTTTGAAATCATCAACATATATAAAAAAAGCTTGAGACCTAAGACAGATCCTTGAGGCACTGCTGAAGTAACCAATTAACTGATTATCAATTTCCGGTATACATACTGTACACTGTGAGGAAAGCAATAGATATTTTTATATTTTATTACTGTAATCGATATCTCTGACAAGTTGTACAAAGATCAAATAGATATTAACCACACTCATTTTCAATATGAGGTCCTTCAGCGACATGACTTTCATTCATTGAAGTATCCATTCAAGGTCAAATATGATTTTAATTAGTGTTTTACGTAATAATTATATAAAACAGTTTTACTCTACAATATGTAACCTCTATATTACATCTGAACTTTTCAAGACAAAAAATTACTGCAAGCAGTTCCTTTTTGGTAGCATATTATTATTTGTTTGCATTCATTTTCTGAAATATCAGTCTCATCTGTAGAAACTGTTCCTCAACCTGTGTTGTTGATGTCAGAACTTGCTATAGGCTACTTAATAAAAAATGGTCACAAAAAGTAACAAATAACACATGATTTTATTCTAAATATCATGTTGAGACAAGAAACTGAAAATATACCCGGTGTCCCATTCAAAAATCGAAAGTTTATGTCACTTCCTGTGAATCTGGGATTTGGATGAAGTTGAGTTACTTGTCAAAAAATGCAGTTTAATGCATTAAACATCCTCCAAATTCCATTTCATTAACAGAAAAGTTATAGGGTTAAGCCACCTTCCATGGACACATTTTATATAACATATATCATTTCAAATGTCCTTCTGTATTGCTCTGTACTCTGTCACCTAGGTAAATTCTGTGAGAAAATTACTGTGTTCATCTCGGCAAACAGCATTAACCTAGGCTGCACTGATGAGGAACATACCTCTCGAAACAAGACTACAGATGGTTTCCCTTTTGAATCAGACAAATACATCTCATTTTCCTCAGAGAGCTATTTCAAAATTGTTCTTTCAAAGTGAGGATTTCTACAAAAATGTCCGACCGCTATAATTCAATATCCACAGCAATTTAAGCCAGGGCAATAGTTGTTTTCTGTCGGACATATGCCACAAAATCCATTCAAATTTATAGTCGTTCCCGAAGAAATTATTTTCCACTGTCTTAGGACCAGAAACAAGATTATTGATATATCACTTCTTCAATATTAAATTCCGACATCTAAGTCTGAATTCCGACATCTAAGTATGAATTCCGAAATCTGAGTCGGAATTCCGAGATCTAAGTTAGAATTCCAACAGATTTAAGTCGGAATTCTGAGATCTGAATCAGAATTCTAACATATAAATAGAATTAAGTCTGAATTCCGAGATCCAAATCGGAATTTCCAAATCTAAGTCTGAAATCCGAGATCTGAATCGGAATTCCGAGATCGTAGTCAGAATTCCTACCTGTAAGTTGGAATTCTGAGATCTAAATCAGAATTCTGAGATCGAAGTCGGAATTCAAAGATCTAATTTGTAATTCTGAGAACTAATTCGGAATTTCAACATGTAAGGCGGAATTCTGGGATCTAAATCGGAATTCTGAGATCTAAGTTGAAATTCCGAGGTCTAACTCAGAATTCCGAGATCCAAGTCGGAATTTCGAAATCTGAATCGGAATTCCAAGATCTTAGTCGCAATTCCTACAAGTAAGTAGGAATTCTGAGATCTAAATCGGAATTTCGTGATCCAATTCGGAACTCCTAGATCTTAGTCGAAAAAAGTAAAAGAATGAAAATGAAAATTTTTGTGACCCTTCCAAGCTTTCGTAGTATCTAAAACAGAACGAACTAAAAAAACGAGCACGCAAGTAAATATAAAGATGATGGGGGCTGGAAGCCAATAGCCAATCTGAAAACAGCATTCATTTTGTAGCAGGAAAATAGTCTCTTAGAAGCATCGAAAACTCCTGTGGCATGTTCAAAACCTATAATGTCTATCCCACAATTCATCTGCTAATCCAGAAGTTTCACGGTTCGATTCCACGCCAATGGTGGCTTATTCCCACTATCACTGTTTTTTTATAAAAAGTGGGAGGTGGTTAGAATTCCCATAAACCCAAGTCAAGAAACGAATTCTCTTCTCAAAATAAAACTTCCAATTAATAATAACAATTTATTAAAAAACTCACTTCGCATAACATCTTCAAATATATAACAAATTATAATTTTTCCACTTTCTCGGCGAATGCATAAATATCTTGTGCCAAGACGTCTGGCACTTCTAAAGCAGCGAAATGCCCACCTTCGTAGTCGCTGACGTGGATCAAGTTGACGAATACCTCTCTCAAAATACTTTCGGGCATAAACCACAGATCATACCAGAATCTGGCGCATCCATATGGGACTTCGGGAATGGGAATTCTGGAAGAACTTTGAAAAATCAGTTAGCAATATTTATGATTGGTGACACAGAACGGAATATGTTCAAGACGTAACATTTTTACCAATATAACAAATCTTAAGCGTTGGGACTAAACTATTACATAAGGAGTAGGGCCAGATTGACAACTATCTGGCTGGATAAACGAGGTTCCTGGTAGAATGACATATTTTTACAAATGAAAAACTTGTGTATACACGGTCATATAAACTCATGTTGAAACCTGAAATTAATCTAGAAATTTTTTTTGGTCAGCTTTATATGTACACTCTGGCCTATAAAAAATATTTTGTCTTTTTTTCTTGGAATGAGGTTCGAGATAAAATATCTAAAAACCCTACCGACTAATTAGACTTTGTATAGATTTTCTTGAAGACAAAACAAATCGCCTTTTGCTATAATCGGTTCCAGAGATGGAGTCCTAGTCCTCTTGTCAATATTCCAGGGACATTGTGATCGCGATTTTTATTAATTGAACTTCACGGAATTTCAATAAAATAATAGTCCATACTTGAAGTGGAAGACCAAGGTTTTTTAAATAACACCACTCAAATTGTGTTATTTCTCAAAAATAGTCTGAATACTGTTTGATGGTCAAAAATCAAAAATTTCGTAGTGCAAGCTGGCAAATGTTTCACATTTGATTCCACACTTTGCAGGTCGGTACCCCCAAATTTTCCGGCATCTTAGGTTCAGGCTTTTCTGTGCGTTTAGAACTGATCTTCCAGTCATATTCTAGCTAGGCTACCAGACGTACTATCCTCTCTTTAATGCCGTTTTCATCTGGTGTAATTTTAGTTGGAAATAGATGAGTAGAATATCTGTTCTTACGCAGAATTGGTTTCTGTTTGAAATTTTTGCTCGGCGTGATGTATTGATACAATGATTCGAATGAACGTTCCAATCGAGTTCCTTGCCGAAAAAAAAAATTGGCTGACTACGGCAAGGCTGAGGCCTTGTTGAAATCATGGATAATTATAAATTTAAAATGATTGCCATTTGCCATTCCAATGATTTGTTTTTGTATCAATACTGGCTGTCAGAAATAACAGTGAGTCACACATCTTTTTTCATGATTAATTATTGATCATGTCGTGAAGTATCGCAATTTTCTGTTTGAACATTGATGATTTGTTGAATCGACTATGATATTACATTGTCGCCCATTGGATTTTCTCGCATTTCGTCAGGAATTACCAAAACTTCTGTATATTCAGCATCTTCATTGGGTTCTCCAATGATCTGAAACATAGAAGAGGGTTGACATTTCGGGATTTCGAAGCAACGATTAACATGGTTTCCTTGAACACCGAAAGTACTACATTGATTTTCTATATCATCCAATTCTTCTCAGAATGTTTTTGTATCCTTAGTATCGATTTCAATACAAGATGAAGCATCAGCGTTGGTGTTCAATTTGCCTTTTTGAGATTATGTAATAGTCGTATTAGTCCAGTTTGATCCATCATCTCAACAATTTTGAGTTGGGATTCTCCCATTGAAGTGGTTTATGGCCAGTTATAATACGGAAAATCCTTCCGAAAGTATTTGGTATTCCACACGATCGCGAGAAGCTCTTTCTCAAGGACAGTAATTTTGCTCAGAGTTGTTCAGAGTTTGTAATACGTATGCAACTGGCAAATCTTAGCCAATAGGGCCTCGGGAAAGTACAGCGCCCAGGACAAATTTACTCGTATTCGTGGTGAAATTGAATGGTTTCGAAAAGTGGAATTGGGTCGTTGATCAACAGGTTCATGCAGGTATTGAAATATTCCAGAAACTCTGCATTATGTTCGATTTTTGCGCCCATCTTCATGGTTAATGGTTTCGTCAATCTAGCGTTATTTATTAACCGTTGATAACAACATAACAGACCCAGTAAATAATTGAGACCTCCAAGGTCACAACGTGGCCCAAGTAGGCTGCTTCCTTTCGTAGGAATTCTCACTTATCCAGCTGCATTTTGAAGTTAAAATTCCTCGGCCGATTGAAGACAAACTTGAGGCGCTCGAGATGTCCTTGCACTTAATAATAATATCGTCAAAGTGTACCAAACACTTTTCGATCTGGATACCACGTAGAATATTATCTACGACGATGGAATGTTGCCGGCGCGTTCTTCAACCCAAATGGCATTCTCAGTTACTCGGTTCAGTTAAGAGTCTCAGCTAGCTGGCTGACGGCGAATAGTCATAGAAATTATTCTATTACCTTCGAGAATTGGTTATTTGTTCCTCATATCGAGTTAAACAAAGTAATATTGAGAATTTTTTAAGATAGGACGGTGTCCAACTCCAAATCAAAATGAGCTATACAAATTCTCAACGGTTTTTGATAATAATTTCTTTCCTACCGGATTTTGGCCAGAGGACTAATAACCGTAAGTCAGCTAGCCAAGGCCTTCAACTAAAACTTACCAAACTGGGCGTAAAGTACCAGGCCGAAGTCATTAAACTCGCCAGTGCAAGCGTGAACTTTAATTTGTCGTATCCGAATTAGTAATGACCGATTATTTTGGATCCATGTTCTACAGCTACACATTGGGTGTTCTTGGTATTCTCGACAATTATAATAATAGTCTTTCAACATGCTATTACTTTCAGGATTGCCTAACTAAAAACCCACTTTTATTTTCGTATAATCTACCAAATGGTCAGTCAGTCTCACGGGCAAATTTAAAATCCAGATAAAATACCACACGCTCATTTCTAATCAAGTATGCGCCAAGGCAAACAATAATAATAGCCGACCTCTACCCGCCTAGGCTATGCCTTTTGGTACACTCTGTTTATTACTATGAAAAAATCACGACAAATTAATTATAAACCACTTACATGTCCAAGCTCAAACTCCTGGTTTCACTGGATAAGGTTTCTGAATAGAGCCGCATCGACGTTGTTATAGATCTAGTCACCCAGTATATCATAACATTGTCCAGGAGTTTCGTTAAAGTGTACTTCTTGGTGAGACCCCCATCGTCCAGATCTTTCCAAGCTGGATTCGTCCAGGTTATAAATTTCTCCAAGATATAAGCAGCCAAGCCTACAGGGCTCTCTCTCAGTGCGACTCCTGAAAATATATGAAGAAAAACTTGTGAAAGTAGTCGCAATGAGAAGGATCGTAGAATATACTCCTACCGCGTTGGTAAACACTTGTTTCAAATATCAGGGTTGGAAGAAATGATTTCATAGAAGAGGTGCCAGCAGTTAGAATGGGGGTTGTTGGTAATAAGCAGCATGGTGTCCATTAGAAATTCTAGAGCTATGATTCATAACGAGTATTCATTCCTTGCAGAGCTGCATTTTGGTCTACTCCAGTGCCATTGGTTGAAGAAACAAGTTTAAAATATCTAAATAATATTTTGTGGCCATTTTTGTATACCAATACAAATTATACAGTATGGACTTGCGTCGTCGTCAGTAGTTCAATATATTGATTTGAATCTGAATTTTGTCTGGTTATTAAGCCTCATTTATTCCCGTGGTACATAGATAAATTTATTTCTGACCGATTTCAATACAACAAAAAAATAAATAAGAACGATGTAAGCAATGAAAGGCACGCATATTCAGTATCAAAACAATATTTCACAAATAAACTCTTCCATATTGTTGAAAGGATGAATATATAGCGATTCGTTTGAATATTTTTTTAGATATCTTGTACAGGAGTGGGAAAATATCATTCAAAGAGTATATAGTTACGTGAGTGGAAAAAACTATTGATGTTTCTCACTACTCACCAACAGTATCAGGTTTGGTAGCTTGGAGATGCATGTAACCAGTTTCCAGAACAAGTGTTGCCAACTTTTCCGATCTAGGATAAACCAAATGTTCATGTTTCTTATCAACAATCGCAGAAGGATAGAAACTATAAAGGAAGAGTTTGAGGTTAGATAGAGGCGTGTTCACAGAACACAAGTTAGAGTGGATCCCCAAAAGCTTTTCGGGAAACAATACACCCATTAGCTGTACGATAAGTGAGCCCCAGTCGCCACCTTGTACGTAGTATTTCTCGAATCCTAGCTTCTGCATCAAATTCTTCATTATAACCCCCATGTGTGCAGCGTTAAGACCAGGGCGGACGGCAGCATCGGAAAAACCATAACCTATAATAATAAACATCAGAATAATTTGAATAATATAATTATAATGGCATCACACGTTAAAAGGTAAGGGCTACGTCTTCTTTAGCTCGCACAAGTCTTTCGAAGACTTCTGCTCGTAAGGGTGCAGCCGGTTGACGAAAATAACAAGTTCAACAAAAAAATATTAACAATAAGAATAAGACATGTTCACAAAAAGAGCAACAACGTCAGTCATTCGATATTCATTCACAATGTACTTTGAATATAAGTTTTGAATTAGGAAATTAAATCAGAATTGAAACATGAATACATAGAGGGCAAGCTACCAATCTGTCAAAATGGTTTGGACAGATTCGTACTCAAAATTTTCTTTATCTGAATTGAAAAATTTACCTTATAATTTCGATAAACCTCACTGGATATAAAAATGGATCCAATTACAATAATATCAGTTTTTGTGCCAACTGCCTACCTGATTTTTTCTTTTTTGGTCTGAGGACGATTTTAAAACAAAAATCTCACGAAAACAACACATTCTTGTAAAATTATTTACACAAAAATTGAAGCTTCGACAAAAAAAGGGATATACTCGTTCGACTAGGTAAATGTTATAAGTAATTCAATACACAACCACACAATAATATTCGTTGGTTTTGATGGTGCCAATGTACATAAATGCACAAAAATAAGGAAAAATATACCGGTCATTCATTTAATACTTGAAGATTTTTTTTCATTTTTATATTTATCCACCCATACATCCCTTTACCAAAAGGGAAACAACATCGTTTCTGACTCCCTTTTTTTAGGCCCATATATTTTTACAACCACTTGAGAATGAATTCAACTACTCGTTTTCGAAGGATGATTACTTAAACTTCCTTGAAAGATATTTTTTGATATTTCATCACCACAAAAAAATGAGTGATTGATGTTCAATGGTCAGTTTTTGACGGAAAATAAAAATTTTCTAAAAAATATTGAAATCTATAAAACTTTGGACTGAGAAAAATATCATTAATATGATTTCAAATATCCTCCCCTATTGGCTGTATCACTATGGGATCCACTTATTAAATACTATTATTTCAGGAAGATATGCGAGATAATCATGTGGAAGTCTCGGACACGTAAATTTTTGTTTTGAATGTAACGATTTTCGAACTACAATTGAAATATACAGGGTGACTCACTTGTGTGCAGTCACCATGTGATTTTTATTCTGCATGATCAACTGATTTCAACGGCCTTTAACAATATCCGTCATCTACCTTAAGAGAAACAAATCACATTGCTTGAAAACGCTAAGAGCGCGTAGCGCCATCTTCTTGTGAAACTACCAAGTGAGCAGAACAAAATACTCGACCAATTCAGACTTACTTTCAAATCACCCTCGTCTCGTCTTACCTGGTAAAGATGGAACAATAACTTCAAATACAAAATCTCTTCCTTTTTGAGGCGTAGTCAACAAGGGGATGATTTCGTAGAACTCCCTCGCAGATCCTGGCCATCCATGCAATAGCAGCAATGGTCTCACTTTTAGTCCCTTAGCATTCTTGGGTTTGACGTGGATGTAGTGGATGTTTAGTCCTTGGATGCCAACTTTGAACTGAGGGAACTTGTTCAAGAACTTCTCCTGCTCCCTCCATTTATAACTAGTTCTCCAAAATTCGACGACATTCTTGAGTAAGTTCGTGTTGATTCCGTAGTGGTGCTTGGCGCCTTCTAAGGGTTCTTGGAAGGGTAAGGTGTCTGACAAGCGGTACTGTAGATCTTTGAGCACCTAGAAGATGTATCATTGACATTATTTTTATTCAGAAACTGGTAACCAGAATCTCTGAAGAAACGAAAGAGAACGACTTCGATAGGAGGAAAGTTACTGAAGTGAAGAAAGTGACCAAAGATGGCCACAGATAGCGACTGAAATTTTTCAAATCACCAAAATGCCTAGGCCTCTGATTCAATTGCAGCCCGTTGTCGGATAGAACATATTGTAAAACGACCATATTATTGTGGATATTGAATAATATAAGGAAAGATTCGCGTTTTTTACTGATTGAAACGAGAGAAAACTGAAAAATGTCATCCCTTGAAGATATATTTGTACTGCGCTGCTCGATACCTTGAGTGTAGTAATTACACTGGAGTTTCACCTCTTTCAACACCTCTGCAGGTGTTATATTCAAAATTTTAATTTCGAGAAAAGTCAAAAACAAACTGTTTAAGTGTTAAATAACCGTAAGAAATCCGAATATTATTTTTTTTGTCATTTTGGCCGTATGATAGTTACTACATAAGTATTACAATCAGGAATGGTAACGATATTGAGAATTTGATTATATCTGAGTATTGTGCACTTTTAACTAATACGCTCAGTACATCAGAATAGATTTCTCAAACCGTCGTTCTCAACCAAACACTAGCCATCTCCCCCCTAAGGAATTTTCAAAGTTGCTGCTGGGCGGTGAGCTAGTATTTTCTTCTTAACTGTCTGCAAGGTGTTGATGAAGTAGCCGCTGACGCGACCTGCGAGAATTTACGAAAACGTTGGGGGAAATAATTCTGTTCGAAATTCAATATCGTCCGGGATAGTACCAACCTAGAGACCTACCTATCATACGTCACTAGTATCCTAAAGCATCAAGGTAATCCGTTAATAGCCTTGCATGGTATTCGTAAGATGTTGTTAAAGTTTTGCTGCTGACTGAACACTCCTGAATTCGTTGTATTGGAAAGGCCTCCCGGTTTATAATTCTTTACAAGAGCCTAGATTTCACGAAATCTAGTTTCCTCAAAACTGTTTTTTTCCAGTTTATCCCGGACTAGTCGAAGTTATTATTTTAACAAGAACAGCAAGAGTACCTTTACCGCATGCGAATGCCGCAAAGCAGGAAACAGTAAATTTGAATCACATCAACTGTCGGACTTCCATCCTTGGGTTCCATACTGAACAATATATTATCAACAAGGTACTTACTACCTATACCTCCTAGTAGTATTAGTAGTAATTGAGAGGAAGCCGCTGTCATAGCCAGGCAAGTAGGCCCACATGGACCCTTTTTTGCCATTCCCAGTCTTCCACCAATCTACATTCTTTCTCCTGTGCTTCCTTCTCAACCCTCCGTGACCTCCTGATGAATGTCAGTATGTCTGTCAATTCCAGGTCGGTAAGTTCATCTTGTTGGAGTTTTTCAGCTCCAAAGATTTCAAATCTCTTCGCATTTGCGACAAGTAGGGTTGCCTTCTATACCAATTAGTGATAGGTGTCTGCCTAACTTGTTATACCCTGTTACCCTGTTACTTTGCGATTTCTGCATGACCTATCATCGCTCCTTCGTTTACCCAGACTCCCGAGTCCCGCATCCTCAAATGTGCTGCCATTGCCTCTTTTTTGGAGTCATTCTCATTGCATCTTTTATTACCAAACAGGCCAACCTCTGCACCATACCAAGTATTCGGCTTAACAAGCTGCCCTGTACGTCTGGCCACCACACAGCTGACTCATATTGGATCTTTGGTCTTACGACTGCCGTGAACAGCCAGCGCATGATTTCCGGGTTGTTACCCCAATCACTTCCAACAATTCTCCTCAGTTGCCATAGGATTGCTACCGACTTCTGTATAATCCTATCTACGTGCGGCGTCCATGAAAGTTTGGAGTTTGGAGTCCAGGACCACCCCTAGACTAGCTCCAGCTCATTACATAACATGGTAGGTGACCTGATCCTCGTTGTTTTTCCTTCATTTGGAACAGGATCATCCCTGTTTTTGTCGGATTTGCTGGGAGTCCTGCTTCACCGCACCATCTTTTGATTATTCTGCAGGCTACCTGCATGCTGTCGTAGACGACTCCGATGAATCCTCCACTAACTAGGATAACTCCATCGTCCGAGTATGCTTGTGCCTCGAAACCTTCATCTGTGAGTTTGCCATGACTAAGCACTATAGATGAAGACAAACGCAGCTTCCCTGAGGGCAGCCCCCTCCAACTCGGCATTCCATCTACAACGACGATACAACCCAGCTGACAATCGAGTGACTCTGGTCATTCGTGCTGCCTGTATGGTCACTGTTTTCGTCTTGTCAGACGCGCCTTCCACATCGAAAAACACTCCTTACGTCACCTCTTTGAAACGCAATGTCCTTTCAATCCTTCGCACTACATTGTGGAGGGCCGATTCTGTCGACCTTTACCTTCTGTATTCAGGTTGATTTCTGTGGAAGAGGCTCACCCTTAGGTGCCCCTCCAACAGGAACCTGTCCACCACCTTTTCCAGTGTTCTGAGCGAAAACGATGTTAGACGGATGGGTATAAAGGACTTTGCTATTGTTTCGTCTCTTTTTTTCTACCTTGGGGATGAAGACTACTTTCGCTGACCTATAAGTACCTCCTAAGTTATCAAAGCATGTTTTAAAGCACAATGTGCCGCACATTGCAATTTTTCAAAACATATCCAAAAATATCTCCCAGCAATAATCACCCTGTATAAATAAAATGTAGCATCAACAAAACAATTCCCATGACTGGCTATTCAACATGAAGTTACATCTCGAATAATAATATCGTTTCGAGTTATTTTACTTGAATTCGTTACAGCAGAGCTGTCATAGTAATATAGGTACACTACCAGACAAAAAAGACTGCATATTTTATTTTAGCTCTGTATTTTTCTTGACAAATTTTTTTTTTATTTGTATTGGTACACCTTATTCACTGAAGTGTTTCAAGTATTTTTCAGTTATTATAAATTTAAAAAAATTCAGATATTTTCATTAGAAGTAAATAGAGATAATGAAAAAAGGAATAAATGAGCATAGTGTGCCTTGACCTATACAACTAATAAAAGATAATTAATTATGTTTACTTGACGTTAACACAATAACAATTCCAGTGATTTCTAGCAGTCTGTAGTTTCGGTTAGCAAGATGCCTCATCAGTGTCATAATTTCTATTAAATAGCATAATTGTCTGGGAATGTATAAATACATGTGACGAATCAGATAGTTTACATCATTAAATCATAATATTTTCATTCTTATTTCATTTATTTATTCGGATATTGTTATGATGGAAGTTCCACTTGTATTCCCATAATGAATATTAATATGCCTACCTCATCAGAAACATTTATCTTAAATGGTGTGATGTCCACATCTTTTTTCGATGGACTTCCAGGTCCCCACCACTTTTCTTCGATTTCTGGCACGGGAGGCACCTCAAACAACGGTTTCACTGCCAAAAATATCACAGTCGCGAATATCAAAACTAGCACGGAAACTATTGTCACGGTAGAAGCCATATTTACTTATGTCTAGACAACCGCTGTGGATCTTCTCTCTACCCAAACTACAGTGTAAAATATAAAAACTGCCGAACTGATGATGAATGTTATCGTGAAAGCGATGTTGTCGGCGTGTATGTTTCTCTGACGGAGTTCAATCCAGTCCACGCACGAAACAGAGGTACAGCGCATTACTTTGTAAATGATCAGTTCATGCAGAATTACATTGTAATGTGATTAATATACAGTATGTCACGGCGAATATTTCATCCCCTATAGAAAATCTACATATGAAATAAAAAACGTGAATTGTTATTATTATCATCGAAAATAAGAAGGAGATTGAGTAAAACCTCGTTTTAAAGACCATTCAACTGCCTCCAAAAATACCAATTGCACATTAGAGAGATATTGCAGTTCATAATAACGTCAGTCAGTAATAAAGTTGTCTTATTTTGACATATACGCACGCGCACTGTGAATCTGGAATGAGGACAACTTCATTAAAATACTGCCTGCCTTTATTAGAGGACGATTAAGACCGGATTTAAAGTTCCTTTATTTTCACTTCGGGTGATAATTATATGACTTTTTCATCACAAATCGATATCGAAGCACCATTTGGTAATTCAATCATCACAAAAATTGTATAAAATAAGTATGTAGAATGACAAATCTGAGAAACTAGATATCATTTATAGGTTATGAATAGCGAACGCCTGTGTAAATATGGGACGAACAGACAAAACTACAATACCTCTGTTCCTAATCACAAAATAGTGCCAGTCACTATTAAAATAAAGTTGCCTTTAATACTGGCAGGCGTTATTGCAATATCTCTCTATTAACGACCACTGGACCAAACTTTCATTTTGGTAAAATATTAATGCATATGTTGATTTAATAGCACACTTGAGTACTTTTTGAGTAAATTTTAGGTTTTTTAGTGTTTGAATCCTCGAAAATAACGAGGAAATATTTGAATTTTTTTTATTTTATGGGCCGTGGTGGTCGTGTGGTAGAGCGCTCGCCTTATTAGCATAAGGTCGTGGGTTCAAAGCCCAGCAGGGCCGTCGGTCCCGAATCTTTTCCTTGCTCGCACAAGCTCCTAGGAGCTTCTGAGGGATTTCTCTCTGGAAACCTGGAAGATTCGTTACAAGAAAAAAATTTATTGTAGCGATCCCTTGTCGGCCTTTTTGATAACCCCTTCTCTCGCTCACATAGACTAGCTTAGATCTTTGATGATATTTCAATTATCGCTTTTTGAGTACAAATAGATGAAATTATGATTGGATATAGCAACTTTCAAAAAAAATATTGATATTGAAGTTTCGGAAGCCACTAATCAAGTAGGCAAAAAATGAAAGTCCTATAACTACCCCCTGATTTCTAAAAAAGGTGGTCCTTGTCGTCAAACTCGTAAATAGTGCCGTGGATGCTAGATAAACGAAGTAAAAAGGGATCTAACATTAAATGAATTTAAAAAGTTGAATAATTTTTGTAGGACTTGTGATGACCACCTCCGTTTTTGTGTACCATGTTTTAACAGTAATCACCATTGGATTATGTGAAAATTAATATAATTTGCAAGAACTTATTTTTTATGTACTGGTTCCTTTTGTTTTTTATATGCGACATTCCATAAAAAATCTCAAAAACTATGCACGCTGTCTAAAAACTACACGCCCATAGCCGATCAATTGGACATCGCGGTCCTATGGTCGACACGAATACATTTGTAAAGGTGTGCATAACATTTTGGTGCTGTCCCTAAGGTCTTGGTCTAGTAGGCTCACCGATCAGCAGTTCCTAGGGAGCACCTTGGTCGTTAATGAGCTGGCAGGTATCTGAATGAACAACCTAAAAGTCGCACCAGTATTCTGAACAACGCCTCAGCCCATTACCATTTTGCATTCAGCTTTAAAAATGTTAATAACGGGTGGCCGGTGCGCACTTCAAGCTAGCACCAGACGTCGGGATTGGCGTCTAGGCATCTCACATCACACTTGATTTACAACATGGCATGTGGCCACCTAAAGATTCCCATGTACTTGAGAAAAAAGATTGTCGAGTACCGGCGCTTGAAAGGCCGTCTGTCTGATGCGAGCCAGAAGTTCCAGTTACCTTAGCCCCTGGTCCACAATTTGTCAATATTGGTCTTGAAGCAATATTGTTTTTGTGACTTGCCATAAAAATTTTTCATGCTTACGTCGAATAAACTACTCTTCTCTACGTGTTTGATTACGATGGGAATTACAATTGCAAATATCCAACAAGAAATGGTGTACCAATGTCATCGATAATATAGTATAAAAGTCAACGGAATCTATGAGTGGTACAAACAAAGGTCAAGTAGTAATTCAAAATTTTTATTTTCAAGTTTATCTAATCATTCTTTAAATGCAAGTCATGGGCTTCTGCGTGCATTTATTACAGAGGTGATACATTCGAGCTCAAGAAGATAGTTTTATCAGTGTGGAATGGTGGAATGAGCGATGTTCAAATGAAAGAATCAAAAGTCACTAGAAAATGACATTCTACCCTAATCAAGCTGTATCACTTCCGTTCAAAATAACGTCACCGTTATTCGCCATTTTGCTATTACCAATCCTAGCAAAATAAGGGAAATGGCGAATAACGTTGACGTTATTTTTAACGGAAGTGATGCAGCATAGGGCTTATTGTTTGATGCTTATCTCATCTCACATTTTTATCTATCATCACACCATTGAAAGAAAATGATGCGTGCCCAAATACTACACGTTACTTATAATATTTCCATGATATTCAAAATGTATCTGAAAGATGTATTTCGTGAAGAAATATTGATTATGACAGTTACTATCGAAAAAAATGAGGAGATATGATCCATTGGAAAAATCGGAGTTAATGTAAACTAATATAGCCGGCAACCCTGTCCAACCAGAGAGAAGCAGTTCAAAAATTTTCCAGTACTTATCGATTTGATTTTTATTCATTCAATTGATGATGTCAATATCAATACATTATTTAATACAAGTAGGAATATTATACGTAGGTCATATGTTCATATTCCTATTTATTTCTATCATCCTCTCCTATCCTATCAAAGGTGTTCCAGAGGGCTCTGTTTTGGTCAAGAATAAACGTATTCTGACCTAACACAAAGCATGCCAAGTAGAATCCTATTTTTGGGGACGCTTCAAATTATTTAAAATTCGACCGCACTCCTCTGACGCCCCAACAAAAATCTTTGATGATGAAAAGTTGTTATATGGACAAAAATGGATGTATTCTGACCTACCACAAAGAGGGCCAAGTCGAATCCTATTTTTGAGGTCACTTCAAAATATTTGAAATCCAACCGCACTCCTCTGACGCACCAACATTAACCATCGATGTTGAAAAATTCTTATATGAGGAAGAATGAATGTATTCTAACCAACAACAAAGCGGGCCAAGTCAAATCCTATTGTTGAGGTCACTTCCAATTATTTAAAATGCGTCCGCACTCCTCTGACGCCCCAATAATAATAATAATAATTATACTTGTTGAAAAGTACAAAGAGAACGTATTCATAACAAGGAGTACGTCAATGTTATATATCCAACCCAAGAAGATGAAATATGTAATATAGAAATACCTGATATAAGGAAAGTGTATCACAGAGAACTATTAATAAATAAGATCTAGGATTAATCAAAATATATGCACATGACAAGTTCAGTTGAAATATATCAACCTAGCAATATAAAAACAAAATTCACTAAGGGTATATTTCAAGGAGATTTAAGTAAATAAATTCTTCATACCTTAGGATTAGTCAAAATTATAAGGTGATGACAAGACCAATTAAAATTATAGTCCTCGGATTATATTAAAAAAATTTTTCGTGGGTGTAGTAATTTTTCTCGACAAGGGCAGTTTTCAGCCTTGATTTGAAAACATTTATATTAGGTGCGCTTTTGATATGGTCATCCAGTTAATTATAAAGTTTTGGCCCGAGATAAAGATGGCTCTTATGGTATAGTGCGGTTCGATGCATATTTGGAATTAAGTCATTAGAGCGTGTTTATTTTTCTATGCGAGAACACAACTCATAAATAAATAAACCAGTGACAGAAAGTATCCTCATTTCCTTGAATAAGTTTCTACATGATTGCCTCCAGCTACTATTGGTAACAATTCTGATTGCATACTTTTGTAAAATGAAGACCCTTTCAGCAGATGATCTTGTTCCCCACGTCAGAATTCCATACCTCAAATGACAGTGAATAGTAGCATAATATAAACTCATTAAAATATCTTTACCACATAAATCTCAGTGCATAGCAATTTTTACGCAATTTATTGCATAGGGTTTCCATATGAGGAGCCCAAGTGAGTCTGTAGTCCATTATGAGACCTAGTTGTGGATGAACAAGATTCAACGTACAAATTATCATTCTCGCAGATGCTGAAACGCCCAGGGGCATTATTAATGTTGAACTTCATCACAGCTGTCTAATAACCTTTGATGATAAGAAGTTATTTGTTGGACAAGAATTAATGTGTTTTGACCTACCACAAGTCGAATCCTATTTTTGAGGTCACTTCGAAATATTTAAATTTAAACAACATTGTAACTCTAACCGTTTCCGAGATCCTCATGCTATCCCATCCTTATCTTGAACACACTGTATATGATTTTGTGTAAATTGGAGGTTTATTTTCTCTTTATTTTTCAATTCATACATCGTTCACCTAGGTGAGTGTGGTGGAGCTATTCCATATGGCAGGAAAAATAAATGGACAAACCGTATATATCCATAATTTATTAAAACGAAACAAATCATAATTTTTCCACTTTCTCGATGAATGTATAAATATCTTGTGCCAAGATATCTGGCAATTCAAAAGCAGCAAAATGTCCCCCTTCGTAGTCGCTGACGTGAATCAGATTGTGGTACTTATCTTTCAAAATTTTTTCTGGAGAATAGATAATATCATGGCAGAACCTGGCGCATCCATATGGGACAGAAATGGGCAACCTGCGAAAATAAAAAAAAAAACATCGACTGGTAAAATGTTTATGATTCGTATCACATAACAGAAAACATTCGAATCATGACGCAGTAAAAGAAGTGGTCGGATTGACAACTACTTGTCTGAGGGAAAAACGTTTTGAAAAGAATTCGACCTAAGTGAATACAAAATCAAAAAATCGCCTTTGATCGTTTTTAGCCCATACATAAATATAATTTGGAATAAGTTAATATGAATAAAAACACATATTCCAAAAACCCGTTCATTTGAAAAAAAAAACAGGACGTTCATCTAGAAATAGAAATATTTTATAAATCCTTCGTGACACTATAACATGTATAAAATAAGTCAATCACTCACTTGAAGAAGTGTGTTTCAGATTATCTCAAAATTATGATATAGAAAAATATTAAATAATGCAGATGACATAATTAGAATCAGTGAAGTTTCTGCAGGCTATCATGGAAGTATTCTTTCACACTGTATTATCAGTTATTTGTTATCAATAGTTTCATTGTCTTTTTGAAAAAAATTGAAGGAATCGGTACTTCTGATGGTTACTGTAAGTCCATGGTAAATTTTTATTTCTATATATTATTATCTAAAACTATTTTTCAGTTTTGTAGTTTTGTGTCTGGGAATACATAGATCATGAGAATTCTGGTGTCATAATTTAGTTTTGATGAATTCAGTTGGAATTTCTCAATATTTTTCCTCACATACGAAATGCAGTGGTGCAGAAAGGCATAATGTTAATGTGGGCCTACAAGTTTGTCTGAAGTCTAGGCTGAACATTTTTCGTATGATTTTTTACTATGTTACAAATATTTTACTGGCATCGATTGAGTTTCCCCATAAGATTGAATTAAAACATAAGGGAATGTACACTAAACTGTAGTAGACATTAATTACTGTACTATGGTGGACATGAAATCTTTAGTTCTTGAAATTGCACAAAATGACTTATTTAATGTTATGTTAACTGCGTTAACTTTCCTTGTCCATCTAAGACTGGATTCAATGTGTAAGCCCAAGAACTTTGTTGTTGTAGTTGATTTAATTATATTACTCTCGACCGGCATGTTAGGATATGTGAATTGGGGATATTATTATTAGCATGAAAATATACACATTCTGTCTTATCGACATTAACCATTGAACCGTTTGAGTTTACGAAATAATTTACAGTATCTGCAGTGGATGATGTGAGTTCCTCTGAAGTTTGTGCGGAGACCGCCAGCGTATATCGTTAGCAGTAGCGATTATAGGTGGACTAGCAGGTAATTTTTTATGAAGAGTAGAAATATCATTGGTCTCAGCTCAGATACTTGAGGAACTCCTTTATCCATTATATGAGAGTTGATGATAGTGTCTATCGCTCACCATGAACATTGCAAGCAGTATGGAAAAGTTCAAAACAATTCTTATTTTTGCTCAATGAAAGTACCACTTCACATACTGAACACTGCCAGTTGGAACGCATATTATTTTTTTGAGCTGCCAAATGTCTTCTAGTAGCTTTCATTGGTTTATGTTCTACATTTCGTAGTTCTGGTGTTTGTTTTCAGCGCTTCTGGTTTATCAGTATAAACCGTGCTTGGGATCGCACGTTAAAAGATAAGACTCTCGTCATTCCCAGCTCGAACAAGTCTCCTGAATAGTTCTGAGGGTTTGTGGTAGGGGTGCTACCGGATGACAGTTAAAACAAATTTAGGAGCACCATCTGAAAATTTAGGGTTTTGTGTTAATCTTATCAGACTTTTCAAGACTGAGAGTCTGAAATTTTACCGGTTCACTTTCAATGTAATTTCATTCCTTATATTCCAAGAACATCTACGAATGACTCATCATCCAATGGTATGGATTTCAATAATTCAATTCTCCCTCTCTAAGTGATTTCTACTTACCTACTTCGACCCTTCAAGACATTCCTCAAACCATTTCAAAATACGAAAAAACTCTTGAGAATTTGACTTTTTTCTGCTGAAATGAAGAATGTACTCTACGTCATGAAGGTATTTCCTTAGTAAGCAATTTCATTAATCTGAATCAATTGGCGTTCGCAGAATTGTTCTAGGTTTAACCATTCTCCAGTTGGAAAGATAATCTGGATTTGAGAGGGGTAATTTCCCGCAATTTTTTCTTATAGTTCGGTCGAAGCTCGCCGAGATAAATAAAAATTTTGGAAAATTCAATTTTTCAATATCGAATACTGCATTACTGGGCTTCCTCTTAAAAAACCAAAATCAGCTCATATTTCTCAAATAGAACGCCATTTCACTCAACAAGTGACGATTTCGTGGAAAGGTGCATTTTTCCGACTATAAATCTCCCTAAATCATGTCAATTCCTAGATGAAATTCATTATTTTGCTGTGATTCAGAATCAGCCCTTCGAAATACATATGAAGGTTCTATGATTCTTTGGAAAATGAAAGAAAATTAAAGAAAAAAATGATTGTGTGAGGGAATTAACATTTTATTTTTCTGAGCATCTTGAATCATATATTTTCAGAAACAATATAAAATTATGAGTGTATAGTGCGAATTTCAAGTAAATGTGATTATTTTATATTTTTCATGATTTTTTCGAGTAATTTTGTTTTCCGCCGATCGACTTAAAATCGACAGAAAAGTTATACTAATTTCATCATTCTGAATCGATTGGAGTTCGCAGATTTGATCTATCTTCAACCGTTATCCAGTTGGATAGTTTATCTGAATTTGTCTTTTTCCTCCAAAATTGAAAAAAAAAGAAATGTTAGTGATAATTTTCATCATTTTGTTAATCTACCATCCACAACTAACCCCAAAACTAGATGGCGATAATGGTAGACAAATCATAAAATCGTGGTTTACTGTTGGTAGCACCATCCACAAAGCCGATATTTTTAGTGGTACACTATGTCAACCACTCCCCTTCAAAAGATAACTAACTTCTTGAAAGATTGAAGAACTACCGAAAAGTTGATACAGGGTTATTCAAATTTGACACCCACCTTTTGGATCTGCTGAACTACGACAAAACTTAAATTAAGGCCAAATTGTGTATTTTGGTGCTTCAAAATATACTGGTTTGAAATATTGAGTACTTCCGAAAATATTCAAGAGAACTGAAAATCGTAGTTCTGGATTTAATTTTTTTCTAGCCTCATTTGACGAGATACAGTGTGACCCATTTAAGATGGAAGCACCCTTATAAAACTTAAATTTTTCAACCGATTGGAATGATTTTTTTTTTGTTAGGTAGATATTCAAAAAGTCTATTAGGACACCAAATATCATGAATAAATCTCAATTTCCAGGGCCAACTAATCTTATTTTTCAAGGTCAAAAATCTAAAAAAATTACTAGCGATTTTTTTAGAAAAAATCTGACTACACCACTGGATTTGCGACATTTTCAAATGATTTACATGTGAATTAAGTTGGAATGCGTCAATCAATAAAAAAGTTATAAAGGAATGAAATTTGAAAAATATGCCGTTTAATCAACCCACCAATTCATGTTCAGGAATTTTATGAAAATTCTGTATACTCCACTGGATTCAGGATATCTTGAAATATTATTGATCACAGTTTCATCGAAATCTGTTCGGTAATAAAAAAGTTATAAAGGAATAAAATTTGAAAAATATGTTGTTCAATGGAATTTTAGCAACGTTCTTACTACACCACTGGATTAGGGGCAATATTCAACAAAATATTATTCAAATAAAATTCATGAAACGTTTATGGGAGAATCAATTTCCTTTCATATGTATGTCGAACCATATCAATCAATCAGTTTATCACAACAAACTTTAGTGTCAATAATTTCAAATGAATCTACAAAAAAATAACTGTAAGTACATTTTTCTAATTGCTACAAACTAGCGGAAAACAATCTTTTATTCACAATCAATGTAAAAATAGAAACCAAGAAGATACCGAATTGAAAAATAAATGAGTGCAATTCATATTCTGGTGGCCTCCACCAAACTTCCATCCAATCAATGCATTTATCATATCGCTTACGAATATTTTTTAAAGTATTCCTCAATTGTTGTGGAGTAATTGCATCGCAAGCTTGCTGAATTCTGGTGCACAGTTCCACTCGATTCCTTGGTCGTGATTTGTAAACCTTTTGTGTAACATAACCCCAAAGGAAAAAATCGAGTGAAGTAAGGTCAGGCGATCTTGGTGGCCATCTAATTAATGTACTCCCCCTTCCTATCCAACGATTAGGGTAAATTTGATTCAGCCAATTCTTCACAATTCCGAATAATGAATCATGATTTTCAGATGTTATAATTGTACGACATTGCAATAATCACCCCAATAATTTTTTCAATAATCAACAGTGGTGTAGTAAGAACGTTGTTAAAATTTCATTTTACAACATATTTTTCAAATTTCATTCTCTTATAACTTTTTTATTACTGAACAGATTTCGATGAAACTGTGACCAGTGATATTTCAAGACATCCTGAATCCAGTGGTGTATTCAGAATTTTCATAAAATTCATGAATTCGAATTGGTGGATTGATTAAACGGCATATTTTTCAAATTTCATTCCTTTATAACTTTTTTATTGATTGACGTATTCCAACGTAATTTACATGTAAATCATTAGAAAATGTCGCGAATCCAGTGGTGTAGTCAGATTTTTTCAAAAAAAATCGCTAATAATTTTTTTAGATTTTTGACCTTGAAAAATAAGATTAGTTGGCCCTGGAAATTGAGATTTATTCATGATATTTGGTGTCCTAATAGACTTTTTGAATATCTACCTAACAAAAAAAAAATCATTCCAATCGGTTGAAAAATGTAAGTTTTATAAGGGTGCTTCCATCTTAAATGGGTCACACTGTATATCTCAAAATCAAAAACGTATTTCATTCGCTACCTAATTTTGTCCAGCTACACTTTGGTATTTCCATCAGAGTCACATTGTTTTTTCACACGTAAAATAAGTGCCTCTCATTCTGATTTTATTATTGTTTAATTTGTTATTACTTTTTCTTCTGAGACCATAGATATTAAAAAGAATAATATCCAAGAAATGTCCAGAAAATCTCAGTCGCTTCAGAACTCTCCTATTGTCAGAATGTGTCCTTTTCAATCAAGGAAATGTGATGAATTATTATTTACGAATAAACACCGTGTATCAGCGAAAAACTACTCGGATATTTAGTTTCCGTTTAGGGAAAAGACCTGTCGTGCCCATATACGAAAAAATGCACACACAAAAAATATAAACCACTCACTTGTCCAACTGCAAACTCCTGGTTTCACTGGAAAAGTTTTCAGCATAAAGCCGCATCGACGTTGTTATACATCTGTTCACCCAGTATATCATAACATTGTCTAGTAGTTTCGTCATGGTGTACTTCCTAGTGAGGCCCCCATCGTCTAGATCTTTCCATGATGGGTTCGTCCAGGTGATAAATTTCTCCAAGATATAAGCGGCCAAACCCACAGGGCTCTCCCTCAGTGCGACTCCTGAAAATATGAAAAGGAATACATGAAGAAGTACTTGCAATACTTAAAGAATGACTACGCTACACTACTCTTTTTCTTTACCTAATTGACCACTACGCAGAAACTTGCTATGAAAACTTTATTAAAAAGTTATTATAAAAAAACTAAGAAAATTGTCACGCTTAAGATGAAAAACAGAGGTAGTACTACTAGTCTACAACTAGTAGTGCTACCATCTGATCTTCGGCATTTTCTTTTTGTTGAGAATTAAAGACCTTTATTATTATTAATTATATCAGTTTCAGATCTTTCTGAATGTAAATCGGCCTTGAGTCATAGGTATACCACTATAATCTGCATCCGATTTTCACTGCCTACCCCCCCGGCCACCCTCGTACCGTCTACGTCTGTTCAGGAAAGAGTATTATTATTATTCTTGTTGATTGTTGAAAGATTATTTTAAATGGAAGACTCTGTATTCTCATATTCTATCATATAGAAATCATCATTACCTTTCAAAAATTATAAGTACCCTTTATTTTATTAGCCTATACAATTAGGTACCTATATCTATATAGTTATTCGATCATATTTGAACTAAAATGTTCAAAAATATCGACGTTATTTGCAATTGTGTGAAGGTGCACTAATTTCCGCTAGTCAATTTGTCATATTTTAATATCGAAGTAGGCTGCTGTCAGTTAATGGCATCGGCGTCAATCAGTTTTCAAAGTAGTTGCTGTGATACTTTATTAACTGTTGTATCTCAGACAAAAATGAAATATTCTGTGCAAGAAAACTGACGTGTTTTGATAATCGTCGATAATCCGAAGACTAGAATTCGAATCACGATCGGGATACCGATTTAAGTTAGTTTGTGAGAGAATTAAAAAAAGAACACAAGTGATCCACCATTTCCACATCTATAATAGACAGGTACCTACCTCCACGAAAATCTGTATAGAACAGGTATTAACAGATGATTGGATCTCCGTTTATGGGAAAAGGTTAGTGAAGATTAATTTATTTCTTGTTCTGTGATATGTTCATAAGCGAATCAACTTCTCATAAAGAAGGAGTATTGAGTCATAATTTTCACTATTATGATTCCAATATTTAGGTAAAAATTATAAGTATGCGATCAATCCATAACCTTAATTTTTTATGACAATTTCAATAGAGAGTAAATACTCAAATAATTCTATAAACGGTTGAAGACGTTTCATTGAATATTAGACAAAATAAATGAATTACAATTGGATGATCCAGCATCAAAAACTTTTTCCTACGGAATTGGGTATTTTTATTAGGTGAAAAAAAAATAATATACAGGGTCCGATCCAAAAACCAAAATAAACTGGACCACAAAGCGTATAAAAAAAAGTAAAATTCTAAGTTAACTAATAGCCACAAGCTACCAACAAAATTTTTGTTCTCTGGTCTCCTGAACAAAATTCCAAATAAAAGTATTTGCGGTCCCCAAATTTCGGAGATATGGGCTTATTTTTGAGTGATAACTGGCATTTTCCAGCACGCATTCCTACCGCGAAAAAACAGTTGAAACACTCAAAATTCTTCCTTCTTATCACCAGCACAATGTAACACCCAAACTAACCTGTTTCACACTTTTCATTAATGAAAACAGCTTTTTTTAAGAAAAAACTCGTAAATGTTTTATGATCACATTAACAACAAATCTAGGCAAAATGGTCAGTAAATTTCATTCATGTCAAATTTGGTAACTGGGAAAAACGTGAATGAATAATCCTAATCATGTTGAAATATGTGCAAAAAAATAAATTCACTCAACATTTTGCATAAATATGTTGTTTTTGATGTTCTTGAAAGGTGGTTAAATTTTTGGATAATCAATGCCGGTTTTTGATGAAAAAATTGCGTAGAACGGGTGAATTGGAGAGTGTACATTGTGCTAGCGTAAAGAAGAAAGAGTTTGGGTATTTTTTCGCGGTAGGAATGTGTGCTAGAAATGCCGCTTATCACTCAACAAGAGGTCCATATCTCCGAAATTACGTAAGAACAAATTAAGTTCTAAAATAATAAAAAAAATATTCATCATATCGTCGGCTTAGTATGTTAACCTGTTAACTCCATTTGAGAAAAAATTTTCAGGAGAAGGAAAAAACTGCGAATAAAATTCAATACTGAATAGAATGGAATGGTTTTAGGCATCAATAAGAATCAGTGCATATCCGTTTATTAATATCTTAGCTGATTTTCACAGCCAATGAAGATTTTCTCTTTCTTTTTCATGTTATATATAACAATTAATGATATTCATTTTTGGGCATTTTTGTTCATTTCCACTATCAAAACGAACGAATATTTTAGTGTGGTTTTATCTCAGTATTAAAGTCTATCATGGATGATGGAAATGAACAAAATTGTCCAAAATTGAGGGCAATATACTGTTTAATCATTTAATACTTTGAAAATATTTTTTTATTATTTTTACCTTTATACACTCAAACATCTCTCCATCAATTAATAAAAAAAATCGTTTCTGACTCCCTTCTTTCTGAGGGATCAAGACGATTAACGGAATTTTACCAAAGACAATATTGCCGAATATATAAGGCGAACCGAGAAAAATGTACATGAGTAGCATGGTTAGCATATATTTTTCAAGCATTTTAGTGAAGGGTTGATGGAGATCCCCTCTAATATTGTTGACCGCCTACCAACTACTTAACAAACATGTTGAGTGCAATAATACTTGCCCTTCATTTATTGTGTTCTATTTGGTGTTCAAAAAAATTGAAAAATCCTAAAATTCAACGAATGCTTCAATTTGGGTCACAAGAGACTGGAATTTATTTATTTGTCAATAAAATTAAGAGGACCAGATGAAACAATCGAACATACATATAAATGAAAGGTAATATTGTCCACATTTGACAATTCAGCTGCGTGATTTTTTTTTGTAATATTAAATTCTTAGCTCACATAATACGAGTAAGGTAGAATTTGTGTGAAACGGTTGGTTTTGGTGTCTGTAATTATGGAATATGAGTTGATGAATGTCTTTAAAAATAGACGACTAAGATAAGGCATTTTATGCGATTTTTTCTTAAATATCAGTGTCTGAAAATAGTCAATTTTCATGATTCGAGAGAGTAAAACTCGGAAAGTATTTATGAGTGTCGCAAAATTTCTTCGAATATATTAGTTGATAAAACTACGTGTACCACCACTTTAACCATTCATTCAGGTGTGCTTTACCATTTTTCAACCATATCATGTTTTGATAAATACCCAATATTCTCTCTGATACCCTAACTCTTCTATTAAAAATAACTGGAATGTTACAAGTCGACGCTTATTATGTTGAAATATTATAATTTTTTCACAAAATTGCAAGTAACTCCAGAACTAAAATAATTCGAACGACTTCGAAATTTTGAGCCGGAGAGTATCAACATATGTAGTAAAATGAATACGGGGTACCTTTCTCTCCAAGCGTTTCCACCGGATGGAATAATAAAGGCAAACATCTGTCAGAAAACAACTACTTCTCTGGCTAATACCACGCCGTACATTGAACAATATCTGACAGATATTTGTGCAACGTTATTCCAAGAAGACCCACTTGCAAGTGCTCGTTTTGTAATTGAACAGAAGATTATCCTTTTCATAGCTGGGAATGACCACCTGCAGACATGCATGTTTCGTGGTTTTGCCTTTCATCAGTGCCAGGGTAGGTCGGACAACATTATAATTGTCCTGTCACTCGGAGAGAAGGGTACCTCGTATTAATTTCACTGACTTCAGCTCTGAAACATTTGAAACATGACAAATCATCATAATTTTCAAAAGAACTACCGAAGGCCTGGTCACGAGACTTCCGAGGCAACAATTCTGAAGAAGTCAAATTGCTGCGTTTGAAGGACCTGCATATAACAACTCTTCAGAGAACGATTTTATTACCAATTGAAAAAAACAGGTGTTATGAAGATTCGACAAATATCAAATAACACAACTTACTTGTTTTCAAGTTTGTTTACAATGATTCAAGGCAAATGTTTTCCATATTCAACAAACCTGCGATAATGAGCTATATTTAGCGAATACTTTCATTACGTTGAAAAGCAAAACAGACAACGCAGATTTGATTTCAACTATCTGAATTCTTCTTCTTTTTTTAGTTTCTTGGTTTTCTGACTCCGTGGTAGGATCAACTTCACCAGATCAGGTATACTATCTGATTATCAGACTAGGAAGCGGTCGACTGTACAGTATGTTTTGATGTTACAGAAAATAATGATAAATATAAGTGGGAAGATATTCCATTTCACACAGCCCCATTTCTAGCATTCCCCAATGAATCAGTTGAAGTATTCAATGAATCACCTTTTTGAAAAATCAAATGCAATAGGAAGTCATAAATAACACGAAGAATAAAAACGTCCTCTAGGAATTTATGCTCATTGCAACGCATACGAAAGTTTACATAAAATCCCTTTTTTGATTTTTAGTTAAAAATTCACAGAAATTTTGTAAAATTAGCCATGAAAAAGTATGACACGAAAAGGATGAATTGTTCAAAGAATAAAATGAAATGGACTTAGACCATCACAAACGATCTGACAGGTAAATCCAAAAAAGCAACCGTGATGACATACCAATTAGTGGACGAGATGAATGAATTCTACTATTTCATGGCATACAGCATTAAAATTGACCGAAGGTATAGTCTATCATTTTATCCATTGCATAATTAAAAAAAAAAAACAAACGACAATTTCACATTGAGTATATAACAACATGAATGAAGTAATTGAAACCATCAGAGGTATCAAGAACAAAAATTAATCTGGTTATGACTATATTTCCATTAAGATTATTGTAAATCTTTCAGTTAGTGTAGTTGAATTACTCGAATCACTGATAAGTCACTATTTCCAAAATGGTTTGCTCCCCTCCTTGAAAATTATTCCAATACACAAAGGATATCCTGATGACCTCTGAAATTTTCGATGAATGTCCATCATCCTGTTAAAAAAGTTATAGATTAACAGTGAAACATCTTGTGGAAATTTTCAGACGACTTTTTTCCTTGTCCTCGATTTATTATCGAATAAAGGAAAAAATCGCCTACTTTCGCGTTTTTTTTCAATATTTTTTGCTTCCGAGACGACTTAAAGTATACACTTTCCAATTTTCGAAAGATCATGCATTTCAACGAATTTTGTGGAACTTTCCTGGCTGCATTTCTCCTTGTTCTCGATTTATGGACCGCGATGGTCATGATGGTAGAGCGCTTGTCTCAACCTAAGGGTCATGGGTTCGATTCCCAGCATGGTCATCGGTCTCGTGCATGGCATCACACGTTAAAAGGGCTGCGTCTTCCCTAGCTCGGACAAGTCTTTCGAAGACTTGAAGGTTGTACTCTTAAGGGTGTGCAGCTGGTTGGCGGAAATAATGAAAAAATATTTTATAATGAAATAAATGAAACGAATCAACAGTTTTTCTCGGTTTTCAATTATTTTTTGTTTCCATACCGCCTTTTAAAGAACTCACTTTTCAATTTTCGAAAGGTTATGCATTTCAACACATTTTGTGAAAATTTTCATGTGGCTTTTTTCCGTTTTCTCGATTTATGATGAAATAAACGAAAAACATCGCCAATTTTTGCGGTTTTTTATTATTTTTTGCCAAACTTTCTGAAGTTTCCTCTTATCAATTTTCAAAGAAAAAACACAATATAATTTTTTGATGTGTATGTTTTTCAAGGGTCCTCATCTCATGTTTCGATTTTAAGAAAAATCAAAATTATCAATCTTGAAACTTGCGGTCTTCATTTGTTTTGAGATACGTATCAAAGTTTGATATTTAAACGAAGCCCTTCAAGAAAGAAAGAATATACTCATTTCTGCATTCTCGTATATCATTCTTCTAGAAAGGTATGTTTTCGTTCCTGACTGAAACTAAAGAAAAACTATTGCGCATCCAGTGAATTTTTTCTGAAAATTTAATTGTTTTTCAACACTATTTCATATTTTTTTTTCTATTTCAACTTGCATATGTTATTATCATTACTTACCTCGAGCCAATCAATGACAAAAAAAAAATTTTGATTAAAAGTAAAATTTTCAATTGTAAAAAATCCGCCCTACCAATTCGTTGCTGACAAATTCGTTGCTAACACATTTCGAATGTATGGATAAGACACTCTTGCGAAAACTATAATACTATGGATTTAAGAGAATGACTTTGCAATGATTCAAATCATACCTCATGGGTCGCAAGCAAACTGTTAGAATAAGTGAACACTTGAAGCAAATTTCAATGTTAATTATCTCAAAAATATTGATTTGACTGGTATTTTCTCATTCAATATCAATAAGAGAAACATAGTGACTTTCAGATATTTTTTATTTGGAAAACGGAGTCAATAAAAAGTACGACAATTTGGAATTTAATGAAGATGATTTTTTATTTTAGATGTCCCTTCCAAAGCTTCCTAGAAAACAGAATATACCAAACTCTCAGTACTCTTCATTGACAAAAGTATTGAAGTTTGATAAACATGTTCAGCATCTCAAAAGTGAGGTACCTACTGAATGCATTGAGGATAATTTACAGAGCTGGAATAGCAGGCTGCTGAAACAGCATATATTATAACACTTTAATTGAGTCACATTTAAGGTAAGGGGTGCACTTTTGGGGAGCTAGAAACTGTTCAGATGCTTTAAGTTAATTAATGGGGGTTAATCAATGGGGCGCTTAGTTCAATCTTCATAGAAATAGTATATTGTGCATCACGGGGATATCGGAAACAGCTATACAGTTTCAATTCAGTGAAAGAAAAATTGCATAACAAAAATAAAATTAAAAAAAAAAATATATACAAATTTTTCTGTAAACACTGAATTTTGTTATCATTAATTTTATTTTTTCTGGTGTTATCGTCAAGTTGTCATGTCCGACGTTTCGTTATCTAGCAACCATCACCAACTCAATTTTTATACTGCCTCGTTTAAAAAAATACAAATTTGGATAATATATGTATCTTTCAAAATTTAAATTATAGAACTAGTTTTTCTTGTAAAATTATTTACAGGTAGATGTAGAAAAGTATGAAGTGCAACTCATGCGGAAACTGGATATTTTCTGCACTAGTTGCACAATATACTATTTCAATCCCCACACAATTATCGACTTTTGTTTTTTTTTTCTAATACCTTCGAATCTCCAAATTTCTTCCTGGTGGTAGTTCACATCTGGCAGTGAATTCAAAATTTAAAAAAATTGTGTTTTTTCGAATATAAGTGCGTTCTGTGTAGATTTACCATCGCAGAAACCAAAATATTTTTCAGAAAGTACTTTATATTTTTCAAGGTACTTTCCCACCCTGATTTTTGAGTATTTTCTCGGGAGTTTTTGCGAAATGATTCACCAGCGATATTGGTCGGTAATTAGTGACTTGCATTTTATCAGTTGCTTTATAGGTTTGTAGACATCGGGTTGATCCGAGGGTTGATCATAAAAATATCTTTCCATTTTTCTGTTTAGAGTATTTTTTGGCAAATTCATTGTAGTATTTTTTCTTTTTTTCATTAATAACAGAATTTTATTTTATTTCGGTAGAATTTATTTGTAAAATCATCGGTAAGGGGTCTGTGATGTGAATAAAGATCATGTTTCGTCTACTATTGTATATGACTGGTGCGCCCAAAAGAACGAATTGTTAGAAATCCATATTAAAACGGAATTTATTTCATTTTTGTTGACGCGAAAGCCTCGAAGGCATTGTACTTTTCAGATTACATGTGTCAACACGGATAGACAAAAGTTAGAACCAAAAGTATCCAATGCTAATTCGGAATTGGCGCCTGTAGTTGTTTGGAGTTTTCTCGAATTCCGACAATATTGTTACTTGGCTCTGCTGAACTGATGACATTTGTATAAACGCATGCGCTTGCAGCTGCTTTCACTCTTTGATGGTTAAAAGAATGTATTTATTTTACGACTGGATTCCCTCCAGAAGGTTTCAAAAATAACTCTCTTTGGGATAACTCAGTTTCTCTACAGTTACACAAAAAATTATCATTCTCCTCTATAGAATGTCATATTCAAAAATCAACGCAAATTCCACCAATAATAGTCTCCAATGAGTCAATGTTATTTTGTCCAACCATAAGTAGACACTTTGGGAAATGTAATGTGAAATATGCAATATATTTATATCAATTGCTTTCGTTTCAACAGAAATAAAATGAATATTCGCTCATTTTCGAAAATTCGTCTTTTTGGGCTCACTCTGTATCGAGTCACGTAAAAGTAGATAATAGTTTACCTTTATTCTCTGTGAAATATCAAACAATCCACTCATTTGATCTCCCATAATTCATCACTCTTTTTGCTCACTCTGTGAAATGTATTCACAACAGTTCGTTAACTTCATCTGTAGAATAAGTAGAATACGCTTTGAAATGGTCAACGGAAAGACCATATTTTGGCGATAAGTCCAAAAACGAGTTAAAAAAGCGTTGTCTGCCTCACCCTGTACACCATAACTAATAGATATACTCGAAGTCAATCGATAATTTTCATAGCATTATATATCAAGAAAAATCCACTGGCAAACACTTTTTTCCGTATTTGGCGTTAGACATTCAAACATTTTTGTAGCTGGCCCTGCAGAGCCAGGAACATTTCATATGAAGAAAGTTATTTCTTTCTACCTCTAAAATGATAAATCCCTAACTCAAAATAATCCACAGAGAGGAAATACATGTTTCCAGTGGCATGACGCTTCATAATAATTGTCATCGGAATCATAAACACCTGCACAATTTCATGATGATCGGGCTATAAGTGGGTCAAAATTCACTTGCAAGATTTCAACTCAATATAGAAATGAATGAACAGAGAAACAAACAAGGCACGTTAATAAAATCTTGAAAAATTGTCAGCATTCTCAAAAATATTGAATAAATTAACTTCGCATGTGCTAGGAAAAGTTTCGTTGTATTACATATAGATTGAAACTCCGGATCCCGTCATCGATTATTGATTTATATTTATGCATCCTCCATGATACGCTTATGATTGATTTGCCGATCCGAAACAACACAACGTCTTTCTTTATTTCATTTGCTTAACCTGGCTCCTCCTACCAATGTTATCAAAATCACATTCCGTCTCATTGAGGAAATTGAATGAATGAAATATACAATAGCGCTTTCTATTCGAAAACTGCCGAACTAAAAAATGAGTACGAATGTTGGTAAAGAAGGAACTGTTTCGCGCCATATGTTCGAATTTGGCTATTCCTAGCCCATTTCTAACTTGGAATTAGTGTCCCAAACGATATTGTCTGGAGATTCGTTTCCAATCGGAAATTGCACTATTTTTATCAATATTTAGATTGGCATCAAACAGAAGCCAGTATTGGCTTATTTTCCTCAATTGCTGACCAAAATAATCTCAATTTTCGAAATGAAAAAAGTCTCAATATATTCACTGTGTACTCCAATCTTTTTTGAGTTCTCCTACCTAATTTCAGCTCTCTAAGTGTAACCGTTTCTCAATGCAATTAAAAGTCGCAATACACGACATTAGACGCCCACCTTAAAGAAGAGCAATTCTATAGATTCTTGACTCATGTAGGCCATTTAAAATTTTGACAGAGATATAATATATCTGTTCATTTTAGAAACCATTTTTATTACACACGCCACAGCAATAGCACGTCTATTGTGGGGGATTCCTTATGTTACAGTGGTGATAAATTTTTTTACCACCTGCCAAACTATATTAGTGGTGCACAAATAGATATAAAAATGTTAGGGAAAACCGTCAAAGAACTGTTGAACTGTTGAATTTCATTGGCCTACAAGAATTTTGCGTTGACTCTTTTTGAATACTGATCCACATAGGTAGGTACCTACGTCAGTACTACGATCGTCTATATTCCTGCATATATTCCGTTTAAATTGATTTTGTTGACATATTCATGTGTGTTAATGATTTATGTACGTTAACCTACTTTTATGTTTTGATAAAATTATTTTTATGGAACATTTCAGCATTGTTAGTTTTAAATTCAATTTTTTTTCATTTAGGTATACAATATTTTTTCAATGTATTCTTGCATATAACTGGTGCACTGAATTAATCAAATCAAGTAGGTGATCCAAAGAAAATATAGTATATAACAGGGACGTATACTTTCAATATCCTCTGTATATATAAAAAAATATGTTTTTTGAAGTAAGCAATCTGTTCGGATATGTCGTACGGAACGACTTATGACGCTGATGCTTCATTATGAAATAATTTTCGTATTTCGTAGCTGGGAAAAAGACATGATTTACCCTGTACAGGGTAGTCAACAATAAACTCAATTCTTCAGTGATTGATTTCGCCTAAGAGGTTAAGAGTTGATAGAGTTTTTCATTGAGGATCAAACACTCTATATTCATAGCTTAATTATATCTTGGTCGATCAACAAACCATTCTGATTGATCCTTAATGATAAATTCAATCAACTTATAACCTCGTAGGCGAATTCCATCACTGCAGAATTGAGTATATCTATTGGTGACTACCCTGTATAAAAATAACGGCGTACTTTTTCTCTGTATTATGGAAAAATAATTCTCTCGAACATTAGAATTGCCCAGTCTCACACAATATTGAATATAAATAAGATATTGATATTTTTTCATTCAGCTGAATTTCTCCAAAAATCACAAAATTCATGATTTGGCGCCCTCTAGCGCCGAATCTAGTCGTACGATCAAGTTAGGTCAATGGAGACTTTTACTTGGAATGGCTCCAGCTACAACATATCAAAAATTCAGACATTTTCACCGAAAAACTTTTCCCATAAGGTGTGTGCGTGGTCCTTTGGTGTTTTACTAATTTTTTACTAATTTTTGAAGCATAAACTAACTGCGAAGTCAAATTTTCATTAAATCTATTATTAAAAAAACTTCCATTTGTTGCAAACTTTATGTGTGACATTGTATATAAACAAATGAAGAGTACTTTTGTTCAATTGAAAGCGAAATTTTATATTTCTACTACTCACCTACAGTGTCAGGTTTGGAAGCTTGGAGATGCATGTAACCACTTTCCAAAATATTGTAGGCCCACCTTTCTGATATTGGATATACCAAGTGTTCGTGTTCCTTACCAACAATCGCAGAGGGGAAGAAACTGTACAGGAAGAGTTTGAGGTTGGAAAAAACCGTGTTCACTCCGCACATGTTGGAATGGACCCCCAAGAGCTTTTCAGGAAACAAAATGCTCATTTGCTGTATGATGACCGCTCCCCAGTCGCCACCCTGCAAGTAGTACTTCTCGAATCCTAGCTTCTGCATCAAATTTTTCATTATAACGCCTACTTGTGCAGGGCTAAGACCAGGACGGACGGCAGCATCAGAAAAACCATAACCTGTTAAAATGAATAACAAAATAGTTCAAATAACTTAATAAATCAACTACTGTAAATGTATAATGACGTCTGAGTCATTTCAACAACGATGAAAAAGGGTAGTTTCTTGTCAGCTATAATTGTTAACAGTAACAAACTAAGTTGTTTTGTGTTGATAAATCAATGCTTTTTGAGATTTGTTCAAACGACTAATTTTGTGTCAAGAATACTCGAATAAATAAATACTTAGAACTTTTGGTGTGAATAAAAAAATCTAGAAATAGAAACTTCTCAAAATATCAAACCAACCTCAATTTCACCCGGCTCACGTTTTGCCAACAAAGTTGACATCTTCAAGAGCTCAAAGCTTACTAAACTAATTATTATATAACAATTGAAGCTAAGAAATACTTTGAACGGTAAAGATACAAAGTTAATCAGTTTCTCGAAAGTCATCAACATTATTGAAAACCTTTTCTATCAACCTCCTGATGATGCAGAACTAGGGCTTCTCAATAAAGATCTGAAATGTGGTTATAAGTATTTCCGAACGGGATCTAGCGGAGGTAATGCAAGTGTTGAAAGTGCCATCAAGAATTTGGCAGAAACCTCTGAGGGTTCGAGAAGCATGCAAGAATAAAATTGAGAAAAATATTAGTAAAATAAAAAATGTTAGCATGTCGAAAGAAAAGAAATCATCAGAAAACTGAAGGAAAATGACGTTTTCAATCTGAAAGCAGCTAAAGGCAATAAAGTGGTGATTCTTGATAAATTCAATTATCCAGGAAGGGTAAAAAATCACATACAAACAGTTGACCAGAAACGCAGTGTACAAGGTGATTTCAGATGTGAAAAAACCACCCTAAATGATGCGAAACTTTGGTCACATCAAAGTTGAAAAAACTCTACCACTCTCGAACCCCGAGCTGGTTTGAAATTATCTCGAACTACTCTCACCTGGCAAAGATGGTACAATGACTTCGAATACAAAATCTCTTCCTTTTTGAGGCGTGGTCAACAATGGGATGATTTCGTAGAACTCCCTCACAGATCCGGGCCAACCATGCAACAGCAGCATGGGTCTTACTTTCAATCCATCAGTCTTCTCGGGTTTGACGTGGATGTAGTGGATGTTCAATCCTTGGATGCCAACTTTGAACTGCGGGAACTTGTTCAGGAACTTTTCCTGGTCCCTCCACTTGTAACTGGTTTTCCAAAAATCGACGATTTTCTTAAGTAAGTTCGTGTTAATTCCGTAGTGGTGCTTAACGCCCTCTAAGGGTTCTTGGAAGGGTAAGGAGTGTGACAAGCGGTACTGGAGATCTTCGAGCACCTGGAAAATTTCTCATTAACACTGTGTTTTTTTTTCTGAAACTGCCTTTCCAAATGTCTCAGGAACTGAAGAAAAATTACTCAAAGTGCAAAGGCTTGAATTGAGTTTGGAATTGGGAAAGAACTTTTTTACAAATTCCTCAGGAACTGATGACAATTGAGTGCCATATTAATGAAATCGATTCAATGCAGGTGAACTCAAATTGAAGTCACAACAGTAGAAAGGGAGGTTTGAGGAATATGAAATGAGAAATATTTTTATTGCGAGTCATTTTTTCAAGTTTTTCGGTATTTCTTTATTTCTCTTCACTTCAAGGCATGGAAGATACTATTTCATTTTCTTTTCGTCGGGAGTGGTTATACCCAGAAATGAGGACCTAATAGTATGTCAAGTTTCGAAATTTGATATGAGGGATCAAACGTAAGGGAAAAAATCTATGTGGATATTATAAAGTGAGTAAGGAGAGACAGAAAGAAAGTATAGTTCACTATTTTATATTAAGTCATGGTCACAAAGCATAGATATTAAATAAGCATCAAATGCTCATGTATGTCGATGAAATCAATGGAATCATTGGCATTGGGTGATGTATCTCTCTCAATTATCCTTCTGGTGGTTCAACTTAATCAATTAGCTGTAGTCTCAGTATCTTCTATCATCTGGGGTGCTATTCTTGACCGTTTGCAATATCAACGAGTACTCGTTTCTTTACATTCTAAGTTAATGATTGCATGTCAACGACAGGCGCAGGACATCAGAATGTGACGATACGAGTACACGTTATCAATACGAACGGTCAAGAATAGCACCCCTGTTTTTGATCTCCACAAAGTTCGTTTTCGAATAAGATTTGCAGATATTTCAAAAGATGGTCCGTTAGATTTGCCTTTATTATTATAAGAAACATTATTTCTCATTATCATTATCTGTTCGTATAAATCTATAATCAACACAATGACACACTTTAAAACCAAATTCGTGCTTGATAGTGAGGTATATTTTAAAGGAATAAGTGGGCTTTAGCAGTGATATATTCCTACAGGAAACGAGGTACAATACCAGTATTTTATTTAAACTCAACTCAACGTTCTTGAATTAGTTTTCAATATTTCTTCTCATTTACCAACTAACTGAATCATTCTGTTTTCTGGTCACCTTCTTTTCGAGGCAACAACTAAACATTTATTATTGTAGCGAGACCAGCCTCGAGACCGGCCCTGATCATCTCATTACGCATTCCTCTCATTAGGTATGCACCCCACGAAAACATTCCTAAGCTCACAATCACATGAATCACGTGGAAGAAACGCGAACTTTCTAACCGAAAATTCTAGGGACCTCTAAGAAGTCGCCGGATAGACTCGATTTATCGAGAACTGTAAATGCGACTATATAAGCCGCTGTATAGCAGATGGCAGAGTAGTCAGAGATAGCCACAGAGAGTTACAAATATAGTTCCAGAGTTCGCAGATAGAGACTGACAGTGAAGATAAATTTGTAAATAGTGACTATGATATGAATTATTGTTTAAGACGAGTTTTAAAATAAATTAGAAAAATTAGTTCAGTGTAGTTTTAGTACATTATATAAAAATATATATAAGCCTAGATACTAAGGTAGAAAAGCAGAAAATTCAGGGTAATTTGAATGAAGCCATCGGTTGAAGGTCCGGTTGGCATTCTATTGTTGACTCCTTTTAGACCTTGCACCCAAGTGTCGCCCATCTCAGCACAGATGTTAGGTGAGTCGAAATAGCTGGGGTAAAACCTGGTCTCAGAGTAAACCTGGGAAAAAGTGCTGAATAAGGGCAAGGACATCACTGACGAAGGCGCTCCTTTGGCAAATCATAGGGACACACAATATCTTCAGTTATACACAGCAGTAATGAGGTCCTCCATAACATTGCTGTGGTGACCGAAGTTAGAACAGAGGGAGGCTGGCTAGCTTACCAAGACTGACCATGCTCAGTCATGGCCAACACATAGACGATTAGCTTGGAGGAGACCAAGGCAGCCGATTTTAGCCTCACCCTCGCAACTCACGCATATTCCAAACAGAGCTAATGGATATTTTTATTTGTACGAGACATATTCAGATTAGTTTGGGAGACACAAGAGTCTTCACGGCCTAGGAGCACTTTTGTGGGTATCAGATCACGGAAGCACCTAGAAAAAAGAGGGGGCAGGTGCCCAAGCAGAAGCGGAGACAGCAACAATTTCCATTGGATCAGAAATATCCTTGTAATCCCATTTGGAGACAGTCTCTCAGGGAAGGTGATAGAACTCCTGACAGAGTTAGGTTAGGTTTAAAATGAGCGGATCTGCTCGGCCCTCCACTGCGACCGGTAAGGATCTATTGTAGATCATACCAATTCATATTTCTCCGAATAAACTCAGCTTCTTGAAGAAGCCGATTAGTTCATTTGGTGTCTAATCTTCCAGATCTGAGGGAGAGAGTGAAGCTCTGCCAAACATCGAAAACCTGATTCAATCCGCGGCGGGACATGCACAAAATATGTGCTCTGTTCCTTCATCTTCAAGACAGAGGCGTCATGTTGAGTCATTCCGTAGTTTTAGTCTTGTTATGTGATGATTCAAATGACAGTGGTCTGTGAGTAGTCCTGTTAGACATCGCAGGTTATCCCTGCTCGAGTCTAACAGTGTTTTGGTCAAATTCTTCGAGGAATATATGAATGCCTTCTAATGAGCCAATCCTGTTGTTTCAATTACGAATCAAGCTAGATGAACACGGCAAAAGAATGAACAGACATTGGAACTTGATGATAGATATATTTGACAAGAAACGCATTAGATGTCTTGGATGAAACTTCTGTATGTACACTTTTTAATAAAAGAGATGATGTTGTGCTGAAGATTTTTCCGGGTTTTCCTGTTACACTAGAGCGCTGTCTATTATTTAATTATAAATTATAGTACGTATTACGTAAATTATAATACAAACAATTCCATCTTTTAAATCACAATTTAAATGAATAAGGCATACTTAAACTATTCTATGCCCGTGGCTCAAAGTCAAATAGTTTAATCAAACCTACCTCATCAGACACATTTATCTTGAAGTGCGTGATGTCAGCATCTTTCGATGGACTTCCGGATCCCCACCACTTTTCCTCTAATTTTGGAACCGGAGGCACAACAGACAACGATTTCACTGCGGAAAATATCACATATATCACAGTCCCGAGTATCACAACTATCCCAAGAAGGATTATTTCACAAAAATCCATATTTGGTTTGTGGAAAAAAAAAAACTAAAGAATAGATGATGATTTCATGAATGTCGATGTTTAAATGTATACCTACATGATGTTTGCAAATGTTGTCGTGAGAGCGGTGTTGTCGGCTTGCCTATTTTTGTGATGAATTACTTATTCATAAATTCAATGTAGTTCTGGCACGAAACAGGTGAATTCAATTTCAGGGAAAATTCATTAAATTTGGTTGTAATAAATTATTTAGAGTTACTCATAAAAAAAAAACTATAAGCGGGTCAAATATAAAAATTTGGTAGTTCTCTATTATGTATGGGGGAGGGGTATATACGACTACATTTTCAAAAATGTGGCACTTTCGGTTCTATCGGAAGTGGTCCCCCACTTCCTAGACCCCTTATTCATTTAAATTGTGAATACAAATGTCAGCATTTGAAAAAACACCTAATGTGTTTATACAGATTTAGTATGCAGATGTCTGTACCTTTTGAAATTTGGAAAACACACAATTAATTGGACATAATAGGGGTCTATTATTCTGTAACACTTCCGTTAATATTTGGACGCCTCTAAAATTTTGATATATATATTATGATATATAGATAGCCACAAAATTTTAGAGGCGTCCAAATATTAACGGAAATGTTACAGAATAGACCCTTAATTCTGCCACCGATCACCTCAACTATACAGAAGCGTCACTGGAAAGCGATCCTTTGATATTTTGAGTTGAATTTTCGTAACTTCTATTCAAAATTTGAGTAATAATATAATTTTTGAGAGATAAATTCAAACCGAAATACATTTTGCCCTTGGAAATGTCGGATGAGCGTGCTACATAATAATATTCAGATAAATATTGGTAAATGTTCAAAATTGACTGCGCGTTTTATTTTAATGTAGCAATATAAAATAAGTCACTACAAAAATTAAGTAGGTATACCTACTCTTCAGGGTGTTAGGTGAACATGCGGCAAAAATTCAAGGGGTTATTCCTTGGCCTATTCTAAGAATGTTTGGTTTTGAAACCATTTTATTATCAAAAAGTACCCAATGGAGTAGTGTGACTAATGACGATATGCCCAGAAGAAATAATCCAGGGGCTTTAAGTCCGAGGATCAAGCAGGCCATGCGTGTGGCCCACCTCGACCAGTCCAACGATCTCCGTATGTTGCTGTTACAAAATATTTTTTTTTTGACTTGATAAATTCATGACGTTTATTTTCGAAACAAAGGGGTTTTTCAAAAATCATCACAGAACAAAATATTTTCAGAATAGGTCAAGGAATAACCCCTAGAATTTTTGCCGCATGTTTACCTAACACCCTGTATGTGTCTTAATGAAAATCATACAGGGTAACTCAACCAAACTGAACGTTATGGTTGTTTGACAATCATACGAAATAAGAATTTAAGTTGATACAAGTATTCTCTTTTTCTGAAATGTACGTGTCTAAATAATTCTTACGTGATACACTGATAACATCATATTTTTGATCTTGAATGTACACTTCTATGAATAAATAAATGTTATATCTGCAAGTCATGTCGTAGAGGAACATGACATGCATTCAAATGATGATTAGATGAAATTGATAATAAAAATTATGAATTCCTTCCTGACCTTGTTACAATAATTCAGAGAATTTCCAAAATTTTTGGATGACACTTCTTGACGGAAAGCTAAGAATAGAGGAAAATGGATTATATAATATATTCTTCCACGTTATACGTATTTTAGTAGGCAAGTCTTCATAAGAAAACAACATTTTACCTATACAATTGTTGAATTATACCTGGTTAATTCTTAGTAAAGTATTCTACAAGAACTACCTCTAAATTACCGCAATCAAAGAGATTTGTGAAATGTTTCCAAAATTTAAGGTTTTATTACCGGCCAAATTTGTAGCTACTTTCCAGCTTCGATTTGCTGCAGCAGATGATCCAGTATTTACCGTCAAAGCTATGTGATCACAAAAAAAATTTCATCACACAAGTTTTTCACATTTTTCCTTCGAATAATTGCCTCATTCGGAGGTCGGTAGCGTGGCGGTTAGATGCCGGCCTTTGAAATTTCCGCTTGCATTTGGCCAGGTTCGAATCCTAGGAATGGAAAAACTTTTTTCTCCGATTGGCAGCATATATTAATTTTGCTGACACATATCAATCAGCAAAGTATTTCTTTTTCTGCCTAGGCAGCAAAGTGGTTACTTTGCTGCTTATATTATACCGATATTTTTTCGCACAACTGTCAGAAATTTCATGAATTGTCAAACTATAATTATTATGAAGTAGATTGACTACCTTAGCTGAATTCCTCGGCAGTCAATCTACTACTTTGCTGCCTAGTTAAACAAATAACTATTCTCTATTTCATAAGAGTCGACAGGCAATTGGCATCTAGGCAAATCACATTGCGTCTGGTGCTTGCTTGGTTTTGCGCACCGAACACCCGGGGTGGTGCTGTAAGTTTTCCGTGTTCCTACAGCTGAAAAGTGATTACGCCACCAAAAATCAGTAGGTCGTCTCAGAGCACCACGGGCTATACTTTTGGGTACACTATGGTTGTTCATAGGGAGTATTTTTTTCCATCCCTCAGGAATTTACCAGTCAGGCCCTGTCTCCCGTGCCTCGAAATATATGGAGGGCGCGCTGTTGTGTTATTACGACCATTAAACACTCCCCACATCTGTGGGGTGATTGATTACTGAGTCCGAGAATCGTGTGCCCTGAGTCGGCGAAGTGAACCAAGAATAACGGCCTTCTGCATACATCCGGCTAAGATTTCTGCCGCTTCACGGCAATCCGGTATAATTTTCAAATTCGAGAGCAGTGTGTCCATCATTTCACCAAGTACCCCAATGATTAGAACCGCCATTTCAACAGAATGGTTTGGGTTAAGCCTGCGGAGTTCAAAGAGTAAATCTCGTTATTTTGTCCTACTTTGATGGTCGAGGAGGCTACATCAGACTTATTGGCTTTCTGAGGGTGGGAATGAGTAGTTCCAATACATTCGGCACTTCTCATTCCCCACAACGGACTCAATATTCCTCGTAGGCAACACCGGTGTCTCGTCTATACCGTACGAGTGTCGTAAATGGTAGTACAACACTCGTAGCGCCGCCTGGATAAGCCAAGGTCTTCAATGTTCTTGAAGAAGATCCCATGCATTGGCTTATCCTTATATATCTGTAGGAGACTCACTTTCCGCAGCTTTGACGTGAGATTTTTGCTGAACTGGTTCCAACTCGGTGACAGAGTTTGGTTTTGTCCGTTCAGTGCCCAATACGAGACCGAATTCATCGGCTGTACAGGCTGCTGCCTTGAAAAGAAATGTTCCAATCCCTGCTTTTCCATGATCGTATACTGAGCAGAGAAGGTGATCTGAACTCCTGATGACCTTACAGGCTACATCCAGTACCATTCTGTTATGTAGAAGCTCCATGCTCAGAAGTCTACGGCCTTCCCATTGTCTAGGGAAGTATAACCTTGGAACAGACGATTTAAGATGCAAGCTCCTATGAAAAATGCATAATTTTTTGAGTTTTCACGTCGCGTTCTCACAGCTCTTTCTGAGTCCATCTCATCACTCCAAAGGAGTAAAGTAGAATCGGAACGGCAAGCATATTAGTTGCAGAGCAACTTCGTTTTTTCCCGAAAGTTCTGTTATGACCAGGTCTGTTGGAGTTTATACTTATACTTGCCGCGGATAGGGTTTTTAACAGTCGTTACCGCTTAGCTGTAACGTTGTTCCACCCCTGGGTACGTCTCTCCATATTCCTCGCATCGTCCTCTTTTGAGGTGAACCGTGGCAGATTTGTCGATCCCAAACTCTATTCCGATAGCATGGCTGTACTTTTGCACCACCCTTAAGGACTAATGAAGATCCTTTTCCCCCAGAGGTATATAGGTATAAGTGACCTTATGCCACCAGTTGCTGGGGGTGCCGCAGTTGTATCCGTAGGTTTTGCCTAGTGCAACGGACAATGCAAGAGGGAGATGCAGAAGAGAATAGGACTGAGTGAGCCTCCGTGAAACAATCTCCTTCTAAAGATAACCTGCTCTGTTTGGACTCTGACTTGACCAGATGTTATGGTGAAGCGAGTCCTCCACAGCGTCATCACCTGTTCAATATGCATCTCACCATTTGATCGGGTACCGTAGGCATCTGAGCAAATACATGATGCACTCATGCGATGTTGTATCAAATGCCTTGCGATAATCGATTCGATCGATCCTGCGTGATACATCTGTCGATCAGCAGGTTCTCCTTGCCGCCAGCGACCGTATGAGGGTTAGTATTAATATTATTATTATTATTTTGAAGAAATTTTCAGTTGGCCGAGGCCTCACTTCAATTTTCCTAGTGGATTGGGTATTTTATAAGTAGCAAGGTTTATGCCAAATATACTAAGTAGAGACAAGACTCTTAGATATTCTGATCAGTCTAAGGTTAGGGTAAATGCGCATGAGAGCACACATATATATAAGAGTACGCACCACTAATATTTAATTAGTATGCCACCTGTTGCCAATTTCAAAGAGTCAGTTACAATCGAAAGTGCATTTTATAGCTCAGTCAAGAGCGATATTTGTTATTATTGGCTTTGTTTAAGCTTTGTTTAACAGATAGACAGGTTGAAAGTTTTTGTTGCTGCGCACTGTAGTACTGTGGCCAAATTTTTTATGTTTGTGACGGTAAAAACTGCTGCTACGAATTTATAAAAATTTAATTTTGATATTTCATAGTTTACTTCATATGTAGCCACCTGAAAACAGGTAAAAACTTATGTTTTGTAAGAAATATAATCAATGATATCGAATTTCATGTATGTATATACCGGGTGGCTACGGAAGTATTGCCTACGAAATATCTCAGTTTTTGTATGAAGTAGGTTTGTGAAATTTGGAGCGTCGATATAATGACATTACAGCTAGAATTTGAGCATATTGAAATGTCAAAGTTAACTTCCGGTCTGACCGGAAGTAACATCAACTTTCTTATTTTAAATGGAAACTCAATTTTTCTTTCTTTTTGCTTTATTCAGCATTCAATTCCCTTTCTAATGACATATCACAAATTGGTATCTAACCAGAAACTAGATCAGAAAAAAATTATTAGTGAAATTCACCGAGTAGGCCGTGGAAGCAAAATGAAAGCCAAAAATTGAAAAGTTGGCTATGGAAACCATACGTCACTTGATAACAGTTGCTACTACTGTGATATTTTATTTTCAATCGTCGGCGTTATAAAAAGACGCCAAAAAAAATATTGGTAAAATTGGGAAAAAAACAATACTTTGTTACTTCCGGTCAGACCGGAAGTTGACTTCGACATGTCAATATTCTCAAATTCTAGCTCTTATGTCATTATATCGACGCTCCAAATTTCACAAACCTACTTCTTACAATAACTGAGATATTCCGTAGGCAATACTTCCGTAGCCACCCGGTATAAGAGTACGTAATGGTCACAGGAGAAAAGCACGCAGAAGCATTCGCCCAAGAAAAAATAAGAAATAAGAAAAGAAACGAGTAACGGCAGCAAAAAAAAATATACAGAAGCAGAAAAAGCTAAAAAAGAAAGCAAAAGTAGACGAGGATGTCAGTTGCCCCAGGTGCGGTGATTTATATTCAGAGGAATACAATTGAGGAATTATATCTGAGCAAGACTGGATCATGTGCATTCAGTGCAATAAGTGGTGACACGAATCATGCACAAATTAAGTAATAGATGGATTTATTTGTTCTGATTGTGAAGAATAACTTGTTGTTATGTTAAATGTTTTCAAGTGTTAATTTTACTTATAATATTATTATAATTTTATGTTCAGAAGGATATTCATTTTTGAGCTAAGAACTTATGCGTTTAAAGAAAATGAAGATTAATTTAAGAATTTCCCAATAATTTTCTACCAATTCAAGTTCCTATTTGTTAACCTTCAAATTAGTGAAATATCGTATTGTAATTGTGTGCGTACTCTTAAGCATAACCATGTGTACTCTTACACACACCAGTGCATAAGAGTGCGCACTTGCAGGTGTGCAGAAAAACCTTAATATCTCGTATTAATTCTACATTTGGGTATGCGACACCACGAAAATATATTCTTTAATTATCAAATGTTCGACGATAGTACGTAAAAGACAGCGTGTGTGTAAAAAATCGATCAGAAATTAAACTTTATCCACTATGTTCGGACTCTTATACACATTTACCTGATGAAAATGTGTTTGGATGGGTGATTACTATGGTATAAAAGTTCTTCAGCCTTCTGAATTGAAATACTCAATGTTAACACATGCTCAAAATTCGTCATTATGTGCAACTTTGAAGAAATTTTGGTAATTGGGACCTATTCCTTTGACAAATTGCATGTCAGACACAAGATGAATGCGTCTATAAAAATCTTTTCGTAGCCTAGCAGGCATCATTGTATATTATTTACCTACCTTTTATGGAAGATGCGCCTTCTTTCCTGGAAGAAGAACCTTGTTTCCATGCCTTTAAGAGACTAGGAAAAACAAGGGCCTTACTGTTTACTTTACTTTCACTTCTACTAAATAAAGGGTTAATTTGAAAGCGTTAACTTCACCCCCCTTGTGAGCAAAATATCAGCGGGATTTATATATACTGCCAAACAAGAAGGCCCCCTTAGACATTTGTGCCACCCTCTGCTCTCTACATATCTACATCACTTTCATTCCTTTTCGAACCTTCGTGACCTCCTCATCCGTCCATTCCAAATCGATGAGTTCCTCTTGTTGGAGTTTTTCAAATCTGAGCTTTCCACATGCCTTACACTCGCCGACAAAAAAAAAACAAGTATTATTTCGTCTTCACGTCAGCGGCAAGTGAATCCGCCTTCTATTATAGTGATAGGTGTTTGTCTAATTTGATAGCTCCTGTTAGTATTCCTATAAGGAGGCGTAGTACATGAACTTTCCTACTCTACCCATTTTGCGATATCCACATGATCTGTCATCGTTCCCTCGTTAACCCAGACCCCCGAGTCCCATATTCTCAAACCTCAACATTACCTTCAGTACTGGAGTTGGAGTCCTTCTTGTTGCACCCGTGATTACCAAGCAGGCCAGCTTCTGGACCTTGCTTTGCTTTCTACAACGTGTGTACTCTCTGCGCCTGGCCACTATATACAGCTGACCCGTTTTGGATCTTTGGTCTTGCGACTGCCATGTATATAGAACCAGCGCAATTCTTCAATTGTCATAGAATTGCGACCAACTTCTGTACAACCCCATCTAAATGCAGCTTCCACGGAAGTTTGGAGTCTAGGACCACCCCAGGTATTTGACCTGTTAGACAAACTCTTTGTTGCTTTGGGACCACTCCATTTCCTAATGTCAATTTCCTGGTCGAATTGTTTCTACGAAATTATCTCTACCTAATCCCCTCATGAGATCTGAGAGACCTTCCACGTTTCCAGCGTAGAAAAGCATCCTTTACCTCAGCATAGACATTCAACCTTATCATTTGTTGGTCTGACGTCGAAATATTTTCCACCCCTTACATCATCTAATATATCTCTTGTTGCCAACATCGACATACAGTCAGTATTCTACTTCGTTCAAGATTACATTTTTTTGTAGCGAGCACTGGTATTCAACAAATTCATGGTTTATCAAATTTAAAAGGTGCCGTGGAAATATCAAGCTAGCCCAAACCTATTTCAAGACAAAGTCGATCGTACCAAACCAAATCAGAATATGAGCGAACCTAGAATCTATACTGCCCCATCAACCACCAAGTCAAAAGTTCAAATAGAAACACTCCGTGATATATCATTAGAAAGCTATCAGTTTTTAGTGGTATCCACTTTTGTAGGTAAACTACTATTTTTATGTGTAAAACTATATCTGTAGGACACACAAAAAGTCCTATACAGAATACAGGGTGTTCCAAATTAAGTCGCCATTGCCAACTCCGTTATCATTGATGCTACAAATTCGGTTGAATGGGCAAACTATTAGCATTTTTAATGGCCTTCTCGATGCCGAAAACAAAAAAAAATTGACAGTTGCGTTTTCAGAATATTTCATAAAATGATATTTCTTTCAATGGAACACCCTATATTTTTTCATGCATTTCGATTCGTAATAACATTCTCAACAACAAATCTCATTTGACTTTTTTTCGTATAGGTGAAAATAAGACAGTTTTATCAATAGGAAACATTTATAACAAACGGATTTGATAAAGCGCTATAAAATTTCGAGTAAATGTTCAAAACCAACGCCTTCTTGTTGAACACATATTCGAGCCCTTCTATTGACACTACGTGTGGAATTCAACACAGTACGGCCATCAGTTCTATTAATTATAGTTTCAATATAATTTTTCAGTTCATCTACGATCATATGTTTCATTTAGAACACCTCATTTTTCAGAAATCCCCAAAGATAAAAATCTTGGTGTCATGTCTGGTGAACGAGGCCACTTAACAGGACCATTTGTAGCAATCCATCTGTTTCCAAAACAGCCTCGCAGCATTCTTTTTACGCCACTGACATTATGTGCTGGTGCTCCATCCTGCTGAAAATAGATCATCTGACGAGTCTCCAGATCAAGATCATCGAAAAACTCTTCCAACACTCTTGTTAATAAATTAATGTAACAGGGTCCGTTCAAAGAAACATGGTAGAAAAATGGACCGATAATTCTGCTTCTTAATTGACCACACCAAACATTAATACTAAATCGTCTTTGCGGATTGTGAGGATGGACTAGAAATTGATTATGTCTACTCCAATAATGAAAATTCTTTCTATTATACATCCCACGATTTGAAAAATTAGCCTCATCGATCCATATAATATTTCTATAGAAGTTTGGATCTTGTCTGCATTTATTCATAAACCACCGACAAAAAACCCCAATCGTCTCTCAGGATCACCACTGATCTTAACTTATAAGGAGAAATCTTATGTTTCTTCAGAATCCGTTGAATACCAGTGGAACAGCTATTTCTCTAGATAAATCTCTAGTTTTCCTCTTCTCAAAAACTTTTTCATCGTTCCTGAATCGACGATGAAGCACAGCAAAAAACCGCCGATTAGGTAATTCACGATCGGGGAACGAATTGCTGTAGTGTTGGAGTGCTCTTTTTCTGGAAAACCAAGTAGGATTCTAACATAAGTATCACATTTCTCTTGATGGGAAAACGGCATTTCGAAATATATTCGAACAGTAGCTGACAGTTACAATAATTTATGACATGATATACTTGAGAATATTTGACAAATAGTATTTCAATTGTACTATGACCACACCTCGTGATAACATACGCTCATGGCAACTATGATTTTGATTTTTATAATGCAACTTTGGTTATATAAACGTCAGTCAAAATTTAATTCTGATAATTACAGAACTGAAAGTTTTAAAATGAGTAATATTAATGGAAAACTAGATGATGGTGATGAAATCGATAGTAATAATTATTTATTTAAATTGCGTATTTCATTTTCCTTCACCTAGTGCCGCACCTAAATAAATACTTTTTTGCTTTTTGCATGAACGTACAAAAAATGTTGTATGCAACTCGTGCAAAAAATGTTTATTGCACTCGACGTGTTATCCAACTCGGCCTACTTACTTTTTGCACTTGTTGCATAAATAACTATTTACCGAATCAAACACATTTTTTCCAACCACATTCATATGACCCTCCATTATTTTCTGTTCTGAACAAAAACGGCTTCAAAGTTATCATTACAGCAGACATACTTTGATTCACAAAATAAATGCGGCCGGAATGGCTTCAAGATTGAAATTATCGTTTTGTACATTAATACAAATAGCTCAGTGGTGTCAATTGAGTGATGCGACATGATGATCACGGGTTTCACGGGTTTTTTCCTTTTACTGTCTTATTTTGCTATTAGTAACAAAATATTGTCATTCGTATAAGTACTAAAATTGGGTGTTTATTCGCCAAAACAAAGAAATTTTTTGTACTAGTGAAGGAAATAGTATTTCCACATAAGTCGCTCATTTTCCACTTTAAGAAGAAAGGTGATAGTAGCTTTGTTATTGAGAATATTATTACGAATCGAAATGCATGAAAAAATATAGGGTGTTCCATTGAAAAAAAAATCATTTTATGAAATATTCTGAAAACGCGACAGTCAATTTTTTTGTTTTCGGCATCGAGGAGGCCATTAAAACTGCTACTAGTTCGCCCATTTAACCGAATTCGTAGCATCAATAATAACGGAGTTGGCAATGGTTATTTGCAGTTTTCAAATACAAAAATTCACAAAGTATTTCACTTATCGATTACTCGCTGCTATTTCAATAATTTTTGAATAAGTGCATTTGCAAAAGAAAGTAATTTGGTTATCCCTACAGTTTTTTAAATTCCCAGCGTTATTTTCGGATTTAGGAAAGATATTTTGGATATACACACATACTGTCCATATTATTTAAGGCGTTAATGCGATATTTGAGATACCTACTGGTAGAACGTTTTCCTTGAGCAATCAACACCATATAAAAATTCCAGAGGAAATTAACAAGGCCAAAGGTAATTCTTTTTTATACGATATCCCTCTTTCCCTCGTGTTTTTTCATCATTCACTGTTATCTGAGGAGGATCTTGGAGATGTTTCGAAGAGCTCGTTTCAAACCAAATATTTAATTAAACAATAAGTTATAATTATAATATATAAAAATGTAGTTTACAAGATTGGTGTAAAATATCGAGACCAAATAAATAGGCACTTTGGTCTGTAATGCTTATCTTCACTAACTCGTAAAAATCTAGTATCTTCTGTGTTCCCAAACTATAACAAAGAAATGTACACGAGAATGAAAATACAGAGTCCACTTTAATACAACACAAAAACAACGTTCAATGCTTTTATTGGTTCAAAGTTTAAACTATATTTTTTATGTTGATAGTATATACGTAGCTCGGTCGGAGGTATATTAGTACTAAAAGAAACAAACTGTAGTGCAATTCAGTTTAGCCAGAGACAAATAAAGTCTTGAATTTCTTCTAAACAAACTTTTGCAGAAGTGTTCAGTTTTTGTTATGCTTTCAATCAAAGAGTTTTTCAATGTGTGTTTAATTCAATTCATCAAAGTATTTTATGTGACTATGACATTATGACCAAATTTTGCCATTGGCAATTGAAAAATATAAACTGGCCAAGGAATTTTTGCGCAACAAAAACTTGGATGCATTTTCTTTGAAGAATATTTTTTCCATAGAGTAGAGTGACATATTGGCTTTTATTGTTTCGAATTAATTATAAATCTTATGATAATTCGAGAAATATATATGATTTATACAAATTTACAATGTTCATTGACAGGCAATCAGATTTTTCCACGTTCATTGTATTCAAAATAATATATAATAGAGTGTTGAATATGAGGAAAATAATAACGTATCTTATGTGCAATTTATATATCCATTTTTGAGATTTATTTCGTTTATTCTAAAACTTGGAAGTGGTAAAAGCCAATTTGCATCACTGACTTTTGAATGGTACTTACAGTACAGTAATATTACAAGATTGTATGTTATATTTTTCGCACTTTCCGACATGATGATATAACGAGGTTGTACCTATGTTACCAACTCTTTGTTTTAAAATACACCACTCATTTTCATCATAATATCAAAACAAAGATTTGGTAACATAGGTACAACTTCGTTATATTATTATGTAGGAAAGTACCAAAAATATAATATTTAATATTAGGGCAGCGAGTAGTTTAAATGACATATTGTGGACTTGACTATTCATATTTTTGAAACCGGTGGAAATAAAATGGGAAATTGAATATTTCTGGCTAATTCCAAATGTCCTACAGTTGGTTCAAAACATATAACAGGTATCAATTTATCTGCTAGATATGGTGCAAAAATGTGGTTCAATTCACAATGTTTCGATATATATTAGAGACCCTGAATGAATACAAAAATATCACAACCAATATCATTGGGATCTCAAAAACAAGAGACAGTTGGTTGGACTGGGAAAAAGTGTAAGAGGACAGTAACAGTTTGTAAAGTAATATTTGAAAAATCGAATTTTCATTTCTTACTTATCACAAAAAAAGGCTGTCGAAAACGCCACAATGGGATTGAAATATTTGAGTTTTCTAAATGATTCATTTATTCCACATTCACCAACGGCACTGGCTGAAAAATACGGCAAAAACCCTATATAAATCATATTGGATATGGAGAATTTCATAAGTGCCGTTGAATCTGAGAGATCTTCCATATGAATCGAAACACAAATACCAAAACAAAATAATAAATAATGGAATTATTATAGATATCCAGACCAAAATTCCACTAATTACTATTTGAAGCCATGATAAAACATTGAAATACATAATTCCAAATGTAGTTGCTATCACCACATTTTTTGAAGGAGCACTAACTCATCAAGAACTTATCAAATATAACTATTTATACCTACATGAATTGTTTCATCAGTGACTGACCTCTTTTCTATTTCACCTAGTTTCATCAACTTTCAGTTCCTTGGCCGTATTGTCTAGAAATGGTATTCATCTTCTTCATTTCATGCTTATCCACCTCCATTACCTGGCTTCAAAAATGTGTCCAAAAATTTCCCGGTTACTATACAAATCGAATGATTTAAAACAATAGTAATAACAATGCGGATTTGTGTTGTAAACGGAATGAATTTCAAATTAGTAATTGATATTCAATACCATGAAGCATTATGAAAATAATTCAGTTCATCATAGCCAATCTTGCACCATTTCCACTTTTGGGAAGTTCTAGAACGAAACTTACTCCAATGGAACGAAAGTATGACGAATGTCTTTGTGGCCCCACACACCGGATCTGAAAACACCATAGGAACAGAATATACGGATATTCGGGGGCAGACACTTTTCAATTTAAATTTTAGCTCCAGAAAAAATTCGAATGAACAGAAGTTATAATTTCCTACTTGAAAACTCAGCCTGCAACTCGTCAAATGTGAACTGAATTCAGAAAATTACCAAGTAATCCCAACCTCTGACTGCTGTAATTGAAATTCCAAGCAGTACAGAAACGGCAATTTTTTATAAATTGCATTAATATAAACTTGAAGATTAGTTTAACATAATAATAAAAATAAATAAAAGTATATCAATGTATTCAGGAAATTATAAGCAATAATGAATCAAATTTCATTATATTATGACCAACCTAGTCCTGTCTCTATATTTTTCATGAGATCCCAACAATAGAACTAGAATCGATTAAAATTCTTCTTATCACAAATCTTACCCAAAGTATGACATATACCTTCATGGACCAACCCCTGCCAGATCTTAATAATTACAGCATTTGATCAGTGTCTCAAATCAGATAAAAATTCAAATTCAAAATGTAGCAAGTATTTTCCACAAACTCACACCATATCTAGTTGTTCAAGGCAATTATTAATTTGAATAATGGTTTGTACGCTATCTACTAACAAATAAGGGTAAAACAATTTTGTAGTACTATTCTAACCTTGTCAAACAAGCTCGTTCCTGAATTCCTTTTGTATTATGATTATGAGCAATGACAACAACGAATTCGAACTGAAAGTGTAAATATAACCTGATGAAAATACAACAAAATATAAAATGAAGACATTTCGACAATTTTGTAATAGCACCAATTAATCAGGGAAATTAAGTGTTCAAAGACGATACAATACGTAAATATGGAACTTGTGAAAATGGCAAAAACAAAACAATTCTTGATTTAAAATTATATAAATACTATACAGATATAAATCATCTCAAAATAAAATAAGTAAACTTGTACAACATACGGCAGGACCACAAGTTTAGTTGATTATTTTTGATACCTTCCACACTTTGAGAGAGGATAATCTCACTGAATCAACACTTCTGGAAAATTTACAAAACTGTTTTGTAATTCTAAAAATGAGATCAATGCTAACAGAATAAAATCATATCCCATGAATTACTTTCTTAAATATATCTAAATGTTGATATCTGTTAATATTCACTACTTTTATTTCTATTCTCCTGATTCACAAAATATCAAATCTTTTGTCAATTTCAATTCAATCTACTTCCATAAAATCAACTTTTGTGGACTAAATCAACTTCTCGGAAATATTGTGAATTGGTAAAATTGACGATTTATTAGGAATAGTAAATCTAGCATATGATAGTTATAATACCTTATTTTGGAAAATATGTTGTCAGTAAAAGAAAATAACCAGAATTTGCGTAAGTAAATGATTTGCAGATATTTTTTTGAGCTTTTTAATTCGAAAAGATCATTTATTAAAAATTACATTTATTGCTTGGCAAAAGTTTGTTGATAACTGGTTCTTGGTGTTTTTGGTTGAATATAAAATTCAATTCAATATTATTTCAGATGATTTTTTCACAAAATAGATAGTTGATAAAAGTGAGTAAGTTATTTTGTGGTTCTTTTTTATAGGGTCTCATTCATGTGTCAAGAAAACAAAAAACAATAAAAATTGTAAATAAATATATTAAAAATTGATATAAGTACCTCAGTAATAAATTATTTGGTCATTTAGTAGTTGTTTTCAGACATTGGTCAACAAAGTGGAAAAGATTTCGAAAAACTCTCAACGCTTTGTATGAAACGTGCATAAACAATTCAACACTTGTTTAGATCAATCCAATCTTTAAAAAAATCAATAAGAATTAACAATGCAAATAATCAATTGCTTACCATCGTTATCGTCTTGATATGTACCATATTTTCAACGGATTGACAATAAAAAAAAATATGATTTTCATCAAATATCTCATTTGTGTTCCAGAAACTGTTAAGTTTCATATTACCTTCCAAAAATACGTTCATTATCTATAACAATCTAACAATACTTTTCATTCTTGAAATAATACATCCAAACTTCCATTGTCTTGTTCTGAAAGGCTTTCATTGAAATCAGCATTATTTGAAATACAAAATATTTGATAATCCTCAATCATTTACAAGGATATGATTTCAAAATTTCCATTAAATTTTGAAATCTCAAAAAAATTACATACAAGATGAATTAAATACGATTTTTTTCATAGTTCTCACTTGAAAAATTTGTCGATAATGAAAACAGAGTCTCATATATTTTTTTATAGCAACACCAAACGAATTCACATTTCCAAACAAAAAGCAAAAGTTAGCATAATTATTCGTACTCTTTAGTTTTTCATAATTTGTACAATTGAAAGATAAATGAGTAAAATATCTTAAGAAAACTGAAACAAAAAGTGCAATAAAAACTTCAGACTGGAGACAGTTATCGAATTCACATATTAAACTTCAAAACTACGTGATTTTACTGTTATTCCAATTTGAATTGAATAATAATAATACCTACTATAAATCTATAACAGTTTCATTTTATTTTTGTTCTTTAGCCTTAAAAATGAAAAGAGGGATTTCAAATTCTTGCAATAAATAAATTAGTGCAAATTAATGATGTTTCATAACTATCATTAGTCTGAGAAGGTAATTCATCTTGACGTTCCCTATAAAATTATTCCCAAATAATAACATTCCAAAAAATTCACTCCCAAGTCAATTAAAATATTAAAACATTATTAGGTTTTTCTACACCTTCGTTATCAAACTGAAAATTTATATTTTTTCAAACCATCTGCCTTGACTCAAAACTTTTTTCGATATTTTTTCATTCCATAACAGATTTCACGTTTTGTTAGTAGTGAAAGATGGATCACATGCTTTCGATAATATTGATTTTTTTTTTGAAAACCCTTACTTCTCTAGAAAATAATCAAAAGTATATACCAAGATGAAAATACCAAATACCTAAATCACATTGATCCAACACTACGTGAGTTTCTCTCTGAGTTTTCCTCAACTGGTTTTTACGATTTGCTTTACGAATTTAAGCAGTTTCAAATTGACATCATGCCTATCTATCATTCGTAAAAAATATAAAGTTTCATTTTATGAGGAGGTATTATTGTTATTATTATCATTATCCTCAATGGTTTCCGATATATTCAAAATGAAATCCTCATCCACTTCGAATTCCAGTTCCCCGTATTTTTGAAGCTGAGATGTTTTGAATGTGAGATTATAGAAACTTTTTCCGATTAAGAAATCACCGACGAAAAAAACCACCAAACTAATGAAACACCCTCTATAAGTCAATGATCACCAGTTTTTATTTTCCACGAAAACTCTTTCTTTGTCAAAAAAAAAAACAAACCGATTGATAAAATCACGAGTCCTTTAGGACTAAACGTGTTTGACGGATGAAAAAAATTATTGATAAGGACGAGTTCTATTTGGAAATATTATTTTTTTTGCTCGTCTGAAAAGTGAATAACCATTGATAATAAGGTAACTCTTCATTCATTTTGATAATATAATTCGTTATAACGTTTCATATGACCCATACAATAAAATCGACGCAGATATCCCTATTTACTTTTGACAGTACAAAGGTAAACAGGCAGTTTTATTAGTATATAACGGAATTATTGGCCAGATTGATCCGCTGCTATTGGTTGAAATACCAGAATCGTCAAAATTTGAAATGTGAAAAAAATAATCAACATACGCAGCCTATTGAAACAGTTTTTCCAAAAACCTGTAGAATAAAACAATGGTAGTTTCTGAGCTACTTGATATCAAGTATCCAAAAGTAGACAACGAACAAACAATTCACATCTAAATCACATAACCAAAAAAATTCAAGAAGTATCTGAAACACGTTTTTTTTATACAATAACCAACAAATTCCTCATGACGAAAACCATATTTTCGAGTGCATTAATACAGTGGACTCTGTCGTTCAACTAATGAATCTAATAGGTAAATATTTGTAATTTGTACATGGATGAGCAAAATTTTAACAAGAAAGGAAATCATAATCGAAGAGATCGGCTAAGCCTTCTGTCGCATCTAAACTGAAATTGTACTCGGATTGCATTAGAGGTTCCAAAGGTACGAGCTCGCTGCAAAATAGGGGGTCCATAATTCCTGTAAAGAAACAACGTTTTAATGAAACTAGCATGGAAAAATTGGGGAGTTGTGGAAGAAAATCGAAAACTTCAGTGGACATTTTGATTACTACAATTTAAAAATTTTCGAGACAATGTTTTATAAGTCGAAAACTCAGATGTATGCATCATAGTCAAATAATACAACAAATTGTGGTAAAAATCAGCAGTTTGTTTTGATTTAAAAATGATTAAATTGGATATTTATTTAATACATGTGGAATATTTTCATATATATATATATATATATATATATATATATATATATATATATATATATATATATATATATATATATATATATATATATTCATTTCTTCAAATGCTGAAAAAAATATTACTTCAAAGGATCTACTACACCATTCATGAATTCACTGATCAACTGACCTGAGATCTTCAGCTTCAACATTTTTTGGTTCTACTGTTTACTGTTAATTCACAGAATATTCTGGTGTTGAATATTATTTTTAGTTTCAACTGTCTTCTTGTATTGACTAATTGTATGTTGTTTATAGTTTCGACTTCTATGTGATTATGTAGTTTTTTATATTAATACTTTTTTATACTATGCTTTTGGACATATGAACTTGACTTTCTCTTTTTTGGGAATATCGGAGCTCCGATACATCCGGACGACACGCTGCTGTTTTAAAAACCCAAATAAACACTCCCCACGTCCGTGTGAGTTGTTACTGGATTCTTCCGGCTAAGATTTTTGCCGCATCGTGGCAAGCTGGTATGATTATTAAATTCGAGGGCACTGTGTCCATCATTCCACCAAGTACCCCTATGATCATAACCACCATTTGAACTGAATGTTCAGAGTAAAGCCTGCGGAGTTTGAAGAGCAAGTCTAGACATTTAGTCCTGTTTTACTCCTCTTTTTGGATGATGTTAAAAGTAGTAAAACACTGTGATTACTTCGCATTAGTTTGAATACTTCGGAAGTGAAAACAATGATAAAATATTTGAGTATGACTAGCATTTACTTTTAAATCTTTGGATCTTTTACTAAAAGTATTTACAGTTTCTGCATTTTTTCTTAACTCGGGCAGGCTATTAATTCAGTCATCCCCTTTATTATACATCATGTATGTTCTTTTTAGTTTTCATTACATCACTTCTATATTCAATATTATCATCCAAGTAGAGTATTGTAGTAATTTATTCAAGATTTTAAATACGACAACAAATGTACAGAATTTCAATAGTCCTTCACTGGAAGCCAATTTAATGTTACTTGCATTAGTTTATACTATTTTAATAACCAAAGTTTATGTAAGAAATGTGGTACGACACGATAGGCAAAACCCAATATCTCAAAAATTCTTATGCAAATGTAATAGACATGTTGCGAAAATGTTAACTTTTGGTCTGTGGTAATGCCTAAGTATTCATTAGACTCCACAAATTCCAAATTTTCCCGATTGATTCTAATATCGGGTCTACAAAACATATAAACATTGATCAAACAATTCAAACATTGAAATTATACAAATGGGTTTCTCAAAGAGATCAAAAGGTAACAGAGAAATTAATATGATGACTAACGTTGGTTCAAGTTCTAATTCGAAACAAAATAATTCTATATGGCCTACAGTGACTGAAAAATATTATACAAAAGTACAGATTTCAGCTAAAATTCCTTCCAAGCCAATGTTAGTCAAAACTTTGATAATTATAATTTACAAAAAGCTAGTACTACCAATGTCGATCTTACATCTTTTCGTAATATTGGCATTGATTCATTTGAACATTTTTTTAGTGGCATCGATTGCTAAGATCATTAGACACCATTTCAACATTTATTTGAAATTTCAACAATATTTTCCTGATATACCTAATAATTGTGAGATACCTATGGATTCTCGAGACTCGAAGTACTAGCTTACGATATACAAAGGGTTAGTATTGGACGGGTGAAAGTCTTGAAGCACACCAGAAGCAGTTAGCAGTAGATCGCACCGTACAAAGTGAGCTGAATCCCATGGTGCTACGCCCTAACAGCAGCCCTCACGGGATTCAACACACCATAAGGGCAAGCATTCCAAAGCGGGATACGTTAAACCAAAAACAACCATTGATTTTAGGGCACTATTTACAAAAATTCAGGTTATAAACAATGCAATCCAAAAACACATCTACAGATCATTACATCAGAAACAAGGTTACAAGCTTTCCTTAGTTCTAGTACATATACTCTGAACTGATCTTGGTCTGTTTCAAAACAGAAGCGCAAGGGGAAAATTGCCCTATTCAAAAAGCACACCAGTTGACAGGCCGAGAATAAGTAAAATGGTGTGCTTTCTGACTAAGTACCGAACGAAATGTAAATAAAGACCAATTTTTTCATGATTATGTTTACTATTCATAACCTTCATGTCACTGAATTATTATATAAAACTACAGGAGATTAAAGGCGGATTTACCGGATTCATAATGCAAAATTTAATGCATATGCATAATTTTAAAGTACAATTTATAACATTTCAATACTCAGATTCATATGAAACCATTTACCCGTTTCATAATTTATAATTCCTAAATGGTATTGAAATGTTATATATTGTACTTTAAAATTATGCATATGCACTAAATTGTGCATTATGAATCCGGTAAATCCGCCTTAAGAGATATCCATCCTATTATGCAAAAACTTACTCATGCTGAATGCTTTCCTAGGGGAATCCATTTTCAGATACTGCATTATAATATGGGAGAGCCTTTGTTAAACAACTTACGACTTCGACATAATAATAATAATATAATATAATAATAATATGTTTATTCTGTAAATATATCCATATATAAGACATTTTTGTAGTGTAACAGTTTCTTACAAACAAACGTAGAGAATCCCACTAAAACCGAAGTTGTGCGTGGGTGTACTTTTGTTGCATTCTAATCTAATCATTCTGATGAAATTCATAATTATTGTTATTGAATGAGTCGTTCCAAATGTACCTATAAAAGTATAAAAAGTATAAAAGTATAAATGTATAAGAGTTTAAAAGTATAAAAGTATAAAAAAGTATAAAAGTAAAGTATAAAAGTATAAAAGTAAAGTATAAAAGTATAAAAGTATAAAAGTATAAAAGTATAAAAGTATAAAAGTATAAAAGTATAAAAGTATAAAAGTATAAAAGTATAAAAGTATAAAAGTATAAAAGTATAAAAGTATAAAAGTATAAAAGTATAAAAGTATAAAAGTATAAAAGTATAAAAGTATAAAAGTATAAAAGTATAAAAGTATAAAAGTATAAAAGTATAAAAGTATAAAAGTATAAAAGTATAAAAGTATAAAAGTATAAAAGTAAGTATAAAAACATTTTTAAAATGACTATCACTATATACTAATGATAATTTAAAATGGAGTTAAAATGAACAAAGCAAAAAAAACAGTCTATTTTTGTTATTAATTATTTGTTATGGTATTGTGAACAATGTCTCTATTCAAGTTGAGCATATACTTTTTGAAAATTTTTTTTATTAGATTTATATTGTTTATTTTATGTATGTAGGTCTTGTATATTTCAGGTAAGTAGTTGAATATTTTACTACTGAGATAATGATATGAATGCTGTCCAATGTTTTTTTTTGTTATAGTGACTTGTACGTTGCCCTTAGATTTATTCCTGGTGTTGTAATTATGTTCAAAATTTCGTAGGATGTTTTTATTTTTATAAATGAACAATACGATATTATACATACATATAAAGTTGTCGAACATCAAGTACGAGTGAATCTCTAAAGATGTAATTTGACGGATAGTCCTTTTTTTTATAGTACATTATTTTTAGTATTTTTATTTGAAATACTTCCATTTTTTTCAGGTGAGTGTCGTGTAAGCCACCCCAACTGAGAATAGCATATTGCAGCCGAGATTGTACTACGGCATAGTATATCATTTTAAGGTGAGTTGTATCTAGAATAGATCTTAAATATTTAAATTTGAATAACAAATACCTCAGTGTTTTCGAAACATGATTTACATGTATATCCCATCTGAGATGAGAATCTATCGTGACGCCAAGATACTTGATGTGACTTGCCCATATCACACAATATTCCATCATAAAAATCATAATCATAAAAAATAAACAGTATTCCATCCAGTTGCTATCTGAGGAATCAAAGATCCCTCCAATAAGTTCGAGTATAGACAACCAAAAATACACTGAAAAGCAGACTTGTCAACCTATCTAGATAAATTAGAAATGAAGAATTAGCTATATACATATTTTTTAAGAAAGCTATTTTCTAGAGAACATTTCTATTCTTCGGGCATAAATTTTACAGTATACTACCGATACACCTTAACAAATAGAAAACCTAAGTAAATTCAAAATACGAAACTACTTTTTCTAAAAAAATGGTCGTTAACCCACCATTGACGCTAAACCAATCAAGCACCAACAGAATTTTGGAAACACAATAATATGAGAGCAATTTCAAATATGGCTAGAATATGTACAGAATTAATTTTTTAGAGAAGCCCTAGATACAATACACGCACAGGCAACTATAACTAGGTATTTTTCACCTCTAGAGCCAATCTTACATCTTTTTTGTAAGAGATTCAATTTTTCTGTTAGACTACATGAACTACTTGAATAAACACTAGAAAAAACTTGAAAAAATGAAAAGGCTTGAAAAAACTTGAGAAACTTGAATGAAAACTTGAACAATGCGAATACTCTGAACGGTATGTATTGAATATTCAGAAGATAAATACACGATAGATATTCACTTTTGATGCAAGTCCCTTATGGCTAAATAGTTTTTTGTTTGTGCAGGAATATGCAGGCTAAATCAGAAAATTATTTTGCATCAAGTATTTCAATTTTAGCTCATACGTAAAAAACTGATACATTGGAAAATTCACATAGAAAGATTTATTAACTATATGTTATATCAATAGTGCTCTACGGCAAATAATACTCCTCTACCCGCACAGGCAATACCTTTGGTAAATGTTTTTCAAGGAATATTATTATTGCTGTTGAAAGTTGAAAACTTATTTTAAATGGGACACTCTGTATTCTCCTATTCCATCATACGATAATCATCATTACTTTTCAAAAATTATAAAGGTCTACCATGCCAAAATCAGTTGTAGACTTATTATTTGTGAAATTTTCTATTATTTTTTTTTCCACCATAGTCCGTCACTGGAACACCTCTCATCTTATTAGCCTATTTAATCATATCTGTAGATATCCAAGCATCTTTTGAACTGTGCAAACCTCAAATGTTCAAAAATATCGACGTTATTTACAATTGTGTGAAGATGCACTAATTTCCGCTACTCAATTTGTCATATTTTAATTTCGAAGTAGGCTGCTGCTGTCAGTGTTTGGCATCGGCATCAATCAGTTTTTAGTAGTTGCTGTGACGACTTATTGATTGTTGTACCAAAAGACAAAAAGTTAAATATTCAGTGCAAGAAAGAACTGACGTGTTTTTAATAATCGGCGAAAATTCGAAGACTAGAATGTGGATCGCGACCGGGATACCGATTTAAGTTAGTTTAGGGTTGAGTGAATTTAAAAAAAACTCGAGTGTTCCACCATATCCACTACATCGAAGATACCGCCATCAAAATCTGTATTGGAGAGCTGTTAACAGAATATCTTCGCCTGGGCTTTCGAAAAGGTGAGGATTAATTTATTTTTTGTGCAGGTATTGTTATAAGCAAATCAATTTTTCATAAAAAAGGATTGTTGAGTCATAATTTCCACTATGATACTGAAAACAATACTTCAACAGAAGTCATGGACGACTAGAACTACTATAAATATCTAGGTAGGAATTATATGCGACCAAATTAATGACCATTGTCATGATAGGTAATTTCAATTGAGATAAGAAAGATATTTCTGGAAACTGTTCAGAGGCATCTGTTTCATTTGATATTAGACAAAATACGAAATTGCAATTGAATGGTGCTGCAGCACATTTGTTAGTCGGAAATTATTTGATCAGAAAATTTCCCATGCGGAATTATTTTCATGGAATTTGTTTGTGGAAAAAAATATAATATACAGGATGTTATTCAAGTACGTGGCCAAACTCGAAGGAGTGATAAAAGTTTACATAAACATAGATCCGGTAATGCTTCGTTTTCAAGATGCAGGGTGTCCAAATCTTTAAAAGAAACTGTTTTTTTTCCGTAAATATCCTATAATAATTCTTCAACCGATTTTATTGAAATTTGGCAGTGTTATTATGCGTCATATAGGGCTGATTTAGCTCGTACTATTTCAAAAGTATCATGTCCTATGGCGTCCCGGAAGGCACCGTAACCAATATTTTTTACAGAAAAAATTTGTGCTACTGATTTTTTTTTCAATCTTTGTATTTGTTTCACATTGAAATTACAACTTTTTCATATTCAGAATTTTTTTGGTATCTTGGTTTGTTTTTAAGAAAAAACATAAAAATCATTTTATTGTAAGTACCTGAAACAACACAATGAAACATTTCAACTACCAAACCATCAAAAACTGGGGTGTTAAATTTAACTGTTATTTTTTCCATGTAAAAAGTCTATTCCAGTCTTAGAATCTTTATTAAAATTAATTCAATAATAATAATAATAATAATAGGTAATACGAAAACGACCATTTCTTTTGAAAATTTTTACACCCTGTATCTTGAAAACGAAGCATTACCGTGCCTATATTTATATGAACTTTTCGTCTAAGAATCACTCAAAAAATCACCCCTTCAAGTTTGGCCACGTACTTACATAACACCCTGTGCAAGAGTGCGTCAAGTCCGATTGTTGTAAAGTAAACTAGACCACAGAGTCTATAAAAAGAATGTATTGCCGAATATACAGGGCGAACCGAAAAAAGTGGGTAAAATACCGTTAACTATTAGCCACAAGCTATCAACAAAATTTTGTTAGTTTGGTCTTCTGGACAAGAATCCAAACAAAATTTTTGACGGTCTCGAGTAATTTTGGAGATATGGGCCTATTTTTGAGTAATGACTGGCATTTTCTAGCACACATTTCTACCGCGAAAAAACACTAACAATTCTTCCTTCCTATCACTAGCAGAATGTAAACACCCTAATTGACCTGTTTCACACATTTTCTTTATGGAAAACGGTACTTTTTAGTAAAAATCTCATGCTTCTTTTATGACCACATACCAACAAATCTAGGCAAAATGGTAAGTGAATTTTATTCATGTCAAGTTGTTTTGGTATTTTTAAAAGATGGTTGAATTTTTTGATCCAAAAAACAATGCCGTTTATAATAAAAAAAAAATGTGTAAAGCGGGTGAATAAGGATGTGTACATTGTGCTAGTGTAAAGGGAGAATTTTGAGTGTTTTCTGCAGTAGAAATGTCTCCTAAAAATTACAAAAATAGGCCCATATATTACTTTGGATGCCAAAAATGTTATTTGTATTTTTTTTAGGAGACCAAACTACGTAAGTTCCAATTTTTTTTGGTATCTTGTGGCTGTTAGTTAGAATTTTACCGAAAAGTTTACCGAATTGGGTGAATTTCATTTAATGAAATACTCAAATAACATAAGTTTTTAAGCACATTTTTTCAAACATTTTAGTGAAGAGTGGATGGAGACCCACTCCAATATTATTTACCATCTAACTACTAAACTAACAAGTTTGGTGTTTTTCATTTCTATGGTAAGTTGGTCACTTGAAATACTATGCCCGGGTAATTATTTAAATTCAAATGTGGCAATAAAAACCTTTCATTTATTGTATTCTATTGAGTGAAAAAAATATATATATTTATCGAATTCTTCAATTTGGTACACAAAAGACTGGTAAACAATTGAACATATAAATGAGGTGGAATATTGCTCACATTTGAATTCGAATAGATAACGGCGTGCATTTTTTTTGCAATGCTAGATTATGTTTGCTCATATAAGAAGGTATATTTTTGTGTGAAATGTTTAGATTTGGTGCTTGTAATTGTGACATTTGCGTTGATTAGTGTCCGTAAAAAAAATATGGCATTTTGTACGATTTGTGGCTAAAAAACGAGTGTCTCAAAATGATCAATTTTCTAGATTCAAGATTCAAGTATTTGAAAGTGCTGCAGAATTTTTTCGGATATGTTATCAGGAAAAAAGGTACGTAAGTAATTACCAACACTTTTTTTTCAAAATTCAGTTATGAGTCCACTAAGCTTAGCTTTACAATTTTTCAATCATTATGTAGCATTAGAACGAGAGTATTTTTTGCATACACATCTAGTTAATTTTGGGTGACGTTGTTTTAATAAATACCCAATATCTTTTAATGTCATAACACAACCTATTCAGTAAAAATCAACTGAGATGTTACAAGTCGATTTTTTTACAAAATTGCAAATATTTCGAGAACTGAAGTTTAGACATTATTGTTCAATTTTTAATCAAGAATGTTTCCCTTGTCAACATGAATACCTTCCAAGAGGTCATCTTGAACGATGGAAAATACCGACTGAACTTCGCCTTTTAACAAAAAAATAGAATGTTCGAATTTTTTACCACTCATTACTTAAAATTTCAGGTATATTACTTCACGATAAATCCACAACTATGGAAGCAAAATTTTAACATAGAGAAATCATTAAGTAACGAAAACATTTTCTTTGAATTTATACTGAAAATAATATTCTACTCAAAAACTCTCCGTAGGTTTTTCCGCATAGACTATGTCTTTGGGCTCTACAAGTGTTTAAGAGGGAGTAATATTATTGTTATTGTCATCCTACAAGGACACTTTAGGCCCTTGTTACATAATAATATGCTATGACAATAAGATATTTAATTTAGACAAAAATACAAAGTCGATAATATCAAACCGTTTTCGAAACATTTGAAAAGTTGAAATGGTCTATTTTCTTTCCTTCATACTCATAGACATAAAACAATTTGTGAGTATTTTTTTTACGTTTTTATCCATGATTCACTTCAATTTCTAATGCCGTTCTTGAAATGCCAGTATGATACCTGTTACTGCATTTTTGAAATGAATTTTATAAATTGGAGGTACTAGCGCAAAGAAAATAGATATTTCAGGTTTTTTGAAATATTTTGAAAATAATGTGATATCTAAAATACATAAAGTTTGCCTAATTCAGGGATCAGAGGTTTTCAAGTATTCTTTCTAATAACAATATCTTTTCTTTATGCTTTTATTTTACTGTCAATTCAAAATCTTTGCTTTATACTGTACCTTTTTTATTTCTTCTAACTCTGTTTATCATATTTTTCATACCATAATGTAAAGACTTAATAGCCAAAATAAATATTTTAACAAGTATACATGTTATGCTATACAATATACAAGGTTCATAATATCAAAGAAGCTATATTCAGCTTCTTCAGGGTGCAACACAACTTTTCAATTTCCAATAGCAAACTTACGAAAAAAAATTAAGAGAGAAGAATAGAAAGACAGATCGCACGTTAAAATGTAAGACCCTCGTCATTCCAAGCTCTCACAAGACTTCAAAGGGTTGGACTTTATGTAGACTTTTACAGATAAATAATTCTACTACTTTATAATCAAACAAAATTGAAAAAAGTACCTGAATCCAAGCTTTCACTACACAGCTTTGGAACTATCTTATACCAACAACCTTGAATATTTCATGTCCAAGGTAGAGAAAAAAAAACAATGTTTTTTTCAGGACCTTTCGTATTTTTCGATTTCGGGCAATAAATGAATTCTGCAAATATTTACAATCTACTTTTTTTATTTCGTGAAATGGTATTCCACAAAAACTAAAGTGAACTTTTGAAAATACTTAGTATGTTATTCAACAAGAGATGAAAATAATGTTTTTTCTTTATCGTGAGAGTTTGTCCACGAGTGTGGCAATCTCTCGAACGAAAAAAACGCATTTTATCTCGAGTAGGAAATGCTATTTTTCTACGATAGATGTTATAAGTTATAGAGATAAGTTTTAATATAATCGTGAAAATGTTTATAAACTGTAAAACGAAGTGACGTTCGTTTGCTGATTCAAGCGCCAAGTAATGAGATTAACTGTCATTAGTGTCAAGAATCCATCAAATTGTTTTTAGTTTATACCCATCGGGTATGATAACATCAATTTGTTTCATTTTCATCTCTGGAGTGAAAAACTATCACTTTCATGTAGGGTATCCGGTTGGAAAATGATCATTATCATATAAATGAGTAGAAAAAGATAATATTTTGCTTTTTCATCATTAGATGAGACAACTGAATTCAATTAGTTTGTTCAACTTATTACTCAATTAAATTTGGTTAATGACTGCTACAACCAATGGAAGCTGCAAATTAAATTTAGTATTTTCAAGAATTGAGTTAACCAAGTATAGGTGTATTCCAAATATGTACGCTCTCTTGTTTTTGCAAAATGTACATATTACACGAGTTTTGCTTTTAAATTTAGACTGGTTAGTTCAAGTAATCAATTGATAAACTTGTGATAATAGGAGTCTGCTGTCTTGATATATTTTTTTTTTCCTTCTACCCTCCTACACATTTTCTTGAGTTAACTGTTTTTTTATTTCCAGAAAGGTAAAAATCCTAAAAAATCTCAGGTAACGAATTATCTCCAAAAAATATTTTGTTATTAATTCTTAAAATTTACAAATATAAAACTTACTCCTACAGCACTGACTACATCAAAATAAATCATGTAAAATAATGGAAAAAATCAACTTTCTTCCACTGATACTATATTACTTTTGGAATGAACGGTTAAATATCTTTTTTTTCACCATTTCAATAGGTTCTGTTAATTACTTAACACTTATCATATATAAAAGCTGCAAATATTTACAGAGGAAAAAAGCATACTACTAGCAATATTTTTCACAACCTAACAGTCTGTCTAATTATATCCACACCCCTGACGAAGCATTCTGTAACCGCACAGTTAGAACTCTGCCTGTGATGTGACCAAAATCCACACAGGTCACAGAGAGAGCCCCAGAATGCAATTACAAGAGATGATGTTAGTGGCGTTAGTAAATCAGAAGAAACTGATCAAAGCAATAGAATAAATACAACCTACAATGTTCAAGTTAGTTACTATAATCAGTAATGGAAATGTAGCCCTGAAAGTGTATTTGAATTGTGGTTATTTTGATACAGAAGTACTAGTATATATGTGCATCTATGATAGATTAAACTCAAAAGAAATATAAATAACTCATCGTGTTTATGGTCCTTTTTTTCACTTCGATTTGTCTAAGATCGCAAAGAAAACGTATTGTGCTTTCATTCATACTATATAAAACGGTCCACCCCAAACCATTGGCTTGTCGATTATGGGTCTAGGTTCTTCCTCCCTTAATATATGATTATCATTTGCCAAAGCCATTCTGGAATGCCTTAAGGAATTTTAGCGTATCATTCTCTTCATCAGTTGTAGAAAAACCCGAAAAAACCAAGAAGTCCACCCATGTGGTCCGTGTGGACTTATTACTTTTTTATCTGTAGAAAAAACAATAACGTCCCTTATACATTTTTTCAATGGAGTATTAAAAGCCATTGAGTGCCTGATTTCAATTATCTACATATTGTCCCCTGTCAAAGATATTCATGTCGACACTTTTTTTCAAATGAATTGACTTTCTTTGTAAATTATGATAGAGTTCAACCATATATAAAACTTCAAACATTCCCTTCATAATAACGAAATCATAAAGTATTCTGAAATTGGACTGAATATTTTTTATGCATAGTTATGAGTCATTTACTGTACACGTATGTTTGGAAAATGTAACATCATGGAAAAATGTTATTAATTTTTCTTTTGCAAAAATGGAACACCAACGAGGAAATACATACTGATCAGATGTTCGAAGTGACGTCCTCAATTGTTTTCAGAACACAACTTTCCATTGTTTTAACAACCTGAGTGCTTATTCTCTTTGGAGGCTGACGCTGTTCAACGTCTGAGACTCATGGCGTATTATCTTGTAGGGGACTTCGATATTTGCAAGGGATTCAATGTGAACACATCGTTTGAGATAGGGCCAGAGAAAAAAGTCCATTGTGATAAGATCATGCGACCTAGCACTCCTAGCAGTCCTTTTAACACTCGTACTACCCGACGGTTTCATGATGAAAATGTATTATATTTTATGTGGTTAAACTCAAAAAGACAGCTTCTGTCATAATTTACAATAAAAAATATGTCGATTCATTAAAAAAAGTTTACATAAAAATCTTTTCAATTGAAAATTCAAATTTTTTTTGTATGGTTTTATGTTATGTTAAATTGTCTTCATGTCATGTGTTGTATTGATATTGAGACGAATTACCATTTTGAAACAAATCATGACTTTTCTTAAGCTGTCCAGCTCTATTCCCAGAAATGAAACCTGTTTGCTAATTGATATCTGTTTTGAATTGTATTGTTAGTCCTACTGTGATTGGATAAAAGCAGGATTCGGTGTATCTACCATATAAATCTATAGTCGATCGAATAAGTGAGAGAGAGATATATAACTGTCGACTATAAAATTCTATGGTACACAGAATCTCACCCCAGGTTGAAGCGGTAAGGGGCTGCATATTCTTTTTCATAGTTGCTCATATCCAATAAAAGAGAAGAGGTTGTACTCAAGTGGAAACCCAAGTAGAAAAACTAGTTTTTGAATCCAGGAACCCTCATCGAGTTTCAGTCAGTGTAGTTTTTGAACTTCGCTATTTGTTGTATTTCATAAACCCAATGAAGATCCGTTTTTATCCCATCAGGAATATCCCAGTCATGCCCTGTCTCCGGAGCCTCGATACATCCGGAGGGCGAGCTGGTGTACCCAATAAAGATCCATGTATTTTTTTCCGTTATGAATTTCCCAGTCAGGCCCTGTCTACGGGGAGCCCCGACACTACCGGATGGCACACTGGATCATTTATCCCAATAACCATTCCCCACGCCGTGGGGTAGTGGGGTGAGTGACTATTGAGTCCGAGAGCAACCGGATTGAACCAAGAATTACGGCCTTCTGCATTCTTCCTGCTAAGTTTTCTGCCATATTACGGCAAGCCGGTATAATTTTCAAGTTTCGCGGACATCGTGAATTTCCGCATCCACCCGTGCCAGTTGTTGTGGCTTCAGGGGCTTGGTGAGATGAAGCGCCCTGCGGGTTCTGATGCCTTTCGTTGGTGGTATGATGATGCGGGAGTCTTCTACAGCCAGACCAACACCTGGCATATCTGCCACTCCTGCTACTTCGTCAGCAGGCTGAGGAGGAGCTCTGACATAGCCTCGACCCTGAAGATGCGGAAAAAGCGGCATGCTCTGGGTGTATCCCACACCACAAAGCATGCACTCTTGCCATGTATCATCTCCGGGCGGGCTCACTGCTCTCATAACAATTCAGAAGACTGTCCTTAATTGATCCGTCCACTCAAAACGTCCATTGTCGTTGCGGTCGTCGTTATGTGGTAATCATCAGATTATCTGAAAGTTACTCCCGAGAATAAAAAGTTTCTCTAATGTTTTTAATAAGAAAGGCATTAGACTATAAACACCGCCCTGATTGGCTTCCAAATCCTTGGTATGGTTCCCAGTGCTGAGCTAGCACAGTGTATCAGTCCAAGTCTTCTGAGCAGCAAGTTATTATTTTGTTAAAACATTACTAATATGATAAGATTGGATACGGAGATCTGAAGGGTACAAATGTGTCAACTGGTAATCAATTTCCTAGTGATTGTCCAATCGGCACTAGATTATTTGTTTCCACTAACCTCGAGTCCCAATTTTTTTGTTTTTTGCGAACCACCCAAGTTTTTGGAGAAAACTCCTCAAAGGCAGTGCCTGTGCGAGCAAGGGAGGTCCAAGACCTACAACTCACGTAAAAGTGGATTCCAAATCACTTTAACTCAGTGGCAAGCAGTGGGGATCGAACCCGGGCCGCCTGGGTGGGAAGCAAACGTCAAGACCACTTCGCTTTCTAACCTAGTCTACTAGGTGCTGCAATTTGTTTTAAATCTATTACGAATCTTCAAGGTTTCCAGAAAGAGGAAATCCCTCAGAAGCCCCTAGGAGCTTGTGCGAGCAAGGAAAAGAGAATTACAACGAAGCATGAAAGGTTGACAAGTAGTTCCTTGTTGGTTACACTTTTTGTCTAAATGTCTGGTCTCAGTTTATGCTTTGTTGGTAGCATTCTGAGAATTCTTCTGAGATTTTTTTGTAGTCTGGACATCCACATCAAATCTGGTATTTTCCAGAAATTTCTCTAAGACATTCTCAATTTCTTGTAATATTCAATGAAAAATAATTTATAATATCGCTTCACACCTTTTGCAAGATTGAACTTGCGTCTTATCTTCCTCAAAGTGTCTTTTGTTTCACCAAAAGAGCCATCTGATTTTCGGCCTTTCTCAAAATCAAGAAATAAAGACATGTATTATCAGATAGATGTTTCTGGTGGTGCTCCTCTTCACTTTAGAATAGGTTCGAAATAGTGGCGTTCTACAGTCCGCGGCTACCTCCAGACTGTCATCCTGTCTTCAGAATAATGTACCTACCCCAGATTCAGCTTCACTCAGTAGACAACCCAGTTAGTTTTTATGATATTTCGATAAATTGTCGATTCTGGTTCTGGACCAGCATTGACATAATTTTAAAAATAAGAATTTTAAAGTAACAAGCGAATAAAGAATCTGACAGAGATCCTTCGTCATCACTGCCACTTGCCAACTGAACGGAAAGGCCTATGCATTCTACAACAAATCTTTGAAGTGATTAACCGACTTATGGGTGAATGAGTGTATATTTGGCACAGACGAGGATGATTCAACCTTTTATTTTTAACATTATCTGTGTTGAATCACTATCGACAACTTCTCTCAGCAATTATAATAGAAGAATTAATTTGTTTTGTTGACAAGCCTAACGGTGTACAATCCCAAAATTGATGACAAAATATTGATCTGACTTTAAAAAGTATGCTAATCATATATTCTATCTATCTATATATATATATATATATATATACAGGCCGTTTTTGTATCATGTGGTAACATTGCTATATTCTAAACCGTAATAGATACAAAAACGATTAAATGGGAAAAAATGTAACTATTGTGGTGAGCAGTACATTGGTCAGAGAAAATCTACGGGGACTCTCGCCCTTCCCGACTTATACAGGGAAAACTAAAAATGCTGTTTTCGGTTTTTTACGAATAGAATGGTTATTTCAGAAAATATAAAAAAATGAAAGAGGAAAGTTTTATTGTGATTTTATCGCTCTATCAATATTTGTGATGAAATAGGTCCGTATTTGAAAAAAAAATCCCCGTAAATTTTCTATGACCAATTTACTGCTCACCACAATAGTTACCTTTTTTCCCATTTAATCGTCTTTGTATGTATTACGGTTTAGAATATAGCAATGTTACCACATGATAAAAGAAACGGCCTGTACCTACATATAAATATGTAATAGATGTAAAATGTCCATCTCTTCCAGTTAAATATCGAGACTATTAACAAAAGGCAAACAATTTCGGAATCTTATATATCTTTTGTCCAAAAACATTGGAATAATATCGGCCGACGGCCGTATTTTCTTCATTTTTGGATTGGAAAATGAAACAAGAACAAAATTTAGAAAAAGCGTTTGTATATCTGAAATGAAAACATATCTTTTTGAACATCAACGATATCTTCTGATCATTTGACTGCTGTTTCTCAAATAACGGCTTTCATAACCCAGCATCAAAAAGTTTTCTAGAAGTACCAAGCAGGGACCTACAACATGCAGAGATTCATATTTCAAACTTTCAATACATTTCATTGATGACCCTAAGCTTTCAATTTTCTTATATTTGTTATTTATAACCGTGGAAAATAATGTCAAAATGAAAAATCCATGACAGGAAACAATTACTTTCATAGCGAATATCTCTATAGACATTGACTAAATGATAGGGGTTTCAGCTATAGTAATTGAATAGCAGCTGTTTAGCCGATTTAGAAATTCTGCTTTTCAAATACAAAAAACCTCAGCATGATTTTTGTTGAAGTGGTTGTTTCTTGTCCGATTTTCGACATGTAGAATAGCAACGCTGTTATGTAACACAAATAGCGGGATATACAGAATTTATTTTTCCACGAACGCCAAAACACACATGCGATGCAAAATATATGGGAAGTTTGTCAAACTTCTTACTTGTTTTCAAAAAAAAATAATAGATATTAATGTTAGCAGTTAAACATTAAAATACAGACTATAGGGTTTTCAGTAAAATAAAGCAGTAGGAGTAGCCGTATTTTAGTATCTATTAAAAATACAACAAGGTTTTTCTTGGCTCTTAAAGATAATACATTTCTTGAAAATCACGAAAGAGGTCTTTATTTTCAAATACATGTAGAACTTTTGAGTTAAGTGTAGTATTATTGCAGTATAATAATAATAAAGTAAATATATATATATACAAGCCCTTTCATTTATCATGTGGTAACATAGCTATATTCTAAAACGTAATAAATACAAAGTCGATTAAATGGGAAAAAAGGTAACTATTGTGGTGAGCAGTAAATTGGTCAGAGAAAATTTAAGGGGATTCTCGCCCTTCCCAACTTATACAGGGAAAACTGAAAATGTTGTTTTCAGTTTTTTACGAATAGAATTGTTATTTCGGAAAATATAAAAAAATTAAAATGGAAAGTTTTATTGTATTCAAAATGTACTAGAACTACGTAACGATAAATTTTTGATCAAACGTTTCGTGTCAACACCGCCATCATCAACTATTTTTTTCAAATACGGACCTGTCTATTTCATCACAAATATTGATAGAGCGATAAAATCACAATTCAGTGTTATATCACACTCGACATTTTTATAACGTTTCATATAAAATAACTAGCATCATCAGTGACAACAGCATTTTTAGTTTTCCCTGTATAAGTCGGGAAGGGCCAGAGTCCCCGTAGATTTTCTCTGACCAATGTACTGCTCACCACAATAGTTACATTTTTTCCCATTTAATCGTCTTTGTATCTATTACGGTTTAGAATATAGCAATGTTACCACATGATAAAAGAAATGGCCTGTATATCATATTTAAACGGTATATGAGGTTGTTCTTTCTAGCTAGAAGTTTTTACTGAAAAAATGTATATTATATACATACAAGGTGAACTTCCACCGAAAATCAAATGTGGTACTGGTGTCATATATGTGAGGGCACTTGTAAGATTTGAGAGCTATCCCTGATGATTGACATAATTTTTTTTCAATAAACCCTAAGACACAATTTAAATGAAAAACAAATATATTTCCTAGATGTGCTGGTTGAAGAACTAACTGAAGGAACAGTGAGAAACGAAATATTTCGAAAACAAGAGGATAAATGAAGCAATGAATAAATTGTAAAATTGTGCTTTTCAATATATGCGAGCAGAAATACCTGTAAGAACTTGATCACTTACAAATAACTTCGGGAGGCGATCGATACATACCTCAAGAAATAATAGGATTCTACAATGTGAAAAAAATATTTACTGATCGTTTTTGCAAGCTCGTTGGAAGAAGTGATATTGGGATCATTTAAAAAAAAAATACATTGGACATGGCCTGAGAACAGCCAACAACCTTTTCATCAACTCAGGGTGTACACTGCATTTCTTGCACCTGTGAAAGTATATATTGGATCGACAATACAGAACATAAACAAACTGTTTGACAGAACGTATGGCATATTTTCAGTGTGGATATTTAGAAAAATCCTCACATTCAACACAGGACAAACAAAAGATCATATTCAGCAAAACCCATATATCATACAAAACTCCATAAAAAATATTTAGTATGAATACAAAAAAACCCCGTAATTTATCAGAAGGAAGATTTCAATCTGGGCAAAGCCTGGACAAGTAGGTACTGTTCAATCCAAAAAACCTAGCAACGACCAATAGTAAAATTCCAGTAATTAAATTTGACCAACACACATTTTCGTCTCCGGTTACGATCGTCTTCTAAACAAGGACTTCCACTCTTACCACATTGCCTTTGAAAATTTGTGATGCCGTTGTAGACGAAGTCAGATAGAATTTCTTCTAGAATACATCAAACGAGCTTGGACAGCACTAATTAGTAATTGTATTGTTTGTAATAACTTTAAGCAGGACACAATATGTGATACAATTTTCTGACTTACCATCGCTCAGTCCTGAAGAAAAAAACTTAATGGATGTAATAGGAATGTATGTACATCCAATACAATATGTAAGAGTATTTATTCACCACTAAAACACACAGTTGAAAAGAGGGATGTTTATCGGAGTACACAAAAAATAGAAGTATGTATACAGTGTGGGCCATAACGATGACAGCATATGGGAAATTATTTCATTATCATAGTTACAAAAAATACGTTATGAGGGATCGTTTCTGCATATTGGAAAACCTAATAATCGATTGTGACATGTCACGTGACTTCCAATATGGCGGCAATTTGGAAAAATTTATTTGGAATTGGCAAAAGTGGGGTTATTTGTAAAGATAGCAAAAAGTTATTTGAGAAAGTTGTTTATAATTTAATTTTAGGCCCACATGCGGAATTTGAAATATCTATTGAAAAAACGCTACATTTGTTATCACCTAATTTTAAGGGATCATTATAAACTTATGTCGGTAATTATTGAAATGGTACTTTTGAGGTTTATTCCCGAATGGTAGTGCAAAATCTCAAAAACCAGTTTTTACTATAACTCCTGCTGTTGCAATGGTTGATATCTTCCAACTTTGTTCGATTTTTTTGAAACTTTTTAAATTTGAACAGTTTACATAGACCACTGTTCTCGGCCGTAATCAAGTTTTATGAAAATAGAAGGAAAACAATATGTACTCCGCTGTACAAAGTCGAAACTTGAGATTTTTTTATTTATCCACTTTTAATTATTTCCCCAAAAATATTCTCATTTTTATACCCATCAAATAATTTTTTTCAATAATGTGAAAACTTTATTGAACTTGAAAAGTAAAAAGAAACACGATAATTATCAGACTGCTGAGGGCTAGATTCCTACATTAATTAGCCATTCATAATCATTATCATCATAACTTGATTTCAAGTGTTATCATGGAACAAAAATATCACGTAAATTCCACATACATGTATACCCTCTCCATACGGAATATTTTCCTGAACGGCATTTTTGTATGTTGTTAGAAATAAAGTCAAATTAGTCTTGAAATAAACAATATTCCTCCACTGATTTCTAAATGTCAAAATAAAATTTGTCTTGGTTTGTGTCAAATAGGAAAGAGTTTGTGATAATTCTTGCAAAACGTAAAGAGTAAGTTTTTTTTTAAATACCACTTATAATTACAAAAACAAGATAAGATTGAATTGATTTTGATATGCGGAGATCACTACAAAAGTATTATAGAAACTGTCGAAATATTTAATCAGAGGCATCCAGACAAGAATGTTCACAGTTCTATTGTGTCAAGAGTTTTGAGGAAAATCGAAGAAACTGTTTCTGTTGATAGTTTTTCGAAAGTTCCCCATGAAAAGACCGTTGCCAATGAAGAAAACGCTTTGAATATATTATTAGCAGTTGCCAAGAATCCGAAAACCTTAACAAGGCAACTTGCTGTTGAAACAGGCGTTGCTAGAACGTCTATTAGACGAATTTTCAAATAGGATAAATTCTACCCTTATCGACCCAGATTTTTGTTTTGAAGTTTTGAAAGACCGAGAATACGATTTTTTCCTGGCTTCAAGGATTAATTGAAGATGATCGAAATTTTCTTAAAAATGTTTCATTCACGGATCAATCCACATTAACTTCAAATTAACATATTAGCTTCCAAAATTGTCTGTGGTGGGCAACTGAAAAACCCCATTTCATTGTGCAAGGCAAAGACCAATATTATTCCAAAGTTAATGTTTAGTGCGGGATATTTCAATCGAAAATCATCGGGACATTTTTTTTAGACAAACCTTCAATTCCCCCACTCAGCGTCAGAAGTCAGGGAATGTTTGGATTGTGAATTTGGTGAAAATGTATTGGGCGATATTCAGTTAACCTTTGGCCAGCTAGGTCACCAGATCTCACCCCCCTCGATTTTATATTGTGAGGATATTCGAAAAAGAGTGTTTACAAGTTCAGGCCCTTCAGAGACACACCATTTGGAACAGTGTATAAGAGATTGCGTAGCGTTAATTACCCCTTCTATGTTGCAAAATGTTCGGAGAGAAAAGTCGTCTAGGACAATGTTATGCATGTAGCGCGAAGGTGGACATGTGGAATTTAAGTGATATTTTTTTTCAATGATAACACTTGAAATTAGGATAATTAGGGTTGATAATGATTATGATTTGCTAATTAGTGTATGATTCTAGATAAATATAATGTTCCTTTTTACTTTTCATGTTTGTTCTGGTTCCTAAAATAAAACATTATTTGATACTTTTTCACTTTATTTATGGGAATATTTTTGGGAAAGTAATAAAAATTATGTAGATAAATCATTATTTTCCTTCTTTTTCCACATAACTTGATTACGGTCGAGAAGTGGTCTATGTTGACTCTTCAAATTTAAAAAGTTTCAAAATAATCGGACGAAGTTGGAAGATCTGAACCATTGCAACAGCAGTAGTCATTGTAAAAACTGGTTTTTGAAATTTTGCGCTACCATTTGGGAACGAACCTAAAAATTACCATTTCATTAAATACATAATGATCCCTAAAAATTAGTTATTACCAAAAAAAGGCGAGTTTCTTAATCAATCAGAACATATTTGAAAAAAATTGCGATTTTCAATTTCTTTCGAATAGATATTTCAAATTCCGTATATGGGCCTAAAATTATATTATAGACAATTTTCTTTTCTGGTATCTCTACAAACCCCACATTTGCCAATTCGTAATGAAATATTCCAAATTGCCGCCATATTAGTAGTCACGTGACATATGTCAAAATCGATTATTGGGTTTCCCAATATGCAGAAACGATCCCCTATACGCCAAAAGAAGAAAACCGCTAGATGTCGCTGAATAAACCAATATATCTACCAATGAGGGTGATCAACAAACTGTATAATGCATAGAATAGTTATTTATGCAACAAGTGCAAAACGTAAGTGTTTATTGCACTCGACGAGAAATTGTCCGACGAGGCCGATAGGCCGAGTTGGACAACACGTCGAGTGCAATAAACATTTTTTGCACGAGTTGCATCCAACATTTTTTCTACGTTCGTGCAAAAAGCAAAACTTTCAGTTGTGTAATTGTCAGAATTAAATTTTGACTGACGTTTAAATGACCACAGTTGCATTATAAAAATCAAAATCATAGTAGCCATGAGCGCGTGTTTTATCACGAGGTGTGGTCATAGTACAGACAGTTTGCTCGATGCAGGTAGACGGTTCAGAACATAGCGGATCGGTTTTGATTATGGAGTTATTCTCGGGAAGGCATTGTTTGTTCAACTCTAACTGCTAACATCAATACAAAATAATATAAAATATGTAGCTGTTTAAAACGTATGGCCAATCTCACAGAATATCTGCTAAATATGTAGTGGGTGTGAACGTTTATGTTTATCATGATGACAGCACGTTGAAGTAGAACGACAGATGAGTGCAATAAAAACTCTATTGCACTAGTGCAATAAAGAGCTTCTTTTTCCACATATAGTTCAATTAAGTTTTGCATTTTGCATGAATGTAGAAAAATATAATTAACGATATTTTTTATAAAAAAAATGAATTTGGTAGATTTTGTAGCATTGGGATTATTGTTTATTGAAATTATTAGTATTTTTTAAATAATCCCCGGCTTGATCACTTGTGTGAGGTATGGAATTATGAGATGCTATTTGTGTTTATGAAAAGACTTCATTCATTTTTGGTGAAGATGTTACTCGTACAAGTGGACCTTTGTGATATCCATTCTTATATTGGAGAAAAAACTTGACCTTTGAAGGAAGGTGAGGCAGTTTTGAAAGCTGGACATTTAATATACTGTGGCTTGGATGAATTCAAAGATAATCACGTAAAAATCTTTGTCTGAGAACGTCTGCCTTGGTTGATACATCTCATGAAATGAATATATCCTCGGTTGAAATACCGTGGAAGTGCCAATGTACTTGTAAAGCAGGCTTGTCTGGGATCTGAAAACATGTTATTGCAACTCTGATTTATATCAATAGGTACTTGCTGCAAGTATATATCTGCAATATATTTGCCTCAGGGTACAAGCTTTTTTTTTTTTTCGGTTTTGTACATTTGATTGTGGGCATTTCAAGCACTTTTACGTTTTTATCTGCTCATGAAAACTCGAAAACTAAGAAATACATATAAACAAGTCGTTACATAGCAAACAATGGTCAATAGTTTTTGTAACTCCCATATGCTGTAATCGGTATGACCCACACTGTATGATAAATCAGCTTATCAAAATTCAAAACAGCAGAACATGTGCTTGGAAATGTGATGAATAGATTTGAAATGATCATCAGGAAACGTACAATATCCGATTTTGTATAATAATAGTCGGACAAAAAATCGAGATAGATCCCAATAGCAAAAAAATACTCACCTAAGTTACTATGTTCAGTCTGTGTATTAAAATTAAAACGTCCAACCATTGGACCCAGTCCTTCGCCTTCGTGAATGAGGGGCATCTCGGGCTTCACCGCTACTGCGCCGCCTCCATTCGTGTTTCCGTTCGCTGTTATATAGCCCATGGTCAGAGGCGACAGTTGCAACAAGTCCAGCTGGTTGCTCTCCGTCTGCTGCTGCTGCTGTTGGGGCGCTGAAGGCTGACCGTTGCTGTATGGCTGCTGTCGGGGGTGACTATGCGACCGACTCGTACTAGGGCCCGGATCGAAGGAGTCTTTCGAGAAGGATAAGCTCCTACAAAGCTGGAAGAGTACAGTATAACTTCAGCTTTTGATATTGGTGTTGAATAAAATTGTTCTATTATAATTTAGATAAATAATGATTCTTAATAATAAACGATTTTGTTGCTATATGTATAAAAGGTTCTCAAGATTTTATCTGATAACAGGATTTTCACTTTCGTGGAAATCAGTGAGTATGAAAATTAATCACTAAAATACACATGATCTGGATAATGAAAAATATTCATGGACAAGTAGAGAACATTTCCACACCAATTTTTTTTATTTTTACAAAAGAAAACTACACTATACTATCTTTCTTTGTCTCTTTCGCTAACAATGCACGGCTTATCTTTTGAGAAATTTGTTTCTTTTTAAGTTTGTTTCAACGAACCACCCAGGTTTAAAATTTAGCTCCATTTATTTTATGAAGAATCTTAATATTTCCTCCGTTATGCACTTTTTCAATCCTAGTAAGGTTTTCCTAAGGCTGACAGGAACCTCGACATGAAGAAAAGTTATCGAAAAACTCTTTAAAGCCAAAAGTTATGTGGTGGTATGACTGATTCCTTATCCAAGGTAAGGTAAACTCGGGTAAGTGTGAATTTGGGGCAAGTGTGAGTTTGCTCGCTATCTTCGCTAAACCGGGCGACAGCCCAATGCCATCTATTGACGAATAGCCTACACTCATAATGAATCCATAACCATCATATAAAATACAAAAGAAAACTTGTGAAATCAAAATATTTTCCCCAATTTTTTAACCTACAATTCATCAACCCGAACGAGTATAACGAGTTTATTTCAAGCTTTGAGTGTATTGTTAAAATCTAAGGTAAGAATCCGGAATCCGAGCTAGTGAGATGAAAATCTATGCTAATTTTTGTAGTACTCATAGTGTTCCAATTCCATACCAAATTCAATCAAATCATGCTTGCCACAGTTAAAGTTTTTAGAGCGGTACCCTCTTAAGAGCGACATTGTTCAACTTCTAGGGAATTGCCTAAACGTTTCTTCGACATTCAGATGATATAGCATTCTCCCATTTACGAGCTGAACGTCACCACCAAATTCCTCCTCGTGTCTTTTTTTTATGAACCGTTCCCCATTTTGAACAAATAATTTTGACAGAATTAAAATCCCTTTCTCTCCACGCCATCCCACATAGTGGAAAATTTGAGGCAAATATCTGTCAGAAAACAACTACTTTCTCCTACGAACATTGAATTACATCTAACATCTATTCATTTGTCTGCATTTGTCAAGCTTTCATTCCAATAACAAGTAACTCTTCCACTGCTTTCAGTCTGATGTAGGTAGATTATTTTCTAAAGAAGCATTAAGTTTAAGTCAATCATGTAAACTAAGTGAGTGACTTTATGCCTTCAGTTGCTGGGAGTGTCGTAGTTGTATTCACAGGTTTTTCCGAGTGCAATGAATACTGGTAATAACGTGATGCAGAAAAAAGCAGGCCGCGGGAATCTCTCTGGACCACAGCACTCTTTAAGAATTACTTTTTGATTATTTGATGGATATACAAAGAATATGAGCGAATACATGAGCTCAAGCGATTCAGGCCATCGAATTGTATATTCATACTGTATGGAATCCTGCGATAATAGAACATATTTTGAAATGAAAATTCAGTTTCAGAACGGTTTGAGAGACATTTAAATGTGTGCATTATTTCATCTACCCACTGTACATGTCCTTTAGATACGACAAAAAGAGAAACTTTGTACATAACTACTTTCACACGGAAATGCACATTATCGAACGCCCCTCATTCATTCTTCCATCAAACCTGCCACCAGACAAATAAACAACACATTATGCTGGCATCTGGAAGATAAAATACAACAGCGCGGCTGCACTTGTCTAGAATAGTTGTCATCGCCGGCACTTAGCTGCCTACCGCTGAATACGTTCTTGGGGCACTTGTGCTTGATTTAAAGTCGACCAAACTCGGAAATGCCAGCAGGTCGATTCGGTTTCAGAGAAAAAGTTGATTAAAACCTCTTTTGGAAAGAACTGAAACGACTCAAAAAGAGTATGTACTAACCAATGAAAAGAAACAGATTTATTTAATTTCAATGTATTTAAAGTTTGAAGTCATTGCCAAAATGGACTGGCGCGACAAAGATAGATTAAAACTGGTGTATGTGTGGGGGGTCATTTTCAATAACAAAATTAATGGTAAAAACCGCATATCGATATCTGAGTTACAGCATGAAAAGTTTTCGAAAATGTGTAATTTGGAAGATTTGCCGTAAATTTTTTCTTGTCAAAATTTATACTAAGCATTCCCAAACTAATAGGTCAAAGAGGGTGACAGAACATAATAGACCAAATTCTGGGAATTCAGAGGTGAGTACAGCCACTTAAATTCATGAACGTGCAGATATATCTATGTTAGCGCAAGTTATACTTTAGTTTGATCCAAGATCTGATATAGTGAGTTAATGGCTGAAAGTGATAGACGAGGTTGCATCCTGTTAATGGGATGAACATACAACAAAAGATCAGGCACTGAAATATGATATAAAAACTTTACAAAAAATTACGTAGGGTTGGGGTGATTCATGGGGTGAGTGGAAAGAAATTTTGGGCAAAACTTTCCACTCTCTGAGTTCATGAATATAGCCAATCATAAGCCGAAATATATGGACGCACTCTACTAAATTTTTTTTATCATCTTGCATTAACTGATAAACTTGGGACTAATTCCACAGAATCTGAAAGTGCCTATTCCAACGCATAACATAAATAATTTTTATGTATAATATGAAATCAGTGGTTGAACAAAGAATCATAATACCTGTCAAATGTAATTTTGTCTCTGCTTTTTTAGGACCTCTGGCCGGTCTGGTGCAAAAAAAAGGTTAACAGTGGGGGACATTTTAGACGCACACTGTATGAGTAAGTAGTTGAAATTTATTAATAATGTTAACATCCATTTCCAACAAGTATCGGCTATCAATAATTAATCAAATCTCAATTAAGTCTAGTGGTACGACATTTGCGAAAAACGATTCGACGGATCCCCAGGTGAAATCAATTTTAAATCTGAGACACACGGCAATTACGTGATGATCTAACAGAATTAACGGGATAATGAATCCAACCGAAAATTGAAAAGCCTCGCCTACACAGGAGTGGCTTGGTAGGTATAATACAAACTTTTATTTGATGAAAGTCGAGCTCTTTCGAAGAAGAATTCTAAAGCAGATATAAAGGTCTTGAATTGAGTATAATAATTAATACGACTAAATATACATTTCCTGTTGTATCGCTAGTTCGTAATCTGTAGATGAGTCATATAAATGGAAAGGTATTTAGAAGATTGTTAGGCGAGATGTAGATTTGAATATCTCGTGAATGATATGGGATTTTTGATTTAAATGCGTCGTTGTAGACAAGTTTTTATACAAGAATTAGGTAAATGAATTGGACAATTTTTGCAGTACCCAGAACAAAATCAGTTCTTCATACCTTTGCGGGACAGACGTGTCATTTTCAAAACGGGAAGGAGTAAAAGTTACAGAGAGATTAGAATTATTGCCAATTTTGTATGGCAGGGAGTGTTAAATACAATTAAACTAGAAACTAGCGATTGAATACTCAAATATTACTTTGAATTGATGGATGGTAGGCATAAAAGTTAGCAAATGCTTATAATATAGGTTCGAAAAATAAACAATTTGTTAAGTTTATGATTACCTAATTATAATATTGTTTACTTAGTTTAGTTTACAATTCTAGCATTGAAGCCACACACTTTTTTTACATGGGTTTTTTGAGTTTTCGACAAAAAATTTTAGATAAATTAGGCTTCTTTCATAAAACTTATACTCTAGAGTAATTTCGATAGAACTGCCGTTTTCCCAAATTCAAAGTTAAATAAATTTTAATGCAGTTTAAAATGTTTATGGAACAAGGGTAGTATTTTTGTGTAATTATTCTGAATATTCCTTTGCTAATAGTTTGACAGAATCTTAATCTATAATTTTGAGCAAAACTGCGTTTTTTTGCGATATATGGCATTTTTTCCTCTTTGCATTCGACCTGCTGAATACATCTGTGGCATAAAAAAAATGGACCTGTTTCAATATAAATGTGATTTTTAGGGGTTGTAAAGGGGAAAAACTCCTCAACTTGGATTGAGATGAATTTGGATTTTTCAGAATAGAATTTCTTTCAGAAAAAAAGTAAATTAGTAGCAATACGATTGTTCTAATTACGAACCCTAAGACATTTTCGTTCGATCTGCAAATTTCACAATTCTACGTCAAATTACACCGATGTTTCCATGAGAAACGCGACACTCTGTATATCGAAAATGATACCTGGATCAAGAGTAGCAGTTATTTTCGCGAAAATCGGGGTAGGAATTTTAATACAATTTTTTAAAGTTTCAATCGGGAAACATAAAATTATAGCTTTTTCGAAAACAGCTGCCTCTATCGACTTTACGACACATTAGTTATGTCTTTAAATTAAAATATTGAATATGGAGACCTGAGAGATACCAGTCTTCATATAGGTAGTGTCATTAACGATATTGGACTACACATCTGAGGAAGCAGATCGTATGAAGGGAATTTGATGCCAACCACTTTCCTTTCACTGCTCCTCCCGCAATTTGAAGCTATTTCGAACAAAAATCTTTCAACTCACTGAAGCACCAAGAAAAGGGTGTGTCCAAGGACATTTTTTTGAAAAAAATATATAATTTTGGAGATATATCGCAAATAAATGTTAATTAATTTTTCTTATAACATATTCGATATCTATCGAAAGTTTCGTTTTTGCTTTCGATATGTGCTGCTTTCAGTACGAACATCAAAAAACACATTTTCGTTACCTACCAAATATACCTGAAAATGCAATAAAATCATCTATTTCTATCAATTCTCAATTGTTTCTGACCTATGACAACTGGCCTTTGGCCTTACGATCATGCGACACCTCATAACGAAGATAATATATCTTGATTGCTCGATGTGTCTGTGAACATCGATGTATCGAGCAGGTGACAAATGTACCCGCTTTTATGAATTCATTAGAAGTTCATAACTTGCAAACCACTAAGGCAAAGAAACTTTTGCTTGCAATATGGGGGTGGTCAAAGACCTTTGCTCAGGTGTTTATCACTATTTTATGAGGATGGTATAACTGGTGGTGTTTTCAAATATTCGTTCACATAGAAATTATTTTTTATTCGGAATCGAAAGTAACGAGTCATTTATACCAATAATTTGTTTTCTTCTGAATCATTGTGACAATTTAAATAATCTTATGCACAGGAAGAACCATTGAAAGGATTCATCCCGTAAAGGAATTAGTTAATACAAGTCTGAAATACATATCGTTTTAACCTGCGAAACCACATTCCTAAATTTTCTTCACACCTCGATTTATTTCACAAGAAAAAGTAGACATGAAAAAGTCAAGACGACGACAAAAGTTCCGAGTTTTTGAGGAAAACCGTTGAAGGAAAGAACGGAAACTAAAGGAAATATCGAGATCAGGCAAAAAATCTACATATGGAACGATAAAACAAGTTTTGAGGTGTGGTAAAAACTGCCTGGTCGACGGAATATGTAGAGATTGGATGATAGTAGAGATCGGTTGAGAGGAGAGATCGAATGAAAATAGAGGTCAGCTATAAGAACATATCCAATAGCGATGGAAGAGGAGTAGAGATGAAAAAACATTATACTTAGATGGGAGAGGAGAAGAGATGGGAGACCTGTAGACATGAGAGGAGAATAGAGATCTGAGCAAAGTAGAGATCAGCGACAGTAGGAATCAGCCAAAATGGACATCAGAAGAGAAGTAGACATCGGAAAAAGAAATGTGGAGATCGAGACGTAGAAGTTGTGCAAAGTAATAGGGGTCGAGAAAAGTTAGAGATGGATAAAAGTATAGATCAAGAAAAGTTGAGTTCGGAGAAAGATGAAATTCGGAAAAACGTCGAGATTTGCGAAAAATTGCGATTGGCGAAAAGTAGAGATCGACGGACGGTAGAGATCGGCTAAAAGTAGAGATCGGCTTAAAAAAGAGATTGAGACAAAGTCAACGTCGGCAAAGTGTAGAAATCGGCGAAAAGTAGAGCTCGGCGAAAGTTAGAGATCGGCAAAAGTTAGAGATTGGAGAAACTTAGGGATAGACCGAAGTAAAGAACGATAAAAAGAAGAGATCACCGAGAAGCAGAAATCGGCGAAAGTTAGAGGTCGACGAATTGTAGAGATCGGCTGAAAGGTATAGATTGGCTGAAGGTAGAGATCGGCTGAAAGGTATAGATTGACTGAAGGTAGAGATCGGCAGAAGGAAGTGATCGGCTAAAAATAGATACAGTCTAAAAGTATAGATCGACTAAAGCAGAAATCAAAAATCGAAAAGTAGAGATTGGCTAAAAGTCGATATCGGCTAAAAGTAGAAATCGGCTGAAAGTAGAGATCGGCGATAGTATAGATAGGAGAGAAGGAGAAATCGGGGAAAAGGTGAGATTGACTATAATAAGTAGAAATCGGTGAAAAGTGGAGATCGGCAAAAAGTATATACTTACCTAGAAGTCAATGGAAAAGTTCGAGATCGGGGAAAATTTTGGGTGGTCGACAAACAAATTTTGTTTAGGAAGAAAAAATTAGTCTGGTGAAGAGTGGTGGGGTTCCAAAAAAAATGCGGAATGGACGAATCAAAGGTTCCATATATTAAAAGTTTTTGCTACAATCTGACAAATAAGTTCAAATCTGAGGGTCGGAAAAAAGGAATGTGGCACATCCAGCTTCATACTACCAATACAACATTGCTGTCCAACTCACCTGTGATGAAATAGGTTTATGCGTTGGACTTTCCAACTGAGGCACTGGCGGAGTGGTGAGGTCGAACAGTCCCGGACTGAGCTTGATGTCCCTCAGGAGCATGTCCATCGGCGGCACCGGTTTCGGCCTGACGGATGGCGGGTTCTCCGGACACAGGAACACCTCGATCTCGCCCGCCTCGCTCCTCATCTGGATGTTGTACTTGGCTTCCTGGTGCTCTCCCGTGGGGACGGACAACTGCGTGTTGGGCGGCGCCTTTATCGCCATCACCGTTTTGTGTTTGAAGCCACTTATCGACCGCAAGTCTTGGTAAGTCACGTAACCATACCTAGATGAAGACCAGCGTCAGAGGCGGTGTCTAGGACCCCGGAAAACGGGATCTTATTGAAATTTGTAATGCCATTCGGGGTGTACACTATCTATAACGGAACTATAGTGGAGTAATATTTTTTTAATGGCCTGTTGGAGAAGTATTTTTTTAGCATGTTTCCCAGGTGATTTGTTATGAATACGGCAGACTAGAAAGGGTTAAACCTACTCAGCTAGAAGACCAAAATACTTCTTCTGTAAGCCCTGCAAAGTTCTGGCAATTCGGGCCCCGAACTGAGCGGAATTTAATTTTATTTTTGTTGGTTAACGTTGTATAAGGTTACAAATAACTTCAAGCAGTCTCTTTTGTAATTTACTTTGATCCCAACCATAGTAGTCAGGACGTTTCGTAATTGAAAATCAAAGAAGGTTCAATAAAAGTCCTGTTGGAGAAATATTTCCGGTTCAAGGCAGGCAGAATAGTGTATAACCTTCTAGGGAAATAAAATTGGTATCGTTTCATAGAACGAACTGGAGAGCCGCAACTTTCTCCACTAATGTGAAGTTGTCTACATCCACCCTTGGAGAAGAAAGTTAAATCATTCGTTTTCTCTACGCTACCGTAGAAAAAAAAGTGTTCTGCTGAAATATATCAAAACGACCTCTCACATCACAAGCGTTGATCGATTATTGATTGTTCTCGATGATGCTTACTTTGATAGTAGAGTATAATAATAAAATGTTTCAGTGAAGAGTGATACCGGTATACAAATTAGTAATAACTCATATGATATAATCATTTTCAACGAATATTATGGATTTGAACATCTTCACATTGGTGCCTTCATCCTACCATTTAAAAAAGCTTGGTTATCCAGCTATTGTAAATAAGTAGAGATTGGTCACATATAATATTCTTCAAAATAGCGGCCAAAAAGCCAAATATGTCTCAGCCTTCATACATTGAATCATTGTATGACGAGTAACAAGATAGTATAATTGTACCTCTTCCTACCTCGACTGTAATAGTCCGGAAGTTACTGTAACTTTTTTTATCATTGATTTATCTCTGATGTGATTGAGTAGAGTTTCACCATTACTGTTCTCGAAATCGAAAGTCTGTCAGGGCGACCGTGGTGGGTGTGGGCGTGGGAGGCGGTTGAAACTCGTCGGAAAAATCTCGAAAAAAAAGTGATTGATCTTCACGTGAAACTCTGTTAAAGTGTGATTTATTCATACGCAAAAGTAAAAATAGGCGTCAGTCACGTTCCCGATGGGGGAAACGTCAGTCAGGCGATTGAAGTGGCCAAAAAAATTGAAGTGACCGGTTTTCAATCAACATTTTGTAAAATGATTATTTTGATTGAATTGAACATAAAAATGGACGTCAGTCACGTTCAAAGTGGTGGATTCTGCGTCAGTCAGGCTTCCAAAGTCGAAGGCAGTGACCAGATTCCTTTGGTGCGCTGCATCTTATGCAGTTCGACTGACGAATATTCCACCGGCATCGTGCCGGCTTACGAGTATTTATCGAATATGCATAACAATTACTGGTTTAGTTATTGATTGTCAAGTGATATGAATCACTATACCCAACTTGTCAATAGTGATACATTCTCTAGTGCTTATACGGACAATATCTATTCACCTCGAATACATGAGCCCGAAAAATGTGACGTTATAGTTTTTGATGGTTTTCACACAATCCACTCTATGATAGTAGTCTTTTAGAAATATTTCCTAAAAAAATCTTACACTCTTTCACCGCAAACGGCGCAAATACTATAATGATAACGTTCGATCGTTACGATTTCCCATCGATAAAAGACAATGAGCATACATTACGTGGAAGAGTAGAGGGACATCGTTTCACTATAAATGGACCTCAGCAGGAGCGTTCAACAAATTTCAGACACGATTTGAAGAATATTTACTTCAAGGAAGCGTTAGTCAGATTTCTGTGTGAACATTGGACTGAGGACCATATGAATTCTTAATTAATAAAAAAGTGACAGTACCTCCCGGACTATAAAGGTTTGAAACTTCAGTAGTAGCCTTCTCCAGAAATATACCAGTATTTTCGTTTTCTGCCGTACTCAAATTTCAGCATACAGGAAGACTCGAAAATACTTTTCTATGAATGAATCGGATCACTTATTTCGAAAGCTGAACATTTTCCATTCATCCTTGTAAAATGATCTGTATGAAAAACTTCTGGGTAGTTTTCTGAAAATTTGTTAACGGAAATTTTCCGAGGAGTTCGTTTTACTTGAAATATTTTTAGTTGTGTACTACTTTCGATGGAAGTGGATCCCAACTTTGTTTTTTTAAACGGAACACTCTGTTTTTTATTGCATCTTCAAAATACACGATAAATTTCAATACAACTTATTCAAAACATTATATGTCCAAAGCGTTCCAGTATTGTTATTTAAATTTTTTGAAAATTTCGACAGATGCATCCCTTCAAAAAATATATTTTCTTTGAAATCAAAGAGAGCCAGGCCCAAAATTGACAGAATTTGCCTGAATAAGACCTACATCTTCCTAAATCTTGGGAATATTTTCAAAAAAATTATACGGGTTGTTCGGAAGTTGGCGCCAAATTCGGCAAACTCGAAAATTGTATAAGTCAAGTTTTTCCAAGTGGCAAGTACCCATATTACCAGAACCAACATTTTAACAGAATGGTTTTGGTAAAGCCTGCGGAGTTCAAATAGTAGATCTCGATATTTAGTCCGTTTTTCCTCTTCTTTTCGGATGATGTTCTCTTCGCCACGAGCTGAAAACTCAATGACAAAAAGCGTCTTAGTCAGATGGTCGAGGAGAACTATATCAATCTTATTGAGTTGTATTTGCCTGAGGGTGGAATATGAGTAATTCCACTGCAGACTCAATATCCCCTGGATCATAAGGCAACACCGGTGTCCCGCCTATACCGTACGAGTGTCGTAAATGTTGACACAATACTCGTAGCGCTGCGTTATGACATCTATGCCCATCACACGACTACGGTAGACGAGATGATTGAAGACACCATCCTGGCATGCCGTTATGATTCTCTCAGTTTCCGACATCAACCCACTCGATCTGAGAAATGCGAAGGTCAGGTTTCTGGATAAGCCAAGGTTTTCAATTTTTTTGATTGGATTATCCTTATGTAGCTGTCGGGGACCCTCGCTATCCGCATCTTTGCTTTTGCTAAACGGGTTCCAACTCGGTGACAGAGTTTGGGTTCGTCCGTTCATTGTCGGAAACAGAGTTCATCAGCTGCACGGGTTGCTGTCAATGAAAAGAAATGCTTTTTCATGGTCGCAGGCTGAGCAGAGAAGGGGATCTGAAATCCTGATGACTTTAAAGGCTCCATCTAGTACCATTCTGTTACGTAGCTCTGAACCACGGCCTCCCAGTTGTCTGGGGATGTATAATCGTGGTACAAACGATCTAGGATGCAAGATCCTATGAAGATGCATCTTCTGCTCTTTTCTTCGATTTATAAAAAAAAATTATATTATTGACCCTAACATAATTATCAGTAAGTTATAATTATTTGGGTTTGGAGGCACTTTTGTAGCTGTGAATCATATTTTACTATTAGATAAATCTATGTTAGAGTCGATAATTGTCAATCTCAGCCTTATGAACGGGTTCTATTTTGGGACCATCTATATTCCTTTTAAACGTTAATGATATACCAAAAACCTTAGAACAATATAATACTCTATGCTGAAAACACAAATAATATGTCATTGTCATTGCTGTAGATAATCGTCTACCTTTGGATTCCATGGCTCGTTTCAAACTAGTGACTGAGATATCACAAGTTACTTTTTATTTCATTTTGTCAGAGGAATTTCAGAGTGCATTCGTTTCAACTTCAAGAGACCTTATAAAGCCGTGCTGATGAGTTGGTAACAACGAAACAGTGCTGTCCACGGATGATGAGCTCTCGCAGTGGAATCGAAAACACTCTATTCACTCTGGAATCTGTTTGCGTTCCTCTTAACGAGTCTTGGGTTGGTCAACACAACGAATTGTTGGCTGTCTGTCGTTGTTGTAGACAATTATTTACCATTCAATGGCTCGTTTAAAATTAGGTTTCAACTGTTTCGACAATTTTTTTTTTCAAATGAATCCGCCATTGGATTTTCAGGAGCACTCTTGATATATTGTGAAATGTAAAGGTGGAATTACTGCACTATAGAATCCATTACAGTAGTTTATCAACCATTGAAAAACAAGCTGAAAGACATTACAGTTCTAGAGAAAACGAGAAAAACTCTAGGTGACTCACCTTTCGCTTTTTGACATACCTATCGTTATTCAACTTCCGCAACTCGCTTTCCGCCGAACTTATCAACCTATCTAACGTATTCTCGACATTGTCCAAATTCTGCATGTGCTTAGTCAACGCTATGAAATTGCTATTCTCCCCTTGCGCACCTTTCCACTGAATATTGTTCTTCGACTTTTTCTCAAGAATCCCTATGCCCTCCAACACATTGGTGATGTCGTATATCCTCCTCTTTTGTACGTTCAGTTCTTGAGAGGCCTTGTTCAGATCCACCACGCCGTCGGGCGACTTCTCCAGCAGGTCGGAAAACTTCTTCGTCAGCAAGCTCAACGAGGTGTCGTACCTGGTGTTCTTCTTCACGGGCGTCTGCCTCCTCGGCTTCTTGGGCTGAGGCGGCTTGAACTCGTGCGTTATCGGCACCACCGAGGGCACTACGAAGTGCTGCGATTCCAGGTTCAGCTTGCGTTTTACTGCGGGCGCTTGGTTTGGAATCGCAGACGACATCATCTGGTTCAGAGGTGTGGCCCCGTAGCCGTGGTCCAGGAGGTGCGGGCTCGGGGTGAACTCCGACTTGATTTCGCTCTTGACGATAGTCATGTCCGGGGTGGAGTTCGACGGGAGGGGTTTGTAGCCCCTCGGACTATCGGAGGCGCGACGAATGGTTGTTCGAGGCATCTTGCTCGGTTGTTTGGTTGCCGGTTTCAGGTCCTTAATTTGTCATTTTTGTGGTGGTCGGGCATTTTTTGGTTTTGTTTGGGCCACGTTGGTATCTAAAATCTGGAAAGAAAGAAAATCAAATTTAAAACTTTAAATTTTTCGAAAAATTATCGTTGTAAATAAGAAAATTATCATTCACAAATACTGACATTTAAAAAAATAATGTGAACGAATTTTTGAAAGGTATGTTTCACTTCACACAGACACACCTCCGCAACTTCCGTAATTTTTAAAGTAGAACTGAACGTTTTCGCTGTATCTATCAATTCTGTAAAATTCACACTTCTACGTCAAAAATTACGTGACCTACTGGGGTATCCATGAGAAGTGTGACACGCTGTATACCAAGAAACTGAATTCAGTAAATTAAGTTTGTTGCCAGAGAGTTGGTCCTTTGGCTCATACGCAATTTTTTCAATTGTTGAGAATTAGTTGAATAAAATTTCAAATAAAATTTAACAAATTTCAGAAATGTCGATAACAAATCCTGTAGCCCTTTTTCTTCCTTGGGGAATCAAAGTGGCACTTTAGTCTCTAAAATCAGGGAGTAAAGGCGTATGCACACCGCTTCTTCATTGATCTGTAACTTCCATTAACTGTCATTAAACTTGATTGACTTCACCTCTTCTTCATTATGAATATAACTTTAAATTTAAACTCAGTTTTTTTGACAATATGCAATGGAAATAGATGACTTCGGATAAGGATGCAATTATGCCACCACACAACTTTTAGCTTTAAAACAACCGACACGTTTTCCGACAACTTTTCTTCATGTCGAGGTTGCAGGCAGCCTCAGGAACCCCGTACAAGGATTAGTAAAGTGCATAAAATACTGAAATATTCGTACAATATTTTCAAACAGAAATTTTAAACACTAGACAACTATAGCGTGCGGTTTTTAAAAGTCCCCCCGTGTTACTTTTGAACGGTTTGACGTACAAATGTAAAAACAAAACCGTTTGGAGGGTTTCACCGATACTACTTTTTGAAATGAAACACGTTGTGATTGCTCGATAGATGGCGCGGGGGAGCACATCAACTAAAAAATTTCTAATGGCATGGGAGGTCATGTGTCACATCGTTGAAAAGATAATTCAATTATTTTTTCAACCATCTAAAAATTTTTAGAATTCCGTTCCATTCAAAAAAGTTTCTGTCCCGTTATTTCACATCAAACCATTTGAAAGTTATCGTGAATAGGTAAGAAAAGGGATTCAAATCCGCCATATCCGCACTTATTCTGACATTTCAAATGCATATTGTGAAAAAGCGTGTAAACGAAAATCTAAAAAAATTAGATGGTTAAAAAGAGAATTGAATTATCCTCATCATTGTGTACTATTTACAAGGCATCGCAGTTCATGCCTTAAACTCGGAATTTGCGGAAACCGTATAATAAAAAATCCCTTATGTAGACTTCCTCGTTAACGTGTATGAGTAAATGTATGACATAGAAATGTTTTACGACCTGGGAGCACATTCTCTTATCAGTAGAAAACTAGAAAGCTATCTATATCCACATCTAGTACTTATTGAACACATCAAACACTTTCCTGATCGGTGTTCCAAACATCAGAAAAAATGTGTGAGATTGATTTATAACGACTTCCCTTTTGTTATTAGCGTTCAATCTTCATTTGTATGTAATGGTGGCCATCCTGTATTAACTGCAGTTGGAATATATTTCCATATCCGTACCGTATTCATCTATCATAAAACATTTTTATTTGAGAGTTAATTCATGTGAAGATATACTAAATTAACGCATAATTACTATACCCAATGAAAACAAAGCAAAGCGGATTTGTCATATTTATTGGGAAGGATCTGTCGATTAACATTGCGAGGGAAGAATCTTTTGCAGCTATTCTCAACTTTGCCACTTCAAGCCTCCCGGAGAAGATAGCCCCAACCCCTAAATCTTGAAGGAGATTACATATCAAGCGATAACACATTATCAATGTCATCGAATAATTTTCAACGGGGCAATGATTCAAAAATGTACATTAAAAATGTACCTACCAACTAAGTGTTCAAAATGTTGGTTTTCATTCCATATTGTGAGAGAAAACAACTATTTTCCTGGTCAAAGCGAAGACAGACGCTGAATTGCAGAAAAGCAATTACAAAGTTCCTTCTTTTGTGAGATCTCTTCGGGGAACGATGCACACATTTCTATCAGATACAATGCAATGTCTGTTGTTGACATTAGCCAGGGAATAAGTGGTTTTCTGACGGATCTCTCACAATTTGTAGTGATAAATAGGTCTTTCCTATTCCTTATATTTTTCTTTCTCAACTCCCACACTTATTCTAGATCCCATTTTAACATACATTTGTGGCAATCGAAAGCACATGCAGACTATTTTCGCGATTCAATTCGCTAATCATTACAGACACGGCCACAATATGCAATTGATTTCTAATCGGTTTTGTTAACTTGCACTACGATTACTCCGACACCCACTATGAAAGTGAGCAACAGAGCCATCTATAGAACAGAAAGATTCCGACAAGTACCCAGACTCCGTTTAAAGCCGAAGAGGCCAATTTCATCATTAAAAATATTTACATATTTCTCACGTGGAACTGGGAGTACTTGTCGAAATGCAATAAATTCCAAAATGATATTTGATTATAAAAATAATCCAGCCTTTTGCAAATTTACTTATACTATAGGATTGTCGGCAAACGTCGAACAGAAATAAATAAATGATGATATTACTATAATTGGAGTTATCTAATTTTCGTTCATGTGTCTCGAATGTACCATGGCATTACTTTCTAGATTTCTTGCCCTTTTAATCTATGTTGAAACTACACTAGAATGAACTTATAGAAAATATAACGTGAATAATTGATAAGATTCTCAAGCACGTGTGAAAGTGGCACAATGAGTATTTTCCTGGTAAATCAACAGGATGCAAAGAGCCTGTTTGGGAATTAAGTATGCTCATTAACAACATCTGTTGTGATATTTTATTTTCATTTCAGTGTTATTATTATGAGTTGTCATATTATCGCATTTTACTCAGAACTAACATACGAGGTAAGGGTGGAAAGCCATATACTTCTCAATAGATGGCAGAGCGATCATAAAAGATGATTATTTTGTGAACGGCGGATTTTTTCCAAATTGAATAGTAGCATTTTTACAATATTTGACAAAAATAAAATCCGCATGAAGATTGAACATCACCTATTACGTGGAAAACCATTTCGCAAACCGAAGAGACGTTGAATAGGTTCCACGGGGGTTCCACTCCTTCACATTTTATTTTATGGTCCGTTAAGTTCACGGAATTAATGATTTCAAACACCTGAAGAAGCTGTTGAGGGCTTCAAATTACACCCACTTCGGAGTGGAAAAAAATGCTTTCAAAATAGATCTTGAATGGACATAAATTGAAAAACAATAATGAACTTTTTTTTAATTATCTCTTTTGTAGAGTTTTTGAAATGTGTGCCTCACGTGGAAGTAGATAATTATAGAGATCAAAACCTTTAACAGGTACAAGCAATGATAATAAAAACCCAAAACAAAAACAGGTATCGCAATCAAGGCTTTATGAAGTCACGCCCCCTATTGGGATAATCAAAATTAAACAAGGAATCAGCAAAGACACCGAATCAGTTTGGCTCAAAATAACGCTTTGTCCGTTCCGCACCGCCTTTGAAAATGCTTCCCGCAGAAGAAACGTCAGTAAGAATTACCTCGAGACCACGACCAACAAACCCGAAAATCACCGAAAGTTTATTTTCTTATACCGTTCTTCACAGCCAATGACCCAAAATTAATACCATCAACTAATTGAACACTTGTTTGTTCTCCGAATTATTGCAATTATTCGTCGTAGCAGCCCAGGATCACGTTGTTTTCTTTCGAATATCTGCTACAATATTGGTGAATAATTGGATTTTCAATTAATTCTGCCACACCATCAAACACCAGACTTTGTCTGAATATGATATACCAGTTCACCAACATTATTCGAAGTTTTGAAAAAATAAATTCAAAAAATTGGTGAGAATTGAGAAAAGGCAATAAATAATAAGTGGGTAACAATGAATTTCACAGTAAGATCTACTGAAAAAAATCCTCCGAATCTTACAGCACATCCGTCCATACTTTACAACAAATAATCTAGAAAAGGTATCCTCAATGACAGGCATTTCACAAAACATGAAGAAACATGTGTGTATAAAAAAATTTTATTATTAAAAAATGTTATTCATAATTTTTAAAAGGAAAAAATCAAACACAAATTATAAATCTTCTACTATTTTTTACATTGTTTTTCATTTTTTCATGCCTTTATTCATTGCTTTGTTCGTATGCCTGTCTGTCAGTCTTTCGGGTTCAAAATTTGTAATCTATTTTCAAATACTTGCTAGCATCGGATTGAGCTGAAATTTTTCACACGTACGAGGATGTATTGATATCTAGTTAGCCTAGACCAGTTCCCTGCATAAACAAAATATAGCAACGAACAATAACTCATTAGAAGTGTCAGTGTAAAATTTGACGTCAAAAAAGTAAACTAGAGTTACGCAATAAATTAAAAGAAAAAATATGTCCACCGAAATTGTGAAAATCGAAAAATTGGAGTATCGAGCCATCATCAAGTACCTGTATTTAAAAGGGTTAAGAGGTAAGCAGATTTACGAAGATATGCTTAATACCCTTGGTGATCAATGTCCTTCGTATGCGACCGTGAAAAATTGGACTGCAAGCTTCAAAAGAGGTAAATTTTCCATTGAAGATGATGACCGATAGGATCTGTGTCAGTCCCCGAAAATATCGATGCAGTTCATGACATGATTTTAACAGACCGTCGAATTGGGCTAAAACGGATATCTGAAGCACTGAATATTTCATACGAACGCGTTCATCATATAGTTCACGTCAATTTGGACATGAGAAGAATTGCTGCAAAATGGATCCCCAAATGTTTGAATGTTGACCAAAAGCGTGCAAGGGTAGTAGCATCGCGTTCGATCTGTGTTCGATTTGAAAACGATGTAGACTTCTTAAACCGAATTGTTACTATGGATGAGACTTGGGTACATTTCTACGATCCAGAAACGAAGCAACAATCGATGGAATGGCGACACTCCGGTTCTCCAAGACCTAAGAAGTTTCGTATCCAAATTTCTGCTGGAAAAGTTCTTGCTTCAGTTTTTTGGAATTGCCATGGAGTAATCATGATTGATTTTTTGGAAAAGGGTAGAAAAATAACTGGAGATTACTATTCGACATAACTGACCACTGTACAGGAAAAGATTAAAGAGAAAAGACGCGGAAAGTTATCCAAAGGTGTTTGAATTACTAGAACACCCCCCTTATTCTATTCACCAGATTTGGCTCCGTCCGACTATCATCTCTTTCCTCAACTGAAAAAAAGTTTAAAAGGTAAATTTTCTTCCAACGAGGAGGTAATAAAAGCTGTGGAGGTCTGGTTTGCAGAGCAAGAAGAAACATTTTTTATGAAAGGTCTAGAGACGTTGCAGGTTCGCTGTAATAAATGTATATAATTAAGAGGAGAATATGTTGAGTAATAAAATATTTTGACATTGAAATTTTGTTTGGTTCTAAGTAGGCTAAGAATTTTTCAATATATCCTCGTATTATTAACCGATGACAATACAACAATATCAAAAAATGTTGTCCTCCGCCTCCCAACGACCACCTGGGAATTCAGTTAAATTTCCGAACGTTTCGGGCTTGGAAAATTATATCGAAAAGAAACATGTCCATCGAGGAGCGGAGTCTCTTCTTTTTGAAAAAAGTTGTTGAAACTAACAAATTTTTTTTTTATAAAAATCATTGAAAGTTGTGAAAGATCTTGGGGCGTCGAATGAGAAATTTTGGAGGTCGCACATTAGTCGAATCTAACAGTAATTATTAATTTTGGCTGCGCATTTACTTTTCATGTGTCGAAAACTTGGAAAAGTCGTGTAGTCCGTGTAATTCACGCAAGCATTCGAATAATATATTCAAATACAGAAATAGTTTCAAAATCATTATGTACTTCAATGATTTCCATACTTTCACAATTTACATACATTTCAAATAATTGCTTGTTTGTCTGACCAGAAGTTAAGAAATCACCGAGTGTGTAAAATAATACACATAAAACATTTATGTATGTTTTCATTTCAAGTTTCTTTCATTCTGGATTTTTTAACAGATATTGACGAAAATATCTGATTAAACAGCTTTAAGATGACTTTCATATTATGATCAACCCAAGTTCTAGCTGTAGTGGCGGTACTTATTGCATTCCGCAACATGTCAGGTAATATACTCAGAAATATTTTACTTTCAGTCAACTTCTCACGATTCGATCTGTTCTGAAATTCTGCTTCCCATTTAAGCATAGAGGGCAGCTCTTACCTACGCTGAAGCTTTCAGACTCTGCCCAAATAAGGGTTCAACAATTCGCTCACGAAATAACTTTCGTTTCTGGAACTTGTTGCCTAGGGAAGTGATCCCGCAGATCAATGCAGCATTGGGAATAAAAAACACCAACTTCCACTAACTTTCCTTTAGTTCTCGAGATCTTATATGAACATAATAGGATTTTTCTTTTGGAAGCTGGTGAGAGACGAAGTTGTATGTTATTCAAAGCACAAATTACATTCGAACTAGAGGTACAGTGTCGTTCGAACGACCGATTAACGAAAATTCGTCGTCACAACATAAGTGTTTAATTCAGTGGCGCAGCTTCCGCGGTTAGCGTACAAAAATACTATGTAAATTATCACGGATTGTTATAAAATTTTGCAGGTGTGTTTCTTCATGATAAACTAGCACACCATTTTATTTTTGGTACGTGCTCATTGATCACCTTGTTAAGGGAACCGAAAGCATAATATAAAATGATGTCAAGTTTGTTTATTTGTTTTGGAGGATGACCTCAGCAATGTCGTGATTGAAAAAAAGCCCTGGAAACTGTCACTTATTTCTTTACATTTCATAGAATTCATCCCAGGTAAATTTTTTTGCAGAAACGTAAGGTTTTTGTTGCAAGGCACTTTCAAGACACTATTTTTAGAAAAATACCTTTCATAACTGACTGATTCACTTTCAAATGGCTTGTAAAAACTCTAATCGATCTCTGCCAACAAAAATCTTTTCGAACATTTTCATCCAAATGTTACTTACTTGCCGAAAAATATAACCTGCAGAATTTTTTTATTTTGAAAAATGAGTTGTTTCAAGAAACTGAAATTTGCTCGGTATATCTAATAGGGGCTAAGTAGGTCTCAAGACGAGCCTAATTTTTTAATAACAAATGAATATTTTTTCATTCGTTGCTCAATTTTTTTTATGTCACTGTATAACCAGTATCTATTTCGAAATGCGTGTCTACACATAAAAAGCATAGTGGGAATGCTCAAATGATTTTTACCTCTACCGCGTCAGCTGACGGCCTTTCCACAGCTACACACGTAACTGACTGTTTCGCTTACTTTTTGTCAAGTGCTTTTTAAAAATCATGCGAGTAGCTTCTTTCCCACCCTGCCATCTTTTTTTTCTAGTCTCTTTTTCTTACCCACTTCTTTATTACCCTACTCTCTTTTTTCCTTAGCTTTTATTATTCAACTGGCCTGTTTCTCACTGGCCTATTTTTCACTGGCCTATTTTTCACTGGCCTATTTTTCACTGACCTCCTTTTTCACTCTGGCCTTTCTTCACATTGTCTCTTTTATACCTTGTCTCTTTTTCACCTTTCCTTTTTTACCTTGCCTATTTTTTCATTGCCGTTTTTTTCACGCTGGCCTTTTTTTTCACGCTGGCCTCTTTTTTCGTTGTTCCTTTTTTCGTTGTTTCCGATTTTCGTTGTACCTTTTTTCGTCGTACCTTTTTTTGTTGTCTCTTTTTTCCTTGCCTCTTTTTTCCTTGTTTCTTTTTTCGCTAACCCATTTTTCCATTTCCTCTTTTTTTCACGCAGGCCCTTTTTTTTCACGCTGGCCTCTTTTTACCTTGGCCTCTTTTCCTGTAACCCTTCTTTCCATTTTTATTCTGTCGTCTCTTCCTCCCTGTCCTCTCTTTCTCCCTGGCCACTTTTTCTCCCTGGCCACTTTTTCTCCCTGGCCTCTTTTTCACCCTGGCATCTTTTTCACTTTATTTTTAGTTTTTCGTTCAAATTTCTGTAAAAGTACCTTAATTATTATCATGATTTAGACGTCAAATATCGATAAATAATTATGAGACAGACACTTTGCAAATTATTCGACCTTGAAAGTATTTCTGTCGATATACTTTGATAATACTATAAGTGACCTAATGAAAATATCAACTTAGTTTTTGATCTATGTGAATTCCCAGAAATAGTTTGTTTTGTCAATTGATCTGGAATACACCTAATAAGTGGAACTTAATTGCTGACGATCTCCAGCAAACATAACTGTTTTCAGTAACCCTCATTGAGAAAAATTTAATTTTTTAAAAACAAATTTTGGGCTTTATCAAGTCAATAACGTAAAGTAATGGTACCATTGATATGCCTGTACTTTAATCACACCACCGTCTGACGAATATTTTTTCTGTAGACGTTGTATAATGTATGATTTCTGTCAATCCGACGTTGTGCCTCTGATTCCGTACCGTTCCATTTTATTGAGTCGATGATGTTCATTCAACTAGCCCGACTTGAAACTGATTGACTAGACAGACTTAAAACTAATTATTAACCGCCTAACTGACTAACCGCCGTACTAGGCTATCCTTCCGTTTGTATATCCCACAACCTAGAAGACTCGCCATTAGTTCACCGCGTTAGCGAACGATCAAATTTTGCAAATTGACGCTCTTTCCAATTCCATAGACTATTCGACACATATTCGAAAGCAAGCAGTCATTGAGCGTATCAAAGTGTGGTTACACTGGGCGACAATGTTAATAAATCGTAGCTCATAATTCGAAATTATTATCACTGAGCTGCAACTATTCGTCTCCGGAAACCATATCAATACAGTCAATTTAGGAGTTCATAAATAGAACGTTTTCGTCAATAACGTGTAAACAACGTGTAAACACGACAATTATCGCGGTGTACGATATTTAAAATAGTTTTAATTAGAATATTTCCGTTTAACCAATCAAGAAAATTATCATCATCCAAAGGAAACACTCAATCTAAGATGTAATCATAGGAAAACTTCAAGAACCCACATTAAGAATGTCGTAATCAATTGTCTATAGGTTCACTATAAATATTCCAACCAGTCAGTCATTAATAATTGTGTTTTACTCAACTATAGCTTCTTCAAACAGGATTCCCTTACTGAAGCAGGTCACCCCATTGCCTTTCAAAGTATGTTTTTGTCACAAAACATAAAAAAAAACAATCACTATTTCGAAAGAGAAGAGTATTTCAACATGTGACTTACACGTCCCTCACCCCACCTATTCAGCTAGAGTTAGCGTGTCGACTAGCCCAAAAAGGCTCATGAAAGCACTCGTCGGTAATACCTCGCTCACAAACTCGTTTACTTTTCAGGAACATCGAGCACCATTTTAAAATTTGTATCTTTTCTTTCTTTTTAAAATTCACTTATTCATTAACTGACACGAAAACTGTGCTCGAGGTACTTCATTCCATTCCCGAATACTTGAATACTTAATACTTCATCGCACATATTTGTTATATTTTGTACTGGTCGACAAACTACACGAACTATCATCAACCGTATTGGGAATGCTATGTGCCGATAATATTTTACCAGATCTGTGTACAGGCTTATTCACGGATCACTTTGAAAATTTAATGGAGGCCATATTCGAACATTCTCTACCTTCCTAAACTATTTCTGACAATGCGGTGTTGCCACTTTTATCAGAAAGTAGTAGCAACTTTGATTTTTCAAATGGAACACCCTGTATATAATATTATTTTGGAATGTCCAACAATTGCCCGACAATTTTTTTTGATACTTTCCTGTAGCTATCTGTTACCGTTTTCAAAATAAAAATTATTTTTTATTTTTTTTATTCGGAAATCATGACTTCTTATCATGACTTCTTAAAATGCTGAGTCTTTGAGATACTATGATATCGAAATTTTGTTTTTTGGTTGATACTTGGAGGCTTCCCACACTTCAGCCTAATCTCCGTTACTTCAATACAGGGTATTAAAAAAATACAATGTTTTCGTCTGCTTGAAAATGTTATTGAAAGTTTTTTATTTCAAATGGAACACCCTGTATATTATTGGAAATTCTGAAAGATGCTGAAGTTTGCTTCTTTTCTATGTATATCATACATGAGTATTTTGTGGAAATATCCATTCAGAATGGTATTCCCATAAGGTATTTAGTAACGTTGTGACATTGTCTTAATAATATCGACATTTTTGTCAGTTGCAAATACCTTCAAAATTATGGAACAAAACTATTCAAACGAAGTTCTTACGAATTCGTTTATTGTTTTTGGACAATGTGATGAAATTATCGTCAAGACATGTAAAAAGTTAAATGAAATGTATCCAATTCAGTGAACCTCAAGAAATTCATAAGAAATCAGAACGATTTCAATGCATTTGGATCAACTTTAAAAGCATCAGAAGAAACTTGCCTTAGCACATTTTCACGCATTTCCCGAGTCATCGATAAGAAGTGCTGAAGAAGATTTGAATATAAATAATCATCGATTATAAAGATTATAAATCCACCAAAATTCAAGCAATGAACTCTCAACAGATAGTTGAATTTTGTGAAATTTTGTTGTACGCAGTGAAAAAGATCCTTACTGATGAATCGAAATTTTCGAGAGAAGGGATTTTCAATAGGAAAAATTGTCATTATTGGTCCAGTGATAATCCTCACGTGACAAAAGAAGCCAGATTTCAAGCAAACTTTATTTTATAATGTCTTCTGCATGTTAAAGGGCAAGAAATTGAGGTACTAGACGGAGCTCCTGCACATTTCACACGAGTAATGAGCGCAGAACTAGAAAGACGATCGGTGGATAACGCGCTTGGGACCGTGGAATTGGCCAGCGAGATCACGCGATCTTTATCCATCAGATTTTTATCTCTGGGAAATGTTTTGAGAAAAAGTTTACAAAACACTGCTGGGTTCGAGAGATGAATTGTTAGAAACGATTACCCAAACATTTGTCATCTGCCACGACGAAAGCAGTCAACACCCGCATTTTGGAGGGTTCGGAAGTGAACGGCTGGCGCCGGCGATTCGAACATAATTTGAAATATTCCACATGACTGTTTTGCTTTCTTATAATTATTCATAACAATATTTCCACTTTCAAGTTTCTTGGTGCTTTTTGAGAGTTTATCATAAACATATTAAAATTGTTTTGAACTCCCATAAATTTCTTGAGGTTTGGCGGTATATTCGGATACGTTTCATTCAACGTTCTACATGTCCTGCTGATTTTATCACACTGCACAGGAATAATGAAAAAATTCATAAGAACTTCGTTTGAATAGGTTTGTTCCATCGTTTTGAAGGTATTGCAATTTCTGAAGGGACGAAAATATCGATATTATTAGGATGTGACATGTGACATTGTCACAACCTTACTGTCAAATACTAATTACAGCCTGCTTACCAAATACCGAATGGAAATACCATTCTGAAGGGACATTTCAACGGCTTTCCGAATTTTCAATAATATACAGGATGTTCCATTTAAAATAGTCTACTTTTGGTCACTTTTCCAGGCAAACGAAAAAGATGTATTTTTTCACCACTCTGTATTGAAGTACCATAGTATTTCTCAACTCAAAGATATCAGCATTTTTAGAGGTCATGACTTCCGAAGAATTTTTTTTTAATTAATTGAAGGGGCACGTGGAAGGAGTTATGTTACAAATATGTGTTTGTGAGAAAAATACGTTTCAGTAAAGTTAGCGTCCTTGATGTTTAATGTAACATAGCCCCTTCTACCACTGTGAATCTGCTCAGATATGAAGAATAGAAGCAAATCCTGACGGGGCAAGTTACATATGCACATAACACCTCCTTCCATGACGTAACCGAATATTTTCAGAAAATGTTACTTCACCCCTTCTTCCACTTGCCCCTTTCAATTTTTATTTCGAAAACGCTAACAGAGAAGTATAGGGAAATATCAAAAGATGTCGTGCAATGGGCAATAGCTTTTCCAAAAATAAGGGATACGTATTTTGTATTTTATAATTTTTTTCATGATCTTTGTTAAAAAAAGCGAAAAATCAAATTGTGACGTCATATGTAGTAAAACCACATTTGGCAACGTCGAAACGAAGTATTCCATCAGTTTTGACACCATAATTCTTGCTCCGTGGTCGCTGACGAGTGACACTAACACACATGTCTGTGTTACTTCACTCTGACAGCTGTCCAAATGAAAAGATTAATTATGTTATGCGCGTGCGCGAACGAACCGGAACCGCAAATTCAGTAGGCACCATTGCCATATTGACTTTGTGATCAAATGACGTCACATGCAGTAAAAATTGTTTATTGTATATAATGAAGCATCGCCTGAAGAAAATAATTCAGTGGTGTCATTATTTTAATGTCTTCTTCCAATATATTCAATTTCCAAAAAACTTTTATCAAACATGGGATTCCCCATTGTTGGACATTCCAAAAATAACAATATACACAGGGTATTCCATTAGAAAAATCAAAGTTGCTACTACTTTTTAATAAAAGTGGCAACACCGCATTGAAGAAAATATTTCAGTTGGGTATAGAATGTCCGAGTATGCTCTTCAATAAATTTTCAAAGTGATCCGCTGTCTGGTTTACCAGAATCGTCTAATGTGCCATCCACCGTGAATCAGCCTGTATACTTTCAGCGCTGCAGCGTTGCCACTTATAATGAAAAGTAGCAACAACTTTGATTAATGCATTGTCCAATTATGTTTGTACAATACTTTCTTATACTAGAGCTGTCTCAAAGCACAGTGCTTAGTGCTCGTGAAATCACTCAAAGCACTTTTGTGCATCTAAGCACTGTGCTCCCGAGCACTTAATTGGATCAGTGCTTAGTGCTTCGGAGCATTTAACGAAAAGGCTTAGTAATCCCGAAAAGTGCTTTTCGTAGGCTTTGCCGGAGCACTTTGCGTAAGGCCGCGAACGGAATACTAATCAAATGTTTTTTCACATCTGACGTGATATTTTTTTCATCAAGTCTTTTTATCTTGGTTGTTAGGTATATGATTAATTACATACAGTGTCTTTCAAAAGTATCGGATCGGTCTCATATTTCAGAAACGGCCCAGAGAACATTTATGAAAATTTTGACAGGGTGGTTTTTGATGATGCCCGATTCAATGGTGATATCGGCAGTGTTGCCAAATTAACAATTTTTCGGATATTGAGGATAACTCAATTTTTTCATTGCAATCAATTCAGCGACACCTCATTACTTATGTCTCCAAATATTAGATTTAAAATTGATGTAGTTTCAGCAAGCAGCAAATTTAGAAATCTTAAAAAATAAAATATGTCAGGCAGCTCTGTTAATCACGCTTCAAATGCTAACTAATACCTCAAGGGAATTTTATGACCGCTTGGACTATTGTTTAGCAAATGATGGCAAATATTTGCAAATTCATAATCTGGTATTTGGAGACATAAGTAACGACGGGGCGCTGAATTGATTGCAATGAAAACAAATAGGGTGTTCCATTTGAAAAAATTGAGTTACCCTCAATATCTGAAAAACTGTTGATTTGGCAACATTGCCGATATCACCATTGAATCAGGCATCATCAAAAACCGTCTTGTGTAACATTTCATGAATTTTTCTCGAACCGTATTGAAAATATTGGAACGTTCCCAGACTTTTGAAAGAAAAAGCCATGATGTCATATTTCAAAAACTACATTAATTCAAAATCTGATATTTGGATACATAAGTAAAGTGGCGTCGCTGAATTGATTGCAATGAAAACAAATAGGGTGTTGCATTTGTAAAAATTGAGTTACCCTTAATATCTGGAAAACTGTTAATTTGGCAACATTGCCGATATCACCGTTGAATCGGGCATCATCTAAAACCGCCCTGTCGAAATTTTCGTAAATTTTCTCAGTGCCGGTTCTGAAATATGAGACCGTTCCGATACTTTTGAAAGACACTGCATATTCTATTCGTTCGTTTCTTGCTCATAGTTTAAAGAATATCGGAAGTTACGAAGTTCCGTGAAAGGAAATTTTGTTACAATGTTTCGAAATATATGAATGTCAGTCCGGTCCTGAAGTCTCGTCTGCTGGCTGCCAGATTCAAGTTCATTCTCTGAACGTATTCACGTTAGTAACGTCATTTAAGCATGCATACGTTTTTTTTTTAATACCAAGTTTTTCGAAATCACTCAAAACACACTCTGGCTCTAGACAGACATGGTATTCGTTCGATCCCACTCAATTTCGAACCATTGAATAATAAAAACTCTTGTGCATACATTTATTCATCAATTATAACATGAAATCACCCACGTACATATACAATGATTCCGCTACCATATAAATGTGTCTCGTACAGCTGACCCAAATCCATCGGTACGACATAATGTTATTATAATTTTAGGTGCATAAGTATATTTCACGCCTGTTAAACACTCTGTTCTTAATCCATAAACACTTCAACGTAAATACAGGGTCATCTTCGGAAGTTCTACCAACTTGGCGGTGTTAATTCTGGAAAAAGAACCGATACATATTTTTGTTCAAGTATTTTATCACAAAAATAATGTGAATGTTAGTGACAAAGAAAGACGATATTCTACGTTAGCATCAACGACAAACTGAATCTACAAAAGTGAAATTCAGGGATATTTTTTCGATGAATTTTACTTTTTGGTACTTTGAAATGAGTGTTTTGAACTTTTTAAAAAAATGTCCCACTTTGATTGAATGTCTCTGTATCAGCAATTCACTTTTAGTTATTTAAGGTGTACCACAAAGTTGAGAGTGATGCCCTCCATTATTTCTCATGTATATAAAGTCATTTATAGTAGAATACTTTCCACTTGTTCATTTGCGGATGATACAACTTCAGTACAGGTACAGATGTGGAATCTCTCGTAAATTATAAATGGACACAACAGATTGGTTTAATATCAATAAATTATGTCTAAATAAAAACCAAACCAAGTATAACTTTTGAAACAAAACAAACAAATAAATTTGTCAAATGAAGTATATTTTCAAAAAACTCAAAAAAGGCACTGTCAAATTACCATCAAACAGAATAATGACATACAAACTGAATGTCTATCTGCTACCTACTACAAAATGTGTTTACCCTACAAATAAAAGCAATTCTATTTATCGTGGGTTTGCAGAGAAATGGGTGTAAAACATTATTTATTAAACATAATTCAATGATCTTTCCATCTGCCATCTAACATATTCTGTAATCTCCTAAACATGAATGAAAATCATTCCAAATGTCCTACTAATGGACAAACCGACTCTTTCAACACTTGTAATAACTCAAACAAAGCCCTGAATCAACAAGAGAAATTCCTAATTTGGTAATGAACCGCTCAAATCGACACTCCTAACGAACAAAGACGTAACTCATTTTTCATCATATTTCAGGAGAGCCGAAATACTGATTTTTTTTTAATATTCAAGTCAAAATACAACTTTTTTCAAGTAGATTTCTTCGTAACTACTTGGTCTATCGTCAGCATCCGTTTTTTTTAGCTATAAAAAAATAGCTGTAATTTTAGTTACGGCTTTGTTCGTTAAGGGTATCGAAATTCAAATATCTTCCCACTCAAAAAACTGTGGATTGGAAGAAATTTCAATCGATGTCAAAAAGTCATCTTCACGCTCGATGCTCAACTACAGCATATCAGATTTCAAGTTTGATATTTACTCAGACTGTATCAACTACTCGGTACTTATGTACAGGGTGAACCACGATGATTTGATTAGTTTTGTATATGGGAAACTACTGGGAACATTTTTCTGATAATTTTTTTACTTACGGAAGTTTTCAGCTCGTTTCAGTCAAAGTATTTTTAGTTGTCTACGACTTCTGGTTATACGAGAAGTGGACTTTGTTTCTTTAATGGAAAACTCTATTTTTTATTGCCTTTTTAGAATCTACCAACTTCATTCAAAACATTGTATGCCTAAAGGGCTCCAGTTTTCAGTTTTTCTCAAAATTTGACAGACGCAGCCTTTCACAAAAAAATTTATTTTTGGAAACCTAGAGAGTCAAGTCAAAAATTTGCCAGAATTTGCCTGAATAAGACCTGAAGCTTCCTAAATCTATGGAAACTTCTCACTCAAAAAACTCAGAAATTCACGCCGAATTCGACAATCTCGAAAATTGTGTAACTCATTTTTTTCAAATGGTAGCCCCATTTTCTCTCAGCGCCAGTGGATTCTAACATAAAAATAAGGGGAGTTTATGCTTACAACCCTATATCTAAATTGCCATTTCTGACAACATAATTATCACTACTACTCACCGTAGAAAACAAACAGAAACACTGCAGATTTTTGCGGTCTTCGCGAACTTTTAGGTGTTGTTTGTTGTCTGAAAATTATTAATATTTCTTTTATAGATAAGCAGAGCCGATCAGCAGTACTAAATCCTCAAAGTTCTCGCTGGACCTTCTGGAACTAGAACGCTTTTTTTCCATATTTATTTTTCTCACGTACTGACGGTTTCACCCACAAGCATTTTTTATTTTACCCGTGACAACTTCAAAGAAACACAAAACCAGTAGAAATGGAAAATCATCTCGTTTTCCATTTCAGCATAAAAACGACACATATTTTCACGTTTGTGGCTTTCTAGTACGGAAAACTAATTCTAGATATGGAGGACACGAAACAAAACCCAAACTAAAAAGTTTTTTGACATTATGTTTCTTGGCGGTGTGGACATTTTGTGATTTTTTGATCTGCAAGTAAGTATTTTAATTTATTGTTTTATTTTGATTTCGCTTTGTTTCATTAGAATATATGAGGTTCTCCTAGTAAAAAAACAGACACGATTTTTGCAAATGTAGCTAGAGAGACAGAAGCCGACAGTATGTCCAACGTGCAATGAAAATTCAAGGTTTTCTTCTATACGATTGTTTATTAGGGAGGGTTATTATCATTATTAATAGTCGCAAAAGTAATAACAAATCCAATTTTTTTTTTTCGTGCTTCGGTTTCTATGGCCTTTTACAATTCGAATCATTGCTTGAATATCCAAGTTTGTTTCAAGTACTGAAAAATTATGAATGAAAACAAATAAAGACAAAATTAAATTCGTTTGGACGAGTGAATTTGTAATTATGAATTTTTTATTGAGGAAAAAATGTTCTCGAATAATCCTTTTGTTAAGATTTATTTCAGTTTTTTGAAGAATATCGTTCTCCCTCCAACTAGATGTTTGGTGGAGATACTTCAAGATAACGCAAGATAGGAATACCAAGAGATGACTGATTTGTGGCGATCTAGGGGTAGTTTATAGTAATCATAATTTGGAAAAATTTGCTAAACACCCTCTTAAATATTCAGCCAACTTGATTTTTGATACAAACTTCCAAAAGACTCAAGAATGACCTATTACGTGATGATTAACTTAGTGCCGTCTAAGGGCAGTATAATTTCATCAAAATTTTAGTCAAATTGTCTAAATATATTAAAATATATTTAGCGAATTTTTACAAAATTCCAAGAATATAATTAGCCCCCTAGACGGCCTCCAAATGATACATCATTAATACATCATTATTTTGTCTACTGAATGGATCTAGACCAAATATCAAGTTGGCTAAATATTTTAGAGGGGGTAAATACAGAATTATATAAACTGCTGCTTTGCAAACCAACCCGTAAATTAAAAATGTATCACTATCACTCCTTATTGCATATCAGTCAGTGCAGTCAGTGTATCATATAGTGTCTCCTCCATCATGGAAACTTTTAATTTCGAATTTCTGATAATTATCGATTTTTTTAATTTAACCGACGCCACTGGCTGTTTGGCCAGTAAATAAAAACGGACACTGGAAAGTGGCCGATAAGTTCACACCGGTTTTCTGTAATACACTTCATTTCGATAAAGATAACAAACATACGAAACACGATATAGTATGGTAATTTCTAAGCAGGATGAAGAAATTTTTGCGGTTACTACAATCATCATACTATCATCAAATGCTTGATATAACCAAAATATCTACCTATATCGACCAACTGGAAGTGTTTTTGATGATTTTCAATTGATGAGTCCCTGAAGTGATTCAACTGAATTTAGAAAACAGAGTATCTGATTCATTCAGTTTTGAGTGAGTCATAGTATTATCATTATTATTAAAAGAAATATTCATAGCAGTTCTTGGCAGACAAGGGGCGGCAGAAATGATAGGAATGGATTTCAGTTCATAACCTGCCACAAAATCACTTTTGAAAAAAAATCGTTCTACGTGGCAACCTAAACTTTGCCTTGGAAGAAAGCGGTTCAATAATTCTCGAAAATCCTGACTGGGTTCTATTCCTATCGCATTTGCTATTATAATATGGTAATGGAATACGGCGAATTGGCGTTGTTATGTTCTGATATCGGTGCGAGAGTAATCAAACTGGCTTAATTTTTTATCCCCTTTTACCTAACTTTTTTTATTTGTACTCTCTTGTTATTTAACAGTTACTCCTTTCTAAATTGGTGGAATGATCATATCAGTTAAAACTCTAGAGCTTGTTTTTATCAGATACATTTCTTTAAGCAGCGAAATAATTTTTCCATTGTTTAATTTTACAAAAAACACTTTTATGAAAAAAATTCGAGATGGTAGGTCTAGCAAGATGGTAGGTCAAGAAATTTTGTCTAATTTTTTTCGAGTAAAATTAATGATGGAAAATTATTGAGAGAAAAAGTTCGAGTGTTTTTTGGCAGAAAAATCAAGGAAAATGTATCTCGGTAACTGTGAAAAATGGACAGGTCGTTAAATTGGGAGGGGGGCAAGTTGTGAATTTTAGATTTCAATAATGGTTTTAAAAACTCATTTAGCGTTTTTACCTATGGAGTTATACAGAAAAATCGAAATTCTTTTAATGTCTTTATCTTTTAATTTTGCGAATACTTTTTAAAACTTTTGGCACTTTCTCATAGACCCTATTGTTGACCACCCAAATCTGAGAATAAAAATTATTTACAAAATATCGTACATATTGGGCAACCTTCAACTTTTTATTTTCAAATACAAACCTATATTTTCAATTTCATGTTTTTGAATGTCAATAGTTATGTTGATATTATTAGCATATTGTCATCTGAATTATAGGGTTTTTTGGAAACATTGAACTAATATTAGTACCATTTCAAAAAAAAATGTAATTCCATAACAGCAGTAGTTGAAAAATGTAAACTCAATGATTCACTTCTTACTCTCCGATATTTGTCAATTACCTCCAACTGTATTTTGTATTTTACTGGTAATAGTTCAATACTTCCAAAACACTCGGTATAGTTCCAATGTTCAAATTCACTTGTTCGGATAGTATAAAAAAAGTTGTTATGGCAAAGAGCCAAAAGTTTTAGAAAATCATCACAAAATAAAAAGATAAAATTTTCGATTTTTTCTGTGCAACTACAGAATTAAAAAAGCTAGATCAGATTTTTTTCTTCGCATAATTGTCCTCTGAAATGCTACTTTGCACCCATTCAACCACCCGTCTATCTTTTGAAACAATTATGTGAGGAAGCAGATATTAAAAACACAATTATTATAATTTTTGTGTGATTTGTTTAGACCTCATATTACTACTACTATTTTTCTTACAACAAAAAAACGATGCACCTTTGTTTTATCGCCGTCAAAAAGACGTCTTCATTAAATGGTTTTCCGTCGACTTCGTATCAAGATATCTGTTCAATGCTCTTCAGTGAAAACGAAATCCATTTTTTCTGTATATTCTTTCTCTAATTCTTCCATTACAAATGTTAATAAAGTATTCGAATAATCAAAAGATGATCATTAATGTTCAATAGAGTTTATATCTAGGTAAGTACTGTTCATTTCTTTGATTGAATGTCTTCCAATGAAGAATTCCTTTATTTCAACAAAAATGAGGTCGACGGAAAAATATTGTAATCAAGTCGTATATTAAAATGCAATTAATGAACTCGAGATCGAAATCCCAATCATTAATCGCCTTCCTTAATATCCTAGATTAAATATGTAACAGATCATATTTTTATGAATAAAGTGTATAAACATTTAATTATCATAACAAACAATTGAAAATCGAGAGAGTGAAAAAATGGCCAAAGTCTGAGCGAATTTTTCTACTACCCTTGAGATTCAAGTTTTTTTTTGTCAGAAGACAAATAAATGCAATGCAATTTGAAATGTATTTGGGTATATGAAAATATATCGAATGTATTCCAGAAAGATTAAAGACACCCACAACTACAGGTCAAACCGATATCGAAAAGAGTGGGTGAAAAAAACGTGTTGTTCATTCATCCTATATAATAGGTGCAGTAGAGGTCAAATGAAAAAAAAGTTGCCTATATTCAGGTCCTCTAGAATGGTGAAAGAAAATTTGAAATATATGAGATGGTGTCACGACAAACTTGAGATTTATACAAACCTCAGGAAAAAGATATAAATAAACTTTTTAGTTTAGTTTAGTTAGGTTATATCTTCCTCCCGAAGACAATAACATGGTGTTCTAATCTCGTGTCGTATTCATTACCAAACTGAAAGTTCCAAACATAATGAGTCGGAAAGCATGTTTCTAAATGTTGAACCAGGACTGTATTTTGGTGTTGTATGAAATTCAGGTTTTCGGACATTTATGTCATGTGAACGCAGTAACTTATTGATTGGCCTTCCAGCACTTTTCATCTTCAGACTTCGTGGAAGGTTACAACACCCGAAAACACTTGGTCAATAAACAATTAAAATAATTATGAAAAAAGGGTAACATGATCCAGTAGTCCGTTTCAACCTATGCAATAGGTTTTTTCGTATGCAAGTAACCAACAGAAAACAACTACTGCCTTCTATAACCGTTGAATTGAGTATCTCAGTTCGATTCTTGTCAACATTTTCTAAAAGAAGTACGTGGCAATGCTCTCTATTTCGATTCTATGGTTCTTACCAGGCGAGCTCATCAAATTGAATCGAAAACTTGTTTGCTCCTAAGCTAGGAAATACATATTCAGAATCGCCCGGGGCACTAGTTTAGCTTTTCTATTTGGTAAAATTCAAACGATTTTTTCTAAAGAAACGAGCTTCACTAGCTCTATTATACCGTCACATAACTATGAAATTTAATTGAAAGCGTCATACTTAATAAGTGTAAGTAACAGAAATTATACGAAAAAATATAAAAATTATATAAATCTAAGTGTAGTGTGTCCTTGCTAGGAAAAAAACTTCAAAAATGACACAAATGAATTGGACTGTTTTCGTCTTTCGGTTTGCTGACTAATCATTTGCAGCAATATCAGTTTTTAAGTCTGCTATTAAAAATTACTTTTTTCAATATACATCTCTATCTGGAGGCTTTAGAGGAAACAAAGATTGGTTGTTGGTTAGAAACAATATATTTAAAAAAAAATCGGTAACACCAATTTGAAAATATTGAAAATCCAGTGGCGTAGTCAGATTTTTTGAAAAAATCGACAAAACATTGTTTTGAAAAAAATTGGCAACACATTTTTTTTTAAATAATTGGCAACACATTTTTTGGTGAAGAAATAAATTCGAAGTAGAAACTATTGATGTTTTATCAATTGAAAAAAAGTTCTTTAGAAACGGATAATAAAAGTTGCCCCACTTTCAAGTGGGTTACTCTGTGTACAGCGCCATCTCTAGGTTCCAAAAAGCATTTCCAAAATAGGGTCGACTTCATTCCGAAATCAAAAAAAAATTGATTAAGTAATCCAGTCTGCTATCCAATAGGTATAAGTATTAGTTAACAAGTCTCCAATAGAAAACACCTTCGTAAATATATATTTTGGATTTTTGTTTTTTTTAATTCACGAATCACCCAGATTTTCGAAGAAAACACCTCAAAAGCAGACCTTGTGCGAGCAAGGGAGATCATAGCAACCACCTGTTTGACCAGACTCAACTTATTTTTTTTTAATGTCACCCTGTATACAGGGTGTTGTCTAACTTCGGTTCCTAACTCGTTAAGTCAATTTAGGAAGAAAAGTTTCTATGAACATATGTCCGGAGTTGCTTCGTTTATGAGATACAGGGCGTTGAAATATATAAAACACATAAAAACGCTAATTATAATATACCATGAATACCCTAGACCCGATTTGGTTGAAATTTGGTAATTTATATTAACTATATAGATTGAAACTATTAGGGCCAGTAGCGTCTCAGTGGGCACCACAGCCAACAATATTGTAAGAAAAAAGTACGCCACTGTCTTTTTTTCACAGATTTTTCTTCTTAAAATGAACTAACGGTAATAGGTAGGTGTATCGGTGAAATTTCAATTTTGAGAAACAAATTATATTGCCTAAAGCAACATAATTTGTTTCGAAAACGAGAAGGAATTTACGATAATCGCCGAGTTGTATTTGTTAAGATTATTTCATGAATGAAATCGATACCATTTGAACTACTTTGGCCAGTGACTTCAATTATTTGTTGTACTTCGATTACGGAACTTGGCAACCGACTGACAGCTGTAGATCTACAGGTCAATTCAAATTCGACCCCCACCATTCGGATCTCCTAAACTACAGGAGATACGTCGAAGCCTAAATTAGGGCAATGTTGCGTATTCTGGTGCTTAACAAAATACTGTTTTGCAACTTGGAAAATTTCAAGTATTTCCGGAAATATCAGGAAAAAACTGAAAATCGGAATTGTCGTTTTTATTTTTTCTATCGTTATTTGACAACATACCTCAAAACCAAAAGTACATTTTCATTGATACTTTTTTTCAGCTACACGTTTTCATGTTCAGATTTACTATCCGACGTTTCGTCTTCTGGCATTCATCAACTTTTTTTTCTGTTATGGGCGCCATATTGTTTATTTATACAGGAAAATAGTGATTCTCATTCTGATTTCATTAATGTATAATTTGTTATGATTTGCACTTCTGAAACCGCAGATATTAAAAAAAGCAACTTCATCTGAGATGGTCACGACTCCATCGAAAAATTTTGTTTAATAAACACTAGTTTTCAGAACTCATTAAACATCATAAGTTTGCACAAATACTTCAGTCGAAATGTCCTCATTCTCAAATGAAGAAAAACGAGATATGTTGAAACTTTATTATAAATTTGATAGGAATAGTACGAAAATAACACAAATTTATTTTGAATTATATCCGGAAAGACAACAGCCGGATAGAACATTATTCGGAATTTTGGGCAAACACTTGGCTGAGTACGGTGCGTTTCAAAAAACAAGAATGAAATCATGAGCTTGTAAAAAATGCACAAAAAGTATTACAAGTGATCGAAATGATGGCCTTGAATACATAACCGAGCTCGTCGTCTCAAATTATGAACAGCCCTAACAATATCCCTTCTGATAGACCTGAATTGCGTGATGATATTATCTCTAAGTTCATCTACTGTGTCATATTCTTGCTCTCCATAGATTCTGTTCTTTAAAGTGCCCCACAAGAAAGTATACAAAACTGTAAGGTCAGGTGATCTTGCTTGCCGGCCACCTCACTGGTCCAGAATTTCCTAACCACCTATTACGAAATCTTTGGTGTAAATATTCGCAAACTGCTCTTTTATTGTGTTGAGGAGCCCCGTCATGCTGAAACCAGCAGCTGTTATAATTAACAAGGGGAAACGTATCCATATATTCTTCGAATTCGTTTCTTAAGAACCGAAGATAGGTTTCCCCGTTCAAAGTATTAGAGAAGAAATGAGGTCCAAGTATTCGGTCGTCATAAATTCCAGCTCACACATTCAAACGAAACCGAACTTGTGGACTGACTGATCTGAAGTGTCGTGGATTATTTTCACTCCAAATGTGCTCATTATTTCTATTAAAAACACCACAGTTCGACAAAGTACTTTCGTCGGTCCAAATAATGTTTTTCAAAGAAGTTTGTAGGGTCTTCCCTATTCGAGAGCCAGCTACAAAATTCCATCCATCTCTCAGGATCACCTGGATGTAATTTTTGTGAAATATGTATCTTATAACATTTCAAACCACTTTTTTTTAATTCCCTCCAAACACTCGTCTGTGGCACATCCATTTCTGCCGAGACTTGATGTGTTGATTTGGAAGGGTCTATCTAAAAAAGTACCATAAATAATTATACTTCTTCGAATATGGAATGAACAATTATTTTACCTCGGCTTATAAGTTACGTCTAATATTTTGTTCCATTCTGCTTCCATATTTCATTCTTGGTTTTTGAAACGCACCGTACTCAGCCAAGTGTTTGTCCAAAATTCCCAATAATGTTCTATCTGGCTGTTGTCTTTCCGGATATAATTCAAAATAAATTTGTGCTGTTTTCGTACTATTCCTATCAAATTTACAATAAAGTTTCAACATATCTCGTTTTTCTTCATTTGAGAATGAGGACATTTCGACTGAAGTATTTGTGCAAACTCATGATGTTTAATGAGTTTTGACAACTAGTGTTTATTAAACAAAATTTTTCGATGGAGTCATGACAATCTTAGATGAAGTTGTTGTTTTTAATATCTGTGGTTTCAGAAGTGCAAATCATAACAAATTATACATCAATGAAATCAGAATTAGAATCACTATTTTTCCGTATAAAAAAACAATATGGCGCCCATAACAGAAAAAAAAGTTGATGATGAATGCCAGAAGACGATACGTCGGATAGTAAATCTGAACATGAAAACGTGTAGCTGAAAAAAAGTATCAATGAAAATGTACTTTTGGTTTTGAGCTATGTTGTCAAATAACGATAGAAAAAAATAAAAACGAAAATTCCGATTTTCAGTTTTTTCACGATATTTCCGGAAATACTCGGAATTCCCCAAGTTTCAAAACAGTATTTTGTTAAGCACCAGAATACGCAACTTTACTCCAATTTAAGCTTCGACGTATCTCCTGTAGTTTAGGAGATCCCAATGGTGGGGGTCGAATTTGAATTGCCCTGTATATACACATCCAGTAGCCAATCTAGAGCCGAAATACAAAATCGAAAACATGTTTTCAATTATCAACACAAAAATTTCAACCAATTAAAACACACTATTTTAGCATAAGTGGAATAATCAATAAAATGCAATTCAATAGCTAATTAAGAAATGAAAACCAGTTTGTGATAATGGTTCAATAGAGATTTCAAAGGCAAATAAAATAGGCAATTTTTAATAGGAAAGTGACATTTCAAAAAAACAAATTTGGTTACTTTCGGTCGAACACATATTTGAAAAATAGTATCGTTAGGTTAAAAGGAGCGCTCTCATCGATTACGTACCTCCGTGAATATAAATATGTTTCTTCAAATAAAAAAATACAAGCTGCTACATGTCTTTTATATCTCCCAGTATAACACTTATCTTGTTTACATAATAAAGTTCTTTGAATATGGGGTCTCAGTACTTTTCACCGTTTTTATTGGTTGTCGATACATTGTGCATCCAATACAAAATTTATGGAATTGTGAAAAATTCATTACCTACCGGAAATTTGCGAGGAAATTTGTCATGGATAAGTATCGGCTATAGAGAAAATAGACTTTTAATTCCAAGTCATAGTTGGGAAACAGAAAATGTGCAGGTTATTTCATGGAAACAACTTATGTATAATTATATGGATCATTGAGACATATCTCTCTGTATGATACAGCGTCACAAATAACTTGATATTCTAATGTGAAAAAAAAACTCAGTGAGTTGCCAGTTTAACAGAATTGAAAAATATATGGAGTTTTCCATTAGAAAAATTGATGCATGACCAAATACTGTACGATAGTTTAATATTTTCTCACGTGTTTTCGTAAGATTAAGAATCTACTTGAAAGCTATACTTTGAGAGGAACTTTGGATTATTACTCATTATTTCAATAACTTTCTAACAAACAATTTGATAGGATCCATCATAAAAAACGAATTAATGCGAATTTTTAATACAACCGGCAACACTGTATTCTCCAAAAGTACAAGGAGACATGACTCTATGACTAACTGTCGAGTAAGAACAAATGAGATCCGATTACATGGTTTATTCGGCCTTTTCAGAAGGCTAGGTCAGAAATTTCCCACTGTCAACTTCAAAAGTAGTTTTTATTTTTCATTCGATGTACCTATAAATTGATATAGAGATAATGAGAAAACAGACAGTGGCTAGCACTCTTGTGAAACAGTTTTAGGTAGTTTTGGTTTCATAAGTATGAGATACCTACATTCGATCAATTATCTATAAGTAGGACCTATTAATCACATTTTTTAAGTAACGTGTTTCCAATTTTCATATTTTTCAATTCACCTACCTCGTATATTAATAATTTGATTATTCAGTATTGGTTCAGATGTTTGGATGATGCATTTTGAGTTTGAAAAGATGCAAGTGTTTTTGACAGGAATACTTATCTGTATTATTCTAAGAAATGTATAATAATCCAAAAAATGTTAGGCTTTGTGAATAGGAAACAGAGAGTTCCTGTTCCAAATCTGTTTAAACTACAACTGAGAAAAGTTGACGATAAAAAATGAACTTGAATCATTTGAGTTGACTAACAAAATACCTATAGTACCTAGTATTGAAAGGAAACAATGGGGTAACATTAAATGGAAATAGGGATTAAAATTTAGCATTACTAAATCCTTATTTGTTGAAGTAAGTCCAAACCAACAAACCCTCGGAAAAAAACCCTTACAGCACTTGTCGAAATGTATCATCTTATCATCTAATTATCGACCATCTACCCAGGTATACAGGTAGGTAGAGTTTAGCTTTCGAAAAATTCCCTGAAAGCAACAAATACCTTCATATGAGCTTATTTAAGAATGCTCCAGTATACCTACCAGGGAAACATTTTTGTATGCATCATCACAATATGGCTAATTCAACTAAGATTAGGTAGGTACCTAGTCATATGTGACATCGATCAATCTAAAACTCTGAGTGAAGAACGCAGTGCACAAGTTGCAATTAACACGATGTATGAGAAAAAGAATGAAAATTTTCCCTGAACACCACACTGCCCGTTCAACTGTCCTTTTTCGACGAGATTCTCAGAAGGCCTCTCTCAGTTTATTGCTCTAGGGAACTGTCAAAAACGTCAAAACCTGATTTTCAACCAGCTATTTGTATATTCTGATCTAGTCTAGTCAATAACCTTATAGGGGCTTTAGGAATGCTAGTAACTCGATAAAAAACCAAATTTCATAACTATGCAGTATTTCAGGATTTCAGTGTCGGAAAAGTAAACGTGGTGTTCGCGGTTTTATTGGTTATATCCTCGTGCAACTGCATCGAGTTAGCACGTAATAGATTATGTTATAATAACGTGTGAGGTCGACTACACATGGCATAATTTCCATGGCAAACACATGGAAGTAGAATCCATATTTAAATTGAAAAAAGCACTCTTAATGTCGCTAATAAACCTCGCTGATTCCCTAAAATTAGAAATGATTCGACCAGTTTTCTGTTGCCTTCACATTTTTGTCAAGGCGACTTGATATTATAATCGAGCCGTTTAGATTCCCGTTATCTTTAATGAGTTACTGGTTTCTGATAGAGAAAACCCACCCCTACATTATCGGAATACCGATAAACAAAAAGCGTAAAGAACGAGATGGGGAATTTAAAAACCGTTGGAATCCAAGGGAAGGGTCAAGTTTAGGACGTGCCGATTTTCAGAAGCCGTAACCAAGACAAGCCGAGCCAACTAGACTTTTAAATAATCGATATGACATTAGGAAAGTATTAAAAATGTTTATACTCCCTAAAATCGGATTTACCGGCAAGTTGAAGTGGTTTAATTGCCACAGAAACAAAGTTCTACCCTACCCACTGCCCGCCATGATACATTCTTTTCCGGGATTAATTTAGAAACAAAAACGAATCGTAGCTTACCTTTTATTTGGTCCGAGCCTAGCGAGATACACTGCACTTAGTTTCAGTAACAAGTTTTGGTAAAATTGTAAAACATTAAAGAGAAAAAACTACATGTTCCGGGACTAAACAAAATGGTTTCCAATCTAGGTTCCCCGTAGATGGCTAGAGAGGATCGCAAAACACAAGCTCAAACAACATCGAGGCTATCTTGATAACTTTAAAATATTGATTTTCATATTCTGCAAGGTACAGGCTTTCACGTAATCCAATTTTTATTGTTGTGTGAACTTCCGTTTGGCGACAAAAAAATTATAAAATCTAACCCGAAATTGACTTGGCGTGTACACTTTACTGATGGTTACAAAACATCTGCCATCTGTACCGGGCATTGGCGCGAATATGTGCGCCTGCGCAAACTGGGAGACTTCCAGATGATCCCGTGGAAAAATCTTTTCTTACCTGGATCAACAGCTGGTCCTTGCCGGACCTTTAATGAAATTTTTCGGCGGGGAACATATGCCGCGAGATGATTTGCGAGAAACGAAGCCGATTGTCCGAACGGGAATATCGAAATCGTTGGCCAAATAAGTGACAGCTAAAGAGATACCGAATGTAAACAAATATGGCTGGAGAGCGGCGAAAGGAGGCGACAGAGCCGGCTGCAAGAAACTCGTCGTCGTTGTCAAGGGGGACACGCGGTGCCCGGTATATCAACCCTTCTTATGTCACACTCTTCGAGGGGGTCGAAATTCCTCAGACAACGGGTGGGTGTCGTTTCATAATAGCGGAATAACGAATTTATGAAACGAAGAATGAAAAATACTGAACGCCCACCGGCCGCCAGCCGGCCAGCCCATAATTTAGTTCATATATTAGCATACTTTTTCGCTCGGTATGTAACAAGATAACCCAAAATTGTATAAGGCTATTGTGCAACGGTCAAATCATAGCTTAACTAATGAGATATCAAGTTTGCATACGTACCTTCGGATTTATCAATTTTTTTATTTCTATGAGCTTATATCGTCATAGTTACGCTATCAATAAAGAGGGTCATAACTCCCTTGGGACAGTATGATTCTATAATTCCCTCTATCAACCTTTCACACGCAAAAATAAAATAAGAAATGCTAATATGTATATGTGTATATATTTATGAAATGAAAATCAAACCATATATTTCATTTATTCACGTCATTACAAATGATGGATGTACAATTTTGAAATGTGCCCTGAAAATTACTTCCGCCACTGGAAACAATTTTTTCTTTCGTATGGAACTTTTCCAACCTCCGTGTCTTCTAGTTGGTCATAGTTGCTCCTGCTACTGCTCTAGCTAATCTATAGATTAGCTATAGAGCAGTAGCAGACGTATGGCGAAGGCAATGTTCCGTATAAGAACATCACTATTTTGCTGGGGATTTTCCCAAACACGTTTTTTCCAATTAGCTGAATAAAGGCTAAATACACACAAAATGGAAAATTAAAAAAATTACCTTTATGCAATAAATGGATTTCATTAGGAGCGCTATTTAGAAATCACATAACTCTCACTATTCCGTTTCAAATCAAATCTTTAGTTCATTGAACTTGGTGATACATCGTTTCTCATGTATACTCACCATCGAGTTTAGAATTTACCATTTAGTCCATAAGGAATTCAGACTATACGTTTCTGACAGTAACGAATAAACACAATTTTACTACCAAATCTACCGAAAAACATAGATAATACCTTAACATTTCTTGAAAATATGCCAAAAATACATTTTCAGTGGCATCTTCTGGCATAACATTTTTCCGTAACAGCCACTCCAGATCTTGTATTATTTTTGGCATACGGCTCAACTTTTCGATAGAATTAATGATTCTCTTGCTTTTCCAGCTTTTTTCAAAATATCCTCCATTAGGTTTGAGGTAGAAAAACGTTTTAACGCAAAAACACAGCTTGATAACAAAGTTCTGTTTATAAACGAGTAACATATAGCAACAACCTAGCAACTTCAAAACTGCTTTAATCAGCGGTACCTGATTCAAATATAGCGGGAAGTTAATGATTTGGTACATTTATTCCATTTTGAAAATGGACACAATTTTATTGAAATCGGTCAGAAATAAAATTATATATGTACAACGGGATTTGATGAGCCTTAATATCCTCAGCAACAGACAGAGGTCCTCGGGACGCAAACTTTGCCATCGGTAATTAAGGCCCATAAATAACTATTTTGTATTTGTTTTTCATTTTCTTTGCGATAATCTTACATACGAATATATATTTTGCTGCCAATAACATATCAGCAACTCTGCTGACTAGGTATACATTAGAATTGAATATAGCGCTTTCTGGTTTGGGTGTGTGTTTGTGTAATTTGGTATGTTTGGGCTTGATGATCTGTATGTCTGTCGGCTTGCGTGTCTGTTAGTTATTTTGGCTTGCTTCATTGTTAACCCATATATTATTGATTTTTTTATTCTTTGTTACGATTTTGATTTGATGGTTCGTGTTTACCTGTTGCTTGTCGAGCATTTGAAGTCGAAATCTATCATACCTGCTGTGTATTCTGCTCAAAAGTAATATACCTATTAACCCGAGACCGAATTTTTTTTTTGGTTTAAGGGTCATGGTGTCTGCAGTTTGTAGATTAGAGTTCATAAAACTACCTCAATGGGATCTGACGGATTCCAATACGTTAAGTGGCCAAAAATAAGTGTGTAACATATATGTAACATTGGGCTTTATTACTACATATTTTGTTATTTAGTATAGAAACCCCACATTAGGTACATGTTACAGTCCAATATTACATTTCTTACACATCCTTCTTGCACTTGTGGAACAAAGTTCCATAGCGCCATTTCTTCTGAGATGGAAATAAACATGAAGATGGTCAATTCTGTCCTAGCGAATGTCTAGCACTAACTCCTTCATAATTTCCAGCAAGGAGGATGGTCTTGCAGATCTTTTTGCTGCAGTGCCATATTTTGTTAGCAAAGTGATTACCATTCTCCGCATAAACCAAAGTTTCGTGAGGGTCTTCTTGCATATGAAGCAGTTATTTTAATGAATAGAGACATCTACCTGCCAGTATAGCCCCATCATCTTTGCTGCATTAAAGTTCGAACAGATCATTAATTATTAGTCCTTGTTTTTATTGTATTGTTGTTTTTTGTTAAAATAGTTTTTTCCGTTAACCAGCTGTCGCCCCCCTACGAACGCGACGGCCCTCAGAAGTCAAAACTTGTGCGAGCCAAGGATTAACGACGTCCTGCCTTTTAACGGGCGATTCCCAGCATGTAACACAACATTCAGTTGAATCATAACAATAACCAAAGTTATTTTCGAAATTGTAACTTTAGAATCTCGTTGATCACTTATTGCATGCATACTTCACTTCATTTACCTATGACCCGATAGCTCAGAGGTTCAGTTCTCTGGCCATTGGAACTTCTGCTCGCATCGGACCGAGGTTCGAGACCACAGTGCATGAGAATTTTACTCAAGTGCATCGGTTTTGTCAGGCGGTCTTGTTGGTTGTAGAGCAATAAGTGTGATGTAAGTTGCCTAAACCGCTTTCCAATTGCCACAGGGAGTAGCTCTGGGTAACACCGGGTAGCCCCTGAAGTAATTTAAATAACCATAAAAAATCATGTACCAATTAAACTCATCCATTCATGAAGTCAGGTGCAGTTCTCTTCAGGTTCAGTTCAGGGGTAACAAGCTCTTTTTGGTGCTACTACCCATGGCAATTGGAAAGTGGTTCTAGATGCCAAACCCGACGTCTGGTTAGGATAGGTTTTTGGGGTTTTTCTATAGCTGAAAAAATCAGTAAGTCGGCAAATAATAATAATAGCCGTCCTTTACGAGTGTTTATGAGGGAGAATTATTATTATTACCTACACAGCTTGATTGGTTCAGAGGTAAAAATTGTTAAATGCAAAAGCGTACGCACAGTAAACTACATCGCTGCGCCGTTACACATATGTAACGCAGGGCTTCTATGCTGTCTAAATATGACATTGAAATGGCATATGAATGTGGCAATTTTCAATCCAATTTTTTAAGTAGAACGTCAGTATTTGCCAATTTCAGTGATAGCATTCACCTATTGTAGTTCTTAATAACGATAGTAATAGAGGTACTGATGCAATCAGTATGTGCGGATATAGAGCGACTATTATTATTACTTGCTGTGTTGCTCCGGAATTTTTATCGACACATTCGATAAAGTATCTGAAAGAGCCGCAAATACCTTTAGTACCACTCCGGTGATACCTGTATTCTAAGCAAGCACGCAATATGATTTTCACAGAAAACACATATGTGTTCTGTGATGATTTTCATCTCAGCAACCCACATTACACTATCTCTGTGTAAGGTTTGTATAAAGCACTGATCAAGCGCATACTCGTAACCGTAAAAAAGGTTCCCACTTCCGGATCTGTGTTGGGATTCCATGTACCACAGAATTCTGTGTAGTCGAAAGTAATATCTCTTTCTTTCCCATGTATTCAACGATGATGTCATCTCACTATCTTGATCGACAATAGAATTCTACCCCTTGGGTGAGATTCCGTGCACCATAGAGTCGACAGTTATGTCTCTTTCTCTCCCATGAAATAAACTATAATACCATCACTTATTTGATCGACTACAGAATTCTGTGGAACACGGAATCCCACCTCTGGGATGGGATTTAGCATGTATTTAGCGTTTATGACTAGCTCGAGAGTATTTTGGTTACCCTACCAATTGCAGAAGGGTTTCATTCCATTGAAGAGTATTAACAGTATATTCACTTAAATAATTCAATAGTGGAATTACACGTGTACCATAGAATTCTATAGGCGACAGTAATGCCTCTTTTTCTCCTATGATTTCAACGATAATGTCTTCTCACTCATTTGGTGAAAAGTACATTTCAACAATACACGGAATACTCCCATCCCAGCGCGCATAGCGACCATGGTCGTTTGTGGATCGATTCCACGAGCGTTTCAAGCGTTGTGAGTGCCTTGTGGAACGCACCCTGTGGCCGACTCCGTAAATGGAAATTCAAAAGTTGACGTGAAGAAAAGTGAGCGAGTGAAATATTTCATCTTTCAGATATTTAATGTTTCCTGAAAACACTAGAAGCAGAAATGGAAATTTCATCACATATTTCATTTGCTTCTTGATATCGAAATTGTATTCTTTCATGCAGTATATTCAAATATTCAAGGATTTGCAGGTTATTAAATCATGGAATAGAAAAATATTTACTTTTGGAATTTAATGTTGATCGATAGGTACGCTTTCTAGTGATAATCAAAACAACTAAGTTAAGGCGCGCTCAGATTAACAATTTCAATGGCAACTTCAAAGCAGAACTCCCGAAACAGCAGGCAAGTTGCACAGGTGGGGTGTTTTGATTGAAAAACTTCATTTTATGCTTATGATTTTGACATCAGTCAACGAAATAATTAGAAGCGCAAGGAAAAAGTGGATTCCTTGCACTACGATGATAGCGGAACCAATCGAAAACACACACTTATAATTGACATGACTCATGAAAGCCGTGTTCTTGGTGTTCTTCGGTTGATCAATGAGAACTTTATTTAAAAAAAAATATATTGTGGTCACAAAATCTAGCTACACCGAACGGTGAAATTCTTGTTTTTGTTGACCATCGTCCTCGTTGGAACTAATTAGAAAAAAGTAATTAAAATTTGGGCAAATCATTTTTTTATTTTCTGGTGAATACAATTTTGGGGTATGTAAGCTTAAGACTAGAAGCTCCATGCTCATGCAATAAAAAACGACAGTTTTATAATGAATAATTTATTTCGTAAAACACCATTTCGCAATCTCTCTGATTACCTGATAATAATAAAAATGAAACTGTTTGTAAAAAATCTGACAACGCTTTTTGGTACAAAATTGACACCTATTCGCCAAATGCGTTACAGTATTATATAATAGTGGTGATCACCTGCCAAATTCTATAGAGACTATGGTGATTAATTTTATTCTCTTTCAAATTTGAATACATTATTGAATACGTCAAAAAATTAACAGATTATCAGACAGGTGATCTGCGCATATATTGCCCCTTTTTGCAAAACCCTTTGTTTTTGGTTAAAAAACGAGTAGAAAATACATAATTTAGAGAAGCTTTGACTGGGGTAAAATTTTGAAACATTTGTTTTTCAGAGGAAACTCCGAAAAGAAGAGCTTGTGCGAGCAAGGGAGATCCTGGAACTACAGCTTACGTACAAGTGGATTTCGAACCAGTTTATCCCAGTGGCAAGTGGTGGGGATTGAACCGACTGGGTGAGAAGCAAACGCTCTAACACGACGACAACTTCGCATTGATAATATAATGTAAGTAAACTTATTCTGAAACTTTTAATCGATAAAGGATTTCACTTGACTCGATTTGTTGTTCAAAAATTGATATTCATTGCGAGAACAATCAAAAAAGATACATAAATACCGCTTATGGAAACTCTATATCAGTTCAACCAAGTAATTATAGATGCCGCTCCCTTTCCGCGCATTATTTAGTCATTTTAGTCTGTGCAGTATAAAGAGTAAAGACTGTAATTTTCCTTATTGGGACATTTCTTGCACTCTCGTAAGCGTATTCGATCAAACTCAATATATATTTGGTCAAATGAATTAGAACATCCTTTTTATAGCGAATTCATGAAACGAAGACCATGTTTTTCACATCGGTCTTCTCAAATGGAGACGTGACATACAAAATCGTTAGTATATGAATAAAGTACGGCTTTCACTTATAAACAAGCTAGTTTTCAATTTGAATTGCGTGAATTCACCAAAAAGTGTCTGAAATCCGTGATGATTTCAAAGACTCAATTTTGTCATTTACAAACCTATATTTGGGTTACGTCCTAGTTCCATATTACCGCCAAGTTGGCGCATAGATCACAATATGACTATAACGGGAAACAGTTATGCAGCGTAAACATATCGTGGAATTTTGCGTTCTCCGTGGTATATTTTATTTTTGCAATTTTTCCAACATAAACTCCTATTATACGGTTTTATACAAGCATATTTCAAACGTTGTAAAAAAGTTAAAGAAGTCAAACTTTTTAATACAACCCATTAAGACGATGAACGTCCGAAACCTAAGTAATCAAGTTACTACATCGTCTACAACTTTCAAACAAAACTACATTCTTCTTTCTGGAATAATTTATATTCATCTATTTCTTCCTACTGAGATATAAAAAAATATAAGATGTATAGGTCCAATAATAGACCATTTAAGAATTATTACCTGTGCATGTAATCGATATGCTCGTCGTTTTTGGACCAGGAATAAACCGTATTAGTCAAAATTTTCCGGTAAGAATAACTTTTGTTTTGATTATCTGTGGTGAGATTCAAAGGCGGCGTAAGGCGTGGGCGACGTGGGCCAAACCAATGGCAATTCAACATAATATCAACTCACGTATTTGAAGAAATGGTAAACGGAATCGAACCTCAGTTCCTCAGTCCGTTCACTTCACAATAATTACAATACACGCATCAAATTAAGTGTCTTGCCCCACCACTGGTGAGAATTTTCGTAGGTACTGCCAAATTACAATAAACGTGATAAATGTTTAGTCCACCCATCACAAACCATCGTATACATAAATGGCACCATTCACAATACATGAACATTAAAACAAATCTCTAAAGCACGAGGCTAATGGTCAAATAGTTTGATCAAACGGCCTTGACTGTTGGGCTCTTTGAGATTGTTTCAAACAAACCAATTAAAATTATGCCACTTCAAGGCAGTTTGGTCAAACTATTTGGACGTGAGCCACGAGCTCAAGAACCCCATACCCCTTACCATCCATACCTCTGGGAGTCAATTCTCGAGTTCATGCGAAAACATTTTCAAACGTTTGAAGTAACATTAGTACGAAGGCGTAGAAGGGCCAACAATAAAACATTTTTGAAAATAGTTAGAATTGCCACTTTGAAGTGACAATTGCCACTTTGATCTGATAATTGTCACTTTGATCTGGCAATTGTCAGTTTGAAATGGCAATTGTCACTTTGAACTGGCAATTGTCACTTTGAACTGGCAATTGTCACTTTGAAGTGGCAATTATCACTTTGAACTGGCAATTGTCACTTTGAACTGGCTTGTCACTTTTATCTGACAATTGTCACTTCTATCTATCTGGCAATTGTCACTTTAAACTGGCACTTTTTTTGCCAACTCCATGCAAAAATATTGTTTTTCAGTCAAATTAAAAGTGGCAATTGCCAGTTCGAAGTGACAATTGTCAGATCAAAGTGACAATTGTCAGATCGAAGTGACAATTGCCAGTTCAAAGTGACAATTGCCACTTAGAAGTGACAATTGCCACTTCAAAGTGACAATTGCCAGTTCAAAGTGACAATTGCCAGTTCAAAGTGGCAATTGTCACTTCAAAGTGGCAATTGTCAGATCAAAATGGCAATTGTCACTTCAAAGTGGCAATTCCAACTATTTTTAAAAATATTTTGTTGTTGGCCCTTCTACGCCTTCGTATTAGAGGCATACAGACACCGCTCGTTGAAGGGAGATAAAACATCGAATTCGTATAAGTTAAATTTCCAGAATAGACCCCCTGAAGTTATTAGTTAATCGATATGCACCCTGGTGATCATAAAAACAACTAACTCAAGGTTCGTTTAGATTTGCAACGACAGGTTAGCAGTGCTATGGTTTAACGTCATCCATATTTTAAATCATTTGTTTTTCATGTGACAATGGCGGGATGTACGAATTTATTCCCGTATAAAGGTGTTAAGTCTAGTTCATACACTCGCGAACTTCGCAATTTTTCTGAGAATAAAATGGCTGCTGACCTAGTTCTGCATCAACGATTGGTCCGGCATGACTGGGAGCCATTTTATTCGCAGAAAAAATGCGAAATTCGCGAGGGTATCAACTGGACTTACATGTGATGGGATACACAGAATCTCTGTGTACCATATGATTCTGTAGTCGACAGTTATGTATCTTTCTCTCCCATGAATTCAAACATAATGACATCTCAACCACCGACCTATAATATACCATAGGTCGGTGCATCTCACTTATTTGATTGGCTATGGTTAAGATGTCTAAAAACCCTGGTGATTGCAACGATTCGATTTTGTTTTGATCTTTTCGGACGGCACCATCTGTTGCATTACGTCCTAGTTCCCAATTCTCCGCTACGCTGTGCTTACATCGCTGACAGAAAATCGTTAGGCAGCTTCTGTTATCTTATTGGTTTCTTCAAAAACTATTGAAGCTGTCATACATTTGACATTATTATTATGTTAGTCTGATTTCCGTAGTCATTTTGAATTTCTGATATACATGTGATATAATTCGTGTAGTTATTGTAGTTTCGCAAAGAGTAGGAAATATGAGTGAATGTCGAATTCATACGAAACTTCCACAGATGGCTTATTTAAACATGATAAAAATGAAATATCCATTGATATTTTTCCGCGGAAAGGTAATTTTCAAATTTTTTTTTTTTGAATGCTGTACTAATTTTAAAAACACAAACATAATTCATTGGAATCGTAGTTCATTGTATCTTTTTGGTTGAAATGCACTGTGTTAATACGAAAATACTTCAAACATATAGTTGTAGCAATTTATGTGTAAAGTAACCAACAAAAATTAAAAAAAGAGTCAATAGTATTTAGTAGACATGCAATCATTTTGAATGGCAAATATGCGCACACGCATGCGTAAGTAATGCATTATTCTGTAAAGGCAGAGAGAAATTCAGCGTTCAGCTTCACACAAAAATGAAGACTACTTTTTAAATAATAGGACGTACTTGATGACTTTAATCCACATACCTAAAATGAGAATGGGATTGTTCGGGTTTCGTCGGGTCTAGTCGGTAAGCAAGGTAAAGAAAGTTTATCGGCAGGTTGTGTGCGAGCACCTGCTTTCCATGAAGTTCACATATCTTCATCACCTGTTTTCAGAATGTTCGCAAACTATGTTTCTATTTTTTTTATTCTTGTTCTAAAATATTCCTATTTGGAATATTTCTGGAATTGAATTCTTACTTTGATATTGTTTTTATCATGATTCAACCCATCTGTGAAAATTTCGCACAAATCCGACTTTTAACCATATTCCCTACCATTGCCGTAATTTATCAACAATAACCTCACCTCAACTCACTTAAATCATTCCTAACAGTCCAAACTTCGAACACGAACGATCACCATCAGTCAAGAATTATTGGCGACTATTCTTTCGTCATTCCGCAGGTCGTGGATGAAAAATTAGCATGAAAATATGAGCATCTTGTGTATAAACATAACTGAGTCGGCCCTCTGGTAGTGCATTCGGTACTAAGCCGTAATTGTCAAAACTCAAGCATAATCAAGTAGGCTGGTGTCTTCTATTTGATCCCACAGTTTTACAGGTATAAGTGCAAACACCAGGGTTTTTAGACATCTTAGCTATGGTACACGAGAATCACGAGATCCTACCCGAGGTCTTTCGTCTTTGACATATGACAATTGGGTTTGAAGTATTTGGTAAGAGTACACCAAGTGTACTCTTTGGTATTTGGTGTTATTTTCGATCCTTTTCGAAATAACTTCGCATTCAATCTGCAATAATCATTTAAAAAAACGTGAATATGTGTTTAATAAGCTGATACTTAATATTGTCAGTTGATCTTCAGCCTAACGAGCGCCACGCCATCTACTTCTAGCTTTCCAGACTAGCAGTAGCAGTGAGATGAAAGATAAATGAATAACGTCACGTTGAATATGGAACAATGGTAATGACTGTGATTGTCATTCGATAATAATAATAATTTTATTCCCTATAAACGACATTGTTTTGCAAAAAAAAATTACTTGTGATAACAAACCAAGAAACGAGTAAATAAAAAAATACCCATAAAAATGAATTCTTGTACAATTCATCTCATAAAATAATTTAGTTCAAAATGAATGGTTGGAAATCGAGCAACTCTGCGAACCCCGATCGTTTTAGAATGATGAAATTATTATAGTCTGTGAATTTCAAGTCGATCGACAAAAACAAAAACTGACTCAAAAAAAATAGACCCCTTAGTAATGAAAGATATAAAAAATTACTCGAAGTGAAATCATAAGAAGTACAAATTCAACAGATTCACTGAATTTTCTTTTCACAGCCACTTCACAATCAACGACTATATTTTGGGGTTATAGTTCTAGTAGCGGGTATTTTTTTTCCTGTTCTGTGTTGTAAGTTTTGATGGCGGGTTATTGAAATAACGAAAATTATCACGAATTTAGTTGAAAAAAATAATTTTTGATTTTTGGAAGTCACTGGAATAAACTACAAGAAGTATGCTTCGAGTAATCATAAGACTTTTCCACTGGAAACTCCCGGTTAGCAAAGGTTTCAAAAAAATCGATAATAAACTAACCCCAAAAATGGGGGTGGATTTGAATTTTGTATATGGTGGCAAGAAGATTTTCCTTCATAGAAATCTTTTTTGCAATATGATTTCGATTTCAAAAGCTCCTAACGTATGAAGGGTCCAGTGGAAAAACGATTAGGTTCCACGTTTTAAAAAGTTGAGAAAAGCGAAATCTACGCGTGGGAGTCTCCTACTGCCTACTTCCGACCGCAGTTTTTTATGGAAACCCTTTGTTTGACCCCTGTAAGGTTTGGTATGTTGAAACTTCATGCGACAAGCTAACAGATGCAGCTAAAATATCGATTTCGGAAAAAATGGAACCTCATCGTATTTCCACTTGACCCTTCATGAAATATGTTACCCACCAATATTCCACAGACTATCGGTGATCGTTTTTTGCTGTCAGGTTGGTAATGAATTTTGGTTTTTAATATTTGATACACCGACATGTATTATTGGCTGGGAATTGGTTCACCGACCTATAATAAAACTGGATGAGCACTCCCATTTAAGAAAATTGCGCCAACTAGTATATGACATTTTGGCGCAACACACATGCGCTTTGAAGATATGTCAAGCAGTGGCGTCTCCCAATGGTAAACAGGATTGAATCTCAGTGAAAATTACTTGTGAATTTTGTGATGTACTCTGAATAAAAATTTTACGATAAAAAGCAAAATAACAAATATTTTACTTGAAAACTCTGAACATTGAACTGAATATGAAAACTTGCATCAAAAACTTCAATCTCGAACATTAAACACGAACTATCTAACCGCCACCACTGATGAAAATGGCTTCCCGGCCTAATGACATTGACACTTTGGAGCAATACACGTGCGCACTTCCATTTTGAGAGGGTTCAATTTGGCGTAGTTTTTACATAGAAGAAAACGGGCAGTGCTCATCTAGTTTTATTATAGGTCGGTGGATTGGTTATAATAATTTGACATTTGTCATTGCTGACACATGGCACATGTCAGTGTATCAAAATACAGTATTTCAAATAATAAAAACCAAAATTCATTACCAACCTGACAGTAAAAAAACGATCACGATAGCCTGTGGAATATTGTCAATTGTAAATAAACAGCCTGAGGGATGTTATGCGAATGAACTTTACAGAAGCAAGTCAATTTTGCGACTCACTTGACGTAGAGATAGCTTCGACTTTACCTGAAGTTACATTCAAGCGAAAATCATGACTTCACTTATTTGCGGAAGAACTTTATACTATAATACTGAAAATATATGGATCAAGTAATTCAGTCTTCAGGCATATTTTGTCCATCAGTCTCAAACAGAAAGCACTGCTGCCCCCTACGACCATTGATTATGTGGGCATTTTTCTATAAGAACTACTTTGAAATGAAGAGTTCGAAAATTCCTATTGAGGTTAAAGCGAAAAATGAAGTTGTATCAATATTTTCTTTAGCCTATATTTAGCTTTGTAATGAAGTCCACGATTTGTCGAAGGGCTCTTTGAGGTCTAGAGATGGTGCTGTGTATATTTCAGTATTTATCTCAGGAATTTCTAGTTTTGTTCGAATTTAGATATGATTGGCAATAATACGCCATTTTTCATCGTTTTTGGAGCAAAAATTAACCAAGTTAAATTTGGAAATAAATTACTAATGAAAGATTTCTCCACATGATGCCAATCAACATTTTGAAGGACACCACTGATAAAAACCTCCTCTAGCCCCGTCTTTCCCGTATTTACGCCACTGAACATCCCATATACCTACATCTACCCAGATGGAATTAGGGAGCCACAGGTAGCACTTTCGCTATTTCAATCTTTTGCTAACTGTAACACACATATCCATTCTTCAACCTATTGGTTTCCATCAGAAGAACAGTTCTGTATTGTGCAGAGAATATATTAGTTAGATCGAGGGGTTAGTATTTTTCTTCAATTTTTGGAAAGATATCATGGTAGCGAAACAAATATTTTCGACAAAGACCCTTTTCTTCACATATTCCCAAGGAGTGGAAAAGATGAAACGAATATCTGACAGAGAACAACTTCCCCTTACGAACATTCCAATTATATCTGACGTTCATTTGTCGGCATATTTTCACTGACAACATTGCAAGTGTTTATTGTAATAAACATGGCATGATTCAAGGATTTTGCCACTCATCAGTGCCAGGATAGGTCAGACAGCCAATCGGTTGTATCAAATCATCAGATCATTCCAAATATATAAGATTCGAAAAGTCGATCAAATAAGCTTCATATTATATTCAATATCAAATCACTAAATGTGTTCCTATTAATGAGATCAAAAGTGAAAAATGTTGCTCAGCTATTGAATTAATGATTGATTAATGGGGTCATGCGTTTGAAGAGTTCAGCAGTTGTAGAGATATATACATAATCACAGAACTGGTCATTATAATGCCTTCTTTTTTCTTCCCTTCCATCGATATTTCGACGATTTCGTTTTATTTCCCTGTGCTGATGATTTAATTTCTGTTGCATTCAATATTTCACCCAAGTAACATTTTTTTGGGCCATAGAGTGTAAATTTCATTGCAGTTCTTTTTAAGAGAAGTGAAAGAAAGCACAAATATAATTTGTTACATTTATTTGTGATTCAATATCGAACAGTCTAGTTCTAGGGACAATAACGTTTACATCCCAACACTTGCTAAAGAAAAAGCTTCTTAACCTGCTCAAACGAAAACTGAAAGAGAAATCGAAACTAAAAAAAGCAAACATTGAATTGTTTATTGTTTATTACTACCGTGGTAAAAAATAATAAAATCGAAATACATTATCATACATATGGATATTCTAACAAAACTAGCATGCATTCCATAACTAAATTTACACATTTATTGAAACAGATCGCATAATAAATATAGTATACAGCCGTAGATTTGCAGAGAGCCATAATGTTGTGAACATAATAGTCCGAGGTTATCAGCATGCAAACACAAAGAATTTTCAAAATGGACGATCTTTAGGCAGAATTTTCTGTAAAACGGTGTCCTAGCAATTTCAAAAACTTTCCAATGAAATTTCTGTTTTCAATCCAATTTTCAATCACAATTTTCTTCTAATTGTTGATCACAAAAAATATTATAATCTTGGTTTGGTAATTTTTCAGCAGCGACTGACATGACATCCGAATAAAAATAAAATTGAATTTGAATAATTTTCCTCATTGGTCTTAAGCTGTTATTTTCGACATTTTCTTTTTCAAATCAATGTATTCATTGCAATAGAGCACTACCAAACAACACAACTCTCCAAAAATTATTCAAGTTGGCATTGTAATAGAAAACACCGGAGTGGCAGTACCAATACTGAATTCAAATAAAATCGAACAAAGTAACAATTTGAATATCTACAAAAGAAATTATTTTATCTTATATATCTACCATCGTCATATATTTATTATAATGAAAATTTCATCAATAACTTTTCTATTCAATTCCATTAATTTTTTTATGACATACATTATTTTCAATAAAATTCAAGTCTGTATATTTGGTACGATTTTTAATTTCCATTTGAGTTGAAACAGAATACTTTGTTGAAGTGACCACTCCCAATATACATCGAAAATCGTCCGAAAATCCTTTGCGTTCGTTAGCCAAATTCGCCAAAAACTCTCGGAGCAAAAGTGATCCCCGTCCAGCTACCCTACAAGCGGGCGACATTTGCGAACATCGCCGCAAATTACAATGAAACAAACAGACTGTTCCAATTTAGAATACATAGTTTACAATTTAACGGATCATATCTTTACACATGTATTATACAGTTTTACAACGTGAAAACCAAATGGAATTTACACTTTACATCTTGTTTAGTATCTTTACATCAGTCTGCCATCTCCAAAGAAATTGGCCATCTTACCTTTACTCCCCACCACACTATTTTAAAAAGGCGACTCGGCGTTTCGTCTCGTTTCGTTTTTTTTCGGCTAGAATCTTTGTTGAATACAAGAAGGAACTAAAACGACGGACAGTTTGCTTTTGAATAACAGGCTTTTCAGTAGACTATTCAAATATTGATGATTTTTTCAAGAAGGTAGGCCGATTTTTTTATTTTCATGAATTTATTCGCAAATTTGAAGAAATTTTATAATTTAGGAACTGAAATTGAATTCATTTAGAATTAATTTGTGATCTTAAAAAATTAACAATAACATTTTCAATTAATATTCAAGTATAGTCCAAGAAAGTTACTTCATATTTATGATAGTGTTCAAAACAACCTTAGGGTTTGTATTTTTCTTTTACTGAAAATAAATGAGTATCAACCAATTTCTGAAACAAAACCGACTGAAGTTTTTTATCTGCCAGTGTCCCAAAAAATATTCATTTGTTTGATTTGCAGATTTATTGATTTTTTTTTCATTTCTCCAGTAACTATTTTTATACCATCAATAAAATCCCTTATTTTTTGTTTCTTTTTTCTAGGATTCGTTTTTTAATTGACTGGCCAAGAAGGCATATCTTGCTAGTCATTTGTATGAGATACTGAAGCACAGAATTTTTAAATTGATTCTAACGCGCAAAAATCGAGCCGAACGAACGCCTAGAGCCATACACAATTATTTCACATGATAAAAATACAAATAATTTCTAAGTACAAAATGGATTATTTTACATTATTACACTATTAAACACTTTTTTTCTATATAAATACATGTGATACAATTTAAGAATGATTAACATATATTATATATACATATCACTATCGGAGTGGGGGAGAGAAGTGGTTTACTGTTTTGAGTCAGTTATCCTCGATAAGTGTACAAGATACCGTTTAATGGCGCTGAAGTGGCTTGATTGGAAATGTTATGAACGAAACTATATTACATATAATACAAAACCGGGCATCGTATGTACACGTACCAAAGATGACTGGGAGTTATAAGCCATTAGTGGGGTGGTGTAATTTTTACACAAACGGACGTCCTCTTTGCTTTCGTCAAATATATAGATTACGAAAATCTATGCACAAGGTAGCCATGTTCGAATCACAGGTCAGATAATTAGCGGCCCCAAAGCACCTCCACGGGAACACCAGTTTTAAGAAAATATCGTTATTGATATTGAACAAGCAAGTTTTACTTTGAATAATTTCGAATTTGATTTGGAGAAATCGAGAATGTTGAAAATTAAACATAAATCGAACCGACTTGTGCTGCGACTTGTAAAAACATGACCTTTAGAAACCTTTTGGCAAAACGATTAAATTCCCAAATTGCAAATTAACATGATACTCTGAGTGAAAAAAATAAATCATGTGTAATCTGGATGAGATATGCAAAATAACTCGATCACAAAAAGAGATTGCTTTTAATTACTTTGTAAATGATACCGTTTTCCACTGTAAATTTCCAATTAAAAATAATCACCATATATAATTCATATTGGTACTGTTAGGAAACTCAAATTGTCTGAGCTTCCTATACCATTCAAAAAATTTAAAGTAAAGCAGTGTGAAGTTCCTAACTAATAATATATAACTAAGAAATTAGACCTAATGCGATAAAACAAAATTCTACTAACATTTCCTCATTCCGATGCAAACAAAAATGGCTTCTTGAATTTTTAGAGTTCCATCTGAGAGTGTAAAAAGTACCCACGGTTGTGTTTGCTCTTACACTATATAGAACGGTGGAACAACTACTAAATGATACAAATATGTGGTATATCTAGATATTAGCTCGAAAAACAGTCATAAATGCAATTAAATTATACCATAGAACATTAAATATTAATAATAGTAATGGAATTTGAGAAAACTTTACAATCATTGTTACAAATACGTGTTGCATATGCTTACTAATTGTAAAGGAAACGTGCCATCAAATTCTACTTTATATAATTCCTATTATATTATTAATGAGAGCTCGTTAATTCATCTAGATTACAACGATTTTTTTAAGATTTCAAACAGACCATACCTACATTCTCGCTGAATTCGCATAATTTCAAAAAATACTTCACTATTTACAGGAAATTATACATTTTTACAACTTACTTTTACAAAATTATATTTACATAAGGTCAATTTACAATTTCATAAAACTTTAACTTTTTTACATATTGATCTGAACATGACTCCTTAATAAATATATCTCTGTGAATTTTGTGAAATGAACATATTTTATACAAACAACTGAGACGCCAAAGATTCTCTTACTTAGGTAGGGGAAACTTCAATAGCACAAGTAGACAATAATCGATTGATCAATTTCCCTAAAGTGAGAAAATTTGCGCCTCTTTGGATGTGAAGTATTCATCAAAACTAATTGGAATCCAGGTAGACACACGATTTCTAAGAATTTCTCTACAATGATAAAAACGCCTAATACCTAGAATAAATGCAACATCATGTGTGTATGTTTATGCAATGTGTATGATGACAACAAATTCGAGAAAGGATCTTCGACCGTTATTATGGATATTGGAATTTATGTAAAACTAGGCTTCCTCCCATCATCGAGAGAATGCTGGAAACAAAACAGTTCAATACGAACATTTTAAACTAATTCAGAAACCTGAACGCGTTCAAAAATCTCCCAAAACACTGGCAAACTGTAATATTTGGTGCAAGAAAGGTTCTCCTTCACTTTGAGAAAATGCTATGTGACTTGCATAATGCACCAACAATCTGGCACCAATTGATACCTGGCAATAATTTCCAGTATGGCCTTTTCACATTCTTGATGAAGGTCAAGAGAATGCTCCTAACAAAACGAATGAATGCGAAAATTTCAAACAAATGGTGAAACTGGGATTGTTTCAAAAGCAGCCCTATATACATTTTCTTGGCTTACTAAACCAAATACTCGTCATCCATTTCAAGCGAATGCCATTTGGTTTTCAAAATGTACCAACGACTTGATAGCACTTGATGACACTCTCGCTCAAAACCAATATTCCATGAAAACGATTATTTTGAAAATAATTAGAAAGACTGAAGAAAGCTGGTGGATGATGCACATATGGCGTGTGGCTCTAGAAAAGATTTGATTTGGATGATGATGTTCAAGTCTATTTCCTGAGGACCTTATCACAATTATTAACATACTGTCGAGATGAGAAATGGGGGACACATAAGAATTTCCATGTTATCTGCCGGTTATTTATGTACATTCTGAATTTTTCATTGGTTTCATCTGTGCGAAATTTAAAATAAAATTTGAGATTCGTTTCTTAAAAATGTTTATACAACCATCTAAGTTTATGTTAGTTAAGAGACATAAATGAACATGCATGTTACTTGAAATTGCTTGCCTTTTGTTTTATCCAAATCACCAACGCAAAATTATATAATGTAAGGCTCCTATACAGGAATAAATTAACCTTGGCTTTTGTGAGTGAGAATTCGAATGGTTGAATATAAGAAACCAAACGAAAAAATGTGGACAAGTTAAAACAAAAGCCAATCAACATGATGAAGATAGATGCATAAAGACAAATTACATAAATTACAACTATAATACAGACATTTTTATGTATACACGATGATGCTTAACTATGCTAAACTTATAAATTAAAAAAAATCATGATAAAAAAAATACGAAAAAAATGAACCATTAAAAAGGAGAGGAAAATAAAAAGAAAATACTGGAACCGTGTGGGCGTGCTCACAAACCCAATGATAATCCTAGCACACGGTCGGTCGAAATCATAAAATTAACTTAGGCATGATTCAGACAAAACGGTGAAAATTAAAGCACACCATTGGTGGGGGGACCGATGGGGCCGAGCTCCCCTCCGATAGAGCCCAAAGATCCTGGAGCTTTCATGAAGTATTTCTCCAGCTTGGCGATAATATGCTTTCCATATGTGTATTTCCTCAGTGAGTTCAGATGAGGTCTGATCTTGTGCATCAACACCTTGCGCTGAGTTGGTTCACTCACATCTATCATTTTCTGAACAACGTAGTTGGCATATTGGTCTTTCATCATTACGTGGAGAGCACTAGAAAAAATAAATAATGCAATTTCGAACAGTACCAAAGAGATTCCAGTTGTTACAAAGTTGGTTTAAAATGACCGATAATTCCAAATTATGGTTTAAATGTAGGCCTCAATACTGTACCTTGTGGTACCCCAAATCCGGATATACAGGGCTATTCAAATTCGAGTCTATGCATTGGGATCTCGGTAACGGTAGGAGATAGAGGGGTGGTTGAAAGGGAGCAAAGTAGCGTATTTCGGTAATGAATTATGTGAATCAAAAAAATCCATTCTAGGTTCTTTAGTTAAAATCGAAAATTTCGAAATTCTTCTCTACCTATATCATTTTATTTTGTGAAGATTACATTTCTCAAAACATTTGGCACTCTGCCATAGCAACTTTTTGAAGACTATTCAAATATGTGAATACAAATTATAAAGGAAGTATTGTAGAATTGGGGCCATCTTTAACTTTTTTTTTAAATGCGGACTTGGATTTTTTGCACTTTTTCAAATTTTATATTGGCGTAGAATTTGCATTTGATCTACATAGTGTTTTGGGAATATTGAACTATCACCAGTAAAATTTCCACATTTTTTATATTCCATAACAGCTATAATTGAAAAAATATCAGAGAATAAGAAGTGAATCTATCACAAGTTGACTTACTTGTCGTTAAATCCACAAACTTCTTCGATGAGCAATGCTCTTTCAGCTCTGGTTGCATGTGTGACGCATTTCTCCACAACATTGCTAGCGAATTTATGCTGGCTCAAAACTAGAACCTTTCCTCGGACGCTGTTGATGAGCTGCGACTTGTCTTCCGGCTTTCCGTGTTCCAAAACGTGTTGAATGACGTAATTTCCGAACTGATCCTGGATCAACTGATCTGTATGTTGGTGTAATTCGGCTAGGATAGGAGAAGTCTGGTCTTGCGTACAATGTTCCAGAATGCGTTGAATGACGCGACACCCATATGGGTGAGTAGATAGTGTATAAACTTGTCCCGAGAAAGATTGTATGATGAACTGAAAGTAAATTTACGAAATATAGACTCCTCTTAGTAGTAAGCAGATTGTTAAAATTGTTGAAGAGAAATTATTACCTGCAAAGCATTCGGATCCACACATTCGATGCATTTTTGTACAACGTGGTTTCCATTTTGGTCTTTGACACATTTCAGGACATGCCCGTCCAGCTCTCTTACTATTTCTTGCTGTTGTTCTGGCGGAATCGACTCCAATGCTTTCTAAAGGACGATAAAAAAATTATGATTTTTTTTATCAAGTTCGTCATAAAATTAATTAAAAAAGCAATTACTTTGTTTGGAATGCGATAAATTCTTATAAATAAGCTTGTTTCATGTGAAATATAAAAAAAAAATTGAGGATGAGGATATGATGATCTGTAAACTTTGTGGAAACGCTTAGAGAGAAGGGTACCCCTGTATTCTTTCAACAGGATATGATGACACAAATTTTCAGAGATTCTAAAATCTACTCTCGAAGTCAATAATTAAAAGAAAATTGTAACTATATATATATATATTTTTAAATAGAATAATTTTATAATCTAATTTCAATTAACATAAGTATTTTTTCTGGGATTCATTTTTACTTCGTTTCTGAAGACAAATTATTGAATAAAATGTTAAAAAATCGGTAAATATTCTAGTTTCCCTGGTGTTCATAGAGAATAATCCCCCAATGACTGAATAAAGGATTCATATATCCAAATCAATATTTCATACCTGTATAACTCTGCAGCCATACATTTGCAGTGCCAGCGGCAGCACATGACCTCGTACTTTTTGAGCCAAAGTGGTCTTCTGCTCTGGTGTACCAAACTCAAAGAATTTCTGGATGACGTAGTTTCCAAATACGTCTGTCATCAGGTTGTAGGCAGCAGAGAGGATTTCGTTGAAGACCATTTGTTTTTCGGTGATCGTCGCTCTTTCCAATTTCTGTTGGATGAATCTGGAGCCATGCTGGTCTTGAGAGAATTCCACAATGTGATTGGCCAGGTCCCTGTAACAACACCTATTAATCATTATGCATCTATGACATAAACGAATGTTACGCGATTTTCTCACAATTTGAAAAGTTCACCTAGTGAGTGGGGTGATATTGGTCTACAATGTTCTGCTTAAAGTATTTGGCGAACATTTCTAAATGTTTTTTTCTACATTTCGCTACACGAGAAATGGGTGTTACTTAACGGGTGATCGTTAACCAATGAAGGAAAAAAAATAAATAATCCAGATTTCTGTAGAGATTGTTTTCTGTTGGAGACCATACCTATTATATAGGATCAAGCCTGGATTATTTATATCAACCTTTATGTTTGTTTTTATTTTACAAGTCAGATAATACCCTCAATATTACTAAAATCATAACTACTGCAAGATACCCTATCGAAGAAGCTGACAAAGCCTATCCAAAAAAAAAACAAATATCTTGGAGCAGTATGAGGATAATTTTGAAAATGTCTATGGAAGACTGTCAACAAAATTCATATGAATCCTTCAATTATATTCTTAGTTCTTACTAGTATTTTTCGATTTAATGAAACAATTGTTCTTCAAACATCAAAAAAATTGGTCATTTCATATCTTTAAACAAAGTATTAATATAGAGGACACATTCTGACTCCATAACTTTTTCAAGTCGTCTAAGGAAGTGAGAAATGAAGGAAAGAATGTGAAGTAATTAGGTATTGACCTTTCCATTTATGTTATATTCTCTCAGAGATTCATTATCTACAAACCCTCTTGGAAGCTTCCCATTGTCACAATTTATGAAAGTTAAATTATAGATAAGCCATATAAGCCCTATATAGATTCAGATTCAGAATCTTTATTAACCATTTGTAGCCATGCAGTGCATGGATATGGCAAGTCATAATACACTCAGTAGCCTAATGACAATGCTACGTTATACATATATAAAAAAGTTGAAAAATACAATACATTTTTTGTATAAAAACGTACAAGGGGACTTACATACATGACAAACAATGAAAAATATAAATTAGGTATCTTTGCAATAGTGTACAAATTCTTCGAGGCTGTAGAAAGCATTCAATCTCAACATGTTTTTTATTCTTTTCTTGAAAAGATTATGAGATAGTTGTTTTATATGGTTCGTTATATAATTGTACAGGGTGAGGCCAGCATGTTGTGGAGATATTTTATAATATATATGATTAAATTATTCCACGCGGAGGTAATTTTTGTTTCGTGTTTCATACATATGGCTATCACTATTCTAAGTATAGCAATCTTAATTTTTATGTATATATAGTAAAATATTCAGAATGTATATGCAGGGAAATGTCAATATACCCTTTTGTTTAAATACTTCCCGACATGAGTCCGTGGGTTTCATATTATATATGATTCTTATTATGCGTTTTTGGAGAAAGAAAATTCGAGTCCATTCTGTTGCTAGGCCCCAACTGATTATGTTAAATGATAAAGTAGAGAAGTAGAGTAGACTACGGAATAATACACTTTCAAGAGACATGATTCATGGAGCGATTTTTTCAGTGTGAGGAAGACAAACCAACTTTTTTTGAGTTTATTGCATGTGATATCTATTTGTTCAATCCACGTTATGTTGTTATCGAGATGGTTGCCCAAGAATTTTGTTGAACTTGAAATTGCATGTTGATTGTTATTTATATTTACTCTGTCACTATTATTGTTGTGTCGTCTGCATACATAAACACCTTCCCCCCTTCTATGTAGTCAGGCAGGTCATTTATATACAACAAAAATAGGGGTGGACCCAATATACTCCCTTGTGGAGTACCAATCCCTACGTCATATTGGCTAGAGACATCATTCCCAATTTTCACGTATAATATAGTTTATTATGATGTAGTGTTCAAAGCCTGGTTTGATATTTCCATTGAAATGGTTGTAGAGAAAATTGAAACCATTGAATATTTTATATACCCTCAATGCATTAGTAGCAAAAATTAAATTTCTGTGCCTTGTATTAGTTCAGTTTTTATGGAACAATATTGATTTTCTGAGAAATTCGTAACTCTCAAAGGCAAATTCCATATTTTTTATACATGCTAACATGCTTCAAGGGAAAAAAGTTACTTGTTTTCGGAAATTTCAGAATGATGATTGAAAATTGTAATAAGATTGGAAGCATTCAGACTAGTGATTTGCTTGTGCTGTTCTTCCCTGCCTTCGTTCTTTTACTTATAAAACATCGTGTAAGAGCGAGTATAAAGCAGTAATAAAAATACGAGGAGCATAGTCAATTAGAGTTGTCACGTATTCGATTCATAACCTACCGAATTCGTAGGAAAATACGAGAAGTAGACAAACCAAACTATTTGAAGTTATGTTTTTCGATTAAGGCCAAGAAGAATTTGAATTAAATCATTTTTCCCGCTGCCGACACTGTAAATAGTCCATACATGCTTAGCAACAAAACAGGTAAATGGCCTAGATCATTCGTTTACTAATTCATCCTGACAACGCAACGTAAAAAGTGTCATTTTTTACATGCCTAGGGTAATAATGACTTTGACAAGCGACAGAATAGTCCCGCGTCCCGCGCCCTTCAAACACTCACCTGAGCTGTAAATTGGGATATCTGTTATTCCTGAAATCTTCCAACAGTCTCGACCGCCCTTGGGGTCCCTTATCCAACGAAGTAGGCACCGTCGTCAGCGTGGAATTGATCTTGGTGAAGAGTGAATTGGTCGAACCGAATATCGCCGTGGTAGTGCCCAAACCGGCCGCTACTGAATTTCGGTACTTGGCCTCCGCTCCAGGAGCGGCGGACAGCACCCTGGAGTTGACCAATCCGCCGAGCTGCAGTGGAGCAGTAGGTGGTGGAGTCAAACTGCCAGTGAGCGGACTGGGACTGCTCCCGATGTTGTAGGAAGTCGGCCATTTCTGCCTGTATTCTAGAGATGGCGAGAACGCTGAAGTGTTGCGATCGAAAGAGTCTCTGCGTGCCGTGGTGGTAGTGTTCAAGCCCAAGCCTGTAAAATTATCTGCATAAAAGCATTTCGTTGAGATTTTGAATGGATAGGTTTTTCAATAGCTACAAAAATTTATGGAAATGTCACTACTCCAAGTTTCAGATTCATATTAATTAGCTCAAGGAACATTGTGGTTCAAGTTCATTCATTGAACAAAGAAACAAAACATAGTAATCTCGCAATATCGTTGACCAAAGTTTTCTCTGCAGGTTTCAACAGACAGAGCGGAGACAGGAAGCAATTCCAACCAATGTCCAGAAACAATTATTTAAAAAAATGCCCCCGACTTCAAATATTATACACCAACTAGCTAAAGCAACTCCAACTATTTACATAAAATTACAAAACTGAATATAAAACGAAGGACACTTTGGGTGGATTGTCAGATTTATACAAAATTATGGAAACACAGTGCCTAATACTAGTAAATATGAAGTCCATGAATTAACTGTAGTACGGGTCCTAAAATATACAGGGTATGAGGGTATGACTGTAAAATTCGCTTCACTTTGAACTATTTGATGACACTTTCATTGATGTCAAATCTATCAGAATAGTTTCTTTATTTCGATGGTCATATTTCGAAAACAGTAAAATCAGTAGCCCATGATCGATAACGAAGATTCATACAATCAAAAAGAAAAAAAAAATCAGCTATCGAATTATTCAACATAGGCCCAGATTTCTGAACGCAAAAATTAATCCAGTTTCTACAATTCTTTTAGTGAGGGATCATCTAGGCGTTTCGATGGGTTTTTTCCTGGTGGGGAGTACTTAGCACCTTCTGGAAAAATTGATTATAAATTGGGAGTTGGCTAGTACAAGAGCGTTTTTTTTTGTATAATACATATTATTCAATTATATGCTACAAATGGGGGGCAATACCGTTCCCCAGTAACTCCCTTATCGACACTGGTGGGATCATCGTTTCAAATATGATTTTTGACATTTCACATTTCAGAAATTAGGTTTTTAGAAAATTTGGAATAGAATTGATCAAAGAATTTCCACAGATCGTTAAAAATAACTTGAATAATAAAACTTCTCTGAAGTTTTCTTGACATTGGCCTGGAAAAATAATATTCTCAGAGCAACAATGTCTGCCTACTATTAACATGCAGGTTTTCCCAAGTGCACAGGTAATAAACCATTTGTAAGTACATGAATACCTATTTTAATGAACGACAATACCTACTTAATAGAGTTGACTTTTTTGCTTTTTACTAGGTTAGGAATAAAACAAACAAAATTTATATACATTTCCCTGTTCTTTGAAGTACTTTTTCATCATACATCTATGAAAATATATTTAAACAAATTAGGTACTGAATGAAACATTCGCCTTTTTCATTTCTCTTCCAAACAGTATTGTCTAAAATTTGATAAAAATTTCAAAATATATCATTATACCCTTTATAACGATTACAAAAGTTTTAGATTGGGTATATACCGGGTGGCTACGGAAGTATTGCCTACGGAATATCTCAGTTATTGTATGAAGTAGGTTTGTGAAAGGACCCCGCACACCTTATATGGGAAAATGGCTCTCCGTCAAATTTCTTGAATTTTTGATATGTTGTAGAATTGATCATCCCGATGAAATGTTTCAACGGGCGCAACACGATCCTATGACTAGTTTTCGAGATACAGGGTGTTGAATATGAGAAACATTCACTTTTCATCACTCTGTATCTGCCAAGTTACGATTTAGTTCGGATTTATCTATTGTGGGATCATCATCACATCCGTGTATGATGAATTCATGAGAAATTCATTTCCAAATCTTTTCGTAGTACAGGGCGATTTCACTTGAAAACAATACTATTTTGAGACTTTCATAATTTAGTTGTTTTATTAAGAGAAAATGCGAGAAAAGGTAGAATTATCACATAATATTATAAATTCATTTCATCTAGCATCACAGTTGATACAATTCATACAAGGTGATTCACAAATATGGAAACATAACGAATTTTGTTTTTTGGGACACCTTGTAGTAATAAACCAACCTAAAATGACAAAATTCACTTGAAGAATGTTAAATGATATGTTCCATCGTATACAGAGTCGAATGATATCAATTTGAAAAATTAGTTATACTTTAATAAATAAAAACCTTGATTTTTTAAATCACCCTATATCTCATAAGGGAGTCCGAAAAGATAGCGATATTTTTTCATGGGAGAACTCGAAATACTTTCATCCATATTGTACAAAATTTTCAGCGGAATCCTATGACGGGTTTTTCATATACAAGGCGAAAAATGTATTTTCACTCCAGTTTTCGGCGGGTTTGCTGTAGTTCTTCCTCATCCGGCCGCTTTTACTCGAAATAAAAATATTTCAATAAAATTGTGATCAGTTATTATACCGTACAATAGCGTACCGTATCCCTCGAAAAAAAGCCATAACTCGAATTATTATCTGCATAAGCATCGTCTAGTAGGCGATTCAATGGAAAAGTTATTTTTTCATGCTTAGTGTTTCTCAGAAGTTATATTATACTTATTACATCCGCAGAATTTCGTTTTTTCGAATTTTCACTCTATAAAACAATAAAATAGTGAAAGTCTCAAAATAGCATTATTATCAAAGGAAATCGCCCTGTACTACAAAAAGATTTGGACATGAATATCTCATGAATTTGTCACATAACGAAAATACCACATAGGATAAATCAGAAAAAAATCATAATTTGTATGTAATTATTTCTATCGGCTTATATAGATATATATTAAATCAAATTCTCGGCATATTTTTACACCAAATTAACGTTTTATGTTTCAATTATGTTCTTGTATCTTCGAATCGTATATATGTTTGTATTTAGTATATATCCCCTTTCAGAGAACGTTTCTCTTTCTTTTTCTTGTATTTGAAACATCATCTGAATCATCTTCGAATACCTACTTATTAATATATTCCTCTTATTTCGTAGTAGGCATGGAGAACAATTCAAAGAGGATAAAATCAACAAAATTCTTATGTCAATAGTCGTTTTCTTGTTGTCATAAAGCCCGAGAACTCTTTTTGGGTTATTGGACTAATTGAAGTTTCTTTTTTACTGTTCAAGTTTATGTGATTTTCAGTGTTTGTTGAACTTTGCTGAACAATATGGCCTTCGCAAATAGAGTGAGTTGTTATGTTTGTGACCGAAATGTTATTCCTAGACTCTCAATGCGTTTGAATAGAGGAGATAATATTGATGTTTTGCAAATTGCAACATGTCGAAGACAAACTGCGGGAAATCCACCTATTGATATTCAGGATGATACAAAAATATGTTTCAATTGTAATAACACAGTAATGAATGACATTATTGCTATGGAAAATAACCCGAATTGCCTTCGTCTCAATGTGTTGTCCCGCGTATCAAGTCGTGCGTGCATTATTTGTAATGCTCGTCAAAATATTCAAAGACTTTCTTTAGAATGTAGAGTGGATATTTTTGTTGCTTCTGATATCTATGTCCCAGATTTCTTGAGAATTTGTGGTCACCATCTTGATCATCAAGGTTTCCTTCCAAATTACTTGCATGGAGGTTTGAATTTTGTGAATATACCATACATAATTTCCAATCTTCAACATTTTCTTCAAAGAATGAGGACATTTGCTAATAGAAATAGGCCACTCCGTAACTGGGAGGATATCAATTGTTTCACTGAAGACGAATTTAAGTATCTGACATCAATCTCAAAAAATCATTTTCGACAATTACTAGAATTTTGTGATATTGTTGAACAAGGTGGCAAGAGAAGAAATGTCGAAAGAAAACATTTGCTGACATTTTTGATCAAAATGAAACATGGAGTTTCAGATGAGTTTTTGAAAATATTGTTCAGTTATCCTTCTCGACAAACAGCAAGCTTCATTATTTCTAATGTGAGATTATCTCTTTTACAAAGGTTCGTACCGAACAATATTGGATTTAATTCAATAACAAGAGAAAATTATATTAACAGTCATGTATCCCCTTATACGAATCAACTGTACAATCCCACACCAGATATTCCCAAAGCAATAGTTTATATAGATTGTACCTACAATAAAATAGAAAAGAGCAGTAACTTCCGGGTATTGAGGCAATCATACTGTTTCCACAAGAATGAACACTTGGTCAAACCAGAGATCATAGTTGCCCCCGATGGATATATCTTAGCAATCAACGGGCCGTACTTCGCAGATGCTAGAATAATGATGCAAGTGTTCTAAATCACGAATTACAAGTTGATTTGAATGGAATGAAAACATGGTTTCAAGAAGGAGATATTGTGATAGTCGATAGAGGCTATAGAGATTCAATCAATAGTCTACAAGAACTTGGCTTGCATTACTATATGCCACCATTTCTACCGCCGAATCAAAGGCAATTAACGACAAATGAAGCCAATCAGGCACGTTTAATAACCACTACTAGATGGATTGTTGAAGCTAGAAATGGACATTTTTTCGTCAACCCATAACAGCAATACATGCTGCGAAGCTACATGACTATTACCTGATTGCTGGTGCTCTTATAAATAAATTCCATCCATTGATAAATATGCCTGGGACGTTGGATACGGCCACACAAATGTTGGTTGATTCCAATGATGTCAACATTGTTCAGGCACGAGTTGAAGCTGAAAACCTCCGAACTAGGAATGGTCGATGGATTCGTTTAAATCAATATCATATACAATCGTTTCCTCGCCTTGATATTGAATAACAAATCTGTTTTGTTATTTGAATAATAATAATTGGATTTTTTGGTATTTCATTTCAAAAAATTACTTTCTATTATATCATTAGAAAGGAATGGTTATGCTGAATAGTACAGGCAAGAAAAAGTTGTATGTTCCTATTTAAGTTATGGACCTACAGAGTATTGTTTTTTTCCCAATTTTTCCAATATTTTTTTTGGCGGCTTTTTATAACGCCGACAAATGAAAATAAAATATCACAGTAGTAGCAACTGTTATCAAGTGACGTATGGTTTCCATAGCCAACTTTTCAATTTTTGGCTTTCATATTGCTTCCACGGCCTTTAAAATAAGAAAGTTGATGTTACTTCCGGTCAGACCGGAAGTTAACTTCGACATGTCAATATGCTCAAATTCTAGCTCCTATGTCATTATATCGACGCTCCAAATTTCACAAACCTACTTCATACAATAACTGAGATATTCCGTAGGCAATACTTCCGTAGCCACCCGGTATAACCAAATTAAGCTGAATTTTTATTTTTAATTGAGGACACATTTCGTTATGAGCTTATAAATATTGTTACAAGCTGCCAACTGCAACTGAATTTAAACTAAAATACTCTGAGATCATTGCGAAGTCGGGCCTAAATCGCAAAACAATAAAAAACAAATAAAAAAGCACTAATTCACCTTACACGTAAAAATGAAAATAAATGTATTCAAAAATTATGTTTCCTTTTCATCATAAAAAGGTGTTGCGTGTTGGTTTAATTTACTGCGTCACCGTCGTGGAAATCCAAACGAATCTTTTTGTCGCAGCAAATGAAAAAATAGAGAAAATCCCACAGAGAATGCGGAGAACGAATAGATTCGAGGGCGTTATAAACGTAACCATGTTAGTGATATGAAACCAAGTCAAGTTCAAAGTTACTGAAAGACAACCAAATTTATTGAAAGGATGTGGTAACTATTTCATTAGGAATATTTATATATACATCGTTGTTCCCATACGTGTGAAGTGAACGTTTCACATTGTTCTCGACATCAAGGAATTTGGTATTGTTTGGCATACATTTTTTGAATTTCAGAACGTATAAGAAGTTATTTAAACTGAATTATTGTGATCGCGTTGCCAGTGATGGTCCACTGCTATCTGTCAGCCACAAAAGGCCATATACCGTGGTGGAAGGCCTAGTACATAGGACCACTAACATTTGAAACTTTTTAACCTGTGACGTCACTGCGCACAAATATTTGCCTCTTCATTCACATAATCCCAGTTCAAAGAAGAAAAGCACCATAAACTACAATTTTGATGAAAAATAATGAAATCGGCAAGTACATAATTCGAAAAATCCATAGTTTCCTGTTTTTGTCACTTTCATGTAGATTCGTTAAATCTTTCCTACTTTTTTTTCTACATAAAAGGGCGAGATTCCTCTCCACCAGTTCGCTTGTAGTGACGTCAGCCACAGTGAAATCGTTAAATCGCAGCTCTGATGAAAGTCAAATACCCACCGTACATTTTTCAATTGTTTGGTTGTCATTAAACAAATATGAAGAATGCCTACACTACTTGACAAAAGACCATTAACTAATAATGAAAAATGGATTATGTATGTGATCCAATCTTCCGCAAAACGCCCTATACAATAAGGCAAGTATCCAACAGAAAACAACCTATGCCCCTTACGACCTTTGAAGTATATCCGTTTAATACTCAGCAAAGTTTTCTACAAGAACTACATCATCAGCGAATCCTAGTTCACACAATAGTCGTTTTTCTGGAGCCTAGAGATGGCGCAGAGATGGTTCATCTTAGGAATTCCCAACAGAAGCTAAAAGGAGTCGGTACGTAGGTGTACCCCTATTAAAATCAAAAACTAATTTGAGCTATGATATTTAACAAGAACTGCGAAGTAAATCTTGTAAAAGACATGGCAAGTATAAAACAGACATAATTCAACGTTCGTAGGGGTAGTAGTTATCTTCTGTTGGATACTTGCCGATAAAAATATCTAGGTACTATGGGCATTTTGCACACTTGACATCAATGAATTTCTTCTAACCTGCTATTTCAAATGTCCATTTTGAACTCCGATAATTTTTTTTTAAATAAATAACTTTATTGGGGGGGTGCACAAAATTACAAAATTACATGATTACAAGAGAGCTTGGTATAAAAAATTACAAAATGAAAACTTTAACAAATTGTGGTAACAACCTAAATAATAAATATATATACGCTTGTATACAGAGAGCACCTAAGTGACTTAACACTTGTATTGTGCTGTAAAGCAATAGTAGTTGATGTGGTTGAAAAAAAATACAGTTGTGTACAGGGGGTGAAAGACCAAAATGGTGGTATCACAAAGTTTTAATGAAATAAATGCTAATTTTCTAATATTTTGATGAATTCAAAGTAATTTTCGAAAATACATTTTTTTGTTTCTCTTGAGAAGGCTTTATGATTTCTTATATGTTTTATTCTTAAGGGTAGCAAGTTACAAATTTTTGGTAATGTGTATGTTAAAAAACGGTGACTAACATTTTTGTTGAATTTGGGAGTGGGGAGCAATTCGTTTGTTGCGCTTCTAGTAGCATAAACGGTGGGACTAGAATTGAGTAATATTTTATTTTTGAATGCATACATACATAGGCTATGAAAATATAATGATCGGATATTGCTTTCTGTGTATAGTAGGTTAGTATGAAAAGATCTTTGTTTCTTGGAAATTATTTTTAGAATATAGTTTTGTATTGTGTTAAGCTTTTGCAAAGAATTTTTATACATTGCTCCCCACACCAGAATACCATATCGAAAAAGTGATTCGGCTAGAGACTTGTAAATTAATATAAGTAGATTTCTTGATAAAAACTGTCGTAGTTGGTAAAATTTATATATTAGTTTTCTCACTTTTTTTGTTAGATAATCAACATGATTGCTCCATCTTAGGTTGTTGTCAATAATTATGCCCAAATATTTAACCTCGTTTGTTTCTTGAATCTCACCTTTCATGCCTGGAACTTTAATATTTAAAAAATGTGGTCTATTTGTTGCAGTTATAGAGAAAGCAAGATAGTGGGTTTTACTAGCATTTAATGAAAGACGATACATACTTAACCACTTGTTAATTACTTCCATGCTTGACTGCACATCATTTTTAGTTTTAGACCATGTATCTCCATTGAAAATTACAACAGTATCATCAGCATATGATATAATTTTAGCTTCCACTTTCAAGCAAAGCAATGAATTTATATAGGCTTGAAAGAGTATTGGACCAAGGACGGCTCCTTGGGGAATTCCCATTTTTACAGTCATGCTTTCACTTACTATATCATTTATTTTAACACTCTGTTTCCGATCAGTCAAATAACTGCGAAAGACACTCAACGCTGCACCACGAATTCCATAGCGCTCCAACACATTAAGAAGAATTTCATGGTTAACAGTGTCGAATGCCTTTGCCAAATCCAAAAACACTGCAATGCATTTTTTGTTTTCGTCTAATCCCTGTGTAATACTTCTAATAACATTGTACATAGCATCAGTGGTAGATATACCAGTACGAAATCCATATTGACAATCATGTATAATCTTATTTTTATCAAAAAATTGTACTAAACGAGTTTTTAAACACTTCAAAGATCTTACCAAAGTTATTTAATACACTGATGGGTCTGTGATTACTAATTTTAGTTTTATCACCTGCTTTATGAATTGGTGTAATTATAGAAGATTTAAACTGAGTAGGGACATGTCCTTTTTCAATGATTAAATTATATAAATGTTTGAGGGGTTGTAAAATATATTGGTGGTTCTGTTTAATAATTTTAGTAGTTATTCCATCTACCCCTGGGGAAGTATTATTTTTCAATGTGGATATATGCTGTATTAATTCATTTTCTGTTATTGGATTAAGAAATATGGAATTAAAATTTACTTCATTATTTTCCTTAGTTTTTAAAGAAGTATCAATATCTTCCAACATGTTTAAACCGACATTACTAAAATAACTGTTGCAATAGTTAGCCATCAATTTGTTATCATTGAATACAGTACCATTATCGTCAACTATCTGGAATATGTTTTTATTATGTTTTTTTTCATTAGTAGCTTCTGATATTAGTTGGTACGTTTTCTTTAGATCATTTTTGTTATTTTCAATTTGTCTAAGATAGTAGTTATTTTTACTTATATTCAGTAGTTTATTCAGTTTATTTCTGTATGATTTGTATTCTTGTTCTAAAGCATATGAAAAACTTTTGTTTAATTTATTTTTTAATTTGTCTCTATGTCTGATTGATAGAATTAACCCTTCGGTTATCCATGGTTTTATTTTCATGTGTTTTTTATTCCATAATTTTGTACTTTTGGCATTTTCGATAATATTGTTAAATTTGTTTAAAAAGAGGTCCGTCGCAATTTGAGGATCATTTTCATTAAATACCATGTCCCAAGTTTCTTCCTGTAATGAGTTCTCTAACTTCTTAAAATCAATTGTTATTGACAAGTTTTTATCGAAATCTGGAATTAGTTTTTTTTTCATATCATATCATAAACAAAAACAGTCCTGAACTACCTTGAGAGGGATTCGATTTTGGACTCGATTATTTGCATTCATAATTTTTGCTTACTGTTATTATGAATTGTCAATATTTTTACAAATGTGTTAGGCATATTTCATGAATAGAAGGGATTCTTGGAAATTTCATTAACATGTTGTATTAGGTACTTGAAAATAATATTGTTTTGAATCGATACATTTATTATTATAGGTGTTTTTTGATAAATTCCGATTTGGAGATGATAAGTAATCCAGAACCAAAAACCAGGAAACTTTTCAACCAGCTCCATTTATATATGAATAATTATTGTTTCCGATACAATATTCGTGAGGAAACTTTATGTAATCAATTTTAGAGGATTATGTTTTCAGAAATTAAACTGCGTCAAACGAAAAGAAGTAATAAAAAATATAGTAGAAAAACTAAAAGTAACATAGGGAAAAATCACATGGTGGTAGAAGTACGCAACAAAATTTATGTTTTAAATCATTATTACAATTCCATCTGCATTAAAAAAAAGGGTTTTATAAAACTACAGAAAATGCATTATCATATCATTAAAATTGGCTTGCAAAATTTTTATAGATGATGGTATGCTTGTCTACTTCGGTGATTTTGTTTCATACTTCCGATATCGTCGAACATGAAACGAAAAATGAGGAAACGGGATTTGAACAAAGGAAAGATGGAATCGGAGTCAATGGATATTATCAATTAAATAAATACTTTGAATTAGCAATGATTAGTTCCTACCTGTATGCAATGATGTGGTGGTTGCGGAAGAACCGATATTTCCCAAGGACGAACTACCGAATGCGGCAGATGGCGGTGCAGCGTGTAATGTTTGAAACAGCCCAGAACCTACACCTTGGGCCACACCTAACCCATACACCGATTCATAGTTAGTACACACCAGGTTAATGGAATATGAGTGAAAATTATGTGGAAATGAGAACAATACAAGTTGATAATCTACTAAGTTTTGTTGTGATTAAATATACATACTTATGTAATTAACAAATGGCATTTACAATTGTTTGCAAATAACTACAAAATTAATAGTAAGCAAACAATCATGAACAATTCAATATGAGAATTAATCATAATAAATATATATGTGGGGACGAAGTTGAGTTTTACTTAGCGTCTTTATATAAGAATGCTCAGCTTGAGATTTTTTACAGATATCGATATTTTGAATTTTCTTTCCCTAATTTGTTACATATTTTTGGGAAGCCGTGGATTATTTTTGTCTAATTTATATTAATATTAGGTACTGAAGAAGGTGATATCTGCATTTGGAATATCATGATTGAGTAATTGGAAATTTATTTAAAATAAAATATATTTCGATTAATTAAATTTATATTGACCGTCATTTTTCAATTATTAATATATTAATATAAGCAAGATAAGTCTTAAGAAATTTTTTATTACTCTATTCACAGTGGGATAAGGTTTATCATTAAAATATTGAAAAAAAAAAAATTAAAGGAAAACCTGGTTCGGAGGCATATTGAAAAAAATTACTACGTAGATAAATAACACTTCTTTTTGCTATTGGAGCACCTATCACGATCATTTGAACATTCAATAGCCCAATTTTATAAAATAATTTTTTAATCTCATCATTTCTTTGTCTTCCATTATTTTATTATGAATTGATGAAACAGATCAACACAAGATGAATGAAATAGCAATTAAATTAATAGAAGCCATCCAACATATTGACGATCAAACATCATCGCATAAACCTCTAAAATCGTGAGATAATAAACAAGTTTTAAAATAATTGAATTTCTTTCAGTGAGAAATTTGGCGGTAATGATCAAGAAATATGTGAGGGTTGTGCGATCAATAATCCATAAATATTTCAAAGGTGAATTGTTTCATAAATAAGAACATGCGGACATTAGAATATAACGAAGATGTATGTCTGCACTTATCGATATTATCCAACACTTGTTTCATTACACTAATGCAAAACAAGTTATTCTAATTGAAATAATTAATTGTTATGAATGAGTTGTACGTGGGAAATTTTCCAGTTTGCATTCCTACCGTACTATTATTCACAATTCCGTCTTTCATTAAAAACATTTTTCATATTTCTGAATCTAAACTAGTTCATTGAATGTATTGATTGACTGGCATTAAATATGTATATTTTCAGGTTGCTATTCATTCATGATGTTTTTAACTAAACAATCATTTATTCCTCGTCATTTTCAAAATTTACTTCAAATTATAATAATTTTTATTTTATTGAAGACTAGAAGAAAATTCTACTATTGAAATTTAAAATGCGTTATTATGAAAATATCATTAATGTTTACCTCGTTATTATTGAAATCTCGAAGCTGTAAGAAAAGGAAAGACGGAACGATGAATATAATGTTTAACCAAATGTAAATTTATGGCGAAAAGTTTCCGACGAAATTTAAATGAAGTTTTATGATGCAAATTGCTTAGTTCAAACGAGCATCTAAATTCAACCGTCACCAAGGTTGTGTTTCAAGCACGACGAGAAATGATAACAGTGTTATTTTCGAAATAAATTCAGTATACATCAAACCAAAACATGCGCGAACGATTTATTTGAGAAACTACTTTACAACGTGAATTTAGTTTAGTCCTATTCATAATAAATATTTCAGTGGATTTAATTCAATGACTACTTCTAGACATCGTTTTTCAAAAGCGCTGATTGACACGGTTCAAACTTGTATGATTCTCATTTCATGAAACAATATTCAAAGCGGATTATATTATAAAAACATACAATAACACAGATTATTTACAAAATGAAAATTAAATTAGAGGTATTCACGAGAACACTTGTAGGAGTTGTTGATGTTATGTGATTTGTTGAATAATTTCATAAACTATATTTAATTTTCAGAAAGAAAAAAGGAATCTTCAACGCTACTTTTCTATCACTCAAAGATGAAAACAAAAATATTTGGCATATGTTCGAAGTACCAAAAACTTTGACAGTTTATGAAGTTACGATTCAAAAGTCCATAAATGTGGGTAAATTAACCAACACCGATTTAAAGTGCAGTTTACTTTATTCAACAATAACAATATTGTGTGGCTACAATAATCAAATATGGCTCTCTGTAATATCCATATCCGAAAATGCTAAATTCAATAAAATGAATATAAAAAAAAATCAGATAATTTGGTATGAAGGTCATTCGGTGGTCCATACAAACGCTCCGAATAAAAAAAAAAAAAAACTAAAATATAAATAATACTGTTTGCTTTTACCACACAAACGAATTCGAATTAAAGAAAAGGTCTAGTAGTTGGCAATACTTAACAAAAGACAATAAGGACCAAAATAATAATATCCATTTTCTACACGCGTGCGTGAATCGGTCTATACCCTCACGCAATTCAGTTTGTAAAGTGTATTTTTCCCGGACACTGAAGTTGTTTCAAGTGAGTTTTTCCTGCATTAGTTCGGGAAAAATTTCCCACAAGCGAATGTTTGTTCAAGGAGCGCTACGTAAGATTGTTCAATACGCTTGTAGGAAAAAAAATCTTGATCCTAACTCATACAGAAAGGTACTTTCCTTCTGTCAACTGCTTACCCGAACTCCACTATACGTCGTTCGGGTAAGGGCAGTCGCATGCGGGAAAGGTACTTTTTCCGTACTTGATAATAACTATTCCCGTTTACCACAAACTTGTTTGCAGATAGATCTACATGCGCATTTTGATAATCAATTTATTTTCATAAAAAGTATAAAATAACTTAATTATTAACTATATAAAAAAGTACGTTGTACAGCAGAACATATTATGTGTATTATGGTATCATATGCGTTCATTATCCCAGTTATTGAAAGGTCTTCAAATGAATAATGAAAAAATATACAATAAATATCGGCAAGCACCCAAACCTTAAATATCAAAAACTTAACTGAATAAACCTCTATATTGCCAAGCAAATTTGTTAAGAATCATTTTTTTCAATTCCTACAGACATCAATCTCGTGAACACCTCTTGAACATCTGAACTCTACACAAAAACCTACCTCCAAGCGTAGTTCCGTTGACGGACGTGTTTACGTTGGCGCCGTACAGGCTCTGCGGCGTGCTGGAATAGAGGGATGCTGCCGCCGCAGCCGCTTGTGTTTGTCTGTTGGCCTGCGGCTGCACAAGCACCGGTGCCGGACTAACGAGCCGCATCGGCGTGCCATTACGCATGGCAGCGCCTTGCGCCATGAGGATCGGCGTGTTCTGGTCATAGTACGGGACAATGTAGCCACCAGGTACTTGCGGCTGGAATGTTCAGGTATTTACAGATGAATATTTACAAATATAAGTACGGTTGCTTTGATGATGATCACTTCATAAATACAAACAAAATGATAATCAGGAAAATTGATAAAAATCGATAAAAACAAAAGGAATTAGTAGAAAGAGGTGTCAGAAGTGGGATTTCAAATATCAATTATATTTAGATTACTCTCATGAACTTGAAGCCTTCCAGTATCTTACTTGAAAAAGGAACGGATTTTTTTGAGAAGAATGGAAGGCACTCCTGAGAAACATAATTTATTGTCGGGCATAATTTTAATGTTTATTTTCAATTGTGAAAATAAATCCATTAATTGAAAAAACTACTAAAAATTTTTAAATTTCATTCTGACTTTGGAATCAACAGTCATTTGAGAGGGCGAGTTGCTATCAAAATATTGAATGGGTAATAAAGGGTTTTTTCTTTCAATTTATTCGAGATATGCATGTGAAAATTGTTTTGTTCAAACTATAAAAGTATCTTACAGCTTTTTCACAATCTAGATACAACAATAGCTGTAAAACGTTATTTCTCAATAGGTCATCAAAATTGAAAATAGGTTCAATCATAATGTAGTAATTAATTAAATATATTTTGCTCTTACGTTAAATTAGATTAGCATAAAACTATCAAACTATTACCTTGAATTTTCATACGAAACAACATAACTCGAAATAATTTATTTCACAGGAATCCTAATTGCTTTTACAATCTCGTAATTGTCATCTTACAAATATAGTATAAATTATGCAAACTATATGGAGGAAGTAATTTTTATTGAACACGGAACGTTGGAATCAATAGTGCGATGGTCCTAAGAGAATAAACATCTCAAGATTATATAACTGTGAATTCTGTACACTGGCCTGTGTAATCAATACACTCTGGGTAACAGACCTCGCAACGTAAATATCTATTTACATGGTTATAGCATTCGTAGTAATGGATACAATAAATACAGATTATGTACAATAAACGTAATCAGATGATTCCAATGTTGAAATAACTGTATACAAAAATATTAGTTAGTAAAATATGGTTTTGAGATTTTTTGTATACATTCTCATGATTAGAGAAACTGATGAACAAATTGGTTTATACATATAGAAGCTTTCGAAATATTCTTCACAATACATACAATGAGACTTTCTTTGGGACATGTAAATAAAAAAATGTATCCACCTGGCCATTGTTATTGAATTCAAGTCATATTAATTCCAGCTTCTATACGACATGTCTGATGGTATTCAATGTACAGAATAGAGTGTTTTTGTCGTTCAAATTAACAGAATTTCACCATCATCTATAGAAGCAGTTGTTTTCTGTAAATTTATCGCATATGACATTTCTAATGTATAGAATATTTTTTATAGTCATTGTCCCACTCCAAATATACAGACCTCTTCGGAACAGAAATTGAACTTTTGGAAAACTTCTGGGCTTGTTTTAAATGATAACTTTTAGCTTGGAGCTTTTATACCAAACCAATTAACTGATAACTGATGCGTAATATTTTATATGCTAAAAGATTTTTAGATCTCCCCTAAAATTACATCAGTAATATAGTATATTTGCCTACATGTCTAGCGATTGACAATTTTGATTATAGCACCCATGTTTAGAATTGAATTTGGACGAAAGGGAATGGTCAAAGTTATATTGTCTGCAATTCAAGAATATTGAACTACACCAGCGAAATTATTTCAAAATTTCCCTCCTTCAACTAACCTGCACTTGTTGTTGCGCTTCTGCTGTCCCGTTGGGAGTGAGCGGTCTTCTAGCTCCATTGCTAGCCCCCTGCTGAATGAGATTTGCTGGCGGCGCAGGATACACCCAAGGTCCCACACCGTAGTACTGAGGAACTCCTGCTGTGATCAGATACGGTTCCTGTTGAGGGTTGACAAGGTACGGGGGTTGGGGAAAGGCAGCGGCAGCCTGTTGTTGCTGCGCTAGGTACTGCTGCTGTTGCTGCTGTAGAAGTTGCAACTGGGCGGCCCCAGGTGTGGTGGCTTGCGATTGTTGAGATCGGAAGAGTTGCTGTAACAAAAAAAATGATTCAGTTTGGAGATTAGAATTGGCGACATTTTGATTCAAAATTCTATTCAACGGCTCAGGCGTATTCAATTCTGATCATTTTATTTGTTGATAACTAGTCGTTTGGCTTGACCCACAGAAGGCGTTATAAGCAAGGCTCGTTTCATCATAGTTGTTCGTTGTTTTTTCGAATCAAAATGCTGTGTTGATGGTTCACTTTGCTGAGTCGCGGACAACTCCAATGGTGTCAGACCTATACTCTGACAGTGATGAGAGGCAAAAAACTAGCAATCGGCCAATCAAAGCATAAAAAGAAATTCTTGTAATTGCACAAATATCTTTTCAGATGTAGTTCAATGACCGTTGTGGAATTACCTGAGGAATAGGTGTTTCCTGTTAAATATTCGACTCACATTTCACTTTGTGGAATGCTTCACGAGTGTTCAACAACTTGCCTGAATCAGATAGATTTCAGTTTTCTTAGAATTGTAAATAGATAGTTAGATGAAAGCGATTAAAAAATATTTTCATGATTTCTGTTGTTGATGTTATTGTGTTGTATGTCTATTTCAATTGTGATTTTTTCCAAACGTCAATGATCATAAGTATTATATAGGTGATAAGTAATCAACAAAATATAGTTTATGGTCTACAAAATAAATTCTTATTGACAAAGCATAGATAGGATAAGTCCTATAAAAGTAAACCTGATAAAAAATAACACTCTCATCACTAAAATATTGGTACTCACTGAGGATGTTTTGCCATGATCTAACCGTACACAAAATTTCTCTATCCATTTCAGGTCGTTTCGAAAACAAGAAACGAACTCGCATTTTCATGCCACAAAATTTTACTGTAGAAATTCCCTTTGTTACCCCAGTAAAAATAAACAAAAAAACAATCGGATGTGTATTTTGTGCGACTTTTGTGAAAACGATTATTTATATAACGTCGCCTCGGGGCGCGTAGAATATTGCATAAACTTTTCATTAACTTCGGGATTTCCTTAATAATTAGATGATGAAATTTGCTTGGTATTTCTGAAATCCGTAGAAATTTTCTTTAACAGCGGAAAGAAAGTTTCACGGGTTCTGTTCAAAGTAAACAAAGGCTATGCACAGACAAAAATATTATTGTTCTTTATTAAGTTTAGGTTAGTGTTGTTGAAGAATCCAGTATTTATTTGTATAACTTTTTCTTTCAACTGATAAACGTTTTTGTTTTCACACAGGGTTTTGAGAACGAATTAAAATTCTTCACTATATAAACGTAAGTTATACAAATAACAAATACTATTTTTTTTCGCCGATTAGGAAGTTCAATTCAGGATGAATTTGCTATCTCGTATAATTCCGATATTTGAAATAATAATACATAAAGTAGATCCAAAAATAAAAATTTTAATATTCCATAGTTACCAATTTTACATTGCTACAAACAAAACGCACCTCCAACAAATGACGTTTGTCAATAATCACGTCATTATTAAATAATCTTCCCACTATGCCAACACTCTTCGTTATTATGCAACAAGTTGTCGGTGTATAACCTAATAATCGTTCAACTATTCATGGTGTATCACCACTGAAAACTACATCCTACACCAGTGTGAAAACTGTCAGCTCAAGTTGCCACCTCAATGATGTTTTTCAAGTGTGGATTTTTATAGAAACCTCGCTAACCTAACAGGTTTATCAAATATTATTTTCTGTTGTAGTCTGATTCGAGGAAAAAGATATGATTTCATCATCTCTTGCACAAATCCAAACAAAACACAAAGAGATATCAGATCAGTATCAAGGCCGGAATAAAATGTAATTTTTGTGATTAACAGCCACGTGACAAGAAAAATGTATTCGAGATTCCTGCCAGAAAATTTGCAGGTACAGTAAGTACTGAGGTTAACGAATGATGAAATTGATCGTCACTCAAAATATGGCGAAGGGGCCGATGTTTTCTGTTCATCCTAACCTGTTACATTAATATCCAGCCCTATGCTGTATCACTTCCGTTAAAAATAACGTCACCGTTATTCGCCATTTCCGTGGTTTTGAAATTACCAAGCAATAGCAAAATAACGGAAATGGCGAATAACGGAAATGGCGAATAACGGTGACGTTATTTTTAACGGACAGCATAGGGCAGATTATACTAGGGACGATATACTTTCATTATTTCCGGTCATAGGGTTATTTTGATTTATTTTCTTAGTATTTTAATGTTTTTCTTGATTTTGACAAAAAAACATCGTTAGGAAAATTCCAACAGTAAATTGCTAAAAAATGTGCTTCAATGTAACTCATTTTTAAGAGGATCTGCCCTATGCTGTATCACTTCCGTTAAAACTAACGTCACCGTTATTAGCAAAACAACGGAAATGGCGAATAACGGTGACGTTATTTTTAACGGAAGTGATACAGCATAAGGCTGATTGTGTCACAAGGGCTACTGAAGAGTTTCCTGCGTGTGTAACACGTGTTTAAAAAAAAAATTAAAAAACTTGATTCCAGGCCTTGCTTTGATTTAAACTGAAGTTCAATAAAAATGTATGTGAAACATAATACGCGAGTGACGGTCAAAGGTGCCTGGAAAGTGAAAATCCACAAAATCTAATAGCCCAAGGAATGATAAGTATTACTTTCGGTCATATTTTTAGGGTTGATGTGATTCATTTTCATATAAGCGAACTGCTAAAGTTTATTTTCTGTCTTTGTGGCAAATATTGACTATATGGAACACAGTATCTACCACTACCTATCTTCAGATATGGCCGACTGTAGCATCTCGTGACAACAATCGTCAAATTATGTAATTTTTGAAGTTTTCAGTTAAAATAAAACATGTAACAAAACACGTAACTTTATCAGGTATAACATTACTCGGGAATTTTCAAGAACACGAGACTCTCGACGTTACTTATTTAAACATAATAGACTGCATTTGCATTTGATCGTTTTAGAATTCATGATATTATTTCGAACTGCTATTTCTACTAGACGATTTACTAGTCGCATTTTCTGTTATTTTATTCTGTAGCCTATTGTTTTCACCGCATTACTCATCGTTTAGAAACTGTTGTTTGAAATCTTCACCATCGATAATAAAATAATTGTCATTATTTCAATCCAATGCACAGTTGGGTGCTCTGTTTCACATGATTTACACAGGTACGGTATAAATAAAACAATAATCTCATTGTCGACAAAAAAAACATAATTTACTTATAATAAAACTCCTCAAGAGAGCAATTTTCACGAAACCGTTAGAGAACGATTCTTTTGTTTTCGTTCCAGTTATGCGGTATCACACGATTGGCCAATAGGGAACGTCAACTTTGCTATCTATGCACAATTTAGGACTTAGGAGTCATTGACTCGATGAGGAAGCATTTCTTCGCGGCCATGATACCGTTACCGGTTAATGTTTATTCTACGACTACGGCGATTTTTTTTTTCGCCGTAAGGCGCTCGTCTGTCGTGTATTTCACGTCTCGATCGGTCGCCAGAATGTATGTCGACAGTGTGCCATAAAAGGAACACGATGTGCAACTTCGAATGGCAAAGCGAACTTTCAAAACTGCGACTCAATGTTGCAATGAAGACAGATGCACGGTTTACACGATGAACTCGAGCTCCAGAATAGAGTAGAAATAAGAGACATCGGGGTTGTCAACTTGCATTGTCATGTATATTGAATGTTATGCAGAGTGTTGAAACAGAGTGAATCACACTTCGTGAGCGCCTAGTAGATGTAGCTTTAGGAACTCTGCCATGAAATTCTTTTCCAGGGCATGATTCACACAAGTAATCGAACAAGAATGGGCCGCAGTGGTCATGATGGTAGAGCGCTAGTCTATCAGTCAGAGGGACGTGGGTTCGAATCCCAGCATGGTCACTGGTCTCGTGCTAGGAATCGCACGTTAAAAGGTAAGACCTCGTTAATCCTTAGCTCGCACAAGTTTCGACTTCTGAGGGCTGTCGTTCGTGAGGGGATGGACAGCTGGTTAACGGAAAAAACAATTTTTTGAAACAACAACAAAAGAAGGTGCAGAAAACTTCAATACGATAGTTGTAAATGATTATGTAGATTCATTCGATATTTTTGTTTTATCGTCACAATAATCTGTTTCACACTGTTAACAATAGTTTAATATTCGTTTATCAATATCGCTCCGTTCTCCTTTTCAAGAAGTTTCACTGTTCTGTGAATAAATACAGATTGTGTTGGCCCCACCTATGACATCATTCTTTGAAAAACTTACCGCACAAATTAAAGAAATCAAAAACTCTAAGGATTTTGGAAAAATAGGAGAATGCTTTAGAAGAGTAATTGATTCAATGGTCTAATTATTGGCGTAATGATGGAAATATTTTGCCAATTCCATCGATATTTTTGATGATCCACACAAAAATTGGCTTCTATCGTTACTCTTACACCAATAAAAAATGTAGGTAACAAATTTAAAGCAGTCCAGTTATTTACGGCCACATAAGAAAAATAGTGATTGCTAAATATGTCTTCGTGAATCTGATCAAAATGTTTATTAAACACCCATGTCTTGTTTTTGACTCTAAATCTTGCACTGACCCCTCTAATAAGTTGTTTGTTATAGTGACTACATAAACGTAATAATTTATTTTCACACGAAATTTGCTAGAGATAATTAGGAAACGCCAATGAGATATTGATGACATTCAAAAATAGACACCCCTAGCAACTTTTTCCCAAGACATTATGAATTTATTCTAAACCCTAAGAATCCATTTTTGAGAAAAACCTGTGAGCACAATCCGAAACTGATTAGCATACTTTCTGGTGGATCCTGTATAACCCGTCTTCTCAGACTTTAATCAGAAAATCACTTTGTTTGCAAGTCGCGCCGCTATGTGTGTGTTAGCTGAACACGAGGAAATGGCATACATCTTGCATAACTGTTGTCCCAGTGAACTTGAGAAGGGGGCCATTATCGCCGGTCAAGTGGATAACAATTCGGTCAAACCGGTTTCTTTCTTCGTATGTAACGTTATATAAAAGGAGCAAAAAGACTACCTCGAACATGATTTGGCTGCTAGACGCGTTCCGTTCAGTTCAATGTGGCAGAAGTATTTCTTCCCTTCAATTATCTTTCGACTGAACTGAGGAATTAATTGGTTTTTATTTCCTTCACATATTTATTTGCAGGTTTATCAATGAGAAAGATTTCGACACTCCAAATTATTCTTCTGCATTTTCTCACTCTTAGACTTATGAAGGAAACCTTCGTAGTTCAATAAGGTATACAGCAGAGGAATACCAATACATAAACGAGAGGTTTTTTTAAATCTTCTGTATAATTTTCTAAGGAGAAGATTTATGACAATCTTCACACATAAATGTATATTATTTTACTTAATACTAATATAACCGCATATACTCAGCTCCAGAACTCTCTTCAGTTTTTTTTATGAATGCATTATAATTTTAATAACCCGCGGATATTAGTTTCTGAGGTAGGTATTCATCTGAAAACAAATAGGCAGTGCTACTGACACATCTATTGATAAAAGTCTAAATATTTTTATCAAAATGAAGGATTTCGAAAAACAAGAATAAATCTTATTGCTGAATTATTACCAAAACACATCTTTTCTCGTTTATACGTTTATTCTAATTGTGCATGGTCTCGTTCTAAACTTTTATTTCAGTTACTGAAAAATACATACCTATAAATATCAAATTCAACTGACATTAATCATGTATGGCTGGTATCTAAATTTTCTTAGATAATTTCGAAATAATTGGCAGCATTGTTATTTCTACGCAAAAAACGAAATATATTGTGAGAAAAATAATGACGCTCCAATCATTTTTAACGATGTACATTTTAATTGTTTGTTATCAAACTCAACCCCGGGGATAAAAACTATTTTTGAACTTTGTTTTTGTTATGGTTTTGGAAGAACTTTTTGACTAGTTAGGTACATCATTTCTAAAATAGTATCAACATTCTAAAATTATTGATAATATTTTTCTATTCAAGAAGATTTCAGGGGTAGAGTCGATAAAAAAGTGTGGTCATTCGACAATAAAGTTGACAGTATTTTTTTATTCACACAAAGGCGTATGGTGGTACATTTTAGAATTAACATTCATAGCTTATTTTAGGCTTATTGAACGAAGCCAACAATGATCTGATTCAAACCACATTGAATGTAAATCCGATTCTGCTTCCGCCTAACAACTAAAAACAATCCTTTGCATACATTTGCTCTATTTGTTGCAAAACAAGAGCAAATCATTAGGATTACCTTTCTAAATCGCCGTTATCTTTCAATACTGTCTCTATCTCGAGCAATCTTCCTCGTATATTTCTTTTATAATTTTTTAAGCAAGTTCTCATTAGGAACGGTCTCTTGACGGCATGAATTTTACAATTTCCAGTGCTTTCTCTGACGCGAGAATGTCAAGATGGCTGCTTTTAAACACGTTCAGTTACTTCAGAATGGAGTTGCGAATAATTTTGCAGACGTTAGGAGCTAAAGCTAGTTATTCTTGAAATATTTCTCCTCATTTATTAGTATTACTTGATGACTTAAAATGAATATCTTTTCAATTCAATTTTGGTTCAACAATTTTTTTTAAATGTTTTTAAAAACACTACACGATTATAGTGATGCCAGAAAGTGAATGAACTATTCTTTTTCGTCTTAAATGTATTTTTTGCACGAAAAATGGACTGGTATTCAATTTCAAATGCATTCAAATCTGTCACCAATACTGGCGAAACTTCCACAAAAAAAAATTACTAGATAAGAATTTTTTTTCAGAACAAAATTACCAATGTAATTATTATTTCAAAACCAAATAAGTATGTACTTATCGTAAACTTTCCAAACCAAGCAGCTACTTTTGGGTCTACTACTTTTCTACTTCAAATTCAATTTAAAAACCCTATCTCGTTCGCTGCGCCAATAAATAAGGCCATAGTAGGTAGACAGGAGAAATATCGAAGAAAGTCATCAAGTGAAGTGTTATGGAAAATATTTTCTTTCCAGTTTCCTCATCCTAGTCGAGTAAATCCGAATATCGCTGAAAGATATTTTTTGCCGTGTTCCCCTAGGCATGGAAGCTTTCAAGCCATCACAGTCGGGGTTAACAAATCTATTTCCTTCATTGTAACCAGTATACTTCAGGAAAATTATAGTAAAACAAATTTTATTAGTTACAATTAAAAAAAACATTAAAAAAGCTCTTTCATTCACAAACAATAATTTATGGAAACACAGCACAATATTATGTCAATTATCGTTTACATGTGGAATGTCATGAGTGTACCTGATCACATTGAAGGCATTCTCTTTCACGTAAACATTTTTTTAGGTTCAATATCTTTCGCAGCAATGAACTTGATTTCTTGCGGTATGCGTGTTGAATGTCATACGAGGTCATCGAACTCCGTCATCGTCATCGAGCTACCAGTCGTTGAGACTGTTACATAAAAGGTTGTGATAGTTTCTCGAAAAAATAAAAAAAGCGCAATGTAATGAATGTCATACAGCGTGAGTGAACTTATAGAAAGCAAATTTCAGATGCACTTTCTCATTCATTTATACCAGATGGTAAATCTCGTTATGTTCGATGGGTATTGCGAGATTCAAGGGAAATATTTATAAATTGTTCTGCACGATTCGCCAATTTAACGTATTTACTTCCATTGAAAGAAGAGTAGGTTTTCTTCACAAACCTCCGATCAGTAAGATTTATCACTACCGATCAAGGCAGTAATTTACCAATTTGTCATTTTCGAAAGAGCGATACTTACAGAGATTTTTTTGTCCGTGGTAGTTTTCACACATCGTGCAATAAACGTGGCAACCATCACGATAGGCAAGGGCTACCTGGCTACCTTCCTAGGTCTCAATGCCGAAATACAATGTTAGTAGGACACCTTGCAGGAAATTATCCTACTTGGGTGAATTGTAAGGCCATAGAAGACCACAAACATGAGTATTTGGGGTAATTGTGGGAAAACTCTTTTAATTTCAACCAAAACTCTTCCAAAATAATAACCGTTCTTATACGTCTCCGATCAAAAATAAAAAAAAAGCAATTTAAAGATTGCATTCCCCAAACAATCCAATTGAACCCAATCGGGAAGAGAGCCTTGGAAATAATAGCAAGCACACGAAAGTGACCGGAAGAAGTATCTGACGAGTCTCATCGAATTCGTTCACTCAACGGATTAAATGTAAAACAATTATAAACCTTTCAAACTGATTAGAACTGCCGAGCCACAAAACATTTTGAAGAGCAGCAAAAAGCCAAGAATGTTAGAGAAATAACGAAGCCGTAGTGGATCTTTAGAATATTTAATAAATGAAAAGAGCTAAAGAATATTAAATCGTGATTAATTAAGCAAATAGCTTCTCCTTTTTTGTAGGTTACAAAGTCTGTTGAAAAGTACCTACTGCTATTTTCAAGAAGAAATAACTATGACGCATTTCCGGAAATATTTCCATGAAATTCAACATTTATTCATTTTTAAACTAGACGACCAAGTACATAATTGATCAAAACGTGAACAATAGGTACATGAACTATAAAATAGGACCTCTGAGCTCAATGCCAAATTCTGTTGAATGAAAAAATTATCTCGAAATTTATAGATTTTTCCGTTTTCTAAGAAATAAATGGGAACAAATCAATATGTCCGTAAAGTTCAAAGGAGCAGTTTTCCAGTCCATTTTGGAGTTTTAATGAAGGAAACTCAGATTGTATATCATGTTGAATTTTTTTTTAAATGTTTGAAGGTGAACTGGAGATAGTATCACCGCAATGGGAGGAATTCTATCGGATCCAGTATAGCCTAGCTATGAGCATTTAATCTGAAATAAATAGGCCAATTTGAGTAATGTGGTTTCAATGTTTTTTCACATGAATCATTCATCGCTAAATCAATACTTTTTTTGGAATAAACGCCCATTTGATTAAAATGTATCGATACCATGCGAACATATTATCCACTCATTTTCGACTAAATCTCGGAAACTTCGACGTATTCAGATTATTATCAACAGGACATTTCCTTCACGTCACCCGTATATATTATTTCAATGGAAGCTCGCAGATCTCAATTTTTTCACGGAGTACTCTTCCGCATCGATTATTCATAGCTATCGCAGTTCTTCGTCGTTTTCCGTCGTTTTCCGCCGTTTTGACGATAAATCGCAGAAGAAACCCCGCGGCTTCAGGACTAGCATCAGACGGAAAGAAATAATCCACGAAGACAAAGAAGAAGAAGACACGAAGCTAGAGAGGTCGTTGGGTCATAGTTTCGTGCTAATGCCATGGCAATGGTGCAGAGGACTTTGACCTTCATTTCCTCTCGAATCCCATTAATAAGGCATAGGACTCTGAAATTCTAGTTAAAAAAAATGTGTATCAATGGCCAATGGATAAAAAAGTAGAAAGGAGTTCAAACTAGATACACATTCTGAGGTTCAGTGAAAATAATTTACACTTTATTCCTTGAATGTATTTCATGGTTCGAAATGGTAAGAGTCAGGCAGAAATTTCAGCCTTAATTGGAAAAACAGCACGGAGGCTAAACTGAACTAACTCCTGGCAAATCCAGATGCTTCTATCACGAATGAGGAAGAAAGAGACAGAGATGAATCATATGATTCGCAAATATTGATCATACCCAGGGATACTAGCACAATTGGTATATTAAACTATTCTGGGAAAGTGCCTGGAATAATACGAATATTTGAGCAGCAGAATTTCGAGAGTAATCAATCTAATGGCTTTAAAGCTTCATAATAATTATTTGCTGATTTTTATTACGGCATCATACAGGAATCCATATTCTTAAAATGTTTTCCGGGAAAACACAATGTGTAGAGTCAAGAAATTCAGAACCTATTTTGAGAACCAAAGGGCTTCAAAAAGAGAAAGTGATCAATTGAAATTATAATACAGGAGAAAATGCAAAGGAAAGTATTTATTATAGATCTGAATCAGAATAGTATAGAATTAACAAGTCCCAACTGATTGCAAGAATGGAATTGAAGGAAATTGACTTTAAAAAGAGTTTATATTTTCTTCGATGAACTTTGTTTGGTATCTACTCCTTTTATTTTTCCTGGAGAAGTTGAATAAAACTGAAAGATCCGAGTTTATGATTACTTTTCGATGCTTTCCAAGAATATCACATATTTCGAGTCCTGGCATTCTGCGTAGAATTCATTAGAGAACGAAATCTGTGTACAAATATAAATATGTACTCCGAAATTCAAATGATAAAGTTTCTGTTGAATTAGAACTGACCGGTCAAATCTTTAATGAGAAAAGGCAGTAATGAATCCTGCATTGAGACGAGGTTCAAATCTAGTCGGGGCTGGGGCGAGGCAAATCTCCAACTTTCCTCGCTTACAAACTCAAAATTAAACTCCCCTCTAACCATACAGCCTTAATGAAGTTTGAGTTGCATTTTACTGACTTCAGTGAGAAGTTTCATCAGTTCACCTGATTCGGCTGTTTTGCTCGAATGAAAAAAAAAAGGAGTTGAAAAGAATTGAATAATGTATGGATACTTTCTCTATTATGAAAATTCAATTCAATTATCTTAATTACCTGCATGAAACGATGTTTAAATAATTTCACCACTTCGAATGATAATAAAATGTTTACCATAAAGACGTTAATTGCGAATAGATTCCTTTGAATAAGCTAAAAAAACTTTTTAGTGCCACTGTCAGTGGAGTGAGAAAGTTTAATGCACATGGAAAATTATTACTAGGTAATGTATGATTGTGACAACAAAGTTCGAAGGCAGAATGTGATACGGATGACTTCACACTGGTTCATATCCTTATTAGTTTTTACTCTCCCTTTGAAAAATAATCCCAAATGACAAATTTTTCGTTATGACCGGTACACACTTGGCTAATCTAATTAAACCTCGACAAAACTATATATATGCGTATGATTACGAGCCAGAGCCCACGTAGATCAAAAACACATTTGGACAGGTATATTTATTTTAATGAAACGAACTCCGCGTCCATTAAGGATAAATTACGACATGAAACCACACTCGATACAATAATTGACCAGACCTTATGTATTATTTTTAACTCGGAACTAAACAAATATTGACATAGTTTATTATTTCGTTGAGGTACATAATACACGGAAGATGCGGAAAAGGGATATGCATTCCATATAGTACCCCGACTCGTTTATATTTTAATGACGATTGTTGAATATTCCGCAATAAATCCCCTAGTTGAAAGTTTCATTTGAGAAAAATATGGTGATTTCTGCTGATCGTTTTCAACAGTTCATGAAGCAAATTTGATATATAAATTAAATAGGTCCATGGCAATTCCGACTTCTTTATCATGATTAGGAAAATCATATTTATTGAATTATTACCGATAATATATTGTCGCAGAATACTCTCGACTGTTCCACTAATTTATTTATACTTGTGAAATTCATTTCCTCAAAATAAACTCAATTATACCTCGACACATGTTTCAGTCACCAAGTTGCCATCTTTAGGAGTAGAGATTGATCTAAATCTATAATACAGAGTGTCTAGAGCGGAGACATTAGGCATTACTCACGAGCTGGAACCAAGTTGACAGGACCGGCCCCAACTCGTTACAATGCATTATCCATCTGAATCCGGGAGCTATACTATATCCCAGATACCGCATGTCTGCACATCAATCATGTGCTTTTCGTCCGTGCATCGTATTGCATGTTTCCACACTGACAACTTGACAAGATAAAAACGGACCCCCTCTCTACACATTACAAGGAGCATTGGATTCTTGTCTCATAGTGTTAATGACAGAATCTCTACATGGCTTAGGGTGGTTTATATTTAAGTTTATTCACCTAGAAATGGTAAAGTTGGAAGTTTCAATAGAACCTTTTATTTCTTTCAATAATTTGGGGAGTAGTGTTTCCACATCACCAGAACAATTTCTGATATACCCGTTGTATGTTTCGCCAATAATGGCAGCCTCATCAAAAGCGACTGTAGACTGACTGTTGATCATCGGTTCTTATGGTGAAGGGGAGACTTTTCGGATATGGAGTAAATTTGAACTAGTTCACTGTGTATTCTAAAGATTGTATTTTTCAAGCTTTGTAAGATTGAGATATAATATGTGATTAGCCTTAAAAGTATACCGGTTATCAAAACCGCATCCTGCAACACAACGATAATTTGCAAAAGTTTTTAATCGGTTTATTCTCCCATTTTTATGTCTGATTATGGTGAGCTCCAATAAAACTTATATATCGCTTTAGCTGACCAGTGAGAAAATCTATGCAAGAGATTTTGTACATACTACTTCTATAAACTATCCGTATTCTACAGTATTTCTACTCTGTACTCCAGCTCACTGTTGTATTGCTAGGTTCTGAATATTCTAGAAGCCTGCTACCAGATATTTTACTAGTCCAGACAAGTTAAGAATAAATTTTCAAGTATTTCACTCAAAAATGTTCTCTATTATCCTACTTTCGACCCCCCACATTCCAATTCAGCCTGTGTATCAATATCCGAGGACGGATAAGGTCAATAAAACATCAGTGTCTTATGAGTTATAAAACACTGTCCAAGTTTTCAGTTATAAAAGAATAACAAGAACTACTATAGTTATTTATTGGACCTATTCCTGAATCCAATAATAATTTTTCGCATCAACAACAAATAGTATAATTCTCACCATTATTTCAAAAGTAATTTGAAAATCACTTCTTTTATATATAACCTTATCATCAAAAAAAGCCTTCAATTCAGGCAAATTATTCCTGTTTATAATATACCAGCTGTGGATAATATTTAAATCACATTTCATGTCTTAATAACATATAAAACACTCCTACAATAAGTATGTAACTACATAATATATATTACTTCTGTAGAGTTCCTGTAGACTTTCCATCCTGTAAAAACCAAAAAATCTCATCTCCAAGTTATTTTTCCAAGCAGTGTCTCATTAATTGTTTAGGATATATTCATAAGGATGTGATTGTAATGAGGTTATTTATGGTTGTTCCTAATTTATGTATCAACTACCCCTTGGAATGTAATGCTCAATCTCATTATTAAAAAAATCTTTATGTTCACTTTCTCCAATAAAATATATGTGCCGTAATTGAAATTTTACCATGAAGGAAGATTATCAAGCCAAGACTTCTCTTTAATGAGATTATCACGAATTCCAAATGAAGAACTATTATTTGTCCGAGAGACCTTTCTCTTCACCACAGAGTGTATTATTCATGCTTATGTTTACACTACGATCGATAACTTTGATATTCAAAATAGGACTGTTAAGGTCTGGGTTAATTGGCGAAGATGAATCACGATCAATGTAGAAGAATATTTTCTATTGTTAACTGAATAATCAATCAAGTCATGACACCATTCCGTTCGTAATTTGATGGAGTGTAGAAATCGTTTTGCGTTTGGCCACCCTTAAGTGTTTATTATGACTTTTTCATCCGGTTATATCAAATTCACATCAATCAGGTTCAAAATACCAAATTCTATACATATACAAAGTCAGGTATACAAACTTAACCTTAATTAATGAATGGTTAGTATTCAAGAGTAACATTGCAGATTTTAACTTCATTTGAAGCCATTGCATGGACAATTTATTATCGTAGTTTTTTAAATAGAACACCTGGAAAAATCACTGAAGATAAAAGTCTTATTATGAATGTTGAAGTTTCGTATGTTCAGAAATCGTCACTGAAACCAAGGGCGAGAAAGAAAGGCATACCAAAATAACTGAATTTTTGAGGATCGTAAATTACTGGAAAATCTACGGGGTACGATGAACGGTATTCAAAACTCATACATAAAAAATGGCAGGGTGACAATTTCATTGTGTTTCCGGGTAGTTAGCGAGTTTGTGAATGCTGTATTATCCCAAAAACCTCAGTGTATGTTAAGGCGATGCCCTCCTTATAAGGGAATTATATAAATACAAAGGAAGATATGCCCAAGTGAAGATTCATTCATTGAAAACTACGTGAGGTATGAGCACTGTTCGGCTCCCACATGAGCATTTAATAATTTTCTAAGCAAAATACCTACTTTTAACGACGTGCAACTTCAATTTTACCGACAATAAAATTCTAATTTTGATTTTGTCATTATTTTGCGTTATAACGAACATATTTCAAATTTTTCAACGCTCCACTATATATCAATTTAGAAATTCATAATACCGCATACCTCAGCTCGGAAGAATTTCACACGAATAAGTTTCCGAGATTTGATTCTGACAGAAGATAAAGTTGAGTTATGTTTCATTTATCTTTCAAGGAATATCTCTATGGCCGCGTTCCAAAACTTACTATGAATCAAGAATATGAGTTTGTCGAGGTTGGGAAGGAATCGGTATCTTTTTACAGTTTTCTGATGTGGCTAAAGTATGGGCATCCGTGGAAGATTAAATGTATCAACAAAGAAAACCATACTCATTCTGATTCTTATGAAAAATTGATGAACTAGCCAGACAAAAGTGAGTCACTATAACGAAATGAACACTGAAGATGGAGATCTATGAAAAAATGAGTCTTGACAAGAAAATACCAAGGCAACTGGTTCAGAAACCAGAATTACAGAACCATGCGAGAGAAGAAATAAACAACTTTTCTCTCTATTGAAAAACTCTGAAGGTACACGTATATAGAATGGAATTGTTCAGAAGTACCGATGCTGAAAACTCTGCGGCAAGTTACCAAAACTAGGGAATCATAAAAAGAGTCTGAATCTAGAGAGATCGACAAGAAACTATCCTATAGCAAGAGTTTTTTTTTTATTATTTATTAATAAAAAAAGTCGAGGGAGAATTTCAACGCTGTTTCTTTTAAAACTGTACAAGCTATTTTATGACAGTAATTTTAGTAACCATCTATCAAATATGAATGATCTGAATTTTAATCTCTACTGACTTCGAGAACCCGATAAAAGGAGACAAAACTTCCTAATTTTTCTATCCTTGTAGCCAGGGAACGCGCTCTGCGATTAGTCACTAAAATGACACGACAGCTGCATAAAAACTCAGTTGAGAATGATATTTAAACTCTCCGCCATTATAATGAACTATTATCTCTTTTTATCGGGTATATGGAGCCAGTAGAAATCTCTAGTGAATGTTTAGAATGCTGATCTTTAACTTCAATGCAATCTAGAAGTTTTTCCAGAAAAATTAGGTTTGCATAATTTTCATCGAACCTCAATGTATGTAATTGCCTCTACAACGAGCATAGCCTAGTTTTTAGTACCACCACCATTACCATACCAGCTCGACACTTTGCATTTTTAGGTTAGGAATGTATGCAACGTGTGCAATCTATTCGCGATCGCCGGTGACTATCAGCCCGCACTTGTATGGAAAAGTCTCTTCACGCTCCACCGCAGCTACTAATATATGAATGATGCAAAAAACCGAACAGATTTCACCGTTGCAATAGAAATTTCTAATTGTAATGACTGAGGAATATACGTCGAACAAATGAAGATATAAGCCAATGTCCCGATTATTGAACATAGAATGGATGGACCAAAACTGTAATTCCTTCAGTGGCTCTAGATTACAAGAAATTCTTATTTATATAAGTTGAAGAGAGTTTGGCAATATTGAGAAGTTGATTTTTGTTAGCATCTAACATGATTGCATTGTAGTGAAAAGCAATTCAATTACTCGGTGCATGAAACGGGCTGTTTTGATTTCATCGATTGAAATCCATCCCATTGGAGGATCACTGATGAGAAAAATATTCTCAATTTCGAGAAGTACAACAACCAAACCGCAAAGCGCTGGATTTAATTGATACAAGAAGTATTTCCTTTCAACTGTCCTCCATACATTCAGGGACAAAGTTAATGGTTCCAGAGTATTTGTAGTATTTATCTGATCTTTCTCCGATGCTTTGTTCTGCTACTCGCCTATAAAAAGTACTTGGGATAATTGTGTATGTATTTTCCAAAAATGATAAAACTTGAACTTGTACACGTACTTCATTTTTCATTATGCCTTCATCGTGAGAATGATTAACCACAACTATGGTAAAAACTAACCACGTTGATATTTTCGTCTGTGGAAAGAACGTTTTCATAACGAACCATTACAAAACACCATCTGTTCATACAGACTGTATAGGTAAATATGACAATGGCGTGACAATTCGCACAAAACGAATATCAAAACGTTTCCATACTCACGTCAAATATTATCATTCCTGGAATATGAAATCCCAGGATGCGTAGAGACACACAATATCGATCTCTAGTATTCAGCCGTTACACGAGCGGTGAACAGAGTGTGACATAATCAAACCCTTTCATTATAAACTGTCTACATGTAAATCGCTTGTTTCGAATAACCGATTCTCTTTGATGCAATTTCAGTCAGAATCAATGAGGCGAAATGTACAAATTGTTATAGGTAAGGAAGGTATGTTCACCACAATTCGGTCATTGAAACAGAATGATAGATGAATTCAAAACTATCCAAATTTCCGCATATAACCACGTAGGGGGGGGGGTGTCCGTCGGAAAATTTCGAACAAAAAATAGCTACTGTGCTTTACGACTGTTCCTTTATATCTATATATTATATTGACAAAACTTCTACAAGAAGTGGAGGAGTTTTCTATTTCGAACTTCGGTAAAACCATCAGCACTAGCCTTTCTTGGAAAAACCACATAAGGTCTACTATCAAAAGTGTCACTCGAAAACTCGGTTTAATGCATCTCCTAAACATACTCTGAAGCTTGTAGATTGTATCTATGTACAAAGAGCTACTCGTCTCGTTTACTTCTCTGAAACACCGCAGAAAAGTTGGTGTTCTGTCTTCGTTTCATAGGAATTTTTTTGGCCGATGCACTTCAGTCGTTCCACCATCAGCAGTATGTAGTTTCATCGAATCTGACCTATCGAATTAAGTCTTTGTTAAGGCAAAGCTTTGGAATTTGTTGCAGAAGCATACAACAATAACAAATAAATGGCCTGTGGCAAATAATGACCTAATGCCATATCCCTCCATTTCAAAGAAAACATTAGAAATGAAAAAATACTACTTTCTACTTCCTTTCACTCGGTTCTCATCATGTTCTTTGAACATTACAGAATTTTTCTTTTCGTGGTAATACTGACAGATGAGAAAAACCTATAACAGTCTCGCTAGATCAGATCACCTAACTTATATCAATAATCTTCCTTTTCCTTGGTCCACATTTCTATTTTCGATTTTTATTATCGCGCACTCAATTTCATATGTAGCAAACCATCCAAGTACCTTCATTTCGCTAAAAATATCTAAAAATGAATGGTAGTCAGAGGACAAAAACCACGTCTTATTTGATCTGTCTGGCACGCGTGTGTATTAAATCGTGGGATAACAAAATTAGTGAGGTAACATTGTATTCCGCCCAACTCTCTAGTTACTTGGATTCTTCGAGTTGTTATCCTTGACTTGGTGCTGAAAACAGAATTATCAGTGATTTGAATTTGTTTATGCATCGTTCTGATATTACACGATAAAGCATTTGGCTAACCGAATATACCAGAAAATTGTTTTCTACTTTAAAACAGGAAAACTTCAACTATTGAATTTTCTAGGGGCTCCCATGCTCCCCTCACAAATTCGCCAGTATAAGAAATAACAGGTTCAGAGGACGATGTCCGATTGAAGCATTAGTGTAGCAATGTAGAACAAAATCTTGATTAGAGAGTGGGCAGTTTTGACACAACACCAGATTCAACTGATGTTGACGACAGTAATGATGAATTCATTACAGACCCTTATAGAAATCCAGAACTTTTCTTTGTCATCTTACGATCCATTGAAAGATCTATTCTTAAGTATAAAATCACTTCACTATATACTAAAGTATCTGAATGAAAGATGACTTATGAACAAATTGGTGAAACGAACTATTGATAGATACAGTTCAAAACGAGAGTGCTCACTAAAAACTCACCAACTGATGTAAAAAATCAGACGATCATAAAACTGCTATAGAAACTGTTGAACAAAATAATAAAGAGAGAAAACAAGTTGAAAGTTTGAAAATGTATTACACGTTGAAGCGATTTCCGATGTGTTGCGATATTGTCTATTGATTCTTGTTATACATATTTACATATTCGAGTAAAATATGATCTCGGAAAATTTACGCAGAGGTGTTTTTCACTGCATTCCTCCAAAACTTATTATTATCTCGCATAACATTTTAAAGAAATATACATCTTTGATCTATGTTTGCTTTTCAGAATCTTTCAAGAGATATTTGTACTCTCCGTTTTCGTACGCTTCGAATTTAGCACGAATATTTTCTCAGAATTCTCGTTTATGTTTCGTTGAAATTCTAGCTAATTGGCATTCGAAGACTACGCGATGATATTTTTCTGTTGCACACACATCAACAGTTTATAAGAATAAATAATTCATAGTAAGACAGTTGTCCAGTTACCCCATTGATTAGTTTAGAAGTACTGAAAAAACCTGAGGTTATCAAGCTCTCGAAGAATTGGGAAATCAAGTATCGTTGATTGATATCAATGAATCTTCACCCCGAGGTTCCTTAGCATAACTCAAACTGCTTATTTCCATTATTAATGATATTGTTGTCAAAATTTCACGAAAAAGGCGAATGTTGAAAAAAATTAAAAATTATGGGGAATAACTGAACAATAAAATGCAATTATGCATAATTCAGTACAATAAAAACAAAGCTTACGAACGCCACTAGTTTAATGTTTCAAACTTCATGTGTCAGCAATGTCGCTCGGATAAATATCTTACATTGAAACAACTTCGCCATTCTCTTGGAGGAATTTGACGTATACTCATTCATTATGCTCGACTTCCTCCCTGCTTCTTCTCGAATAGAGCTCGACTGGTAGCTTAGGAGGGTTCGAGCGTTAATAAAATATCCCAATTAGGAGATTTCCTCCGTAATGGTACAAACCATCCATCATTTCCGCTATATGATTGATATGTATGATGAAAATTCCCTAGAATAGGACCTTGGGGAAAATCAATAAGACTGGATTATTGAGAATCTATTGGATGTCGACGAGCATTAATTATAGATCAGTGTGAATACTGCCGAGGATCATCGCCTGAAAAGAGTCGTAGAACAAAGAAGGGTAAATTGGAGGTTTTCCAAACAAGCGTTGAAATAGGGATAATTGATCCAACCCTGGAAACGATACTAACCTTCGCCCACGATAAGAGTACAGACATAGATACTTTTGCCGGGTATGAGAAGCGCAAAAAAACAAAAATCCACGCTAAATTGAAAGTTCTAAAGTTTCTTAACTTCAAGTCTAAAACAGTAAGGTGCTGAGAATAAACCCTGGAACAACTGGAAAATTAATCCATATGAGGGAAAAGAGGGCACTAGATAGCCAGTGCGATTTAGGTACTAGTCGTTCCATTTCCAGGTATCATCAGTAGCATGAGTTCGAAAATCCGATATGGATCGTAATTTGTTGTCGAGAGAGTTGGTGTTGCTAGAAATGTGAACAAATGAAAAAAAAAACAGTGGAAGGTAATTAACAACTACTATATATTTTCTTTTGTAAATTTTTCTAGGAAGCAACTGAAATTGCAAACTATGTTACCTACAATGAGGTTCGTTGGTATTTTTTCATTATGCTGCCTTCAACAGTTTGAAAAAACAATGAGAATTTACTATCATATGATGTCCTGTTTGGTAAACAGTATAGGAAAAGTGTAGTCGATGCTTAAGATACGCGTAAAACTGAGAATTCAGTTCTTCCTCTGCTATTCCTTTTACACCTACTTCACGGACATGAATCAACCTCACTAACAACGGAGAAAGCTCACATATCACGAAAGTTAGAATAAACATATTCACTCGAGTGTCATCGACTAAACATTTTCACTTTTTCCATTAGAGGACGGTATACACTCTAAGCTACTTATTTCCGCAGAAAAGACGTGAAATTCCGGTATTTCATCTCGACAGGTAACCTGATATTACCCTTTGAGAGAATTCTTTAGGAGCCAGCAGCGTGCCAAAGTGTAAGCCAAACGTAAGGAATCGATAGTCTACAGACAATTTAGACAAGATATATATCGCGTGAGTTCGTAAGCATGAGAGATATGAATTCTTCAGAAAATATACACGATGAAAAATGTGTAAAAGTTATTAGTATAAAATAAAAAAATATCGTCATATAAGGCGAAACACTGCAAAAAGGGAGAGTAGGTGTAAGACGGTATAGTATGGTGAAAATGAGAACACCTGATACAAAAAATGGGAAAATATCAATCGGAAATTGGAAACAGTGATAACATATTACGCAGGAAAAGTGGTTAATGTTAAAAACAACAGCTGAAGCAAAGATGTGTGTGAAATGGAAATAACGACAAATAGTGCTGTGAACACTTGTGATATTGTCAATGAAAACCGCAAGGATAATAACAAAACACCAAAAATAGAAATGGGAAAAAATTGTGAATAACAACAGAAAATGTAACAGGTAGCGAAACTGAAAAAAAAACTTGCAACGAGAACTAACAATAATCATCAGTTTGGTTAACATATGACAACAAAACGAAATGAGCTGTGGTCAACACAAGGATTGACACCAGAAATCACGGAAAAGAAAAAAATCATAAATGGGAATTGAAAAATGTTGACGAAGAGGTACAATTGAATTGAATACGGTGCAAACATAAGTAACAACGAAAAAAATGGTAAAACTGAATAACAAAAATTGAACCTGGGAATAATACCCAGAGTAAAATATTAATAATTAATATTTGAGACAGATCAAAGAATCATTCTGAAAATTAACAAAAAGGAGACACACCGGAAATAAATATGAGAAGTGCAATCAAAATAGTAGTAGTGGCAATGGAAACTGAGATGGTCAACTGTTCTAATGACAGCAACCATAATGTCAATCGTTTCAGATATTTAATGAGTTGATAATGTTGTTTTCTTCCATGACCTTTGGGATTACAGTGCGAGCCATAAGACTACCTGTATTGTGGCTAGGAAGTTTTTTCCTAGAGTAGATATTCGTTGGACTTTCACTACTTTCTAGACGAAGGACACACGCCCGAAAAAGAATTAAATGAAAATGATAATAAAACTATCCGTTATAGAGAGTGAGGAAAATAATTTAACCTGATACTACCGAACTGAAATTAAAAGTACAAAAGAAAATCATTAAAACTGTTCAAAAAAATGAAAGCAATCGAAAGTGGTAAAAAATAAAAAGTCATTGGATTACTAATGAGAAATAACAAAGGGATAATCTGTGAAAACAAAACAATGAAAAGGACACTATAAGTAGAAAGAGAACAAACATATCACAGTAACAAAAAAATGAAAATGGCAACTCCATTAGGTGAAAAACGACAAATAATAGAACATGGTCAAAATAAAGGCAGCGTAAAACGTAATAAAAAATTAATGAAAACTAATGAAAATTGAAAAACTACAAGTCAGGCCATTATTTTGATCAAGCCTAATTGAAATTAATTTCCACATGATTCCTGAGAGAAACCCGATAGCAATCGAGGTGCGCCCCTGTAGTAAACTTCAATGTTTACCTGTCCATTATGCGACGTGCCCCGCCGCAACGCTCCGTCCAAAATCGGGTGCGCCGGCATTTGTTACCGCGGCGGGGGCGGCAGCCTAGCTCGACTGATGAGGCACGAGGCCGTCGCCTCGCCCAGGTGGTCGGCACGCGAGAAACTACTTCTAATAAGGGATGGAAAGTGGAAAACTGAAACTTATTGTCGGGCGTGACGTGTGATTTATTAGAGTCGGTACTAGCGGGAGAGAGGAAAATCCCTATCTCATGTGTGGTTTCCGAATTGCTCGGGAAGAATTTATTGTTCCTTGATTAGTTCCGACGTGAACAACGTTCGAGTTGAGTTGGGAAACAGTTGAATTATCACTTGGGATGGGATATATCGCAAGAAATAAAATGATGTGAAAGATCGTGAAAAGCAGAAGAGAAGCTACAGAAAAACAACCAGAGGGCTGCCTAATAAGTCGATCATTGGATTTTTATAGAGCCACTATAATCGGTGAAATATGTACTAGATATCCGTATAGTTGATGAATTATAAAATGAAAGAGTGGCAATTTTGGTTTACATTAATGGGAATATGAAAATACAAGTATGGAATGGTCATAATTTCTAAGAAAACTGCAGAATTTTTGAATTTACTATCACATCAAACTTTTGAAAAAACTCTGCTGGTATGTTGAAGGATGCTGACGGCAAAATACTAATTTTGAAAATAGCCGTCGCCTATATAAGGATACTTTATTTTGAAGAACCAACTACTCAAAGTATGTTAAAACCATTGAGTTCTGATTTCATTCAGATCATTATTCGACCTTCTCATAGTGTATAAAAAATTGTAAATAAAATATTTTTTAATTTACGTTTTCAAAACGGACTAAAAATAATAAAATAATTCCTCTGCACCACATATAAATTTAAGCCTAATCGGATAGTGATTTGTTATTATTATTCAATAATAGCTACGAAATTACTTGTAATATTTTAAACAAAATGCATTCATAGTTCACCCGAGTAACAATTTTATTACACTTACAAGTTACAATGACATGAATAAAGAAAATAATCCTAACAGGAGCTACTCTCTACATTGGTTGCATGCGTCCCACGGTTTTTGTTTGAAATCTTACAAGTATTTTTATAATTATATTATATATTATTAAAAAATTCCCTGGACGTCAAGCGTGTGTACCTGTCTATTCCTGTTGTCCGGTCTTCCATTTCACTTTTCCATTTCTTTTTTAATCGTTTAGGTATTAACTTGAAATAATAAAGTACTTTATACTCCACTTGTGGCTGGCTGAATGACGAAATGTCAAAGCCATTAAAAAAAAATAAAAAAAATCACACTCACTGTCAGAGTAAACTTAATGTGGTTAGGAATCTGCATGGGGTCATAAATCTGAATGTGGCACAGAAAAAATATTTTTTCCTCTTTAGTACGTTATAAAAATGTAAAAAAATTATTATTTTCTGCTTTTTATCAGTCCTGTCAACTAAACCTCGAAAACAACAGAGATTTATACATTGAGTATTTTGTCAGCAAAAACAACAAAAAAAAATTCTTCCCTCTACGACTGTTGAATTGAACCTGTTTGATAATTGGCAAAGTATTCTGAAAGAAGAATTATTTGATTCAATTGGGGGAACACCCATGTCCAATTACTATTACTACTAGTTAGGGAATGTAATCCCGGATCGGGATTTCGGGATCAACATTTTTCGATCCCGGGATTGATTCCGGGATCCATTCATCACTGGAAAAACGTTTGAAACTTCATATGAAAAATTTGGTTTTAATCAAAATATGAATAAAATTAAATAACAATCCGTATGTAAATGAAAAATAAAACTTAATAAAATGAGATGGAAATTTCTGGTTTGCTAAAAAAGAAGTGTAAACAAAGAATCTAGAAATTCTCTTGGTGAAATTTATATTTAGTCCTGGTTCTAGAAGTAACTCCTCAGGAATAGAAGCGTATCCAGATAATCATAACCACCACCAGCAGCAGAAAATGCTATTTCTGATTCGACACTAGTTGGTCGAATTTTTGATAGGAAATTGAATGCTGTCGAAAGATTTTTCCCCTTTTAAAAAATAATATTTTTAACTCACCAAACAATTTGAAGTTATTGCGAATTGGTAATATTATATATCGCTTTCAAAAAATACCTGTATTCAGGTAGACCGGTAGACGTATGCGGCCTGTTCTATCCTCTGACTGACATGATATGACCTGTTTCATGGCTGTTAAGTTTGCGAGCGGAGCTGAACAGTGTTCCAATTATAACTTTAGTTGTTAGATCTTCAATTACTATTACTACTAGTTAAGGAATGTAATCCCGGATCGGGATCAACATTTTTCGATCCCGGGATTGATTCCGGGATCCATTCATCACTGGAAAAACGTTTGAAACTTCATATGAAAAATTTGGTTTTAATCAAAATATGAATAAAATTAAATAACAATCCGTATGTAAATGAAAAATAAAACTTAATAAAATGAGATGGAAATTTCTGGTTTGCTAAAAAAGAAGTGTAAACAAAGAATCTAGAAATTCTCTTGGTGAAATTTATATTTAGTCCTGGTTCTAGAAGTAACTCCTCAGGAATAGAAGCGTATCCAGATAATCATAACCACCACCAGCAGCAGAAAATGCTATTTCTGATTCGACACTAGTTGGTCGAATTTTTGATAGGAAATTGAATGCTGTCGAAAGATTTTTCCCCTTTTAAAAAATAATATTTTTAACTCACCAAACAATTTGAAGTTATTGCGAATTGGTAATATTATATATCGCTTTCAAAAAATACCTGTATTCAGGTAGACCGGTAGACGTATGCGGCCTGTTCTATCCTCTGACTGACATGATATGACCTGTTTCATGGCTGTTAAGTTTGCGAGCGGAGCTGAACAGTGTTCCAATTATAACTTTAGTTGTTAGATCTTCAATTACTATTACTACTAGTTAAGGAATGTAATCCCGGATCGGGATCAACATTTTTCGATCCCGGGATTGATTCCGGGATCCATTCATCACTGGAAAAACGTTTGAAACTTCATATGAAAAATTTGGTTTTAATCAAAATATGAATAAAATTAAATAACAATCCGTATGTAAATGAAAAATAAAACTTAATAAAATGAGATGGAAATTTCTGGTTTGCTAAAAAAGAAGTGTAAACAAAGAATCTAGAAATTCTCTTGGTGAAATTTATATTTAGTCCTGGTTCTAGAAGTAACTCCTCAGGAATAGAAGCGTATCCAGATAATCATAACCACCACCAGCAGCAGAAAATGCTATTTCTGATTCGACACTAGTTGGTCGAATTTTTGATAGGAAATTGAATGCTGTCGAAAGATTTTTCCCCTTTTAAAAAATAATATTTTTAACTCACCAAATAATTTGAAGTTATTGCGAATTGGTAATATTATATATCGCTTTCAAAAAATACCTGTATTCAGGTAGACCGGTAGACGTATGCGGCCTGTTCTATCCTCTGACTGACATGATATGACCTGTTTCATGGCTGTTAAGTTTGCGAGCGGAGCTGAACAGTGTTCCAATTATAACTTTAGTTGTTAGATCTTATTAATATTTTCATAGGAATATTTCTCGGAGAAAAAATAGCCTTTTTTAGATCCAAAAAATCCAGAGAATTTTTTATTCCGGGATCCCGGGATTACATTCCCCACTTCTAGTGTAGCTACAATGGGGGATTCTCCTACATTTGGGTTATTGCAGCAAATGCAAGTTTGAACAAAATGAAGTTGAGTTTCATTCATGAGTTTTACAATTTCACTGCGAATAGTATTCAAATTATTTTTTGGGTTTTAAATTTTAAAGGGTTTTGTTTCTAATTAACATGTTGGCAACAGTGCCAACAGAACGTAGGGGACAGTAGTATGCTAGAAGAAGAAGTACCATAGTCAATATATCTGTCTTTGTTAAGGGTCAGGCACAGTACACAAAATGTCACAGAATGACTAGGAACCACCGATCTCGGTGCTCGGAACATTGTCATCTATGTTTAACTTATTGACGTAACAGATTTGTTGTCCTTTCTTATCTGTGATATTTGTAGCCGATGTTGCCAGATGGTGAAATAGAAACAAATCCCTATAAAATTTTAAACGCCCAATTTTATTTTTCATTTTCAAGTACCTACTTGAATAAAAAAAAAAAATTTAAATGGTGTGTTTCAAATGCACTGTTTTATAGATCTTTCGAGGTAGTGGATTTTCTTAAGAGCTATGACTCATACCGTCGCAAAGGACAAATTTACGTTTTGGCAGTGAGTGTGAGATATATATATATATATATATATATATATATATAGATATATATATATATATATATATATATATATATATATATATATATATATATATATATTCAAGGTCATAGCTCTTAGGAAAATCCACTACCTCTAATAGAAAATACTTTATTGTCGTCAGGTGGAGAATTTCCCATTATTTTCCGTTTGGTGTGGTACTGAATATAAAGAAAGATATATTTGGTGTATCTGTTATTATACTTAATTTACTTGGACATTTTTGTTGAGAAAAGTACATTACCTTGAGCGAAATCAATTAATCAAATCTGAAACTTGCCTCCACAACCTGCATTAGTCGAGAGTGCCACTTTATTATCGCTCAAAATCCATCGCTAAACTCTAAACACCCCCAAAGAGGTAGATCATGTTTGCAGCATGAATTTACATAAACGAGCGTTCAAATTACGGAGCATTTGTGGAGAATCTCCATCTCCTCGTTCAATTACGTGGCATATGCCATTCCTACATTATCCAATAAGAAGATTAAAATAAACTGCGACAACCCTCGTTAGAATATCCTCCGGGAGTTGTAAAGTTTACAGAAACTGTTCGAATGTTACCCAAAAGCAGTTGTTGCGAACTCAGTGTATAATTTTTGTATCGAATGACAGCGTTCGGTGCTGGACATTTTTGAACACGAGAAGAGGAAGAAAAGAAATTACTATTGACGATAAAATGAATAAATATAACAAGTAAGTATTAACGATATTGATTTGTTTTATTAAATTGGTAAACCATGAAAATGAAAACTGTAGTCTTATATATAGATTATACATCAAAGTTTGAATCTGTATTTAGTTAACTAAGGAGGGCCGAACAGCAGAAGCGCTCTAGGTGTCGGTCTCTTAATTGAATTTCAGGTAGCATTGGGAGTTGGTTCGAGACACTGTATAGAGAATTTTTTTTGTGTAATATATTGGTATTGTAACATTCCTGGAGTCGGACCTGACATATTATGTTCAAATTTGCTCAGCCTGTTTATGATTTATGCATCACATCGAGGAAGAAATAGAACCATGTTTGAAATATCTAGACGAGTGTCAGTGACTTCTAGTGACCGATCTATTCCAAACGGCGACCTCTTACGTTGCCTCACGGCGTTTCTAGAATAGTCCTATAGAAACCTACTACCAAATCTACAGTGTTGTTCCATATAAATGGTGGCACAGTAAACTGCAAAGGGAAATGTGGTAAAAAGTAAAGTAAACAATAGAAGAAAGTCACAAAAATTAAATTTTTTCAACCACTGAACATGAATTGAAAACTAAAACCATGGTGGACCATTTCAAAAAGTGTAGGGAGTTACAGTAAACGTTCACGAAATATGGGAACCATATACGCAGCTGATTTCGATATTCCTCAAAAGCTGTTTCAAATTCTAATTCACATGTCTATGGTGATTATTAATCAACATTATCTTTTTCCAGTATATAAATATTAAAAATATTATGCCAAAAAACAAACAATTCGTTTTGCAATTGCAATAGTACGCGATGCTGAGTGGTGGCGTGTAATATTCCTTGGTGAATAATATCAAGAGCTTGCATGCAAAAGTGCACCTTCGGAAAAAAGCGCATCACGTGAGAACTGGAAACCTACGTTCACGTCTCGGGAAATGAGAGGCATATATTATCGTTGTGAAACTTTTACGATGTTCCAATCCGGTGTGGATAAATTGTTCTCGAAGGAATCCAACCTCAAGTAAGATTAACTGGTATTCTTGAAGTAATAAATTTGAAAAAAAAAAGTATGCAACAGAAGTTTCAGGGATGAATATAGTTCAGCCAACAACAATTATAATACCTAATTTTTATTATAATTAGAATATTGAATGAAAAACTGAAAACAGAAAAGGCGCTTGATGAAACAAAAACTCGTTCCCTCCCAGTATGGATTAGCCCGACTCTGGTTGGAAACTACTCGTATCTCATAGCAGTCATGTGACTTGAGCACGAAACGACTATTATCATTTCGTTTGATATTATTATTTTTATACACGCCAAGAGGTTTCAACCTCAACTGCAATAACCGTCACTTAGATATTTTGAATTCGTCAGTATATCGCCTGAAGTAATCGTTTAATTCAGGCAACTGTAAATCCTCTCGCTCAACTTCGAGCTACAGTTAAGCAATATATTCCAACGTCTATTTGGCGAGTACAACGATAAATCAACCTAGGTTTTCAATCAAATAGACCGGAACAATGAAAGATCCGTACGCGTACGTTGGACAAATTGCACTTATCGGTCAAAGTCATTTTTTCTTTGTACCTTTCAATTGGAGCGACACAAGAATTATATTAAAAAAAAGGATATATCAGTGCTACTGCATGGCCTAGAATATACAGATTATCGCCAAAAACAATACACAAATACTTCATTTAAAGAAACTACTTAACATGAATCATTTTGCAAAAATGTTGTTCAACTATATGTACTGACAACATTGTGAACGTATAATAATCTCGAAATAAATATATGTATATTTTCACTGGTGTATATACTAGAACTATAGCCAATTCAACTTCGACAGCAGTTCATGATCTAATCAACACTCCGATTCGATCAATGATATATAGTCAAACCAATTTCAAAACGGCAATAGAATATATTCAAAAAACGTTGCCAATAAGCGGAAGTATTATACACTTTCTGTGTATAATCAAACCACTTACTGGTCTTCAATTTCAAACTCATCGTAAATGCATATCGAGACATTCATATAGAAATATTCTCAATGATTATTTATATAACACTCAAAAATATTATATCTTCTACCAGTTCTTCATAGTTATAAATATAACCGAAGTTATAAAATATTTTCAAACATGTCATTGTGCTAATGAATCATGCAGTTACACAAGATTACAAGATTTTGGCAATTATTAATGATCATTCATTGGCTTTTTTGTTTTAACATATTGGAATTATTTGACATACATGAATGAGATACCAACTATGGTCAATGTTCAATTGAAAAGAAAACAATTATAGGAAGGTTTCTAATGCCAAATATTTATGTAGATTCTACGAAATGTGTAGGCTTTATTAACAATCGCTTATTCAATCATTCAATAGCGAGGACATAAAGAACTCAAACACAAAGCACAAAAAAAAACAATGCATTTACCAAAAAAGGTCTGAATATTCATTACTTAAATTCAGATGTTTGAAGTCTCTCTTTGATACAATAAAACACAGAGTATAGAACAATTACAGATATACTCGAAATCCCAACGAAACAATGAAAAATACCTCGAAAGCAACCGTCCATTAAATGTCTTTCTTTCACGATCGGGATATTACAAAGAAATTCACACTCCAAATAACAACATCTGAATCATTTCGTTACCAGACACTCCCGTATGTAAGTTTTAGTAAAATAAACGAAAAGCAAACTAGAAAAATAATCAGAATATATCTCGGCGTATAAAAGGAAGTCGCTCGTTTTGTTATACAGCCATATGAGCTAACTCAAAGGATTCTCGAATACTACTACATTTATGAATGCTTTCAGAAAATCATTATGCACATCTTTACCGTAGAGCAGTGCTGAATCAATGCAAATTATGCGTAAAACTCTGAATCATATCACAAGAGTTCAAACTTTTAAGATTATAAATGGAGATTACATACGAACTCGTAGAGGTGAATATGAGTAGTCTTTTCAGTATTCCTACTATGATAAAAGAGAGTGAAATTAACAACCCTTCTCATATAATATGTTAAACCTTTTAAACGGGGTTATATTTTGTGAATTACAAATAGCATTCATAATTCGGTCTGCTTGTTTTTTTTTTCAATAGAACTAATAGTTTTGGACCAAAAAAATAAATACAATAAATTATATGAAAGTCTATGTATTATCTATCAATTTTCCTTCAAACTATATAGTGGGCTAGTGTCGAATTGTGTTGTCATTTCTTTTACTGTCTATCAGGGATTGAAATGAGACAATTTTTTGATACGTGAAACCCCTCGAAATTTACAGTAATGAATCTCCAGATTTTTTTTGCATGAATTTAGCAACACTGTTGAGTTGTATAACTAACGAATGGCAAGACAGAAATCCTTAAAAAAATCTAGTGCCATAAGGAAATCATTGAAAATGGCACAAACACTGACAACGATCAGGATCTTTTACAACATATTTTTGCTACAGCTTCCTAACATTTTGTGAAGAACGTATCAAAATGAATTAGAAGCTGAAATGTTTTGTTTAGGTTGTACGGAAATTACGGCAGTTATATTCCTAACACCATGTACAGTTACCGAACAGAGTTACAAAAAAATGCGAATTATTTGCAAATACCTGATGGTTGGTACGAAGTATTGTATTGAACTCAATACATATGAATATATTCGATGCGATACGTAGCGTGATATCATCATTTTACTGGGCATGAAATACTAATACGCCTGCAGGGTTAATAAACTAAATGTTGAGGTTCAGCCGTACAGTTTGCCTTCCTTTCTCAATAATTCATAATCAGTTCGGTTTCGTATGTTCAACTGCTGTATCTTTCTCGTACCAGTATTTATCATGGCAAAAAGCGCTGCATTGCGACTAAAAATGGAAAACAGAATTGAAACAAATCGTTTCTACCACGATTTTTGAATAATTGGAACACGACGTTATGATTAGATTTTTCCATAATCGAAAATGATGAAAACACATCTTTAGTACAATGAATTGGAGAAAGAGAATTTTTACAGTGATATGTGTGGAAATAATTTTCGCCGAAAATAATATAATCAAAAATGTTATTGATGAAATTAAGAATGCTATAGATTGTAAAATACATCTTTCGCATTGTGTTAAGAAGAAGAAGAATGTGTAAGAATTTTTTTGAAAGTTGCTCCTAAAGTTCCAAAATTAGTATTTAACAATATAAAAGAAAGTGTACTTTGCATGCGCCAAAATTGTAAAAAATATACAAAGCGGGTTTAGAGATATTTGGAAATAACTGACTTTTTGATGAATTTCAACATACTGTATCCCAGAAACAAAGCGGTTGCTTGCAGATATATGCATATGCAGACACATATTCATATGAGTTTTTGTTGAAAATCATTCACGGTTTTTCGTCAGTATTCAATAGTGAAACACCCTGTATATAATATCTAGGCCGTTTCATCTTAACTGATCAATACAAAATGCTGATACAAAAACAGCGACTTGTCATCGTCTATGTAGCGAAAACGATTTGCACACTGAGCGTTCGAACAAATAAATCGCCGAATTTGAAATGCAAATCTAATGACGTCTAAACTGAAATAGGGAGGAGCCACATACATTCCAAACAGCTTGAATAATTTAATAGGTACTATTGAAGGTGTCAATACATTTTTAAACAGTCGAAATAACGCAAGGAAATATTCTGATGATGCCGCTCTAGAAGGGTCATGGTAGATACGCAAAATAATTACATCAATGTTCCTAATATGTCTATTATTGACCTATTTAAAGTTAACGAACAATTTAGGTCATTTCTAGATTTTGTCAGTTCCGAAGAATCCAGAATTTGCTGTATTTTGCCTCCAATTAGTTGTGGAGGGGTCCTTATATGAAGTTAGAAGTCCTTAGTTTATTTATATAATTTCTCGATAACTTCATACAAATCATTGGTATCTCTCGTTTGGAGTAATCATAGTTTGTTAAATTTTTATTTCCGCGATTAGTTTCGGTGAGAAAAAAAAAATTACCGCTCCTTTTCGTTGAGAAATATTCGATCTTTCGCATTTGGTAAAAGAATTTTCGACGACCATTAAAAAAACTTTTATTTTTCACAACCGATTGCGACAAAAACTTAGAAATTTGTGGATGTTTAAAAAATGAGAGACGATAAAACTCACACAAGTAATCGAAATATCACATGCTTTTTAACATAGTATACTAATTTCAGAAAATGATGAGTTACCCTACATAGCTTTGGCAAATTTTTCTACTACTTGAGTATCAATCATTTCAGAAATTCGATAATGGATGGATGATCATTTTTCACAACGTATAAACTGATTTATTAGAAAGCTTCAATCTCACTTGTAAAAACCTAGAGCCCACAAGAATTTTCACTACTTCCAAGGGTAAAACGAGTACCTCAAAAATTGATTATTTCATTACAAATATTTCTGAGTCATTATACAGTGAAAAAGTTCTGAATATGAACCTAGCAGACCACTTATGCCTGTCACTCGAGTTATCCCTCTCTACGAGCCAAAAGTTAGATACAAGAAAGAAGATAACCTATTTGAATATGAGTACTGAAAATATCACTCTGCTTCAAAATTGTCTTGAAAAAGAAACGTTTCAGTCAGTTTATGAAAGTTTTGACAATATCAACTCTGCATACGAGTCATTCTCCAACATTCTCACTTATTTTATTGAATTAACTTGCCCCACTGTAAAAAGAACTGTTGATAAGGAAATGAAACAAAATAAACAATGGGTTACACAAGAAATAATATCCATGGGAAATAACTTGAAACAACTATTTTGGCTTACCACTAATGGAGAAAACAATAACCTCCAAGAGCATTATAAAACCTCAAAAAAATCGTATAGGCGTAAATTACATGAAACAAAATATATGTTTCACCAACGTAGTTTCCAAAATAAAAAAACCTTACAACAAAAACAAAAAAAAATTTGGAATTTGGTTGGGTATAAAATAGGTAAAATTAAACAAAATATGAATATCGAGATCTCACTAAATAATGAATGTATCAGAGATAAAAATAAAATTGTTAATGCTTTTGGAGAATATTTCTCAACCATGGCACCTAATGCTGTTAACACATATTTTGACTCTACATCTTTTAACAATTGTACAACTATGTATGTGCCTCAAACTTTCTTTTTTACGCCTGTCCATCCAAGTGATATTAGTGAAACTATTTTATCACTAAAAAATACAAATTTTATGGGAATAGATTGCATTCCAACAAAACTTCTGAAAAAAATCGGAACTCTTATAAGTGAACCCCTGTCCTTTATATTAAATAGATCTATGGAATTGGGAGAATTTCCCGACAAACTAAAGGTGGGTTTGGTAACACCACTCCATAAGAAAGACGATCCGACTTCAATCGAAAGGCCAATAACAGTTCCCACAGTTATATGTAAAACTTTCGAGAGATGTGTTTATCTAAAAATGCTTTCATTTTTGGATCAATTCAACATCATCTCTCAAGTTCAACATGGATTTTGCCCAGGTAAGTCGACGGAGAGTGCATGATCTGTCTTCTTTAATTATGTGTATGAATCGCTTGATAGAGGGAGATATGTTGGTGCGCTTTTCTTCGATTTGTCGAAAGCATTTGACATCGTGGATCTCAAAATCATTCAGAGTAAACTGTACTCAATCGGATTCAGGGGTAATTTTCTTTCGTGGATAGTGTCATACTTGTATCACAGAAAAATATGTGTAAAATTAGAAGATTGTCATTCGTCACCATTCAACATGAATTCAGGAGTCCCACAAGGCTCCATTTTGGGCCCACTTATTTTCCTACTCTTCATCAACGATATGCCAAATCATGTGAGCACAAATCATATTGTTTTATATGCTGATGACACCACACTTGCAGCTGATTCTGACAGTCCTGTGGAACTACAGGAAAAACTAAATGAGCTGTCTCATGAATTAACGAACTGGTGTTGCAAAAACTCCCTGATCGTGAATTCTAGTAAAACAATACTCATGCAGTTTTTATTCAGAAATGAAAGAAAAATTAATAATTTTCGAGTGAAGGTTGGCAAAGAGTATGTCAACTCGTCAAATGGTACCAGATTCCTTGGTACCTATATTGATAATAGAATGACGTTCGAATCCAGTATAAGTCAGATAAGTAGAAAGGTCAATAGTGGATATTATGCAATAAGACAATTGAAGTCAATTCTGAGTACAGATCAACTCCTCAATGTATATTATGCAATTGTACATTCTCATATTTCATACAACATCGCTCTGTGGGGTTGCTCTACCAGTGTAAATAAAATATTTGTTTCACAAAAAAGGGTCATACGCTTGATATTCAACCTGGGCTATAGAGATTCTTGTAAACAATATTTTATAGATTACGGAATTATGTGTCTACCCTGTGTTTATATATATAAATGTGTATTATCACTGAGAAAAAATATGAACGAATATAATCGAATCTCAGATATGCATACTTATCCTACAAGACACGAAAAAATCATAAGAGCCCAGAAACATAAAACTAAATCGTTTGAAAATAGTCCATCTCATGCAGGGGTGACATTTTTCAATAATCTGCCTGTAAATATAAGAGATGAGACCATAGAAAAAAATTTCAAATCAAAACTAAAAGAATTTCTACTCAACGGTTGTTTTTACAGTGTTGGTGAATATCTTGGTAGGTGAGGTCAATCTGTTTTTAAGTCAACTGATTGTTTAGTTTCAAATTATCATGTGATCATTACACCTTTTTTTTTATAATTATGTTTTTGAAAATGTATCGTAAAATGTGATCGTCTTGTGTTATTTATTATCTCGTGTAATATGTGTATACATTTTCATTATTGATAATTTTATCTAATTTAACTGACTTATCCTATATCATTTTGTGATCTGAAAGGATTTAATAAAGATTTATTATTATTATTATTATATAATGGAGGTCTGCTAATCTGGAAAATTGTAGTGACACCGCTCAGTTTCAGATTTCTTATAAAGTTTGAAATATGAAGATTGGTCCTGATCACTTGGCTGATCTATTCATACATGAATGGATATATGAAAATAACAGGACTGACATTATAAATACAGCAACTATACCAAACTGATGATCCATCAACCGCTTTTATCAACAGTTACGCCGATCGAAACAGGTTTCCAAAAGACCAAGAAGAAATACTTGAGTGATTTTATAACGGCACACACTTTGGTGTGCTATCTTTCATACAGCCTCCAGCAAAACAGCTTACGACACAATTTACTGTTAATCATACATTGTATCCTCTCGCTTGTCCCAGTAAGCTTATAAATATTTTCGTCTCGCGATAATAGGTGACTAAAAAGAAATGGGAATGACCCGATCGATTTCAATTCATACAAGGATTAGACATTCAGTTAAGTGCACTACTATAGCTAAAAAAAATTAACCTTACTTTTTATGAAACAAGAGGAAATATTTATACAGAAAGCAGGTTTAGCGTGAAGTTCTTGGATGTATTCCATGAAAAAATAACATTAAATGAACTTTGTTAATGTAGGTATATACACTTATTTGAGGTTTCATCCAAATTTTAGATATATAAATAGAGAAAGCCAAATGTCTGATAGAACAAGATCCCTATAGTTAATGAAGTAGCACACTTGTTTGACGACACTTTTCCCAAATAGCTCTATCCATGAGGTGACGGTACAAAAAGCTAAAACGTTATGGTTGCTTAACGATAGATTTATCGACAAATTTTAGTCAATCTTGAAACAAACCTGGAGAATGTAACCGATTCAGTTTTTGCTCAACGTAATATAAGACAATTCCTTTTTTGATAAACATTTTTTCAACTCAGGTAATTGAATTCATGTATTTTGCAGGATCTAGTTTTTATTGTTAATTCAATTTGTTAAGGACCCTCTGACTATTTGAAATATTGAGTATAACATGTTGTTGAACTAAGACTAATAGGAGGAATCAATAAAATTAAATGTCTAATATTCAATAAATCAGACTGATAAATATTATCAGAAAAAAGAGCATAAAACAAAATCGAAATCGACATTTTCCTATACCCTCGTATGCCAAACTTTGTACATTTCTGATATCCCGTTTTCCAGAATTTTCTTCCGCTCTGTACCTTAGTTGCATCAAAAATATCTTCTGCGGTATTTAAAAAGCAATCAAAAACTTTCCCGATTCAAGCAATACCCTATCTGGGATCGAAAGGCATCAATTGAAAGCATCAAAAGAGCACTTATTAAAAATATAAATGTTGAGAAAGTCCAATTATAAAGCTTTTCCAGAACTTAGTTGTAATTACGTTCTTTTCTTAGTTCCAGTTTCTATGGGAATATGGAGAAGGAATTGAATTAGGTTTATCAATACGATATTCAGAACTTTAAATTGAAACTGTGAAGATTCTCCGTCCAGATATATTCGTGAGATAAATTCGACATTTGCATGTTGATAGATAGCGATAGAATCTTCATGTCTCACTGAACTACTACAGTTTCATTCCTATCAGTTAATAACTTTCCAGATATTCGATCGGTTACAAACTGGGAATTCAGGAAAAGTTCATCAAAGAGAAACATCATTTGGCTTTCCAACCAAACTTGATTACTTTTGGGCAGCGACTTCAAGTACTGTAATTTTTTCTCAGACAACAGAAAGGAGGGGTACTGCTCGAATAAATTCTACATGAATATTTGTCTGAAAGTTCCTGAAAGCAAATCAAACGAGGTGAAGAAACTCCGATTCACCATACTAATGATATGCGTCTATTAACAACATATTTGTCATAATATTATTTCTTCCCTCCATGGCCAATCCCTAATGAAGACTATGAAACCATTTTCCAAATTCGTGAATTGAAGAGCAGAGCCTTTATGCGAGAGAGTATTCTCCCAACTTGTGAAAAGATGCGACTGTTGCTACAGAGTTTCCTCTAGGCATAGGTAATACAGGTTATCAATCGGATGAGAGGTCGAGATTTTAAAATCGTTAGATTTTATCGACAAGCCATAAGACTTTCTTCAAAATAAATACTCAACCAGAAAAAATAAATATGTTTTCAGAACGAAATGTTTGCAATGTTTAATATTTGTCGCTTGGAAATTTTTTCAATTTCAGCTGGCTTTAATCCAACAGAATTTCAATTTGTCCGCTCACAAAATATACCACAATTCAGCTTACGAACAATAACCGAGCCATGAAAAACCCAATATCATCCCCCGCTCGAATCCATCCATCGCTGATCAATCGGTGGAAACCAAATCCGAATTTTAATGGACGAAATACGATACCAAAATTCTCGGAAACAAAAGCCTGTTTGCCGCTCTTAGGTGAGCCACGAACCTCGAGTTTGCTTCAATATCCTTTCCATTATACGTAGAGTTATTCCAGAACTTGTCAGGGGGTGGGAGGTTAGTTGGAGGAACGATACGACTAAGGTATTCAACCCTTGTTAGGACTGAGCCTGGGAGTCAAGGTAGTAAGAAGATTAATCGTAAGCCCGTATGCAAACAAAAACCATCTGAAATGAATAACAAGTGAAGTCGACTAAGGAAAATATATGATCATTCCTAATATAGCATGAAACTGGTTGGAAGAAATGTGACAAATTTTTTGCGATCAATTCATTTTGTGGAGTTAAGTCTAGTTCATACACTCGCGAACTTCGCAATTATTCTGCGAATAAAATGGCTGCCGACATGGTTCTGCATCAACAATTGGTACGGCATGACTGGGAGCTATTTTATTCGCAGAAAAATTGCGAAATTTGCGAGGGTATGAACAAGCCTTTAACTGTTGAAAATGTATGCAGTAAAGAAGAAGATAAATAATACTAGATATATAAACTTATATGTTTCGAGATGATACTGAAGATAAACTCTTTGGTATCTCAGTTTTTAAAGCAATTTTTGATCATTTCAGCAGATATCTGGACCGTAAAATGCTTCAAAATTATCTTTAGTCGGTAATGATATTTGTACTCGAATTAACTCTGATAAAAGAACAAATAAAAAATTGTCACTATTCATAAATGCATTCAAACGAGTTTGTTAGGATATTGGTGAATTGCTTGAAAAAAATTGTTATGATAAAAAAAGAACCACCATTCTATTTGAAATTTTCAAGTTGATGTGTTTCCTGCGCTATCTATCAAGAAATCACAATGTCTTTCATTTCAAGAAGAAGTACCGATGATATCATTCTCTCATTCAGAACGGTTTTTGTCCCATTTGTGTACATCGAATCGCTAAAAAATTAACACAGGGAAGACTATAAAAAGCCGCACTGTATATATATTCTGTTCAGAATTATCCAAGTATTTCAAAGGTAGTTCATACCAGTTTTTTTCATGTCCTAGCGTATAACCAGAAATTAAATGACCTCTTAATTTTTTTTACTAATTAGTCATTTTTCATAGGAAACTATTACGTTTCGAAAACTATAAATACTTTCGGTAAAGTCATTAGGAATTAGACCAACATTTTTGCAACGAAAAAATAATTACGGTATTTTTACCTACGAGAGTGATTTGATTGGAATCGAGTACAGATCTGGTGATTTAACTTCATTCTCTCTTACTAACAAGTTATATATTATTCTTGGGTATTACAGAAGAATTATCACAATCATTATAATTGACATTAATTTTTCATTAGAAAATCTGACGAAGATGCCTTGCGGCCAAATTTCACAGTAATGTATCATGTCGCAAGTGTCACTTCCTGACACACAGCTCAGGATAAATATATAAATATATATATATATAATATATATATATAAATATATCAAGCTAGGGAACTTGTTGGGTAAGCTTGATCTTAACTAGTCAGCAACGACTACCTCTCTCCTACATATATATATATACATATATATATATATATATATATATATATATATATATATATATATATATATATATATATATATATATATATATATATATATATATATATATATATATATTCTCTCATATAAATATATATATATATATAAATATATATATATATATATATATATGTATATATATGTATATATATATATATATATATATATATATATATATATATATATATATATATATATATATATATATGGCTCGGGTCAAATTAAGTTTCAACTAATGACTGTAGATGTCATAGTTTCCGTCTTGTTATATATATATTATATATATATATTCTCTTCAATGAATATTGACTTCACAAATTAATTCAATATAATTCAATTCCTCCATCAAAATACTGTTCATACAATCTTTGTTCCATATATTTCAGTAATGTATTATTGTTAGCATTAGGTCGAGTGTTCATGTTTTCAGGATATGTTTCCTTTGTTGGTTCAGCTCATTTGTCACCTACACCATTAATATAAAATATATTGTTCTCATATTCCAAATTTCACAATTCATAATTATTGTTCCATGTAGCTCCATCACAGATCTGTATCATTAGGTTGTAGTGTCATCTGTCACTCCCCATGATTAAGATTCCGTGTGGCTCATGTCACCTGTCATATATCATTTATAAATTGTCTCATGTCATTTGTCAGTGGTCTTGGCTAGTCAGTCGAATAAAATTACTCGGCGCGGTTGTTTGCCTCTTCAAGGACAACACGTGCTTTTATATAATTTTAACAATTTTAAAATCCATGTCATAATGTATCATCAGTAATGAGTGTGCATCCACGTTACTCTTGGTTGTTATCAATGATGTTTTACTCCCAGTGCTGTCCATATTTCATGATTATTTTTAACATATACGCCATGTAACCTCGAAACAGTGTAAGTTATTCCACGTTTTTCGTTGGCGTAATTCTCATAGTTGTCTTTACATATTTGTAGTTTCCCTGAAGATGATAATAAAAAGTTATTGAAAGCTTGGAACAAGTGTATAAGAGTACCCTTATTGGCCTGCTGCATATCCCAAATTCGGCGAGAGAGTCTTTAGAAGCTCGACTTTAGCACAAACTCAAAGTATAATGGACTTGTGATGATGATTTAGTGGAAAGATATCGCAAGAAGTTTCACTGAAATTTAGGGAATTCCGACTACTTCGATAAAAGCTACGATGAATATTTCTTGCTTTGGTATATGTTTTTACAAAGTAACAAAATGAATAAAATAAAACGTGATTCGTCTGAACTTTGTTCAGTAACGATCAAGGAAGCTACTACTTCAATAATGTTGTTGGTTTCTATAATTTGTCGGGTAATCCATGTAAAAAGTGTTGAAGTTGTATTTATTTAATTTTTCAGCGAATTACAGAACATCAATATTCTGTAAATTATATCTGAACAAATATACAGCCTTGATATCTACTTTTGGTTACTAATATGAACATCTAAGTGGGCGCCTCCGTCAAAAATTACATTTAATGGCGGGGCGCGTTTTTTTGTAAATTTTGGGTGTATAAACTACTTCATTTAATAGGAATCACTAGTATCGTTTTTTCTTTTCAGGAATACGTTTTGTCTAAGCTATTATACTCGGTAATTCAATATCCCTTCAGAGAACAATTTTTGATTAAGTATAAAGTCTTATGTTTTGCCGAGCTGGAGCATACACTTCCGAAGAAAATATTAGGCTTATTGTGTTCAAGAATTGATTCCTCATCGAGTGATGTTATACACAATACTTCAGAAACGCCTAAATTCATGTCTTTCATTTCCAAAAGAACTGTCATTTTACTGCGACAATCGCTCATGTCTGCTAGCATTGTGCTGGTACTGTAACAAGATGTTGATCGTTTAGACATTGATGGACAGATGGAGCAAAACCAGTTGTCAAATAGAAAGAAGACAGATAATATTCAATGATAATAGAATAATTATGAATAATGGAATTTTCAGCACATATATTATATTTTCGAATAAATGAAACAAAAATTACCAAAGTGGCAAATGATCGGTGTACTGTGGAGCTATCTATTTTGAACTACCTAGTCAAAGCTGATCTGTCGGGTTAATGCTTTTTAATGAAAGAATTCGCGACGAAAGCGGCTCTGCTGGTCCAATTACCTATATGACGGCGGCGCCACCTTGAGTTTCAAGAATTCAAAGAAATTACTGACTTTACTGATGCTGTTGTTGAATACATTTCGTGATGATTCAGAATTGAACACTGTACCTGAGTTGATGCCTAGAGGTTATCACGATCCAATTGAATAACAGATGAACTTACCTGAAAAAAATAGAAAAAAGAACATTACCACATCATTATATTATTGGACATGGATGATGGATAACTTCAATGTCAATGATTCATGGATTTTATAGTTAGAGAGCTACAACAAAAAACTAATCCTTGAAATAAAAAAAACGGAAATTGACAATATACATCAGAAAAATATTCATCTTCATCAAAATTGGATCGAAATGCTTCAAGATCCCAAATATGATTTTGTGGTCCATAGAAGATGGAATATATAAAAAATGTCTGAACTTGAAGATATTAAAAAAAACTTACTGAAGAGCATACGGTTCTTCACATTTGAGTAAAAATTACACCGGTGATATTTTTTAAAAGTACACCAAATGGCTGTGAAGAAATGAGAAAGAACTTTCTCATAAGCCCAATGAGTCGCACTGTGGAGTTTTCAAGTATACTTCTGCAGCCGTTTCATCAAACATGGTATTTTGGATTCGTAATGATAATTCCTAACCAACCAGGCAAAAAAATGGCCAAGGGATTTTTCATATATATTCAGAAATAAACACTTTATGAACACCCTGTATTCGTGTTAACAATGTCTACAATTTCCCCCACAAACCTAGATAAACAATAATTTCGTAATCTAAGAACGTTATTAAATATCTGAATCGTGATCGTGTTTTTTTCTCGTCCATCGCCATCTCTTTTATTATGAGGTGGCCTTGAAATAGTAAGACTTCAATTTTTATTTTATCGATTCCGTTTGCAAACAAATTGAATTCGATTATAATCAAGGAGTAATAGCAGAGGCGGTGCACGTAATCTCATTTAAACCTACGGCTTGCTTTCGTAACAAGAAAACAAATAATATTTATCGAGGTTGTTTGGTAACGTCGAATTTTCAGTCCACTCCTTGGTATTCAAAATAAGTCGTAAAAATATTTTTGACCGTTATTCTTGATACATATAGATACATTGGAATTTTTAAGGTCCTAAAATTTGACCGAGGGGCGGATGGAATTGTACTTACGTATTCATGTTATGTACCATAAGATTAATTTTATTAAAGAAATATCCATAATTTTCAGTACTTTTTCATAGGGATGCTCATTAAGTTTCTGGAATGGCGTCATATCAAAACTCCATGAGAATTCACAGAATGACATTTAAAATAATTCTTCGAATCAGTTTAGAACTTGGTCATTGGTGGTTGGTATCTAAATTCATCGGTGAAATCAAATTATCCAAATGAAAACTGCTACTGAATTTCACATAAAATTAAAAAAGTTTCGGTGTGACACATTGTTCGGAATATGTTCGAAGCAGAGCGTGCAAATCGTTTTGGGGTTGATTGTTGAAAATATATTTGAAAATTATCAGAATCAGAATAAAGAATAATTATTTGAGTTATTTATAAGGATGAGCTTTATTAGTAACTTGAATTGAAAAACATGTCCATAAAAGATTATGCCTAACATAAATAAACAAGGTTCAATACTGATTCGACAGATATGATAGAAACGTGAGTAGATATCTGATATACTGTTTCACATGTTCAAATTATCATTCATTCACTACAGTATTCGTTCAAATCCGGTTCAAACAGAAGGCAATCAGTTTTTAATAATTCAGTATAATGGGCGCCCAACGTGGGGTCAACTTTACTGGAGAATATTACATCTGAGCGTTAGCTTCTGAAGATGCAGATTTTGGTGGTTGATTAGTTTCCTGAATTGACAATATTCCACAGGCTCTCGGTGATCGTTTTTTTGCTGTCAGGTTGGTAATGAATTTTGGTTTTTAATATTTGAAACACTGTATTTTGATACACTGACATGTGCCATTTGTCAGCAATGACAAATGTCAAATTATTATAACCAATCCCCAGCCAATAATAATTTTATTTTATATTTATTCTTGTTGACTTGTACTTTTTTGTGACAGATTTTTGTTTAATGCTATTATTAATTTTTTACGTAATTCCAAGTAACCACTTCGTGACGCTTTACTTGTTATTGTATTTATAGATATGCTTTCCACTTTATATTTAACAAGAGAAATAAAACTATTATTATTATTATATAATAGCAAAATTTTGTAATGTATAGCGGTTTGATTTAGGTCTCCGACCGTGGAATTTCTCATCGCATCGGACAGAGGTTCGAGACCACAGTAAGCAAGAATTTTTCTTGTCGATTTTGGTAGACGGCTACATGCCTTGGTGTAGAGCAAGTGTGATGTGAGTTGTCTAGGATGCCATTCCCGACATTTTGTGCTTACTTGGAATGTGCCTCGCCCATCCAGGGTGGTGCTGTAGGTTTTCTGGGTTTTCCAGCGTTGATAAACTCGTCGACCAAAATACTTTGACTTTTGATGATAAAACCCCACACAAAGCTACTATGTATATAATCTGTTGGGAAAGGAACCCAAATAAACTAGTCAAAAGTCAGTCGAGGGGCCAGGAAACATTGATGCCATACGCGGGCTGATAACGCAAGATCGTGATATGATTTATGCATAGGTATGACTAACGTATACCTACATTTCATATTGTATGAACAAAAAAAAGAATACTAAAGAAATAGTATAATCGCGACGCTTCAAAAACCGCTTGCGACAAGCAAATGATGAATCTTGATTCAGAAGCTCAATAAGAGCAGTCAACTGCTTGTGTCTTTCAAGATGAGGCAAATCCAACAAGATGATGATAGTCGTTAGCGCCCGAAGGGCAAGAAGCAAATGGTTGCATGTTTTTCCGAAAAACTGAACTGATCGCAACCGTGGCTTTAGAAGATCGTAACACTGTCATTTCAGATTAATATTCATTATTAATCAGGCATTAAATGACAGGAAGAATATTTTGAATAACAAAATGTTTCCGAACATCAATATTTGTTAGGTTAGGTTTGTGTCAATCCGGCGCAATTTATGAAACCAAACCCTAGTATCTAACAATTATGAAACGAAAGATGAGAACTCAAGATAAAACAATCAGTGATTTTAGAGGCATTAACAATGATGATGAACTTCTACCACTTCCACCATGCAGCAGAAACCAAATAAATTGTAGCGTAGTTCAATGCCGCATAATTGCTTATGAATTGTTCAGTACCGGTATAAACCCAATGACCCTCCACCCACATAGAAAGTTACCACATGCCATTCCGATAATCAACTGCGAATCATTATCTCACATTCTCGAACGGTAAATTTGCGAGTACACGGATGAATAATTCAAAGGCCACACTGAAGTTCGGGATCACGTCTTCGGAAAATATTTCGATGCTCGGTTGTTTTTCCGACAAAATGAATATTTCAGTTATAATGACCGAAGAACCATTGCGGAGAGATGTATCACAAAAGCCAGTCGTTCCTGCGGTTTTGAAATAGTAATCTAGCGTGCATCATACATCTTTCAAATACTTATCTAGCGTGCCTCAACATCTTTCGAATATTTTCTGCAAACCGGAAACGGAATACTTCATCCCGATACTTTGATATTCTGAATGAATAATAATAATAATTTTAATAATTATAATTTATTTGCAGCTTTTACATTACATTATATAACAGTTAGTAACTGGTTTTATACAACGTAACTCAAAACTACAAAAGAGAGCTGACAGACAGTAAAACTGATTCTAGGTGTCTGAATATCTGCAGTTTACTCGATTTATCGTGCACAAAAACTATCGAGACACACAGAATTTTTTGATAAGCTTGATCAACATATCTCTTCATTTTAAGAGTTAAATAAATTTGGTTACATAGAATTCCATAATTCTTTGAATTAATCTAAACTAGTTTTGAGGATCCACCATAATATCCTGATACATTTTTCAGTTGAAGTAATTGAAAAACAGTAAATATCAATAAATGAATAACATTAGTTATACGAATGCTAACTTTTGCTAAAAAAAAGGAAAGAAACCACTTAGTATAAAAAGAAACTTTTCCTTAGATGAGGAGAGTTCCAAAGCCTTACCAATCGTTGAATAGCGAGTCGTGGGAAAGAGAAGTTTGGTGTCTCCAAAATAACATCAAAAAAAACAATTATCCCCAGTTTATCTGGAAAAATTATTTGGTCTCGGGATATATCCTCACCAGCAAATCCTGTGTTCGCTTCATATAAATATGTTGGAATTTCAGGAAATGCATACTTTTGCATTGTTTAATGAAGCTCAGAAAATTCGGTGCCTACAATACCTTTCAAACCAGTTTGAAATCAGTTTGGAGCTAGACATCCGGTATAACAAACAACGAACGATTGGAACGCAATTGATTTTCCTTACGCGGAACTAGATGTGCAACTTTCACCAGTTTGTTGCGAGTTTTACAAGGGACCTTACGTATTTAGGCTGTAACAAAATTTCAATAAATAATTGTTTAATATATACCATGTGGTTTGCAAGAGTGTGCCTAGAAAAGTTCTGAATTTGGGTTGTTTTCTTGATTAGTAGATTTTGCTCTCTATCCGCTTGTAGGCTTCTGAAATGATGAAGTAATCTTTGACCCTGATTACTTCACGAATCCGCAGGTGAGAATATATTAGGTCATTCATTGAAAAAAAAATCATTTTCGATTGAACTAAATTTTTTTTCGTTCTTCTGGTATTTGAATGTTACATTTACATGAAATTATACGTGGAATTTTTGTAAATAAGTTTCAGGCAATTTAGGAGGGCAAATTGCCGTAACACTTATTTCTGATATGAGTCTTCGGACCATGCCTTAAACATTCTATATTGTTTATTTACATTTTTCATATTTTTATAGCCATTCGGTTTGGCAAGTTAGTACCCTGATTAAAATCACGATTACTGTTTATCTCTCATCTCAATTCGAGGGCATTGGACATAGTACCCCTAGTCAATATTTAGTTTATTATTATTATATAAAAAATTACTTTTCTCCTGTCCACGTAACTCTTGCTCTTTAGCAACTACTGTAGCGCTTTCATATTCGTTGTAGAAATTGTATTAGGTTGAAGATATGTACCCGCATTAGTTTGATTTGTAGTTTCAATAATGCATGAAAAAAGAGAGATAGTTTTATGAAATATTAATAATGGTGAGTGGCTTTTCATCGGTGGGCTACAACCACAAAAAAATGTTCATTATATTTCTATGGCCAGAACTGAGAGTTAAGGTAATTACAGTCGAACCTTTAGTGCCAAATATCGTTTACCTATTTCTGTAGATATTTCAACGTGGTGTCAGGCAATATCACCCGAAAAATTCGAAATACTAAATTCCGCTACATACCTTTCAATAAATTCTCTCTCTATAAACGTCTCCCCTCGTATACTCCGTTATCGACTGAACATACTCTTTTGCAATTTATTCTTCGCTTTCCGTTCACAACTCTTTCATGTCGGTCGATACATCTCAAATTACAATCGACGGAATAAACACTACATCAGAAATGAAATATCCAATTAATATATTCTATCGATATGCTACCGCGTTATGAGAAAGAGGTGCACACTCGACCGATTTCGATGATTTCATTTTCTAACGACTTAAGTTGAAAAGTTACGGTCAATGAATGTTTCAATTGAAGCGCTTGTGCGATTTTATTCACAATTCGTATTGACAATACCATACATAGCGAAATATTGAAGTATGAGAGCTGGTGACTGTTCATTCCACAAAGAACTAATGTATTGTCGATATCATTACGAAGTAGTTACTTTCCAGAGTTCCACTTTCCCAAACGCAGGAGACATTTATTTATATTGTCTGTCCACTACACATGTTTGCTCATCATGTTATTTATATACAGTGTGTTTACTCAAGTTGACGCGACGAATGAAAAACTTTTTTTGTCATTTTAGAAAAATGTCATTCTTAATGCATGTTCTGGGTAGTTATTTTGGAAAATCATACCTTAAAATTTGTCGGTTGCATACGTGTCAAAGAATATAATTTTGATAAAAGAGTAAAGTGCTTTTATTACGACAATATCGAAATTTATGGAAAGTTGGATAGGTTGAGTGGAGTCTATCAGAAAGCCAAGCAACCGTGGGAGCGGTTACTGCTTGGAAGAAAGAGTGACATACACTTAGACAGATACTTTCAGTAAGACCATGTTTGGGATCACACGTTAAAAGGTAAGACCGCCGTCATTACCAACTCGCACAAGCCTCCTGAAGACTTCAGGAGGGTTGTTCGTAGGGGTGTAGTCAGATGACGGTTAAAACAAAAAAAAATAAGTTTTCTTAAATATTCAATCATATCTCACATCAACATGATAAATTTCAATAGCTGATTATCCTCAATTAGCTTCTAGAACATGCAGAACGTTCTTATGAACTATGAATCTCGCGAACTATATCTGTAACTGCAATTCTGCGATTCCGCCGGCCCTCTCATGTCGAGCGTCTTATATACCGACAAGACTATAGGGCGACTCATTCAGATGGCTCTCGAAGCGACGATGCCAGTTGAGCTAGTTCTTTCCTTCTTGGAAGTGATGTGAGTCATAGTTGATCCGTCAGCAAGCGGAGATGATATCACGCGTTGTTTACTTACAAGCCGAGGATGAATAATTAATTAGGCGATCAGGGCCGGCCTCGAAATCGTTGCATTATAATTTCCCCTAATGTTTTTCTAAAATCGAGAATGAGAATGAAAGCATTATTATTACCATTACAATGTTACTGTCCGTGAAAGATATGGAATTGCATTTGTCCAGGTTAGTTTGGGTTATTGTGTTCACAGTATTTGGTGAATTCGCCCAGATCATCTACTAGGATTTTTTATATTCCAATTATTTCTGAAGAACATCGTCGTACAGTAGAATAACATTTCAAAGTTTTTTATTGGCTTTTGTCATATGTAATCCAATAGTCGTCGGGATGTGAACCAGAATAGTATAGTCGTTCTCGGTTTGATATGTACTATGAAGTTCCCATTGTGTGATTTTGTAGTAGAGTTGTTTTTTTTTGTAGATAGTGAATATGGCATACACTTGAATATTGAACAAAGGGAACTTTTGATGCTAGAGTTTTGTCGAAGAACAACCGCTAATTTCAGAGCTCAACATCAGTCAGATAGATTCGAATTTTTCCATCGACATATTTTTCCTCATACTGCCTCCGCGAACCAACCTGAGTGAAACGATTTGATTTGTCAATATTTTACAGGAATCCGACAAAATGGCAATATCGGTCAATATTCCTTTTAATTTGCGCAAGCGGACTTTAACCCTTTACCTGCTCCATTGGGAATTCGCTCATCTCGAACAAAACGGAATCGAATGACCTGTTATCGGGAATATTGTAAATATTTGCGATGGAATTAACGTTCTGTATGCACACATGGCCGAACAGATGACGAACGGATGAGCGCGTCCGTCTAGTTTTTCCATATTACTTCTGGAATTCAATTACGTTGATATCAAATACCCATCCCGAGTTCGTGAATGTCATGAGCGTCGGGTTGATAGAAAAAGGTAAATGGTCGGAAATTACAGAAATTGAAGGAAATTTTCAATGAGTAGAAACACATGGCCAACAGTAGTTTATTATGTAGCTACTATAAACCGTAAGTGAGAGAGTTCGAGGTATTGTTTATTATTTTCTCCACAATAATTATATAGAATAGAAAATGTTGCAATATATTGAAATGATATAGACTTTGTTGATATAGAAACAAGACATATCCAGTACCTATACTAATAGATGACAAACTAATGAGAGAATTATTACTCAAGTAATTTAGAAAACACCCATTAAAAATAATTTGATGTTGGAGAAGTTAAAATCAATAAAAAAAAATCTATCTAGTGTAACTTAACAAAGTTCTATAAAAAAAATAGCCAAAGGTAGAAAATTTAAATCTCATGGATATTCCCTGTCAAGGAATACAAGTTTAGCCCAATCAATTTTACAAGTTTTACAGTGGCAAATATCATTTGTTTCCCTTCCGTTCACGTTTGAAAACTTCAATTGAAGAAAATTGATGAAAAATAAACAGTTCGTGGATTTTCGAGGATACATTCCCAAATTGCGTATATCTTGCTCTCGTAGCTAAACAAATTTCTAGTAGAACTGTATTGAAATGAACTGAACTACGAAAAAATAACTCTTGTATAGATATCACTAGTGAAGTAGTGCAGGCATGTTGGGATTGCAAAGTAAGATAAACCATTGATGAGATGAAATTGTTTGATTAAAAAAAAATTATTTTCCTGGAGCTCAATTTTATTGCCTAGTTCTTCATTCGAAAACTCCTGCACTATAAAGAGATTTGAATAATTTGTTAAGAATAATATTGAGAAATTTCACAAGGGAGTAGGTACATTTAAATTAGAATTATTAGAACCTCGTATTGTTGTAACCATTTCAGTAAAATTTTTCATTTTAATTACTCTCCTTGTATTTATTTATTTCTGTATTTCAGTAGGTTCATTCCCCACATTGCTGTATGTTCAAATTGCATCCATTCAAATCGTTTTTCTTTCATTGATATATAGAAAAATTGGGAGACGTCTTTAGAAGGTTTAGATATTTAAGCAACTATGCTGCTGACAATGAGCACAGTTTTCGAGAATATTTTACGATATATTCGGAAAGTAACACTACCACGACAAGTTTATGGGCTAAGTTTGGACCTCAATATTTTCTATGGAGTAAGTAGGTAATGTGTATACCAAATCTGGTGAAAATCCAACCCCCCCCATTTCGGAGACATGAGAATGTATATGTGCTATTGTTTATTTACCATACCATCTTGAATAAAATTAATGGTGATTATACATATTTATTACTCATTTGCCCCAGAAATATTCCAGTCAGGTAACCTAAGTGCCGACAAAAATATCTGCTAACTTGGAATGGTGCACCCTATGTGTATTCATATCTGAACCTGGATATAAACGGAAATTCGGCGCTTATGTCAACTCAATCGTCAAAATACATTTTACGGCTGATCGACCAGGAAAAATGCACGCCTGCAATCTCGTCATTTCAGCTGTCTATTTCCAAAACGAAAATACGCTTTCAACGTCCGTTAGTCGATTTAATAGGGTTTTTATTATCGTTGCAAGCCGATCGCGTTGTGAAAATGAAAACGACAGCGAAAGCTGGCGATTGAAATAATCGTTTTTATTTTGGATTTCGCGATCCCATATTATGAAATTAATTCGAGTTTGAGAACGAAGAGATTAATTATCTGAAACCTGACATCGAGTGGAATTAAAAACTTCTTTCGTCCTTCTGTAACCAATCACGACTGTTTTGTTTAGTTCGAAGGGCTACCCGAAATATGTAATTCAAGAAGTCCTACGTTCCGTTATTGTTTTAAATTGTTTTTGTTTTTTCCTAGCACGTTAAAAGGTGTTAGGAGGGTTAAATTGCCTGCTATTGAGTGATTACAGAAAATCTAACCATGAATTACTTGCAATGAAGGTAAAAACTAATTGGAATTCATTGGGCCTATGATAAGGCTATTTCCTAAGTTTTTTTATTAATTTATTCAGATAACAGTGCTCTCAAAACAATTCAGTTTCCTGATGTCATTGCGTGCCTCACCAATTGTAAATTTTGAATATTGATTTTATGGTGTTTGTATTGAAATGACTTCTACACTTGATTCGAGGAGAAGCGATTCTAGTGTAGCAGTACTAAACCTGCAGGTTTGAATTTCTTAGTGTTAAGGCCGATTCAGACACATGCGGGCCGACCCTATATGCCTGTTGACATATAGTCACATAATGAAATATACAGTGAAGAATACTTCTGGATTATTCGAAAAACTCAAATTGCATTACTCCAGTATTGACAAAATTATAACAGAACCAAATAAAATATGACTCGTCATAGAACATTTATACAAAAGACACATATTTGAATTTTCATACAGTTTTTAGGCGCAAGAGTCAAAAACTCATATGCATTTAAATCGCACGTGCTTCAAAAATGCATGTATGTGAATAGACCTTAACTGGGATTTCTGTGTGTGACTATTTACATGTATTTTTTTGTAGAACCGCAGTAGGTAGGCATCAATGCAAGGAATCCTCAGGGTTGAGTTCTGGCCCCTACGTCATTTCTACTCGATGTTAAATCTGTCAGACATTACTATATATATTTACTATATCGGCTTTCCTGAAGTTTCCTTTAATAAAGCCAACTTGCCAATTTCTGCAGATTCTTCAATCCCTATACCCAACAGGGATTCTACCACCACCCTGTCATGGTACTATTAGGTTAGAACTTCTTTGGGGTATCAAATGTTTCTTACGACTAAGCATACAAAATACTCTTTTTTTGAGTGCAGAACCCCAAACAGTAGGCACTCATACAAACAAACAAGGAGGATGATGAGTTAATACTACTATACAGATTGAGTAACTGATCTTATCATTCATCATCAAATTACTAGCGAATTTGGGTGTACTTGTCAAGGTGCCGTGTTCGTCATAGTAGAACAATAACGTTAACGAACAGCAACTGTCTGACACATATTTGTAATAATTAGTAATTTTCTATGGATGCTTGAACACTGTGAGCTTCCATAGAACTGCGTCAATTATTACATTTTCAAATGTATTGAGGTCACAAATCCCGCTGCCTCATTGATACCTCGTCTTCCGCAGAGGGTAATTTGTCTCGCGGATTCCACCCTTACTTCTACAAAGATTTACTGCACGATAAAGGTGAAATAAACTCGGTTAGTGCCGGTATTGTATGCTGACAGAGATCGATGGAATGTTTCCGGAACTGGAAATTTTGACTGTTACAGATAAGCTCACCCGCATTTTACACCTCCCAACCATTCCCACCATTAGAAGACTATCTGGCGCTTGCTTATCCTGACGACATTTCATCGAAATGAAAATCATTCTCCCCAGACACGAGAAACACAAAAAGGTTGAGTAAAAACGATCGATATTCGACAGCCTGGAAGTTTTCACGCGTTTAATTTTCTAATGAAATTTTCATGTTTGCTGTCGGCAACTGTGGAAATAAACAGTGCGGGAGATGGCTTATAGCAGAAAAAATAGGAACGTAAAGGAAAGTATGAATGATTTTATTGATATGCACACGTATGAAGGAAAAAATACTACAGGAATAATCATATAAATGAACCACGAATAAATCAAATTGAAATACTTATTTATCAAATCGAATAAACTAACTAGCAGTTAGTAGGTAGCAATAGTTTCATTATTTCGTTAGCATAATTTTCTGAATTAATATTTGTGGCATATGCTTCAAGAAAATGGTTCATAAAACTCCACAGTTATTATAACTGATGAAGACGAAGACCGTTGAAAAGCTTGTACTATCAGCCAAAACTCATTTTGAACCCCGACGACCACGAATTTCTGCTTCAAACGCATAAGGCTCTGAATGTGAAAGAATACTGAAACGTTTGTAAGAATCTGGTGGCATATATATAATTCGACTTATATATTCTATGGATGTTGGTAGATTCCCTTTGAATTTTGTAATTTCTTTCAATTGTCTACAAATACTGAGAAAAATATATACTGGTCCAAATGTAGAAAATATGGTATTACTTAGAACTCATTTTGATCAATGGTCAACAATTTATTGTTCACTTTTTGGACTACTTAGTAGCTCTCGTAATCTGCAAACGAGAACAAGACTTTTCCCCGTTGAACTACTTTCTTCATATCTCAATTTTTTAAACACGAAAGTTTAAACACTTTTCGTTGTGCTCTGCGGAGTTGACCGTGAAAAGCGCAAGGCATGTAAATATATTATAATCTTTCGCGTACAAGCTTTGCGATGTTCCGCACGAAAGCCTCTATCTCGTTCCCGCACGGAAGACGATGTCCGTCGCTCCGGTTTGAAACGGTCCGTATCACCCTCGTCAGAGGATTTCTGCAAGTAAACGAACCTGAATACGTGAAATGTTGATTAAACCCTGTTCGATGATAAACTGCGTTGCGACGGGCCAGTTTCATTACTAGGGCTCGGCAGAAGTGAAGCGAAACACTGACAGGAAAAGGGACACAAGGAGCGAATGAATGAAGATGGGTATCAAATTAGGAAAACGGCTTTCCTTGCTTATATGATTGATATAACATACTTACGGAGGTTGGAAGTAATAGCATTTGGATCATTGTCTAGAACTTACGAAGAAAACAATATTTCAAGTAGAAAAAATCTCGACACATTGAGATGCAATTAGAATCTCGTACATTTAACACACGCCGTTTTCATTAGTGTAAACAATAGATACTCGGGATTTATAGTGAAATTAGGCGGTATTACAGAATTCATGAATATATACTCTTGTCTTATCACTCATGAACCAAACAACGTCTGTGTTATTTCACATATATTTCTTTTTTTCAGCGTGAAACTCATTTTTCCAATAATCCCGCTGCATTGGTCTGCAGTTATATCGCCAACCAAAGGTCTGTAAATATCAAGAAATCCACTGACAGCACAGGTAACATTACAATCAATATATTCCGTTTATTCCTAAAGCAATATATATATATATATATATATATATATATATATATATATATATATATATATATATATATATATATATATATATATATATATATATATATATATATAAAATTTTGAAGAGCATGCCGATGAAAAACTATGAAACATCAAATGATGCACGTAGCCCCCTTTTCAGCCAGAATTTGTTTGGCGCCAGAGCTTGACTTTGAGGACACTGTGGAGCCAAACATGTCATGTATCGTACTGTTATTAATCGAATCCACCCCTTTTGAATTCTGCCAGCTGTTTAGTTATATCTCATCTCGTTCAACGAAACAATACATGGAGGATTTCGGACATGACGTTGGAGTGTATCTTTTTCAATAAATGCCTTCAGAGCTCTGCTTGTTGGATGACGTGGAACTGCTCATCCACATAACGCTATCCTCATATTGCGGACACATTGTTGGATATGTTCGCTATTTAACAATGTGTGTCGACTATAAAACTGAAACTGGGAGATTTTGTTGGACCTCTGTTCATTTCAGGCTCTCACTTCGGTTCTGGAACCGCGAAGGGAATATGAAACATGTATCAGATCCCGTTGATTTTTTGTATAGAAACATAGATATATTTGTGAGATGCGACTTAGCACTAGCCCTTGTCGCATTTGAAATCAATAAAATTATCGAAACTTGGCACGATTTCGAAATCGAATTCCCATCATTGAATAAGACAGTGCCACTAGTTTCATAATGAAGTTATATCGTCTTGAAGCGGCGCTTTGAAGTGTCCGCGCCATTCAAAATATCAAACGCACAATCACGTTTCGAACTGAGTCATCAACTGATCAAAGTGTTTTTCTGGCTGTCGCATGTCGATTTCCTTTTGGGCCGTCGTCCAATTGTGATCTCGAAAATGAAGTGTCGCCAATTTCAAGTGGCTCAAAAAACACATCAATCAAATAAACGGTTGGTGTTTGGAACGCAGAGCGTCTTCTAAATCATTATTTCGTCGATTACAGAGACATTAAAGTAAAAGATATTTTCCTGGTTGTACAATACTTGACAGATTTATGCTGGGTTTTGTTTTGTAAATGACATTCTCGATGAAAGTGTTATTATGAACTACTTCTGAAGAATATTCTGCCAAGGTTTGTAGGAAAAAAATTAATATGTAGTCAATTATATTACATTCCTTCTCTCACAACACGTGAATTGCAGTGCATCTTTGAGTGACATTATGTTATTCCATCAGCTTTTCTCACTTTTCTCGAACGCCACAGAGAAAGCTGCCAATCGGTCTCCTTTGTATACATATTTCAATGGTGATCCTCTTCTGAAATTTCATCAATAACTTCAACAGTTTCATCAATATCGGCCCGACGAGTTCAGTCGCAATTAACGATAATTATTACTCCGTCAATACAACTGCTTAAAATTTAAAGCATGAATAAGATCGTTCGATGGGCATTTTTCTCGAATAATTCCAGATATTTCAGGCAACATACCGTGGAATGCTGTCGTTGTGTCGAAACCGATGATGGAAAACCAGTCTTTCACGAGACTCTCGAACTTGTAGATTAATGGATTTTTTCGAGAACGAGATCGAGAAAAACACCGAGATTTTTCGAGATCGAGAAATTTATTTCGAGATTTCTCGATGGCAAAAAAATATGTGCTGCAGTAACACACATCTCTAAATACGTCAGAAAAGTGAAAATAAAAAACTATGCTATGAAATAATTTCAATTCATTTTAAACATGAGAGCATAACAAACAAAAAAAAATACTACAACTTTTTTTTTTCAACAGACTACTGTTTCTATTATAAAAAATGAGTTTGTTGCTGGTGCTGGTACATTCTTCTCTTCACGAATTAAGGTAAATTTTAAATGTATGGATGAAAGATTAAATTGAAACATCAACGATTCGATTAATTTTAATTTTTTGGAACAATATTTTTGTGCTGATACTCGGCGGGTTTTTTGTTATACGTGACTTTTAGTTTATAGCATATAGTCTCTGTTTTTTAACGTAATTTATTTTATAGAAAAAATTTAATACTGTCTATTTTGGTGAAGCCTTGGCCTTCGAGACGAGATTTCTCGTCTCGATAAAACCCTGGGAAAAGCACTGGAGTTGGTTTTCGTAACAATATAAATTAATTATAAATACAATACAAGCAAATACAAAAATTCGATAAATTATATTTGTACAGGGTGAACTAACACCATTTGTTATAAATTTAAATAGGGTACTAATCTGTCCTGTGCGAAAAAATGTGTAAAATTTGGAAACCATCCGTGATTATTGAAACATCTCTTTGTGCGTCAACCTTCACAGATGCGTAACTGCATCATAAAAGTGGCGTGTAATTACAACCTTGCTTTTACACTAACGCACTCCTCTGTAATGTTGTCCGAGTGCAGAATATAAGATAATGGATAATGGTAGTTGTACGGTTTTTCTTGATTCGTCTTCGTTGTACACCCATTGTACAACAAATACCCCTGTTTGTGTAGATGTACACAAAATCATCCTACAACATGACCCGTTTTCTCAGATAATTGAGAACCGTAATGAAAAGCACTGACAATCGTGTATGCTCGTCCACATGTCACCTGTCAAAAATATCATCAGTTATTGAGTGAAAGTTTGATATTGCAATAATCATTACATTCTCATCTTGTATTACAGAAGTTAAGCAAAGCACACCCAACATCCTTCAAGTAAGATTTACTTTGGTTATAGGTCGGGAATATTTTCAGCGCTGTTTCGATAGGGTGAGGTCATTCTAGTACACGAAGGAAATAAACCATTTCCATAGTTACACATTAAGCAAACCAAACAGCATTCACCAAAGTCGGTGTTTCAGGCTAACTTGGGATTTTAGTTGGATGCAAACAGATAGGAATGATTCAATTTAGAATACACTTCAGTAGTTAAATCCGAAAAGTTACTTTTCTCAGATTTGACGGTTTTCACATAATGCGAACAATGTAAAAGGTGCAAATGAAAATCTTCTTTGTTAATCCACGAACTATCAATTTGCGTGCGAGATGAAAGGAATCTGCACCAATCTCGCGCTGTATTGTGAGCAGATGATTCTAGTTTCTGCCTAAACTTTACAGATTGCCGGAAGAGCTACGTTGATTGAACGGAATTTGAATCGGGTGCATGCATGTACTGGGAAAATGCCGGTAGTAATTTACTGCGTGGAAGTGCTTTTCGTGGAGTTTACTAATGCCAATTTTACTGGGATACAAAGCACTCCTGCAAACGAGATATTCTCATTACGGTTTTTTTTCCTGGGATCATCAATAGCTGTTTCGAGTCATTACACCCGCATTACGTTGTGCCAACACTTACCTGACATAGCCGAATGAAGAATTAATGCCGAATATTTCTTGGTTGGTCCTCAAATACAACCACTCCGTTAATAAAAAAACTCTTATCACACAATTCAAACTATATTATTTAAATAATCCAACTATCCAACTATAATACAGGCACTACTTGACGGAAGATCATAAAACTAATAATGAATTATGGTGGATTACGTAATCCAATCTTCCGCAAAAAAACAAAAACCTATACAATAGGTATGGTCGTCGGCAAGTATTCAACAGAAAACAACAACTGCCCCTACGACCATTGAATTATATCTTTTATTATAACTTTGCCAAGTATTAAACAGATATAATTCAATGGTCGTAGGGGGCAGTAGTTGTTTTCTGTTGAATACTTGCCGACGACCATACCTATTGTATAGGTTTTTGTTTTTTTGCGGAAGATTGGATTACGTAATCCACCATAATTCATTATTAGTTTTATGATCTTCCGTCAAGTAGTGTCGCCCATCTTTCATGATGTTTCTGGCTTCATATTGAAGTCGACACGTAGTCGGAGTGCATTTCAATCTGGAACCCAGAGATGGCGCTGAATTCATACTTCAGTGTTTGTCTCAGGGATTTCCAATTGGGATGAAAGGATTTTTCGATTCAATTGGGTCGAACTAGCCTTCGCTGATGATTGGCAATGACCATGAAACCGGTACGGAGGTGTTCCCCCAATTAAATCGAAAAATAATTTCAGCTTTGATATTTGAAATGCATTGCAAAGTGGTTCTTGTAGAAAACTTTGCCAAGTATTAAACATATATAATTCAATGGTCGTAGGGGGCAGTAGTTGTTTTCTGTTGAATACTTGCCGACGACCATACCTATTGTATAGGTTTTTTTGCGGAAGATTGGATTACGTAATCCACCATAATTCATTATTAGTATAATACAGGCAATAACGATATTCAAACGCCATAGAGCCAGGACATGATCTACAATACCGAAATATATCCCTAAAAGGGATATTTTCACTAGGAATATCCCGACAAAATGCTGAATTTTCAAAAAATACTTTCACCTTGCTGTCACGAAAACTGTGTTGATTAGAAACACCACGAGAGCTTGCTTCGAGTGTTGTTTTGTACAGCAACACAGTTTGAGCGACTGGCAAGGTGAAAGTATTTTGAAAATTCTGCATTTTGAAGGGATCTTCGATCAGACAATTTCACGAATACATTAAATTATTAAGGACTAACTAAATGCGTATTGCAGGAACGGTTCATCATGTGTCATTAATGTCAGTTGAAGAGTTGAACCGTCAAACAGACGTTTTACCGTGATTGTAACTATGGAACTGTATACACAAGCTAGAAGCGAAACACCGTTTTGAAAATACCACGGACTGGAGGAGGTGTTTTCAAAAAGTCCTGTTCTCATTGGTCCGAAATGAGAAATCTATGGCATTCGATTGATTTATATAATATGAGGGAAATTGTCATCTTGATTTCTATTCTATGTCTATTAGTCTGTTCAGTAGTTGAGTAACATTCGAGTCATAGGAACTAAACATCAGATCGCGTGCACAGTTGTGTACGAGGAACCACAATCAGTTATACGAAACCTAACATCGTGAGGTTGTAGGCAGAGAATCGAAAAATGGAATCTGTTTCAGTAGCGCGTCTTTGGAGGTTGACGATCTGGAATTTTAGAGGTGTGTTTCCATATGATAGACTAGTGCACAATTTTATTTTTCATAATTAGTAATAGTTCACCCTACAGAATTCCAGACGTGTAGCACACATGTAGGTGTTTTGGTGATACTGGTAGTTGAAAGAGACTTTTAGAATAAATCATCAGTTCATATGATCATCATTGAAACTTACGATCGATTTTATATCGCTTTGAAGAGACGTAACACAATGTTTACTTTGAAATTGATTTTGACATGAAAAATCAAATAAAATTGACATATTTGTCAAAAATAAATTGGGATTTTTTCACCATCCCCGTTATCCAACAACTTGATAATAAAATAAATCCATTAACGCGCTAAAGTTAATTCAATCGATAGAACGTCAGCGCAAACAACGACAAAACCCTCCAAGAGCCGCAAAATTTTATTTGCTGTTTATTAAATACTCTCCAAATTAAATTAACGGGTTTCAATTATGACGCTCTATCTATTTATCGCCATATTGTACCGTCCCTTATCACGTTGAGCAAACTCGAACCATTCTCGCACCTTTGTTTAGTGATTTTTTTATTTGTCTACAATATCCGCTCCGAAATCGTTGTTGACGCCAAAGTCAACAGAATTGAATTGATTCGACGATATCGACGTGGGTTACAGGATGGAAATTCAGGAAACATTGTCTGTTGGTGATACGGAAAGTGTGTCAGATTGTATCAGAATGGTGGTTTTCCTTTCTCTTTTCTTTTGCATATAAAGAAAAGTATGAAATATACTAGTTCCGCTATACCCACTGATCACACATTAGCGAATTACCAAATCGATGTTTTCCAGAATGAGTTTGAGGAAATGGGAGACAATTTTCGATTATATACAGGACGAGGACTTCAACAGGAACAGAACAGACAAGAGGACTGATGTGAATAATTTATCTTTCTTCCTTCAAGAAATATGTATGGCCAACTCTTATACATAGGACTAATGTTTCGGTGGGTTACCATTTTTCTCTAGTACAATTAGTGCAAAAGGCTCTAATCAATCCCACTCCTGCTCTGCATCCTCGTACACATCACCCAAACCACAATGTGTGACACTGAGCATTTTGAATGCGTTCATTACAATTGTGTTCCCAGGGACCGTATTGATTCATATTCTCGCCATTCACAGTGACAGTTGGCTGTGTTATGCGGCCTTCTGTTCTCTGACAGAACCTCGCTGTTAACGTTTCTCGTTCTGCTTGCTGTAATGTTAATTATATCGGGGAACCGGGTTGAAATTCTCAGCAGATAATTGGTAAGGATACGGTGTGGTTTGCTGACGATAACGATAAAAAAATGTATTATGAGTTGAAGAAAGGAGGGGCTCCATGGTAACGTATGATTTTTTCAAGAGAACAGATATTGTTCATTGACAATTTTCCTAGAAAATGAGTTCCAAAGCTTTGCCGTTCTTTGATCGAACAGGTCATTATAGAGGGGTACGACAGGTCTCTAGACTGAATCCAAAAAGGACAATGAATTGCTAGCGGTGAAATGATTACCGGAATTCACAACGCTAATATTAATTAAAAAAGAAACCTGTCGCACCAATCTCACTGTAGTGCAGTAGATAAGTGAGCGAGATCCCGTTTAAAATAGCGATACTTAGAATATCAGTATATAGAGGAGATGATATTCATAGCATTCAAGTCTTCAGAAAGCTAGAATGGTAAGCGCGAAGAAATTAATTTCTTTTCCTATTCTTGAAAATAACCGTTTTGAATAAACTTCCAATATTTTTTGACGGGTGGCATAGGGACGTGCACTATTGCCACAGCTTATCTAATGACTGTACCTAGGACTTTTAGGTTTCCAATTTATTCATCTGGTCGAAACAGGTTATTTATCTTCGCAGTAGGCATTCGTTTCGCATTGGGTGTAAAACCAAGACTTTCCGATTCTGCACTCGGAGATCGTTACATGTGACAACAATGTAGGAACGAGTAAAGTGACTACCTTCTACAGGAACAGTGGCGCATTTTTGGAGGTTGTCGTACAAAATATTAGTATGAATGATAGATAACGAATAACTCCCAAATTTCAAAGATGCTTTGACAGTAAGGCACTTCTCATAATTATTTTCCGTAAATGGTGGTAGACCGCCCTATAATTCTGAAATCCAGTTGTTAACAGTGAAATTGCATACGATGGTGCTTTATTCTTAACAGCCATAAAGAACATCGTTCATCGCGAAAAACTGTTCATCTGAGAATTCAATTTTTGACCAATTTAGTTTTTGTTGGTAATGTGTAACCGAAACAAATGATATGAGATGTCTCGTGTTGACGTGAATGATTTGAATCATGAATTTCACAATGACAGTTCGCTACTGGTGATTCCAAAGGCATTCAGTACCAGCCTCGTAGCAGGTAGCAGCTTTTCATCAAGTCAGCTAGTCAGATACCGCCTGGTATCGCGTCTGCAGCGTCTCGATTGTTCAGCGACGCAGTATTCCGCGATAACGAATCCAATCATAGCGCGCCATACGACGACAATCGTCTATCATGATAATTATATCCGAAGGGCCGATCAAAACGTAAACACTTATCGCCAGTGCATTAACGAACACCGTCTGCCATTTCCATTTCGTATGCAAACAACTGAAAAGCGTCGACCAATGGAGCGGGAGTGTTGTCGATGGTTCACCCACCGCACAGCCTGTAAATATTTACCTCGGGTCGTCTTTGTACGAGGGGCGAAGGGGGCAGGTGGTATTATCGATCAACGTAATTCTTTTATAGCCCAACGACAGACTTGTTTGGGTCGCTGGTAAATATTTTTCCTGGAATGTAACGAATAATGTAGTGCTATAAAAAAGGTAATAACGGAGTGTCTGGTAATAGTTATAACTTACAATCCATTGGGGATAGGATTGAAAGTTCATCACACTCGAGGGATTTATTAGGGCTAGACCTAGAATCAACGCTTGAGATGATCACTCATGATTCTCATGATCTATATTTTTTAATCTCATAGGATTTCAAAATAATTTTTCACAGATGTCCTCCTTACCCGCTATATATTTTATTGTCAAAATATTCCTAATATTCGCCAGTAATCCAGTAGAACTTGTTAATGCAGGGACCACAATGAAAATAAATATATGTTTATAAATTTTATTTGGCGTTTAAAATTAGCCGACTTTTTGGAACCGCTGTTCGCCATACCTCAGCAGGCTAGATTATAGCGTAAGCAGTTGGTATTTTCTTAAATCATTCATGCGGATTATAAAAAGTACAGGCCCTACCACTGAACACTTTGGTACTCCATGTGTTACTTATGAATTGTGAAATTTTATACAGATTCGGGCAATTTTAAAAAGAACATATGCATACTATTGACATATTGAAACTGATGGCAATAAAGTTCATGACTCCACTACTTTCTATGGTGTGACGGCGATCCTATCGGGGGTGGAATTCCGTGTACAATGAGGAATTCTATAGTCGATAATTATGTCTTCCTTTGGAAAGATTTTCATTTAACTTCAAATTCTGAATTTTTCATGTTCAGATTTTGTATAAATACTTATTAATTTTTCATTCCACTATGGCTGAAAAATTGACCATATTGAGAATGGCAAACTATTTGTCATTGTCAAATATTCTTAAATATAAGAACTTGGGAACGCATGTGAATTTTCTGTTAGCTATTAGTAAGGAGTTAGTAATACTACTAAAATGGTCGTATTGAAAGATGAAACATTCGCTTTGGAGCAAAGCTTGCTGATGGCAGTGAAGTTGCCAGTTTTTCCTCGCTCAATAAGAGATCCTAATGTACAGTTTGAAATTGCCCGATTCTATACATTGGCGACTTCAATAGCTTGGGAACGAATATTCAAATGCAACTCAAAGCCCCTCATCTTTATTCATGAATGCACGATTCTTCGATTGAAGACACATTTAAAAGTCTACGTCTACATCATTGATTTGGGATGACTTTTATTCTACTGTAACGTAACATAAAACGAACCCTATAAGAGCTTTTGTGAGGAGGCATTTCACAATACAAAACTGATCGGCTGAGTTTTCTTATTGGCATCATTTCTGACAACTAGACATATTTCTGTATTCTTGCAGTGACGTAACGAACTCAGGATTTTTCGAGTCAATCGCGAATCACTCCTCTCACCATGATTACATCGAGAAACGCAACTCTAATCATTATCCTTGCTCCAGTAAATAAAATATTTTAAAACAAAGGATAATTGTCGACCGCTTGCTATGATGTGGCAAGGCGTATAATTAAACGAAGTACTCAATCATTCGATGTGCCTTTGTTCTCTGTATTTCGTAATGAAACTAGGTGTTATTTTGCTTTTCTTCTATTGAACTAATGACGTTTTTCTATTTCCTAATAAAATAGTACACCGCACCGAAATTGGTAGGTAAAGAAAGAGCTGGTCTGCCTGTCAAACGATCGATCTCTTCGAACGATTATCGACATAATAACAGTAATTAAGCGAGTCGTTCAGCTAACTAACTTGATGGATTGACAAGTTGTGAATGCTTCGCTGAAATGCACCAGGAAATTGGCCTTTTGAGCCACCTATCGATATGTTCGTGTCTATTTGTTCATTTGGCGAATATCATAGAGTATGTGTGAAAAACATTTTCAATGATTTCTACGATACTAGGAGAAACTGTGATAATGGGATGTTTCCTAATTTTGGTTCGATTCCAAGCAGTATAGGTGGCAAATATTTTTTCCATCATGAAAACATGATTGGTTGCATTTTGGGGCTGTTGCTATAGATCTAAATATCCTCAAAAATGTTCAGATCAATAATTATTCATTCTACCATTTATTTAACTCCTTCCCTTACTTCGAACGCCTACGTCATCAGAATGGTGGAGGCGCACAAACCAGTTTTATATACAGTTATTCAAAATGAAAGCTCACTTATAAAACATACATTTTCTGATTGGTATGATTTTTTTCATTGGGTAGACATTTGAAAAGTCTACTACGACTCCAAATTTCAAGAATGTGTCTTCATTTTCTGGCCCAAATATTCCGAATTTTTTAAGTGGAAAATCTAAGATAATTAGTAGTCTTTTTTTTATACCATCGGACTACATCACTGAATTCGCAACAGTTTCAAATGGTCAAAGTCATTGATCAATTACACTGAAATGCGTCCGCCATAAAAAATTTTTAGCGGAATAAAATTTGAAAAATCACTTCAATTCCAGAACTTTTATTGACATTCCTAGCTACATCAATGGATTCAAGAAATCTCGAAATATCACTCATCAGAATTTCATCCATCCATTTATCAATAAAAAAATAATACGGAAAAAAAATAAAATATTTCTAAAATTACAATAAACATTAAAATTTTATTAAGAATTTTAAATTTCTTGAATTAAGAATTTTTCGAACAAATTCTGGTCAGTGATATATTGAAACTTCCTGAATCCAGTGGTGTGGTTAGAATTCTGAAAAAAGTTCAGAAATTGTAACTCTTATAACTTTTTTATTGATGGACGTATTCCAATTTAATTTTGATATAACAACCATTTGACAATGGCGTGATATCAGTGGTCACCAGATGTTTTTAAAATACTTTGTTACTTGAAAAATAAGAATACTTAGTCGGTCTCACTCATGAGATCTTGTGTGGTAGTGGATTACAATCGGTGGAAAAATTTGTTTCACAGGGTTGCTTCCCTGTATATTTTTTCCGAATCAACTATACTGGCACAGAAAAATTTAAAATGATCGTTCAACAAATTTTCAAGGCATAAAAACAAAGGATACGTCCATATTTTTAAACATTTCGCAGCATTCGTTTTTTATTAATTTAGCACTCGACATCCGAACGTTGTTACGTTGACAATCGCACATAAAATCTTTGTTTTCACTGAACACTTACGGAACTTATGAATTATGAATTATTTCGACCTACATAGACAATCATTATTGGAAGCTTACTGAAACTAATTTGAATACGATGCGTAGGAACCATTGCGACATGTGAAGGATACAACAACAAGAATCTAAGTGTTTGAAATGAAAACCATTGAGTAGATTGAAATAAAATGGCCCGCACTAGGTATTCGTGAATGAATTCCATAGCAATTTGATAGCAGCCTAGTACACGAACAATTTAAAAAAGTTTCTTCGTCGTTCATGAATTTAGTGAAATACATTGAACTTTTTTTGCCGAGTCATGCTTACTGGAGATTCAGGACGTACACCGACTGAGAAGACTAAAAATATTTTGCAAAAGGATTTTTTTATTAAACTTTTCCAATGTTTTGTATTTTGAAAGTTTTCTCGAAATTATTTTCATATTCTCCTTGTCATCCTTTTTATGTCCTGACCCGAAACTTCCGTTATTCTTCGAAAACAGTTCAGAAAAGAGTGAGTATGTATGATATTTGTTCTGCTGTTCAGAAAATGCAACTGACAATAACCAAAGAAACCGGTATTTCTTTTGTCTGGTCAAATGTGATTTAAAAAAAAAACACTATAATCAAATTTCCTCTATCGCCCTCAGACAAATCATGTGACTCCATTCAAATAATTCTACAGCTATTTACAATTGTAACCCACGCAAACTTTCAGTGATACCGCATCTGTTCGCTAAAACCGTGGAAGGCAAACGACCGCCCATACAAACGACAAATCACCTCATTCATACAGTCAAGAACCACTAGTAGAAACATAAGCTTTAACTAGGGATTTCATTAGACGAAAACTCTCATAATTAATTAGATATGAATCGGTTAATTGCCCCTATGGTTCGAGCCGTCACAATTGCTGTCTTCTATTAGGCTTGAACCGATAAAGGAGTTTATATTCGAATGGGAGAACATTTTCGAAGGCGTTTGTTTAATTGAACAATTTAAACAGTTTTGTCTACCCAACTTATTATTGTGTAATAATATTACTTCGAATCGTTATGGATGAAGTTTGAGATAATTTTGAAGACAGCAACGTTGAATGAGTAATATGAGAGTGGAATTCTGATAAGCATTTTGGTCAGTAAGATTTCTCGAGTCGTTAAAACATAATTCACAGTGCAGATCTAAGAATCGAATGAACCGAAATTACAGCATAAACTTCTTTCAAAATAAACTGATGTTTTCGAATGGAACTATAAAAGCTTCAATAAATGATATAGTATCCATTAATTGCATATAAATAGAAAAAACCTTTGAAAAACGGATATTACTACATCAAATCAGCCGTGGTAGAAACTATTTTTATCGTACAAGCAATATCGCACATTTGATCTTAGAGGTGTACAAATAAAAATCCCACACACCTTATTTTTTTTTTTAAATTAGGTATCCAAATCCTTAGAATGAATTGATTTCCAATTAACGAGAAATGCTCTCAAAAACATTTTTACAAATATCATAATAATGATAAAAGGTTCCCTGTTTTAGGTACTACAATCTGAAACAACAAATCGTCTATTTTCATTAGTTATTGATGAATTGAGAGTATCATTCTTCTGGGGTCTTTAAATAGAAATAAAGAAATAATGAAGGTGCTAATTACATAGCTCAATGAAATCCATTCACTATCTTTCAAAACTAATTGTCTATTCCTGAACACATTTTCAAAGCAGATAACTTTTTCGCTCAACTAAATTCGTCGAGTCAATCTCAACAGAGCGTCAAAAGGATTGGTCATAATTGGATCATGAAGTGAATATTCACCCATTTATAACAGAACGTTAACTATGAGGTACGGAAAATGTATCGAGAATAGAAACAGAAGGCGTATATACGAAGGAATTCTTGATTTCAAGTAGTCTACTTACTCGACCTAGGGAAAAACTTCAAGAATTAATTTTACAAGGAAGTAGTTTTTTTTATGATTTAATGAAAGCGCTTATTTATACAACTATGGAGAATCGTAGCCATGTTCAACCCATCATTCGCTGCTTAATTCGTTCATATTCTCTGCATTTTCACTGGAGATAAACTGATTTGAAAATCATTTCAGAATTTATTACAGCTCGAAGAATGGAATGTTGAAACGCAAAAAACCAGAACAAAAATATACTACTACTGTACTATGAGGCGACCTGAAAAGTACTTTTGTCGGCAAAATTTCATTTACTCCTTTATATAGCCTCCTTCAATATCAATACATGTATCCAAAATTCTTCATTTCATCTTCGACACCCTCCAAATAATACGATTTCTGGAACGCTTCATATAATGAATGGACCTTCTGTTTTAGCGATTATTTTCTCATTTGACCCAGCAAATCTCTTACCAGCTATTTCTTCAGGTTTGGAAATGGGTATAGTTAATAATAGATAGTCACAGTGTGATAAACCAACAAATTGTATTAAAATTAATCCAGCCTTTCGTTTATTTCTTATACAATATGATTGTCGGCAATCGTCGCCGAGAAAAATTAGTATGTAGATAGCAGAAAGTATTTCAAAGTATATTCTTGTAAAAAAAAAATTGCCGAGCGTTGGGCAGTAGTGATTCGGCTGTTGTATGTGGCTCTTGAATCATTTTTTATTAGACGTTTGCCGACAACCCTATTGTATAGGAAATGAGCGAAAGGATGGATTATTTTCAACAATTTCAATTTTGTGAATTTATTACCTTTCGTCAAGTTCACACAATTCCACATGAAAATATTTGAATATTTTTCATAATGAAATGTTTATGATAGCTACTTAAACATGTTACTAAAATCGCCTGAAACAGAAGCGAAACCTCTCGTTGAAAAATTGCAGATCATATTATATTGTCAATAAAATTATAAATTATAAACGAATAACTGAAAGCATTCCATACACAGAAAAAAAGGAATGTTTGATTATAGTATTTCGATTTATTTGAAACATAAATACTTTGTTTGAGTATTATTCAATTCGCTCAAACATTAATGTTTTGGATGTAGTAAATCGGTTTATTTCACTTGAATAATAGGTTTGTTTCAATTTCTTCTTGAAAATTACTTAAATCAATGCAATTATTTGATGAAGTCAAACGTGTACCATCTGTGATGAACAAGAATAACTTGATCTTGTAAAATATTTGGTTAATCATTTTGTCAGATTTGTTTATAATGTGGATATCACGCATGCGTCAATGTCACGTGGTCAAATGTGAGTTTCGCATTCTCGCCTCTCTCGCGAATAGTCGCGAATCAGTAACAGATTTATCTGAGTGTTGGTTTGTAGCGTTCTATTCTATGAAAGTACCTACAATTGATTTTAATCAAGATTTAAACATATTGTTGATAGTGATACACTCAATCGGTTATTGAGTTGTGTGAAAATGCAAAAACTAAATGGAGTTTTTTTGAAGGTAAGTTGTTTATCAATTAGATCTATAGGTACTTTCATTCGAGTTTTGTTAACCTGAATACTCGATACTTACATATACCTACATGTCTGTCATGTCTGATTCAATATATTGAATGTTCCCAAGTTATTTCATTTCAGTTAGTCAAGTATTTATGTTGTTTCGATTCAGTATTACACTTATTTCGATATAGTATTTTTTTTTTGTTTCGCTTTAGTATTTTACTTATTTCGAATCAATATTTCATTTGTTTCGATTCAGTAATTTGTTTGATTTGATTTATTGTATTATACAGTTGCCGTTAATTCATCAACAAAAAAGATATTTTAGCATTTTCTATTACATTGAATATCGTGAAATAAAAAAAACAGCTTTTTTATTTTCTAAGCGTTACATTTTTGTGCGATTTTTTTTTTTTTAAACTAAAACATTTTATCATATCACAAAAGATTTCTAGCAGACACTGATTTTCACATTATTATTCATTAGGTTTGAGAAGTTTTTCTTACAGTCCAATATATTTTTCATTTTGTTTTCAGATTCCAAAAATGATGTTTACTCATATTCACTAACGTGCATGATTTCATGTGACTGCTTCACTGGGTGCTGAGAACTAACTAAAATCCATTGGAAACGATATATTCCCCAGGAAGTGGGAACCCTTTCATCCACATCAAATCAGCAGGAGATTTCAAGGATGAAAAAAGGATAAGAATAAATTTCAACTGTGGCAAATTTTTTAAGTTCAACTTGGAACAATAAAACAGAAAAAAGTATTTGTATCTACCTCTTTCTGAACATCACCTATAGCTGTATGTTTTGAATTGATTACTATTTAATAAATGTCCGTTTTTCCATGCTTCGTTTTTAATTTTTTTATATTTTTTGAAATAACAATTCTATTCGTAAAAAACCGAAAACAGCATTTTCAATTGTCCCTGTATAAGTTGGGAAGGGCGAGAATCCCCGTAAATTTTCTATGACCAATTTACTGCTCACCACAATAGTTACCTTTTTTCCCATTTAATCGTCTTTGTATCTATTACGGTTTAGAATATAGCAATGTTACCACATGATAAAAGAAACGGCCTGTATATATGACTACTTTCCAGCACACTCTCGTATTCTGAGCAGAGGTATTTGAACTTTAATTTATATTTTCATGACACATTATTTGGTATAGTTATTATTGGTGCTTTTGGACAATCAACAAGTTTGTCATACTTTTGAATGTTTCTGTTCCTAACAAAGAGTTAGGAATAGCTAGTCTATTAATTGGATTCAGGTTCAACTCCACCCAGTTTAAAAAAAATCTCGGTAATTTTGATTTCCAAGGGTAACTTGTCCAATAAGACCATCGACGAATTATTTTAGGTCACCAATGCTTTCGAAACAAACTGTAGTAGTAATTACATAATTTTATAATAAAAACCTACTCAATAGTGATAACGATCCGTTGAGTTCCAATTTGTTTACTCTCTCACTGAGCCCTCGAGTGGAAAACACTTGAAGTTATTTATTTACTAAAGTGTACTGATGAAGAAATAGCGGTTATCAAAATTCGCATCTACGAGTGACGTAAAAGTCACAATAAAATAGGAGGCGTCAATGTTCTGGTTGATTAATGAGAAACAAATGATTCTGAACGAATAAATTTCGTAAATCCAATAACTGTTGCGGGTACCGAACAAAAATGATTCCGTGACAACTGACAAGCAGCTTTCTGAACTTCCGTACCGACCGAATAGATAGGAATTATGCGGAAGTGTCTTCGACTCGGCTGCTGGCGGTGGCGTGTGTGCGAATCTCGATAAATCAAAGCGTTCTGAACAAATCCAATTCGAATAAGAACGTCAGGTTATCGGTGAAAATTTGACATAATCGAAGGAGACAGAAAGAACATTTCTCGTAGAATAGGTGTTGGTTCTACGGCCCATTGTTTCGATTTGATATTAAGGCGACCAAATTCAGCCGGTAACCGAAGTACAAGTCTGCAGTAGACAGAAAACCTATCTCCACTTTAAATTCAATCAATGCGCTGTAGAAATATTTTCCTCAACCGAACATAGAAATTGCTTATTCCATTTGTTCTACTCGTAAAAAATAGCAATTTATTCCAAAGCTTTCTACAACAATTACCTAAAATAAAATGGTTTACTACCATAGTTCATTTGGAAACACACCTGTGGAAATTTGGAGCAATCCGTGATAATTTATAAGATTTTTTACATCGCCAGGTTGTTTAAACGCGCTACAGAATCAAACGTCTACATGTTAACTCTCTGCCGAGGATCTCGAGATGTTCAATTTCCATGGTTATAGGCTCTTTACAACTGTTCACAGCGGTCTGTATTTTTGGTGCATTTTAGTGGAGAACTTATTTCGACTCACTTTCATTAATCGATCGATTAAAAGGCATTGATACCTATGGAAAAGTAAGTTGTGTTTGCGTACACGAAAATGTTATTTGACAACTTTATTTACTAAAATTTTTTTGCAGTGTGATTAATGCTCTGAATTTTGCTATTTCCCATTTGGGGCATGCAAAAACTTCAGTTAAAATCACCAACTTTCAATTCCACGTTTTATGAAAAGAAAAGGAATGAAGGAATCGAGTACCGACTGTCCATGTTCAGGGACGGCACTCATCTCCATATACAAAAGATAATTTTTCATGTCCCAATTCCCAAATTTCTTACAAGCTATACATATAATTTTCTGTAATTGGTGGTAGTTCACCCTATATAAATACTGTAACTTTCAGTTTCGTGTTTTCAGTTGTAAAATCGTGTTCGTCTGTAATTTCAAAAATAAAAAGTAAATAAAAAGTTAACCAAATTTTATAGCCTGCCGTGATTCAAATAATGACCACATGTTTAATTTTTTTAAATTTTTTTATTTTGGCTGTTATGTGGCATTTGAATTTTTTTATGTTGTGGGAGGTAAAAAAAAGAAAAGACAGCCAAACTAAGAAATCGGAATGGTAGGTATACTTTACCTAAATTGGTGTATTGAAGTTATCACTTTGCGAACGAAATCAAGATGAACTTACCTGGAAAAAAGAAAAACAAACATCAGTACATACAAACAGACATATGTCAGCTTTTCACAAATGAATTGTTCATGAAGAACTTTCGTTTCTATATCGCATACAAACTAAGTAAGAAAGTTTATGGAGATAGACAATTAATTGTATTCATGCATGTGGTAAAACCGCAATTGGCTACTACCAATGAGAAAATGATTCATGTTATACCAAGAAAAAAAAATCCTTTTTTTCCTAATCTTTCTCTCAATTTTGGGATATTTTTTTCTTTTATTACCCAAACTGCAATGAACCATTATTCTCTGTTTCTTTGAGGTGACTTGCCATAACGATGTCGATCAAAACACTCAACAATATCTAAGCAAAAATTCGAATATGAATATGAAAATTTCCCGCCAAATCGAACTTTCGATTCGAATTATGAAATTTCCCAAGGTAATTTTCTTTCTACATAAAACCTGGAATTGGTAAATCCCCCGTTTGAAATTTGCTACTGTTACTGTAAAAGGAAACGTGAATTTTCAGCCGGATATACAAATAAAATACCTGTCACCATGACAATTTTCGAATGAAATGGAGGTTTATATAATGCCTCTGATCCTGACGGGATAAATTAAATTACGAAGCAAAAAGTTTGATACATGGAAAACATCAATCAAAGAATATATATTTGGGCAGTTAAAAGGTATTAATGAACTTAATATAATATGCAGTGTACGATATAACGAAATGACAGAGACAGTAATATTATTCATATAAATGATTACATCAAATTATAACTTGAAAAGAGAAGAGGGAAATCCAGTTATCTGGAAATTGCGAGATGATCGATGTTTAACAAAGTCCTCGAATAAATTTAGACAGTTTGGAAACAGTTTTAAATTCGATTCTATCTGTGAAGTCGCATGTTTCTTTCTCCGTCGGCCATTCTCTATGTAGATTATTTCGATCAACTAATGTTTTATATGTCGTCAAAATTAATTCGCGTGTCGCAAATAATTAAGTTGCCCCTGACCCCTGTCCACCCCCAACCTATCAATACTTGGAATGATTCGTGACCAAATCAGAGATCGCTATCGTTTGAGAATGGCCCATTAAACACACTATACATTCGTACAAATATATTCGTGTTTCTTTCGATGATATCGCTTCAGCTATAAACAACCCGAAGCTGTTTTTGGCCGATATAGGAACGTAGGAATATTACTGAACGTATTAACAAACTACCCGATAGCCTCACGTTCCGTTCAGACTTCGTTTTTTCATTAACGTTGCTTGTAAGTTCAGGCCTGTCGTAAAAAATTCTCATTTTGATTATTTTCACGGTACAGTGACAAGCTGCTTGCTCGTCCTTCGTACCAGTGAAAAATTACATATCCTGTTGTCCAGAGAAAGCCATTTCAATGACTTTTTCTCGATAGCTTTGAGAGAAATGCCATATTAATTAAAAACATGTCAGGCTTTCTTTGTTTTTATGGCACTCTCCATTTATAATAAGAGGTAGATGAATAAAAAAAAAATAAAAGTAATTACAAAAGTACTCGGATTTAAAAAAGAGCTTCCGTAGATATTTAAATAATAGGTACTTCCAAATACTTCTTTCAAGTTTACTCCTCGCACATCACTGAATTTGTTCATAACTTTGCAAAACAATAATATATTCAATTTTCTATAATTTCGGAAAGCCTAAAAAATTTTAATTCATCAAGAGCTATATTTTTAAATGTTTTTTGTTTAATTTACGAATATTATGATATCGTTACATCATAATATTCGTAATATAAATTTTTATAAGCAGAAAACAAAACCTGTGGACGATTAACACCTACCTACGCTTCATAACTGGATCCGTTGAAGGAAAAAATGTTACAAAAGCGTTTCTATTTGAACATGAAAAAAATCATCTCAACACGTTGAAACGTTTTTTCGAACAAAACGAAATGGCTTCCATTCAACCCCTAATGAACATCCACTGACGATAAATAAATAAAAAGGGTGGAAATATGCTGTGAATTACGAATAAGAAACACTGTCAACAAACAGTCGAAATGCCAGGTAAAATATCGGTGTGAAAATACTTCACCAATTTCACTCATAGAGTGATATTCGATATTAAAATTTGCATCGGTAAACAAAATTTCCCTCATGTTCTCAAACCCTATTTAACTTATGACATCGTACCGTCGAAATTAAGGCCGTTCATATCAAAACTTTGAAATTGCTTTTTTTTTCTGCGAAATAATAGTAAAAGTTCTGACATTTATCTTGAATCGCAAATAAAAGTTTCCTGCACGGCTCAGATTTCTCGCTATTCAGCTCGACGCGAACGACAGAGTAAATTCTCCGCCCTGAAAATTGAATGAAAGTTTGTTTTTTTTTTTCTATGCAGAAGAGCTTTAAGTTACTTCGACGACTCCACCTTCACTGTCGACGTTTAATTTTAAGAGTACCACACCTAACTCTTTATCGAACAATTTTTTTTTTGTAGAAGATCAATATACACAATCCCTCCTTTATGGATTCTTATTATGAAAAATATGTATTTTAGTTCTAGTAGTGAAAATAACGAGAAAATTCAACACATATATTCCAAAACGTTCTTCAAAATCCTGATCTATACAATTCAAGATTCTTATATTAATTAGCGAGTTCATGATTTTATTTTAATAGGATTGTTTTCCTATACGCCAGGGTAATATTTTGCGACTTTTCCAAAGTACTCCAGAGTGTAAATAACACGATATACTGCTTCAGAAGCTAGACAATAACGTTTTCAGATATGCGAGTTTGATTCATACTTCAAAACATTAGTCAGTATACAACACAGTGAATTTTGAGTACCACAGGATTCATTGCTTGGACTGGCTCAACCCTTTCTTTACTACTGATTGAAATCATATTTTATAAACCGCTGTCATGTTCAAGTATATATCACCAAATTTAGCTAATTTTTAATGTTTAGTCGAGAATTTATTTCTTGGACGACTCTATATTTTTACTTTATTAATTATTTGACAATGGAAGATATCACTTTTTGGAGGAGCTTATTACCTAGTGACTGATCAACTCCTTACCTATCAATTAAGTGACTAATATGATTACGTTATTGAGAGACCAAAAACGATTCCACAGTGTTATACATTATTCAAATGTATGGATTGGCTTTTCTGCATTCATAACACTTCTTAAATTCGTCAATTGTTTAGCACGTAAGCACAAATAACCGTGGATTGAATGGACCAACTTCCGCATTTTCCGTATCGATCACAATCAGGAAAGCAACGGCCAACTGCATTTCCTGGCGGCTTGAGCAATATTATTATTATCTTGAATTAATTGTTTTCATTTGATAAAATCAAATCCGCCTTAGATATGCCTCGAATGGTATACAATTAACTCGTTCCTGATCAAGCCGTGCAATTTCCTTTCGTTATGTTACCAACCACGTAAAAATTGTAAAAATTGGTGGAAGAATTATAAATAATTGCTTATACGGGATATTCTCTACAACAAAATTTCATAGTTTTATCGAGAATATAATATATTTCTTTATTTTCAAATTTTTTACAGATCAAAGCTTTATTTGTATCTTCATATATTTAATTTTATACGAATTGAAACATTTTTAATTTCAGAATCTGAATCGTTTGTTCGGTTTTGTTCTAAAAACAAAAACTGATGAATCCAAGCATATTTTATTTCAAAATGAAGGGGAAAATGAATGTTTCGTTTCAATTTACCCACTCTATATTTACAAAGCATTGTCAATAAAAAGGAACTGAATCCTTTTTATTCACTCGAACTCCAATGATATAATACGATTTCCATCGATTGAACCGGGGATTTTGTGCGCCAATATTGCCGCAAAAAACGATTACGATAGTAAAAGCAGACCACAATGTCATCATCTCGTCGCATATGGTATTCATAAGTTATTTCGTCACATATGGCAGTACGGATGATTACACATCGTATTGTTTTTTATGGTCGCAATAAAAAGTGTCATTACATCGGTTCAGTTCGTGTCTATACAGGATGGAATTTTCTGTGGGAACGTCTTTTATGCCTGCCTCCACATAAGACAGATCTGTTTCCTACGATACGTGTACATGGTCTTGTACAAAAAAGTACTGATAACGGTACAATGGTACCTTCAACAATAATAATACAAGTGGAAAAGCATTCAATTCCAACCTCAATGAAGTATGTCCAGTCAAAATGTAATAGAAAAGCATAAACAATGAATAAACGACTAATAAATTGAATAAATAACAGGCATCCAAACAACGCGCCTCCATCTTTATCACCTCGATTCAATAAGCGTCCCCTTATATATTAGGCATCAGCTCTCATTATTAGCGCCATAATGGAACGCCGAAGCAAGATTGATCGGCGTCAGACATGGTATCAATTGCTGTCAATTAATTCGGTTGTTCTCATCATGGTGACATCGAATGGCGAGCAAATATCATTTAACTTTTATTAGAGAAGAGTTGATGGGAGGCCAGACTCAATCTCGCTCTAATTGAATTCGCAGGCCAGCTAATAACGTGTATTTATCGTGAGACGGCTGTAAAATCTGATGTGACAGGGATGATATTGAACTAGTTGGAATACTCTGCAAAATTTTGCAGAACATTGCTAAAGTATGCTCAAGTGAACATCAACGAACAAAGATGCATACAAAGTGAGTTTTCGATACCGAGTTTATAACCAATAAACACTGCCCATGTGTAAAAACTCAATTGACTCTTCTTTCCACGCTCTACTTTTTGAATATTTCGCCAATGTTTACATTCTTGAAGCTACTACACTCGAAAGCGAACTAAATTTTCAATCCCCGCCAATAGCAAACTCCAAAATTTCCACAATTACCTTTAACAAAAATTCCGCCACCTGTACTAATATTAAAATGTCTGTCCATGTGCAAACCCTGATATATTCCGTACATACAACAACCAGCTGCCCGCCCATGCGCAAAATCTAGAAACCGTTGTCTTAATTCTTATTTTCAAAGCTGTCAAACATTTATATAATTTATCGACCATGAAAAAATTTTGGTAACTGCTGGAACACGTATTATTTCTATTCAACACCTGCGTGTAACTATTTGAGTTCCCGTCCAGGTGCAAATCCTTGAACTGCACATGTTTGTTACCAATGTGCAAATTTTGAAATCTCTCGTGCAACGTGGAATTTCAAAATCTAGCACTCACATGCCAAACATCTAAAAATTTTGCACATGTGCAAATCGTATAATTTGCTACGTACGTGCAAACAGGATGTGCCAGCTAGGAAAAATTCCATCAATCGTTCCACATAGTTTGTGGTTCCATCGAAACAAGATCGTGGTAAACCTGAGCAAGACCGACATAATCAACTTCCCGGTAGAAATTCTGCAAGATGGACGTAGAAGTTGGTGGTAAAAAACGTGCCCGTGGAGAAATCTACATCTATGATGTACCTGGGAGTAGTGCTGATTTAGAGGGGATCAGCGGCCGTGACACAGACTTATCCCTACAAAGCTAGAAGCTCTAGCGACCATCAGACACAAAATGCTGGTCTACAATCATGCTGTTGCTTGTCCAGATTCTGCAGCCTAAAGAAGATACAACAAACGAGGTAAGATAGGTTGAAAAATACGGTGTTTTGGATCGTCACTAACGCTAAACTAACCTTGCAGACGTCGACTCATCCCCGACATACGTTAGGCAACTTTCATATTTCTCCTCGGAAGAACATGCCTTCTACGAGCACAGTTGTGTGCTGTCAACACATTGCTAAATCATTTAGAATAATTTTTCATCGGGTTTTGGGATCATCGTAAATTGGAATTTCTTCCTACTGTTTCGATCTTGGTTTAGGACTGAGCTAGGGATTAGGGGCAGGGCTTCTATTGATTGGAACTAGATCTGTTCGTAGAGTCTAATTGATAGGCATTTTGAGTGACAAAATCTCCCTATTCTAGAAAATAGGGTCCCAGATTTTGTTTAAATGTGTTGGTGTTTCCTATTGAATATGTTCTCGTGTGGATCTTTATATTGCATCTCATACAAAGCGCCTTGGCTGTGGTATCCAAGAGAAAAAGTTAACATATTTCGTTGTCTCCTGGGGTGGGATTCTGTGTACCATAGAATTCTATAGTAGACAGTTTTGTCTGTCTGTCCCATGAATTCAACCATGATGTCGTCTCACTTATTTGATGAAAAGTAGAATTCTAGGGTACACGGAATCCCACTCCTGATGGACCCAGGACGTGTTCACCTTGTACAACATGTCAAAATATTCATGAAATGCTCCGTAAAAGTACATAAGAGAAAGGAAAGATTACGGCCCTAAATAGAATTTTATATCACGCGATATTTTGAACATTACAGTATCAATTCAGTTTATTGCAGCTTCTGGGGCATATTTCCTGCTCGCCCTGTAATAAAATCGAGCGTCTCATATCACTTATATAATGAATTCCTCAGGGACCCCTACTCGACAATAATAAAACAAAAGAGCAGCCAATTATTGTGAAGAAGGCATTCATTCGCATATAGGACGCCTGAAATGTCACCCGTCGCGGCGCCAACTTGATTCAAATGTCAAGCGAGACGGGGTTGGCGCGCCCTTTTACCACTAGAAGGTTAGCCAATTAATTAATGTCCAGAAAAGTATCCTATATCTAAGAGTTTATATTTGTTTTGTGTAATTTTAGAATATGACGAAAATTATGTCATGAACGATTGCACGTGACTGGGTCTGCGCTGATAATCGGGTGAACCGTTAAACTAGTATGCAGAACATGCCTAAAGTATGCCTAAGTTCAACGAACAAAGATGCTTCCCTTTTTTTAACATTTGGTGCTGGTTGTTACAGGAATTATTACGTATCTTCTTGTAGAAAGGCTTTGCTAGGCGTTGGGCTGAGGTGATTTGGCAGTCGTATGGGGCTGTTAAATAATTTTCTGTTCGACGTTTGCCGAACACAAACTCACACAAGCTCTGCTTTCGAGGGGATTTCTCAGAAACCCTGGGTTAGTCGTAAAAACAAATTTTACATTTTTTTACAAAATTCAAAATTAATTTTCATTTTAGAATTGTCTTTGGTCGTTTCATCTCGAACTTTAAAAATGAAAATATCATAGGATAGCCGTTGACCGATCGCGACAAAGACTTCGGCGCTCACATACTTCTCAAATCAAATGTGATACAGATTGCTCAGATGACCAGAGGTGGTACTGTTTTTCTACATTTCCTAAAGATGAAAAGCGAATGCGCCCTTAAATATGAGAAAGTCTGACCAGAGCGCTACGGCTAATAATATTTTTAATACCAGCACACACAATGAGATTATTATCATCGTCAAAAAAGATTATTATGTACTGTCTAGACAGACACAAAATGGTGACAATATAATTTATGTATCACATAACTCGAAATAACTCAATCGGAAAGCACAACGTCCTCAGTCACATTTTATCGCATGTGATAAAGGACAATAATTATTATCAAAGGTATACCACGAGCCCTTCAAATTTGATACTTTAATGAGCTCTATGCTGTATCACTTCCGTTATAAATAACGTCACCGTTATTCGACAATTCCGTTTTTGCTATTGCTTGGTGATAGCAAAATAACGGAAATGGCGAATAACGGTGACGTTATTTTTAACGGAAGTGATACAGCATATATAGGGCAGATTATTTGTTTTTTCCTGAAAACTCGTTTATTCGTCACTTAGGACTAGTGACTTTATCTGAATTCGATTTTTTTCAATGATTTCGTCTCAAAATTAAGTTGCAAGTTGTATTAGAAATATTATATGTTTCACCAATTTGGAAGTGAACAAGCGAACAAGGAGTTTCATAGATGAGTAGAGGTTTTCTCAGTAAAATACCAAATGAGTGGCTAAGCCAATGCATTGCTATTGGTTGAAATAAATCACTAAAGATTTTGATAAGTGAAAAAATTAATTGGTAGTAATAACACCAGAGCATTGGCTGGAACTATGATGAGCAATAATAATAAATATTTTATTTATTGAAATTAAAATACTATACTATACAAAATTTGGTTGTCCAGCATCAAAGAAAAAAGATTTTATTCATTATATTGTCTGATCGGTTAAAAAACGTGGTACGATTAATCAGATAATATATTCAATTCATGAAAGTGAAGCAGGACAACCTCCAGGTCCATTTCACTCATAATATCGTCGATGTTAATCATACCATTCATACCACTAGTTATATCATAGTCGAAACTATGTTCACACGCCTGGTGTAAACATTGCGAAAAAGAAATACCAATCATTCAGATGTAATATCCACAAATACATTACGGTAATCGAGCAGTCACTTGTCTTCAGGTCATCGATTGGCCTAATGTCGCTGATCCGGTCAGACATACTGGTTTCGAAGCGGTTCTGCCATGACCTTCTTGTAACACATTCGATAACTGTCGAAAAAAACTGGAATTTTTATTACCGATCATCATAAACGCAGTAAAAAATCACACGAATAATTAACGATTTAAATTTCACGCTCAAAGACAATCACGATATAATTCGATGTTGTGAAAAAGTCTATTTGGGAGTTAACATTTTTTTGAAAAGCAATCAAGAACTGGGGAAAAATTATCATTATTGTTCCATTTTGTGGCTTTAAATAAGTACAAGCACTGATACTGGAAATGTCAAAATTCAACTTCAAAAACGACGTGAGATATGGGGGTGTTTCCGTGAGAAGTGAGATACACTTAATATTAGATTTATACAGTTTACAGCCTTTGGAAGGATTATTCATATTCCCTCCAACTTCTTGATTACATTATATTATCTGTTACACTTATTACCATAATTGAAGCCTCAGCCTCATCCTGGATTGATACCTCAGACAGATATTATTTTTAATGAAAACTAAATAAATCATGATAATCAATCGGGAATCGAACCCGGGACCATATCTGGTAGAATGCGTTATTGTTATGCTATCTGTTCATAGATTCAGAAACCGGCGGCTCACATTATTAAACCAGCCAGATCTAGTGAATATTGTTACTTTTATTTCGTTACTCTTACATAATTTGAATATAGGTTTATAGGTTGTCTGAATGAATTCTACTTACGATTTGGGCTTTGAGATCCTTGGCACAGAAGGGCGCCAGATATGGATGGATGCTGAGGTAACGTTTCGGCACCATCTTCAGATGAGTTGTGTGCCGGAAATCTAGATGTTCCAAAATGGCAGCGGGCGCGTGTAACGGCGAACCTGACTCTTGTAGCACGACCATATTGAATCACACGAAAATCAGTTCGTAGACTTCAACTACGCGACTATCAGTCCATAGCAGTTCGAATAGAAAATAGATTTCAGTCGATAGGTACGCGAGTTGTCCGGATATGTACCGAAAATATGAAGCTCGTTTGGTTGGTTCTACACTATTTTGGTCCTTAGTATTGTACTATTAAATAAAATTATCACAAGTTCCTTTACTATTTATTTATATATCACACGAAAACTATATCTTTGGTTCCTTCTATAAAGTTTATTATTTTATCTGACAAGGCACTGACGGGGATGCACTGAATCAACTGATAAATGAATTCTTATCCTTTTATACGATCCTTATTCTATCACAGACTCGGGGATAACACGGTTCCAAAACTAAAAATGAAACAAGTTCTTCGTAACATGTTTATCGATCATCCCTTTTTCAATATCAGGAATATCCCATAAAACTGCTGACTGCTTTTTGAAAAGACAGATAACAATATCTTTGGAAAAAATTTAGGAACATTGAAGAAATGTTTACTGAACAATTCAAGCACGCTCTTCAATAAAATAAAAATGTAGACTAGGGGTATACCAACAAATAACCCAAATTGTTTTCCATAGATTGTTTTTTAAAGTACCTAACTATATTATTTTATTTAAGATAATGCTTGAAAAAGTGCCTTAAGCACTCTTTTAACCACATCTAATGGCAAATAAAACTGAAGTATCCGAGTTCTATAAGAACTCTTCATCCCACAACTGTTTGGGAATTATGATGAACAATTGGTAGTTGAAGAATTTCACGTTTTTAATGAAGTTTCGGAGGTGAAGAAAGAGTTCTAGGACTTTCCATTGCTAATTGATACTGAGATTCCAATGGAATAAATAACTCGAAAATATTCCGACTTTCTAAAACTCATAAAAATGAAAAATAAAGAATTTTTCTGATTTGACTTTCATCTTCTCGTTGAAGTGAATTTCGTACAAAGTTTCAAATAAATACCTGATCATTATTATGCTGCTCTCGAGCAAAACTTGATCACAAAAAAAATTTATATATGTCTCAGTTATTTCCAAATTACTTGTGATTTCAAAAAGTCCAATAATATGTTGTAAATCACCATCGATTGCATAAGGCAGCCAGCACACTGAAGAACCATGACCTACCGTCCGCGACCGTCCAACTACGATCAAAATTTCCAACACGTGTATACTTATCGGATAATTCACACTGAATGATCGTCCTCGACTGGTTTTCAAAGACCATGTCTGGAATTCCAATCTGTTGAAAATGTTGGTCGATCAGTGTGAGTTTTAAAGTTTTTATTAATCCCTTCCAATTTTGGTCGTTGCCGGACGGTCGCGGACGGTCGATACCGGTCGGTCAGTGTGATTTCTAGTTAATGCTGCGGTTCGAAAAAAAAACTACTTCTTCAAATGGCCGTTGTAGATATTAGATTTTAATTGACATGTGATTTCTAGGAATAAAAGAAATGTATACAGAGGGTGTCCCATATAAAACACCGCGAGCAAATCTCAGGAAAATGAAAGAGGATATCTATATTTCGTGAAAGCAGATGATGCATCACTATAGGTGCCATCCGTTAGGTCTTTGCGACACCAACAACATGTTTCAAAGGACACCATAGATTTTTCAATGTCTTTTTGAATTTTTCATCAAATTATGTATTCCGTAATTCAGCATAGTGTTTCTTCAACATGAAAGCCATCATACCGATCTGTCAGAAAAGCAGTCAGATTTTACGAAACTGCATTCAATTTTGTATTGATTTTTAGTGAAATGGTTCAATTTTCGAACGCAGAAAAGTGGGTGGGATATTTCTATCTGGCATTGAAAAAGTTATGATTGATAAGCTTGCTGTTTCTGTAAAATGGGTTGAGAAGGCAATAAATAGCTATATCAAAGCAATACTTTCATTTATAATGAAACGAATAATATATATATATATATATATATATATATATATATATACCGAATATATATATATATATATATACCGAATATATATATATATACCGAATATATATATATATACCGAATATATATATATATACCGAATATATATATATATATACCCGAACTTTTAGTTTTCATATATATATATATATATAATTAAGTAGGAATTCTCGGGTAGCGGTCTGTTGAACAATGAAACTCATTCGATTTAAATCTTCAATATTTCGTCAACCTTTATTGACTTCTTCAGGAAGAGCTACAATTAAAAAGGAATATGAGTTGTTGAAGGACTACATAAAAATAACATGATAACTTACAAAATTCACAGAGTTAGTTCTAACCTATGGAACATTTGGGAGGAAAATTGTTATTCTCCGCTGCAGACTAAACGCTTAATTTACCTGACTGGAGTGTTACTATGGTTTGAATAAGGGATCGTTTAAATACAATGGTGTTAATTAGTGTAGGTATTCCATTGGTACCAACTGTCAAACTACACACAACGTTGAATGGAATTTAAAATATTACAATATATACTACTAAGTTGTCCTGTATCGGTTTTGTAGTTAACTGTGTTAGGATTTTTGTTGATATGGACCATCTCAAGGAATAACCTGTTTTTTTGATTGCTGACTTTGTCTAGAATTTTTGGATTTGAATAATCAAACCGGTGGCCTGTTTTCTGGGTGTGGTCGACTGCTGCACAGGAGTTTTTTCCCAATTGGGCATCACTCTTGTGCAAGGCTAGCCGTTGTTTTAACCACTGTGAGGTCTGTCCGACATAACTACCTTCACAACCTTGGCATGGTAGTTCATAAATTACATTGCTAAGGAGTGGAGTTGGTGTTTTGTCTTTGATTTTGGAGAACAAGTTGGAAAGTTTTGTATTATTACGCTTGGCTATTTTGATTTGTGGAAAGTCTTTGAAAATTTTTATTATGCGGTTGGATACTTTGTCGATGAATGGGATTGATTTATACTTATATTGTATTGTAACGTCATCAGTTGGTCCGTCATAAAAGTTGGAGTTATAGATTAGTTTCTTTAAGATGTGTTTTGGGTAACCGTTGTGTGTAAAAATGTCGAATAACTTTCTCAGATTCGCTTTCAAAAACGTTTCATGGCAGATGTGGGTGACTCTATTTTTCATAGCAATGACGGTGTTGTATTTCTGATTTAAGGGATGGTGAGAGGCAAAGTTGATGAAACGTCCTGATGCTGTTTCTTTTTGGTACCAATCCAACAAAATACTGTTGTCTTCAGTACGTATCAACCTTGTATCTAAGAAGGGGACACTGTTATCTGTTTCTTTTTCGACAGTAAACTGTAAATGTTTATTGAACGAATTGAAAGTATCAAGCGTCATCTGTATAGTGTCTGCCGGTACTGCACAAATGATGTCATCTACATATTTGTAGATGAAGGGCAATTGGAAGGGTAACAATGGAATAACGGAGTCAAGTAAGTGGTCTAATACAATCTCTGCTAAAATTGGACTTATTGGTGAACCCATAGGAGTGCCGAAAATTTGCTTGTAAAATTTTCCATCGAAACTGAAGTAGGTATTGTCGAAAATGAAGTTAATGAGGTTCAAAAAATGATTTTTTGAGATAGAAGTGTGATTTTGCACTAAGTGCCATTTTTGTTCTAGAATAGTGTTGATAAGTTCTACGGGGATATTGGTGAAAAGTGAAACTACATCTAAAGAAATGAGTACATAGCCTTCGGGTATTTTGCCATTGGAGATTAAATTTACAAAGGTGAAAGTGTCTTTTATGTTATAATCAGAATTATCCTCGAAAGAGAGCTTGAGAATGTTTGCTAAATATTTAGAGATATTATATGTAGTGGCACCAATAGAACTAACAATTGGACGTAGTGGGGTATTTGGTTTGTGTATTTTTGGTAAGCAATATAATTTAGGAAAAGCAGAGTTGTAAATTGTGAGCTGTTTTGCATCTTGTTTGGATATTTCATTGCTGTTTAGGAGTTGTTTTATCAGGAGGTTGTGCTTATTTTGCACAGTAATCGTGGGATCTCTTTTAAGTTCTTTGTAAGTTGTGGTGTCTTCTAATAGGGTTATTGTTTTGTCCGTGTATTCCTTTTTGTCCATTGCAACCGTGCAGTTGCCTTTATCAGATTGTAAAATATATAACTCTGGGTGTTCTCTTAGGAAATGTTTAGTTTTGTTGAAAATTCTGTTGATGTATGTCGGATTTCCTAAGAGAACACCCAGAGTTATATATTTTACAATCTGATAAAGGCAACTGCACGGTTGCAATGGACAAAAAGGAATACACGGACAAAACAATAACCCTATTAGAAGACACCACAACTTACAAAGAACTTAAAAGAGATCCCACGATTACTGTGCAAAATAAGCACAACCTCCTGATAAAACAACTCCTAAACAGCAATGAAATATCCAAACAAGATGCAAAACAGCTCACAATTTACAACTCTGCTTTTCCTAAATTATATTGCTTACCAAAAATACACAAACCAAATACCCCACTACGTCCAATTGTTAGTTCTATTGGTGCCACTACATATAATATCTCTAAATATTTAGCAAACATTCTCAAGCTCTCTTTCGAGGATAATTCTGATTATAACATAAAAGACACTTTCACCTTTGTAAATTTAATCTCCAATGGCAAAATACCCGAAGGCTATGTACTCATTTCTTTAGATGTAGTTTCACTTTTCACCAATATCCCCGTAGAACTTATCAACACTATTCTAGAACAAAAATGGCACTTAGTGCAAAATCACACTTCTATCTCAAAAAATCATTTTTTGAACCTCATTAACTTCATTTTCGACAATACCTACTTCAGTTTCGATGGAAAATTTTACAAGCAAATTTTCGGCACTCCTATGGGTTCACCAATAAGTCCAATTTTAGCAGAGATTGTATTAGACCACTTACTTGACTCCGTTATTCCATTGTTACCCTTCCAATTGCCCTTCATCTACAAATATGTAGATGACATCATTTGTGCAGTACCGGCAGACACTATACAGATGACGCTTGATACTTTCAATTCGTTCAATAAACATTTACAGTTTACTGTCGAAAAAGAAACAGATAACAGTGTCCCCTTCTTAGATACAAGGTTGATACGTACTGAAGACAACAGTATTTTGTTGGATTGGTACCAAAAAGAAACAGCATCAGGACGTTTCATCAACTTTGCCTCTCACCATCCCTTAAATCAGAAATACAACACCGTCATTGCTATGAAAAATAGAGTCACCCACATCTGCCATGAAACGTTTTTGAAAGCGAATCTGAGAAAGTTATTCGACATTTTTACACACAACGGTTACCCAAAACACATCTTAAAGAAACTAATCTATAACTCCAACTTTTATGACGGACCAACTGATGACGTTACAATACAATATAAGTATAAATCAATCCCATTCATCGACAAAGTATCCAACCGCATAATAAAAATTTTCAAAGACTTTCCACAAATCAAAATAGCCAAGCGTAATAATACAAAACTTTCCAACTTGTTCTCCAAAATCAAAGACAAAACACCAACTCCACTCCTTAGCAATGTAATTTATGAACTACCATGCCAAGGTTGTGAAGGTAGTTATGTCGGACAGACCTCACAGTGGTTAAAACAACGGCTAGCCTTGCACAAGAGTGATGCCCAATTGGGAAAAAACTCCTGTGCAGCAGTCGACCACACCCAGAAAACAGGCCACCGGTTTGATTATTCAAATCCAAAAATTCTAGACAAAGTCAGCAATCAAAAAAACAGGTTATTCCTTGAGATGGTCCATATCAACAAAAATCCTAACACAGTTAACTACAAAACCGATACAGGACAACTTAGTAGTATATATTGTAATATTTTAAATTCCATTCAACGTTGTGTGTAGTTTGACAGTTGGTACCAATGGAATACCTACACTAATTAACACCATTGTATTTAAACGATCCCTTATTCAAACCATAGTAACACTCCAGTCAGGTAAATTAAGCGTTTAGTCTGCAGCGGAGAATAACAATTTTCCTCCCAAATGTTCCATAGGTTAGAACTAACTCTGTGAATTTTGTAAGTTATCATGTTATTTTTATGTAGTCCTTCAACAACTCATATTCCTTTTTAATTGTAGCTCTTCCTGAAGAAGTCAATAAAGGTTGACGAAATATTGAAGATTTAAATCGAATGAGTTTCATTGTTCAACAGACCGCTACCCGAGAATTCCTACTTAATTAATAGAGTTCGGTCGAGAATACTTTGTTATTATATATATATATATATATATATATATATATATATATATATATATATATATATATATATACCCGAACTTTTAGTTTTCATATATATATATATATATATATATATATATATATATATGTTCAGATAGGTTTCCGCGGTCAGATATATCAGAATTGAGCTCTATATATACATACATTTTACACAGAAATAAACAGATATTTTCCAACAGTCGTCCTCCTTGAATATATTATTTTTGTAATTCTATTCATCTTTACATTATGTTTTTCTCATCCTATATATACCATTCATCTTTTTGTCATTATCTTCCTGTCTCTGTCTGTATTTTTGAAGTTTTCAATATTCTTTATGTTATATATATATATATAAACCGGAGTTACCAATGGTATGGTTGCAGCAGTATCCCTGTTAAATTTACTCAACGTGAAGGGGTACTACTATAACTTACCAATTAACGAAGTAGACTACAACAATGGTGGGAAAGGCATCAGCCGAACTCACCCTCAATTCAGACAACTGAATCGTTAAAGCCATGAAACATAGCGTACACCCGCTATGTTTCCAGCAATATTTTCGAAATTCAACTGCTCACACAGCCGTGACTCAAAAGCGTGAATCTCTTGTGTAAACCTGTCCTTAAAAAATGTAAGTGCCGTGAGTATATTAATCACGTTTTGGGTTGTGCTCGCCGGAATCATTATTTACGGGAAAAATAGCGCGAGAAGTTCCATTGTCGACTCTACATTCTAATTGACGGCTGGTTTATTCGATCCAGTTAATCATATACCTACCAAGCACAGTTTGGGAAGAATTATAGTTAGTTTTTTTATATTGGAATGGATTTTTCCTAAATGCCACATTAATAAAGTCTGTGGAGACAAAATGGGTCAAATTTAACGAGGATAAAGGGAGAAAAACCGATCAACATAATTGAAAAGATCAAAATCCCTGATTGGAACATATTAGCTAAATTTTTTGCTGGTTTAGCTAAAATTCCCTCACTCATTTAAGAAGGTAATGAAAAGTAAAGAGATAGGTAGGTATTTGAATTGAATATTGCTTAAAATAAGATCAAAAAAATATCAAAAATGTATCTTGAAAGTGAAGTGAGCGACGTTAACAAATTAAATAGAGAGTTCCGAATGTTGGTTCCCTATTTTCATCCCTTGTGCAACATTTTTATACTTTAACAAAAGGTGATATATTTATTCAGGCCATGAATATGAAATAAATGGAATTTTGACACACTTATGATAATCGTTTTTGGCATCACAAAGATTCGTGAATGTTATGAATTTTGAATAATAATTTTCCAATTAAAATCGGGGCCAAATCAGAAAATATTTTGTTAAAAAACAAATTATAGTAGGCCGCAAAAATGTTTTCGATATTAATCTCATGAAAAAAATTAAGTATACTCTGTTTAAATAGCCAAAGTTGACAAATTATTTTTCCGCATCTACAAAGTTCAATTATTTCCTACGTAAGATGGTCAGATGTACAGAATTCTGAGAAAAATAACAGATGCAGATACTGCACTTTTGCTAGGACGGCAATACATACGTACGTACGTAATACATAAGTAACGTATGTAATAGCCAAAGCTTCAAAAATAACATCAAATTCTACTATCTATGAACCCGAAGAGAAAAATCTTCCGACTTTTTTCATCGTATGTATACATACGGTTTTCAATGTCGGCAAGTGATCGACGCGATAGGGTTTGCAAAAATTCCTTTTCCTAACTAGAAGTTATACTTTCTCTTAATTGATGAAGCCGTTGTCAATTCTGAAAACATCGAAATTGGTACCTATCCTGAACTTGTCGGCTTGTTGCACCGTTTTCACTAGCGTTACTATTTAGCACAGCACCTAACATACTGTCACGAATGGATTGGGAGAAATCTACATTCTTCGCATGCGTTGCCACATAGTACACTAATTCAAAACATCTCGTCTCGTTGCAAACACGATAGCATTGAGAGGACAAGCGACACTTGTAATTCAACTCTGATTCCGACATGTGGACGTCTTGTCTGGCAGAGTTGTTCTGCGACATGTTTCTGTCATTAGGACGAGAGGATGTTCATCACGAATATTGCCCGGGGGAATAATTGAAATCCGGTAATTATTGGCACAAGAACGTGTAGATCGAGTTGAGAAAGAGCGTTAGGAGGACATTCAGAGACAAACACAAGCATGTCAAATAGGAACAAACAAGCACATTCAATAATATGAGCGCCGGAGGACTAAGTTTTGTGTAACTTTTTTATCTAGAGTTTATTGTTACACATTTCGTTCTTAATGTTCTAAGGAAATGAAGAAGACATAAGAATTGCCTTTGTTTTCCTTGCTTTGGGGAAACTCTCTTTAGACAATGAGTTGACAAGCCTTGCTGTTCGTTGAAAAACGAGTAACGAGAAAGAGAAGGGGGCGATTTGAAAAAAAAAAAACAGCAAACTATTCTGCGGGTAAGATATAACCTGCTCGCCTTTAAATGGATTCAGGCAAAAGTGTAGGTACCTTTTTTGAAAACGAAACAGCCATTTTCAGGAACTGCGTCAACATTTTGGAAAAACACCCAGACCCGTCGATTTTTGATTAAAAGAGGACACTCTTTTCCGGTATTTTTGACTCCGCCACTGTCACCCCCAAGCGAGGGTAGGAATCACCCCAACATTTTTAAATAGGAGTCGAGTAAGATTTCTTCCGAAAGCTCTCTCCATACATTAGTTTTGAACATTTTTTGACGTTTCTTTAAAGATCTGAGGCTCCATTTTACGGTTTATACAGGGTGGTTTGAATTAAGTCGCCACTATTGCCAACTTCGTTATTATTGTTGCTACGAATTTGGTCAAAAGGGCAAACCAGTGGCGTTTTTTGTTGCCATCTCGATGCTGAATACAGCCGCCCATTACTTATTGAGATATTAGATTTTAAATTTGAGTCCTATCTGCAAATATTCACTAATGGTAAAAGTGCCATTCATTCGAGTTAAATACCTATTTTTTGCTTTGCATGGATTTATGGCAATCTGTTCACTTCTATAAAAACAGACGAATGGATACGTATTTTAAAGAAGAATAAATTCTATCCATATAAAATACGTTTAGTTCATGAACTCAATGAGGATGATTTTGACCGCCGCTTGCAGTTTTGCGAAATACTTTTAATATATGTTTTTCCAACGATTACAGTTTTTTCCTGAACAGACAGTAAATCGCCACAATTGCCGCTATTGGCCCGATTCAAACCCAAGAGTTTCACGAGGTGCATACACAGCAGCTGGAGAAATTAAAAGTATATGGGCTGGCATTTACGGTGACCGACTGGTGGGTAATCTACAGTATGATGGTGATCATTTTTATTTTCAACAATATTATGCGACGATTGTTCGTCAGTATCCAGACCAACGTTTTGTTTTCCACGGCATTGAATTGGGAGAAGAGGCAGGATTGAATGGCCTCCACGATCTCCAGATTTATCACCCCTCGATTTCTTTTTGTAGGGACATCTGAAAACCAGCGTCGTTGGAAGATTTGCGTGAAAGAATCGTTGACGAGTGTCGTCGAATAATTCTGAAAATTCTTCGGAATGTACGTGAATGTTTCGAACAAAATCTTCATTATTGTATGGAGGCGGACGGTCATTGAGGAAAATCTTCCCCTCGCCTGGGGTTGAAAGAAGTGGAGTCAAAAATATGGGAAAAGAGTGTCCCCTTTTAATCAAAAATCGACGGGTCTGAGCGTTTTTTTAAAATATTGACGAGGTTCCTGAAAATGGCTGTTTCGTTTTCGGTTGGCCACCCTGTATATTAAGCTCACGAAATGTGAAGTATCCTGAGGTATACAAGACAAGAAAACGAAAAAAAAAAAACCATTCAACGAGGTGAATCCTCAGAATAGTTAGAGAGTGAAAACAAGACAGACATAGCACGCTAGAAGGCAAAACAAAGTTATATTTTTCAAGTTTACCCGATACGCAAATGTGCCAGCGATAAAGTATGGGAAGTCAAACCGCGAGTAAATCTGAGCCGCTTTATCAAAAACAAACACCCCGTTTCCTTTAAAAAACCAGCCTGTGGCAGGAAACGGTTTGCCTTACCGGAGACGGTGTGATTGCGAATTTCGTGCTTACATTACAACAAAATTAAATATTTGCACGAAACATGGGAGAATTTCGATAGCATTATTGTTTCAAGAATGCCCTCATTGTCAAGTCATATAATGTTCTCCGAATAGAGATACTTCTCGTTTTATTATTATTTATTCTCGCATTGTCAATACGAATCCTAATTCTTGACAACGAATTTCCTCAAAAAAAATTAATACTTTCTTTCAATCAATACAAATTCTATTACTTTTCCGATAAAGAATACTTGTTGGTAGAATTGGTTTCTATTTGAAAGCGGAAGTGAAATACATTTCATGTATTCAATTTCAGAGAAAACTTGTGATTCCCACAACTGATTTTAGATGCGAATTGTAACTATTGACCAAATTTATTGACTTAAATGATAACCAAATCCTTCGAAGAACACCCACAACAATTCACTATCCCTCTATTTCCCATTCCACTTCAATTATCAGGTGACGATTTCTATCCTTGGAAACATTATGTATGATAAAACTGAATATAAATCGAGAATAAATGTTAATTTCGTGACTTGAAAAAAGTTAATAAATAAACATTCTTCATGAAGGTTAACGAGTGGGTATAGACCAAGTGTTTTTGGTACATGGAACAACACGAAAATATTCGACAAACGAAACAGTAATATCGAAGATATTTTGTTGTACGTAACTATCTTTGTGAACTACTAACAACAATGTTGGACCAAATGAACAGGAATACGTAGAAGATTTGTAGTGAGGATATCAACATCAATTAATAAACCAATCTAAAAATCGAATCGAGGTGTTTCTCACATACGAAAGTGAATGTTTTACATTTTGGATAATTTTTGTAAAAAGAGGATTGCTTCTACTCTGTTTGAAATATGTTCTTTGAAAGTCCATAGGGAATATATTTAAACTTTGTTTCTGAGAGAATTTTTTTATTGTTGCAACCCATACCTTGTTTAATATTCATTGTTAGGAAGTTCGAAAGAAAATGGCACTTCAAGAACCGTTTGAAAGACAATAGAATGACATACAAAATAGAAATAATTTCAAATCCCTGAGACAAACACTGAAGTATGAAATCAGCGCCATCTCTGGGTTCCAGATTAAAATGCACTCCGACTACGTGTCGACTTCAACATGAAGCCACAAACATCATGAAAGATGGGCGACACTACTTGACGGAAGATCATAAAACTAATAATGAATTATGGTGGATTACGTAATCCAATCTTCCGCAAAAAAACCTATACAATAGGTATGGTCGTCGGCAAGTATTCAACAGAAAACAACTACTGCCCCCTACGACCATTGAATTATATATGTTTAATACTTGGCAAAGTTTTCTACAAGAACCACTTTGCAATGCATTTCAAATATCAAAGCTGAAATTATTTTTCGACTTAGTTTCATGGTCATTGCCAATCATCAGCGAAGGCTAGTTCGACCCAATTGAATCGAAAAATCCTTTCATCCTAATTGGAAATCCCTGAGACAAACACTGAAGTATGAATTCAGCGCCATCTCTGGGTTCCAGATTGAAATGCACTCCGACTACGTGTCGACTTCAATATGAAGCCAGAAACATCATGAAAGATGGGCGACACTACTTGACGGAAGATCATAAAACTAATAATGAATTATGGTGGATTACGTAATCCAATCTTCCGCAAAAAAACCTATAGAATAGGTATGGTCGTCGGCAAGTATTCAACCGAGATGGCGCTGAATTCATACTTCAGTGTTTGTCTCAGGGATTTCCAATTAGGATGAAAGGATTTTTCGATTCAATTGGGTCGAACTAGCCTTCGCTGATGATTGGCAATGACCATGAAACCGGTACGGAGGTGTTCCCCCAATTAAGTCGAAAAATAATTTCAGCTTTGATATTTGAAAGGCATTGCAAAGTGTTTCTTGTAGAAAACTTTGCCAAGTATTAAACAGATATAATTCAATGGTCGTAGGGGGCAGTAGTTGTTTTCTGTTGAATACTTGCCGACGACCATACCTATTGTATAGGTTTTTTTGCGGAAGATTGGATTACGTAATCCACCATAATTCATTATTAGTATAATACAGGCATTAACGATATTCAAACGCCATAGAGCCAGGACATGATCTACAATACCGAAATATATCCCTAAAAGGGATATTTTCACTATTAAACAGATATAATTCAATGGTCGTAGGGGGCAATAGTTGTTTTCTGTTGAATACTTGCCGACGACCATACCTATTGTATAGGTTTTTTTTTGCGGAAGATTGGATTACGTAATCCACCATAATTCATTATTAGTTTTATGATCTTCCGTCAAGTAGTGTCGCCCATCTTTCATGATGTTTCTGGCTTCATATTGAAGTCGACACGTAGTCGGAGTGCATTTTAATCTGGAACCCAGAGATGGCGCTGAATTCAGAAATAATTTCAGTTCATTCCGGGGGAATTAAAACCATCGAGCACAACGATGAATTATTTTCCAGGACAATTAAAAAAGTATTCCATTACACAATTGGATGATGATAATTGAAAAGGATCCAAGTACCAAATTACAAAAACTGAGATAAAGGTTCCAATCGACAAGGTTACTCTAATTCGTTATGTGTAAAAGTATTGAGTCCCTTCTAAAATTCAGGCGACATCTATTGACTAATGATCCAAGCAACTTTGAAGGTAAGTGCAGTTGTCCATTATAGAAAAAATCCAACATTACAATACCGTTCACAGAATATGATCGAAGTCGCTTGGTTCTTTTTCAATTATCATCATCCAATTATGGTTTGTCTACAAAGAAGATTGTTCACGGCTCTCATGTATTCCGAAAATATATTTCACAAAGTAATTATGAATAACAAGAAAATAGTAAATAACATAATTACTATGATCTTTGAATTATAATCTCAAATACTGAAGCGCCCCAGAATAATAATAATTATGAATTAATTAAAGAAGTTCAGGCTGGCAATTTCAACCCACTCAGCATATTTTCATCCTCCACTCGCAAACACTCCATAAAATCTATTAGTTTATTTGTTCAAAATGATGAACTTTTTAATGTGCATACTTCCACATTCGCCTCTGTTGCATGACCAAATTTTCCTTCAATTCTCAACTCCCAGAAGAACAAACAAACTTTCGGATCGACGGAAAACTCACAAAGTTTTGTGTATTTACTCGCCGTGTTCTGCCAATGCATTATTCCTGAATTCTGTTCCTGCGATTCCCTGAATGCCTGATTGTATCAACTGTATTAAATTTGGAATACTGAGCTTGACCCCAGAGGGAAAGGATTCATAGATATTCCCAGTGCATTAAAACTCAATTAGTTGATGTTATGAGGGTCAGACTACCTAAAATTCGTTTCGAACGTAATTTATTTTGATATCTCAAAACCGTGAAAGCAAATGAATAATCTACATGAGTTAATTGTTATACAAAATATATCGGATGAGCCAAAAACGATGATATTGAGCAAAAAATTATCATTGTTTTAGGAAATAATTAAAATTTCTAAAAGATCTAATTAAATTCAATAATTTTCACTTGAAAAAAATTGAGTATTTCCATTGCAATTTTATTTCAGAATCTTTCCTAATATACGCACTTTGTACGTTTGAAAAAAATCATTCTCGTCAACAGTTTTTACTTGCGTCATAATCACTACATATTTGGTTTATTGCGGTTACATTGAAATCGTTTTATTTTAGGGTAAATACCCTTAATAAAAAATGAACGGCGCTACCAGAAATTTTTGATCAGGTTATTCTTCATTTACAATATTCATTCTACCAAAAGTATTCCAAAACATATTGTTAGTTGAATGACTATCAAAACAGAGGTGGAATCTAACATACTAATATTGTACCATGTTTGGAATATCAATAACGTATTATTGATACTTTTCTACTAATTTTGATTTAGAAGTTTGGTTTGACGCGTTTACAGTTGTCCTTCGAAATCAAGTTCAGAATCAGTAATTCTTGATGTCAATTTTCCATATACGATTGTGAAGAACTTTAAAAATCCATATTTCTACAGTGCACGAAATGAACGACGATCTAAATATGTTGAGGGTTACCTGAAAGTGTTCTTGTTTACGACGAAACAATCTTAAACGTCGACATTTGATGACTCGAATGGATCACATGGAAATTCTTCACGCAATATATTCGGCCTCTCCTTGAAAACGTTCTACATTCACTAGCTTAGAATAAAATATGAATTATTTATGAAACCGCAATGTTTATAATTCAGAACGACGTAGGACAAATCATCTAGAAAATGGAATAGTCAATTCGTCCCGATGAGGTGGATATCGAATCGATCCACTGTACTTAGAACAGAACGAATTTGCAACATAAAAGTCATCATAAAAATGTCACATTTATTCAGTGGGACTATTTCACGAAATTATCGTATCTAATGAGCATCGACAGTTGTCCTGGCGTAAAAAATCATAACGACTGTTAACTGGCAATAAATCATTTAATACTTGATAACCATTCATCCAAAGATCAGGATCAGTGCATATTCACGAAAGAGTTGAGTGTCAGATTGGTTTGCGGAAACAGTTACATGACTAGCGATCATCTAGAAGTGAACAACCAGCGCCAAGTCGTCATACCTGAAGAATAATCCACAGTTATTAACGTATGTAAGCAATAACTTCAATGATTTGCTAATGAAATAATATAGAATTTTTACTGTATTTTCTTTGATAAAATCCTCAGTGATTCACGCAACTGGAATGTTATATATATATATAGTTAATGACATTTCAACATTTTTCATATACAAGAACTCATACTGCGGATCTCTTTATTGACATTAATCTGGTAGGTATTGGGCGAGAACTTTAAAGAAATCATGGTAAGGAATTATTTCGTTGTATATTTCGAAATTTCTAGTTTTATCAGAAACAGCCCGCTCGACGAAAGGTTGTTTGTTAAGCTGATGTTAATAAGGATAAAAGATGATCGGACACGATACCCATTCATTCATCATTTGCACGTAAACTTCATACACAGATCAGAAAAAAATTTAATTTAAATTACTCTTTTTTAGTTTAATTTTTATTCAAATGATGTTATACCAGGGTAAATCAAAACGATATTTTTGTCATAATTTCGAAACATCCCATGAATTGATTTAGACAAAACATTAATGAATTGATAATTTTTTTATAATCTTAGTTGTATTCCTCACGTTTGGGTATTTCATCATATCATTAGCTCATTTAGTAAAGCAGTTGCATACGAACATTATTAAGAACATTAAACATGTAATAGCCTGTATGTACACTTCGCATTTTCGTGGCATGAAATGATATAATAGACTTTGTCTTGAGTAGCCTGATCAACCCAGCAAGCAATATTGTATGGGGTCAACTTCCGAATTGCATACGGGCCATTTAATCTCATCTAGATACTTGATGACATGTGCATGTGGGGTCTAGCATTACCACGCATCAATATAAACTAGTTCCCAATATAAGGAGCAAATCGAAACAAAACTCATTGAAGAATATATTCATGCAACGATTCGCGTTAATAGAAATTACCTCTAAACCACGACCGAACCGCCATGATATGCGATTGGCTATATGGCGCATTCGGCAAATCTTTCATTCTGACGTCCGTATCCTTCCTCACAACCATCTGGCGACCTTGGGCAAATGTGCGATTATTGATTGGTGAATGGTACTCTATTCCACTACTATACAGTCCAGCAATCTTGCAAATCCTAGTCGCTGTTGTCGATGCCAACGAAGAAGTTGTGGCCCTATCCTTCGTGAAGGACTTAATTGTATCGTTTTCTGACTACTCCAAGTACCATTTGCAAGTTAAAGAGTGACAGTAGTAGATCTTTCTCTAACGATCTAACAACCACGAAGCTGCAGTACTTAATCTCCTTATGCAGAGTAAGATTGCCGCCTGGAAAAAGTTTCAATGTACATTGGTACATTGCAAAAATCTCGAACTGTTGATCGCGGTATTTCCAAAGTGCGAGTCACAAATTTTATTACAGCCGTTCTCTTATAATTTGACCTACGTCTGCAATGGTTGAGCCAACAAAATCATTCAATACTGCCACTGTCAAATAATTCTTTAAATCCAATCGTCAATTTTGATAATTTTTTTTCTGACAGGTACTCTTTCTCCGAAATTACAGTAAAATTATCAGTGCTCTATTCGAAAATGTAGAACTCCTTTACTAAAAATCGGATGAATAAAAATATGCAAGAAATACATTCAAGATTAAAACGAAAACATAAACCTTGTTTAATCCTCATTTTTATCTACCACAGAATAACATAATATTTAAACAAATATGTTGATAATTTAAATAATAATGAATTATGTGTGGTGGAACTGATAGAAAAACAATGAAAATGGGATTGAAATTGAAACAACTGAAAATTTTGGGATAGCGAAATTTATGTGCCATAGAGTGGATTTGTGAAGTAGTTTTTGTCATCTTCAAAACTTCATAAACATCAAAAATACTTACAAATATAAAATAATTCGTGCATGAAAATAGACGAAAGTATTCAATCTGATACCAAACAATTATGAATCTCCACAAAGTAAACAAATCGTTGATCATGTTAGCCAATAATAGATGACTCTCATATATAATTCATTCATTAATTTCTATTTGACAAGGTATTAGTGATTTCTTTCATAACAAACGTAACATCTCAAAATTCCTTTCAATAAAGTATGTTCATTTCATTCAAGCCTATAACTTACTCATTTTTGAATTAGATTTTGTTCGTAAAAATTTCTCTCAATGAATTGAATGGATGTTAAAGTAGTCACATGAGTTGAAAACCGTACCATGAAGCATTCATTTTGATGACTACTGAATTGCAAGGGTTAGATTTCGTGAAAATTTCAAAAGATTCTTTCTGAAGATGACTAAAGGATTTTTTTTGTCGAAACCAAATGACAAAATGTGCAGCAACGAATTTGTAGGCGATGCAGATAATTTTGTCAATACACATAACTTTAATGATGGAAGGAATAAGTAATTGAACAGCGCGAAAGTCAACAAGTACTTATCCATTATTTGTTGGTTGAAGAAGTTGCTTTGAAAGGGAATTGTAAAAGTGTACAAAGTGAAAACAAAAATTGATTATGATTTTCAAAAACAAAATCAGCACCTTATTAAACAAGTTAACTTGAAGAAAAAATGTATACAGTGATGAAGAGCTTGTCAGATTCAAATATAAAAGTATCTGTTTAAAATTTCAGTCTTTATGATAAAGTTTGCATCTTTACAAACTCCGAACGCTCCATCTAAACCTTCATTAGCTTCCATAGAAAGAACATCTGAAGACAGCTCGCCGAGGGTGAAGTGCAATAAGTTTCCAAAATACTCAATGCATTCATTCAGTATTTCTACTTGAAACTTGATTCGAAAATGAAGTATACTTTGATTGCCTGATCGCTATGATTGATACAGCAGATATCATTGCTGCAATACCTTATTAAAAAGATACTAAAAAGTTTATTGATCGACACAGGCACTAACATTTGTTTTAAGTACGACCAAATTTGATATTTCGCAAGATAATGAAAAGTAAGTTTTATTAATTTCGATGAACACAATTTTCTACTGAACACTTATAATAAAACTTCAACTTTAATGTTTCAAACAGATTATGGGTTTACAAAACAATAAATGTTTCGCCATACAGCGCCTTATTCAACGGAAAGTAAAATTTTGTAGTGTTAATAACTGTTCAATTAGGAATCAGTTTTTATACCAGTCTCCTACTCAATTTATCTATTTAATTTCCTGTAAAATACCAGCTATGGTGAGCTATTGGATTTTTTTTGGTCATCAATCAAGTTTTGATAATTTATAAATTTGTAAAGTTTTGAAATTGATAATTTCACAATCGACATCGATTTCTATGATCGATTATTCACTCCAGGGCAAAATTCAGAGCAAAAAATAGTACCACCACTTGAAACAATCCTCAGTTTTAATGCTTTCATAAGTGACTTAAAATATGTTTACCTAAAGCGATATTTATCTCAAAAGCAATATTATTAAAATCTTGCTTTCTCAAGAAAATACCTTTTATTATCATTAAGTTCTTCAATATATGTGACTGCTTTGATAGAACCTTTGGTTCAAGTGAAGAATAAACTTCTTCAATTGTTTCTTTATATATATTCTTAGACAGAATATAATATATCAAAGAAGATTTATGACTATGGTCAAGAGATGTTCTTTATTGTAATTTAACGATTAGAGAATAATCCATGTATATACTATTATTAGCTGCTACTTATGGGTGGGTTTGTGGAGAATAGAAACTGCCTATGGTTATTTGTGAGTCTAGAGAATTCAATGAATTGTTTTTTTCTGATTCTAGTGGAAAATTGATTTTGAAGGACAAGAAGAATTATTTGAGTAAAAAAAATCTGAATTGTCTGTTCATTCTCAGTATAGTAAATTTTCATCAACTATCGGCTGTATCTTTTCGATAAATATTTTATTTATTTGCAAATGGGACAGAGTTCATCATTCGTCTGCACGCAATATGATGGGTTGATTTGTACGAATACGGTGTGTCATAAAAATAAGGTACCGGAAAAACTTAAAAAAAAACAATTAAATCTTCTTTATGGCATAAATGACTGGTATCCCTCATTTCACACTATCGATTATGAGCCCCTTTAAATAAAATTGAATCGTTTTTTATATACTTTATGTGGATAGATGGAGAATTTAAAGTGAAGAACTGAATTTCATAAAAAACTAAATTTTCTGGAAAATTGTGCAAAAAGAATCTGCTGGTCTGAGAGAGAACCATTGGAATAAACTCGAACATTTTATGATGATTGTATCAGTTTCCAGTTAATTCTCACGACTTCATTCAAATTCATGTGACAATTCCGACGAAAATCTTCCAATCCATTACTCTACAAGAAATCGCCAGCCTGACGTTCTAGAAAAAATCCACCTCCTTTCGGAACGCTTCAATACAACTCCAGCGAGTCTAACAATCACGACTAAAAAGAAAACACACACCTGCTCAATCCCCCCCAAAACAAACACCCAAAAATACCCCTATAAACCAAACGAAACGCACGTTTCTTAAGACACAATGTAGCCTGCACCAGCGAAAAACATGAACATCAACATCAACAAAACAACACCACAACAACGTTCGACCACCGCGCGAGGGTGGACAGGCGGATCGTCATTCGCGACTCAAAAAAACATCGACGTCGCATGAAGTTTCGAAAGGGCCCACCGCTGCTGGAGACGGCCTGCGCATTACTGACGAAATCCGCGATCGCGAACGCTCGCAGAGAGACCGACCGTTCGTTCCGTATCGCGGGGCCCGTACGCGGTGGATGGAATAGGAAGAGAAAGAAGAAGAGAATAGAATAGGTGTGCAAACCGTGTACGCGGTCGACGCCCTCCCGTACTCCGCGAGCACTACGGTTACTTCTTGGTGCTTGCGTTGCTTGCTTGCCCGCTGATGATGTCTTGTCGACGAACGGTCAAAGAACCGGAGGAAGTCGAGCATGAGCGCTCTGCTCGCATAGGTTCTGAGTCGTGTGGTGTGTCGGGTTTTGGGAAGTGACGGTAACATGCAATCAGGAAGTTTTTTGACGAATCAAAGCTTGGATGAATATTTACTGCTTATGTAAAACTATGAAGCTTAAACATTGTGTGATCCATGTGTAGACAATTTCGCTACATATACGCACCGAAACACTTAATTCAAAATTGTGGTTCAGATTACAAGGGTCTAGCTCCTCTCAAGTTACTGAAAGAAAGCTGAACATGAGACCAGCAAGGGGGCACCCAAGGGGATTTACCCCCCTCTCAAAACACCAAAACTATTACTAACACAAATCGAGTATTTTAGGTAATTTTGCTCAAAAGGAGAGAGAAGTATATTAAAATTTGAAGTACCCCAAAGAAAAAGGCTGAGTTCACCCTTGTAGCCGAGTAAGTGCAGAAGGCTCAGTACTTGATACCCTTCGTCTACTCAGGGCACATGCGTTTCTGACCCAATAACCACTTTCCCTATAGATAAGGGTAGTGGATGTTTGGAGAATGACTGACATCTCCGATGGTGTTGAAACTTTGAAAACAAAAATTTATGAATAATATTTCCAATGTACTCCAATGTAGCGGCAACTGTTTCAACATTTTTTATAAAAGCACCGAACTGGTGACCAGAACTCTGCCGAGTTGAAAGCCGATATACCTGAAACCTGTAGAGAAAGAGCGCCATGATCCTGCACCTCCATAAAGAGAAGCTGATGGAAGTGATCACAGTAGTACGGTGTCACATGACAGATATAAAGGTCCATCACACCAGATGCAATGCCTGTTGAGAAGACACATGAGAGCATTATGCCTTTGCTTTCAGCATGTGCAGCCTCATTAAGTAATATACTATCATCTCCAACATTCGTCTGGTATAGACTAGACACTTACTTGTGCTTTCTGACACTCTAAGGAAGAACTGGATGAAATAAGAAAGCTGCCAAGTTTATGTATATGCTCATTATGCACCCTCAAGCAAGTACCTTTGGAGTTTTCGGCTTCAGATCAGACTTAGCCCCCAAAAAATTAAAACCATACTGAATACCAATGTTTGCCGACGAGACAGCTGTAGTGGATAACTTGGGGGGTGTCGATCAGAAATTCAAACAAACGTGGGAGTGATTACTGGTTTGAATGCATGATTGGCTTACAGACACTTTCAGCTCTAGCTCGCACAAGTCTTCTGAAGACTTTCGAGTGTTGCTCGTAGGGGTGCAGCCAGATTAAGGTTAGATCAAATTTTTTAAAGAATAAATTCTGCGTAGTTGTCCTTGGTGGAATACGCAGAATGCCGTGATATTCAATCAAATGGATGTGTGGGAGTGATAGTTTTTTAAATAAAAAAAAATCAAGATTGCTCAAATTAGACCATTATATGGCACTGTTTTTGTATTTCAGTAAGGAAAGTTCCGTTTCCATAAGTTCCTTGAACTCAACTTGAATTCGAGCAGATACGTTTTTTAATTATTTCAGCATAAGACATATAAGAGGGTGGCATACTGAAATTAGGACCAAATAGTTTCAATATCAAAAACCTCTTCAGGATTATCATCAACGTATATGAGCATGCAACGGGTTCACTCTTTGATTGCAGCTCAAGGTTCTCTACTAAATATCTTCCTATGCTTTGGTATGTGTTCCTGCTTTTTTTAAATAATGTTCTATAGGGTTACCCCTGAAAATCTTTCATTTATACTATTATTTATATTTTAATGATAGATATAACCATAAGAAATCTTCCTCCATAAAATAGTTTCTTCTAGAGGAATTTTACAGCACGGGGCAGAGAATTCAGAATTTTTGGTTTAGAGTAAGAGCCGAATCGTCAGTGGAAATACAATCCGGCACTTTTTCCGCGAATTTATAGTAAAACTAAGCCCGTTGAGCGCTTCACATACTTCGTTTCAAAGAGGTTGCTTAAATACCAATCCTAGTAAGAGTGCTTGAAGACAGATTGAATATAAAGAGAAATAAAAAAAATCCTTCGCTGCACTTTTGGACCACACCGTATACGAATAAATAGATGACTCGGCAATAGTCGCTTGATATGCTGGCGTTAGTGCAGTCGAAGTAAAAAAGAACGGAAGATATTCAGTTACAAATGTGTTTCAACTTGAACTTTCGTGGGAACGTACAACGTCTCATATTTAGATGTGACGACGTGTTTTTCACAGAGAATAGAGCTTTTAATATATTCAAGTCACGATACGCAAAAAAGCATAAAAAGAGCGTGGTTCCTTAATGACGAAATAGATACCCCGACAAGATGTGGTTTCGGATTCTGCATTGGAATTAGGTCAAGGAATGAAATTTGATCAGTTCAAGAACAACATATTTTTTCTATGACTGTAAAGAAAAATGTGCATTTCAAGCGTCTTCCATTAAGAAACCTGAGGCCCATTTCATAATGAGCTTATAGTAGTGAATATTTAGTTTCAATCTATGTTAGACTGACTAATAAGTATATCGATTTGAAATTGGCCACTTGTCACAGGCTAACACTTATTTAAACTAAATGATAATGTTCTTGATGAAAAGCTTGTATTGCTTTATTTCAGTGTAATTTGTTTGACAACGTACGGTTAAAAAAATAGGTTTATAATTCTCTGCTGAGCTACTGATTGAACTGTTTGACCTGAACTCTTCAAAACCATTAAAACGATTTGATTTCGTTGAAAACGGCGGAAAAATTCATACCAGGCAATATTTTTACTATGCTTAGCAGCACTGAAATGAAAAAGGTCCGATGCTATTTTTGAGCGCGCAAGTACTTCATTGATGGTCTTTGTTATATTGAATTTTGCATGTTATATGAATACATGATTTACTCAGTGTTGATATTCAGTAAAAACATGTGTACAATAAAAAAGGTTAAGAAAAGGTAAAGAAGGTTTCCAGTCAAAAAAATGGAGTAATGACTTAACTACTTATATTATCTAGCAAAAATTGACAATCAGCACTATGCTGTATCACTTCCGTTAAAAATAACGTCACCGTTAAGCGCCATTTCCGTTATTTTGCTATTACTTGGTCCCTCGGGAAGTCGAATTTTTTTATCGGAGAGTAAAGAAGAAGTGATTTGCAATATTTTGACAAAATTTGTTTATGCTCCGGAGACGATTTCTCTCAGAACTCGAATTTTTAAATATAAGGGTTGGTAAATGACCCCCTGGCTCCCTCGGAAAGTCGATTTTTTTGATAGGAGAGTAAACAAGTGATTTGCAACATTTTGACAAAATTTGTTTATGCTCCGGCGACGATTTCTTGCAGATTTTAAATTTTTACATATAAGGTTTGGTAGATGACCCCCTGGCTCCCTCGGGAAGTCGAATTTTGTTATCGGAGAGTAAAGAAGAAGTGATTTGCAACATTTTGACAAAAAAATTGTTTATGCTCCGGCGACGATTTCTCCAAAGATCGAATTTTTAAATAAAAGGGTTGGTAAATGACCCCCTGGCTCCCTCGGGAAGTCGAATTTCTTGATAGGAGAGTAAAGAAGAAGTGATTTGCAACATTTTGACAAAATTTGATTATGCTCCGGCGACGATTTCTCGCAGAATTCGTATTTTTAAATATAAGGGTTGGTAAATGACCCCCTGGCTCCCTCGGGAAGTAAAATTGTTTTATTGGAGAGTAAAGAAAAAGTAAATTTCAACATTTTGACAAAATTTGTTCATGCTCCGGCGACGATTTCTCGCAGAATTCGTATTTTTGATATAAGGGTTGGTAAACGACCCCCTGGCTTCCTCGGAAAGTCGAAATTTTTCATCGTAGAGTAAAGAAGGGGCGATTTGCAACATTTTGACGAAATGTCTTTATGCTCCGACGACGATTTCACAAAACATTCGAATTTTATTGAAATAGTTGCAGAGTACACCACCTGCATGATTTTTTTACGACAAAATGCTTTTAGGAATATCTTGTCGTCATAATTGAGAATACACAACCAAGTATTATAATTCCTTTTCATCAGGCCAAAATATCGATTCACCCATTTTCGTCTCACTAATTAAATAAAACTCAATGGAACAATTATTTATATTTCGTATAAGTAAATTCAAAATTAATTGGTACGCCACTGCTTCAAGCGTTCGGGTGATTTCGGAAATATAAGCCGCTATCATTGGCCGCTGTCTTCACACCGGTGTCAGATGTGCCTCTCATAATCTTGGTTTTAGCACATATCCGAACTGATGTTCTGGAATACTGTTCCTCAGCATCTCATAAATAGTTCTGTAGACTGAAACGAAATCCTGAAGCAATAGACAATGGGCAAAAGACTAATATCAATGTGGGTGCCAGCAAACAAGGATCAAGCCACCATATTTATTGAATAAGGAACATTCGACGACCTTAGAAAATCCTTAACCTTTAAGACCGGACAGATCGAGAGAGAAAAAAAGGGATATTTTGCGAAGCAACATCATAATCAAGTTTTGTTAATAATTTTGGATAGCTGTCCACGCAACTGACTCTGAATCAACATCAAATATACAACGAACTGTAAAGATTAGCTCAGGCTAACCAACTGTAAAAGTGAACTTCCTAGACATATTATTATACTTGTTACAAATTCACTTATTCATTTTTCCGGGCAATAAGAGGACGGAGCCAAAACGAGTGAATAAATCTCATGTTCGCGTTTTTTCAAGAAAAGATACTTTGGAAATGGACAATTATTTACATTGTCATCGCAGTTGAATGACGATTGCATGCATTCCAGTAATCTCCGAGGGTCAAGAAACGTGGGTACGATTCGTATCATTTCTCCAGGAATATTCTGGTTTACGATAAGGAAAAACCCAAGCTTTGGATTATTTGGGCAGCTGCGGTTAAAACTAAGATATATCTGCTTGATCATCATCTTTCATCAAATAATATTTGTTAACACTGCAGTAGTTGATCTTCGTTATCTTCGCCAAATAATCTCATCCATTATATAAAAAAAAACGGATACTTTTTATAATTTTAGTATTCAGGCATTTCGAATTGGCGAAAAAAATATTATTATATCTACTTGTAACATTCCACAGGGATCCCGAAAGGATAATGAACCTTTACATAGTACGAGAAAATTTGGAAGTCAATGATACGGTGGGATCGTCTAGTCTAGACGAAAATATTTTATGGCTTTTCAGTAGGGTTGGACCGAAGGAAAAAAAACTGGCCCGATGAATCACATTTTATGAAGAGAAGCGTGTCTAGTCTCGATCACCAAAGAACAAAAACCGTAAGGAGAAATTTCAGTTGTTGGGTCCTTCCATCTACAATGGACTTACTTGGTCGCGAATGTCGATTATGTTTATACAGGTTGAACTGACTGGGCTGACACTTTGTGAAAAAAACTAGGATCAATTAATGAGAAAATGAAACAATAAAAATTGTTGAACGATTCTAAATACCTGAGTTCGTATTAATATCACTATATGTGTCGTTATTTTATAAAGCTGTAAAACATAAAACAATTTTTGATATTTTGATTTTCATTACATTCATTTATAAGAACAGGCGTCACATCTGATCATAGTTTTGATAACTTATCGATTCGAATAATTCATTGAAAACACAACAATAATCATTAACATTATAGATTCGTGCAATATATGCGCGAGTTATAGTTATGCAGAGGAAAATGAAATATTCGCCCGGAGCGCCACGGCAAAGATAATGATACCCGCTTTCCACCAGCATAGGTTGTTCCTTTGGGTACATTCTACGAGCTTTCATAAGGGAGTATTATTATTATTGATTTTTTTAGTCCTCAGGAACCACATATCTTTTCAATAGATAGAATATCAAATTAATAGTTAACAAATTAATGGAATGTATCAACTTGAATATTCCTTTCGCATGAAAAATATTGCATAACAAAAATAACATTCACTCAGTGACAATTTTCAACAACGAGGGCTGATTTGTTGTAACGCATTTCATCATTCCTCAAAAGAAATGTTTTTAGGTATACCTGAAGAGTAATTTATACGACATTGAAATTGGAAATAATAGTTAAAATTGAACATCATTATCTATTTAATTTCGTTGTTATTATCTCGATGAAAATTCTATCATGAACAAATAGTGCCAAATTCACTGAAGTATGTTTTCTACCAATAAAAGCGTTTATTATTATAATTATGGAATATTCTATGAAGTTTTTGAAGTATTTTTTTGACCTTACTCGACAATCAATAAGTACAAAATAATTTCTACATAATTTTGTATCAAACAAAATATACTTTAATCGGTCAAATAAAAAAACATTGTTGCATTCACAAAAATATTAGTAATTTTAAAATATTTTCGAGAGTTTTCCTTCAACTTGCATAATTCGCAAGATCTGAATCGACCTTTCTGCAGTCTAAACAAAACCAATAAAAACAACTTGCTCTCATCACTTATATGTATAAAAGAGACCTGTGACATCGACATCACTAGCAATAAAATTATAAGTTTGTTTCGATCTCAAGTGGTTGGACATGCCATCCTCTACAAAAATTTATTTTCAAAATTGAATTTCATAGTGATTGTAATCATCAGTGAGTATATCTGAGAAAGGGAGTGGTGGGTGGTAAATTAATGACCCAAATCCAAACAGAATGACAGGCAAATTGGAGACGAGGAAAATCCTCAAAAAGTAAACTTGACTAATATTGGTCGACTGAATTACCAAGGGTTATCCATGCCCTGGTCGTAGCGTATAACAAGCTCTTGGAAAGACCGAATGAAAGTGAATAAGAAAGGTAAACAGACTTCGTTCAAGAGAAAATGTTTCATAAAAACAGTATTTAAAATAAAATCCCAAGCAACTTTCTTGCGACTGTAGAATACATATAAACAGGTTGTTTCAAATATAATAGAAGAAATTGCAATATACAGTGCGGTCCAAAGGTATGGAATAAATTCATTTTTAGCGTTATTATGTATTTGATGAAAAAATCCTGAAACAGGTCAATTTTTATTGGCAATTTGACAATTTACAGTATGAAAATATTAACCCCTTCTTGCACCCCCTCTGAATTATGAGCACCCCCTCAAAAATTTTAAATGAGAAGGGGGGTCGTGTGGCATCTTGTTCGAAAGGGATTTTCATTATCTGTTCAGCAATACTAAGTGTTTCATATTTGGTGCAACCATAACGAAGAAATTTTTTTATTAAAATTTAAAAATATTGACACTGTAAATGATGTATCCGTTGAAACAACCTGAAACAGGTCGATTTCTATTCTCAATTTGACAATTTATAGTATGAAAATATCACCCCCTTCTTGCACCCCTTCTGAATTATGAGCACCCCCTCAAAAAATTTGAATGAGAAAGGGGGTTGTGTTGCACCTTTTTCAAAAGGGATTTTCATTCTCTGTTCAGCAATACTGAGAAAATTTATTCTGAATATGTCAAATGTTGATAGACTGAAGGAAATAATGTAACATAATGTTTAGGAAGTATATTTCAATTTGTTTTACAGTTAAATTAAATGTTCAAAATGACCACCATTCACTTCTTGACAATAAGCAAGGCGATCTTGGAATTCTCGTAGAACATTTTGTAGGACCTCAGGGGTTATGTTGTTAATTTCTTCCGATATCCTAGTTTTTAAATCTGCAATATTGTCTGGTCTATTGAAATATACTTTTGATTTTAAATAACCCCATGAAAAGTAATCGAGAGGAGTCAAATCGGGGGATCTAGGCGGCCATTCAATCGGTCCACGTCTGCCAATCCACCTATTGGGAAAAACTTCTGTCAAATAATCTCGAACAATACGTGGGTAATGCGGTGGAGCTCCGTCTTGTTGATACCAAATTGATCTATCTATTCCATTTGGATCATTAACATCGGGAAAAAGTCGTTTTAATGTAGGCACTAAAAAGTTCATCAAAAAACCTAGATAAACCTCACCATTAATTGTGCCTTCAAAAAAATGGGGGCCAATAATTTTGTTTTTAATGATACCAGCCCAAACGTTCACTTTTTTGAGATATTGTGTGTGAGCCTCACACATCCAATGAGGATTTTCTCTGCTCCAATATCTACAGTTTTGTCTATTAACCGTTCCATTTAAATAAAAAGTAGCTTCATCAGAAAACACAATTTTGTTTATGAACTGCAAATCTGCTTCGATTCTATCCATCATCAGTTCACAGAATTGTTGCCTTCTATCAGGGTCATCCTCATTTAACTCCTGAACCAACTGAACTTTATAAGGATGGTATTTTTCTTTATGTAAAGCTCTCAATATCGATGATTTACTTACATCATTGTCGGCGGCAAGTTGTCTACTTGTCATATGCGGATTTTCCTCAATCGCTAACAGTACATCTAACTTTTTCTCCTCATCCAATGCAGCATTTCGACCTGGTTTTTGACGAGTTTTTACATGTCCAGTTTCACGGTATTTTGTTTCTATTTTGCTAACTGTAGATTGTGATACGTGTTGACCAGGGTATTTATTATTGAACATTTCACAAACTTCCGTTTGAGTTCGTGTTTTATTACCGCATCCAAGCATAATTAAAATGTCTATTCTTTGAGTTTCGGATAAATGAGCCATAGATGAATCGAATACACACAAAAATATTTTTCAATACACTGACGTCTGCCAGCAACTCACAAATATCAAAATAACAGTAGTCTACTAGATAGACATTATATTATTTATGGGTTTTGTGAATAATTTTTTGGTGTCTTCAACGACTTTTTCCTGACTTTTTTAGCAAGACAGATAAGAAAGTATAAATTGTCAAATTGAGAATAGAAATCAACGGATACATAATTTACAGTGTCATATTTTTAAATTTTAATAAAAAAATTTCTCAGTTATGGTTGCACCAAATATGAAACACTTAGTATTGCTGAACAGATAATGAAAATCCCTTTCGAACAAGATGCCACACGACCCCCCTTCTCATTTAAAATTTTTGAGGGGGTGCTCATAATTCAGAGGGGGTGCAAGAAGGGGGTAATATTTTCATACTGTAAATTGTCAAATTGCCAATAAAAATTGACCTGTTTCAGGATTTTTTCATAAAATACATAATAACGCTAAAAATGAATTTATTCCATACCTTTGGACCGCACTGTATAGCTCTTTGCATAGCATATATTGGTTTATACTTATAAAGAATGACGTAATGAAGTCGTGAAGCGTTCATTACAAAATTTCAAAATACAGACCCATTGATCGACACGCCACGATCATAGATCAAGACTAAGTTTTTTGCATCAACTTTTTCCAGGATAAGGCCCCAGAACTGAACGACTACTAAATCAGCAATCGTCCATCTACCTCAAACAGCAAGACAATTAGATGTCAGGACAGACTGTTGATATCACCAGGAGTGATTCTATAGTCTCACCAGGCAAAGAAGTATACTTCCAGGTCTGTATTCGATCATATTGCTATTTTCATCACCTGGAGTTCATCCAGTTTGTCTGACATTTCTTTGGAACTAGGACACACTTACTAATGGTTAGAACGGAAATCATATCAATATCATTGAATGAATGTCATTCACATTCTCAACCGTTAATCCATGCGGAGTTAACTGGCACCTAGTTTTAAAAACAATATGAAATAAGGATAATTTGATTTTGGTTTCAAAAAATCTTGTATTTATGTAACTATGTCATTCCCCATTTCGGTATGTCGGGTTATTAAGTATTATCAGGTCCAATTATTGCGGAATTTATTACCCTCCAATCAACAAAATATTCATCAAATATCGATATATTTTAAAATCGGACATATTTATGATCTAATAATAAATAACGCTGAACGGTCAACTTACAGCGAAAGTATACACGAAACTATTTAACTTATATAAACTATATTAGATATGCCAACAATGTAATATTATTAGCTTTTTTAGTATCGAGAAATACCAGAAAACAGGTGAAATAACGGTTTAGATTTAATGAGAGAACTTTTTAAGATCTCCTTGTTTACGAAGTAGAAAATTGGCGGTCGCAACAAAGTTTCGAAACAACGCAAATCTGCGGCGTTCTTTTTTCTGGTATCGATTTGAAAGTGTGAACAAATTTGTGTTTATTGATTATTTACGACCAGTCATTATGGGAAAGGAGTTAAAAAAACTGATACAATTAAGGATTTATATAAATCAATTGATGAAAAATTAACGATTGTTATAACTTCAAGACGCCAACTACGGATTTCATGACAAATTTAGAAGCATTTTGCTCTCTAATGAGATAAAAATCTGCAGAAATATATTGCATTCAGTAAGAGAAAAACAGGAAAATCAATAAAACTAATTGATTTTACTTATTGCTCACCCAGGCTGACATTAGAAAGTTTCCAGAATGTCTGACCATATTTTTTACAGGGTGACAGGGTGAACCAAATGTCTTTCAAGAGCCCACTGAGTTTCAGAATGGCGTATTTTTAGTTTTGTATATTAAGTCGTTATGCTACTGTTATGCGTCTTATGAAGTCAATAAAACACTAAGGTCTTAGGATCAAAGACATCTTATGGAGAATAAATTGACATGTCACTTCTCTGTATGCCATAAACGTCACAGAAACCCTCAAATTAGGGAAAATATTCGTGTTAATATCAGTTGTGGATACAATTTTGTATTGCATTTCATGCCTTAGTAGCATAGAAACACTGGTGTTTTAAGTGGCTAATGAGAACAATAAATAACTATTATATACTGGGTGATAACCAAAATAGGCTTTTGGCAGGGTTGCCGGCGCTTCAGAGGTTGAAAAATAGTAGAATAATGACTTAATTTTCACAGAAATAGTGACTATTTATTGGATTTTTTGTCTAAATAGTGACATTTTCCCAACCAATTGAGGAACTTCTATGAAAGCTGGTCATATTTTCCTTCATCATTCCAGAGCTCATTTGCAGTATTTTAATGAGAAATTTTTAGGATATGGGAAGTAAATGAAGGCCAAGATAAATACTACAAAAAGAGGATAAGAATATTTATCAAGATTAAAGTAATTGAAGTAATCTGTACTTTGAAAATTGTACTTAAAAACTTCTACCTATCATTCAAAGTTAAGCTTTGGAAAGAAAAACTTTTTTTTGGGCCAACGTTTCGAACTATATTTAAATCATCATCAGGGTTTTGTAACAACGGATTTTTTTTGAGAATTTGTTTTACTTGCCACCATGTATTAAAATTCGACGAGAATAAAAGTTTGGATATTCGGGAGGACTGACGAAAATTTTGTTTTCCTCTACTTAAACTGCTTGAAATAATCATTTGAACAATTAAAACATCAACACATACACGAATACTGAGAGCCAAGTACAAATGTTTTTTTTCTGAAAATTTTATAAAACGGACTAAAAAAGAAGGGGAACTAAAGACATCAAAGACATGAATATATGATCAACTACAAACTAAAAAATATTGTGCTTCAACCTTCAAATCCTTATGGTATTGACACTGTTATGTTTGAATATGTGAATAATTTCGCAAAGTAAGTAGTCTTTTAGACAAAAAGGGTTGCGTATCAAAAACGATGGGTGTCATAAAGTTAAAACTGATCTTTTTTTGTGATGTGTTACAGGTAAAATTTAGTATGTCCTATATAGCCCTGAGGGCAATTCTCACACTTAATTTGGTTAACCATATTTGATGTTTTTGTTTTTTGGTGTGAAGAGAAATGTCTTCCAATGGTGTTTTATTTTCAAACGCTATTTTTGAATGTTCATCTTTAATAACCGCTGCAAGTCTTTCTGAAAGATTTTTTACATATGGTATTTTGTTATATGTCGTTTTTGATATTCTATTCGTTTTTTCAGGGTTCTGTTTTTCGCTTAGTATTATTTTTGACTAATGATGTTTGGTAATTATTTTATACAAGGTATTTTTTTATCATTTCTAAATTTTTTGGTGGTATTCTGGATTGGTAATTGCAAGTGCTCTTGGTTTTAGATTTTTAATGATGCAAGGTATTCTAACGAGCACCGTATTCTAACCAATTCTAAGCTCTGAAATAGTGACAATAGTGACCAAATTTCGAAAATAGTGATAAAAGTGACACGATTTTAAAATAGTGACCAATAGTGACAATAGTGACTCACTGGTAACCCTGGCTTTTGGATTTAATAAATCATTTAGGAATTTCAACAGACTCAAATTTCGGATGAAATTCTAGGAGGTCGAACAAAAATAAATTAATTTTTTATCTAAAAGGAGACGAAATTGAAAATTCACTCATCATCAATATTATGTGACGAACTGATTATTTCAATTTCAACATAGTTCTAAAAGCCAATATCATTATATTTAAAAAAAAAATAATTCGACAACAGCAATTTTGATCATCAGAAATATTAATCATTCTGTTATCGATTGCGGAGTTGATATAAGAATTTGAATATGTAAAAATACACAGGAAAAAACTATTTGAACGTACTAGCTTCAATAAACTTGAAACACTGGGTGAATCGTCTGAGCAAAATTTAGTTATTAACCGGTATACGACCTCTGAAGGAGATTTCAAAAAAGTCATAAAAAAGTGAAGCTTAGGTGGGAAAGAGAAAATGACCGCCATCGAAATCGTGAAAACTAATTTTTTTCTTAATAAAGAAATTATTTCAGAAGTGATGTATTACTTACCGATCAATAGAGAGAAAGAATAGGGGATGAACACATACCTGTAACAAGAAAACAAAATCATTCATTTATGTACACAAGCCTAAAAATATTGAAATAAAATTATGAATGAGCCACATGGTTAAATCAAAACCAGAGAGATGTAGGACAACTCGAGAAGCTACCAATCAATACAATTAGAACTAAATTTTAATGCCACAATATCAACTCATCGACTTAGCAGTGTTCCAAACAACTCAATTGTTTCACCAGCCAAACTTTTGGTGAAAGAATCATTTCACTCGGTTGAGGAATATTTGAGCCGTAATTTTAATGTATTACTCATTCGATTCCACCATTGATTTTCTATTGTGCATGTATTTAGTTTTTCTGTTTTCTTTGACATTGTCCAATTGTATAAGTCGATGAAAGATATTATTGTTATAACATAAAACAGAATTAACCACACGTTGTGTCCAAAGCTACTTATTCTTGAAAAAAGAAAACATTCTCAAATGAAAACTGACCTTTTTATTTTTACACTAAAAAAATAAGAATGTTTCCTTGTTTTTTTCAACATATATAACTTCCAAGAGGTCATCTTGACCTAAAATTTTGTCTTTCAGTTGCACATCTTACTTTATGAACGTCATGTTCATATTTTCATTAAACTACTATTCCGAGATCAAAGTCATATCGCCTCTATACTTCTGAAAACTGGACCCCAGAAGCAAATGGCTAATTGAAGAATCATCCTTATACCTAGTCTATAAGATAATAACATAAATTTTCAATTTTTAAAGCGTCGACCCGAGAGCCACTCACGAATTGTTATTCCCCGTACCGATACTCGAAAACCATCTCGAGCTTTTTCTGTTTTATAACTGCCCTGCAACAAAATTAATGAGTAAACAATACCAGCCAATCAGAAATTGCATGAATGTTCAAGGACTGAAGCGGCACTAATTAAGCTTGATTCATAGAACTTGATAATTCATGGAAACTTGATTGAAACATGGACGTGTTACGAGTATCCATAACCCTTTCTGAGCGAAGGTTCGTTTTGTATCGGACAGTCCTTTAGATCCTGATAGTCAACCCAACCAATGTGTTAACAAATGTATGGATATATATATACAGTGTCTTTCAAAAGTATCGGAAAGGTCTCATATTTCAGAAACGGCCGAGAAAATTCATGAAAGTTTCGACAGGGTGGTTTTTGATGATGCTCGATTCAATGGTGATATCGGCAATGTTGCCAAATCAACGGTTTTCCAGATATTGAGGGTAACTGATCTTTTTCAAATGAAACCCCCTATTTGTTTTTATTGCAATCAATTCAACGACTCCTCCTAACTTATGTCTCCAAACATCAGATTTTAAATTGATGTAGTTTGAGCAACCAGCAAATTTAGAAATCTCAAAAAATAAAATATGTCAGGCAGCTCTTTTAATCACGCCTCAAATGCTAACTTAATACCTCGAGGGAATTTTATGACCGCTTGGGCTATTGTTTAGCAAATGATGGCAAACATTTTGAGCCCTTGCTCAGATAGTTTTCAGTTTCTGTAATTTGATTCAAAACTTTATTGGAAAAGAATTCAATTCTTCAATCAAGAAGTTGTTTTAACAAATACCATTTTGTATGGAATTTCATAATATTTTCTCGAGCATTTTTGAAAATATTGGCAGACATTTCAACGAACCATGTTCTCACATTTCAAAAACCACATCAATTCACAATCTGATATTTGGAGACATAAGTAACGACGGGGCGCTGAATTGATAGCAATGAAAATAAATAGGGTTTTTCATTTGGAAAAATTGAGTTACCCTCAATATCTGCAAAAAAAAATATTTTGCAACTTGCCGATATCACCATTGCATCGGGCATCATCAAAAACCATTTTGTATAAAATTTCACGAATTTTTCTTGACCGTATCGAAACTATTTAAAATCTGATATTTGGAGACATAAATGATGACGGGCGCTGAATTGATTGCAATGAAAGTAAATATAGTTTCCCGTTTGAAAATATAAATAAATCGACTTTATTCATCATCAAATCCAATATAAAAAAGAAAAACAAAAATACCTATTAAAATACGTGAAAAAAAGAAAAGATGATGAACAGGCGGAGTATCAGCAGGTGCAGTTTTTCAACTCAACCTTAACATAAATGTTATTCATTCCAAAAGTTAATATGAAAGTACACAAATGAGCTTGGTTCGAAATTTGTTATTACCATGTAAATAGCTGAGGTCATAGTTTATTTTTATGCTTATTATTTCATACTTCAACCTTTTTTTAAAGTTCGAGAGAGTGTAAGATCTAAAGTCACTGGGCAGTTGATTATATAACTTTGGAGCATTATATGAAAAACTACGGGTGAAAAGGGCAGAGCGGTGTTTGGGAATAACAAGTAGATTTTCATGACGAGTCTCAAACCTATTCAGAAAGGAGAAAGTAGAAAGTTTGTTGAAAAGGTAATCTGGTTTTTTGGATATTAAGATTTTATGTGTAAGAGTTAAGATATCACCATTGAATCGGGCATCATCAAAAAATCATCTTGTATAAAATTCCACGAATTTTTCTTGAACCGTATTGGAAAAATTGGAACGTTCCTAGGCTTTTGAACAAGAAGCCATGTTGTCATATTTCAAAAACTGCAATAATTTAAAATCTGATATTTGGAGACATAAGTAATGAGGCGTCGCTGAATTGATTGCAATAAAAATAAATGGGGTATTCCATTTGGAAAAATTGAGTTACCCTCAATATCTGGAAAACTGTTGATTTGGCAACATTGCCGATATCATCGTTGGATCGGGTATCATCAAAAACCACCCTGCCAACATTTTCGTAAATTTTCTCAAGGCCATTTCTGAAATATGAGACCGTTCCGATACTTTTGAAAGACACTGTATATATATATCAACACACTGATTTTGTTAATAAATGTATTTCATTTACTCATATGATAATGAAGATATCTGATAAGATAAGAGGAGAAATTACGTTTAGCAAGTCTTCCATGGTGACGAAAAAAGAAATGGGAGACTGAACTCGTCAAGTCATCGGTAAAACGATTATAGACGTTTCAAGACAATTTCGGCAATGGAAACATATCTTTGGTGTTCTGGAAAAATGAGGGAGTTAGCGAGCAAGGTATCATCTACAAGACGAATTTTTTTTTTAAGTGATGTGTTTTTTTATTGAATTCACATCAAGGTGATGCGAGTTCTTCACGCTTTTCATATCAAAACTGATTCGAAAGTCCTTTCGTCTTTACTTTAAACATTATTATCATTACTTTCTATTATTTAAAATGAACTGATAATTCCCGGGTTTTTAGTTGGTTCTTTAATGCGAGCAAGCTCAGAGTTTACATATCACTTGGAACACCGTATGTGCTATCGATACATCCAAAACAAGTTAGTGAACCATAAAACGATATTAATGTTTCTGAACATAATTTCTCAGATTTTAGTAGGTATACAACAGTGATAGATATAACTAATCGACGTATCTAAACAAAAAATGATTATACGAGATCTGTTTGATAGGTCCATGTATTCGCAATAATAATAATCTTTATTTTCCTTTTTGAAAAATACATTTATAAAGGAATTGTTATAGGTGACGTACTGAGAATAAATAATTTCTGATGTGTTTTTTCAACTGGTCACTATTTGTGAGTACAGGTTGCTTCCTGAAATTTTTATATATTGACCTCTATAAATACCGCCTTTCTGGTGAATATGGAATTCAGAGCGTGAAAAAATCTTATTTTTTTGCGACAAAATAACTAATGAAGAAAGCTGAAGGCAGTAGGAACACTCTGCTCCGTTACAGTATCTACAAGTGATTTAATGAGGCGGTTGTAATAACTAGTGAACAACTCAGGCATCACATGTTGAAATGTAAGAGCCTCGTCTTCGCTACCTCGCACAAGTATCTCGAAGACTTCTGAGGGTTGCTCGTGAGGGTGTAGCCGATTGATGGAAAGAACAAATGTTAGGAGCTTCAATTAAGATCCTGTAGGCCCCAGATCTGCCTTGTTGCTCGCACAAGCTCTGCTTTTGAGGAATTTTCTCCAAAAACCGGGGAGATTTTCATAAATAAATTAAGAAAAAAATTAAAAAATTTAGGAAGTTCTGAAAATGTAATATGATTCAAATATTTCTTTGAGTGGATTGTGTTGAACAGATCGCCCTGTATAATCAAAAGACACCGGCACATTCTAAGGAACATCTCACAGTTTACGTATTCGTAAACAGTTTGCACACATGTTCTGCGGAAATGTGTGTCATCTCGGTCAATTCGTATAAATATTGACTTTGAGAAAAAATACCGCATTATCCAAGGTCGTAACTTCCTTATGATGAACGAGACGTCGAGTGATCTATGTTAATACAAGGAACATTATAATGGATTTGGATAGTAAAACATCTGTTCCTGGATGTAACATCATAATCATCGTTCGAGTTCGACTACTGAAACAAGTGATGAACAAACAGTCCCAGTGATTGCATTTCTATCAGTTCATCGAGTTGTATATAATGATCGCAATAAATCATCAAATCATAAAATGTTGTCCTCTTCAGAAAATATTTATCAATATCAATTCAAGACCATTGAAAAAACAGACCCTATAATTAGTTTATCAAGATTTCTCCAGAGTGAAATATATATTTAAATTATATGTCAGGAGCTAATGAAAGCTTTTAGCAAGAAACAATACAGTTCAAGTGGGTGTTTGGACAAAAGACTTCGACGAATCAAAAAATATCATCATCATTGATCCTACTGATAAAAATTACTGGGTTATTGAAACATATTTGTAGGAAAATGCGGAACCATGTATAATTTGTTATCATTGTGCGACAACCATAGGTTCCAATTCAATATCCCATTTTGCATGAAAATATCCAGTCAATTCAAACTGTCGTTACTCAATTCGTAATATTTCAAAAGTAGTGGTGAACAAGAACGATTTATTGGTCTCTATATCAATATGACCTACAGACAATTGAAAATTAATAAGTCTGGAGCTAATGGATCCAATGATCGCCAACCATTCCCATATCTGAAGTCAACTGACTCGAATTGTTTTAATTGAAGCTGTCTGAACACTGGTGTTATATATATGCAAGGGATATTGCATTTTAATCATTATTTGAAGTGTAGTTGTGGTGTCATTGGTGATGTTTTAGTACTTAGTTGGGAATGAAAAAGAAGAGACCTTTTATGTCTTGAAAATACGGAATATTTGGTAGTCAACTGAATAGGTACTTCGGTACCTTTATACTCAAAGTTACATCATGAAATTGACTTTTACCAATTTTTAACTTTCATTGAAGAAATCTAACAGAAAGATTAAATATAAAAACAATTTTCTCAGTTATTACCGACCAAATACTTAAATTAACTATCAAGATTTATGCAATGACGTTAAGAACGTGAATAAAAGTCGAATTTTATATCACACCAAGTTTCGAACCCAATGTTACTGTCTGTTGAGGTTTCAACATTTTTAACGGCCCTAAGCGCCGGTTTTTCAATCTTCAGTTAAGAGTCTCAGCTAGCTGGCTGGCGGATAATAGTCCCCGGCCCAATACCAGGAGAAAAAAAACCGATTCCATAACCTTCGGTACTTCATTTCATATACATCTGTTTCTCATGTCGAATTAGACAACATGCTATCGAGAATTTTTGGCGAATGGCATGGTGTCCAACGATATATTCGTAAAATTCAACTTTTTTTTGTATTTGCTCATACCGAATTTAAAATCGAATCCGAGTCAAATAGGGATTCAGTGTCTTCTGTCATTTCGAGTTGAACCTTTTTTCATGAATTTTTATTTTCTATCTTTCGAAAAATCGCAAACTTCTGAAAAAAAAATTGAATTTGACTAAGGATCTACGAAATAATGACAATGTTTTCGATTCCGACGAAAAAATTGCCCTCATTTCGTTAATGCTTGTTAAGAGGTTGGTTTTTTGGGAATGAATGATACAATTGACCAATTCGAAGTGATTCGAAAAACGTAATAACTGATATGTGGCATATATTTGCGATCTATATCACTTGCCTACAATCAAACGTCCCTTTCAAATTCACTGTGTAATAGTGGTATATATGGTTGTGCAACAATGTAATCCTAGGCAATAAAATATGAACGAGTCTGCGGTTTCATTTATGTCCTGGGTAATATCTTCACAATGCCAAGAAAAATTAGGCCATTGCAGTTATTTGTTTTGATAGCACAATAAAAAATCGTCTACTTGCTTCGTAAATTGAATTCCATGGAACATACTTCGTTTCAGATTTTTCGCGACATAAAACAACTGCACGGCATTTAAATTTGATTAGTGAAAATGCAGACGACTAAAACATATTTACTTTCCAACAAATCCAGACCAGACATCGAGAGTCGTACCCGCCAGGTGTATAAACAATTCAATGTCTAACGTTAAGTATCAAACAAATGGAAATTATGGAAAAAAAACAAAATATCTGAAATTGAAATAATTTCAAAGGAGTGTAAATCCTGGCTTTGTCCACTTTGTCCACTTTGAGTAATATGATTACATAGGCTGTTCCTGTTTGTGCAGTGTTATTCCAATGAATTAAATTTATAGCTGTGTATTTATTGAAGTTCCTCATGTAAGCTAAACATCAATGAATATTTTCACAAATATTTTGTGAATTCTTCGAATAACAAACAATAATTTTTTCAACTAATAACAGAAGATACATTCAATACAGTTTTTTCTCCACGTAGAGTAAATAAAAATATAACATTATGTATCCATACTTGCAACTTTTGGAAGCATTTTCCAGAGCTTTTTGGTGGTGTGTGAGGTGGCTCGGTGATCTCATTAACAACTTGCTATTGCCAAAATGTTTATGAGAGATTATCGACACCACTTCTCGGTTTAACGATTATAAATCAAATCTTCATCCCCTGTATTAATCCTGACTGGGAATAAGAACAAGATCAAATACACATCCCAGCGAACCTTCGATTTAATTTCAGATTTATGACTGTTTTAATCAACATGGGCAATCCAATAACTATGATTTTCACACTGTGGATAGATATCCAAATGGAACTTTTTGTTTAATTTCTTATTTTATATACATTATTATGATATAAATCACCTTCATAGAACACGCTGAGTAAACGTTATACGTTCAACACTATAATATGAAAACGTAACTTCAATTTTTTTTATAAATTCTCTAAAGCATATCTAAAAATAGTACGAGCCTAATGTTTATGAGACTGAATTAAAATATTTATTATACGCGTTAATACTATTGTGTCTAGCGTTTCGTCTCGATTTAATGAAGTGATCAATAGAGTTATTGAGGAAAACTCGTGGGAGTTTTGGATATAGGTATTATTGATTGCTGTCCTCACAACCCATCAAATACTACATCAAAGTATACATTTGATCAAACGAGTTAGTGGGTTGTGAGTTAATTACAAATATATATCTGTTGTTTTCTTTGGAAAATTTCATTTGAGCAGACGAAACTCCTAAAATAGGAACCATACCAGGATTCTACAATATGCCGTCTGAGAATGAATAACGTTCAGCTATCCACAATTAATGTATTGAGACTACTATGATTAATTTCGGCTTACTATTTCATTCTTCACTGATTTCGAGACATCCCTCATTCAACAATGAAATTTCTAATCGACATATACAGTTTAGCAATTTTTTTGTGTTTTCAGGCCAATAGAATTTGGCGGATTGTTTTGGGAAAAAACTACTCAAAGAAATTGAAAACGCCATCACGAACTTTACCAAAATCGAGACCCATAAGAAAATACAAGGGATTTTGATGACAAACTCTTATAGCATATTTTCATTATGACGTATTTTTTTTCATCACTATCATCGGCCCTAGTTTATATAGCTGCCCATGAATATCAACATGGCCATAAAAATACCGCCGCACAGTCGACAATATCGACAATAGTGTCCGAGTGTCCGAGCGTTCGTCTCAAATGTGGACGTAATTTCTGATAATGACTCTGTTTTGTTTTCGTCCGGCACTCTATGATGTTTTCGTCCACAAAGCCTACATTGACAGATGTTCGGATAACACCCTAGACAATGACGCGCACTAACAAACACATTAATAAATCTCGAACTCTCGCTGAAGCCATCATCTGGCAATGCAGGAGAGCGACTTAATTACCATGGCCGATTAAAGCTGAGAATACGAACGACCTTGAGGTTCTGAAGAAGTGCGTGTGAAGACAATGGGTGATGTCGACATGAGGGTTCGTTAACCCGTTCTGATTCGGTTCAGAGAGCATATTCGCCTTGTCGTTCTTCTTCTGTGAGTTACCATCCGGTCTTGCATTATTCATGAAGAATTCGTAATAGAGATGTTCGATCGGTTTTCAAGGTGAAAACAATCAGCCGATGCAAAGCGCCATTGCCGGATTCATACCAAGTTTGAGGGTTTTTGTGGATAATTCAATCTCCATTGCGTAAGTCAAGAAATTTGTGATGTTCTGTAGGATATCTGCAAAAGAAGGAGCCCATGTTTATCCGGTTGCTCAAATTTGCTCAGTTCTCATTGAATTTTCAGTTATTTTTAATACTCCGGTCGGGATTTCAACTGGTGGATGACTTGCAGGCCATACTGTTGCTGTGAGAGTTGATCTGGAAGCATATACTGACGATCTGGTCCTACTCAAAAAACAAATCCGAAAAGACTATTTCCTACGTCCTTCAGTATTATACTGAATATCGTTCATAAATGGTCTGAAAGGGAGGAAATGTCCATTAACTCATACAATATGGACATACCACCGTTCACCTGGAAAAGGAAGGTGGAAATTTAAAACCTCCTTCCATCAAAGGAGTAACAATTCGCCTTGCAGAATATCTATAACTGAAAGAATCTCTGGATAAAAAAGCTGAACTGGAACTAACATATGGAAAGGACCATATGAAAGGTTAACCTAATATTGTGGACATGTGGCAGAGCATGGGACATGTCACCAAATCAAGTATATGGACTGTAGTACGTGACTATCATATGATCAGGGATCACGTATGGATCTGTAGTCTGGTGGAACAAATGCCAACAAAAAATGGACAGGGCTCAAATTAACGGACTACATGTCTAGCTCTTCACATAATTCTGGAGAGACGCAATATGGGCTTCATCAAAACTCTTATCAAGCGGCCATTAGATTTCAGCAGTCATGTGTCATTCGGAACACCAGCATGCTGGAGGACCTAATGGTAATGCCTCCAGAAGTCAAGCTAAAAACGATCAACTATGACACTGTTGTTTTCCCTGGAAGACAAGACTGCGTTCAGAAAGAATCTGGCCTATGTAGGACAAATGAATGTTGGTACACCGATGGCTTCGAAACTGTATAACGCGTCGAAGCAGGAATATACAGGGTGAACCCAGTTGTGAAACGCTCATGTTCATGGGCAACCTCACTACGATATTCCAGGCAGAGGTATGACATCGAAATGTGTACAAGGAAGCTGGAAAATCGTACAGAAAAACAAAGAAAAGCGCTTGAATTCAACTATTCTAGAGCAGTATGGAACTGCAGAGACACTTTGATCAGACTAGCGTGCAACAGTGTTATCCTAGTCTGGATACTATCGTACTGGCACTGGCAAAAGAGGGAGGCAAAATAACTGTACCAAAGTCAGAAATCGGTTTAGCATAATATAGCACTGCCAAGAATGTGATCAGACCATTACAATATTAAGGTGGCGCCGCCGTAATGTCTGTCATATTTAACGGTGGCAAATTGTTCTCCCAATGTACTTACTTATCAATTTCGTTGAGAGATTGGATATACTGGAAGAAATCATAAGGTATTAGGCAATAGGCCGCAGAGAGATTAATGTAGGTCCACTCACATTTAAACCTAACCAAGTTGAACCGCTCTAGTAGGGCCAGTTTCATCCAAGTCGTGACTAGTTTATGATATAATTTTGCGCACATATGTATATTCCTTGAAACACATGGACTTTGACACAAATCTTCCTTATTACACGAAAACTATTTTTGGCATTCAAGAACATTAAGCTAAGACGTCTTTGAAACACGTCTGCCGTATCACGACAAACCTGCACAATTAAACAAAGGCAGCATTATCATTATTACGGTGGTTGAACATAAGATGGTAATATTGGGATATTCGATACTTTTAATTTAAGAGAGAACTGAGGACAGATTACCAACTTAATTGACAACTTTAGAAAAAGTACAAAGTCTGTTCATCATGCGCACGTCAAAAGGTAAGGGCTACGTCTTCCCTATACCGCGAAGAATTCTGAGGGTTGTGCACGTAAGGGTGCAGCCGGTTGATAGAAATAACAATTTTAATAACAATTTAACAACAAAATGTTCATAACAAAATCATATTTTATAATATAGACGATGATCAAGAAACGAAACAACTTCACTCAACAATAACCAATTGTTTGGAATAGTATCGAATATAATTTTTTTAAAACGTTAGTCACCACTTGTTGTCCTAGTCCTTCATTATGTGGGTTTATAAATATTACCTGTACGTCTAGAAAGACACATGGCTTCCGTTTGGAATTAAAATGTGTATTTGGCACTCTACGACGTCTAGGAGTACATGATTCAGATATAGCTTGTGCTGCCAAAAATGTCACATAGAGAAATCAATAATTACTGATTTATGGAAGCCGCCCCTGCACACTTACATCGGATATGAATCACGTTTCTTCAACTATAAATACCGAGCAAATCATTTTATTGGGTATCACCGATTCAATAGATTTCTTCATTTCCACGCACCATGCACAATTACGAACAGAAAACGATTGTCATCATACAAATTCAAATGTATTAAACTTGTTAACGTTTAATATTCGAAGGCCACTTCACTGAAATGATCCGGAGCAGAGCCACATGAAATTATCATCGAATGTACTAATTATCAATTACATCGTTTCAGTAATGAGGACTATTTGGTAACGACGATTGATGAAATTGGAAAAGTATATCGAAGCAAATAATATCTCAAATCCTCATTCGATATCACTACAAAACAATACAATGACTCATTCAAGGGCTCTTTTATTTATTTCGAGGGTGGTTTTGACGGAATAATTATATCATTTCGTCATATTGAACAAGTTCAATAATTGTTATAAAATCGATTATTCTCCATCACCACCTCATCCTCATTTTACCAAGATTTTAATATAAGTGTTGAACGTATCGAGAAACCGAAATCATCCTTTTTGAATTTAGTCTGAAGAAGAGTACTGACAATTTTTCTATTATTTTCACACGTTGATGATAATGTATGGTGCAAAATATAAAACATATTATTGGAGGAAAATTTAGACGATAACCCTTTTTCCAAATAACCTGTCCTAACCAACTTCGGGAAGAGATAAGAATTTGTAATATTGACGCTGGTCCGGAGTGAAAAAAGAAAAACGAAAATTTGACTTTCCTTCCTCATAGCCTTCCCCTAGATCGTTTAGGAAGAAGTCGGGCATTAGGTTCAAACAAGCGAAAGCATCCACCCTCAACCTCAACCCCCAATAGCGGAACGGGCGACTTTCCGGAAAGCGTCAAAGTAAAAGGAAAGTCTCGCTTCGGGTGCAAGTGCTCGATCACATCGTGCAACGAAGCGTTAGGACAATATCCTTTGTGAGGAGACGGTTTTATACTGACGCTTACATTTCCAGGTCATGTCCATAAAAAAAACACGGTTTCATTATGTTCGATCTGTCGAACACCGAGTCTAGATAGTGCTGAATGAATATAATCAAGGTGATTAATCATGAATCGTGCTATCAAAGCTTCTATATCCGAAATATGTATATATTTCTATGCATTTCCGAGTTATGGTCTCACTATATGGGCTGCCCCAAGGAAATATCTTGAGCCCGTTCAAATTTATTATGTTTGCTGGAAACAATAGTCATTAACTAAAGTGAAAGTTTTAATCCCGCACGTGATGTTTATTGCCTGAGGGCTCGTAGAGCCCGAGAGTCAAAAATCACGTAAGGGATAAAATATCTCTTTAGTCCTGAGGCATACACGCTATTTTTTGCACTTCCCAGTATTATAACTTTCAACATTGATGCAATTAATAATTTTGATGAGTTATAAACACGGTACTTGGATTACTCAGTAGGTAACGTTATAGCAATATCGTCAACAACATTTTTCAATCAGTGACATTTCAATTAATGTTGACATTTAAACGAATCGTAATTCAACTAACAGAATATCAAGAAAGTGAATCAAGAAATGAATAAATCTATAAATTTTTGTCCTAGTTATTGATAGTGTAGCTGCGGTTTAAGTTTGATTTTTACTTTTTGTCCCTAGGTATTTGAAATGCAACTTTATCTCCCTAGGGACTGAAAGATACATTTTAGTGCCTGACTAAAGTTGGCACTTTAGTCCCGGAAGTGCAAAAAAATATATTCTGTATTTTTCGACATGAATCAAGATTTTGAATGTGCTTGCCATATCCATGCGAATCTAGAGGAACTGTGATAGGAAAAGTCAGGTGAAACGTTGACAAATGAAGAGTATAACTTCTATAAGGTCTAAGTGCCAAATATTAAAACAAAGTCGATTGCGCCATCTGTAAGGCGAAAGAGATCGCAGAAATCTTGGCGCGTTTATAGAAATATTGGGGATGGCATGCATATGGAACGTTTTAATTTCAAATCATAACATTGTAGAATTGGCACTTAGGCCTTATAGAAGTTATACTCTAATAACAATGGCGGAAACTTCAATTTCTTAAGTTCTCCAATTCAGGTATGGCATCATTTCAAGTGAAGGAAATGGTAGTGACACGTCAACTTTTTCTTAATTGAGAGAAAGACTTGACATTATATAAAAATCATGGACACCATCTCTGAACCGTATTAGAAAAAACTAGTACAATCGTGTCTAGATTTTCTCTGGAGGAGAAAGCGATAAAAAGTGCCTTATCCTAAACAAAGCTAAGAACTGGACAATGGGCTTATAGTTAGAAAAAAGCATACTATAATGGATCCCTGTAGACCATCATTTATGTATATAAAGTGTCTGACAAAATTCCATCATAAGGAGAAAAAAACAATATCAACAGAGTAGACCAGTTTCATTAAGTTATATCAAGAAATGTAATACTTCTAACTTATGAGAAGAATTAAAATGTAACTTCATCGATTTCGTGAAAACCACCTGGGAATTTTTACCAGTCCGCATCGGAAACCGATATTCGAAAGTCTGTATTGAAAATTTGATTCACTCCAATCATTTCAGTAATTGAATTTCACAGGAGAAAAGAACAATTTTCTTGGCGAGAACAGTCAGGTGAGACGGGCCCCACGAGATGTTCCCATAACGGTTAGCAAAATGTACGATTGTAACGGTATCGCGTGAAATTACCACAAATAGAATTCGTAATAACACTAGAACAAGACGATAATAATTAATGTCAAGTTAGATACCACCTAGGACGAAGTATTCAATTTGATCCTATACTTAATAGAGGTTATTTTTTCAAGACAAATAAATTATTCATGATACTTCCGATAATTGTCATACAGTGGCGTAGGGTATTTCGAAACAATATTCTAAAAATATATATGTTTCTTTGACCCCCTGTATATATATGCTAATCGGCTAAATCATTTAGGTTAGCAACAAAAATCTGATACAAAGAAAAATTCAAGTTTTCATATTCAAGTGCGTTTTTTCAGACAAAAACATAAAAATATTGCTTAAACCATTCAAAACGTAGGCAATTGTACAATGAAGATTTCGATGAATAAACTACTACCCCACATACCAACCCTCGAATTTCCTCACCACGGCGAGCATATCGAGATTGATTCACGAAATAAACTTTTTTGTCTGAAAACCTATCGCGTGTAATCCCACGATAAATCAACAGAAGATACGTAACAAATGAATTTATTCATTAGATACACACACTCGTTTGTTACGCGAAGAACGCAGAGAGGAGTCTTGATTTATTTTTCCAAAGTCGAACTGAATAGTAAGAGGAGCATTGGCCCCAAGCTCGGATTTACATACATTATCGATGTCACTTGTACCGTTTTGTATGGTTTTTACAGTTATTGTTCCGACGTGGATTTTTTCGTGACATTTAGTAGTCTATTCTGGTGACACTGATACGAGGAATACACGTAGAAAATGATGGTTGGTTGTAATGTAGCATGGCGACGAGCTCCTTATAATTATATTGACAGTTAAATAATTTTCAAAAATACAGGAGTAGGAGTTTGTGCAGCAAGATACTAAATAGTTATAACGTTTTTTATTATTCAACTAATCTGTTATGGTATATTTTTCAACAAAAGATGTTTTTCTCGTGAGGTGAGAGTTTGTCCACGAGCGAAATGGAGCGGAGCGAGTATGGCAATCTCACGAACGAAATAAACTTATTTCATACTTTTTTCTACGATAGATGTTGTTTATAGAATACAGGAATTTTGCTATCAAACTCCATATTAATTATAGTTATAGAGAAAAGTTCAAATATAATTGTCAAAATGTTTATAAACTGTCAAACGAAGTGACGCTCGTTTGCTGATTCAAGTGCCACCTAATGAGATTGACTGTCATTAGTGTCAAAAATCCGAAAAATTGTTTTCAGTATATTCACATCGGGTCGCATGATAATGTTCACTTGCTTCATTTTCATCACTAATCACGTGTAAGATAGCAAAGCAGGAAATTATCCTCTTCAACTCCAGATGAACTTTTTGATTCGCAAACGGTTGAAGGTAGATCAATTCTGCGAATGATCAAATTAGTATATGTGAATTTCGAGTCAAACAAAATTATTCAAAAACTCGAAGAAAGTCCAAAGGGTAGACCCCTAAAAATCACGAAAAATACAAAATCGGAAGATTTACTTTCAATTCGTACTATATATATGCAAAATCTCATGCAGATTCCAAAAATATGTGAGTTCGGCAAAAAAAAAAATCGAAAAATTCCTAAGGGGTAGTAGACCCCTAAAAATGATGAAAAATACAAAATCCTCAGATTCACTTGAAATTCGCAATATATACGAAAATCTTCATGCTGATATGTTATTTGTATATGATCAGATACATGGTTAGGCATGAAATAGGAATAAAACATCTAAAATTATCTAATTTTGCATTTTCGAAAGATTCACAGACGATGAAAGTCAAGTAATGCAATATACTATATTGAAGGAAACTGAATTTTCGAAAATTTTCACTTATATATTTTTTTAACATTGATTTAAAAGCGATTTCAATATGGATTAATGTATGCATCCATTTTATGAAAAAGTGAATTAGTGATTGTAATACAATTTTAAACTTACTCCTGTGACAAAGTGGATGATATAGTATACTCGATGATATTGAAATTGCCCAATGACGTTTTTCACGCCTTTTCAAATTGTTTTCAGAAAGGATATACCAATATCTCCCCTCTCTTATAGATCATCGTTAGGTAATAATAAAAAAAAACTGATGTTATCATTCCAAATCAGGAATATCAGCAAATATTTAAAAGGGATTCATTCTTTGATGTCACACTGTACATTTTTCAGGAGGTATGAAGAAATGAGTAAAGCGTTCATCTTTATGATCAAAATTGGCATATATGCAATAGCAAATAAGTTACAGTTTTGAGCATACTTGAAACCATACCAAAAGTTCTCAATAACCAAGATTTTTTTTTTTTATTACAGACTGTTTACCGATATGTTTTCGATTGGTTGCACCGAACATTTCTCATTCTCAAAATGCACCCACGAGGAACTGAACTCAATGTATTTCCGAAGATAAACAGAGTAAAACAATTTGCTGAATCTGAACAGTCCACTGCATTATTTGATATAACTGAGCCGAAATAGATCGCTCGTACCACAGGAAGGCGGTTTCACCAGCTTTGAAATGCTTTTTGCCGGAATCCCGACACTTTCCTGGTTGAAGGGTAGTTGATTGTGTTAAGGGGTGGCGAGGTGGACAGGAGAGTCGATTTCGAACGTTCCATCATGACTAACAGGGGTTGATGAATGTTTTCCTGTTGAGGGTCAACGCTGAAGATGAAAAGCTTTCTGGAAAAGATGAGAGTTGGATATTTTTCATTTAACGAAAGCAAATCAGTACCTATATAGATGGATTCATTTCCATACAAATAAGTAAGACATTTATTTTTTATTAATACTGGATTATTAAAATTTTGCGTTGGTGTAGTTTAGTTTTCTGGATATGACTGTTTTTGAAAACACTTATGTTCATCTCATACGCTTTTGTCACACTGGTTTTGGCAACTTATGTACTTCGAGACCTCTCAGCGAATTTAACCAAAGATTTTAACGATAATATACATACTCTCTGTCTTTCTGTGGATTTCAGTTATCGAAACTGATATTGTAAAAATGTTTCCTTGTCATCTTTCGAAATTAGGCCAGTCCTACCCTTAACACTCTGCATAGATGAATATCCTTTTCGACTGCCAGCAGACCAGGGCCATTCTGCCCGATCGTCTTTCATTCTTCACGAAATGAAAAGATTCGTGATTCTCGAAGCTTGAAATGAACGTCGTCGTAGAAAGGGCGGGAAAGGTCTTATTACGGACTATAACGATAAAGCGGCTAAGATACGGAGCTCGAAGGGACGGATTTTCATTTTTACGGGATAACTCGCTCTCGCACTTCTCTCGAAAGATATTTAAGTCCTCGGAAAATCCTTTGAATTTTCTCTCGGCGTGGCGTCTGGTTACGCGTGGAAGGACCTTTGTCAGATGGCAGATGATGTATGCGAGAGATTTCTGATATATTTTATGAAGTCGCGCTAGTGAAAACGAGAGAGCTTTCCGTCACTCTTCGAATTCTTGATCTGATCGTCAGTTCTTTTCACAAGAGAGTTTTAATTTGTTGAAGCTTACTCAGAATACAGAGACGTCTTCGGATTGCTTAAGCAATGATAATAAAAAATTTCAACAGCTATCAAATGTGCTATTTAAATTTGATAACACAGCAGAAATGTTAACTACCCGTGGATATCTATTACTGGTTTCGGACCACCAAAACGGACAACCGGAGAGACAGAAAGACATTCTTAAATCCTGGTACTAACGGCAAAATACAAACATAACAAAATCATGTTTTGAAATTGATAGAACAATGTTTTAGTTTGAGTGAAATCATTCACATGTGAGTCCCATAAAGCGGAAAAATAGCCCGCAACAAACCTTACGCAAAGTAGCTCTCGATGAAAATGGCTGAAACTTTGAGGGTTATTGTAGATATCGATGTCCTGATTGAATATCTCCATGAGAGCAAGGACCAATAATAAACAATTTTTGAGATAATCAAGGTCAACGTCATTCAAATAGACGTTTTGCAGCTAATTAAGTACGCCATAAACAGATCGATTTTTATCAAACCACTAGATATTCCCGAAACTTGATAGATATTTCACCCAGGTATTTTTTTGGGAGTCACTGATAACGAAACTGGGGTTAGAATTGGTCAGTGGCCATAGGCCCCCAAAAAGGCAATTTTTTTTATTTTCTCTAAGTTTTTGGGGTGATAACGGACCCTGACCAGAATTCTCCAGATGACCCCAGATTCATTATCATCAACCCTGAAAATCACCTGGACCAAGTTGTCAACGAACAGTCGGCCTTTTTTTTGCAGTTCGCTCTACTTGAACCACATTCTGTCAATCCAACAAAAATTCAAATTGTATTGCTTCTTCGATCCAAATGTTTTTCATCACAATTTGTCTTATGTTGAATCAGAATTTACAGAATTGAATCTGACACAGCAACTTTTTCATTTCACCACTTGAATGAAAAACAAATATTAAAAATGTAATTTTTTTCCTAATATGTTACCAATCCAGAATCTTTGTGGCATCTTGCTTACAGCAGAGTTTTTTGCTAATTTGTTCATAATTAAATTATTTTTTTCGGGTAAACTAAACATACGTACTCAATATAATTTACAGTAATTTGCTTATATGTCCGTTGGATGTAAAGCGATAATGGCAGAATATGTTGTTTATTGTGAACTGGATCCTCATATGAATGTTTTGTTTTTTTGATGTTTTACGAGATTTAAGATACGAAATGAAATAACTTTCAAAAAAGCGACATACTTGGAACGAATAGCAGAATACTACGTTTTTTCAATTTTAAGAAGCTACTGAAAATCTACAGCACACTAGTGGGCTTAGTGACCTTTTTTGATGCTTACATAAACTCACACAATAAAAAATTCAGAATGATCCTCAAGATACGACAGACAGTTGAAAAAATGTCGAATCTGCGAAGTTTCAAGTGAAGATTGTAATATAAAGTATGTCGGGTATATATGGCTCATTTGGGGTTTGGTCACATGTAAACGTCAAGTATCGCTGGACACGCTTTCGAACTTGACCACACGACTTGTACTGAAAATTTATTCACCAGTAAATTTGCAGTTGGATGTATTTGAAAGAAAGTATGGTAATAATAAATTGTAAGTAATGTAGTTTAAGGACAGACGATCTATCTCATTTAACCCTTCATGCACCATAATGTAGACAGAAACACAAATTGGTTAGCAGGATTAAAAATATTGATTGTGTGAAACTATTGGATTAAAATATCTTTTAAATTATTTCAAGTAGGATTTATACGGCAGACAGTATAAAAATAGTACCTAGTTTGATTGTTCACTTAGTCAAATACCGAAAAACTAGAGATGCATCAAATTCCGATAGTATCTCAAATAAACCGCTGAAATACAAACCAAGAAAAGGCGTAGCTTCCCTGACCAACATTATTATTCCAACATTTCCCGGATATCTGAAAAGCCACTCTTATCATGGTACCAAAACCTAACAAGACCAACATGTTACTGCAGAACGATCCCAGTCAATGATTGGCCCAGTGGAACCATCCTCCTTAGTGCATCAGTTGAGATCGTGCCACTTCGACCTTTGCCACATTGCTTTTGATAATGTATGCCGTAGTTGATGAAATAAAAACATCACCAGCCTTTCGATATTCATTTATATAGGTACAATTTGATAATTACCTACACCAAAGTGAATAATTAAAAATTGTTATATCCGTCAACCGGTTGCACCCCTACGTGCAACCCTCAAAAGTCAGAGACTTGTGCGAGCTAGGGGAAGACGTAGCCCTTACCTTTTAATACGTGTGATGCCATGCACGAGACCGGTGGCAATGCTGAGATTCGAACTCACGCTCTCTGGCTTATGAGGCGAGGACTCAACCCACACACCACCGCGGCCCCTACACTTACTACATATCGAACAAAGTTTGAGCAGAACTCATTTCTACGGAATCAATACGGTTACCGCTGATTCTACGTATTCTTGCCAATCAAACTTCCATCCTCCTAGGTCTTCTTTCCGCACAATAGCGAACGAAACTCGATTGCGATATCATTATATCGCCCTTCCGTGTCGGTTTTCTTATACGAAAATAATTGGCAATATAAAGAACATTTTTTACGTTTCGACTGAACTCGAATGTCGGAGTCGCGTGTGAAAATGTTTTTCCACCAATCGTGTCTATTCACGATATACTTTTTTCGCTTGAACAGTTTTTCTATTTTTCTGCCGAACTCGTTATCCATATAAGGTACGCGATATTAAAGCTTCCTATGCCTGAACGTCATACGCTGTTCAGTTTTTCCTGGGTATAGGTATTATTGCGGAAAGTTCTTCCGGAAATAGTTTCACGTTACATTCGTTGCATGCAGCTGACAGTACAATTTTGGGATCGATAATGAACTCCTGATATTTATTGACACTTTTTACGGGAACACTTTTTATAATACGCCATTGGTAGAATAGTGAATAAAGTCGAATGATTCACAAAACAAAGATAGGGTGGTTGGACACATGGTATTTGTTTACGTTTATAGAATCTCTGAAATTCACTATTCCTGAAACCACCCATAAATTTTATTCAAAAGTTACTTTTGGGACTGTTTAAACTTGCTGTATGAACTGAAACTGCTCAAATACCTATACTCCAACAGATAAATTCTACCACGACACATAGGAAAACATGAGAATATTTCAGAAAAACACCATTGTCGCATTCACTAGATATAGTTCCTCCCAGGACATCCAAGCCTGTCAAATATATGAACTTTTGACTCCATGTATAAGGTTCGTTCGAATACGCACATGAGAATGAGAAAATAATGAAGGAAAACAAATATCAAATGAATATTTGATAACAAATTGAGCGTGATTTTGACCCAAAAAATCTGCATACGTAACTTCGCTATGCATAAATTACAAAACTTAATTTTTCTTGCTCATAGAACGTATCTGGTAGGACTTTCTCGAGCACAATAGTGCCGTGTGCCGTTGTTTGGAATGTTTATGTTTGATTGGTATGATTTAACAAATGCAAAATTAAAATAATTGGAACGATAAGTGCTGTCCATTTAATTTGATTTTGTGCCGCCTTTAGTGAGGAGTTTTGTGAATGTACCAGAGACTTAGTGGAACCGATTTTGTCACATTACCTTTTTCGACTTCTAGGTAACTCATAGTGGTGACATCGTGATGTGGTTGTGCATCCCATTCATGAACCGAAAGTCCATAGATCGAATCCTGGCTGGATCAAGAATTATTTTATCATTCACTGTAAGGTAAGTTTTCATAACACTTCCTGCTGAAGGGCCTTGTGAGATGTAGATTAATACAATTTCTACTACTGCTACTACTGGATAGGTGATTTCGAATAAAATTGGATCGCAGTACATGTCAAATGAAGGAAGAAAACCTCAGAAACGAATTCTTGTAGACTAGACCAGCAATAGAAATGTAAATACTGAAAAGGATGGTGAAGGCATAGTGGGATGCGATGCAGTCACTTTGACAGTCGAACCTCGATGTACATTATCTTCAATTCTTTCAGAACTGATTGATATGATGGTTCATTTAATCAGCCATATTTTTAGGTTTCAATTTCACTAGTCGATCGTCCGCCACCCGAGGTGGTGTGAGTCGCCTCCTGACTGCCACCCCCGCCGCGCCGGGAGCGGTGTCAGTCGCCGGAAAGGGTGCGTCCGCAACACACCCCTGCTGAATGTTTTCGAAGGTGCGGTCGCGATGGGTGCAGCGGCACAGGGGGCGTGGGGCAGCGGGAAGGCCGGCGGCGTCGTTGAAAGCGACGGCGGCACGCGATGTCGCGTGTGCTCATCTCCTTGCTCATTAACGAGAGCTCCGCTCTACTTAATTAACTAAAATGTATATGTCACTACGATGGCAAGAATAAAAGCCCGCAGAACGCCAGAGGCACTCAGAAGAGGCTGAATTATGTATTGTGAACCCACTCAAGTGTACAGATTTAACGATCTTCCAACAAAAAAAAATATCTCGAAATTATTAAATTCTTGCCCCCCCAGTTGTCAAAGGGTTTAGGGAGATGAGTCGGTGATTGAACAAAAGCTGGAGTCTTGATTACTTTTTCATTATTGTTTTGTTTTCAGTTTGTATAACCATAAATCCTAAGAAAAACAGGCTAACCATGGTGTTTTCGCCACCAAAACAAATGTGTTCCAAACAGTATCTACTACTTCCTGTCTAGCTACAAAGTTTCAATTTATGAACTGAATCCCTTTTTTTGGAAATATCGAGAAGATAAAACTTATCGTCTATCGACATTTCCCATCACGCAAATATCCCTACACTGATAAAAACAGGAAATATAATCGCATTAATTTTATTCAGTTTTTTTTTCAACCAGAAGTTTTAGGATGAACTTTCAATCGAGTGGATTTCAGAAATATTTCCGACTAATATAAACATTCAAATAACAAAACGTTGTTAGTTTATTAAGAATTTAATAATGAGGTATTTGCATGGTGTCATCTAACCTTATTAGTGATTCTGAAACATACATTCAAAAGAAACACTTATTGAGGAATTCGATTTTACCGTACATTTTCCATAACGTATCAAAACATTGTTAAATACATACAGGAAACACATTTGACAAATGAAAGAAAATAAAACTGACGCAAAATAAATAGTGAAACATTCACTATCAGTTTACTTATTCACAATTCGTTTTTCCACTTCATTTCAAACTCTAACCTAAAACATACAACTACGATGGCGTGTTGCTATCCTATCTGACTTTCATATCGAAACGAACGTCAAAAATACGCCGTGTTATCCCCAGCATCTACGGACGAAGAATGATGACCGAATTATTAATTAATCCATTAATTAAATTGCTACGTCCACGCGATCCGCATATACTTTCAACACAACCGCTTTGACTGACGATAAACCTCTAAATAATGAAACTCTATCAGGCCGATAATGAAACAAAGGGCTGATGAAGCTTGGCGCCCAATGCGGTCCGAACAATCAAACCAAATTGCAGAATGTGTTCGCACACCGAAAAATAAAAGAAACTATTTATTCAGGACTATGTTTTCCAACATTTTTAACGTGTTCTCAATTTTCATTTTATATGAACCATCTAAGTAACAATTCCTCGTCATTACTATAATTCGGCATTCATTTTCTAGGGCATGGGCATAGTAAACACTTAATTTTAAATTTCTCTATTTTTCTATTCTTTAAGTTATAACAGTGTGAAATGAATACGGGGTACCCTTCTCTCTAAGCGTTTCCATCAAGTGGAAAAATACAGGCAAACATCTGTCAGAAAACAACTACTTCCCTGGCTAATACCACGATGGACATTGAACTACATCTGACAGATATTTGTATAACGTTCTTCCAAGAAGACCCAATTTCAAGTGCTTGTCTTGTAATTGAACAGAAGATTATGCTTCAGTTGGCTGGGAATGACCACCTGCAGACATGCATGTTTCCAGGTTTATTGTCTCTCACCAGTGACAGGGTCGAACAACATTATAATGGTCCTGTCCCTGCCAAATGAATAATAATCAACCGTTTGACTTTCTCCCCATGGATGACACTAAGACCCACAACAAAGTTGATCGCAGCGCCATCCGCATGGGAAATTAACACAAGACAAAACAATCCTAAGTAGCACAGACTCCGGGAAGAGTAAACTGTAATATTTCGAACGAAATTCGAAAATATTGTGTCAGAGAGGTATCAACAATGTGAAATAATGGTGGACGGTAAGAAAAAAAATTTATTAGGACAAACCACTTTACGTGTTTGATATATCAACAAGTACTTTCTCTAGAGTGTTTGTCCAAGGCGCCACGGCAAATAATAATAATAATAGACAGAGGTTCCTTACCAGCACAGGCCATATGCATATCACATGTAGCTTACCTCGTTAACAAACTCACACTCATAACTAATTCGAAACTGGAAAATCCGCCTAACGTCCTAATGAGATTCAGGCGATAGGTAGTAGACACGCGAAACCTCCGGACAGCATGTAAAGTTTAGAAGGATCGAAAACTCGGTTAAAACTAGAGTGTGCAAAAGTTTCAAATTGAATTCGCAGACTGTCTGTTCTCGGGAGAAGTATCTTTGTTATCGCGTTAAAATCCGAAAATTAAGTCGGGACGTTTCTCGTTCGGGATATTCCGAGCTTATGGTCTTGGAATGATAACAGGGATTCATTTGTTTGTACGCAAATTTGAATATTCCGCTGCAAATGTAGGACTGTCCCAGGAAAGTTATTTCGTGAAGTTTATATCACTTTCAGAAACGTTTGATATATTCAAAGCAATTATTATTAAATCATTTCAACTAACTGATGTACTATTCTGTAATAGTTAATTATTTTTTAACCACCCTTACATTATCTACAACGGAAAAAAGATTCAGGTATTCTCAGTTTCAAACAAAAATTCATTCTCGTAAAATGCAAAGTTTGTTCATTTATACGGGAAAGTTCTTTCATTTTAAAATATTCAAACCGCGTTATTTTCATCATCACTTCTCATGAATACTTGTAGAGTCTTCAATTACTTTTCAACTTTTGTTACCACCATCAACAAAGGAATTTACTAGGCTATAATATTCAAGAGTTGAAAATAAATGATTCAAATAAACAGCTGCCTTGTAGTCATCATCGGCGACTGCACCAAAATATCGATTCAAGGCGCATTCACCATTTCATTCGCCATAAATTAGACTTAATTGAATTTCTTAGGATAGATACAAATTAAGTAAGTATATTTGTTAACAATAAATTTTCTGATAATTTCCCTTTTGAATATTTACTACGATTCAGCCTGAGATTAAAACTAAAATTATTAAAGATATCTCACAGATCAAACAAGTTAATACATTGGGAGTCAGCGTGATAAAACTCAGCTGTGAAGACGAAATACAGACTTACAGATAACTCAAAAGGTGATGATGAATTTTGCTAGGTTACGATAAATTCCCCTGAATATAAACAAAATGAAACAGAATATTGAATGAATATGACGTTTGAGCCTTCCTGGATGAGAAATGGTGTAGGAAAACATTACCTCAACGCTTTGAAGAGCCTCGATTGGAACTTCAAATTCCCTAAATCAAATATATCAGAAACAATTTGAGGCAGAAATATGGAATATTAGGTTCAGTCTGTGTCATCAATCATGATGACAGAGTTATCAACCAGCCTTAAATAATACTGTCAATATTCAGTAACATTATAAATCAAGTTGGTCACGTCCAGATTTTATAATCAAAGTAAAAAGATCGATTGACGTCCCCATCGAACAATAACCCAAGCCACCCCATAAAAATCGCATCAATCTAATCAATTTCCAATTTGACGACAGAGGTGTCGAAAGTCCCATCAAAGAAATTAATGAATATTCAGAATCATCAAGTTACACATCCAATGGAGTGATGAAAAGGCAGATTGCAAAATGACAAATGAGTTAATGAAAATTATTGGTGTTGGGGAGATTAAATTCAGCCACTGCATAAAACAGCATTGTGTTAAAATGACCATAAGAGGTGTGGAATAATCGCTGAATTACAATGGTAATCCACCTACTATGTGGATTATCAGTAGTAATACCACAATTATTGAATTGAAGTCTGTCGATTCAAATTCTGAAATAAAAGACAGACTTATGAAATGAATTCAATCACGAGTGAAATTTTATTAGACTACTTACAAACATAGTGAAAGGTGAAAAATTTGAAATTCGGCAGAATTAGATGAAATTAGCTAGCAAAAAAGTTAAGAAGTTGATCTGAAAAATTAATACATTTCCATAAACAGGATACAAGAAGGTTAATCGACACAAGATGCTATTCTACACCTTACCAAAAATATATAAAAGGCAGTCGATAATAAAAAACCATGTATTGGAGTAATCCTGGACTTGACAAAGGCTTTTGATACAGTCAACCACCATATACTACTAGAAACTCTTGAAACCATAGGTGTAAGAGGTACAGCACAATCATTCTTCAAATCGTACCTAACGAACAGAACTCAACAAGTCAAAATATAAGACTCGCAGAGCAGCAAAAAAAATAGTAGAATGTGGGGTACCACAGGGAACGGTGTTGGGGCCAGTATTGTTCACGAAATACATAAATAACTTATTCTTGGTGGAGTCTGAAGGGAATATTATAAGTTTTGCTGATGCCACGGTCATCTTATACGAAGAAGAAACATGGTCTAAATCAAAAAAGAAAGTAGAATCTGATTTACAGAAAACCTTCTACGTGCCTTTCTGTAGCTATAGTTCGCAACTTCCAAATTACAAGATAATTTACAAATAAACTATACTAACTCTATGAAATATTTAGGAATAAAAATAGACAGTCACCTGAAATGGGACCAGCAAATTAACTTTCTCCTCAATAAACTAAGATGCGTGGTGTATAAGATAAAGCAAGTCTCAAGAATACTCGAAGAACATCAATTGAAAACGTTATACTATACACTTTTTGAACCCCATTTGAAATATGGAATCATCGGATGGGGAGCTGGAATGAATGTACACCTCAAAAAAATAGAAATCATACAGAAATGAATAATAAAAATAATATATAACAAATCTCCACGTTATTCTACAGAACTTCTATATCAAGAAACAAAATTGATGGACATAAAACAACTATACTTTTTGAGCCTGGCAACACATCAGTTCGTGAATAAACAAGAATTAATTAGAAAAAATCATCAACAAAATACCAGAGGTCACAACCTTTATCAAATTCCGTTTGTACACAAATCAATAAGCCAGAGGACTTACAGTTATCTAGGACCAAAGGTTTTTAATGCGTTACCAGAAAATCTGAGAGACGAGAAGCAACTGAAAAAATTCAAAACTCAAAAAAATACATTCTCGAAAACCCTAGACAAAAAATTCATGAAATAATAGAAACATGATATAACAGAAATATATATCCAAACTCCTATACTTTTCAAATCTTTCAACTTTATATGTCTATATTTTACGTATACTCATATTTTTTTCATATTTTATCTGTATTGTGTATATTTAAAATTATAACTCTTATTTTATGAATCATATCTACATCTACATGTTTAAATATAAACACTTCAACAAACATCTGAAAATTTTAATATTTTAACATTTAAACATTTTTAAAATCTTTAACATAGGAATATTTTATTTTATATTGTATATCAGTAGTCTCTGAATGTGTACATAAGTAGGTATAGTATAGTATATAGATTTTTTATTATTTTTAATTTGTTCTACTTGATTGTGATATTATCACACCCTGTATTTATTATATATTTATATCCTTATATTGATTCATCACATATCTATCACATATTTTACACATAGTCTACATATGAACCTCTGTTGAATACGTCCACAAACAAGCAGTATTGATTGCTTCGTGGTATATTCCTTATTCATAACCATAATGTATAAGTTGAAGTCAACTCTGTATCTTTGCTTGTGAATAAATTATTATTATTATTATTATTATTGGTATTGAAAGAAATACATATTTAGTTAAACCAGTAATCTGTTCATTTTGAAATGCGTGCATAGCGTGTTTTCTTATATTTGACGTTTAACGGTTACATATACAAATCAGAAAACACCGAACTTGACAGGCCAATCAAAATCAAGAGTTTGTTTTGGTATTCAGACCTATGCTGTATCACTTCCGTTAAAAATAAAGTCACCATTATTCGCCATTTCCGTTGTTTTGTTATTACCAAGCAATAGCAAAATAACGGAAATGGCGAATAACGGTGACGGTATTTTTAACGGAAGTGATACAGCATAGGGCTGATTATCGATAATTCGAACTTGACTAGAGCTCCTGATTAGTCCATTCACCAAGTGCTTGAAAAAGTCACTGTAATTCAGCGCGCTAGGTGAAAATTCAACTGAAGTGACTGATGAATGATAGGACAGTCATATTTTTGTAAAAAAACACTTTTTTTCAGATCAATCGGAAATTTTTAAATCACTTATGGTATTATACCTGAATGTATTTGGAAAGTGGGGGTAAAACATCATGAACCCGGTAGATAAATCAGTTAGATCTTCAAGAAATGAAATGACTGGATGTTCTTAGTTGATACCCTGTAACTGCCTCATCAGCAAAGCGGAAATTTAAATCAAAATCGTTAAAATAAATCCCACTTGAACCGAATCTTTTATAAAAAAAACCGAAACTGTTGAAAAATCTCACTCAATTGAATCCTTATAAGAAATCCCACATACATCTCTGGTAAGAAATCCCCCATGAACAGAAATTAACATGAAATTTCCACTCCAACAAAAACTGTTATGAAAAATCGACTCACCTGTACATCGAAATTATGCTGCTGTTGCTGCAAAACGGCGCTATCCACCTGATGCGGCTGAGGAGGGGGAGGCGCGTACTGATGCTGTTCGTATGGGTTGTTACCAGCCTGCTGCTGCTGCTGTTGTTGCTGCTGCTGCTGTTGCTGCTGCTGCTGTTGTTCGGCCGCGAAGTGCTCAAACTGCTGGTTCACCGATTCGGCCAGCGTAACGCCGAGATGCGGTGCCAAGTGATGACCCGGTAAGTGGTGCAGGTGGTGCTGTTGCAGCTGTTGTTCTTGCGGTTGTTGTTGCTGCTGCTGCTGCTGGAGTTGTTGCTGTTGTTGTTTGAGCACAGCCAGAGCGGTGGCCTGGTCCAAGATCATGCCGTTCTTGTTGAGCTCTTCCTCGGCAGGTGAAGGCTGGCGGCTGCCCGGAGTTCGACTGCAAAGGAAACTATCTCTTCATGTAGATGGGCTCAGTTAGAAGAAAAAGGCAGTTTGTATTGAGTGGGTGCGAGGAGGTTGAATGCCCTAAATTCTCATAGTTATACACCAATAACGAAAGTTGATAACTGACGTGAGAGCACGGATGTCGGCAAATATCGAGGAACATTTATGCGAATGAACTGAGGACGTCAATAGGTAGTCAATGAACGATTATTGAAGAGAAGAAGAAGAAGTTACTGAATCAGTTTTTGTACTGAGCGATATCATTTTGGAGGTCACACGGACAATTATTTTCACAATATTTTAGTTCTTCTACACCTGTATAAGTGCCATTAAAATAATATATTTTTTTTTCAGGTTATAGAAGAGAAAAAAAAACAATAAATCAATCGAAAAGTTGTGTGATCAAGACTATGTGCCACATATGTCAAAAACATACTATTACGGAGTCTATTTAATTACAGGCATGATTTCCACGCTCCCGAACGCTTTTGGATGGTCTGGTCTTTCAAAAGATTCAAGCGAAGCATATTTGACTAACTTCCGGAATATGTCGAATGGCAGCTGTTCTGAAGAATTTAGAAAACAACCGACTGTGGTAGAACTCGAAGTGAATTTTCTGGAAGGACTGTCAGGAATACAAAGCGAAGGAATACCTGTCGAGTACAACTGTTGCGTCAACAATGGTAGAGTTGAAGAAATAGCTGCCGAGTCAAATTCAAATCATCTACAATAGATGAATCACATGTGGAGTGGTACATATTTTGAGGACTCCGGGAAGATTTGTTATAAAATTTATTAATTAAATACGAAATGAAGAGATGATTGTCGGTTGATTTAGTCTTCGATCTTGGAAGAATCTCGAGTGTCTTTTAGAAAAACTGATATTTTTCGTTGGAGATTGGACATCTTGAATTGAATAATATACTCATTTTTCGAAAACCAACTTTTCTATATTTTTTGTCCCACTTTGGCTCAATTATTTGGTTTAAATTGTAACGTGTTTGTTGTTGCATTTTGGACCCAAAATATATAAAATCCTCTTTCATATTGCATATTTCATAAAAAACAATCAAGAAACATAGTTTTCTTCAAATAAAGACAACAAATCACTTCAACAAACTTCAATAGTCATCACAAAGGTATTTAAAATTACGTAATCTAGGAAAAAATTAAATTTAGTCTATTTAAAACTATGAAATAAAAAATTTGAACTGTGATTGCGACGGAAATATGTAACATGAAAAAACAAGTTGAAATTTAAAGCATTTGTTTACTTGAACTGGGCTGAAAACTTATTCATTTGACGTAAATAAAGATTGTTTCTTTCTTACAGAAATTTATTTCAGTTTTTATTATTTCCAGGTAGTAGTTCACTATATAGAAGTATTCAATAAGTTCGACCTTACTTCCAAGAATTTGTAACTAGGTTATGAAAAATGCAGAGTTGTAAAGATTGACAAATGACACGAACTTTTAAAATTTTTTTCGAGAACATTTTTAATGACTCGTTGGAACTTTGATCGATCCTGCTAACAATAACGACGCTGACGCTCTTGTATACTAAAACAATCGTCATAAAATTAAACGCGCCGAGGACTTCATCACGAATCCGAGGTAACGGACAATTTCAGCTGCAGCAATCATTAGTATTGTGTTACGGAAATACGCCCGTTTCGTGTCTTGGCTGCCGCATAATTAAATACTATTTATTGAGATATAACCTTACCCTTTCTGTATGCAGGCTGTATTTTCCGAGTGATGTCATCACGATAACGCCAAGTCTATTAGGAAAACAGGAATATAATGGACTACTTCTGTTTCGGTCATTAGTGTTCGTTATTCATGAATTTGATTGATATGTACCTACCAACTCATTTCTCCACGAATTTTACTCGGTCGTTATGAGAAAGTGATATGGTCAGGGGTTTCATCTTATTTAAAAAATGGAAATAGGGAATTTGTCGAAATAGAACAACCCCCGAAATGAGAGTTGAAAACTTGTCTACTATTGACCCACGGTTGAAATTATTTCTGTTCGATGTAGGTACTTCTCAAAGTGCTACAATGTAATGATCATAAAAAATAAGACGTTTATAATATTTGTCAAAAATTAGAGGACAGTATCTTCTTGAAGCGGATCACCAACGGTCAAGTTTGAAAATAAAACTGTTATGGAATTCCAAAAATCGTTGTTGAATATATGATATAATCATAATTTTGTAAGATTAGAAGTAATTTCAATATTTTTTTTCTGTAGGTTATCATAATTTTGGGTATCAGCGGTGCTCGTCGCTGTGAAGAATTATTACATAAAACTATTGATGCCATCGAAGATGCTGGATCTATATTGTGTTAAAATTCCTGATACGAAGACCTATTGCGCAAGAACGTTTACTGTTTCAAATTCTGATTATATTGAGATATACCACAAGTATAGAGCACTACGGCCGCCGCATACAAAAAATAATTAAGTAAAAAGTAAGATTATTTTTGAAATATTCGAGAGGAAAATGTATGAACCAACATGTGGGGATAAATATAATAGGAGAAATTCCCAGCTTGATTGCGAAATGGCTTGGAAAAGACATGTATAAGAGCTACACAGGTCACTTTCAGGGGAAGCTCTGTAACTCTTCTGGCCTATGCAGGGGGCAACATTACATCCATAAAACGTCACGGTGGCTGGAAATCGGCCTCCGTAGCAGAAGCAAGTATAGAAGATAGTTTGAATAACAAATTTGAGATTTCTAAAAAGATATCTTCTTCAAAACAAATTGAAATATCTGATAAAATTGTGGAAGCATTAATTCTTCAAGAAATATCCAAAGTTTCTGATCAGCAGCACATGGAACATCTTTGGGAATTTATGTTGGAAGTAATTGTTCAAACTTTAGTATCAATTATTATTCCTATAAATGAATTTGTTTTATGATCAATAATCAATTATTAATTTACTCTGTTAAAAATAATTAATTCAAAGTAATATATCATGTTTATTTAGTTTATTTTGGAAGTCTTTTTTTCACGATGAACAAAAATATACATTTACGCATCAATAGATATGCAGAAATGCAGTTTTTTGGCAGCTGTACAAAAATGATCAGTTTCAAGAAAAATTGTTGTTTCAGTAAGTTCCTGATGGTCAATTTCCAAGTTATGCAAGTTACGATATTTTGTATTTTGAGTTTCATATATTATTATATTCTAATATGTCCCTGAAAACACCTTCCTAATAAATCATCCCATGCAGTAATGTATCACCTTATTGGTATACAAAACCCCATCACAATGAGACAGCAACGTGTCTAAAAGCAACAAAATTCGAACGAACCTCAAATCAGCTCATAAAAACCGAACAATATAAAACGCGAGTAAAGCCTGTCGGTGGTTTTGCATAATGTAAGCCGCGACTTCATATTATATACATCTTCCAGACAGTCATATCCTCTACTATTGTGCATGGGACGCCATAAAGAAAACAATATCGTGTTTTTGCACGAGTATGTGTGTGCGAAATACATAAATACTAATGCAATCGCTTTAGACGAGTTCAGTTTGTCTGGTAGCTTTTCCCCATTCGTTATGTCAATGTTTCAAGGCGGTTGGTTTTACGAGAATTTCACCGTCGTTAAGGATCCAACACTGATATTGTATCCTTAGCGACAAAATGGAAATATCAATTCGATAGGAGGTAGAAGCTGACAGTAATTATCGTCAAGGCTTCCTAAATAAGCATCTATCTCTTCAACAGGACTCTTCGATAACATCCACCATTACATTAAAGAAATACTTGACAGTTGATAATCAGCAAATTTATTCAATTCTTTGACATCCGAGTTATTTATATCCCGAATATCCTACTCTCCAATCAATGACAAAAATTATTGAAAGATCTAGTAGTCTCAAAATATCTTCAATGATATATTACATATAGTCAAAATCTTTTATTATCAATGTTTCAAAATTATTCAACGATTTCATTCATATAGTTAGTTACCCCATAACCTTTATCTCATAACCTACTGAATGGTTCATTTGTTCAATTCGATGAGATGAAAGGATTGTTTTCACTACTGAGAAAGTTTCTTAGTACAATTTTCCGGTTAATTAAATCGGAAAAAAACTATCTCACTGGCGAATTTTTCAATCAAAATACTATCCGGATTCCTCAATTTCAATGAATAAATTCAAACCACTTTTACTTTATTTTTAGTAGCTTTCTGAAAACAGTAACTATAAAAATATTATCGCTGGCAAACAATTGGGTATTATGATTCTTTGTTCACTTCCAATATATGCAATATGTGTAATCACTACGGCAGTATTAGGTATACAGTAATGAAGCCGTAATCATCATGAAACTGCTGTATATCGAGCAATATGAATTTCTTCCCTTCCAGTAGAAGAAACGACACCTACCAACTCTCTCGTCAGACTCCGTCACCGTAGAGCGAAGCGGGTCGCCAAACCCAATCATCACAGGAAACTCTCGACTTTCATCTATCGAACGTCAGGTGGCGCAACCTGTCCGTAACCAGCATAAAATATGCAACCATCAATACGAAATCTTGGTGGGGGAGTGATTCTCGTTACCAGGACGACGAAATGGATACAAGTGCGGCGCAATAGGGGAATCGCGTGAAATCTAGACGTTGCCAGATTTAAGCTTTAGAAGTGAACTCTCTGAAATTAATAAACCTATCAAAAAGTGTATACTTTCTTAGCGGGAGTGAATAATTATTCAAGTTTTATCAAATTCCTTCCATTTGTAAGAATTTCTAGCGGAATATTGAAGAAAATGCCAGTAGGTACTTGTTTCACATAAAGGGTAGAGAGTGTAGTAACCTTGAACCAGACCCCTAAACATACAATATCAATATATCTAGGCAAATTTTAATGAGTGACAGTTAGTACCCCAATCAGCAAACATTTTTAACTACTATTATTTATTAACCTTGACGCTTCAGAGAGACTAGACTGAATATTGGTGGCACTTTCACTAAATCAGGTGTTAGATAACCAAAAAAAAATTCAACACCATCCCGATGGTCGGTGTGTTACAAGTGAATGCTAGGCATTCGAGCAACTGAACTGGTTCGAACAAATAATGTAAGTTGAACTAAACCCAAAACGAAATGAAATACAAGCGACACTAATCATCGAACACTCGATTCAGCATTTCCACATAACTATAATAAATAAATAACTTCGAACCTGAGATTCAGAACAATGTTTAGAAAATTCCAACGTTTTCTGCACACGTATTAATATCGTTAACTTCCAAAGAGATTTCTCATCTTCGGCAGAAAGTAGGCGTAGAGCTTTATCAAGAAAAAGTCAAGTATAAATGGTAGGTAAGATGGTTTGATTTTTTCAACATTGATTATTCAATTTCAAGTGCCTACCCTGCGTATTATAAAGTACCATATATTACTCTTTAATCAAAATTAGTGTTCTTGCACTGCACTGTTTGGTGTAGTAATGAATACCTGTATTGAAATTGTATCGACACCAAACCGCTACTTTTACATTTCGACAGTTGTTTCAATCACCAAGTCACCATCTTCCGGAGGGAAGATCAAGAAGTTTAGTGTTGATAAATCAACTCTAGTAGAAAACCACTCAATGATGACCCAAATCGTTTTGACAGCGGTAAAAATGCCTGTTCCACAAATCTAGTAATTCATATAAATTTTCTTGTTTCTCTCGTGTAATTACTGATGGCAAAATTATTACGTTGAAAAATTAAAATTTTCCGATAAAAAAACTTCTGGTGTTTTTACTATTGACAAAACGTTATTTCTTGCCTTCGCTGTAATTGAAGAAAAACACGTTATGATTGTGATTTCATTATATCGAACTCTTACTTCTGAAATAATTATTTTTCAAACTTTATGATCATTCCACGAGATATGAATAAGGTACAGAAATGAAAATTTTTATTTCAGCTAAAGACAATTTCGTAGACGGGTCTTCTCCCATTCTGGGTGGAATTCCGTGTAACAGAATTCTATAGTCGACAGTTATGCCTCTTTCTCTCCCATAAATTCAACAATAATGACATCTCACTTATTTGATTGACTATGGAATTCTATGGTAGACGGAATCCCAACACAGAGTTGCATCAATTTCAGCCTTTCTCTTATAGAATTGCTCCTGTATGGAACTAAAACTTATTTTTCTTGTTTTTTCCAGATTAATTTTCATTTATTTATAATATTCTGCCAATAGATGTTCACGATGATCACGGAGCGTAGAAAACTAGCGACATACGCCCGACACAGTTTGGCAACGTCGCAATAGTACGAGCAAGGTGCCAGTAACGTTGCACGCACGTGTCATTGACACGGACCAAGGTAGACGCGAGGCCTTGAACCGCGAGATCGAGAGTACAGGGTCGGACTGGTCTGCGAGATATGGATAACTAACCAGCCGCATCGTAAAACTATCGAGAAACGTAAACATCGACAGAGCACAGCTGTTACGCATTTGTTTATCTTCCCGAATTAGATTATACAACTGAATCGACGGTTATTTCCGTTTGAAAGTCAGTTTTTGATATCTCAAATTTAGAATTTGCTGCCAAGTTCAAGTCTTTTGAAGGAAATCCGAAAAATTCAAGATTCCAACAATACATTTTTTTGGCGAAGAAGACCATTTTATTGGCCAGGAGATCCTGTCACCATCTATAGTAAGAAAGAATATTCATTCAGTAATTATGGTGCACAGCAATTTATTTTCTTCGTTGAGACAAATCTCCTCTGGTATTTTATTGCAAAATTATACATGCCCGTTGAATGTACCCAAAAATGTACAGAAAGAACGGTTTGGAGGGTTTCACTGATAAACATTGTGATTGCTCGATAGATAAGGCGAGGAGCACATCAACTAAAAAATGTTAAATGGCATGGAGGGTCATGTGTCACATCGTTGAAAAGATAATTAAATTCCTAACCATCTGAACATTTTTTGAATTTCGTTCCATTAAAAAAAATTTCTGTCCCGTTATTTCAATCAAACCAATCAAAAGTTTTCGTGGTCAGGAAAGAAAAGGGATTCAGATCCGCCAGATCCGCATTTTTTCTGACATATCGAATGCATACTGTGAAAAAAGGTATAAACGAAAATCTCAAAAATTTAGATGGTTGAAAAGAGAATTGAATTATCTTTTCCACGATGTGACACACGACCCCTCATGCCATTTCAAATTTTTTAGTTGATGTTTTCCCACGCGCTCTCTATCGAGCAATCACAATGTGTTTTATGTCATAAAGTAGTATGGGTGAAACTCTTTCAACAGTTTTTTAATGTTCGTACGTCAAACCGTTCAAAAGTTAACAGCGGGGGACTATTAAAAGCAGCACTGTATAATAAATATCTATTTTCTCATTAGTTCCTCATATATACTAAATAAGAGTACTTCAATAAAAAATAAGCTGAAATGTAGAAACAATCAAGTACATTGACACAAAAATGCATTTGAAAATCATGAAATTAGATTTTCCGACAGCAATGGGTGAGAAACGTAATCAGTCATCAACCGTTTGTTTTTCGATATCTGAACCGAAACAAAACTGTATTGAATATCTGAAACATTGTTTGGTCACTGATCTTTTCTATCATGGATAACACTTTAGTCTCCACCAGTTCCACCACCTTGGGTAACAGTCAGTGCACGTCTGATTAGTTATTCAGTTGATGCAACCATGAGTTACATTTCAATTCGTGTCATTTACGAATTGAACAAGCTTTAATTGACTAAATTGTTGTAATCGCCATCTTGGTTGAATTCTAATCGAATATAATTTCAAGTATACTAATCAAGTGCTATTAGACAGATTGTATTAGCAAACTATTTGGCCAAAATAACCATAATGCATCTTAACTTTTCCATACTTACAATGAGTTTCTGGGTCAACAAAAAAAACGCTGTTGTATCAGCCCGTTTTTGAATACTAAACGTTTTTCATTACGACACTTCTTTAACAAGTAAAAAATCATGTATAGTACGTCTGACAGGAAATACAAGAAAAAGTGTAACAATAATCAGCCAGGGAATAGGTATACATTCAAGATTTCCCAGGAAGTAGGCACGCGACTTGAAATTGTTGCCAAGTATTGTTAGATAAGCCTTTTCGAAGAAACCAAAGGCCTGGTATGAATTTTCTAAATTTTGCCAGGTTCTCACCCTGGCGGTAGTTACTTTTGAGTATTACGATCAGAATCAAAATTCTAATTATTTCATTCTCGAAATTAAATTTTATGATTTGGTGTTGGCTCGGCTCACTTTTCAACTGATGGTAACAACGAGAAATAATAACAAACCTGGCCAAATCCTTGCGTTTTGTGGGTTATAAGATTCCGGTGTGTTTCAAAATCGGCCAAGAAAGTTGAAAGGAATGTACACAACGCTTTTAGCTTGTTTTTTTACCAGAACCTCATTTCCAAATCATTGTTGAAAGTAGATCGTGTTTTTATGTGTCTTATGTATTCACGGTTTTTTAATCTGCTCGGCATTATTCCAAAGGCTATGTGATATAGATTTTACAGGGTACGGTCCTCAGATATGTGGCAGATGGTTATGGAGGTCAAAACAAAAATAGACAAATGATGCTTATGCTTCAATACTGGTTGACTTGGCTTGCCCCTCAACACCTGAAAAAGGTAGAGGTAATTTTTCCCATCCCTGGGCATTTATTCATTCCTCCAGATCGCGTTTATGCTATAACTGAATAGAGATTGAAGATGAGACCCTCGTTGAGCCTGTAGCTGATGAAAGCATGTTAGCTGAAAAAGAAAGTTTTGAAGCCTGGGAAAGACTACTTCGATCACGATTGTGAGAAGGCTAGTAATGTATTCATCAAAGAATAATCAACATCTACAGATCTGAAGTTGAAGCCAGAAAGTTGGTGGTGAAATGCAGGATGAACATAATGAACAGCAGGTTTGAGGACAGCTCTTGGGACTGTGGTAAAGTCACTAAAACTGCGCGATGTCAGAAACCTACTGACGAAACATTACGGACCAGATTGGATCAATGACGAACGATTGATTTGATACCAAATCATTTTGGTTGAAGTGAGAATTCTTGAAAAGCAATGACGGCATGTGCGAGCCTCGGGATAACAAAAATGTCATCCGAGTCTGAAAAAATCTAGAGTTTGAACTGGCTGTCTTAAATCCAGAGTAGGACTCCGTTTTCAAAGTTAGTAAAGTTGTGATACAGAAAATATTGTGGATAATTTGTCATGACTAAAACCTCATTATCAACGCAGTTTTTGTCGTAATTTTTGCTCTAATTTATTGCAAAACCTGCCAACTCCAAAATGGGTTGCAAAACCGTCCAAATCCAAAATTAAATTTCGAATTACTCCCTTCCTGCACGTCCCCCCAGATTATCTTATGGTGCTTCAAAACCTGCTACCTTAGTGTTGTATGGACAAAAAGAGTGTTGGTTCTTATCTCGATTTCCATTCATGTTACAGAAAATCTACTCTCCTGAAAAAAGTTTTGTTTTGTAGTTGACCGGTTTTGCAACCCAGACGACACAATTTAGCATTTTTGGATGTTTGTGATTAGTTAGGATACGTCTGTATATATTTTGAGGAATTCAGCTATTTCATCGATCTGTGGGTATATATTTCGGAGTAGTTAGTATAAGCAGTAAAAAAATTTATTTCCAAAAAAAATACGAATCTGCTGCTTCTCGTGGAACACCCTATATATACATTTCGCCCATTATGTATTTGATGACCACCTCATTATGTATAGCTAAATTTTCTCTAATGATTGTGGCATTCAAATATACGACGATTTCAAATGTTGAATCCGATCGCGTAAATTAGAATAATAATTACCTTGATATCGAATATATTATCAAGTTCTACGATAATTGACAATCGTGAAGTTGACTACGGCTCCAATTGCCGAGGTTGCTCGAAATTATGACTTTCATTACTCCCGATTTCTCAGCAACACACGTATTTGTTTTCACGAACAAACATATTACGTTCGAAGAGCAGAAACAGTACCAACGATTCAGATAATCGAAGATTGGACCTAAAGCAACACCGAGAATCGTCGATATAAGTTTTATTACCGTCGTCTTCTTGGTCTCGCCTGTTAAGTTAGCCTGTTTACCAGTTCTAGCGTATGTCTCTGAACGGCCCAACGGGTTTCAATACTTTTAGTTTTATGCCGTGTTCGTGCAGACGATCGTAAACAGGATGTAATGGTCACCACCGAACGAGAATTACGTTTGGATTTCCGAAGTACGGAATGGTCTCCCAAAATAAGTGGCTTTTGAAGATCAATAACTCCTACGGACCAGTCCCACTAGCCACTGGTGAAAAGGGGAATTTCTGGACTATAACAATCTACCTCTTCTCATCATCAGTTAAAATTTTACAGATTAGGTTGAATCAAAATAAAATTCCTTGATATTTGTTTTCTTCACAGAAAACCTTTACATAATTTTCAATTAAATAAATTAAGCACTGTGGCGGAAGTTCTGAAGATGGCTCGGCAACGTTCAAAACGTCATCAATTTAAAAAACAATCGTAAAAATAGACGTGGAACACGACCATAATACGTATGGTTTCGATCAAAAATCGATATACCTAATCAAATGGTTTTCTAATATTTTTATTTTAACCAAGTTCTACATAATTCAAAACACGCCATCGCGATAATTTAGTGATAGAGGTAGTGGATTTTCTTAAGAGCCATGACTCATACCGTCGCAGAGAACAAATTTACGTTTCGGCTGTCGTCTATTGAACGTAGTAAAAACATCCGCATTCGAGACCTACGAGCGTGTCGTAGAGATCGACGTGGCACGCGTCCAAACCGATTAAAGATAACAGTGAAATTGACTGATATATTGAATTGATATATTCAAGGCCATAGCTCTTAAGAAAATCCACTACTTTAAACATACCTTATTCTAGGTATAACCAAATGCAGGCCCTTAACACCCCAGTACTTTATCATTCCTCGATGAACACGAACTGCACCAGAATACCATTCGCCCTTTAATCCCTTTAATGAGTTGCACCACTCCATTAAATGGCGGGTACCTTTCCCTTTAAGTCAGCACATGCACTACAACACGGCATTATCTGGCCCAAGTGTCTACGTAATAGTTTGTTCCGGTCAGAACAGACAAAAATATGACTAAAAATTACTTCTCATAAAATTATTGTTCTCAACACATTTAGTTGCCCAATAAATCGAACGCGATTCTTAATATGCCGAACGCAGCGTCACCATTAACAAAAGGTGTCAAACAATCGTATAGTGGTAAGTATCCTCGCCTGCCAGACAATGAAAGCAACAAGTGAAAGCAGATGATGGCTGCGCTCGCATTTTATAAATTACCAGAAGAAAGAGACATGTCTCTTTCTTCTAGCTGCTACCTATATGTTTTCGGCCATAGACCTAATTTCTTAATGTAAAAGAAGGGGAAACAACCTAAACTAACCTAACCATCCAAGTTGCTGATAATCTGATCTCTAATAAGTAAGAAAACGTGAAATGAATTGCTCATCAGGGTTAAATATGCAGGGTAGGCACGAATGTATGTGAATCGACCTTTTAATAATAAAAATTGATCCTAACCGTGATGTAGTTCAGATAGGGGATTATTTATACCAAACTTGAAAATTACACATTTGATTATACTGTGATGCAATTAATAAAATTAGTCCTTGATTGTTTGATATATAATCAATTATTGAAATTCAAATTACTGAATATACGGTTGGTGCAACCAGATGAGAAATAAGAGAGTCGTCAGTTCAGTGTGTATGTAATTTATGTCTTCAGTGTTGCCACAGTGCAGATCCCCTCTTACATGTAGTGTCTTCTGAACAGCTAAGATGAAAGATGAGCAATAAATTAATTAATTTTGATCAAAAACGTGTTAGTTGGATAGAAATGTAAAACAATCCCTGTTATTTTAAAGAGGTGGGCTTTGTGCCTATTTTTATCTTTTTAAACAACTACTGATATAAGTTACACTGGAGATCAATTTTCGAGCTGTTTAGCTAACATTTTCGAAATTTATAGGAATTTTAAAATATGACCCTTCAAAAAATAGAGAACATAAAAAGAAATATATGAATATAATCTATTCGTATTTGATCAATGCTTCATTTTAACCAGTCAGGACATGTGGGTACAGCTAGCTAATTGGGTTTAACGATTTAAGTGCTAGAACGGATACGATTGATTAGGAATCAGTCCAGAAACGAAGTTTTGAATATATTTTTACGATTTTTCGAATATATTGCGAGAAGTCGTTAAAAATTATATCAATTTTTTTTAAAGTACTGAATAATGATAATGGATATCTAACATCAGACACATTTTTGTTGAAAATCAATAAGTGAAAGAAATACAGTAAGTCTTGTATAGAATTAAAATAATGAAAAGAAAAGTGGTGTAATATCATTACCAGAAAAGCTCGATACAACATTTAGGAAAAAATTATTCTTGGATATGATATGGACACATCATTGCTACCTTTATGCAGATGTGAATAGATGACGAAATGTAGATCAATTACATCCACCCATGTTGAAGCAATAAAGTCCGAACTCCCAACATTCACTATAATTTTTGAAAAGATTTAATTGAGAACGAAAACGGATATAGTATCCGAAGCGTCAATCACAGTTCATTTATTTTTTGATCAAACAAAATTTGATGGAAGTATCGCATTGAATTTCATAAATGCGAAGACCTTCAGTTACCTGAAAAATTCCAAACTACCTACTCAGAGTCAACGTTGAAAATCTCTCAATGAAGATATTTTTCATTAATGAAAAAGTTTTCAAAAGAATGCCCCTCAGTGCAAATGTTGACTCACTCTCAAGACTTCATACTGGCTTAAAAAAAGTAGCCCGAAAAGAACCAATTTCATCCCTATCAGCTATCCAAAATCCTTTTTGCGCATAAATATCTCCACGAAGAATATATTGCTCCATCGTTTTCCGCTCCCCTAACAGAAGGGATTTATGACCGAATTTAATCTGATCCTGCGGTATCTCACACACAAAACGGAACCTGTTGCGGTCCTACACCTCGGTAATAAAGGTTTCTTTGTGTCAGGCCAGAGATTCCCGAAGATTTTCAATTTTGTTTCACAGTGACTCGTATAGCGTCTTCTTTGGAGCGATTAAATCGGACGGGACGATCTGGAAGAATTAGAGACACAACGACGTTATTGAGTAGGTCAAAGTAAGAATATTATAACTTCAATTCATCAAATATACATCAATCCTGCGAAAAAAATTCTTTCAAGTCTTTTTCACGTAATTGTCTCAAAAATTTCTTATACTGTGATTCATTGAAACACATTCGTTGTTATCGTTTGATTTCGCAAGTTTTTTTAACAATTTTGTTTTGTTTATTCTCCGGCAGAGCAATACGACTTTCAAATTATATGCCTTTCCTACTTAAAGTTAGTTCCAAAATAAAGTCTATCTGACGTTACTGCATTCAATGATAAAATTTCTTTAACGGCCGGGTATTAGACGGAAATTTACGTAAATAAGTGCCGTGTTTCATCGTTCATGAGATAATCAGCTCCTCTACGAGTTATATAACGAATCTGCCATATCCTATGGAATCTCTAAATGTAGATCAAATTTTTAGAAAACATAAAAAAATAATGCACATCATATTATGACTGTGAATTGTGATGAAAATGGCAGCTTGGGTTAGAAAAACCCTTCGTATAAGAGAAACCTGATACTGTTTGTGCCTGACACGACTTGGCAAAGCTGACTAGAAAAATTAGTACAATCCTCTGAACCAATCCAATTTGGTGGTATAAACGATACTCCGTAACTTCGATTCAACTAATTTATTCCAAGGGAAACCCAATAGACGAATAGCGGAAAATTTAGAACTATAGTTTTGAGCATCCCCACGTTGACTATGAACAACAAAGTCAATTATTTATACTGTGATAAAAGGATATTTTCGTTGAAACAGTTTTATTCCACCTTGTCTCAACATTCATATATGATTTGCGTGTCTGTTATTGTGCAGAATGACGTGGATTTCAAATTTCGTCTTAATATTCATGTGGGATTTGTGTGTTTGTTATTGTGCAGAGCGACGAGGTACTGTACAAGTGTTTGAAATTTTGGAAAAAATACTTCAGTACAATGGCGGTGCCGAAGAGGTTATTATATATTAGGCTTAAAAAAATTGATGAAAAGTTGATGTGTTCATAATTTCAAACCAAAGTCCTTTTAATTCGACTGTACGTAACGGAGAAAAAAACAGATAGAATAGTCGTGGTAGCAGTGATAGCAGATGTAGATCGTTCGCCTCTCACCCATGCTGATTGCTCGCGAAGCACTGGTTCAAACGTAAATTCAAAGTCAGTCAGCCTAGCGTGAAATTAAACACAGTACTGCATAATTACCAAGTAGCATCTGAGTTCGTCTTTGAAATACACTGTTTTAGCAGTAGTATATTCGCATCAAAAAAATATTCTTAATACACGCTCAACATACTCCAAATACCTCACAACGAAAATCAGTACGACCAGCCAAAATATAAACAAAACTAGTCTCCTATAATTCTGTAATTCCAATTGTTGCCATAGAGAGGGAACCACTAAGCACGCTTTTTTCGCCAATATCCAATCAACAATCGACAATCCAATTCACAAAATAGTAGGTCGGTAAATTAATTGCGTGACGTTCCAACCATATCGATCCACTGAATTAATTAGGGAAATGGACAAACTAGAGCCCGTTTATTATTTTTTACTTTCGTGCATTGCTTATTTTGTCATTACGCCAACATCGGGAGCCCTTCGGGGATTCTATATTTACGGTTGGGAAACGAGCGGGGTATTTATAGAACGCTCTCGAAGGCCACTCGAAACTTTTCAATTTCCTGTCGCGGCCTAATCTAATGAGCGAGAAATCGAATGTTTTAACCCGTGTTGACATAAGATTGCATAACAAAAACGTGCCTCTTGATAATTGAAAAACCGTCTTGCAATGGGATTCGCAAGCTTCCTTTGGAATTTTCCAAATCGTACTTGTTAGGGCACTTTGGTTGAAGGACATCTTACGTGTGCTTCAGAGCCCTGCCCTGGAGAACTACAATATACTATAAACGCTAGTAGAGTGTACCAGAGGTAGCCTCTACAGTTAGAAGGCGGCTATTGTTATTAGTTGTGTTGTCCCTATAAAAATGTTATGTTCTATGAGTTTATAAATGATTAAATTTATAAATTTCAGGTCCGCCACGCAACTCCCTAGTAGAAATTCGACTTCCCCGAATACTACCCGGATACTACCCGAAACTAAGAAACTGATCAGAAAAGGGCGTAGACTGAGAAAGCGATACCAAATGGCCCCTGAAGACAAGCGACAGTTCAACCTCGCAGCTAGACGGCTAGGACAAGAAATTCAGCAACTGAGGAACCAACAGTGGAATGAGCTGCTAGACGAGCCAATCCCGCGAAAACGAAGTCGCTTTCAGCGATGCAGCGGAGGACATAGAAACACACGCTTACAGAACTGTCATAATCTACGTAGAACCGACTACTCACACACCTAGGCCCGACACCACCAGCAGAAGTCAAAGCCACTCTTAGGCTCGCCAACGTCAAAAAGGTCCTGATGGTATTCCCGTCAGAGCCCTCAAGGCTCTATCCAGGAACCGCATCGCTGCACTAAAAAACGTCATAAACACGTCCCTAGGGCTAAGACAGTACTCTTCCGACTGAAAGAATGCCATAGTCATCATGAGCCCGAAGCCAGACAAGAACCACACGTTCCCGCAAAACCAACGGCCAATCAGCCTCACCATGATCGCAGAAAGAGTGAACCAAATACGACTCAAGGCGATGACCGAAACACTGAACGTCCTTCCAGATGAACATTTGATTCAGGCGAGGATACTCGACAGAGCTCTAAGTAACACGAATAGTGAACATGGCAGTAAAAAGCTGGAATAGGAACGCAAGGGGCACCTCACCGAATGGTACTCATAGACGTCTCCAAAGCTTTCGACAAAATCTGACACGGCGTACTCATAACAAAGCTGATAGGGGAAGGCTACCAAACACCCAAAGTACAACCAATCAACTCCTTCCTCAGTCATCCCGTAGGAAGAAAGAATGTTAAGTGGGTCGGAGCCGGACTGCAAAGCAAGTCGGCAAGGTTTGGTTCAACAGATGGAAACGCCATGAACGACCAGCAAATACCTTGGGTCGACGAGGAATGGCCAAAACCGCAATGAAGGAACTAGATCTCCTCATAGGATGAAAGGTCACAAAGGCAATCCAGGATGAAGTGGGGTTGATCTTTAATTGCTTCCTTGATTGTGACGTGCAGTGGCATATTGCTAGATTCTCTCCTTTGCAGGGCGGTAGGTGCGTCGGACCTTCCTGGCTTCCTAGATCAGCTCCAGCCGCCCTGCCACAACTCGTGTGTGAGCATGATCGGGCAATTTCAACTCAGTTCTGTAGAGAAAGGCGTCTGCCGCATATACGTATCTATTTCTTCTATTAATGGTGTCACCATGCCAACGATATCTTCGAATCATTTTATACCCATTCGTAAAAAGTTTTCAATATCATTAACTTCCAATTCTTTTCGTTACTGTAACCACTTCTTCACCTAGTACTTTTTTTTTGGTGGCACCACGGAATCAGCCAAGATAATGCCAATCTTTTGATTTTTTTTTAAGTGTTTGCACCATGTTCACGGATCCAAGTGATGGTCTGTTCTGCGATAAGTCCTCTGTTGCACTGAACGGCAGATACGAGTGTAGAAAACCCCTTCTAGATTGCTCCGTCCACCCTGCGCCCTAGATTGCCCCTGCTGCGGCTTGTGAGTAACTGCCTGAAGCAGCAGAATGGCCCTAGAGCTAAGGCTGCGCCATCATGACACCCATAGTGTTGTATACGAGTCAACCACATGGGAACCAATATGCGCTCACGCATAGAAAGAAAATCCAATCCTTCTTCAACGTATGCCTGAGAGTGGCCACCAACGCCCCGAAATACATGACAAACAGGTACATTCCTAACTACAAACTATTCTTTGACGACAGACGATCTATTAACTGCTTATTTAACAAATCAGGGAGACAAGGCTAGTATAATGTACAGTAAAATTAAGACAAGGCCAAGGAGTCGACCATGGGGAACTCCTACATCAATTTCTCGTGGAGTAATTGTTCAGATGGGTTCAACCATTTCGGTGGGAACTGTTTCAACATAAACGATTCTACGGCCTATATTTAAATTTTCCAAAAAGTATTAAAAAAATTCAACAGATTTTAGGACCTCAACTTTCCACGCAACCCCTGTAAAACTAACGAGTCGATCAATTCCGCCGCAGTTTGCGCTCGTGACATTAACACATCGCAAACAATACCAGAGTAATTGAAATTTTAATGGAATTTTCAATTAATCCGAGGTGTCGTTTGCAAACGTAACTAATCTGCCGTATTCTACGGACGAAAGCCAAGCGGATCCATCAAAGTGTTCGAAACATGCTATATTTTATGAATTTGCACGGAGTGAACATCGATCAGGTCGCCTGAAACTTTCAACTCCCAACTGTGATGGCGAAGAGAATTAGTAATGAATGAATATGACAAAGATTTGATTACGTTCCAAAACTTTGTTGTCAAGCTGAGAATTTGCTGAAAGGCATCCTATTTTTCAATTACTTCAGCAGGAGACATTCGATAATATTTTCAATGTGTGCGCACCGACGTGTACAGATTAAAGAAGAGCTAGATAAGCTTACTTGACTGCAGTGCCTTCAGATTACGATGATAAACGGATCCAGAAATAAAGAAATCTTAAGAGCCACTCACACCAATTTATTCCTCGCCCAGCGCAGCAAAGGCTTAAGGCATATATTGACGAAGATATTAAACTCGTCAAAGCTTAATTCAATGCTAATATTGATATGTAGGGGGCAGCGCTAATCAGGTACAAATTTCACGATTGTAGAATACTTTTTTGCAAAAACCATTGATTTAATGAAATAGATATTTTTTGTATGAGCTCGGTGGTCCCATATAAATTCAGGAATCTCTCAATGTTTTTGACTCATTGTCATTTAAATTTTTTTCTCGAATTCAAAAAATCACTCTGAAATTCCCGAATTTACACAAAACTTGAACCATTTGCTGAAGAAACAAAGAAGTAAATTAACGACAGTGCGCAATAAATATTAAATAGAAACAAAAATAACATTTATTTTAAAATCGGTTTCACTCAAATTTGGGTCGATTTCATTTCATTGGATATTCCGCCACAATAGTTTTGAGACTGAAATAGGTGTATTATTTTATAAATTTCCTTTATCCTCTCATGAAGATGGTCCTTTTACATTTTTCTATTAAAAAATAAAATGCATAAATTGAAACTGGAAAAAATCGCAAAGGTACAAACAAAAAATGATGCTTATGAGAAGATAGGGAGGAAAATTATAAATATAGAAAGACATATTTTACTGATCATTTCTGGTACAGATTAGGCTTAGTTGATCAGAATTTATTTCCAAAGCAATAAAATATATTTGATGTAACGAGCTAGAGCCGGACCTGTCTGCTGCCAGCTCGTAAGAAATGAATTTCGTCACCGCGTCTTGACAGTTCTCTTCATAGTTAAAATCGTTATTTCCGTAAACCGCCTGCACCCTTACGAGCAACCCTCAGAAGTATTTGAGATACCTACTTGGGTGAGCAGGGAAGATGTAGATGAAATACATTCGATACGAGATTTGTAAGACAAGTATCAAGCTTCGTCGAAAGATAACACTACTCCTACGACTACACCTCGAAAATGTAACGTTTCACAAGAATTTTATCCAACTTTCAAGCATCTGCGCTTTTGTGATTTTACAACTACGGAAAATATCCAAAATCAAGCAAAAATAAAAAATGTTTGCAAGCATATCTGCAACGATACTAGCTCCAGATTTCGTTGTTCAGTGTCCCCCGTCGTCCTCGCGCCAAGATTCTGATCAGATTATGCGGTTATATTTTAGCATGGAAAAATTTTCAAAATGCGCTCCGCCTGATCCAGTTAGTGCCCTTTTAGTGTCAATTTAAAGTTTTGTGTGGCGCGTAACTCAATAAAAGGTCTTCGTCGCTAAATAAACACGACAGCAAAATCGATAGCAGTGCCGTGACATACGCGGTGTGTCCATCGGGAACGTGATAACAACGTGCCAATGTGGGATCGCCGGGTAATACGTAAAAACAGAATGACAGTGATACGTAAGTTGAACTCGTCTTTTGTCTTCACTAAGCTATATCATTAAAAAAGACAAGTGATTACCATCTTTTACGAACTAGGTGTATTCATTCCATTTATGTTTAGAAAAAATATACAACAGCTGTGTTTATTATTAGAATTGAACCAAACTTTTGATCAACACATCAAGAGCTACAACATATCAAAATTCACGGAAAACCATTATCCACAAGGAATTTACGGGGTCCTTTCTTCTGCAAGGCATGCGATGCTCAAATGTCAGCGATACCTCGGCCTCAAGGTTATAGCTGAAGAGATCTGATGTGAGTTTAGCAGATGGTCTGTTATGAACTTTTTCGAGTATATCTCGATCCTTGAAAGTGTCTCTACCATTCTGAAGATTTGACAATGGTAAGCTGACTAATGACTTTATTTTAACCAAATACCCTTGGTGTATACAGTAGGTACACTTGGTCAAGTAACCAGCTTGGTTTGGTACCGAAAATTGTTGCGTACCAGACCAAAATATTTAGATGATTGACTACGGTGGCATACATCTACTGCCATGACTTTCCAACAGCCCTACGTCTGAGTTCTAATGTACATCGTCCGTATATTCATTTTTCTAGCAACATAACCTCAAATGGATAATGTTTCCAATCTACACTTGAATATTTGATTCGGATTGTTTTTTTGTCATGAAATATGGGATAGTAGGGTTACAAACATACTAAATAAGAACCGAACTGTTTATGTGGTTGTTTTTGAGGCGCTGCAGAAGATTTCAAGGTGCATGATCGCTATATGTGTGAAACTTTGCCTCACAGAAAATTTAAAATTAATAGATAGGACGGTACGTATGTCAGAGTATAGTATCAGCTGATGAAAGGCTAGATTTATTGCAACATTGCGAAACATATTTTTAATTTCTCCTCCGCGGGGTGTTTTATGCTGTGTACCTATAAGTTTCAGATTTTCCTTTTCTCAGGACACCAGTACATGAAATTTTTCCTGATACCTCACACATCTCCATAACTTTTTCAACTCTGTATCATCGTTACAAATATAATTTGAAAACAAAGTAAACTAACACCTTGACACGTTTTTGTGACTACAGAGACACTGTAATCCAAAGGCCCATCGTGCTAAGACTGTAGATATTATACAGCGTTTGGTTTCAAAATCATTTAATGAAGGGACTAGTCAGCAAACTTCCAGACAAAAAACAGCCCTAAGTCCCTACTATCCACCTCCACAATGCCCATATATCACCAGACGTGGCGATTAGACCGATTCCAGAGAGTGCCTCGGACAAAACGTCAGTCTTCTCTTCAATTTCAATTACGGACACGCACACAAAAACAAGCAATAACGTGAAACGACGGCCTCCAGATGGATCGCCGTCGAGGGGGGTGGAAGAGGCGACGTTGTGGGTGAAATTAAAATTAATGATCTTGGGACATATGAGCGGTCTCGCAAGAAATTCCACCACAACCCTCTGCGACGAAACCGATGAGCTAGGGAATGTGTCACATCGCCGGCTATATATCAAGGAATTAATTGACTTTTTGAAAACTGGCGTAAAGTGAGTCACCACAAACAATGATTGAGTCGCAGTTACTCACTATTTCATAACTAAATCGAACCCTTATAAAGTAAGAACGCAAGGGTTATATTTCGTAGGGTCTGAAGGTATTTTTATCACTATATAAACTGTGCCAGTTACGACGTCATCGATTTTATTCATAGCAATATCCGTTTCTGAAAATCGAAAATGCGTTGAGGACTTTTTGTCCAATATTTACGTCTACTCAACTCATTTCATTTCTTACAAAAGTGTTTTGGAATTTACGTAAACAGTGATTATAAACTGTAAGTCAGTTTGAGAAGTTCACACTTTATTATTAGTATCAATTCAGTGGACTATGGTCACGTTTCTCAATCCCTTCGTATTTTTTCGGGTGGGATAATTTTTGGAATTATGGGAGTTTGTCGGAGAGAAGAATTATGGAAAATTTAAAAAACAGATGTTGATAACATAAATATGGAACTACTATTGCATATTCTCAACACGAAAATAAAAAGTGGGCCTCAATTTGTGAAATAAAAAAACGTACATTTGTGGTTGTAGAAAAAATATTGTGTGTGCAATTCTAAACCGTAACACCCTGTTATTTTGGAACCCATGGACAGATTTTGAAAGAAGAGAATTTCAAGTTATAGGAACTCGACGAGCTCTATTCAAAGATGTTGACAGATATTAGGCAAGGAGTATTAACTACCAAAAAGAACATCTAAGTACACTACTTTCTTTTTTGAGAGGGACATGCTTGAGAATTCAACAATTTAGTGAGAGCGTTATTATGAGAAAAATTGATCTGACAGAGAAAACAACTACGTTACTCAGCAACCGATTCCAACTTCGAAAAACCAATCAGTCGATCTGTTTCGTCATATTCATAAAATCAAGAATGTTTAAATAACTATAAAAATGTTCTTCAACCGATGAAAGGCAGTTATTGTTATTTCTTTGCTAATAAAACGCAAGGTTATATATCTCGAATTCTTGTAGGTAGCCGCTATTTAGGTTAGACTTTTAATTACTTCCTGCTTTGTTAGTCGATCTGTGTATTTCAACTTTTTAAACCATGTAAGTGCTATTATATACACCGTTCCGAGTACAATTTCGAAAATGTGTTTTATGGCATTTGCTTAGGAGCGATGGAATTATATTTATAATCATTGTCGTTGACACTAACGTTTGCGCATACAATAACTGATGTTATCTATCGTTAATAATTATTATTTTTGGATTTTAATGAGCTTAATCGGCAATCTCACTATTTCAATTACCCCCAACAAGATGAAGGTGGGATATTTCCCAACCCTTGAATTAAGGCATTTGTTTGTTTTAGAAAAACTCGCTTTCCATTGCTGAAGATATTTCTTTTTCTTCAGCACTTGGGATTGATTATGTAAAAAAAAATATATTGCTATTCTATTCACAAGAAGTTTAGTTTGTCGGTAAGATTTTTCTAGAATAAAAAACGTATTTGTCTTCTGAATTATCTCACGGTTATTCAGTATAAATGAATCAAATCGCCAGCTAAAGGAGATCACTCACTGCTAAAACGTTAAGTCAGGTAGGTCAATATCAAATATGAATTCTAAACCTACAAATGACTAAAAGAATATTGAGAAACCGGGGCGTGACAATCACTTATATCAAATATGAAATAATATTGCTATTTATCAAAAATATTATAGTTGGCGAGGGCAAAATTGAATCTGTCCAACTGACGTTAAAGAGCATTATAATCAAAAGTAGAACTAATAAAATCTAATCTTATCTACACATCATTTGTAGCTACAAAGTACTATTTTTCTTTTATTTATCTATTAACGATACTACCACAACAGTTATCCAATTAAAGGGTTTTTAGATAAAAAAAAAATTAGACACGTAATGTTTGGATTATTTACGATAAAATAATAATAATTATTCTTAATTTTCTTTCAAATGAAAATATCATTCATTGTGGCAATTCTGAAAAAAATATATTTTTATTCAAAATTATTTTGCATATACAGTATGTCCACTTAAGTTCGCGGCATATGAGGAACTTTTTTATTATTAATTTCGTGAAAAAAAGTTATTCTTCATATAAAGTTCTACAAGCTAAAAAACCTGAAGTACAACCATGAGAGATATATAAAAAATCAGTCTTTCTTGTAAACTATAATTTACATGCAAGAGTAAAGTACCTTTACTTCGACAATGTCAAAAATGTTATGGGAAAAAGTTGTTTAGAATTGAAAAATACAGTGAGATATTCTACAATGTTTTTTATTTAAAAAAAACTTACGTTGAAAAAATTCTGCATGGATATCTGAACATTATTATTAACTCTACATACATTTTTCTACTTTTTTGCATGGGATTCATAGTTTTCAAGAAACCTCGTATACGACTAAAAAAAAATGTATATCTGATAGTTGTATTTCACGTTTTAGATCATGCAGAACTTTTGTTAACGAATAACTTTTTTTCGTAAAATCAATAATGAAAAAGTTTTTCCTATGCTGCGAGCTTATGGGGACACACTGTATATTTCTCAATGACATACCAGACGCTGACAAGTATTTTTGTTTTCTAATCTGGCGGCTATAATATTTTCTAATACCGATGATGCTTTTGAGACACTTTCATTACAACAATTTTCTAAACACCCTGTATCTGTCTTTTCTTCAATAATTAAATTTAAATGTCCTGTATAAATATTTCACCATGGCATAACATAGATGTGACCATATTTTTCCAAACGATATATTTTGAAACACTATATATATATATATTTTCTGTTATGTTTACCTATATCTCTAACCCTGATACTTCACAACCGGTAACGCCTCATCCCTAACCCCAATGCTTACCTTTACAACCGGCAACACCCCGTCTCAATCTGCTTAAAATTCCCCAAGGTCCAGGAAATTTGCCAACCTCAACCTCAACCTCCCCAACCCCTTCCCACCCAATTTCTGAGAGATTCGAAATTAAAATATATTCCGTTCGTATTCAAAAACCCAGCGTTGTCTCTGGACCATCCAAATTAGTTATTGCAGAGGCATGTAATCAATTCACAGAAATTACCTTTCGGATAATCTCTACTAATTACTCGACAAAGGTAGTTCAATCCACTCATATTATTAATGGGATGGTCAGGTAAAGCAATTTTCCATAAATATCGATCACTCAATAAAGATAATTGGTAGAGATCAATTTTAGGTTACTTGACTAAAAAGTCGAGACTAATATTTTGTCAAAAAATATCTATGACAAAAAATCGTATCATCATGAAATGGTAATACACATATACAGGGTGTTAGGTTATTCCTTAAACTATTCTAAGAATGCTTTGTACCATGATAATTTTTGAAAAACCCCATTGTTTCGAAGACACAGCGCGAACAAAATTTGCGACAACCATTTGCGATATTTGATGAAATCATTAATGTAGATAAACGAGGGTGCAAGTCATGAGTTTATCAAGTAAAAATTTGATTTATCAACAGCAACATACAGAGATCGCTGAATTGGTCGAGGTAGGCCACACGCATGGCCCCCAGAATTATTTCTTCTGGGGATATCTGAAGTCATTAGTTTACGCTATTCCATTGGTAAATCTGGATTATTTGGGTGTAACTCAAATAGAAACGACCCTGGTGTTTTGAAAAAGTTCGGCAGTCCATGACGAGAAGACTGAATGCTTGTATCCAGGCTGGAGGAAGTAATTTCGAACATTGATTGTAGATTGAGCAACTTTACATGTACTTTTTGATAATAAAATGTTGTTAATGTCATAAATTTTGTTCACCAAATATTCTCAGAATAGGTGAAGGAATAACCCTTTAAACTTTTGCCGCATGTTTACCAACACCCTGTATACATGTATATCAAGTATCAGCACTGCAGAATAGTTTTCCGACCAATAACCAGCAATATGTTAAATAAATAAATATCCATTATTCAGCATAACGAGAATAAAGTTCTTTAAAGAAAATAAATTCTCGTGAGATTGTCATTCAATAGTGTGAGTTATATAAACAGCATTACATAGAACAACAAAAAAGCCATAGAAGACGATATTATGATATAATATATCGTGTCATACGACCACAAAAATCCATCAACAATTTACTCCCATAAATTAAAGCTTGCCTGACTAGTTAACGTTAAATAAATACCGCGATCGATATTCACTGAATCCCTACCAACATGATATAATAACTGAAAATCCAATATTTCTTTCTACATACATCAGTTTCAATCTAGTATGTTAATGCGGATAAACCAAAGACTGACATATCGATAAACCAGAAAAATATATCGTGGTATTGTAAGCAATTTGCGGTCATGGATCGGTACTGTTTATGTGAACTTGGGGGAATATATTACAACAGTGGCGTACAACGAGTTTTTTGATGAGGGGTACTCAATACCAGAACAATTTATATTAGAAAATATATAATAATGCCAATATATCAGGAAAATTATTGAGTCAAAAAAAAATTAAAAAATTAATCGAAAGTAGAATTATCACCGAGCTCTATGCAGCATGCAACAAATTTGAATCAGGCTCCCCTGTGAATCGAAACTGGCTTTATAATAAACCAGTAATTTTTTTGGATTAACACTTGAACTGTCCAAGTCAGTGGATCCGTTTGATGTTTTATGGCACATAAGACACTGCGTCTCAAGATCACAAGTCTATTGACCTTTAAAGACGTTTATGAACAGAATCATTATGACATCATAACATGCCACCTATGGATACATTTTATTTAATTTATGGTTCCTTGCTACTATTTCTTGTAGCCTTACTAAAGAAAATAGACTGCTGAGAGCCTAGCTACCTCGATCAATATTCGGTATTAGTTTATATAGCAAAACAAAATTGTAAAATTTAAATTGCTTCGTTTAATTATTTTACAATAATATTTATTTCGATCTCAACGACCTTGTCGTTAACGAATTCCCGAGTTGGTCGAACCACAATTCACTAAAAAATCGAACCACGATTCACAGGAAATCGAACAATGAGGGGTATGTAGCGTCGAATATATGCACCTTCGATTTGTAATTCATTAACTGAGATAAACACGGAATGGAGGTGAATAAGGTTGGAAGTGAAATAACCGTAGGTGGATACTTATGATACGATCGCAAGTTTACACAAATCGTAACCGATAGCGAAAACTTTGGTCGTGATTATAAATACAACAGTGGAAACTTTGCCACAAAAAAAGGAGAATTCAAGTATGCACAGAATGAGTATTCATTTTCAAAGTTCCCTCTTGAATGGACAATTTTTCGAACACCGCTTTTTTAAGGACAACTCAAATGTGTTCACTTCATTTCATAAAATAACATTCCTTTTTCTTTCGCCTAGTACATTTGTACCACGTTAATCATGTACTTTCGAGATACCGCAATAAATGATTAGGGAGGTTCGTTGTTTAATCCAAATGTGGTAAAAAAAGATTTTCTAGGATTTATAAAGGTCAATAATACAACTGAACAACCACGATCATAGTGTTCACGAAAAACCTTGGCATTGACTGAAACAATATGGTGGGACAGAGGGGTACGATGGTGCAGCTGTGATGAATGGCGTTGAAGCAATACTATACGGAATCGTTTCGCCGAGCTCTGTTTTTTGTCCACTGCAACTTCAAACTTGGCCCTGTGTCGTTCGTGTAGTGTACCTCCGACGAGAAATTGTATAGGAACTATGAAAGCAGGCAGATTTTTTTTCAGAGCATCTCCAAAGCGAACAAGCGCCCTACAGCCATGCATTAAGGCTATCTTTCCTGATGCAACGTGGCTGAAATCAACACCAATGTGTAAACGCGGTGGGTGGAAAATTACAACGGCTTTAAACAATTTTTTTTAACTATAATTGAGACTTTAGAACAATTCAGCACAGACCCGGATATGAAGACCTCAACTGAAACTCCTTCTTTTCTGAAATCTGCTCTTGCTAGCGAATTTGTAGTATCTGTTTTTTGTGAAGGTTTGCAGCAACTTTAACAGTATGCTAAGTCCTACCAGTCAGTCTGTGTGTCTCTGTGTGATTTAATAACAGCTGTCGATCATATTGAAAACATAGGGGCTTTTCGGAAATTTACTCTGGGTCACTAAACCGATCCAAAGAGATCACGTGACGGATCACCACACATATCACTAACCTGGGTTCTTAATTTACGAATGGTTCAGATACGTGCCCTTTCATGTTGGGTTACGATTTATGAACCTGGGTTAGTGATCGAATAAGGAACACTGAAGTTTCCGAATGCGGGTTGGTAACTTAGGTTAGTGATCTCATCAACTCGAGTAGGTTTCCAAAAAGCCCTATAATATCACACTTTCGAGAGATCAAGCTTCCACTATGACATCAGAACAGAAGCATCGCGCCAACCTCACTCAATATCAATTACCCTGAACAGTACTACCCCTATTGGAAGACTGGAATTCTTAGCTCAAATTGAGATTTACTGACCATAAAATGGTGTTAGCTTCTATATAAACTCATATACCTACAGTATGTTCCAATATGAAAACGCCATGCCCAAGAGAGAACCTGGTTATGTACGAAAACATGGTGGAATAAGACGAGGCATTAGACTCAACTATGGATATTGATTTGGCAGGAATTAATTTGTTGAATATCTTGTGCACTCCGGAAAAGTCATTTACCACGCTTATAATAAGGGAGCCTAAGCGGGAATTTTGGGATTTACTGAAGCGCGGCAGATTAATATATAGGGGGATACCTCGTACCCGGTTAGGTACCTTCACCAAATATGAACCTCATAAATAAAGCCGCGCACCCAGGATAAAAGATCAGATAAGTAAAAATTGATCATCAGAAATTCTCGAGCGCGCCACATTAAGGTAGGGTGAGTTAATTACATGGTAAAAAGTGTATATTCTACTAATCTGACAATTTGAGAGTGACGTAAAGAAAGGGAAGGGCTACAAAGGTGTGAAAAAACGTCGTTTCGACATTCTCGAGCGTTACAAATTATTTTTTTCATTTAGAAGGAAATAATTCAAGGATAACGAAAAATATATAATCTGACGATTTCCACAAGCCGAAATAACAAGAATTCGTCGTGCAGCTGCGTTATGCCTATATTCTCCTCTCCGCGTTACTATTTCTCTCTCACTCTTTCTCTATCTATTACACTCTTACTCCGTCCCTACGCTAGTTTTTGTTGTCATGACGATTCGTACCGGTAGATTTTGAGAAATCTCAATAACTTTTAAACGGCTTTATCGAACGATTTCAAAAACTAATCAGCTCTTAATATCAAAAAACCCGTCGATCGCCGCCAGTACGGTCAGAATCAGTTGATTCGTTCGTGAGTTATCGTTATAAAACCGAAATAAGTGTTTTTTCGGAATCACTCTGAAATTTCTAGTTTGATCAATTCAAACTCAAAGATCCTTCATGAAGCTTGAAAAACTGCGTCGAATGCCAGCAACCACGTGAAAATCGGTTCATTTATTCAAAAGATATTGCGGTTTGAAAATTCAAAAAATTGTATAAACTTCTATCAGAGTTATGAGCTCTCCGAGCTCAAAATGACACAAGAGCTCAAAAACAAAATAAGTGAAATGTTGAGCGCTTAGGTATGGAGTTAGCGGGAAGCTGCAGAGATGGCCTTTAGGATCAACCGTTTTCCTAACTTTTTTTTGTCAGATTAGGCGAATCCCTTTAGATAATCGTCAGCTTAGGAGACAGCACATCTAGGACATAAAGATGAACCATATATATTTTAATCTGACGCTTTTGAGTATTTCAAAATGACGATTTTTTTTTTATATTATAATGATGGCCGCGAGTTTGCGTCACATCGACGTCGTCAGACTATTGCATGGGAGCTTTTGTTTAGGTTTACTTACACCCCCTAAGAAAATCTGACAAACTCGATAATTTTTATTTTTTTTTTCATTTTCAACCCTTACCTACGATCACCCCCATCATGCGAACGATCAGATTAACATACGTACATTAATAAAAATACGTAGGACATTGATGATATCAATATCTGACGCGCTCGAGTCTGTCCATGCAACAGTTTTTTTACAAATTTGAAAAGTTATAGCCGCTTTCCCCACCGATGAGAAGGTATACATTAAATAGAATTTTTTTCTTCTTATAATCTAAGCTTTGCAACCCAATAGGTCTCCCCTACTATTAGACGCTTATCTACGAAATTCATGTGGACAAGAGTAGGCTTACTGGATTGGTCTTGATGGCAATTTGGCCGTAAAAATTATAGATTTTGTGGTATGAATTCACTGAATTGTAATTTCTCTATTTTTGTTATGAAAAGAAATCTTCTAGTTCACATTTTCAGTGGCAGGCTTTTTCCAAGTCAATTTAAGGAATTTGAATTAAACGGGTATTTTTCTTGAACTCACTCGAAAAAAAAAATCCAGACACGGCCTTGCACCTGCTTGGTTTTAACGAACTGTAAGTCCATTTCTGCTTTCAATGATAAAGTAACTGAGATGGCTTTCGAACCTATTTTTGCATAAAGAGGAATTTAATCTAATTCTTAGTATAAGTAACCTGAAGAAACACCCTAACAAACATTGACCTTCAACCTCACACCCTCCAAATTTACATCAAATACTACTACTTACTTGAATCCTTTGTCTTCATCTTGTCCGACCTGGCCGTTCTGCACAACCACCTGCTGACCGTTGCAGTCGTCTTTCGGGCTCTGAGGTTTATCTTTGTCTTTATCGTCTTGTAGATGAAGCGCTCGCATCCTTGGTTCTAGCCCGCTGACCATCTCCTTACCGGTTGGCGATGTTCCCAAAACGTATTCCACCATTTTGACGCCGAGGCCACCGTTATCTGAACCGCGCGGAGATAAGATGCTGCCCGTGTCGCCCCCGGCAAAACCCCCGCCTCCTGGACGGCGGCCCATGGCTAGGGAGGCCGATACTGCGTGCTCTGAAACAAAATATGCAAATTAGCAAAAAAATTCTAAAATCATCAGTGCCATAGAAAATACAGAAATTTACTTATGGATGGAATGCACCATAAGAGAGTGATGCTTTTGTTTTGGTTTGAAGCTTGCACGGGCAATATGTCTGTGTTCGATGGTAACAAGTTTCGGTATTGGTTCGTATGTAGTTATGGCTGTGAATACCAGTGTTGCCAATCCAAATCGATCGAAATCCCTGAATTAAGTAGTTTCGATGCATTACATGAATCCTCAGGCTACGAAATGGTTTTCAGTAACAGTAAATACAGAATGTCTTTAAAGTCGCTAGTATTCCATCTTCCTCAGCAACACTACATGCGCATTAGGCGCCATAAGTCTCAATAGATTAATTTGGGGCTTCTGTGCCATAAGCATCTACACCACGACCTTTGCAGTTCTATTGTGTGTGAAGTGAAACCTTGCCCTTTATTTTTTCTGAGACTAGTGTCTATAGTGTCATTCCCGTAACAAAATGATCTGGGGAAACAACACCACTGACACTTGACAGAGTGGGGAGCTTGGAATGCAGAATTTAGAGCAGAGTGACGTTTGACAGAGGTTCAAGTCCTAGCATTTCCAAATCGATAAAATCTTCACAAAATCGTCACATTTCAACAATCTCTCACAAATCGCCCGATGCGTTGTTGTAAAACCCTCAGAAAGTGAGGAATTCTTCACATATCGGCAACACGGCAGTACCTTTTGTTATTAAAGAAGTCTCACCATGAAATAGGCCCAAGTTTCATGTAAAAACTCCTAAAAAGTTTTGAAACCATGCACAATGATTTATGAGTAAGGGATGAATATATCAAAAATCCTCATCAATATGAGGCGAGCTACAACGGTAATTAGCGAAAACAGATCACTTTCTTTGGTTTTTCGTCATCAACTCGAGAACTACATTTTTCTTGTATTCCTAAGGCGCTGAAAGCGTTTTTTCTAAAATGTGGAAAGCACGATGGTACAGATCAAGGTAAAGTAGGTACCTGCCGTCGTATCTTACCGAAATTTCAATGAAATTGGTCAAATTGTAACGACCCTGAAGCCGGACATGACCGCGACTGTTTGGATTTTCACGCTCAGCCTGCCCGGGCGATCTATCTCATCTCTGCTCTTTAACGGTACACCCATTACTCATCGTCCTATGCGCATCGAAAATGTATATCGCATTGATTGCTTGTAGCAAGGGGTAATTTGTTGAGAACTGAAGGAACCACAAAAGTCATTGTACTTGTGACAAAGTAGCAATTGCCGGTGGTGATGTAGACTTATTATTCTCCTCGGCCTCAACTACGACTGAACGAAATATTTTATTCGTGAAACATTCAGACAGATATGATGTAGTATCCCATATCTTTATTTTTAATAATCCTTGAACAGGATGAAAATTGTTCAATTTTAAATATGGTTTATATTTTGTAAAATTTTAATTTGGTCCATGGACATGATGTCTTTATATGGCTTCTTGTACACCTGACGACTACGCATTGATGATGACTTAACAGTCGAAAGCGCTTTGCTATAATTTTTAAAATAAAAATATTTTGCACGAAATACAAAATTTCTTCCTTTAAGAATATTGAGCGTGCACACAGCTTGACAAATTCAATAATAATAATAGCCGTCCTCTACCCGCACAGGCTATGCCTTTGGGTACACTCAACGAGTGTTTATGAGGGAGTATTATTATTATTATTATTATTGTTGTTGAAAGTGCAGTATTTTCCAACCGTATATCAGCCATAAATCAGCGCTCAAACATCTACCCAAAACTACAGTTCTGCTATTTTAGTCGTTATACAAATCTTTTCTTCCATACGGGCTCGCTGATCTATATTTAGCCTGCGCATCTTTTATCTTAATTTGCAGCCGTGTAGAATTTTCCGTCCTGTTTCTGAGATAGAAATACAAATCCCGCTTTTCGACGGAAACGCGTGACAGAGCGAAAATTGCGCGCTAAGAGATTCTAATCGGACTGATCAATCTTCCTCGGCAAGGCAACGTCAAGCGCCTCCTTTAATGGGGAGTCAGTCGCAAACCCTCTCACTCTTGCCGGCGATTCATTCATTAATTTGAATTATGGTCAATTCTTATTTTCGTTGTTAGGAGTTTATTCATTGCATAATGGCTCCGCGTGGACTTTATTTTGTGTTCTCGTTTCGTAAAAAAGGCAGCCATAATATGAGAGGAAAGAAAGTTGGAACGTCCAGTTGTCTTTCTGAAGAGAAACTGCCCAGTCTCTCTGAAAGAAATAGCTAGAAACAAAAGAAAGAATCGAAAGTCTGAATATAAAGATGACGAAACTGGGCCAAGCCCAGTTCGAAAAGATGATGCGTCGAATCAGACATTAATTGATGTAGGAAGGATACGAATTTGGTCACATCATCAGGTAATACGGATTTAGAGGTAGGAAACTGGTTACAGGTCCAAAATACTACCTGTATGATGAAACTGGATTCAATTTATTGCGGTACAGAAATTTATTTATATTGTAAATTCGAGATATTGTAAAAGATTAATCATTAAACTGCACTTTCTTCTTGGAGCTGCACATTTCTCGATTTTGAAGGGTTATTGATTGATACTCTTACATTTTATATAAAAATCATTTTGAAATGTTGATAAAAGTGTCAGAATATCAAAAGTCAATGGAGAAAACATTTAACAATGAAATGAGCGACTAAATTATTAATGGAAGATGGTTATCGTATGTTAGGACTCGTCTTATGAAAAGAAAAAACTTATTGAATTCTAAAATCCAAATTGATTATTTCTACAATGACCCATTAATATAAACATGATCAAAACTATTTTTTTATTCAAGATTTACATATTACTCGTAAATATGCAATGAAAAAGTCAATTTTCATTCATGGGAGTGCAGCGTAGTACTCGTATGAGTAGAGAAGAGGCGTAATTCAGGCGACTTCTTCCATTTTTCACTATGCTTATGAAATCTTAGAACAAAAACAGTTCTGGGCAAATTGTAAAACTTTATCTTTTTTGAATATATTCACACATAGCCTTTGCAGATACCAAACCTCTGCAATTTTGAAATAAATTTTTCGAACATTTTATCGTGCGAGAGATTTTTTGAAGTCTTATTTCTCTGTCTGCTAAACCTTGTGCATGAGCATATAAAAATTATGAATGTTCAGAATCAGCATGACATTTAGTGCAAATCTTTATATTCCGGAATCTGAATTTATTCCTTTTATATGCCAAACATTGAATCGATTGGCGTTCGCAGAATGGCTCTATCTCTAACCGTTCACGAGTTGAAGAGTTCATCTGGAGTGGGGAGAAGTAATTTCCCTCCATTTTTTTTCCTACTTCTATTCGTGACATTTTTGACGTTGTATTCCTTTTAAATGCCAAACATTGAATCTGAGCATAACAAAATCATATATTTACGAAATCTGCATGAAATTTTGCGGATACAGTGCGGATTGTAAGTGAATCTGCCGATTTTGTACTTTTCGTGATTTTTAGGGGTCTACTTTTTCGATTTTTCGAATAATTTTGTTTTATATCGATTGACTTGAAATTCACAGACTATACTAATTTGATCATTCTGAATCGATTGGCGTTCGCAGAATTGGTGTCTTCAACCGTTCTTCAGTTGAAAAGTGTATCTGGGGATGAAAGTGGTAATTTCCCGCCATTTTCGTAAATTCCAACCTTTTTGTATATATTCATTGAATTTGAAATCGGTGGCGGGTCTCTGTCTTCTGGTAATTTATAGAATGCGAGCGCAGCGAGCATCTGGTTTCAATGTATACTTACTACTATACTGAGTGTTAGACACCTTTTGTTAGTGGTGACGCTGCTTTCGCAAATTGGGAATCGCGTTCGGTTTAATGGTAACCTCTCTCAAGATTTCCGTTCGGTCTAATGGGAATCGGTTTTCGGGAGAGAATCAGAGATTAAAATCATAGACAATAAAAGAAAATAAAAAAATTCCGTCACAAATCTTCTTCAGGCGAGTGGTTTCTACTCTACTGCAAGAATTTGTAATGTGAAATTCAACTTTGTGATCCTATCCTAGTTATTCAGGAGTCAATTTTAATATGTTTTTATGAATTGTACTAGTATGTTTTATTTTATATTTATACATGTTTGTTGTTGACCAGCACGGTGAAAACATTATTTATAATGTTGTTAATTATTTAAATTGTACCTATTATTTTCCCTAATAATTATTTTCAAATTTTTTATTTATAAATTCTCAATAAGAATTATGTTCTTCAGACAATAAAGCATATTTGATTTGATTTGACATATGGTTTCATCAAATTGTCAGAATTCAAGATGCTTTAGAAAGAAATATGAAGAAAATTATGGTCGGTTATTTGCCACGGATTTGGTATATTACCTACGGAAATTCGATTCAAATGAGAAAATCCAGGAAACCTTGTTTTGTTGAAAACAACGGACTCGTGCATGACTACTCTTTGAATGAATGAATTCAATTTGTTCAGTAAATCGCCAATATTTGGTTGACTTTCAATATTTACTTGAGAAGTAATCAAAGAAAAACATTCATTTCGTAATTTAAGAGCAACTTATAACGACGGACTTGCGGATAAAAAAGTTAAATGAAGTACTGGTGATATTTTGACCGCCCGTCATGTTTAACAATCACATCATTTCAGTATATTCCCTTCTTTTAATCATCGGAAATAGAACAATTTTTTTCCACTTCACGAAGTTTCGATATTCTTAGTCGAACCCCGAAAGATATACAAATCTCAGAGGAACTTCATTCAGCCCAATAATTGGCTGCTTGTTCATTACCGGGGCCATTGAATAAACATAGATAGTAATTTCTATGGAGTGTTTGCAGACTTTTTCAATTTCGCGAAGGAAGTTTTCGCCCTACTTACTCCTTGCGTCATCTCGAGAGAACAAAAAGAGCGTCGTTTTCCGCTCGCGACGCTTCCGTTTTGTTCCGAATTCAAGCTGACGAGGAGAGGAGAGAGACGTGAGAGCGCTATTAATTATGCATTTGGTTGAGGATGCCAAACAAGAAAATTATTATGTCATTTTCGTTGTCGACTGTCGCCGCGAAGGGTTCGGGTAATTTGCGTGGTAGTGAACGCCTTCTTGCGGTCGGTCAATCAATCATTCCAATGTACAGGGTAGGTTTTTAGGCAGGGAGCGAAACAGCGAGTAATTCACCAACGGAGATATAGAGCCTGTTGTATGAGGTTGGGGGTAAGGAAATATGCATTGTCATCAAGGTTTGGAAATGGTAGTTTATGATCAATACTAGGAAGCCTTGAATTTTCTAATTCATTAACAGATGTAGGTATTTCAGTCACAAATTAGGGATTCGAGACAATAAAAAAATCATGCGAGGCCCTGTTCAATCCCAGGTTTTTTGAATCTATAATTCATTACAATACTATAGTACGATACTAAATTTCAACCATTTCCGTGTATGGTAACGCGTGTCAAAAGGTAAGGGCCTCGTCTTCAATAGCTCGTACAGGTCCCCTGCAGACTGCTGAGGGTTTTGACTTAAGAGTGCAACCGCTTGACGAAAGAACATATTTGAAAAGAAAAATTTTTAAAACAATGTTTTTAATAAAATATACTTATTTTTTGTTCAGAGCGGAAATGAAAAAGATATCAAACAATAGGTGTTGCCATTTGAAATTTTGCCATCACGAAAGGAGAACAACCATTCTCCATACCTTAAGCAGGGAGGGCCAACCACCATCCACGGCCTTGGTGAGTTGCGACACCACTTTCCTGAGCAACCGGTGCAAAACCGGACCGGCAGCCAAGGCGCACCCTGGAGGGAATTGCTCATTCCTTCTGATGTCGGCCGTGGGTATACTAGGGTGACCCCCCCGGTATACCCTACTACTCGGTTCACGATACACAAGTAAGAGGCCCCCACACTCGACCCCCTCGGAATAAGGGTCATAGGCAAGGTGGTGGGGCCCAAAACTATTATTTGCCAAACAATAACAACCGCGATGACAACAGACGCTTTGAGTGGACGAATGAACTAAGGGACAGTCTTCTGCATTGAGCAGTGAGCCCGCCTGAAGAGGATACATGGCGAGAATGCATGCTCTGTGGTGTGGAATACACCCAAATACGCCCAAACCCAAGGGATTATGTATCTCATCTTCGGGCTCCAGGCTATGTCAGAGCCCCTCCTCAGCCGGTTAACGAAGTGGCAGATGTTTTGGATTTGCTGACAATGTTTCAGTTTGAATGAAAATGTTTCGAATTCCATTGCCTAAAAATAGAAAGAGAAACCATATCTCTATTTCAAATCACGACGTTTCGATTGTTGGGTATCTACAATCGTTTTCAAGTGATTCTCACTGGACTTCCATTGCCAAAAAAAAGAAAGAAAGAGAAACCATATCTCTATGTATGATTTGAAGTCACGACGTTTCGATTGTTGGGTATCTACAATCGTTTTCAAGTAATTCTCACTAGGCTTCCATTGCCTAAAAAAAGGAAGAAAGAGAAATCATATCTCTATGATTTCAAGTCACGACGTTTTGATTGTTGGGTATCTAAAATCATTTTCAAGTGATTCTCACAGGACTCCCATTGCCATTTTTTAGGCATTCATTCCCCACCCTCAGGCAAATACAAGCCAATGAGCCTGATATACTCTTAAAGCTTAAATAATATACCGGCTTGCCATGATATGGCAGAAATCTTAGCCGGACGAATGCAGAAAGTCGTAATTCATGGTCCATTCCGCCCACCAAGGACACATGATTCTCGGAGCCAGTAATCACTCACCCCACATACGTGGGGAGTGGTTACTGGGGTTAATGACACACCAGCGCGCCCTCCGGTTTTGTCGGGGCTCAGGAGACAGGGCCTAACTGGGATATTCCTGGTGAAAAAAACTCATTCCCTCATTAATACTCATAGAGTGTACCCAAAGGCATAGCCTTTGCGGAGATAGGGCGGCTATTACTATTAGTTGCCTTGACTCTCCGGTGCGACAGATTTTTGGTGGGGTATTTACTTTTCAGCAGTAGAAAAACCCGGAAAACCTAAAGCACAACCCCGGGTGGTCGGCGAGCACTCCAGCCAAGCACCAGACGACGGGATTTGCATCTAAGGGCCAGTTTTTAGGTTCCAGTTAACTCAAGATCGACTAACTAATGGTTCAGAATGGGAACTCTAACAACGTTATCTAATGGATATCATTCACATTCTAAACCATTAGTTAGTCCATCCGGAGTTAACTGGAACCAATAAAACTGGCTCTAAACAAATTACATTGCCTATCGACTCCTATGAAATTGATGAAAAAATTCTCGTTTTCCAGAATTCCAACCTGGCCAAATGCAAGCGGAAGTTTCAAAGGCCGGCATCTGACCGCCTTGCTTCCGAGCACCCAAAGCATCAACGTTACGATGGGATCCTAAAACGTCAAAAGCTACTTCGATGTGTGGATGTAGAAAAAAGAGTTTTCCGATGAATGGCTGTCCTTAGACCTTGATCGATCGTTATATTTCTCTATCAAGATTAATAGAGTTTTCATTGATCTAATATTGTTCTGTGCACTCCCCAGATGTGGGAGTCCAATGAATAACGACCCTTTCTGAAATGATGAATGTAATTCCACAGCTGAGCATTAATCATGCAGGAATAGAGGCATAAATCATTGTACCATTCACAGACGAACAGGCGAATTAGAAGATTCGTCATGGAAAATTATGGAAACGCTGTATGTTTCTGTTCATCAGTTTCATCAAAGTGGATGAAGAGGAGAAATCAATAATAAAAACTAAATAAAACAAGGATGTACAAATAAATATCCACCAATTAATAATAATAAAAATAGATAAAAAACGAACAAAGTTCGAAAGAGTATTTTGGAGAGTTCAATTCAATGAACCAAATCAAAAACACCCTTCTTCCCACATATTCCCACCAAGTGGAAAGGAATGTATGATGCAGACTTTTGTATAAACCTATGAAATAGGTATATCGTAGGCAAGTTTTCATTAGAAAACAACGTCCGTTGAATAATGTCTTCAATTCTTGGCTATAGTTTCAAGCAAACACCACTCCCAGAACGAGCCAAACAAACTCCAATGAAACCTCATCTACATATAACAATATCCTTCTCGGCATTTTTCAATATAACGTTCATATCTCTTTGAAGTCGCTAGTCGACGTCTCTCGTACAGAAGGAAATTAACTTGGCGCCTTCCGAGTTATGTAATCACGAACTAATAGAGAACCGACAATTTTCCACGTGAATAATCGCTGTTCAAAAGAACTTCGTACACAAAGAGGACGATGGCAGAAACGGACTCGGCAGCGGCAAACTTGCCGTTTGATATTGAATCGAGTTGCCATTTGAATAGACAGAGATCCGTTTGATAGATCAGTGACTTAACGGTAGATGGTGCCCTGACAGCATTTGTATACTGCACGATGGTCGCTATCTGTGGGTACACAAGAAATTGCAGGTCATTATGTCAAACAGTTCTTTCTTTTTAAGTAAAATTCAAGCGCTTTCGAAGAAAATTAAGAAGATAGAGAGAGACACAGGGATAGATGAGGTGGAAGAAATAGAGTGTGTATGAGAAAAATAGAGTGAAAGGGAAGAGGAAAGAACATTATATCAAATTGAATACCTCTTTCACTCCATATTATTTATAGTATATATCCAACAGAAACGAAGTACTTTTCTGTGCATCGTTTCCGAACACCATGGGGACACAATTGCAAGTGCTTATTACACTTAGAAAAGAGCAAATGTCATTCCTCTACCAGAAGTAATGATCCCAGAAACTCATAAGGATCTTCCATTCAACCAACATGAGTTCAGAAGTGGCTACTAGTGCAGAAGCACTTTCTAATATTGTTGATGACATCCTGAATGCTCAGGATAGCATATGTGTTTTTTATCGTTACTAAGTTATTCCAAAGCATTTTATATAATTAATCATAAAATTTTAAAATTCAGTGAGTCAGCCTGCAATATACCGGGTGGCTACGGAAGTATTGCCTACGGAATATCTCAGTTATTGTATGAAGTAGGTTTGTGAAATTTGGAACGTCGATATAATGACATAAGAGCTAGAATTTGAGCATATTGACATGTCGAAGTTAACTTCCGGTCTGACCGGAAGTAACATCAACTTTCTTATTTTAAATGGAAACCCTATTTTTTTTCTTTTCGCTTTATTCAGCATTCAATTCCCTTTCTAATGACATATCACAAGTTGGTACGTAACCAGAAACTAGATCAGAAAAAAAATTATTATTGAAATTCACCGAGTAGGCCGTGGAAGCAAAATGAAAGCCAAAAATTGAAAAGTTGGCTATGGAAACCATACGTCACTTGATAACAGTTGCTACTACTGTGATATTTTATTTTCATTCGTCGGCGTTATAAAAAGCCGCCAAAAAAAATATTGGAAAAATTGGGAAAAAAACAATACTCTGTAGGTCCATAACTTAAATAGGAACATACAACTTTTTCTTGCCTGCACTATTCAGCATAACCGTTCCTTTCTAATGATATAATAGAAAGTAATTTTTTGAAATGAAATACCAAAAAATCCAATTATTATTCTTCAAATAACAAAACAGATTATCGCCATACGCAAAAATAACATTAAAAATAATGTGGAATCATAAATTATATCCTGTAGGTTCTAGGTTAAATAGGAACATAAACGTACTTGGTCTGTGCCATCGTCCATAGATATTCTAATATCTACCTATGAACGATGTTTGTGCTATTCAGAATAATCATTCCATTGCAATAATCATTCGAACCAAAATATTAACAAGTAGGCTGATTAAGATGTATTTTGGAATGAAACAAAAAAGAAACGAGAGCTCTCACGAACGCTGCTATCCATATTATTTTGACGTTCGAAGTAGTGTTTTTGATTCTGCCATTTTAAAAGGGTTTGGAAATCGAAATCAGTTAGTGGAATATTCAAAAAATGCCCCGCTATTCACGAACCGAACAAATTGACATGCTCCTCATTTATGGTGAATGTTTAAAAAATTCTTATGCCCCTGAACGATTGTATTTAGAGCGATATCCAGGGAGGCAGCAACCGTCAAGAAGGTATTTCCAGTGGCTTGAAGAAAAATTAAGAACTGAGCCTGATGTTCACGAAGACCAAGAAGCATTTGTTATTAATGAGGAAACTGAAATTAATGTATTAGCTTTAGTACAATATGATAGCACAATTTCCTCAAGGCAGATTGGCGCCGAATTAGCTATAAGTAAGGACTCTGCTAGGAAAATTTTGAAAAAACATCGATTTGAAGGCCAACTAACCGGAGAGAGATACTTTAATTTTTTAACGAATGAAATTTCGGAATTCATTAACAACCTACCAGCGGAAATAACTGAGAGAATGTACTTCCAGCAAGATGGCGCCCCTCCGCATAATTCAAGAATAGCGAGAAATTATCTTCAAAATCGCTTTCAAGAGAGACTTATAACAACCCATGGTCCAGTCAGGTGGCCACCAAGGTCATCTGATCTTACTGCGTGCGACTTTTTTCTATGGGGGTATCTTAAAAATAGGGTGTATTCCACACAGCCTACAACTCTACATGAGCTAGAAGTAAAAATTCGTAGAGCTTTCCAAGATATCACGCCCCAAATGTTGAGAAACGTTTTACATGAAAATATCACCAGAGTCAATAAATGTATTGACGCTGAGGGAATGCATTTCGAACATTTGTTTTGAATTTATTTTATCTTTAATCCTATCAATTCGAATTTATTTTTCGATAAATCTGTTTTTTTGTTATTTGAATAATAATAATTGGATTTTTTGGTATTTCATTTCAAAAAATTACTTTCTATTATATCATTAGAAAGGAATGGTTATGCTGAATAGTACAGGCAAGAAAAAGTTGTATGTTCCTATTTAAGTTATGGACCTACAGAGTATTGTTTTTTTCCCAATTTTTCCAATATTTTTTTTGGCGGCTTTTTATAACGCCGACGAATGAAAATAAAATATCACAGTAGTAGCAACTGTTATCAAGTGACGTATGGTTTCCATAGCCAACTTTTCAATTTTTGGCTTTCATTTTGCTTCCACGGCCTACTCGGTGAATTTCAATAATAATTTTTTTCTGATCTAGTTTCTGGTTAGATACCAACTTGTGATATGTCATTAGAAAGGGAATTGAATGCTGAATAAAGCGAAAAGAAAAAAAATAGGGATTCCATTTAAAATAAGAAAGTTGATGTTACTTCCGGTCAGACCGGAAGTTAACTTCGACATGTCAATATGCTCAAATTCTAGCTCCTATGTCATTATATCGACGCTCCAAATTTCACAAACCTACTTCATACAATAACTGAGATATTCCGTAGGCAATACTTCCGTAGCCACCCGGTATAATCACCAAACTTCAGTGACTCGCGATTTCAGAGCGTTCAAAATGATGATCAAATTTCCTCCCTAACAGTAGGGTGTTCAACAGGGTAGTATACTGGGGCCGCTTCCAAATGTATACATCAAATTTCGATAACGTATTGCAACATGTTGGTTAACACTTTTATGCTGATGACACTCAAGGTTATTTCGCCTCCTAACATTCAAAAATTGCTATGGCAATTCAACTCGTAATATATAAAAATAATTTTAATTTACCTAAAGTTAACCCCAATAGTTCTTGTGCATTGCTTTTATGCCAAGACAATGTTAGAAATGAATTCAATCTATTTTAGACTTAAAACTCTACAACTGGCAAACCTACCTTTCCAACCCTACTTAAAAGAACTCAGATTCAATAATTGACACAAAGTTACTTTTCACTGGACATATCACGCAACGGATATACTAGCAAATATTTCACTTGAACGGTGATAAAAAAAGGCTTTGTGATGCGTCACATTTTAATCATTGTGGCGTATTTTATGGTCCATGTCTAAAGTTGAACGATTTCACTAGAATCCACAAAGTACAAAATTCCTGTACTTAATTGATTTATGGCATAGAAAAAAAGGAAACACATCCCACACAAATTCAAAGAACTAGGTTGGCTAATCATGCATAATAGACGTCATCTACACATGGCATGTCTATTTTACAAAGTTTTGCAATTTAAAACTACTTCGTACCTTCATTGTAAACTCTCCTATAGAACCGACATTCATAATTTGAATAACCGTCGTTTTACATAATAATCGCAGTTCCTAAGCATGAAAAATGAATATATAAATGATCTCTCAGCTGTATCGCGGTTACCATCATTAACAATTTCAATAGTCTGGATTGTTCTCGTTTGAATTTATTCATGGACTCTTTCGAAAGAAATTACAAAAAAATCTTACCGAAGAATCAACCAAATTAGCTCATTCTCTCGTTTCATTGACCCCAAACAAAACGATGTGTATAATTATGCTTATAAATGCTTGAAACTACCTCTTGTAGTTCTAGAATACAAAACCAGCAAAATTATATGCATCAATCCAGACCACTAGACTTGAATCTCACCGTTTCTCTCTCTCTCGTACTTTGTTTCTGTATTGTTTCTCTTTTTATACTTTCTGTTTTATTCCTTATCTTCGTTCGTCATCTCGAATTTATTGTATTAATTTTTGGGCTCTGATGGAAGAACAGAAGTAAAAGGCTGTGAAAGGCCTTCCATATTCTGAACCAGAATAGACATTTGTTCACCGCCATAAAAAAAATATAATTATTTGATTTTAATAATGCTGGTAACAAATTATAGTATTATTATCATTATATCAAATGAAGGAGTCCCTACAGATATAGATAGACCGCAATAACCACCTGCAGACTACTCTCATACATGCAAGGTTGGGTCGAACATTCCTGATAAACGTCCCCCGAAGCACTACGAAACAAACTCAGAAACGATTAGACTTTGAAATATTTTGTTTACAATTCCGACCCTAGAGTTTTATTCGTATCAAGTTTTTTGTAAATATCAATATAAAACGAAAATTTATGAAATTAATAATTTTTTCTTCCATTGGTCTCACAGACACACAACTCAACGCATACTGTTTATTTTTTGGATAAATTTGGAGCTATATCACTTGGCACCTCATCTTCACTCGTGTCTTTTGCAGTGTTGCGTGCAATCAAAAAAGAAAAATGTGTGTAAACAACTTGCGTGCAATCAAAAAAGAAAAACGTGTAAAAAACTTAGTCGTCGACAAACATCCCATTATCTACAAGGTGTTCCAAATTGAATCGGCACCATTGCCAACTCCGTTGTTATTGATGATGCTACGAATTCGATTAAATGAGCAAACTATGACCTCGAAGCCAAAACAAACAAAAAATTGACAGTCGCGGTTTCAGAATATTTAATAAAATTATATTTGTTTCAATGGAACACCCTATATTTCTTCATGCATTTCGATTCGTAATAACATTCTCAACAACAAAGCTCATATTACCTTTTTTCCTAAAGTGGAAAATGAGCGACTTGTGTGAAATATTTATTTCTTTCACTAGTACAAAAAATTTCTTTGTTTTGGCGAATAATGATGTATGCGATGAGGCTAATTTTTCAAATCGTGGGATGTATAATAGAAAGAATTTTCATTATTGGAGTAGACATAATCCATTTCTACATCCCCACAATCCGCAAAGACGATTTAGTATTAATGTTTGGTGTGGTCTATTTAGAGGCAGAATTATCGGTCCATTTTCCACCATGGTTCTTTGAACGGACCCCGTTACATTAATTTATTAACAAGAGTGTTGGAAGAGTTTTTCGATGATCTTGATCTGGAGGCTCGTCAGATGATCGATTTTCAGCAGGATGGAGCACCAGCACCTAATGTGTGTGGCGTAAAAAAAATGCTGCGAGGCTGTTTTGGAAACAGATTGATTGCTACAAATGGTCCTGTTAAGTGGCCCCCTCGTTCACCAGACATGGCACCACTAGATTTTTATTTTTGGGGATTTCTGAAAAATGAGGTGTACAAAATGAAACATAATAATGTAGATGAACTGAAAAATTATATTGAGATTAATAGAATATGTGTTCAACAAGAAGGCGGTGTTTTTGAACATTTACTCGATATTTTATAGCGCTTTATCAAATTCGTTTGTTATAAATGTTTCCTATTGAAAAAACTGTCTTATTTTTACCTTTACGAAAAAAGTAAAATGAGATTTGTTGTTGAGAATGTTATTACGAATCGAAATGCATGAAAAAATATATGGTGTTCCATTGAAAATAATATCATTTTATGAAATAATCTGACTGTATGAAAGTATAAGTACAGAAATCCTCGTATAGAAATATTCGTTAATTTTGTTGACACGCTGCTAAATCTAAGCAAGGAAAATAACTACTGGGATTCGGTTGGTTTCAGGTAACCTCAAACTTTCCCAAAATTCGCTTATTGTAAACGGTAGTGCTACTACTACTACTACTACTAGTATACACCTAGTACAGTAGTGATGTCATCTAATATTCGGCGTTCTCTATTTGATTGAGAAATAAAGACCTATATTATTATTATTATTATCATACCAGACAGCCGAGCACCACAAATCATATTTACAGAGGTCATTGAAATCAGCAGACAACGTTCTCAGTACGCTTCGTCGTCGTCCAACGGAGATAATGACGATACTTTTGTATAAATAGATATTTAACATTAACCTACTCTAAGTGTCCATTGTTCTAAGATCTGTGAGCGGTAAGATACCAATTCGTAGTACAAATGAATATAAAGACTCAGTCAGTCATTATAGATATGTTACAAAAAGAAATTCGAATCTTATTACGAATGAGGGTTTAACATTTTCTCAAGATCAGTGTCGCTGTCAAAGCATACTTGCAGGCCACTTCTGGCCTACAAACATAAATCTTTTGTTCATTGTCTACATTGCGTATCGACAGTACAAATACAGAATGAAAGAAAACGAAAGTTCAGAAATAATTAGTATGTTTAAAAACAAATAAAATGCTATTTCATCACCCTTCCTCATATTTGTGAATACCGAAATGGAGTAAATTACTTAAAATTTTCAATTCTCATCTGATCTTTCCAATACAAAGATCAAAAACGTAGCCATTTGATTTTTCATTAGCCTATAGTGTTTCAGAAAAAATGCTACCATATAGGAGAGTGGTAGACAATTTTTCTAAGCGGTTGATCAATACTTTTTTCGTAAAAAATATAACGCCTTGAAAAAGAGACAAGGTTGGAATTTCAAAAACATTCGGTAAAAATAAATATTAGCAGAACTAACAATATATGTAGCACTCAAATCATATCACACTCGAGCTCATGATGTTTTATGGAATTAAAAAAACAACACTTTGGTAGAGTTCGAAGCAGTAGACATGACGAATCATTCTAGACCATATTGAAACAAAGAAATAGCCGAAAACGAGGTCCATAGGGACAGATCAGCTTGATAAATTGGATAAGGTTGTCGTGGCAAAAATTTTAAAAGGTATAGGTAACTATTTTTGGAATGTTTTCGTAACGTTTCGTTGGCGCTAGTGGTTGGTTAGCTTCTTCCATTTCCGAAGTTGGTAGGGAACTGACTCCTAGTTGATTTGTAATGAGTAGAGTTGGAGGTGTCTTAGTCAAAGATAGGAGGTATCCTTTATCAGCTGCCAGACTGTATAGCATATTTCACACATAAGGAAAGGTGTAGATCGGAACCACTAAAAGATCTATGGATACGAGGCTGGAAGAACATAAATGAAAGTGGAGGTACGGGTAAACATTGTCAGTTGCTGAATATGGATTCGGCGAGGGAGACCACAGAATACTTTTTGGAGCCGTGAATCTTCTTTTCCCTATTCAAGGGTGTCTCGACCGACTTGTATGAGAGGCAATAGATATCCATAAACACATGGATACTCTCAATAGGGAGAAGAAAACCCTAAAAATTAATAAAATCTAGTTCCATCAAATATCGATCAACCGCCAGCCAATACGTCAGCAAACCCCACAACAGCAAACGTTAGAAAACAATTCCAAAAAAATACCGCCTTTAAGGAAAGGAATAGTTATAGTTCAGGTCAGTCTGTGGTGATTAATAGTTTAGTTGAAGTCGTGTCAGAAGTTATCAAGTATTTATACTGAGTGGGATGATTTGGAGAAATTACGGAAAATTTCCAACAATCCACCTGAATGTGAAATTAACGTTCACCAAGTAGCTTCAACCATAACGGATGGTCGGCAATGAGCATGCACTACGGACTTGATGAAACCACACGAGTTTTTCAAAATATTTGAGCAATCAATTTAAATAAACAATGAACCATCAGTATTCGTCAGCTATCAACAAGGATCAACGGACCTTTGCGAAAATAGTCCGAGCATTTGTCTACTTTTCAAAAAACTGACTAGGGAAAAACAACATTCATTTTGTAACCTTTATAAATTGAATTAATGGGTTTGAGAAGGTATATACCAGAAAACTAGTTTGTACGCCACGGACTTTATTCAATGATGTGTAAGTTAACCACATTAGTGACTTTATTTGGGAAATTATTCGTCTGAAATACGAAGTTTAATTTTCAGTAGTTTTTCTCTTTTACTTTAGACGATCAGCATCTAGTATCTGAGAAAGTTTCAGACGAAACGTTTTTTTTTTGTCTCACAAATTGACGACATAAATAATGAAACATCCTATATATAAATCTTGGAACCGAGTCAGACGACTTTAATTTCGATTGCTAGTCTCTTTTTTATGAATGGCAGGTTGACGAACTAGCTGAAACCGGGCTTTCCGACGCAAATTCGCCCGCTCAGAATTGGTGCGAATAAACAAAAAACTGACGTCGGAGCAGAAGCCGTGGAGTGAGGGTTTGGCGATAGCACATCACTTCCAAGCTAGTACGCGTCCATTAAAAAAGAGAGCGTCCTATATCGTAAGTTGAGCGGGTCTTTTGTGAAAGCGGGAAGGTAAAGACTGCTTTCTTATTGGTGCTGGCGATTGATGACGTAGGTATGTAAAAATAATAAAGGCGCGTTCAGTCAAACATACCAATAAAAAAATTCAGGACATCAAACAAACAAACTTAAAATTTATTATCTTATTCAAACGATCGCCGTTGTCAGCATTGCTTCACTTTAGATATAACAAATACTGTCATGAAAATGAACCGAGCGATCGAAAGTTTAAGGTGTAATAATCCACGAAAAACCTCTCGCAAGACTATCACATTCAAAAAAATTCAAAGAAAAATTGTAGGAATTTGTGTTTTTATATTGTGAACTACGACCAATTATAGAAAATAAAATTGTGTATTAGTCTATTTCGTGGAAACAACTGTAACAATTGAGGTCAATCCGTGTTGATCCATAACCTTTTTTCCCAACCTCCGAAAAAGCGCTACTGAAACCTACACGATCGTTGTTTTATGTACATTAGAACTGTGCAGGCGGCACACTTTCAGCTCATTATAGTTTTTGCCGTGAGATTATTTCAACGGATTTTTGTCAATCGATCGTTCAAAAAGCATTGATACCTGTCTTGAATATAATTCGTGCTGTAAAGAACATTCTGTCAGCGTTTACGAAGTTCATTCAACACCCCAACATTATTTACTTCAACATCTTCTCATCAGAAGTCTTTTAACCGATTTTCAGAAATGTTTTATACTGAAAATATATCTCTGATTTGATTTGGTAAATGATTATAAATTTGGTTGCTTCTATAAATAACATTGTGATAGTTGGAGCTGGAACTGAAAGAGTATGTATTTTTTTTCTTCCGATTACAAACGATTTTTGTTAATAAATTTAAGCAAGCTGCCTGCCACTAAAATGAAAACTTCATAAAGTTTGGGTAATTGATGACCTGTTTATTTTGTGGAAATTCATGATCACTTTAATGAAATGAATGGAAAACACTTTTGTCTTATTTCCACTGGATATGTTATTTATACGACCGGTTTCGGGTTTCATCCCATTATCAAGTATAATACTAACTAATACATTTGAAATCGAAAACGTGGTTATATAAGTAGGGAGTTTGTAGATAATCTGGATGGGGAGGTAATTAAATGAACAGGGGTGCCAACTATATAAATTCAACACTGGAGATTACAGAAATTACCGGGGTTGTCAAATACATAAATTCAAAAGTGCTACATAAATCGAGTTGTTCGTTTAGGGTTTTATATTTCGGGTTTTTAATTGATTTTATAATTTCCATGTCTTCCAACAAATTCATTTTCTTCCCTTAATTACATGTGTGTAGGATTTTATTATCTTTACTCATTTTGTGGTTTGATTCTTGCAGGTGTTCATACATTGTAGATCTTATGGCCAAATAGACGTGTTCACGGAGCTTTAATTCAAAATTTCTACCGGTCTGGCCTGCACCTATACAGTGAGGACCAAAAGTCCGTCGCCCCCCCTGTAACTTCTTTATTCTACATATTACAAAAAAATAGTAAATACATAAGTTGTAGGGTTTCATTCGATCTCTTTAATGGTTTAGGTTTCATTCATACAGAGTGTCTCAAAAAAGCACGGTGACTTAGAAGTAAATTTTTTTAAATGGGACACCCTATATTTCATTGCATTATTACATACTACGTTGAATTCTAAACAAGTTTGATAAATGGTTTTCTATCAAAAAAGTTAATAGTTTTGGACTTATGAACACTTGTAAATAATTATTTCGACTACTTTTGCACCAGTTCACGAATAAATTAATGAGGTAGGCTATGCACGCTAGGCGCGTTTATTTTATCCATGACAACGAAAAAAAACTCTTATCTGTTTTTGCCAAATGTCATTGACATTTTATAGGTTTTCAAAACTTTGTTTCAAACGGTTTTCAATTTCTCTTGTTGATTAATATGGCTCGTTCAGTAGCAGACAAAGTTGAAGCCGTTATCATATTTGGTGAAGCTAACCGAAATTACCACGCTGCTATTCGCATTTTCAATGAACGGTTTCCAGAACGTCCGATGTGTCGAAAATATCTGCAGAAATTGGTGGCAAAATTTAACCAAACTGGCACCGTGAAAGATGCTCCGAGATCTGGGAGGCCGCAAATAATTACGGAAGATGTTGAAATTCAAGTACTAGCCGAAATGGTAAATAACCCACAAAAATCAACTAAGCAAGTAACTGAGACATGTGATGTTTCTAAAACATCAGTAAAGAGGGTTTTGAAACAAAATAAATTCCATCCTTACAAAATAAAAATTTTGCACCAATTGGTTGAAGATGATCCAGACCGGCGACTTGAATTTTGCGAGACCATGGTAGAAAGAATTGTTGCAAATCGACTTTATTTGCAAAACATCTGCTTTAGTGATGAAAGCACTTTTTACCTATATGGAAATGTGAATACCCAGAATTGTAGATATTGGAGTGATGAGAATCCCCATGAATTCCGCGAGGGGCATACTCAATTTCCCCAGAAAATTAATGTTTGGGCTGGTATTTTAGGTAACCACATTGTAGGTCCCATATTCTTGGAAGAAAATTTAAATTGCCCCAGATACCTCCAAATGCTGCAAGACACAATAAGTCCCAGTATCGATGAGATCGTTGCGCAAAACCCACATGAATTTTACTTGGATGTAACATTTCAGCAAGATGGAGCGCCACCACACTATTTTCGGGAGGTGAGAAATTACTTAGATGAAAGGTATCCAGGTAGGTGGATTGGACGTCGAGGTACAACAGAGTGGCCAGCTCGCTCATCGGACCTCTCACCGCTTGATTTCTTTCTCTGGGGCTATGTGAAATCCGTAGTTTTTAAGACAGTTTGTGGGTCGTTAGATGAACTGCGCCGTCGAATTATTGAAGTGTGTTCAGAAATAACACCTCAAACCTTGATTAATGTTAGGGAAGAGTTTACAACCCGACTATTTATGTGTCAAGAAATGCATGGTGGACATGTCGAACATCTTTTGAAATAGATAAAAACTCACCGTTTTTAGTTATAAATTAAAATATCTCTTCAGTTTTTAATGATTCTTGATCTGTATTTATGGACTAGGTACCTTATTTGTTAATAAAATGTTTCAACTTCATTTGTAACAGGTTTTCGTGAGATTCAACAACTGTAACAATTGTGAAATGGTACGACGAGGTAAGTTACACATGGTGCCATCAGCAGTTTGCAACATTGGATAGCTTTCAAAAAGTTAGGATAGGAAAGTGGAATACATTGTGATACATTTGTTACGATTTTCTCATTGAACTGGCGCAAAAGTAGTCGAAATAATTATTTAAAAGTGTTCATAAGTCCAAAACTATCAACTTTTTTGATAGAAAACCATTTATCAAACTTGTTCAGAATTCAACGTAGAAAGTAATAATGCAATGAAATACAGGGTGTCCCATTTAAAAAAATTAACTTCCAAGTCACCGTGCTTTTTTGAGACACTCTGTATGAATAAACTTAAACCATTAAAGAGATCGAATGAAACCCTACAACTTATGTATTTAACATTTTTTTGTAATATGGAAAATGAAGAAGTTACGGGGGGGCGACGGACTTTTGGTCCTCACTGTATACTGCCGAGCATTCGTCGTATTCTATTCTATAAATTCCTGATTTTTCTCGTTTGGGTTTTGCATTGAACAAAATTCTGCCTCAATTATTATTACCTGTGAAAGCTGTTGTTATTTTGTATTTAGAAAAATAATTTTGAATGTTTTCAGAAAGTTTTCCTGAGTAATTAATGTATTGTTTTCTCTGATATTTGGGTATAATCCACTTATAATCGTTTGAAAAGTTATATCTGATCTGTGTATCATTGACCTGAAGACAGATAATTTATGTCAGATTGGACTGAAAGAATCAAAGGGAATTGTACAGCCTGTGAAAATTTCATAAAGAATATTCTTTACCGGCGACAACTGGTTAACCCACATGATTCATTCACAGTCACTTTGACAATTAATTTCAAATAACGGTTTTGGAGAATAAAACTTGACTGCAATAACCGCAGAACCAAATTCCGTAGGTTGGGAGTCAATAAATGAGTGATTAAGTAGTTTTTTTATGACTGTTACTCTAACTTCAAATTGTCTTTAGGTCTATACTGAAAGTGACCAAATTTGTTTTTGCAACATTCAACGTAAGCAAGTTATGCTCAAATCACATTTTGATTTTTTCTACATCAATAGAAATAGTCTGAACAAAAGCATCCCGATCTCATTGTGCCAGAGAATTGTGGTATCGTAAGCAAACAATTTGAGGTTAACCATCTCGTAGATGAAATTAATACGGAGTACCCTTCTCTCTAAGCGATTCCACCAAGTGGAAAATTAAAGGCAAACATCTGTCAGAAAACAACTACCTCCCTGGCTAATACCACGACGGACATTTAACTACATCTGACAGATATTTGTGCAACGTTCTTCCAAGACCCAATTGCAAGTGCTTGTCTTGTAATCAAACAGAAAATTATTCTTTATTTGGCTGGAAATGACCACCTGCAGACATGCATGTTTTGAGGTGTTGCCTCTCATCAGTGACAGGGTAGGTCCGACAACATTATAATTGTCCTGTCCCTGCCAAATAAATAATAATCAACCGTTTAACTAATATTTCCCCAAGGATGGAACTACAACCCACAACTAAGTTGATCACAGCGACATCCGCACGGAAAATCAAGAACAAGCCCCTCTTAGGCAGCACAGACTCCGGGAATCGTAAATTTCGAACTTGTTCGAAATATTACCTCTCGTAGATGTAGAGCAGAAATAGAAAAGGACCCAACACTGAGCCCTGGTGGATACCACGTTCAATTCTTTCCTTGTCAGGGCTAACATTGTTTATAGTATAATTTTTCGATTTTGATCAGTACGATAAGATTTGATCCAGTCTGGAGATGTATTTCGTAAACCGTTGTGTTATTTCTTGATTTACGCAGTAAAATGCCTGATAAGGATTGGGTTCCTGTTTTGACAAAATATAATTATCATCCAAAACCGTCTCGAAAATGTCGTGCTACAGCTGAGGAGCTGCGGGAGCTATTGAATGAAAGTGCGCGCTACCCGTGCGGAGGTTGCCCGGGCAACAGACGCCACCAGCCAACGCCGTATCCATGGAAACGATGCCGACGCCCGGCACGCCCATCTCCTCTAGCGTCGTGAGCCAGCCGATCCGGCGCCGACTTTATTTACCGACAACGTTGCGGAGTCTCCGAAAAAATTAAACTGATTAATCTGAAACTTACTATACAAACATGATACTACAGATCATGTTACTCGATAACATGCAAAACGACAGTGAGTGTGCAATAAGGCTGTCATTTTCAGTGATGCCGATCGATACACTACCTTTTAAAACAATTGCTTCTTATTTAGTAGTGAGCGAATGGAACTGAATTCAACGTTTCAGCCTACAAAAATAGTATTATTTGTAGAAAACAAGAACTACTCCTCACGACCACTGAATAGCATATGTCAAATATTCGGACAAGGGTTCTTTCACTAGAATAACCAACTTTGCATGTGCTTCTGCAACAGACTGCAAAATTGTATTCTAATCCAAAACACAAGACAACCTGTATACCGGTTCATGGTCACTGCCAATCATCAATACAGGTCATGTTAAAAGTATTGATGAATATATATTATACCATAACTATTATTGTGAGCATCAGAACCACCATCTTCAAGAGCTTTCAATATGTGTGCTTGTTATAATGTCTCTCCTAAATTCTTCTCACCAACAGGTTAAATGTACTAGATTTGCCTTCGATTCGGATAGCACTGGAGTACCACAAGGATCTGTATCAAGACCCACTATGTTTCTCATTTACACCAACGATCTTCTAAAACAGATAAAGCTGCTACTATTTGACTCTTAGCTTTCTACTGATTTTTTCTTTTCGTGTCCGACATCATCGATGAAGTTATTCAACTCAAGCAGATACAAGTACCTATCACAATGATGTGAGTAATTGGGTTAAACAAAAGTGTCCCAAAAATAAAAAATCGGTATGATATGTGCCCCGATCATGAAATTCTGAAAAAGAAAGTCGCCATATTCCATGTTCGATTTTGTATCTAAATTTTGTTAAATTCATAAATTTCTAAAATCGTGATGTATTCAGTATTCAATTTTGAAACGGGGAAATTCAATAGGTGTCAAAACAAATACGGATTCTGTGAATGTTATGTCAGCACAGAAATTTTTAATACCGGGTCAGGAGGTTTCCTTCAGTTCATTTCCCACGAACATCGATCGATTGATGCCTTTTCCTCCCCGAGGGACTATTGGAAATATTTACTTATTCAAGGAATTGAGGAAGTATTTTTGATGTCAAAGTTATCCAGTCGTTTAACATAATATGAGAACAGTACAGGATATTATACAGTATTATATCAGTATCGATTAGGTACTTAGGGTCAATTTATGCAACTTTTATGTAATTTTCATAGTCACAATCATTATCACAGTTTTAGTCTCAATTGTTGTTTTTTGAGACTAAAACTGAGGAATTGTATAAATGCTACTACTGGAATGTACAGTTTCAATTTTATTTCATGATTAAGACAGTGAGAAGGACTATGATACTATGGACCACCTTCAAATTATTTTTTAAAAATTCTTCGATTATTATACAATTTGTTATCATAAACTTTATTTGAAAAAATCTATCATGAAGTAGTAGATGAATTAGTTAAAAATTCATAGAAATTTTGGGAAAACTGCTTGAAATTGACAATTTTTTTTATTATTTGAGTATTTGTTTCAAACAGAATTACCGCATGCGATATCAACCTCATGGTCACGATAATTTTTCATAGTGGAATGTGAAACATCATATTATTTACATACTTAGTACGTACTGTCAGTGCTCGGCACAACTCTGACATATAAAATAAATGAAATAGCAAAAATTCCACGGATAGGAGTAAAATAGGGAAAATGACTTGTTTCCAACTTCCAGATAGATAGAACAACTCTGCATGCGAAAGTCAATTGATTTCGATTGATGAAAATGGAATACCTACTCAGTAAATTTCGACTTATTCGACGTGAAACAAAATTATATAAAAAATCGAAAAAAAAGTTCTAGTCTAAAAATCATAAAAGATACTGAATTGGCGGAATCACTTGCAATCCGCACTATATACGCAAAACTTCATGCAGATTTCGAAAATATATGATTTGTTCTTGCTCAGATTCAAGGTTTGGCATATGAAAGGAATACAACGTCAACAATGTCACGAATAGAAGTAGAAAAAAAAAATATGGGGGAAAATTGCTCCTTTCCTCTCCAAATGAACTTGTCAACTCAGGAACGGTTGAAGATAGGGCGATTCTGCGAACGCCAATCGATTCAGAATGATCAAATTACTAGAAACTGAGAATTTCGAGTCAATCGATATAAAACAAAATTATTCGAAAAATCGGAAAAAGTCCAAAGACCCCTAAAAATCATGAAAAATACAAAATCGGCAGACTCACTTGCAATCCGCACTACATACGCAAAATTTTATGAAGATATGTGATTTTTTATGCTCAGATTCAAGGTTTGAGCATTTAAAAAGAATACAATGTCAAAAATGTCACAAATAGAAGTAGAAAGAAATATGGAGAGAAAAGACTCCTTCCACCAAATGAACGCAATGAAGTCAATCAACATAATATATTCATTTTGTGTTTCATTAATGCATGCATGTTACAAATTTCAATAAAACATGTGAAATGAACAAATTATTTTGTTAAATATTGTATGTTTCTCATTAAAAGAAAAAATTGAAAGAGAAAAATATATTTTCATTTATTTTGCACGAGAATCTATTTTTCAAACAGTGTACTCAGGAAAAAAAACTATTAGAAAAAGTTTAAAAGAAAGCTGATGTATTTATTCATTTGAAAATCAGGGCCGATTATCAGCAAAATATTTCGGTGGTCATCTCGATAATAATAATAATCGTCCTCCACCCGCGCAGGCTATCATGCCATTGGGGCATTTTTCGTCACTCTTCAACTCTACACCAAAAAGGTATTGAGCGACTTGTAGCGAAAGCTCAAATGGAAGGCCGTCGGACAAAATGACTACAACATACTCCTTTGATGGAACTTACACCACCATCATAGAAGATGGGGAAGCAACATCAACGGCCATACCAATGCTGTCAAGAGGGCAAATCTGGTACACGGATGGCTCAAAGAGAAGCAAAGGAGTTGGGGCTGGAATATATGGGGAGAGACCGAGGAAAGACATCAGTCTAAGCCTCGGTACTCAAGCCTCTATATTCCAAGCCGAGGTAACGGCAATCTCCGTCTGCACGAGAGACACCAACCCATAACGATTCTCTCCGACAGTCAGGCGGCGATTAAAGCCCTGCGTTCATGCAGGTTCACTTCCAAACTGGTTTGGGAGGCACACCAAAACCTTAACGACCTGGGAGCACAGAACAGGGTAAAATTTGTCTGGGTACCAGGTCATAAGGGGATCCAGGGAAATGAGAGCGCAGATGCCCTGATGAGAGCGGGAGCAGCAACAACTCTCATTGGATATTAAGCAGGACACAAAGAAATGGGTTAAAAACCTTCATCAATCTATCTGGGAGAGTGCCTTAGGCAATACTCACGTAAAAATAATGATGATGGGGCCAACCGACCGGCTATCAAGACACCTTCTTGAACTAAGCCGAGACTCCCTCAGGAAGGTGGTAGGACTGATGACAGGCCACTGCCATCTGAGAAAACACCTGTATCTGTTGGAGATACATCAAGAGTCCACACAATGCAGATTCTGTGAAGAAGAGGACGAAACAGCCTCCCACATAATGTTTGAATGCGAAGCTCGGGCTCGCATGAGGATGGACATCTTCGGACAGCACGGTGCAGAAGATATCATCCCTCAGGAAAACCTTGCAAGGAATCTCCAGGAGTTCATTAAAAGATCCGGAGTACTTACGAGGTAGACCTGATAGCGGGGTGCAGAAAGGTTCTATACAGAACTACCTGCATTTCAGCCGCTGGCCAGCCCCGCCATCTAATAATAATAATAAAAGGCCCCATTCGTGAATTTCCCGGTAGGCCCCCTTGTCATCAGAAGCTGTTCAAGTCTTCTGAATTCTCAGACCTACTAACGCCCACGTAACTTTTTGAGTATTCCCACAAAAAGTACATATTCTAAGGATGGTAAATCTGGCGAACACTCGATCCCCTTCCCCCTATTGCACGATTCAGGAACACCTCATTTAAAAGCGCACAGGTGTTGTATATAGGGGGGCGGTATACTATTTTGTATAAAGATTAATTTTGCTCCTGCTTCAAAATTGTGAAGGCGCCTAAACCAGCTGTCATTTCATTTCACTTGACGTATTTAATGAAACAAATAAAAATTCAATTGAAAACATCAAAAACTTGTCACTCAAAAATCCATATCCCCGCATTATAATTTCATGATTCCAATTTAAGGGCAGGCGTCAGCTGAAAAGCAATCAAATTTTACGTCAGTTTATTCGGTACTCCATTATCTCGCCGTAGCCTGCTCACCGAATAAAAACTCGAAAGGTAACCAGCTACATTAGGAAAACATCTCCGGCCCTTCGCGTGGAAATTTCCGGTCTGTACGAACGTCTTGTTTTAAAGGCGAAAAGTCGACGAGAGTAAAGCTATCCACGCCTACAAAGAAGATGAAACTGTACAGGGCAATTCAATCTTAAGTTTTCAAACCCTTCTTGGTTCAAATAAGACACACTTTTTATTCAAATCCTCATGATATTATATGATTGATTAGGTGCTTTATAAAGGAGGTCTGTTCTGTGTCTAAAAAAACGCGGTTTTCGATTTTTTTATTCTTTACAGTTGCAGCCCCTCAGAATATAGCTCCTATATAATCAATTCTTCACCACAAATAACGAAGTATTGTTGAAAAAGTATGATTAGCAAATGTGATAGCAACAATTTCGAGAAAATACGTACATGGTTCTTTAAAAAGTATATCAAAATAAATTAAACAATAATATTGAAATTTTTTCAAATAAAATGACGCATAATTCTTGTTTATCATCGACAACATTAATTTTAAACGAATATAGAAATGTTGTATGTAAATCTGAGTTAATGTTTGGCTATATGAATGAGTGTAAGGAGACCGTCAATATTGTATCGGGATACTAATTGCATAATGATGTTCCTGATAAAATCACATCGTAAAAGAATGATCGAAGGTAAATATAGGATACATCGGGGACCCAACATACTTTCCAGAATAAGGAAAGTATCTTAGAGATGATGCGCAGTTATCAAGTTTGTCCTTCTAAAATGTGATATAGCTAGTCACCCAATTCATATTGACTCGTAATTTGTCTGTAGGTCACACTTCAATGACTACCTTCAAGAGGATAAGCAGTCAGGTTTAGTTTTTTTAGCAGGATCTAGTTTACTCGTATGGAAAGTATTTGGTGTTTACAGTAATATCATGCATCTCATGTATTTCAAGAAAGATATCTACAGTTGGAACTGTTGCAGGATTTCATGAATTGAATGTTTACTATAACAGAGACATTATCATTAATTTTCAATGTTCTGGTGACCTTCGACATAACAAATAGTAGTGCGATAGATGTGTAGTTGCTGGATTGGACCTTTTTTTCTTCTTTAAGGACTGTTTGGCAGTGCATATATTTTAAAGCACAGTCACTGAGGAATTTTACTTTGGAATTGAGATCTGTATGTAAGTATATGGTTCCAATGAAAATCATTTGAATTGGTAAATAGTCATTAGGGCATAACTATTATTTTATATTGAAAGCTGAACAGCAAAAATTATAGTTTTTGTGCACCTCTATTATTGTCATCAAATTGATAATTTCATGCGTTTAACATACCTTCAGACGACTTGAAAAACTATAACAACTATTCCGTTCAATATTATTTCTGATGAAAATTTCATTATTTCTCTCGAATTGATGCAATCTCACCTTTTCCACTCTTCGGGCAGCCTTGACAAACTACAATTAGAATATTTTTTACGAATAAATAACTATTGTACTCCCTCACCTAGACAACCTGAAAAGCTTCTATTCAATGAATTGAAAATCGTTGAGCAGTATCTCCCCCACAAAAAAAAAGTTGCTATTACTTTTTGGCAGAGGAAACTGGTTCAATCAATTTCGAATGCCCCTGGTTTCTCGGGTGTAACGATGAATCAATGTTCCACCAACGTTGTAATCAACATAAGAAGTCCGTTAAATCATGCTTAGTGTGACTCAAAACTCCTTAAAAGCGATTATAGTCCAACGACAACATACGGCCAGTACCCTCATAAAAAAATCTTCAAGTAACTAGAAAGCTCATTCCGACTGGAATACGACGATCATCTGACATGTTCAGGCAAGAAAGCATGTAAAAATTTTTCACTTATTTCTTCACTTCAGCATTTTACTTACATGAAAACAACCCAACTGATAACGTCTCGGAACAATCAATACAGCCCGCTTGTTTCCGCTTCTTTGCACAAACACCAAGGACGCCAGCCTTCTCTATCTCCGTTCCCGCTATCTTTTTTTTTCTCCCGCCGAATGTCTGTTCCGCAACGAAATCCCATAAAGGACAAATGTTCCCTTATCTCGTGTAACAGTCATGTGCATATAGAACGAAATGAACCACTCAGACAACGATGCACAGACAGTGCGAAATATATGAGCTATAAAAACTTTTCATCTTTTATACAATTTAGTTAATTCCTGTGAAAAATTAGGAAGCTCGGCAAAAACAGATATTTTGGGTACAAGTCTATCGTACCCTTTCTTAATTTTTCTCATCTTTCGTCTGTATCCTCTCACTTCAACTCCCTTTCTTTTTCCTTTTCACTTTTAACACACCTTTTTAATCAATCAATTTCTCTCTTTCAACTTGTTTCTTCCTTCCTCTCATCGATAATAATAATAATATTCCCTCATAAACACTCACAGAGTGTACCCAAGGGCATAAGCCTGTGCGGGTAGAGGACGGCTAATATTATTATTATTTGCCGTGGCGCTACGCGCCGACTTATTGATTTTTGTTGGCTTATTCAGTTTTCAGCTGTAGGATAACCCGGAAAACCTACAGCACCACTATTAATCCAAAACTATTCTTACCAATTTTAATTCTTCAGTTTAATCATGTTCTTTCCAGTGCCATTTTTTCTTTTATGTCAATATCGGTAATAATAACAATAATAATATTATTTGAATTCGTTAATGGATCTATACCTTTTATGCAATTCAAGATTTTTTGAAATTTGTCTTTTGTACCTTCAGCATCTTCGTTTTTGTCTCTTTCTTTAATCATAGTTTTCTACTTGTCCATCTACCGTCTCCTTCACTCATTCAAAATATATTTCGCAGAAAACAGTAAACTTTTCGACACACGATGAATTATTGAGCCAGAACGAGAGTACGGCGACAAGAGAAAAAACCTCAAAGACACACAGACACCGTAATACACAGCGAGAGGCGGCGGATTTTTACCTGCGCCACTTTTTTTTACGATTCCCATTTGGCGGAAATATGGTGCTACTCCACACTCATAAAAGAACGCGTAACAGAAACGTATTCCCGCCGGGAAAACTTTCCGTCCCATAATCCACCGCCTGCTTTTGCCGATAATAAACAAAGTGGGCTTGTGCGATGCACATGTTGCGAGAAACAGCTGAGCTGACCTATATAAGTCCATTAACTTTATTAAACGTGGTATACTGTACAGGCGGCTGGACTAAAAGCTGCCGATATTCTAACAAATCAAATTCACTCTACAGTTAATGATTGGACCGAAAATATTCTCTATAGTGATCGTTTTGATTTTTAATTTTCACTTGGTTGGTAACTACTGAATGCCGCTCAGATCAACCACAAAATGGTTCCGGTCCACAAATCGTACCATTGCCCTTATTCTGCAAAAACATGTGCAGTTTCTTTGTCTATGGGTCCCCGAACGAAGGGACTTGATGTCGGCTTCCGACATTGCATAATTTGTATATATTTGACAAAAATAGTCATAATAATAACATCCAAATGTGTCACGGGTCATCTCAAAAGAGGACGATGCGAGGAATACGGAGAGGACGTTAGTAGACGGAAGCATCCTACATCGTCTGGATGCCGGAGAGACATACACTTACCTAGGAGTGGAACATCACCCAAGAGTTAACCACTGTTAAAAACTCTCTCCGCGCAAGTATCAGCATGAACTCCGACATATCTAGTCATCAGAACTATCTACTCTCTTGGGAGTGGTGAAATGGACCCAGGAAGAGCTGCACCAACTCGACGTAAAAACTCGCAAAATGATGCATCTTCATAGGAGTTTGCATTCTGAATCGTCTGTTCCACGGTTATACTTCCCCAGATAACGGGGAGGCCGTGGACTTTTGAACTTGGAGTGTCTACATAACAGAATGGTACTGGATGGAGCCCGTAAAGTCATCAAGAGTTCAGATCCCCTTTTCTGCTTGGTATGTAGATATTGGAGCATTTCTTTTCAAGGCAGCAGGCAGCAACCCGTGCAGCCGATGAACTCGGTCTCGTATTCAACACTGAAAGGACGAAACCAAACTCTGTCACCGAGTTGGAACCCGTTCAGCAAAAACCCCACGTCGAAGCTGCAGAGAGGGAGAGTCTCTTTCCTACAGCTACATAAGGAGGTCTCCTTCAAGAACATTGAAGACCTTGGCTTATACAGAAACCTGACCATCGCAGTTCTCAGGTCAAGTGGACTGAAGTCGGAAATCGAAATATTCATAATGTCCTGTCAGGATGGTGTCTTCAACACCCTCGTCTACGCAGTCGCGTGATAGGTATAGAGGTCCCTGATACTAGATGCAGAGCGTTTCGTTGGGCAGCTGAGGCCATAATGCATTTGCAGCCAGCCTGTTCAGCTTATGCGGTCTCAGCCTATATCCACAAGCATAATGAGTGTTGAACTACCATTTTCGACACTCGTATGGTATAGACGAGACACCGGTGTTGCCTTATGCTCCGGGGGGTATCGAGTCCGTGAAGAATGAGAATTGCCGAATTGATTGGAACTACTAATTTTCCACCCTTCGGTAAATACAAGTCAATGAGCCTGATGCAGTCTCGACCATCAAAGTAGGATGATTCGTCATAGAGCTTTCGGCTCCTGGAGAAACGAACATCGTCTGAAAAGAGGAGGAAAAACGGATAAAACATCGAGACTCACACTTTGAACTCCGCAAGTTTCACCCAAACCATTCTGTTAAAATGGTGGTTCTTGATCATAGGGGTACATGGTGGAATGAAGGACATGCTGTTCTCGAATCTGAAAATTATACCGGCTTGCCGTGATGCGGCAGAAATATTAGCCGGAAGAATGCAGAAGACCGTAATTCTTGATTCACTCCGTATACTCAGTGCACATGATTCTCGAATTCAGTAATCACTCACCCCACGGAAGTGGGGAGTCTTTACTGGAGTTAATGACACATCAGCGGGTCCTCCGGATGTATCGGGGCTCCGGAGACAGGGCCTGACTGGTGAAATCCTGACAGATAAAAAAATAACATCCGAAACCTAACTAATTAATAATAATAATATTCACTCACAAAATATATGTACGTAAAAAGTAAAATATTGAAAATACAAATACTAATACAAGAATGTGAATGAACAGATGATGGTTGAGCATCTCTAAAGAGAGTCTCACAACCATCAGGCCCAAATCATTCAAATTTTAAGAGATATTCTTTCCGCGTACTTACCGTATAAACGAATAAGCTAAAACTTCGGGTTTTCTATAGAATTTCACGACATCGGAACAAACCAGCAATAACCACTGACATTGAAACGTAATAATAGTAAATCAAATTACACGACCGTACGAACGAAAATCCAAACAAATTGATAATTACATTCGCATCAAAAACAATTTATTGTTAATTAAAACCCGTCGCGACCTCTAAAGGCCACAGCGAATCGAATTAAAACTCCATATCCTCTAGATAATCGTGAATGCTTCTTGTCATTCCTCGGAACAAATTAATATTTATACCAGAGATACTGGATTGTACGAAATATCTCTGGAGAGATGATGTTACCGCTTCCACACTACATTATTCCACGGGTATTAGAGTGCAATTAAAACTTTTGAAATTACTAGCTGGTTTGTTTCTTGGGACAACGCGAGTACCCAGGATCCACAGGTAGCAATCATAAATTAAATACTTAAAAACTTGTAAGGTTTTGGTACAATTTGGAATACTTCAAGTTTTTATTCCAAACAGTTTGAATACTGATCAGTACAAGATACGAAGGAGTGGAAGGCACACAATCCATTTAATTGAATATTATCGTTAATTTAGAGAGACGTATTTATTTACCACCTTGTACCACCTTTCCGCTAAGAAAAATGATAAAATTTCCATTTAAATAGTATAGAGTATATTTTGTCCGCAATTTTTTGAGAAGAGAGGAGAAAAATAAAGAGAAAGCGAGCGAGTGAGAGAGAGGAGTGAGAAAAGAGAGAAAGGAGAAAGATAAAGGGGAGAGAGAAAGGAGAAAGATAAAGGGAAGAGAGAAAGGAGAGAGATAGATAAAGGGGAAATAAAGGGGAAAGAGAAGATAGAGAAAGGTGAGAGAAAAAGCGAGAGGAGAGAGACGAGTGGGGATATGAAAGAGGAGATAAAGAGAAGAGAGAGCGCGAGAGAGATAGCGAGCGAGAGAGTGATAAAGAGCAAGAAATGTCCGACTTAGTAACACATCATTCTTTTGACAGCAGGCAGATTGGAATTCCGCAGTTGACCTCTAGTGAATGGCTTCATAACAGAAGCCGAAACGTCGACTTACAATCTCCGACGAGAATCAGCCCATGAATTCGTTTTCTTATATCTGACCGCGGAACTCGCCAAATAGGAATATGTGCAAGAAAGTGAGAGAGGAAACAATTCTTTTTTCATTATTTGAATCATATTGAACTTGTTACTATCTTGGCGTTTTGATAAGCTCGAGTATTTCTTTGGTAGATTTTCATTAAGAATTAATTTAAGAAATTGAAAATTCTTGAACATTATCGTCAAATTTTTCAACTGGTTTAACTTTTTCAACTCTTCAATTACGCTTTCCTCAACTGTTGCATATTGTTCCTGACGGTTTGGTTTTAATCCTCGCCTTGTACCTGTAAACTTTTCCTCCAACACCCTGGGAAGTTTTTCAGCAGTCTTAAAAAAGGACGACTTTTCTTACAATGCTTTTTGCTTGGTAGTATCATTAATTTTTTTTCAAAACTCAACAGCAGAACCATGTTCTTTTATGGTATTTTCAGTTCCTCGTCTAGACTCTACTATTTTGGTCAATATGACAAAATATCGCCAATCTATCATTGAAATAGATATCTTTCTGTACACGACAGATCGATTTGCTGCAGATAAACTACGTTCATGCATTAAATAAGCAATCCACTATTCTGGGAAAGCCAATTCCACGAATACTGCAACGAATACGAAAACTCAGGCTCACCTCAAATAGAGAATGGAAAAAGAGAGATATGGGTCAACATTCGTCGTACAAGTCACGTACGACCATACGTCTGTCGAAACAAAGTAAAGGAGAGCTCGAGTAGGTCTATCTTACGCCAACATTGGAAGAATCGATTTGATTTATTGCGGAACAGCTTGAGATTTCGCTGTCGGTGGCATGTTAAATGGAAAGATATCACAGGTAAATCACGGATATGGGACGAGTAAACCAGGAAATGCAAGGATTTAAGAGCAAACGATACTTTGGTAAAACGGGAATCGGTTTTAAGCCTACCAAGTTTTTGTTGAAGAGTTTTTTTCCTTCAGCAAATGACTCGATGTTTTTGGGTAAATTCGGAAACTTCAGTGATTTTGGATTATGATAATTTTCAAGAAACAAGTTGAAATAATATGATAAATTGAAAAAATTGAGAGATTCCCGAATTTTTATAGGGCCACCGAGCCCATACAAAAAAATCTATCTCTCCTTTATAAAATCATGGTTTTTGCAAAAAAAACGATTATACGATCGTGAAATTTGTACTTGATTAGCGTTGCCCCCTACATTATATCTGCATATCGGAAGCACACTGTCCTAAGTACATTTCAGGTAATTTTTACTTACATTTAGTTTTACTTGCAATATTTCGATTTACATATTTAGAGGTAATAAATACTATGTCGACATCAACGAAATAGAGACAAACGTGAAAATATTCCTTTTTTAAGGGCATATTGTAATAATTATCATTATTGATATGTAGTTCTTCTAGGGAAACAACAAAATGGACTTAAGACAGTGTGCTTCCCATATACAGATATATAAACACTGAATTAAGCTTTGACGAGTAGGTATATATACCGGGTGACACAGCAGACATGCAGCAGCCTGTACTTTTTTTATTTGAAGGGATAAAAATTTGATATTTGCAGAAGTTACGTAATCAATGATAGGGCTTCATTTGAATCTAAAGAAAACTTTTTTCAACTAACTGTTTGACCGACAGTAACACCAACTTCTTTGTTTGAATGACACCATGTATATTTTTTTAGCCTATCTTATTTGTCTTGAAATTCTCTATTCAACCGTAAATCACAAAGTGGCTTTCGTTTCTCAATTCGCAGATGAATTACATTTTATTGAAAAACATCAAGTTGGCTGTTACCCGTATTCGATAATGTTTCGATGCTTGGTAGGCTTGGAAGAATTTCAAATTAACCGATATAATTTCAGTTTTTTCCATACCTGATCACTTCCTACAGATTGTCAATAATTTCTTTGATAAAAAGAAAAACATCTGAAAATAACTCACGATATTGCGAAAACTGAGATAGGAACATGTTTTTTTCAATTTGGCTACTTGTGAAGAAACTGTCTGTCTTTCTCTTTGGCCATGCAGCCATATCATGATCTTTTCATTTGGAAACTTAAAATTAAATTTGTTCCTCTAATCCACCAATTCACAAGTCTATTAGTCTAGATATTTGCAATAATATTTTGCCTAGTAGGCGGTGTACACAAAATGTGTTGTGTTTGACAGGTAAACATCATTTAATCGTACTAATTATCTCCGTCCGTTTTATGCTGATTAAAATTGCATCGTTTAATTAGAGACTAAGTATTCAAAGAACGAAAAGGTCGATATGTTGTTGATATTCGGAGAGTGCAAGAGAAATTGAGACAGGCTGAACAATTGTATGTCGAAAGATTTCCAGAAAGACGCCATCCGCCTAATAATTATTTCGCTAGAGTATAGAAAAGCAGTTCAGAAGAGAACCGGAAAATCAAAACAACCTCCAATACATTGTCGACGAGGAAACTGAAATAAACGTTTTGGCCACAGTACATGCAGATCCGACGATATCACTGAGACAAATTGAGTACGAAATCGGCGTAAATCGAGAGACCGCTAGAAGAGTTTTGAAAAGACACAAATTCAGATCTTTCAAGTAGCAAATTCACCAACATTTGTACGAAGGCGATTATAACAGGAGGATGGTTTACTGTGATTGGTTTTTGCGAAACTATAGGATGGATAACCATTTCCACCACCGAATTCTCTTTTCGGAAGAATCACGATTTACCAACATGGGTTTTTTCAATCGTAACAATACGCGTTATTGGGCACAAGAGAATCCGAGGATTATGAGGAAAGGCCGCTTTCAAGATCGATTTAGATTCAATATATTATGTTAAGGAATGATCGGAACAAGAATAATCTGACCAATAATTTTTGAAGGTCCATTAACTGGTGAGAGATATTTGGGATTTTTGCAGGAGCAAATCAAACTTGGACTTGAACAATTACCACTGAATATAAGACCTATAGTATTCCAACAGGATGGAGCACCTGTAATATTGTTGTGCACTAATTAAATGACAGATTTGGAGAAAACTGGATAGGAACGAATGGACCCGTTAGGTGGCCACCCAGATCTCCAGATATTACGCCATTGGATTTCTTCATATGGGGTCACCTCAAAGAGAAGGTATACAAAACTCCAGTACGCAACCGCATGGAAATGAGAGTGAGGACTGCCATCAATGAAATTACCCAAGAACAGCTACTAAATGTACTTGGAGCAATAGTTCAAAAAGTCAGGAGATGGGCGGTACTTTGAACATAAGGAGTGATGTATTTCCGTTGGCTCCTATTTGTTATGTGTGAGTTAGTTATTGAAAAAAATTAATACATTTTTATAAAAATGCAGTTTTTTTTTCACAGATGAATATTTGTCGTCAACAAGCTTGAGTAGAATATTTACCAATAATTTAGTTGTTGAAATGAAAGGACCATGTAGTCCATGGATACATGGCAAAACTGAAAGGCAAGAAGTTCCTCCACAAATAGTCGGATAAAAAAATGTGTTCTCATCTTTGTTTTCACAACATCATGAAATATTTTCCGATGTATTTTTCTTTTTGCCAAAGAAATTATTGACAATCTGTAGGAAGTGATCAGGTATGGAAAAAACTGAATTATATCGGTTAATTGATTCTCTTTGGATTTCCAAGCCTACCAAGCATCGAAAGATTGTCGAATACGGGTCCAACTTGATGTTTTTCAATAAAATGCAATTCATCTGCGAATTGAGAAACGAATGCCACTTCGTGATACACAGTTGAATAGAGAATTTCAAGTCAAATAAGATAAGCTAGATAAATATACAGGGCGTCATTCAAAAAAAAAAGAAGTTGGAGTTACTGCCGGTCTAACAGGTAGTTGAAAAAAGTTATCTTTAGATTCAAATGAAGCGCTATCATTGATTACGTAACTTCTGCAAATTTCAAATTTTCATCTCCTCGAATAAAAAAACTACAGGCTGCTACATGTCTCCTGTGTCACCCAGTATGCCCACAAACCTTCGTTGCGCTGGGTAAGGAATAAATTCGACTGATCGGTGTGACGCGTTGATGTTAGCTCTTAAGAAATTTTCCTAACTGGTGTTACCCATACTATAAGGGGTCAAAATCATTTGGAATACTAGGGCAAAATAATTAAATAAAAAAAATAAAACTCTTTCAAGAAATCTGCGGAAATTTTCTGACAAAGCAAAAGTCGAATGAATGCGTTCACAAAAGATTACTTGGGAAAAGGTTATGAGTTTAAACGTTCAATATGAGGGAGAAAGGATTACTCACCAGGTGCCGCCCATGTTGGATCTCTCCAAACGCCTTCGTGATTCAAATGATTCAGGACCAATTTGCTCGAAGCGTCTTTCGATTCGAGACCCCATAGTTTTTTTGCTGCTGGGGCAATCTGAAACAAAAAGCAAAAACTAGTAAGTAACGCATGGTAAAATAAGCAAAAAAATCAAAGAAAAAATTAAGATTCCAGAATTAAAATCGTTGAATTATTTCTGTTATCTGTTCAGTTTCAAATCAATTGAACAATGAGAAATGACACTATACAGGGTGGACCAACAAAAACTTTCCATCTGAACTTACTGGGAACTGACGAAATTATGTTATGAAACGCTAAATCACATAAATTTAAATTTCTAGGGTGACACATGTCAGTGATGCAACACATCAGAGAAGACAAACGGAGAGGAAAATGAGATGAAGGAAAAAGAAGAGAAGGAATGACAAGAGGGGAAATAAAAAAAAATCCCATACAAGAAAAAATATGAAGAAACACTGCACCAATAAATAGCTACACCATCATTACTGATCATTTTTTCTGCATGTTTTAATCCTAAAACTTACCGAATTCATGATCATCGAAAACTTTATTTAAAATCGTTCGTCTATTTATACACTGCAACCTCGATTAAAATTATCGCAATCTCTCGTAAATTGTCTATGTTCTAGTAAGAGAGTGTTTACGAGGAATACGTCACGAGATAAGACAATAAAAGAAATTCTAAAATTGTCGACCTACCTCAATGCTTGTCTTATCTGTTCGTCATTGCGATTCATTGCACGTTCCGATTTGAAGCGTTTATGAATTCGTTATCGAGTGTCGCACCATTTATCAACCAGATGCGCTGGAAAATATCGCGGAGTCCTGACTGCTCGACAACTTTTGACATATCTGATTGTTCTGAAATTCTTGCAATTTTTTTTTCAATGATTTTAAGTTCTCTCCCCAAATCCAAAAAGACCCAACAGAAGTCGAGTATATATATGCTGCTTAAGTTATGGTATTATCTGAAGAGCCTTCATCGTCCAATTTTCAAAATAATGATAGAAACCTATGGTTTTGCATTTAATTAAACAAATATTTTCGCAACGGAAGTTAACACAATTATACACTGTTATACCATTTGGTTTCTATTTTGCTCCCACCGCATTTCAAAACTTATTCACCTTTCATGACTTAATGTCAAATACTGCATAAATTAATTTGTCCAGTTCAATAATAGACGGCGTAGGAAGCCCGAGAAGAAAGTCAGCTGTTACTGTGTTACAACTTCTGTGATACGTTGGTATACCGGTTAATTCAAATTCAAGTGCCACCATTGAGATTTCGGAAACTATAAGAGATACGACGATGCCAATGGTTGAATTGAGAAAAATTTGCGCATCTATGTGACCAGCAATATGCCGATAAGAAAGTTTCGAAATTCCGAGTATATCCGGAGATATCTGGAAAAACCATTTTTATTCTTCCTGGAGTTATTTGATGAAGAATATCAAAATAAAGAGCACATTTACATTGCCATTTTGTCCCCGCTATACGACGATATTTTCAGATTTTCCATCCGACGTTTCTCTCTTGGCTGCCATCATCAACTCTATTTTGTCTTATGAGCGTCATATTGAACTGTTACAAATTAAAATCTTCTGATTTCAAAAACTAGAATTTTCAAATAGGCGCTGCAAAAACACTTGCTAAAAGAGTTGATTCATTGTTACGCTATTATCTATCACGTAGTCTCGTCTGCTGTCACAATTTCAAAGTGATAATAAACGTAAAATGTTTTTTTCAAACCAAGAAAAACGGGATATGATGAAACTGTTTCATAAATCAGTAGTGGTTCGCACGAGACCAACGAGTCGAGATTTCCATAAAGTCTTGTCTCGTCTCGCCGATGAAATGATAAATCTCGTATCGAGTCTCGTCTCGCAGCCTCCACTCTCGTCTCGTCTCGCTTCTCTCACGAGAGTCTCGTAAAAGAATCAAAATATCGTCATGCATATTCTTATTTTTTCAGTGCAATAAGGAATGCTTAAATACTTGCCCTAATGTAAGAGTCGGAAAAGAAGATTACAATTGTTGAAACATAACATCATATATTTGAGAGTAAAACATCTAAACAAAATAAAAACTTAGCATTATTTAATCATTTTGGCAATGAAATGAGTTGAAAAAAAAACACAGACAGCCCTCATTTTTCACCCAGTTGTTTAGGCATAACAAACATCGTGCAGATTCGATGGTTTCTTATAGTTAACGCAGCACGTGAGACCTATCCTTCCGTCGGGACAGCCGGTATGTTTAAGAGATCTCGTGCCATTAAACATATCTATAATAGAAAATTTAGAAGAGTGAATTTTCCACTATTGAAATATATATGTTTCTTCATTACTCCGAGGAATAGAATAATATTTTTGATGCTCCTTCATCCATTCTCCGTCGGAAAGCGTAGGATTTACTGAATACAAAATATCATAATCAATTACAAAATCCGATTTTTATTAAGTTCTCAAGTCCGCAGGTAAAAATATTCACCTGCGAGACTCTCATACGAGACGCGAAACCTCATGCACGATACTCGAGACGAGACCAATAAAAGTTTCGTCTGGTCTTGTCCGAGTATCGTCTCGAAAACTAGACGAGACCTTGCGAGACTCTCGAAAACGAGACTCTCGTACGCATCATTATAAATCAGATAACTATATATGTTGAAAGAATACAACCAGTAAGAATATTATTCTCAAAATTAGATAGAAACCGTACCGAGTAGTATCGAGTATGAGAGTCTCAAAAAACCGAGGAATAAATATGGAAATCGATTATATGAAGATACGAGAAACAATATTCAAAAGGCTGTAATAAACTTCTACCCTATTATTGGAATATTACATTTTTTCAACTTGTCTGTTTTTTAGATAAATATGAATCCGTCAGTTTCAACACATGAAATTGCTATAAATACAGGTGCGCGACAAACAAGTGTTTGGAGGGAGCTCAGAAGAAATGGTATAAAATGCTACAAAATTCATATTTGCCAAAAATTACACCCAGGTGATCCTGAACGAAGGTTGGCTTACTGTAATTGGCTAATGAATAGAAATGATTTTCCCCAATTTCTCTCAAAGGTCATTTGGACGGAAGAGAGCACTTTCACAAATTGTGGTATATTCAATAGAAATAATAAGCACATCTGTTGTCAGAACAATCCCAGAGAGTTTGGAGCAGTTAGGCCACAGGTACGGTTCAGTTTGAACGTATAGGCTGGAATTTGTGGAGATCAAATCCTTGGTCCTTATTTTTTTAAATGGAACACTCAATGGAAAAACTTATCTAGAGTTTCTCTGAGGCGCTTTTGAGGATTATCTAGACATTTTACCTATTGTGAATTTACCAATAGGACTAGAGCAGTATGTGAATACCTAGAAGAAAGATTCCCAGATAGGTGGATCGCATGACCTTACAGTACTTGACACTTTTTGTTTGGAGGGGCACATTAAAAAACAGGTTTATGGCCAACAAGAAATCAATAATTTTGTGCATCTTAGGAGGGATATAGCAAGGACTGTAAAAAACTTAGGACAGTGAACACGTCTATGTATTCAGGAAAGAGGTATACATTTTGAGCAGTTGCTTTGATGTTTCAGATTTATCTTCGTCAGTGTTGTGTTATTTCGTTCGTTCATTCGTAGTTAGAGACAGATATTTTCAATAAAATTCATCAAAAAGTAGTTTCATCATATAGGTCGGTTAATCTACATAAAGCAATGATACTTGCACAGTTTATATAAAAACATCATAATATTGCTTCATAACATGAAAAAAGTTTCTACCAACAAAACCAAACAATCGTCGTCATCTACGGAAATCGTGCTTCGAAAGACAAGTCTCTTCATCTACAATCTGAATTACTTTTTTCTTGTCTGGCAACTCAATTTGCCTAATGCTTACTCCGACTTGCGTCGCTTTTGAATTTGATTCCAACAAGGACGCTGAAAATCCAATTACTTGAAAACTTCCTTCAACTACACATTTTTAATCACGGTTTTATCGCGAACTTCGTTTCATGATCCGCTTGCAGTCTGAAGGAAGTGGCTAAAATACGACACGCTGAGGATTTAGCAAAATATTTTTAATTATCCTCAATTTGTAGTTCCTTTTGTATTGGAGAGTTTTCGTTTCATGTAAAGTTTCACTGTGCCCTTCACTGAAAAATTGCTAGTTACCACGCCGATAAAAAAATAACAGAAGATATGTGTGACATTGCTGTAGAGACAAACATCGATAAAAAAACATTTAAGTACCGCAAGAGCTGCAGTGCCTCACAAAACTATGTATAATACATAAAACAGATATTTAGGACAAAAAACTGACTGTCGAACGCTCAGTTGCTTATCTTCACAAGACAACGAGTGTATTAAACCAGAACAATTTTCTCATGTGACGGCTTGAAAACACACTTCACTGGCGGAAATGGTGCCCACATGTGACTCCACCTACACATTATTTGTTACCAAGGGAAAAACGACACCGATTCGGTAACTACGGCAACAAAGCGGAAGCCAATTTATTAAGAGAGACCTAGTTAATTACATTCCACTGCCATTTGGAACTGCGAGGCCAATATTGGAGAATCCCTAATTGTATTTGGAATGACACGCGGGTGCACTAAATGAGTTCTTAAGAAAAACACTTGCGAAATCGACTCGAGATTTAAGTCGACATGGCCCAAAAAAGACATGAATGTCTGCCAATCGTCTCTGTGCAGTTTGACAATTTGGGGAAACACTCCGACCAAATATAATGCGATAAAAAAACAACAATCAAATTGGTTAACTATAATTATTCATCTTCAAACAAGGATAGTGCTGATGTCAATAATGACAAAAATATTATAAACAATCCAGACGTACTTGAATACCCTATGATACACAATAGGGTAATGTGGACCTTAGATACAGCACAGTATTATTCATCATATTTCAGCTTCTATCCTAGCAATACCTATCTAAAACTAATGCCGTTCGTTAAGTGCAAGTACTTTTTTATATAATGTTATTCAATAATCTAACGATTATAATTCAACGGTCGTAACAGTTAGTATTTGTACCCTCTAGGATACTTGCCGACGAAATTTCTAATGCATAGACTGTAACATGAGGATATAGCGGAAATACGCTTTCCATAGGTAGGTACTGATGCAATGATTAATAGGTAATTAAAGGTTGATGAGAAACTGAAAGTTATTAGATGAGGGGATGAGGGGAAAAAGTATGACACCAGATACAAACTTTACACAGGACGTTGTGAGAAAAACCGAATAATGAAACTGCGCTGATAGTGTTGTTATGGTATACCAACAAAACATTGAACAGGGATCTTCTGTTTAATTACAGGACAAGCACTTGCAACTGGGTCTTCTTGGAAGAACGTTGCACAAATATCTGTCAGATGTAGTTCAATGTCCGTCGTGGTATTAGCCAGGGAAGTAGTTGATTCCTGACAGATGTTTGCCCTTTATTTTCCACTTGGTGGAAACGCTTAGAGAGAAGGGTACCCTGTATTCTTTCACATTGTTGATATCTCTCTGGCACAATATATTCGAACTCGTTCGAATTTTTACAGATTTCTCTTCCCGTAGACTGTGCTACTTGGGAGTGTTTTGTCTTGTTCCGTGCGGATGGCGCTGCGTTCAACTTTGTTGTAGTTCGTATTGTCATCCGTGGTGAAATATTAGTTAAACAGTTGATTATGATTCATTTGGCAGGGACAGGACAATTATAATGTTGTCCGACCTACCCAGTCACTGATGAGAGGCAATAAACGTCGAAACATGCATGTCTGCAGGTGGTCATTCCCAACCAAATTAAGGATGATCTTCTGTTTAATTACAGGACAAGCACTTGCAACTGGGTCTTCTTGGAAGAACGTTGCACAAATATCTGTCAGATGTAGTTCAATGTCCGTCGTGGTAGTAGCCAGGGAAGTGGTTGTTTTCTGACAGATGCTTGTCTTTTATTTTCCACTTGGTGGAAACGCTTAGAGAGAAGGGTACCCCGTATTCTTTCACATTGTTGATACCTCTCTGGCACAATATATTCGAACTCGTTCGAATTTTTACATGATCCTGTATATTATCAAATTTTCTGATATAATTATATAATGGAGATGTTGCAGATATGAATCATATCTGTACTCGAAAGACTAGATGTTATTTTATGTATTAGTCAGTTGCTAGCATTCATCAAGTGTGCGTGTATAACTGAATATAAAATAAATACAGTGGGTCTACATAAACTGGTGGTTTGAATTTTTGATTCTAACAGGATATGGGCCCAGTGAACGTAAATCAAAATCGAAAGTGAACTTATATTATTGAGAATCTGATCCATGTAAATAAAGTTCGTGTTGAATCACTACTTGCTGAACTACAAGTTTTGGATGTTATAGACCCTCAGGATATTGGGAAACAAGATGACGATTGTAGGAAGAAAAATCTGATGGCAAAGAGAACAAAAGTTGAATACTTGAGTGATTCATTTCTGAACTGGTAGTTTAAATTTGATGCGCTAGCCTAACAGGTAGCCTATTTGCATTAGCTGTCAAAGAAATGTATTGATAGAAACAGTGATATTGATATATTGATTGAGGCTTTCGCGGCCGGGATTTTTGATAGTTTGATAGATAAGAACAGTGATATTGTTTGTGTCCCAGCCAAGTTACCATAAACTAAGGATTTGAGAATACCGGGGTGTTCAAAAAAGAATTTTTATTGATGAATCCCCACCCTTCGAATGAGAAGCGAAAATTGCTCGTAACCGAATAATTTTATTATTCTGCTACTGGCTAATTTAAATACATACATGAATTCCAATACGGCGTTTACGACTCACTGCTTCATTAACGAGTCCATAAATTTTTTTTCATAATTGAATGCAAGCGCCGCGTGCAATAGCCTAACTGATTGTAATCTGCCTTTATTTGACCTACATTGCATCAAAAATCATGTACCAAGTGATTAGATAAAGTTATTTCAGAATGAAAGTATATTAATATCAAACAGGACAACAAAAATTGCACAATAATATATATATCTTAGATTTTTATAAAAATCTACATTAATCGCCACGTTTTAAAAGCCCTACGGGTTATAATAATAACCACTGTATTGTAGAGTGTGCCTGTGCGCATGGAGGATGGCTATCATTATTATTTGCTCTTACTTACTTACTCTTGTCAGGATTGGAAAATATTCCTTCAAAATAGTTAATACTTTTATAGACTAAAGTGCAAAATCGGTGAATAAATTGGAATATTTTCCCCCAACAAATGCCTACAATGCTTCTAGTAACAACTAGCAAACGTTATCGAAACTGTTTACTAGTTTCGCGGTTATAGCTAGGAATCGCACGTTAAAAGGTAAGACCTCGTTAATGCTTAGCTCGCACAAGTTTCGACTTCTGAGGGCTGTCGTTCGTAAGGGGATGACAGCTAGTTAACGGAAAAAACAATTTTAAACAATCAGTGTAGACTGTTTGATGTTTGCCGACAAAAGTACTATATTATAAAAAAATTAAGAAATGCTGGATTATTTATAAACTATTTTCATCTTTTGAAATGATGGCCTTTTGCTGAGTACGCCCAATTACACATATAAAATATTCAATTATTTCACATGAGGAAATACTAATTAATATCATTTTATTTCAGGTCAGGTAGACTCTATGTGTTTAATTTCCTGGCACCTTAATGTCGAGACTGAAAAAGTATTCCTCACACATTGTATGTTTAATATCCTCACGCCCAAATAACTAAGTAAGGTTGGCTCATTCTGGTTGGAAGACTAAAAAATTATTGTTCTTCGCCATCGCATAAATGAAATTTTTTCATTAAGATTATACGTGGCTGTTTTTGACTATAAAGTGCGGCTGTTAATAGCCCCCCTACTGTTAACTTTTGAACGGTTTGAGGTACAAACTTAAAAAAAAACGTTTGGAGGGTATCTTCGACACTAATTTTTTAAACAAAACTCATTGTGATTGCTCGATAGATGTGCATCAACTAAAAAAAATTAAATTGCATGGAGGGTAATGTGTCACATCGTTGAAAAGGTAATTCAATTCTCTTTTCAACCATCTAAATTTTTAGAACTTTATTTTCACAATATGCATTTGAAATGTCAGAATAAGTGCGGATCTGAATCCCTTACCTAACCTGACCACGATAACTTTTGAATGGTTTGATGCAAAATAACGGGACAGGAAATATTTTCAATAGAACGAAATTTCAAAAAAATTAGATGATTGGATAGAGAGTACGTAAAACTTATTGTTACGATATTAATAAATAATACGCCGAGCACACTACTAAACTCACATACAAAACTACTACACTAGCTGCTTCAACTAGCTAAATATTGCAAACATTTATAAAATTCTTCAAAAAAACTTCTCTTAGAACTTCTTAACTTCCTACCAAGTGAAATGTATATACAGTGTCTTTCAAAAGTATTGGAACGGTCTCATATTTCAGAAACGGCCATGAGAAAATTTATGAAAATTTCGACAGGGTGGTTTTTGATGATGTCCGATTCAACGGTGATATCGGCAATGTTGCCAAATCAACACTTTTTCAGATATTGAATTCAGCGACGTCTCATTACTTGTGTCTCCAAACATCAGATTTTAAATTATTGTAGATTTTGAAATATGACAACATGGCTTTTTCGTCCAAAAGTCTGGAAACGTTCCAATATTTTCAATACGGTTCAAGAATAATTCATGAAATTTTATACATGCTGGGTTTTGATGGTACCCGATTCATTGGTGATATCGACAATGTTGCCAAATCAACACTTTTTCAGATATTGAGGTCAACTCAATTTTTTCAAATGGAACACCCTATTCATTTTCATTGCAATCAATTCAGCGCCCCGTCGTTACTTATGTCTCCAAATACCAGATTGTGAATCAATGTGCTTTTTGATATATGTAAACATGGTTCGTTGAAATGTCTGCGAACTGTCCAATATTTTCAAAAGGGCTCGAGAAAATATCAAGAAATTTCATACGAAATGGTTGTCGTAAAAAAACTTTTTCATAATTAAATTCTTTATCAATGGAGTTTTGAATCAAATAACAGAAACTGAAAACTATCTGACCAAGTGCTCAAAATGTTTGCCATCATTTGCTAAACAATAGCCCAAGCGGTCATAAAATTCCCTCAAGGTATTAGTTTGCAATTGAGGCGTGATTGAAAGAGCTGCCTGACATATTTAATTTTTTAAGATTTCTAAATTTGCTGGTTGGTCAAACTACATCAATTTAAAATCTGATATTTGGAGATATAAGTAATGAGGCGTCGCTGAATTGATTGAAATGAAAACAAATACAGTATTCCATATGAAAAAATTGAGTTATCCTCAATTTCTGAATAACTGTTTTAGCAACATTGCCGATATCACTATTGAATCAGGAATCATCAAAAACCAGCATGTATAAACTGTTTCTTGAACTGCATTAATTAAAATCTGATTTTGGAGACATATGTAATGAGGCGTCGCTGAATTGATTGCAATGAAAACAAATATTTGAAAAAATTGAGTTGACTTCAATATCTGAAAAAGTGTTGATTTCGCAACATTGCCGATATCACCGTTGAATCAAAAACCACCCTGTCGAAATTTTCGTAAATTTTCTCATGGCCGTTTCTGAAATATGAGACCGTTCCGATACTTTTGAAAGACACTGTATAAGGCGACTCCATTCGCCTAGACTAGATTCGTCGGGATTCCGTTCTCTAGATTACTCAGTACAGAAAATCATCCAAACAATTTTAGGAACTAATAGAGGAAATGCCTACCGCGTCGGCTCATTTGTTATGCAAATGAGTTAAGTTTCATAGTTCGGCACCCGACAGCGGCGTAGCTAGGGGAGTTTTATCAATCCATAACATTATGTAGAAGTTTTCTGGATCTATTAACCACATAACTCAAGTGGTAATCCCATCTCATGTGTTGATCTATTATGACTCATAGGTATTTGATTTTGTGGACTTTATCTATACTGGGACAGCCGCAGTTGTTTTCTGCCGGGCAATTTTTTTTTTAGATATTTATTTTCTATATTTAAATAAAAAACACTTGTTTTTAAATATCCACAATATATTACTATTGTAACATGTGACGCGTTTCGTTATTCCTATAGCTTTTTCAAACACAACTGGTATATTAATATATTGTGGATATTTAAAAACAAGTGTTTTTTATTTAATTCTGTGTAACTATGAATATCCATCAAGTATCGGCCAAATCAATCAAGATATATTTTCTACTTTGGGTTGGTTGATCTGATTGAGTGTAAACGCCATGAATTTAGTTTTACTAATATTTCAGCTTAGAAGATTTGTACTTAGTCATTTTTCCAACTTCATGAGGTTATGCTCTGAAATCCGGCCATTTAACATGCGTAAAAACAATTACGGTGTCGTCAGCATATGAAATTATTTTACCATCGAATGGTACCTTGTGGAACACCTACTGGTACTGTTAATGAGTAACTCAATGAGTCTTCGATTTTTACCCTTGGATTCTGTCCCTGATGTGATTTCGAAGTAAATCGAGAGCTAGGACCGTATGTTTGAGTTCATGCGAAATAATTTTCATGCGTTTGAAGTGACATATAGAGCGATACAAACACCGCGCATTGAAGAGAGATATAACATTGATATCGCAGGCGTTAAAATTCAAACATACGGCTCCTGGTCCTCTTACTCCATTTTCATACAGTATGTGATACTGAATCGAACGCTTTGGCCAGGTCTAAGAATACTACTAAACATTCATCCGAGGTACCCAATTGTTATTAATAATGTTCAGGTATTGACGAAAAAACACCAAGAACAAACAAGTATGATTTAAATTTTGGCAGACTTCACTATACAACTTTTCAAATCAGTTACTGTAGTCAGTTCCGTCAATAATTGTCTATTCTATAAGACGGATGGACACAAAGTAGAAAATAACGGAGGGCGATCACACAACCAAACCTCCCATATGTTCCCCAATTCCTATAGCGTCGAGTCCCCGATACCCGGCCGCCATCCGACCTGTGGGATTTCCAAGGATGTTGCGATCCTTCGACATGTATGAGTCATATGAATGAAGCCCTATGCGAGATGCGAACATCCTTACAATGCCCTTTTCTTCGCTGTACAGTTGGTCATAGAGACGCGTTACATTTGCTGGGGTCGTGTTTCCATTCAATACCTCCTCACGACTGGAAAGGGATTTGAAAGTAGTATACGAGGATTAGTCGAGAGTATTATTTATCGGTAGAAAAACCATTTTAATCAAAATAGCCACTCAGTACTCGAGCCAGTTTCACAGTGCGTGGTCTAGTATTCCAGATTGAATGTTCGTCACGACCAATACGTTCTGGATAGAGCGGTTCATCCTGAATTTCAATAAAGACTTCGAACTTGTCTGTTATTTTCGCAGCACAGTGGAAACACGTATGTTCGACAACACCAAGAAATGCTCTTTCCTTGGCACATTGTAATGCGCTCCAACAGTCCTCGAGATTTTACTCGCTTGGAAAACTTAACGTTCTCGCATCGAATTTAAATTGGTAGGGCGGCAAGGAAAACTGGCTTCGACGTTGGGTTTCTCTCGAGGAGCGTGAACGATTTGCCGTTTAATTATTCAGGCTTATGTTCTGCGTAGGCAAGATTGCTGTCGGAGTAAAAGGAATTTAGTGGCGGCTCTGCCTGATTCATTTCGCTCGAAGTTGCCGAGCCGCTGTTATGTTATACACTCTCAAGCGGATGCATTCCAAGGTGGAGTCGGAAATGAAACGATTTATAGCTACAAATATCGAATATTATTTGATAGATTGGAAAGTAGAAACATCTGTCATGGGTTGATGAAATTGACAATTTACCATACCATCAAATTTCAGAGACCTAGTTTCGATGGATGTGAAAAGAAAATCCCTTAATTGCAATCCAGGGGTAAAACCACTGTAAGTACCTGTACCTATTGAAAAATTATTCCGAATGCATGGAGTAGAGTAGTGCTTCCCGGCATACCGGGAATTTTATCGATTGTTTAACGACTTCAAAGTGGTCATCAAGCTATTTGATGTTTCGATAAGTCGCATTGGAGAATAATATCAGCCACTTATTTCTCCATTACACTAACGAAGGAGAATAAATATTAAATAGATAATTTCTTTTCAGGATCTACGTGAAGAGGACTTTAATAGGAGAGTTGAATTTTTATGAGCGAATAATGGAAAGAGAAGACAACAATATCCATCATACGAATGTTACGTTTTTGTATTATTCATTTTTTACTCTTCAAGGACATGCCAATCGTCAGAACTGCCGCTATTGGCCCACAGACAATCAATCATCACTGGATGTGAGAGAAGCATACTACCAAAATGCGTTTTGTCCAAATTGCATAATTTTCAGTAAATTAGAAAGTATACTATGAAGAATCGAATACATTTCGATGAGATTTAAGAAACCGAAAAAATTGCAAAAAATATGTCCTTAAATATTGCTTTGTTACCAAAAATCTCCTTTTGATAGCCAATCCAGGAATCTGAAAAATGAATGAGCATAATTGCGTCCATAATGGACAAAACTCATTCTGGATGTTTGCTCCTCAATTATAATAGGACGTCATATTGTTGGCCCATTCTTTTTGAACGAGAACTCCACTGGTGCAACTTACTTGAGTCTTCTTCGGAATCTGGTGATGTCGTCGGTGAAAGATGGTATACCAACAAAGGAAACCTACAAACACCAGAGGACAAATTGTTTCAACGTACCACGTACCACGTTGTTGTTCGTCAAGACCTTCCAGCTAGAATGGCCAGCGGGGTCACCAGACCTTAACACCTTAGATTTTTTCAAGGGGATATCTCCAAACCACCACTTAAAATATCAAGCAATAAGATTTAGATGACCTGAAGATACGCATTATCACCATTATATCTATAACGCCCCAGAGGTTAATAGTCTAGTCAGCAAGTGCCTTTTTGGTCAACTTTCATCAGCAGTCTCGGAAAAATATAAAACAGGTGTCGTTGGATTCGGAATAGCATATAGATGATTTTTGAAAAAAATAAAGTTCCGCTTGCAAAAATTGCAAGTTATAATAAAAATTAACTAAAAAAGGAGGTTTAGTGTTTTGCGAATAGCTAATTGAAATTTTTCAAATCTGAAAAAAAAAATTCAAAAGAGGAGGAAATCTACTGAAAAAAAGTCTCGAATGAATTTGAAAGCCTTCAGAATAGATATCCCTTGGAAAATTTGAAAACAAAAATACAGGTAATTATTAAAAACATAGGTAGTTGCAGAATTAAAATTTTGAATTATTCACCGGAATCTTTTTTTTTCCAATGTGTTAATGATCCGTTTTCTTGTTATCAGAAGCTGCACGGAAATATTTTTAAATTTTTTTATTTGTTATGAACGAATGCATTGTTTATAAAAAAAAATTTTTTTCTTCGACTAATCTGTGATGCATATAAATAATGACAAAAAAATCGTTACTTAAAAAGTTTTTCATATTGATTAAAATAAATTTTTTAATTAACAATCATTTTCTACCATGTATAAAATTAAAATATACTTATACCTATATAAATGAAAAAAAATACTGGCTGTTTTTGTTACAGTAAGAAGAATGAGAAAAAAATATAGGTCAAACATTTATATTCTTACAAGATTGAAAAAAAAATAATCCTATCTACGCCACTGTCGAATGCTGACCATAAAACGTAACTCATTTTCATAACAAATAAACTGGCGCCGATCGCAGTAAACATTTCCTCATTATTGGAATTATTTGGAAAATCTTCTGTACTGATCAATCTGGAGAACGGAGGAATCCCGAAAAATCTACTCTGCTACAATTATCATTTCACTCGAGAGAGGAAGTTTTTAAGAAGTGTTTGGAATATTTAGCTAGTTGAAGTCAGCTGAGCAGTTTAAAAGAGATCCAAGTCTTTTATCAGTAGTTGTATGTTTATGGCAATTTTCTTTTTATATCAAAAAGGAAAACAAATAATGATTTTAAAAAATAGTAAATCAGAGAGCGATAGTTGCCGCTACTGCGAGAACTTCGCGGAAACTGCAGAAAATTTGCTGTGCGAATGCCCAGTGCTTTTCTGCAAGAGGCTCAAGTTCTTGGAAGGGGCCTTCTTAACGCCCTACGACATCAGGAACTTAGCTTCCAGGAAACTGATAAACTTCGCAAGAAGTCTCGGAATCCCAGGCCTCAAATAGATCAAGGGTCAAACACAAAAGAACTTATAGTTCGAAGTGCTTGTGAGACTGCTCAGCCTTACGACCCCCTTACAATCTACAATGTACCAAGTGGCTCGTGAATCATTGAAAAAATAGGCGACGTCACCAACAGAAGTCACGTGAGCCATTACTGCAACCAATAGTCCGAAATTATTAGTGAAAAGTGTCAAAATATGGAGTTATTACTGGATTTAGTATACCATTTTGGCTGATAACATGGCATCATCCTCTTACAACAAAACTTAATGAAAGTATTTCAGCTCTGTTATAACAAACACCCTCAAATTCATCGTGGATAATAACATACCCTACATGAGGAGTTTTTTTTTTCAGGGAACTCAACTATTTCTATTTGAAGTTTAACTAAAACCTTGAGTCAACACTCCGAGGTAAGTTTCTGTTTTGCTCAATAATGATTTAGATAAGGAAAAAATAAGAAAACACAAAGATTAAGAAGGTCAATTTATAAAAAGATTTAACACCGATTCATCACTTAAGATTTATAAATCTATGAAGCCTATTGGTCGAGTTCTGCTGTATCATTCAAGAGGGCCAATCAGCATTCATACATTCTTAAATCTTAAATGTTAAATATTTTCATAAATCTGACCCTTTAGACTGTTCACGTGAGTAGCAGAAGGCTTAAAATGTAACGGCAATATTACAGAAACGACTAGTTTCACGAAATATAATGGTCAACACGAAATAGTAATCATTATTATGAATAAGTACTAACCATGATGCACGTTTAATCTACTGCTGATATTCCACAAGTTGAAAATTCCCTCTGAATCACCACGAAACAAAACACACATACAATGAACTTTCCTCTCTCTCGATTTTTCCGTAATGAACTTTTCGCGCGTACTAACTCGAAAACGAAGGAATCTTACAAATATACAGTTAAAAGCAAAACGGACTGTGTAAAATATAAACAAAATGATATCTACAAAATTATTATACACTATATACAAAAGATAAAGTCGAGCCCTTATGGCGTCTACGCAGCAGAACGTCACCGAATATACTAAACCGTGCGGCAGGCAGCGGAGGGTGGAACGATGGTCGGTCGGTTTGGGTCGTCGCCCCTCAAATACAACCCCTGAGGTATGTATTTCGAGGAAAATCTCTCGATAAGACCATCTTATGTAGTTAGCAGAACGGTAAATTTCGGAGAAAGGCCAAAGATCGAATGATTAATTAGTCAACAAATCGATATGATTATGGATAAGTTATGTTTCCTTATTTTTCAGTCTGTATAGGGTGTTGATAATTGAAGAAAATCAATCCAAATCTCGTATAATATGAAAGGACATGTGATCTTGGGTTTCGAGCTATCTTGATTTTTAATTTCACAGGTAATTGAATAAGATATTTAATGACTTATCCATATTCCAAAAAGACCCCCACTTTACATATGAAATTTCAAGAGATTTTCTCCATTGATTCATTAATCACTACTCCACAGCTATTTGGAATACATACATGGTATTTTGAGAATTCTGTAGTTTTAATTGAAGGAAATATAAATTCAATATTATGTATTGAAACTAATAGCTTGGACAGCTGACAAGTTGGGAACAGAAAAATGTATGGACAGTGTTGCCACATTTCTTAAAAATACTGGATGAACTTTTTTGTGATCTGGGGATGTGCATGCCTAGTAAACTGTGCATGATGGATGCCGTAGTATTTTGAGATAACTGAGTGATGTTCGAAACACTAGGAAATATTATATTGTTACGATATTTGCTAGATAATACGCCGAGCACACCACTAAACTGTTTATACTTTCGCTATAACTATAAAGAATACAAATTTTTTTTTCGTAATAACAATAAATGAAAAAACTGTTAATATGTGAAACCAATAAAATGGAGAATTAATCATTTATCAGAATAACTTTACATAAAAAACTTAAATATAGCAGAATGAGATGTATAGAACTGATTTTTGATCCGAAAAGAAATTCATCTGATGTGTATGTATGAGAACTGATAAAGCATCATACGCGAAAACGGTAAGAAGTATTTTTCACAGATCTGAATTCGTTAATAAATGAGTGACTGAAATGATATAACTAAGTATTCGCAAATCTCAATAACCTAAGCTATTCATATCATAAAACCGTCAAATCAGGGTTCGGAGTGATAATTATCATCGATAATTATCAAGATAATTATCTTGATAATTATACCTTGATAAATATCTTGATAATTATGAAAATCCACATTAACTCTAGTTGTACTTTGTATTATTAGCGTTTTCCACTGGACTGCCCTTTCGCACTCCAGTGCACTTGAGCGTAAGTTCGGATCGCACCCTCGTATCCGACCGAACTCACCGAACACAAATAACCTCAAAATTTGTATCAAAACTGAAAACAAACGTGTTCGTTCGTATGTTAAATTAAAATTTAAAAATAATATACAAAAATGCCGAGAATTAAAGATTCCGTGTGGAGCCAATATGTGTGTATCAAAACAATAAACAGTGGTATGTGGGCAAGGTGCCGGAAGTGCAAAAAAGAAATGCAAGGCATCCTTAATAGACTTAAAAAACATTCAAGTATATGTAGTCCATCGACAGATACACCAACAGCGGCAGTATCTACTAACTTACAACCTGCAAATAATTCGTCTACGCCTGCAACTGCATCACAACCACAACAGTCACCAGCGACAGATTCCAGTAAACCAAACATAATTGAAACCAAGCTTGCAATTACAAAAAATACAGAGGTGATAGCAACTACAAAAGATTACGAAGAAAAAATTGATCTACAGATTGGAAAATATTTTTATGCCACCAATACAGCATTTAATCATGTGGAACACGAAGAATTTATAAAACTTTGTACACTGCTTCGGCCTGGCTACAAGCCTCCATCGGTTTATCAAATTGGTAATTCAATATTAAATAAAGTTCATAATGAAGCTACACAAGAAACAATAAAAAAGATTAAACAGTCTCTATGTCGTTGGATGGATGGAGCAACATTCACAACTGTCCATTAGTTTGCTCAAGCATCACCACCTATTTTAATTGACACGGTGGACACACAGAGCAATCCATATAGTGCTGATAATTTAAGTGTAGTTGCAATGAATGCTATCAAATCCGCCCAAGAAAAATTTGATATTAAGATAGGCAGTTTTGTAACGCATAATGCAGCCAATGTGCAAAAAATGAGAAGAGATCTGGCTGAAAAACAAAAAACAGATTTTGTTCACTATGGTTGTTCCGCACACATTTTGAATCTGCTTGCCAAAGATTTAGAAATGCCTACAGTGACATCGTCGATTATGAAAGTAATAAAATATTTTCGAAATAAACAGGTTCCATCTGCTCTTTACAAAAATGCAGGGGGTAAAAAATTAGTTCTTCCCTTAGAAATTCGATGGAATACTATGAATGATTCATTGCAATCATATCTTGACAAAAGAGGGATATTTGTGCAAGTTTGTCAAGACCACAAAGAGTCGATAGACAATGAAATTATTAAAATTGTGAATGATTCTCACATAACAATGAATTGTGTTGATTTGCTAAAAATACTTTCACCGATTGCAGTGGCTTTGGACAGAATGCAAAGAAACGGAACCACTATAGCCATAGCTGTAGAAATATGGAATGTACTAGAAAATGATTTAGCACATCAGACATCAACTGTAAAAAAAGCATTTCAGGCGAGAAAAAAATGGCTCTGTCTGGAGAGCACTATGCAGCCAACATGTTGGATCATCGATTTTTAGGTCGAAATCTGGGTAATGCTCAAAAAAAGGAAGCATATGAATATATAACAGCAGCTGACAAAAACTTCACTTCCTTCATAATGGCATTGGTTGCCAAAACTCTTCCTTTTCCAGAATATATGTTTGGGGCTCAGTTCGTTATGACCAGTCCATTATTATGGTGGAGGTCAATGATTTTAGAAAATGAAAAAGATTGGCCAGATAAGGAAATTTTTTTGACTTTTTGCGAAAAGCTTTCAACTGCTACAGCCGCCACAGCGGGGCATGAGAGGCAGTTCTCAACATTTGGCTTGGTTCACTCTAAACTCCGCAATAGATTAGGCAACGAAAAAGCTGCCAAACTTGTCTTTTTATTTGAATATTTTAATCAAAACCCTGAAATCGAAAGAATGATTTGACTTGGATAACTTCTCCAGTTCCTCAATCTGAGCTGCCTTCAACATCTACTCCCACAATAATTTCAGTGGAAAATGATTTGGATGAAGAAGACAGCATTATTAAGTAATTTAACAAAGACTTAATATAAAGACTGATTTTAATATAATAAATAATTTCCTTAACATGGTTAGAATGTGATACAATTTATTTCGTATTTTGTTTTTTGTTTAAGAAGTTTGGAATATTATTTTGTTGATATAGTTGATATAAATGCCTTTCTTATTTTTATACACAACATATTTGAACTGAAAAAATTATTTGCAAGTAAAAATATAACGAAAATAAGTTGTCTGTCAGTATGGATAATTATCAGATAATTGTCAGATAATTATCCGATAATTATCTGATAATTATAAAAAAAAATAATTATCTTGATAATTACGAACCTTGCGTCAAATTGAAAAATTAACGAAACATAATTTCATCGAAAAATTATTTAATAGAATCTTAAAAGGCAAATTCAACAAATTATCCGAAAAAAAAAAAATGTTCGAAAAATCCAAGAAATCGAAATGTGTAAAATATAAAACGATGGGAATCGAAATCCAGCAGAAATTTTAGCGAATATCCAGTCTGGTAGAAACTTGCTCTATTAGCTCTTAGATGGCGCTAACTTCTAGTTGAACAAATCGAATCGTCTGGTTCGGACCATAGACAAGAGTTCTATACTGATAATTTCACAAGCTATCCGAAACTCGCATCTCCTACGATATGAGAACCAATAAAAACGGAGCCTCACTGATAGTACAAGTTCCTTTGTCCTGCGGACTCGTGGTGTTTTCTCAAAACAATTCAGCTGAGTTCAGAAATAAAGATAGACTTATGAGATGAATTCAACCACGAGTTGAATTTTATTAGACTATTTCACGAATAAAGTTTATTCATCTATCAATTAATATAGATAGAACTGCCAAACTTTGTGTTGCCATGGTTACGTCGTTGAAAATACCGAAGCTGATCCTCCAATCAGAATTGAAAGACAGCTGGTGTCATCGCGATAACACGAGTTGTCTTTGGTTTGCGATTGGTCAGATTATGTGAGAATTTTAAGATGAGTGAAATAGTCCCCGATAGTTCGGACTCATATTGATCGTTCATTTTTTGTTTGTTCCCTCCTCAATTTATTGGAGAATTCAATTGCTGGGTGGTGATTTTCAAGAATATCGAAGAAAATAGCCAATTCGACGATTATAATTTGACTTTCGAATATTACGCTTGCAATATTCTGTTATTATATTTTATCATTTTTACGAGATATTATTTCTGTAATTTGACGGTTTGATCGAATATCCGTCTTCACATTTGTTTTTATTCTCATTTTATGGTATTACAAATATACCGACTTGTGATTTTTCAGTTCATCAAATTTTGGTTCTTCAAAAGTCTGATCTAGTTCGATTCTCCATAAAATCGTTACTGAACTTTGTTGGTTGGATAGTTTTAAATCATAGTCTATTTCAGATCTATATTTTACCGTTTTTATGAATTATATATGTAATCAAAAATACAACTACTTCACTGACTAATAAAACACTTAGATCTATTCAACTAGCTAAATATTCCAAACACTTATCAACTTCTTCAAAAACTACTTAACTTCCTTATCACTTTTTCATAAACTTCCTCTTCCGAGTGAAATGTGTCGCCTTATATACAAATAGGCCAGATTTTTCGGGATGATTTCGAGATTACTCAATACAGAAAAACATCTAACTACCTAACCGACGAAATTGAAACGCTTGATACGTCGGCTCATTTGTTATGCAAATGGGTTGTTTCATATGGTTCAGCACTCAGCGGCGTAGCTATGGGATTTTTATCAATCTCGTAACAGTATGATGAATGGATGAGAAATTATTTATTGTCTAAACAGGAATACATCCACTTACAAGGATAGCCTAGCCTAGCCTAAAACAGCCTACGTTCAGTAGACGACTGCCGAAACGTAAATTTGTTCTCTGCGACGGTATGAGTAACAGCTCTTAAGAAAATCCACTACCTCTAAAGTGTTTAGGTGAGCATGAGGATTATTAATTATTTTTTTTTCAACAAAATCTATTGAATTTATTATTGAATCAAGTGGAGAATAATTCGTCATTACATCAAGTCGTGGGGCGGAAATATATAATGATTGTTGTTCTACAATAAATTCGTGGTATAGGTAAATGAAAATGAATATTGTTTTGTAGGTAGATCTGAACAATTAACGACATTAATTTTCAGTATAAATATGAAAATACAAAAATAGTAAGTTCCCCGACCATAGAGAGATAAAGTAGATAGAGAGATAAGTTGAAACCTTTGTGGGGAAATATTATCTCCATCTTACACGCATATACTTCATGAGGTTATCTTAACTGATATTTTAACGTATTTGTTATAACTTCAAGGCCAGCCGTAACATAAAAATTAAATAGAGTTTGATAAGATCTAATGTTGGTGAAGTCTCTGCAATTCCGGAATATATAAAACCTAGCATTCATTCTTCAAGCCGACGAAACAAATTTCGTTATATGTGATGAGAAATTCAGTTCATCACTGAAGCATATTCCAAGGTCTTTGATGAGGTTTTCATGCGTTTAAGGCGTTATGGCATAAGTGATATAGCGTAGTATTTGCATTTTTATGTTGAAGGAAAGTTCATTTTCAATACACCAGAAAGTTTGTGTGTTCTGCTGTTAATTGTCCATTCTGAGGCATTCGATAAATTGAACCATTACTTTATTTGTTACTATTGGTTTTAGTTCTCTGTGTCAGGTCACAAAGCGTCATTCTCAACAGTAACCAATCTGATTCAACAACTTTGGAACATGTTTTATCATAGGGTTCAATACTAGGTTCATCTTCACTGTGTATACACATCACAAGCTTTTTAATGTCGTCTAACCTATCCTAGCCTGATGAGAGGCAAGAACCTTGAAACATACATGTACGCAGGTGGTCATTTCTAATCAAATGAAGGATTTTTTTCAAACATATTACTTACGAGTTGCACTTGCAATAGCGTATTTATTGAGGAACATTGCCCAAGCATACCATACCTATATACATGATCAGTTTTTAAGGTTCTTAGTTTAAAAATATGTTAATTTTTTTTATATATTTTGATTTCCGAGCGTTGAATCTTTTCATTTATTTTTTCGTGAAGCCACTTCATATTTTTGTTTCTCAGTGGAGAATATTTTGTGTGTCGCATTTATTTTTGTTATATTAAATTTTTGATCATTTATAAATTTGGTAACGATATTTTTTTCATAAAAATATAAATTAAAACGATTGTTTTAGAACAAATGCGTTTCAAACAGAAGTTCGTATTTGAAACATGTTTCAAAATATGCCAACCCTGAGGGCTTCCAGTAATTGTATTATTCATTATTCATATTATAAATAAATATTGGAGAATCATTCGAAAAGACTATCAATCTAAAAAGAGACTACATTGAGAACTGAATTGAGTTCTGTACAGAAAAACATGTTTCTTGTCTAGACCGATTATTTTTCAGCCCACCCTCATAGCTACAACGACTAGCGCGATAACTAGAAAGCATTAGCATCATCAATCGATAGCCGCTGACTAATCTCAACTGACTCACTGAATCATTGATGTTTGTATTCAATTCATAACTCAATAATAATTTATTTTTCAACCATTATAGGTGGCCTTGGAAAGTATTTTTCTTCCAGAACACAAGTCATGAGTAGATCAAGTCTCGCAAACCAAACAAAAAATAATAGTGCAATAGTCACGAAAGGGGTAAGTAGTATGTTTCTACTATTTCATAATAATAGGTTGCATGTTCCAATATCCGAAATTTTCCACCTGCCTTCAATTTATCCATTCGCAACCAGAAATGAAATGTTGAAGCAAATTGAGAAATGTACCTACTGAAATATGTTAAAGTTTCTCAAACGTGGAGACTTCAATCAATAATCTATTTCAAATTTGAGTCATCACAACTTGCTCAGCTAATTTTCTAAATGAACGTGGTGGTCGGTAGCGCAGCGGATCGATGTCGTCCGCTGAAACCTCTACTACGCTGGGCCAGGTTCGATTCCTGAATCTGAGAGAATTTTTCTCAAGTTTCTCCGAATTGATAGGCGACGAGGGAAGATTGATGATGTCATGTCGCCAAACGGGATACCATATGCTGTTTCTGGTCTAATGAGATCTATGTTGTAGCCCTTGCTTTTGTTAGGACATCTGCCCTCTCATTCCTCTAGATTTCTCTGGGACCCAGACAAGTTTCACCCTGTTCTGTGCTATGTCGATAAGGTTTTTGTCCATTTCCCAAACCAATTTGGAAGAAAACCTGCTTGATTGCAAGGGCTTTATGGCTGCTTAACAATGACCATGGGTTGGTTTCTTGGGCTTCTCCTTAGAATATCTACCGTAGATTCGAATGTAGTCTCGACCTCTGCTTGGAATACAGAGGCTTGGGATCCAAGGGTTAGACTAATATCTTGCTTGGGTATCTCTCCGTATATTCCAGCATCTATCCCATTGTCTTAGAGACATGCGTGTATCAGATTTACCCTCTTATTATTAGTATTATTAGTATTAGTGATGTCCTTGTCCGTGACAGCACTTTGTCCAGATGTTTGTTAAATGTGAGCTCTGAGTCCAGATTCATCCCCAGGTATTTCGACTCTCCTGGCATCTGTAAGCCTTCATCAAACAGTCGAGGGACTGTGTTGGTATCTAGATTTGTTTGTCTGATGAAAGGGACATTCGTGTTTTTTGGGGAGTTGACCTTGAAGTTCTCCCTCATGCACCACGTCAGTACGTATGTGAGGGCTCATTACATCAAATACACATGTTTTTCCCGTCAACCTGATGATTGTCCGCTTTATAGCCCTGGTTAAGGTCTGTATCACGAGGTTCAACAATAGTGGGGCTAGTTCTTCCCCCTGAAGGCAACCTATCGGTGGCTTCCACCTCCATTGTGTCCTCAACTTAGGAGGCCTTCATTACCCTACAACTAAGGCAGAATGCAGATATCCATTCGTTTCTTTTCCTGAGGGCTGATGTGATAGATACAATCATATCCCTACTAGATCTTTTAATCATAATCTGATTTGTACGACGTTACGATTATTATACTTAGTAAATATGAACATATTATCTCATAATTATTATGTTACTTCACTAGATATACTCAAACAATATGAAGGCCCCGCTACAAACTCAGCTCATGTCGACTCGGAGTGCAAGGAATAATCATGTTCAAAATATACTTCACTGTCTATTCTAGCTCGTTTACATAAATTATGTAAATGATAGCATATATTTTGTAACTACTACTGATAGGGCAACAAACTATGGATGACACAACAATCTGAATGCTGAAATCAGAATATGTTGAGGATAGAAACACGTCAATTGTCTGCGATCACCTTCCACCAGCGCACTATCAAACGCATTTTTTTGAGTCTCAACAACAACAAATCCAGTGCATTCGATGGAATTCTGCTTATCGTTCTGAAGGAATGTACCACCGAACTAATACCGGTTCTTTGCATGTTATTCAATGTTGATTGAGTCGTGAGATATTTAGTTGTTCAGGAATTGTGGACGAAAAATGTAGTTATGTATAGACTTTTCGAAGTCAGTTGAATATAGAATACTGTAGAACAAATAAAGCGTGATTTTGGTTGAAAAAATGTATAATTTTTTTTGTGTTGGCACGTGTTTGTTTGAACAACTTCCGCAGAACAGTGCCTGTAACGTTATTTGAAACTTTCAAGTTTAATTTTTAGTATTGAAGATTATATAAAAATATTGCTTGGCTCGTTATTTATTTTCAAGGATGACGTGTTTATTGAATTACATTCTTATATTTTGGAGATATAGGTAATGTCCTTTCGAACGAAAAGAAACAAAGATAAATTTCAAGTAAATGAAATAATCTCCGCCTATGGTCGGTGTATGAGAACCAAGCAGCTAATTCTATTATACTTCTTTCAGTTCATTCAATTGACTTTGGAAAGACAACAGTTAGCATTTTTGAGGTTCAATGAAATATGACAGGGAAACTTCATCAATAAATTTCGCCCGGAGGAATGAAAGAACGATCCAATTTTCCTTACTCTCGACAGAAGCTAATAAATAAAACTCATTCGAGACTACTCGAGATGTTTTCTTTTCGGCGGACCAGAATGAAGGAGCATGATTTATTGACGCTCTTATATCCGTCCCGTTTTCGTCCTGGCGATGTGAGTGGCCCTTAGCGAGATGATATAAGGGCAACTTAGTCACTGATGATACCGACAACCGACAAAAAATACCGTCAAAACGACTAACAAGAGAAATGAAAAATAGAGGACGATATTGTGATGAAATTTCCAACCATTCTTCTTGGAAAAATCTCAAAGAGGATAATCAGGTCCCGAAAATATCAAGGTTTGCCCTTGGATAGCACATCAGAGAAGTTTCTGTGTTATCAGAGCACACTTTTTGAGCAAATCGCTAGTAAAGTTCTATCAATCATCTCGTGCCAAAATTGCAGTTGAAAAAAAGTTTTATTATCTGGGACTTCCAGACTGCTGCTTGAAAATCTAAATATATGCCTTGAAAATAATTTAATTTGAGATTATGATATTCAATCACTAATAAAACATAGAAGTTTCTGAAACAAATTAGAGAAATGGTGTTACATTTCAATATCTACCTTTTGTTATACTTGACACCAAAATGAAATTTTCAATTGTTTTTTTTTTCATAATGATATAAAACTAGAGTACTTTTTCTAGAATTTTGAGGCTGCCCTACGTTTCGCTAGCGAAGTGGTTGCATCTTCAGATATAATTTTATTTTCAATGTTGGATTACCTCAAACCGTGATAAAAGATAACTGCAGTTTAACTACTCATCACGAAAGTTTCACCCACCGTCAGTAAAAAAATACATATCCTGATAATCTCGAAACATTAACATTGAACAATCAGAACAATATTCCTCCTTGGAAATTTTTGAGTGATTTTTTCTAGCTAGGGGAGACGAGACCCTTACTTTACAACGTGCGTTTATAAAAGATTGAATTTAACGAATATGAGTAGCAAAAAAAATATAAAAGAAAATTTGGAGTAATATTTTCCCTCTCCACTACACATGAACTCTTTAACTTGAGAACGATTAAAGATAGACCAATTCTGCCAAAGCCAATCGATTCAGAATGATCAAATTAGTATACTCTGTGAATTTCAAGTCGATCGGCAAAAACTAAAATTACTCGAAAAAAATCTTAATGGGTAGGTAGTAAAAATCATGAAACATTCAAAATCGTCAGAACCACTTGAAATTCGCACTATATATGCAAAATTTTGTGCTGATTCCGAAAATATATATGATTTATTTATGCTCAGATAAAAGGTTTAGCATAAAAAAAGAATAAAATGTCAAAAATTCCCTTGCAGATCGAACTTGCGGAGGTTGCGTAAAAAGCCCTATGAAATCATCATTTGACTAGAAATCGACTTCAAATCCGGTGTGCGTATTCAGTAAAGATTGATAATTATGGATATGAGTAGCAAAAAAATATTAAGAAATGTTTGGAGTAAAATTTTCTCTCTTAACTACAGATGAACTTTTCAACTTGAGAACGGTTAAATATAGACCAATTCTGCCAAAGCCAATCGATTCGGAATGATCAAATTAGTATATTCTGTGAATTTCAAGTCGATCGGCAAAAATTAAAATTACTCAAAAAAAATCCTAAGGGGTAGGTAGACCCCTAAAAATCATGACACATTAAAAATCGTCAGATCCACTTGAAATTCGCACTATATATGCAAAATTTTATGCTGATTCCGAAAATATATAATTTGGTTATGCTCAGATACAAGGTTTAGCATAAAAAAGGAATATAACGTCAAAAATTCTTTGACGTGATCAAATTTTTGAAAGTTATATCACAAATTTTTCAAAAAATCGCAAACATCCCTCAAATGTATCTCGACGAGCCGATTCCGAATCATACCACAAAAATAAATTCCGATGACAAATATACCAGAAATTTTTTATGTAAATCAATTTGTAGAAATGTATTTTTATATGAAAGAAGTCAATTTGGAAGCTCTTCAAAGTATGACGGCAGCCGTGAAAGCCTACATTTCTAAACAAAGTAAATTTTGGTGCAAAATCTGCAAATGCCGAAATAAATTTCAACTACCCTACATTTCAATTTAAGTAAGATCGAATAACAAACATTCCAATAGCCCAACCTCGAAACCTGCTCTTCGATAAAATTCTAATTTCGATTGAAACAAACCTTTTCTGGTTCGAAAGGAATACCAGAGTCGTGTAATTATTGAAATCGAATGGAACGGCATTTGTTTTGAATTTCACGCTCTCATCAATTACATTTATTATAACTTGAAATAAATTAGTACTTCAATTAATTTATTTCTTGTAGATTTGTCCTCAAACAAAAAAAGGAAATATGGACTCTTTATTGAAAATATATACAGGGTGTTTCAAATTCGATCTTCACCATTGGGATCTCGGAAACTATGAGAGATATGACGATGGTAACATAGGTCAAAGTTGCGCATTTATCAGACTAACAATATGCCGTTGAGAAAGTTCTGAAATTCCGAGTGTATCCGGAGATATCCGGAAAAAACAGAAATTTTGGAACATGGTTTTCATTTTTTGAAAGATTCGAAAATTAATCGCACTTCCACATTGCCACTTTTCCCCTGCTACTGCTAATGGTGTCTTCAGATTTGCTACCCGACGTTTCGTTTTCCGGCTACCATCATCAACTTTATTGGATTTTTTCTGTTTTGATGTAATTTGACTTTCAATTTGTCACACTTAATAACTTTTGAGTTGATGTAGCCGATACTTGAAGAAAATCCTTGTTATTATCCATAATGAAACTATAATTCAAAATATTTTCACTAAACCCACGACAATTGTTTCGCTATACAACAGCTTCAAGTGGAGAAGATGAACTTCTCCGGCGATAATAAAACGAATGCACCCTGAACTATTAGAATCCTACGGCGAAGATAGTATACATAAAAAGTAACTTGTGACATCTAGTCACTTGTTGAAACTTAATTTAAAACGAGGCATGGAATCCAAAGTTAGATAATTATCTACACATTGACGGGCAGCCAACAATTTTGTTGTTCTGACCAACCCAAGGCTCAATCCAGCTTCTAGTGCGTTAACGCAAACAGAATCTGAAATGAAGAGAGTGCTTTCGATTCAATTCCGAAACATCTATCATCTGCTGATAGCTGTTTCCTTATTTCCCACTAATCAGGGCGGCTTTATGAGATCCCTAAGTACCCCACGGCAAATTGAGCTTCAAACTAGTGGCTATAGATGTCAAGTTACTTTATACTGTCTTTGCTTAACATTGTTTTCTATTGGATTATTGTTGAAACTTATAACAATTGATTGGAAGATAAACTTCTGGAAAATTCAAATGGTCTAAGGGAGGAGCTTCTAGAAAATTCGAAGAGCTTGAAAGAAGAAGTTAGTAGTGTAACGAATCGGTTGGAAGAAAGAATGAGAACCGTCGAGACAGAGCTCGAAAGAATGAACATGAAAGTAGGAAAATAATAAGGCGGTCAGGTCCGGACTCATAATCTATTCTAGTTTCAATTACCGTGCGAACTCATTTACTAGACGTAGTTTACTGAAACCTTTAATACGCGTGGGAACTTTTTTGTTAAAAACAAAGAAAGGCATGCAGGCCGCTATTTTAAAACGAATGCAACTGTCTGCAACATTCGCCGCAGAAAACTCGAAAAAGCCACAACAGATTCACGGCGGCTTGTCGTAGTGCAGGTGACGGCAGCGAGGGAAAACCGGTGCGTCGCCGTCGTCGCCACCGCCCCTTTCGCATCGTCGAGGGTGCAGTGCAGCCTACGGATTCCGCACAGCTCGCTGCTACCGTCGCCGGGGGCGAGGGGTATCGACCAGTGTAGTCTGGTCGACCGTTCGGACGACGGGAGAGAGGTCTAGGCCAAAGACCTCCAGGTCACGACCCCTCGACGAGAAACCGGGGCTCCCGGTGCACTAGCTTATCGAGTCGACTATGGTTTCGATTAGATAACAAAATCATGAAATCATATGGATGGAGGTACGACAGCTGATGTGGTATTCATGGTATATTTGACAAGGAAAATAATGACAAATATTCAACACCTGATTGTTTCTAATCGTAGAGGAGCTTCGTGAAAGGACCCAGCACATTTCTTATGAGAAATGGCTTTCCGTTAATTTTGCTAATTTTTTTGTATATTCTAGAATCAAAGCTCAAATTTCATCCAAGACAAAAAGAAGAACATTATGAAAAGATTTCACCTTCAGTACTATGTGAGTAATATTCATCTAGGTTGTGTTATTGATCAGAGAAAAATTCCAAGATCTTCCATACATCTGTTCATGTTACGAAATAACATATTTTGGGTATTATTTTGAAGATACGGGTCTATTGTGTTTCATACCAGTTCATATTTCACCAAATAAACCCAGCTTCTTGACGAAGCCGATTAGTTTAATTGGTGTAAGATCTGTCAGATGCGAGGGAGAGAGTGAAACTCTGCCAAACATCGAAAACCTGATTCGGCCGCGGCGGGCCAGGCACAAAGTATGTGCTTTGTTTAATCATCTTTAGGACAGAGACTACATTTCGGATCCTCCAATAGTTTCATCACATGATGATTCAAACGACAGTGGCCTGTGAGTAGGACTGTTAAACATCGTAGGTCATCCCTACTGGAGTGCTTTGGTCAAATTCTTCGAGGAATGTATGAATGTCTTGGAATGAGCCAATCCTGATAGGTTTTGCCAGAAGTTTAACGCTTTCCTTGCTGTCGAGGTGTTCAATGTATATTTGGCAAAACTTGGTGAGATGTCGATGTCAGGTTATGGTCCGCTGTTTCATTGCCGCCCATACCGGACTGGCCATGGATCCAGACCAGATGCAGACTATTGGGTCTTCCTATTGAGGAGAGTCTTCTTTGGCAGTTTGACACCAGCTTAGACGTCGATTGATACGAGCCATGTGCTTTCGAACCCGCTTGACTGTCCCGAGAAAATTTTGAGTGATCTTTGTGTAAGGTTGGTTTCTTCCGCATGGAATACTGTCGCATATAATCCTAGACAGGTTGATATTTGTGTTCTAGGTATACAACTGCACCATAACCTGAGGGTGTTTTGAACCATCTGTAAACCAACAGTAATCTGCTCTCAGTAGTTCCTCTCCTTGGAGGACCCAGTCATCTCTGTTCGGAATTATAACGGTATAAAGCAGGTCACAATTTACTGTAGAAGGCATCATATCAGAGGTCATTCCCAGAATGCTGTGACTTTCAGTGTCAATCAGCAGTATGCTACGTTCTGTATAAGTCTGCTGCATTTGATTGGCAATATGCATGATTCTGTGAATTGTCCACCTAGCCTGTCTCTCCAGGATGATACGGAGAGGAGATAGGTTTAGTAGGATTTCCATAGCTGCTGACAGTGTGGTGCTGATGGCAGTTCTCACCAGATAAGCCTGTCTCTGTAAACTTGAGAGCTTCACCTGGGCCATTTGCTGTGATGTTTTCGGCCACCAGGCAATGGCACCGTATGTGTATCAGATTTCGATTGAAGAATTTTATAAAAACTCATATTTTCTGATTTATTGCTTCCACATTTGTCTGTAGAACGAATATTTCAAAATATGCCCTCCTGTAGATGATTTGTCAAATACGTGTTTCTAGAGTTTTACAAGGTGGTTCGTTTTCAACTAAAATAATTTGTAGTTCCGGAACTATAAGTTTCAGACCATATTATGTATTTTACTTTGTTGAAATCTACTCATCGTGTAGCAAACGAAAATGCAAAAAATAGATCGACTTGAAAAAAATTGGTGACATGCTTTGGGGGTGCGATAGGGAAAGTTACATCAAATGTGATTATGTCAAAATGTGTCTCCCTGTATTCTATTTATGACGTGTTTTTGTATTTTTCCTGAAAATCATTGTTCCAACAGTTACTCAGGGTGGCTCGTTTTAAATGGAATGCACTGTATTTGAAGAAAGGGGTCCATGTAATAGGAGAAGGTGCGGAAGACCGACAACAAAATGGTTACAGGAAGTTACAGCAGATGTAAGTAGAACAGCGTGCAGTCAATAAATGAATAAAAAGAAAAGATGGGACAAAAATAATATAAGTTTGTTGCGTATTTTTGCAAATCTTGTACATTTATCACCGTCGATAATGATTCTACAATCGAGAGGAAAAAGCAGAACAGGGATGGGATTCCATGTACCGTAGAATTCTACTTTCCATTAATAGATATAGACAGAGACAAAACTGTCGACAATAGAATTCTACCCAGAACCCCACCACTGAGCTGAGCAGCGAGAAAATCGCTTGTTGTTGACGTTCGCGGTTTTTGAGACAAATTGAATTATCCGCAACGACCGACAATATTCTAATAAATATTCATCCCGTCGATGATGTGTACACAGCGCACACTTTGAATAAATTGCTGTGATTAACGCAGTTTCCATGCCGCCATTATCGTGCTGGTAATTCTGGGCCGTAATGGTAGAGCGTTCACTCCTCATCCATAAGGACGTAGGTTTAAATCCCAGTTTGATCACCGGTCGTCGACCTTTTCCTTGCTCGCACGAGCTCTCGGGAGTTTCTGAGGGGTTTTTTCTTTGGAAACCCGATAGATTCGTTATAGAAAAACAAATCACGCTAATAAACCAATTGCGTGCACGATAATTCCTGTGTTGTAGCGATTCAACTCTTTCTGCATACGGACAGAAGAAATCACCAATTTATCATATAGTACCAAGACGACTACGCTTAGAACAGTGCAGTTATTTTCGTACGACCACATGGGAAAGTAAAGTATATCGCACTGTATATTACAAGGAAAGAGGCTTATATCACAAGCGTGCAAAATATTTTCCGCACAGGCACGGAAAGTAACTTTCCGCACGCTCCGTTAGCTCAGATCGTAAAGCAGCGGGACATATTGACTTCAGACGAAGAGTACGCGGGTTCGATCCTCGCCCGCGGATACTTTTTTTTCATTATGATATTGAAAAAAATTACACTTTTTAAATAGATTGCTTCAAATATTTTGTATTTAAAAGTAATTATTGAAAATAAATGAAGTCAGAATGGTTCTCAGTCGGACTATTCATTCGATTTTCTTGGACACATGTCAATATCATCTATATTTCTTGGATTTTGAGTTAAACAAATATCCATTCAAAAGCATTCTGAATCATCTTAATAAGGCAAGGAATTTTCAAAATTCATGTTTATTTTCGTTAAATAGTTTCATAATCAAATCTCTACTTTAGTCAGGCAATCTTGTAATCGTCTTGTTAGTTATTTATTGTATATAAGAAGCAGGCTATGAAAAATTTGGGTGAAACGTCAAAATATTTTTATACATTATTTGGTAAAATTATTATGTGGTCGTAGGAAAAATAGTGTACATTACTCGTGCGAAAGTGATTTTTCACACTCGTGTGATTGCCGCACTCGGCTTACGCCTCGTGCCATAATATTTCCCACTCGTGTGAAAACTAGTAATGTAATATACTATATCCGCACTAGTGCGGGAATAACTTACTTGAGGAGACTTGAACGTGCGGGAAAATGACACCTCTCAAACTAAATTGCGTGCGGGTATAGGGTGAATCACGCACGCTTGTAGGAAAACATAGTTATTTCTTTCGCACAAGTAATGTACACTATTTTTCCTATTACCACGCGATAATTTTGCCAGCCAAATAGTATCGATTGATTGGAATTTTTGATGATCCGTGAATATGCCTTTCGAACAGTGAAAGAGTTCTTTGAAGAACTTTATTATACTAGAAGTAAATCCATTGGAATGAAATCAACAAGAATATCTGAACACGCCCGAAGATACAAAAGCAAACGAAAACATGTTACAAACTATAAAAAAAATACCTGCTCGGTAACGGATTTCCTGTCCCACCTCGACCACTTCGAATGGTAACTTACCTGAAACGAATAAAAATTAATTAGCAATTTGTCACGGTTCAGACATAAATGAGAACAAAAAGTAAGAATACCAGTAAAACGGTTCAATAGCGAACAAGGACATTCATAAATCTCATTATTTGATAATATGTAAAAGCATGACAGGCTGGAATTTTACTGGAACATTATTCGTATTAGTTATTTGTAAGTACATAAACTAGGGTGCATTACGTCTTTATCGGCAAGAGAGCTTGATAGGCTATTTAGACCAATTATTATAGATATTCACGATGTAAAGATTCATATTACGATATGAGATGGGGAATTTGTCAAACGAGGTCCTTAGCCATTGATGATCGTAATATGAATTTACGATACGAATATAGTACAATATTTTTTCTACTACCAATAAAATTAAATATTCACACAATCAGTTGATATTCCTGAAATTAATGATATTAGAATCATGCAACAAGCAAGCGTTGTAAAGGTTGGAAGTATACCCGTCGATAAATTGTGTCTCGGTTAAATTCGTTCTGCAAACTGTCAACTTTGACGCAATCGTTTCAATTTAGTAGACTTTCATCGACATGAGTTCCTAACATGAAAGTATAGACTCAGACATAAAACTTGCTAAATCCCGACCTACGAAAGACTTACGAAAATGAATTTAGAAATACTAAAAATATTATATTTTCCAACTTTACCGCACTCTTTTCAGTATCGGGGAAGCAGGTGAAACCCCATTTACGCATATGATACACGTTTCTAAACACGACTGGTATCAAATGAATTCAATCCTTGAATACTTGTGCTCAATAAAAACAATTATTGTAAATGCTTCGTAAGGATCTAGCCCCTTTATATATATATACAATATACAATTTTGTTTTTCTACATTCATGCAAAAAGCAAAACTTTATTGAACTATATTCAGTGGAAAAAGAAGCTCTTTATAGCACTAGTGCAATAAAGTTTTTATTGCCCTCATCTGTCATTCTACTTCAACGAGCTGTCATCATGATAAACATTAACGTTCAAACCCACAACATATTTAGCAGATCATGAAAGAGGGGCGACACCACTTGACGGAAGACCATAAAACTAATAATGAAATATGGTAGATTACGTAATCCAATCTTCCGCAATAAAACCTATACAATAGGTAAAGTCGTCGGCAAGTATTCAACAAAAAACAACTACTGCCCCCTACGACCATTGAATTATATTTGTTTAATACTTGGCAAAGTTTTCTACAAGAACCACTTTGCAATGCATTTCAAATATCAAAGCTGAAATTATTTTTCAATTTAATTGGGTGACACGTAGTCGGAGTGCATTTTAAACTGGAACCCAGAGATGGCGCTGAATTCATAACTCAGTGTTTGTCTCAGGGATTTCCAATTAGGATGAAAGGATTTTTCGATTCAATTGAGTCGAACTAGCCTTCGCTGATGATTGGCAATGACCATGAAACCGGTACGGAGGTGTTCCCCCAATTGAATCGAAAAATAATTTCAGCTTTGATATTTGAAATGCATTGCAAAGTGGTTCTTTTAGAAAACTTTGCCAAGTATTAAACAAATATAATTCAATGGTCGTAGGGGGCAGTAGTTGTTTTTTGTTGAATACTTGCCGACGACTTTACCTATTGTATAGGTTTTATTGCGGAAGATTGGATTACGTAATCTACCATATTTCATTATTAGTATTTAGCAGATATTCTGTGAGATTGGCCATACGTTTTAAACAGCTACATATTTTATATTATTTTGTATTAATGTTAGCAGTCAGAGTTGAACAAACAATGCCTTCCCGAGAATTCTCCATAATCAAAACCGATCCGCTATGTTCTAAACCGTCTACCTGCATAGAGCAAACTGTACTATGACCACACCTCGTGATAACATACGCGCTCATGGCTACTATGATTTTGATTTTTATAATGCAACTGTGGTTATATAAACGTCAGTCAAAATTTAATTCTGACAATTACAGAACTGAAAGTTTTAAAATGAGTAATCTTAATGGAAAACTAGATGATGGTGATGAAATCGATGGTAATGATTATTTATTTAAATTGCGTATTTCATTTTCCTTCACCTAGTGCCGCACCTAAATAAATCACTTTTTGCTTCTTGCATGAACGTAGAAAAAATGTTGTATGCAACTCGTGCAAAAAATGTTTATTGTACTCGACGTGTTGTCCAACTCGGCCTAACGGCCTCGTCGGACAATTTCACGTCGAGTGCAATAAACACTTACTTTTTGCACTTGTTGCATAAATAACTATTATTGTACTTGCAAGCTAATGACATCAAAGAAATAAATACCAGTATTTTGTCCTGTAAATGTAAATTATTAAAAAAAAATAAAATACATTACAATGCAATCAAGTCCTTACAATCTTGTAGGAATTGTCGCTTATTTCAAATAGACGCTTTGTTAGAGTTATGTGTTCAGTGTAAGTTTCTATATATCTCTTGGGACTTTAACTTAAATAATGATAATACATGCGTTTATTCAGGTATCCTACCAGACAGGATTCAATTCCTGTCTATTTTTCTCGCTAATTGATTGGAAATGAACGAAAAATATCAAAATTGAGCTGTACAATGAGTTTTCCTGGGGAAAGTCTGATTCAACCTAATCTTGGCCAAAGGATATTTACCTAGTTCGTGTAAATTTTTACAGAAACAACAATGGACCAATGTATACGGAGGGAGCAAAAAAATATTACAGAAGTTTGGAAATTTGGTTATTTTATTGGATATGTTGATTTGAACAACGAAGGTACTAACTAGATCTGCGATTTTGGCCTTGACTTCATAATATTGAAAAAAACTGGATTTTGTTTGCCAACTTTCAATATAGTGGATCCGCGCTGGATCTAGTTGATATTTAGTGTCAGATTTGCCATATTGAAAGTTAGCAATCAGAATCCAGTTTTTTGGCAATATCTTCCTTTCAGAACGTCATAGAAAAAAATTGCAATTACAGAAAATGTAGTGGCGTGAATTCTCTTAAAATGTTCGTGCAATTTGCACAAAAAACATGAGGTGCGTCGATGAGAACGTCGATTTAAAAAATCATCGATTATGTCAACACTGCAATCTGTCTTAATTCATTTCATTGATTTAACTACTTCACATTTTTTTACCCAGATTTATATTCAATTCGACCATTTGCGCAAAACCACAAAACGATTCAATTCTCTTCACTTGATACTGCGAATATATCTAGAATCCAAAAATAAAGACATTTTCAGACAAACTTCCGAATGACACATCATTTTTGTTCTATTCGAGTTGGTTCTGTTTACACAAGATCATCTAAATTCTCCACCAAAGCGACCTTTATTATGATAATGTTCTCGTGTTGAATCAGCAAACGTTTGATAATAATTATGCCGCACTATCGATTTTCGTACGAGTTCTCACAGGAATAACTACGCGTAGTTCCCAGAAGGTTATTACAGTGTCGAATACGTAAATACTGATTAAAAATACTATGCTGTGGTAAGTATCCTGAATATTAAGTCATGGAAAACCAAAGAAAATCAATGCTACAAAAATAAGATATTGTTATTTTCGTCAATCGGCTGCACCCTTGTGAGCAAACCTCAGAAGTATTCAAGAGACTTGTGCGAGCTAAGGAAGACATATCCCTCACCTTATAACATGTGATGCCCCGTACTGGGACCGGTGACCGCCTTGGGATTCGAACCCATGCACCTGCGGATGACTGAATTAAGAAGCGACCGCGCGCCACCACACCACACCGAGTATCTGAATACATCTACAAGTATGGGTGGATGATTTTCAGAATATGATGGGCATGAGGGTTTTGTATTGCGCTCCCAGCACCACAGACGAGGCAAATGGCTCTTTTTGGGAACTACTGTGACTTATAAATTGGGATCAATTGAAGTAAAATAGCTCTTTGCATGAAACAGAAAATCAAGTTAAGGAGCAACACTTTTGGCAAGAGACGCCACATGTCTGTCCTATGAAAGTGTACTAGTGGTACCAAGTATCGAAATGGTTGCTTTCATTGGTATAGATACTCTTGGCATGATAACATTGGCCACATAGGCCTTTCTAGAATTTTTGCCGAGTCCTACGTTCCTCCCACGTTCTTTTCTAGTTTCACGGACTGATATAAAAACTTTGGAAGATAATGCGATATGAAAGGTATACTTTTATCATCTGCAGATCTATGTACTGGGCAAGAAGTAGCTCCCAACGAATCAATGATTTGAAGAAGAAACAGTGTTTGTGCTAGAATGGATCCTTGTTGAACAGCAGCATTTATAAATAAATTATCGGATGAAATTCCATCAACAACCACATGGAGAGATCTGTATGAGACAGAGGCAGATAGAAAGGAACCCAACAGTGAGGAGAAGCAAACCATAAGATGGAAGCTTGGTGAGGAGTCCCTAGTGATAAAAGCGATCAAACGCACTCGAGTTGTAATGCCATAAGGCCATGAGACCATTAGGCCATTAGGCTAGTTCGTTCTGATTAAAACAGACTTAAAACGGAACCACTGACAATGGGGGTGATGTTTGGAGGTCATTTCTCCAACGATTCTAGGAAATTTGCAGCAAACATTTTTGCAAAACTATAAGTTTTTCCTTGGCGTCCGTATATCCTTGGTTAGGGGAGGAAATAAGCTAGATATGAAATTTCTTTCTACAGCTTCGGTGAAGGACAGAAACAAGCGAACTTTGTTAAGACACTCGACAAGTTTTGATCGTATCTTGACTTTGTAAGCCCTTGCACATGCTTCAAGCTTCAAAATATTATGATCTGCTCTGATAGTTTCGTTTTTGGTACCGTCGGTATGCTGCTGACTGATGAAGGGCGACAGGTCTGAGGCAACTTTTGCTAAACCAAGGTTGATCAAATAATGTTTTAGTAATGTGTTGAATCTAGAGTTTTGAGAATCATTAATGAAATGAAAAATAATGCAATAATTTGAGTTTGACTTTCAACTAAATTCAATAAGTACTCTTTCATTATTAGTTTCTAGCAAAAACGATAATTGTTATGGTGGCATCATCAATCGTAAAAATATAATGTATTCAAACTTATTCTGATTTTTCACTGAATTATTGTCAGAATTATATTGGTTATCAATGCATCTTTTAACAAATGAAAAGTTCAACGTCAAATTTATTTTGGTCTAGACGATTGTTGAGTTGATTCTCAGGCGCAGAAAAAATATACCAACCAATTATGTGTGTGGAGGAAATGCAATATCTTCATTGTTCAGCATTTCAAAGTAGTTTTCTGGATATGAAAAAATTTTAAATGTTCAGTGAATTATGAGGACTGAGAAACAAACGTTATAATTGCTGAAAAAATTGAATTGTACCATAATTTCCAAGAAAAAAAAATATTTATACAAAATACAGTGCGAAGGTAATACCGGGGGCTGAAAATAATATAATTTTACCAACTACTCGTAGTTTTTCCGCTTCAGGGAATTTCAACGTTCCACGACAACATTTTCAGAAATGAAATGGAGTATCTCCTTCATTTAGCATTTGAAAGTAAATTTCCGGCAATTCGAGGATGGGAATTTATACGACATATATGATTTCGTCATCCGACAATTATTGTTCAATAAATTTCTGACCGAAAAAATTATAATCAATCATCATTCGCTGTGTAGGGTAGTTTTTACGCTTCAGGGAATTTCAACGTTTCACGACAGATTTGGTATGGTCATTCGACCATTGATCTTTCGACCATTATTGTAGAGTTGATTATCGAAATAATGGTATACAGGGTGACCTAGGGTTGAACCTCCAAATGTTTAGGATCAGTTGTTTAGGCAAAAATAAGATTTTTTCCTACAAGCATGAGTCCTAACTTGCTTCGTTTTCGAGATACAGGGTGTCAATTTAAAAAAAAAAAAAATTCATTAGTTGCTAAAAAACCTTTGGGCTGATTTTGATAAAACATGGCATGCTCATTTGAGGTGATAAGAGGCTCCTGTTAGTTCAAATAAATAAAATTATTATTTCCAGTAGCGTCCCAGAGGGTAATCTATCTAATATTAGGATAAATCATTGTACGCCACTGTTTTATTTCTGGTTCTATTTATTTCAATTGAGCAATCAAAAATACAATTCATCTCTATTCATTTTTGTGAAAAAAATCAAATGCAATTTTTTTATTTTCAACTGATTCTTTTCTAAAAACTTTGACACTCTATTTATCGAAAACAAAGCAATAGGATACATTCTTATAGGAAATAAAATTAAATACCGGCCCTAAAAGTTTGGCGGCTTAACCCTGGGTCACCCTGTATATCTCCATTTCCCAGCATGTACCTTTATGTAGTTTTCAGGCTTTGAAAAATAGGAGTTTTCTCAACCAACTGACTGAAACATAGTCATATGACAGTTCATTCGAAGAATGAAAACAATGTTTTATTTAATAAAACATTCTTTAGTCTTCTTTTGAAAATATTGATATTGGCGGTTTCTTTCACATCACTGTGCAATGTATTCAAAAATTTCGGGCCTAAGTAGTTAGGAGCATTAGGACTTAATGAAGTCCAACCCTCCGTGTATTATACGATGTATATTTTCCACCGGAATAAAAAGTTTGAAATTTTTGTATAGTAATACATATATTTCAAACAAAAATCATGTTGGGAGAGGTAAAGTTCAATATTTTTTAAAGTAATTTCTGCACGATTCTTTCAGAGAAATTTTTGCAATACATCGCAGATTATTTTTCTTATGCAATAAATGAAAACTTGGGAGGCATTTTTTGCCAAACTGGGTTGATGTTGACAATGTCGAACAAAAAAGTTATAAATAAATCGTAAGGATAGTACCTAGCATCCTATTCAACGGAAATATTACGACAAAGAATAAAAAAATTTACTTGATATACCCTTCAAGAATAGTAAAAAAAATACGATTGCCATTCTGAAAAATAGTCGATGACGTCATATCTCTAATTTATGACACGCTGTATAAAATTTTCTTATATCGAAAAAAGCGCAATTTGAAATACTAGTTGACCTGTCCGAGCTTATTTCTAACAAAAAAAACGTATTTGATTTACTGAATTTTTTTCAATGTAGAGACTAGCTCTGTATAACCTGCCGTGTTGGTTCAGCTCTGCGAATGACACTTTCGAAATATGGAGCAAAAGCTCAAAAACTTCCACAAGCATCTTCATTTCATAAGCCCCAGGATCCAATTGACGATAAAAAACAGAAAAAAGTTACTAATTCATCGAAAACCTACCCACACCGACAGTCATCTGAACCCTCAAACTTACTAACCAAGTCAAAAAAGATGAGTAATAAAATATGAGCAAATTGTGATTTTTCTATTTTTTAGCGAGCAAGGGAGATCTGGGACATACAGCTTAAATAAAAGTGGATTTTGAACCACTTTAGCTCAGTGGCAGGCGGTGGGGATCGAATCCACGATGCCTGGTGGAAGCAAACGCTCTAACACCACGACCACATCGCTAAAAGCTTGAAGACAAGAAAAAAGCCTTTGGAAACTTTGGCAATGCACCACAAGAACTTCAACAAGTCCTACGTAAAATAGTTCCCAAGTATAATTATTTTTACCAGAATTCTAGAGTTGGTGGGAATTTGGTCGGGATGTTGAAGAAAAGCACATTTAAATTTGTCGACGTTTCGAAACTATATTGTTTCATCTTCACGACTATTTAAGGTGAATAAAATCGACATAAAATATAAATACTGAGGAACAAAATACGTACACAAAGACACAGAGATAAACAGAGATTTTTTACATTATTTCAGAATGAGAGAACAGAATACATTTTAATTGCTCGCGAATTATTGATTCAAAACTTAGTCATTTAAAATCCAATACATCATCCCCTAAGTCAAATTTTAATGAATACTAGAACACCCCAACATCTCGTACCATATTCGTCTCGCGTGATGGTATCTTTCAGTCAGAAATTACCTGTCAGCGCGAAATGAAACGTTAAAAACAGAGTCCGTAATCACCATGCTACGAGCCGAGAATCGGAGTGCAAAGCGCCCGGGGAACGTCGTCGTCCCGGTCGTGGAGAAAGGGGAGGGGGGGACACGCCAGCTCGCTGGCAGCGGCGACACGTTCATGCGACCTTGGCAGTGGGGGGCAATGACTCGGGCCCTGCAACCGAGACGTTCATCTCCATCTATTCATCTCGCGGTGCAGAATTTGTTTTATAGCGAATGTTGGATGAAAATTATTGGCTAGACTCGGCTCTACTTCTCCGTAACTTTTTTTTCTCACCGCATTTGTCTGCTATTGTAACTATAGGCCCACTGAAGCCAGAAAATGTCATCGTGCTTCTACCGACAATTTATTATTATTCTAGGTATGACATACCCAGAGACAAGAAATTAAATTCCAAGCAATTTTTCCGAATTGCTTTTGTCAATACCTTCATCACGTGATGTGTCAAAAACCGATTTTGAGGTTTTCAGACAGTTTCCAAACGTGCACAATCGATATCCCATTATTTTTTTCCACAACTCTACAGACTGAATTTTTATATGGTGGGCTATGTAATAATAAGTGTTATCGTATCCAAAAACCAGCATCTTTTTTTAATTTTGCAGTACCTACCTGAATCTTTAGAATATCGTAAGAAAAAAGGGACAGTCGGCAGGTAGTGGTGTTTTTCTTGAACTACTGGAGACCCTGAGGAATACTTCTTTCGGTAATAAGTACTAACAAAAACTTTTGATAAAGTGGGAGACGACATTTTACTAAATCGGCCTCTCTGATCCACTTATGACATTATGTGCATCCTACTTGAAGAACAGGAAACAACAAAGAGAGAGAATCAGGTGATTTCTTTGCAACTTCTGGCGTGCCTCAAGGATCCAATTTGGGGCCTGTGATTACTTCAATTCGATCTAAACACTAGTTATGTGGACAATCTAAAATAATTCATCATTCAATATAAAGAAATTATATAGCTTAAGCTTTCAACTTAATGGGATTTGTAATCAGAACACACTGATGAAATAAACTTTAATTTACTCTATAACGCTCATGTCCGAAGTTCCTTGGAATATGCTTCACTAATTTGGTCACCCGCCTTCGACTGACTATCAGGGTTTCCAGCGCCTCAAAGGATCAAAAACAGTAGAATAGTGACTTATCTTTTACATAAAGTTAGATAATAGTGAATTTTTCATTTAAATAGTGAAATTTTCCCAACCAATTTGGGAATCTTAGTGAAATCTAGTCGTATTTTTTCATAATCTTAGAGCTCATTCGCAGTATTTCCATGAGAAATTTTAGGACATGGGAACTAAATGGAGGACAAGACAAATACTAGAAGAAAATAATGAGAATATTTATCAAAATGTAAGTAATTTGTACTTTGAACTCTGTACTACAAAATAAAATCTCATTTAAATTTTTTTCGATGTAATTTGAACCTATCATATCTACGTATTAGTGACCAAGTGACCAGCAATAGCCAATCAGACAAACATTTAACTGATAAGTGCCCCGGTAAATTATCACTATTGAATAATCGAGTCACCATGGTTTTGACAGAGTGACATAGTTGACGTTTACTCAATTAAATTTTCGAAATGTCAGTCCCTTCGATAGATATGGAAATATCCAAAATGAGTCAATCGATATGATTATAAGTGACAACCATGAAAAACATTTCTTACTGAATATCCCTCGTCTATTGATAAATTCTCAAAATTTGTCTTACCTTTTCTTGCTTTAAGCAACTCGCTTTCGAAAGTATACGACAAATTATTTCGAAATTATCAATAGCCTTGGGATATTATTATAAGTGAAAATTTCACCAAGCATTCAAAGTTAAGCTGAAATAGTGACAATAGTCACCTTTCAAAAATAGTGAGAAAAGTGACACGATTTTGAAATAGTGATCAATAGTGACAATAGCAACTCTGCTGATCATACAGCAAACTCTCTGAGTGATTGAATTTTCAGAGTTTTCTTTATATTTTCATCTTATTCAACTGAAAATAAAGCATTCATGAACTAGTCAAATATAGCTACAGCCATGAATCCCAATTTTCTAACACGCATAAAATGTCAAATGAAGAGTTGATCCGAAAAAACAGGCCAGAATTTGTGAAATAAAACCCAAATGGAAATAGATCATCCCAAGTTGACAGACTCACATCGCTATTAACATTCGATACACAAAGGAAAACAAAGAAAAACAACCCATAACTCAACACTCACACACACTTGTCTATACATATTGCAGAGAAATGGAAAAAAGGCTTAGCCGTAAAACCAGTCGACGCCCAACACACACTATAGTTTCCGTCGACACATTTTCCTCGGATATGAATTTATAGCCACGGATCACGTAACCGCAATATATTTTCCACGTTTACAGTGAAACGGGAAATGCACGGACTCTCCCAAAATAAATCGGCCGGCGAATGTTGAGAGACAAAAACGTTGCGTTCGAACCGGAGTTTCATGTTGAAAATTCTCGACAATAGCTGAATTGGATCAATGGTTTCGAATGTTTGATAATGTTGTGCTGTGCATTTGATTCACCTCTAGTTATTATGCATCATGTTATAAATACATCTTGAAAAAATATCCCATAAATAATAATGATTATTTCTTTCGTCTATTAAATATCAGTCATCAACCAATCACGTTTGTTTCCTATTTGACAGGGCCAATCAACTATTAGCGACTATTTGCATGATACACAATAGTCACCGACTATTCAGTATGATACCTATATATCAAGTAACCTGTGCAGCTGACAGAACTCTAAATAAATACATCTTAAACGTCAAATAGAATCAATCGTGTTGAAGCTGTATAAGCAGTATAAGTATTTGAAAATGAATCGGTTTGGAGAAACTAAACTCGAAGAGATAGATAGGGTATTCGAGGCTACAATCCCTGACAATACAGTGTCATTTATATTACTGATATAAAGAATTGGATTCAAGAAATAATCTTCATTAATATAATACGATCTTGATAAATAGTCGACTATTTTATTGCTGCTATATTTCTCTTGTATTTATTAATTTTACTCGACATTATTTTGGCATTAATAATCAGAGATGAAAGCCCTCGAGCTTCGCTCTCGGGTTTTCATTAGATTATTAATGCCAAAATAATGTCTCGTTAAATTATTATAAAATACAGTCAAAATTTAGATGCAATAAAAATAGTCGACTATTTATCAAGGTCTTGTTATATTACCCTTACCAAATTCGACTCCAAAGGAGGAATCCCACTCGAAACCAAGGAACTAACCTTCGAGGACAAGCGAAAGTTCAACTTCGCGATTAAACAGCAAAGGGATGAACTGCTGCTGAGGACGCAACAGTGGAACGAACGGCTAGATGAGTTGAACACGGAAGACAACTCCATTTGGAATATGCAAATACTTTCAAGACACGGTCGAAGAAAAACATGCCCCACTCTTTCACGGTGACATGGGACTGATTTTCACAGAATCGGACAGGGCCGAATTGAAAACGAGGTCGATTACACCGACGACGTAGAAAACACGGAAGCTCATATAGACAGGACAGTTAGAATGCTACGAAGGACTGACGACTCCCACATTACTCTAGACCCAACATTACCAGACGGTATCAAGTCCATTCTCAGGTTCTCTAAAACCTGAATGCCTAGCTAAGGAAAGGCATGGATGCTCTAAGCCGCTCTACGACTTCATTTCTCCAGCAGCTGGAAGGAAGCTACTGTTAAGTCGCTAAAAGAGTTATTCAAACAGAACTAGACGAGTCCATGACAGAAGCACTGAACATCCTTCTGTATGAACATTTCGGACGACAGACTAATTAGCGAAATTAATAGATACCAAACACCCATGGTTTCTCATAACTCGCATGTTATTACCACACCTCTTCATGGCCATCTTGATCCCCGCGTCAATCGCATGTGGTCGATGTGCGTTCATGTATAGGCACAAGATTCAAACCTTCTTCAATATCTGCCTGAGAAAGACGACAGAAAAAAATACAGGCGACTAGTTAACCAGACAGACAACGACATCCTGTGCTGTACCCAGGAGAAACGAGTTTACATGCATGTAACTATTTTCTTTAGCTGCTTGAACTTTTCCTGGAATTCTTACTGCAACTCAAGCACGAAATATCGACGCGATTTACCTAACCTCAGTAATATTCTCGTCATTGGCTTGGCTATATGCTATATCTCTGCTCCTACACATTTTTCTGTGTTTCACCAGTTTCTATAGCAGGAAATGTCAACACCGATTGGAGGTCCTAAAGCATCTCATCCAATTATGTGATCGTTTTTCCAACCATAAGAGTAGTTTGTCAATATTACTGTTAAGAAATTGATAAAAATCCCCTAGCTACGCCGCTGAGTCGACTAACAAGCGTATCGTCGATAATTGGTTCCTAGAAAAAGGTAGATGATTGTCGGTATTGAATATTCGGGATAACGGAACTATCGCGAAGAATCTGGCATACGCACGGCTCGAGTATATAAAGCGACAGACATGTCACTCAAGGGAAGTTTAAGAAGTTTTATGAAGTAGTGATAAGCAGTTTTTGAAGAAGTATAAGAGTTTGGAATATCTAGCTAGTTGTACAGGTCTAAGTGTTTTATTAGTAGATAAGTGAAGTGGTTGTATGTTTTTTTAGTGAAGTTAGAAATAAACAGTTTTAGTAGTTTGCTCGGCTTATTATTTAGTACATATCGTAACATTATGTATTGCCCTCTACAGGTGACTATTCTGGCTTCTCATGTCTATGTGAAAGGTTGCTCAAGCAAGATGGTTGGATGCCATCTAACTGCCCCATCCTGCTGACTCTTTGGTTAGACCATACGCTATCATGGATTTCTTAGTCATAAGATAATAAGATCAACTTCAGTTAACTAGTTTTTAACGCATTTCTGCACAGGTTGAAGACTATCAGGAATTTTCGAAATATATTTTCCATGGATTCCATGAACTCTTTGAAGTACTTTTTGTGCAAATTAAACTTCAACAGTGTTCAAAACTGGCGAAATATCTCATTTTTTGTGAAAGTAATTTATTGTAGTTTGATAGGAGATGACACTACTTTTTCACCATGTTTAGAACAGTTTATCTGCTCCTACAAATTTGTCCTTAGCAATAAAACCAGTATCATCGGCATCAGTGTAGTCCTTGCGGACAATGTGGAATCGCCTATAGAAGATATGATCACCCTTTCCTCCAAGCTGACGTTTATCCTTCGGCACAGATGATGAAGAGTTTAGTTTGACTGACATACTCAACTTTCAGTAAAAACTCTCGACCATGCTTGTTGAAGGTTGGGCCTTTTGAGGGTTGTTTTATATTTAACAGCGTCTATCAAGTTTTATAGAAGTTCATGTCAATCTCTGGCATGATATTTTACGTTTGTGACTAAATAAAGCACAAAGAAACATTAGTCACTAGTAATTATTATTTGTCAGTCGTAACTTTTTTAATAATCCCGAATCAGCGATTGGATAGATACCACTGAAGAAAAAAACTTTGAGCAAATTTATAGCATTTGGCGGTAAGCACCAGATAAATTTGACGAAAGTAGTCGAATTATTTTGAAAGCTGAACAATGGGAACAAATACACAGTATAATCAAACACCATTGATTGGTCGACAAACTAGGGGGCGAAATGAACAGATAGAAACAAGAACAAAAAATGATAAGGTTTAACAAAGCCAAGAGGTGCAAAAGATACCGATAGTTGAGAAACTAAAACAATAACGGGAACTTCTATGAGTAGGCAGACGAGGCTTGACAGAGCTTCCAGAATCAATAAGTGGCTAGTGGAAAAGTTTAGGAAGTTGACGGAAAAATACTGAAAGTCGGCAAAAAAGTACAAAAAATAGTGGTAACAGTCCTAGAAGTCAGCGAACTCTACCAGAGTTAAACAAAGGGATCCCTATAGCTTACGCTTCCAAAACAAACGAAAATTAGTCACATGTAGGTACTTTTATGTTTTTGCTTCCGTTGATTCTCACTATGTTTCAAGAATATTGTTGGATTTTCCTTTTCGCGTCAATATTAAAATAAAATACTGTCATTCTTCGGTGGAGGAATTATGTAACGGCAACACAAAACAAAATTATTCATTACAGAACAATTGGTATTCGACTCGAAAAGACTAATGAAGGTTAAACAATTGGCTCACGTGCATGTCAATTTCGAGCGGGTGAAGAAAATAAGCCGCGACCAAAATATAAACTAGTTGTATTTTCGTCTCATGAGTAAGTACGATAATCGAATGTTTTTCCGCGTGGTCCAGTCAATTCGAACAACTATGCTGTATCGTTATCTTTAATGGTTCGGTTGGAATCGAGCCAGAGACATTCTGGAATAGTACGATGACATTGAGGTTTGGCGCGTATGACTCGAGATATTCTCCCCTTCGGCCGCCCCCTTCGAAACTCTGCAACGGTGCCGGTTGATTTATAAGCGACAGAACTAACAGGTTTATCGAATTCGGATGTATTGTCTTTCTGTTGATCCCCTCTGTTATGAGCTATGGAAGACAAACAAGGAGTTTAATGAGGGCAGTATTTGATTTATCTAGCAGTCGATTACTTACTATTCGAGAAATGAAAACATACTTCGCGCTCATCGAACTGTAATGAAGGGTTGCCGGAATTCGATAATCTAAACAAAATTGATGAGAATTATTCAGAAACTAGCAATGGTGTAAACAACGTTTTTGAAGGACGATTGGAAATTCAAAGCTAGGTTACGCTCTGTTTGCCATCATCAGAGCTTTAACCGAAACAGTTCAACTTGTAACTTCATATTATTTAAGCTTTACTGCAACTACCACGGTAGCCACTCCGGCTGACCTAAACCAAGAATTTGTTGTCTGTAGTATCCTGCTCGTACTGATTTTAGTTTTATGAATTGAAGAAAGACATGAGTGGATGAATGTGTTATGTCACATTTTAAAGCTTTTAGTAAATCAATAAAACGTTATTTGAGTTGGGACTTTTTAATTTTGTTTTTGAACCGGATGAGTAATACCTTCAGAAATGAGTTCTCCCAGCAAACCAAACACCACCGACTATCTTTCTACAATTATTTTCACATAAACCGAACAACCACAGAAGGAACATTAGAAAGTTTATTGCTAAGTAATGGAAACTCATCACAATCGATGACTACGTAAGGATAGTTTGTTCTTATCAAAACAGACTAAAAAATGTCTCCACTCAAAATGTATGTCTTCACTTCAGTGTTCGAAACTAACGTTGTTCGGTCCATTGGGATTCGGTGCAATGGCAAGAGGTCGGTCTATTTGCTTTCGGTCTATTGGTAGCGCCCCCTCAGTTCAGACATTTTTTATGCCTACTTCAATATTGAAAATAAATCAGCAAGCTTCTATAAAATTTTTGTGTACATAACACCTTTATCCACCAAAACTGGACTCAAACTATGATATTCGAAGTTTCTGATGAAGGAGTCATGTAGCAGTTAACTCTTTGAAGGGCAGTAGTTGAATTTCGGATATTTGATATGATATGATTTGTCCACCATTATTGCCATCTAGCGAATGTCCGAGCCTTCCACTTGAATATTTGGTTCATCTCCTCTTAAACAGAAAGGAAAACTGGTACATTCCTAGTTCTATACTTACATTTTGATAGCGGATTAACTAAATAATGAAAATTAACACGAATACGATTTTTTTTTTCATTTTTGGAAGAAAATGACCCCTCTCAATCATGAAACATAAAAAATGCTGATTCCAAAAATATATAATTCGTATATACTCAGATTCAAGGTTCAGCTCAGAAAAGAAATACAACGTCAACAATTCCCTTGCAAGATCGAACTTGCTGGGGTTCCGTTCAAATTCGGTGTGCATATTCATAAAAGATTATTCATTACGAATATGAGTAACAAAAAATATTCAAAAAAAATTAGAATTTTTCCTTTCCACTACAGATGAACTTTTTAACTTCAGAACGATTGAAGATAGACCAATTCTGCGAAAGCAAATTGATTCAGAATGATGAAATTAGTACACTATGTGAATTTGAAGTCGATGAGTAGAAAATAATATTACTCAAAAAACATACCATAAAAATGAATTTCGACAAAATGACAAAATTTCAGAACATTTTTAGTGGAAACAACGCTGTCCTAAAAATAAAAAAAAATAAAAAAATATATTGTGTACGTCCACTTGTAAATATGTTATTTTGTATAAATGAAGCTCTTCAAGTTATAGAAAAAATATTCTATACTTACAAACCAATAATAATATTTTATTGGATCGATGACGGGATCTTTGCTGATATATTATTATTTTCACAGCAAAACTGTATATTTTATTGATAACACTACTACCAACACTTCGACAATAACTGCAAAATGAGACAAAGCCATAGCCATGTAACATAACACATTCATCCACTGAAAATACTGGTTGTACGTGTGATATGAAACCTTTATCATAAAAAAATTCCTTCAAAATATTGGAAATTTACAATTCTCTACAATTATTCACTTCATACCAGAGATGTTCAATAATTGCAAAGAAGTGATTTTTTTTAAAAATTCGTCATTGCACCTTAATCTATTTATGTCTTCAATGTTAACAATATACTTGATTATCTTAAAAGATGAAATCTCTACTTTATCTGATACTACTTATGTATTTCATTGATTCACAATATGTGTTCATAATATTTCTTATTTTTAGGTTAAAGCTCTGATGATGGCAAACAACCGAAAGCGTTCAGCTGAATCTATCAGCTTTGAATTGATATATTTTATAAACTGAAAATACATATCTTTCAATATTCCTTCATAATGGATAATAGCTACTAGTCTTCAAAAAACCAATCGAATATTTAGGAACTTAGATTGACACCAAGAGTAGAAGAATTATAAAAATTTTAAAGGTATAGCGTAACATCCATGCATGACATAACACACGTTTTTCAAGTTATATACGGCAGAATGCAGATTTTAATCTATTATTAATTATTAATATTGTAATAAAAATTCACTCAATTATAATCCACTTCATTTATGGTCGAGAGTCCTAATATACTTTGTTTTTTTCAACGTTCACCGTTCGTAAATTAGCTCTGAACCATTTGTTCATTCGTATCTACTTCGGCAATTTATCTCACTTCATCCCACGAGTTTGCCATATATTGTATCGTCTGCAAATAAAATTATTTTACCACCGATATTGAGGGAAAATAGTGAGCTAATAGAAAACAAATTCGGACAAGAACTGTTTCCTGTGGAACGCCACAGGAAACTGTTCTTGCTTCACTACGCTCGCTGCCTACTTCAACTTACTGTTTTCGATCGTTGATCTGCAACAAAAGCTCATGACACACTATCGAAAGCTTTTGCCAAACCCAATAGGACATCGAGACATGTTTTTTGTATCAATTGCTTTATTTTTCACTTTGAAGCCTGATTAGAGGATTGTTATAGGCCGCTAGTGGGAAACATGTCACCTCCTTCATTATTATGCAAAATAATGAAAAAATATCACATTCATATAGTATGAAATGCATTCGGTAACTTATTCGAATTGGTCGAAGCATTATGCTTTGAAATTTTTCTTCTTCGAATTACTCCCATACATTGGTATTGATCGTGGTCATGTATATTGGATTATTACCGTATACGTCTAAAATTTCAGTAAGCTGTTCCAACCGTTTTAGTGAATATTGCATTTTGCCATCACGTAAACTTGCTGTCATCAGCCGTTGTTTGATGACGACAAATGCGATCTGAATACTGATCGTTTTTGATACTAGGTAATTCAATTAATCTTTCATTTATACTGATTACAGTGAGTCTGCCTGTTAGCTTACACGCTGAGTCAACTCAACCGATTGAACTGAAAATTTGACGATAATTTTTACGATTTAAAGTAGCGTGTCCACCAAAAACAAATATATGATCTGAACCGCCATTTTCACAGAATAGTTTGGGTGAAGCCAGCTTAGTTGAAAAATCTCTATATTTTGATCGTTTCTATTCTCTATTTCAGGCGATATTTGTTTCACCTGCAGCTGAAAACTCAAAGACGAAAATTGTTTTACTTTGGTGGTCAAGGAGCGGTATAAATTTTAGGTTCGAGAGTAGCGAATCCACCAAAAAAAAAATGATATGATCAGAACCAGCATTTTAACAGAATGGTTTTGGTGAAGACAGCGAAGTAAAAAAGTCTCTATATTTTGCCCGTTTCACTTCTTCATTTTAGGAGATATACGTTTCACCTACAGCTGAAAACTCCAATATGAAAATTGTCATAATTTTCAGTAGAATGTCCACCAAAACCAACTACATGATCAGAACCACAATTTTCAACAGAATGGATTGGGCGATGCTAGCGGAGTACAAAAATCTCGATATTTTGTTCGGTTTCTTCTCCATTTCAGGCGATATTCGTTCAGGTCTTCCATGGTTGTGTGGAAAAACAAACTTTTCAACAAATTGTTTGAACTAAGCCATTTGACGAGAAAATTAATTAGAGTTAAAACAGAAACTAGTGAGTTTGTCAGTAGAAGTCTTCATTACTTAGTCACCATTATTAAGAGGTCAAACTTTTTGCTACTAGGTCACCTGTCCAAAGAAACCATAACAAAACATTTTCGCGAATTAATTAAACATACACGAAATTTAATTTTCAGCTGGTATATAAATAACACCGATTCTGGCATCAAGGACGGTGTGGGATGGCTCGATCAGGGGCAATTACGATAACCTTGCTTTGTTGAGAACGGCTGATCAAATAGAGCTGGTGTTCGATAATAATCTGCGATACTAATTAAGTTATGGAAATTCGTGTAGACAACACTCCCAGTTGTACAAGGTAAAAATGATCAAAAGATGGTATACGATAGCAATTATATTAACTCTGAATAACAAAATTTTCACTAGTACGAATTTCATATCGATCAGACAACTAGTCTTGATTCAACCGCTTTCGAATGTATTTGGTGAAATCAAAAATATATTACATATCGTTATTTTATTTTCAGTCTGCATTTTTGTTCTCAAACTTTTCGTGATTTGTTCTGGTATACCTTGTTCACTGGAATGTTTCAGGTATTTTGCAATTGTTATAAATTAAAAAAATGTTTAGATGTTTCCATTATAAGTGAATAAGTGATGTTGAAAAAATGAATAAATAAGCACAGTGTGCCTAAATTATGTCTGCTTGACGTTAACACAATAACATTTCCCGTGATTTTTCCCGTCTGTAGTTTCAGTAAGCGAGATGCCTCATAAAAGTGACATAAATTGTGTTAAAATTATGATATATGAAATATTTTTGTCTGGGAGTGTATAAATGTCAATTCAGTGTGTCGTTTAAAAAAAAAGTATTTTCTACGTGAGAAGATATACATACCAAAAATAGCACATCTAAACTCCGCCAAGAGAAATAAAGGACATTTATTCGTTTGACAATTTTATTCCTGCAAGGATAATCCAGTCAGCCTCTGCTTCCAGAATTCATCCGAAAGGCATTCCCCACGTCTGTGGAGTAAGCAATTGTTGGGCCCGAGAATCATGTGCTCTGAGTAGACAAAGTGAACCTGACATGACGGCCTTGTCAAATTAAACCGAAGAAGATAAATATCAAATAATTTTCAAACAATTTTGGTTGTTTCTTAGAGTTTGTCTCACAATGTGTCTCAAATTTCGGCAAGCAGTATTTTGAATGGATCGTAGTCATGTATTCATGAATCTCATAGCATTGAGCACATTTTTGTTGACGAAGTCAAACTCAACAACACTCGAAAAGTTCAAGAAAAATTAACCGGTGACAACTTTTTAGCGCCGCTACCTAGTCCTTCAAGGGTAATGTTTTCAGTAATAAAATAAACGAAAACAATAATTTCTTTAAAATAACATTTGATTTATACACTAATTAAACTAAAAGGAAAAGAAAATATTGAGCGAATAAAAAACAAAGAACTTAAAAAAAATTGTAATATTTTCTCGAAAAGAAGTATCAGGCTTTATTTTAAGTGTACTGACTTCTCACGTCCTACAAGATCAAGCTTGTTTTTTAACAGATATTTTGTTAATTTTAGCACAGGAATTTGTTTTAGTTTTTGTCTTACGCCAGGACCCTAGAGATTGGTAGGGTGGTGGGATGCATTTTGTTTGCTACCCCTTGCCATCCAACTTCTTGGTACGAAACCTACCTTACAGGTTCTTTATTTTTCCAGTTCTGTTTTTTGCAAAAAATTTTTTTTATTTTTTTTGTTTAGCAAAAAAAACGCATCAACCATTTCGTTCATTAGCGTAATAATATAACAATACAGTTTGTGGTAATAAGAAAATTTATAATATTTCGGAATATACAATTGGGACATAATATTCCAAAAATCGCTCTATCTTATGGGCAATTTCTCTGCAGGGTGAAGGGATGACATTCTGTTAAAATATGTTTGATATAATTTTTCGTTGCATGTTTCACACATTGGTTCAGATTTGTTGTTCAGAAGGTGCTCGTGGGTGAGCCGTTCCAGTTCTTTTCTTGAGTTTTTGTAATGTTAGAAAAAGAGGAGGTCCCGAGTCTCCCGACCGAAGTTTTTATCTTCGCAATTTCCCACCACCGAAATAGCTGTAAATTTTTCCGTATCCTTACATTGTTTCCTATCTAGCCTTCAGGAAGGAAGCAAAGGATTTTTGTCAATTGAACTATTTGACGGTACGATGTTTTTTAATATTTTCAGGGATTTTTCTGATTTCATATTCACCAGTTTTTCCATCTTTTTGTAATAAAAAGGGAATTCAAGCCACGCCCCAACATGGTTTTGTCTGCTGATTTTCTTTACTTTCACGGATTTTTTCAATTTCGACTGTTTCACAAACTTTTTTTTGTATAAAGAGGGAGTCCGAGTTCCGACCGACTTTTCATCTTCGTAACTTTCCACGTCCGAAACTGCTGGAAATTTTTCACGTCCTCCAGCTGTCCTTCAGAAAGGCAGGAAATGTTTTTTTTTACCATTTTTACGTATTTTTAGATTTTATTTTCACGAGTTTTTGCAACATTTTTTGAGAAAAAGGGTGCCCGAGCCTCCCGGCCGACATTTTTCTTTTCGAAATTTTAGACGTCCGAAACTGTCAGAAATTTTTTTAAATTCCCAGGAATTTAGCCTTCAATTAAATCATTCGGCGGTCCGTTATTTTTCACTTTCATCAAGGATATATTTTCGCAAGTTTTTGCAACTTTTTAATAATAAGTCCGAATCCCTCAACTGACATTTTCTATCGCCGTAATTCTCGACGTCTGAAACCTTCGAACATTTTTCTGAATTCCTAGTCACTCTCTATCTAAATATGAGATGAAGATATCAACTATTGTCTAATTTCACTTAAATTTTATCACGACCATGTATCTATCAACGCAGGGGGAGTTAATACCTGAAAATGTAAAAGCAGACACCGTGGTCGTAAAATAAAGTTGTAGTGGAATTTAGACGAAAGTTATTATTCTCATCCTACCAATATTTAATATGAATTTCCACAAAATAATAATATTAATAGTTCATCAATCGAACGAGTTATTTATTCTCTAATTAGCCATCAGAAGGGGGTATTTTTTTTATTTTTGTATTGGTATCGAACGAACAATTAAATTAGAAAAAACATTTGTTTTTATAGGTTCGTTGCAAATGATAAAACGCAATCAATTCTAGTAAACAAATGTGCCTTCAGATCTGAAACCATTGAATCTCCCTGTACCATTCAAGAACATCCACGAATATCTCCGGTAAGAACCGCATTGCGAAATCGGCTTGAAAACCGGTAACGTATCGAATATTTGGTTTAAGGTTACGCAGTACTGGATAATGAACGAGAAGGTTGCGAAAAGAACGAGACATGACCGCGAAAAAAAAAGTTCAATTGCGATTATTAATGGTATCGCTGACTGTACGTCGGCCGACTTACAACTTTCTCTCGATATTGCTTCGATTGAGTAAGTACGCAGAATGTGCGTGATTACAGAAGGATTACCTAGCGTCAACATTATCGGCTATCGAAATGGATAGTAAAACGAATGAGAAAGCGTCAGATCCATTGTTTCGATTCGTTTGTTATGACACTGAACATCCAGCACGTTTGGCAAAACTGAATAAGTACCCAGTTTTTATTTATTGCACCTACAAAAACTAGTGTCGATTTTGGATCATTCCCATCAATAGTGATACGACACGACACCAAACAGGATATTTGTTTCAAATTCTCAGATTAACATCTCGGACTTTGTCCAAATCCTCGCAAACTAATTATACAATAATAGTTATTTTCCGTCGACCTCGTATTAACGAATCTGTTGTACGCGAAATTGATCGTTAACGCATGATTATGATATGAAACCAAACATCCACGAATTCAAGTGTTGTCTAATTATTTAAATCAAAACACCTTGGCGCTGTTAATAGGAATATATCCAATAATATGAAACAAACGAAGATCATTCCACAAGAGCCAACTCAGATTCATAATGATTACTCACTGCGGAAAAAACTTACTTGAAACGACTTCAGTGTGAGGGAAATTTTATTCAAGTCCTAGTGCTACAATTAAGAGTGATATCAAAGTTGAATAATTTCACTCTTGGTTTACGCTACAGCAAATAATAATTATCGCCGTACTCTATCCGCACAGGCTATCCCTCTGCGAATACTCGAGAGCAGTGTGTCCATCATTCCACCAAGGACCCCTGATAATCACCATTTCAACAGGATGGTTTTGGTAAAGCCTAAGGAGTTCAAGAGTAGATCTCGATATTTAGTCCAGTTTTCTTCCTCTTTTCGGACGATGTTCGTTTCGCTAGGAACCGAAAACTCAATGACGAAAATCGTCTTAGTCTGATGATCGAGATGGACTACATCAGGCCTATTGGCTTGTATTCGCCAGAGGATAGGGAATGAGTAGTTCCAATAGATTCGGTACTTTTTATTCTCCACAACGGACTCAAAATTCCCCGGGGCATAAGGCAACACTCGTAGCGCCCACGTTATGCCTTTGCATTTAGGCCGAGACTTCATGAGCTGGATAGCAAACGGACAGCAAATGCATCATGGTGTCAGCTGTCCCACGACACACTCTGCATCTAGTATCATCCAGTCATCACGCGACTACGGTAGAAAAGAGTGTTGAAGACATCATCCTAGCAGGCCATTAAAAATCCCTCGGCTTCTGACTTCAGCCCACTGGAACTGAGAACGGCGAAGGTCAGGTTTCTGGACAAGCCAAGGTCTTCATTGTCCTTGAAGAAAACCCCATGCATTGGCTAATTCTCATCAGACTCTCACTCTACGCAGCTTTGACGTGGGCTTTTTGCTGAACGGGTCCAACTCGATGATAGAGTTTTGGTTCGTCCGTTCAGTGTCGATTACGAGTACGACTTCATCGGTTGCATGGGTTGCTGCTTTGAAAAGAAATGATCCAATCCCTGCTTTTTCATCGTCGCATACTAAGCAGAGAAGGGGATCTGAACTCCTGATGACTTCACATGCTCCATCCAGTGGCACTCTGTTATGTAGACACTCCAAGATAAGAAAGTCTACGGCCTCCTCGTTGTCTGGGGAAGTACACCAGACCATTTAGGATGCAAGTTCCTATGCAGATGCATCATTTTGAGAGTTTTCACTTCAAGTTGTCGCAGTTCTACCCGAGTCCATTTCATCACTCCAAAGGAGTGAAGTAGAATCGGAACGGCAATCATATAGTTAACCTGTGGTAGAAGTGCATTGTGTCTCGAAGTGGAGTGTTATAGATTCACGATGAAGAATAACTCAAAATCATCTCCACAAATTTAATATAACCACCAAATGTTAGTGCTGTTAGAACTATAAATGACTATCGATCAGTTCAATGAGTTCATAGTAGTACATGTTTCGAACCTATATAGGTTCATCATCAGATAAGTTTAAAATTATGGAAAGAAAATTATGTAGAAAATTATTAAAGAAATAAAATGAGTGTCACCACATGATTCCCCAAAGAGTTATGTGGGCACTGAAAAGTTAGGTGTTTTAAACATTAATTCATTAAGTCACCACATGATTCCCCAAGAAGTTATGTGGGCACTGAAAAGTTAAGTGTTTTTACTTAACTTTTCAGTGCTATAAAGGTTCGAATCATGTACTACTATGAAACCATTGAACTGATCGATAGTCATTTATCGTTCTAACAGCACTAACATTTGGTGGTTCATCGTGAATCATATAGTTGCAGCAACTTTGTTCTTCCCCACAGTTCTGATTCTGATAACCAGATCTGTCAGAGTTTATGCTGATACCTACTTACTGAGGAGAGAATTTTCAACAGTAGTTACCTCTTGGGAGTGGCATTGTTCCACCCCTGGCATCTACAAAGTTTTGTTTGGGGTGTTGTTTAACAGCGAGTTGTCTGCAAATCAACTCTACATGTCATCCATTTTTCTCTGAGAAGTATTGAAACAGCATCCGCGTAGAGAGTGAAAAATTCAAGTATGAGTACTGGTACAGAGTTGATAAGAACTAGAAATAGGACAGGCCCGAGTATTGAGCCCTGTGGTAGGTACTCCGATTTCCAACGACTTATTATACTTCTCCTTTCACTCAAGTCACTGTTGATTACTTTCACTGATTGCTCTCTACCTGTTAAATAAGAATTGAAGCATTCATGAGGTGAACCCCTTATTCCATCTGTAGTTTATCCAATAATACGTCATATTGAACGCAGTCGACTCAGATCACGGAAAACCCCAGTCGCATTTTCTCTGACTGAACAGCAGTTTCTGTTGCAGCCATGTGAACTATAAGGGTGTAGGTTCAAATCACAGCGCGGTCACCGTGCATGGCATCATACGTTGAAAGGTAATGGTCTCGTCTTCTCAAACTTATACAAGTCTTTCGAAGATTTCTGCTGATAGCCGGTTGACGGAAAAATGAAATTTGGAACAGAATTCCAATAGAGATTTCTAATGGATTTGGAAACCCAAATAAAAAGAGACGAAAGTTCTTAATTTTTCCGTCCTTGCCTGGGAATGTACTCTGTGATTGGTTACTATAAGGTCAGGGAGTATAAATGTCATTTTCAACTGTAGCTGTCATGTAATCCAAACTAACCGCCATTATGGTAACCAATCACAGAGCACGCCCCTGGCGGGTTTCCAAATCCATTAGAAATCTCTATTTACAATTTAAAAATTGACTAATTCTTCAAGAAATTTGAGAGATGTATAATCATTGCGTTCTCAAAGATTTCAGAGATAACAGGCGGAACAGGGGCAGACCTATAGTTGGAAATGTATTTTGTTCATCCATTTTTATAAATGGGTGAGATCAAAACAAGTTTCAGTTCTGAAGGGTATATGCTTTCGGAAAAAGATAAATTTATTTAGTGTGCAAGAAGTTTGTTTGCATAGAGTCTCAGACATCATCTTGATTGTCGGCTTGATATTTCATCAGCAGAATTTTCGTTTCCTATTTTATCTCTTATTATTATAGCCTTGATGTCTTGTTCGGATACATAAGCGATGAATATGCTATTTTATATTCGCTTTTCCAGTTGACGTGTGTTTTTATATATATAGTTATTTATTCAAATTTATTTCCAATCCTTATGCCATCTTTTGCTATTGTGAGATTATTACGAGTCAAAGTTCTATTCGGTGGTTCAGTGATAATAATATGCCAGGTCGTTTCACTCACGTTAGATCAACTTTTTATTTTCTCAGACTAAAACGACTTTTTACGTTCTTCAGTAATAATTGGTGTTGTTTTCGAGCTATTTTATAGGTGTTTTATAGATTTATAATTTTTCCATTTACTTCGGAAGGCGACATTTTTCATTTCCGTGGTAGCTACGTTTTAGTAGAGATTCTTTGTTGAGTTAATACATGTGGTGTTTTGTACAAAAAATTATTTCAGAATCTGAGTTCGAAAAAGGATCGTCCCACGTTTCTTTTTGGAAAGTAATAAATTATCCATATTTTCCTATCCGCATGAACTGTCACTGTGATGAAACAGTTCATTTTATGTGGTCATTTGTCACAAAAGTACTGTGGACGACCTGAAATTGTACCTATCATCTAATACCTTTCATTTCTGGATACATATAAAATGAACCTAGAAAATGAGAAAATTGAGTGCTTTGTATGAATAATCAGTCAGTTAACATTAAAATCCTTGCCGAGGATGATAATGTAACGAGCTTATAACCCCTTTAACCTTACCTCTACACTATTTCCCAAATGACTCCTGATCAGTTCATATCAGAAAAAAAGACGCACACCTACTTCGACGAGAATTGAGTCACAGTCATAATCCACCTTTCCCTTATCGGCTATTCAAGCTGCTCTCCTGAACAAATCCAGATATAGCCCCTCAACCGTAAACCAACGTTAAAAACATCATTCATTAAAATCTCGTAAGCAAATCAGAAAAAAAAATCCCATCAAACTCTCAAATGCCAATCAACTCGACACGACAGCGGAATATTCCGCTCGCCTAGAAGAAGACATTCAGTATTTCCATCGTTTATCCACTAAAAAGTGCATACAGAGCTCGTTTGCGATGCAGATAAGACACGATTTATTTTTCTTCTAAATAAACATTGAAGTGGTTGTATCAAGCGGATATTGTTTCAGATAGTGCTGATCCTAATAGTTTTCGAACGAAAAATGCCGATATTGACGAGTCGTTGAAAGATAAATGGAATGGAACTATTAAGGCGAGATAATGTTTACAGAACTAATGTTGTAGATTTTTGTTGTTGTTTGTAAGTTTATTCCAGCTACGAAGATTTGACGGTTGGTTTATCAATCAATCTAGCCGAATTTATGCTGCTGTTGCTTGGTTTCAATCAATCCTGTAATCGGAATTATTTTATGAATATTATATCAGTATAAAGGAAAGCTATTGTGTCAGTTTTGGTATTGATAATTTAAAAAAAAATGAGGCAAGCTGCAGTTCCATAACGTCAACCGGTGTCTTTCTTTCCTGTTAGTCAACTTCTGACCACGGTCTTTACTTAGACAACATCTCCATCTAATTCTAAGATTAAGCCTGGATAGTATTTGTAATCGTTAAATACAACAAAATAGATCATTCTGACAAATTTCGATAATCCTATTATGATTTACATTCCCAAAATCTTCATTTTCCTTCCCGATTTATTGCTTTTATCCTCTTCACTTAGGTATCTGTCATTTACAGTATTTTCTTCCTTTTTTCATATTTTTTCTTTCTTGCAGTCTTTTCACGTTTGTCTTTTTCAGTAGCATTTTCTTCTCGTTTTTTATCTTATCTTTTTCTTCAAATTTTCGTATCATTTTCTCCTATTTTTTCTTAGGTTCGGGTTAGTTTTGGAAATATCAACCTTGGTATTGGCCAGAAAAAGGTAGATTTTAATGGTTACGGTATATTTACCCGCCTCGACACATTTTTTAGGCATTGTAGCATTAATGTCACACTCAGGATTCAATAAATTACAAGCTCAGGCTTTTTGGGAAGAATTAGTTGACATCACACTAACAGCTGCTACTCCTTTCAGAAAAATATCATCTATCCAGCCTGGATTACGAAAGATACCCCGAACGACAAGGTCCGGTATATGTGTCCTTGCCGCATTTTGAAGAACAGTTCATAAGCATCCAAACTTCCGCAATAATCTTCACAATGGGGACATATTCGTCGACAAGTTTCCAACTGAAAACAAATAATACCCCGAACGACCACTGGATTATATACTAGTTTTATAGAAGCTGATTTTCTATCAAGCAACATCGCACTCCTTCAACATGAAACGTTATTCGTCTAAGTTGGAGTGCTTTTTGGTATTATAGTATTTATTCTAAGAATTCCTATCTCAAGTATGTAGGTGCTACCGTTTAAAGTTTGGTTATGCGATTCATAGAGCATTGCAAAGCAGTTCTGGTAGAAGCATTACTAAGAACCTGACTAGATATAATTCTGTAGTCGTAGATGACAGTAGTTGTTTTTCGTTGGGAGACTTGCCAGTACAATGTATAAATATTTTCATGAGATCAGAAATCGATAAAACAGTCTAAGAGAGAGAGATTTCAAGTTGGATGCCAGAAGTAAAAGTGTTAGAGAAATTGTGAACTTCAACTTCGATATTTCAATTATCAAATTTATCATTATTTTATTTTAGATGCGGGTACTAGGTACGCAATTATGTATATCCACGTGAATTTTTAAAAACAATTGTATTCTGCGAGTCAAGAATCAGCAACTTTTCGTTTATTCATCAGACAACATACCATCTACACGATACTGAACGCAAGAGATTCCGGAGGAAGAAATCAAAAATGTTTCGTGTTCAGTGACTGGTTAATACTACTAGAGGTAAGAAAAATTGGCCTCATTATATCTGAACGGCCTTCAAATTGTTACAAATATCTAGGTTTACTCAAAAATGGAATTGAAGAATTTTTTTTTTCCAGCAGGATGTCCCACAATAAAAGGATAGTGAAGGATTATACACATGACCCGGATTTGGAAAAATGCGGATTGGAACTTATCTTTGTTAGGTTAGCTCAACCCATATTGATTCAAAATGAATTACAATAACAGATTATCGAAAAATCAAAATGTTTGGTCATTTCATAGCTACCTCAATAACCCAAGGAAATACTTATGTGATATGGTACTCGTGAATAAGGCGTAATAACCCATTTGTAGAGTAAACAATGAAAATAAAATCTAGAACGCCAACTCTTCATCTAGAAACCTCATAAAATATTTAATTTAAGCAGAACTTAATAAGACAAGCGTACACACGATGTAACGAGTGGTTGGCCATGAATTAGGTTTAGCGAACTCTCTCCCGCAATTTTTGACGTGTTAACTCGTTAGCCGTTTGTTTCAAGGACACTACGCCATGGCAGCCGCAGCAGCGAGCGAATTGCCATTTTAATTGGGATCGTCCTTTCTTGTGCGAAATTCTTGTGCCGGAGAGATGACAGGATTCAATTAAATTTTTATTCAGTTCGTACAAAATAAATGAGAAAGTAAAACATCAAACAAGTGAATTTGACAATGAAAGGATTAAAAAAATTGAAAATGTGTGCACAGGGTGGGCCAAATTGGACACTTTCGAAGGGAAAGTCCTGTATTCAAACTAGATAGATGAAAACTGATGGTTGTGTCTGGAGGGTCAATTTTCATGACTAATCATCTTTTCTGAGTCAAGGCATGTTTTTCGAAAATGTACATTTATGATTGAAAAATATTTGGTTTAAGAGACAACCTGTATATTCCTGCATATTTCAATAGAGCTTGAAATAGTTATTTCACAGATGTAGCACACTTGATATTCTGATAAGTTATCTTCGAAATGTAGAGCTTTTAGAATTTTTCATATAGACTTTAAACAAGTATGCTTTGGACGACGGGGCGATAAAACAGAATACAAATGTTTACTGGTAGTAGTAAAGACGCTCCTCAATTCGCGGTTTTTATTAAATTTTCACACAAATTTGCAATAAAGTAATAGTCCGGTCAAATTAGACCAAAAAATAAGAGTAAAGTTACCTGAATTCCTACCAAGCTGAAAATCGGTAAGATTGTTTGAAATATCATTAAAAACAAAATTTGAAAGTTCCCCATCTTTCCTCTGTAAGGAAAAAATTTTATTCAAGGTCAAAGGTAAAAAAAATTAGTTTTTCGCGATTTTCAGCAAAACGGTAAGTTTTATCATAAAAATATTTCAGACAAAAATTGTAGATCATAAAATTATCTACAAAAAATTAATTCATACTTTTTTTTCTACGAGCCACCGTTTTTGAGATATAACGATTCAAAAAGTTGTAAAAGTTGATGCTGATGTATTGATAATTGAAACAGCAATTGAGCAATTCAATTTGACAAATACAACTATTGTTGTTGGTGAAGATATAGACTTACTCGTATTACTGACTGCTCGAACTCCAACTGAAAAAACTATTTTCTTCTTAAAACCAGGAAAAGCTCAACATCAATCGGAAATGTATTCATCAAAAAGTTTATCTACTTTTGCAAAGGTCAAAATCATGTACTATTTTTACACGCAATAACTGGCTGTGATACGACATCTGCATTTTACAGAACTATTTGAGAAACAAAATTTAATTGAATGTGCTGAAGTTTTTAAAAATAGTAGTTCTACTCGACAAGAAATTATTACTAACGGCATTCGCTTTCTTCTTTCTATGTACGGAGCTCCTAAAAAAACTACCTGCTTAGATAAGTATAGATATGCATGTTTCGTTAAAAACACCAAAAGTAAAAAACAAGTACAATTAGCTTGTCTTCCTCCAACCTCAGTTGCTGCTCATCAACATCTTTTTAGGGTATATTACCAAGTTCAAGTGTGGCTTGGTTATCAGCTAGAACCTACAGACTGGGGTTGGAACTTGGTCAACAATTTATTAGAACCAGTGCACACTTTACTTCCACCTGCGCCGGAAAAACTGCTGAACTCGATTTTTTGCAACTGCAAAAAGGAATGCAGTGCTAAATGTGGTTGCAAAAAAGTCGGACTGTTCTGTCCTCCGGCATGTACACATTGTCAAGGCCGGTTGTGCTCTAATATTGAATCACCAACAGTAGAGGATCCGTTTGATTCCAACGAGGCAACATGCGATACATCGCTATTAACGCAGTTTACATGCACTCAGGATGAAGATGAAGAAGAACAAGAAGAACAAGAACAAGACGAACAAGAACAAGAAGATCAAGAAGAAGAACAAGAAGAAGATTTTGAAAGTTACGACTCGGACGATTAAATTTCACTACTTTTTTTTAACTTAAATTGCTTTTATCTTTTCAATCTCTGCTAATATCCATTATTTTTCAATAGTTTCAAATTGAACAGGATCAAAACTGACCCGTGGAATAGGCCTACTGGGGAAACCACAAAAAAAAACGCGCTAAGTACACTACCTCATAGGTGGCGAGGAAACGTGTGCATATTATGACGATTACAACTTTTACAACTTTTTGAATCGTTATATCTCAAAAACAGTGGTTCGTAGAAAAAAATGTATTAATTAATTTTTTGTAGATAATTTTATGATCTACAATTTTTGTTCGAAATAGTTTTATGATAAAACTCACCGTTTTGCTGAAAATCGCGAAAAACTAATTTTTTTTACCTTTGACCTTGAATAAAATATTTTCCTTAAAGGGGAAAGATGGGGAACTTTCAAATTTTGTTTTTAAACAATCTTTCCGATTTTCAGCTTGGTGGGAATTTAGGTAACTTCGAATGTCTAAATAGACCGGACTATAAGAGAATTATGAAAAACGGGATTTGATAGTCTGTTTTATACAAACCGGGTAAAATGCAGAGGCAAGTAAGCAAGCAATCATTTGTACCACGAGAGCAGGTATCCAGAGAGAAGACAACCTTTTAGAGACATTTTCGCAAGATTACGACACAACTTAATTGACGGTGGTCAATTCGAAAAGAAAAGGCCAAGATTATGAATGCAATCAACTAGGATTAAGAAGTTGGAAGAAATAGTCGTTTTGGGAGCTGAAAACGTTTCGTGTCAACACGGTCCCCTATCAACTTTTATTTTTTAAGTACTTGTCATTTCTATAAAAATATTGATATAGCGATAAAATCACAATTTAGTGGTATACCGCACTTGATATTTTGACGTTTCATCATCAGTGACAACAATTTATAATTACGGTCCTGTTACGGTTCCTGTCGTTCTTTCGTAAATTGTTTTGATTTCTTCAAAACTTATTCAAATGGCATAATTCAGACATTACCCAATAATTTCGATAAGAAGATATCCCAACTTAACAAACATTTGTATTTTCCTTTTTGGAAATTTTTGTATTAAGTACAGTGTTTCAAGGTTGATGTCTTCTGAATATTTTTATAATTCTCAATCATGGGAGTAACAAAAATATTAGTTTTTGGTCAAAATACGATTTTTGTGTGATTTGGTTCAATTAAATAGTAAAATGGTTGAGGTTTTCGTAGCGAAGTTTATGTACTTGAAGATCCTTAGTAAATGTTAAAACTACACGGAAAATGATTCGATCTTGACAAACTTTGTTTTGAATATCAAAGGTTTCGCTAGCACAATAGCCTTAATAAGCCTAATTCAAACATTTATATACCTTTTCTCATCATTGATGATAACTACTTATTTCCATAACTGACAGGAATAGGTGTAACCCTATAATCTACATTAATTTAATGAAGAAAATAAATTCAACAAAGGTGAATTATTGAAATCAAGTTGATCGTTAGAATTGACGCAGTTTTCGTATTTAGCTAGTTTCTATTACTCGAATTTAATTCACACCAAAGATTCTATATCTTCATTTATTTGACAAAAAATATTATAACTCATTTGAAAAAAAAAAAGTTCACATGGCAGTTTTTGACAAATGAAAAATTGTGGATAACTGATGGATGTCATTTAATTGGTTTCAATAATCCATTCAAAAATTGTATGAGTTATGTTACGGTGATTTCTTTATATAAAAAAGTTACAGGGCTGCGAATAACTAGCTGAATCACCCGGTATACATTGTATTTGAGGTGCATTAAAAAAATACAAATCCACAATGGGTATGCAGTTGATTCCTCGACTAAGATTACAAAAGGCAAATAATATTGTCACGGTATAAATTCTTGTTGAGAAAGTCATCAACCAAAGCACTGATGAGCTAGCTCGACAGCATTTCATGGATAACAACCACAATCGAGTTTCGATCGCTTCCGGAGCGGTAGATTGGTTTTTGAATAATGGAATGGTGGATGTCTGTGATGTCAATAAGAACATGTAAGTTACCCTTTTGCTAGACACTTTTTGTGCATATTCCTAGATGCGCAATTCGATAACTTGGTTGTCTCCATCATCAGTTTCATCGGAAAAATTTCACACTATCTGTTATCCACTATCTGCTAATGTTGATCAGCCTAGAATGTAATGAACCATTTTGTTATTGAGCAATTTTTTATACGAACTTGTGTTAAAACAGCACTAGTTTCCAAGTTGAGGTTTTCGTGAGTCTCCTAAACTAATTTGGAAGTAAACCTGTCGGCTTGGTTTCTGGGACCTCTCTTCAGAATCTCTCTTGTGCATACAGACATGGGTGTTACCTCGGCTTAGAATATGGGGGCTTAAGTACCGAGGCTAAAACATAACCACAATTTTTTTAAAATAACATTTTTAACTATTATACAAATTTTAATAGTTTCACTAAGCCCTAAATTTTGTGAAAGTTTGCATTCTTTTGCTATTTTTTTCCCCATTTTTGCCCAAGTGATTGGCCTAGAAGTCAGTCGATAACGGACGGCAATTCGGTCATAATTAGTGAATAATTAAGGATTAAGACAAAGGTCGTCCGTGGGCACTGGCGCGTATTGCTTCAGCGTCCTCGTTCCGAGTGTGTAGACTGCGCAAGGTTTCGTCGTCGGTTAATTCGGTTCGATAACAGTCTTTAACGGTTGGCAAACGCAACAAAAGCTGAATTGAGGAATTAATTTAATTGAATCGGGTCGCTTGTATGGTCACCCTATAATTTCTTGAACTCGTTGAGCCACTTTTAAATTTTAATCAATCTCCGAGGGCAGGCGTAATCCTTGAGGGCAGAAGTGGAAATCAGCTTGAATGGTTTTGACCCCGATATTCAAAAACAACAGGGGAACTTCCTCATCGAAGAAACTATACTGTATGCGAATTACCTATTTATTTATACAACGAGAAAGATCCATAGAAGAGAATGGGAAAATAAAGAAAATGAAAAAACTTGGGAATAATATAAACTATGCCGGGAATTCCACCTAACTCTAACGATATCACGAGAAAAAACATAATAAGAAATAAAAACTCTCATATATTCAGAATTAACTTAAAAATAAAAGAGTAATAAATTATAATAATATATAATATAATAATAAATTCTATACAACGATACGAATGGCCCCTCTGTTATCAAACTTTTGTTGGGTTGGTGAGCTCTATTCCAATCTGCTTGAAGAAATAGACCGTTAACTTTGGAAAGTCAAATAGATGCGGCTGGTAATATGGTTTTGGAATAAAATATAGATTTTGTTGGACTTGAGGACTTTGACGAAGTCGAAGATCTAGAGAAACCGAAAAATTTGTTGAACCTGATTAAGTAGAGCAGCTTAAAAAAAAATGAGATTAAAATGAATTGTGAATATGTATTTCAGCTATTTTAATTTATTTCATATAAAATATGTAATATAAATTCATCTTTAATGTATTTGTGACCATAAAGCATAAACAGTTTATTATTTATTGCAAACGGTAATGTTACTCAAATTCTTAGGTAATATTATTTTTTTTTTATTTTTTCAGCAGTCCGAAGCTTAAACGGTTAATTGAAGTTTCCTTATTTTTAGAATCATCGTTTTGCATCACTTTCAACACTTCGCATTTAAATGAACTGATATTAGTGATATTTTTGTCATTTTTCCACATAAACTCAAATTTAAACATCTTGGGAAAAGTAGCCACTCTTTTAATTGGCGTATCTCAAGAACAAGAGGACCCATATACTATACTTGTGTTCAAATTGTTGCAAACTCAATTTACTTGAAAGGAAAATATAACAAACTTTTTCCGTTGAACGCATTTTTTAGGAGTAATAAGACAAAAACTGACAAGCGGGCAAATATTCCAATTATTTTCGTGCACTAGGGATTCTCAACAGATGTATTGAATACAATATAATCAAGTTTCAACCAAATATTAGACCCACAAAACAAACACAATAAAACTGTGCCACGTCAAGAAAGGTCGGGGATATCAGGATTAGCGAAACAATTGAAAACAACATGATCTCATTCAAGAAAAATATTTGCTCAGACATCGTTTCATCCTGTATCTCAGAAATTCAACAATTTTGTTTACCAAACCATAGACGCAGGTCTGCTGTCGTCATAGAAAAACAAGCGTTCCGAGAAAAAACCGAAATAGCACACACCTTGTCATTGATAACTGCATTGCGCTTAATTAATAAAATGTCAAAATGTTAACCATGCACCGAATAACAATAACAGTGATTCAATCGGAGTGAAAATAGCATGCGAGATCTCTCGAGGTTCTGTAATTTGTTTACTAGATAACTCGTTCACTGAAACGTAACTCTGATGGACTACTTTATTCGATAGCCTATTTCGAATTTAGACAGGTACCTATTCGCGAATGGTGAGTGGGATCCATTAAATCGAAAGAGGTCATACAATTTCTGATGATATTCGGTACATCAATCCTATACTTGATATATTTCTTCTACTATTTTGTCGGTTTATAACGATTTCAGCATTCATCATACTCATACTATTTTCTTGAAATAATATCGTTCATTTTCCACAAATTTGACATTTAAAGTGCCAACTAACCCACTCTGAGAGCTTCACCGGAAATCAGGAGGCAACGTTTTTACAAGGAAGTACGTATCTAAGCTTCATCCATGACTGAAGTCATGATGTGTGATATGAGCGGCTATTTGGGTAAACACGAGGCTATTTATGTAAACGAGCGGCATTTTAGGTTAACGAGCGGCTATTTAGGTAAACAAGCGGCTAGTTTAGTTAAGAAAACGGCTATTTAGGATAACAAGCGGCTATTTAGGTAAACAAGCAGTTAATCAGGTAAGCATGACTACAACAAAGATATGAGCAGCTTCGTGAAATATCACTCAACCATGACAAAAAGAGAGTACCATTTTCTTTTCACGAGCTAAAGTTCTCGGAAGTTATCCATATTATTGATGTTCATACAGTCTCATCAAATTGTCAAAATACAAGGTACTCTCCATAGAATTAAAAAGAAAATAGTAGTCAAGAATTTCAAGGACTTAGGATATTGGCTACAATTATTTCATGCACACATGACTGCACCTATAACATTTCATGATTAGTCACATGATATGTGATATGAGTGACTATTTAGGTAAACAAGCGACTATTTAAGTAGACAAGCGGCTACTAAGTTAAACAAGCAGCTATTTAGGTAAACAAGCGGCTATTAGTTAAATACAGATATCATGAAAACAAGATAAGATTGGCTCTTTTTTGTTTGTATAAGAGTAAATTAATGATTGTATACTGTTCATGAAATTATCTTCGTAAAAATCACTGGACCATGACTAATATTACTTTCTTTTCTCGAGCTCAACCTCTCGGGAGTTATTCAGATTTATTAATATTCATAGTCTCATCAAATTGTCAAAATACAAGATACTCTCGATAGAATTATGAAGGAAATATGAAAATTTCATGATTGGAGTCATATGTGAAGAGCGGCTATTTAGGTTAACAAGCAGCTATTTAGGTAAACAAGCGGATATTTAGATATACAAGCGGCTATTCCGGTAAACACGACTATTCTTGTAGACAAAGAAATATGATCGGCTCTCTTTTGTTTGTATAAGAGTAAATATAAATGATTTTATGCTGTCCATGAAATAATCTTCGTGAAAATCACTCGACCATGACTAACAGGGAGTATTATTTTATTTCCTCGAGCTTAAGCTCTCGGGATTCATTAATATTCATATGGTGTCATCAAATTGTCAAAATACAAGGTACTATCGATAGAACTATGAAGAAAATAATGGTCTCGAGATATCAACTACGATATTTTATAAATTGTATTGTACAATATAGGTACTATTGTTCAATAGATGAGCCACTATGTGACACCAATTAATAAATTGTGAATCGCATGTAAATTTTCAAGTCGGGGTGTGTACGTTTAATCAGGATATTCACACCATCCAGTATTGCACACTCCAATCAACCATTCCATACCATTGCTGTAAACGATACTGTTAACAATACCCGCGCTGTTGTCGTTACAGCAAGGCAACAGGTTTCGTGCGGGCTTTTGTTTCCTGTGTCAGGTAGCCATTTTCAAGGTGGGTCGGGGTACACGACCATCACCATTCTACGATAGCGCTTCGTTTGTTTTGTTGTCGCTTGTTCCAGTGAGGCGAGTGAGAGCGGACTCGTCTGTATTTTCGTTTCCTTCGGATGCAAGACAATCTTGCCGCTTGGCGATCTCGGTGGGTCTCGCTAGGAGGATTCCCGACGTTGCCGGCTCTTCGACAACGATGTAGTCTGTTATTCGTAGTCCGATGAAATTAGACGAAAGCTGGGAACATGCAAACGCACTTCCCTTGACAATCAAAAAAAATTATGAAACGTTTTGGAGCCTGTGACATTCCTTTTCGAACCAAATATTACGAGTACTGTATCGACAGTTCCTGGTCCTAAACGTGATTGTGGAGTTATGGGACTGACATCACTGAAAAAGACAGCTAACATCAATTTTCCATTGTCTTTGTTGTAGACGTTCGAACATAATATAGAAAAACTATCGTAGTTTGGTCATCGTTTTGAATGGGGCAGATTGGCCAAAAAACTTCAGACCTGGCCATATTAGTAAAATCGATATGAAAAAGCAGCAATAACTGATGAAATCATCAAAAAAGTAATGTTTTTCATTCAACGAATTCTAAAGTTTTGCAACGCTTTGCTTGGGGAGGTCTTCCGATTCAGCCTCCACATAATCACTCATAGGTGTATCCAAAGGCATAGCCTGTGCTGTTAGAAATCCCAGAACACCTACAGCACCACCTCGAGTGGTCTGTGCGCACTCCAAGCAAGCACCAGACGTCGGGATTGGCATCAAGACAAATTACATTGCCTACCAAAAATTTTTCCCATTCCCAGGATTCAAACCTGGCCAAATGCAAGCGGAAGTTTCAAAGGCCGGCATCTAACTGCCTCGCTACCGACCACCCAAAATATCACCAATTCCTAAACTTTCTATAGGTTTGCACGAGATTTTCCCTTACATATGAACCTGAAAATTAAAATGATCATCGTATGAAAGTTAAAGGAACTGATCGGGTCAATGAAATGAGAAAATTACAGTTCGATGGGTATGTGAGTTGGCATTGAAAAAAAAACACGCTATTTTATGACCGCATTTCGGGAGTTTCTCATTTTGGAATTTGAAGGATCTTTCCCTGGCCGCTTTGAAAATAGCAGGAATTTATTGCTACTGTTCTACTGGTTGAAAGAAGGACTTGAAAAAACATTTGAATAAGAAAAAAAAGTTATTTTTCATCACGCCAACGCAGGTGTTTACTACATGTTCGCAGTCGCCATGACCAAGCTGAACGTAATAAGTTCTAACTGGGTGATAAATTGCTTAGGCACATTTATGTAATCTAGTTCTGTTTTCTACAAAAATGAGCTCGTTTGTAAATATCAAGCTACGGACATTTACATCAATTCATAGCATTTTCTTGTTACTACCCTTGAGCCATAGTAGGAAGCATCTGTGTGAACCACATAACAGCTCTAGACCTGGACGGTGAACAAATATTTCAAGAGCATGACCGTCCCAAACTAATGATTTATTCTGATTATAAAATGTTTGCACAAACTTTCGGGTAATTTTCAAAGTAATTTGTCAAATCTTCGAAACAATATACTGTATATGTTAAAATTACAGATAGATGAGTTATATGTATATGCGGGAAAACAAAAAATTGGAAATGATCTTCAAACAGAAGCTGATACGAATTGTACAAAAAACAGACTGTTGTATAACTATCAAGAAGTGGTGTTATCTACTGTATGTTAAGTACGTTTCAAATATATTTTCAATGGTAAGGACCATTTGAAGAAATTTGCCTAGTTCCGCTGGAATATTGTTCGTGGTTCCGCTGTCGATGACGGTTAATAATAATGTCGGAGGCTGTATGATCGTCGTTTGTTTATCGCCAGAATGCGGAGAACGAGTTATTTTGGTCGATATTAATACCGCTGGGCCCGTCAGTTAAAGTAATAGTTTTGATGCGGGGTTAGATTTTTGTTGAACAGCCCGGTCTTTCTCTTCCAACTCGGTCCAAATTGCATATCTTGAACAATTGAACATATGCCAAGTAGTTCTATGGAATTTGAATTATATCATTATACTACCCTCCAATTTGATATGATTCCTTCAATGGGTGAACGATATAATTAAATTTTCAGTTCAAGTTCTAGGTATCATTTTGTTACAGGCTTGATTTAACTGTGTCAAAAATTAGTGCCATCATGAAATAGATTACCGGTACTTTTTCATTATGAGAAATACAGATGGTCTGAAGAATATATTGTCTTCATGAGTGACAAAGGGAAGAAGAAACGATGCTATAATGTTTTGTTTATATTTATGGCGTGAACACTACAGTCGGTTTCTTTAAAATCCTACCAACATTCTCTTCACCCCCATGTCAACATACTGTTTCTGTAGGATTGAAATCAAATAATTAAACATAATTGACTTTATCAGGTTTGATCGAGTTTATTGAGATAATGGTTTAATTACAATAGTGAATAAAACAATTTGGATAAATTGATTATACCTGCAGCTCTCAGGATGAGTTTTGTGCTTGAAAACTACCGACACTACCTAAGAGTATTACAAACAGTTGGTGGATAACATAAGGTATTAAATAATATAGAAAAGATAACACTTATAATGAACTAAAATTATTACAACCTAAGTAAATATTGAACATATTTGATGAAAGTGAATCTTCATTGTGAAATGTTTTTACATACCCACAGTAATATCTTGCGATTCAGTAAATAAGGAGTAATGGTATTACTCCGAAAGATTAACGTGTTACGCCTCTGTGTTCATTATCCAATAAAAATGAAGTTTGCGACACGAGCCATAGGCGAGCGTCGTAAAAGATTTGAGTGAGTAATAACCAGTACACGAGTAGAATACTATACTTTTTCTATGACTAAACCAGTCTTCACCATTCCATTTGAATAGGACTCTCCTAGATTGTGAGGAGTATGGAATGTCATCTTTCAGTTATAAAACATTGTATTCTTGCAATTGTATTTCGTAAAGTATGGCAAATCTTTTTCGTTATATCCAGCACTAGTTGTACAAAACCCTGTGAATGTGCTACTTTTAGTATCGAAAAAACGCATTCAGTTTCTGATGATTGGTGGACGACAGTTGACATTATGTGCGGCATGTTTCTTCAAATTGTATACTTCACGTAATATTGAATTTGTTTCTATCACGTCTAAAAATTTCAATATTCGGATGAGAGGAACACCCTGAATATTAAAATATTTTTGATCCACATGACATTACGTATGCAGAAGGTCACTTAAAAAAAATGGACTTTCAATCTATACAAGTATCGTTTGATTGAGGCTTTCGTTTCAACTTTATATAAGTTTGACAGTTTATTTTCTTGTTTTTTTCATAAGAAAATTTCGTTTAGGCGCAAAAAGTATTACATTACGAATATTTCCACCAGGTAGGTATTATGCCTGATTCTGCATATTAGTGTGTAAAGGAAAAATAAAAAATCTATAGGGTGTCCCCCTGAAAAATCGATAGCTGTTTTCGGTTGAAGTCAAAAGAGGAATTTTATTTCTTATTCGTGATATTCAAATTCCATACAGGTAGAATTGATAATCTCCCCCCAGAAAAATTCGTTACATAGTAACTGGAAGAGTGGCGATTAGTTGAATCACCATAACATTTCAGGTGGACTCAGTAGATCTCCTGCCGAGTTTCAACATCCGGCAACACCGCCCTCGGTTGCTCCAAACAAAAGGTAAACAAACCCACCCGGTCCGGATCGGGCACCGGCTCGCAACCATCACTCAATCAAACCTACCATGTCGGGTCCCATATCTCTCATATCCCAGTAAATCCAACCATTCCAGCTCACTTCGGAGCGATCGATCACCAATAAGAAATACAAATCTATCAATTACACACTGTCAACTCGACGCACGCTCGATATTTGAAGGGGAAAATCGCACGACCGGCGGGCGAGACGAAAAGTCGCGGCTCACTAGATTCGTCTCAGTATATGCGGCATTCGGCGTCCGACTGAAGACTGAACCGAACAAAGGAACGTCGAGATGGACGCGCACGCGCGGCACTGCAATGCGAGAGTTGACCGGCCTCGCGCGCTGCCCGCCGATGCCGCGGTGTGGTGGTGGCGAAGGTGCGTTTGATTGATGCCACCGCCGCCGCGCCGCTGGGGAGGATGCCGAGCTGCAGAGAAGGCGAAAGGGGCGAGCCTGCAGACACGCGATGGACCGCGAATGCTGTGCCGAGGACGCGGCAAATGCGTTGTTTTTGGAGAGGTCTTCAGGGTTTTGGTTAGGCTACAGTTTCTAGCCAGCTCCCTCCATTATTTCTGATAATATTGTCAGGAATACCAACAACGGACGCTTTTCATGAATGGAGTGTGGAGTTTTCTTGTCGTTTTTCGAATGACTATTCCGGGGGCTCTGCAATCTTGAAGGTATTTTGTGCTACAGGTCCGAATCTTCCCTTATCGGCCTTCGATAATTGTTTCCCGAAGGAAGAAATCCCAAAATTATACAACAGCTGCTGCCGTAAAAGATCTAAACGTGCAACATCTTGAATAGTTCGAGAAATGATCGCCGAACGTTCGAGGTGCTTCAACGTTCCAGGGCCGGATTACCACCCATTTACGCCCTAGGTCTGGGGAGTGAGGAACGTAATTCTCAACTATCGTCAAAGTAGGGCTGTTCAACCATTATATTATATTTGTAATGTTACATGGATATATCTAATAATTGTCCTTTTTAACGATAAAGAGACGATAATAAAGATAGGATGTTGAGCAAAAAATTGGCTATATATTGTAACGTGCAAGAGACCTGTTTAACGGATCTGACCGCCCATGTTTGGATATTCCAGCTCGGCTTGTCTATAACGCATGTCATAATTGCATGTCGGTCCCCAGATTTCCGATTTGGTCTAGATGGCTCTATCTGGACGCGAGCGGTACAATGAGGAATATACGAGAGTCTTCGAGAAAAACTTCTACACCGATATATAAGTTGGACGTTCAAGATTAGTGGAGAAGTCAGTTGGTTACAGAGTTCGCAAAAGGACAGAGTTAGTTTACTATAAATGTATAAAATGAATTAGAAGTTATAGTTTACAAGTTGGGATAACTGAGCCATTTATAGTAGAGTACATTTTCATTACAGTTGTGTCAGAAATGGTATTTTTGAAATAAATAAGTGTTCGCATAGTGGACAGTCAACTTATCTCTCGGTCAAAGACACTAAAAGACAATGTTTTCGAGGAGAGTTCACCTGGTTGACTTGAAAGTCAGTGAACTGAAGCAAGAGATAGAGAAAATATAATTAGGAACAACCGGAAAGGAGGCCGTACTTCAAAAAAGACTCTAGGACTAATTGATGAAGGAGAAGACCCTGAAACCTTTCTGGAATTGTTTGTTCTGAGTTCGATAATGGATAAACTAGGAAAAACTACTGAATCCTTGAATACATTTCTAGAAAATTCTGATAGTTTGAAGGAGGAACTTCAACATAATCCGAAGAGTCTGAATGAAAAACTTCTAGAAAATTCGATGAATTTGAAAGATAAACTACAACAAAATTCAAATAGATTGGAAAGAAAACTTTTAGAAAATTCGAATAACTTGGAAGAAGAACTCCAGAAGAAGTTCATAGAAAACTCAGAAGGATAGAAAAGATAACTTAGTGTGGGGAATCGTTTAGAAAAAAGAATGGCAACTGTCGAGACAGAAATAGACAGAATTAACACGGAAGTAGAAAAAATCAAAGATGAAGTTGAAGCAGAAATGGACAAAATGAAGAAAACAATTCATGACAAAACCAAAGATCACTTCGATGCGAAAATGGATATTGTTCTACAATAGTCTATATTTAATCTTCATTTACTTTTTCGTTCTCCTTCATTATTCACAAATTCTTATGTGCCAATTCGAACGAATAACCAACCCTATACTCCATCTTCAACTCTACTCTACATTGAGTCGAAAGTAAACATATTTGAATGATTCGTGAGACTATAGGAAGAAAAGGTAAACGTACTAACGGCGGTAGAAGAGAGGGCCGATAGGGGACGGTTTGGGCGTGGAAGTACTAGGCGAGTGATGTGAGTCATTGCTCCGTCTCAAGCGAGTCGTGTTTTCGGTTTAACCATTGAATTATTAAAGAAAAACTTTTTAATTTTTCTGCGCCCCCTGAAGTCTGCGCCCCAGGCCATGGCCTAGATTGGGCATTGGTAAATGGCACTAGTTTTTTGAAAACTATGCAAAACCAACATTTCTATATCAGGAACGTTATCGACTCAGGAAGAAGAAAAGCAAGTAGAAGAAAATAGAGAAAAATTATTTTCAATTGTGGAAACTATGAAGTTTTGTGGGCGGCAAGAACTGGCCTTGAGAGAAGCAAACGATTATTACTCTGTTTCAGTGACTGATGACATAAATGATGGACTTTCAGAGCTATCTTAAGAATGAGGATTGAAATTTGGCGATACGAAATTGCTCAAACACAACGAAGACGTGGCTCTGAACGAGACATATACGAGAGTTAAGGTCCAAAATTGTCTAATATCAATTAGACAATTATACCTTACCTTAGAAGAAAATTGTATAATGTTCAAATGAAGCGAAGGTATTCTCCGTTTCAGTAGACGAAACTGCTGATATTTCTAGACACGCTATTTTTTGGCGAAGGTAATTGCAGTAATCTCAACAGTATGCAGTCCTTCAGTCACCTCTATCGATATTGAAAAAATAATATCACACTTTCAAGCCATTCCATCCAATATTGAAAAATCATTTTGAATTAATTAACGGAGGCAAAGGATTTATTGGCCGATGACAATGAAGAGATCAAGCTTCCACTATTGACCTCGGTACAGAAGCATCGCGACAACCCAAATACACTCTAATACCTACAGTATGTTCCGAAATGGAAAAGCCATTCCCAAGCGAGGACCTGGTGATGTACGAGGAATTAGACGAAGGCACAAGGCGAATTACTACTATGAAACTTGTTTTGGCAGGTCAAAAGCCCGTTGGACCGGCCTTCTTGCACCATCGAACAGTGCAACAGGCAATTGCATTCCAACATTTAAGTACATGGTTTTGAACATCTTGTTGACTCTGCCAGTAACCACATGCACTCCGGAAAGGTAATTTTCCACGCTTATTGTGGGCAAGAGAGGCTAACCGGATTGGCCTTAATGGCAATTTACAGAGACGTCATCATCCCAACTGATGATGTTATAACTGAATTTGCCCGTAAAAAGTCTAGAAGGTGTAATATAATTGAATTTGAACTAGCGGATAGTTTTTCTGAATCCTCATTCGATTGCCGCATATAAAATGATGTTGGTAGGAATCTTCCTACGGTGAAGTAACATACAGTTCGATTATTATAACTTTACCCACGCGTCATCAATTTATGATCGAACACACACCCTCTATCCAACATTTCTTTCTAACAACCACTATGAGCGAATCAAAGTTCGTTAACATATGTCTTCTAAGCTAAGAATTATGGTATTGTGATGATCGATTATAACTCAACACAGTGAAAAGAGATAGTAAAATCGACAGTCTTTTACATTTCAACTAAACTTGCTAACAAACATTGTACTGGCTAGCGTTTACCATCAATTGCGTCATTGTTTTCTGTCATTGGGGTACTGTTTGTCGCCAGTTTTACTTTGTTTTGCAGTCGAATATATTATAAAAACAGTTTTTTCAAAGCTAAACGTCTCTTGGAATCTTTACTTTCAAAGTAAGTACAATACAATGTGTTTTATTTACAAATAATTTTCAAAATTTTTAACCTCACAATTGACATTTGTGACTATAATTCCGTACTACCGGGATATTAACACAACAATTATTCATAGTGTGGAAACTTTATTGAGAGAAAAAAACTTTACCTAAATCTATAAATACAGGTCAAAAACATTCATAATATATTTTAATTCGTTTTTAGATTATGCCTGGAACTCACAAGCACAACAATATGTGTTGAACTTGTGCGAGTATCTTGAATTTTTTACCACTTTCATCTGTTCGAGAGGTAACAATTAAAACCACAAAAGAAACGTCATAACTTTTCTTTACTGTATTTTAGAGAGTTGCAGATTAAAATATCTCGAAAAACGGTGTACAAGATCAAAATAAGAAACGAAAATAAACCAATTCCATCAACTCCAGGAAAAAGTAGACGTCGTCTCAAAAAGAAAACAGCTGATTTACCTGAAGGACAGAAAATGGCAGTACGAAATACTTTGTACGATATGTATGAAAAAAGTGAATAACCTCCTTATTAGCTGGTGAGGGAAATGAAGATAATATTGATTGTTGATTCGATGGACGTGACACTGACTAGTGAAAAAAATGTATATTTATTTGAATTTTTTCTTCCAGAAAAACATGTTACCCTTCAATCCTTGAACGATGAACTGAAAAATAAGGAGATTGATTCGATGTGCAAATCATCTTTGAATGTTTTACTGAAAGAGCTGGGATTTAAATTTATGAAAGATGATAATCGAAGAGCTTTGATTGAAAAGACTCATATTGTTTCACAAAGAGCATATTTTTTACGTAAATACCAAGAAATCCGAAAGTTTATATCCACGAGAAGTGTTTTTTTTAGATGAAACATGGATTCATTCTAGAGGAAATAAATCCAAGTCTTGGCAGGATGATAATGTCAAAAGTGTACGCAAACTCAAAGGATTTATTGTTGTGCATGCTGGTTCTGCAAAAAGGTTTGTTCCAGAAGCCAGTTTATTGTTCTGTTCGAAATCTTTGATTCTAGATTATCATGGAGAAATGAATAGTACAATGTTCACCAAGGGGATCACTTCACAGTTAATTCCCAGTTTGGAAGAGCCATCTTTGATAATAATGCACAATGCACCATACCACAGTGAAATTTTGAATAAACAGCCTACCTACCACTTCTTCAAGAAAATCGGAAATTGTTGGCTACAGGAAAATGATAATGATTTTGATGAGAAATTAACAAAACCAGAGTTATTGCAATTGGCTAAGATGAACCGAAAGGAAAACATATATATATTATAGATGAACTGGTACGAGAACATGGGCATGAAGTATTAAGATTACCACTTTATCACCCAGACTTTAATGCTATTGAATTAATTTGGGCCAATTGTAACACAAACATACTACAACAATCATATTGGCCGAGATGGATACAGTGATGAAAAGGTATTGGGTATGTGAAATGAAGCATTAGAGAAGTGCAACACTGAATCCTGGTCAAAATGTGTAAAATACACCAAATCGCTAATTGAAAAATGGTATGAACGAGAAAAGCTCCTTTGAGATATGGTTATTGGACGCATTCTTATAAACATTGGTGACAGTTCTGAATCAGAAAGTGTTTAAATATATTAATTTTGTTTTTACTTTCATAAATGGTACATAGATCTACATGCTCGCATTACATGAATAAATGTATGAATACATTTTTTGTTAATCATGTGTTGAGTATTTCATTACCAAATATATTTCAACTGTTGTTTTTTATTCTAGAAGATTCCTTTTCTGAGTTTTAGTCATGTAAGTATATGTTTATTGTACATAAGAACAATTTCTTTTTGACAAACAGTTGAATTATGAAATATAATAATAAATTAATAACATGTAATATCACAGCTACAAAATATTCAAAATTCTAAAGTACTAAAATACGAAAATATAGCCGACTTAGAGCAGTGCAGGTGTGTAGGTGTATACATAATCAATAATCATGGCTAAAAAAGACATATGTTATCAAATATTTAGTGAAACATTAGAATGTGTCGTCATAAAACTCTGCCATGTTTGAATGGAAACTCATTTTTTGATATCCCCGTATGCAAAGGTTTTGAAAATATTGCACTCCAACCTAGTTTTTTGAGCAACTTTTTTCGTTAACCATTACCTAGAGAACTTGCATTAATGTGGATAAAATTAGGATGTGATGGATTTGTGTCAAACGGCTGCGGAGGTATGGATAAAACAACTTCCTTATATGAGTGTGACTGAAATTAGAATACAGTAGGGAGGTCAAAAGTTTCTAGTAAACTCACTGCCTCCACGTTTTATTATCCTATCAAATCTGGTTCACTGGATTCGTAATAATTGGAAAACACCCTGTGCTAGGAATCGCACGTTAAAAGGTAAGACCTCGTTAATCCCTTGCTCGCACAAGTTTCGACTACTGAGGGCTGCCGTTCGTAAGGGGACGACAGCTGGTTAACGGAAAAAACAATTTTAAAGATTCATTCCTTTTCGCCTTTGTGTTTTTTAAATTTGGAACATTGAATATGCTCACTGAACGGCTCTTTTTGACATATTTGGAAAATAAAGGAAAGGAGAAAAGGAGGGTGTACCCATGAGTGTGTCACAAGGTATTTATTCTGTTGGAACTAAAAAAATAATCTTATTGTCGGTGGTTCGCCATTTCCATGAATTTGAAAATGTTAATTCAGTAATATATTATCATATCGGATTACCTAAACCTTGTAATTTTATCGGGATATTAGCCACGGCATTCTACATTTAGACGTCATTTGGCTTAAATGTCTCGACTTATTTCATATGCATAACTTGATGACGCACGGGTAAAGTTATAATAATCGAACTGTACAGCCCGTTACAATACTCAGGTTATCTCCCGGACTATTTCTAGCAATCAGCCAAAGTTTCTGCTTCGGAACAAAGCCAACTAAGCGATCAGCGAATTCGCGAAAAGACAAACACCGCTCCGCTGCTTTATAAATAGCGTTCGATGATTGGAGTTTTGAGCGGTTCGTTCGCAATAATCAGCAATCAAGAAAACATAATGAAATTCATTCCGGCTTCAGTCCACGAAAATTATGCCATAATTAAATTCAATCATTCCGCAAAATATTGAATACATATGGATTTTTGTTGTGGATGAACTTTTTAACGATCGCGAAAGAAGTGCAATTTCAACAACGAGGGTTTTTCGCGCACGCCGACAGGCACAGGTGAGAACGTCGATAGGCATGCATTTCTCGTGCACGCATGTATCTGAATCGGCATTCACGGACATCGAAGAAAAATAATATTTGATTAACATCTCTTCTTGCTACCAGGCAGTTTAATAACACCTTACGGAGGAGACAGCGAGTGTTTCATTAAAAACGACGGTTGAAGGACTCGATTCTGAAGTATTATACGGATTCGTTGAAAGTTCCCATATGTCCAACTATATTTATTCAACTACTTCAACATCTATACCTTTCCTGATTATCACATCTAATTAGGGACTCTACAACTGCCAGAATACTGAAAAACAATAATGTGCGGGTTGCTTACAGTTATTCTTCACAGGAAAACGGCTTGCAGGCACTGTATTTCCTTATGTAATGAAAGCTGTAGTACTAGCCAACACCAATTTATAATCAGTTCCGGTACTAGGTTAGGTTTGAACGTGAGTGGACCCATATCAGGCCCTCCACTGCGGACAATGGCCTATTGTGGCTCACCCTATGGTTATATTTCTCCCAGTATATTCAATCTCTTAACGAAATTGAGGAGTTTATTGGGAGAACAATTTACCAGGTTCTCTGGCGTTACTGTTGTATTGCCAAATGTTGAGAATCTGGTTATGGCCGCTGCAGGGCATGTACATAAAATGTGTTTAGCCGTTTCATCCTCCTTCATGCATAGACGGCACTCTGCATCTTGTGTAAGTCCGATTTTATGCATGTGGTGTTTGAGTTTGCAGTGGCCAGTGAGCAAACCTACTATAACTCTGAGATGTGCTCTACTGAGTTTTAGCAGTTTGTCGGAATCCTGTTTTTTCCTTGTGCAAGCAATAAATGCTTTGGAATGGCCTAGGCCCGGTAGACTACGCCATTACTCGAGTCTTTTATTGTCTGCCCAGGATGTAATAACATTCTTGGCAGAGCTATGTGCTATACGGATTACCGGTTCTGGCCCAGTGAACATTATTTCGCCCCCCCCACCCTTTTGATAGGGCGACCCGCTATTTCGTTCCCATCTAAGCCCGTGTGACCTGGTATCCAGACTAGGTTAACATTGTTGCGTTGTGCCAGTCGGTTTAAGGTTTATCTGCAGTTCCATACTGCTCTGGATTTAAAGCAGTTGGATTCAAGCGCTTTCAGTGCTCTTTGACTATCTGAAAATATTTTTATTGTTTTTCGTGTGTGGTGTCGATTTTCCAGCTCCCTTGCACACATTTCAATGGTATATACCTCTGCCTGGAATACCGTACTGAATGAGCGTTTCACTACTGGGTTCATCCCGGATATTCCGGCTCCGACGTCTTCCAGATTTTTGGAACCATCGGTAAACCAACGTTCATTTGCCATACATAGGTCAGTTCCATTCCGAAACCAGTCTTCTCTTTCAGGGAAGACCACAGTGTAGGGCGTGTGAAGGTTGATAGTTTTGGGCATGATGTCTGAGGGTATTCCTAGAATGTTGTGAGCTATTATGCCCTCCAGCATGCTGCTGCTTCTCATGACCACTGCCTGCGGTTCCGGTACTTAGTAACCCCCAGAAGGTAAAGTACTCCCCCTCCAGGAGATATAGTACTCCCCCAGGAAGGAAGAATGTACGGACTCGTTAATATCACAACGGATAAATCAAAAACTCCTGAATAACGGGGAAGTTTGTATTTATTGACCACCCCGTGGCCTTCGTAGCACGGCGTAGCAAAACGTAACAATGAGTTGGCCTGAGAAAGTTCCAAGGATGATTTATTGTTAAGAAAAGAGACACATTTTTCCAAACTTAAAGTTATATTCATGTCAAAATAAATTATAAAGAAGAGTTGAAATTAAATAAAGCGATTGCATGAATGAAGGCGCCAAAATTTTCAAAATAAATTATGTTAAACGACAGTTGAAGAAAGTTACAGATTGATGAAAAAGCAGTGTGCATAAATCAGACTATTTAGGATGCAAGCTCTTATGAAGATGCATCAACTCGAGTCCATTTCACCAATCTGAAGGAGTAAAGTAGGATCTAAATTGCAAGCATATTAGTTACAGCAACTTTGTTCGTCTTCGGCAGTTCTAATGACCAGTATGATACTCGCCGCGGAAAGAGTTTTTATTCTTTTTTTATTCTGTTACGAATCTTCCATGTATCCAGAAAGAGAAAACCCCTCAGAAGCTCCTAGGAGCTTGTGCGAGCAAGGAAAAGATCCGGAGCCGATGGCCGTGCTGGGCTTTGATTCCAGGACCTTATGATTGTAAGGCGAGCGCTCTTCCATCACGGCCCATTTAGCTGTGGTTAATTTCATTATTGTCATTGCTATTCGTGTTATATGGGAATATAGGGTGAGTTCGGAATCATATATCTGTCACGGACACTTTCATCTGTATACATTTTGTTTTGTATGACCCACTCTTGTCTCCACTATAGTCTACTTGCGAGCCTACCCTGTTGTATCATAATGCCATCTCCAGAAAAAGCTATGACAGTGCGTTCAAGGCAGAGTTTAGGTCGGTATCAGTTGTCAGTACGGCTAAATAAAGACTCAAATACAAAAAGACCAATAATAACGCTACTGTGATGAAAGCGTTAAATAGAAGGAGAACGCAACGCACTGGGAAAACCAATGCTATATGTGTGATTTTAAGGGACATAACGAGTAAAACTGCATTGGGCAGCAGAGTTCTTGATCACATGTCAAAGACCGCGTATTTTCCAGAACAATTAGAAGATTAATTTTCAATCACGATAGCGATGATTGATTGGGACTAGGTGGAACGAAACTCGGTTAGCAACCCAAGATTCCGGTTCCAACTAAAAAACAAAAGTCAACAAATTATGAGACTCCACAGACCTATGGAGTATCGGGAGTGCATGTGCCTCTTCCAGTGGTAATGGAGCAGCGTCGACGTACTATTTGGCAGAGCCCTGACAACGACGAGGATAGAACAGAAAGCAGCAGAAGATTTGTAATAAGTTTAGTGGGACGCAAAATTGATAAAAAACTACCGGATCCATCCAAGAAACAAAGTTGAAGGATTTCACTAAACCAAATATTTTTAATCTGATGAATCTAATAAGTGTAAAAAACGAATGGCGTCTAATTTACCTGTAGCACGACAAAATAAATGAAGTCTTTCCAGTTTACGTTGACTGCAGGTTATCGATTAAACGTCTCTGCGTCGTTAACATTTGAACCCGCCTTCTACCCCCTCCAATGAACGAGTTTAATAACGCGATGTCATAATAGAGAAGACAGCTTTTTTAATTATCCTCAAACAAGAAGTGAAATTAACAAACAATAAAAACTTTTGAAGGGTGAAAGACGATATTGTAGGATTTTTTAAAAAAATGAAGCTGATCTGATGAGAGTATCTTATCTATGCTACTTATAAAAATGTCCTTGAATACACAGGGTGTTAGGGTTATTACTACCGATTTCAGTCTGGCGTTCATATAGGTTCAAAAAGATAATACTTAAGAATACCTCAAGGATCTATTCTAGGACCTTTGTTATCTACAGTGTATATAGTAAAATGTTTATGAAATCCTTCAATTAATAAGTTAAATACAGAGAATACTCAGTTTTATAATAGTTTTCCTAAATATAAAGGCTACTGCACAATAGAGACCTCGAATTTGTTGTCAAATCTGCAGCGATCATTGCTCACTGATTAATCCTTCAAAATAGAATATGAAGCTATTTTACGTCTCGAAATGATCCACGATGCAAGAAATATGGGTCTTTTACTAGATGTTGATAAGAGATTCGAAACACGTCAAGAGAACTCATCAATTAAACTTACATATGGCAGCAGCCATCTTCCATCCTCATTTAAATCTACGCTGTCTAAGACACTTGTTTTATCATTGTTCAATTATGCTGACATCCTGTATGGCCCTAATCCAACAATTACGTCAAAAACAAGATTCTTAAAGTATAGAACTCATGTCTTAGGCGCATTTACGGAATCCAGAAAATGAAAGGCAGTTCTTATAAACAGTATTTTTCAAGCGGAAATTCACGCCATCGAAAGTTGCATTCAATTCAACCTCGACAGGAAATACCGGTAAAAGGAAATCGCAATCCTCTCTGATAGTCAAGCAGCCATCAAAGCGTTGAGCGCACATAACATCAACTCATAGAATGTTTGGAAATGCCTAGACAAACTTAAAGATCTAGGCAGGAACAACAAGGTGATCCTCCTCTGGGTGCCGGGGCACGTCGGAGTCGAGGACAATGAACAAGCAGATACCCTGGACGAAAAGGGGCATCAACGCCACTGATCGGGACAGAACCATTCTGTGGACTTGGAAAATCTTACTTCCAAGAAGAACTCGATAAAACTGAAGAACCAATGAGAGCAGCATACTGGCAAAGACTTCCAGGGCTGAGGCAGGCCAAAAATCTCCTCGGCAACTTCAACCGAACAAGATCAAAGACACTGATCAACCAGCAGCAAAACTAATCTAAAGACAATCACGGGATTTCTGACGAGGCACTGCAGACTCAAAGAACACCTAAGGAAGCTAGGTTTAGAGGAAGGCATCACCTGCAGAATCTGTGGGGAACATCCAGAAACACCACACCATATATTGATGCTGTACATCACAAGAGATTGAATATACTGGGATCACGCCAGCTGACTGTGGGCGAAATACCACGAATAGACCCCCTCAAAATCCTTAAATTCCTCAAGGAATTGGGGCTTGAGGGACTGCTGTAAACGAGAACACCTTGAAATAGCAGAAGAATATGGGGCACAATAGATCTAATTAGGTCGCAGCGCATCAGTCACCATACATACTTACCATTACATTACATTACATTATAAACTTCGTGAGGCAAGCAGACTGAACATGGAAAAGGGTAGAGTTCTTCATAGTACTTTTCTGTACCATAAGATTTTCGTACCGAACCTTTTTATTTGATTCGCAGAACCGATATCAACAATTTTATTACTATTATTGTAAGTATTTCCGTATAATAATATTTTTAGGATCCAAACCCCCCCTCTTTCAGAACTCAAACATTTCGATATTTTTTCGTCTATCAAATCAGACCATTGTATAATCAAAACATACTTGAAAGAAAACAATAGAAGAGACTGCAGGTTATTTTTCTTTTTCGTTTAAATTACATTTTCGTGTAATAAACATATTTTTTTATTGACCCGCCCAACGAAAACAATTTAACTCAGGAATTCTAGTTTGGAGGAAAGAGAATTTTAATCTTCGAATTATTCAAAATCGAAAAAATCACTCAAAAATTCTAAAAATTAATCCAGAAGTCAATTTGAGTGACAATTATCATGGTATGATAAAAATACCATTACAAATAATATTATATGTGATTAGTTAAAATGTTCAATAAATGTTTTGGTATAAAATGAGATACTATTGGTTTCGTTAAGATTTTCTCAGGAAAATAAAAGATCCAATGGTTGGTTTGACTTTTTTGTAAAAAATTCCTAATACAATCATTTTATTTCAATTGATTCACTGATAAATATCATAATCACTTCTCTCTTTTTTCTTCATCCTTCTTTGGAACATTTTCATTGAGAATAGTTTTTTTCTTGGTCCCCTTTTTTATTTCCTTTGAGATTTTTAGAATGTTTTTTCACATTGTCGCCTTTTGAGGTGGTGGTTTCATAAAATATATGATACATAGGGGGGATAGATATATTTTTATATAAGGCCAATAACCTTTCCAATATTTTTTTCAATTGGCAAAAATTCCTTATGTAACAGTGGTAACTCTTGGCATTCAGGGACTATCTATGGCCGATCTCTTTTTTCTCTATTTGAAATGAAACAGTAAATTTTTTTTATTGCATTTTGATGAACTCCTTGGCGTACTTTCGTTCTAATCTAACCATCCCTTGCACGTCTTTGCGAAACCTCTATGCAGGCAACCGATTTTTTTTCGCCTGGTAAATCCCAAGTTTTTCCACTCGAAGTTTTTCATCAAATGTCTAAATGATTTATTTGCAAGAGATTGTATAATTAATTACAACATGAAAGAGAATTACTTCGTTTGTGTCGAAATCACAGAAAGCAACCCACACCACATAATTGCACATGTAATTGTTCACATCATATACACACACACACACACAAAATAGCAGACGGTCATTTGGCAACAACACCGTAAATAGGTAAGTAAGTCAAGGTGCAAGGTCCCCCGAAAATAAGCCGATATAATTCGAATAACTGCTGGTTGGAATTGAAGGTCTCGATTTTACCGACAGATATCAGTAGCTAAAGAGGCGTTCAGGGAGAATTGAGACTTATAACTAGAATTCTGTCTTTGCATTTTTTAGTTTTTCCTTAATTTTGGTCTAAAAAAAGTTGGTTTCAATCATAAACATAACACCATATTATCATGGCCGAGTCATTTTCTAATGTTGTGTTTAGGACTGAGACAAAGTCAGGAATTTCGATATATCAAATGATTGAGAGTTTTTGTTGAATCTGTAAAAATAAGTGTGAATTGAAAGGTTTTCACATTCAACAAAAAAACTGCTAAATTCACGGGAAAAATAGAAAGAAGCAAATAAATAAATGGGAAATAGAGATAAAAAGAATCATAGAAAGAGAAAGTATGAGGGAGAAAGACACAATAGAGCAAGAGACGGAGAAGAGATAGATGGAGATAGAAGGAGAGAGGGAGATAAAAGGAGAGAGATAGATTGAGATAGAGATAGCGAGAGTGAGCAAAGCAATAGAAATAGAGAGGTTTATAGAAAGCTAGAGATATGAAGGAATCTAGAAAAAAAAAGGAAAAAAACCCGGAGAAAACACCCCCGGAAAAAAAAACGGAAAAATACCCCCCTGGAAAAAAAAAAAAAAAACCCCCAGAAAAAAAAACCCGGAGGAAATACCCCTTTATGCAATAACAATGGTCAGTACACAAAAAGTATTGAAATTTCAACTGTCTCATGTTGAAGAAACTAGACCATATTTGATTCATTTTACAATACCAATAAAAGTTTTTAACTATCCTGTTCATCGTCGACGACCAAAAAAGACGATTTTTTATATTTTTATGACTCGATTGTTCCTGAACGAATTAACCTGGTGACAGATTCGCCTTTTTGCAAGGCTGGAAAATCTATTGTTCCACCCCTCTGTATTGTAAATTGAATCAAATATGGTCTAGTTTCTTTAAAATGACACACAGCTGAAATTTCATTACTCTTTGTGTACTGACCATTGTTATCGCATATAGGGGAATTTTTTCCGTTTTTTTTTTTTTCGGGATTTTTTTTTCGGGAATTTTTTTTTTCGGAGTTTTTTTTCTGGGCGTATTTTTTCCGGTTCTTTTTTTCGTTTTTTTTTCGTTTACCGATATAAATAGTAAAGACTTACCAAAATATACATATTTGCGTAGTATTGAATCATGGAGTAAATATGTTAACAATTTAAAGTAACAAAAATAAAAAATATTCTTATGTATACGAATGTAAATATTTAAAAGAATCGGGAATATAATGCACTACGAGAATTTAGTGTTACTGTTTAAAAATTTGGTAAATGATAGTGAAAATAAATTTTGTCGTTGGTCATGGAAAAAAATTTAGGATTTTTTATGATTTCCAAGTCGTCCTCTTAACCCCTTGCTAATCGAAGATAAAGTAGACATTTACGAAATCTGTTTGGAAAAGATGTACCTATCTCCTTTTTTTGGACATAGGAATAACTTTCTTTTGACAATTTTAAAACGTCTAAAAAAGGATCAGTTGGAACATTAGATTGATCAGAGTTGCGCATCGGCAAAGTTATGACTTCATAAAATTCAGATCATCAGTCAATTTTTTTAGAATAGCCTAATAAAAATATAGAAAATTAAGTGGTAACATGGAAGACAATATTTTCGAAATTTCGAGGGCGTTGAACGGTCCCAAACGTACCACCCACCTCAAAAAAAACGCCCCCTACCTAGAATTTTCGCAAATAACATGTTGCCCAACTAGGCATGCAAACAGATATACAAGTCATGATGATTGGTATTTTTTTCCGGATATTGGGAACAAGTATTTATAAAGGATCCATATGTGTACCAAAAAAAGGATTACAGGGGTGCTGTAAATTTTTTTAAACAAGTTATGATGTTCACATCAATGCCATCCGTATCTAGTATATCATTACTCCAGACCGGAACTGATGAAGAGGGTCTGGAGATATGTCAGAACTTCTTCCACGCGTGTTTTATAGATTTCTGTTATTGTCTGCGCCTCCATAGCACTCCCGATGGTTTTATTCACCTCAATTATTTGAAAAAATATGTGCTTATTATGTGTTCTCTCAGGGCTTGGTCTTTGAAGGTGAATATTGTCGTTTTGGGTGCCATTATTACTGATGTAATTCACTGGTTAGTCCAGGGGGATGATTTTGAGGTTTCTTTTTCAAGTTCATGATTGGTCATGCTAACATGGGAGCTATTATGAACACTCGAACCGCATTGAGTTTGACAGCTATCAGATTTGAGTCATCATGAAAACCAATACAATTCAAAATACAATACAACTTGATTCCATGCTATGCCACAGACCACTGATATCGACTCAAATCGCATTATGTTTTTAATAATATTAAGGACAGACGCATTGACTCTCTGACACTGTGCTACAATTCCTCTGTAACCTGCTTCTCGATATGTGCCGACCTGAATCCAGGAAATATCAATTTTTCTAGAGATCGAGTGACATGTTTATAATCCCTCCCAACATTAAGTTTTTTTTTATTAGAGATTTCACCTCCCAATGTCATTCGTATTGTTGTTGGTCCCTTAATTATTATCCAGGATTTTATACTTCTCATGTTCAAGGATAATTGCCTTTAGATGATCAACTTCAAGCAAAGATTCCTCACCTGTGTTTCAATAGATTTCTTCTGCACATGCCCACAAACAGCATTTGTAGCCTCTACAGATTGATGAAACTCAAATTCGCACTTTGCACACTTTAACTTCACCACCACTGTTTTACAGTAGTAGGAGCACTTGATTTCTGATTTGTCATTTTTGGTGAGGTGTTAATCCAAATAGGATTCGATGAAACATAAAACTACCCCTTTTAAATACCGGTGTGAAGACAGCGGCCAAAGATAGCGGCTAATATTTCCGAAATCACCCGAACCCTTCAAGCAGTGGCGTACCAATCAATTTATAATTTACTTGTAGGAAATATAAATAATTTTTCCATTGAGTTTTATTTGATTATTGAAACAAAAATGGGTGAATCAATATTTTGGCCTGATGAAAATACAAGGAATTATAATACTTGGTTATGTATTCTCAATTACGTCGACAAGATATTGCGAATGCAGCGGGTCTACTCTGCAACTATTTCATAAAAATTCTAATGTTTTGTGAAATCGTCGTCGGAGCATAAACACATTTCGTCAAAATGTTGCAAAGCCCTCCTTCATTACTCCTCGATAAAAAAATTCGACTTCCCGAGGGAGCCAGGGGGTCGTTTACCAACCCTTATATTAAAAATTCGAATTCTGGGAGAAATCGTCGCCGGAGCATGAACAAATTATGTCAAAATATTGCAAATTACTTCTTCTTTACTCTCCAACAAAAAAATTTTACTTCCCGAGGGAGCCAGGGGGTCATTTACCATCCCTTATATTTAAAAATTCAACTTTTGCGTATTCGTATTTTTGATATAAGGGTTGGTAAACGACCCCCTGGCTCCCTCGGGAAATCGAAATTTTTGATAGGAAAGTAAAGAAGAAGTGATTTGCAACATTTTGACAAAGTTTGTTTATGCTCCGGCGACGATTTCTCTCAGAATTCTCGCATGATTTTTTACGACAAAATGCTTTTCGGAATATCTTGTCGACGTAATTGAGAATACATAACCAAGTATTATAATATCTTGTATTTTCATCAGGCCAAAATATTAATTTACCAATTTATGTCTCAGTAATTAAATAAAACTCAATGGAACAATTATTTATATCACCTATAAGTAAATCAAAAGTTAATTGGTACGCCACTGCTCCAAGCGTTCGGGTGATTTCGGAAATATTAGCCGCTATCTTTGGCCGCTGTCTTCACATCGGTCTTTTAAATCATAATAATAATTATGAGATCAGCACCTACATCTTCCTTCAACACTCATATAAGCTTGACATATAAATTAATTTTTACAAAAGTCACATATTAATCAAAATGTTAGGACTCGACTTGATGCAATAATTGATTTTATATTATATCCATTATTTTAGCATATAAAGAAATTATAGTGAAAAGTTCAAAATTACCACTCGCAGAAAGTTCACCTCTAATATGGATATAAACAATTCTAAAATATTCGTAAATTACAATTTTCTCTAATTTAGGTATTTTTGGTATAATTGAAACATTTAGTTGCTATAAGTATCTTTCATCCTCAATGATTCAACTGGTTAAATTATGAGCATTTACTACTAATTCGAATTGATTTAATAACGTCTCAAGCAATCTTGTAGGAATATTAGAGAGAATGGTATTTCAACTGTATAAATTGGTCGATTTTCATTCTCAATAGTTAGATATTTCTGTCTTTGTTATTCATAAACAGGTTATACATTTTTCGTAAGCAATGTGTCCTAATACCTAAGTTTTCTGCACATTATTGGGTATACTTTTGGCATACAGAAGAAAATTCCCTTCATTCATTCTATCATTCAACAAACTCACCTGTGGCTGATGTCTCATTTGCTGACCAAGCTGTTGAGCGAGAGTCTGAGGCTGTGGCATGTACTGCTGCGGATGATGCAAAGGCATGCCGCTGGTCAACATCTGGTTCGGCAAGTACACTAATTGTTCGTGATGCTGGGGAATCGATTTGTTCTGTCCCATATCGTACAGACCGGTGGGCATAGTGGTGTTCTGCCCCATGTAGGACATACTGTTGGGCGGGGTAGGAACTTTATTGCTCACCATGGGATACTTCCATTTGTCGTGATTCTACAAGAAGAAAATTGATCAATAAAATATGCTCAGAGGTTCAGAATACTAACATGACATTTTAGAATATTTGGGTGAGAATGAGACCGATAGTTCAGCAAAGCATTAGTACTTTCAAGGCAAGTGATGTGCCATGAAACAGCTATGTATATCATCCATGAATTAATATGATTCAGTTACAAAAAAGCTTCACCTTCAGATGTTGAAGAGCAGTAAATATATTTTAGGAAATTGAAAAAATACCTTTCGAAAGAAAGAGTTCTAACATCGATATGAGCAAGTACCAACGCTACATCATCATTTATATATTGGATATACAAAAATACATGTTGATAACCAAAGATTAATGGGATGTACAGACGAATCGTTTTTATCAAAAATAATTTCTTATTAATCAATAAATTGAAATACATTTCATTTAAACAGGTAATACTTAATTACTTACATACATAAAAATGATTAAGACAATAAATTTATAACAATAGAATGGGGGTTTCCAGTATTGTAAAATATGCACTTTTTTTCAAACGCTGCTCAGCTATAACGACATTGTCTTCATGTTATACGATTGGCGGACAAAGCCGAGAGTGACTGAGGGACGCCGCAGTTGCCAAGTCTTTGTAAAATCGAGAAAGTACGTACGTGTAATGACAAATTGAACTCAATAGTTAGTAATTTCTTAATGGCTATTCTCAAGTTACCGTGAACATGAAAATATTCGAAAATTAGGAAATATCATATAGGTATGCTATTATGTTCCAGTCGAGCAGATACAAACACATACTCTGTCAGATAATATAGCAGCTAATATATACTAATGATATTATCAAGAATTTGAAATAGTCTATTCTGATAAATCATATATTTTTGCGATATGGCAACGCTGTCAGGCACATTATTTCATCTGCAAGGCGAACAACACGAGTATAACCAATCAAAATCTCTCGCGTAAGTACGTCACGTTCCCGCCTCTTTTGGTCGTTTGAATTCGGTGGTTAATTTCGGCGATTTCAACAATTTTGATAAATTGATGAAAAAAAATTCGAAAACTGAACACAAGGTACTTATGAATGCACTATATCGAAATATATTTTTTCTGAAAATGACTAGAAACCCCCATTGACGAAATGAAACTTATCAAAACTGATCACCACAACATCATAGCAATATTATCGGTATATTAAACCTTAATGTTGTTGAATACTTTCTGGAAACTATTTCAGTAAATCAGATTTGAATATGTTTCTTCAACTTGAGAGGGAAAGGTATTGTGATTAAAAAGATCGCGGCAGAACAGATAATTCAATGTTTTTGAAGACATATTTTTGTAGCAACATAATGTTTGAAAATTGCGAGTTTTGTGGTAATAAGTGACAAAAAATCTGATAATTCATGAAAATCGCCTTTAAAAACACTCATATGAGTTCCATGATCATTTCAACAGAAATTTGAGAATATTATGGAAATTCAAATGAATTAAAAGTGGCCTCATGTGTATGATTCAATTATTGTATAAAGTGGATGTAATCGCAACCAATGTTCAGGAAAATAGGCAATTTAGGCGAGGAAATTTGGCACTGAAATCACCAAAACCCAGGAAATTGTTAGCCCATGTAGAAACTTTGTTCGTATTTTGTTTTCCAGATTTCATGAAAAATGCATTTGTGCATCAAAAAGTGCATTCTTGTAACTGCATAATTTTAAGTGATGGGAAAAAGTCATATCTGCCGCAAAAAACACCCGAACTGTACGAAATTTTGCACCCGGGGGCAGGAACTCCAGGGGATGACGTTCCTAATGCTGTCCTGATCTCCAAGTGTACGAGGGGCTAATTTGGAGATGATATTCAGATTCCGCGACCTGAAAAACACCCTCTACAAAATTTCGTACAGTTCGGGTGTTTTTTATTGTGGCAGATACGAATTATTTATGTACTAAAAGCTACACCAGCATTTATGGCACACTCCAAAAAAAACTATTATACAATTTTGTACACATTTATTACAAATTTGCGTCCCATACAAAAAAATTTTTACACTCCCCGTTTTCTGGGAAATGGGCGTGGGCTAACTTTAAACTAAAACTGCACCACACACTAAGTATTTTTTTAAAATACGCAATTATTGTTGATCGAAAGGCTGCTGAAATTTCTTACACATTAATTACAAATCATTGACGTGTTGAAAGTTCCAATATTTTGATCCCCAAAGGGTTAAATATAAATTATTTATTAAATAAATTATAAATAAATCCCCAATAAATATGGACCCAACCTGGCCAGTGCCAGCATTTTTCATAAGATTGTTTAAAATTGTCCTGCAAACTATCGAAGAGTTGAGAATTACAAAATGAAGGACCCCCAAGGTGTATACAGTGTGTCCATTCAAGTTGGCGACATACCAAAAACATTTTTATTATTCACTTTCGGAAAAAATGTAATTCCCTTCAAATGATCTGAAAGTCAAAAAATATGAATTCGGTAATAGAGTGAAATACTTTTATTTGTGGCAATATCGAAAACCGCTTTGATGATAAATTGTTAAGAATTGAAACTCTCGTTTAAATGTGCATTCATATCCATTCAAATTTCGACGAGTGGTCTGCGTTAATAAATAGTTATGTCACGATATGATGGGATATTCTACTTGAACTGCATTTCATAGAATATTAGAATTCTTTACAGTATCCCACATGCTTCTACTAAGTATCGTTTGGTTTGTATGGACTATATGAACCAAAAAAATTTAAATTTTGAAAAGTGGGCTGTGTTAATAAATAGTTGTATCACGATATGACGGGAAATTCTACTTGAATTGCATTTTATCGAGTACTAGAATTCTTTACAGTATCCCACAAGCTTCTATTAAGTCGATACCCCCAACAAACTAAAATTACAGCTATTTTCAGTTATAGGTGTAGGCGTATTCAGCTTAAAAAACTGATGCTGACGACAAAAAAGCCGATTCTCTAGACCAAGTAGTTACGAAAAAATCTACCTGAAAAAATTTGTATTTCCATTTAAATATTGAAGAAAAATGTCAGTACTTTTGGCTCTCCTGAAATATGATGAAAAATGAGTTACGTCTTTGTTCGTTGGGAGTGTCAAAGTGTCCTTTGGTGCGCATGGACTATATCAAACAAAAAAATTGAAATTTTGAAAAGTGGGCTGTGTTAATAAATAGTTGTATCAAAATATGATAGGAAAATCTACTTAAACTGCATTTTATCGAATATTAGAATTATTTACAGTATCCCACAAGCTTCTAATGAGTGTCGTTTGATGCGTATGTACTATATCAACCAAAAAAATTGAAATTTGGAAAAGTGGGCACTTAATAGAAGCTTGTGGGATACTGTAAAGAATTCTAGTGCCATAAATGCTGGTGTAGCTTTTAGTACATGAATTTTTTTCCATTACTTGAAATTATGCAGTTGAAAGAATGCACTTTTTGATGCACCAATGCATTTTTTATAGAATGTAGAAAACAAAATACAAACAAAGTTTCTACATGATCTAACGAATCGAATGCAAAAAAACGCATCTCGATCCGTTTGTCTGCGGAAATTTCCTGGGTTTTGTGCCAAATTTCCTCGCCCAATTGGACCTACTTATATGAAGTTAGCGAAACAACTCCGAAAAAAATGATAAAAGATTATTCTGTAATATGCCGTTTTTATGTCGCTAATTAGTTGCGGAGAAAAAAAATGTGTCGCTGTTTTTTTTAAATATGTGATGTTTCGTTAACTCCATATGAAGTTAGCGAAACAACTTCTGTAATTTAAATTTATTCAGTTCTGAAGTATCCATAATTTGCCGATTTTTTGTTGCTAATTAGTTGCGGAGAAAAAACTGTTGTCGCTCTTTTTTTTTAATATGTGATGTTTCGCCTTCATATGAAGTTAGCGAAGCAACTTCCGTAATTTCTATTTTTTCACAGTTCTGAAGTATCCAAAATTTGCCGCTTTTTTGTCGATAAGTTGCGGAGAAAAAAAATTGTCGCTATTTTTTTATATAAAAATATGCGATGTTTGGCTAACTTCATATGAGGTTAGCAAAACAACTTCCGTAATTTCTATCTGTTCTCAGTTTTGGAGTATCCATAATTTGCCCCCTTTGTGATTCTATTTTACTTTTCTTCCTCCCAACCAAAAGTGTTTCAATCACTTATTTTTTCTGTTTGTTACCATATTTTCAATCGTTAAAGCTTATAAATGTCTTCAAAAATGATAATATCAAATCCATCAAAATAGGGTATTTGTGAAAATGACGAATACTTTTCGAACTCAATGGGAATTTTTACATGGTTGCAATGAATCTTTGTAACTTTCATTTCAATAAACAGACAAGAAAAACTTATCATAACATGGTGAAATAATTTAAATGAAATAAATAAAAACGCATATCAGATGCCCCAATTTTCGACCCATGAAAAATATGAATAACCAATTGCCGACATATTTTTTCACAGAGAACTATTTTGTACTGGTTCAGTCCTTTCATTTGATACCCATATTGAGAGAGTTGAACAAAATATGTCATCTGCCATTTTGTGGCTATGGCCATCTTGGATTTACAATGATACTGAATATATATAATTGTATTGTCATCAGAACTAAAGGTGTGTACCAAATTTCAGATTAATAGCTCAACAGGAAAGGAATACAATTTCAATTACTAGATTCAACCCACACAAATAAACAAAACGGTATAAGACCATTTAAAATAATAAAAAAATACTTAAAAGAATAAAAAGACGGAAGTTGTCCTGCTAACTTCATATGAGGTTATCAAAACATTGCAAATTTTTGAAAGAAAGGATAGAAGAATATTTTCTTCCCACAACTAATTATCGAAAAAAGCAGCAATTTGTGGATACCTAAAAAGTGAGAAAAGTTAAAAATAACGGGAGTTGGTTGTTGAAACATCGTATAATTTTTGAGAAAATACCTAATTAGCAACAAAAAACCGGCAGATTCTGGATACCTACTTCAGAACTGAGAAAAGATAGATATCACAGAAGTTGTTTCGCTAACATCGCATATTTTTTTTATAAATAGAGCGACAATTTTTTTCCCCGCAACTAACTAGCGACCAAAAGGCGGCAAATTATGGATACTTCAGAACTGTGAAAAAATGAAATATATATTTAAAAAAAGCGACAAATTTTTTTTCTCTGCAACTAATTAGCGACAAAAAGGCGGCAAATTATGGATACTTCAGAAAAGTGAAAAAATAAAAATTACAGAAGTTGCTTCGCTAACTTCATATGAAGTTAGCGAAACATCAAATATTTTTTATAAAAAGAAGAGTGACAAAATTGTTTTTTCGGCAACTAATTAGCGACAAAAAAGCGGCAAATCATGGATACTTCAAAGCTGTGAAAAAATAGAAATTACTTCATATGAAGTTAGCGAAACATCACATTTTTTTTTAAAAAAAAAGAGCGACAATTTTTTTTCCAGCACCTAATTAGCGACAAAAAGGCGGCAAATTATAGAATAATCTGTTTTTAATTTTTTTGGGGTTGTCTCGTTAACTTCATATAGGTCCTAATTGGAAAACCATGTAAGAATCTAATCAGAAGGGTATACTCGAAAAAAAATCCCAATCTGCTGAGGTGATTGTCGAGCTTAATATTCATGAATATAATGATCGTCTTATATACTAACATCGATAATGCTGTCGTCTCCGTGAGCCCAGCGTAACTGCTTGGGTCCGAAAGGAGAAAATTCCGGATCTGGAGGTCGTTGGAATACGTATCCTACTGCAGCATCATCCTGAGTGCGATGAGGCCCTCGATCCATTTCAACTTTGATTATAGCATCTCCCTCACCACCTCCCAACCACTTCATTGGTGTCACTGCAACAAAAAGATTCATTAAAAATTAATTCATCACGACAGAGCAACTGTCAAAAAGTTTAAACTAAGCAACGTTTAAAAATATTTTTGGCATTATAAATTCATGAGCCCTTACTGATAGTAATTAAAGAATGGGATCTTTTCATAGTTTTTAAATGCACTTACAGCAAATCATGATTTCTGTAAAAACAATAATAAGACTGGTGTGCAGCACTACCCAAAAAACACTGACGTAAGTATCTTTGCCAAGCATGTTCAGTTCTGATGTTATTTATAAACAACAATGAAATTTACTTATCTGTGAAAGTCGATGAAGGAGCATCTTTCCTTAATAACACTTTTTGTAAAATTAAAATTTGTAATTTTTCAATACGAGATCAAAATTAACATACTTAGAATTATTTTCCTGGAAATTAGAAAAGTACAGGAATAAATCCGATAGTCGGTCACCACAAAAACGGTGTCCATAAGTATACGGGGTGTATCCGAAGTAAGGTAACAAATAATAGTAATGTATATTAACTCGGAACAAAATTACATTAAAACATAGATTTAATAAATAAACGCAATATCACAGAAGGGCTTGTTTGAGTATGACATAAAGTAAAAACCACAGAACCCTCAAATGTTTGTGCATGGTGTAAAAGGACCATTGAAGTAAAAACATCTGAGTATAGGCAATAACACTTAGGCATACAAATAAGAAAATTAAATACAAATACAGTCAAAAGAAAAAAAGGCTCACTATCACTTCATAAATATATACATCTGTGTTAACAACAACCACAAACAAAACTCGTTATTCTAATCGGTCAATAAAAAGGATTGAAATATAATGGCTGGACTCTTTCTGTTCCTAAAAAGCAGACACAATAGAGGATAGGAGGTATAATTATGTTTGAATACCTAAACCGTATTTTCAGAGATCTTTTTTGCATGTTCTTCTGCTTGCTCAGATATTTACTTTCCCTTTCCTTTGGACTATAATACCTTAACCACTTTCCAAAATCCAATCTGATTTATTGAATTGCAAGAGAAAAATAAAATGTAGGTAGTGAATCATCTTTAAGTCAACAGAAGAGATAAGATTGGTAAAATGCTGAATCAGATTTGAATAGCATAATAAAAATGTATCTATTGTCACAAACTGAAATTCTCATAGAACATTGTCAAATATAAAAACTTTCAGTCATTTATTACTTGGGTATGTTTACAAACTCGAATTTTCCATTGTAGACTAGATTTTCCAAGTGTGACCAACATATCGATTAATGTTTTTGATACCAAGTTTTTTAATATTTAATGAGTTGTATTGTTGAAGTCAAATATAGTGTGTTGTCAGCAGATTATCACTTTTAGTTTTGATTTTTTGAGCTGTCAGTCAGTAAGAGAAAGATTCGTTATTATTTTTTTAAGAATATTTTAATCTAACATAATCTAATATTTTAAATAACAATAAATGTAAAATAATGACCTTCCTCAAAAACATTATAAAATTGATTTCCCTCAATAGGAATGTTCTAGACTTTGATAGAGGAGTCATCCTAGACAGTGAAATTAATGTGTGTTTGCATTATGACCACATAATCAACAAATCATTGAAAATAATAGAATTCATTTGTAGAATGATTCATGACTTTTCAAATCTACGAACAATTAAATGCTAATACTTCACTTCGATGCACCCCACTTTGAAATGTGTATCCATTGTCTTGTCACCCACTTATGAATCACTCTACCACATTATTAAAAAAGTACCAAACCAAGTCCTCAGATTCGCTGTCTACAAATATTACATTTCACAGAGACACTATTCTCTCACTGAAATGTAAGCCATTCTTCATGTAAATGAACTGAAAACTCTACACATAATATTTCCATTGAATACTCTTCATCATTCTGTAATCTGTTTTATCATATTCTCCAAATTCAGTTTCCTTGTGCCTGCTCTCCTAATAATTGGCTAACCTTTACAGTGAACAGTCCTAGATGTAACTATGGTCAACACTCACCTATTGCAAGAATCATACACATCATGCAAATATAAATTACTCTAGATATGTTTATTAACAACTGCCTGCATGATTTCAAAGGCCTAGCATAGTTGAGGAAAATAACAGAGAGGTTTCAAATAGTAAACAAAAGCACTGAAGTGTGACTCCCCTGGTTCATTCTAGGTAAGTATCTCTTGTTTATACAATAGCATATTGTGACATTGTTGAAGCTTTCAGGAAAGACAAAGTTGTGTCGGTAGGTATTCATATCTTTTAAAAAGCCATTGGTAAGAAAAAATAAAATTATTGTTCATAGGGGAACGACATTAGATTATTGAAGTTTAATAAATATGTGAGTTGTTCAAGGATAGCAAGCATACCTTTAGTTTTTCAATATATTTTTGGAAATTTCCCTAAGAGTTAGTAAATGATAGATGTAGAGAAATTAGTGAATTAGTTTTAGCTATGTTTTGTTCCAAGTATTAAATTGTTCTTTCTTACGTTATCTACATAAATTTAACCAGCCCTAACATTTTAAAAACTTTGTAGGTTTTTTTGATGGTATCATTTGTTTACATCAATCATAAACATTCCCTATTGGTTGATAAACCAAATACTTGCATGTTTCATAACCAGATAGGTACTGTAGGTATTTATTTGGTATCACTTCCTATTAACATAGTGCTATAAATATCAACTAACCCGTCATGGAAAATGTGAACTTGTAGACAACAATGGTTTGGGGAGACCTAACAATACTGACTGTAATTCCATCTGGTTGAAAACATCGTTATTCAAAATTTGATGATGCATATCTACTCATAATGTTTGAGGTTATACACATAATGAAACTTGTGATTTTCTTGAATCGTCAGGTTCACCGAAGAATTAAACTGTGTTAAACTGAATCAATAGAAAGAAGGTAGGAATTATATCAAGCATCTTTCTACTGTTATAATTTTTTCTCACTGTGAAAATCTTGACCAGGGTAATTTCTTATTGGTTCTCAAATTTTATAAATATTCCAACTTCTTCAAAATTATCATGCAAAATCCCCAAACCTACCTACCAAAACCTTTAATTTTGAGATACATACTAGCAAAGTAAACAATGAAAGCAATCTGTTTCAGTCTAACGTTAATATGATTACGATTGATTAGAATACATAATAAAAGTGTACTGCTTAGATCGATAACATATTGTGATAACTAGATGGACATGAACAAGACTTATATAGTTGCTTCACTACAGAACATGCCATTTTGGAAGGAAGGCTAACTCTAATCAAAATTGCCGATACAACATGCATACCACAGTCTGCGACATTGCATCAGGATTGAAATAAAGAATACATTTCATTGGGAATATAAGCATATCACTTTTTGAAGGATCTCTTGTGAATTTTATATGCATTTGCCAAAGAGTAGATACCCTAACGAGACCCATGAAGTTTTTTTTTCAGTATTCAATAAAATGGAGATGTACATAATTAAACTACAAAAAAACACAATTCATACAGATTTGTTCATAAAATACAAGCAATGAGTTATTGCAAATTATAAATAAGTCGTCACAACTGTGATCAACTGAATAAATATCCCCAGCTGTCAAATTTGCTGCAGATTAATGAATTTCGCCTTATTCAAATAAAACATCAAGAAAACCTGCAGTATTTTCAAAGTTTCAAATAGAATTTTTGGTTTAATTCAAAATGGGAGTTGAATCATGACAGTTGTTTACTACATGACAATTCATATTCCCGGTTTCAAACAAAATAATGGCGTTTGACAACCATAAATAACACAAAGAATCTACGATGTATATTGTCTAGTACAGATGTTAACAGATTAAAGACAACGATTTGATTACCTTTTGCGTATCGGTAGCCCGCTTGTGCATCAACAGAATGTATTTTTGGTGATATCTGAGTTCTGTACGTCGGCGTCGGCTTTGTTAAAGATTTTTCCCACTGTACACAAACACAATTTTCAATCACGATTTATACACTATTTTTGAATTCACAACACAAAATATTATCACTAACTATACAATGAACTATTTACAATTTACAATAAATACAAGATTCGCGGTTTAAGCCATTTATACAGGATGAAATTGAAAGATTTAAAAATGACAGCAATTTACAAGAGCTCACTCGCCATTTTGATCAAATGCGTGCGCATAAATACGAAGTCGCTGCTGTTTGGAGTTTAGAAGTTTGACAGATTCGACTGAGGTATCCGTCCTACTATCTAGACAACCAACAATACACCTACAAAGGTTTCTCGCTTCTAATGCTACATGAGATTTAAGCTAAAATAGACAAAAACGTCAAAATTATTTAAAAACAGTTTGTTGTACAGTTTTGGCATTCAATACACGTAAAATCCTTTCAAGTCATAAATAGGGAGAAAATAAAAACTTCCCATTCACACTTCTTTTCCATTTTCCAAAAAATCATGATAAAACAACTAGGTATCCCATAATTCCATCCACTGATCTAAAATTTTGACACTTACGCGCTGTTGGCAAAATTACTTTCCTTTGAATTTCATTTAGATAACTAATTTAACGAAACGATAAAAACCTGAAATGAAACAAATATATTCTCAATGAAAAAAATAGCTCGTATTATTGGTGCTTTGATAAAACGTCATCAAGTTGAAAAACAATCATATGTATTTTGTATTTTCACATACTTGATCGCATTATCTATTTGATAAACATTTAGATTGTTCCAAAAACAATTTCAAGGAAATACTTTATGAAATATTCTACATTGTATACCTAAGGATTCCATTTCAGGTATTTCACATACCAACAAATAAGATAGGTATATGCAATCACAGACAATTTTTCTTTAGAAGAATTGTATATAGTTGATAGGTACCCTAAAAATTTCAATCAGTACCCATTTGTTACGTGTTGCTACATTTACGTGAATGTGACGTACAATCAACAGAATATATTTATGTGAAATAGTAACGTCAATACTCCATCACATTTTTAAGACACTTAACCAAATGTTTAGGTAAAATTTTAATGGTAAATATGTCGTAGCAGATACGTAAAATCCTACAGTCAATATAGCATCTTTTACTTTACTCAACTGCTATGTAAAGTTGTTACTTCAATTGGAAATTCCACATAAGGGGTACTCCCTCTGGTCTCGAATTTTGAAACTAGAAATAAGTACATAGTAATTATTGTTTTTGTCAAAATTCCAAGATGTTACGTATATATATAGTTATGTAAAAGTTACATGACATCTAATGTATATCATGTAAACTTTATGTCAGTTTGAATACAAGTAAAGTAGTGACATCAATGAAATATCAGACAAAGTATCAGTGAATTGCATGGCATGACCAAGGACGTCGACGACTGTAAATGTTGTCGGACCTACCTTGCACTGAAGAGAGGCAATACACCTCGAAACCGGTATGTAAGTGGTCAAGTCCTTGATCATGTCAGGCAGGATTCTGCTACTTGATACAGAAAGCATTTGTGACTGTCTCTCAGATTCTAGGTAGAACGCTGCACAGATATCTGTCAGATTTAATTCAACGTCCGTCGTGGTATTAGCCAGGGAAGTAGTTGTTTTCTGTCAGATATCTGCCTAAATTAATGAGAGAATAAGAGGTTTTTACTGAAAGTTACATCAATGTTATATAAAAATATGATTGTTTTTGTGGCGGACATATTTCACCATAACAGAGACGTTAATTTTTGATAACATGGTTACGTAACAAGTAATCAGCCCTATGCTGTATCACTTCCGATAAAAATACCGTCACCGTTATTCGCCATTTCCGTTATTTTTCTATTGCTTGGTAATAGCAAAACAACGGAAATGGCGAATAGCGGTGACGTTATTTTTAACGGAAGTGATACAGCATAGGGCTGAATATCAGTTATGTGACATTTATGTCAAGTTTACGTTATGTGTTTGCCGGGTATAATAAAGTATGTTTTACCCACATATCTATATATTTTTTGATAATGACTCCAGTGATTACTAGAATATAAGTACCATAATGATGATTTTTTTTGGAACTTCCCATAAACAATGTCGTGATTTAAACATGACCTTTGACTAGCTGATTTTAATTCATTATATTATTGATCTGTGTGATATATAAAGAATACACAAAAATCACCTTCCTTGTCGGGTATAAATTAGGATAAAAAAGTGCGCAATTCAAAATTGAGAGTTTTCGATAATATCGAGAAAAACGCGTTGGTATAACAAAACAATAATACGACAAATTTTGCGATTTTCAAAAAGTTTTAACTTGAAATTGCAGAGGTTCAGTAAAAAGCCTACCAAATCTCTAATTGCTTTGGAATCGATTTCAAATTCGGTGAACATTCACAAAAAACGGTTGAATTTTACGAATATGAAAAAAAAGCCGTAACAAATTTTTGTACACGCTCTCAACTCCGGATGAACACATCAACTCGAGAACGGTTTGAGATAGAGAAATTCTGCGAACGCCAGTCGATTCAGAATGACGAAATTAGTATATTATATGGATTTAAAGTCGATGGGCGAGAAAAAAAAATTGAAAAAATCATGAAATATATGAAAGCATCAGATTCATTTGAAATTTGCCCAGTATACGCAAAATTTCATGCTGATTCCGAAAATAAATGATTTTTACATGCTCAAATACAAGGTTTAGCATAAAAAAGGAATAAAACGCCAAAAACTCCCTCACAAAATCGCAATCCCTCCTCAGGAGTATCTCGATGAGCTGATTCTATAATTTAGAAGAAAAATGCTATTGAAGCATCATAAATAATTAGTTACTATACTTTGCTGGATACTGCAAAAATCACACTTAGAGAACTAAAAACTGTTCTTGATGAATCAGTGAAAATCGTTAACTTTGTCAAATCATATACCTTGAATTCAAGGTTTTTTGAAGAAATATACAGCCTCCTTATCAGCTTATTTCACCATACAGAGGTTATATGGCTTATCCGTGGAAAAGTAACCAAAAGATTCCTAAAAAATACAGAACCAAGTTGGATGCTGACCCAGATATGAGACTATGTACGTAGATTCTTTCAAGTCCAACTTCAAAAAGCTGCTTGCAGCTATGCAAGAACAGGGCTGTCATTCATGTGAAAGTAAAAGAATTAAAGAAAGCGTGTACAGTTTAAAAAATCAAATTTTTATACAAAAAGTTTAATTTTAAAACATCGTTAGGTGAAAATTATTTGTTATTAAGATTGTAGTTCTACAATGTAATCACAAAATGTAGTAGTTATACTATATTTGTTATTTATTAACCCAAATCTGATTTTTATTATTGCTTCCAGAATAGAATCTACTCCAGGGGTACATATAAGGAAAAAAATGGTAGGGGTACGCAACCGTAAAAAAATAATGAACGATAAATATCACATTATTATATTTTTAAATTCTTTGGTTTCACAATATTGCACATAACTAATACCCGTGGCCACTATTACCACCATGCCCACTATGCCCAAAATTTCCACCATGTCCAGCATTTCCACCTTGTTCACTGTGTCCACCATCCCCGTGGCCATGACCATCGCTTCCTTGGTTGCTCCAATGAGTGACTCCGACGTAGCTGGTGCCTCCTTGTCCGCCATGTTTACCGTGTCCATGTTTACCGTAATGTGCAGGATGTTGCGCATGACCAACTCGCTCTACCACAGCTTCAAATCCTTTGTGGGGTCCTGACTTGTACTTGACAATGCGGTGGGTACCATCGGCTTCTTTCAGAGTGTATCCTCCCGTGGCATGTTTCCCATCTCTGTGCTCATATTGGGACTTGTGGTCATGTGTGTGAGGGTCGTGAACGCCATATTCGAATTTGTAATGTGCGTTGTCCTGAAATTAAAGAATTGATTTAGATGTACTGTTCCGTCTTCTGTCTATCAGAATTTACGGGGCTTCAGTCACCAATGGTTCAAATGTTACAAAATCGGTTGGTCTCCACCATTCATATAAAAAAAATCCAACGAAATGGAAAAATAAGACGCAAATAAGTCAGAAACAAAGTTGTTCCCTAGCTAACCCATCCAACACAGATACATCTCTAAGATATTGCTGCGATGTCACTTTGTGACCTGCGACTCGCATCGATACGTCGCACAGACGTCCCAGCAACTCACTTTTGTCACACTCATGATGTTCTGAGACGTCTTTGCGATGTAGTTCTGAGACGCCGCTAAGATGCCTCCTAATAACGTATCAGGGATGTAACAGAGCGACATAGAAGACATTTCTTCACTGTTATATTCAAGAGACATCAACGTCTATGCCATATTCCAAACAGAAATAACAAATAGAAAAAGAAAATATATTTTCCATATGAAAAAAATAAATATAACAAAAGTATAAATAAAAAAAAATTCTTCAAAAATTGAAAATATTCTGGCATAACATTAATGAAGTACAACATTGAAAATTAACAAAGTAAAAAATAAAATGGAATTAATTAAAAAAACAAAGTCAATTGCTTTGGTTCCTTTTCCAGTCGAGCCTTTGTTTGATTATATCTTGATCGTTATGTCGGTATGAAGAACTCATAATTATATTCCACAAACTTTCAGTCTATGGACACTAAAATTCGCAAATGTGATCAGCCACAGTTGGAAATATCAGAACATGAACGGGATACAAAGCATATAAAGCAACAAAGCTTCGATCTCCGATCAATGCGTCGATACAAAGAACAGAGAATTAGAACTAAATATGGTTATACGATACGGTAACATCCAGTCACGCGGTCGCCTTTCGCTTTCAGGTTGGCCAACATTGCCTACAATCTGTGTTGCCAAGTTCTTGCCAAATTACCGCGTTACTTCTAAATAAACATTCAACGCAAATTAAGGATTCGACTTTTGACCGTGGTGGAGGACAGATGGCGTCCTTGTGGTCGGCAGTCAAGTGAATGTGTGTGAAAGTCCTATTATCACCTGATTTAGAGATAACTCAATGAAAATATAGTAGCAGAGATCTAGTTATAGATTTTGATGTCTAACTGATGTCGCAGTATGACGTCTATGGCAAGTAACAATTTGACATCGCAGGGACATCTGAATCCAGCTATCACTAATTTAGATATCACAGGGATGTCGCATATACATCTATATCCGGCTATTATTGATTTTGATATCTAAGGGGTGTCGCGGTGTAATATCGCAGGAATGTCAACGATATGATATCACAAGGACATCTATATCCCATTTTTGACGATATTGACATCCCTGAGATGTGGATGTTTGCCCAGTGTTGACTGGGAATATTACGACGGATATTGAACTACATCCACCAGGGTCGATAAAGAGGGACAGTGTCCCTCTCGACGGGTTTTTCTTACTTTATAACGCTGTAAGTAGTACTTAAACCCAAATTTATAATTAATTTCGGTACTAAGTACACCCCCTCCAGGAGAAAAACCTATCGACGGGCCTGGCTATATCTCACAGATATTTGTGTTATTCAAGACGGATTACTTCAACTGCTTAAAAAAATATATCAGGCTGGGAAACAAACATCATTTGCAATAGTATCCTTCTTTATTAAGGAACGTTGCATTATTTTCTGTCATTTTATTTGACTAATAGAGCAAGAATGACTTCAGGCCGGTTGTCCGACCTAACCTATCATAGATGAGAGAAAAAAATTTTGACGCTAGTATATGCAGGAGATAATCCCCTGATAAAGTAAAGGATGAGTAAGCTCTACTGTTTGATTACAACAAGCACTTGCAGTTGTGTCATCTATGAGTAATGTTTCGCACATATTTGTTAAATATAGTCCAATGTTCAACTCAATAGTAGTATTAGCCAAGGAAGTAGTAGGATTTTGTCAGATATTTGCGGGCAAACTTTTCGGACATTGTTCGAATCCTGTTCAGAACACTTTGGCCCACTATTAGGTATATAGTCAAAATCGGTCTTATCGTGCGGGTTCAAATGTCAGCAAGTATATGAAAAATCGAAAAACCTAGTGGTTACCAAAATGTTTTGTATTTATTTAGGTATATTTTCACGGTAGGTATCATGTGTGTGTAACACGGAAATCGTTTGTGCAATGTTATTGGAATAAACAGTCGAATAAAGTCTCACTCACCCGCACGTTAAGACCAATTTTGACTATAGTCATTTTGTTTTGACTCATGGATGGTTGGTTGGTTTGAAGCTGACGGGCCAGGCCCTGGACTCCGATGATTAGAAATGTTTTATAGAATCGAAATGTGACGTCATATTCGAAACATCGGTACTATGCTTCCCTTTTCTAACGTGCGAATATGACGTCACATTCTCGACACATTTCGATGCTATGAAACATTTCTAATCATCGGAGTCCCAGTACAGATACAGGGTTTACCCGTGAGGGTGTCCCTTAGAGACCTGCTGGGGTCTATTGTATTATTCTGTCGTCAGTGGTTCCTAGTTAAATAGGCCAGTGTCTGTTACCAGGTTTAATAATTTGTCCAATAGGGGTTTTGGATTAATGCCTATTTCTAGGTTGGTCGGTCCGAATATTCTGTAGCGCCTATTGTGCAAAGCGTCGCATTCGAAAATGATGTTAGAGGCTGTTTCCTCCTCGCCACCACAAAAGCCGCTTTCTATTTGAGAATTTCAAGCACCTGGGCTTCTTATTCCATACTGGCTATTGGTGGATTTTGACAGATGTCATTTTCTAGACAATGATTGAGCTAGAATAAGTAGCCCTGGTGCAACAAATCCTCAAAAAGAAAGCTGTAAATGTCTGTACTCCACGGTTTCTCTATTTATTCCCATGTGTTTCCTAAGGCCGCAATGTCCGGTTATTAAGCCGTAATGTTGACTTCATGAAAGATTTTGGTGTACCCAATTATCTGTTTGTATGAGTCTGTATGCACTCATCCTCGCCTCTCTCATGACTGTGATGTCCAAAGGTGGGAGGTTTAGGATGACTTCCATAGTAGTGGTCGGAGTGCTGCTCATAGCGCTCGTGATACACAGACAAGCGAGCCTCTGAAGTTTACCGAGGTCAAGTTTTTCATGTCTTTGTTTCACTCTGAGCCACCACAGCAGCGGACCGTATCTGATTGTGGGTCTTATGATTGCGGTATATAGCCAGTTCATGACTTTCGGTTTCAGCCTCCGTGTTTTTCCAAAAGCTCTCCTGCACATCATAAGTAATGATTTGCTTTGGTTGATTTCATGTTGCAGATGCCACGACAAATAATAGTAATAGCCGTCCTCTACCCTCACAGGGTATGCCTTTGGGTATACTCTATGAGTGTTGATGAGGGAGAATTATTATTATTATAGATGTTTCTTGTCCAGAAACAGACATAAGTATTTGGCATGATCAGCTACTTATAGTGTTTCGTCAATGAATTTGGGTAGTTTTATACCCCCGAATTGTTTAGCATGTGAAGGGAATTAGTGTGGTTTAGCTGGAGTTTGCTCTCAGTCCTTCTCTTTTGCACCATTCCTCTACGTTCATTTGCATTAGCTCAGAGGTTATTTTGTCGTACTTTCCTTGCACGACGATTACTATGTCGTTCGCACAACCTTGGGTATAGTATCCCGGATCGTTTAAAGATTCCAGCAGTTCGTTAACTACCTTATTCCACAGTAGGGGTGATAAAATCCCGCCCTGTGGGGTTCCCCTGGCAATTTCTAGCTGCACGGAGTCTTCGAACAACTTGGTCTAGGCCTTTCGATTTTGGAGCATTGAAAGTATCCATCTGCGGGTGATTTCGTCAACGCTTCTTCTCCTGGCCGCTGAGACCATGCTTAGGAAGAATATATTGCCAAAGGCTCCTTCAATGTCTAGAAAAGTGCTATTTCTTTTTTTACCAGAGAGTTCTCCAACCTTGACACCAATTGATGCGAAGCCTTCCCGTACGATTCTCCTGTAGGTAGGCTTGTTGGTTTATAACTAATGGCCGGTCTATTACAGCTGTCTCCCGTATGTCCCTGTCTATCAGTTTTTCCAGTCCTTTCAGAAGAAAGAATGATAATCTGATCGGTCTTGTCTTGTCTTGTCTTGTCGTGTGAATTCCGGCCAGGTTTCGAAATAAAGACCACGTTCACAGATTTCCAGGTTTGTGGTAGCTATCCAAATGATAGGCTCATCCTGTACAGTCTGCATAGTTTTGGTGTTAGATCTTCAATTCCTTGCTGCAGTAGAACAGGAAATATTTCATCAGGTCCAGGCGATTTATATGGGTTGAAAAAGTTTATTGCCCATATTACTTTCGGGTAAGTTACAATCCGCTTTGCCACCTCCCAGTCAGCCTTGTTCTCCCTTAGTTTAATAAATTAATGAAATGATAGGTGGGCACTGACTGTATTTGTGTTACTCAGTAGAGGTACCCCTCAAACAAAAACCTAAAAAGGTGTTAATGTTTTCTGTCAACTTACATGTCCTCCTCCACCACTGTGGCCTGCTACTGCAAATCCAACCACAACCGATGCTAATAGAATGATCTGTAAAAAAGTTAATATATCAGTAAATACATTAAATTTTTCAAACATACTTATGATGTGGTTGGCCTCACATAACGATGATGAAAATTGTTTTAATTTACTGAATAATATTTATCCGGTATTCGATTTCTGATCTTGTGATCGGAAATAAGGCATAAATCCAACATTTATCTGAAAACTATCCAAGCAAGGGTGGGATTCCGTGTACCAAAGATTTCTACTTTTCATCAAATAAGTGAGATGATAAAAATAGGTACTTATAAGTGTATAATGGTTAAATTTATGGGAGAGACCTAGACATAACTGTCGACTTTAGGATTTCCACCCCAGGGTAGTCATTAGTCGTGAAAATGAAGTTGTCATTTTATGGGCCGCAGTGGTCGTGATGGTAGAGCGCTAGTCTATCAGTCATGGGGACGTTGGTTCGTTTCCCAGCATGGTCACTGGTCTCGTGCTAGGAATCGCACGTTAAAAGGTAAGACCTCGTTAATCCTTAGCTCGCACAAGTTTCAACTTCTGAGGGCTGTCGTTCGTACGGGGATGACAGCTGGTTAAAGGAAAAAACAATTTTCTTTAATTTTAAACAATACTTCAAAAAACTTGAAAATCAAATCTATCGCTACAAAAAATTCTGTTCCCATACCACTCGAGCATTGATAAATATCTTATAATTTTATCACAATTTCCTCAATCATGTTGATGACTTAGACATCATCATTTAATGCGTATTAATTTTTTTTTGTGATTTGTTCATACTAAACTTCTTCAAAATTTCATGGCAATTATCATGAAAATATATTACTTAAATAATTATTCGTGATGTTTTAGAAAGTTTATTGATTTATACTCTGATGCATCGAATTTTCCGTGAATCAACACTTGAATGGCTGAACAAAAGTGATGGATGGATACTGCATTTATTTACTGAACCATCTGATGAGGAGAAGAAATAACCTGTCGCAAAGGAGTTCCACATATTAAATGCATACTCACAGTTTTCATTTTAGATGTGGTTGTTTGAGAGCAATTGATACTGATACCAATTTCTTGTCATTGCTCGGCTTATATACCAGAAACGCTAGACGTTAATATAAAAAAACTATTAACGAAATTGATTCACAGACAGTTTTGCAAAACCATTGCACGCCGATGTTTCGCTCTATTAGTTAGGTATACCCACCGCCCAATTTGATTATGATTTGAGTCGAATTCATATCCATGTCAGTTATCTAATTTCGTTAATTTATATTATCTAACTTTTCGAAAGAAAAAGAATGAACTCCAGCTAGTTATTATAATTCACACATACATTTTATATAAAAAAAAAAAAATGATTTGTACCTTACCAGCTGCCTGCCTCAGCTTCACGAATCTATAAGTAATATTATTCAGCAGTAACATACCTTCGAGACAACAAAAAATTTCTCATATCTCATCATCATCGCCATTGTTATATTCGTACTTTTGTATAAACTTACATGAGGTTCATAACAAAGACATATATTTTGTTTCAATGCATAATATATGTGAATCCAGAAACCATTTTTCCAATTCCATTTATATCAACTAATATTAAAATATTAGAAAGATGTTGCAATAAAGCCAGCAAGTATTAAAGGCAACTGTATTTTAATAGTGACTGGCCCTATTATGTGAATAAAAACAAAGACATTTTTTTTTCTTGTTACTCATTGGTGTGTATTTATATGTGATCAGCTCTTTGGGTTAAGTTGAAAAACAGCTTTAGCTGAACTTCGCCTATTCATCAAAGTTAATCATATTTCTTCAAATGTGTCTCTGTAAATTTTTATGATTATGATGAATAAAGACCATTTATTATTATTATTTATTAGATATAGCAGTTTTGTCTGTTCGTCCCTTATTTACACAGGCGTACATTAGTTTCTCTGATTTTTCAGTATACATAATTTATTTTATTAAGGTAAGCTCGGGTAAGTATGAATTTGGGGCAAGTGTGATCGCTATCTTCGCTAAACCGGGCGACAGCCCAATGCCGTCTATTGACGACCTACACTTATAATGAATCCATAACCATCATATAAAATACAAAAGAGATCTTGTGAAATCCAAATATTTTCCCCAATTTTCTGACCTACAATTCGTCAATCCGAACGAGTATAACAAGTTTATTTCAAGCTTTGAGTGTATTGTTAAAATCTAAGGTAAGAATCCATTTTATACACTTTTCTTCTGCCTAAACAATGAATCTAACTATAGATTGCCGTTTTTTCATGAAGTTGTTTTTTTTTACATTTTTCCATTGCATGTCACACTTACCCCGAAATTAAATGTTATTGGGGATAGTGTGATCTATCTGTCGGGGTAAGTGGGAACCTGGTTCATTTGGCCAATCTAAAAAGTAATATTTTCTCAGCTATAGTACGGTATTATATACGGAAATCTCATAGAGCCAACAATATACCTGGCCAGATGTGGAAGACATTGATACACTTTCTGAGGATGAAATAACAACTGTGCTTCCATCACCACTCGTCAGAAGATGGGGATCAATGAAATTCTCATTCGATTTTTCAGATTTCTACCTGTAAATTTTTCTTTTCAACAAATGTTCACTTTCACGATTATTTTTTTCCAATGGGGCATTTCAAATTCAATATTAAATATATGTTTTGAATAAAGATATCTCGAATCAAATAAATTGTGGTGAAAGTTCCTTTACTGCTCCACACCTGCCCCAAAGAGAGATTTACGTGCATTAATATCTTTAAATTTGACCAGAATCACACTTGCCCCAAATTTCCGGGGAAGTGTGACCTATGGAGATGTATATCTGAATATATAAATAAAATTTATAGAATACGTTTTTCAACAGTTTTCTGTGGCGTATTACAAAGACTGATCTTCGAAGTAAATACCTGCAAAGTTTCATTGTTAATAATAGTTCAGGTTCATCAGATGGACTAAATGCAATGCGAACTAATGAAAATCACGGTCACACTTACCCGAGCTTACTATACTATTATTGTGATGATAGAACAACTAAAGGGGGCTTCAATATCGATTTTTGTTGAAAAAATCATTTATTTATCAGGCATGAGTTACGTCGTGCCCAAGATCTCACTCGACGTGAAAATAAAGGAACTTTAAATCCTCCTTAACCGTCCTCTAATAAAGGCAGCGGTATTTTGATAAAATTGTCCTTATTCCAGATTCACATTGCGCGTGCGTTTGTCAAAATAGCGACAACTTTATTACTGACTGGCGTTATTATGAATTGCAATATCTCTCTATTACTGCTGTTTTTGTAGACAGTAGTCGTTTATATTACTGCTGTATAGAATTGAACGTTTCATTAATATGTTATTCACTTAATGGCCTTCCATCAAGTAAGTTAGTATGTCTGGACTCTGGCATGCACTAAACTACACAAAGAAGTTTGACGAAAAAGTTTAATGTATGCTTCTTTTATCGTACTTATAGCATTTTGCTGAACTTCTAAATCTATTGTTCATTATTAGTAAATTACATTGGCAGAAACCTTTGTTAATTTTTTACTCAAATCATCCATTACCAGTGTTGCCACATAGGTAAATCTTCCCAGATTTCACAAAAATGTTTCTGGAATAATGTTCCTCATGCAGATTGAAGGTGCGATCTGAGAATGTCGAGAGGAATCGGAGTGACGACGTCTATATTCAATAACATTTTTTTAGAATCGCTTATTGAAAATATGGAAAGTTCTTATTTGCTCATTTATTTCAGTCTTTGATGGAAGTAACAAAAACAACAAACGTTTATTCAATCCCTTCATTTCTATTTCGTTGGTATTACACAAATACTCATCATCTATTACTATCAATGACCGTGTCCGTCAACACCATGTCTGTGCCCATGTTTACTATCACCATCATATCTACCATGTCCATTACGAGCACCTTGTCCATTGTGTCCATGGTGTCCACCATGTCCACTGTCTTCATGTCTCTCACTTCCTTGATTGTCCCAGTGAGTAAATCCGACGTAGCTGATGCCCCCTTTTCCACCATGTTCATGTCCATGTTTACTATGCTTGCCATGTTTACCATGTTTACTATGTTTACCTAGTGCTGGATGTTGGGCATAACCAGCTCGCTCTTCAACATTCTCAAATCCTTTGTGTTGTCCGGATTTGTACCTGACAATGCGTTGGGTACCATCGGCTTCTGTTAGAGTATACCGTCCTGTGATGTGTTTTCCATCTCGATTCTCGTGTTGGGATTTGTAATCGTGAGTATGAGGGTTGTGGACGCCATATTCGTATTTGTAATGCGTGTTGTCCTGAAATCAAAAGTTTAAATTTTCAAAACTTTTATGAAAGCCTCGTAGTAAATAATAAAGGATATGACACATTCCCCATATGGAATGACCCGAGGCACGCTTCTGTTTTCTATTCTATCATAATTATCATTCAACTTACATGTGCTCTTCTACCGTGATAGCCTGCTACTGCAATCCCGATCACAACCGGCGCCAAAATGATGATCTATGGAAGAAAGAACGCTATTAGTTATTTTCTATATCCCTAGTAATCGTGTTAGCAAAGGACTCCGCACAGTTTTTATATAAAAATAAAAAATGCAATTTTAGAGTATTATACGAGGATATATGGAGAAATCCTTAGCCTACTATAGAACCAAACAAAATTTCATTGTCAATATATTTTATTACTCAACATATTCTCCTCTTAATTGGATACATTTATTACAGCGAACCTGCAACGTCTCTTGACCTTTCAAAAAAAAAAATTCTTGCTCTACAAACCAGACCTCCACAGCTTTTATTACCTCCTCGTTGGAAGAAAATTTACAACCTTTTAAACTTTTTCTCAGTTGAGGAAAGAGATGATAGTCGGACGGAGCCAAATGTGGTGAATAAGGGGGGTGTTCTAGTAATTCAAACCCTATATCACGAATTTTTTGCATGGCAACATGAGATTTGTGTGCAGAGGCGTGGTCCTGCAAAAACAAAACACCTTTGGATAGCTTTCCGCGTCTTTTCTTTTTAATTTTTTCCCATAGAGTGGTCAGTAATGTCGAATAGTAATCTGCAGTTATTGTTCTACTCTTATCCAAAAAATCAATCATGATTACTCCATGGCAATCCCAAAAAACTGAAGCAAGAACTTTTCCAGCAGATTTTTGGACACGAAACTTCTTAGGTCTTGGAGAACCGGAGTGTCGCCATTCCATCGATTGTTGCTTTCTTTCTGGATCGTAGAAATGTACCCAAGTCTCATCCATAGTAACAATTCGGTTTAAGAAGTCTATATCGTTTTCAAATCGAGCACAGATCGAACGCGATGCTACTACCCTTGACTGACACAGAAACTGGCCTTCCCGATTGGTCATCATCTTCAATAGAAAATTTACCTCTTTTGAAGCTTGCAGTCCAATTTTTCATGGTGGCATACGAAGGACATTGATCACCAAGGGTATTAAGCATATCTTCGTAAATCTGCTTACCTCTTAACCCTTTTAAATACAGGTACTTGATGATGGCTCGATACTCCAATTTTTCGATTTTCACAATTTCGGTGGGCATATTTTTTCCTTTAATTTATGGCGTAACTCTGGTTTACTTTTTTGACGTCAAACTTTACACTGACACTTCTAATAAGTTATTGTTCGTTGCTATGGTAACGCAATATTTTGTTTATGCAGGGAACTGGTCTAGGCTAACTAGATATTAATACATCCTCGTATGTATCGACTTGATCTTTGTTGTCTAATTCCAGAATATTCTTTTTTCGAAATGAACAAATTACATCTAAGTTGTAGGTCATGAATCTCTTCATATCTCACAAAGGGTATTGCATTTCAGCATAGCAAGATATTCTTAGATAGAAAGATGGATAAATAGAAATAGATACATAATAACGCTTCTGGGAAAATCGTCCTAGGACTAAAACACCATTTTTCGATTTCTATCCAACTCTGGATCAGAATGTGACTTTTTGAGAGTTTCTACGCCTACCACTTTTGTAGAGTCGCTTTTAATATAGCAACGTCTTCCCCTAGCTCACACAAGTCTCTGACTTAGGAGGGTTGCACGTAGGGGTACAACCGGTTGACGGATATAACAATTTTAACAACAATTTAACAATCTAGGTAGCCATGATCGGACGTAAACTAATTTAGGTGATGTCAGAAAATTACAATTGCAAAGTTTTAGAAACTAGTATGATAGATAGGAAAGAGACAAGTTGGCAAAGTTACATTTTCTTGTCTATTATTTGTCAAATAGCGACCATTTTTTCACAAGCACTTTCCACAAAAAGGATTTTTTGTCGGATCTAACGATAAAAATTTATTTGTGATTGGAATAAAAAAAAGAACATAAATCAAATATTACTAAGAAAAATACTTTATTTACTTTTGTAATCACTTTCTGAAAAAAGGATTTTTTGTCGAATCTAACGAAACTAACTTATTTGCCAAGAATTAACAAATTAACAAAATCAACAAGTAATTTCATGGATGATTATTTGAAAGCAAAATATAATAATTTCCTAAAAATTTCCCTGCAGAACATTTCTAAAGTGCATTCCTTTTTGTTCGAGACACATTTCAGCTCGTTTAACTATTTTTCTAAACACGTTTCATAACATTTGAGGAGTTATACTTCTAAATGTCTGTAGAACTATTTCTTCTGAGATTTCAAGAGTGGCTGGGTCTGTTGCATAGCAGACCCTTTCTTTAACATAACTCCAAATAAAAAAATCAAGCACAGTGAGATCCGGTGAGCGTGCAGGCCACCGTACTTGATTATTGAAATGCTCTATTAAGTAATTAAGTTAAGAACTTCTCTGGTATTAGGAGATGTCCCATCTTGTCGAAAGTAAATTTGCCGTTAAACTGCTTAAGGTAGATCATTAAAACGATTCTCGATTTCATTTTGAAGAAAACCTAAGTACCAAACCCCTATTTCCTGACCTTGAAACAATATTAGCCCAATCATTCTGTTTCCACCGATACCAGCCCAGATATTGACACGAAATCTCTCTTGAAAATTGGTCTCTCTTATTGCATGTGGGTTTTGTTGGGCCCAGTTCCAACTATCTTGCTTATTAAACATCTCATTATTTATAAATCGTGATTCGTCGAAAAAATGGATAAAGTCAATAGATTTTTAATTAACTATTTGATTTTTAAGCAGCCAATCACACAACACTACCCGTCTAACTCCATCGTCAGCATACAAATGTTGATGTAACTGATATTTAAATGCTCGATATCCATGCTTCTTGACTAATTTTTCTCAAAGAAACCGTTTTATCAATGTCAGCCATAGCAGTCTCTTCATTTATGATATAACTTTTGCCTCAAACGATTCTCAACATACGGAAAATACTGATGGACTGAATGTTGTAGATTGGGATACAATTCAGCAGCATTCCTTGACTTTCTATGATATTCTCCAAATATTAATAACATATCCACTTTTTCACATTAAGTATGTATACATTATTTTCAAGAAAAATTTTACTGAAATTTAAAGAAAAGTGAGAAACTTTAACTGTCTGCTTATAAAGCTTATGTCACTGTCATTACCTGAGTGGGTGTTTTGTTCTTCAAAGAAGACTTGATAAAAATAACTGCAAATTGTTATGCATCCTGGCTATCCATGGCACACTAGACAAAAGTAAATGAATTATTATCCAGTATTTTATAATTTCCTTCATAATTAGTATCGTTAGATTCGCCAACAAATCCTTTTTTCGGAGAGTACATATTACTTGTCAAAAAATGATCGACATTTAAAAAACAATAGTGAGACACGAAAATGTAATTGAGTTAACTTGTCTTATTCTGTCATACTAGTCACTGAAACTTCGCGATTGTAATTTTCTGACATCACCTGAGTCCTTAAATTAGTTGACGTCGAGTCATGGCCACCTAGATGCAATATTAATCGTGACTCTAAAAAAGTGAAATAATGTAGAAACTCTTAAAAATGTCGCATTCTGATCCAAAATTGTATCAGAAATCCAAGAATGTTATAATATAAAGAGTGTTCTATTTGAAAATTCAAAACCGGAGCAATTTTCAGCGAAACAGAAAGCGACCAGAAAGTGGAAAATATGCGAAAACTCTCATCTTCACATACCATTTACCTATATCAAATCTCATTTTGATACAACTAATATTCTAGAAGTTATGACTTCTCTTATAGATTCGTTGACACCAGGTATATCTGTGTTATCTTATCATACTACCAATAAACGTGTTCCTCGGGAAAATATTTGCCCAAGTAACTAGTTATTTGATTTTCAACGTTAGCATTTGATTTATACTTCTAAGAATTTCTTTAGAAAGAAAATTTCAAGAAATAAGTGAAAACTGATATGGTTCTAGATACCCTCAGATACTGTCACGAAAAAATTCATCTCGACTAATTCACTGAAACACCGTATAGATATTTTTATGGACGATTTGCTTTCATGATCTTTCCAACAATTTGTTTGCACTGCAAATGATATGAACTCTTCTGTGAATATACTCAACGATAGCTACTCACTGGCGCCCCACGTTTTTCGTTTAATTAATATTTTCAGAGCTATTCAAAATTCACCATGTAGTTAAGAATATATTGTATAAAGGATTCGCCTTTTTGGACCGTCAATCTAGAAGTATGCGAATATTATATTATTTACCTATTCAAACATGATCATTTAATTGAGCCTATTGAATTGTGTTCGCCTCCACATTTGCCTTTGAAAAAAGAAAGTAGTGAAATAATTTAAAAAACATTTATATTTTGTAGCAAAATATGTGTTAATAGTTGTTGAACTAGTATAGTTTGTTCATTCGAGATAAAGATACGTATTCTTTTTTATCACATCTATTTTTATTTATGAAGCGAACATTTTAGACGAACAAAAATAAAAAAAAATATGTTGTGTTTCTGTCTAATCATATGAATAACCATAAAAAGATTTCCAATGTTATCAGTTCCAGGGTGGGTACCCTGGAGGAAAACAATTTCTGGAAATCGATGTGGTTGCCATGGTAATATATCGATAGGTATAAGAATATTCGACTGGTCGAACATTGTAGCTGCTAAAAATTTAGAACAATCTGTATGGGGTTATACATCTGTATAGTGCTAGGAGACATTATTTTATTATTTTTAGCCCGGTTGAAAAAAATTGTATAATAAAGGAAATGATCTCAACAATTTCATTCATTCATTCAACTTGTCATTTTTGAACAAATTATTTCCTACAATAAACTAAACTAATTTCCAAAAAATAAGTTCTATTATAGGTTTTTTATTTTTCTGTACCAAACACATTGAATTTTTTATTTGTGTGTACTCACATATTTCATTATCGGTCTAAGTAAATAATTGCCTTCAGCTGTACGGAACGAAAGTGAAACGAATTTCGTATTGGTTTTCGAGTTATATAGCACCAGCACTAATCTTGAAAATACATTAACGGAATCGATTTGCAAACTTTTGCAACAACTGCAGCAGATAAGATTACGATGAGCATTCATTCATATTATTGATGTTTTGATTACCTGATATTTGATCAAATGAATTGGTTCAACTGCTTATGTAATGCTTATAGAAATATAACGAACATATGAGAAGTAAGAAACGACTTATGAAGTCAATAAAACACTAGTGCCTTGTGATCAAAGACATGTTATCAAGAATCAAGTGACCTCTGTTTGTCACTCCTTTTTCATAATCTTCTCGGCAATTGTCATGAACATCTCTAGACTGAATCAGATCTTACCTTAGAGATCGAAATAAAAGGGTTGTACTATATAAACAATGATAGCTCTGACAGGAAAAAAATTGTACGTGGTGTCCCCCAGGGCTCAATATTGGGTGCTATTCTATTTCTGTTCTACATCAACGATATGGCCACCTAGATATTTCTGGACACTTTACATTGTTTGCTGACGATACCACAATTTTCTGACACAATGAAGATCGTGATGCTTTGGTTCAAATTATTCCCATTGATTTAGAAAAAATTTAAATATGGTGTGAGGATAACATGCTGACATTGAATGTTACAGGAACTAATTTGGTCACTTTCAAGATGGACCTAGAACAAGTACCTCTAGGTTCTCTAGTAATTAAAAATAAGCCCGAAACAAAATTTCTTGGCGTACACATATAATAATATAATAATAAATATAATTGCCCCAAAAAAAAGTTGTTCTGTCGTTGCTTAGTTTTCACTAGGAATGTCGCCTTACGTATGAAATTCCAATATGGGGTTATTGCAGCCAAGCTTTATTCCAAAGAACATTCGTTCTACAGAAAAGAGCTTTGAATTGATGCTCGAATCATGCAAGCCAATTTTCGGCAGTATAGAAAAATAATAACTCTTTATAAAACTTTCATTTTAGAGACAGCTTGCTTAGTCCACAAATACAGGGAGAAATTTATTAACTCCAGCAGAAATCGACTTACACGTCAGGAAAAAATAAAAAACACTCCCACTTCCCATCTCAACTCACACAAAACAATTTTTAATTTATAGAAGCAAGCAGATTTATAATCATTTATTGAATCGAGTCAGAGATACTTGCAACATGAATCATTTTAGGAAAACTGTTAAAACACTTCTGATAGGAAAATGCTTCTACAATTTAGAGGAATTTCTTGCATATTATGTATTCTACTGGTTTTATATTCAATAGAATATATTTTTACATTTATATTTTAGGGCGGTACTAGCAGTACGCTGAATGCCATTTTGATTATAATACAGACAAATGGTGTCAAAAAACGTCCTTTTGTTACAAAAAATCAAGTAACTAGTTTCATTATCGTTCTTTATGTTTTTTGGGGTTCTGAAGTCGAACTTGGAGTTCTCCAATAAAATTTCTTAACGTTTTTGTGAAATATTTGCCCGTTTTTTGATTTTTTGCTTTTAATTTAAAAACTATACGTGGTTGCAAAAATACTTATCTAACTTTGAGGCCGCATAGCCTTCACAATTTGACAATTTTGGACTTAACCTAGCTTTGGTGTTTGGGTAGTTTTTTACGTTTCTGAATTGTATCCACTTACACTAGATGTTCTGAATGTTTATATTTGTGATCCAAATTAATGTTGAATAACATGGAGTTCGTGTGTCATTCTCATAATTTGATTAATATGTCTTCGTCGTTACAAGAGACTGGGCTGGAAAGTTGTTTGACACATTTTATTACTGTTTATGATATAGGTATCACAAAAATTCTAATAACCGTGTTCATGTCCACTTTGTCCACCATACCCATGTCCACCAAGTCCGCCGTGTCCACTATGTCCACCTTGTCCACCATGGCCTTGTCCACCAAGTCCGCCTTGTCCACCATGCCCATCACCATCATGTCCACCAAGTCCGCCATGTCCACCATATCCACCATGTCCACCGTGTCCATGTCCACCGTCTCCGTGTCCCCCGTCTCCATGACCAAGTCCATCACTTCCTTGATTGCTCCAGTGAGTAACTCCGACGTAGCTGATACCTCCTTTTCCACCCTGTTCCTTTCCATGTTTACCATGTTTTCCATAATGTGCGGGATGTTCGGCATAACCAACACGTTCTACCACAGCCTCAAATCCTTTGTGGGGTCCTGACTTGTACTTTACAATGCGATGGGTACCATCGGCTTCTTTCAGGGTGTATCCCCCGGTAACGTGTTTCCCATCTCTGTGCTCGTGTTGGGATTTGTGATCGTGGGTGTGAGGATCATGAACGCCATATTCGAATTTGTAATGTGCGTTGTCCTGAAATTATAATGAATAGTTGTCTACAAGAGAAGATAAAATTAAAAGCTTCTGTATAGCTTATACAGGCTGTCATAAATGAACCATTACTCTAGGATATTCTAAAGAACAGTCTGATATCGGCTTTTCTGATAAAAAAATATAATCTGTTCTGGGTATCTGGTCCTGGGTATCTTGGAATCAACCAAGTTCGAATATTCGTTTCAAGCTTTGTTGACAGCTCTTACATTTTTTCTCCTTCCATTTCCAGTTGATCTAGAAGCTCTAGATTAGAAAACGGCATAAAGAATACCTACTACCAACCACAGAAATGTTCACTTAACCTGTAGGTAACTGTCAAAAATGTATTTTTTGTGACGAATGCTGAATGAATCTCTGTGTGATTTGATTGTTTACCGTTAAGGTTTCAGATGGTTTTAAACGTCGTCATCACACTAACGACAAGCTCAAAACTACCAAATAAATATTCATTCAGAGCCGATTTTATGATATAATATTTCCAGTCAACTTACATGTCCTCCTTCACCATGGTGGTCTGCTATTGTAATCCCTATCGTAACTGATATTAACAGGATGATCTATGAAATAAAGATTAACATGAATTCATTTGGAGATATTTTCAGTGAAAAATGACTAAAATGGTTATTGAACTAATATTTTGATTATAATCACATTTCACATTTGGGAGAGTTACTAAATTATTGATTAGGGATGAAAAATCAATATTAATTATGGCGCCTCTAGACAATATGCCTTTCGAAAACGTAGAATTCTCAAGAATATAATAGGGAAGTTTCAATTACTTTGTGTTCTCTGAAATTATTGTTGCATTCAGAGCCATGTCATTTATGAATAAATTTTAATTCAAACATTACGAATCAAACAAGTTTGAATTCGTTACATTTTTTATTTGGGGATGGATGAAATTTCTCAGTGAAATACTCAACAATCCGTAAAATCTGCTATGGAGAAACGAAACGAAAAGGCTTTAATTTTTATAAACTTACAGTTTTCATTTTCAATGTATGTGATTGTATAGAACTCACTAAATGAAACTGATGAAAATTACGAATTGTTTCTTGATTTATATACCAGCAAGACCGGTATAAAAAATTTATTACATAGGTAGTTCAGCCAATGAATTTCACGCCGATGTTTTGCTCCACCAAGTGAATCCGTTGCATAAAACTGAAGCATGATATGAGCTGATCCTTCTACACATCAGTGATTCAATTTCGTTTGCACATATTACCCAATAGATGGAATATGCTCAAAATCCCTGCCACCAAAAAAAGGTTCTTAAGGTTCTGTAGGTTTTAATGCTGCTAAAAAAAATCATTTTGCATTCTATTATCATTGTAGTTATGTGTTCATGATACAAAACACAAGGTTTGGTATAAGGGTCACGAGTTTCACTGGGATCGCACGTTGAAAGGTAAGGCTCTCGTTTCCCCTAATTTGCACAAGTGTTAGTAGTAAGGGTGCAGCTGGTGAACTGAAAAAAGGAATTTTTAATAGGAACATGTTAACAGCCTAGAAACAGCCCAGCGAGCACAAACATCCCTGGGAGGTCTTGAGATGTTACCGATAATCTTAACTTGTAAAATCATCATCATATTTATAACTTATGTAAATGTAGAAAAAGCAGTATATTACTGAGAGTTTTTATCAGTAACAAAGTTCTATTTAAAGTCAGTTGAATCAGACAACGCTTCAGACTGATCTCATTCACACCTGTCACCTGTTATGAAATTTAATTCGATTTACCAGTTCCATCTCATGTTGAACTATTCAAAAAGCAAAGTTGAACTCTACTGAAAATTTACCTCGCTCGTCTTCTGATGATGACTTACAATATAATTAGTCTGTTGGTTTAAATTCGGAATAAAAATTACTTTTGGAAACAAAGCAAAGTGAATTTTCACAAAGATTAAAATATGTATTTTCTGAAGATTGTTCTTTTCATAGAAAATACATGAGTGATATTTTTGTAAATGGAGTAGAATGTCAATATGTATTTTTTTTTAAATAGTAGATTTGTCATAATAGCACGTTATCAATTTGTTGTAGATGCTGTAATATTTCTACTCTTTAGCTGTGAGTAGAAAATCAAGCATAACTAGTAAGAGAAGACAGCCGGAAATGAAGACCAGAAGAATAGTTATTTGTTTTACTAGTCATAAAAGCACAAGATTTAATGCCGCGGCTGGTGTTTCATAGCCGAGCGAGAATATAGGCAAACAGCTTTGAAAATGTTATCGCAACTCTTTGAAAAGGCTTTGAAAAGAGCGAGAAAAAATGCCTTTTGTGATCGAACATCCTAAAAATAGCGCGTGCGGCGGACATTTGGCTATACGTACACGTTCTATTCATGTATGAACAGAACATCGCAGTGGAGGTTTGATGCCCTAAAAACTCATACTTTCAACATCTCTGGGATGTTTTGTGCTCGCTGGGAGAGTTCGTTTTCTCAGCAATCTGAGTGTTTTTAAAGTTGAAAAAGAAATTGTGATCAATTCGTATCATTTCATATTTATTCCTTTCTTTCAATACTTTGGACATCTCCATTCCAATATTATGGGATTAATTTCTCTTTAAATACAAGTCTCATACAATTAATTTCGCTGGTTTTTTCATTTAATTCATCAGGAACATAACAATGATGTAGATATAGGTAACAATTTTCTATTTCAGATATGATGAGGTGAAGAAAAACTGAATCGTATAATCCTGATATGTGATTTTTCTGTTATAATTTTATCAGAATGGTCAAAAACGGTGGCAAAATTCCACACACACAAAATAACAGAAAATTATTATTCGAATAAACATAATGGAATCGGTCGCAATAGTGTCGTTGTTTTTGGCCACGAAGAAAATTCTATAAACATAGTTCGATACTTTTCACGAAAAAATAAAATTTTCTGCAATTTTTTGTGGGTAACACAAAACGAATGAACTAGAATGTCTCCTTATGTTGACGTAAAGTGTGGTAAAGTGGTAAAATGGTTGAATTTTACGAACGTCATAGTGACAATTTTCTACTGGCATGAGATTATATTCTATTCTATTCTATTTAGAGAGAATGTCAATACACTGCGACCTAAAAGGTCTTTTGTGCCCCATTCTACTGCCTAGTCGCTTAGGATGTCTCAACGACTAGAGCAGTGCCTCCAGTCCTATGGCTTTTGAAAAGTTTAGGAGATCGGATGGCTTTGGATTAGGTAGATCTCCCTCTTCTATTTAATGTTTTCCGAGGTATCTTACTTTCAGATTCTACAGGGTGATGCACTCTGAGACGATGTGAGTAGGGGTTTCGGCGGTCTTCTTTGCAAAAATCTGAATTCTTCTCCCTCTAATGAGTTTCTTAAGATGCCCTCACAATTGTGCTGGTAGGTATTCCGTGGAGGGATTAATTTATTTATTTATTTCTTTCTTTATTTATACACGGGTTATCCCCTTTTTAGATATGAAATATAATACAATACATACTTATATTAAATATACACAAAAATGAACAATGAACAATTTTAGTAGTACTACAGTGATAAAAGGAAACTTATTCCACTAATCTTCTTACACTGGTTTTGAATGCAGTTGATGTTACTCCAGTAAATTCTAATCCTCTATTGCAATATTCGTTACCTAATCTGACAAAACGTGACAGGGTACTATGATAACCATAGTTTGTGCGATGGAAGGGAACTTGGAATAAATCGGAGTTACGAGTAGGTCTGTTTGGAACTTTAAAGTTAATCGAATGGTGCAATGGAGGACAATCTATCTCCCCTGATATTATTTTATAGAGAGTAATCAAGTCAGATCTTGTTCTACTACCTTCCAAGCTGGTAATATTCAAATTTTGCATAACTTGCCTATAATCGTAATCACCATGTTGCAGATTCATTTTAAATGCTATACACCTCAAAAATTTTCTATGCACTTTTTCTAGTTGATCGATGTGAGTTTGATAGTATGGTGACCATACTGGTGAGGCGTATTGAATAACTGAATATACTAATGATAGATATAACGTTCTAAAAGCCATAACAGATAATTTTTTAGTATTTCTAGAAATGAAACCTAATAATTGAAAAGACTTACTGACTACGGAGTTAATATGATTTGTAAAATTTAATTGATGATCAAATATGACTCCTAAATCACGAATTTCACAAACCCGTTTAAGGTTGTTCTCAATTTGATAATCGAATTGGATAGGATTATTGGACCTAGAAAAAGAAATACAATAGCACTTGTCAACATTTAATGACATTCCATTATTTTGAGACCAATTGATCAATATGTTCAAATCAGATTGAAGGTTTTCACAGTCTTTGTCGGAGTTTATTGGCAAATAGATTTTAAGGTCATCAGCAAAGAGAAGGTACTTACAGAAATGAAAGTTAAGAGCTATGTCATAAATGAATATATTGAAGAGAAGTGGGCCAAAGTGTGACCCCTGCGGAACACCAGATGTAACATGAATATAACTGGAAATGTGGTTTTGAATTTTTACCAACTGTTTTCTATCAGATAAATAACTATTAAATCAACTTGTTAACCATGCTGGAAAACCGGTTTCTTGTAATTTATTGATTAACAAGTTGTGGTTTACCCTATCAAAGGCCTTACTGAAATCAGTATATATTGTATCAATTTGAAGACCTTTTTCAAGGGCCCTGACAATATCCTGTTGATATACTAATAGATTTGATGTTGTTGATTTACCTGTGACAAATCCATGTTGATTATCATTTAGCAAATTCTTGCAATGCCACGAAATGTAGTGCACAAGTAAAAATTCAAAAAGCTTTGGAATGGCTGAAAGTTTACTAATTGGCCGATAGTTTTTTATATCATCCTTTTTTCCACTTTTGAAAATGGGGGTGACATAACTATTCTTCCATTGACAGGGAAATATTCCAAGCTTCAATGATAAATTGAATATTGTACACAATGGCATAGTTAATGAATAAACACACCTTTTAAGGAAATAGGCAGGGATCCCGTCCGGTCCACAACTCAAGTTCAGCCCTTCGAATACTTCCTCAATACTGAATATTATAAATGGGATATCAACTGCTGATGCTACTGATGCGTTTGCAATAACATCTAAATTTAATCCTTCTCTAACAAAAACCTTTGAAAAATTTTTGGCAAAAAGATCAACAATGTTTTTCCCTGTGTCGGCTATTTGATTATCAAGATGCATATTATTCGGAAATCCATAATTTTTTCTCAACGAGTTCATATAATTCCAAAAATATTTTGAATTACTGATTATTTGGTCATCAATATTTGCTACATATGTATCATGACAAAATTTTATAAGATCTTTGCATTGAGACCTCAGATTGGAAAATATTAGATAATCTTGATCTGAACGAGATGATTTATAATTTGCGTGAGCTTTCTTTTATTCGGTTATGAGTACTTTCAGCTCACTGGTATACCATTTTGGATAAGTTGTCGGTTTACTTCTCTTCCTAGGAACGAAGTTTGCAAAAGAGTTTCCAATAATTTGATAAAATTTCTCAACCATAGTATGAATCTCTAGGTTATTGAATAAAAGTTCCCAGTTTATTGCTGCAAAATAATTATTTAAACCTACATAATCTGCATTCTTAAAGTCATAGTAAAACTCTTCAAACAGAAGTGGTTTAAATTCAACTGATATTTCCAATTCGGCAATAATGGCCTTATGATGGAAATTATTAGGTAACAGTAGATCAATGGCTTCTTGAATCTGAACAATAGCATTTTGTGAAAAAATTAGATCTAAATATACATTATGATTATTAGGAATGACATTGAGTTGTTTAAAATTGAGAAAAGAAAAATGATCACACATATCATGGGCTGGATATCCTTGAGGGCAACGAACGCTAAGTCCATGCTCTTCCGAAGATTCCCACGTAGCCAATGGTAAGTTATAATCACCAAACAGATAACATTGAGATGCCCTGAATTTTTCAGATATATGTTCGACAGAAGTACAATGATCTATATAAATATCAAAATTTGAACCTGGTGGTATGTAGGTAGCTCCAAAAATCACATTTGCACTTGAGCTCTTCAAAAGAATGAATAAATGTTCGACATTTGGACTGACTCCATCAAGTATCTTCACATTCAGCTCTTTCTTGAAGCACATCATTACTCCACCACCTCGAGACTTGTTACTTGTGTTCACATTTCGATCAGTTCTAAAGATATTATAGTTGATTAGACCAATTTCTGCATCATAGTAGGAACTTGTTAACCATGTTTCAGTTAATATTATAACGTCATAGTTGCAGCCCAGGACAGAGTTTCTGAATTCATCAAGTCTAGTTCTTAAACCACCAACATTTTGATAATATATTTTTAACGTTTGGTAAGAGTTATGTCTTAGTTTTTTAATTCTTCAATTACAGGAATGCCTTTTCTATATTTGATAGTGAGATTTTGCTCACCTCGATCTCGACGTTGCTTTAGCTCAACCTGAACTTTTTTCATTTGTTCCTGCTGTAATTTCGTTTTGTCTGAGGCAATTCTGAATTTTGTATTGAGCAATCTATTTTTTAGTTTAAGAGCTTGCCCAACTGCATTTGAGTTTGATAAAATCATCTTGATAGGCCTGGGTTTATTACCTTGTCGACCTATGCGGATCACTTTAGTTAGATCGTTGCTTTCAATCCCAACAGATTCGAGTACTTGAATGGCAATTTTTTTGTCATCGGCTATTTTGGCATCCAGACGTTCTGACTTCGATTCATCAACATTGAACAGCATCAGATTATTTGAACGTATTGCACGTTCATGAACCTCAGTGAGTATATCTTCCATGCCAGCACTACTAATGGATTTCAAATCATTCAATTCCCGTTTCAACAAACTAAGTTCCTCACAATGTTTCCTCTTTGTATCTTTGACTTCTTGTTTCAGAAGACTAATCTCATTTTCCAAAACTGATAATTTCGATAGGAGATGCGGTACTTTTCTAAAAGATGATTTACATTCATCGCAAAAAAAGAATATTACTCGCCTCTGCACTACTATAGCCTTTATCTCACTTGGGCACAATCCTGAGCATTTTTCACTAAGATGGAATGGGGTCCGGCAGCTGTCACATTGTATATATTTATCATCATCCTGTATAAGGATTGAACACTTGGAGCACTCCATTTAGATTAAGAAATTTTTAGCAAAGCTCCCGTACTAATGCAATTTTTCACAATCACAACAATAATTTTATTTTATTTTATTCAGCATTCGGTTTTTGCGCACATAAGAAAAAAAGGGTAATGAAGAAGATTGACAAAAAAGCTTGGTCACTTTTATCTTCGTACTTTTTGCTTGCAATTCAACGGCCAAGAATCAATGATTTCTCAATGGGTCTTTATGCAATAGAGATTTCTCAAATACTATTTTCCCATCCGATGAAGCTTATCTTAAGGATTCCACTGATATAAATTTCACTTCACTTTGTTGGCAATATCCTTTGAATTAGGAGAATTTCGTGAGAACAATAAAGCACCTGTGTACTACTCTCTCTGGTATTTTAATCTGTTAAGATCCCAGAAATGGTGTTTCAGCTTTTTCTTAGCAACTTCATCAGCTATTCATTACCCTCCACTCCAGTGTGTGTCTTGGGGCCCGATTCTCAAATGTCTATTACCCTTTGTCGCATGCGACAAAATATTCCCATCTCTTTTCAATGCAAATTAGAGAAAGGCGAAGGACATATTTTTTCGCATGCGACAAAGGATAGTAGACATTTGAGAATTGAGCCCCTGGAACTTATAGGAGGGTTATTCTTTCCTAGTTCATTCAGTTTCTCTTGGCACCCACCCCCAAACCATCTTGAAGTCTATTACATGGGAGTTCAGAAAATTAATGGCAACTTGGCTGTTAATTGCATGATAATAACTTTTCTTCCAAAATTTTTTTCTATATATTTTCCGATGCGTTTGGTGGTTCCCTCTCTGATCATTGTGTATGTTGTCCCTATCGCTATACTCTCACTACTATATGGAGGGGTGTAAGGCTTTGGACTACCTCCATAGCGGCCTTTGGTCATGTTTTCATTGCATCAGTAACGGTTTGCGTGACTTCAGGTTTGGTTTCTCCCATCCCAAATATTTTGTCTCCTTCGATCTGGTACGTCGCATTCGTACATTATTATTTCTGAAAACTTCCTACAGAGTTTACAGCGCGAAATGCATGCATTCAAACAGTTCCTTTTCGTGCGAGTGTTCCTTCAGAGGGTCACGTCCATTAAGAAGCCTAATAATAATTCTTAATCAACTTCTTGGTAGCAACTGTTGATTCCGTTTTTCTTACAACTAATTCTCGCATTTCAGTATCTCTGTTGCTTCTTCTGTGTCTACTTATTCGATTAACTCCTCACTGTACATGTTAGAATAGAAAAAAGTGGTTTGGGTCTCAGAAATGAATTTCTGGATTCTTCTCATACAGTTTATCTTCTTCAAAATTATTTGGCTCCTGGGGCCCGATTTTCAAATGTCTATTACCCTTTGTCGCATGCGACAAAATATTCCCATCTCTTTTCAATGCAAATTAGAGAAAGGCGAAGGACATATTTTGTCGCATGCGACAAAGGATAGTAGACATTTGAGAATTGAGCCCCTGGCATCCAGAATGGTTTTACTTAATTCTGTTTTATTTGCTTATTCACATAAGCTCTTCTCATTTTTCCACGGATACGTATTGGCCTGATCAGTTCAAGAGGGTAGTTGAGGTACATTATGTTACTAATTTCACAAAATATTCCACATTCCGTTCCAATTAGGTCCGAATAATAGTAATAGGTCTTGCTTTTTCAATTACACTTGGGGAAATGAGCAGAAAATCAGCTGGTTGGGTACAAGACACAACCTCTGTTTTCATCACCGGTCCTTGAATGAGGTCAGCCCTCTGGGTATATAATAAGGTGTCCTATCTTCTCATACATTTTTAATGAATGCGTTGATCTTATAGGCATTGCAGAAAAGTTAAAGCATGCCACGAAGCGTCAAATCCAAAAATATCGATTGGTTTAGGAGCTGAATTTCCAATTGTTTTCACAAAAATGCTCGTATATAGATAGTTTTGTCTACTCTAATACTCAAAATAAATCACCAAGCTTTTATAAAATTTAATTTTTGTGTATATCATACCTTTATCCACAAACATTGACCCAGACTATGATATGCTGAATTATGGACGAAGAAGTCATGTAGCATTAGGTCTTTGAAGAGCAGTAGTTGATATAGTGTCTCTCTAAGAATTTCAGCTATGTGCACGGTGGTACCAAAAGTAAACCATGATTTTTTTGTCTACCGTAATTTTCTAAAGCGAATGTCTGAATAACTTTTTTTCTTCTTAGGAGGGAAATAACCTCTCTCAACTTCAAATGAACTTTCCAACTGGATAACGGTTAAAGATAGATCAATTCTGCAAACACCAATCGATTCAGAATAAAGAAATTAGTATACTCTGTGAATTTAAAGTTATTCGACGGGAAAAAAATTTGTCGAAAAAAGTCCCATTTACAATTCACAATTTGTATATGCTCAGATACAAGTTTTAACTTGAAAAAGAAATAAACCTTGAAATATTCTCTGGCGTTATTGCATTTTCGAAAGTATATAATTTCTATTTTTCAAAAAATCGAAAACAACCCTCATATGTATTTCGACGAGCTAATTCCGAATCACACCACAAAAATAAATGTCAGTGGCAAATTAACAAAATTTTAGAAGTTATAGAAAAAATGTTTCGTATTTCCGAATTCACACAAACTATTTTTAGTACTCGCGGCTGTAATGATTTCCCGATATTGGTCGGGAATCAAAATGATTTGATGTTGTCTAAGTACTTTTTCAAGTTGCTCAAAGTCTGTTTTCATTTGCCCTACACATGAACCGGACCAAATTACTTCATTAAGTAATTTCCAAAATCATAGCTGTTTCATTACTGCCTCTTTTGACAATGTCTACCGTCCAAGTGAAAAAATATGGTTTGTGGCCTGAATGTTTCACAAGCAGTCATTCTCAAAATTATTTTAACAAAAAATGCTATATACCACGATTTTAAAATGGATTGAAAAGAATGGAAATATTTTTCGTAACCTCATACAAATTGTCCTGAAAATTTGTTACTGTATATTTTGAACAGGTGTGAAAATTATTAGGATCTAATGCGTAGAACATTGAGAGCCAGCAATACATAAAAGTATGGAGTGCAGGTTGTTGCTGTAATAAATAGTATGCTCTCATTAATTCCTGATTATTCTCACTTTGGCGCATCTAGTGGAGTTGGTAGATTTGCACGTTAACTCATTGCATAAATTATAAATATTTATTTATTGAAATAATGAAAATTCATATAATTTTATCAAAATCTACAGTTCAGTAACTCGGAAAACTCAACTGTAACAGTTCAGAATTTATTAATCCAGTTACAACATTAAATAATATGCATCTGCTATGCAATTTCTTCAGACTAGCTTTATCTAAAAAAATTATAATGAGATATCAGTTTATTCCAGTTTCAGTGCATATAAGGAAGGGTCCTAGAAAACAGCCAATGAATTTTAGAGCTGAATTAACTTGTTCATTCGAACGCTGATAGAAATTCTTATAAATTTCATTAATAATTTTTCATCATCAAAATAACCGTGAATATTGGAATATTCTATTAAAATCAACTACAAAAAATAAAAAGGAAAATTTTTTGATAAATTTTATTACTCTTTATAATATGTTACACAAATCCTAATAACCGTGTCCATGTCCACCATTTCCACCTTGTCCACCATGTACACCATGTCCACCTTGTCCACCATGTCCACCTTGTCCCCACCCTCCATGTCCACCAAGCCCGCCGTGTCCGCCAAGTCCGGCATGTCCACCATGTCCACCTTGCCCCCATCTCCCTTGTCCACCAAGTCCGCCTTGTCCACCATGTCCACTCTGCTTACCATGTCCACCATGTCCATGTCCACCGTCTCCGTGTCCACCGTCTTCATGTCCATCACTTCCTTGATTGCTCCAGTGAGTAACTCCAACGTAGCTAATACCTCCTTTTCCACCGTGTTCCTTTCCATGTTTGCCATGTTTTCCATAATGTGCGGGATGTTGGGCATAACCAACTCGTTCTACCACAGCCTCAAATCCTTTGTGGGGTCCTGACTTGTACTTCACAATGCGATGGGTACCATCGGCTTCCTTCAGGGTGTACCCCCCAGTGGCGTGTTTCCCATCTCTGTGCTCGTGTTGGGATTTGTGGTCGTGGGTGTGGGGGTCGTGGACACCATATTCGAATTTATAGTGTGCATTGTCCTGAAATCAGATGATTATTTAGCTACCGAAAAAGAAAAAAATATGGTAGATAATAGATGAAGTAGAGAAGCACCAATACTCAATTTTCTCTTAAATTGCTAGTTACTGAGTTTGGATCTCTTGAGCGAAAAGAAAACAGCTATTCATGATACAAGTGTGTAATTAAGTTTGCGTAGGTGGTTCGAGTGAGTAATAGCTATTACACGCCAGTAGAATACTATACAATTTTTATAACCAGTGTTCATCATTCAATTTAACAGATAATGTGTGTTTCTTCTAAGAGAAATTAATAAATATTTAATGATTTTATATTTTTCAAGTAGTTACAAATGAAACAATAATTCGTACTATGATTGATGCAAAAAAAATATTTTAGAAAAAATGTAACTTTTATGATATTCATAAATTATAAATGAATCACCATTTTCTTTGTAGTATTTCAGGAAAGTGTTGGTTGTGGTGTTAAACTCCTTTCGTATAAACAATATTCTAGGACGGGTCGTACCTGATGGATGACTTTTTGTTGTGTTTTAAAAATGGTTCCCACGTGGTCTTTCTATGAAGGAGAATTGCTACATCCAGCATTGATATAGATTACTCCATTGCTTAAGTTATAGCTGACATAATGATGTAAGGAACTACGATATCAGTATTTCTGATAAAAACATGCTTCAGTTTTGATCGCGTTGAAATAAACCAAGTGAAAGGCGATCTAGTAGAGTATATAATTTTCATTTTTCTCTCTTACTGGATACTAGTTCCTTTCTAATATATTTTTTTGCTTGATATTAGTGATGCTAGAATGGATCCCTGTGGAACACCAGCCTTTAGCAGTGGGGTTTTAAATGAAACCACATCAATCACCACCATTTGATTGTAGAAGGAAGGTATAGCGAACTTTTCATTTCAACTTCGGTCAGATTGAAATTTGAGAATGCATTTCAACTTACATGTCCTCCCCCTCCATGATGACCTGCCACTGCTATCCCAATAACGACTGATGTCAACAGGATGATCTGTGGAATAAAGATGAAAACAATAATTAATTTTAATATATCTGCGAAAATTGAAAACAGTGGTTTTTATTTAAAATATTAAAATTATATCGTTCTATTTTCTCTCTTATTCTCTGTCATTTGTAATTGTTTCTAAATTGTTGATTCATGAGGAAAAATAATTCATTTCTAATTATCATGGCACCTTCTAAGGAATTCTCACGAAAATTATTCATTAAAATCGCAACATTTCAGAGCTATGAGCTATTTGTATTCAAAATGATTGAAATTTCAAACCACGCGATGCACAGTTTTTCGATATTATTTTGAATGCTTACAATTTTCATTTTTGATGTAGATGATTATACTGAGATCACTAATTCAAACTGATGAATATTACTAATCGGATGTTGGTTTATATACCAGCAACGCCAATCTAAAAAACTCTCAACATCAGTCACATAGTCTAGCAAATCAATTTCACACCGACGTTTTGCTCTATCGAGTATTTCCACTACATAAGCCTGACTGATATGAGCTGATACATCTCCACATCAGTGCTTTCGTTTTATTTATACAGATCAACTTTTATATGGTCGACAATATCTTCAAGTAGAGTTCTTCCTGGAAATTTCATTATATTTCAATATAGAGAAAGGAGTCTCTATGGATTTCGTTACATTTCGGTATTGAACTTCTTCCATTTTTTCACTAATTCTCTCCTCTCTCCTTTGACATTTTCTTGTCTTCCCACTTAGTTATTTTGACTTTACATTTCAATTACCTAACATTCTGAGATTGTATACTCTACATTTCCTAACACATTTTCTAATAATATATACTTACCTTTAGATTTTTTCGTTTTTGACTTGACACTCTTTCATTTTTAAGGCATTTTTCAATACCTGGTTACTGGTTTTGCCTCTTTGACATTACTGTATAACGCGTATATTGGAGAAAATAGAATGTTGTTCCACTATCGGAAATCTCAACAATGCTTGTCGAAAACATGCCTTCATGAACTGTGAGGAAATTTATTCCCGTAATTAGACTACGAGATATTGGATAGTCATGATTTGATTTGAGATTTCATTCAAGATCGTGTCTGGTCTTTATCTCTTTACTGGATATATCTATCCCCTATCTAGTGCTTAGTTCTTGACTAATCATTCTCGGAGTATGGGTATAACACGCCAATTATTAATCTGGCTTGAATCTTTCGTATTGGTTAGTGGTCATATTAAATATCTGCATAGGAAGAAGTAAGGGAAAAGTTATTATTCAAGTTTGTTGAACACTGTCATTGTTTCCAACCCGTTTCAGCACCTGTTCTAGTTGAATCCGATGAAAGATTCAGCTAATAGGAGTCGAGGGCTCCAGCCAACCAAGCCACTAGTGGGATGATCTTAGGGGTAGTTTTTGCCAAGAGAACCAGAAGAGTGAGTCGATAGTTTGTGTATGAATAAGTCAGTCAAAATTTTTTGTTCGAATAAGCGAGTCGTGAACGTTAAGTGAAAGACGGCGGAGCTTTCGTAGTATAGACTTGGTCTTTCTGGTGTTATGTATTGAATTCAATTAAAATTCAATGAATATTCTTTTACGGTCTTTTTTCTACCTAAGTGTCGCTTATAGTCAACTCGTTACCACTATTAAAAAGCTTTCCAATACGGCATTCAAATATATTTTGAAGAAATATCCTATAGATCAACCATTTTATATTTTTATGTCTTTTTTTGAACTCACTCTCAAAAATAATAACAGTGGTTTCGTGTGGCACCATGACATCATCTGATCTTCTGCGTTTTCACAGAAGGTTGGTCTCTTTTGTTTTTTCAGAGGACACGCTGGGGCGTCATTAAGTCCAATATAATAATAAAAAAGAACTGGGGTTTCGTAAAAGCTGCAGAGAGTGAGAGGCTCCTACAGCTACATAAGGATAAGCCAATGCATGGGGTCTTTTTCAAGAACATTGAAGACCTCGGCTTATCCAGAAACCTGACCTTCGCTTTTCTCAAGAAAAGTGAGCTGAAGTCGGAAACCGAGGGATTCATAATGGCCTGCCAAGATGGTGTCTTCATCACCCTTGTCTACCGTATTCACGTGATGGGTATAGAGGTCCCTGACCCTAGATGCAGAGCGTGTCGTGGGGCAGCTGAGACCATAATGCATTTGCTGTCAGCTTGTCCAGCTTATGCGGCCTCAGCCTATATCCACAGGCATATACGGCCTTACGAGTGTTGTACTACCAACTACAACACTCGTACGGTATAGACGAGAAACTGGTGTTGCCTTATGCTCCGGGGGATATTGAGTCCGTTGTGGAGAATGAGAAGTGCCGAATCTATTGGAAATACTCATATCCCATCCTCAGGCGAATACGAGTCGATAAGCCTGATGTAGTCCTCCTCGACCATCAAAGTAGGACGATTTTTATCATAGAGTTCTCGACGAAACGAACATCTTCCGAAAAGAGGTGGAAAAACGGACAAAATATCGAGATTTACTCTTTGAACTCCGCAGGCCTTACCCACCATTCTGTCAAAATGGTGATTCTGATCATGGGAGTACTTGGTGGAATGATGGACACGTTGCTCTCGAATCTGAAAATCATACCAGCTTGCCGTGATGCGGCAAGAATGCAGAAGGCCGTAATTCTTAGTTCACTCTGTTTACTCAGGGCACATTATTCTCGGACCCAGTAATCACTCACCCCACGGACGCGGGGAGTGTTTGCTGGGGTTGATGACACACCAGCGCGCCCTCCGGTAGTATCGGAGCTCCGGAGACAGGGCCTGACTAGGATATTCCTTATGGAAAAAAAATACTCCCTCGTAAACACTCATAGAGTGTACTCAAAGGCATAGCCTGTGCGAGTAGAGGACGGCTATCATTATTATTTGCCGTGGCGCGGCACTCTCCACGTTCGTGGGGTGAGTGATTACTGGGTCCGAGAATCATGTGCCCAGAGTTGCCGGAGTTAACCAAGTGTTATGGCCTTTTGCATTCCTCCGGCTAAGATTTCTGTCGCATCACGGCAAGTCGGCATAATTACCCCTATATGATCAGAACCACTATTTTAATATAATATGGTTTGGGTAAAGTATCGAAATTACGTCGTTTTTCCTCCTCTTTTCGGATGATGCTCGATTCTCCAGGAGCTGAAAACTCTATGACAAAAATCGTCCTACTTTGATGGTAAATTTGGATCTTTCCATCCTGTACAACGGATTCAATATCCTCAGAGCATGAGGTAACACCGGTGATACCGTATGAGTGTCGTAGTTGGTAGTATATCACTGGTAGAGCTGCGATGTTTATGTGGATGTAGACCGCATAAGTTTGACAAGATGACAGCAAAAACATTATGGTCTCAGGAGCCCTACGATACGATATACATCTAGTGTCTGGGACCTTTATACCCATCACGCGACAACGTTAGACCAAGGTGTTGAAGACACCATATGGATCCCTCGGCCTACGACTTCAGCTCACTGAGGAAAGCAAAGGTCGAGATCTGGCGAAGTATAACCGTGGAGCAGACGATTTGGGATGCAATCTCCTATGAAATTATTGATATCATCATAATTCTTTTGGATGTTCTGCAGAATGGTTGATACTTGGCCTCATGTCCACAATACTGGTGAAGTAACCATTTACTCCGGTACCAGATGTTTGGGTTTGCTACAGCTTCAAATCAAATGTTGAAGACTTCAAAGTTTTCACTTGTTTGGGCCTTGGTGGTATCGGTGAGAATGGGTTTTCACTCACAAATGATATTTTTTGGTGCATGATTTCTAGCCTCTACTTGATCCTATCCACTTCATTGTTGAAAATCTTGTCCGCCTCTAGTAATGTATCTTGCAGAAACTATATTCGACGTCTTGGACCAACGTGACTTCCTGGACTCTATCCTTAACCACCTGGTTAGTTCTGGAAGCATTGACTTGGACAGATATTATGTAAAAGTCCACTACGTTGTTAAGTCATCGATAATGACCGGTCGCAGTTTGAAAACATGAATCATCTCACAGCCTTTCATTCCTCCGAACATTTAGCAATGAAAGAGCAGGATATTCTAACGTTGCCTGTTACTGTGAGTTTCAAGTTGGTCGGAGATCTCGTTAATTAATAAAATTTAACAGGAATTAATCATTGAAATTCATTTTCATGTTTTTTCTGCCGCTAGTTTCAATTTGTTGAGCTATTCGGATGCAGGTTCAAGGACGCGAAATTAATCGGAAATTGGGTTCACATACATTTTAGGAGAGTCTCAAAGTTATGATACTTAGTGGGATATGTGGTTGCGTTGAATAGTTACAATTATTAATTAATATTATTCGATCTCTTGTTATTATTTATTCGGAATATCACATATCACAAAATTTATCATATCACATCAAGTCCTAACTAATGTCCGTGCCCATGTCCATCGCTTCCTTGGTTGCTCCAATGCGTGACTCCGACGTAGCTGGTGCCTCCTTGTCCACCATGTTTACCGTGTCCATGTTTACCGTAATGTGCAGGATGTTGGGCATGGCCAACTCTTTCTACTACGGCTTCAAATCCTTTGTGGGGTCCAGAGGTATACTTGACAATACGGTGGGTACCATCGGCTTCCTTCAGGGTGTACCCCCCAGTGGCGTGTTTCCCATCTCTGTGCTCATGTTGGGATTTGTGGTCCTTGGTGTGGGGATCGTGGACGCCATATTCGAATTTGTAATGGGCATTGTCCTGAAATGGAATGAAATATTTATTTGAGTAATCCAGATAAGGATATGATCATAGTTAGAATTTTTCCCACTACTTTCATTTTTTGACACTGACCAATCCCCTAGAAGTTGTTCCATAAGGTCAAGCACTCTAAATTTTCCATCGTATTACTAGTGGTGAAAAGTCCTAAATCGTCGAAGTCTGATTCCCAATGCCCAAAAACTATACGAAACCTTATGCGAGTGTGTTCCTTACATGAAGCAAATAATTAATTGCTATAACTACCTGATATGTGAACTTTCCTGGACGGATGACAAGGTATAAAAATATAGCAAACTTCCGACTATACATCATCAGATGAATATCATAGCATAATAATTTGAATTTCAATCACTCAGAAATATCTATGGAAATATAATGCATAGGTTTGGGGAAGATGAATTTGAAGTTCGAAACGTAATCACAGTATATATTGGATCTGCTGTTGTGAATGAACAAGCACATGCCTTTCGAAGAGAACCAAGAAAATACTGGTTCAACTGCAAAACAGTGACCATATGCTGGGATGGAAGCTGTTGTAAAATATTAGTATCTGAAAAGCAAAGCAGATATGAATCACTTCCTCTTGAACGAAGGAAAATATAAATGGAAGTTCTCATAATGGAACGAATGCGATACTATTTTTCGATAAAAGGCTCCTGGAAATCATGTGGGACTCATTGATGGAAAGTATGCATTAAACAGGTAGGTACCCGCAAAACCCGTAAGAGTAGAAGGAGGCAGAATCAGATGATAATGGAACTGAACTACGAGCAAAAGCTAAATATCCACCAATAACAGGAATGGAGAACCAGAAACGTTGATCATGAAAATAAGAGTGAGATGAGACTGCTAGAATGGTCTCTAAAGAATTGGATTGATGAACTATTAAATAAGTGGGTAATCGAAAGTAATAATAGTGATTTGACCTAATTAAGAAGCTATTGAGTTTGTTGGGTTTTTTCAACTTACGTGTCCCCCACCTCCATGATGGCCTGCTACAGCAACTCCAATCACAACAGCTAATAAGACAATCTGTAAAATAATATGGTTTAATTATAACACAGTAGTATTTACAGATGAATCATTCAAAATATGTACCTAAGGACGTTCAGTACAAAATTGCCAGTAGAAAATCAAATTATATTTGCAGTTCTGTAGAAAGAATCTATGAAATAGCTGTTCTGGTATTGAATTCAATATAAAATGTAAGTGAATGGTTGGCGGAATACTATTCCAGAAAAATATTCAAGATTTGTTGAAAAAATTGTAACACGATAAAAAACTTTCTTTCTCAAGTTTGCCTAATTTTCTTGTTTTTTATCATTTCGAAGTTTGATGGAACAAAAGTTGCTGAAACTACACTTCCACAAATCTAAAAACAAAAATGAATTTTCAAGTTTTCCGAAAATATTGTATTATTTTTAAATCGGATTTGCAAGTCATATATCATTAAAAATTGAAATTGAGAATCAATCATATTATATTCAAAATGATTCGACATCAGATAGAAACATTTAAAATGAAATTCTTTTTGATATCACATTCTTACCGATTTCATTGTTGATGTAATTAATTGTTGTAACAGATTCTAACAAATCGATACTGATACAATTACCAGCTCGATCTACAACTTATATACTCAAAACATTCGATCGAAAAACTTATAACGAAATAATATTACAATGTGATTGCATTGATTGCATGTTTTGGTCCACTGATAATTTACTGCATAACACTGGGATTTTGATACGAGTTTGACATATTATCTGTAAGCTTTTAATTTCGTTAGTTTCAGTTATTTAATAGACATTCACTCTAAAAAAAAACTAGTAAGGAAGTGAATGAATAAAGAAAACAGGCGTTTTTACAATTTATTCTGATATTTACGAACTTTAATTAGTTGTGAAGATTGCCCATGACTTTTCACCATGTTTTTGTGGTATAGTAACTAGTTTTTAGTGAAAATTATATGTTTTTCTATAGAAATGCAAACTTCCATTCATCCTATTATATGGATTATATAGGATAGGCCAAAGGAAACTTAAACTTTCCATATTTAGCATCACAATAAAAATTGAAGCGATCAATTTCATTTTGAGGCCAACACGTTTATACTTTCAACCCCTTATTGGAGATAATTTACGTATCAGTAGTTTTTGAGAAAATTCCATCAAATATTTCTGACATTTGTCCAATTAGCATTAGAATAATATAACTTCCCACAATTACACCTGCATGGAATTCACCTTGTTGAAAATGAAACAAATACGACTCTGATCGACGTTTGGAGGTTATGAATGAATAAATCAATAAACCGAATATTAATATGTTTACACTCGGATTTTGGATAATTACCCATTCATTTATTTAATGACAGTTTCGGTCATCATAATTATTGATATTGGGATAATGAAAATCAATACGTAGTCCATTAAGTTCTCCAGAAAATATGAATGTTTGGGATGACTGCGTTGTTTATCTTTTTTTTGTTTCTGGTCAGTTTCTGCAGATTATTGTAGATCGGTAGATCGAAAAGAAATAGTTGAGTGGCCTGCAATATCACTAGATTGAGTCCTTTAGAATTGTGTGTAACGAAAAATAATTGTATATCTCGTAAAAATCTCTAAACGTAAACATCATGGAAACATGTTATTGCATTGGTGCAATAGATCAATATTTGAACATGTATTTTGTTGTATAATATTTTTAATTTAATTTTTTTTAAACGTCTTTATTGGTTTTCATGCCACCCATCAACTGTGTGTTTCGTAGAGTTAATTTCATATCTTTCTTCCTTTAGATAACAGCCCCCCTGGACTCTTTCGTTAATCGCCTGGACTCTTCCACTTCATCCCTTCCTGTCCTCCTCTGACTTTTTGAGCGTTTCCTCTGAGTTCCTTAACATATCCTCCAACTTCTTGGACTTCTACTCTGACTTTCTGAGTTATTTCGGTGATTTGATTCTTGGAGCTGAGTTAACTTTGCTGATTTGTTGCAAAATTTCAACTCCTCTTATAGCGTTTTTGGTGTTTACGATTGGAAAACTATTTTTCTTGTTTTAATAATATCTTGTTTCAGTGTTGTAATTTTCTCATCACTTCTTGTTTTGAGTTGTATAAAAAGCTCTTCTTGTTTTTGTTTTCTTTTCATTTCTTGTCCCTCTCATTTACGTTTTTAACTCGTTTGTACTTCGTCTTGTTCCAGTATTTTTGTCTTGTTTCTGTTTCATTGCTCTCAAATCATTGAATAAATGTATATGCTGGGGCCACAATTTCATTAAAACTTTTGACCCTATTGTTGACAATCAAATAATGGGAATTCGGATCAAACTTATAAAGAAGGTGTGGGTACTTCAACAAACAATTATCCAATTGCCAGTTGCAGTGAAACTCAAATTTTTCCACGCCGGTGCCGTTTCAAAATTCTTAATGGAAACGTTTATCGATCAACAAAACATTTAGGTTATAATAAGAAAATTTACACTTTCATTCCGATATTTTTGTGTTTTTAATGATAATAAATCTCAATTCCTATTTGTTCTGTTTCAGTTCGACTATCATATTATCATTTCCGACCTACCATCAGCGTTTTGCATTGACACAATTCTATTACGTATATTCACGGTGAGCCAAGGTTGTAAAAATAGATTTTCATATTTGATTTCGATCGTGTATGCTAGTAATTACCAGTTTCAACTACAAATTGTACCGTTTTGCTCAGCATTCCAATTAGTTCAATGGATGTAAAGGTAAACTTTTTCTGGAATTCTCTGCAAATACGAATGGAATAATGGAAGGATACAGGGACAAAAACTTGGATTTTCAGGTGTTGAGGTGTTAGAGCGTTTCTGGATTGAATCTTTAGTAGAATATTCGAGTAGAAAATGATAGTAATTTTATCTTCATGTTGACAGAAACAGAAGAATACTGTATGGATCATGATGGACGCCGATTATATTGAATTCCGGGCACATCCTTAAAACCAGTTTGATCTACTTGGGATCACACAATAAGGACCTTTTCCTACTATTTTTCTCTAACTGTATACATAAAATGAATCAATATCATTATTGAAGCATATCTCAACAGTATTAATTACCATAAGTTTCCTACTCTGTTTTATGCGCGTAAGTAATAGTAGAGGCCCTAGTTTTGATCCTTGTGGAACTCCAAATACAATATATTTCGAAGAACTGCCACTATGTGCCAGACACATATTGGGTTTCTCGACCATTTCAAAATTTGGATGTTATTTTGTAACACGTGTGTTCGGGTGTGAATTGTTACAACTTTCTTTCATTTCTGAAACTGACATCGTTGGTTTTTTACAGACCTGCCATGACTGCGGTCAAACTGACCTACAGAGGAGCTGTAAGATCAAGATCTAGATGTCCGAGAAAGTCATGATCATTGACCAAAGATAAACCATGATAAAATTTTCCGAACTCAGGAAGAGGATAACATGGTCATTTTACCAGAGAAGTCTTCGGATGGTAGCTCATATCGAAAGAGAGCACTCTGATGCATGAGAGAAGACTTTTCTCCATCCAGGAACACTAGAAGTAATCGTGTGTGTGTCGACTGTCAATACTCAAAAGTTCAAGATACCTAGAAGATGGTCACTAGAAGATGGTCAAACCAATAGGAACAAGAAACGCTTTTACAAATCCAGATGAAGTCCTATTGTTATGAAACATTCTGTGTTGGTTGCAGAAATGAAGGATGATTATGTTTTGGATCTACATATCATTAATATTAGGAAAAAAATTATGCTGATCGGAAATAAAGAGATCTTCCTGAGTAGATACAACGAGAAAATTCATGCGATGAAGATCTATGTTGAGGAAGACTTACATATTCCTAAAATTATCATTATAGTCCGACTGGAAGAATAGCCGATAGATTTTATCCCTGGATTTGTTGAAAATGAAAATGGACACGGAACGACAAATTTCTTTCAAAGGTGCCAATACTAGAGATAACAAAGCCCTTCTGAAGGAAAATGATCACTTGGGCTTCTGCAAATCCGTCACTCGCGTAATTAATTGTGAAAATGAAAGCTGACCAATTCTAAGGAAGTCCACCATCAATCGGATTGATGAAATAATGGAACACTGATTTAAAAAAAATTGAAAAAAAATTAGAAGGATGCTAGAGTATCTTGATAGTCATCGTAACCTTTTCTTGATAGAGACTTCAACCTGTAGTACGACGTAATAGAAAAATCCACAAGTTGATGGTTATTGAAAAGGATGGAGCAACACAATTTTGCACAAATTATCGTCGAATGAATAACGTCATGATGAAAGCTAGCTACATACCTATTGCCAAATATGTATGACATACTAATCACATTATCTGATTCCAAATAATTTTGGATCTGGAAAGCAGATGCTAGTAACCGGAAGTTCATCCCAATAACAACGGCAAAACAGCATTCTCTACCAGAAATGGGTTCTACAAATTCAAAATTCTCTCATTAGGATTGTTATGCTCCCTCCATCTTCAAGAGACTTATGGAACTAGTGTTGAGAGGCCTGGCCTGGTCCACGAAAGTTTATCATGGCAATCCACAGAAACATCGCCATTGGTTTTATAATAATCTTCAATTCTTCAATCGGTCTGGAAACATCGCAGAACGTTTTGAAAACTTTCAAGAATTCCACAGAAACTTCAAGAAACACCCGTTCTCGTTCTCCTTCCTAATATTCCGTGTATACCTAGGTCTAGAACCTATATATTTCACTAAATATTTCACTATAGAAGAACCCTATCCTGTTTTGACTATCGAGTTACTTAGAAGTTGAGGTCCTATAGCTGATATTTTTTGCGTGTGCTAATAAAGGTTAATAAATAGGCAATAAAATAAACTTGCTCCGAACAGTATTTACTACAAAGGATCTATTGTATGGAAGACTATCGTTCATAAAAATATCTAAGATGTTTTATGGTTTTCCAGAAAAGTAAGTGAGTTCGATGAAATTATTCACAAAAGCATATTTCTGCCGTAATCTCGTGAATATGTCGCAGGTTCTGATCTACACGTAATGATGGCTATGCAAGAATTTTGTCATGAATGTTCAGAATTTTCTCGGGACGGAACTTCTTGTTGAACTCTTTCCTTTTACGACGATCCTCGCATGAATACTCGAAATGCTTTAAATTATTATGATTATGTGACTGCGTACACTTCTCATACACGCAGCATGTTATTACCAGAGCTATTTTATTTAATTCCAGTTTTTATTTGTTGTTGTTATTACCAGACATTCTTGTACGTTACAGGGGGTAGTGTGTACAATTCAGAAATATCAAACTTATGTGAGAATCTCTTATCAGGAATTTGGGAATAATATGCATTTTTCATTACTGTTGACAATACAAACATCCAATATATCCTCCTTACATTCCTTCAGTCTTGAAATCATACATGAATTGTGCCAAGCCACCAATGAATATCTCACTAATTATTCCGGGGCTTCAATGGATCACTGATTGATTAATACTTATATCCTGCATAATGTGATTCTGTGAATATTCGTCCATAGAAATCAATAACAAGAAAGAAGAATAGAATGGGGTTCTTGGTGGGATGAAAAACACACTGCTCTCGAATCGAAAGTATATACCGACTTGCTGTAATATGGCCGAAATCTTAGACAGACGGATGCAGAAGGCCGTCACCTTGGTTCACTTTGTCTGCTCAGAGCACATGATTCTCGTACCCACTGAAAAAGAATATTAACATTAGAGTAACTACTGATGAATGTGTACTATCCCAAATTGACACACTTCCTATAAGATTGTACTTTGGTGAAGTAGGTACGACTTATGCCTGTAGAGTTTTTCTCCAACAAGAAGGGAAAATTCTCCTAATCTTTGATTAAAAATATGGACTTAACTCAATGTATCAATTTGAAAAGTAAAAAGTTACGGACTCGCGGTGTTTTCTCGAAGCAATTCAGTTTCATTCAGAAATGAATCGGCAGACTTATCGCTAAAATTCAATCACTTTTGGTATTACTGCTGACAATTTAACTCATGTATGAAAAATCGCATATGCCAAAATGCAATTGTCACTTTGACAGCGGCAAAAGTTAGCTGTAACTTTTACAGCGATAATTCAACTCATGTATAAAATCGTCCGTAAGAAACGTCAGTTTTGGCAGTTTGATATCGGATAAATAGGAACGTAACTGTTTGCAAGTGGATAAACTGTTATTTACCTTCACCACGGCAACAACTAATAAGTGTCGTATGACTTTATTGAATCCGACGCTGTACCCAAGGACGCGTTGCTATCAACAAAGACAAATGACAACAAATTTTCATACTTTTTGTAACAAAGTGTTGTTTTTAATTTCAAATGAGCGTTAACGGTAGATTTGGTAGTGCAACTACTCAAATAATAAATTCTGCAATAGACAACGCCACTCCAAAAAACACCAGGAAAATCAAATCATCAATTTTTTTGAGAAAAGGGGTGGGTAAGAACTATTACCTTCAACGTCGCAGCCGGAAATCTCAAGCATATTGGCAGATTGGACGTATAATATAAAGAAATCAGACGGAAATAACTACAAGGAGTACGTAGTTAAAACAATGTGGAATACTGTAGCCAAAATTGTGCAAGAAAAATATTATATGGATTATAAGATTGTGTTTGACCCATTCAAAGATGTGACATTTCAAGCCGTCAGAAACGCTAAAAATGCTAAACGCAAGCAACTGCAGAGCAATTTAGATAAAAGAAGACAAGGTTCTATAGCATTAAGTAAAGAAGTTATAAAAATGGCAGAGCAGTGGGATGAAAATACTCCAATGGGACTTCAAAAAAACTTTTTGATATCGCCGCTTTTGAAGTAGCCTGGAGAGGTGGTGAAAGTGCGCAGTGTGAAATTTATTATTTCAAAGCCGAAAAATACAGTAATGGAACAGTACAACACGGTCTTTTCTAAAACAGCTGAAGGTGGAGATAAAAGGTGCAGTGAAAGTAAGTGGTTGACTACAAATAAAGAAAATCCGAACGTGTGTCCTGTAATATTGTTGAAAATGCTTCTAGAAAATCGAAACAAATATATTTCTTCAGATAGATTGTTCCTAAAACCAAATCCGTGTTGGAAAAATGAAAATGCCAAGGGATAGTGTGAACGAAATTTCAAAGTGGACCAGAATTTCTGCAGAAAAAATTGGTCTAGATCTGAAATATAAAATTACTAATCACTCCCATAGGGCTAGCGCACTATTTCTACTCTTGCCAAAGCAGGAGTCTCAGAACAACAAATTATCAAGCTGATCGGACATTCGAACGCCAATTCTCTGAAGCCATACCTTCAGTTAGATTCACAGCATCATTCCACTTTAGTGACAAATCTAAGAGAGGAAAATAACCAAATTCAGCAGTCTTCTTCGGGTAGGATTGTATACCAAAACTGTACTTTCACTAATTGTACATTTAAATAATATTTCCTGTTAAATGAACTTTTTGTTCAATGAATTATTGATTTAATTTAATAAATTATGTTCTATTCACTTTTGTTTACAATTCATTTATTTGATTCGTTAAATTATCTCACTAAATACCACTCGAGGTTTTGTTTTCATCGTATAAACTTTAATTTTGTTCCACTCAAACTTGGTAGCTTGTAATATGACTCGACCAAATAACATTAGATAAAATCACTCCACCTTCGGTGTCGTGATTTTATCATGTTATTTGCTCTCGTCAATTACCAAAGTAACCAAGTTTTCGTGCAAAATGAAAGTTTATCCGAAAAAATAAAAACCTCTTGTGTTATTACCCTCGATAAACGCACTAGTGGTTTTTTCACTTATTTATTTGTTTATCAATTATCGCGGTGTTGGTTGCCAAAATAAATAGTTTGACATGTTTGTCAACAGCTTATTGAATTCCTAAGCACTAACAATAAGTCGATTCGTTGAGTCTAAGAACGCCGAACTCAGTCAAATTGTTAATACTTGTGTGCCTACTAATCATCGATCTGATTTGAGCCAGATACTTCCATCGAGAAAATGAATGTAACATTACAAGATATTATAATATAGATATAATATGCAAAAAGAAAGAAGACTACAAAGAAGTGGTAGTTAAAACAATTTGGAACACCACCGCAAAAATGATACAAAGTGAATATTATAACGAATTCGATATTGTATTTAACCCTTTTACCGACGTTCTGCACGTAATGCTAAACGTAAAATCCTACAAGTACAACCCGATTAGAGAAAATCTTGTGCATCAGCTTTTAATGAATCTGAAGTATTTCCTATACCAAATCCCCTATGGAAGGAGAAAAATTCTTAAGGTTGGTATTAGAATTTGCCGATTGGAATTAATGAAATTTCCAAAAGGACACAACGTATTAGTATATATGTCAAACGTGACAAAATTACAATCACTCAAATCGAGCGGCAGCAGTTATAGAATTAAATGAAAGTGGAATTTAAGAACAAGTTCTAAAAAAAAATCAGGAAATAGTAATTTATCATCGAAAACCATACTTACAAGTTGACAAAGAGTATCATTCGAGCATTATTCAATCAATTCGTTTGAAAAAAGGAAAAACTTCAACATCTACCACAGAAACGATTAGCTGTAGCACCCGCAGCCACATCACTGTTCCTAGTATGAATTTCAATAAATGCGTTTTTAATAATTGTACATCCAAATAAAAATTTACTTATTTTTAATGTTTCATAAATATAGTTTGCATTGATATGTTCCTGAATTTCTTATTCATTGAATTGTCCTGCCGAATTACACTTGCTGCTTGTATTAATATCAGGTATATTTATGTTGTTTCCTTCAGCAATTTGACTCGAAAAACTTTCAATCTAAAAGTGCTCGACCTTCGGTGTCGCATTTTTCATAGTTGACAGTTTTTCTCGTCTAATTGCTATATAGGCAACAGTTTCTCATTAAACAACCCAAATTAACCCGATAAAATAAACCTCTCGTGCAATTAAAAGTGAAAAAATAATCATATATTATTCAGAAATAACAAGAGTATTCTTGAAAATAAGTATGTTGAACATTGTGTTTATCCTTTTCAAATACCTATCTCCAATGGTAACTTTAATTATTCCAAGGTCCTGTATGTATCGGGTACTCCATTGAAAGTAATTCGTTGAAGGAATTATCTACGATGATACAATAAAAACGAAGATATAAATATTCAAAAATATGTGAAAAGCGTGGCTATATAGAAGTTTGGCAACGTCACACGTAAATTTTGCGTATGTGCAATAAACCGTAGTAAGAAATTGTTGGATACCTCCACACTAACAAGAAAGATTTCACAAAACCAATATGCATACAGTGGCTCTACACCCCTTGTGGGGTTAAGCCGCAAAAGCTATCTAGATCTAATTTTTTGGGTACATCACGCCCAATCTATTAATTTATGCTTTTGGCTATGTTTCTTTATCTAATCCTGTCTTTAGTTTTATCTTGCTAGTTTGTCACTCCTGCCCTGCGTATGTCTTCTTTCACTTACTGCATCCATTTTCTCTTTTCTCCGCCGGGGTCCCATTGCAACATTAAATTTTTTCGCCCTCCGTACATGCCCCAACCATCTAATTATGTGTTGTTTTATTTAACATTTTAAGTCTTCTTTCAATTTTTTGGTTCTAATATTGTCTTTTTTTGTCATTGTCATCGTCTCCGCTTCTTTTAGCATAATTGGTGTAATTATGGGATTATAATTTTTTTTACTATTCTTTGTTAATATTTTACTTTTCAATGATATTTTATTGGCGAAGTATGCTCTGTTTGCGTTTAATATTTTTTCTTGTATTTCTGGTCTTCTCTCTCCTGTTTTACTTATCGTTACAGCCTAGAAGGGAACGAAATAGCGGACGCCCTAGCAAATGGGGGAGCCGAAATAACGTTCACTGGGCCAGAACCGGTAATCGGTATAGCACATAGCTCTGCCAAGAATGTTATAACATCCCGGCAGACAATAAAAGACTCGAGTATTGACGTAGTCTATCGGGCCTAGCCTGTTCCAAAGCATTTATTGCTTGCATAAGGAAAAAACAGGACTCCGACAAACTGCCAGAACTCAGTAGAGCACATCTCAGAGTTATAGTAGGTTTGCTCACTGGCCACTGCAAACTCAAACACCACATGCATAAAATCGGACTTGCACAAGATGCAGAGTGCCGTCTATGTATGGAGGAGGATGAAACGACTAAACACATTTTATGTACATGCAGCGCAGCGGCCAGAACCAGATTCTCAACATTTGGCAATTAACGTTACAGCTAGATATTTGAACTCTTTCACTTCTCCAAACTATCTCGCTCATATTTTGATCTTTCCCTGTATTTGTTCCGTTCCTAATCTCAATATTTTCGTTTTTCCTTAGTTAAATCCCAATCCCCATCATTTTCCCTTCTTCTATAATTTCTTCTGGTCTTGGTAATTATGGCTATATCATCAGCGTACGCAATTATTTATCCTCCTCCTGGCCTAAGATTCATTTTGTTAGTTCTCCCCACCACATATTCTAAAGTTAGGTTGAATAACGTCGTTGAAAGTGAGTCCCCCTTATTTACCCCTTTGTTGATTGTGAATTCCTCTGTTTCTACTTTAAGTGTCATTAATATCAGCTTTCTCTTTTGTGGGATTTTTTACTTTTTCAATGCTATCATGAGTTGGTTTCTTTTTATTGAGTCAAATGATTGTTGGAAATCTACAAAGAGCAGTTCGAGTTTTATCTTGTGTTCATGGGCTTTTTCTATCACTTGCTTTAGTGTATGAATCGCGTCTATGGTTGATTCTTCTTGTGTAAATCCACTTTGATACGATCCTATTACGATTTTAGGCATCATTTCATACGCTGTATTGAGTAGTGTTATTCCTCGGTAATTCTTACAGGTTTGTTGGTCTCTTTTTTTATGGACAGTTATTATTTGTCCTGTCTCCCATTCTTTTGTCATTTTTTCCTTTGTCCATATTATCCTTATTAATGTAAGCATCCTCTCCTCATGTCCTCCGTATTTTATAAATTTGATATTAATTTCATCTTTTCCGGACGCCTTACCATTTCTAAATTTCGCAATGACTCTTTCTCTCTCCTCTCTGGTGGGTATTATTTATTTATTATTTTCTTCTTCGCTCGTTTCCTCTTCGTCTTCCACTACTATTGCTCTCTGTTCATCCTTTGCGGCTTCATCTGCCAATAATTCTTTATAGTATTCTATCCAAACTTGTTTGTATTTCTTGTCTTCTAATATCACTGTTCCTTCGTTATTCTTCATTCCGTTTGTTTTACTCTTGCTTCGTTTATTTTACGTTTATTTTAATACTTAATGGAATACTTTCATTGCACCCTCACCTTGCAAAAGGCATATTGCCTATTAGAAACATACAAGCGACTTATATGATGAGTCAACTGAAGTAATCGTCCTCACTGTCCAACGTCCTTGAACAATTTCACAAGGCCTTCGGCGTTCAAGACCGGCGCCCAGTATCCACCCACCTGTCCAAAATATCCTCATTCTGTGAGCCATCCGAAGCGACGCAGTCCACCGTTTAGAATCAGTCAAATGCAAACCGCGACCGCGACAAGAACTAGGACGCGGAACCATGAAGCAGACGTCGCGAATCTCGCTGTTGATGGTACCGTGGTGGTGCCTGTGGTGCGTCGTCGGATGTCAAGCTCTCGTCAATCGGGCCGGGAGTTCGTGGAACGGGTACAATTTCTATACGTACCCACATCCCGCCAATCCGACGATGGTCCCCAGGGACATCATGGTCGACGTTAACAATAGATTAGGCTTGGATTTATTAGCAGTGAGTATTCAAGAATCAAGACAAAAATACCGGGTTCTTTATCAGTTATTAGTGAATATATTTGAAAACGATGCAACATAATTTTACAACCACCCTAAAAAAATTATTCAAAAAGCTACTATAACAAGAATAATCAAACTTAAAAAAAAAATCCATGGATACTAGAGAAAAAATATGACAGTTAATGAACAGATGAGTTACATCAGACTTTTTTGATAACAGAGAAAAATGCATAATAAATATATAAGTTACAAAAACAAACTGGCCCTACTCTTCAAGAAAACTAAACAATGGACAGTTTGGTTTTCGAAGATCCAGCGACACTTAGTTTGCTGTATTGGATTTGACCACAAAAATTCAAATAAATCTAGATGAAAATTTCCAGTGTTGTTTAGTGTCACTGGATCTATCGAGAGCATTTGATACGGTAGATCACGAAATTTTATTAAGCAAGTTATTGAATATTGGAATTAGTGGTCCTGTACATAAATGGTTTAAACATTATTTATCAGGGAGGAAACTATATCTTTATATCGGGAAGGAAAAAGTTTGATGGAGAATATAACATGTGGTGTACCACAGGGCTCAACTATTGGACCTGTATTGTTCCTCATATAGGTACATAAATTCAATATCAAATCTTGACCTCAAATTATTTGCAAATGATACAACAAAAAAATCAAAACTTATCGGAAATTATTTATTTTTCAATGGAAAAAATATAAAATATTCCGAACAAAATTTTTGTGATTATACATTGATGAACAACTTTATTCGAAGAAATATCTCCTGTAATCAGTATTTTGTTCAAAATTCGAAATATCATTTCATTCAAATATCTAAAAATTACATATTTCGGTTTAATTTATTCAAAATTACAGTAGGTATTTAATTTCAGTATAAAACAAAAGTAATGAATGTATTTTTAAATTACCATTTCTTGAATCAACATCCCATTTTTATGTTCCAAATAATCTTTTAGATTTAAATTCATTGTACAAATTGAAAATATGTATATTCATACATTCTGTTATCAATAACAGGGAACATTCATCTCAATTAAATTCAATCAATACCATTCATAATCACCAACTTGACAATCCAATAGTCTTATCACACACATACAACCTTTGAAAAAAAATCAGCTTTATATAATGGATTTTTGATATTCACTGGAATAGCAAATAATTTTAAAAAGATCATAATAATAAATCGTTTTAAATTACATTTGAAGGAACATTTATTGCAATTTTTGGTGCAATCATTTCTTTAAATTTTGTCATTTATTGTATTAATTAGAAAATTAGAACCCTATATCGAACAATTACATTTCTTGGGTCAATAACGATTATTATTTCAAAAATTGAATCAAAGAAAACAAATTATCCTCAAAAAATCTCTGGACTGTTGTGAAATGATTTTGTACTATACTAAATACAAATAAATCCATCAAAATTTAATTCGAAAATGTACGTTGTTGAGGTGTTTTGTGTAGTTTCTATTTCTTGAATTTTATTCACACCAAAGTTTCGAAATATTCTTTTATTCTTTATTCAATAATTTTTATAACTTTTTATAATTATTTTTATCATTTCTAGGAGAAGAGGTGAACAGCATTCTAATTAAAAAAGAACCTCCAGCAAATACTATTTACTCCCCTAATTAGAAGTTTTCGTTTCATTTCCTGCTGTTGTCAACTGAACAAGAACAAATTAATGTGATACTCTCAATTGCCTCTACACACCAACATATTATTTTGCCTATTCGAAGGTTTTGTACTATATTACAGGTGATCAACAGTTAACGTTCAGGATTTTCTGAAGGATAATTCTTTTCGCAATATTTTATCTAAATTCTCACTGCTACATAAGACAACTTACTGACAAATTTGAAACTTCACTTTTCCCCCGGTAAAAATAAGGATATACATCAGTCTTTAAGGGTGGTAGAAAAGTACACGCTTGCTATCAGAATGGAGTTCGGGATTGACAAATCTGTCACGGTTCATCGCAAGAATACGGAGATGACGTTCATTCACCTAACGTATGGATGCTTCTCACATAAACTTCATGTGGATGTAGGTCTCAGCCTATATCCACAGGCATACTGCGACGCTACGAATGTTATACTACCACTTACGACACTTCTACGGTATAGACGTGACAAAGGTGTTTCCTTATGCTCCGGGGTATATTGAATCCGTTGTGGAGAATGAGAAATATATGATGTATTGAAACTACTCATTTCCCACCCTCAGAAAAATACAAGTCAGTAAGCCTTATGTAGTCCTCCACGACCATCAAAGTAGGACGATATTCGTCATACAGTTTTTAGCTTCTTGCGAAACGAACATCGTCCGAAAGGAGGACAAACGGGCTAAATATCAAGAATCAATATTTCATCTCCGCAGGCTTTATCCAAAATACTCTGTTTAAATTATTATTCTGAACAGGGGGGTATTTGGTGGAATGATGTAGATGCTGCTCACTAGCCTGTAAAGTATATCGGCTTGCCGTGACATGGCAGAAATTCTAGCCGGACGAATGCAGGAGGTCGTCATCCTTTGTTCACTTCGTCCACTCAGGGCACATGAGTCTCGGATCCAGTAATCACTAACCCCTATGATAATACTACTATAAAAACTTGACATGGATTATGATGCAGTTATAATGAAATCATTCATACATTTTTAGTAGAGTGCTTTAGAAACCATAAAGATTTTCTCATTTGTTAGTAGTTTTGTGCCTCACTTATTGAAAAGAGAAAGTATGCAGAATATGTCACAGTCAATAAAAGTATAATCAAATTTGTTTGATGAATAACATCACATAGAATGTGCTCTGAATAAGTAACAGTAAACAATTTATAAGGAGTCACTTCTAGCAACACTGTCACAGTGTATTAGTACGTAGGTATTGAAATTAATATTTTTCGACAAATGTGGTTGGTCAACGACCTGAATCATGAGCGTTGCTATATCGGTGCTCCGCAAATTCCAAACGCTTTTTATTCACCTTCGTGAATCCATTTTACTTACGTGATGAGCTAATTTCATTGTACTTCTTCCGATAAAAATAACTAAGGATCTCATTGAGATGGAAATGAGGAAAGAAATATCCCATTTTGTAACAATAAAAGTGCGATTAACAAACCGTATCGAGCAAATTATTTATTCCGAAGATTTCCTGCGTACTCAGTGCTTTGACAATGGGTTTGTGTAGATAGTAATTTTCGCCAACAGTCACACCTTCGGGCATTTTATTTCAAAGACTATTCGTTTTGTCGATTCGTGTTGATTTTACACAGAGACTACCTGACAAGTGAAAGAAGATTGTTTCAGATTTTAATATACTCCAGCTTGTTCAAAATTTAATTATGCTTTTAACAAGAATATTTCCCAAGAGAGACAACCACCCAAAGCGCCATTACATTTTTTTTTTCGGGCATTGAATTCAGTACATTACGGATTTTAATATACACTAATATGAAGTTACCTCAATAGCCCTTAGCTCACTGAAAATCCAATTTAACTTATACATTCAAAGCGCAATCACATTTTTTTCGCGCATTGTAATCATTAGATAACAGATTTTAATATATACTACTATTAAGATACTTCAATGGCCATCAGCCCGTTAAAAATGTAATTATACTTATGAAGGGACATTCCTCCCAGCAAAAGGGACATCGCAAATAGACTTTTTTTGGGCATTGTATTCAGTAGATTGAGGATTTTGGTATACATTATCATGAATATGATCAAATGGCCATCAGCCCGCTGAAAATTGAATTGAACTTATGCAGGAACGTTCCTTCGAGCAAAAGGGACATTCACCAAAATCGCCATTAGATTTTTTTCGGGCATTGTATTCAGTAGATTACATATTTTAATATACACTATTATGAAGATACTTCAATAGCCATCAGCTCACATCAGTTTTTTGGCAAGATAGTCAATGTGTTATGAGAATTTCAATGTTCCATCGATTGTAATTCCATTTTCCATCTCTCAGGTGAAAATCCAAAATATACCTATTGTTGACTTTGATATCTATTTCCAGAAGCTTTTTACAGAACATTCATTCCCCAGTTACTTTTTCAACACATTTTCCATCTCTCAGGTGAAAATCCAAAATATACCTATTGTTGACTTTGATATCTACTTCCAGAAGCTTTTTACAGATTTCTCTTAAATTGTCGTATTTTGAAAGATAAACCCTTAATTTTGCCCATTATATGCTTGTGCAAAAACTACATATCGGACAGCATCTCAAGGAGTGTTTCCGTCGAAATTGAAACATGGCGAGGTTATACCACTTCATAAAAAAGGCAATACTGAACAAATTGACAATTACAGAGCCTTATACCTATTCTCAAGCTTTGGCAAAGTAATCGTGGTTTCGTGCTAGTGAAATTCCTGATGGATAATAAAAGACTTTCAGACTGCCGACATGGTTTCTTGAAGAATAGAAGCACTGACACAGCATGATGTGAGGTTGTTGATGAGATTACTAAGGTTTTATACCAAAAAACTGCTTATGAATTTTTTATTGATTTCTCTAAAGCTTTTGGCAGCGTGAATCACGAAGTTCTTCTATACAAATTGTAGAGATACGGTGTTAGAAGCCTTGCTCTATAATGTTTCAATTCCTACCTTGGTGACTGATATCAACAGGTTCAATGTAATGGCTATGTTTCCGATTCAATTCGGGTCGGCGTTGGAGTACCACAAGGACGCTATTTCTCATTCATATCAATGATCTTGCAGGAACGAGGTATGCCACAACGCGACTTGTAGCTGATGCTGATGACACTAGTTTTCTACTCGTATCTGATAACATCGACGATGCCATAACCCAAGCAGATCGCGTCTATCATAGTGTGAGTGAATGGGTCAAAAAGAATTACCTGTGTCTCAATCATGACAAATCTGTATTGAGTGCCTTCAGAAGTGGTCATTCTCAGGTTTATGCTCCCAATGCGATTGCTCTGAACAACACTGAGACCTTATGTTCTGACACTGCTTTTAGGTCTCATCATTCAATATAATTTAAAATGAGACTCACAAATCAATTATTTGTTCTCGAAACTTGCTAAAACCTGCTATGCACTCTCTGTAGCATCTCAACAATGCAGCACAAACATTGTTAGACAACTGTATTTTGGCTGTTTCCATTCACACTTGAGGTACGGTATAATGCACTGGGGGAACTATACAGATGCTCATAGAATTTTTATGTTACAAAAACGGACTGTTCGTATCATAACAAGAATTGGACCACTGGAATCATGTAGAGAACACTTCAAGAGCCTCGCAATTCTCACATTGACATTGATTTTAATCTATGGGGGTGTTTGCATTATCTTCAAAAATAAACCCTATTTTGAAACTGAAATAGTAGAGCATGCCTATGAAACTCGCCTGAAAAACAGATTGATCCCATTCATATATCTCACCAGTCTTTATCGAAGAGGTATCTATTATAACGGTTGCAATATACAGTGCGTCTTTTAATAGTCCCCCCTTGTTAACTTTGAAACATTTTGACGTACAAACTTTAAAAAAAACGTTTGGAGGGTATAACCGATTCTACGTGAAATGAAACACATTGTAATTGCTTCATAGATGAGGAGGATATCACCTTAAAAATTAAAAAAATCATGGCAGGTCAAGTGTCACGGAATTTGAAAAAATGTAGATGGTTGCAAAGAGAATTGAATTATCCAATTAACGATGTGACACATGACCCCCCATGCCATTTAAACATTTTTAGTTAATGTGCTCCGCCGCGCCATCTATCGAGCAATCACAATAAGTTTTATTTCAAAGAGTAGTATCGGTGAAACCCTCCAAACGTTTTTTTTATGTTTGTAACAGAGGGGGGAACTATTGAAAGCCGCACTGTATTTAATACTCTACCCATAGTTATACAGGACTCGAGAAATATTCATATATTCAAGAGGGGGATAAAACAGTTATTATTAAAGAAGACCTAGAATACGTTAGAAGGATTTTTTAAGTGATTTTTGGTTCATTATGTGAAATAGACGATTCCTATCTCATTTTAATTATCTGTTTTCTATTTATACTCATATGTTGTGTTTCAAATCTATTATAATTTCTTTATTTTAATTGTCATGTGCAATCGCTTTTATGTCAAAAATGTCACATTAGTGTATTGTACTGTAATGCTTACTGTATTGTACTCTTTCGTGACTAACAATAAACAATGAAATGAATCGAACCATTTTGCACACAGTTGAACTACATGTTATTATCTATCTTTTCCAGCAAGATTCTTTGTTCGGCTTTAAATTTATAAAAATTCTGAATTTTTCAAAATGGTCTATTTTTAGATGTTTTTTTTATGTATTATTATTATGAGTTCTATGAATTACTACAAAAACGCATAAAAGTGCCACAAGTTTTTTTAAATTTTGATTATGAAAATACATTTCGAAAATAAAAACTGTATCTGTTGATTCTCTCTACATCCTAATGTTATTCCCACCATCTTACCATTATTATAATAATATGCATGTTACCAATAATATAATGGTTGTTTACTTACTAATTCATTTATATTTATAATTTTTTCGATTTCTTGACAACCAAAGACGACCAGTTTGTATAATGTTATATCGACTATGTCTATGAATATTTCGGAGGCTAGGTCAATTCACGAAATGGAATTTTCGTTATATAATATGTTAATGGGTTCAACATTCTCAGTGCCAGTATATTAAAAACTATTCGATTTGAAATGTGCAATGTGGAATCACATCTCACATCTTTTTATAGCAGGATCATCATTTGCCGATTTGAGTTTCACAAGGTACAAGCATAAATTATAAAAATTCCAAGGCACAAAAATTACCTCGAGAAATGATTTATGTTGAAACGAAAAACGTATAAGTGATTCAAGCTGATTAACTGCCGAAAAGTATTGTTTTGCTGGTTCTGCCCCAAAACCAAGCTTTCTTATCTATTCACAACTGGTTCTATTGGAATTAGAATCTCGAGAATCAGTTCCTATTTCAACAACGAACCTGGGAGAACGCTTTAGAGTTGATGTGTGGGAAGGAGGGAATATTTGAACAGATCTTTGAGCAGGACTAATTCACAGTGAAAATTCATAATGGCCAAACTCTACCCTCATACACTATGCCTTTGGGATACACTCATATGACTGTTTATTAGGAACAATTATTATTATTTTTTCTCGGGCCTGGTCTCCAAAATTCCGATACATCCGCTGGATGCGCTGGTATCCTTAGGGAGTTGGAATAAAATGATCTACCTAGATACGTAGATACATATCGAATTGCTTGAAAAATAGTTGATGTGGAAGTTTTGAAATTATTTTTCGTACTTTTCGTAGGCGTAACAGTAACCCCAGTAACCTAACTTTTCTGTTTTAACTCAACCTCGAAGTTTATTTGTTTTTTTGTGAGTGATTTGATGTGAGAAGAATCATCAAGAATCACCGAACAATATGCAACATGCAAGAAATTTTAGATACCGCTATTCTGGAAACTCATGTGCCCTGAGCGGACAAAGTGAACCTGTATACCCATCACGTGATTACGGTAGACTAGGGTTTCGAAGACACCATACAGGCAGGTCTTATAAACCCCTCAGTATCATAATATCATTTTAAATTTAATAAAATGCAATAATAATAATAACTGATTGAAAAAAAAAAGATCCGTATATGGGTCATCCAATTATGATAGAAAAATTCAAATTCAGCACACTTTCACTTGAAATGTTACGCGAAAATGGACCGTGAAAATTTACCAGAACCGGTACCAAATGAACAATAACTGTGTATCAGATTGTCGGATTCACTTATTGATTCGTACCAATTATCATACCAATGTTGCAATTATTCAACAGTGTTCTGTTATTGTGGTCCATCTATTGTGTTGTATGTCGATATAACAAATTCACAGTATGTATTTCCTTAATTAGAACAGATCTAGGATATGCATCAATTACTTCGAACGTTATAAAAATGATTAAATGTGCATTTTGCATTATATAGCCTCAAACTGAAAACGCACCAAAATTCCCATTTATAAAGGAAAAAGAAGCTTGGGTCATCGGATTGTTGATGTTTGGTTTTGTATTTTTATCAGTGACAGGATTATTTTGATCACAAATTAAAAACGATTAACCATAATTTCATACTAAATATATTTTCAATTGAAGCATTTACATTACCTTCAACTCAAAATCTATCATCCAAACATCGATGATTTAACGCCGTATACGAGGATTGTTGAAAAATTCCTTTGATTTTTTCCCTTCGCATGATGTGAATAATGGAAAAGACTTCTTAAAACAATAATCATAGTTCGATTCCAAAATATCTCTTCTACTTTCGTGAACCAAATACCCTTCGAACCACATATATCTATTTTTTGTCTCTCATTCAGTTCAGAGAAAATACCTATCAGTAGGGAAATATGTTATGAATATTCGCCAATCGTTCAGTGAATTTGTGAGCCTATAAAAAAAATTATCAAGTTTGATGATTGAACACTGAGTTTTCCTATTTTTCACAATAAATTTTTCATTTGTTTCAAGAAGAATGCATAATCAATACATATTTGACAATAGTTCAATGAAAAAAGCTCAAATATTATTCTTATAGGCATGCGGTGTTATCAATTACTCAAAATATCCCCGTATATCAAGAATTCCAATAAAAATACATATATAAGCTGTAAAGAAAAAAAATTTCACATTTTTTTTTACTTCAAATAGACTTCGACAATTACTCGGCAATTGTTGGTTACCACAGTGATAAAATTTGATTTTTATTTATCAAGTTGAGTGGCAGTGCTAACCTAATATAAAGTTAGCACAGCCACCCCTTATAAAAAAAACTATAAGCGCGACAATTTCTTTTTCGTTCACGACAAATTCTCGACAATTATTCGACAATTACTGGAATTGGTTTTATCAATTTTCCGGCAAATGGCCTTGCCAACTTTATATTCATATATACCTTTGGCTCTAAACTTCGTTGAAATTGAAACAATTACGCATATTTGGACATTTATATGTTTCGATAATTTTTTTGAAATAAACAGCCAGGTAAAAAAACGCCAGAATATGCCTGAATAAGACCCGAAGCTTCCAAAATCTTTGGAAACATCAAAAAAATTATACGGGGTGTTCAGAAATTGTCAAAAAATTCGAAAATTGTGTACCTAACTCCTCTATTTCAAATGACAACCCTATTTTTTCTCAACGCTAAAAAAAGGGGGAGTTTATGCTTATATCTAAATTAAACAGTTTTTGTAAAAACTTGAAAGAACTAAAATTTATGTGTGATTATTAGAAATATCTGAAGGGTCAGTAGGCTTTATTGGAAGAATCGACAAGAAAGATATGCATTTATTTCATTCTTTCAAAAACTTCGATAGTTTTACATTAAAATTATTGTTTTATTTGTCGATTTTTCTAGCATCACAACGAGTACAACGAAAATAATATAGCCATATCACCTTATGGGGCTCTGAGTGTGCTGACAACGCTTGGAGAGGGCCTACAAGGAGACGCTGTGCGTGAAATACAGCACGCTGCACATATACCAAATGATATATCCATAATTCGAGTAGGCTTGAGGGATATCCACCGACATTTGAAGGTAGGCAAGGTAGAAATATATATTTATGACTGTATGTGATGAAACAAAATACTTCCATCAAAAACAATTTATTTTCAAGTCATATCCTTCCTCTGATGGTAAGGAATTACACTTGTGATTCAATTATGATTAATAACAATGACTCCACCTTTCAGAGTTACTTCATTCCCAGAGAGGGATTCCTAGCTGGGTTAACCTTGAATCACGAAAACGTTACTCTACGACCAGAATATGAAGAAATATTGAAGTTCTACGGCTACGACACACCAACTTTCAACAATGCTTTATATCCCGGACCACTGCCAACGGAGAAACCTTCGCTAACGATTATTCCCGAAACAACAAGCGATAATCCTCCTTCAGCAACACCACTGTCGATAACCACAGCAGTACCTCTATCGAGTGAAGAGAAAACAACTGTTACAACAACTGAAGTGGTTTCAACAGTTTCGGGAGACGCTAGAGAACTTGACAAAGTTACAGAAACCTTGACGCAATTTGCAATAACTACGACACCAGAGTCAATAATGACATTACAACCAGCGTTTATGATAGCTACAACAAAAGAGCCGCCGGCAGCCACGACGTTAGAACCAGTAGTAATAACAACCACGACAGAAACTACATCCATGGCACCAGAAATCACATCATCTATAACAACGCCACAAGCAGAGGTTACGTCAGGATTAGCAGAAACGAACCCGGAGCCAGCAACTACAACAAAGAATGCAACTACGTCTTGGGAGCACGCTACCATCGAGTCAGAACCCGTAACTACGACAACAGTGTCGTCCAGCACGGCATTGGAACCAGAAGGTACAGAGACGTTACCAAACAAACCTGAACCAGCGAAGACTACTCAGGAATTACTGACTACGACGCTAATACCAGTAACTACTGCTCAACAGCCGGTCACTGCAGAGCAGCTGACTACAACACAAGTGTCAGTTACTACAATTTCAGAACCAGCAACTACAACTTCAGAACCGTCAACTACAACCTCAGAACCACCAACTACAACTTCAGAACCACTAGCCACAACTTCGGTACCAGTTACTATAACTCTAGAACCACTGGCTACAACTCTAGAACCACTACCTACAACTTCAGAATCACCAACTACAAATCCTGGACCAATAACTACAACTAAGACAACAGTTACTCTGCAAGATCTGCCGTCAGACGCTCCAGTACCAGAAACAACTACGTTATCGCCGTCGGTCACAACATTGGAACAAGTTATAACGACACTACAGCCAATGATAACTCAGCCAGATATTACTGAACTGGAACCAGCGACAACTGAGCCTGAGGCAGTTACTACAACACTTGATTCAATAATCACGACACCAGAGCCAATAGCCATGACAACTGGGACAGTTAGTACAACACTTGAGCCAGTTGTCATGACAACAGAGCCAGTTAGCACGACCGTTGAGCCAGCAGCAGTTACAACATCAGAGCCAGTAATCACGACACTAGAGTCGCTAGTTACGACACTAGGGCCGGTTACTACAAACGCGTCAGCAACTACGATAGAAGAGCTAGTGAACACGCCTCTGGAAGAGGAGACGTCAACATTAGCGCCGACAACTACCAGTTTGGCTGTTGCTGAACCGAAAACGGTCGTCGTAGTTGAAGATGAATCAGGTGAATATGCAATTCCTAATTATAGATTTAAAAATGAAACAATCAAACTAAATGAGAAAAAACATGGTTCCTACAGACACATGTTTGTGTTATAAGGGTAGGGCCTCTTGCCCTTTATCCACCAATAAGAATGCGATAACATTTTGGGAAATACAATTTTTGTTTTTTGAAACCGACCAACTAAAATCTGTATACGTGGTACTGAAATTAGGTTGGAAGGTGACAATTAATATTTGACAAGTCAGCTGTCAGGTCAAATCATGAACCAAAGAATGAAGACTGATAGGGAATACGACAGAATAGCCTATTCAATGCTCGGTGATAAGTTAGAGTAGCACCAAAGTATTTAGAAATTTGGGGAATTGAAAAATTATGTACAATTAAAATTAACCTTCTCATTCAAATATTTAGACCTCTTCAAGGAAGGATTTATTTCAAAGATTTCAAGAAGATTCAACATAGTGCCATTTTACAGGTGTGTAAGATTCAAGGTCATGATTATTGTCAAAATGTTGGTTAAAACTCAGAAAATTAGCATTTTGTGTTGGAAAATTCAGATTTCCTTGATTTTTCAATAAATGTAGAATATCAGTTTCTCTTTATTTACAACAGACTACATTGGTGGTAAATTGATAGACAACGTAAACAAAATTCCCTTTCTTGTGTCCCTGAATTTGCAAGGTTTTTTGGAACCAGTCCTGTTCTTTTTAGGTTTTGCATATTTCTTCCTTCAGTACTTATTTTGCTTTGTGATTTCGATCCTCATCTAGTTTTTCTTCAGCACTTTCGCCTTTGAAAAATTTTCTGGAGCCAGTTCTGACCTTCTAGGAAACTGCTTGTATCCAATGATCCCACTTCTGACATAGTAATCTCATTTTTGTAGTGTATTATTGAAAACGAATGATTTCTTTTTCCAAAGATCTAATATGATATGCCTACGCATATATTTTTTGACTTTGTGAACCTTATTCGATGTTTCAATCGATATTTCTAGATTCAGCATCAACTGCTTCATTTTTCTCTCACGAACCGATAAACCAATAAACATCGAGAGTTGCTGTTTAAAAAACCGAACCCATTTCATACTGGAATTCTTTTATTTTGTAGAGCTCAGAACATTAAGGCTATACACTTCAGAAAAAACACTCATTTATCTGTTTCTGTGATGAATGAATTGTTGTTGCAGAATCCTGAATATTCCCAGCAACTGAACCAATAAGTATATTCGAATCAAAATCGAACATAACCTACTTGTTTTTAATATGAATTGATATTTTAAAAATTCCATATTTAGGTAACTGATTTTTTTTCAGTTTTATATTTGCCACCACCATTTCATTTTCTTGTTCAATAATTTTTTAAACAATATCCAGCTCGGTTTGAGATACTTTGAGATACCCATCTTTTGATAATTTAAGATGCAATCTTTCTTTCAGAACCTACTTCAACCGAAGCAGTAACTACCATTGAGTCTGAGGGCTCTGAAGAAATCCAAGCAAACTCTGCTTCAGCCACCACATTGATACTGAATGAACCAACAGAGACAACGCAAGAAAGCAACATCGACAATGAAATTCTGACAAATGACGTGGAGAACTCTGGTCTAGGATTTGCAGGTTCATCAAAAAGAAGGGCAAGATCCCAGTTCAACGTGATTGAGCTCAACAGATGGCGTGGCAAGCACGCCACGACCCCAAAAAGACAAATTAGATCAGTGGTAGATTACGTCATGGCGAGACACTACGATGACCATCACTCACTTGTCAATTTCCAAAGACCATTTGTGGGGGAGGAACAGCCCAGCTTCTTGGTGCATGGAAAATACAGGGAATACCGAATCAACTTCATGAAATATGATACTGTGCTGCCTTTCGTTTACGTTGTTTATTTGGATGCTGTGGCATTGAGTTTTCCACTGGACAGTTCGAAGTATTATTTGCTGCTTCTTCTGCCTAGGGATGAAAATGGTGTGGACAAACTCATATGCGATTTACGTCGGAATGGGAGTTTGAGGCCTATAGTAGAAAATTTGAGATACGGGCGTGTGGTTGCGACTATTCCCAGCTTCAGTTTAAAGGGATATGTTACTCTTACACCGACTTTTCAACAGGTTAGTTGAAAAAAGTATATGCATTTTTTATTTGAAATTAGGGGACACATGTATTGTCAGAACGGACTATATCAAATGAAGAAACTGTTAGATTTTACCCCATCAAACAGCTTCTTGATCAGAAAATTTAATGAATAAATCCATACTTCTCCCCATTGTAAAAAGTAAAACTACACCGCATCAAACCGTTTCTAATCAGAGTGGACATGAGCAGATTAAGCTAGAAAACACACTTACCGACCAGAATCGACCGTCCGCGACCGTGCAGGCTACGACCACAAATTGAAAGGGATCAATAAAAACGTTGAAGCTCACACTAATCTACCAAAACTTTCAGCAGATTGAAATTTCAAACACGGTCTTTGAAAACCGATCGAGGACGATCATTCAGTGTGAGTTGTTCGATAAAAATACACGTGTTGAAAATATTGGTCGTAGTTGGACGGTTGCGGACGGCCGGTTATGGTTGCTCAGTGTGCTGGCTGCCTTAATAATATCGACTGTACAGTGCTGGATTTTCATTTTGGCATATATTCGAATGATTCTAATAGGATTTTCAAAGATATTCAATGCAGCAGAAGTGGATTTTTGAAGTAAAGTAAATTTTCAAATTGATACATTCCACCAACTTCTCGAAGTACTCCCAAATTCTTATTGCATCCGAAAGTGAAGGCAGCAGAATCGTAGTCTATCAGACTACAGTGTTGCCGGTGTTTGCGATTTAAAAGCAAATTGTTATTTGTTATGGAATGACACTCACACAATCAGATTTTATTAGTTCGCCACACAACTTCAATCATATAACAAAATTACTGATCTGAAATACACCACTTTTTTCATCTTTATCTTCACTGTTCTTGACATGCATTCTCAAAGTGTAATTTGTCTAACAGGCTAGGCTCTATTGATACCTTGTTTTTTCAATTATTCCCAATTTTGAAACAATATTCGATGCCCGCCATGAAGTATGTAACATATGGGAAAAAAACGTATTACTAGGGTTTCGGTAGAAAATGTTAGGGTGCTCCATCATGCGTGTCCGAGACAAGCTGAAAACGGATTTTGACAGAGATGTCACGTCACCACACCTTTTTCAGTTGTAATTCAGAAAGTGTAATATGTATTTCAGAAAGTATAATTTGTAATTCAGAATAATTAATTGTAATTCAGAAAACATTAAATGAAAATCAGATTGGTGACATGAAATTCAGAATCTGTAACTTGTAATTGAGATTAGTGAATTGTATTTCAGAATGTGTAATTAGTAATTCAGATTAGTTAAGTGATATTCAGAAAGTGTAACTTGTAATTCAGAAAGCGTAAGTTGTTATTCAGAGAGTACCAGCTGTAGTTTATTGTTCTCCTATTTCCTATTCTTACTTATCAAATCTTTGACGAGTATAGAATGAAGGCTTTCACAGCCGGAAGTATAATCAAGGAGTATGGTTTCCGAGCTTTGGTTCACATCCATGGAGGCGATTTCTATGGACAATTCGCTTACAACTGCGGTGAGCATCTTTAGCGTGGATTTTGTCTATACTGATGAGTATTATGTCGCTCTTCGAGAAGGCAAAATTCACGCTGATGCTCAACGTCCATAGAAACGGCCTCCACGCATGTGAACCAGCCACGGCCCCCAAGTCCGGAAACTCCTTGAATAAGTCCTTGACGGTTTCTGAATTACAAGTGATGGTTTCTGAATTACAACTGTCGCTTTCTGAATAACAATTCACTAATCTGAAATTGAAGTTACCCTTTTTGAAATACAATTTACTAATCTGAATTACATGTTACGGTTTCTGAAATCCAATTAACAATTATTCTGAATTACATGTTATATTTTCTGAATTACATTTTACTAATCTGAATTTCAAGTTACAGTTTCTGAATTACATTTGAAAAAGGTGTAGTATGGCGACAAAATTTAAAACAAATATAAATATTGCAAAAAGTTGGGTAGGATGGCAATATAAAGAAAAAAGTTGATTCAAAAAAATGCTTAGAATTTAATATTACACTTATATACGGAGTTTTAAGCAATAAATTAAAAAAACATTGAAATGCTATTTTTTCAAATATTTTCCGTTCTCTTTACAGATCTCACTAAATAGCTTAACTGTAGTGGCATATTTGTGTTTTTATTATAATGACAGTTCTGTCTCATATTGTAAACCACAGATAGCACTAAATTGAATATAATGTTACAGCCAGGAGCCTCGCTGTAACATCGGTTCGTATCTAACAGTTACCTATATCTGAATTCCACAACTATTGTGATGATATGACAATCCAACTTTCGATAAAAATCTTTTATTTGCGCATAAACTTGAAAATGGTGCTCCGAATTGAAGACGCTTATGGTTTTCAAATATATGTGTGAATTAAAACTTAATTAGCATCAAAACTTGATTATATATAATCAGAGGAACACATTTTTTTAGATCATCATTCTGATATGACTGTTAGGTAAAAACCAATGTAACAACGATGGTCCCGGCAAAAAAATCTTGGTTTTTATATTAGTGTTGGTGTACAAAATATGAGAAAGTTATATGATTATTATCGAAATACAAATATTCCACAATTCGGACGGAAACAATTTGAAATTACTAAAGAGATCTGAAAATGAAATAAAAAAAATTGCACTTTTTTATATTGCTTTGAACTCCGTATATGAGTACAAAACTAAATTCTTAGCAACTTTCAATGATTTTTTTTCCATATCTTGCCATCAAACCCCCCCTTTTTGTCCCTTTGTATTAATTTTTTTCAATTTGCTGCCATACCAGTGATCACATGTCATGTGTCAAAACCGATTTTCAAGTTGTCGGACATGCACGATGGATCACCCAAAAAAACACTATTTTCGTATCAACATATCTGTTTAACGTTCTTCAATGCAAACGAAATCGACTAATAATTATCCCTATTAATAGCAGATTTGTTATTAATGCATGATTTTTCTAAATCCACCATTAATGTCATCTATTAATGTTCTATTTTGTAGATTGAGTTTTTCGTGGCCCTTTTTCAGTTTCTTTGATTCTACCATAACAAATGTTAATATAAATGTATTGAAATACTTGAAAGATGATCATTTAAGTATAATAGAGTTTGCATCTACTGTTCATTTCGTTGATTGAATATCTTCTAAGAGTGAGGTCGACGTAAAAATATTGTAATCAACTAGATCTAGAAAATATGTCGATCATCAATCGCCGTCATTAATACACTACTTGATTAAATAACTATTGAAGACCAATAATGATTTTATCAGTATTTGTTGTTTCAGCTAGGAATAAAGAAAGTGTTTGAGCCCAGACAGTCAGACTTTTCTCCAATGACAGATCAAGAAGGAATTTTCGTGAAAAATATAGAGCAAGCTATCACTGTCAATATAAAGAACTATGTGGATCCCAATAATTTGGTGACTAATAGTAAGTTTACAGTTAATATCTATATTATAATAGCGAGAGGGAACAAACTATGATATCAACTTTATAATATAATGTAACAGTAATAATAATACTTCCAATGTTAAAAACTCTGTCCGCGGCAAGTACGAGTATAAACTCCGACAGATCTGGTCATCAGAAATGTAAGGGAAGAACAAAGTTGCTGCAACTAATAAGAGGAAAATACCTTCTTCTATTCCTTTGAAACCAGTAATTAATCACTATTACCAAATATCCAAACGCCTAAGCATGGGGAATGTCTTGCTTCCTCCACATAATAATTGGATAATCGTTGTAGATTTGTACAAACACGAACGCTAAGTGAGCTTGACGAATTGCAAACCATTTTATTCAAGTTTAAACGCTTTACTTCAATTTGAAAACCAGCAACCCACAGTTTAATTTTTGCGAAGGAAACAATTAAGTGTTACACCTTCTGCAGGAAATTAACATCAGGCCGACCCTGTGCCGTGGTTAGCATTGCCGAATTTACTGCATGAATTCTGGAGGTCGTTGTTTTTGATAATGATGCAGCTATCTCATCGGTCTTCTTCAAAAATATCGGTTTAATAAAACATTTTACATCAACAGAACGTGGCACTATACCGTGTGACACAGACTCATGGTACACGTCCTTTTTTCCTTTGTTTCTGTAGCTATATTTCTGAAATTTGGATCATTGAGTATGCTCTCTATACGGCACTTTGAGACATATCTGTAAAAAAAACAACTTCTGGTTTCTCTGGAAATGACATCAACTTTCGATTTTCAAATGAGACACCCTGCATATTATTACATTTTTGAAAACTGCATAATTTTCTGAATCCTATGATACCTCATAGTTGATATTTCATCGGTCAGAACACCTATTTTATTTTTCGATCTAGAGAGCCTTGAAACCCCTAAAATTATTCCAAATAATCAAAATAATGCTAAACTATCGCGATTTCGATTTAAAAAGTATCGTGGTTCGAAATACGTGCCAAAAAAGTTAACCAAAACCTTTTTTTACTTGAAACTCCGTATTTTCAAATCGTACCATAATGGTACTCTGAAGCAATTCGAAAGTACCATCGATGGAGTATCCATCCATATTTACTTTTTTTCTCTATAACCAAGACGAACGCGATAATGAAGTTTAGATAAGTTTAAGTATCTTCTCGGTTCAATAACAATAATTTATCAAGGTGGCTATGGAACACAAACAACAATTTGACATTTCGACTTTCACGGAGATCTAGTTAATATTTCATCCCACCGATAGAGCTCCTAAATCTCGAAGGCTCAAAGCATTGGTTCAAATGTAAGCAATAACAGTTAGGTTTTCTCTCACAATTTAATTAATAATGAAACAAAATAAAAAAGTGAAATTTTATAATAGCGGTTCGAAATGTCCACCACGAACATACAAACGTTTTCGAGCTCGTTTGGAGGTATTTCGAACAGCATTGTTCAATTGTTGAGGCGTTTTACTTTGAATGGCTTGTCTAACTCGTAATTCTAGGGTTTAGGTCAGGTAATCTTGCAGGTCGCCTAACAGGACCAAGTGTTCCGATCCACTCTTTCTCAAATCGGTCACGAAGGTAATCCGTCACGATCCTACTATTGTACCGAGGTGCACCATCCTGCTGGCATCGATTTTCCAGATTTAGCGGTAAATCTTCTAAATAATCTTCAACTTCATTTCTGAGGAAACTTAGATATCTACCACCATTCAAATGAAAGGTCCATCAAATATTATGGGACCAATTATTCGATCTCCGACTACTCCCAGCCATACATTAAATCCAAAACGTTCTTAGAAATTCCCCTGTCTAAATAAATGCTGATTCTCTTGCGTCCAATATCGAAGATTTTGGTTGTTAAATAAACCAAGATTAGTAAATCTTGACTCATCGGAGAATACAATTGTTTTCAGGAACTCATTATTTTGTTGTACATTATTGCATAGTACCCACCAGCAATATTCCATCCATATACTATCGTCTTCGTACAAATGTTGATGAATTTGATATTTATACGATCGATCCTTATGTTTTTTCAAAATTCTTCTGACACTTTCACGACTGGTATCCAATTCGGAAGCAATGTCCCTAAGAGATACTGTTTTGTCGATTTCCACTCTCATGAGAACATTTATCTCCATGTCTTCAGAAACAATATTATGCTTAGTACCAACATCAGGCTCTCTTCTGAACTGCTCTTCAAGACGCTTGAAATAATTTCGAGCCGTACATTGTCGTTCGGGGTATCTTTCCGAGTACAGCTGTTGAGCAACAACTGGATTTTGTCGACATTTTCCATACACTAATAGCATATATCCATTTTTTCGTTTCTTTTATAAACTGGTGGCATTCTTAACTTATTTCTATTTTCAATCTGATCAGTTCAATAATATATTCAGTCATGAAAGATGGGCGACACTACTTGACGGAAGATCATAAAACTAATAATGAATTATGGTGGATTACGTAATCCAATCTTCCGCAAAAAAACCTATACAATAGGTATGGTCGTCGGCAAGTATTCAACAGAAAACAACTACTGCCCCCTACGACCATTGAATTATATCTGTTTAATACTTGGCAAAGTTTTCTACAAGAACCACTTTGCAATGCATTTCAAATATCAAAGCTGAAATTATTTTTCGATTTAATTGGGGGAACACCTCCGTACCGGTTTCATGGTCATTGCCAATCATCAGCCAAGGCTAGTTCGACCCAATTGAATCGAAAAATCCTTTCATCCTAATTGGAAATCCCTGATACAAACACTTAAGTATGAATTCAGCGCCATCTCTGGGTTCCAGATTGAAATGCACTCCGACTACGTGTCGACATCATGAAAGATGTAGAAGATGAAGATGAATACTTGCTGACGACCATACCTATTGTATAGGTTTTTTTGCGGAAGATTGGATTACGTAATCCACCATAATTCATTATTAGTTTTATGATCTTCTGTTAAGTAGTGTCGCCCATCTTTCATGATGTTTCTGGCTTCATATTGAAGTCGACACGTAGTCGGAGTGCATTTCAATCTGGAACCCAGAGATGGCGCTGAATTCATACTTCAGTGTTTGTCTCAGGGATTTCCAATTAGGATGAAAGGATTTTTCGATTCAATTGGGTCGAACTAGCCTTCGCTGATGATTGGCAATGACCATGAAACCGGTACGGAGGTGTTCCCCCAATTAAATCGAAAAATAATTTCAGCTTTGATATTTGAAATGCATTGCAAAGTGGTTCTTGTAGAAAACTTTGCCAAGTATTAAACAGATATAATTCAATGGTCGTAGGGGGCAGTAGTTGTTTTCTGTTGAATACTTGCCGACGACCATACCTATTGTATAGGTTTTTTTGCGGAAGATTGGATTACGTAATCCACCATAATTCATTATTAATATATTCAGTGACTAACTGACAATTGAAGATAATCGAAACTTCAAATTGTTATTTGTGTTCCAAAGCCACCTTGATAAATTATTGTTATTGAACCGATAAGATAATTAAATTTGTCTAAACTCCATTATCATGTTCGTATTGGTTATGCAGAAAAAATGTAATATGGATTGATACCCCATCGATGGTACTTTCGAATGACGTCAGAGTACCATTATGGTACTATTTGAAAAAACGGAGTTTTGAGTAAAAAAGGGTTTTGGTTTACTTGTTTGGCAGGTATTTCGAACCACGATACTTTTTGAATCGAAATTACGATAGTGTAACATTATTTTGATTATTTGGAATAATTTCAGGGGGTTCATGGCTTTCTGGATCGAAAAATAAAATGGGTGTTCTGACGAATGAAATATCAACTATGAGGTATCATTGGATTCAGAAAATTATGCAGATTTCAAAAATTTAAATAATATACAGGGTATCCCATTCAAAAATCGAAAGTTGATGTAATTTCAGGAAAAACCAGAAGTTGGATTTTTCCAAATATTTCAAAAAGTGCTCAATAGTGAGCATATTCAATGTTCCAAATTACAGAAATATAGCTACAGAAACAAAGGAGAAAAGGGCGTGTAGCATTTGTCTGTGTCACAAGGTATACATTTTTTCAAAATTTTCATTTTCCAACTGTACACTGCTTCGCGACGGGCCAAATAGGAGTAGTAAATAGTCTTTCATCACTAAGTTAAAGTCAGATAAATCTGGTTTATCTGAAAATGTTTGTTGATGAGTTGATGTTTGTCTGATGAACCTCCAAATTCTATCGTTTCTTTTTTATCTAACACACACGAGAATAATAAAAAATGTGTTGCGTATGCCAGCAGGAATTTACTTAGTGGGGAATTCTGATATTCGATACCAGAAAAAGAACTCCTGAGCATTATATTTGCAATACTTAAATGACGGATACCTATACATGATAGAAAAGGACTTTATATTTAGAGCAGATCATCACTCTCTTCAATATTTGAAATGATGATATCGTAAAAATTATTATTGAAGTATCTCCGACCATTATCGATTGTATGACGGTCGAAGATTAGATACCATTATATCAAAATGTGTTCTTAGTAACAATTCAGACAATGAAAGTTCGACATAAAAGTTATCAATTTACATACATCATTGTCTAAAACTTTCATACAAAATATTATTATTATTCATTTGTATCGAAATGAAAGACGTCCCAAGCCTCAAAGTTATACTGAAAATGTCACTCTATGTCAAGAAAATTATGAAGGGCTTTCTATGGGAAGTGAGACATACTGTATACATATCCAAAAATTAATTTACCAAGTGAAAATTGTTTTTTTGAAACTAGAACCTATGTGATAAGTTGTAATCACTAATTCGTAACGCAACTTGTTTGTTTCATTTCAGGAAGACTGGAACAGGACGGCCCGATGGAATTCAAAGCTGACCATCCTTTCCTATATTTTGTTATGGACTCTGAATTGCATATTGTTCTCATGGAAGGAAAGATTGTGAATCCACTTAATTCCAGGATAAGATAATAAACAATAAATATAAGAAAAAATTGTTTTCTTCTCGAATGATTACCCCACTGAAATATTCGTATAAAAATATGCCAAGTAAAATATTTGCCACAAAGAATAAATTTAGGAATTTTTTGAGCAAGAATTGAGGTTAGAAAAATGTTCAACAAAAATCATGAAACAATGCAATTTGCTATACAGATAAGCCGAATATTTTCCGTCCTGGGCTCGTTATTTCAACAAACGACAAAGCTTTTGAGCACACTTATACAGGGGCATGCTAATGAGATGATTGATCAAATTTCGAGGTAACTGCTTGCTGGATGTCAACAGATCAATGTCCCGAAAAAAGTTATCAGCAAAAACTCAGCTCGCTGTTATAATGATAATAATAATAATAATAATAATGCATTTATTTAATTTGTCAAAAACTACGAATGCTATTAATACTTTCTATAAGTACAATAACAACGAAATAGTCACGAATTATTGTATACATACATTTCCACACATAGTAATAAGCATAATATGATATATTCATATCTATAAAATGGAAAATAATTGTTCATCTGAGATTAATTTCAAAAACAGGAACCGTACAGTTGTGTGTATAAAAAGTCGTACAAGTTTATCTAGCTAAGGCATTGCACTAATTGCACTAGACAAATGCTAAAAGCACGTTACTGACAAATATAGTATGATTTTGTCACTACTTGTCAAAGTCGATAAGAAGTTCAATAAGGATTGACAAGCTTGACCCACAATAACCTATAACTGCTGAACGACTTTTTTATGCACACGACAGCTGTACAAATATCAATCAATGAAAAAAAACTAAAAGAGATGATATTGAAAGTAAAATTGTAAAAAATACATAATAATTTTTTAGTCTTGATTAAAAAACAAAAACATTTCTATCGTCAGCATACGCAAGAACTTGAATATTCGAAAGGTTGTTGAAATAGTTCATCAAGTCATTTGCGTACATGAGAAATAACAGAGGACCCAATATAGAACCTTGTGGAACTCTTTTCTCGGTGATAGTTAATTTTGATCAAACATTGCGAATAACCAGTTTTTGAGCCCTATTACCTTTCAAATATGATTTCTTTACTTGAATGGCAATTTTCCTTACGCCATATCGTTCTAATTTCACGAAGAGAAGTTCGTGACTAAAACAGTCGAAAACCCTTGATAAATCAATGAACAATCCACAGATATAAAATTTACCATCAAGACATTTTTACCACGTGTTCATTGAAATCATAGAGTAGTTTCGGTGGCTCTTAAACATGATGATTTGGAGAAAGAAGTTCATTGCGAGCAAAATGAGATAACAACTGATTTTTATGTTTTTAACTCTAAAACTTTGATAACACTGGAGAGCAGACTGATTCCTTTGTAGTTCTCATAAATATTACGATTGTATTTTTTAAAAAGTGGGGTTATGATTGCCTCTTTCAATTTGAATGGAAAAATTTCTTGCTCCGCAGAGATATTAATAATATATGTCAGAGGTCAGAGGTTTACCCAATTTGACGGCGCATTTTTTTCAGCAAGTTATTCGATACTTCACCATATGGCACTCTGGCATGGGAATTTTTAATTTTTTTTGACGACATGGAGGCCGTGTTATGGACATAATTCCAATGGCGTCGCTACGGGGGTGTAATGGAGTTAATTATCCCTCCCCCAGGGGCAAAAATTGCTCAAGTTACGGGGATATTTCCATAAACAGTGAGACACTGTATAATATCGTCTGTGATTTTCAATCACTCCTTCCAGAAAGATACCTAGCGACGCCCATGCATAATTAAGTAGTAGTTTTCCGAACAAGAGGGCAAAATATAAAAATAGGAGGAGAAAAAAACGCGACGAAGATAAAAACAAATTGATGATCACTGCCGGGAAAAAGAAAAGCGACAGAGATAAGGAACGTCGGCTAGCAGAAGGATGCGAAATCTAGATAGAAATAAAGGAAAGAGAAAAATAAAAGGTTTCAGGAACATTTTTGAAACATTCTGGAAGATCAAAATGAAGTACTAAAGTATCGAATCGATAGAACAGTGATTTTATTAAACTGACACCACATGTAAATTACACCAGTGCAAAGCCAGGACGAGTTCTAGAACTGAAAGATAGTTTCCTTTAATCGAAATGACAGTGAACCAATGGAATAAGCATGACCAGTAGACAAGAATGTCAAAAGTTCATAGATTTCATATTGAGTAATAAAAAAATTCAAAATTAACAAATTAGAACATGATACCATGGTATCACGCATTTATCAAGCTATTGGAAATCTTTTTGGAGACAATAAATCTGCTGACGATTTAGGGGATCCTTTGGATTTCGAATCTGGACCTTTTCTAGATTGCGGCATTTCTTGGGTATACGTAAGTCCATAAAATATCATTTCAAACATTCAGTTTTGAAACGACATACACTATTAGCGAATATTCTAACACTAGTGTATTTTTTAGGCTTTCAAGAAGTTAATTATTCCTAAAGAACTGAGACCCGTTCGAGGATGTACTTGCCCACCAAAATGCAAGAACAGACATAGCTGCAAAACTTGAACCTTTTGAGGAAGAATATCAAAATTTAAAATTGTGAATATGAAATTAATAAACCTGTGATTACTTGTGCGTGTCAGCAAATGTATCTTCTATTTTCGTTCAATTTTTGCTGGGTGGAAATATAGGTACATACAGAAAAAGGAATATTTCTTGTGCAGGTTCTGGTTTGTAATGCAGAGTAGCTCTTGGAGAATGATATAATGAAAAAGTCACTACAAAGTCTTTGCTGTAAGTCTGAAAGTAATATAAAATGTGCAAAAGTACTATGCGTGCAAATATCGGTTAGCATTCATAATAAACAAAAAAGATTTGTTTTGGGATTTACTCGAGCGCGACAGATTAACATAAAGGGGGATACCTTACACCCTGTTGTGTCCTACCTCCACCATACATAAACCCTCAATATAGGATCGCACGTCTAGGACAGCTGATCAGATTAGTAAAAAAAAATCGATCTTTCGAAATACTCGAGCACATCAGATTAAGGTAAGGTGGGGTAGATAATTACATGCTAAAAAGTGTGCATTTCAATAAACTGATGTTTTGAGCGTGACACAAGAAAGTAGGAGGGTCACAAACTTGCAAAAAAAAACGTCACCTTGACATTCTCGAGCACGGTCGATTTATTTTATATTTTGAAGGAAATAATTCAAGAATAATGGAAAAATATAATATAAAATTTTCACAAGCCGAGTGAGTAACACAAATCGTCATTTAAGTTTAGAGCGTGCAGCTGCAGTGAAGCTTATATTGCCCACTCTGCCACAGCGTATCTGACATCCGCTCCTCTTTTTCCCTTTCACGTTTTCTGTATCTCTTACTCTCTCGCACTGTCTCATCAATTTTGTCTTCCATTTGCACCAGGCAAAGGAATCGCAAACTGTTGTAATTCTTTTGATCATCTCAGGGCGCATATTTTCCTCAAAATAACTCTTGCCGAGGTATGATTTTGGAATGGTTCAATCATACTGAAATGTCTCCGCATCAGGAATGATCTGATAAAATTCTTGAAGTGTTGTAGGCCGGTGAAATTTTTGAGGGGTTAGTTGATGCAATTTTCGGGGCGTCTATCAATCGACACTCCGAACATTTGGGGGTGAATGGGGTGATTAAATTTTTCGTTTCAATTCTTGTTTCAATCGAGTCGCTGGAGGTTGTTGAACAGCTGTCAAGAATTCTTTCAAAGTTTGGGTGATTGGTTCATAAGTTTTTTGTAAAGGTTACTGAGATTCTGCTATATCAGATTTCAGAGTCTTATATTTTCTTTTCAAAGCCTTTCTTACTTTTGATAGTTGTTCATGTTTATGACTATTTCATAGGTGCTAGCAAAATCCTGAAATAATTATACTGAGGTTGGTCAAATGATTTTGACAATTCCACTGATGAAGACTGAAATAAAATATTTTTAAAGTTTATATTTTATTTTTCCATATTTTCCAGAATATAATATTATCATCGGAAGGAATATATTTTTTGTGTAATTTTTTTTTTCTATTGAAATAATTTTGTTTCAATTCATCAGATTAAGAAAATCCCTTCAAATAATCGTCAGATTAAGGGTCAGCACAACTTGGACTTCAAGCTGAACCGCCTGTGCAGGAGTATTCCAAAATGTCGAATTTTTTTGCATTTTCAAACAGCCGCCACAAGTTTGCGTCATATCCGAATCGTCAGTCTTTTGAATGGGAGCATCTTTCGGACTCACTCAACATCCCTTTTCTTCTTTCTACTATCTTATCTTCAAAATCCAAAAGGCCTCTTTAATGCTCGAGTAAATCCCCATTTAGCATCGTGGGCTCCCCAACTATTAATTTTATTATTTCAAAAAAACTAGTTATATTTCGTTTTTCTTCCTAGGCTCAATTGAACACTTTTTCAATGGAGCAACTGTAAACCAGACCATAATGAATTAGAAATGGTCATTACGAATCCATAGATAACAATAAACATCTACCAATTACTTACAAAGAGAAGAGTTGTAACATTTCTTCAGGCGTATAGGAAATGGCACCTACTACTGAAGAATATCCTGGTTCAGAATTTGCTTATGAATGTACATATGGAAAAGAAAAAGAAAGATATTCCCTCCGGTGTCGGCAATAAATTATGTCATTGACTCAAACAATTAATTTATTCATATATTGATATAAAAAAAGAATTAACTCTTTAGTTCAGCAACTTATTTTACAAACATCTTCATATGGAATGCCGGCGAACTTTCGTTCCATCAAAATCCCTTTTGCTATTTCAATCTCGACACCAAAGTTTCTTTCATCCAAACTCAGAAGTATAGCTTCTTCACCCCTATAAGCACCATTGACTACTTTCACTAACTTGCCCAAAGCTGGAATTACAGTTTCCAATTGAGCTTGGTCAAGTTTCAGCTTCTTCCCACTTTCAAATAACTCAACTATAGCCATATACTTGCTTACAACCTCCTTAATTACACCCTTCTGTCTATAGTACTCGTCGCCCAAACTTCGCGTCATTATTTTGACTATAATACCCTTCGTCAACCAGTAGTCCTTTCTACTTATTTTCTCTTTTCTTCTTTCCTCTTGCTTCCTGATTTCATCTAACACTGTAGTTTTCTCGACATCTAGCTTCAGTTTCTTCGATTTATTCGAGGCTACATCAGAGTCAGCAGGTCTCTTGAAGATATTCGAAGTGGGAACAGCCAGTTTTTTATCTGACTTCAACTTGATATCCAATTTGAGAGTTCCGTTATGAGTTCCTCTTAAAAGCTCAGTATGAATAGGATCCAATGAAGCACCTGCCTTTTCCAGACCAAGCTTCGCTTGTTTCTCTAGGAACTCCATCTGTTTTTCTTCAACATTCCTATCCATTTTTAGCTTCTTCTTCTTCTTGGCTTCTCGTTCTACCGTCTCAGGACTTCTATCGATATACGTCACAAACCACCCCTTTTCAGTTTCATCAACAATCGCCTGGCCTGTTTTACCCAACCATTTGACGAATCCGGCCAGGGTAACCCAACGGGTACCATTCATGTGAACATGATCCCGATCACGAATATATTCTTGGTAGACTCTGTTAGCATCTACTCTCTTCGATCCAAATTGTCTCTTTAGAATTTCTACGTAACCCTTTGCGAAGTCGTATGAAAATTCATCTATGAATTTCTCAGGGTTTTCAGCAAATAAAAGTATATTCCTTTGATGGGCTTCCGATGTGGTGTGCAATTTGAAACCATGATCATCTCCGCACTGTTTTTCGCATGTCTGGCAGTACCATTTGAGTTTTTGGAGACCCTTCGCTTTCATTTTGTTGGCAAGATATTTGGGCGTACCAACTTCAGCTTTTTTTCCCATCCTGACGAAAGAATTTGTACCCCAAAGAATTAAATTCTTGATAAAATAAAATTAAACTGAAAAATACTTAAAGCAAATTAGAAATTCGGATCCAATGCGCTCTTACATAAATCACTATCGACTATTGTACTGATGAAACTGAATTAAGTCCGCCGACACGATTAACATTCTTATATCCCTCGTCTAATTATCAATTAGCAATTAATAGAGATAAGGAAAAAGTGAGTTGTGATGTGGTAGACATAATTACTAATTCCTTTGAATAACATCAATTTACTACTACCTGGGCGATATCTGCCTCTACATAAATGATTCAAAACAAGATTTGTTTTGGTTTATTACTAAAGAACAGGTATTAACTGAGTGTTATGTTACAGAATAGGTTATGGCTGAAAAGTTAAGTGTTATTACCTGTTTCATACTTTGTCAATACATTAATGAGTCCATTCAAATGATTGATAATTTCCATTGATAACAGATTTTCTATTAAATGAAATCAAAAAATATCAAATTTTGGAGGATTTTTATTGCTTTCAATCATACCGATATTTGGAAAATTAATAGCAAATTAAAGACTCATGATTACCTGAACCAAACCCAAACCCAATTCGCATTCAGAAGCAACTGCTCTACAGTGAAAGCTCTTTCTAAAGTGGTGCAAGCCGGTTAAGGACTTGAAAGAAGTAATCATACTTCAATTACCGTGTAGTCCGTGTATGATCTTAGTAAAGCGTTTGACCTCACATGACCTCTACTGCTACATAAATTAAACTACTTTGGAATAAGAGGTGTGGCATTGGACTTTTTTAGCTCTTACCTCAAAAATAGAATGCAGTCAGGGTTCTGTGCTGGGGCCACTGATTTTTATCATTTATCTAAATGAATTTTTGCATTTTACATCAACTGATGTTTTCTGCGTGTGTAATTCAATCCAGCACTCAGTTATCTGTACTCAACGAAACGACAGATATATAGGAATCAAAAGAATGCCATCGTATGCATGGTTCACAGCAAATGATCTGAATCTGCTCAATAAGACAAAAACAAAAAAGCTTACATTTCATCAAACAGAAGATTAAGAGTGAATTCAAATACGTAAAATTGCTTTATATTTTGCTCTCGATGATGTCTTGAGTTGGCAGCCTATATATAGATGTATTAAGGAAAAACTTATCCACCCAGCTGTTTCTGCATGATATACGACGTGTTAAAATCAAACAAAAAACACCCTGGATTGCAACAGGATTGGACATTTTTTTGGAAAATTTACGATCTCTGCATAACACACGGAAATTCACTGATAATCAAGGTTTTTATATGAGTAGGTACTTACTTCAATAACTATCGCAGAATTTATAGATCCACTATTAAGAGAGTAAAGGAAATCCACTACAGGGATCAGATCAACAAATACAATGAGATATGATTGGTCTTTCATCAGTGATATTACAGGAAACTCTAAAAAAACATGGAATATCACTCAGTCCTGATAAAATCAATGATCATTATTGCTCTATAGGTATATAGCACTAAACCTTAGTCAGAATATAATAATTCCCTATACGATCCCTTATGAAATATTAAAGATGTCAGAATTGAGGTGAACCTAAGTTTGTATGAGACAAATAATAATGTTGGTAGATATTTTGAGAAATATAGAAAACAAAAATGCGATTGGTTATGATGGAATTTATTTCTATAAAAATAATCCAAAATCATCCAATTAATACACTTTTTAATACATTTGTATGAATTATCAACCCTTTTCATTCCACAATAATGGAGTCTTTCCTGATTTCCTAAAAACATCTATTGTCATTCCATTGTATAAAGGTGGAGATTCAAATCTTCGCCCGATCTTCATCATTCCAACTATGCCAAATTAATCGAGAAACATATAGTGAAAATATGTCTGAACGATTTCTTAAGATGCCAAAATATTTTAAGTGAAAATCAGTTTGGTTTTCAAAACAATGAAAATACACACAATGCAATATTTTCATTTTTATAATACGACATTTATTTAAAGTTCAATTCTGGTAATTCTTTATAGCTGCTGCGGTCTTTTGTGATCTGTCAAAGGCGTTCGATTTGTTGATCAAACATTATTAATAAGAAAAATTGAACAATACGGTTGCAGAGAAATTACAAATATAAATGGTTTGAATCATACCTTTCAGGAAGAAATCAAATGGTAAGAACTACAGAACTATTTTAAAAAACTATATCATGTCTGGAGTATCACAAGGATCTGTTTTAGGGTCCATTTTATTCTTATTATATGTTATAATGACCTAGCCAATTTTAGCATATTTGGAAAGTTCGCTTTGCTGATGACACGACAATATTGTGGTACAGCCAAAAACTCAAATAATTTACACGACGCAATATCTATACAGATATGAATAAAATCAAGGAGTGGTGCGATGCAAAAGGACCAAGCGCGAAAACACATGTAAAATTGGCTCTCGGTCAAATTGGCTGAAATTTTATTATTTTATAGTGGGTAATTGGAAAAATTGGCGAGTTGAACTGATTTTGTATGTGTTCTTTTCTGAGATATAAGCAGCCAAAGTTCGAAAAAACGTCGTAGTTGGGTAGGGTTGACAAAGGAAAAAACTTTTTTAGTCGAAATAAGACAAATTCAGGATAAAAATGTATTTATCGGTACTCGTTAACATGTCCAACTATATCGTTTTTAATGAATGTAGGTACATTAGGGTGTATACGGGGCATAGTCAAAAGAATCGTTTTCCAGGATTTTTTTCTAACACCAGTCCTGAACCAAAAATTTATATTTTAGTAGAATATCATAGTTTCAGGCATCTTGAAAGTAAGAACTCTTTTGGATGTTATGCAGTGAGAGTAACTTCAATAAATTTGGGAATTTAAACTACCGGAACTGTGTATTACGCCCTTTTAGAGCCCCATTTACGTTATGGAATACCGTTTTGGGAAATATGCAACTCATCAGCACTTCAGATTATATTGGTACTGCAAAAACGAGCGATCAGGTATATGTATGAGTCTAAGCCACGTGATTCCATGCAGACGCATATTCGCAGAGGAAAATAATATTGATTTGGATTGTTTTATTCATTTTAAAATCAGTTTGCTTCATTTACAAGAATTTGTCTTTACGAGACTGCGTCCAATCGTAACAACACCCGTTTTAACGCGTTGAAATTCAACATAGAACCAACCAACATAGACAAGTACAAAAATATGCCGTTAGAATTATAGCCAAACTTGCACGACGAGATTCATGTAGATTAGTATTCAAAAATCTGAAAATACTCACCTTAGCGGAAATATATATGTATGAAATATGTCAATATGTGTACAAACATAGATCATTATTTGTATCCAATCAAAATACTCACGAATATGAAACTAGATGCAAGCATTTATTGGTACCAGATGTGCAAAGGTCTTCATTTTATCAAAGAAATCTACAATATATGGGCTGTAAAATCTTCAACTCACTGGCTGAAGATATACAGACATCCCCCAATCTCTTTATTTTTAAACAACGGGTGAAAGCACTACTACCATCGAGAAAGTGTTACACATTTTGGAGGAATATTTTAATAGTTCTTCGTTTCAAATGTCAACTTTATAGTTTTCTATGTTTAATCTTTTATGTAATTTTCCACATTTGGCTTTGACGTTTTCTTTCATTATTGTGCTATGTGTACTGTTCAGTATTATATATGTACTTTTAAATTGAAGAAATAAACATTATTATTATTATTATTGCCAATTCCCTCAACAAATATGGCCGGGAATCTATTTATTATAATGGGGTCAAGATGTTTAATAATTTACTTTCATATATAATGGAAGCAAATTTGACAAACAAAAAGTTTAGAAACACATTTAAAACATTTTCAGCTGATAAGACTCTTATTTTAATCTGCAAGAGTATTATAATGATGAATTCGTACGATATAATGTGCATATTTGACTCTGTTATTTGAACATAAGGTGTAATTGTAGCTCTCTGTTGATGTCTTTATGTTTATGTATAGATCTATCCATATTCCTTTTAAACTAAACTGACTATTTTTACTGTGCTGTTACAAAATTGACTATAACAGTATAGTTTTGTTATAACTTACTTCAATTCAGAAGTACCAACTGTTTTCAATGCAAATTTTGTCCACAAGATTAATTCTTGATGAAAATACAGTACACTTAATATTATTGGTAAGTACTCGATTATTTTCCTTTCAGACTCACGAAAAAAAACAAATAATTCAGTTACATGTTGCATCATTTATTTTGACAGTCTGGATCAACAATCAGCAAATAAACACGTCACTTCTTAAAAACCCATTGTCAATCTAGTCGAATAGACCGAAACCCATATCATCATCTTCTTCACTTTCTGATTCCGCTTTCTTCTCCTCCTTTTTAGCAGCAGCAGGCTCAGCAACGGCAGCAGCAGCAGCCACAGGTGCTGCAGCAACAGCGGCGAACTTACTGGGGTCCTGGAACAGAAAGTTATTATGTAGATTGATTCAAAAATAGACAAAATCATGATAGACTGTTGAAAATGTCAGTAAAATTTTTCCACATATGTCTTCCTGATGCCAGTGGGTTCAGCTATTTCTAGCTCTAGCACCGTACGGAGCCATTGAGAGACGAAAAATATTCATCACGTTTCAACGAAAATAAAGAAATACAAGAGGCAGAAACAGTTTTGATATGAATATTGTATATACAAGAGCAGCTGGTTTCCCATTATATAAAAAGTGGACATTGAAAAATGTATACACCATGAAAAGTTTGCGGTAAATATGTAATATATTCTCATAAATTGATAAGGCCCTATGGTGTTATGAGGGGATAAATATTTGTTTGTGCAAAGTGAATAATAATTTTTCCATATGGTAAAATACTAAAAACCACCACTCACCTTGATGAACTCCTTGATGGTACCAGCCTCTTTGAAGTCTACCTCAGTAACAGCAGCAATAGCCAACAGATTTCTGAACCCATTGGCGATGCTGTGGGGAGCAGAAGCCAGTGTTGGATAACCAATGCTCAAACAGACAGCAGCCAAATTAGCGACTCCAGCGAGGAACTTCTCACGAAGATCTTCAGGTTTGATGTCCAAGATGGCTGGGGCAAAGATGGTGCCCGAATCATAAACCTGTTCCACTTGAAGACCGTAAGAGAAGGGAGAGATGTTCAGCATGTTAAGGAGAGTGGCTTCTGAAGCACCAACTTTGTCCCCAGGTTTCAGGATGTGGACATCGTTGATGATTTCAATAGTACCTTGAAGATAAACAGTCCTTTATTATTCAATGTCTATTAAATTAACCAGTTAATAGATATAAATGATGCTACTATACATGGATTGTTAGGTGATTTCACAGAATTCAAAAATATTTTTGACATAGGTCAGGAGTTTGTGACCAAACTTTGTTCATGATTAGAAAAACAAACTCACTTTCCAGAAGTATCAAGTTATTTCCATTACAAGATAGTTCTGAATAAATAATCTTTCCTGGAATGAACAATATTTTGAGTGACTGAGTCCAACAAATTGAATTAATTGGATCTTTAGAACCCATAAAACACTCTCAATTTGTCAATAATTGGTATAGTAAAAGAAAAGTTAGAACTAGAAGTCGAAGTTGAATGTTGAATCATTCGGTCAGAAAAATCAATTGTAGTCAGAGATTTGGAGAATCTACAAATATTTTCTTGAAATGCATACATAGATCTTTATTTGAAATAGGAATCCTAATATACAAATTCACTAGAACACAATTAAAGTGTAAATACTAAATAAAAAATAAAACATAACTATAAGTATGGTACAATATGCAATAAAACTGACATATACAAAGTAATTAATAGCAAGAAAGTACTCACCCTTAGAAATTTTGGTTGGAATACTCAAAGCTTGGAAGAAAGAAGTTTTCTCAGGACCCAATCCAGTATTCTGAGCTGGAATAACAACGGGCAAAGGTGCGATAGCACCATTACGAGCTGGAGCTCTCACTTTGTTCTCGAGAAGTTTGTCACGGATCTCCACAAGGTCTGATCGGGTGAAGACAAAACCAACGTTGCCTTTGATGTGAGGCAATATCTTCTCCAAAGCAGGGTTGCGATCGACATGGCCTTTGATAGCTTTACGCATCATGGTATTCTTTCCCATGAGAACAACTGCGCTGCCTCGAAGTGATATGCGGATTTGCTGCATTTGCTTAGAACCGACATTGTCAGCGCCCACAATGAAACACTTGGGATAGTCTTCCAAGAGTTGCTGGAAAATAAATCACCTATTAATACTGAAAACATATGACACAACTATTAGCATTCTTGTATAATATTTTCAGATAGATATTTTCCACAAACGTCTTCCACATGCTAGTGGGTTCAGCTATTTCTAGCTCTAACATGAGACGAAAGCCATTGAGATAGGTATGATTTCATCATATTTAATGGAACTTTACAGCTGCTGGGGATTGGTATTTTCAACAATGCCCTTCAATGGATACTTACGATGAGTTTGGTGAAATAGTTGGATTTCCAGGATGCCTTGTCCTCCCTACCCATCTTAAGCTGTGGAGCTGTGATATAGGGACTCGATTAATCGAATTTGAGAACTGAAAATGTAAATGCAGTTTTCACATAACCTATTTTCAAGTATTTGTAAATATTTCAATAACTGTAAAATATAACTCAATTGTAACGTAGATAGCCATTTTGGATGGAGAATATAAATATATACTCATATTCTTGCAAAGATGACTGAAGATACACAAAGATTTATATCAACCAGACCAAATTCAAAGACAACTCACCTTGGCACAATATACAAGCGCAATGAAAGAAATTTATTCGTTGCTCGATGACGTTGACATTTTTGTCATTTAGAGAAGAAGAAGAAAATAGTTTATTGTTCTACTTCTTTTAGCCTCAGCGTTCAACACTGCACAGACATGAATACAATTAACATACCCTCGTATTTACTTAAAATGAGTTCATATGGAGTAGGACGAGTAGGTGTTCTGTGGTCATATTTAGGATCATTCACTTGCTACGAGGTCGTTTGCTACGAGACGAGGTCTACTCTGTAGTGTCATTCACACTACATTTTGGATCGAGTGTAGCTCCAATTAACAAACGAATACTCCAATCTTTACACCAAGTGTAGGCAAGAGCTACATTTTTAATGCAAACGAATGAACCTCCTCATCGAAAGGAATGCTTCATTTTGCGATTTGCATATCGAAAAAGAATCTAGGGTGAGATTCCGTGTACCATAGAATTCTGTAGTCGATAGTTATGTCTCTTTCTCTCTCATGAATTCAACGATAACGACATTTCACTTATTTGAATCACTTTGGAATTCTATGGTACACTACGGAATCCCACCCCTGTTGAATTCATGTTGAAATACAGAGAGATAAAAATAACTTCTGTTCAATTTCCAATGAAACATGTGATCTGAAGTAACTTAACATGTAATTGTAATGGAAGTAAGAGTAAGAGTCTCAGAGGAAATTGTACAGAAGTTATTTCATCCTGTATTTAAAAAAAGTTGCGCTTCATATAGCGAGTTGAAACAAACGATTTTTCTGTATTTGAGCACTTCACTTGGCGTAACTTATTCGTGTATTCACTTCATTTCCCACATAGGGCGATGTGTGGAGAAACTATATTCGGGCAAAGTTGCCTTATAGTCTCACGTGCACAAATGATGATTGCATGATTTTCTACCCGAAAAGGTACTACATTTTCAGACCTTAAACTTATACTAGATTAAAATGAAAAGTACTAATATAATCAACTTCCAAAATCAAAAAATATTTACCAATTGGTGGGAAACGATACAAGAACTCTAAATATCTACATTGAAAAATCTATTGAAATATATAACTAAAGCAATATAAAAATTTCAAATATCAAAAATAAAACAGGCCGCATAAGAAATGCATTCGTCGATCCCAAACTCCATTCCGATAGCATGCGTGTTCTCTTGCACCACCCGCAAGGATTGATGAAGATCTTTTTCTCGGGAGGCATATAGTTTGAGGTCATCTATGTAAAACAGATGGGTGACCTCATGCCTCCGGTTGCGGAACTATGTTTATAAGAACTTTTTCTAGCATGTAAAATCATCCAGTACCCAAAATTTGTTACCCTATTTTGGAAATATCCTGTATACCTCTGTTCGTTCTACATATAATTTTGTAGGCCATCGAGTATGGAATGCCCACTTCGTCGAAATGAAGCCACTCATGAAGAAAAAAGTAGCGCATGGCAGTTGATTTTGAAATATGTTCGTGTCTGGTGGACCAGGAATTATATCTTGGAATTTTATAATACTACCTGAATATCTCAGTATTTCATCTCATCAGCTCGGATTTCCGAGTGTTCTGAGATCTTTGTGTTATTTCAAACACTTTTTCTGGGTATACTTACCAGAAAAAATTATAAAATGATCCATATTTCATTCAAAATACAATCGAATAATGCAATATAATTTTTATTTTATAACGACAATTTTGTACAACTTATCAATATAAGACATACATCACAACACAACACTAGTTTGAAGATTTAACGCTATAACTAAGTATATTTCTGAAAATGTATAGCAGTACACATTTTATATCACTCAAAGATAGTCGTACCTATATATCAAGAAACAAACAATGGAAATGATCGAAAAAATAATCGATTTTTGGCAATTATTTAATATGCTCTATAATAATGGTTATTTGAGAAAATACGAAGTTATTGTTATTTTTTAGATGGTTCCGTCATAGATTAGAGAAATATACTAATCTGTGGTTCTATGATGGAAAAAAAGGTAAACTATATAAATTTATGCTCAGACATTACTATAAATTAGGTAAACAACCCCCTCGAATATATTGGTCGCCATCAGAAATAAAATTAATTCATCTTGGACACGATTTACATTTGGACATTTTCTCATGCGCGCTGGTATTGGAGTTTCTGAAAAGTTGAACATTCTGGTTTCGAAAGGGCAGAATAGAATGTTGATAAATACGACAAGAAAGCAAGAAATATTCAACTCTTTGAACAAATGAGTCAAGAAATATTAATTTTAGGTTTGTGTGTCCAGCCACAAAAATTGTTCAGGCGGTTCTATAGTTTTCTATTCTATTAATAGAACCTTTTATTGAATACTGTATTTTGTTACCAGACAATATAAGAGGTTGAGTAGTTAATATCCCTTCTTGATATTTTGTGTTTAATTTTGACTTTCAAATTCATATGTAGGCTATGCAAACATTTTTGCAATCGTTACAACACTGAGTTCTGTTCTCTATCATAATTCGATTGATGGCTTTGTCAGAAACTTTTGAATTATATATAAATGTCTAGTTCAATTATTCAAATCAGCGAATTCATTTGTTCAATTTCCAGTTTTGTGTGATTATGTTTCGACAGTTCTTGCAACAAATAAAAACCATCAATTTAAAGCATTCATGTACGTTCACGCCAATCACAAATTTATTATAGTGGATATTTTTTACCTAGAAAATTGCCGCGGTAATTGTTTGTGGAAGTTTGTTTTTATTGTATAACAGCTAATACTTTTGATTTGACATCTGTCAGTATAGTTTGCATAAAAAGTGAAAAATGAATCGAAAACGGTTTAATAAATCGTCATTCGATGAAATCTATACACTATATACTTCCACGATTTTTTAGTCAGCGTATGAATTTTTTTCCGTATTTTTTATGAGATCGCAATTAAAACCTCCAGGTAATTCACTAGCATTCCATTTAAATTCGAAAGCCAGTTACGATCAAATGCCCTTTCGATGATTTTGTATTAACTTCCACATCATTGAGCATGAATTATCGACTATTTATATGGATGTATGCAGCCTTTGGGTTGTTAAACCAATTACAATTAGAGTGTGAGATGAAAGGGTCTACCTGATGATATTATGCACTTCATCAAATGGTTGAATGACCTGTGATAGGTTAACTCGAGTTTAATGCATAATGCAAATGAAATACAGGAACTATAAGATTACTTTACGTTCAACAATATGAACAGGAAAAATTTTGAACCCAATTGAAATATCCTTCATTTCAGAGATTCCTACATGGTAGAGAATAACCAATTTTCTATCTAAAACCACGGCGCCCCATAGATACCATCTGGAAGATGTAATTTTTCTCAAAGAAACAGTCGGAGTGCTTTTTTCCCAGTCCTATACACGACATTTCTAATATAAACTCCATGACTATGAATGATTCCCCAGCGAACTTGAAATATTTCAAAAGTACTGTAAATGTGAATAATCTAAACAATTTTCAGTAATTTTTCTGAAATATTCCATAATTTGTAGAAACATTTATGAATTTGATATATTCGGAAACATTTTATATCAGTATAAATTTCTGATAACTGAAATACCTATTTCAAAACAACTTCAATTATAATGAATATCCGACACGTACAGGTAGTAAGATTTCTGAAATATTCAAATAGTTTTGAAACATGTCAGAATATGCATAAAATCAATGCATTTGGAAACATTTCAAATTTATGAATAAGTAATTGATATTAGAAATATTACATGTAACTGTAACTGATTGAAACGATTCCAAATAAATACGCAGTGAAAATACTGGAAACATTGTACCTATATTCACTAAGATTTCATAAACGTTTCTGAAATATCGAATGGACTGCATTAGTGATGATGTCACAAATATGCAACCAACATTACACCGAGTCCTAAATCATTTGGCGCGAAATGATATGCGTCATTTTCGACCTTAAGTACGGATGACATAAGAGCGATAATAGAAGTATCGTAACAGCTCTTTTTGTTTTATGCTCTCACACGAAATAAGTAAATATTTAAGGAATTGCCTGCAGCGGGCCTTGGATATGCGAAGGATGGAAGAAACGATATTTCAATAAAACAATTTTCTGAAAGGATTATACATAATTTATAAACGAAATAAATTTGAATATTCATCAACATCTAACTTCATGCTACAAGGAATTGCATCCCCGCTGGATGGCGTTCATAATTTAGGCACGAAACAGTAAAGTGGTGATCAGCCAAGTATTTCATTTTATTCCCTTTCGAATTTGAAAACATTGCTGAAGATGTCAAAAGATGAAATAAGTTTATCATCTACGCAGACATTGATACTTTTTCATGAAAATCTCAAATACATATTACATATGACATAATGTGTGTTTTGTGGACACGACTACGAGCAAACAACATGAAGTTAGAAGCATGATACTATTTTGCTATTGGTCGGCGCATAATAGATTTTCTGAAATTTATTCAGAAGTTATTTAGAAGACTTTCTTTACGTTATAACCATTCTATAAGACGTATTAATTATTTTTCTATCGAATTCAAATACTTACATTTCGCAAATATTGCTGATAATGCGAAATAATTAAATTAATAAAATCATAATTTGGACCGCAGATTCTAAACCCTATGTAATGGTTACTGAAGGTTTATGTTAGCGCAGCTTCGTTCAGATATATCTCGTTAGGACTCAGTGCACTGTTAGTTGCATACATTTTGATGTCACACTAATGCGGTCTATTGGACCTTGTTATAATAATGAATGGTGGATATCTAAAACATCTAATGTTTCAAATTAATACTTCTAATGAAATATTTGAGGTTTGGGGATATTCATTGAAATATTTTGAAATCATATCTTATGACCATAGTGAATTATTAAATCTAATTAGTTATTTCCCTCAACTGTCAAGATGTAACTATTCGCTGATAAAATTTGTAGAATTGGGTGTGATCAATAATTTTTGACATTATTTCTGTAGATATACCTCTTTCTGAAATATATTTTTTTAACATACATTTCCAGAATTCATATATAATTGTGTGAGTTTTTATGAAACATTCAGGAATGTGCACAGGGAACTTTCAAAATATTTCCAAGATGTTTGTGATTGTATATAAGTATATTTATTTCAAATATTTAGCATTGTTACACAGAAAATACATTGAATCTTTCTTTCAGCAACCTATCTGAATCATTTGAATGCCTATCTATGAACTGTGATATAAGTATATTTGAAACAAATCAGAAACGTTCCAAGAATATTACGTCATGTAACGTTTTTTGATTATCTCTGAGTTCAGATCTCTCTAATTTCAAAAATATTCTAGAAACATCAGGGCAACATCGATGTCAACATTTCCTGTTTATTATACTTTATTAATGTGTTAGATCAACTTCCTAATTTTTTTGCTAATTTCCTCTGACCCTCATGAGTCTGTCTTTTATTCCTGAACTCAACTGAATTGATTTAAGAGAAGAACACTCGTCCGGCGGACTCTTGCATATTGTTTTCTTGAAACAATTCAGTTTCGTTCAGAAATGAATCGACAGACTTATTGCAAACTACTACGAGAATATATCAATGTTGTGTTATCAGCGAATAGGACACTTCCGTATGGAAGTATAAATGGATATAGATCATTTACATATATCATGAATAGTAGTGGGCCCAAAACAGTACCTTGTGTGTTGTTGAAAAATACAGCTTGAAAAAGATTTGTTTGATGTTTTGATGGGTGAGAAAATTACATTAAGAGACTCAAGGGATTTTTATTTATTTTGTTACACTCTGCTGCTACAAAATGATAACCATTCAATTTTCTGAAATTGTATTTGATTGTGGTATCTCAAAAATATCACGTCCCATGTTTTAGGATTTGTGATGCGCAATGCAAAGTTTTCATAGCTTGGAGCAGTTTGTTTTTTATTATTCACTAGTTTGAATCAAAATTGCTAACTGAGCTATATACTACTTGAACTATACTGCTTGAACTATACTGATTCAGTGCATAAAATCAAGAGAATGCTTGTCACTGTGAGGCTATGTTAGTTGTGTCGCCATTCATTAATTTCAGTTCAATACTTCTCGTGAGTTTCTACAGGGTGGCCCGGAAAAGAACAGAACACGTTCAGGTGAATTTTCCTGGTGTCAAAAAAATCGATTCATTTCGTCTCTTTTTCTTCCACTTCATCCATACATATCACTTTCATTAGTATTACCAATACTTTATACATTATTAATTCAAAATTTGAAACATTTTTCATTACAAGTTTTTATCCAACTTGTCTAAGAATCACACGTTAAAACGTAAGGCCTCGTCAATCCTTTGCTCCGGCTCAGACCACACTTCTTTTAGACAATAGTGCTGACAATAAAATCGGAAGAAAATCGTCAAAATAGTGAAAAGCGTCAGACCGTCGAATGATTTAAGTAAAAAAATATTTATCCTTCTGCCCCCTGTAGGCTGGATAGAGAACGTGTACGAATATTAAAGATATTTTGTTGGGTTTAGACGTGGAAAAGAACAGAAAAATGAAAGATTGATTGGGGAGTTCAATAAAAGTTTCAAAATCTTGCTAAAATGAAATCGATAAAATTCGTAAAAATAGTTTAAAAAAATCGGACCGCCTGATGATTTATTTAAAAAAATGCCCCCTGTCCTTCAGAAAGTTGTATTGAGAAAGTTTAGGAATTCTGACGGTTTATAATGTCGATAATAAAAGTTAAAAAAATATTGGTAAGAGGGCTCGGATTCTCATTCTTCTTGAAAAAAATTGCGAAAAATCTTGAATATTAAATAGAAAAAAATCTTTATAAATACTGAAAATATCGGACTTTCTGGTAAATCAAAATAGTTCATCCACTGCCACCTGAAAGCTAAATAAGGAACGCAAACAAGAACTTTTTCGTCAGTTTCGGACGTCAAAAATTCCGGTGAAAGAAAAATGTCGGTAGGATTGCTCGGACCCCCTTTTCTCAGAAGAAGTTGCGAAACTCGTTAAAATAAAATCGGAAAATTTCTTTTGAAAAGGGAATATCCTCCCTGAAATTACACTTGAAATGTAATAACCCTGTTATTTTTACAATCGAGTTCTAGATGTAATGAAACCCTTGAATTAATTCATATTGAACCCTCTGAAAATTACTGCAATGAAGCCCTCTAGAAAGCAATGATATGAAAGAGATATTTATCTACTTCAGTGAACTTCCAAATTCAATCCCATCAAACTTCATTTTGAAAACTGAACCCCGTTCCATTTTTCTCCGATTGCGTGTATATAGTATCCAGTTCATTCATAATTTCATATACATATATGGTCAACACATTTATTTTTTGCAAATCTTGTATATTTTGATTAATGATATAATATTTATATTGCCAAGAGAGGTAATGGAAGAGGGAGTACAACATCTGAGCTTCCACTGCCAGCAGTCGAATGGCTCGTTCCGCTGATGACCCTTATTTTGAAAACTAAAAACATCGAAGAAGTCGATTAAACATTTTCAAAAACTGCATGAAATCCGTCCATAAATCTTCTTTGCCACCTGCGCAGTTTTTGAAAACATTTTTTTTATTAATTTACATATCGTTTCGGTACAGCCTTCGTGGAAAGTAAGCCCTTTTGCCGAGATTCATCAGCATTTGTCTGTTTCGGGTAGCACCCTCTTTTGCCTTCTTTCTTGCGATCTCCAGGAGGAGTCTGTTACGAAGAACATCCAGGGAATTGACGATCGATAATGATCCCCCTGCTTCACCAACTCGACCTGCCCGCTTCCTCCTTGTTTCCAAACTGGACAATTCCTGAAAAGTACAAGAGGAGGTGATTGAACGTGAATAAAAGTTTGATTTTTTTTTGAGGAAATTCCTTTCTTCAGATTGTCTTTTTGAGATTGAAACCTTTCACAGTATGAAAATAAAAAACTAGAATATCAAATTTTGTCAGCAACTTATCATATTCCGAAATGGTCGGTTTGAAAAAATAGGTTTGAAATATCTATATAATATTTCTCCTTTTTACGCTTGTATATACTTCCTCGAAATTTTCTCATTTTCAGACTCCATAATCTGTCTATGAACTTTACAGGAGAGATAAAGTAGCCATAGCCATTCAACGGTATAATACTTCGCATGCTCAGGTACGAAGTAACATGGATATAATCGCGTCATTCACCGTCTCTAGTTTAACCAAAAACAAAGAATCAAAAGTTGAGAACGTGCATTTAATTTAAGAACAATTACCAACAAATGGAATAAATGGAACAGTTTTCTCAGAAAGTGGTGTTTTCAATATAACCTCCTTCACGCTCTATACATTTTCCATAACGTCGTGTCAAATTTTGGCTGGTCTTCCTCAATTGGTCCGATATTATTTCACCACACTTTTGCCTTATCTCTTCTTTCAATTTTTTTGTATATAGACACTTCCTTTCAAATATTCCCTCAGAAAAAATCCAATTGAGTCAGGTCTGGTGATCGAGCAGGCCAAAAAATAAAAGGTCTGTTCCTCTCAATCCATCTTCCTTGAAATATTTCATCAAGCCATTTCCGTACAGCAATTACATTATAAATGGAGGCACCGTCTAGCTACAATATAACATTTCTGCGACCTTCAATGCTTAGTAATTCCATCATATCCAAAAAATTCGTATTTAAAAAATTATAAAATCTTTCACCATTGTATACGGAACGAAGCACTGTCAGAAAGATCTACTTTGTTAGACATACCAGAATATTCTCTCAAGAAACTTGTTTTTTTAAAGTCCAAATGGGTTTCACTCATGTAAAAAACGCAATCGGTAGAAATACAATAATTTTCAGAGCGAATCGTGGAAAAGGAATACTCGGTACAAGTAATTTTCAGCTGCCACTCGAGGAAAGAAAAAACTGTTTGCTAATCGAGACGGTAAAGAGAGTGTTAATTATCTCGGAGCTCAATAAAAAGTTTTGAGAAGCTGTGAACATTATATCGCGTAAAACATTTAGCAGAAAACTTTTCACTTATAAGTTAGTTATGAACAAGACTGGTTGTGGTGGCAGATTCAGTTGTAAAGGGGGACCATTAAATTTTGTTATATAATAAGAAGACAAAATTATGATGCAGTTTTACTATACAAAGATTGACAAAATGGCAATAAATGTAACGTATCTCTTCTAGAAATTCAAGTGGTTCCGTGTATTTTTACGACGAATTTTCTGGTGATCTTTTAGTGCTGTTTCGTATTAAAATTTTGATCGTGTCTTCGAATTCGTTAAATTATTTTCTTTTGAAATGAAAAAAAAAAATATATGAAAAATTACGTTAAAACAAATAAAAATAATAATGTATTTTCTAAAACGGACCAAAGATAATAAAATAGTTTCTTTGCGTCCCATAGAGAAATATGACCCCATGAAGTCTCCTAACCTATACAGATTGTTCAAAAATTAGTGATAACTTTTAGTTTAAAAAAAGAGATTGAAATGAGTAAATATACCATTAAATTGTATATTACTTCAATTTTACCAACAAATTTTTTCTGAAAATCCGTCCATTTTGCAGTCACATATCTTATCACCTTAAAAGGGATTCATACCAAGACTGTAAATACATGAAGAGAGAGAGATAATTAATTGAGAGTATTTTTTCCCCATGAATTATTTCACAACCTTCACAATTAATTTGAAAGATTTTACGATTATGAAATTGGTCCCAACATTTGGATCCACTCTCATTTATTTATATGTGTGTGATTCAACTCCTTGTTGCATTATTCTGTTCTTCTTTTTGTCTGCTCTCCCTTTGGATTTGAAAATTCTTATAGAAAGTCAAAAACAGATTTTTTTCCACTAGACAATTTATTAATCGTGATGCTATTTTAAAAACATTTCTCTATGCCATTGTTTTAAACCAGAATGAGGGTTGGACTATTTAACCTTCAGTATTACCACATGTGCAAGTTTGGTTGCCTGTATTTAATGTTCACGGGGTATATGGGATTAATAATAATAATTATGTTAATTTCTTCGGTTAAAAGTTGAGTTGAAAAATCAGCGCACAATAAACAAAGAAAAGGACAAGCATTAAGACGAAAGTATACATTAGAAGAATATGTCTGAACACAAAAAATTCCACCTGTATTTTTAAGGAACTTATAGATTTATACAGAGTTAGTCAAATTCATGGACCCGACAGTTAATATGAGGATAATAAAAAAAAAGTTCGGATGAAAGTTGAAGGGTTTTTTGCTCTGCACCTTCCTGGGAACTCAAATATTTTTGGATGTGCCATTGGTGGAGGAGTGACGTCATAGGCTTTTTTTTAAGGGAACCATAATATGCCATGTTTAGTATCGCTAAAAAGCTTGTTTTTTCTTCATTTAGTGGTACTAATATTTTTTTAATTGTCTCGATAGGTACAGTGTGTTTTATATTTTTGTGTCCACCTCTGTAATTCGGTAACTTATTGCTTAATTTGACCAACATTTTCCTAAATCGGGAAATGTATGCACGGACTATGTCGACAGACCTAATAATTTAGAAGTTTTGAAGCTTCGGATAAGGCGAGTAATGTCGGAAATTCCTCAAGAGCATTTGCTGAATAGTGTTCAGGGCGTTATTCATAGATTTATCTTATTGTCAAGAGACAAATGGACTACAGTTCGAGCATCTAATACATTGATATTAATCAATGGCACATCCAAAAAATATTTGAATTCCTAGAAAGGTGCAGAGCAAAATACCCTTTATCTTTCGTTCGAACTTTTTGTGTATTACCCTCATATTAACTGTCGGATCCATACATTTGACTAACTCTTATATAACACGGCCTCCAATAACGCGTGAGAATATGAGAAAAATCTAGTTTGTCTGTTAGAACAATTTTTTTCAGTAAAACTAATATACATTTAGATATCCGTATGTGCAGCAATTTTTTTTTTCTATAAATCAGATCAAATAATGTGTGGTGAACTTGCCTCAAAGTTATAATTAGTAGTGTCCATACAGTCCTTTCGATACCAAACTAAATTTTAATTAAACAGAAAATTCGAAATTATTCGTTTTAATTTATTTGATTCTCTTGGGTCGATTTATTTAATAATTCTCCATATTTCCTGCTAACACCCTTACTTTAATTTCAGTTTCTTCATCTCTGTTGACGTGATTGCTAACAGATTTTTTTATTATGGAATAGTTTAGATTATATTTTGATTGTATATCATCCAGAACGTAGCTTATGGAAGGTATTTTCAACAATGCTCTAGAACCAGTGGAAAGCAAATCGTAAATAATGATAAACATATTCGAAGTAATATATTTATTTTAGCGACAAACATTTACACAAGAACAAATCAGCGTATAAAACATCCATATTAAAATATAATGAGAAATATACAAGTCAACAATATAAATTAAGTAGGCTCTTACATCGAACGAATTCATCCAAATAAGGTACAAATACGTAATACTGCATTGTATAAGTAGTGCTCCTGAACAAAATAAATAAATAAATAACATGACTAGACTTTTGGAATGTGTTTTAATATCATCTAAATCAAATAACCATCCCAATTTTCTCGAACTAATCAGCTCTATCGATGTACAGAAAAACAAAACCAAACTCATCTGATGCAGGGCCAAACACGATAAATTCTGTTTTGTTTTCATTTGCATGGTAGAGACGACGGATTACTGGGAATCTCGGAGATTTTCTAAGAATTTCCTGTTGGCCGCCAGCCTCTCACGGAATTTCGTCTTGGCGTAGGCCTGCCTCAGGTTCTGAATGTTGGCATTGATTGAGAGACTGGGTTCCTCACCGAAATCGTATCTGGTTTGCCTTGGCTCGTACACATCAAAATTGTATCTTTTGTTCCGTATTCTCCTGTTATTTGCCATCTGAAAAAAAGTAGTGTCAGTCAAAAATTGTTTGTAAGTTTGGCAGATTATTATTATACACTCTATTCTTATGTGAAGCTGAAATACTAAATCTAAGCATATCTTTACAAAAACAATAAGAACACGTTTGAAAGTCTGTCGCAATCACGAAATCGAAGAGAATCAGGTGATATTTCGGGACAAAATGAAACTAAAGTGTCAGATATTCAGTATCATTTAGCTCGTATGATAAAGATGTACTTTAATAATTGCCTTCGTAGATTTGTATGACAGTTTCTTCAAATAGTGTTCAGCATTTAGGAAACAAACTATGAAACAGTCGAAGCCGTACTTGAGCAGAGAATAAGAGAAGACCACCGGAGACAACTGCACCAGTATGAGGCAACCATAGCTGCTGACGGTATGGTGCTGATAGCACCAGTGATCGCCAGACAAGCCTGTCTCTGTGAACTTGAGAGCTTCACCTAGGCCGTTCGCTGTGAAGATATTGGCCACCGTATGTGATCATTGGTCTAACAACCATCACATATATCCAATGGATTTGTTTGGGACCTAGGTCCCGAGATTTTTCACAAATCCCCCTACAAATCCTGGAGGACATTCTGGCATTGTGGATAACCTTTTTCAAAATGTGAGTTATCGAGGGTGGCCCCTAGATATTTCACTTCTGCTGCAAATGGAATAACCTTGACATTGAAAGAAATTGGAGTTACGTCTTTCAGATTCTTTTTCCTAGTAAAGGGTATTATCACAGTTTTGCTAGGGTTGACAGATATCTGTTCCTTCTGACACCAACTGTGTACGTCATCCAACGTTCTTTGGAGGATATTAGAGGCTACCCTTCCTGACGTGGTCCTTTCCAGAATGACAGCTACAGCATCCCTCTCTTCTCGAGGACATTTAGCAGGTTGTCCATCAGGGGAAAGTGGGCATCCCCTGGAGACCCTGAACCTTATGACCTCATCTTGAAGAGATGTAATGCCAGTCCGGTTCATGAGCATGGCCTAGATGGTTAGTTCTATTCTTCTTTCAGTCAAAGCTGATCCAATAGAGTTTGGTAGTGCTCTATCGAATGCTCCTTCGAAATCGAGTAATATGGCCACCGCAATCTCCTTGTTGCTAGTTGCTATAAGGGGATAGGCGAGACATCCTTATCGCTCCCATAGATGACGTGAAGATTTGAACATCCTGTAATTTTCTGAGAATAACGTCAGTGGCAAGATAAAGTAGGTAGAGATTGACGTTTCTATTAAATTTCTGCAGGCTATATGCCTCAGGGAACACAGTCCAAGATAGTGAGTTCCAAAGTTTTACCGTTCCGAAGTGTTTCCAAATTGACGACAAAGGTATGAGGAGACCGAGCTCGAAAGGTCAGTCTTGATGGCACAGCATACGATGGAACGATATTTCAGGAGAGAATTGTCCTTAAAAAATCTTGGAATTGAGCCAAAAATATCTATACTATTGCTATCAGCAACATTTCTGCAGAGATCTAGAAAAGTGAGCGAGCTAGTAAGCGAAGTATAATCGAGAATGACTCTTTTTTGGACATAATCTAAAAGTTTCAGTGGATATTTGGGGCTGCACTCCATACATGAAACAATATTCCACGACAGGTCGAACCTGTGCTCAATTGACGGGAAGTGAAATAACTTTTGACATGAAACAGAAAAAAAGGAGTTGCCGTATTCGTTCTCCCGAACTCTCAAAAGTAGTGAGTGTGTAGCGAACACGGATGTGGAAGAAACTTAAATCCTGTGGGACCCCTTATCTTTCCAGATAGAAACCAATTAGTCTCACTGCAATTCGAAATATATTTGATGATGGAACCGTCAATCCAGACAATGTGGAAAGCTTTGTTCATGTCCAGCAGGACTATAACTGTTTCGCGTAGAAGGCATCTTTGATCCTATGTACTTTCCTGACAAATTGGGAGTTCATGTTATGACCTCCCGTGAAGCTGAATTCGTAATCTGGAATCAATTTGAGCATCCTTTCAAGATGCAGTACAATTTTACTCTCGATCTCAGCTAGCACGCTACTGAGATCGATCAAGCATGAGTTTGTCTTCAAGTTCAGTCTTCTCTCAGGCGATCCAAGTAACATTGACATAGTCATTTCTGAGGAGGAACTCGAGCAGAAATGGATCCAAACCGTCCAGTCTTTTTATTGCTGTTGTCAGTTGTTTATAGTTCGTCATGATATTGGTGAGTTCATCAAATCTGTAAGCGGGGACGATGTTTCCCATATTCTATGTACCAGTTGCGTTATTTCTTTCTGTTCATCGCTAGCGTCAGATGACCTGTTAGGGGCATTGGTAAAGTATTTCTCAAACAATTCTGAGGATCCATCACTGCACGTTCGTTACATTTCTTCATGGCTGGCACAGATTTCAAGCATCTTGACATTAGTCGCAAAGAGTACAACAACTGACGATATCGTCAACAAACTCGTGCTAGCACAAGCTGCGGGTATATGTTCTATAAGCTTTCCATCTGAGGCAAGTAAATCTATTATATGTTGCTTTATTTGATATTAGACTACACAAATGCTATTGAAGAACGGTTAATTTATTGAATTGCATCAGGTTTATCTATACAACTAGTTAACTCGTCGATCAACGTTAGTTCAATGAATTCAAGCAAGGATGTACCTAGTACTCTGGAGAATGAATCTACGAGTATAGAAAGCCGCCCAAAATCAGTTGCGATGCCAGCAAACAGTTGATATGCACTAATAGATTGAGCAAGATTGTCGTGGGACTTATATGAAATTCAGACTGGATGAGGCATCAGTATGGCCAGCACATAATTTAAAAATCGCCCCTTCAAGGCCGTGATGATTGGCAAAAAACAATGCTCAAGAAACCTCAATATTTAAAAAATCGCGAAAAATCGTAGAAGTATGTAGCTGACCCAGAAACTAACAATCGACTGTATGGGTATTTCAAGATGAGCCAAATCCAACAGTAGTTTTGTTTTTTGCAAAAGCTGAACAACCATAAATCGGTTTAATGTTATCGGTATAAAACCATTCGTTTTCAAGAAGTCTTCTCTTTAAAATAATAATCACGTTGAGTGTAACTATTCTATTGAAGTAGCATCTTGGGGAGGGTTCAACCCCCCCCCCCCCTTGGGCACGCCACTGCGTGAAGGTCCATTTCTCAAGGTGCCTCCCAATGCATAAGTTTGTTTTGCCTCTTGCTAGCTAATACAGTTGTAAGAGGCACATGTCCGACCAGTCCATGAATATACTGTCCCTGGTTTACACCTAAACTTAAGCTTTTGAATTCTGTTAAAAGGTTAACTCGTCCCGTCACTTACAAACTCACTTATCTGGAACACCACAGAAAAGTTGGAAATATATAGACACTTTGATTATCAATGCTGATTCGTGCATGGCATCACACGTTAAAATGTGAGGGGTACGTCTTACTCAGCTCGCATAAGCCTTTCAAAGACTTCTGAGGGTTGTGCTCGTGAGGGTGCAGCCGGTTGACGGAAATAACATTTCCACCGTTGAAAGTTCCATCGAGACTGATCCATTAAGTTCAGTCTTCAAACCCCTTTATTGTCACTTTGGAGACTTGCCACTAATTTTTTTATCTCAACGATCATCAAAAATTTGATACTCTTTACCCTGGGAAGTGTTCCCAGGCACACACAGAATTCAGAACTTCTAGCAAAATACCAATTCTCAACCCCTTTCCCCTAGCTCTACGTTTTCTGAATATTACAGGATTTTCGTTTTCTTGAGATCTAGAAAATGGAAAAAAAAATTTGCTCTCAAAGATTCTTTTTGTTTCTACATGTCAAAAAAACACTGCTTGTACAACGAACAAAGTTAAGCTTAAACGAACGCTTCGTCCGTTACTGCAGCGCCTTTGAAAATGTCTACCGCAGATGTGGACAAAAATTCAGGAAAAATTACCTCGTGACCACCACTAACAAACCCGAAAACCACCGAAAGTTCCAATATTGTGTTTCAAATATCAGGACCAATATATTTTATAACAATGGAATTCTAACACCACATTTGTTTTTATCAGTTCTTAGCGTATCATAAAAGGCAATCTCAAGACAACAATAAATAGTAATAACTCAACGTTGCTGCTCAAATTGGGACAGACTGTATAACGGAAAAACGATCCTTGAATTTCTTATGGGTTTCAATGCAGTGAGTTGAAATGGAACGAACCATCGCAAAATATCGAGTCGAGAACCTCAACAGAGAATTCCCCCATGAATGTTGTGTATTTCTGCAGAACTGACAAGGAAAATTAATTGAAAGACTGGACCGCTGGGATGACAAATAAGATTGATCCATAAAAAATATTCAATCAAAACTTTGTCCCGCTGATAAACTTCCGGTTAGACGCAGGATTGATCTAGACCCAGGCGAGGTACGGAATAACTTCATTGGGCACGAAATTGTAGGTACACACAACTGAAATTCGATGCATCTTAATGTGATTCCAAGCGGAAATTCTACATAATTGAATTACTCTGAACTGAAACTACTTATTTAGAATTCGGAGTCATAAGCTGAAAAGTTACGCTACTTGATTTCTACAAGCTACAACGATATTGAAAACATGAGTAGCTACAAGGTTTGTTCACAGTTTCACCCTTCGCTGCTGTAAATGGGTTTAAATTTGAAGGTTACTTATTTCTCACTCTCTCCGGATTCAGTACGATGCTTCTTCTTGTTTTGCTACTACTGCTGGGAACTCCGTGAGGATGTAGGTGGCTGACTTATCCTTCAAGCACCACTAGTATCATTAATTAAGGATAACATAACATAACATAACATGTTGAAGTGCTTGTCCAGATGGCAGTGCCATTTATCAATGAAATGAAAAATTACAGTACATTATTGAAGGAAATTGATGTGGGGATTGATGTAGTCATTGATTGTTTTGCAGCTCGTAGAAAGATATGTTCGGCAAGTTTCAAAGCTAACGAAAAAGGCATGGAAAGATTGAATCAATCTCGACGTAACTGCTAACCATGAAGCGATTAACCTGTATATAATCCAGAAGAACTCAAAAAGTAAATGTAAATCAGAAAATGTAACAGCGCTCCAGTGTGACTTATTAGAATCGGTGGCACATTTGAGAGGATCGCTATTGACATCACTGATCCGTTTCCACAATCTGTCCACGGTAATAAGTACATTCTTGTAGCAAAAAAATACTTATGCTACTGGGCCGAAGCCTATGATCTGCCATAACCGTTGCCGACGTTTTGGTAAAAGGTAAAATAGTGTATATGTCGATTCGATGTTCCATGACTAACCATCAAAAAGCCTGGGATCAGTACCTTCATTTGTACCTGATGACTCATCTATATCTAACACGGGTAGAGAGCTGCAATTTCACTGTGGTGAAGTTGTCTATGCCATCAGGACAAAACACTGTGGAAAAAGACTACATCAGCTAACTCCGACAGAGAATGGATCACATCCATGAACGAGTCCGTTTGAACATCCAGAGTGCCAGTGACAGAATAAAAGAGACCTATGACGTCAAGACCAATAATGGAGGATTTCAAGCTGGTGACCTGGTTTGGATGTAAAACCCTAAACGACGCCATGGAACTTGTAGGAAGGTCCGTACAAGATCATGAAGAGGATATACGTCTTCGTCCATCAAATTCATAAGTCACCCCGATGGAAACCTAAGGTCGTTCATTTCGATAGGTTGGGTCCTCACGCTGGAAATCACGACCAAGTTCACATTCTCAGGCCACCGGAGGTCGGGATGACGTCCAAAAGTACTCGAACCGACAGAAAGTTCTATATGTGACAAGTAGAGAGAAGTCACGGAAACTTTTCAAGATGTCTGCCCATCACGCGCTAGCTCACTGCTTGACAGAAGATCTTCAAATGTCCAGAAATTAATTTGACTGTAGGTATTACAGGAACAGAATCGAGAAACTGGAGCGGTGCTTCAGTTGAAGAAGGGCCAGAAAAATATCTTCTACCTAGTCACCAACAAGCAATCTCGAGAAGATGTTTGGAAGGGCCTTACCAGATTAAGACAAATGATGCGGGACCTGGCAATCCCAAAATTGTCCTATGGGATTGATAGAGAGTTATTAAAAGTATGTTGGAGTTGATATTCAGATCCAGCGGCGTCAAGATTTTGGTGTACTGTAACCATCTTTTACGACCGAATATGAAAACTGTGGAGTGTTACTTTCATAGAACCTCACGGTACAGATATGGAGAATATTACAGATATCGCCAGACTCTAAAGATGACATTACGGGACGAAACATGTCTAAGAAGGGAGAAATGTAACGATCCTGAAGCCGGACCTGCTAGCTTGTTGGGATGATCGGACTCATCGAGAATTGTACTAGACACTTCGAGGAATAATCCTGATGAGTCATAAAACTCTTCCAGCTGTTCCAAAGAACGACCTCTCGTCATCTCTCGGTGATTCTGGAATGATGCCGCAAAAGTTCATTGCGGTTATAAATGTAGGACTCTTTATCAGAGATGGCAGTTAACAGTTAGTTAGTTACAATCTCCGTTTAACAGTTAGCAAATAGACAGAGTTAGCTTAGCGGTAGTGGTTATAAATTTAAGATTACAGTTATGTGTATTTTTATTACAATATGAAGAATTTTTTTTGGTATTCTGGTATTGTTTTTTTCTCAGAACGTGGGAAATATCTGAGCTATAAAATATTCAGTGCCTGAGTATATTGACTAATTTGATCATTAACGTAACTATGGAACAACCCTTAAATCACGACATCTTACCCAGACTTAATTAGGACGGAAATTCGGTAATAAAAATATCGGTCGAAAGGCAGTCTTGTTTGAAATCTGGTTTGAGTTGTTTGTATATTGAGAGAGTAATCTTTTCTGTTTCCGCATATTGTGCTAGGTCTTTAGAAGACTATTCCAGTTGATCAAGCAATTCTATATTCGACAGTTTTGTCTCTGTCTCTCCCATAAATTCGACCATAATGTCATCCCATTTATTCCATGACAAGTGGAATTCTATGGTACACGGAATATCACCCCTGTATTGCTCTATGGAGTAGAATTTTGGCCAGTAGTGGAGATGAAAGTGTGATCGGAGTGACCAAGCGTAGTACAGATTTCTATTGTGTATGGAGTATAGTTCCTTAATCTAAAATTGAATTGGTCAATGCAGAGGAAGAAAAAAAAAAGGAAGAAGGTACTTGGAAGGTATCGTCTTAAATATCACCCCTAAAAATTCCAACTCCACCATGAATTTTATGAAAAGACGGAGGATGGTTTGGTAAGCATTTCCCCTGTGGATGACCTAGGATTCAACAGAGCTCATGTCTGAAACATTTAGTGAGGTTACTTTCTACACCAAGAACTAATGTTGCGTGATACGTATGGTGAAAAACGCTTTTACAAAGATTTCATGTGATACTAAAGGCGTGGTATCATTTGAAATTTTGAGGTGACTGTTATCTGAAATAGTCATTAGTTTCTGCAATATTAAAGGTGGAAAAATAAATTGGCAGTAATCAATTTAGTTTCAAAAACATACTGAGTTACTTCTGAAATTCTTATAGTTGTATTTCGTAATAGTCATTCGACAAATACGATTGTAGTTGAAGAGTTTGGCGTCGAATTTCACTCAATAAACAATAATAGTCGTTCCTACATACATCTATGGCATTGCATATACTTGTGTGACTTGTGTTGTGTCTACGAAATATTAGTGTGTTTAATAAACATGCTGTTTGAGTATAATCATGCTTCTATGCAACCTTCATAACATTAGAAAAGCACAATTAATTAGCCTGCCGTATACATTTTGAGATTATCAGCGAGTTCTAACCATGATATGATATGAAGAAGGTGGAAATTATTTTCTAATAAATGTCTGTGGTACTGAAAAGTGTATTTTACTCCACATCATTACTCTGAAGAGCTAATCGAAAAAAAAGTAAATAAAAGCAGGAATTCTAGAATTCCTAGCTTAAGTCGAAACATAATTGTGACTTCAAGGTTTGAAGAATATTAAAGTGCCTAGTAATTGTAGAAAACATTGCCAAAATCTGATAGGTATTATTTAACTGGAGTAGAGAGCAGTAGTTGATTTCCCGTTACTTATCGTTATTCTGGATCTGTTTTGAAAAATCAGAGAACTTGCGATAACGAAGTTATTTGCCAAAACCAAGTGTTGTTTTTTTCATTAAACGTTTTTGTGAGAAACTGGAGAAGTCTCACAACCCAAAAAACTATTAAGTGAATTAAGGATATTGAATCTACAGTTGAATTCTATGAAAGGTACGAAAAAGATCAGGACCTCTTTGAACGAATCCTGAGTAACAAACTTTCCACAATAAATTCCTAGTATTTCATGTTACAAATTAGAGAAAATTAAGAAGAAAATTATAATAATGTTTACGAAATTCGAACTCGATTTTTTTGGTTCCGAAAAACGGATGAGAGCATTGTGCTCTTTGAACCATACTTCCATGGCCCTTCTAGTTTGACCAACTTCTCGCAATCCTTATCCTGTTCCTGTTTACAGTTTCATTGAACCTTGTATTGGAACAGATTTTGAGAGAAGCTCAATTCAAAACGAAAAAAAAAATTGCTTATGAAGATGATGTCATTGGGACCAAAAATATTTGAAAATGGTTTCCAGCAAATTGAAGAGTACAGCTGAAATATTTGGACTGAACACAAAGGAGACAAAAAAGTGGGTATAAGGTTCACTTGAGGGGAACAAATAATGAAAGAAACGAGTGAACTAGAGAAGATACTACTGAAAGCAAGCAAAATGGTCCTAAATATGCCATTGAAATTGAAATTGATATGAAACTACGTGAATATGAGTGAAAATCGAACAATAATAAACCAACAACGTGAGTTGTTCCATTTATAATAATAATAATACTCCCTCATAAACACTCGTTGAGTGTACCCAAAGGCATAGCCTGTGCGGGTAGAGGACGGATATTATTATTATTTTCCGTGGCGCTATTCTAATACAGTTATATTTGTTCGAAATTATAAAAAAGGAACATTTATTTTTGAACATACCGTATAAAGTTGAGAAACGAGTTATTGAAATGAATATAATTATTGCACTAATTTACATATCTTTTGTCATGATAGTTTTGATTAGAACTCGTCAATGAACCTCCTGTATATTGACCACGGCCAGATGATTATCTTTCTAATAATTACATTGAAAACCATACAACATTTTTGATACTTACAGCTTCGTTAAATACTTCAGATCACACAGAGAACTAATATTTCCCAGAACAATTTCAACACAATACACATAGTACTTGTTTATGTACCTATGCATGTTTACAAACAAATCTTGTCAGCATTGAACCCGTCAGTGAGTTTATCGTTTTCAGAAAACCCATTTAAATGATACTTCACACAATTTAAGACGAGATCTTCTTAGTAGGTGTGGAAGAGAGCTCATACGAATGGAAAGATAACGAGACTTGTAACTGAAGGCTCGTATATTCTTAAAAGACATATCCATATCTACGTCTGAATCAGAAATATCTATGTCATTGAAGTTTGTGAAAATAATAAGTAAGGTGAAGCTTCAATATCTAACTCTTGACTTTCTTGACTATTTGTATCAAAATAGTTGATGTATCGTCAAGTATCCTGTATCACGTATCGCATCATGTGCGATATCAACACTTTGATCTGAAAGGTATACAGTGTGTCCCACTTTAGGCTGCACCATCCCCTCATTTTCTTTTTCGAAGTCCGATTTGAAAAAAAAAATCTCAATCGGTAATACTTAATGAGTTCTACATTTATGATTATTTATTCAGCTTATTGTGCCATGTTCTCTACCCGCACAGGCTATGGCTTTGGGTACACTCTGTGAGTGTTTATGAGGGAGTATTATTATTATTACTTTAACACCGTCAACTATGATCAAGTAAAAAAGCATAACAATCAGTTAGTAATATCAGTGATTAAGCACTTGCAATTGGGTCTTCTTGGACTAACGTTGCAAAAATATCTGTCAGATGGTTCAATGTCCGTCGTGGTATTAGCCAGGGAAGTAGTTGTTTTCTGACATATGTTTGCCTCATTTTTCCACTTGGTGGAAACGTGTGGAGAGGAAGGGTACTTCGACTTTATCGATTTTATTCGTTTCATTATCCTAATACTCTCTAGCACATATTTTTGAACTTCGTTCGAATTGATACATACAAGGGGAATTTTCGAATACCCCTGGGTGTGGAGAGTTCAGATTTTTCTTTATGACGTCACTAATTGGACCACCCTGTATGTGAGACACGAGCAAGTAGCTTGCCAGTTGATCTCTGATGACAGACATCATATTGTCAACCATTCACAATTCCTGAGCATCCTGAATATTCCATGAGCTCGATGATGACGTTTTTTTTTCACTATCTTCGAGATATCATTAAATATAGCAGTGCGGTCTTTTTCCCATTTTTGGGGACTGGTTGTACGATAGCAATTTTCCAGTTGGACGGAAATACTCTCATCATGTGAGTTGTTGAATAACTTGAAAAGAACTGGTGTCAGTTTAGAAGCAACATTTTTTGAGAACGATAGGTGGAATTTCCTTTTGGGGTGTTATAACCAAACAAAATGCGTCTGATAGTTCGTTGGTGGACTGACTATCGAGTGATTTTCAGGAGTTGTTTTCCCAATGGATCAGGAATAGAATTTGCAGCAGACATATTAACTACACATTTTTTAACGAAATTTTCTGGATGAAACTGAAAGTAGTTAACAGGTTAATTATGAGAGCTGGAATTGAAAAATCTTGTATGATGAAGGTGAGATCGTTAATGAAATTTGCGACAAATATGATGCCTTACTTTTGATTATTTTTTCAGAATTCTACTATATCACTCTTTGTGTATTTAAGTACCTATACATTTTATTGCAGAACAACACAAAAGAAATGGTGACAAGTGGGCTGTTTTCTACCAATGTCGCATCATTTCCTCGGAAGGAAACTCGTATGTTATTTCAAAGAGATCCACAGAACTCCACTCAAGTTAATGGAGTAATTATCTTAATCATTGTTTTTTTGTTATCCATTTGTTTCCTTTGCTTTCCGGAAGGATACTAAACCAATGATTACCTCGATTATTGGTTTTTTGTTATCAGTTTGTTTCCTTTTATTTACGAAAAGATAATACACTCGATTTGTTATAAGTGACAACTGTAGGATGGAATTACGTGTCTTGAGAATATCAGATCTATTTGTTCAAGCGTGCTCGTCTGATTTTATTTAGTCTTGCTTTGATTCTAAGCTCGGTTTTAGAACTGCCCGAAGCAATATTCAGTTATGTTCTGATACGAACGAGAATCAGTTCGGATCTGGATTTGAAAGGGGAATTGATAACTAGAAAATATTCGAAGGAAATTTTAAATGGGTAATAAGGTTTGAACTGACAATCAAAATATCTGTCATATTGAATTTCTTGACTTAGTAGTGTCCACACCGCCATCTACGAAAATTCAACAATCCCTATTGAGGCACTACATAAGTACTTCATATTTTTTTCTCGTCTGGTTCAAAAGTTGACATGTAAACAATACTTCACACTGTACACACCCTGTATATTTTTGGATGGATATTTAAAGATACATAATTTCTTAATTTGTTTTTTTAAATCCTGTTTGATATTATGAACGAAGAGGATTTTCCGTTAATCTTAATGAAACCGTAATACTAATATGAACTTGGAATTTATAAAACTTCAGAAACCTTTGCATATTGATATATCTATGTGGATCTAATCTGATAAAATATGTTATTCTAGAAGTGTATCACTTATTTGAGTAACGTCACATTTGGTGACAGCAGTGGGATAATTTGAGGCAGAATCCCAGGATATAATATATAATTTATTCAAGTAATAAAACATTAACATAAACTGGAATAAGAGAAACAAAAGAGCAGAATATTTCGAGAATAGGGAGAAATAGGTCAATGAGACGAAAGAACAAATTAAATAAAAAAAAATGGAGATAAAAATAGAAAAATTTGCTTTTCATCTTGAGCATCAAGAAACGCGAAGAAAACAAAATAAAAGTGAACCTCTACTACGAATCAGGAAGGGTCAATAGGACTTTAAAATTGATATATATAAAAAAGTCAGCACAGAAGGAGATTTCAGGAGTTAGCAAAATCCACCAGGAGGTCAGAAGATAACTTTCCAGGATAACAAACTAGGATAGAGACACGCCGAGTAGTATAGAGAACGTCCAACAAATTAATGGAAATAATTCATGGGAGATAGAAAAATAATCAAGTTTCTTCAGTTCGTTTCAATCAGTATAGTAATGATCACGAAGACGTTTCCAAACGGAAGCTTTAAAACTTTGAACTTTCTGTAATCAAATGGGCGATATTGAGTGACAAAGCCTGCCCTCATGCACCTAAGAAATACCTAGAGTGCAGATAGCATCACTAGAGTTTGAGGTGGTAATACGATCCAAATATTTATACAAGTTCCAAATTTGAAGAACTCATGTTCAGTAAAGAGTATTTTTCGTTGAAGAAGATATTACAACAGCTACTGGACTTCATGTTGGTAATTGAAAAATACCTTCTGCTGAAGTTATAGAAAAAGCCCGTGAATCCAGGATGAAGTGTATGCGATATAACAATGTTTAACAATATCAGGAAAGCATTCAATAATAAGCAGATATACATAGTTTCCGATACTTAGGCAACACTCGAGGCCTCAATATGGAACAGAATGGAAGTGAACATACTATTCCTCAAATTATTGATGAAATTGAAAGTTTCAAAATCCCCAACTTGGTTTGGATGGAGCAATGAAAAAAGAAAAATGAAATAAACACCTTGTAAGATCAGATACCAGAGATTGTTGAAGGTTGGGATTATAGAAACCTTCTATGCCGATGATGATTATACCAAGAGATGAAAGTTAGAAGCTAAGACAAAACAGATTCTACAAGCATTATATGAACGGGAGTTGAAAATAAGTGAAGACAAATCATTGACCATGGTAATGATATTCTTGAAGAAAGGAGGAATAAAAATATATCAGAAGAAAAGGAAAATGAAAGCATAACAATTTGAATACGACGAATACCATATCACGAGAAGGGGTATCAGATAACGGAGTTAGAAGAAAAAGGAAGCCAGTGTAAGAAAGTCTGTGAAATTAAAGAATTATCTGAAGAAGGAAATCATACGATGAATATACCTATGATAAAGTATCGGCCTCAACTTTGGAGCGGATACATAGGCAGAAATGAACAGAGAAAAACGATTTTTTTTTAGCCAACACGAAGAAGATGACATCAAAATATTTGTGGTTAGAAAGAGTCAAAAAAGGCACAGAAAAAGCACAACCTGGTTGAAGATCTAAGAGAGGAATGGATGAAAATAACTTTGAAGACTTTCTCTGTCTCAATCCCACTAGAACTCTATACCTGAGAGCGTAAATAGGTTGGAGTTTAATGCAATAGGAATTGAAGTGATCTGAATTCTCAATTTTCTATGGCGAATAGTTAGTAAAAGCAAATTCTAGTTCACCCACCTGGTTATCAAAGTTGTTGGATTCCATTTCGGTGAGTAGGTAAAAGCGCGGATCTGTCACTCCTGTCCAGTCGTTGTTTGGCCGGTATTTGGCCGCCAGTTTGGGCAGCAAGTAGCTGATGGTTTCCTGGTCGGCGGCCATATTGACGGGTTCCAGCTGCCGGTTGAAGTAGTTGTTATTGACAGCCGCCGGGTCTTCGGTTCGGATGACGACGACCAAAGTAGCGCAGAGGACAAACAGGGGAGCGCGCATGATATGAATCTGAAACAATATAAAATGAGTTTTATCCATACAGAACGTCTCATTATGATATCTATAAAAATAAAAAAGTAAGATGCCCTGGCATGGCGCAGTGGTATGACGCCCGTCTTCGGGTGTAAAGGTCCCGGGTTCGAGCCGCAGTCGAAGCAGGGATTTTTTCAATTCAATTTCACCAATTGAATTGTTAAAATCTCGTGACTAGAATGGGATGAGTCCTGCGCGATTCACTGTTGCGTTCAAATTAACAGTGCCGCTCCTAAGGTGGCGTATGGAGTTAGTAATATAGACTACCCAAAAACACATAGTGGCTAGTGATCTTAGCAAAGCCAATTTTTTTTTTAAATATGAAGCTATGTCAAAGTAACCTAGATCTTCATCTAAAATAACCCTTATATAGAAATGTACCCGTAGATAGGTGGTGAACCTCGTCAAGGTGGTGTAGCCGACAGTACTATAATAATAATGTGTTTATCCAGATACAGATGCACAAACGTAAATATACGAATATAAATATTCAGATATAATTTAATAATAATGATGTTTCTAAAATATATGGATATAAATTTCCAAATATAAATTACAGCCACATGGTTTGGTGGTAACAATTTGTAAGCTAGTGTGTTCGAAGTGAATGTGAGAAAGGATCAATCCCCTATCAAGTGTTCTACTGGATACGGTTCAATATTGAATATAAATGTTTGTATATTTTTTTGAAAAGGTTTAATGAATTCGGGGTATATCAAAATGTTTTGTATGTTTTGGTTGAAAATTGTACAGTCTAGGTACCATTTGAGTTAAACATCGCTGTCCAGATGTTTTCTTTGGTAAATTTATCTGGACATTTTCTCTATTACAATATTTAGTGGAATACTGGTGCATCCTTTGTTTTCATACATATGTTTGGCAACGTTGAATAAATGAAGTTGTCTAATATTATGTACCTACTTTTGCCTCAGCAAAGAGGGATTTTGAGGGGTAAGTATATTTTTAACCATAAATTATTTTGATAATTGTTTTCTTCTTTCAGGTGACTTGGATGATTCAGCATAGAGCGTAGACATTTGAATTTGAATACATATATCTAAACGTCTTTGCAATCTCTATCACATGTTCGTCTCTTTTCAAGTGGGAGTCAATAGTTAATGATTCCTTGATATTTTGTGTATTTCGTAGATTGTATGTCAAAAAGTACTTCTTGATTGTCAATCGACAATGTGTGGAATATCAGTGACAAGTGACTTGCAAAAGGTACAAAATACGTTTCTTCAAGGAATATTCGACTAAACCAATCGATAACTTTCTAAATATCATTCTCAGACTTGTTTCCCAATTATTCCTAGGTGAATGCAGAGTGAACCACTACAGTATCAACAGGAAATCTATACAATTTGAGAATAGGATTGGTCCAAGTACGGTACCCTGCGGGACACCACAATACACCTCCCCTTCCGAACTTTCATAGTTTTGTATTTTGAATAGCTGTTTTTCATTCTGAACATATCTCTGCACAAGTTTTATTGATTTGCCTTGGATTCCTGTATAATCTAGGACTTCCAAGAAAAAGCACAATGATGGTCTATTTTTATCGATGTTCTTGTACAGTTCACGAGTACCTAAGTGTAGCGATCGTGTTACTCGTTGATGTATTCTTTCTGTATCCGAACGGTGTAATATGTAATTGTTGGCTTTTTTTGGAAGATAGGTGTCGCAATAGGCAGTTTCTAGTATCAAAAATGGCTTTCACAAGGTGTGATAATGGCAAAGCTATCTCATCTACAATTAATTCCAAAAGTTTCTCTCGTATTCCATCTATTCTACACCAACAAACTCAACATCCTCAGGAACCCAAAAAAGCGTACTTATTGAATATTTTAAACAGTGAGAATGGTTTCCACAGATGTAATATCCATCAAACGTTTCATAACATAGATATTTTCAAATTGTGAATGCCAAAAAGTCATCATGTATAGATATTTTTTGCCAATTTATGGCAAATTGAATCTACATGTTTTTCTCAAGTAAGTTTCATTTGGAACATTTCATTGGACATTGTATTAATTCATTTCGGTCTATGAGGAGCTGTACAAGTGTAAAAAAGTAATATTCTGTTTTATTTATAAAACTAGCCCCAGCTGTTATGCCATCTTGACCTTCTATGGCAATAAATGCGTGCTTTGCCCTTTGTGAATTTCACCTGCCATGTGGTGTTTGTTTTTGGGGTGTAAGCTGTTTTGATACATTCCGTACTTGTACTTCAAAGAAGGGTTCTTAGATATATGTCTCGAGCTGAATTCTGAAACAACAGGGAATTCTACCACAGTTTGCCTGATACAGAAAAAATACAAGGAAAACATGTTAGTCAAACTTTATCAGGCTTCCAATATCATCATCAACACAGATTAAGGAATCTTTATACAAAAAGGACAAAGGATTTTGGCGAAGGAGCTGATGTTTATGAATTATACAAATACAAGTAATGCATCGCTTTGTACACTCTTCAAATCCCATGATAATTGATGAAATAATTTGGGAGTTATCACCAAAAAGTTTCCTTCCTGAAGCACTATTAAATGACAAATAACGTCGAATGGGGTCGCCGGAGCGAAAAAATGTTCCTGAAGTATGGTCTATTATTAAAACATCGAAGCTACATTCAAAATGGCTCAGCTAGACTCACCAAATTCGCGACTGCTACATGGTAAAGATAGAAACGGACATTTTCTAGGGTGTAGGGTGGGATAAATCTATTTATCCATGTATTTCATACAGAATTTTGAAAGACCCTGTATTTATTTCGTTTTTTTAGTTCCATCAACTGGCTTTGGAAATACCATAACATACACTCTGAATAGGAGGCTAGATATTTCAGGTCATTTTCCAAATCAGCAGAATGTACCAAAAACATTTTCTTACATCGTTCACGTAAATACATTCCTGTCTCTCATTCAACCGATCCCTACACAAATCACAGGAATTTCGACTTGCGAATAGAGGCATTACAAAAGGAGAGTATATGAAAGCCAGTGAAGCGATGACACATCAATATATTCATCGTTTTAGAATTTTGGTTCATATTCTTATATCTTTCGAATCAGCGTAGCCTTTTCCATTTGGATATTCACGTAATCGACTGGTTTTTACCGCAAGAGGAAGCTTTCAACAAACGATTGACTTACTTCCGCGGAATTAACCGAAAAGAAGGACGTATTTCAGATATTTTTATTTTATTTCACTTTTATAAGCGTATCTTCGGTATTGATTTACTGTAGTACATGGTACATAACAATGATATTTGGAAAAAGTATCCTTACATGAAAGTTTTTATAATCATCATATCATTAAGAAAATACGAATCAAAGCAATTTGAAGTCATCAACTGACATATCGCATTAAAAAATCCGGATTCGATAAACGAATATCATGCAGAAGTTAATAACCTTGACACCGATGTATTACGGAAATAACAATAAATGAAATCCAGAAGACGTCTGGGTATCCCCTAGGGTAGTAATGACTTTTCATTGTGAAGGACTCTGCCGAGAGCTTGGATTTTCCATTCCGGTTCCATGTCGATATTGTTCACCATCAAATCAAATAAGAATTGTCAAGTTGTTTGTGCAATGTTGCAAGAAAACCATTCTATTTCGTAGTTTTCTTTGGTGAAACGTTTTCATATCCCATATCGGTTGAGAATGTATTCACCGATATTTTTATAATATTATAAAACATAAAGTTGAATGAACAAACTCTGCGGCTACAATGTTTGTCTTCGAGGGAATATCGACGCGCAAATTTTTGACGAACCTAGGATATTGTCGTCTCACTTCTTTGGAAATATACAACTACGAGTTAATTATCAGAGTTTGTACAATTGTAAACTTTTTTAGAGAACATTAGCTCTAACCAAAGATAACGAGAATATAACTTCTAGTTGAATTTCATTAATAAATCTACATCTTCGATAGAATAATATTTTTCATACAGCATGTATGAAAACTTCTGACGAGCCCACGGTTGTATCAGAAACCATGAGTTTAACAGAAAACAGTGATTTTAAGTAGTGTTTCTGTATTTGTTAATTTTTTTATTCTCACCTTGTATGAATGATTTACAAGAAACGAAGGAAAGTTTCGAATCTGGAGACTGGCCTACTTATATTTCAAAGTCTATTTGAACGTTCTACAAACATTTTCAATATATGCAAAGAGGAAAATATAATACGCCTTCAAAAGTGCTTGATAGTAAAAGCTAATGATGCAATACCACCGTATTTTGTTATACCGAGACTTTACCTTGCGAAGAAACATGGGGCAATATGGAGTTCTACTGGTAAACACGCTTTTTGATAAACTTTAGTCAACTGAATGACTTAACGAAGAAAAAAAATTGCCATCTCCCTAGAAAAGACAGCCCAGATACGTTAGCCGGTGATTTTTAGACTCTAAATTTGATATTGGCAGGTGGTACTTGTTCCAGAAAATCGAGAAAAGACAGCTACCACCGGGGTGGGATACTTTGTTCCATAGAACTCAACTTATATTCGAATTAGTGATATGACAGTATGGTTGAATTTGTTGGACAGAAAGAGACAAAGCTGTCGACTATAGAATCCTTTGGTACACGGAATCCTTCCCCAGGATTGTCGGGGTCTTCAGCCATAATTAAGAGATTAAAATCAAACTCACTGGCTGGTGATGATGAATATCGTACGAAAAACAGCTAAGAAGCCTACTGGATGGACACATATAATTTTCTTATAGACACAAAGTAACATAAAAAAACATTCTTGATTCTGTTCTCACATTCATATGGAAATGATACCCTCACATTATGGAAATATTATGGAAAATTATTAATAAAAGATGGAGAAATCGTGGAAAATGTTCAAATATGGTGAAAAATAGGGGTTTTTGTTTATTATGAACTTGTATTCAATTTACTATGTTGTACTGTTAAAAATCTTGCATTTAAGTTTTGACCCACGAGTAATCTTCATTCCTTGCCAATTTTCCAGAAGATTTTTACTGTCTAGGATAAAAAAAATAGTAGGATTATGTTTCCTCTGAAATTTGAAAAAAATAAAAAATGTGAAATTTCCTTTTCAGAATCACCTCTTCATTTGTCAAGAAGTCATGGCGACTATTCGGAACATTTTATTTTCAATTCTCAATTTTTTTAGATGTTAACGCAAAATTAGCATTTTTCTTCATTCCGACAGAATATTTTAAATACTCTTCTTTCCACACATTTCCACAGAGTGGTAAATAAGTATAACTAAGTATTTCCCTGGCTGATACCATGACGGACGTTGAACTACATCTGACCGAAGCATGTTTTCAATAATGGTGTGAATGCCTGAACGTATTAGCCGGTAAAGTAGTGGTTTTCTTTTTGATGTATGCCACGAAAGCTATACAAAAGTTTAGGCATATGTAGAAGGATAATTTTCGACTAATTTACAGTACTCGGTAACCAATAATAATAGCTGTCTTTTACCTGCATTGGCTGTGCCTTTACGAGTGTTATGAAGGAGTATTTTCCATTCCTCCGTAAGGAATTTCGCAGTCAAGCCCTGTCTTCGAAGCTCCGATACCTCCGAAGGGTGCGCTGGATCATTTGCCACAATAACCACTCACCACGCCGTGGGATAAGTGACTATTGGGTCCGAGAATCATGTGCTCTGAGTAGGTGGAGTGAACAAAGTACAACGGCATTCTGCGTTCGGTCGGCTAAGATTTCTGCCATATTACGTCAAGCCGCTATGATTTTTAGGTTCGAAAGTAGTGTGTCCATCATTTCACCTATTATCAAAACCACCATTTTGACAGAATCGTTTGGGTAAAGCCTGCGGAGTTCAAAGAGTTGATATCTTTTTTTTTTCATCTTTTTGGGCCGTGTTTGTTCCGCCAAGAGAAAAAAATTGAATGACGAAAAATTGTCTTATATACCTAGTCTGTTAATCGAGGAGGACTACATCAGGCTTATATTGCTTGTATTTGCCTGAGGGGGGATGCATAGTTGCAATAGATTCGGCTCTTCTCATTCTCTACAACGGACTCCATATTCCCCAAACCACAAGGCAACGCCCGAGTCTTTTCTATACGGAACGAGTGTGGAGATGGTAGTACAACACTCGTTATGCTTGTGGATATAGGCTGAGACCGCATAAACTGGACAGGCTGACAGCTGTCCCACGACACGCTCTGCATATCTATACCTGTCACGCGACTACGGTAGACGGGGGTGTTGAATTCATCAACTTGGCAAGCCATTATAAATTCCTCGGTTTCCGATTTCAGCTCACTTGATCTGGGAAATGCAAAAGTCAGGTTTCTGGTCTTCAATGTTATTGAAGAAGACCCCATGCATTGGCTCAAACTCATGTAACTGTAGGAGATTCTCACTATCCTTTGACCTGTGCTTTTTGCTCAATGGGATCCAACTCGGTGACATAGTTTGGGTTCGTACGTTCAGTGTCGAATATGAGACCGAGTTCATCGGCTGCACGGGTTGCTGCCTTGAAAAAAATTGCTCCAATCTCTGCTTTTTCATGGTTGCAGACTGAGCAGAGAAGGGGATCTGAACTCCTGATGACTCCACAGGCTCCATCCAGTACCATTCTGTAATGTAGACCCTCCATGCTCAAAAGTCTACGGCCTCGCTGTTGTCTGGGGAAGTATAACCGTGGAACAGGCGATTCAGGAGGCAAGCTCCTATGAAGATGCATCATTTTGAGAGTTTTTACGTCGTGTTGTCGTAGCTCTTCCTGAGTCCATTTCGTCACTCCGAAGGAGTAAAGTAGATTCGGAACGGCAAGCATATTAGTTGCAGCAACTTTGTTCTTCCGTGACAGTTCTGATGATCAGACCTGTCGAAGTTTATGCTGATACTTGCCGCGGAGAGAGTTTTTAACAGTGGTTACCTCTTTGGAGCATCGATGCTCCACCCCTAAATAAATATACTTCTCTACGGCATTAAGATGATGTAGGATGCTTCGATTGCTCCCTCCCTCTTTTTAGTTTCCTTGATTTGCGAAAAACTATTTCTGCTACTGAATTTCAATTCAGTTATTCAATTCGAGTCCTTATTTTACTTTAAAAAAAACATTTTCGCGAATGTAAACGTTAAATGTAACTTAATTAGTTTCTGCAATTCTAACAGCTCAATTATAACTCGAAATTCACAAGAAAAATTCTAAAGACGTTGATTTTATTCGGAGTACATAAATAAAAATAGTGAAAGATCCTCTGAACTCGCTATCAGGACTTTATTCATGAGTTAATGTGTTTAATTCTTAGGGCGGCTGCTGTTTCAGGGAAATATTTAATTTGATAGAAATGGAGATATTCCGTAGTGACAAAACAGAGTTATTCAAGAGAATCGGACGAGTGAATGAAAGACTTTCTGTTGGAGATTTGACTAAAATACACCAATGTAGAGGTTCATGAAAGGGTTCATATATAGGGTTTGAAAAATGCTGTTGAAACACCGAGTAACTCGTGTGGTATGACGATATATTTAGAAAGGTTTTCCTATTTCTGAAAAGTCGAAACGTTACGAAGGGTTTTTGTTAAATCTATATTTCCTCCTCAGTTTGTCAACAGAATAACCGTTTATTTCAGCCACTTTCCTGAAAATAATTTTCTGTTTCGAATCTCTTCTTGTTGAATTAGAAAGACAAGAGTCGATTCAACAAGGATTTCAATTCCGATATTTTGTTCTGTGTGCAATGGTGGGAGCTTTGAGGAAACCAAAGTGGTTGTGGTGATAGAGCACAACTACCTACCTATTAAAGAAATGAGAGTGATCTACTTCTAACTCGTAGAAACTCATAGTCGATATGGTATTACGGCTTGGGGAGGTGCGTTCAAGCACACCTCAATAGATTATAGGTAGTACAAAGACTAATCCTACACAAAAATTCCAGATACAATTCTGATAGCCTCTATAAAGAACAAATTTATGGACATCAAGCAATTATTCTACTTATGGGTCAATATGAGATACTACAACAAAAAAATTAAAATTAAATTGAAATTTTTAACCATGAGTACAACACACCCAATCGAAACAAGCAGACACTCCACATGTTACAAAATTGGTAACTCAAAGAGCCATACTCTTATATATTTATAAAAATATATGTATGACACGGTGCCTGAAGAAATAAAAATAATAAAATTTACTGAATTTGAAAATAAAGATCAAAACTTATGAACTTATGAATTTATGAAAATGAGAAAAAACTAATTTCCCAACTCTTTGAACCACAATCGAATATACTATAATATAAAAATGTTGTTTTAAAATTTCATAATTTTTTTTTCGGGAATATGTACATGAGGTACTGTTCCATTTCATCTTAAAACATATGTTTTTATTCAATAACTGGAATACGTACCTACTATAAGTTTATTCTTATTTTTGTTCCCTGAAAAATTTGTTTCTATTATGCAAAGAAATTCCTAGTTCTATTATCATTCTTATACATTTATATATCCATTACATTTATACTTTTTTTTAATTATGTATTTGTAGTGAACAATGTTTAGATATCAATTACTACTATTTTTACTTCTTGAAACAAGTTATTGCAACTCATGAAGTACCACTTTCTGTAAAGACCTTGTTTTATCAAAAATGTGAATAAAGTTCATTTATTTTTTATTTTTTTTAAATTTATCCGTTGAGAATTTTCCAGGCAGGCCCTGTCTCTGAAGATCCGATACTTTCGGAGGGCGCGCTGTATCATTTACCCCAGTAACCACTTCACACGCCGTGGGGTGACTATGGGGTCCGAGAATTATGTGCCTTGAGATTTCTGCCATATTACGGCAAGCCGGTATGGTTTTTGAGTTTGAGAGCAAAGTGTCCATCATTCCACCGAAGACTTCTATTGTAAGAACCGCCATTTCAATAGAATGGTTTGGGTAAAGCCTGCGGAGTTCAAAGAGTAGATCTCGATATTTAGTCCGTTTTTCCTCCTTTCTCCAGACGATGTTCATTTCGCCAAGAGCTGAAAACTCAATGACAAAAATCGTCCTACTTTGGTGGTCGAGGAGGACTACATCAGGCTTATTGGCTTATATTTTCCTGAGGGTGGGGAATGAGTAATAATAATAGATATCCCCCGGAGCATGAGGCAACAGCGGTGTCTCGTCTATACCCTACCAATGTCGTAGATGGTAGTACAACATTCGTAGCGCCGCGTTATGCCTGTGGATACAGACTGGGGCCGCCTAAGCTGGACAGCAAATGCATTATGGTCTCAGCTGCCCCAAGACATGCTCTGCGTCTGTAGACGAGGATGTTGAAGACACCATTTTTGCAGGCCATATGAATTCCTCTGTTTCAATGTTCTTGAAGAAGACCGTATGCATTAGCTTATCTTCAAATAGAAGACTCTCACTCTCCGTAGAGTTTGGGTTCGTCCGTTCACTGTCGAATATGAGACCGAGTTCATCGGCTGCACGGATTGCTGTCTTGAAGAGAAATGCCCCAATCCCTGCCTTCTCTCCCTTCCAACCAGCTAGCCAACCGACTGAGTCTGACAGGATTCAACAACATTCTTTATAATATTCATCGAGTGGGTATTTTCACTGTACAAGTATTCCTGTGAGCTTAACAAAATTTTAAACAAAAACGTATCGTAGCGTTCTTTTTAACTTCGCAAGATATGCGTCTGACAAGTTAATACTTCATCCAAGTTATCAGCAGTCTCACAAGAAATTCGAATATATCACTGAGCTTAAGCCCTTAGATACAAAGGTAGGTGAGATTCGTATCTCTGACATACAGTGAAACGGGTTCGGGATTCTGATAGATAAAACTTCGATTATAGGACTAGAAGGCAATCAAGAATTATCTCAACGACAAGACATATTTCACGTAGTGGAAAAAACAGAGCATTTAATTCTTTTACTAATGCCAGACTACAGCTGGAAATGTCAATCAGTTCATTGACCCTTTCATAACAAGACCGCATTTTATGCATGATATTTGACTGTGAGTTGAAATGGAAGAAATGGAAGGTGGAGTTACATTACCGAACAGTTAATCTATTGATGGTGATAGTGTGTAATATCATCTGAAATAATACGATTATCGGGCGAGAATATTTGAATGAAATTATAATATTAAAGAATATAGAAACACTTCTATTCTACTACGTCAATCTCATTTGATCCGCGTTTTGTCATCAAAGTAACCATCTCCAGGAGCAAGCTTGGCGAGGGGTGCCTTGGAGTTCGCGAACATATTTCTGAGACTGAAAGCTTCAGAAAAGGCTTCAGTGCTTGTTATTGGATATAATTCCAGGACAGTTTGATTATGTGCCTTATAAATCATAAGAAACAGACGTGATTGAAAAAATTAAAAACTATTGTTTAAAATTTTTTCTTCGAATCTAATTGTTTTTCAAACAATGTAGATGATTCATTTGGTTGCGTTAGTAGGTTCTAGAGTTCTACAGAAATGTCAGCCTTCTGAATACAATACAAAAAAAGGTGATTGTCCTGTATAAAGGCTATTTCTGGGTACATTCCATGAGTAGAACTCAATTTTATTTTCTGTCTTCGTTTACAACTATTTCATAAAAGCCTGTGAAGAATTTCCCGAATGAACCGACCATGCATGGTTAATAGTTTGAAATAGCTTCCACATTTCAATTGGGAATACGAACACATTGACTTTTATTAAAAACTGCCTGGGATTTGATATATGTTCCATAACTCATTAATATACACTCTTCTTGATGAAAAACGCAATTCGTTCATTAAACTCAAATCGAAACGCATATATATATATATTCTTTATGTTGTATGAATATCAAGTAATGTTCATTATTCGTAAAAAACATTGTATCAGCCAGATTTTTACATAAAATTCCATAGAAAAATGTAAACAAGATATTGCATATATACTGAATATGTCTTCGCTAAAATATCAGAAGAGAAGGATGATGTTTTCGTTCCAGAACGAATGTCTCAAGTTGTTTGGAAATTACTTAGCTTCTGTGGATATCATTTTGTTTTTATTTGGTACCAGCGATGGATATTATTTTAACAAGCGTATAATGATAAGAACGAAGTTTAAGTGAGCAATAGCCATTACAAGCGAGTTGAATACTATGATTTCTCTATGACTATAACCTGTGTTCACCATTCAATTCAGACGATGTATGTCTTCTAGTAGAACTTTCATATATGTCTACACATTCAACTGAGCCACAATTTGCTTCACAGACCTATAAACATTCCATTTTATTTTTATCTTGTGTACAAATGTTGAGTTATGAATCTGCTTGTCGATGATTGGCCAGAGCCCTTGAATCATGATTTAATATCACGAGGGGTGTCACATAAAAAAAATTATTCTTTAATAGTAATAGAAAAATATGTTCTCCATCAATCTCTAGATTGAATTGGGTGTTATGTGATATGCAGGGTGAAGTATGGCAAACTGAAACTGAATGTTTATATTTCTCTGATGTTGATGTTCGACGAAGTCGAAATACTCCTCTCTCCACACATTTCCACAATCATATATTATCTAAAGAGGGTTTCATCGAGACGAGAAATCTCGTCTCAAAGCACTTTCTCGTCTCGTCTCGATCATCGTGACGAGAAATAAACATCGATGTTTTTCTCGAAGACAATTTCTCGATCTCGATTCATTTATAATTTACCTAGGTACGAAAGGTGAAAGTTTAAAATTGTTGTTTGTTCGTGAAGAGAAGAATGTACCAGTTCCAGCAAAAAACTGATTTTTTATAATCGAAACAGTTATTTTATCTCAAAAGTAGGGGTAGCAGTACTGCATGTCTATGCAAAAATGGTGCCCTAAGTCTGCCATTAGAATATCCGTAGAAATAATATAGTAATAATAAGCTTGGACTAGATAATCAAAGAATACAATGGAAATAAAGTTGAATTTATGGTCCTTTCCCTTTGTGGAATTTCTTCACCCTGAAATGCCAGAATGAACGAATAGTGTCCTATGAATTAATTTTTAAAGTAATAATAATTATCTTTTTATCATTTAATTATTGTAATAAAGCAATATAAAATAGCATTGTATATGCATGTCATGTATGCAGATAGTTAGTTCCAACCGAATGTGAATTGTATTTAATGCTTAATTATAATCAGCACATAGGATAGTCTCTTGTGCAATAGATGGTGGTCGGTGGATCAGCGGTCTAATGCACAGGCCGTTCGAAACTCCAGCATAGCGATAGTCGGTTCGAATCAGATATAGGTACGAGAATTTTTCTCAACTACTTTATTTCGGATTCGATAGGCGGCCGCATGCCTTGTTGAAAAGCAAGTGTATTGTGAGTTGTCTAGATGCCAATCTCGTCTAGTGCTAGCTTGGAGTGCACACCGACCACCCGAGGTGGTGCTGCAGGTTTTCCGGGTTTTCCTACAGCTGAAAAGTGAATACATAAAACATCAGTAAGTCGCCCCGGAGCGCCACAGCAAATAATAATAATAGCCGTCCTCTACCCGCACAGGCTATGCCTTTGGGTACACTCAACGAGTGTTTATGAGGGAGTATTGTTATTATTATATTATTATTATATTATAGATAATAGATTGATTGAATGATCGTAAGGGGAAGTAGTTGTTTTCTGATAGATAGTTGTCTTTCATTCTGTACTTAGTGGAAATGTATGGAGAGGGGGGTTCTTCGACTTCGTCGAAATTATTCGTTCCATCCTTTCGAAAAAACTCTCTGACTCCTTTTTCGATTTTTTTTTCGAATTCATCAATGAAACATCTAAGTATTTCAGATAATTTTTTCATTTCTAGGAAATGATATAATTAAACATTATCATTTGATATTGAATTAATTGAGTGCATTCACAGAATATTCAATAGGTTTCACTCGATAAGAACTGTTATCGTTTCAGTTTTGCGAGAAATATGGATTTTGGGAATTTTCTCGTTTTTATATATTAATAGATTTCATATCGTCTTAGGTTGCAACACAGGGAACAATTATCAAAGCCGGTATAATTTATGGTCTCAGAAGCCCTACGACAAGTTCTGCATCTACTGTTTCAGCCCTCTGTATCCATCACGCGCCTAGGGTAGACCAGGGTGTTGAAGACACCCTCTTGACAGGTCATTATGAATCCCACAGTATCCGATTTCAGACCAATTGACCTTAGGAAGGTAAAGGTGAAATTTTTGGATAACCCAAAGTCTTCGATGTTCTTACGTAGCTGCAGTACTTAGGTCTCCGTAGCTTTGACGTGAGCTCTTTGCTGAACGTTGTTAAAGTTGGAAATACCCCGTTCAGTGTAGAATACGAGACCAAGTTTAATCCCTGCTTTTTCATAGTCGTATACTAAGTGGAAAATGGGATCAGAAACTACTGATGACTCTTCAGGCTCTTCCCAAACAGAGGGGGTGTTTGAGGCAACGTCTGAAAGGCAGGTTATGCCTGTGGATATAGGCTGAGACCGCATGAGCTGGACAGGCTGACAGCAAATGCGTTATGGTCTAGCTGTCCCACGACACGCTCTGCAACACTAGATACAGGCCATTATGAATCCCGCGGTTTCCGACTTCAGCCCATTTGACCTGAGAAAAGCGAATGTCAGGTTTCTGGAAAAGCCAAGGTCTTCAATGTTCTTGAAGAAGACCCCATGCATTAGCCTATCCTTGGTTCGTCCGTTTAGTGTCAAATACGAGACCGAGTTCATCGGCTGCACGGGTTGCTGCTTTGAGAAGAAATGCTCCAATCCCTGCTGTTTCATGATCGCATTTCAAGCAGAGAAGGGGATCTGAACTCTTGATGACTTTACAGGCTCCATCCAGTACCATTCTGTTATATAGACACTCCAAACTCGAAAGACCACGGCCTCCCCGTTGTCTGGGGAAGTATAACCGTGGAACAGATGGTTTAGGATGCAAGCTCCTATGAAGATGCATCATTTTGCAAGTTTTTACGTCGAGTTGTCGCAGCTCTTCCTGAGTCCATTTCATCACTCCAAAGGAGTAAAGTAAAATCGGAACGGCAAGCATATTGGTTGCAGCAAGCATATTAGTTGAGCAAGCATATTAGTTGCAGAAACTTAGTTCTTCCCCGACAGTTCTCAATACCAGATCTGTTGGAGTTTGTGCTGATACTTGTCGCGGAGAGAGTTTTAACTTTATTATTATTAACATTATTAATCACTGATAACTTTTTAGTCAGGATCTCAAAAACAACTATACACTATAATTTTTGAAGTTTTACTAGAACCAGATTCACCTGTTGCATGCATGGTCCCGTCATGATGAAGAACATGTTTCAATAAATCCGTTTTATCGCAGAATTGTCAAGTAGTAATTAATTTCACCACTCATGAATACTGTTTGATCGCTTGATATTTTGCAAATATTTTTATCAATTAGTCGAATGATTCTATAATAAGCATCCGGTTATTGCTCGTTACTTAATATAGCTGTCAGTTTAATTTCAGAATTTTTCCATCATCCGTGTTTCTCCTGACGAACCCAATCAAAAAGAGGTCATCGGCATATCAGACCTGAATAACTTTTATGCACTGAAACTGTGAAAAAATTTACGTCATCTGAACGAAAATTGTATCTATGATGAATGATCGAAAAGAAAATATACAATAATATTAACATATTATTTTTGTCCCTTAAGGTTTTGACATGAATATCGCATAGATGATCACTTTAGAACCTGTCCCAAAGAACGAAAAGGGTTGATCTTTTCGTCTATCTTCGACTTCACTAGTTCACAGTAATGTTTAATTGTTTTTTCATGCAACCTCGGAAGACCAATTATAAAGCATATACGGGTTTCATATTTCATCTAGTTTTATTATTGTCCCTTGATATGTGAAAGCCTATGTAACTGGTACTTCCCTATACATCTTCAAGTCAATAATATATTGTTCTATAATACGGCAAATAATAATAATAGCCGTCCCCTACCCGCATAGGTTATTCCTTTGGGTACACCCCATGAGTGTTTATGAGGGAGAATTTATTATAATTATTGCATGGTAACCATCACGACAAATCTCTGATAGTTATTACACCATATTATGTATGTAACATTGTGATTTTCGAGAAGGTATATTTGTTAGGAGAAATAACCAGATTTTTTTTGTTTACATCGTAAACCTACAATTTTTCTCGTAAAAATTTTCAAATTCAAATGTGGAGAGTCTGAATTCAAAATCAATAATGTGAATTTTATCTACATACTTCAGATTCCATATGAGCTCAATAAAATCCGAAATGTACTGCACAAAAATATTTGGATGTGTTAACGTAAAGTCATCTCAACCGCACCACTTCACTTAATATAACAGTAACATTTCTTGATGAAGACTGATGAAATTCCCATAGTTTCACAATATTATTTCAAGAGTATTTCATCAGATAAACATGGTATAGTTGTATACATACACAGTGAGCCAAAAGCTGCCCCTTGGGAAACATTTAGAAACCAAAAACTAAAATAGATAGCATCTCACTATCACTATTATGACAATATAGGTAATATGCATGAATGTCCGACTCAAAGGGTCAAAACCGTGAGGTGAACTGCCAAAATTACAGATCAATTACCAATTGGGTAAAACCAAGTGGAATTTTGGAACAGAAGGTTACTTTTCTTAACAAAAATTTACCAAAAGATTTTTTGTTGGTTCAGGGAAAAGCAACATGCAGTTTTTCATGAAGAAATTCTCAAAATTGTCTGCGGTACATTCAAATGAATAATGTTAGTATCAAGGGCTGGATATAATCCAAAATGCACGCTTCATATTTTTGTCGTAGACGATGATGTCATTTGAGTTTCGAACTTCCACCGTCCTATAATTTGTATAATCACAACGTTTCAACTGCTTCTATCCACAGTCTTCCTCTGGTGAATACCGAGAAGGTTCCAAAGGCTTGTATCTTAATTAATTGATCGTGAGTTTCGCTTTGATGGCTGGTGATCTCAATTAATTTATCATCGGGTTAGCGTTTCTAGTTTTTCTACTTGCTACCTGCCCATTGTAGTCAGGGTGACCTTCTCTCCAGTTCACGCCAAAACCATCAATAAGTAGTTTTCAAAGGTTCTTGATTTCTACGCTGGGCTGACTGAATGCTCTGTTGGCTTGGATACAGACAGCCACTTTAAAATTCCTCCTAAATCAGTGTTCCCTTTGTATTTTATCAGCGATATCGGATTTTGACGTGTCACCCCGCTGCGTAATGCGTTTGTGTTCATCTAGTCTCACCACCAGGTGTCTCTTGTTCTCACCGATGTAGGAAAAACCGCATTCGCATGGGACCTCATAAATACAGTTCTTGGTGGAGGTGGTACGATTTTCCGGTTTGGTTTTCGTGGCAGGCCTCATATTTATTTCTTATCCGCTAAACTGCACTTCTTCAAATCAAAAACATAGACATCACCAGAACACCAAAACTGTTAACGACACCAGAAGCGCGTTTCGTCAACAGAACTGTTATCATCGGGAGCTCCAGGGTTTCTGATTCTATATATACCCTATAAAGAATCGAACAACAATAAGGAGAATACGGATCTAAACACAAGTCGACAAGAAACAGAAGATAAGAGAAGCTGAACACTGTGATTGGAAGTGGTTGCTCTACATGTCTTTATCCATCCCATAGTTCCTTTACCCATAAGTTTATGTTCCGTTTTAAACTGTTCAAATCTGGATGTAACATCTTCAAGTGGATCTGAATTCCTACTGGCTCTCCAACCACCAGCTTCATCAACCCGCCTATCCCAAATCACTTTTGAAGATCGATTACGTAGCATGGTCCATACACATCTTTCTCATACTTCATACTGTAACATTGTTGCATCCCAGTAGTTATATCGAGACGTACATCTGGTTCAGTTTTCAATCCTTTTTGTCAACACAGCATGACATCAACCGGAGTGGCCATTGTGGAAAAGCGTGTGCTTCTCACTCAGACCTCCAAGGATCTGCCACCCACAAGCTCTCAGTCAAGCTTTTGGGAGATGTTTTAAATATGAACAAATGCAAAAGTTTACGAGATGAATAGTTTTGCTCTTCAAAATTTTGGACTAAGGAATAGCACCCTATACGGAATGTGTCCTATTGCATTAAAACATTAAATTCATCATATATCGTGGTAACGTTGTTGGCTCACTGTGTATATATCTTATGACGGGTAAAAATTATTGTATTTGATCTGATCGAGATATGACTGGTAATGATTTACTTACTATTTGTCATCCGTCATTTCAAGATATGATTAAACTAATGTGACTTCCAAAGCTTCCACAAATAGTATAAACATTCCAGTCGGATGACAAAAATTTTTAGTGAATAATAACAATAAAAAATCTATTTTAGGTTAGCTTGGCAGTTGGAGCTGGATAATGGTGGTACTCATATCGAGCAAAAAGCAAATAAAATTTGACACGTTGGACGTTTAAACGTCTATTTATTTTAAATTGTTGTTAATTTTCTTGTTGCACACTTCTAACTAACTAAAGCCAACTGATTATTTGGAATTCACTAATAACCACGATATTTTCGGTTCTTTAAGTTACTACACAATCTGTTCTATTTAGATTAAGACGCATTGGGGTAAAAAGTTTAGATTTTGAGTTTCTGATATACCAAATTCAATACGTTTTTCTGAGTAGATGTAGATGTAGATTGTAGGGAGGTCGTGCAGACTGCCTCACAAGCACCTGGACCTATAGGTCTTTTGTCTATTCGAGGCCCGGGATTCTGCGAAGTTTATCAGTTTCCTGGGAGCTGAGTTCCTGATGTCGGAGTGAAAGGTTAAGAATGCCCCTTCCAGGAATTTAAGCCTTTTGCAGAAGATCGCTGGGCATTCGCAAAGCAGATGTTCTGCAGTTTCCGCGAAGTTCTCGCAGTAGCGGCAACTATTACTCTCTGACTTGCCCATCTTTTTGAGTTGATACCCCAGAAGGCAGTGCACAGTGGGTAGTCCCGTTACCAATTTCAAGTCTTTTTTGTCCAACTGGAGAAGCTGTTTAGCTTTTCTTGGCAATAGGCTCACTAGCCTTTTTCTTTATTCCAGTGAGATTTCATTTCATCAAATTTCCAATGTCGAAACTCTTCTTTTAAGTGAGCTTTGGAGAGCCTACAGAAGGGTTCTGGCCCGGAAGGTGGTGTGTTTGCCCCTTCTTTGGCAAGGCAGTCTTTTGTCTCGTTGCCTTTGATGCCCCTTTGACCTGGCACCCATATCAGGGTTACCTGAGTACACCTGAGAACCCTGTACAAAATTTTGAAGAAGTTTTTTGGAGAACTATACATCTTGTGTGTGCGAACCCTGAAAATATTTTGCGTGACTGGCAAATATTTCCATTAGGTATAATTGAAAGAAATTCAAAAACACAGGGTGTTCCATTAAAAGAGAACACATATTTTTCTTGCTGCTCAGTTTGAAATTTAATGTTGTTTGACCTATCCTAGCACTGATGAGAGAAAACAACCATGAAATATGTCATGTATGCAGGTGGTCATTCCTAACCAGATAGGAGATAGTATTCAATGTTTGATTACAATTAGTGCATGCAAAAGGGGCGTCTTGGGGGAACATTGTACAAATAGATGTCAGATGTGATTCAATGTTCGTAAGGGAAAGTGGTTGTTTCCTGAGAGATATTTGCCTAATTTATTCCACTTTTTGGGATAGTGTGGGGTGAGAGAAATTTCTACTTTATCGAAATTATTCGTTTCATTCATTTGAAACTCTTCGACACAACGTAGATATTGTCTTTTTCACAATTTGCTCAGTGTTGAACAAGATCGTAAAGCAACAGACTTGATGCTTTCTGTAAACCTAAATGGTTTTGAAATCCTAATTTCTTTTTGCTCTGTACTTTGAGGGTTCACAACTTGACCATAAACAATCAAAACATCCCTTCTATCAAGTATCATGGATTCAGGTATTTGAATACGAAAATTGAAAGCGATATAACCAAAATAAATGAATATGTTCTAAATATAGAATTGTGATGAAAATGTATCAACAAATATAACTTTTTACGTCGACAGCAGATTTGTTTTATCAATTTATTGCAACAAAATAGTTTCAACATGTTGTAATTCAAAGATAATGTGAGAATATGACAAAGCACTTTTACCAGACATTTAATATGATTCTATCCATGAGTTAAGGGCAATAAACTGATGCGAAACACTTTATTAATTAATATCGTAAAGTAGAATTTTCCGCGAGTAAAAAATGATGATGAATCATACAGTTCGATTATTTTATCTTTACCCGTGCGTCATCATCACAATACCATAATTCTTAGCTTAGAAGACAAACGTTAACGAAATTTGATTCGCTCATAGCGGTTGTTAGAAAGAGATGTTCGAAAGAGGTCGTGTGATTTCTTCGATCATAAATTGATGACGCATGGGTAAAGATAAAATAATCGAACTGTACAAAGTTCTTTCTACAGTTGTTATTAAATTAAGAAATGTTTGCAATTACCTTATGAAGTTGTGCATTTTTATCATATTCTCACAGTTCCAGTTAATTTTTTCAAGCATTTGTACTAAAAAATATCACTTTACGCCCTGTGAACTATGCGTTAAACTCAATTTATGCACTGTGACGGCAAAATCAATTCAGAGAGTTGCTGAATGAAGTAGCTGTTAATTTACATTGTAATGATTAGTTTTTTTGGGTGAAACCCTGCATATTTTAATGCTGTTTCACAAAGTTGAACATCAAAACATACCCTGATAGAGGCATAGTTCATTGAATTGATCACTGCCATTTCCAAGTTGTTTAAAATCGAATAAAAAATTTATTTTTTGACGATGTGAACGAAGAATAACGGTCATTGTCCTGCTAAGATTTCCGCCACATCACAGCATTCCGGTACAATTTTCAAATCAGGCATCATAGTGATGCTTCTAAAGAGGATGCTTTCGTCTACGATATGAACGTCCTCTCCGTATTCCTCGGATCGTCCTCTTTTGAGATGAACTCTGGGACATTTCCATTCCGATAGCATGCCTGTACTATTCCACCACCCTCAAGGACTTTTCCCCCGAGGCATATAATTCGAGTTCATCCATGAAAAAAAGATTATATGACACTCGATTTGGTGGAGTTGCCGCAGTTGTATCCAAGAGTTTTCCTCAGTGCAACGGACAATGAAAATAGAGAGATGCAGAAGAGAAGAGAGCTGAAGGAGTCTCTCTTCATTCAAGCATGTTGTCGGTCTAAAGATATTTGGATCAGACAATTTTCCGTTTTTGGAGATCAGCACATCCCTTCTACAAATCAATCCGGAATCTGTTGCTCACCAGTCATTAGTTGAAAACTTTTGTCAGATAGTGGTGGGTGTTTGGAAATGCTTTTCACTGGTAGTTATTCAACCCATCTGGGCTGGGAGCAGCGAAGTTCTTCGAGGCCGTGAGGGTTCGTCGAACTTTCTCCAGAGTTATCGGATTGCGCAGTTCATTGAGCTCAGGCTGATACAGCCTATTGCAGAAAGCTTTGAACTACGCTAGGTCTGGGTGGTTGCAGATACTCATAGATCAGCCATCAGTGGGCAAACATAATAATTCTCGTACTACTTTGTTATAATTACCGTATCTACTAATATTGTTCTCGCTAGAATGTGGGCATGCGTTTCTAAACAGTTGGTTTCATTTTCAATATTATAGATTGTAGTATTATTTTTCATATTAAGTTGAATAACTTGATGTTTCCGGTAATTTGAATTAGTTTCATAGTTTCTTGACATATTTTTTTAGGTATTTCAACCTTCCAACCTTCCACGGTCTGAAAATGTAAAAAATGTTAATTCACGGAAAAACCATTCCAAGCAATGAATTCACTCCACAAAATCAGTATTTTATAATATTTCTACATCTTTCTCTTCGTAATGGATAAGACGTATTTTTAGGCCTTTGCTGGACGTGGTTAAATTTTTGTTAGTTGTTTGATCAAATTATGGCTGCTTGATGAATTCTCTACTTGCCAATTTACATCAATCAACATTTTTAAATCGTTTGAAACCATGCGATTACCTTCAACAACGAATCTTTCGTATTATAAATTTTGTAATGGAAATTCGTGGTGTTTCAGTTTGTTTTTTTTGAGTTTGTCTCTCCACTATTATAGTCGTTATAGAAAAGTGCATTCATACCTCAAAGGGGTTTAGTCACTTCCACTGTTATCTCTAACCTTTGTTTTCCTTGCTGTATTTATGGCAACCTTCCATCTTAAAATTTATCTTCATGTTATGTTAATGCCAAAATCCGATTAAACGTTGAGCACTATCGCAACCCTAGAGCGATATTATAACCAAAACGTGTAATGAACTGGAACTGAATAATGTTGATAATATTAACGTACAGCTTTTTCATAGTAGAGGATACAAAAAATCCTTCATATTATAATCTAGAAACATAAAAATCATGAAAAATTGAAAATTATCAGTTTCACTTGAAATTCACATTTAATATGCAAAATTTTATGCTGATTCCGGATATATTATTTATGTATGCTCTGATACAAGATTCGGCATGAAAAAGGAATAGAACTTCAAAAATTCCCTTACGTGAACTTTTGAACTCGCGGATAGTTAAAGGTAGATCAATTCTGCGAACGCCAATAGATTCAGAGTGATGGAATTAGTATACTCTGGGAATTTCAAGTCAATCGGCAAAAAAAACTCGAAAAATCTAAAAAGTCTAAAGGGGTAGATCCCTAAAAATCCTGATAAATACAAAAGTATCAGTTTCACTTGAAATTCATATTCAATATGCAAAATTTTATGCTGATTCCAAAAATATATGATTTATATATGCTCTGACAAAAGATTTGGCATGAAAAAGGAATAGAACTTCAAAAATTCCCTCATGTGAACTTTTGAATTCGCAAACGGTTTGAGATAGATCAATTCTGCGAACGCCAAACGATTAAGAGTGATGAAATTAGTATACTGAATTTCAGGTCGATCGACGGATAAAAAATTACTCGAGAAAAAAGTCATAAGGGGTGTGGACCCCTAAAAAATCCTGAAAAATACAGAATTATCAGTTTCAGTTGAAATTCGCACTATATATGCAAAATTTTATGCTGATTCCGGAAATATATGATTTATATATGCACAGATACAAGATTTGGGATGAAAATGGAATACTTAAAAAAATCCCTCACGTGAACTTTTGAACTCGCAACGGTTGAAGATAGAACATTTCTGCGAACGCCAATCGATTTGTAATGATAAAATAAGTATATTCTATGAAGTCGAATCGCGATTTTTTTTGTCATATTTTGAAATGGTTTGAAAATGTACTGTCGCAAGTGTCGAAGCTGTTATAAATCCAATAGGAAAGATGAAATGACGATATTTCAATACATGTTTATCTGGAACTGATGCTGATCAAACACCAAATCAATCAGATTCAGACGATCCATTATTCTATTTACTATAATGTTTAGCAATGAATTTGATAATGAGTTTAAAAGTGAGATTTGCTGGTAATTTACGATTAAGATTCATTATTGGCGTCTTTGAATAGAGTAGAATACCCGTGGCATTCTTCATACTTATTCCTGATTTGTTCAAGTAATCTCGATATTAAGGTAAGGGATCCCGAAATTAAAGTCGGGATTTCGAGATTAAATTTGGGGATATTAAAAAAAACTTTGGCCCTCCAGCTCCTTCGTAAATAATTATCCAAACGCCTCGTCGTTTCAACTCTAACCACAATTTGACGCAGACGTTCACACAGTAAATCTTTCCCTCAAATCCTCCTATATCCCACGAATTTCATACGACAACAAGAATTTGGAATATGGCGTATATAAAGTTGAGGCCATAGGTATCTCGCCCTTCCACCCTTTCTGGATTGCAAACAATGTGGACAAACTTCAGGGCACCAAAGACAATCTTGTAATTGTGTGAAATACTCACAAGTTGTATTTGGAATACCACTCACGAGATCCACAATGATGGCATTATAACGAAACAACTCTTGATCAGATCATATTAGAATATATCATAAGGTTCCTTTCTTTTCTATCCGTCATCGATTAGATTCATTTTCCTAACGTTATAAACCCGAGGCAGAGTGGTATGTCTTATTTGTTTTCTCTTCTTCGTAGTAAAACCTGCACAGCAATTCTTCTGAGAGACCGATTCCATATCAAATACACTTTATTGTATCGAATGATATTCACATATTGAAATTAAGATGAACACATCATCATTCTTGGGACTATCAATACCACCATCAATATACAGGATATAAGATGGCCGGTAACTCAGTGGTTTAGGTCTGCCGGATTTTGTATGCCTTGTTATAAAGCAAGTCTGATGTGAGTTGTCTTGATTTACACTTTTATTTATTAATTTTTGTTTTATCATTTTAATGTTATTATTGTTTTCAAAATATTGTTGTGAGGTTAATGTTATCGACTCCTGTCGCATTCGTGTTTATTGAGTACAAAAGTTTTTCTACCAATCCCGATGTCTGGGGCTGCGCACCAACCACCAGGGATGGAGCTGTAGGTTTTCCGGGTTCTTCTACAGCTGAAAAGTGAATCCAGCTTCAAAACATCAGAAAGTCGTCTGGAGCGCAACAGCAAATTATAATAATAGCCGTCCCCTACCTTGCAAATGGCTATACTTTTGAGTACACTCTACGATTGACTATGCGGGAGTATTATTATTATTATGGCCGTGGTGGCGCGGTTGTTGAGCTATCGCTTCTCAATCCAATCGATCATGCATAGGTGCATGGCTTCGAACTTCAGCTCAGTACCGATCTCGTACATGCATCACACGTTTAAAAGATAAGGTCTAGCTCTCACAAGTATCTCGAAGACTTCTGAGGGTTGCTCGTAAGGGAGTAGCCGGTTGACGGAAACAACAATTCATCAATTTTAACAGTATTATTATAATCAGAATTACATCTTGTTTCAAAGCGCTCAATATAATGGCTATTGAAGGGAACAAGTTAATGAACAATAGGAATAGTTCATTACATGAATAATTGTAACATTTCTACTGAATCTTTTACTGTTTTACATTTCATCGGGTTAGATTGTTCTATGCTCTAGTTGAAGCATTGAAAGGGAATGGCTCATTTTAGTGGAATTCCAAAGAATATAAACATTTTACAGGGTGTCATATGCTCATAGTCGTTTGTCTTTTCTATTAGCATGTAGAATGCACTTTTCGGAATGCACCTCTAGTTTCCATTGCAATTACCACTGTTAATATTTGTAAAGCTCATGCCGCTTCTGTAGCATTGCATATACCAGGAAAATATTAATTCCAGGCTTGCAGAATAATATTTCAGTCAAATAGCCTGAGTTTGTCACATCTGAATACTCTGTGAATTAAATTGTGAAATTCGCGCGTTTATTTCCTAATAAGATTATTCTTTCTTCAAAGCAGGAAAATGTTTGATGAGAATCTTTTTTTTTTGTAACAAACAGCCTTCTGATAAGACAATCTCTTCATGAGCTTTTGATTTCATTAAGCGTCGAGATGTCCCATTGTTCTTACAACAGAATGCTCTTTAGGTACGAGCAAATTGAAATATATTAGTTTTAACTCTGCTCTGGTTAATTTGCCGTAATTTTCTTTGGTTGAAATATCCAAGCATTTCGACCGCAAGTGAGGCAGTCATCGTGGACGAAATGCTCTTCGCATCGTATTAACTTAGTTTCAAGAAAAATGGATGCCACTATTTGACTAAAGACCATTCAATAATAATGAATAATGAATCATATAATCCAATCTTCCGCAAAAAACCCTATGCAATAGGCATTTTCGTCTGCAAGTATTCAACAGAAACAACGAATGCCCCCTACTAAGCCAATTCAATGGTCGTAGGGGGCAGTGGTTATTTTCTTCTGGATTTTTTACGGAAAAAAATAAATCTCATGAAAACAAAAATATCAAGAAGTCAAAGACGACACAGTAAAGGAACATAAAAAAAAAGAAAAGGAAATTGAGTGTTGTGTAATCGGAAATAAAACAGAAGATAAAAAGCTTGAACTGTTCTTTCGAGGGAGTAGGCAGATTGAGACCCCGATGTTAAGTCCCAGAAACCTAACGTAATTATGCCTGAGGAGTAGGCAGATTGAGACCCCGACGTTAAGTCCCAAAAACCTAACGTAATTATGCCTGAGGATTAGGCAGATTGAGACCTCAGTGTGGAATCACATTCATTTTCAGTTCTTAAAAATGGCTCCAAAACCGGAGTCGAAACGTCGAATTTCAACAAATTACAGACGCGCTTCAACCCGAACTTTCAGTTTTCAAATTTCTAACCGCGGAAACCTATCCGAACATATATACAGGCCGTTTCTTTTATCATGTAGTAACATTGCTATATTCTAAACCGTGATAGATACAATGACGATTAAATGGGAAAAAAGGTAACTATTTTGGTGAGCAGTAAATTGGTCATAGAAAATTTACAGGGATTCTCGCCCTTCCCAACTTATACAGGGAAACTGAAAATGCTGTTTTCGGATTTTTACGAATAGAATTGTTATTTCAGAACATATAAAAAAATTAAAAAGGAAAGTTTTGTATTCAAACTGTTCTAGAACTACGTGACGATAAATTTTTAATCAAACTTTTCGTGTCAACACCGCCATCATCAACAATTTCATCACAAATATTGATAGAGCGATAAAATCACAATTCAGTGGTATATCACACTCGACATTTTTATAACGTTTCACATAAAATAACTAGCATCATCAGTGACAATTTTTAATTACGGTCCTGTCGATAGTTTGTTTATGAATTCCACAGAATCTAAAGCTTCGATATAAAAATTATCAGTGACGTTTTGAATGAATGTATCTATGAAAATTGTATTTATACTATAAAAATTCATAAAAGATTTCTGCAGTTTCAGAGACGAACGATAGCAATTTACCCCAGAAATAAACTTACTTAAGAGGAGAAGAAATCAAACAAACAGAAAAACAATTTATTTCATAATGGATTTGTGGAAGAAAATAAAACCAATACAGAAAAAGAATTCTACATTAAATGCTCGAATTGACGACCTCTTTGTTAAATGCACATAAGTTGTCTGTCCATACAATTTCTGTGACAATTTTCTAGCATGATGGTTGTAATGCTATTACATGCATCTCTTATTTTCTGTTTGAGATGGTCGATATCGGTACCAGGTGTCAAAAAAACTTAATCCTTTATGTATCCCCAGACAAAAATATCCAAAGTAGTAAGGTCTGGGGATCGAGCTGGCCAGGCAATTGGTCCATTGTTTCCAATCCACTTTGTTGGGAATATTGCATCTAAATGTAAAAGTAGCCATCAAACTCATTGGATAAAAAATTTAAATACATTTCACCATTCAAATGCTCATCGTAAAAGAAAGGACCTAGTATGTTTGTTCCCAAAATTCCCAACCAAACATTTATTCCGAACCTCTCCTGGAAATTGGTTTCTCTATTTGAATGTTCATTCGTATTATTCCACCTATAATGGATGTTTCTGTTAAAGCAACCATTGTTGGTGAATTTTGATTCGTCCGTCCATATTATTTTTTACAAATATTTCGAACTTTCCTATTTCTACGTCTTAACCATTTCGCAAATCGTACTCTCCTTTCGTAATCCCTTTCATTAAGATGATGAACTTTGCGTATCCTGTAGCATTTGTATTTGATCTTTTTCAAAATATTTCTGGTAGATTTTACAGATATCCCAAGTTCGTGGGCAATTTCTCGTAAAGAACAATCTTGATTAGAAATATTTTTGTAACTGACCAATCCTAGATTAAAAAAAAAGACGTTATTTTTCAATTTTTAGTCTTCATAAGGTAATATTTGCTTACCCCAAACATTTATTTGATTTCCTATACTTCCAGTAACAACACATTTTCTAGTTTTATTTCTGTCAAATGCACCACAGTCTCTCAAATTTCTAATCGTCTAAACATTTGAATGTTTGGAATGCGACGATTCGGGTATAGCTCACCATACATATTTCTTGCCAAAAGAGGATTTCTATTTGATTTTGCATAAGTAAATAGCATATCAGTCCTTTCGTCATTCGAATACATCTTTAATATGTAACCAAGTGCTTAAATGTCTGACAGTTCTTAACAGATATCAACAACTCATTTATTTTTCCTGCTATAGAAATCAAGCAAAGCCCACGTGTTTAAATATGGTAAAAGAAGTGATATGCTACTTAATTGTACCAAATTAGGCAACACTTGTATTTTGATCAAAAACTGATATTTTCATTACTTCCAGGATTGAGAATTATGAAAATAATCCGTGTAATAATTGATATAGGAGAAATCAGCCTTGAATCAAGGATTACTGTAATACAAAAATCCCCAAAAAGGAAAAATACGAATGTTCGTTGTGTTGGGGTATCTTCTTATCGAAAGTATTGGGTAATGACTGAAGTATCCTAATATTTGTGATGAAATAGAAAGGTCCGTATTTGAAAAAAATAGTTGTTGGTGGCCGTGTTGACACGAAACGTTTAATTAAAAATTTATCATTACGTAGTTCTAGTACATTTAGAATAGAATAAAATTTTCCCCTTTAATTTTTTTATATTTTCTGAAATAACCATTCTATTCGTAAAAAACCGAAAACAGCATTTTTAGTGTTCCCTGTGTAAGTCGGAAAGGGCGAGAGTCCCCGTAGATTTTCTCTGACCAATGTACTGCTCACCACAAAAGTTACATTTTTCCCATTTAATTTTACATTTCTTACAATTTGTATCTATTACGGTTTAGAATATAGCAATGTTACCACATGATAAAAGAAACGGCCTGTATAAATATATATAGTCACAAGTGAACGCCATCTAGGAGATAATCGAGCAAGTTTTATAACGAGTTGATTGTACTCTACTGGTTCATCATTCGCTCATCCCCGTCTAGATTTCAATTCTAATTATTTTATATCTTACACATGTCAATTCCACGGATTTTACGTTACTACAAATTTATTTTCGGATAATTTGTTGGTTTTACGTTATAAAATAGGATTGAATCGTGTTTTAATGGAATTTTGTTTAGTATGTCATGAACAGCTTAGTTTTTCGCTTATGATGCTTGATCATTTCTCTTAAATTCACTATATGTTTTTTCGGGTTTTATATATTTCATTCTGCTATTTTCAAGTCTTATAATCACCAAACGTTCTCACGATAAGTTATCGATTCAATAACTGTTCTCTGATAATAAATTTATGATAGGTACGTCCTTACGAATACAAATTATCGCTCACTTTGACGCACATATCAAATACCCTGCACCCGCTGTCCTTGTGATTGATAACGTCCTGAAAACTTCGAAATCCGAAAAATTACAGCTGTTTGCCTGTCCTTCGTATTTCGCGTAATCAAGCAGAAACGGACAGGAGTGCCACCCTAAGCTTTTACAGAAATATTGACGATCCTGGACAAATCTGGCTTGATATCTGAAAGCTGTGACATTCCAGAACTAATGGCTGTCATTTGCAATGGAATCGCTCCCATCAAACGAATTTACACCAACAGGTGAACATTTCGAGAGAAATGAATTTTATTGGAGCCTGCCTCATTTTCCATTTCCTCGGTAGTCAGATTGCCAAGCGAAAATATTTCGTTTTTGATGCTATCACCACGCGATTGAAACGAAATACGAACACAGAACTTTGATAATGATTACTTCAGTTATTGCCTAGCGATCCTTAGATAAAACTTGTTTCTAGTATAAAGACGGTTTTGGCCTGCTCCAAATGTGTATAAACTGGTAGTAAATATTGATTTACTCCTATCATCTCTGGTCAAGTGCTCTGTATTTATATCCACATTAAACTTCGTCTGGACGAATCTCGATAATTCTTCGATTATCCCGCTCGCAAGAAAATGCCATCTAGCTGAGGAGACCCATGCTTTCTTCACGAGTTAGAACAACGATCAGATATACTGTACATGTGCTGTGGACAGGTCCGAATCCAGCTCCAGCTCGTTGCACTACCTCGCTCAATGATAAAATTGTCCATTGTGACTCAGGGAGTTAAGAAAAATAGATTCCAGATAATTCCTAACCACCCATCTCTTGAAAATATTTGGAAAATTATTTACATATATGTGTTCAATATTTTTAAAATTTTATTTACATTCGTGAACTTGAGTGGAAATCGAAAACTGTTCATTTTTAATATTTTTAATTTTCATTTATATTTCACAAGCTTTGTCAATAAGAATATGTTTCTTCGACAATAAAGTATATTCCTCTTTCTCTCTCTATTGAAATATAGACTAACCTCATTGGTTAACAAGTATGAACTCATTTCACAAAAACAGTTTGGATTCAAAGAAAAAACTACCGAAGATGCTATTTTGGAAATAACTGAACTAATTCACTGGAAAAGTCACTATGCCTGTTTATAGACCTGACGAAAGCTTTTGCCATCAGTTAGTCTTGAACACCCTAGAAAATAATTGCATCAAAGGAAATTACTTCAACATAATTGAAAGTTATAGATAGAACAGACAAATAGTAAAAATAGCTGATGTCACAAGTGATCAAAAACAAATTGTGTGTGGTGTACCTCAAGGCACAGTATTAGGTCCGATATTATTCTATATATACATCAATGATTTATTCAAACTGAACAGTTTTGGTAACATAATTGAATTTGCAGACGATACTGCATTATTTCATGGAGCAGAAATTTGGACCGCTCTTGAAAACAAAGTAGAGACAGATTTTCAATTACTGAATTGCAGATGACCATTAAACTAATTATGAAAATGGATTATGTAATCATGTCTTCTGCTTAAACTTATACAATATATGGGTACATTCGCTGGAAAGTCCTCAACAAAAAACAACTTCTGTCCCCTCGTACTATTGAATTTATATTCTGTTGATACTTGGCAAAGTATTCTATAAGGACTCCATTGCAAATGGTCTTTAAATATCATAGCTGAAATTATTTTTCGATTCAAATGGGGCAGCATCTGTTTCATACTTTGTGCTTGGAATCAGGTTTTCCATGTTTGACCTGAAAGATCATAAACAAATAGACTAATTAGCTTCGTCAAGAAGCTGGGTTAATTTGGTGACATATGAATTGGTATGAACCACAATAGACCCTCACGGGTCGCAATGGAGGGCAGAGCAGACCCGCTCATTTTAAACCTAACAAACCCAAACCGAATTGAATGTTTAATTTAGGATCCAGTCATGAAGTTATAACATTAGAGTAGGCTGATATTCAATTTTATCCTTACATTTCATACTTGTTACATTGTGACAGTTTCAGTAGTTGCAGAGGCGTTGCAGTAAACTTACATGCTAACCTTATACCTTACGTTGAATGATTACTGTAACATATTATACATGTTACCTTGCTTGTCGTTCGAGGAGACCGCTAGTACTGGATCCTTTTTGCCATCCCCTGTTTTCCACATATCCACATGTCCACCATTCGTCCTCCTATGTCGAACCTTCTCGACCTCCTGATGAAGGTCGGTATGCCCGTCCATTTCAAATTGGTTAGTTTGTCTCTCCGTACAATTCGAATCTTAGTCTACCGTACACCTCGCACTCGCCGAGGAATTGAGATGAGGTTTAATCGTCTTCTTTGCATTTACGGCTAGTGGGGTTGTCCTCTATTCCTCTAAGTGATAGGTGTCTACCTGTTAGTATTCCTAAAGGAGGCGTAGTGCTTGGCGGTTCCTGCCTGGGGCCCATGCCGTCCTTGACTTGCTGGAGCCGACCACAAAGTATTTCGACTGTCTGCAGCCAGTATCATCCCTCCAAAGTTTGTTCAGATCTTTTTCCGCCCAGTCGCCAAGAGCTGAAGAGGTTTGGCTTCTTGCGATGCCTAGTACAGGCTCCGGCCCACAGAACGGATTCGCGCAAGTTCGTCTGCCAACTCGTTTCCACTCACCCCTCTGTGACCCGGAACCCTAACCAGCTGGAGTTCCTTCGTTTCAGCTAATTCCTGGAGAGGATCTCCGTTTTCCTGCCTAACTGTCCAAACAGATTTGGGCCCTTTTTTACCGCTTGTCACGTAGCTGTGGTTAAGAGGGCAAACACTTCAGCCTGGAAAACTATTGTGTGTCTGCCCAGCGCGTAGCTTTCTCGTACATCTCTTCCTTCCAGGTAGATGCCTGCAACCGAAGCCTGTTCCTTCGCAGTCTATCTTGTACGCTTTTCACTCTGAGGGCAGAAATGCGAATCTCCTGCTTCGCCCACTTCGTGATTTCCGCATATGGCCTATCAACGCTCCTCCGCTAACCGAGACAAGGAGGACCCAAAGATCATTGCCATTCCATGCAGCAGAGGACTAAGAAGGCCAGTTCGTGGAGATCACCGTCGTGAATTCCGGATCCCGCGAGGTCTAGAACAAATTCTCAAGGATGGCCCACAACTGCGCTTCTTGAAGTATTCATTTAGACTAGGGTGCATTCTAGGGTAAGCGTGCCTGAAAAATGTCGTTCCGACCCTACGTCTGCCATGGAAAAAGGCAATATGTTGGTCTTCCACTGGTGGACGAGAAATCTATGATGAAACTCCGAAATCTCCACATGATCTCTTAAAAGGAAAATCATCAGAGTCCTAATTAGGCTAGAATAGCAAGCAAAAGTTTCTCAGGCAGAGGTGGTGTAACAAATAAGATCAGTGAATATCAGATAGAAGTTTGATTTTTTTTAAGTGAATTTTCAAAAAGTATACCTATTAATCAGCAGTCGAATGAGTTAGAATATATAAATGAACTTTATGGGACTCGCCTCGTTTATTAGCCTCTCCTGCTGAGCTATTTCGACCATAAACTGAGACTTGTCCCAATAAATTTCAGTATTATGTGCTCGTTACATAAATAGCTATTATCAATGAAGTCAAACAATGCTATAATTCCTTTCGAGAGAAAACCGTGCTGGCAGAAATCCATTAACAAAGTATCTAATGTAGAAATGAGTTTTATTATTCTCAGCTGTGGGTTGTAGCAATCTCGATTAGGTACTGAAGAAATCGGTTTCAGAAGCGAGACTTTTGTTACTCCAGAACATTTCTTGTTACCTTTTTTGAATATATCAATTATTGATTGTTATGTTTGCTTCTGGAATTGTTAAGATGTGGACATATGACGAACCGATGTGATTGATGAACACTTGCAAGTTTCATTCATAAATATGAACCAGAGGGTGGGCTATGGGAATTTGAAGTGTATGATTGATGTCCTCTGTATTATTCATTGTTGACGCTACATATTTGATGTGTATGGATTATTAATGTATATCAAATGTATATCACAGGGAAAAATATTTTCAAGCACAGAACAAAGTATATCCTTTACATAATGTTGAGTCACTGATGTTAAAGCTGCAACATTTTCATAATTTTCTACGATGACAATAATTCTGAAACTTGTTTCTTCTACGACCGTGCGTTTTTACACACTTTCCCGCAAGCATTTTAGTTTTAAAAGTGTCACTTTCCCGCACTAGTGCGGAAACAATCGCATTCCCGCACTCGAGCGGGAAATTTGAATATGTCAATTTAACGTTGTGATTGTATGTAGTTCAGTCGACAAGTTGAAAAAAGTGGGGTTAGGTGGAAAAAGGCCGGAAGTTAATGAAACTTCAGGAAGTTCTTCAGGGATGGTTAATCATCATTTTCTCAAGTTTTGGACCTCGAGGACCCTGTGCGAAAAAAGTAGGGGGGGAAACTGCAAAATGTTTGACCTCTCTACGGTTTTTCCTCGATTACTTTTTTCTCTTACGTCCTACGGAAAAAACATGTCGATACTTTTTTGTAGAGCGTAAATTTTAATACAATTTTGACTGAAAAAACATGTTTGTATGTGAATTCGCTACCGAGATATGGCACGTCAAAAAAAAGGTCATGTTTCAAAATTTGCTAAGAAATGAAAAAATATGCAAAATTACAGCTTATTTCATCTGTTATACCCGAATTATGATTGAATTTTGTAGTAATTATGATTCTTAGTTGAAGTCACCAACTTTGGACACCCCACTCCTCCTTCCCCCACCCAACCCTAATTCTCAAAAGCTAACTTTCTGATGAAAGCCAACCATACCTATTCACATCATTTTTGTATTGATATCAGTTATTTTTTGTATCGATATCCCACCGTTCCCCTACATAATTATCCCAGGACAGGAAGAAAAAAAGACGTAGTACTTTCGTGAAAAAAATTTATGTAATTAACAATATTAAGTTATTCTCAAGGCATATATTATATTGAAGAATAAAGATATTATAGCTAATCATAGTGGGTAGGTACTCATTTGTACTCATTACATTTCTTGCCGAGATTTCTTAGCCGCTGGTTCTGCTCGTAACAGCTCGTCGTCCTCCTCAACGATAAGGCTATCAATGATGTCGCTCTCGTCGTTTTCATCCAATATTTCTGGCAAGCACTGTGCACTCTTACTTCACTCAACTCACGCAGAAACTGTTCATCTGCCGAAAGTTTTCTTTTTACACTGGACTCCAACAGCCTGGCAACTCCTCTGGCATTCACTACAGTTAGTTCACCTGCTTCAACTCCTCCTTTGCAAATAAAACACAAATCTGATCCACGAGATGTAGACGCCATCTCAAAAAATTACCTAAAAATCAAAGCTGTCACTAACACTCGATGCTCCTTTCGCTACCAAAGTTATTCTCTTCAAGAGCTGAAGGTTTCTAAAGTTACTTATCTAACTTAATCTTATATATACTCTGAGTGGTTAAACACTCTCTGTCCCATTTTTACCAATCCCTAATTTTAATTTTCTTATTACCTAATTTGACTATTCTAATGAAAAGTGATCTAATATGACTTCAAAAATCGAAAACAAATAGGTCTAGGTAGCATAGGTAGAATAGACAAATTTCAGTCTTCTATGTTGAATATTGGCTCATCGTTTGCATTCCGCAGTTCCACTGGAGCTGTGTTCTAACATCTATTGTTTTCCAGCTTTTTACTGCTGTAGCTGATCACACACTCCCCTCGGCCCGACACTCTCTGGTCATTGGAAGGAATGACTTGACACCTGGTGGGCAAGCAGGGGTGGGGGTTATCTAAAGTTGGTTATTTCAAGTAGGAATTATAATAGCAACTACATTTCATCATAATTCTTGTATAACAGAAGAAATAGGGTGGAATTCTGCATTTTGTGGCGAAATTTGAAAAATTACCTATTCTTCGGTAACAAATTGACACACAAACATGTTTGATGCAACAAACTCGTAGGGACGATCTACAAAAAAGTAAAACGACGTTTTTGCTGTAGAACGTAATGCAAAAAAGTTATTGAGGAAAAACCACACCAAGGTCGAAAAATTTGCAGTTTCCCCCCCCCTACTTTTTTAGTACAGGGTCCTCGAGGTCCAAAACTTGAGAAAATGTTAATCAACCATCCCTGAACAACATCTTGAGGTTTCATCAACTTCCGACCTTTTTCTATCTGAAACTACCTGTCGACTGAACTAATGCACATTTCATTGATTTCACCTGTATATTAAGTACTATTCAATCTAATGTAGGTTTTAATATTTAATCCAATAAGACTATTTTTCTTGTTTTCGCAATTTTTCATTCATTGGAATAAAATATAAATTGGGATACTTTTATATGTCTACCCTATACATTTCTCAAAATTATTCCACATAACAATCAAACTAAGCTGAGTCAAATGGTTTGGTGTAGTTAAGATGTCTAAAGCGAGTGGCTCACGGTCAAATAGTTTGGTCAAACTACCTTCAAGTGACGTCATTTATAGTGGTTTGCTTCAAGTTCTGTGAAATAAACCGATAGAAACTACGTCACTTCAGAGCAGTTTCATCAAACTTTTTGACCGTGAGCCACGGGCTTTAGAACCCTAGTGTTTGCATTTATACCTGTAAAACTGTGGGATCAAACAGAAGACACCAGCCTACTTGATTATGCTTGATTTTTGACAATTACGGCTTAGTACCGAATGCACTACCAGAGGGCCGACTCAGTTGTGTTTATACACAAGGTGCTCATATTTTTGTGCCAATTGTTCATCCACGACCTGCGGCATGACGATAGAATAGACATCTTGTCGCCAATAATTCTTGACCGATGGTGATCGTTCGTGTTCGAGGTTTGGACTATTACACCGGCTTCACAGAACTTCGATTGAAGCATATGCGGCACATCCCCACCATAGTGATGATTTTGAAACAGAAGGAAATATTTTGCGGCGCGCTGCAAAGTGAAGGTTGGACTACCGTTGAACAGATTTTTATTTGTTGCATGGTTTGTTGTATATTTGATGAATTGTACATATGCTATTATGGAGAATTATTTTTCTGATCGGGTACTGGGGAAAACCTCATTTCTCATCTTTTTGAGGCGCTGTAAACGCATGAAGTTAAAAGGATATCAACTTCAAGCAGCAGCAGCATCGTGGTATTGTAGTAGGAGTGAGGGGAATACAGAATTAACCAATCACAGAAATGCCGCACGCTGCAGTCGAAGTTGTGTGAAGCCGGTGTTAGGAGTGGTTTCATTTGAGTGAGTTGAGGTGAGGTTATTGTTGATAAATAACGGCAATGGTAGGGAATATGGTTCAAAGTCGGATTTGTACGAATGTGGATTAAAGTCATCAAGTCGTTCTATTATTCAAAAAGTAGTCTTCATTTTTGTGAAGCTGAACGCTGAATTTCTCTCTGCGTTTACATAATAACATTACTTACGCATGCGTGTGCACATGTGCGCGCGCATGTGAATACATGTTCGCGCACATGCAAAAATAGTTTTCGTGATTCTATCACGTTCTTTAAATTCTGACAGTCTGCATTCATTTGGAGATATTTTGTGTACCAACATTTAAAATGTGCAGTTAATGTTTGAAAAATTTGATATATCTACTCATTTTTCATAAAATATCTCGTGAGTGAATTGAATATTTCTGGAATCAAATTGGCAACGTCGCAAAATTTGCTGTTACGAGAGAGGAGAGAGCTGTCATTTGCCATTCAAAATGATTGCATGTCTGTTGAATACTATTTACTCTTTTTTTAATTTTTATTATTATTTATTATGTTTGAAGTATTTTCGTCTTAACACAGTGCATTTCAACCAAAAAGATACAATGAAATACGATTCCAATGAATTATGTTTGTGTTTTTAAAATTAGTATAGCATACTTTAAAAAACAAAAATGTGAAAATGAGCTTTCCGCCGACAAATTTCAATGGATTTCATTTTTATCATGTTTAAATAAGCCATCTGTGGAAATTTCGTATGAATTCGACATTCACTCATATTTCCTACTCTTTCCGAAACTACAATAACTACACGAATTATATATATCACAACTATAAGTATCAGCAATTCAAAATGACTACGGAAATCAGACTAACATAATAAATAATAATGTTAAATGTATGACAGCGTCAATAGTTTTTGAGGAAACCAATAAGATAACAGAATAAAAATAAAAGTCGTGAACGCAAAACGCCGTTATGCGTAAGGTGCCTAACAGTTTTCTGTCAGCGATATAAGCACAGCGTGGCGAAGAATCGGGAACTAGGACGTAATGCAACAGGTGGTGCCGTCCGAAAAGATCAAAACAAAATCGAATCATTGCAATTACCAGGATTTTTTGACATCTTAGGTGTGGTAACCAAAGATTTGCTATGACAAGTTGTAATCAAAACGTCAAAGTTTCAAGTCGAAGCATTGTCAAAGTGACAGTTTCTGTATTTTTTTGATTATTTTCAATAAAAGCAATATTTTAATAGATTCGTCAGGCGACAAGCTCCCAGAAGCAATTCAAAAGGCCGCAGATGAGGTAAATTCAAACCTGTTACCTAGTAAATCACGGAAAAGATACGAAAAATTTTCAAACTGGTGTATAGGAAATAAGGAGTGAATAACTTCGGAGAAGAGGTTTTTTGACGTATTTTTCCGAGCTGGGTAAGGTTCTGAAATCCAATACTTACCCTATGGTCGCGTTACTTGATGGTGAAATGTTTAGTTAAAATAAAACAAAACCAGGACATTAGGTAAAAAAGCAAAGAAGACATATTCAAGATTATGCTTGCTCCTGATAAATAATCAAATTTTGCAGGTCATTATTGAAAAAATTATTTCGAAACAGATGTGAAAAATCAGCTGGTTTTATCAATAAATTTTCAAAACTCGTTATTTTGACAAGTCCTCATCGCCCCAACATTTTTATAGGACAAATGTCTTGTCGCGAGTTGTATTCAGTTATCTTCAATTACAATTTGAAAACAAATGATGTCTATAAATTCCCGCTACAACGTCAAATGCACGGAAAAATGGGAAAGGCCGCATTTACGAGAAGTTCGCAGGCGGAAAATGTGGTAGACTAACATAATTAAGCTACACAAAAAGTTATAGAGGGAAATTAGTGAATAATATAATATTCCATGCCAGGCTCCAAGTATTACAAAATCCAAATATTTGATACAGCTCTCTCTACGAACGAGGAAATATTAAATATGAAGTATTTGATATTTCAGTAACAAAAGTATTTACTCATTCATTTAGACTATATTTCTCAAATACATATACAAAAATATCGTATGTCACAGACGTCCACACTCCACCATCAGTTCACATAAATGAACCTTACAATCCACCTCCGAGAACCGAGTTTGTCGGATTGAAATTCGCACCCTAATGAGAAACTACCGAGTTTCATTACAGCTGAGGCTGGGCATAAAGGCTCTGGGCTACATCTACTTCTAGAATAATGCTATCGCTTTCCAATAATGATGTAGTAAATTTCAATATTGAAACAAGTTAATATAACGTTGTTTGGAAGTCAGTTGCTGCTGATCGAAGTTTATCATTAGTTTAAAGTTGACTAGGGTGAACAGACACATAGGTAGCAACACTGATATTCCGCCCTAAATTTTAATTTATCATGATTCTGAAATTGGAAGGCCCATCATTCTCAAATCACATATTACTTCATTCACGAAATGCCCCACAATGAAAAATATTGACAAGCTGTTCCGAGGGCAATATATGAATGGGTATCATTGCTGTGTTCAAATGCCATAATGAAAATCTGATATGGAAGTAGTGGGAATTTTCGGGTTTGCGGTCTGTTTTTCATAACACTCGATCATTTATTTGATTGTGATCTCAATTTTTCACTAACTTTCATTAGCTTCTTCAGGAGAGACTGCTAAAAAATGTTTGAGGAAATTAGAAAAAATCAAATATAACGACAGTTCTACTTTGATGGATTGATTTATTCACCAGTGGTCATGATGGTAGAGCGCTGGTCTATCAATCAGAGGGACGTGGGTTCGATTCCCAGCAAGCTAGGAATCGCACGTTAGAAGGTAAGACCTCGTTAATCCTCTTAGCTCGCACAAGTTTCGACTTCTGAGGGCTGTCGTTCGTAGAGGGATGACAGCTGGTTAACGGAAAAAAAAAACAATAAGAATATCGAAATATCACAATATACATTATATTGTCCTTTCTGATAATAAATAAGTACTTAACTCACAAAAGGATTCATTAATCCTTATGCGTGAGATGCTCGTTGGTCTCCTCTCAACCCAGCAACAATATACTAGATTTCACAGTCTTGAATACTTAAAATGAACAGAATATGTTGTAACGTAATAATATTGAAATCAAAATATACTAACATTAAAAACCTTAAAATTAAATTTTAGATGTAGTCGTTGACTAGGAATGCAAATTTAGTAAAATATGTATATAACATATAGTAGATAAAAAATTATGAAAGGGGTGATACAACATTGTATCATGTGTATACAGGGTGTTTCCGACTGAATATTGGACTTTGAAGTATTCGGAAAACTCTGGCAAACTTTTGGGAACCTCTGGCCAGAGATCAACGGCCCCTAGAAGTAAACGAAGCGGTGACAAAAAACGCCGGCGGGTAATAAATAACTTTTACAATGTTGCCGACGTTAATAAATGTTGAAAGGTGGTATGATAAAATAAACGATATTCTTTTTTCGAACACTTTCCTTTCAAGGAGGTAGGCTAAATGCAGGTACTCGGAGCTGTGGGGGTCGCTGAGTTGGCTTGGCCTCGGCCGCAACTACCCTCATCATTCAGCTCCCCTGCTTTGAGGGCAAAGCTCGCCAGTTAATCGATTTAGAGTCTAATATTTTTTGTCGTGGTATTCTTCGATCATATATCGCTTCTTGCATTCATTAGGATATTTATGACTATTTTACGTGCGTATCAAAGATGAATTTTGGTTAAATCGTTGACGAATCCATACACGTTTTATGTAGTGTTTCGGTATTCGACTGCATTCGTATTTTATTTACCTACATTCCCAATTGGACTCGCCACTATGGAAATTGTACAATCACGGTACTTTTCCAGGAACTCGCTATTTCAATCGGATAATAGACAGTTACTTAGACGTAATCAGGTAGGTAGTTGGAACCTGGATAAAATAACAACGCTCTTCAAGAGATGCGAAAACAAGGTAGTTTTCAGCATGCTTGTGACACGTTACTTCGTCGTGCGAGACTCTGCATAGAAAGTGGTGACGGTCATTTCGCACACCTGTTGTGAAATCAAATTCCGCTTATTTTCAGTAACTTTTTAATCTCCTTTTGAGAAATGAGAATGCCTCATTTCCCTCATTTTAATTCAATTCAGTGTTTTTATTTCGGTTCACTTCGAAGCCAAATGTAATAACTGGCAAGGTTTGCGAAATAATAATAAACTGGCAACGGTGCGGGAATACGAGTAATAAATGCAATACTAGAAGATAGGCGCCCTAGGAACTAATGGATGAAACCAGTGCTTCCCAAATAATCGTGAGTAAATGAGTCTATTTTTTTTATTTATTGCTCCAATTTCGGAAACACCCTGTATATTACAAAATATCAATTCAATTTGAGGAAGTAGAGGTCAGTTTAGATTTGTCCATCTGTACACAAAATGAAGATATCATACTGGAATGTTTGGGGTATTGAATTAGCCAATATTTTCTTGAAAAGTTTTTGTTTTCCTTTGATTAAAAGCTAAACTGGTAATTTGTTATATATTCCTACACAAAACGTGCGTGATTCACCCTATACCTGCACGAAATTTAGTTTGAGAGGTGTAATTTTTCAGCACTTTAAGTGAAAAGGTTTCGTTACGCGAAAGTTTGTTCTAGAGCGCTATATAAAATTTCTTATTGCACTCGTAGAAAAAAATCCCTATTCTAACTCATACACGGAATAGTATATTACATGAGTGTGAAAAATCACTTTCGAACAAAAAATGGACACAATTTTTCCTACAACCATGCAAAATCCCTCACATAATATCGATATTATTGAAATGTGAACAAGAAAATCGAAAAAAAGACTGATTTGGAACCATTTCAACTAACCTCATTGATTTTGAATATTTATCTTAAAATTAAAATCATGATTAAACGCACTTTCAATTAATAATTATTACAAATATAAATTATTATAAAATGAAACTTCAGTCTAACATTCTTACACATTGTCAATTTTTTTTTATTTTTGAGAAAAAAAAAATTATGCCTTTCGAATAGATTGTTTTTTGTGCTCAAAAATAATAAATTTGATAGCTTGAAGCGGTAAATCTGAACAGAAATTACGCAATTTTAACAGTTTATCCACACGCGTGCACAAGAGCGGAAAGTATAACTTTTTTAGGTATATAATGATTCATAGCTGACATATTCGAAAATACATCTGATATTCATGTAACATATTCTGCCTGTTTGTTCCACTTCAAATAACCATTTATATAAATACCTACTTATAGGGAATATCACTAAACCTAATTTGTTGTTAAAAAATGGATTAATAATGCGAACATTCAAAATAGATATACACTACCGCGTATGGCAAGAAAGACATAATATACTTTATATTAGTTCTACCAAGTAATTATAGATGGTGCACCCTTTGCGCAGAATGCGAATTTTCACAATTGTCATTTGTCAGTTACACTTACACATCGACATGTCGAATGTCGTGCTCCCACCCCGTCGCATTGTTTTGTTATTGTCAAATTTCGGTACCATCTGTCTGTGACAGTCTGTGTTTACACTGTTTATTAACCATTATACTACTAGCTATTAGTTCTTACTTCTTATCTTAAAATGGAAGAGCAAACGAAGGGTTGTGTTATTTGCTTACAAAACTATACAGTGTGTGAAAATGTGAAATTCATTCCCCTTTCTACGACTGTTGTGAATAACGAGTCTTACTTGAATCAAATCCATTATATTGCATTTGACAAGGAATTGCAGGTACAGAGTCGTGATTTCTTGATTCTTCACACTCTAATTTAATAACTAGGTGTTTCAGGAAACATGGGAAATATGTTCCGACTGTTCTCTGGCTTTGAATCAATCCTGCGAGTTCAGGAAAAAGCTTGTTCTTGCAGTAGAATTCTGGAGGAACTGGCATACTAAAATCGTGACACAAAATGTAGCAAGAGTTGAAAATTCAGTATCTGAAGCTGGTACCGATGGTAATTTTGACAGGATTTATTCAAGCGAGGGGCCAGCTCAACAGCTTAGCTCTGAGGCAGAAACAGATACATTGGTCTGTGAAGTGTGTATGCAGATATTTCAAAGAACGTCAGATATGTTGCTTCATGCCTGCATACAAACTAATGAAACAAGTCCAAAATCGGAAACTTTTTTGTGTGATTTATGTGAGATGAACTTTACTTCGGAACCAGATTTCAAATGTCATGTCAAAAGTGTTCATACCGCGCCCAAAGTCTTCCTTTGCACTATTTGCAATAAAATTTTCAAACATCATTACAACTTGCGTGAACACCTAACCTCACACACAGGAGAGCGCAACTACACCTGTAATATATGCAACAAAAGGTTCCAAAGGTTGTCTTCACAGAATAGGCATATGCAGACTCACTCAGCTCCACCTGGAGAAAAAACAAAGAAGTCCCCTTATCTTTGCAGTATCTGTGGTAAAAGCTTTCCATACTCCAACGGTTTTCAGCGGCATATGAGAACCCACTTGGCTGAGAAGAGGCATCAGTGCAACATTTGCAGCAGGGCCTTCAGTCAGTCGACACATTTGAAGGTTCATCTGAGAACTCATAGTGGGGAGAAACCTTACATGTGTTCTGTTTGCAATGCTTCATTTTCACTAAAAGCTACTCTACGGAAGCATATGAAGGGGCACAAGGATTCTGAAGATTATGTTAAAATGGTTCACACTCTCGAACCAAATTTGGGACAGGCCAAGGGTTCCTGAATGAATTATTGAGGGTACTGAAAAGTTGAATGATATTCTGTCTTTGTCCCTCTAAGAAAGAGGTTATGTTTCTAGTAGATAAAGCAATCCAAACAGAAAGAGAATCTGTTTGTAAACGAAGCTGATTCAATAAATTGTCTATTTTTATTGTGAGAAATGTTGATAGATGAAAAAGTACTAAGCTATATTTTAAATGGATGTGATCGAGAAGAATATATTTAGTAAATAAAAGTAACTCGGATTTTCCAAGATATAATCCAGCAAAATCAAGCAAAGAAAATTTGGATAATTGGAATTTTCACTTCAGGAAGTTGTGATTTCTTTATGTTATTCGATGAAAATCTGAAAGTAAATTCTGAATTTTTGTTACCCAGTTTGGAATATAAAAGAATAAATTGATGATGAGGTAATCAATATATTATTGTACACCTATATTAGGATGATGAATAGGATGAAATTTATGGCCAGTTTCAATGAGAACATTATGAAAGAGAAAAAAATTATCAGAATCATAGACATCTGAATAAAAAAATTACAATAGTCAGTTTGTAACTGTTTCAATTTGTTTTTTCAATTGATATCATTAAAACTGATTCTTTTAACAAAAATCAACAAACAGTATTATCAAAGAGATAGAAATTAGCAGAATCAGAAATCTGATTAAAAAAATACAATATTCAGTCTGAAATTTGAAAAAAGATAAACACAACAGTGAAATTGATATATTTATTATGAAAATCTAAGCATTTTTAAATCAAATATTTTTACGCACAATCTTGTTTTAAACATGTTTAAGTAAGTATTTGAAATATGCCTTTTACCGACTTCATTTTCCTGTATGCCTCCAGAAAAAGTAATACCTATATACTTACTTCTATGTTTCCAACAGAACATCAAAATAGGATTTGAAAAATTCAGAAAGAGGTGTTTTGTCTGTATTTCATGAGACGTCATTTTGAGTTTGCCGACATTGAACTCACTGGAAAATATATAGTAGTCATTTATTTTTGGAAAATAAAGCTCTTGAAACAATAAGTTTTGTTTTACTAGGCATAAAAGCACAAGATTTAATGCCGCGGCTGGTGTTTCATGAAACCAGCCAGGCATTAAATCTGCTTTTCTGCCGTGTGAAACATATAATTTTTTCTTCAAATTTGTTCCAATTCCACGCAAAATGGACTTTTTCATATTTAAATTGCGTTTCATTATCAATATCCAAATAACTAAATTATTTCATCAAAGGTAACTGGGACCTGCGTTACTATATTTGCCACTGATAACGTTTGTTGAATTTGTTTGTTTACTGTTTACTTGATTTAAATTATTACTTGGAAGGTTGCCTAGCAACGAACTTTTTCTGCCTAGGCAGTAAAAGTACAACTTCTAAGCCTGCCAAGTGTCATTAAAAGGCCGCTTTTAATGTCATTTGGAGAAAAATATCTATTATTTATTTGTAGTTTTATGAAAAAAACTGAATATTTCACTATAGTTACTACCATCAGGCATCATATATCCGTTTGGCAACCAAATATTGGGAAACAATAAATTTCCTACCAAAACTGAATATACTTTAGTTTGATAGGTATACATATTTTTTGAAAGATTCAAGTTACTATTACAAGGTCCACTGATATACTAACGAACCATCAAAAAAAAATCTCAGTTTGGTTTCCTGAACAAAAAATCCCTACAAAATATTTGGCGGTTCCAACTTTTTCCGTAGTATGGGCCTTTTTTGGAATGATAACCTGGGGTTCTATTCTCGAGTTCATGCGATAACATTTTCAGACGGTTGAAGTAACATAGAGCGATACAAACACCGCTCGTTAGAGAAAGATACAACATCGAACTCGTATACTTACGTTGAATCTCGAGAATAAACCCCCTGGCATTTTTAGGGCGAAAGAACACTTAAAATTCTTCTTCTTTACACTAGCACAATGTACACACCCTAATTAACCCGTTTTACACTACATTTTCATTAAAAAACTGCATTGGTTAAAAAAAATTAATCTTCTTTAAAGAACACCAAAAATAACAAATCTATTCAAAATAGTTAGTGAATTTTATTCATGTCAGGTTGGTTTACTTTAGATATTTGCATATTTGCATGGCTACTTTTTCCGAGCCATTTAATTTCAACATGATCAAGAAATTATTCACTCACGTGCTACCAACTTGACATGAATGAAATTCACTAACCATTATGCGCAGATTTGTTGTTGTGTGGTCATAAAAGGAATGACGAGTTATTTCATAAAAAGTGTCGTGTTCAATGAAGAAAAAGTGTAAAACATTTCGATTCGGGTGATTACGTTATGTTAATGATAAGATGGAAGAATTTTGAGCGTTTTATTTTTTCGCGGTAGGAGTGTGTGCTAGAAAATTCCAGTCATCACTCAAAAATGGGCCCAGATCTCTGAAATTATACTTGAGACCGCCAAAAATTCATTTCGATTTTTTGTTCAGGAGACCAAACTCCATTTTTTTTTTATAGCTTGTGGCTATTTTACCCAGACACAGTCACATACTACAGTATATAGTATGCGAAATAGTTCAAAGCATCGACGGATATTTGCCGGGGAAATTACCTCTCACCGTATCTTGCTTTTTCATTAGAGGTAAAACAAATGCAACTGAATGCTGTGACAGCTAGTTGTTCATCCATTCTCAAAAAAATGCGATAGTCATTCGGCCCTTCATGAATACTGCAGTGAGTTCTCGAGGAGTTCCCCATGCATGACCATGCTTTTGCAACTATAAGTATCTCGTTGACTCACACTTTTCTTAATTCTTAGCTTTTTCTTTTTTTTTTTGAGTGCCATGCCACCGCAGCAGCTACTTAGTATGATGTCAGCTTTGTAATGTAATCAACTTGGAAAAAACATGCCTAGCATCAGGTTCGTCCTTGTTCACAACAAGGCCTACATAACTGTCATTATAGTGGTTTTCGGACGATCCGCTAATTTACATTATTTACTGATACGATTAGAAGAATTGTAGATAGTGTTTACAAAATTGTCCGAAATACCTGACCTGGTGAGGAATCAGACCAAGTGTTGTGTTGGTCATTTTTTTAAAATATATCGAAGGGGTTGGAAAATAATAATAATAATACTCCCTCATAAATACTCATAACATATCCTGTGCAGGTAGAGGACAGCCATTATTATTATTTGTCGTGGCGCTCGGGGACGACTTAGAGATTTTTGGTGTCGTATTCACTTTCCAACTGTAGAAAAACCTACAAAGACATCTCAATTGCATTTTCAAACAAGGCATGCGGTCGCCTTCGATTCTAATGAAATGAGAGAAATTTTCTCTTACCCAGGATTCGAACCTGGCCAAGTGGTAGCAGAAGTTTATAGAACAGTGTATAAATACTCTGTAGATACTATATTAACGAGTCATTCAAGAATCGTAGATACAATAACGTTTTTTTTTCAATTTTCCTGCCTTATTACAATTTGCAAAGAAATGCCTATACTTACTAGTGTAGGTACCTACTACAAAATAGTAAACGCACGGTATATAGCTGGTATGCAGTGCCAATATATGTCACATACTGATTATTCAAATAATTGCTTCGCGTTTCGATCGAACTAGTTCATTCATTATGGAAAGTTACTGCCAATATGTGTTATCCATTGATTGAACTACTGTCAATGGCGTCAAACTGTTCAATCATTTGCAGTTTATAGCGAGTTCGCAGAAACGGACCAACTTCAAATCCTAATTTCATAGATCCATAATGTTAGAAGGTACCTATACATATATTACTGAACCACGATTTCCGTACTTTTTCATTTCGACTGGTTTCAAGAGAATTATTAACTGAATATTGTAGGGACATATGTACGTTTGTTTGAGAGTTTCAGATAATTATGTGAATTGATTAATTGTTAATACGCTATTTTTAAAACCCAAATAAAATTTTTCTTTTTTTAACCATTTTAATTCGTTATAAAATGACATCTGCCATTCATGCGTGTGTATAAGAGGCACCGTATATATCCAAGCAGGTGTATCAGTGTAGTAGCAGCAGTATAAGAAAGCTACATTAATGATGTCATTAGAAATAAAATTGAAACAGCTGAAAAAATCTACAACACGATTAAGATGCCTAAAAACCCTGGTGTGCCGACTCATACCTCTAAAACTGTAGACTAAAACGCTGGACATTCGCTTGCTTGATAATAAAGGAAATCGAGGTCTATTTTCCAAAAATCCCGCGATACTTCGTGAACCGCCACCGTCGGTTTTCTTGTTAGGGTGAATTTCCATGAACAGAAGTTTCAAGTATTACGCACGAGCACGAAATTAATAAAGCAACATTATCATTCAAATTTACAGAATCACTGTCCGCAAGCAGTTTTATTAGTTGAATTTTCGACTTATTATATAATTTTTATTTTGCTGATATGCAATTTACTGGAATAAATAATAATCACACATTTCACATAAAAGTATTGAAATTCAGCTGCATGGAAATTCACCATTAGAACCTGCCAATCTTGTGCTTGTGTCTAAGATGTCTTAAAACCCTGGTGATTGCAATGATTCCATTTTGTTTTGATCTTTTCGGACGCACCACCTGTTGCATTACGTCCTAGTTCCCGATTCTCCGCTACGCTGTGCTTACATCGCTGACAGAAAACTGTTAGGCAGCTTACGCATAACGGCGTTTTGCGTTCTTTTATTTTTATTCTGTTATCTTATTGGTTTCTTCAAAAACTATTAAAGCTGTCATACATTTAACATTATTATTATGTTAGTCTGATTTCCGAAGTCATTTTGAATTTCTGATATAGTTGTGATATAATTCGTGTAGTAGCTGAATTCTTTCGATATATCTGTTCTGGAACATTGGGAACATGATTATGAAATCAGGTTCATGGATTACTGATCTAGATCACAAATATTTTTCTATGCCATTATGTTTGAATCATTCCGATCACAAATTCCTATATGTTCCTCAGGGGCAGGGGGATTACGGATCAAGTTCAAAAAATATTCTGTGGTGGGGATCAAACATATTTCGAAAGAACAAACACATCGCGATCATGATCGTAATAGCGCTCTTTGTTCAGAAAATTTGTGACGAAAGAATGCAGCTAAATTGTAGTATCGGAAAGAGTAGGAAATATGAGTGAATGTCGAATTCATACGAAATTTCCACAGATGGCTTATTTAAACGTGATAAAAATGAAATATTCATTGAAATTTTTCCGCAGAAAGGTCACTTTTTTCTTTTTTAAAAGTATGCTATACTAATTTTGAAAACACTAACATAATTCATTGGAATCGTATTTTATTGTATCTTTTTGATTGAAATGCACTGTGTTAAGACGAAAATACTTCAAACATATAGTTGCAGCAATTTATGAGTAAAGTAATCCGCAAAAATAAAAAAAAAGTAAATAGTATTCAATAGACATGCAATCATTTTGAATGGCAAATGACAGCTCTCTCCTCTCTCGGAACAGCGAAGCAAATTTTGCGACGTTGCCAATTTGATTCCAGAAATATTCAATTCAGTATCACGAGATATTTTATGAAAAATGAGTGGATATACCAAATTTTTCAAACATTAACTGCACATTTAAAATGTTGGTACTCATAATGTTTCCAAATGAATGCAGACTGTCAGAATTTAAAGAACGTGATAGAATCACGAAAACTATTTTTGCATGTGGGCGAACATGTATACACAAGCGCGCGCACATGTGCGTTAATATGCGCACACGCATGCGTAAGTAATGTTATTCTGTAAACGCAGAGAGAAATTCAGCGTTCAGCTTCATAAAAATGAAGACCACTTTTTAAATAATAGAACGTACTTGATGACTTCAATCCACATACCTAAAATGAGAATGGGATTGTTCGGGTTTCGTCGGGTCTAGTCGGTAAGCAAGGTAAAGGTAAGTTTATCGGCAGGTTTTGTGCGAGCACCTGCTTTGATTTCACATTTTCATACCAGTTACTGAACCGAAGATTTACCGATAACAATTTATGGCATTCTTCGCCCTCATAACGCTGGCTTTCCTTGTGCCAAATCAGGTTGTGGCGTGATAGATTCCATGAAGTTCACATCTTCACCTGATTTCAGAATGTTCGCAAATTATGTTTCTAATTTTTTTATTCTTGTTCTAAAATATTCCTATATCGAATATTTCTGGAATTTAATTCTTACTTTGATAGTGTTTTTATCATGTTTTTACCCTTATGTGAAAATTTCGTACAAATCCGACTTTTAACCATATTCCCTACCATTGCCGTAATTTATCAACAATAACCTCACCTCAACTCACTCAAATCAAACCACTCCTAACAGTCCAAACCTCGAACACGAACGATCACCATCGGTCAAGTATTATTGGCGACAAGATGTCTATTCTATCGTTATGCCGCAGGTCGTGGCACGAAAATATGAGCACCTTGTGTATAAACATAACTGAGTTGGCCCTCTGGTAGTGCATTCGGTACTAAGCCGTAATTGTCAAAAATCAAGCATAATCAAGTAGGCTGGTGTCTTCTGTTTGATCCCACAGTTTTACAGGTATAAGTGAAACCACCAGGGTTTTTAGACATCTTACTTGTGTCTATCTGACATCCGCCATTGTATCCGAGTTTTCCTTTTAAAGTTCTGTATTGTAGGAAAACTGCACTTACTAATTTTCCTAATTTATTTAAAACACTATTTACAACAATTATTCACTAAAACATTTACTATTTCAATTTATTTCTACTGTGGCTATCTATCAGCGAACTCTGGAACTGTAACTAACTCTCCATTCTGACTGTCCCGCTTATATACTCCCAAGCAGTTTCCATTCACGACTCTCGAATATTCAGGAGTATAGAACATTTCATCTAGATGGCTCTTCGAATAGTATCGAATTGATCGATTTATTCCAGCTTGTTCTCGGCGATCCTCACGCCATCAGATATGGTGTTGAAGTTGAACGAGGGTGCATAATTAATTAGATCAGGGCCGGTCTCGGGGCCGGACTCGAAATCGTTACAGTATATTAAAGTATATATTATAAAGTAATAATTTTGTAGCTTATTTTGAGTTTAATTGCTTTTCAGAAGTGATATGTGTGATGAGGTGTGTGTTACAATGGTCTTATCGCTATTTTAAAAACTGTATGTCATGTAATAGTGAAGATGTTTCTTTTTTTGTGCAATTCTTTCTTGACAGAAAATTTATTTTTGAATGATCTAGCCACATTGAAAAGATTTTACGAAAACGCATGGTAAAATAAAAAAACTAAACAAGCTTGATGATATGTGCAAAATTGATAGATTTCAGTAGAAGTGGTGATTTTTTTTACTTTGTCACGAACTTTCGCAACTTGAACTTAAAGAATATTTAAAGAAACAGTAGGATATAACAACACGCACCCAGTTGATTGAATCGATTTGAAAAAATGTTTGCCATGTTTATTAGAGCATGGCGAGTTAAGAAATAAAATGTAAGTTCCAAATTGGTTCCAAAGTATATTTTACAGATTTTGAGTAGTAGGTACTCACTTTCGGTACTAGACATAAATGAATTGTCTCTCTGAATTTTGTCCACACAAAAACGGATTATGGTCAATTTATTTGTGAAAATAATATAAAATTCAGAAAAATAAAGAAACGAACATCACTAATAGTCAATAATATTGCACTACGAAATTTTTTATTCTGCCACAACTATTTTGACTTTCAAACGGTATTTACATTATTGTGTGGTGTTATTTTTCCAAAAATTTGGTCTTCCCCTTCGAGTATGGAAACTATAATGCTTTAGAATGATATTTAAAAAGTTTATTGACATTCCGTCAAATTCAATCAACAACAATCACAATCACTATGTCCCTGGAATATTGACATGAGGACGAGGCGCCATCTCTGGATCCGATTACAAAAATAGACCACGATTTCATTTGTTTTGTCATCAAAAAAATCTAATCAGTCGACACACCAGGGTTTTTAGGCATCTTAAACACGATACAGTATAATCCTTTATGTAGCTATATAAAGCATACAAACAAGCACAAGGAAACCGTGTCTTTCAGCTCATCTACAAAGTAATATTTTCCTAAATTAGTGGTTATTGACAATTTAAATGTTTAGTAGATGTGATTATTTCATAGTGGTAGGCAAAGTGTATCATTTTATTTGCATATAAGCCTGCGGCTCGTGTCGTAATATATATCCTCGTGATTAATAGCCATCATTACACATATATGCTCGTTAAATAATTTACCATCAATTTATCACTAATCTTGTGGTAACTATGCAATATTTTCTATGATCGAGAATATCTGAATAATTGCAATTTTAGTTCACGCTACCTGTCACGATCTATCTGGAATTGAGTCAGTTGGATTCGTCTGGAATGATATCTACCATAATTGGATGATCCGACGAAGCGTCCTATTCAAAATCAAGAGATCATTAGCTCGAATACGACAGAACGCAGATCTTCTTCTATTTTTATGGTAGTTTATGTTAGTACTGTTCGTCGTACAAAAATAATGTATAATACATAATTCAGAAGTGTTTTCTCGTATGGAAGTTTCACTCGCTAACAAGTTTTTCACCGTTTTATCCAATTACGATCTATAGTATCAGTTTTAACAATTGCATCTTGAATAATTGTTGGATATAACGTTTCAAATTCAAATGAAGTTCTTTCTCATTTTCTTAGAAAGATTGGAAACTTTATCTTGGAGGAAATTTATAATTTGGACACACAGAACTCATAAATACGATCTATTTCAAATAAATTTCCACTTCCTACGATTAATGCAGACTGTTATCGAGAATCCAAGAACTTATTCTCTTCGAAAAATTTGGACAACAGATCATAATATCCCGATCATCGACCAGAAGAACTCTAATAGCAAAAAAAGTTCGAGCTTTCAAACTTCCCCATTTTGCCATAGAAGCACGTGACCAATTCTCATTCAAAACTAATATCTGGTGTGGTATATTCAACAACCAAATTATTATTGGTCCGGTATTTTCAAAACAAAACATAAATTTAACTTCAAACTTATTTATTCGACAATATGCCATTAAACCTGCATAGGCGAATATAATATTTTCAACAGGACGATGCTCCACCACACTATCCAGTTAAATTGCGTGATTTTCTGGATTATCTGATTTTTCGTAGATGGATCGGACGATATTCAGTAAATTCATGGCTTCTTAGATTTTCCGATACAGGCCAAGCATATTAGGATTCTCTGCCCGAAACTTTGATTTTTTGTCACTTTTTGTCAAAATTTTGACACTTTTTTCAGAAAATCGTGTCATATCCAAAGTTGAAATTGATAAAATTTCCAGTGAATAACTTTTTTTTGTAAGACTAACCATTCGACCGCTAGAGCGCGCCAAAAAAGACATATTCTCGGACCTATATAGACCTACATGAAAAATGACTATATGGACCAAGATGCATAGAAACCCTGGTGCGATCTCAGATTCGATTTTGTTTCTACGAAAGTTGTTGATACTGTAATTGCATTGATACCGTTGGCTTCATTCGTCGATGGATGGCGCAGAAGTCGAAAATAGCCGATTTGTCATTTGATTGTTTTTGAATGTTGACATGACACTTGTTGCTTGTCCAACAGTCGTTCGTCAATGACAACATTGATCTGTAATTCAGCCGCCATCTGTGCTAAAGAAGTGAAACGGTAACAATACAATAAAAATAACACGAATAAAGTAGGCCGTACATCAACACTTTTTTATGTCGGTATCACAGGTATAAGAGATCACACCAGGGTTTCTATGCATCTTGATATGGACAGTAATCGAAATGATGGAACAAACGAATGAAATGCAATTATTACTAGATAATTTATCTACAGTGTAATATCGACAGTATTATTATATGTCCCCATATCATTACAATGATGACAAACGGAGATATTATTTCATGGATTTATTAATAGACGGAGTGAGTACTAAGTTGCACATGTTAACTTTGAAAATACTGTTGTACGTACCTTCGTTTTTCAAGGAACTGGCATATCTTCTTCAGTCTGTTCATCTATTCTCCATATATTTCCAGATGGAGGAGGTTTGTAATGAACAGAAGATATGGGTACATTTATCTTAGTACAGACAGGTGTATTATGCTCCAAACGTGTGATTGTCGTTTGTTTGGAAAGAAATGTTACATACCTTCTCAAAAAGAGGGGAGATGGTGAAGCCCAGTTCGTCTTGTACTTCGACGTCGAATGGCCCGTCATCAAGGGGATTTGTGAGATATGTCTCGATTGTCACATTGTTGCAGGACCCCTCACAGTTTATATATAGATTGTTACAATCGAGGCCTGCTTTTTTTCATCTACATTTTTTTGCGCTCGTCTTCTGCATGATACTAGGGTCACGATTCTTGAATCGTTCGCCTTAAATTTGGGAACAAATAAAAGAGACAAACATACATATCTTATGTATATTGGTGTGAAACAGAAAATTAACCGTTCTACTCTATCACCGTCAAGAATACGGCCTCTGACGCAGTGGTTAGATGCAAGTTTTTTTAGGTGAATCACCCTGTTGTAGATAAAAACATCTGCGTCCCGTTACAGCTCACGAGGGATCTACAACAAAGAAAGACTAGGGAAAAAGACCAATCAAGTGTTACTTCCAAAATTTTGACGGCTCGATGCGCTGACCAGGAGTCTCACGCAAATTTGGTAAATTCAAACCTCACATTCAGCTTTTGTCATGATTCATACAAAACACGAGTTTATTTAATCATTTACATTCAACAGTATCTGTGAATTTCACTAGATATGGGAATGTGGCAATTGGTCTTATAAAAAATAATATGCATTAGGATATTTTGTGTTCTTCAATTTTGTAAGGAATGGGCTTATCGAAAAAACGCTTCCTTTTTGCGATATAGGCCAAAAACTGAAAAAAAGGGATAAAATTTGGGAAAAAATTGTCAAAAAAACAAAGTTCCAGGCCAAAATTTTGCCAGCAAACTTCAAATTCATGATCAGCTGCCCAAAAAACATGGAGTGTGAGAAAATCAAAACTATAGCAAAACTTTCCTCTGAACCCCTATTATGCTTAGTCTAATATAACCTCATGCAATTTCTTTCAATGGAGGTATTGAAAAGCTAAGGTTTATTAACACAGACCCTCCAGAGATCAGGAACACCTTGAAAATACGATAAGGGAATATGCTATCCAAGTTCCGCCAGCTATCTTGAAACACGTTTCAAGAAAAAAATATGGTCGAATCATCCTGTGCATTGAAAGGAATTATGTTCATTATTGTTCATTTGATTAATTTTGTTGTTCAATTTATTTTGCAGATATCATATCATGTGTCGTTTTGATGAATGTTAATAATGATATTTTCCTGGTGCTCACTGTCATTATTTCTAATAACAATTTAATGGATACAAAATCATCAGTATCGATTTTCTTTGTTGCTATGAGCGACGACAAAAGTTTGCCCTTTTTCCAGTATGGTTCAAAAGGTAAATATCAGGTTGTTAGGATTTAAAATGGTCTTTGTACTTGTACTTTTTGTAAAAGACGTAATTCACCATGTTCCAGGTTAATTGAAACACAAGGACTCTGAGTCAGGATTATCCTTTTCCATATATATCCTTCCTTTCTATCCACTATGTTCTTTACGCGGTTCTCTACTTATCCTGACATCAGCAAAGTGCTTTCACTTCCCGTATTCAGCCAAATCAAAAGACTGCAATTCTGAAACGGTAACATTTTTCAGTAGGACGATTCGTTCATGTTCTCGCCGTGTGTTGTTACTAGTGTTCGCGGGGGATGATGATCCATTTAGAGTTGTTTTCGAACACCGAACGGTATTCGACAGAGAGAGAGCGGATATTCTGAAATGTTATTTCTGGGAACTCGGGACGAATGGATTCCCGCTCCTCTTCATAAAGACGCAGATGAGGAATGGATTCGGATTATCGGAAACATATATATGGCTTGTGATTTGATCGAGCAAGGATGAATATCGAAACCATAAATTTTGATCCGACATTTATACATGTGTAGTCATGTGCGAAAATATCAAATTGATCAAATATTCAATTGGATGAGAAGGTGCTCAGAGATATTATCACTTATGATTTTCCAATAAGAGTAACCATTCCTCACTTTTCAACAATCATATAGCTCTAGTAACGAAGTCAATTTGAAATCAATGGCTCGCTTGGGCTCCTGACAAACATTTCGTATAATACGATATATTATCGCGACTAGGGCCGTTAGGGGAGCTATAAGCCCTATCGCTTGGGACTTATTCAGTTAGAGCCAAGAAAGACTTGAGTCCTACTCAGTACACTCTCTAATAATTCAACTATATGTTGCTATGTACCTATTGGAACAATTATTTCCGGTTTCTATGACTAATTACAACACTGAGGAAATTCAGTATACACCTAACCACATAATTTTTTTCTAACACATTCATCTCTATTCGTAATTTACAATATTTAATTTTATCGATTTTATAAGATTAACTCAAAGCAAAAACTAACTCCTTTCAAATTCAAAACATTTATCATTTTCTATTGACAACATATGTGATCTAATCCATATTTTTTGGGTTCAACACACAACAAAAACTATCTTTTGCCAATTTGAAGAAAAGCGAATCATCAAATATTATTTCGTGGGGACCATTTATAAGAAGAAAAACTTTTTATTTTATTAAAATTTGATGATATACAAAGGCTATGTTGCAAACACTATTATTCGACTTCAACAAACAACAAATTCTGATTGAATTAATGATTAAATCGGGAATTGGTTTAAAACTACGAAAATTAATATGTAGGCACTCTCATCTCAATGTATTCTTTTGATGTAGTTCATTTTATCAATATTGGTTATTATTGATTATTATATGATGTGAAGATGTCAATTTCATTTCTCTGACAAAAAACTGCAGTGTTCTGATGGACATAACTTCTCCCATATTATGGAGTTATATTTGGAAGAGAAAGAATTTGATACCATATTGAATAACTGCTGTAATACAGAATCAACTGCTAAAGACCTAAAAGAGCACTTTAAACTACCTATTTTTAAAAAGATTCTGATTTATATGACGACTAATCGAAATATTTAGATAAAATAATAAGAATTTTACTTATGCTAAATTTCTGTTAAAAAAAAATAATATCATCGTGAAATTTCAGTCACACCCACATGAAAGCATCAAAAATCCAGTGGCGCCGTCAGCTTTTATTTAAAAAAATTGCTAGTATTGTTTTTGTATTTTTGACTTTGAAGAAAAATTCGAAGCGGGCTTTGAAATTTTTATTTATATTTCGAATTTATAGCAGCCTACTAGAACTATTGAGGCTCTATCTATTGAAATAAACAACTTCTGAATCGGATAATAAATAAAAGTTTTAGAGAGGTGGCCCGCTTTCAAATGGTTCACTCTGTATATTCTGTTAAAAAAATGTAAATTTGGACCTTCTGCAATCATTCTGATTATCTGAGTGTTATGAATAAAATTATGCTATAGTGTTTGATCACGCATTATTTTGTCGGTATAAATTGCCAATTATTGCGTTTACTTAATGATTGCATTATTCTTCCCTAGTCGAGAAAGGGGCATTTACTTGAAAAACACGCCATTTAAACACACAGGCAGTATGTCAATAATCCTTCAGTCAAAATAGAGGATCATTGTGCTATAAATTGCGGCGAAGCCGAGAGACACACTCAAGTTCTTGGAGTAGTTTAAGTGAATAGCTTACCTGTTGCGTCCGGAGATAATGAATGTCTGTTTACAGTCGGAATTGAAACTTAATCGATACGATTTAAGTTCGCTGTTAAACGTTTTCTGAAGTTTAACGGAATAGTTCTGAAAAATATCCGGTTACGAGTTTGTTTTTGTTGTTTGCTGTAAGTATGGCGGGTTGTTGACTTGTCTAACTGCGGGTTCATGAGATTCAGCAGGAATCTAGTCTGGATTATTCGTTCGAACATAATGGATTTTAATTCATGGTGAATCATTTCAATATAGCTATCTATATCCTTTAAAAAAAATCTCGAACAACATAAAAAAATTTGGTACAACAATGAAATCATATAATGAAAAAACCAAGTTTAAGAAAATCTGCCGGAATGGATGAAGTAAATGGTACCATATGATCAACAGCAAATTTGATCTGTCAACCTGTAACCTGTATCCTACTTAATAAATAAATCCTTCATGAATGGCAAATTTTCCAATTTTTTTAAGAAATCAACTACCTACAGAAATATTTGCATCAAGAGTAAACTAGCTAAAATATTTGAACTGGCATATATTAACAGGTTGAGTATTTGCCACGGCAAATAATAATAATAGCCGTCCTCTACTCGCTCAGGCTGTGCCTTTGGATACACTCTACGAGTGTTTATGAGGGAGTATTATTATTATTTCTGAGAAACAATAAATTGTTGAATGTACCCCAACATGGATTTCGCAAAGAGAAGTCGACGAATAGCGCTATTGCAGAATTATGTAACTTCATTTAAACCTGCCTGAACAATAGAGAATACCTACTATATAGCACTATACTTCGATATTACAAGGGCTTTTGATTCAATCGACCACCGATTACTAATAGACAAACTTTGTCGTATTGGTGTTAACATACTTACAAGACCGTGAACAGGTTGTGGGTTTTGGTAACGGCAAGTCGAATAAAAGAAATGTTATCGTTGGTTACAAGGGCTATATTCTCTCGCCAACTCTTTTTCTAGTCTTCATAAATGACATCATACTTACATGTCTCACTCCACATGCTAAAATCTCACACGCCGACGATACGACATTTTTAACAGTGGAACTAATAGAGAACGCAAATCAATATGCTACCGAATTTTACCAATATTGTACTGCACACGGTTTTTCTGTCAACATAGACAAATCACAAATTATATATGACATTTCTATCAAAGACCTGTTTTTGTATGTAACAATCATTCCTCATCTCCATGATAGTAGCGAAATTGTCATCTTGATATCTGGAGTCTGGAAATGCGGATTTTCCGTCAGCGCATTACAAATTCCCGAGAGCGGTGAAGCAAAATGTGGGAAATCATGCAAGCATGAAAAAATCTATTTTTGGACGGGTATGAACATTTCTTTCAGTAGGTCTTTCTGAAAATGAAAAATCAATGAGTTCAAGCAAACATCTGCTGAAACCACGATTGAAAATACATATGGTTTTGAATACAATGGTATATATTTCAGAGTCAAAAATTAGTTACGGTGAAAACACTTTTGGAAATATTACCAACTGACTGTTGTTGCAGTGATGACAAACGCGAATTTTCCAATTGAAAGAAAGTGTAAAATGATTTATTCGGAAAAATAATGATAGCACGTAAAGTGCCAAGTCTCGTTGACTTTTGAAATTTTCTGGCCCAGCGGTACCTACCACAATGGTCTCGCGACATCAGAAATTAAATTTGGCTAAGCGATACCATTGTGGTGCGCTATATCAGTGTAGGGATTATGGGATTATGGGATTATGGGATTATGGGATTATGGGATATTGAAATAGGTGGCCTGAAGTGTTGGAAAATATACTTGGCCTATGTAGAAACTGTACCACCGTGATCTCGCCGGGCCAGATTTCTGAGACGTTGTTGATTGAAACAAAAAAACACTCGCTGGAAATGATTTAAATAGGGGCCCTGCAGGTTCGATGTTTCATTCCCTAGTGTGGCACTTCACGTGATAATACCCCCTCATAAACACTCATAAAATTTACCCAAAGACGGATGGATAACGAGAAAAACAATTAATTTTTTTTTTAATTATTATTTGGGGTGACTTACTGATTTTTCGTGGCGTACTCACTTATAATTGTTTGCTACTTGAGTACAAAGCATGTAAGAAGGTAAGAAGTCAAAATTATGTATGAAATATCATCCTACTGATACTTATCAATTTGAATAAATGAGTTACCGTTGGTGAATGGTAACCATTGATCTATTCTCTTAGCCAATAAGGCAGCAGGCACACTGAGCAACCATAACCGACCTTCCACGACCGTCCAACTACGACCAAAATTTCCAACACGTGTATTCTTATCGAACAACTCACACTGAATGATTGTCCTCGACCGGTTTTCGAAGACCATCTTTAAAATTGCAATTTACTGAAAATTTTGGTCGATCAGTGTGAGTTTGAAAGTTTTTATTCATCCCTTTCAATGTTTAGTCGTTGCTGGACGGTCGCGGACTCGATGCTGGTCGGTCAATGTGATTTCTATCTGAGGAAAAACATTTTTCAATATTTGGCGAAGTCGCTGGTTAAGTCTCATTTACAACTATTTGGCGAAGGCAGTGGTTTCAATTGAGGAACAGACCACCAAAATGCGTTTTGTCCAAATTGCCTAATTTTCAGAAAATGAGAAAGTTTACTATGAAGAATCGAATACGTTTCGGAAAAATTGCATAAATATGTCCGCAAATATTGCTTTGTTGTCAAAAATCTCCTTTTGATAGCCAATCCAGGAATTTCAAAAATTCATTAACCTAAATGCCTCCATAATGGAGTGAACTCATTTTTGATGTCTGCTCCTCAATTAACCTCACAGTTCTGTTGAATAGGAAAATTCTTGTTCTTTGCAAGAACAACAATCGATATCATCGTTTTTGAAAATTTGTCACGCGCGGATGAAAAATCCTCTTTTCCAAACTTGAGATATTGAACCCTTTCGCTACCTTATTGAATTCAAAAATTATTGGTACTGTAGTAAAACTGCACTAACTAATTTTCCTAAGTTATTTAAAACACTATTTACAACAATTATTCACTAAAACATTTACTTTACTATTTCAATTTATTTCTACTGTGGCCATCTATCAGTGAACTCTGGAACTGTAACTAACTCTCCATTCTGACTGTCCCGCCATCTGCTATACAGAGGCTATATATAGTAGCATTTACAGTTTTCGATCTTTCCAGTCTGTTCGGCGACTCCCTAGAAACTTCGGTTAGAGCATTGGCGTCTCTTCCACGGATAAGTAATATGTTTGTCAGAAGAGAACTTGTTTACATTTCGAGTGTGGAGTGTAATTGGATGATCAGGGCCGGTCTCGAAATCGTTACATTGCCCCCTTCTTAAAGACTTTTCGTCCCGAAATGTAATTTTTGGAGTATAGAGATATTTGCATGATTCTGCATATCTGCACCTTGCTGTTTGATGGAAGTAGCACTCTACGGTCTTCAGGTTTGGTTGTGGACGATGATTACAGCATACCAAGAACATGCTCCTTATGACTCTCCAGTCCAGTCCGTGTCCAGAATGAATTTTCCGTTCGGAAGAGGATAACTCAGAATTGGAGGTTGATTAATGCCCCCTTCAACTTCCTGAATGAATCTTGGCATTCATCCGACCACTGGAACTTTGTTTGTCCTTCCGTGAGCCTGGTTTGGCGATGTTAGCAAACCCTAGCACGTACCGACGATAGTAGGTACATAGGCCAAGAAAACTCCGAAGCTGATGGATATCTTTGGGAATGGGCCAGTCTCTAACAGCTTTAATCTTCTGGTCATCTACTGCTACTCCTTCCCCAGAGGCAATGTGGCCAAGATAGTGGACTTCTTTCTGAAATAGGTGACATTTTTTAGGGCTCAATTCCAATCCAGAGTTCCTCAGACGCAGAAATACCTCCTCCAGATTTTTCACGTGGTCTTCGAATGTTCTGCCAACTACGATTATGTCATCAAGGTATACTAAGCAAGTCTTCCAGGAGAGTCCCTTCAACACAGTCTCCATTAATCTCTCAAAAGTGGCTGGAGCATTACAAAATCCGAATGGCATAACGGTAAATTGCCACAGCCCTGAGCCGATGGTGAAAGCTGTCTTTTCTCGATCTTCTGGAGCCAGTTCTACCTGCCAATATCCGCTCTTCAGGTCTAAGGTGGAGAAGATTGTAGAGCCGGCGAGCGTGTCCAAGGTGTCATCTATTCTAGGTAGTGGGTAGCTGTCTTTCTTTGTCACGTTATTCAGTTGTCGGTAATCTACGCAGAATCTTGTCGATCCGTCTTTCTTCCTCACTAGTTCAACTGGAGATGACCAGGGGCTGTCAGATGGTTCAATTACTCCTTCTTTCCCCATATCGCTGACTATTTTTTCTGCCTTTTCCTTCTTGGCAAGAGGGAGTCTCCTCGCTGATTGACGGATTGGTCGGGCATCTCCAGTATCAATTCTGTGCTGGACTACCTTCGTTCTACCCCCTTTTCCCTGTCCGGTGTCAAAGACGTCTTGGTATCTCCTAACTAAATCTTTCAATCTGGGCAGCTGTGCCGGTTTTATGCCTCTCGATGATATGGCAACTAGCTTTTCTAATTCTGCGGGTAGATTGTTAGCTTGGTTAATGGTACCGCGTACATTCCTGACCCCAGATGAAATTGGCGAGCAGTGGCCCAAAGTTGTTCCTTTCTTCAACGTCACTGAATGGTAATTCACGTTCATGACCCTTACTGGTATAAGTTTATCGGCGCGCAGTAAGGTCTTCCCAAGGGCAATCCCTCGTCCAATTTTTTATCATGGAGCTCGGGCTCGAACATCACCACGCCCCCGTTGCTCACTCCGCCAACCATACGAGCCTCCAGAATGGTTTCAGCTCTCTCGGGAATGCTCATGTCTTCAGCCAACACAACCCGGATCATTTCTTCGCTTCTCCCGTGAAATAAATGGCTATTTCACTACTATCATGAAGATGAGGAATATTTATTACCAAGTTCAAAAACACGTTGGGTACGATGTGAAAATAATTTATAAAAACACATTTTAATATTTGGCGGAGGCGTTAATCGAAGGCGAAGGCAATGTTTGCGAATAAATCATGTTTGATAAATTGAAAAATTCCCTTTTGTCTACGCAACAATGACAATCGATAGATAACTTTTTCGAACACCATTTCACCGCAATACTTTTTTGACAATGGACACCTAATGTCTATTGGTTGAAAAAATCAGTTTTTTTATTTTTGGCGAAGGTATAGGTGAATGTTATTGTGAACTATTTGGCGAATGCATTTATTTTAAATAAATCGTGTCTCATTTTTGTTCAACTGGAAGATTCCCGTTCTAATTAATTATCACTGATTCAACAATCGGTTGTTAATTCTTTCAAATGTGTTGACGCAATAATTGAAACTTATGAAAAACAACGACCAAAGTTCGAGTGTATATATGAGAGATTTCAATTCAATGAAACATATTTCATGAAACCGAAAAATACCTGTCTTTCCACACAACTCCACAAAGTGGAAATCAAGGCAAATATCTAACAGAAAATAACTACTACCTCTACGGACATTGAATTATATCTGTCGTATATTTGTCCTTTGTCGTGAGCCATCCTTGCTCTGATAAGAGGAAAAAACCTCGAAACATGCATGTATGCAGGTGGTCATATCAAAAAAAATTAAGGTAATATTCGATGGCTTTATAACAATTGCAATTATATTTCAGTGAGGAACGTTGCACAAATGGACGACAGGTTTAGTTCAATGTCCGTAGAGGAAAGTAGTTGTTTTCTGTCCGATATTCGCCCTAATTTCCACTTTGTGGAGTTGTGTGAGACAGGTATTTTTCGGTATTACGAAATATTTGTGTCATAAAACTTATGACTCTGGCCCACATACCTACTATTTTATTTACAATAATTTGCCTTATAAAATATTGTGGTTTGAACTTATTCACATTTCATATACAAAGAGATATAATGAAAAAGGTGTTCATTACACGTTCAGAACCAGATTCTCTCATGTTTGCATTATTTTCCGTGGTTTGCTCCACAGCTCTGGGGAATTTGTCATGCGCTGATGGAAAATCCTCGATTCCAGACTCCAGACATGGAAATTACTGTTTCGCTACCTTATTGAATTCAAGAAATGATTGTTACACTCAAAAGCAGGTTTGCATATGAGGTAAAAATAATCTTTATTATCTTCTCTTTATCATCCTACTGTTTCTCAATAATTTGTTTGTATAAGAAAGCGTTAGACAATAGTAACAGTTGATCTTTCAGAATATTCTGCATATAAGTCAATAACGAAGCATATAATTCTTATGAACCTACTGTATACAATGCCTTGGTTGGAATATTTTTAACATTTGGCAAAGGCTGAAACTGAATGTTATTGCTAATTATATGGCGAAGGTAATGATTTCAAATAAACCGTATTTGTTCAACTGGAAGATTCCCGTTTTAGTCATCACCGCAACCATAATCGGTGGGTGATTCTTTCAAATCTGTTGTCACCGTAATTAGAACTTTTGACACTGCAAGCCTTCTATTACATTTACAATCATTTGTATCAACAATGTTGGTTTCAAGAAATGTTTGCTCGAACTCTTGCATTTTCCATTTTTATTTTAGAAAGACAATTAATAAAGACGTCATGGTGAAGTGATGGTGATGGTTGGAATTTTTTATATTTGGCGAAGGCTTACACCGAGTCCTCAACTCTTTGGCGAATATATGCTTTCAAATAAATTGTGGCACATTTCTGTTCAAATAAAAAATTTCCGTTTGTTATCACTGCAACAGAAATCAAACGGTAATTTTTTCAAAACCGTTTTTTCTGTAACTAAAATTTTGACTCTGGAATATATACTTTACTATTTACAACTATTTATTTTTTCAATTGTGGTTTCAGCAGATCTTTCCTTGAATTCATTGATTTTTAATTTTCATTAAAATAAAATTGATTTTTTCATGCTTGCATGATTTCCCGCGTTTTGCTCCACCGCTCTCGGGAATTTGTCACGCTCGGGAGGAAAATCCTCATTTCCAGACTTCACACATCGAAATGACCATTTCGCTATCATGAAGATGAGGAATAAATGTTATATACAAATATAGGGTTCAGTATGATCTGAAAATAATTTATAAAAGATGATCATAATTTCACTCATTAATTTGTATGAATAAATCATACCTTGGGCAATAGTGACCATTAATCTCTCAGAATATTGTCCTAAACAACAATGAAGTTTTTATGAACTTACAAGTGAAACTTGGAGAAATTTTTAAATATTTGGCGAAGGCGCAGATCGAGTCTTGTCGAATAAATCATGTCACATTTTTGTTAAATTGGAGAATTCTTTATTTGTTAACGCTGCAACAACATCAATCGGTAATTTTTTCAAACTGCTTTCACCGTTATAAAAACTTTTGACTGGAATACATTCACAACCATTTATATTAACAATTGTGATTTTAACAGGCGGTTGGTCGAACTCATTCATTTTTAATTTTGAGGGAGACAGTGAAAAAATTATTTATTACAAGTTCAGAAATGAATTCTTTCAGGCTTGCACATTTTTCCATGGTTTGATCTACCGCTGACAGGAATTTGTTCCGCGCTGATGAAAAATTCTCATTTACAGACTACAGAATAATTGTTACATATGTACAAAAACATGTTGGCGTACGAGGTGAAAATAATCGAAAAAAAATCCTTACCTCTACTCATTGATATATGTGAATAAGTTAGTATTGAACAGTAGTAACCATCGACTTCTACTAGTCAATAATGTAAAAAAAAAATCCATGAGCCTATAATAGATCCTTGGATTGAAAAACAACTTTTTAAATTCTTGGCGAAGGCTCAATGTTTTCGTTAACTATTTGACAAAGGCAATGATTTCAAAATGAAACGTCTCATTTTGTTCAACTGGTGAATTTTCATATAAATAATAACATAGACATCAGTAGTGATCCAAGTACATTAAAGAAGCAAAGATGTAAATATTTAATAAGAGTTATATAAACTAGATTTTGGTAAATAAGGACTAGTGAATAATAGTATCGAAGAAACAATTCTGGAGGTTATCATAAAATGAGCAATTCAGATGTTTTCACTGAAGAAATCTCTTGTATTGTAATATGTACGCAAAAAGACCCCATTTTAAAAAAAAAATTAAAATTGAAAGCTGTTAGTATGTGATTTAATATTTTCATTGCCATCCATAAAGGAACTTTTCTATTCACTGCGTAATTGAATTGGGGTGATATATGTTTATTTCTGTTGCATGTGTCATAGTTATGAACTTCTGCAAATTGTTCTTTTCCGTGAGTCTTCCTTAAAAACTACAAGATTTAGTTAGTTTCATTCCACAAATGGCTCTTAGTGCAATTTTTGTGATATTAATGTGATAGCTAGTAAATGATCCCAGAACTCTATACAATCTTGAACTATGCTTTGAAAATAAGCGTAGTATACTGATATCGTTGGTTTCTTACCATTTTTTCTCATGCGAATGTACTACTACAAAGTTTTTTGTTCAGGTTATGAATATACAGTGTGGCTTTCAATAGTCCCCCTGTTAATTTTCGAACGGTTTGACGTACAAACATAAAAAAAACCGTTTGGAGGATTTCACCGATTCTAATTTTTGAAATGAAACACATTGTAATTGCTCGATAGATGGCGCGGGGTGCACATCGACAAAAAATTCTGAAAGGCATTGGGGTCATATGTCACATAGTTGAAAATATAATTCAATTCTCTTTTCAATCATCTGAATCATTTAGATTTTCGTTTTTACGTTTCTTCACAATATGCATTTGAAATGTCAAAATCGATGCGGATCTGGCGGATCTGAATCCCTTTTCTTATCTTACCACGATAACTTCTGAATGGTTTTATGTGAAATAACGGGACAGAATTTTTTTAATGGAACGAAATTCAAAAAATTTTTAGGTGGTTGAATTATCTTTTCAACGATGTGACATATGACCCCCCCTGCCATTTGAATATTTTTAGTTGATGTCCCCCCCGCGCCATCTATCAGTGAAATCCTCCAAACGGTTTTTTATGTTTGTACGTCAAACCGTTAAAAAGTTAACAGGGGGGAACTTTTCGTCAATGGATATTCCTAGAAATTTTACATTTGATGTACCCTTCAGTTTCCCATGAAGTGTCTCAATTTAGATTTGGTTTGTGTCATTATTTGAATGAAACGTAGGTATTATTATGAACTTAATCCCTAACATCACTTGAACACTTGAAGTTGTTGAGGTGGGGATTCCGACAAATCTTCAAGGTTGTCACTTGAATCTTTTATACTCTCATCGTCAGCATACAAGCAGAATTCCACCGACAGAAAATCAGTTATTGAATCATTGGTGTATATCAGAAATATTATTGGACCCAGTATCGATCCCTGTGGAACACCACATGGAAATTTTCTTTTAATCGAGTGATACTGTCTAATTTGTGAATTCAAATGAAGATTTCATGCTCTGATCATCCACTGCCGTTCATTCATTGTGAGATATAATCCAATGCAATTTGTGGTTTTACTCAGGAAAGTGATTGTTTTCATGAGTATATTTGCCTAAAATGTTATGTTAGTACAGAACTAACTTTTTATATGAATAAACTCGTACTTTCAGAGTATTTAATTACTTTTTATTATTTTCAAACTTACATTCGCCTTCTGCTTTTTGTCTTTTTTTTTGTGTGTATATATTTCCTTAGAAACCAAATGAAAAAGTTAAATGATATAAAATGAATACAGGAGGATAAAAATAACAAAATCTAGAATCTTCAACAACATGTTACTTTGTTAAATTATTGCAGATATGAGTTTCGCAACGCTGTCGAATTTCCGTTTTTACTTTTTCATTCTCCGGCAAACTCTTTGGACTCTTGTTCGAAATTCTAGAAATAGTTTTAACTGAAATTCTTCACTCTGAATGGATTTTATTAATTCAAACATTATCAAATTTCAACATGCGATATGTGTCGCATGTCGAAGAAGAAAATAAATGACGATCGTTGCGGAAAAAGTAACTATGTAATTTTAATTTTGATGGAATTCACTAGTAGATTTTTTGTGGAAATGCTCTCAGTACGTAGTGCTTTCATCATTGAAGTTAAAAAAATAAAAAAAATTAGTTTTCCTTCAAGCAAGGAATTTCAATTACGTAATTTTGGCAAAACGTGAACAACTCTTCAGGATTGAGATCTCTGTGCAGGCATTCGAATTTGAATGAACTTTTATTTCATATCACAATCAATAAAGTTCCATGTTCCCGCTTCTACCGATTTATTTAATCAATTTACTAGCTTTGTTGGAAACTGTATTGGGAGTGTCTTGAGAACGGAAGTTTTCCGCTTCCCTTAGATATGCTGAAATTCTCTACACAATTTGAGCGTTTTTCAAAGTTACCTAATAGGTTCGACAAATAAAATTGCAAATCATAAAATTCAATTTAACGGGTTGAGAATATGTGTCGCACGTGTCCTGTCACTTTTATCAGTGCTGTGAATCAAGAGAAAACCGGTCTTCTTTTGTGCGACCGTGCCGTAGTGAGGAGCTTTGTTGGAGAAAACGTCAGTACTCTTGAAAAGGTGGAATTTAGATTGCGTGTGAATGGGATGCCGCTGAAGTATATAACAATTGAGACGATCGAATGGAATATTGTTATAGTTATTCCAGTTCGGAACTGCAGTTCCTCGAATATAATTGAAAAATATTTACGATTCTGAGCGTTTTAAGTTCAACTTAAAGAGGAAATGCAGGAACTGTCATTGAAACCAAAAAGGCGGACGAGGTGGATGTGGGTTGGAATGAATGTTCTTAAATTTTGGCAGATTAAACTCTAGAGAAAATACGTGCTGTGTTCTATTCGCGTTGACCAACCAAGGGGTTGATTCCTCATTCTAGAATTTTGAGGTCGATGATCATAGACAAATACTGTAGCAACACGTAAGCTCAAATCGGTATGGTACAAAGTGATAATATTTCTTTGATGTGTGTGATATAGTTCAAAGAAAGCAAAGCTGAAAAATGTCAACTAATATTTCATATAGTGTGTTGTAGTTATTTTGTATTTTTGCCATCGAAGTAGAACTGAGATGCAGCCACAGTTGCAAGAGCTCTGGCGGATAACATTTTTCAAGGTTTGGAGTGCCAATTTAGCTAAATTCCGATCAAGGAAGGAATTTTGAATCGAACCTATTCAAGGAAGTTTGTGAATTGATAGGAATTAGAAAGACCAGAACAACTGCCCTTCACCCACAGTCTGATGACATGGTTGAAAGGTTCAACAGGACTATTGAAAAACATCTTTCCAAAGTAGTAGAGGAGCACCAAAAGAACTGGGATCGACATCTTCCACTACTCCTGATGGTCTACAGGGCATCTGTGCACGATTCCACAAAGCTCACCCCAGCCAGCATTATCTTTGGAAGAGACTCAGTGTATTCTGGTCACCATGTGCTGAAGAAAAAGAGGTACAGGATTATGCAGACAAAATGCGAGATAGCTTGACTCGGATCCACGAATTTGCGAGAATAAGATTGAAGATAACTAATGATAGGATGAGGGCTCGATACGATCTTACTGGTGAATTCAAAGAAGGAGAACGAGTGTGAATGTATAACACAATCTTAGAAAGGACCCTATACGATAGCGAATAAAATAAACGACGTGGTTTATAGGATTCAACGCAGCCCGAGAGCAAAAATGAAGGTTGTTTACCTAGAAAGATTTAAACTTTATGATGGAGACAACGAAACAGTGTCTGATCGGGACGATCGACATTGAGAGGTGGATAATTTTACGAAAGTGAAAAATTCCCCCAGCTCCTCCGCTGTTAAGTGCCGACCATACACATCTTTGGATGTTTTTTTCATACTGATCATTCTAAAACTGAAAAATCCCGAAAAACCTACCCTGCTCGAATTGAGTATATAAGCCGTCACATTTTACTCTGAAGAAGAAGGTTTTCGAAGCTTTAGCTAGTTGAAGTCAGTGGAGTCAGTTGAATAGATCCAAGTGTTTTAGTAGCCAGTGTTGTAGTTTTAACAATGTTCTCGTGTCCTCGTTCATTAGAAAGTCATCTTGTCGAAAAATCCATCGAATATATTTTTTGTATCATAAAGCCTTCAAGCCAATTGAAGATTTATGTAATAGATTTTAAGTTTTACGATTTTGGATATCATTTCTGAAATTAGACAGGATGTAAAACAGAATTCAAAAATAAAGCTCATAATTTTCTACTTCTGCTGTCGCAATCGATCGCAATCGCAAAAATAAAAAAGATTACTTGATTCAAGGTTGCATGTGGCCCGGTTTAGATTGACACAGCCTGCCACCGAGCTAAAGTGGTTCTGAATCCACTTGTACGCAAGCTGTAGGTCCCGGATCTACCTTGCTCGCACAAGATCTGCTTTTGAGAGGTTTCTCCGAAAACCAGGATGATTCGTGGAAAAAAGTTCCCAAAAAAATGCAAGTAAATATTTTGTTTATATACAGGGTGACCCAGGGTTTATGATCGGTTTTTCAGGCAAAAATGAGATTTTTTTTTCCTATAATTATATGTCCTTACTTGATTATTTTTCGAGATAGAGGGTGTCAAAGTTTTTAGAAAAAATCAGTTTTTCAATAATTATTGAAAAACCTGTGGACTGATTTTGATAAAATTTTTCATGCTCATTTGACATTATAAGGGGCTCCTGTCAGTTTATTTAGAATAAAATTATCATCTCCAGTAGCGTTCCAGAGTGTAATCTGTCTAGTATTAGGATAAATCATTGTACGCCACTATTTTATTTGTGTGCAAATTTTTTTCAATTGTGCAATCAAAAATACAAATTTTTTGTCACATCTATTTTTCATGTATCTCTATTAATTTTTGCTAAGAAATTTGATACCCTGTATCTCCAAAACGAAGCAAGTTAGGACACATGCTTATAGAAATGAAAAAATGTTATTTTTGCACATAAAACCGACCTTAAATGTTTGGCGGTTTAACTCTGGGTCACCCTGAGTATATCACAAGTTTATTAGGAACTTGACGCAAAGCATGTTAAATGATAACCAGTTCAATATGTTTTCTTGACAGAGACCCTCCAAATAGCTTTTATAGTAAGCACTGTGAAACAAGATATAAAACTAATTGCATCGATATTCTTAGAAATAACTATGTTTTCATCTCATTAACAATTATATGTGATTCATTTTCCATATTGTTTCAACTCTGTCTGCCCCACGTCAAATAATTCCCGACTAATATCAAAATTATTGTTATGAGTTCTTTTATCTGAAAAGTCAATGAAAATATTTTTTTTGTCTTCCCGGATTGTGGAAAAAGATAACGAAACAATCAACGAAAGGTTATTTTCATTTATATTGACGTTTGATTTTGACAGTATTCTTTGGTTTACTTCATTTACAACTTGCCACAGCCCATATGGTGTATCCTTGCATTAATCACTCAAATGCAGTGATAAAGATTGAACCTTTTTCATAGTTTAGAATTCCTTCAACACAAAAAAGCAACGACAAAGAAAAAAAAACGAATAAAGGCATCTGCATGTGGAATGTAATCATTTTGTCTGGTCTAAAAAGTCAAAAAATTCCTCCACCCCTCATTACCTAGTATGTTCGTGAAGCAATTCACTCAATTAAGTAGAAATTGGTGTGGTGAACTCCTTTGTGACACGAAGATTTTTAATTAACGTTAAAACTTTTTTAATAGGAGGCGTAATTTTCGAGGAGTAACTGCAGTGGTCGGTGTTGCCAGTGCTGAGTTTTTCGTCAAAAGTGCTAGTCTTGATCACTCACTCACTTACCAGCAGGATGCAGACAGTTGTTCATCAATTCAGAAGTTACTACTGTTTATTGTGCCTGCATATACAACATTGTAATGGTTAACCTGTGGTAGAGGTCCATTGTATCTCGAAGTGGAGTGTGGTATGTTTTACGAAGTAGAAAAACTCATAGTCATCCACATTTCAATATCGCAATCGATTAGTTAGGTATTGGTAGAGTAGTGATAATCATCGATTAGTTATTGGGAATATTACATGTCTCGAACCTATATATGTTCATGATCAGCTGAAGTTAAAATTTTACAATAAAGGAAAGACAAAGTAATTGATGGTACACTTCGTGAAATTGCAATAATCAACAAATCTGCAACATGGTAACAAAAGGAAGTAAATATTTACTCATTCCACTACATAAAGGCGCAGAGTCGCCCAATTTATTTATGTTGTGAAGTAGGGTTTACATTTATTTATTGGAAATAAGTATGCAGTAAACTTTTATTATGGAATTATTTCAAGTTGATGATACATATACCAATGTAACTTATTACTTTGTTCTTCTTCAGCTTAGTTTCAGAGAGTTATGAGCTCACTAATACGTGTGGAGCAGTAGAATGGAGAATATAGCTGTATACTACCAGAACTGTAGGGGGATTAACACGAAATGTAATGAATTTTACAGAAGATCTTTAGATTATGACTATGATATACTTATGATTGCCGAAACTTGGTTACAAGAAGGAGTTGCAGACGCAGAAATCGTATGTTCACAAAATTATAACTTGGTAAGATCAGCGATAGAATGAAGACCCATTACATGAAGGCAAATACTAGGGGCTCTCAAACCAGCGATCTAATTCGGCTATACAATCCTAAATGTCACTATCATCTTATCACTAGAATAGCGAAACTCGTGGGAAGGTCTTGGTCTTGGATGGAATAAATGACCTCGTCTACCGAATCCGAAGGAACCTAGGGTTGTCAATTTCAATAAGTTGGCGTCTTACGCTAGAAATTACGAACAAGTTCGCAACCTCGGACCAACGGAAGATGAGATGGCTTTCCATAAGTTCATGGCATTTTACTCAAACGGACAGAAAGTGTTACATGAACTGACTCAAGAGAAGGTCACTGTGTGGCAGAGGATCTTCAAATGTCCAGAGGCATCGCTGTGGTGTTTTTCAAGAAATTTGGTTGACTCAAGGAACTGCTAAAATATAATTCTATAGTTGGATTGGTGTTACAGTTGAAGAAGGGGCAGATAAATATCTTCTATCGTGTAAATAAGATATACGAGATAAACTGTCACATGAAAATGCCTGGTAAAGACTCATCAAACTCAGAGATACGATGGTGGACCAGCATCTTTTGGATATGGAAATTTCAAAATTGTCTTGTGGTATTGTAGAGTTATAAGGGGTATATGTTGGAAACGATATTTCGATCTAGCTTCGTCAATATTTTGGTGTGTTACAATCCCAGAGACGGACCTGTCTACTACACACCATACTGCTTGTCTCCAGCTCATAGGGAATGCATTAGGACACCGCTTCTCGACCCCCACCGAAAAGCCACCTAGAAGCGATCCAGAAGCGAGTCGCGAAATGACTACATGAAAATTCGAGATACATCGAGAACTCTATTTGGTAAATGAATCTAGAGCCCGTGACTAGAAAGTGCAGTTACAGTTATAGTCAGTATATGATGCACCGTTGAGTTGCATACACATTGCATAGTTGCATAGTGTTATAAATTGTTCTGTGAATATAAATTGGTGATTCTACTAGTAAAAAACAGATTACTTTAAACCATTGAGAGCATTTTTATTACAGTATATTACCATAAAATCCCAGCGACTATGACATGTTTATCCTGAAAATGAGATTTATGCATTCGAAAGCTTTGGACAGGTCATAAAATGTGTTGCTTATTAGCGGTAAAGCAATGAATAATTCAGAATAAAAAATGGATTCTATTGAGAATTAGAACAATTGCAATCATTTCCGCTGACAATTGAAACATTTCATAATTCATCGTTTTGAATTGGCAACAATGGTAAATGCCTGAAACTATTATATGAGCTCTGTTTGTTGTTCAGCGATAATAGCCCTTATTCAGAGGTGATTGTCCATTGCATAGGAGTACATATGGAGTACAGGTTGGATTGTTTTATATGCAATTCATGTGTATTTATTTTACACTACTGTGGTGGCTATTCGGTTTGAGGATGATAACAGTTGCCAACTGAACCAGTTGTAGTTAATAATGCCGAAAGGCTTGCAATCAACTACAACCCATATTGAAAAATTATCATGCCCCAACACACGGAAATGATTTGGTATTCGGGTAATTCCAATGCCACAAATATCGAATAGAATGAACGACATTACCTAAAGGCATTTATTATACCAATATTTACACAAACGAGTTTGCTCTGTTCTTGTTTTTTCTATCAACTGGTTGCTTCCTTACGAGCACCTTCAAAAGTTTCAGAAAGACTTTTGTAAGCTTTTTAAGGAGAGAGCCTCACATTCCAAGTTGGAGTGCGATAGACTGCGTTCAAAATTAAGTCCTTCGGATTCAGCAACGAAGCTTCTGATTTATTGTAAAATTATTTGAAAAATTGAACACAAATCAAATGTCAGTATGGAAGATATTCGAGGGCTCCACCTGCTGATTATGGAGTACCACAGGGTTCCATTCTTAGACCCCTTGTGTTTACATTATGAATACATTTTTTGGAGTTGGGTTCTTGGGTTTTGGATTCGTGATGAAAATCCTTTTTCACTTCGTGACAACAAACGTTTCGCCCATGGCCAAGGGCTTTATCAGTATTTAATTATTTATATGTTGATAACATGGTACAAGCTAAAAGTAATCAAAGCATATCTAATAATAGGTACTAAAAGTTCCTTTGCAAATCATATTCTTAATGTCAATCACAAATTTGATATTGATACCGATTTAGATATATTACATGTTTGTCAAAAAGGCTCCTTACTCAATTTTCGGAATAAATTCTGCTATTAATAATCCCAAGATTTTTTTCGCAATAAACAAGTACAGTTCGACTGCAGAAACTTTTTTAACTCACTTAATTTTCTTTAAATACTTTTCCTACCTTGATCTTCCACAAGAAACTTTATTCATTTGTTATGTAATTTTTGTCACTGGGATACAGGCTCCAAGCCTCCCTTATTACCACCTTTTTATAAATTTTAATCAAACACTTAACTTTGTTAGTGCCCACATAACCCCTAGTGGGAACATGTGGTGACACTCATTTTATTTCATTAAAAGTTTCTACATAATTTTCTCTCCATGTAAGTAATATCATATTGTATTAGATTACTGATAGTTACAATGTTCTTCTTTTTATTGTAGAATTTTAAACTTAGCTGATGATGAACCTATATAGGTTCGAAACATGTACTACTATGAAACCATTAAACTGATCTATAGTTTTTTATCGTTCTAACATCACTAACATTTGGTGGTTATATTCAATTTGTGGAGATGCCTTTGAGTTTTTCTGCATCGTATATCTAATAATGTTCATTGTTTCTTAATGTTTCAAATTGTTAGGTTAGTTCTCTTAAGGGTAATTCATTTATTGAATTGTTGATAACAACATTGCTGTTTTTAACTTTGTTCCTTTTCATGTCGAATCGTGGGTACAAATTTTATATATTAGCAATTCAATTATTTTTCAGAGAATTTTTTTTGGAACGTCTCGATATGTGGTGTGGACTTCTCCATGCTTTTGGTCAAGAAAATGACGCTTTCATTCAGTTTATTCAATGGTTATTGTGAAATTGTTGGTATACCTATTTCTCGAGTTGTTGGAATATAAATATTTCTTTTGGTTAATTCATGAATGTTAAGAATTTCCCAGTCAGGCCCTGTCTCCATAGCTCCGTCACTTCCGGAGGGATAGCTTTATCATTTGCCCCACTAACCACTTCCCCACGCCGTGGGGTTAGTGACTATTAGGTCCAAGAATTGTGTGCCCTGAGCCGGTGAAATGAACCATGGATGACGGCTTTCTGTAACCGTCCGGCTAAGATTTCTGCCATATTACGGCAAGTCGATATGATTTTTACACTCTAGAGGAGCATTTCCATCATTCCACCAAGTACCCCTATGATCAGAACCACCATTTTAACAGAATGGTTTGAGTAGAGCCTGCGGAGTTCAAAGAGTAAGTCTCGATATTTTGTCTGCTTTTTCTCCTCTTTTAGGATGATGTTCGTTTCGCCAGGAGCCGAAAACTCTTTGAAGAAAATCGTCCTACCTTGACTCAATATCCCCCGGAACATAAGGCAACACCGGTATCTCGTCTATACCGTAAGATTGTCGTAGGTGATAGTACGAGTGTTGTAAATGGTAGTAGAACACTCATAGCACCGCGTTATACCTGTGAATATAGGCTGAGACCGCATGAGCTGGACAGGCTGACAGCAAATACATTATGGTCTCAGCTGCCCCCCCAACATGCTCTGCATCTAGTGTCAGGGACCTCTGTACCTATCACACGACTACGGTAGACGAGGATATTGGAGATACCATTCTCTCAGACCATTATAGATCCCTCGATTCCTGACTTCAGCCCACTTGGCCTTTTTGCTGAACGGGTCCCAACTCGGTGACAGAGTCTGGGTTCGTCCGTTCAGTGTCGAACACGATACTGAGCTCTTCAGAAATGCTACAATCTCTGCATTTTCATGTTCGCATACCAAGCAGAGAAGGGGATCTGAACTTCTGATGACTTTACAGACTCCATACAGTACCATTCTGTTATGAAGACACTCCAAGCTCAAAAGTCCACGGTCTCCATGTTGTCTGGGAAAGTATAACAGTAGAATAGACGATTCGAGGTGCATCATTTTGCGAGTTTTTACGTCGAGTTGTCGTAGCTCTTACAGAGTTCACTTCATCACTCCAAAGGGGTAAGGTAAAATCGGAACGGCAAGCATATTAGCTGCAGCAACTTTGTTTTACCCCAATAGTTCTGATGACCACATCTGTCGGAGTTTATGCTGATACTTGCCGCATGAGTTTTGCAATGAATGTTGCATAATTGTTGAAGATCCAAATATCATAGCTAGGTACCTATTGGTTAAGTTTTTTCATTGTTTTAAATTTTGGACTTAGAATACCCGAGAGTGCCATTTATGGACAGTAAAAGTCTACCCTAGTTAAAGAATAGTGACGTAAATTTCAACAATATTGAACCCAGTTCAAAACTCTCATCAAATTGCCAGTACTGCAGGTGTCTCTCCACTCAAACTGAACGTCCATCAATGCATCATCCAGGGAATGGAATATTCCGTTTTAGATATTTGCCTACCTACCTTGTGAGATTAATAGAGTGTATAGGGTACATTAGATATATATATTTATATTCTTGAAACTTCTCTTGTTAACAAGCCCAATAATGGAACACGACGATGGCTGCTTTATGGTCATCTCAAAGAACTTCTCTGCGATGTATGAGTGGCCATGAAAGAAATTCAATTATTCTGAGATCGCCAATGCGATTTGGGACTTTTGTCCTGATGCGGATGGCAGGCGGCTATCGCACTGCTCCTCAGATAAACAAGAATAGATTGTTCTCGGTTGAACTGAAGTTTTGAAGTTTCCACAAACGGAAATCACGGGGAAATTCGCTAGAAATGGGAATGCAAAAGTATACAAGAGCCAAAGAGATAAATTTCCTTCTGAGGAGGTTATGAATTCCTTCTGCATTCATAAAATATTTTGAGATGGGATGAAACAGGTCTTTGTGTGATATTGTTTTGTGGTAGTTTTGAAATTTTGTTATTATTCAATTAGGTCTTCGTGTTTTGGTATGAGAAGTATATCAAAGGATTATCCATAATTTCACTCAAATATTCAGCAAAAGATAATTGGAAAATATTTTTTGTATATATTTTTGTAATAACAGGAAAGTGCCGTGAGTAGGTAAACCTTGAACCTTCCTGCAATTTGACAACCTTCAGGTGTCAGTATGTCCCTTATACTTTGGAAATACGGCAAACCTTTGGTATATGATTCCACTTGTGTTGACACAATCGCTGCTTTCCATTCATCCGATAGGTGTGCTGGACCTGCAGCAATTTCCGTCGGAAAATTGAGGTGAAAAAATACCAGAATCCTGGCAAACCTCATTGATTCCTTCTAGTAGCTGGAAACTTTTGGTGCTTAGGGATCTGAATCTTCCTCATCTGTACAGACACTCGAAAGATTGCAATGGAAGATCTTCTTCAACCACTTCACTTCACTAAAAACGTTCTTCATGGGATATATGGGAAAAATGTCTGATAAAATTACTTCATCTCATGGACTTTGAGTTACATCTGACATCCGTGATTTCCGTGATGGTCATGATGGTAGAGCGCTTGTCTCTTAACCTAATGGTCATGGGTTCGATTCCCTGGTCATCGGTCTCGTGCATGGCATCACACATTGGAAGGTAAGGGCTGCATCTTTCCTAGCTCGGACAAGTCTTTCGAAGACTTTTGAGGGTTGTACTCTTAAGGGTGTGCAGCTGGTTGACGGAAATAACAATTTTAACAACAATTTTTTAACAATCCATATAAGCAATGTTTCACAAGGGACGACCCTAATTGGGATTCTAGATTTGGTTCAGTTTTAGGGTTTCCTCCTTCCTATTGAAATGTTCCGTCTGTTTATGAAGTTATATCAATTTTCGGGCGAGTCGGTTGTGATACCCTTGAGTGGGGGCTGAAAGCTTCACTTCTTCAAAAAGTATATTGTACAAGGTGTGCGATACACTTCTTTTGCTGATTTAATACTTTGTTGGATATTCTTTGTTGGCTTGGAAACTGATTCGATTTTGTGTTTCCCTAAGATTATCCTTATATTCAACTGTGGAGGTATTCGACCACGTGGACTTGGTAATCTCAAATACACCATATCCATTTCAGCTCAAGGCCACTCCAATAGTCCAGTTCTTCATGGAAATGCTTTGTATGAAGAAAATTGTCAACTTTGGTCAGGCTCATTGGCTTGTATTTGCCTGAGGGTGCGGAATGAGTAGTTCCAATTGAATTGACACTCCTTATTCTCCACAAGGGACTTGTGGAGCATGAAGCAACACCGGTGTCTCATTTATACCGTATGAGAGTCGTAGGTGGTAGACCAATATCCGTAGAGTAGCTGTATGCTTGAGACCGCATAAGCTGGACAAGCTGAGAGCAAATACCTCGTGGTCTTTGTTGTCCCATGACATCCCTATATTCATTACGCGACTACAGTAGAGCTGAAGACACTATCTGGGAGGATATCATGAATCTCTTTGTCTCTGACTACATCCCACTTGACTCGAAAAAGGGAATTTTAGGACGCCGAGGGTCTCGATGTTCTTGAAGATAACCACATGTATACCTGCAGAAGTACCTCGGTCTCCGCAGCTTCATGGTGAGCTTTTTGCTGAACGAGTTCCAACTTGGTGAAAGAGTTTGGGTCACCCCATTCAATGTTGACCACTAAGCCAAGTTCATCGGCTGCTTGCACGCCTGCCTCAAAAAGGAATGTTTCAATCCCTGCTTTTTCGTTGTTGTGAATTATGCAGAGAAGGAGACCTGAACTCTTGATGACTTTACAGGCTTCATTTAGTACCATTTTGTGTCCCAAACTCTAAAATCAGTGACTTTCCTGTTGTGTGGGGAATTGAAACGATGAAACGAATGATTTAGGATGCAAGCTCCTATATATGAATTTAACGCCAATTGTCGCAGATCCTCGCTTTTCCTGAGTCCATTTCACTAGGAATAGATTGGGATCGAATTATCTAGAATTTTAGTTGCAGCAACTTTGTTCTTTCCTGACAGTTCTGACGACCAGATGTATCTGACTATATGCGGAGGGAGTTCTCAACTGTGGCTTCTTTTTAGAAGCGTTCCATCTATTGTGCTTGGAATTTTTTTCATCACTAGTTATTCAACTCATCAGGACCTGAATCAACAAAGTTCTTCGATACTTTCAGGGCCTGTTGAATTTCTTCCATGCTTCTCGGATTGCGCAGAGCATTTTGCTCAGACTGATAAAGACTTCTGATAGAGCTGGAGTATCTAGGTTGAGTGGTTGCGGATACTCTGAGTTGCACTTCCAGACGGTACCCATCACTCTTGGAATTAGCAACAAGGTTTATCACGGAACCTCATGTTTTCTGTGATGCCTCTTGTCCGCCTCACTAGTGACATCTTCGCACCCAACATCTTTCGTACCCAGAGTTTGATGGTGAACAGAACACAATTCAGTGTAAGATGAACTTGTTTCAATTTCGCGGCTATTCCTATTGGCCACCAAGTAGTCCACAACATATTAGATACGGGCTGCGTATTGTCTCACCGAGTCATTTATAGCTTCTATCTTTTGTATACATCGCTCATACCTTCCAACCAGAATAGCGGTAGGGTTCAAGAGACAGAAAATACCCAAATTCTGGTGTTTTGGGTATTGAATATTCAACGGCAAAGTTGATTTGTCAGGTGTTAACCTCTTCTGAAAGATTTCATGGATATCCGCATCCACCTATGCCAGTTGTTGTGGCCTCGGAGGATTGGTGTTATGAAGCCTGCTGCAGGTTCTGACGCCCTACCATGGTGGTATGATGTTAAAAAAAATCTGTTTGTTTTTTTCTGGCAATCGGCTACACCCTTACGAGCAATGACTAACCCTCAGAAGTCTTCGAGAGACTTGTGTGATATCATATACAGCTGTAACACATATCTGCCACTTCGTTAACTAGCCGAGGAGGAGCTCTGATATAGCCTCGACTCCGGAGATGAGATCATAATCCTTAAGATTTTGTGCTCCCTAAGCTGTCGTAGCAGTGCAGATTACCGTTCCAAAGATTATCAGTTTTCTCAAATCGTCTGTTGTTATCACGGTTATCTTTGTTTGAGGATCAACTGGGAGTTTATCCCAGTTAAACAACGGCTGACGGAGTTGCTTCGTCCTTCCCGGATGAGCATGAGCTGCCGTTCTGATTTTATTGCTCGAGTCGGTGGTATCGCAGCACATCATGCTTCAGACGTGGGTTGGCCTTTCTGCTCATTATTATTATAGCTGAGCGGAAATCAATCTTTGTTTCCTAATTATTGTCGCTTGGCTTATGTTGGAAGTCACAGATTTATATCTATAAAACATCTATGGATAAAATATGATGGTTCTTGGAAACGGAGTGGATGGATAATGACATTTTCGTCCAGAAAGCTTCCTGAGTTTGAGTTTACGTTTCAACATGAAGAAGGTTAGTTGAAGAAATACATTATCCCTTGATAAAAATTCTAAGATAACTGCATCACGACAAATGAATGCTTTGCAGACGTTGCAATCTGAAGTACGTACAATCAGTCAATCAGATTTTATTTCATGTTTGTGCAAGGAGCTATCGATAGCGAGAAACGTTCTCCTCTTTATACGACCAACTTTATAGCTTTGAAGAAGAGGAAAATCGAAAATCAGTAAGAGCGAGAAAAATTTCTCTGATGGAATGATGAGATAATGATTATTGTGGTCATTTGCTCACTGGTCCCTTTTCAGAGATAACAAAGAGGGCAATGCCCAACAACATTTTTCTTTTACTTCTTCGATGATATTCTCTTGGATTAATGAAGAGATAAAGGATGGATTTGAGTACTCTTGAAGGCACATTAACAGTTTTTTGATTCTTTAACTTAGAAGCTGATATTACTAGTTTACTATCAGCGACTATATTTTGATGTGAAATTACATTTAAAATCACAGGTGAAACATGAACCTCAATTTAATTAAATAATAAAAAATAAATCTATTAGTGTTTGCTCAAATTTGGATTACTAGAAAAATTGCTGCCGTAATTATGAAAACATGACTTCTAATAAATTTAGAATCTGTTGAAGTTGACATTTTTCAATCACGCCAATATGAAACATAACTCTTACCATTACAAATATTGCAATGAAAAATAGAGGCCTATATTTGAAAATAAAAAGTTGAGGATGGCCCAAATCGTACTTTCTATAAAATTTTCATTCGCATAGTTGAATAGTCTGTGGCATTCAAAGAAAAAGGAAAATATGAATTATTATTGTTTTCAAGACCTACTATGGTCTGCTAAATGGGCCGAAATTTGGAAAACATATGGTAGCCTGTTCGATTAGGGAATATCTTCAAGACCCTTATACCACCGTTCAGCGCGATATTTCTTACAGGGTGTTAGTTTTACAATGACTTATTTCCAAATTCATGCTTTTTTAATTGACCCTCTCTAAAAGTATAAGCAATTTACAGCAAAAAGGGAATACGCCATTGAGTTGTCTCTATATAATTTGACACAAATCAACAAATCGAAAGATGAAAAAGTATATTTAAATTCAGAGCAATAGCCAACAGCTGGAACTAATGGAGAAATAATTTCATCAGATATTGATGTTTTCTATATATCTCCTTCCATGCTCTAAACGTTTTTCATAATGCAGTCTCAAATTTGGGCTAGTAATTTTTTTTTCTTCCTTTCCGTTTGGCCATGGACTAATTGGGCTAGTCATCCTTAATTGGTCTGGTGTTATCTCCCAACACTTTTTCTTAATCGTGTCTTTCAATTCTTTCAAGTTTTATGATTCGGTATGATGAACATTTCCTTTCAAATGTCCTCATATGAAAAAATACAATGGAGTTAGGTCTGGTGAAAAAGGAGGCCAACAAATAAAAGGAAATATACTAAAGGATATGGATGACAATTTCTGAACTTCTGATTGATAGTCAACTGGGGACTTCTCTCTGTAAATGTTACAATGATTGAATTTTGTATCTCAATATTCGATGTGTTTCTTATTTGTATGGCTACTAGCCAATATTCACAGACTTTCATATAGGGCCAATCAAAAAAGCATGAATTTTGCAATTTATCATTCTACAACTAACACCTTACATGGGATATCGCGCTGTATATGGGTTTACGACACTTGATGGATATACTGTCAGATTCAAATTCTAGGTAGGTACAGCTTGCTGAAAAGTATTTCTCGTTCTGCTTTCCAGGAAACGCAGAAGAATTGAATTCACTCTCTGCATTCTTTAACACCTCTTTCTCGATTCAAAAACTTCCTTCACACAGTGTTAATATGATTTACTCACTTGAATATTCTCTTTCTCGACTTTAGTAACATTTCATCGAAATACAATCCCGTACAAACGGAAAGGAAATGAAATCAAACTAACAGGATTTTCCCTGTCGGAGAAATTGCGCTACCATATGTGAGCTGAATGTCTTTTTATCTTTGTTTGCTGCGAATTTTCATGAGTTATAAATGTCAACATTAAGCTTTCATTTAAAAGCAACACTCCCTCTACGATAATTGCTTCGTTTAGCTAACAGTGTTTGTACGAAGATCCCTTGGAATGGGCTAATTTAGAGATGCTATTTAGTTGGAAGGATTTGCATTTTACGTTTCATTCTCGGTTTTTGCCATATAATTTCCTGCAAGTGGGATATTTTGTCAGGTCGTCATAACATCGGGAGAAAGGTGAGATGAATTGTCAGAGACTAAAATAAATTTCAAACTTTTCTCTTGATGTGGTTACAAATAATGTTCTGGAAAACTATGACACTTTTAGAATACCCATTCTAACAGTTTCATTCACTAACTAGATCTCTCTGTGTTCGGAGGTGTATATACTAAAAATCATGAGGTCTGCAAGGGGATCTAACTACAGGGCAAAGCGAAATGATTCGCTTATTCATTTTTCAATAATATTTCGATAATGGTCTGTCTTAGCAAATACTTCTCTACATTTGAGTCGCAAAATTTGACGTGAAAAAGTTGATAATAAATTTCTTTTCAGCCCCAGTTTTTGAAAAGCGTAATTTTTTCCAATAGTAATTTCAACACCACGTTTTTGGAGATATAAAATATCGTATTGTAATGAATCTGAAGCCGGACCTGACCCCATAATTCGCTGCCCTCGGTTTGTTGACAGTGCATGTATTGGCGATTTCTAGAATGGTCCTATGGTCCTATAGAAACCTGCACCGATAGATAAGCCTTACGCTCAACATCAAGAGGAATCAGTGGCAGGCACAGTGACAGAGTTCACAAGGAATGAAAGATATAGTTATTTCCAGAGTTATTAAATAGACAGTAGTATAAATGTTAGAAATGAATTGAAAGCTATTGTTCAGAGTCAAAAGAAATTAGCGAAAGTTAAGTGCATTTTCATCACAATGGTGTCAGCAGTGTTTTTTTTAATTGATAAGTGTTGGCGTAGTGAACATTCTCGTGCAAAATAGACTAAAGTGACCCATTAAACTAATAAGTGTTAAATACTAATAAATTTGAAGCAATTGTTTAGAGTTAAAATAAATAAGCGAATCAAAGTTAAGTGCATTGTCATTACAGTACCATCTATATGGTTATTCTAAGGAAAAAAGTTGAAAACAAAGTTGTATAGCATACAATTACCTTCAAAATTGTGTAAATAGTTGCTCGAATTGATATTCCATGAGGGACGTGATTCATTTTATAATAATAGTTGAAGTTGAACCAATGCTAGAAGTTTATGGACAGTCAAATTCTCATCATTATAGACATTATATGCACCACATCGAAAGAAGAATGGGAAAATACCCAAATGGCTTCCGAAAATTCGATCTATAAAGTCGTGTGTTTAGAATGAACTGTTGTATGGGGGATTGCATCAACGAAGTATTAACTACTGTGTTAAGTTAGCCGATATTGGTCTCAACATCGACGATGACTTTGTAATGTTGAAAGGGCTTTATGGTGATAATGAATCCTTGCTAATGGCTCTCACCAATGATGATGTGATGCTCTTTTCAGACGAAGTAAAAATCAAACTGATTGAGAATAAATGAAGAAAAAAATCCCAAAATTTGGGAAATGATTAGACAGTACTTCATATAAAAAGATACTTTCAAGAAGTGTGTCACTAAAAAGAAACTGAAATGCTATTTTTGTGAAGAAGAGGCCATAAAAAACCCAACTGAAATTTCAGGAGTAGAGTTGTCTACATTGAAATCTCCCATTATCATAACTGTTGAATAGTTTTGCTGGGTGATACTTGAACTAGTTCAAAGTTATTGCATACCGAAACTAAATGTATTAGAAAATTGTCCAATTTGACAGATTTGCATACTTTTCACATGTACATTTTAAGTAATAAACTATATCATTACTACCTCGGTTTTCTCAATACGTCCTAGAAAACATCGTATAAATATGTATGTACTCTCACGAAGAAGATGAAGGTGTCGCTCTTCAGCGAAAATAGAAAACTTTTCCAGGCGGAAATTATTTCCGACTGAAATGTTTCGTGAGACTAACCAAAGAGTTTTTCGGGTGGGTGTGTATTCGTGGATGGAATTGAAATGATCTGCATGGATGGAATAACGGTTTTTTGGTGGAAGGAAACAACTTGATAATAGTGTTGTTATTCAGTATCCTCGAACAAGAAGTTATAGCAGGTTGTGACTATTTGGCTTTCAGTTTCCAGGTGGAACGAATTATTTGTATTCTTTTAAAATCCAACTTTGTTGAACTTTTGGACAGGAGGATATTTCGACGTTGTTGAGATCATTGATGTTTAAAAGGGCGGACTGAACACTAATCGTTCTAGGCAAAAAAATACAAAAATTTTTCTGCAAATCTCAATTATGTCCTCAATCATATCAATACACCTCATCCAACGATTCTTGATTTTTCGATACCCCCAAATATCAGGTTTTCTCAAAGCGAACCAAATATTTCGTAAAACCGAACTGTTCAGCGATAGTCCATTTTTTTAGACAATAGTTTTTTCCCTTTTTTGTTTATTAGAGATATGAATTATTGTGAATATTTGGATAGCCTATACATATAGGATTGCTACTGAGTGTAAATGTATTCACAGGTAATATCGGGTGCATATGTAGAAAAAAGTCTCGAGTGTTTTTTCTCTAAATGCTGCGTTTGTAGAAAAAATCGTGTGTGTATTTCGAGCACGAAGTGTTATTGCCGCTCCACACTTCGCGTCACCATTTTCAAAAGGTCGTGGGTCCCTACGTTTATAGGAAGTTTTTTTCATATTTTTGCATATAGATTCAGTAATGAGCATACAGTTACACTGTATAATTCATTAGTTCGTTTTCGCTGGTTTCTCAAGAGCATCTCGAAGTTACTTCTTGGTTAACACTGTATAAACAAGATAAAATTTAACAAAGGTTTGGAGCGGGTGAAGCATTTTTCAAAGTTATTCATGAGACTTTCATTTCGTTTTTTTCCGTCCACGAAGTATTGTCTCCATTTTTCATTTTAAACAATGCCTTCAGCAATTCCGCAACACACTGAATATTTAATTTTCCGGTAGATTCATTCGGGAATATTAAAAATCCAAAGAAATTCCTTCTTTCATTAAACAAAGAGCACAAATATGGAATATCAACTTCATTCAGCTTAAATCTGTGAATTTCGTAGAGTTAATTCCAAGATGTTTTCACACTGAATAGAAAAACAAGACAAATATCGCATACTTATCACATATCACATACGAATATACAGGGTATAACACAATGAGCTGAGTAGATATGTATATAGGAAACAACTGAGTATTTTCCTGTGAATTTGTTTACAGCAGTTTTTCGTGGAGCTAGTTTCAGTTAAAATATTTTCAGCATTTGTTTCTTGTTGATTCTTCCAAATAATCCTACTAATAATTCAGATATCTCCAATAACCACACGGAATTTTTTGTTTTTCCCAGTTTCCACAAAAACTATTTTTTAATTTAGAAATAAAGCATAAACTTCCTCTATTTTTTAGTGAAGAATCCACGTTGAGAAAAAATGAGGAAGCCATTCGAAAAAAATTAACCATTTTCTAGATAGCCGAATTCGGCGATAATTTCTGAGAATCCCGCATGATTTTTTGAAGTCTCTAAAGATTTTGTAGTTTTAAGTCTTATTCCGGCCAATTTTGGCAATTTTTGACCCGACCCTCTTTGTTTGAAAGGCTGCATCTGTCAAAATTTAAATATCTGAAAATTGTGTCCCTTTAGACATATGAGAGCTCAGTTAATCTTTTTGCTGATGACACATTGATCTACTTCTCATGTAATAATCACAGGAAACACCGTTACCATCAATAAAAATTTAAAAACTATTTACAGTTGTTGTGCTAATCACTCGAAGATGAATGTTGAGAAGACCAAATATATGGTGATGAGTAAAGAAAAACGCTACAAAAACTTTTGTAACAAAAATTATGATATAATGTAAAGGACGTGATACTGTAGAAAGAGTTACACAATTTAAATATTATCTAAGGGTTCATGTTGATAAGGGTTTACAGTTTAAAGAATCTCGATGTGCCCCATATTTGACAATGTGGGCTAAACATTCACTTAACAATTCAGTAGTGCTTCTTCATTTCATTTATATTGTTCCACAATTTTTTATTCACCGAAACAAAATGACTTATAGTAGATTTCAAAAATGCAATAAAAAAACAGCATGTTCTTATTGAAAAAACAAAGGCCACTTCCGGTATAAACAGAAGTCGTAGACAACTGTAAATATTTTAACTGAAATGAAATACTCGGAAAACCCCCGTATAAACATTTGATTGAAATTGGTGCTTGGGAGTTTTATGTATGTTTGAACTCATAACAATAGTTGCTGAACTTTTATATCTGAAATCTGCGAAAGTATAGTTACGTTGTTGTTACCCCTGCATATTTTGAAAACAAAAACCATGAAATGAATTTTATGCAATGGTAAACGAAACATGTTATTTCTTTAAACTCGGAAATTTACAGCATACGAGCAAGGCGAGGCTGAGTCTAAATAAAAACGACTCATGACCAGTTTCAAAAATACTTCTGTGCAACAAATCTCTATTAATTGAAGTGAACTCAATTCATGCATATTATTACATTTTTACTCCACAGTCTAGGACTAATCCGCTTGGAATTTAGAACGACTATTTGCATAGAATGTTACATTAAAAAGAATTCAAAGCTAAAAGCAGCGGAAACCTCAAGAAATATTCATTAGGATAAACAACCATATGAATACAGTGATTTTCAGAATACCGAAAAATCAATTATTTCATTAATTTGTATTTGTTGAAATGACTGACAATGAAATATCTTTTCTTAGTGATTTTCTTATGGATACACCAAAAAGTGTCAACAATTCTGCCGTCCTTAGCAAAAATGCCGTATCTACAATAAGTATAAATATTGAGGTATTGGATTCTGTAGGTTTGAAAACCTATAAATTCTGCGTTTTACCAAGCAGAAATGATGTATACTCCTGGTTTATAGCCAAAGTTGACAAATCATTTTGCCGTATGAACAAAACTTTGAGAATTTCCCTCGTATGAAGGTCGGATCTACAGAATTCCAAGCAAAATAGTAGATAGCAGATACGGCGTTTTCGCTAAGGACGACAGAATTACTACATCGTTTTTCAAGAAAGAGAGTTTGGCTTGTGTAGGAGACTGTTACTGTTCTAGATTGGTCTATACCCAAGGTATATTTTTTCCGATACTGTATTAAACATTTTTGGCGAACTAGGCAACGGTCTCTCTGAACATTTTGTGGTATGCTTACGTATACATGGTCTATCCATGTGAGATATTATGGACGAAGCGACGTTGTCGCTTCTACAGAAAAGAAGTAGCAACTTGATTCTCTTGAATAGAACACCGTGTATATTACACACACACTCAAAAAGTCTGTCTATATGTGACAATTTTAGAGATAAAAATTAATTTTGCTCCAATATCCGAAAATCATAACCCTCAAAAATTATCGACATTCTTGGACTTCCAGATACTGACCAGAGGAAATTTGGTATGGAAGTAGAGAAATCCTGGAGGCTATTTGCCTCATAGACAAACTCCACCAGCCTCATACAGGGTGAAACAGAATAACAGAAGATATTTTTGAATTCCGCAATCTATAATGTGTTGACTTTGGTCAATAGCTCGTATTTCAATATCGACCAATTTTAGAAATAAACTATTCTAAAGAAAATTACTGTTTATTTAATTAAATTATTATTAGTTCTTTCTTCCATTGGGATTTTCCCAGTCGGGTCTTGTTTCCGGTGCCCTGATTCATCCAGGAGCCCAAATGTGTCTTTTACCCATTTACGTCCATGGGGTGGGTGATTTCTGGGTCCAACAATCATGTATTCTGAGAAGTCGGAGTGAACCAAGAATTATGGCCCTCTGCATTATTCCTGCTAAGATTCCTGCCGCATCACAACGAATCGGGATAACTTTTAGATTCAGAAGCATATCCATCATTCTATCAAGTACACATATCAGAACCACCATTTTGATAGAATGGTTTGGGTAAAACCTACGGAGTTCAAAAAGTATGTCTCGATATTTAATCCGTTTTTCCTCCTCTCTAAGGACGATGTTTGATTCGCCAGGAGCTGAAATCTTTTTTTTTTATTTTTATTTTGTAACGAATCTTCCAGGTTTCCATCCAGAGAGAGAAACCCCTCAGAAGCTCCTAGGAGCTTATGCGAGAGAGAAAAAGATCCGGGACCGATGGCCGTGCTGGGCTTTGAACCCACGACCTTGTAAGGCGAGCGCTCTACCACACGACCATCACGGCCCATGACGTAATTCATTTTACTCTGATGATCGAGGAGGACTACAACAGGCTTATTGACTTATAAATATTTTCCTGCGGGTGGGGACTGAGTAATTTCAATACATTATAAACTTATCATTCTCCACAACGGACTTAATATCCACCGGAGCATAAGGCAACACCGGTGTTTATATCGTATATATATCATGCAAGAGGGTAGTTTTCCTGAAATACGTCCACACTGTAGGCTGAACGAGTATGATTGAGAGTTGATGGAAAACGTTCTCTGGTTTGAACATTGACTGATAGTATATCTTTATTTACTTCATGGGCATTGAAAGATATTACCACCCTTATCTCATTAATTCATTCGATGAATCAGTTCGATATCTGGAATATAAATATGCTCTGCTGCTTTTTTCGCATTTATATCGCAGAAACGTTTCGACAAGAAAATGGCTGTCATTTTATAGGCAACTGTTGCTTGATTGAAATATTAATGGCGTTCTTGAAAATATTTAGAAATGCGCCTTGAGAAGCGACGTTAAAATGGAATTGATTTTCTGCTCTGGAAAGAAGTAGGTAGATATTTTCTGACTGTTATTTTGATGGTGATAGAAAGATTTCTTTCATCCATATCTTCTGTTTGAACTTATTGGATTTACTGAAGAAAGGCATAAGTATGACAATAGTAAAAAGAGATTATCACTTCTGATGTAATGATTTTTCATAATATACTTTCTAATTAGGATTTTTCGGAAAATTTTATAGTGTTGCTAAAGAAAGTTTTTAATCAATTTTCTACACTTTCTTGGAAAGTTTGTTTACAATCCTGAATAATCACATTCCATTTTAATGAAATTTCAAACATCCAAGCTAGGTGATTGAACTCACTGAAGAAAACGACAAGTTACACAGAAGTTTGAAACCACACGCTGGGTTTTAGTTGTCATCGGCAATTTAGTAAACTAAGAAAAGAAATCAAACGAAATTCATATGCATACATGTATTTGAAATTGAGTTGAAATATTTTTCCAAAAATATCTAGGAATTTGACAGTAATGAAAATAGGATTTCTAAAATAAATGGTAGAAATAGTCGATTTTATAAATCCTAAATCAACCTTGGATTCGATTTTATTGATATGGTCAATGTACAGCTCCTATCTCCCTTACCTAAAGGCAGACTAAGCTCTGATTCGGACTCAATTAAGAGTTGAACAAGTACTTTCTTCCACTCAACTTCATCGAAATTCATTTACAACTTTCCACCAACGTATACAGTTCATCACAAAAGTTTTTACTCAAGTATCCATTCTACAACTATCGGAGTCCCTCAAGGGTCCAATCTTGATCCGTTATTAGCAATATCAATATCAATTTTCATTAATGACTCCTGCAACCAAGGGAGTTGATGAGTGTGGATTATTTAAGATTATACGCTGCTATTGCCAGTAGATGCTATGATAGTAAACATGACAGAAAATTCCGTTAAAAAAAAAAGTCGATGGCATCACTCCTCCACCAACAGCACATCAAAAAAATATTTGAATTTACAAAAATATGCAGTGAAATAACCTCCAGTATATACCGAAAAACAAATAATACAATTACTCTCTAAAATTGTCAACGAATACCTATAATCCTTAAAATGTTTGCAGTCATATCCACCACCCTCTATATTGTTCGATATCAAAACCGCACTGACCGAATCATATTCGGAATCGAGCACACGCACAAACAGACCTGCGTATATCTTTACGCATCAACAGTTTGACCCGAATCACTTTCATCTCAATTCTCTGTTCGTGGTTGAAAAAGGTGACTAGGTATATCAGCAAACATCCAATATAGTCGTCACCAAAGGCAGTTGAAAGTGGCATATAAAAGAGGGCATTCGTATTACATGCCGCAGTGGACATGAGCCGGAATGTGAATTTACTACACACCTGTTCATCACATATCTATAGGATAGAATTTGATGAAGTTATAATGACGCAATTCTATTAAATTTTCTCTGTGTGTCAATATTTTACACTTCTTGATGAGTTATACATGATTGAACTAAATCAAAAAATTCCTGACAAAGAAATCGCCAATATTCCGAATTATAACACTTGGCCCCTCGACCCTTCGATCACCCCAATATTGCAATTGAAAATTAACGGACACGTGTTGGAATAATTCAAAAGATCAACACTGGATCTCAACACAAGCTAGCAGTTTTTTTTGGTTCTATAAGAGATACTCTTGCGATAAGTCACTGGTGGTATACAACCTCTATAATTAACAACTGTCGTAAACGTAACCTTGGAAAAAAAATCAATCATTGTAATAGCGGAGAGCAGTTTTTTTATGGTGCGAAATATAAACGTCAGCATGAGTGCAATGTTTGAATCGAGATCTCTGTGATAAATATGACATTTGCATTCTATGCAATTAAAGCTTCGAGCAGTGATCGTGTAAAAACGCACAATGGTATATTTTGTCACGAATGCAGTATTGCATTCGAAACTATTCTAGAAATGCTTTACATAATTCAAAAAAATAATGCATCTGTTTGAGAACAGTATTTCTTGAAACAGAAGAAATTATTCCCTAGTCACAGAGGTCCATCAAATAATAATAATAATAATAATACTCCCTCATAAACACTCGTAGAGTGTACACAAAGGCATGGCCTGTGCGAGTAGAGGACAGCTATTATTATTATTTGCCGTGGCGCTCCGGGGCGACTTACTGATGTTTTCGGTGGTGTATTCACTTTTCAGCTGTAGGAAAACCCGGAAAACCTACAGCACCACCCGGTTGGTCGGTGAGCACTTCAAGCTAGCACCAGACGTCGGGATTGGCATCTAGGCCACTCACATCACACTTGATTACAAGGCATGTGGCTACCTAAAGAGACCCGTGTACTTGAGAAAAAAGATTCCGTACCCGAGCCTCGAACTTCTGTCTGATGCGAGCTAGAAGTTCCACTGCTAGAGACCTTAGCCAAAAATAACAACGAATGCAGAGCGATTGAGTTTATTCCTCAGGTGTTTTCTAAATGAAAGAACATTTGATTTTTCAAGATTCTTATTTTTTGACAAATATCATTAATTTTGAATTCCGCTAATACAGTCTGGGCATTTTGGTAGTTAACGAAAGGGCCAAAGTTTGATCCTTAATGCACAACACTGCTGATTGTTCTACAATTAGAAAACCCATCTTTTAACGAGCAATCGCTTAATGATGATTGAAGCGATTGCAAATTTTCCAGGAATATATCACAGGATTTCAAAGTTGATAGTAAAATGTCCTGACTGATTGTATCGAAGTAGTTACTGAAATTCAGGAGCTCTGGCGCTGTACAAAAATGCTCGTTATTTGCTGGGTGGAAGGTTGAATGTTATTAAAATTCAAGTATACTTTCAGTTGAGTTTCAATGATTTTTCCATTACCTTGGATATATCTGGAACAATACTTATAGATCCTTGGCCATTTGGATCCTTAGGATTGTTAATTTTGGAAATTTATAAAATCAAGTTATTCTTCCCACTGGTAGGAAATATTGCACTCATAATATATTATTGAAAATATTCATGAAGTATGATCATATATGTGGGATCAACACCTTCGTCTAGCGAAATTAAAGTTTATCAGAACCAGGAGTATGATTTTTTCTCTTCAACGCCTTGTATCTTGAAAACTACCCGACAGATCCATTTTTGCTCGAACATACTTTTGCTGGGGAAGTTGAAATGTACAACATGAACATTCCAAAAATTGAAAAAACTCTTCATAAGAGTGCGGGGTTCTTTTATTGATTTTTAAGGTAAAATTAACCATAATTTGGGAGTATACTATATATTTTTGTGATTTTGTTGTGCTAATCGATTTTGTTTGTCTTAAAATTCTATTTCCTGTTTTCCGGCATGTGTTGCAGATGAAAAAGTATGAGCAGATAGTTTAATCAAATGGTTTTCGTTTCAGTGCCTCTCACCATTCACCATTTGTTCAGAAAATAAGCATCTTCCAGTCATTTCAGCAAAACATTTTTGTTTTCTTATCGTTTTACATGTGTCCTGAATCATCAGTAGAAGTTTCTTCAAATCGGAGAAGTTACTGGCTTCCTTACTTTTCCCCCTTGGGTCAAGTGAAAGAAGTGTAGCAAATGCTCTTACTATAGATTCATTATCATCATACCTTAACAATATCAATGAGTATGTCTCAAAGGACTTGAGAAGAGATGAACAAAATTTTTCATTAATTTTCATAACCAAAAGTGAGTACCGCTTATAGAATCTGTAACATAGTTTGAAACTGACCCTACTGTTTCTTTGAATATATTCCATGAGTATCAGTCGTGAAAGTACGTAATTAATCAAAAAGAATGGCAGGCATGGACGATATCGCTCCCGCCAGAGAGCGCTAGTGTGAGTGGAGGTCATGAGTGACATTGTATATTATTACTTGTTATTACTGTCACTCATGACCTCCACTCACACTAGCGCTCTCTGGCGGGAGCGATATCGTCCATGCCTGCCATTCTTTTTATTTTTATTGTATATTATTACTTGTTATTACTAACACTTTAATTAGTTGCATTTATGGAGAAATACGGCCCTATAAGTGTAAAAAGCCTCATTTATGAATTGAAAAAAGAAAAAGCAAAAACTTCCAGCCGTAAAGAACAGTTGATACGAAAATGAGTGGATGGAATCGGTGCATAAACGTCAGTTTGTAAGTTAACTTGTCTATATTTGGTGGAATTTATTTACTGGCTATAAATCTTATTCTTTCGATTACTCGATTATGATAGGAATAAACTATTCATGTCCGTTATGCACTTATCAACTACTCCAATCTGACCTCCACTAACTATTGCGCCATCTACGTTAAGCTTGCCAGAATACATGCCATTAAAAATTCCCAAATATCATCAAGCTTGTTTGGGTTTTGATTATTTTACCATTCGTTTTTTAGAGAGAGTGCAGCTAAATTCAAATACCTCCTTGTGAAACGTGTAATTATCATTTATATACTGCTTGCTCGTGGGCGATACTTGTAACTTTTGTTCATGAAAATTTACCCTAACAAGAAAACTCACTGCAGAATGCAGAATATCATTTCAATTAATTTCTCATAATCAAGCTGGCGACTGTTTCACGTTAAATCCCTCAGTTTTGCAAGTATAAGTCGGCACACCAGGGTTTTCAGGGATCTTAACTCGTACATACTCTTCTGCTCAAACGATTGATTCCAGAGAGAGTAACAAAACTACTGGCTGAAAGCAAACATCGCGTACTTAGAGAGAAGAATTCAGACCCAAAAAAAAGAGCTGCAGAACACGCCATAATTTATTTTTTATTCGTTACGCTTGAGATTGAATCAGAAATTCCATCTGCTCGAATTTATCATAACCTAGACGATTGGCTACTTTCAGGATTCCAATTGAAATTTATATGGCGGTGTAAGACTAAGCTGGCTAAGTGGGTTAGACGGTGGAAAATTGAAGCCGACTCGCAACTCAAATTAACTCCTCTCGACCTATGAATTAATTTCTTGGGGCACTCGTGGTTTCGCAGTGTTTTGGATTTCTGATTCCGTTACGTCTGTCTTGATTTCGCTCGTGCTCAGCTGTTGAGCGGTGTAAAATCTTGTGAAGTGATGGAAATTCGTTATCATTGAAGTAATTTATGCTAATTCCAGACCTCGGGTGAAGTTTTTTCTTTCTAAATTCTAGATTGGAAGGGAAACTTTTGCATAATCCCGACCGTCTATCATCATCAGCATTAATTTTTGTTTTGAACAAATATTTCACTTTTATTTTCAATAATTCTTCATTCACTTCACCAGTTTCTTTCAATAATCTGGTTTACACCAACAATTCCGTCAGTTGGGGTTTGTCTTGAAGTTCTTGGAGATTCTACGCTTCAGGGAGCACCTCTTTATGCAGTTCATTGAAGGAACTAGGTCATGACAGAGGGATGCGAACAGTGGATCTTGATGACACTAGTAATTGTTGAACAATGGATGATTTCAGAACAGCAACTGCCAAGAGAAAACCTATAGGATATTTTTCAGAAGTAATAAGCGAAGTTAGTGACCGATCTGGACTCTATTTTTTTTTTGTTTTTTTATTAATTTGTTTTTACGAATCACCCAGGTTTTCGGAGAAATGCAGAGTTTGTACGATCAAAGGAGATCTGGGACCTATAGTTTACGTAAAAGTGGATTCCAAACCACTTTACCTTGGTCCACCTGTATGACAAGCAAACGCTCTAATACCACGACCACTTACGATTGACTTATTCAAACACAAACTATCGACTGAATCCTTCGAGATATCTTAGCAAAGACCACTAGAGCTTTTGACTCTTATGGGTCTGAAAAGCTTCAGAAATTATGTTGAATACATCTAAATATTGATTTTTCCATTATGATATCGTATCTAGGTGATCGGCCAATTACAAAATAGGTTACATCCGTGAATACTTCAAAAGAGAAACGATCACAAAAACTCTTCATCTGAGATATTTTCAGCGATATCATCGCTCGCTATTACCTGATATGTTACAAAATTTTCTGAATGACATCTTGTTGTTTGAAAGCCCCTCTCAGTTGATATTGAGAAAGTGTCGTCATATGATATTTCTTGGTGACCTCAATGAAGAATATAAATGTTTCGTAAATTTTATAGTGCCAGGGAATATTTGAGATTTCACAAATTTTTTATGCTAAACCTTGTATCTGATGATTTTGTATTTATTATGATTTTTGAACTTTTTTCCTTACTTCGAGTAATTTGTTTCTTCTGCCGATCGACTTGAAATTAACAGAACGTGGTAATTTTATAATTCTGACTCGATTGGCGTTTACAGAATTGATCTATCTCTAACCGTTTTCGAGTTGAAGAGTTCGAGGGAGTTCGTCAGAAAAATCTTCAGAAATATCGCTGTCAAAATTAATTTCCATGATATAATTCGGAATCAGCTTTTTCAATAATTCGATAATGCCAGGAAATATTCGACGTTTTCCTTCCTTTTTTCTGCTAAACCTTGAATCTGACTAAACACAAATCTTATATTTTTGCATTATATTTCGCATATACATATTGCAAATTTCAAGTATCTCTGGTGATTTTGTATCTTTCATGATTTTTGTTTCTTTCGCTGTTTAACTTGAAATTCATATAGTGTAAATTCTGGATATTCTGAATCGATCAGCTTTTGCACATAAATGCTCTATCTTTAACAGTATTGGAGTTAAAAAGTTTATCGGGATTTGAAGGATTGTTCGTCAGAAAATTTTGTAAATTCGTCATCGAAATATATTTTGTGATATGACTCGATAAAATTCGATGGTGTGAGGGAATTTTCAACGTTTTTCTTAATTTTTGTGATGAACTTTGAATGTATATTTTATATTTTTGCATTGAATTTTGCATATATAGTGCGAATATTCAACTTTATATTTTCCATGATTTTTTGGGATCTACCCCTTTTCGAGTATAATTCGCTTCGAAATTTTGTCAATTCGTCATCAAAATTCATTTACATAGAACGATTCCAAATAAGCTCATCGAGATGGAAATGATGATGAATGAAACGTACATCGAGTACATAATAAGGCTATTTTTTGTAACGTTGCTAATCTATACTTACTTCAAATTATTCAAGAATCGAAACGTCCGAAATTCGCAGCATAGTTGAATGGATGTTTTCCACACTCGAAAGTAATATTTCAAGAAATTAGTGCTACAGTCTGTATATATTGTTCAAGAGTTTTGTGTTTGGTTGAATCATATTCTGAGAGATTCAGTTATCCGAATTGAAAAATGAAATACCACACATTCCACGAATGATGAAAAGGCTTTCGCTGGACGAAAAGTTTTAATAGCAATTGCCTATATTACGCTAGTAGAGACACGTTAATTTTAATTCAGAAACTAATATAATGAAATTCGCCAGTTTCAAACGTGAACAAAGTGGCGGGTTCAAACGACCGTATGTCGAGCTATAATAGTAGTCGTATCACTCCAATTCATGAGGGAATTAACCGGAAGGTGAATTTGAATATTATGATTTCGACGCGGATTCAGCTGGAACTTTAGTTGGCGGAAACTTTTTGTTGTATGTTGGGGATTTGAACATATTGATTCCAAATTATAATTGTTCACTACAGTGTGAGATCAATTCTCAAAATGTGCACACCCAGGACAGGAAAAGATGAAAAGTAACTAATACTCTATAAGCAATTCTTTGCTTTTTAAGAAATACAGTCACCGTCAAAAAATCGGTCACTAAAAACAGGCCCTAATTTCAATTTCAATTAATTGTAGATTGATTTCACGGTAACGGTGTTATATCAGACATTTTTATTCAGATTCGACTTTAAGCATGTAGGGGGTGCAACAAAGAGACGAAGTTCATTTCCTGAAATTTGTAACACCCTGTGGAGTGAATCAGCTATAGCAGCTGTTTTCATCTAGAATCACATTGAACCCTGATCTTTTCTGAACATTATTTTATTAATTATCTCTGTTTTTACTAAAGATTTACTTTTTTGAAGCGGACGGAAATTTCTACGTGTAAAATAATCAAGGTGGCATACGCGAAAACGGATTTGAGTTTAAAATTGAAGGACCCTGACATTAACATTAAGAGCTTGTCGAAATAAAAAAATGCCTTTATCTGAGACGGATGTTGCTCTTATTGTGGCCTCAATTGAGGATGACCGAAGTCAACGCTATGTGTCCGATACTCTTGGTATACCTGAATAAGAGTACGGATATGCCGAAGATACGTGGATGTGCGCGGTGGAAGTCTCGGTCGCGATAGAGGTTTTCATCGATGACGAGCAGAACGTACCGAAGATGCCTTCCTTTCAGTGTTCTTGGCGGTTTCTGAGGTGACTGACTCGTATTTTGGGAAATTTTGCTTTTTTAAATTAATAAAGTATGTATAGAAGTAACATTAGTGACGACAGTGATTGTCTGTCTTCAAGTGAAAGGTGGTGGATCATTTGTTATTCTCCAAATCGCCAATTTTCGCCTCATCCTATAAAACAAAAATGCATTATCTAGAGTAATGCCAGAACCTATTCAAAGAGATCAAAAAACACCACTCAACTCTGTGTATAAAATCACCAAACATGAAAAAAAACAAACAACCCGAACGTCTCGCAACCTGTTCACAACAAGAAATTATTGAATAAATACCATCCCTATCTTAGGCGAATGTCACGTGGTTTGAAAAATACCAATAAACGTACAGTTCACCACGTGATGAACAGCTCGATCGCGATGCGAAACAAACTATTTTGTTCTAGCATCGACATCGTTGTTAACCGCGATGATAGGCAGCATGGGTAAATGGGTATGTCATAAGAAAATTTATAACAGTCCAGGAAAACGTAAGACAGGTGCAATTGACGACCGCTTCATTGCCCTGAATGCTTTACGAAATCGTAGAACTACAGCTGTTCAGAATCTTCTACAAAACGTGCGCAGGATTGGAGTCAGTGAGAGAAGAATCAGACGAAAACTTGAAGAAAACGACCGGTTTTCAAGAAGGCCTACCACAGGAACAAAACATTGTCGTATCGTCGAGAACGTCTTCAATTTGCACGCCTACAGACGAATTTTGGGATTGCGCAATGGGCTTAAGTCTTTCACGGATGAGTCGCGATTTTGGCTGCGATCGCCTGATCGTCGGGAGCGAGTTTGAACGATGCCTAAAATGCGCATCGATATATCGAAGATATTCTCCAGATCGCTGTTGTTCCCTACTCTCATTTTATCGGGGACGGCTTCGTATTAATGCAAGACAATGCCCGACCGCACTTGGCAAAATGGGGAATTCCACGTTTGTTAAATGTTTTTTGGAAATTGAATATATTGGAAGAAGACATTAAAACAATGACACCACTGAATTATTTTCTTCAGGTGACGCTTCATTATATACAATAAACAGTTTTTACTGCATGTGACGTCATTTGATCACAAAGTCAATATGGCAACGGTGCCTACTGAATTTGCGGTCCGGGTTCGTTCGCGCACGCGCATAACATAATTATTCTTTTGATTTGGACAGCTGTCAGAGTGAAGTAACACAGACACGTGTGTTAGTGTCACTCATCAGCGACCACGGGGCAAGAATTATGGTGTCAAAACTGATGGAATACATCTTTTCGGCATGCGACGTTGTCAAATGTGGTTTTACTACATATGACGTCACAATTTTATTTTTCGTTTTTTTTTAACAAAGATCATGAAAAAAATTATTAAATATAAAATACGTATTCCTTATTTTTGAAAAGCTATACATTCATGACGAAATCGAAATATAGTGGCATTGCCCATTAGTTAACGAATATTTGGATGAAGTGGGTTTTGAACAAATGGTTTGGCCAGCTTGCAGTCCTGATCTCAATCCAGTTGAGCATCTCCGTGACCAACATCAAAGACACATTCGTTAACGACCAGCTCTATCCGACAGCCTTCATGATCCGCGAATTGCAGTTCAAGAAGAATTTGATGCCATTCAATAAGAGTTTCTCACAAACCTTATTGAATCTATGCAACATCGACTGAATGCAGTCATTTCGGCGCAGGGAGGCCAGTAAAAATGTCGTGATTAAAAAAAAAATTCAGAAAAGATCAGGGTTTGATATGATTTCAGTTGACATTAGCTGCTATAGTTGATTCTCTCCACAGGGTGTTACAAATTTCAAATTTCGGGAAATAAACTTCTCATTGATGCACCCCATATATGCTCAGATTCGATTGTGAATAAAAATGTCTGTATCGTTACTGAGAAGTCAAACTATCAAAAAAAAACATCATAATAAAATGGGCGGTTTGCAAAGAAGCCAATTACGTCGGTTTTACTGGATGCACGTTTCGCCAATAGAGTAAGCATTGCAGAAGCTAATTTTTTACTGAAGATAAAATTTGAGCTTTAGTACCTGAAGATGAAAACTTTATTCGCAAAACGCGCTCCTAGTGAAATTCTCATGATTTTGATCTTTGTATAGTTTCTATTTCTTGAATTGTGTCAACTCCAAAGGCTCCAAATATTCTCTTCACCTATTATTATAGACATAAATCACTGATATGATCAACAACCCACATTAGGGCATTTCTTTTTCATGTGCTGTAAAAACAATTGAATCTAAATGTTTCCTCAGAATGTGCCCTATATTTTTGTATATGTTATATACAAATATTCTTCTATTTTCTACTGTAACACTAAGCTTTTCTGTATAGATCTTTTAACCAACCCCTATTGCTGATGATGAAGGATTAATCCTTCGAGCTGACGTAAGTCTTCCGAATACATTTCACAAATATCAAAGACTAATTTTTGGTGGAGTTGATTGAAAGTTTTTTACCTATCAAGTTGAATCTCATCTCCACTCTACGTGATGGATCGCCTCCGTTGGATATATTTTTAAATTTCAGGACCGTCCATACAACAAATTAAAGCGATTATTTCATGATTGAAGTTTCATGTTTTGTAATATGAACGGCTATTCAAGTAAAAAAGCGGCTATCTATAATTATTATGGCTATTCATGTAAATAAAGGAATATAAGCGGTCCTCTTTTGTTTGACGTGACACAGTTACTCAAGTATAATAGTAGTAGTAGTAAATTCGGGATGGTCGCTACTTCTGCCGGACCCCTTTTTGTCATCTCCTTCTTTCCTCATCCATAACATACTCTCAAAACAACGTATCTCTGTCTCCATGTACTCTTCTCAAAATAAATCCTTAAATTATGTGTGCGTATGTGAGGGCTTGTCAAGGGAGCAAGCTTTTTCAATCTGCCGATTTCTGAAAAACATGTTTTTATCGATATTCAGTGACTAAAACTGCAGTTGTTACAAATATTTCAATACATCAGAAATTACGTAAATATTGAAAGAAATGGCAGAGAATGAAAGATGCAACAAAATAAGTCAATATTAAAACTTTTTCCATACGATGACAGCTCTTTGGAGGACGCTGTATGACGTCTTGAAGAAGGAAAACATTTGGTTTCGAGATTAATTGTAGGTAAAGGTAATGTAAACAATTGAGATGAAACAGTGGACGAGAATATCAATTCATAACTATTATACAGTCGGTTATTTGAGAGGCATTGGAAACCAATCAAAATTGTTGTCAATTACAGTAATTTAATTGGTTATCAAAGTCTCCCACTGCAGTATATTTTCGGTAATAATATTCCAATTCAATTTGACCTACTCTGCATTCATCGGAGATATTCGATAAACGGGACATGTTCGAATTATCTCCAGTGTGGAAATCCATAATTGGAATTAAATGATTTTGAACAGATTTGATATCCTGTTTTAAGGTCGACGACCTTTTGCAGTACGATTTATGCTAATTATATCCACAATTTTTTTTATTTGAGCTTGAAAGCGAAGCATCACCGACGAAACAAATAATAATAATATTATCAGATGTGGTTACGGTTAATTCAAACTGGTTGTTCTAAAATGAAACACATACTTGACTAATGTTGAAAACATCAGATATGACATATTTGAACATAAGAAGTGAAATGAAGTTGAATAACTATACAAAGTTGAAAAATTAAATTGATAAAAAGTTGAATATTCGTCTACTGAATAGAATGATCTATCAGCAATTACGCAGTCTTCTTTTGAAACTTGTCAATACTTGACAAATAAAGTAATTTTCATACACATTTCATTTTTTGATCTCGAATGCCATGGATCATGTAAATCGCTTCATCCTTGATCGAGTAACATGGGAAAGATGCTACTAGAAGCTTATAGCTAAGTTTTCATGCATCCGAGTTTTCGGATTTTCGTAGGTAATTTAAAAGAAATGTCACTTTTCCGTACGAATGATATTTTGAGAGGTTTTCATTCGTGCGAAATGTCTTCACGGAATAAATGAAATATTCAACGTCAACCCCCTAATTTACCGTCCATTCTCTCAAGTAAATTCCTCAGCTTGTTAATTAAGCTGTGGTAATTGACATGAAATTTTCGTAGTTTGAAAATAAGTCTCGTCCGAAAACGTTTGGGAGCCCTTTTTCTTTTTTTCTTCAATTCAAAATTCCAATACGTTAACAAAATCAGTAAAATATAAAATAATACGGCTGTTCTTATCCTTATATTATTAATCATGAGATTTCTCTCTATATTTAACATTGAAATTTTCAATATGCCTGAAAACAAACATACATAACCGCACTGATCATTGTTTCCCTTTAAAATTTCGGCCAAGTTGACTTCATTGCAACTTCTTGAATAAAAATTCGTAGCATCAGTTAAAATTTGCCGCCACGAAATATATTTGTACAGCTTTTGACAGATTTCGTACGAAAAACGAATAATTCGTGTACATGAAAACTTAGCTTTAGACTTTCCAGTGAATTTGATTTTTCCAAATGAAGAAAAAGTGATGGCTTGTCGGCTTTATGTGAAAGATCATTTTCTTACGAATAATTTGACACCACACAATTTCACTCAATTTTTATTATTTCTCTGAATAATTGCTAGAAGCGATTATACCTAATAACAAATGATATGTAATCAGTTATTTATGTACTGAGTTATGCTAGTTATCCATGACAAACGATTGAGTTGTTGGACTACCTAAACAAATAGGCCAATGAATATATACTGTCACTATCAAAAATTAATTTGTCGCGTAGTTCATAATTTGATATTGAATATTATACTTGAAACGAAAAAATTTACAAGTTGAACTTGCCATGATCAAGGAGGAGGTCGTTTTGAAAATTTAAAATATTTGCGACATTCTTGATCGAAAAATAAAATTGGAATATAAATGAGTTAATTTTTCAAATATTGAGAAGTGAGATGTTTTTGAATTTAGAATGTTATTCTCAATCGAAATTAGTAAAAAAATTCAAAAATCGAAAGTTGGGATAATTTCCGGTCAAACCGGAAGTACGGCACAGCCAGTAAATATGTTAAAAAATGTAATTAGTTTATAATACATAACCCCTGAACTCCGTTTTTATATTTTCAATAATAAAAACCTTGGAGACTCACCTGGTATAAAGATGGAACAAGCAGCATGGCTACTTTTCTGAAATAATTCCTACATAATGTTGAGGGTGCTCATACCTTGATGATTATTATTAAGTTTTTTTTGTTTCATGAAAGCATTATTCAAAAACGACAAGGAGCCCCATATAAACATCTCGTGACTTTGACTTCAATGTGTTCATAATTCAGTGTTAATTTATTTGTTTGTAACCAGTTTGAAATATTTGGAGAGTAGGTCTCTATTTTTTTTCAGTTTTTGCCAAGTTGGTGCTGTATACCTATATTTCAATTGTATTGTCGGCAAAGGTTATTTCACCAGAAATACTCAGAAAACACATACTGCTCATATACATAACAGTTTCTTGGGGTATTCCAAAAGTAACTGTTCTTGGTGTTCAATCTCTACTCTCTGTCACCTATCAGGCTAGTAACTTCCAAGAATTTCGAAATTATGTTCATATTTTTATAGCTTTCTGAGGAGGTTCTTATGATATTCCGTGTCGAAGGCTTTAAAGAAATCAAGAAATATGCTGATTATGGGTATTTCTTTATCTTTTTTGTTGTTGTTGCGATTGGTCTGCAATTATCCATGTTCAATTCGTTCCCATTTCATAAAGTGGTTAGATGATTTCTCTTTTAGAATTTTTTGGAAAACACCCTCTGTCACAAAATATTTGTTCACCAAAAAAGTTATAGGCTTTGCTATTTTCTATAATTCATACATGACTCAACATGATCGATTAGAATTGTACAATTTATCACAGTTGATTTGTATTCGTGAGTAAATCATTATTTCGAAGAAACCTGAATTGTTTATGTAGTTCTAATTGAAAAGTAGAAAGATACTCTGACCTTTTGAGCTATGCCAGTTTCCTTTTAGCAGATACTAAATGTGACAGTTTACCTGGAACAAAAAAAAACATATGTTAACATTCCGTGAATTATCAACAATATTTGGCAGAAGGACAACAAATAATAAATAAAACATACTTTCAGTAAGTATACTGTCAGTATTCATTTGAGGCCTGACTTAAAATTTTCAAATCATTGGTTTCTGATGATGTGAGTCTCAAAGTAGAAGAAATAAAATTCAGAAATATGAATTTTATAGCATTTGAAATTGTAAATACTTTACACTTGCTAAAAGTGGACATCTGAGAGTTTTTCCAATCCCTGCATTTTTATGTTGGCGACCATATAGAAAGGGAATTTCATATTCTTGATAACTTTATGCGCTTTATCTAGCTCTCTTCCTATATCACTCTGATTATAATCCTACAAATTTTACTCTACTAGAATTCATCAAAGTACTCAAAAATATAAAAATATATGTAGTTGTAAAAATAAATGTAGTTGTACTCTTGAATATCATATAGTTCATTGAATCGACATTTTCAAATCACTCTAATGGACTCATAGTTTTAAACGATTGTTTTGCATGAATTATATCCCGGTATTCTCATAAATCACGATAATGGGACTCACATGCAGGTTTACTCACAAACAGTCAGATAAACTCGCTTTGTGGTATAGAAGCGTAGCCCACAATAGCTGTGAAACATCCCTCAAAGTGGGATTGTCTGCAAAACAAATTATCGTTGAGTTTCCCAGATGTAAGACTCTGCTTTCGCGAACATTTCAAATGGAGATCAAATTAAAGCAATTGAATTAACGAATGAAGAGCACCTCAGTGATTCACTGTGATATGTTCTTAATTTAACCGAACAATAAAGTCACGTTCTTGAAATTTCACCTATGCACGTTCCGCAAAATTAATATTCACAATGTTGGTGGGTCAGAATATTTGGTGGTACAAATCTTAGTTGTAGTATGGCGAACGCGAAATTATGGTGAATGCGCCAATAACGTTCAATCTGCGTATTTGAAAGAAAATATCTCGGGTATTATTTATGGTGTAGTGTGAGCGTGAAGGAAAAATTGCTAAATATTGAGAAATCATTACAAATCCTTTTCGAAGAACGCGAAAAGGAATATCGAATTGTGTCGTATTCAGTTGAGGAGTCGAGTGGAGTAACAGGAGGCAAGAACATTACTGCATCTCTTTTGATTACGTGGTACTATAATATTATTGCGTTTCTTGTCACTCTTCTAGATTTCTGTCTATACCCAATATATATTTTTTTCCGATACTTCATACGGTGTTGCTAAATTTATACAAAAAAATCCGAAAAAGGCCTTATTTAAAAAAAATCTTTTACCAACACGTGGAAATATATCATTTCCGAAAGGAAAAAAGTGACTGTTGAATCCTTTCTCAAATCCAAGTTAACGTACCTATTATGTTCCTTATAAGTTTTGAAGTAATTTAAAATTTTTGATTGACAACAAAACCGTAGCTCAATTATTTCATTCATGGAAACACCCTCGTATCGTCCGTAATTTTTGACTCCACGCCAGTACCGATGAATCCACCTATTTTTTCCGGAAAGTTTTAGTAGGGGGCAGAATTGGCCCGATATTCCTTCATGGATACGCCGCGCCGCCGTATCTTTCGTAATTTTTGACGTGGTACCATGAAATTCTCAGGATCTATAGATACACCAAAAAGAAACTCACTGCATGAAAGGGGTCAGCCTACATAATATACACTTCACGCCAGCAGCGATGGAACAACCCCTTTTGCCAGAAAATTACATTAGGAAGCAAAACTGGCACGAAATTCTTTTGGGTTCGTATTCAAGATCCCCAAATTACAACTAATACACCTGTCCCCTGAAAAATTTTCACGTGGAAAAATTGAATGATACGTTCAAATTATTGTTATTGATAATCGTGGAAAACTATTGTCTAATTGTTAGAGAACATTCAGTACCTTCGCTATACTTCCCTGCTCCTCAATTATTCTGAATATGTCATCAATATCCGAAGGTGAGCAGGATACATTTGAGTTTCCGATCAGGAATCCTGAGATTGTCTCCAATACATTCTCTCCTTGTCCTGGTCAGCTATTCCGTAAATACATAAACGGTGTTTCCTTCATTTTGCCTATAGTATAGGTATATTAGGAGATGTTGAGCTAAAACCTCAAATTAAATTGGGCCCTTTTGATTTTTTAGATTCTAGAAGGTTTTGGGGTACCGAATAAGTCTAGCAACTCTTCATAAAAGTACGGGCACGGATTTTCGAAATTTTGGGAACATGAGGAATTCGAAAAAAACTGCCGTGACAAAAAATATAAAGCACAAAATTCTCTACAAAAAAGTATCCTAGGTATTTTTTCCCAACCTCAAAATTTTCACCTTAAAACGGGTTAAAATACTCAATAATAGTTTGAATCGCGAATAACTCGAAAACTACGAGGAATTCGAAAAAAAGACCAGAAGCAAAAAATGTAGAGCACAAAATTTTCTACAAATTTCCTAAAAATGTTTCCTAACCTCAAAATTTTCAACGTAGAATGGGTTCATGTACTCAAAAATACTTTGAATTGCAGATAACTCGAAAACTATGAGGATTTCAACACAAAATACCGGCACAAAAAATTTAGAGCTCAAAATTCAGTACAAGAGAGGATTCTCTTTTGTCCTAACCTAGGAAAATATTTTGATTCAATTAGATTTATGATCAGTTTGATATGGCATGTTCAAATTGCATATAAAAGTATTTTATATGATAGGAAGATAAGGAACATCTTGGAGTATTGTTTGGTAATAAAAATTCTCTTTATTTGAATGAAATATTAGATAATGATCTCAAAGCCTTTATGGTTACAACCAAAACTTTATAAGGCCACATAAACATCATTTCACTACTAATACCTTCTTTTCTTAGTTTCTACATAATTCGTACCTCTTCTAGATTCTCTCCTCCACAATTTTTGCACTGGCCCCAGTGAGAAATCCAATTTTTTTATGTGAAAAACACCGTGAAGACTACATAAAGCAGTACGCACTTGACAAATGTTTACTACACAAAGCACGTCGTCCGCACCACAGAACTCATAATTATACCTGCAATCGATTCTTTGTAACGTGTTTTCACAAATACAACATGAATTTTTCGAAGAAACTTACTCTTGGATAATTAAGGAAATATTTACGGAAAAATGGGACATTTTGACCTTTCTATGCATTTTCAAAATCTTCATAATGAGGATACATCATACTAAGAATGTTTTTATATGAACTTGAAGCTGAGATTCTACACTTCAAAATGAATACCCTCATCTATGGATAAAAGAAACTATTAAAAAGTCTGTGAATATCGAAATAATAATCAATCGAGAACGAAGATCTTGTTCATGATCGCGTTTTTTTAACGTCAGTTCATTTGAAACCAAGAAGTAACTCATGTATGTTATATACATGAAAATATTGATAATAATACGAACGACAAATCTCTCGTTGGATTTGCTTGTTTATATTGCGAGTGATGGAATATATTTATTGAAAGTTCAAATTATGCTACCTTACCGGAGTACAAAATAGAGAACTTACCCATCATTATGCATTTTGATTCTTTGAAAACGGAGTAGTTTTCAACGAGTTAGAGCAATTTTAATTTGCGCTTGGGATGTAAATTTGCTTGAATTCGCACTGGCGGGAATTCGCGAGCGGGTGCTCTGGCTTTCGGCTTTGAGAGAGAATTACTCAGAAATAGTGGCTCCAACGAAAAAATTACCAGAAACCTTTTTTGTAGAAAATTTTGTGCTTTACATTTTTTGTTACAGCAATTTTTTTCGAATTCCTCATGGTTTTCGAGATATTCACGATTCAAAATATTTTTGAGTTTCAAGACCCAAAATTTCGAAAATCCGTGTCCGTACTTTTATGAAGAGTTGCTAGACTTATTCGGTACCCCAAAACTTCCCACAATCTAGAAAAATGGGTGTTATCCTATTTAGCCTCTACTACTAATTTAAAGTATGTTTTCTCTGTGTTGGTGACATTTTTGTTATTTCAAGTGTCAACTATTTGGTGGAGGAGGTATAGCGATGACACCAATATTTTATTGTCTGAGATCGGTAATTCTCAACGTTCGTGACGCTTATAGCGTTGTTTCCACAATCCTTGTATTATTTCCCTTCATTTGAACAAATTTTATTTAGTAAATTTAATTTAATACATCTCTCTCTTTCTCTCTGTCTCTCGGAACACTAATTTCCTAAATCTCGGAATACATAGGAGTGCATAATTTACAAATCAATGCTACCTTATATTTAATATGAATTGAACGTTAAAAGAATATATTTCTGAAAGTGTATGATGAACCTACCTTAAATTTAATAAATATACTCAACTTATTATAGAGTGTTGAAAACTCTGAACGTAAAATATTACGATTCATTTAATCAAAACCATATAAACAATGTTTGTTGATGAAAATATGAAATGAACTACTGAACTACAGTTTACAGTATGGTAAAAGAAGAACAAGAACAATATGTTAAAAGAAGAATCATATTCTAATGAGAGAAGAAATGCAATACAAACATATCGGCTATGTTAGCAAAAGGATTATTTTGGCAGCTCATACCACTTTATTTGTTAGCTTTTCAAACATTTGGTGAATTTGTTTGAAAAGTATTTGAATTTTTGCCGAAGTCGCCAGTCTTCTACATATTTTTTTTAAACTACTAAGAAAGGATAGTATTTCATTTTGTACCAAATTTTGAAATGATTCGAAAGCTACTCCTCACAACATACACACACTTACAAACACTCAATAGATTATTACATTTTACAGTCCTAAATCTGTTTCTTCTTGTCTTTTTGCTACATTTCAGTGATTAATCTCTATCTCCAAGGTATTATTCGTTTAAATTACGTTTAATGAAGCTCCAGTGGATGAAAAAATTATGGTCAATCGGTTCCACTGAGGGGACTGCATGGACACAATTAGATGAAAGGAAAAATGTGATTGGAAAACCCCTTTATTTCATGAGTGTTGAAAAAGTTGACACGAAAGTGGATTTGGAACATGACAAAAGAGTTCCGTAGCATATGGAAATTTACACTCAGCAAATTGAATGCCATTAGGTGTTTCGCATAGATCTGATGATTAAGAAGTAGCTAACTGTTACACTTCTGCTAAAGCATGCCCTTCGATCAAATAACACAACCTAGATGAGTAACTCGTCACACACGCATTAATATTTGTGTGTGAGGGACATCTTCCCCCTACCCCCTAACAGCAGTGTCGTGCGTTGTTAACAGAAATATTGAGGTTCAATAAAATAGAAATAATGGACACCCAATAAGAAATGGAAACCTGAAATTATGATGGAAGAATCTCCACAGGATTTTGAGAACAGCCGATGCTCTAATTGACATGTTTTTTCATAATTATTTCATTTTATTCTTTTCCAATTTGGTTTACCTTTCTCGATAGTTACAACATATTATTATTACTTAAAAAATGACATATTCTGATTTCCAGCTTCTAATAGTCTTTTACATATTTCACACTGCTTCACCATTGCTTAAAAATAAAAACTAACGATAGGTCAATAAAAATTAACTAAGAATTTGCCTTTTATTCACGAAAAAACACTACAATAAGCCGAAGACGAAAACAAACAGAAATGTTTTGTTGTTGTTCTGTCAAATATCAAATGCAGCATTGCCGTACTGACCAGACTATATCGATAACGCAGAATCTTAGACAGTATTTTTGGGTTTTGGTTGCCATGAATATACCCCGACAAAAATCAAAATCTAGCTGTCGTGCTTATTTATTTATTTATTTATTTATTTGAATATACGGGCATGCCCAATTAGGAATACATAGGAAAATGCAAATAGATACAGTGCCATGGCAAAAATGATAAAACACACAAATAATGTACACTCAAAAAGCAGAATAAGTACCTACATTAGTTGATTACATTGCAATAATTAATTAAATTATCTAAATGTTTATTCTTCTTAATTGATTTTTAAATCTAACAATTGATGAGTCAAATTATTCGAGATCATTCAATGAATTGGCCAGACGAAGGGTTCTTGGGAGAAGAGAATAGAAGGCATAATTATACCTATGGAAAGGAACAAAGAATGTTTGTGATTGTCTGGTAGTGCGGGAGGGTACATACAACTTTATTTCTGATAACAGTTCAGGACAGTTGCAACACCATTAATTATCTTGAACAGCAATGTTAGATCTTGTTTTTTCCTCCTAACTACAAGAGGTGGAATATTTAAATAATATTCCATTTGGCTATACTCGCAAACAACTTGAACTTTGAAAGCTATGTACCTCAGAAAATCATGTTGGACTCGATCAATTTTATTCTTGTAAGAGATAAAATGTGGGGACCAAACAGAAGAACAGTAATCAAGATGACTTCTAACTAATGAGCAGTAAAGAACTTTAATTGTGAAAACATTGGTAAAATCGCGGGTGATCCTTTTAATGAAACCAAAATTTTTCTTGGCTTTTTGAACAACATAACTGATGTGATGATTAAAACTGAGAGTACAGTCAATGATGATGCCCAAGTCTTTGGTTTGGTTCGAAGTGTGTGATAGTTTTGTGTTTATATGATAATTAAATGTTAATGGATGGTATGTACGGCAGAATCGCATAATATGGCATTTACCACTGTTCAGGCCCAATCCATTTAAAGAACACCAATTCGATAGTCTATCGATATCAGACTGTAAACTAATGGCATCATCAACGTTTTGAATAACTCTGAAGCATTCGAGGTCGTCTACAAAAAGAAGAGCTTTGCTATTTAGGAAACAGGATGTAATATCATTTATATATAAAATGAATAAAAGCGGTCCTAAATGAGACCCTTGAGGTACCCTGGATGGTACTGGAAAAGTATAAGAATAATGATGGTTCACTCTGACCATTTGAAGCCTATTTTCTAAATAACGACCAACCCACTTCAATAATGAGCCACCAATCCCATATAATTCAAGTTTATGGAGCAAGAATTCATGGTTAACCCTGTCGAAGGCCTTGGAGAAGTCTGTATATATTGAATCAACTTGAGAACCCTTTTCTAGTTCAACTGACAGGTTGGAAATATAGGATATTAAACTCAGTTCCGCAGACTTCCCAGAAGAAAGCCAAATTGGTGAGATGTTATTACATTGGAACAGTCGCAGGTAAGTCTGTCAGCAATGATTTTCGAACAACTTAGGGATTGTGCTGAGAATAGATATAGCGCGATAATTCGAGATGTCCGATTTATTTCCTGATTTATATATCGGGGTTGCATAAGAAAGTTTCCAGTATTCGGGAAATTCCCCAGACTCCAGGGATTTGTTGAAAATGTAAAAAAGAGGACGGGAAAGTAGAAAACTATAACTTTTGAGAAAATTAGGGGGAATACCATCGGGACCAGGGCCTTTATTTATATTGAGTATAGATAATTTATCATAGATTGTAGAAATTTAAATCTGGTAGGAAGGTATATTGAGTATGGGTCCGATTTGGTTATTATATAGATTTAGAGTTTGATCAGTATAAACAGAGGAAGTGCTTAGCAAAGAGATTGGCAATGTCTGGCCAGGAACTTGCTACATTATCATGCCATAACATTGTATCAGGTAAAGTATTTTGTTCTCTATTATTGTTTACAAAAGTCCAATAAGCTTTGATATTGTTTGTAATAGAATTTTCAGTTCTTTGAATATAGTTTGCATAGCAGTCTCTAGACAGAACTTTACACTGGGACCTTAGGTAGCTGAATCTTTCATAACTCTCAGGGGATCTGGTGCTTTTATATATTTTATGTGCTCTCTTTTTTTCCTCTAACACCTCTTGAGTTGGGGAGAATACCAACATGGATATTCCTTAGTGTAGGTCTTTTTGAGAGGAACAAAAAGCTCGATGACTGAGTATATTGCATCATAAAAAATTTAAATCATATCAGGAAGTTCCTTATTGCGAATTAGATTGTCCCAATCCATTTGTTCAAGGCAGAATCGTATAGCTGTGAAGTTTGAATTGCGAAAGTCATAATAATACTCTTCGCCCAGATCGTTACTTTTCACATTATTATTCTGGAGAGTAACTTCTAAAGGAGGATGATGTGTGTCAGGTGGGATCAATATGTCAAGAGATCTAATCACTGAAAGTTCAGTGATAAAACTAGATTTAGTAAGACTCCTCTGTCGTTTGTTATGTTGTTCGACTGGAATAAGTTGTGTAAGGCACAGATAGATGTAACAACTTCAGCAGCATCAGCTTCAACCAGTGGAGTGTTAGGACGAACAGTTAAAGTAAAGCAGAAATCTTCTATTTCCTATATGGCAGAAGGGAGGTTATAATCGCCAAAAATATAGAACTTGGAATTGATGTTTTGTTCCCTTATGGCATTTAACTGATCATGATGAATCTCGTACTGATGAGGTTGAGATTTTGGTGGGAAATATACAGCTACTAATATGGCCTTATTGTTGAGGTGAACGAAGAGATGTTCAACTGAAGGGTCCGATGGAATGAGGCTGGTGGATAGTTTCTTGGTAACAGCTATTAGAACACCTCCTCCTCTATTGCATTGACTAGATGCAGGTGAACGATCCTGGCGATATACGTTGTAATTGTGTAATCCGAATTTAGAATCATTAATTTCTGCAGTAAGCCAGGTTTCTGTCAATATAATGACGTCGTGTGTGCAATTGCATACGTTAAGACAGAGAGTAGTTAGTTTGGTTGTATCCTTAAAAAATTGCGACATGGCAACGATGTCATGATTTGAGCGATTACATTATGAAAAGATGTTACCTTCAGTACTATTTGAGTATTAGTCATCTAATTTGTGTTACTTGATCGGAAAGCATGCCTTGCAAAATGTATGCAGAGTAGCGATACAAGATTCTTTTTGATTCGGAGTGAAATTTTCATAAATTTTTTTTTGTGTAATCATTGGAGCTGGAACAGAATAGGAATAATTAATCTGGAGCGAATTTTTATAAGAGTTGTTTCATAATCAGTTTCCCATTTTTATAATTATTGTTTTGAAATATATTTACTACTTTTGACGGTTGCATTACATTTCAGATCATTTACAGCCATCACCACTAATTTTTAAAGAGATTTTCATCCTTTATTAAAATATGTCAACGGATACCTACTTTTGATTTTCTTGTGCTCTAGAATACCTACATAATTTTACAATTACTTTGAAATTCAGTCTTGTACTCGAAAATCTATCGAAAATTCACTCTAGAATGGAAAATACTTCAAAACACTTCAATTATCAAAACAAGGCCGTATTTAAAGAAATTAAAATTCAAAAACCTTTTGTATATTCATGTAATGTCTTGTGGAAGTAACCTTTTTTCAGTTCAACTAAAACTGTATCTAGTACTGTTTCCGATATGGTTTACATCCCTATCTTGGAATCACTCTCCGATCAAATAACATAACCTAGACAAGTAACTCGCCGCACACGCATTAAGATTTGTGTGTAAGGGACATCATTCTCCCAACGGCAGTGTCGTGCGTTTTTAACAGAAATATTGAGGTTCAATAAAATAGAAATAATGGAAACCCAACCTGAAATTATGAAGAAATAATATCCACAGGATTTTGAGAACAGCCGATGCTGTAATTGACATGTTTTTTCATAATTCATTCATTTTTCTCTTTTCCAATTTGGTTTCCCTTTCTCGATAGTTACGATACTGGTAGCTTCAAATGATTGTTCTGTCAAATATCAAATACAGCGTTGTCGTACTGACAAGACTATATCGACAACGAAGAATCTCCGTTCGACGATGGAAATACTATCATTTTAACATGCTCCCAACAAGCTGCAATGAACGTTTCAATTGCCATGTTATTGTCATATATTTCGTCCAAGACAGTATTTTCGTGTTTTCTTTGCCATGAATATACCCGACAGATATCAAAATCTAGCTGACTTGCTAATTGTATCCTTAAAAAATTGCGACATGACAATAATGTCATGATTTGAGGGATAGCATTATGATAAGATGTTACCATCAGCTCTATTTTAGTATTACTCATCTAGGTTGTGTTACTTGATCGGAGGAATCACTGTATATGTGTGCTTGAACAGATCTTGAGTTCTCTCTGTGACTGGCAAAATAATGGATGAAAGTTTTTTAATTCGAGAATGAATCAAGAAAATGGATCACCATATTAGTTTTCAGAATAGATAAATCGAATCATTTGTTTAAAGAAAATCAATCAAATTCATAGGAGATGACCCAATTTATCGGAATAATGATATCAATTCTATTAGGAAGTTCATCAGACAATGATAAAGATACGGTAAGAAACACTACTGAAAGTTATTTTTTCAAATAGGAACCACCCAATTTCATGATCTCATTCAATTCAGTATCGAATAATATAAGGATACATTTGACTGTTCTCGGAATATTATTGAATTATCCTTTATCTGTACGAGAAAACCACGTATTATTTTGTTTAGTTATTATCAGTTAGCCATGGCACCCGCGGTTACATCAGAAACCACTAACTGCCATAGAAATGTCATTGTAGTAATCATGCCGGTTCATTTGAATTATTTCTATGAAAATTACTGAAATCTTTTCATTATTCCTGACTAATATAAGAGGGTTATCTGAGGAAATGTAATACATTTGCTATTCGGTATCTGTGAAAACAAAATCTCTCACAAAATACTGTCAAACGAATTATAAAAAAATTAAGTTCATAGTAGATCGTCAAAAAATTTATTTCAAAACAAAAAGTATTCAAGACTTTATGAAATGTCGCTACGCTAGTACCATCAACTTTTATATAACTATTCTTGGGAAATATACGTCATGTCGCATTGTATTCAATGTCAAATACTGGAGTAAAATCAATGAATGTACCCAGTTTGATAACAACCTATCCAAGAACATTGAGCAAGAAACAATAGGAATTGTATTAAAACTTCATACTCAATTTGATGAAATTTATATTGGACTACCTTAATTAGGCTCATTAATTAGCTGAAGCAGTTTTTCTATTTTGTCCATTTTTGAAATATTTTTCCATAATATGGTTGAAATTCAGTGAAAGATATACGCGGTCTTGATCAAAGGCACCTTGCAACGTTGTAGGGTGTTTGTTTAATCACTCTTTCTCTATGTGTTTATTGGACCTTGCTTCCTATTGGTGCACTTGTCCAGCACCCTCCCCACTACGTAGGGATCCGCCCTACCCCAGCCTGGTTACTTGCGTGAGTAGTGGGACTATGAAAATTTAAAAAAATCTTTTTTTGTTGATTGCACGTGTACGGCAGACGCCACAAACACTTAAAAATCGGGTGGTTGCACGTACTAAAGACGGCAGACAACACAACACAAACTACACTATAACAATCACACACATGTACTTGACTTGAGACACGAGAACGCCGTCAGTCCTCCACCATTGCCGGAAGTCGAACGGTTTAATCACTCTTTGATTCAGTTAGTCTCTTGGTAACTGTCCACGTGCATGCCCTCATTTTGAGTGCATGGAGTGATACATCATTTTAGGCGTATTAGATCTGGGGTGTGTAAATCTCACTTAAGCATCTACAGTTCTCTACTCGATAGTTTGAATTATGTGTAACCGCTGTTATAGGTGGCTATTGGAATTCAGTTCTGACTGTCATTGAAGAATATGGAAGCATTCCATTGTGAATTCACTCAGACTAAGACGTTAAAATATTACAAAATACAGTGTTATCTCAATTGCATCATATGGGACACTCATTCCACTATTTAGCATCCAAAAATGTAGAGTTCAGAGCAGTTGGTGCTATAAAAACGATAACTAATGTTGACGATTTGTTCCATCGACACTTGCCAAATTTGACATTTTCCTATAACGAATAGTTGGGTTATGTCTCTGAAATTGGGAATGTACCAAATGAAGAAATTGTCTCTGTTATGGGTCTCCATTCACCATGAGAGATATTTTCTGTTGAAAATATTTCTCACTGTACAATTTTTTTTAAATTCATACATTTACTTCATGAATTTCTATGAGAATCTCCTCCTTCGAAAATTGACTGTTTCTTTCCTTGGTTTAGGGTTGAGAATAGCACATTTCCTCCCAAAAAATGAGTAAAGTTTCACAAATATTGGTTTATATTTTCATTATTTCTCGACAAGAACACAAAAATCAGTTAGGTCTTGGTAAAAACTTCAATGTACCTACCTACAGTCTGAAAAATTGCTAAAGTTAATTGGAGACAAGAATTAGGTCAATATATTATTCGTTTTGAAATTGATACAAAGTATTGTATATTTTATACAAAGAAAGTGTTGCACCATAAAAAAATTGAAGAGAAAAGCGTGGGAGAATTCCTGAGTGGAAATGCTCAAGACTGACTGCACAAGATCTTGTCAAAGGATGCACTGAATCCTGTCGGCATAGTAATACAATCCAGCGGATCAATCACCAAATCAGAAAAATATATCTAGAGATACGCTTTGATATTTACTTTCCTGACTTTAGGGGAACAAATGACCCAGTATCACCCTAGAGGTAACAAACAGACGAGAAAAATGGTAGAAGAAGAAGAATGAGCGATACGCTATCTAATGAGACAAAAAAGCAATAACGAATTTTTTCACTGATGATAATGAGAAAAATATCGGCTTTTACAGCATAATATTTTTTTGGTATCCCATAGCACATTCTCGCTATCCTTTCAAACATTTGGTGGATTTATTTGTAAACTGTTTGAATTTTTGCCGAAGTCGCCAGTTACGGAAACACTTGTAATATGGTCGCAGCTCGCCACTACATTTTCAGAAACTTTAGATAGAAAAGGCGCTGAAAAATGTTGTGGATAAAACTCAGGTATGAATTTTTCGGCATTTTGTTTTTCAAAAACTGCTAAGAAAGAACTTGATAGTATTTCAATGTCAATAACGTCTTCAGGCAGAGGTAACTAACTTTCAATATTTTTAACCAAATTCTGAAATAATCGAAAGCTACTCTTATTACAACACAACACATACACTTACAAACTCAACAGATTATTTAATTTTTCTCTGCAGTTTTTGTCTTTTTGCTACATTTCAGTGATCAAGCTAACCTTTATTGAATCATACTTATTCACTATTAGCATTCAGAATCGAATTACGAGCAGTTAGTGCTATAAAAATGATAACTAACGTTGACGATTTGTTCCATCGACATACGACAAATTTGACATTTTTCTTTAACAAATAGTTGGGTAACAAACAGAAAAGGTAAATCCCATAAAAATTATTTGGTACATAGCGAAGAGATCATCAAGTTGGAATGAGCTTAACATCCTTGGGTACATTCAAATCAAAGAGGTCAGACGAAATCCAACCCGTACTAATACAGCAAGAATCAGACCTTACAATATCTTGTCAGGCTTTCCAGGGAGTGCCTGGTTAATAGGTACGTACTTAGCACCTGACCTGAGGTCCAAAGTGGTTTTCTTACTGAAGCTGGGAAAAGCATCCTATGCCCAGACCATTTTTCTCTTCTTCTCACTCTCACAGCATTTCTTGAAGTAGACTTTTGTAGATATTTTCATAAAAGATGCTCCTCTGAAATACAATCAATCGAGCTCAGTTTTCACATCCCTGCCGAACATTTCTTTTCAGGGCTCGTTCCTCAAGCAAAACTCATGACCTCGGAAAGTGTTCCCTGAGGCACACAGCCTACATAAATTCACCTTCTCACCTCTTACCTCTTACGGTTTTTCTCTCCGTGAGAAATAGTACATAAAAAACAGTCATCTGCGTCCATCATGTGAAAGGAAGGTTGCTACAGCCCTGACACAGTGGATATCTGCATGCTTATAGTTGCAGGGTAATACAGGCCTCCCCATGAAGGGAGATTGTCTCCACTACAGTGGAACATCGTGGAACCTCGTGGTCTCCCTATCAGCATAAGCAGGTTTAAAATTGGATCGATCCTTTCATGAGAATGGTAGGTGCTGGAATATATGGGGAAAGACCAAGCAGGACATTAGTCTATGCCTTAGTACTCTAGCTAATATGTTCCAAGCAGAGGTCATGTCTACTTTCGTTTGCACGAGAGAAATTCTAAGGAGCGATTGTAATTTACGAAAGAGTAGTCTAGGCCATTGAGTCCTTTTCACCTTTCAAATCTCCATCTTCTGAAAATATTACGTTAGCACCTCGACGAACAGCCAAGTTATGGAGGACAGCTAATGCCGTCTTCATTCCCAAGCCCCACGTATTTTCTTCTGAAGACAACTGAGAGGCTGGTGGACAGATAGATCAGAGGCACGGTATTAGAGCTGAATCAGCTAAGTAACTTCCACTGCGTGTACCAGAGTGGCAAGAGCGGAGACTGTCCTCCATTGACTAGTTCATAGGGACAAGGATGGGTTAGACTGTCGCGGTGCCACCCTAGGTACATTCGTCGACGTAGAAGGAGAGTTTGACAGTATGTCGAGCAACAAGGGAAAGGGGAGTGCCCAACATTGATTCAGGAAATGCTGTCCCAAAGTCTATCTAGAGTAACTCTCAGAAGTAGCTCTCAGAAGTAGCTGTCCACCTTTGCTCTGGTGCCTTGTGGTTGATGGCCTCCTGGTGGAAATAAAAAATCTGTGTTACTACACTAGGGTCTACGTGGGCGACATTATCATTCTGGTCGATATTCTAGCATGTGCAAAGGGTCTTCAACGGGGTGGAAGAATTGTGCCATTCAGTAGGGATTGGTGCGAACCCTTAAAATGAGGTAATGGTCATCCTCGATTCTAAGCTAACTCAAAACGAACATATCGAACATAAAGTTTGGAAAGCTGCCACATCTGCTTTCTGGGCATTCACAAGGGTCTTGACAGTACGTTTGGACTCAGCTCCAAAATTCTATACTGGATCTACGTTCTGTTTTTCGTTTGGTAATTTTTTATAATCAGTTTGAATCAGAACGATTGCAAACAAGGTTGCCACCGAGATATGACACATTTGAAATTGAGTTCACAGGAAAAGAGTCGTATCCCCCTCTCTGTACTGATAACTACTCCAAAACTGGTACACCGGCAAACGGACCGTTTCGATAACAAGTTTGTTTCATGCTCATGCAATTTTCAGAAGTAATTCTATATACGGCTGGGCACTATAAGCTGGCGAACTCTCGTTTTCCAATCATCGCTCGCCCACTAATATAACTGAACGCATCATTTGTTCTTAATATGTAGATATGATGTGGTTTCAACAGCTTTACCAACACAACGAGTTGAGTAATGATGATTTCGTTTCGTTAAATAAATTACTGAATGATTAATTTAGTTCAGTGTATTATTTTCTTGCCGATGAATTATAATACTTATTGAAAATTAATTGTATTTTTAGGAGTATTTTTTTTCATCAAAATAATTGGGCACTTCTGTTATGTTATGTTGGAGAATTTGCAATATTTTTTCAGTATACTCATTACTGATACTTAAACAGGAGAACAGCTACGAAATGAGTTCGCGAGGTGAAAAATTGGGTAATTAATTTTGAACAGATGGCACAATTAACCAACATTATCATCCAAATGAATCACTTTCCCAAACAGTTACGGGTGAAGCTGGAATGAATAAATATTCCAGAAGAAACCGGATTCCTTGGATTTGTTCCAAAAGTAATTTGAATTATAATTAAGGGTATGGCATTCCTAAGTAGCTAGTACAAAAATTATTGCTTTATTGGAGAGAAACAAATCAAATTGACAGTGGGAGGGTTGAATTGGAATTGTGACTTTTAATTTGAGATAAAAAGTTATTTCGAAAGTCAAATAAAAATAATTAGTTACCAATATAATGGGAAATTTTACAGTGAGTGAGCTTCGATTCGTGTTCAGTTTTTCTGATGATTCTTGATAATTTTGTAAAAGTGTGTCATCTCTTTGTCGAAATCGTTGTTCTGCATTTTTTAGCGTAAACGTGCACGTTACAGATCTTGATACTTGTTTTTCATTTTATTTTCACTTCAAAATAATTCGTTAGGTAGAAGGAAATTATGTATTGTCGTATTTTTATTTTTAAATATTTAGCTTCACTCATCATTAATTCCTTCTTTTCTATTTATATCATAGATATATGCCAATATTCTGACTTTTAGAACAATTCTGGCGATTCTGATCAAGATAATGAAACAAACTCCATTGGTTCTTGATAAGTGTACAGAATTTCAATTGAATCTGTCCGTTTAAAGTCCGTCAAATTCGAGTCTAGAGGAGTCACACTGGTGAAGCTAAATTAAAGCGTGTAATAATACAAAGCGTGTAAAAAGGATAACAAATAAATTTCGACCTACAACTGTGTTCATATTTTCCTGAATTTTGAGCAATTTTCAATAAGATGAATAGCAAAACCCCATCGGTTATAACTGATGTGGCAAATATGGCAGCATTCAACACACAGGGTGGTTCCGAAATTGAAGAAATAAAAAAAACGGGTTGCTATTTGGGACATATGGTAACAATAAATGGCAAGAATTCTTGTTTTTGTGGTTCTCACCGAGAAAGAACGGTTTGCGTATGCTGTTGCCTCTGATGAGTGATCAGCAAAAGTGTCTTGAAAACTTTAAAATTCATTATCTCCCAAAAAAAAGGTTTTTCGACAAAAATATATTGTTTCGTTTGTTTTGTTTTCTCATATTGTACTTCCCACTTCATTTCTGTATACGGTTATCAAACTGTCCTAAGTCCATTTTGTTGTTTCCCTAGAAGAACCACATTAAGTATCGATAATTATTACAAAGTTCCCTTTAAAAAGGAATTGAGAATATTTTCACGATTGTCTATATTTATTTAATGTTTACATAGTATTTATACTCACCTCTAAATATGTAAATCGAAAAACTGCGAATAAAACTGAATTAAAGTAAAAAGTACCTGAAATGGACTTAGGACAGTGTGCTTCCGATATACAGATTTATTGCTCCACTTTTGGAAACACCCTGTATATCGGTCGAATCCAAATTAGTGTAAGAGAAAACAAAAATATGATACATTTCGTGAACGGCGCGGCAAGCAAAATGTATAAAAGTTGTTTGAAAATATGCTATATTATTTTGATGGGAAATAAAAAATTGCGGAACCTTCTACGTTACGGAGTATCTACATAATATTAAAAAGTAAATTGAATGTTAAAGATAATATTGACATAAGAAAGTTTTCAAAATTGGTGCTGCATATTAAAAACATATGCCTTCTATAACGTGAAAAGAAAATAAACTTTTATCGAGAAACGATATCAAGAATTTCTTTCATGAAGCTGATAATAAAACAGATTCACTTGCGAGGTACGGATAATCATAATTCCGTAATATTTTAGTGATCTCAATATTTTTCTGCCGGCTCTACAGTTGTATCAGTTACTTTCCTTACAACATTCGTACATTTTTACCGGCTGTATCTATCGAAACCGAAAATTCCACAGTTTTACCTCAAGAGTAACGGTATTATTATTATTATGTTTCCATGAGAGATCTTGTAACTCTTTTATATGTATTAGTATAGTTTAACGCTTTGTCAATAAGTACCTTTTCTTAGACAATAAAGCATATTTTTGATTGATTGATTGATTGAGAACTGGGACGAATTAAAATTTTTCTGAACTGACTTTTATTTAGAAAAAAATTGAGAAATCAGTCACTTGAAGTGATACCTTCCAGGTCATTTTGTATATTTTTGGCGTATCTGCAAATTCTATAAAATTCAGAATCGTTCGTCAAAAATCACAGAAATTACAGGGGTGTTTCGATGAGAAGTGAAACGAATTTGAATTTTTTAGAACTCAGCAACAAACTGAAAAATTAGATCAATTTGTGTATTTTTGGCGTACCTGCATATTCTACAAAATTCAGAATTCCACATAGAAAATTATGGAAGTTACTGGGGTATTTTCATGAGAAGTGAGACAAATTTCGAATATACAGAGTCGGTAGAACAAACTGAAGTATAAATAAATCGCGTATCGACAAATTGGCAAGTACAAATGAATCAGGTAGGTCCATACAAATCGGGTAAGTATAGAATACTCAGGTATTCATTGACAAATAAAAATAGTATTAGATCGAATAATAGTTTAAGTGAAAATGCAATCGCAATAATCCATATTTATTTTTTTTCAATTCTTTATAACTTCGGATTCAACTTTTCTGCAGACTGTACGGAGACCCATTGTATATGTGTGTAGTATGTATGTGTGTTTATACAGGGTGGGGCACCGAAAACGAAACAGATCGAATATCTTCGAATCACATGTGTTGTGAAGAAAATGCAAAAACACGTCAATTTTTAATCTACGTGGGACATCTTTGTATCATAACCTCAACTGTCATACCTCTTCCCCCCCTTGGTCATTATCACCCAAACAATTTGAATAGGGAACGTAGTAAGTGTGACACATCATTAAAAAGGTAATTTCATAAGGAATTCAGCCATATCAATTTTCGCTATCCAACTTTCTATTTTGGCGCCCTCTTGCGGAAATAACAACTGATCTATATTCCAAATTATGATACTTCATTTGCAAGCTAATTTGACATAAATTTAGCAAGCCGGTATGATTTTTGAGTTTGAGAGTAGTGTGTCCATCATATCACCAGAGACCCCTATTATAAACACCGCCAAAACAAAATGGTTTGGGTGAAGCCTGCGGAGTTCAAAGAGTAGGTCTCGATATTTTGTCCGTTTTTTCTCCTCTTTCCGGACGAGGTTCTATTAGCCAGGATCCAAAAACTCAATGACGGAAATCATCCTACTTTTATGGTCGAGGAGAACCACATCAGGCTTATTGGCTTGTATTTGACTGAGGATGGGGAATGAATAGTTCCAATAAATTCGGCACTTCTCATTCTCCACAACAGACTCAAGCTCCCCGGAGAATGAAATAACACCGGTATCTCGTCAATACTGTACGAGTGTCGTAGGTGGTATTACAGCACTCGTAGTGTCGCGTTATGCCTGTAGAGGTAGTTCTGCGTAGAACCTTTCTGCTCCTTGTTGTCAGGTTTATCGCGTGAGAGCTCCAGATCTTTTGATGAACTCCTGGAGATTTCTCAAGAGGTTTTCATATGGAATAGTAGTTTCTACACTACAGTGTCCAAAGTATGCGAACCAGGGCTTCATCAGATAATCTGCATAGTGTGGAGTCCTACCACCTTCCTGAGGAAGTTCCAGCTCCGTTCAAGAAGATGCCTTGATAGCCGGTTAGTTGGCCACATCACTATCACTTTCCCGTGAGTATTGCATGTGGCGTCTTCACAGGAAGATTGATGATGGTTCTTGACCCCTATTTTTCCTATCTTGCTTCATGTCCCAAAATGGGATCCCACAGGCTGGTTCTGGTCCAATGAGAGTGGTTACTGCCCCCACTCTTGCTAGAACATCTGCGTTCTCATCCACCTGGATGTCCTTGTGACCAGGTAACCTGATGAGTTTGACACTGTTTTGTGCTCCTAGAGGTTTTTGTGAGTCTCCCAAACTCATTTGATCGCAGAGCCTTTATTGCTGTCTGGCTGTCTGAGAGAATGACTATGGGTTGGTTTCTAGGACCCCTCCTTGGGATCTCTCTTGTGCAATCGAAAATAGCTGATACCTCGGCTTGGAAAACAGAGGCTTGAGTAACGAGACAGACTGATGTCTGGCCTTGGTCTCTATCTGTATATGTCAGTCCCCACCCCACTGCTTGTCTCAGAGCCATATGTGTGCCAGATTTGCCCCCTTTGACAACACTGGTAGAGCTCTTTGATGTAACTTTCCCATCTTGAATGATGGTGGTGAATGTTCCATCAGAGGAGTAATGTAATACAGAGTTGTGTGTTTCTTATTCTTAGAGTCATAGAAAAAGAGTTTTTTCTTGAAACAATGTCATAGAGATCTCTGTCAAAATCCATTGGCACATTCTCTTGTCGTCAGCTAGGGCACTTATGATTTTAAGGACTCGTTTTTTCAATGAGGATACAAGTTTGCTTACGAGGGTATTCTCTGAATTGCACTATATCAAGAATTCAAAAATGATAACACTTCTTCACGTCGATCCTCTTATCGAAATTGTAGGTTAAGCAAACATCTCACCCGGAGTGGATTCCAAAGTAGATTAGATATGCATCAGAAGACAGTAAATAAAGATCAATGGATGTTCCTGTAGAAACAACTGGACACATATCCCCGGCCATGATGAAGCTCGTCGCTCTTTCCCTTCAGTCCGGTGTTTCACTATAGAGCGTGAAACTTTGTTGAAAGGAATTTCCCGGCCGACATGCAATGAATACCTCGTATTATCCCCACACGCACAAACAAATTCAGAAGTAATTAGAAGTTCGTCTCAGGTTTGTATTTATGTGTTTCTATGTCTGGTGCGAACATCTGTAGAAATACCTGAACGAGCTGTAATTACTTTAGCATATCGCTGATTTTGATACGTTGATTGAGCTTTCGAACCTCAATGTTATTAGGACAAGTAACCCTTTTCAAAACTAGCAACAATAGTACTGGGTGTTTCAGGGTGTAGGGAATATTAAAAGTATCTGGAGAGCGCCGGAACCATACATGCTCTATCCTTCTAAAATTATTTTCTTGTACCAGAGAGTAGTAGCTAGGTACTTTGTTAATGCAAACTAAATGCCCCTTATATTTTTTAGAATACTCAGAGGATTCCTCTTAACTTCAGCTGATAATAACCTTTACCTATCATTTGACAGTTTTAACGATTTTTGGGCAAAATCAGACCATCGAAAAATAACGATGTTTTCACAATGCAAATTTTCAAATTAAATACTGTAATTTTGGTCATAAATAAGACCAATGAGTATTCCACCGGTAAACAGGACAATATCGAAGCTAACTAGGATGTCGTTTGGCTCCAAGGAGATGTCCTTCAATTGTTCACTGAAGTGAGTGGAGTCTCAGACATACGTTTTGGTCTTCCCAACATATTTCTGAAGCATTTCCGACAAATGCTTGTCAAATTTTGTTTATGAATGGATGAAGCTAATGTATCTGTAACTGATCCTGAATGAGACCTGTAATTAATATCATCGTGCCTCATAGTAGGGTGTTCTTCTTGGATCCATTCTAATGGAGTATTTCAGCAAGATTTTTTTCTAGTAAATCCAAATGATTATCCACTGTTGATTATTATTTGTTTCATTGAATTCCAACTCATTTTTTACCAAAGTAAACATAGACCTGCATCTCATTCAATATTATAATTTGCGAAGTTATTCTCAGTTGATTCTCATTATCAGAAAATTAAACTTCTGATTGCAAATCTAATAGATAGAAATTAAGTTTATTATCAGTATAATGAATTTTTAGTTTTTCGGCATATTGCCTAATCAATTGATCGTAACTATAGATGATATCTGAGTTTTTAAAATCTTCAACTGAGTTATTATGAACCATGGACGTATAAATGAATAATGGACCCAGTTATTTATATCAACCATCAACACTAGCTTAAACTCAATTGCCAGCGAATTCTAGTCAGTAACTGAACATTCCGATCCGTTTATGAAATTAAACTCGGCATTATACATTCCAGAATCAAAACTAGTGAAATTGATTTGAAAAATTGGTGCGAACTTCGAAAAAATTCTGTACTGTCCGTTGCAATGATGCACGTGCGGCAACGCTTTGTTTTTAATCATATTTTGGTTGTTTACAAGTTTCAATTTGTGAAAATAATGGTGTTGTGTTGCGTTTGGATTAAATAGTGAAAAAAAAAAATAGATAGAGACTAATAACGATGCTTTACTGTTGGGTTTGCAAGCAATACGATTGTTCTAACAACCAGAATCTCAGCTTTAATGAGTAAGTACATGATTGTTCACAAATATTAGATTGACGTTCATATTCTTCATTGGAGTCGAGGTGGGTATCAAATTTCTATGCATACAAAATGAAATAGTACTGAAATATGTTACTTTATATAAAGGCCATCACATATGGGTATTTTAGGATCGTATCTCACAAGTTTTGCTGAAATTTTCATAATCATATATGAAATTCCACATAGTTTTGTTATAACCAATAACTATATCAGTTGAATTGCGTGCGCCACTGTCGTTGGAGGGTAGGTTACAGTCTTTCGCAGGTCTCCTTCTCCGCAACCCGCGTGTCTACGGACCGAGCGGCTTCAAAACAAACTGTATTGTTTAGGTTTGCTGAGCCCATTATTAATTTATACGTCCATGTTATGAACATCTAAACATTTCTGACATCGGTGTTAGTTTTCAATAATCTTGCATATTTCGAAAAATATTTTAGTAAATTCCGTGATATTGAAGGATCTATAGTTTTCATCAACTTTGGACGTTCAAGCAAATTTTTTTTTCCATCTGGTAGAGGTAGTGCATTTTCTTAAGAGCTATGATCTTGGATATACAACAACTCACAAAATTATTGAAATGGAAATAGAAAACATTGACTCAACTACTTCACTATAATAGCCTAGCCTAGCCTATAACAGCTATAACGTTTAGTAGACGACTGCCGAAACGTAAATTTGTTCTCTGCGAGGGTATGAGTCATAGCTCTTCAGAAAATCCACTACCTCCTAAAGGAAATGTTTCATATCTGATGGTATCAGTATCATGAAAATGCAGAAATCCACTTCTTTCGCATTTCCTCGTTTTTTGGGAAAGAATATACTGACATGTTTTTTTTGAGAATCTTAATTTGACTAACACCCTGACACACAACAACGACTAGGCATATTGGCCAACTGGTTCCATTGAAGCACTCTATAACGTCTTCTACATATTTGTACCAGTACATACATTTCAGACGATTCAGAATCATGAAATGAGTATATTTCGTTCATTCAAATTGAAATATCCACAGAGGGAGTAAATTTTTGTTTATTATTTTTTCAGGGTTGTCCATGAAAATTTCTGCAACTAGAGGTCTCTTTAGATTTTCCACGATCAAATCTAGAATAACTAAATATTGTAAATGTTTAATAAAATCCGTTCTCTTCATTTGTAATACATTATTCTAATAATTTGCTTTTTCAGCCAACTATTTGATATTATAGAAATAGTTATTTATGCAACAAGTGCAAAAAGTTAGTGTTTATTGCACTCGACGTCAAATTGTCCGACGAGGCCGTTAGGCCGAGTTGGACAACACGTCTAGTGCAATAAACATTTTTTGCACGAGTTGCATGCAACATTTTTTCTACGTTCATGCAAAAATCAAAAAATTATTTATTTAGGTGCGGCACTAAATGAAGGAAAATAAAATACGCAATTTAAATAAATAATTATTACTATAGTTTTCCACTAATATTACTCATTTTCAAACGTTCAGTTCTGTAATCGTCAGAATTGAATTTTGACTGACGTTTATAACCTCAGTTGCATTATAAAAATCAAAATCATAGTAGCCATGAGCACGTATGTTATCCCGAGGTGTGGTCATAGTACAGACAGTTTGCTCTATGCAGGTAGACGGTTTAGAACATAGCGGATCGGTTTTGATTATGGAGTTATTCTCTTGAAGGCATTGTTTTTTCAACTCTGACTGCCAACATCAATAAATATCTAGCTGTTTAAAACGTATGGCCAATCTCACAGAATATCTGCTAAATATGTAGTGGTTTGAACGTTTATGTTTAAGTATCATGATAACAGCACGTTGAAGTAGAATGACAGATGAGTGCAATAAACACTTTATTGCACTCTTCAAAGAGCTTCTTTTTCCACTGAATATAGTTCAATAAAGTTTTGCTTTTTGCCTGCATGTAGAAAAAGTAATATGAATTTACAGAACAATTTTTTTTTGTAAATATTTTGAGTAGTTCGGAACAAAATAGACTTGCCAAAGATTCAATAAACTCGTAAATGTTCTGTAAGAAAAACTTAGCAGTGTTAGTCAAGCCCGAGATTAACTACTATGAAAACTATTGTTAAGGTTTATCACAGTCGAAGCAGTTTCTCCTCTTTTCAATACACAGGTACATAATTACCTATTTTGCTATCACGAAAGTAAAAGTTCCACCATAAACATGTGTGATCGACAAATTCGAGAATCCAATAGAGCCGACAATGAAATACGAACTAAGCTACTTCCGCTACTTTTTCTACATTCTAAATAATTTTTCCGAAAGTCAGTGATTTCCCGTGTTTTTCTACTGATCAATTTTTACTCGCAAGTATACTTTGCCGTACAACTCTTTGAACACTGAACAACATGTTGCCGAAGCTGGGATTAACGCGGTAGGTGGAAGTTACTTTCTCGAAGTTTTTAAACCGCAATCTCAACTTTGAACCAGCATTTTGGATTATTTCTACTTTTACCTACCAATTTGCGTACGTCAAACCAAAGCTGACTTTTGTAGTCCAAATTCTGCTCTCGAGAATTAATTTAATAAATGACAGTCTTCAACAACTGTTGAGTGAAATACTATTCGCAAGTACTATTAACATTGTTAATTTATAAGAGGCGAGTTTCTATGATAATAGGCTTGTATCTTTTTCTTTTTGTTCATAACTTTGAGCGGAAACCATTAATAATAAACTTGACTTTTTATCTATATGTTGAGCATGTTGAATCCAAAAACTATGAAAATTGTTGATAACTATGCGATTTGTAAGAAACGAAAGTACGTCTAATATTAATTTTAACCATTTGCGATTAACTTCGTACCAGACAGGGGGTAATAACGAAAACACATCATTAATTCCGAATAAATGTTCGCCTTCATCCAATTATCATTTCATTTACACTTCTTCAGCTACAGCTGGAAAATGGGGTGAAAAGACGCAGGATTAGGTAGGCCGAAAGTGGCAGTCGTTGCAATGAAGTCGTATCAAATATTCAAACTCCTCAACGTTATTGAATTGTGAACATTTTGCTTTGAATATCCCCATAAAAAAATCTCATGGAATGAGATCTCGCGAACGAGAAGGCCACAGTGGATCGGTATTCAGTCCTAACCATTTATCATCAAATTCCCCTTTTAACCATTCAGAAACAATTCTAGCAGAATGATCGGGACATGCATGAAGGTACCTTCTATAATTTATATCGTTCTTGTAAGCATATATTATCCAAAAAAACCGTTAATTCGTGTTCCAGAAACTGTGAATATGTATCACCAGTTGGGTATTGACGAAAAAAAAATGTCATATTAATTCGTCGTTAATAATACCGCACCACACGTTTGTTTTTTGGTCATACTGGTTTTTATTGTTGATGACATAATTACGTTCATTTTTATAATTATAGTCAAAGACCCTATCTGTTTGAAATTCACAAAAATTTTGCTCACAGTCGAATAGTGAATTTTTTTGTCTGGATGAAGTTCATTGAAAATATCTGCTTTAGAAAAGGCATTTGAAATCGAATACATTTAATATTCGAACAATAAATATTCAAGAACAAAAACTTTTTGTAACCAAACGGTCATAATGATCACTTTCAACTCTCGTTTGTTTTGCTCTATCGGTTTACGGGATCATTTTAGTGGGATTTCATGGTAATTTGAACATCTTCAATGAGAATTTTTTAATATGGCTAATATCATTATCAATGTTTTACCTTGTTGAATATAATTTTTGTTAAATTTCAAAGTTGCGTTTAATATCGTTGCAAAAAAACATGGAGTTTATGATTCCATAAAAAAATAAAAATCTATGTAATTTTCAAATATTTTTCAATTCAATCAAAGTTTGGGTGTGATTAGGGTGAATATGAAACCATTTGAAAATTTGGGAAATTATTGATAGTTAGGCATAACTTCCAATTGTGGCAACTTTTCTCAGTAACATTTTGCTGAATTTTCTTGGTCGTATATAATTTTTATATTTTTTGACCTACCCTGTATGCTATTTAAAAAACTATACTAAGGGCACCTAATGTGATTATCAACCATGCACTAACTTTCGACAATATATGTATTTTGATTGAGCAATTGATGAAAAAATCTCCCATTGTTGCACACTTAAATGGCCATACTATATACTGCCCGCCAGCAGCGATGGAAGCATCGACATTATAAAAAAAATTATAGGAGGAGGCAACGTAGGTTGAATTCAGATTCGATTCAGATTCGAAATCAAAACAACCATTTTACTACCGAACTCTTTGATCCTGAGAAAAATTCAGTAAAGAAATGTTTGATCCATGCTTTTATTATTATTACTATTATACAAAGATGAAAACCAATACGTTGGTCAAATCATAATTGAAAAGGGATCGCAGTCATTGAATACCATGAGTCTCACTCATATTCAATGAATGAATAATGTTTCAACTAGATTCCTTCATTTTACGCAATTTCGTACCAATTTCAATTCATGCTCCATCCTGAAAATGGGCTTGGGTCGACCCTGGAGGAGCGCCACTACAAAAGTAGCTATCAAAAATTCCCTGTACTCCCATTAGCTATCACTTCGCAATATTACATTAACTCCTCTCTCACTAAGTAGCACTTCTGGAATACCCCGAGATGAAGAATCTCCAGGTTCAATTTATCACCTGTAATTTGTTTTTTAATATGATTGTATAGCAGCTTTATGGAGAAGGAGTGTGCTTGCTGTTAATGGGTCAATCAATTCGACAGATCGCTCCTGGGGGATCGTTACAGGGTGAACTGGCTTGAATGTCCCCTGAAAGTGATTCATTTGAATTACAAGTTTAAATGAATGGACTTTCATTAACTATTAAAGAAAATACCGGTGAATGTTCTGGCAGTTTGGTTTTCTCCTTTCATTGTTCATGTTCATTCATGTACTAGATGATCTCATTGCGAGAACGTCTTTTCTCATTTGAGGTAAACATAAAAAAATAAAATCTTGATTATACAAATAATAGAACAGAAATAATTCAACAGGGTCGAATCAACGCCTGGGGAAGTTTTTCTACAACTGGCAATCAGAAACATATCGATTCAACTCGATCATCAGTACAGACTCGGCCACAATATGTATTTGATTACCAATGGGTTTTGTTAACTGGCACTACGATAACTCCGGCACCCACTGAGAAAGTGAGCAACAGAGCCATCTATAGAAACCACAGAAAGATTCCGACCAGTACCCAGACTTCGGCTGAAGCCGACGATACCAATTTCATCATGAAAAATATTTAAATATTTCTCATGTAGAACTGGGAGTACTTGAAAAATAAAAAAATATGTCAACAATAGTATACAGGGGGACACATTTTAATTTAGTCACATTTGAGCATATCACCATTTTTTTCAATGGATCCTCTATATTGTTTCGCATTATCAGATGCTCCATGATGAGCAGAAAAAGCAAAATGCATGCTATTGAAATCTGGTCTACAGAAAACTTTCTTGTCTGAAGCAGTCCTAGCAGCTGAATATGTTATCAATAGAAGTCCAAGGACTGCGCTGAAGAATGTTTTGCCTCCTACCCTTTGGTATGATGAAGAACCAAATCTGAATAAACTAAAAGTTTTTGGATGTATTGCTTATCTTCATGTAATGGAAGAGTTAGTGAAAGGAAAGTTTGACTCAAGATCCAAAAAATGTGTCATGGTTGGATATTGTGTAAATGGATATCGTCTCTGGTGTCCTGATGAAAGAAAAATTCTTTTTGGTCATGATGTTCAATTTGACGAAGGAAAATTCATAGGTTCCAGAAAACTGGATGACTGGAGCAATGAAAATTCTGATACGGAATCCTTCGATGAAGGCGGAGTTGACAAGAAAACTCAGAAAGCACTACGGAAGCCGATGAGGAAGAAAACGAAACTACTGATCAAATTCGTCGAACCAGTTCACGTGTGTCAGTTCCACCAGAGTATTTGGAAGATTATGTTGTTTATGCCATGAATGCGGAGACTCACATGAATGATGTACCAGAAACGTTCGAAGGAATCGAAACTAGAGATGACAAAGGTGAATGGTACAAAGCCATTGGAGAAGAACTCGACGCTCTCGAAGAAATCAACACTTAGATCTCAACTGATTTGCCGCCGGGAAAAAAAGCCATTGAAAATGAATGGATTTTTAAACTCAAACGTGATGAAAAGGAGAATATCGAAAGCTACAAGGCGCGTTTGGTTGTGAAAGGGTGTGCTCAACGTTAAGGTTTCGATTATAACAATCTTGCGCGTTTGACAACTGTCAGAGTTTTTGTAGCTGTCATTAATAATTTAATTTTTTTCGCCGATCAGCTTGATGTCAAGATTGCATTTCTACAGGGTGATCTCGATGAAGAGACTTTTATGAAACAACCTAAGAATTTTATGAAAGAGTCCAATCTTATGTGTAAATTGAATAAATCCTTGTATGGTCTCAAACGAAGTCCAAGGAGCTGAAATTTTCGATTTGATAATTATATGAAACAACTGAAATTTAAAAATTCAGAATTTAATAAGTGTTGCTATTTAGAAAAACAATTAATTATGTGATTTACTTGATTTTATAAGTGGATGATATAATTATTGCATCGCAAGAAAGAACAGAATTGAATGTGATCAAGAATGCATTGAGGAGTGAATTCAAAACGAAAGATTTGGGACCATTACATTTGATTTTGGGAATTAAAATTGAGCGGAATGATTCTGGTATGATTCTCAAACTATTTGGAAAATTTGTTGAAAAGATTTGATATGTATGAGTGTAAACCAGTAAAAACGCCAATGGAAGTTAATCCTGTGAGACAGATAGATGAAGGGCCTTGTATTATAGAGTCAAAACCATATTGTGAGTTGATTGGTTGTCTCATGTATGTGATGTTGACTGCTAGACCTGATTTGAGTGCTTCAGTAAATTTTTATAGTCGTTTTTAGAGTAATGCAACCGAATCTCAGTGGATTAGATTGAAGCGCATTTTGTGATATGTAAAAGGTACTTTAAATTTGGGGCTTTATTTTAGTAAAAACATATGTTCAAATCCTCTAATCGGATATGCTGATTCTGATTGGGCAGGGGATAATGATAGTAAATCGAGATCTGGATATCTCTTTGAAATTTATAGTAGTACGGTGTCTTGGGTAACTAAAAAGCAACCAACCGTAGCTTTATCCTCGACTGAGGTGAAGTACATTGTGTCAGCTAATGCCTCGAAGGTGTTGGTTTGTTCAAAGAATTCACTCACCGATTTTGGAATAATTGATAATCCTGCGGTTCTTTATGAGGCCAATCAATCTTGCATCCAGTCATTGAGGAAATGGGAACATTGGAGATTGAAACATAATTATGTTAAGGATTTGTATAATAATGGTGTTCTTACCGTTATTTATATCCCTTCTGTGGATCAGAAAGCAGATATACTCACGAAGGGATTGAATGGAGAACAATTTCTCAAACTTCGTTCAACTTTGGGACTCGATTTCATTTGATTGATGGCAACAAAGCATAGTTCGTCTTATTTTTATCTGTTAACTGGTGAAATTGAGGCGGAGTGTTGAAATGGCAATTATCATCAGTTATGGTCTCATAATTATATGAACATCTTGTATTATTTTTCCATTTAATCATACTGTGTTAATGTCAATATGTGAACTTTGATGTTTTTAGTTATAAGTAATATACACCTTTTTGGAATTCAGTTAAAGTCTTTTTTCTGAAAATATCACGCTACGTCAACATACCACACGTTCAAGAACTGGGAGACAGATAATCAGCCCTATTCTGTATCACTTCCGTTAAAAATAACGTCACCGTTATTCGCCATTTTCGTTGTTTTGCTATTACCAATCAATGGCAAATAGCGGAAATAGAGAATAACGGTGACGTTATTTTTAACGGAAGTGATACAGCATAGGGCTGAATATCTATATTTTATGGTACTGAAATATGACATTTTTTCTGAAATGCTGAAAATATTTTCCAGTTTTCAGCTTTATTGAATTACTACACGTTCCAAATTATCTACTCGTGTAATTGTTTTCCCGGATTCTCAACGAGTTTGAATGAATTCAGCATAATGAAAACATGAAAAATGGCCCCATTGAGTGTAACGCGAACATATTTCCAGCATATTGAATAACACTGATACCGATGACAACCATGACAACATATATTCGCATCCCAAACGTTTGATTCACGTTGGAGAAAAGCGTTTATTGATTGTTTTATGTGGCTCGAGCTCCCACGTACATGATAGGCCTATTAATATGTATTTACTTTCACACAGACACCTCATACACCGCCAACTTTGTCACTGATTGATATGGAGATATCTTCCCGAGAGCAATGAATTGAATTTGACTGGGTTATGAATGTCTGCATGATTTCTATAACATTTGGAGAAATTAGGGAAAATTGTGGCTGCTAGAGATCTCTTTTGAATAGTCAAATACTATACCTCATTTAGATCTTTTATTGTATTATGTTTTTTTATAACCAATAATAGATTTCAACAAAATTATTTATTGGCCAAGTTATCGGACTAGAAAAAATACTATTTATAGACAAGGTACCCCATTGAAGATTAGCAACACTCCATATTGGTTATTCAATATAAATGCATTCATTCATGTTTACGGGTGTTCCTGTTGAAGAAAGAATTAAACAATCCTGGAGCCGGACCTAACCACTTGTATTTGTCAAGAATGCATGACATCATAACTCCAGAGTACTCTAATCACATCGAAGAAGGAACGAGAGCCATGTAAGAAACATCTAGACAAGACACCGGTGTTTTGAACCCTTTTAAATGACGACTTCTCTTGGCGTTTCTGGAAGAATCCAACAGAAGCCTATTGCCGATAAATGGTTTCCTACAAACAACATTTCAAACTCAAACAATTTGTTATTGTTCCGTTTTAACAAGTACTTGGAATAAGATCTCGGGGACACTGGTGTCAAAGCCAGCAGCGACCAGTTCCATCAAGAAGCGAAGTCGCACGGTAAAAGAGGTTCGCGACCTGATACTCCATCCGCCAGCCAAAAAACTCTTCAAGACTTTGAAGGACGAACTCCTAGGACACTTCGAAGAGTCGCAGGCCCAGGGGACGCGACATATTTCTGGACCTCTGCATCTGGTGCCAAAAAAGGATGACGAGTGGCAACTATCATGACCTCAACGTCCGCACGATACCCGACAGCTACCCAGTCCGCCATATCCAGAATTTCACCCAGATACTACGTGGCGGTACCACTAGATTCCTGTGGCACCGAAGGATATCCCAAAGACCACACCGTTAGGAATGTTCGAGTTTCCGGCGTGAGTTTTGGTCTTCGTAAATCAGAACAGACCTTCCACGGCGATTCATAAACGAGAAACTGCGAGGATTCGACTTCGTCCATGCCTGCTTCGACAACCTCCAGATTGCGTCTTCAGGAGTCGGGGATCGTCAATACCCCAAAATGCTGTTTTGAGGCTTTTGAAGTCAAGTTCCTGGGATACCTGGTGTCTGAGCAAGACACCAACGGGGGAAGGTCTCCGCGATAGAGAACTACCCAAGGCCCAAAACAGCGAAGGAGCTCTAGCAGTTCCTGATATGGTAAACTTTTATCGACGCTCAATGACCTCATTAATAGGAACATCAAGCAGAAGACGCCAATTACGAGGAACGACGTAGCCGAAACCGCCTTCAGCGCGTTGAAGGTCACATCTCTTCGCCAAGCTTTCCCTGATCGGCGACTATCAGACCACACCATCGGTCTTAGCCATCCTGCTCGCAGCCTCTCAGCAACAGGACCAAGAGCGATAGTTTATCAGTTCAAGAGTACGGACCAGTATAAATCCAAGACATTCAACGAGAGATGGCAGATCACAGTTTACAGTCAGGAGAGGTAATGCAGAGTTTTACAACCTTCAATTTCAGTAAAGGCTTGCATGCTTAATGATAATGGGTTCAGTAATAACACTTCGAATTGCATCGAATAAGCATATAAGTTTGACCTTATGTTCATATCTGAAACCAAACTCCAGCAGGCTCATCGAATGGTGCTAAGGGGATTTACCACTATTAGAGCAGATTGCATTAATGCAGCTAGAGGAGGTGGAGTGTCCATCCTTGTCAGGACAGGGGTCGTACATAGTAGAATTCCAATCCGGCAGAGCAACATCGAGCATGTCGGTGTTGAGCTGGAGGATGGAACCTGGTATTTTCCGTATACAATGCCCCAAATCGGAGATTTCAATGCTGGATTTGTAAAGTACTGCGTATTGAGGACTTGAACGCGAGGAGACCGGAGTGGAACAACTTCAATCAGTCCAATGCCAATAGTAAAACTCTGTTGGACTATTCTAAGGACAGCGAGGTAGTAGTGGTGCACTTGAAAAAGCCAACGCACTACTCCTGGAATTGATCCACCCCTTCCACCATTGACCTAGTAGTCAATAAAAATGTCAAGGATCTGAGTGATTTCAAGGTCTGATATCCAATTCTGCAGTTGATTCTTGAAGAAAGGTTGAAGCCTATTCTGGATATGCAATATTTCTCACCCAAAAAGCTCTTTAACGCCCTCCGTAAACACGGGGGTCTTATCTATCAAGCTATGGATATTTTTCAGAAACATTACGAAGAACATTATTTCCACGCATAAGCTTCGCGGAAGGCGTGGAATTTGTCCAAAATCAACTCAGTCCCGGAGTATTTACGGACCTGCCCGCTAACATCACGGGGACCGTCTCAAGTGTCTCCCTAAGGAGATCAGGGGTCGGCTTGGCGTTGCAACCGAGCGATGGAATGGCGACGGTTTATTGCTTGATATACAACTAGCTGTCCTGATCTTCAACCTTAAGATATGGTGCTATTGAAGCTGAATAAATAAATCATGTACATAACCTAGGCTAATTAATTGTGAAACACGGTTAAGCAAAAATAAATAAATTTTAATTTAAGTTTGCTTAGCAATAGTGACGGTATTTTGTTAAAATAAATCAGAACCTACTACTAGTCTAAAAAAAATGAGCGGTTTTTCATACATGTCCAATGAAAGATGAATTGATTCATTCGATAACATACTTCTTTGATTTGTTTATTTCTCTGTAGATAAAATAACAAGTGACGAATTTGTATATTTTTTAATATATATTCTTTAATTTTCAATTTTGAAGTACTAGATCACACTAGATCTTAAACATTCGGAGGAAGTATGTATGACCGACACCAGTGAACATTTTCCTATCATGCTATCCTCTTCCCATCGCATGTTGATTTACCGCCCTCTGGGTAGTCTCTGCGGGATATTTACGGGGGATCAACATTGAGTGAATGGCATAGCCGGAAGTCCCTCCGGACACCGGAAACTGCAAGCTTTAGATGCAAGTGGTGGAACTCAAGTGAGATAATTACTAATTTTGTGTCACGAATTTGAACTTTCCCGTGAATACAGAACCCTATTTCAGTTAGACTATTTACGTCCGAGTCTTCTGTATCAGTTCGGAGTATTCGAGTGTCTAAGTTTATCGAAGGATTCATCCTATAATGGTGTATTCGTAGTAATGAAGAAACTTTTACATCATTGATTGGTGTCAGGTGAGGGATGTTATCTTAAGAACTTCCGAGGGGTTTCTCTGGAAACGATGGCATAGTTTACAAATTTCGTAACATGCAAACAGAATTTGAGTGAAAGTGGTGACAAATACCATAGTCGTTGTCATGAGAATCATCACAGATGTTAGGAATATTGTGTAGCAAAAATAAGGAGCTAATTCAATATCTCGCAGAATATGCGGTACGAAAAAATAATGCAAGCACTCGTGTCGTTGCCAAGCAACATATTAGTGTCTCAAAATCGAAGGACTTTCTATTAAGATAATCACCGATACACCTGTTGTATTACCTATGATAACATACTATAGCATATATTATATGGATAAACCTTACATTACCATAAAATTTGTTATGATTCCTGTTCAATGTCTTCAATGTAAAAAATTTTGGCTATAATAAGCTGATAAAATAAATGCAATAAATACCATATTCCATTAAGTAACTTTTTTCTTATGGTGTATTTATTTTCATTGTCTTCTTTTAACTTTCTCCACCTATCATTTGTTTTTTCCATGATTTTCTTGGAATCTGACTACTTTACATACCGGGTGGTCCACTTAAGACTATCCACCCTCAATAACTCCCAGAAAAATTATTTTACAGAAAATCGCCAAGACAAGTCGATTTTTGTTTGGAGGGGGACACCATGTGACGTGAAGAAGGTATTTGAAACTCCAAACCCCTACTCGCCAGAACAACCCCCTCTATAATTTTAATAGGGAAGGAGGATCATGTCATACATCATTGTGAAGGTAATTCAATTCTGATACTAGTAGTGCAAAATTTTCTAAATTTGACGAAGGCGTTCTCGAGATATTCGAGTTCAAATGGTACATTGTTGAATTGTGAGGACATAAAGTATACGAAACAGATTATCAGAAATGTATTCACAAAAAATGTTCGAAATGACTTCCATTTACTCCCAGACAGTAGTAGAGTCTATTCGCAAATTCTTCTTGCACCTTTGAAAATGTTTCTCTTGTAATTGCCTGGCATTCAGTTATAATTCTTCTTTCCAAATCGTTCAGGTCGGAATTCCATAAATAACGGATTTCAAATGAACCCACAGGAAAAAATCATTGGGTGCCAAGTTCGGCGAGCGTGCTGGCCATTCTTTTGGACCTCGACAACCTATCCATTGATTTGGAAAAGTTTGGGATAGCCATTCTCGCACCTGTAATGATAAATGAGATGGTGCCCCATCTTGCTGAAAATAATTGTTATCTGCCAATAGATTTGGATTACCATCATCTTCAAGGTCAGTGTTAACAGCATCCGAAATAAGTAGTTCAATCTGATTCTGCAGCATATCCAAATAAACCACACCATTTAAATCACCTTGGATAAATATTGGGTCAATGATTTTATTACCCAGAATCCCTGCCCACAAATTCAACTTTTGGGGCTATTGTGTGTGCTCCTCTCTAAGTAGGTGGGGGTTGTTCTGACTCCAATAGCGAGAGTTGTGTCTGTTCACTGACTCGTTCAAAGAAAAATGAACATTCACCACTGAATCAAATATGCTCAATGAATCCGTGGTTCCTCTGTATCATTCTTGTTACATTTTCGCAAAATTTAGATCATCTGTCGTAGTCATCCTCATTCAGTTCATGGTGAAGATGCAACTTATACGGATGAAATTAGCACCCTAATTATGGAAGTTCTCGATATGCCTGTTATACTACTTAGTTGCCGTGTAGACAAAGTTGGGTCAATTGCAACTTGTCCTAAAACTTCTATTTTATTGATCTCGTTTGTAACTGAAGCCATCCTATTCCTTTTTTTATTGGCGACTGATCCAGTCTCACGGAATTTCACCACAAGATCCAAGGTATACCTATCTAGAATGATCAAAAACTAGCAAAACCTTTTCTAATAACCATTTTTCCTAATACTCACTTGTGCGTTAAGTTTCTGTTGTCGTATCTCTCATTGAAGATCCGAGCTGTTGCTCGTGCACACTCATTTTGAGCAGCAAAAATAAAAATGATTTCAATTTTCTCGTCTTTTGTGTAAACCATCGCGATACCAGTAGAATTGTTGATAGACGTGGTCACGTTTCGATTGTACACTATCACTATTTCACAAAAAATTGTTCTCAGAGATTAGTATTTCTTCTTTGACAATCATGTTGACAACAAAAACCTAAAACGTGTACTCGGTGAGCAAAATAAAATAAGAGAATCGGTGGATACTTTGGACTGAACTCTACTACTGTCTGGGAGACAATAATGGAGAACATTTGAACTCGAATATCTCGAGAACGCCTCATTCAAATTAAGAAAATTTTGCACTGATAGAGTCAGAATTGAATTACCTTCACAATGATGTATGGTACGACTTATAAAGGGGGTTGATCTGCGGAGTAGGGAGTTGAAGTTTCAAATACCTACTTTACGTCACATGGTGTCCCCCTCCAAACAAAAATCGACGTGTCTCAGCGATTTTTTGTAAAATCAATTTTCGGGGAGTTATTGGGGGTGGATAGTCTTAAGTAGACCACCCGGTATATATGTTACAAACCGATACAGAGAAGTTTTCTCCATTGCAAGGAAACGTGGGACCTTCTAATCCAATTTCGTCGCACCAGTTGAAATGTTCCTGCTTCCTGTTGTGGAGCCGCAGTCAAAAGGACGTATCCACTGATTGCGAGGTACTCTAGGTTGGCAGTGGAAAACGAAATACTGCTCCACAAACAGGTCATCAGGCCAACGATGACATATGCCTTTCCAGTGTTTGCAGCCTCGCCAAGTATCAAATGGTACGACTGGAGAGGATGCCAAACAAAGTACTCCGTATCGTCACGAATATTGATATATACATTCGGCTGGTAGGTTTGCGAGAGCTGGTCGATACTCAGAACATAAAAACTATCTCTGAAAAGTTCCATCGTTACTTTATCCTCGGAAGAGATATAACAGCAGTCAGAGGCCACCATAACAGGCCAAGAAAGCATTTACCAGGCATTGAATCTTTTCCAAGAAGATCTAGAAGCCGAGCGATAACCAGCTCAACAAACCATGTATTAAACGTTTTTTTTTTTTTCGGGAAATCCTTAGGAAACTGAAAACCCGATAATAAAAGTCCAATAAGCTCATGTTTTACATGCAATCCAAGAAAACTCCCCGCATAACTAAGAGGAGTTGGGGAAGACAACACTGAGACTTGGCGCGTACGGCAGAGGATAACCTACATAACAGCGTAGGGCCTGCCATTCAGCAGGTGTGAGCAGGTTTGCCCAGCCTTCTGAAACACTCAGACGGGCAGGAGTGAACTATCTCCGTAGAATGCAGTTAAACTCCCTCCTTCTCCCCATACCCTATGGCGAAGTGATAGTTTTACGGGGTTTTATTCATTTATCTGTTGTAATGTCGCTATACAATTTTATGAAAACGTAATACCCTTTCTGCCCTTTGCCTTTTGCTTCCTGCTGTTCCCAAAACAGGCAGTACTTATGTGGTTGAAAAATGTGAAACACCCTGTATAATAGCAATTTGGTGATCGCACGGTGTTTCGTTTTTATCAGCATCTCCTAATAAAACGAAAGCACCACTGTTTGATTTAGCGGCATATTGTGCGTGCTGCGAGAACAAGAGCCGGAAGAGAAGGATATAAAAACTGACGATATTTCGGTGTGTAAACACGATTCCAAATTTAATACCGATTATCCAATCACCCGTTAACGTTTATCGGTCTCGTGCCTACCTTCATATGAGAGATTGATAAAGTGGAGGAGATTCGTATCGTAAGTTCCTGTTGGTTGTGTTCACAAATTATTAGTGCTCCAGCCTGTTTAATTCGCAGAATGCATGTTTGTGCGAAACCAATCGGAACAGAAGAAAATCGTTTAGGGTAACTAGGATGCATTTAAAATTTGAAAATGATAATAATAATGGAACTAATGTTTTTTTCTGATAAAATATTTGTTTCAATGAACAGACCTCCAAACTTTGTTCGTTTCGTATGAATAATAATAATAAACAATATGCTTGCCGTTCTGGTTTACTACTCTGGAGTAATGATATGGATTCAGGAAGAGCTGCGACAACTAGAGACAAAAACTCGCAAAATGATGCATCTTCATAGGAGCTTGTATCGTGAATCGTCTGTTCCCGAGACAACAGGGAGGTCGTGGACTTTTGAGCTTGGAGTGTCTACCTAACAGAATGGTACTGGATGGAGTCTGTGAAGTCATCAGAGGTTCAGTTCCCCTTCTCTGCTTAGTATGCAAACATGAAAAAGCAGGGATTGAAGTACTTCTCTTCAAGGCAGCAACCTGTGCAGCCGATGAACTCGGTCTCGTATTCCACACTTAACGAACGAACCCAACCTCTGTCACCGAGCTGGAACCCGTTCAGCAAAAAGCCCACGTCAAAGCTACAGCAATATAAGGATAAGCCAATGCATGGGGTCTTCTTCAAGAACATTGAAGAAACCCGAGAAACCTGACCTTCGCATTTCTCAGGTCAAATGGACTGAAGTCGGAAATGGAGTGATTTGTAATGGCCTGCCAGGATGCATTTGCTGTCAGCCTGTCCAGATTATGTTTATGCTGGACAGGCTGAGTGTTGTACTACCATCTACGACACTCGTACGGTATAGACGAGATACCGGCCTTGTTTTATGCTCCAGGGAATATTGAGTCCGGTGTGGGGAATGAGAAGTGCCGAATCTATTGAAACTACTTATTCCACACCCTCAGGAGAATACAAGCCAATAATCCTGATGTAGTTCTCCTCGACCATCAAAGTCGGACGATTTTCGTCATAGAGTTTTCGGCTCCTGGCAAAACGAACATGGAACATGGACAGAGGAGAAAAAACGGAAAAAATATCGGGACTTACTCTTCGAACTTCGCAGGCTTTTCCCAAACCAGTCCATTAAAATGGTGGTTCTACTCATGTAGGTACTTGGTAGAATGATGGACACTCTGCTCTCGAATTTGAAAAATATACCGGCTGTGGCAGAAATCCTATCCGGACGAATGCAGAAGGTCGTTATTCTTGGTTCACAATTTTGAACACCTCCACACGTGTTTCAATTTTCAGTCATCAAGTGACCATCTTCGAGAAGAAGACCTTTTTTCAGCACCAGTGTTTAAGCAAATACAAGTACAAAACTTTTTTGAAGAGATATGTGCTCGTAGAAACTGACAAACAAGAATATTCAAATGAAATAGAAATATGGATCGAATTGGAAAATCATTTTTTTCTAGACAGACACCAAATAGAAAAATCTCACCATTTTCAAATATTTTGCAAGGACGCAATCTTTTTGGAGGTTATGTTCCTTCCTTCTCCAGTAGGTAGGTAATATATATAATATCTACTTCGATGTCTACTCAACCACAAATACAAAGTGACTGCATGATACCCACAAAAAACACATTTATCATATCCACTATTTTGCACTTCTTATATTACTTGAGCTTGGTGACAGTTAACATATGAAATTTACCTTATATTATTATACCATTACATTACAGGTTTCCAGAAAGACGAAACCCCGCGAGCAAGGAAAAGATCCGGGACCGATGGCCGTGTTAGGCTTTGAACCCACGACCTTATGATTGTGAAGCGAGCGCTCTACCTTCACGACCATCACATTGCGTGTTATTACTTCATAATATTGCTTCATAACCAAGTAAAATGTAAACAAAAGTAACTTTCCAGAGTTACCTAGAATTATTTTGCAATATTACATACAAATGTTTACAGTTTATTATTTTATACACAGGCCTGGATTAGCAGCTATTACGCCCGAGGCTAAAGTTCTAAAGTACTCCCGCTTCCAGGAGGTATGGGAAGTGTGGAATTTTTTTGGGATATTTAACTGTAAACCTCGTTTGAGAGTTTCTTTTGGGTTATTTGAGATATTAGCACATTTTTATTTTTAGTCCTTTTGAATACAATTTTTAACTATTTTCCAAAAAAATTATTTGTACCAAACACGGATTTCTCCGTATTCTGTGCCCTTCGCAAGCGTGCGCCCTTGGCCATTTCCTAGGTTGGCCTTATGGGTAATCCAGGCCTGTTTTATACATCAATCTTATATTAACCTACTCAAGAAGATTGGAAGACTCTTAAAGAATAGACTGTTTTTGTCGCTTTAAGCCCTCGTGGGTTAAATAACGATTGGAGACCATAGTCTTCGTCGTTGACCGGGTGTATGAACGGATATATGAGCGAAGTGGGTCAAAGAAGAGGATCGCTGGCTGCAAGGAAAACCTGCTCATTGACAGACGTTTCACGCAGTGGTTCATGCAGTTTGAAGGTAACCTTTCGATGGACTGGGTCGATTACATCGTAGATTCGTTCAGATACCCGATCAAATAGTGACAAGCTGTTGATGTTTAATATCGCTCCGGAAGACCAGCGCTCAATCATCAGATCCATTATTGTGTTTGGGTGTGGATAGAGTGGAATCACAAGTCACATAATATTGACTATTTGCATGTATGAGGACCTGAAAATTTGTGTTCGTCGCCGAATTCTTTTTTTGTAGATTTCATATTATCAAACCGATATATATTCATTGCGGATCTACATCGACTGATTCGCACAAATACATTTATATTGCCGCTTTCATATAAGGATTTTCTCTCGCCCTCGAATGGCGATAAACAAAATTGGGCAACGAATCCATCTACGATAAAACAAATGTTCCAAGCTGATTTTATATTGAGGTAACAATACAACTAAATTGCTTTCGTGCTGAAATTTGCATAAAATGATGCGGAGTTGAATGGAGTAAAAATAATTGATATCAATGAAGTGTTCCATGACAAAAAAATCACATTTCACTTACTTATTAATTTTACTGGAAATATCTAAGGTTCATATACTAAAGTTCAGCATGAAAAATATTTAAATATTCTTCATGTGGAACTGGATGTACTTGACGAAATTTTCTGGTTGTTACAGCAAATATAGTATTGCAAATAATGTTCTTGTAGAAAATCTTTGCCTGGCGTTGGACAGAGGTGATTTAGTAGTCGTATAGGACTATTGAATCTATAGTATAGGAAAATGGGCGAAAAGCTGTATTATTTATAATCAATTTTCATTTTAGGAGTTTATTCACTAGTTTTGGAAAAATATGTATAAAAAATTTATTTTAATCTACCATGTTTTAAAAAGAATGAAGTAATTTATCAACGCCCCATACATTTATAAGCCTTTACAAATTTCTAACTGATATAGCTATAAAAAACTGGACAGAATAAAATAGTCCAGGAAAGAAAAGAATCAGAAAATAACAGAGTTCAGGAAGAAAAAGTGTCCAGGGAAGAAAAGAGGACAAGAAAGAAAAGAGCCTGAGTCAGAAAACAGACTAGGAAGAAAAGAGCCCCGAAAAAAAATGAGCCCAAGAAAAAAAAGGAATCCAGGAAAGAAAAACTCCAGGAAAAAAGCCTAGGAAAGAAAAGGGTTCAGGAAAGGATAGGGTCTAGGCAAGAAAAGAGTTCAGGAAAGGAATCCGGGGAAGAAAAGAACCCAGGAAAGAAAATATTCTTGGGAAGAGAAGAGCCCAGGAAAGGAAAGAGTCCAGGGAGAAATAGCCCAGGAAAAAAGATAGTTCAAGAAATCAAAGGACCTAGGCAAAATAACAATCCAGAAAAGAAAAGAATCCAGGAAACAAAAGAGCCCAGGAAAAAAAGGGTCAAGAAAGATATCAATCTAGGAAAGAAAAGAGTCCTGGGAGAAAAAGAACCAGGAAATAAAGCAGCCCAGGGAAGAAAATAGTCCAGGAAAAAAGCCTAGGAGAGAGAAGAGACCAAGAAATTGAAGGTAGGTATCAAGCGAAAAAATCAGTCCATGAATAAATATCCCAGACAAAAAAGTCTAGTTAACAAAAAATAGTTCGGGGAAGAAATGAGTTCAGGAAAGGAAAAAGGCAGGGAAAAAAGGAGTCCAGGAAAGAAAAGAGCACAGGAAAGAAAATTTCCGTGAAAAGAAAAGAACCCAGGAAAGAAAAGGGTCAAGGCAAGAAAGCAGTACTGGAAAGGAAAGAGGACAGGAAAGAAACGAGTCCAAGAAAAAAGAAGCAAAGGAAAGGAAAGGGTCCAGAAGAGGAAAATGTACAGGCATGAAAAGAGTCCAGGAGAAAAAAGAACCCGGGGAAGAAAGAAGCCCAGAAAAGAAAAGAGTCCTGGTAAGAAAGGAGTCTAGGAAAGAAAAGAGTACTGGAAAGGAAGGAAAACAAATGACCAGGAAAAAATATACCAAGAAAGAGTCCAGGTGAGGAAAGTTTTCAGGAAAGAAAGGAACACAGGAACAAAAAGGTCCAGAAAAAATAAGCCCAGGAAAGAAAAGGGTCCAGGCACGAAAAGAGTCCAGGAAAGAAAAGAGTCCAAGAAACTTGCTCAGGAAAGAAATAGGTCCAGGGAAGGAAAAGGTCCATGCAAGAAAATGGTCCAGGATAGGAAAGAGCCCGGGGAAGAAAAGAATCCAGAGAAAAGAGGGTTAAGGAAAGAAAAGAAAAGAATCCAGGAAAGATAACAGGAAAGAACGGTGTCTAGAGAAGAAAAGGGCACAGAAAAAAGAAAAGGCAAAGAAAGGAAAGAGCCCATGGAAAAGAAGAACCCAAGAACAAAAGGGGTCCAAGAAAGAAAAGAAGCCAAGAATCCAGAAAGTCCAGGAAAGGAAAAAGACCTAGCTAGAAAAGAACCCAGAAAGAAAACAGTCCAAGGAAGAAAGCAGTTCAGGAGAGAAACAGGTCCAGGGAAGAAGGATCCAGGAAAGGAAGAAGTTAAGGGAAGAAAAGGTTCCCAAGAATACAAGAGACTAGAGAAGAAAATAATCTAATGAAGAAAACGGTACAGCCTAAGAGAAAAAAAAATCAAGAAAGAAAAGCCAAATGAACAAAAAAACGAACGAACAAACAAAAAAGTGGTCTATTAAAAACCCAGTAATAATTTTGATCTCCAATTTTTTTATCCAGAAGTGGAGTACTTATATACAAATTCGAGTTTTCTATGAGGTGTTCCAATTCCTGTTCTTAGGTGTCTTCGTATTTTAAAGAAGGTAAAATCTGGAGTTGAATAACTAAAATTGTTGAAAATATTTGAAATAATTTCAATAAGTATATGAAATTGGTGATTTACCAATCATTGAACTGATGAAAGAAAACAAGTCAGAGTTCGGTTCTTTCCTAATAGTTCATCAAGAAGCAGCTGATAATAAGCTATATGTATTGGGTGCTTGAAAATCAATCGCGAATTCTTTGTACCTTTTGAAAATTCTAAATGAATCTAATGTTAAAACGTTCTATATAAAATGGGAGTTAATTCCACAATACGTTTCATAACAAAGCAATCATTATCCTCATAACATATCAAAGAGAATTCGTTTCAAAAAGTTAACATTTTTCTTTGAGATATTTATCATGTTTGGATTACATCTAAAATAATTTGAATTTCATGATTATGAAGGATAATGAGAATATTAAAAAGTTTTAGTTGAAGGGCCCTGAAAATATTTTTTTATACTTGGGTGAATACCTTTTTCTCTTTAATTGCCTCTCTTCTTAACTCAATAAATGCAGATGTGATGAAGTAAGAGTGCTTAAGAGTGCTTTTCGTTATTATGTCCCTTAAATATGAAGTTTTACCATGGGCACCAATTCTTGAAAAACTCTCTATTGTACCTGTTTGTATGTCACAGGAATCCAGTTTTCACAAAAAAAAAACTTTAAAATATACAATTCTTGTTATAAGAGAGGATATAACGGTTGAGGAATTGAAGCTACTGGAACTCTGGTTTAGTTTTTTTATTAAGTAACGGTACAGAAATACCTTGAAAATTTTAAATCTCATTAAGCTGATCCAACCGATCCAACATTAACATGATTTCTTTCCTATTTATGTTGTATCATGGAATTACTTCAATGTTTGTTTCTTTTTCATCCTACACATTTTTATCAGTTATTATTACATGATTATCGTTAGGTGGTATGTTGTACTTTTTATATTCTATTTTTATATTAAATTAATTGAGAGCAGGTGAGCTTGTTCCCTGCAAGAACTGTACATCAGTTGCTGTTTCTTCATTTATCTCTTCAACTTCTGTAAAATTCATAATCTATTTCAGTTTGTTCTTTTTCCACTTCCTTTCTTTTTGAATTGTTGTAAATATTTCCTTGCTTCTCTGTTGAGGAATAGAAAAAAGAAATACCTTTTGGCGATCTGTAATTGGTTTATAGGTATCTAGTTTGGATGACAGATCTGTAACACCCCCTCTACAAACATTATTTTCTACAGTTTTCATTCCATCGATGAATATTATGTCCTGAGCATATATGCGTTTATCACAATTTCAGTACGTACAATAAAACAGTTAACGAGGAAACAAAGTTTAAGACAAGAAACAATCAAAATTATCTGATATATCAAAACCACTTATTTTCTGTCCCTGTAAATATTAGAAACACTGTCCATATAGCATTATTTCCAAGTTATCTTCATCCCTTAACATTATTTACCCTTTCCACATAAGTCAGTACCTACATATATCATCCCCAGCTTCCTGAAAAGATTAGTATTGTGCGTTTGAGGAAATTCTTCAGCGTGCACACATCAAACGAAAATTAACGCATGAGAAAGCCGAGAGAAATGCAAAAAGAAGTTTGATTTACATTGTGGAATCTGCGAAAGGCTTTGTAATGCTGTGTACGAATATACACGAGAAGTTATTCCTTTGTGAAACGGATATCTGTTTCTACAGGAAAAACAACTTCATAAATGATTCATAAAATAAAAATGTTATACTTTCATTCTGGTGACATTGATGATCATCATTTCCATCCATGTTCACTGCAGAACAATAATAATAATTATTATTATTTATTTATATATAATAATTTTCATATTTAATTTTTTTTTCTCTCCGTTAGGACTATCCCAGTCAGGCCCTGTCTCCGGAGCCCCGACACTTCCGGAGGGCGCGCTGGATCATTTATCCCAATAACCACTCCCCACGCCGTGGGGTAAGTGACTATTGGGTCCGAGAATCATGTGCCCTGAGCAGGCAGAGTGAACCAAGAATTACGGCCTGCATTCGTCCGGCTAAGATTTCTGCCATATTACGGCAAGCCGGTATGATTTTTAAGTTTGAGACATATAAAGGGATATTCATATAAGCAATTGCGTGAAAAAAGGGAAGAAAGATTGGAAGTAATTTCAAAGAAACGTGTTGAGTGGTGAGTTAATAATTGTTTGAGTAGATCATTTGATGTGAGAAGGCTCTTGATTTGCTTGAGATCCACATTTTTATTTTTTTCTAAAATAAATTTGGTGAAGTGATATTTTTGATGTCAAGTGAAACTGTATTGAAGACTTCAAGCTTAAGAAAATATGATGATCGTTGTGAAATTGCTTTAGAAACAAATATAATTACGGAAGGGCATTTTCCAGTTTCATATATACGTGGTCTGTATAGACTTTCTCATTTGATTTCTTCTTTTTCATAATTAAAATGTTTACAGTTGTCTAATGTTCAGGACATGTGCCAGTTGAAATAGGGCATCGCTTGGGTATAGGCGGTTCTTTGAATAAATGATTCTCAAAATCCATTTTTGAAGTGTGTTCTACCGACCCATATTCACATACAGTGTGTCAATTTGAAAACGTACCACCCCGAATATTTCAGCCCCCGTAGAAAATCTAAAAATATGCAACTTTATTTTCATGGTGGACCTTTTGTAGAATGGTTTTCATTCAAATTATGTCAACCCTGAAGTGGGGGTGGAAACAACCCCAAAAATCTTAAATAGAAAGTGGGTCGAGTGATATCTCATTTTGAAGACCGTTCAATTACCTATTAAAAAATACTAGATACTTGATATTTCTACCCAGTATTTTGAAGCAATCAGGTGGATACTCTAAAAAGGTTTAGGTAACAGTGTTTTGCAATTAAACATAAATAAAATAACAAAAAGAATTTTATTTTATAAAATATTGGATATTTTGACCATCACTTTGTGAACAGTAATGAAGTATGCTATCAAACTCTTCTTTAACGCTATGAAAAACATCAACCTAAAGGACCCCGCACTTTTTATAGGTAAAATGGTTCTCGGTGAAATTGTCTGAATCGCAAAGTTCGTTGATGGATAGATTTTGAAAGTTTAAAATCGGTAATTTTTATTTAATTATTTTCTTGGGGTTTGAAAGTGCCAACAGCATTTATTTTCGCTCTTATCATCAACGTACCTTCATATTACTAAATGTCTTTCAGATGGTGCAGACTATATCATTATGTACAGAGTGACAAATAAAAACATTATAGTAATGTCTGAAAATTCGATGTAATAATGAAAAATTGGATAAAATTATTTCGCCATGCAATAATACTATTCCTATTCCATCATTAATCTCAATTCATACATTTTGTACAGGGTGTTTTGAAAAATTGGTGAAATATAAGACCGGTTCTTTCGTATATATCCTGTATATTCAAGTGAATTATCATCCTCTGAAGATAGCTGATACCGTATAAACATGAATTCGTTGGGATATATAGGGTGATCTTGAAAATTTTCGATAAAAAAAATAACAATATATCAAAGTTTCAGAAATCACCCTGTAATTCACGATTAACTCGTTGAAATTCCTTTATTATTATTTAATATATTCATCATTCTCTCCTCAACACTGTCCCAAAAATTCGGTTTCCTACTATGACTATTTTCATAGTTATTAATTGAGAAACGTATTACCATTTGCATGACGAGTTGAAGGAACTTGTTCACGCGTACATTCTACTAGTGGGCAAGATTTTTCACAAATAGTGAAAAGTGAGAATGTGGAGATCAAAGTAAATATAAAAGTCATTTTCACTTTTCCCAGATAGTTCGTTTTTTATTCCGACAAAGCTTAAACCAAATTTACTTAACTATCTGTACCTTATATTATTAAATGCATATATCTGATGTGATTGTTATCTCTAATCTACATTTATTTTTATTTTACATTTATTTTTATTTCCACATTTAAACGGTTCACTATTAAGTTCTTTTTGTTATTTTGGTTTTCTACATTCATGCAAAAAGCAAAACTTGATTGAACTATATTCAGTGAAAAAAGAAGCTCTTTATTGCACTAGTGCAATAAAGTTTGATTGCACTCATCTGTCATTCTACTTCAACGTGCTATGTCATCATGATAAACATAAACGTTCAAAACCACTACATATTTAGCAGATATTCCGTGAAATTGGCCATACGCTTCAAACAGCTACGTATTTTTTTTTATTTTGTATTAATGATAGCAGTCAGAGTTGAACAAACAATGCCTTCCCGAGAATAAATCCATAATCAAAACCGATCCTCTATGTTCTAAACCGTCTACCTGCATAGAGCAAACTGTCTGTACTATGACCACACCTCATAACATACGCGCTCATGGCTACTATGATTTTGATTTTTATAATGCAACTGTAGTTATATAAACGTCAGTCAAAATTTAATTCTGACAATTACAGAACTGAATGTTTTAAAATGAGTAATATTAATAGAAAACTAGATGATGGTGATGAAATCGATAGTAATAATTATTTATTTCATTTTCCTTCACCTAGTGCCGCAACTAAATAAATAATGTTTTGCTTTTTGCATGAACGTAGAAAAAATTTTGCATGCAACTCGTGCAAAAAATGTTTATTGGACTCGACTTGTTGTCCAATTCGGCCTAACGGCCTCGTCGGTCAATTTCACGTCGAGTGCAATAAACACTTACTTTTTGCACTTGTTGCATAAACAACTATTATGTTTGTTTGCAAATCACTGTTACCTAAACCTTTTTAGAGTTTCCCCCTGATTTCTGAAAAAAGTACTGGATGAAAATATCAAGTATGTTGTATTCTTGAATAGGTAATTGAACGGTGTTCAAAATTAGGTATCACTCGACCCTCCTTTAATTCTATTGAAGATTTTAGGGATTGTTTCCACCCCCAATTCAGGGCTGACGTAATTTGAATGAAAAACATTCTACAAATGGTCCCCCATGAAAATAAAGTTGATGTGTTTTTGCATAATTTTAGATATTCTACGGGGGCTGAAATATTCTTGGTGGTACGTTTTCAAATTGACACACTGAATGTGTCGAGTGTACATCAATACTTCAAAGTTTCCAGGGGAATCCGTTTTGTTGTTGAGGAATTTTACATATTCTACGCTATCCTCGAATTATTTGAAAAAACCAAAGGTTTTGAAATCCTCTTCCAGTTTATTTGACTATTCCCAAACTCAAAATGATAACTCCGGAATGTCAACCAGTATTGGCTCCAGTCAACTGTCTCTTCTAATGAACACATTCTTTCTCCTTCTTCTTTTTCCTAGTTTCCATTTGGCTAAGAGCTGCTTTACAGTTCGCAATTTTTATTGCATTCAATGAATTGCACCCATTTTCTGCCAATGGATGAGGCTACTCAGCTGTCAGATATCGTTTCATTGGTTGAAAATTCCCGCCACTGATTGCATGAAATGAAAATTGCGAACTGTGAAGCGACTTTAACGACGATAAAGTCAGCAGATTGAACTCGTTAGGTTTACTCGCATGAAACCGAATCGAACTAATTTTTCATAATCGACTTTATCTTCAGTCTGAATATAATTCATGAATCTGCATATGGATCGCTTGAATTTCTGTTTCGAAAGCCATTGTTTCAAAGACTTTAACTATTCCTCACTATTCCCGAGCTAGACTGAATTAGAACAGAGAATAATTGGGGATCGCTCTCGAAAATCCTACGTCCAATTGTCCGAAGCTCAATAGAGACTCATTAATATCAGATACCTGAGTTGCTGCCTAGGCACTAATTTACATTTACAATAATGCAAAGCAGCCAGCTCTGCAAGAGAGATTATCCCATGAAAGTCCGACTATTATAGGTATATGTCGTGACGACGTAATTGGCACGAAATTCCGCAATGAGGCAGGTAAGGATACGTGTTGAAGTCAAATTCAATAATTCTGCTTGAAACGGGATCTCTTTGTCTTGAGGAATGTCCATTTAAATACTTTTGTCCATTACTGTATAATGAATAAGTCCTGAAGGCATTATAGGATAAAATACAATTGACGAAATGTTCAATAGGGAACCCTTTAAAATCGATCCAAATCAGCAGAGAGCAATATACTCTAGGGAATGTGTTTAGCATTACAACAATTACGCAGGAATGAGAAAGAAAAATTGCCGCGACAAAATCATCAACTACGAGTAGCATTTCTTCAAAGATGAATTGGATAAACGACGAAAAACTGCGCTGAAGTTTGGCAGATATATACATTTCTGTAGATGCGCTCAAAAGTATCTTGAGAACAATATATTCAGCACAAGATGCCATTCTACTACATATAACAACGATATTCACTTTGAGGAGATGCATCTTTTGTGAATAGAATCCAAAAGCACCAAGATGTAGTTCGTAAATTCGTAAAGGGGACTCATAAATCACAAAATGCTGACATGATGTGAAGGATAACACTGAACGGAAAACTATGTTTTCCAGCGACACATCTGGCAATACTCCTCTCTTAATATTCCTGTTTGGTTTCATACTCGATTTTGTAACTAACTAATGTCAACCTTGAAGCGGTATTCGTTTTTCAATTCAAAATTCGAAGGCCTTTCTGATCGTTCATTGAGTTCAGCTCGAATCAAGCCTTCTACAATCAAAATCAATTAAATTCAAACATGGTTCAGTGATTATACAGCGACATTAAAAAAAATGCAACAAATGAAAAATTCTTCAAATATACTGAATAATTTTCAGTTTCTTGAAAATAGTATATTTTTCAACAAGAGATAAATATGAATGAGATGATGTTTTTTTTCGTGTTATACCATATCTATAATAAAATTCTTTGTTCGTACAGAGAGCAGGAACTGATTTTAGCAAAAAATCACATTTACAGTTTTTTGTTAAATATTCTCTGCTTCTCTACGCAATGCCAGTGTTAACGCTACAGGTTTTTCCCCTGCATTTCATCTATTTGCTTTGGCTGCATTGTATTGTATCGAAGTTTTGTTAACGTGGTGCAGGATCAATTCGATTTTTTAACTTTCTAATTGTTTCCTACATTACTGCCTTGATTTCATCTTTATTTTCATCCAACTCGGTGTTTATTTTCTTCCTAATGTCGTCAATATGTCCAAATCACAAAGGTCCTTCTAAGTCTTCCTTGTTTTTCAGGAGCTTCTCTTGAGATTCTTCTTACAAGCTCTCCAAATTTTCCAGAAGCACTTCATTAAAACTCTTCGGATCTTCTGAAAAATTCTTCCCCGGATTATTTTCTCGAAGTTTTCTTCCAGATCTCCCGAATTTTTTTGAGTTTTTCATTCAAACTATCCAAATTCTATTGTAGTTCTTCCTACAATCTTTTCGTATTTTCATCGAGTTTCACCACAGAAACTTCGAATGAGTACTTTTCAGAATATTTTCCTTAACTTTCCGATAGTCTTTTGTGGAATACATTCTCACCAATCAATTCAAGTTCCTTTTTCTTCCACTCCTGCCTCAAATCAGTGACTTTCAAGTCCACAAGACGCACTTTCTTCGAACAATCAACCAGTTATCTGTTCAACGAGGATCAATCTATTCCACGAAAAAAAAAATGATGCCTCAAGAGATTATTTGTTCGAAACCCGCAAACTATTCACTTCGCGAACTAGTTTTAATGGCCACTCATCTATCCTACGCCAAAAAATATTTCATAAATTCATTTTTTGCAATACGGAAACTGTCCACTTCGCGAACCCTTATTTATTTTCTCTAAAAATTTGTCCTCTCAGAATTCTCAGAACTCATTTAGGGACCAAACAGAAATTATTAAATTAATTGATCGTAAATAATGAAAATACCACTTCCGAATTTGTATTTAGGGTAAAATCAATAAATGTAATTATGTCAATTCGAAAAACATAGTTGTTAGCTGCCGATTGATAGAAGATTACGTGCATAACTTCCCACTAATAAATAATTTTATTTTAAACTTCAACATGCATTTTCATTGAGTATCGACAACATTGATTCAAAAAATGTAACAAACATTTGAGTATGTATCATACGCCATTATTTCTTCGGTAAATATGTGATTCATCTTGGATCATTCGAATAACACTTTTTTTTGTCAATTCTACTGAACTATCAGCGGATATGGCAGATTTTTAATATATATGATATGACTATTAAATTTCTACTCATCAGTGAGAAGCGAAATTTACAAATCTGAGCAATGATATATTGACTTTGTATTGTTATTCCAGAAATGAACATGAAACTGCTGTACTATTCTGCGGAAAACAATTGGATTATGCTTATGTTCAACAGCCCTAATTATAATTGATTACCCCCAGCAAAGTGTAATGAAGCAAACAGAAATTAATTTTCTGCAACAACACAAAATCTTGATGTAATCAGGTATGGTTCATGTTGGAGAAAATGGACTAGATTGATATGACGTGATTTTTCTTTGTTATCAATTTCACTTTGTTACGCATAATAAGTATTCAGGAAAATATTTCACTTTACTCTCAATAAAAAAAAGTTCTGACTATTGAATGAGAATGTACTTCAGTGATGAATTATTTTGTAACAGTTTCACCTCTGATACTATCTTTTCCCAAAAGTTATACTGATGCCATAGTCAGTTTCGTCTACCGGTTTTATACAGAAAATAAAGACGATACAATTATTTTTCTGACTGAAAGTGCGGAAAGTGATACTTTCCCACTCGCAACTGCCGTTGACCCGCACAACACGAAGCAAAGTTCGGGAGTGAAAGACACTTTACGCATGAATTAGGACTTTTTTTTTCTACGACCGCCTAAAGATTCAGAAAGCACATTGAAAATATAATATATTATTCTAATTTAACATACAAAATGTCCAATGAAAATCTACTGATTATTATTAATATTAAAGTTAAAAACACAATTTGTTGCATTCTGCAAATGAGTCAGAATAGCCGGTCCAGAGTAGTTAGTTGGTGGTAACTGGCTGTTGAGAGTAGATTGCAAAGTGCATGAAGATGACGGAGACGGCATCGGTTGCAAGTTGCCAGTACATAAAAAAATTTTGTTCGAGATAGTTTTCTTATATTCTACGGAGTACTCCAAATAAAGTATCAATTCGAACAAAGTTCGAATATATTGTGCCAGAGAGGTATCAGCAATGTGAAAGAATACGGGGTACCCTTCTCTCTAAGCGTTTCCACCAAGTAGAAAATTAAAGGCAAACATCTGTCAGAAAACAACTACTTCCCTGGCTAATACCACGACGGACATTAAACTACATCTGACAGATATTTGTGCAACGTTATTCCAAGAAGATCCAATTGCAATGGCTTGTCTTGTAATTAAACAGAAGATTGGTGGAAACGCTTAGAGAGAAGGGTACCCCGTATTCTTTCATATTGTTGATACCTCTCTGGCACAATATATTCGAACTTCGTTCGAATTAATACAGTTTTCTCTCTCCGGAGTCTGTGCTACTTGGGAGTGTTTTGTCTTGTTTCTTGCGGATGGCGCTGTGATCAACTTTTTTGGCAGGTACAGGACAATTATAATGTTGTCCGACTTACCCTGTCACTGATGAGAGGCAATAAACCTCGAAACATGCATGTCTGCAGGTGGTCATTCCCAGCCAAATGAAGGATAATCTTCTGTTTGATTACAAGACGACAAGCACTTGCAATTGGGTCTTCTTGGAAGAACGTTGCACAAATATTTGTCAGATGTAGTTTAATGTCCGTCTTGGTATTAATCAGGGAAGTCGTTGTTTTCTGACAGATGTTTGCCTTTGATTTTCCTCTTAGTGGAAACGCTCAGAGAGAAGGGTACCCCGTATTCTTTCACTCCAAATATCCTTCAGCAGTTGACTTCCAGCCTCCATGTTGTTTTATGTTGGTTATATCCCTTCTCCTGAATCTGCTAGAAACGTTGCCAAGAACCGTCTAAAACTGTGACCTGTTTAACGTTCTATGTTAGGTGGGCCTGAGTAGGTAGCGATCCCTACTGTCCTTTCACCAGATATATTCACGCCTACGCACTGAACAGAGCAGTAACCTTTTTTTAAAAAACGACTGTGATTGGTGGTAGAAGGCCGTAAATTTGCATACTTTCTATAGAGCTTCAAAAAGGTTCCATTATTTTTGTGTTCAGATATATCAAAGGATCTTGAAGTATGTTTTTTTGAATAAGAAATTTCCATAATAATTAGGTGTCCTTCATCTTGAAAATCGACAGGTATGAGCTCAACTTCTATGAAGTTGAAGAAGCGCGAACTCTGCCTTTTGCAGCAGCAATGTGTATTTATAATTAGTTATGTACATTTTTCATTGTTCATTCCATTGTATTATTCTGCTGCAATGAAAACAATTATTATTATCATCATTATGATTTTCTTTGGTTAAATTCTGCGCTTTATGTGGTCGAATACCAACATTTTGCTCCAACTACATTCTTTGGACTTTTGTCTTTGAAAATTATTCGAAGACCTTGATATTTCGAATTTCAATTCAAAGTTATAAAAGTGCCATTGAAACTTTTTCTTTTAGAAAAAAAAGTCCAATTGAAAAGTTGTAACAAATACAAAAGTTGAAGTGGTGTTCCATATATACTTGATATTTTCGTTTATCTTCTTTGGGTTTTACATTGAATAAAATATTTCCTGAATTACTACTCCTAGTAAATAATAAGTAGTGTACAGGAAAAGGAGTACTTTTTAAACTTCAAATATATTTTTGAAACTTGATATACGTGAATCGTTACATTTAACTCTTTCAAAGTTCTTTTTTTTTCATACACTAATTATTACTTTTTCATTCTTAGTTCCATACCTTATGACTGAAAGCTTGTTTTGAATATGGTTTTTGAGTTTTTTCTTCTGTCTTCGAATTCTGCAATAAACTCTATTCGCATTTTACGCAAAAGATGCGACATCTACAATTCTTTGGTTGAACTAACAAATACATCAGGTCTTTCTTGTCATGAGCAGTAGTGTATCTATTTTAACTGTTTCCACATTATAGATCGATTTTTTTACAACAAATTCAGTTTAGTGATATCCTTCAGTGTTGATAGTTTCAGAGTTTGTTAACTTGGAATGGCGGCAGAAGTAAAAAGTTCCAATACTAGGCGTATTTGCTCCATGACCCAGTGCTGAATGGAAGAGTTATGGAAGACATAGCGATGTCTTCGTAGATGTAAATGTCTGATGAACTCATTACAACTTTAGACATCTTCAACAATTCATTCAAATTTAAACGAGAACTAAATTGAACGATATGATCCTATGGAATTTGACAGCTGATCACCATTATACTTTTCCCTGCGTAAACTGTGAGCGCCACCTAGCGGAAACGTATTTGGCGAATTCTACAATATAACTTTATTGTTTCACTTCTCTCTTATTGTAATAAGGAATTATATATCTGTATTAGTCGTCGATTTAGCTTGATTGCATTCTTGCTTACATACACGAATTACCTATGGTTTCCTTGAAACGAGAAAAGTAATTTCTCAGGTAACAAATCAACCCCGAGCAATCTGGAAAAACTAAATCCGAACAAACTACAGGGCCCCAGAGAGTAAATACAATCTGTGATATCCGGCCTATGTAAATATTTACTCAAAACGTATATACCTTGATTATTTTTTCGTTACTCCGTAAAATGTAGGTAATGATATATAATTAGGAGTTTTCCGGAAAGACATTCCATCGAGAGTATTACAAAGCCCTTAGGGTTGTCTTTATAAAATTTCCACCGCGACGACTAGTCTTGAATTATGCGGTTTATGTTTTATACGATGAAAAACGCTGAGATGCCCCATTTACTGTGAAGATAATTTTATGATCTTTCAAGGCAACAATAGGCTGACCAACCCCTATTTACTATATAGGTAGTTCAGTTGCGAGGATTTGATACTCGACATAAAGCACAGATTTTATGATAGTGGATTGGTAGCACTTCACTTCCTATATTGTGGGGCTAGCAAATCGTTCAAAATATCGATTGGTTCCATCAAAAAAAACAGAAACCGCGAAATCCCTAAGCAAATTCCAGATTACTACTGAATTATTGCCTACTGAATATCTCAGTTATTGTATAAGGTGGGTTTGTGAAATTCGGAGCATCGATATATTGACATAAGAGCTAGAGTTTGAGCAAATTCATATGACGAACTTCCATCAACTTTCTTATTTTGATATGCAACTCTATTTTTTTCTCTACGCGTTATTTAGCTCTCAATTCCCTTTCTGATTTTCAAGTTATTACAAGTTATTATCTAACTAGAAATAAAGAACTATTGAAATTCACTGAATAGGCCATGGAAGCAAAATAAAAACTAAAAATTGAAAAGTTGGCCTTGGAAACCGTACGTCACTTGATAACAGTTGCTACTACTGTAATATTTTATTTTCATTCGTCAGCGTTATGAAAAGCAACAAATTTATGTGTGAAACGGTTGTTTTTGGTTTGAGTACTTCTGGAATTAGGTACCTAGTTTAGCATCTGCAAAAAGTGTCAACAAAAAGAGGGCATTTTGTTTAACTTTTAATAATAAATTCGTATTCGAAAATAGTCAATTTTCAAGTTTCAGAAGGGCATAACTCAAAAAGTGATTGGGACCACCACGAATTCTATTCAGAATCGTGTTAAGGATACGAAACTATGTAAGTTAGAGCACTTTTTTCAAAGCGGACTCGACTTACCTTTATCGTTTATTTTTTGCTCTTCAATCGAATAATTATTTTGTTCGACAAATATTCTCCAAAATAACAAAATAACGTTCAGGTCTGCTCTTTTGAATTATATGACGTTGATTTTGTCATAAAAGTGAAGTTTTTGTGTTCCCATTGATAAGTGCCAAATTTCAGTTTTATGATCCCAACTCTTCAAAAAATAAAATGGAATAGTCAGTGTATATAACAATCACATTCAACCGTGACTATAGTCTAGTTCCAAAATTGTAGATAGTGACTCATCGTACATTTTCTAGTCTTTACGGGATTTGAAAGTGCGGAGGGAATGTACGAAAGTGGCAAAGTAAAATTTGATTGGAAGCCAAAGTACCTAGCTTATTTCTGTTCTAATTTTTGACCTGCTTTATATGAATTATGAACCATACAACCGCTAAGTCACTATCTACAATTTAGGAACTAGACTATATATTTCAATGAAACAATCGATATAGACACCCTGAAACAGTTCTCGCCAATCTTGTTATTCTACTGATAACGTACATCAAGTAAATTTTGTAATTCAATACCTACTCAATCAATCCACTTCCAATCGAGTCCTGCAGGTAGGAAGAAATAGAAATAGAGCAAGTACTCGAGACGTTCATTTGTTAATAGCAACAAAGTTTACCTTTCCTTCATTATCGAAATGAAAACTTTAACTGATGAAAAATGTTTCTTTGCTGAAAATAAAGGATCCGTTATTGGATATTCATTATTTGAATTTAAGTGATTTTCCGTTGATTTACTGAAGTGAAATATTTAATTTCTAAATTGGATTGATGATTTTTTTCAACGGCAAATCTTGTTAGATTAAAGTTGAAATCACTGTTTATTTAAGGCATAACCCAAATGAAATAAATGAAAGAGGAATATGGAGTCATTATTGTTAATTCAAATATAGACCAAAAAACGTCACTGGGGATTTCTTCGAATTCAATCTCTGGTTATGAGCACTGAACACATCACACAAGGTTTTTATTGTTATGCTATACTCTTATATACAGACTGATGCTTTGGAAAAGTATGAGGATATTCGCCCAATAATCTGTTTCCGAGAAAAATAATATTTTACTTTTTACCAGAGTGTCAGTCTGGTTTTAGACCGGCACATAATTGCGTTACTGCTATTTTCGAGGTAATATATGATGTTCTTTCCGCAGTTGACTCAAATAAACTTTGTGTGCAGATTTTGCTTGATTAGTCTTCGACAGGATCAAACATTTTTTGATTGTGAGTATTCAGAAATATTCAGGGTTTTTGATTAAAGCCTGTCTTTAAGTTAATAGATATCTGACGGATCGCTGACGAAAGAGTTATCCTTGACAACGCACAATTTGAGTGGATTGGAGTAGAAAATGGTGTTCCGCAGGGATCCATTCTAGTTCCCTTCCTTTTAATACTCTATACAAGTGAACTTCTTAAATTCTTGAAATATTGCCCTAGTCACTTCTATGTTGAGGCGTCTCGAGCCGTTAATAATAATAATAAAAATAATAATAAAGCGTCTTTATTCACCATGAGATACAAGAAATAAATAGTAACATATTGCGTAAGCCTGAGAAAATTTCATAGTGAATAGGCGGAGTGTCAGCTTTCGCTGTTATTAATATTTATTAATATTTTAAAGAGAGAGGAATAGGAAGAGAGGAATAGAGAGGAAATTAATCGTATATATATATATACAATAAATAATATATAATAAACTCAACTTGGGAATTATCGGGTTTGCAGTCTGTTTACCAATATAACTCAGTTGTTCGTGATCTCAATATTAAGCTAATCTTTATAAGTTTCTTCAGGAGAGAATGCTGAAGAATGCCAAAGGAAATTAGACAAAATCAAATAAAAAAATAACAGTTCTACTCACAATCACCTAATTAATTAATTAATTAGTATTGATATGAGAAATTGCACATAATGAACCTATGATTTCATTTCAACGCCTATTAATGAACTGATGGTTGATTAGGTCGCACTAACTAATTAGAGTTTCATGCGTTAATTTTGGAAAGCAAAGTTTATGCAGAGTTTCAATTTCCTAAACCTACCGGTATAATGAAGGAGGAGGAGCATTTAACAGCAGCCCTGTATGTTACACGAGAGAACGAAACCATCCACACCGAATCTTATTAAAAAAATCAATCGGTCACTTGTATGACCTTGTAGTTCGAGACAAAAGAGTTAAATATTTGCATTTCAGTGGAGATATCCATTTCGACCCTGCTAATTGTAATTGGAGCTCAACGTTCACGGATTCTTCAAAGCAATTTTCTTCAAAAGATACGCCAAGAAATTTTTATACGGCAGATTAGAGGTTTCGCCAGAACAAAGAAATATTTCTAATGTGATCCGAACGAAATACAAAGCGTTGCATCTTTCTGTTTTTCCTCATGTTGTGAGGTAACATCTTCTTGAATTCCAATTGCGTATATTCATTTTAATATAATACAGGTATGATGTTCCTTGACACGATTTAGGCGGCGCATAGGAGAAACTAATTTTCTAGGGCAAAAATACTTTGAATTTCGAAATAATGATGCAAGCAAGATATCTAATGAGAGAACCTTCTTGCCACCACATTCAAAATGAATTTCCACCCCCATTCAGGAAAAGTTCATACTTGCAATTTTTTGAAAAACTTTGCTGACCGGGTGTTTTCAGTATAGATATATTATTGAAACAGTAGTTGATGATTGGTCAAAACAATCTTTTCGTGCCACCATAGAAAACATTCAGGTCAGCCTCCTCATAAGGGTTGTTTATTCAAGTGATTTTTTTCAATTATATTCGTGATAATTTTGTGATGATTTTTGTTATTTCAATAATCCGCTATCAAAATTTATAATACATAACAGAAAAAATATCTGGATATTCGCTTGCCACTAAAACTAACCCCAAAACATAGCCGGTTGTTATGAAACAGGCGTGAAAAGTGAATCTGTTAATTTTTCATTACATTTAGGACATTTTCTGAGTAATTTTTTGTTTTCATATTTCTGAATTGCTTTATCTTCAACCGTTCTCGAGTTGAAAAGTTCATCTAAAGTTGAAAACTGTAATTTCTCTCAAAAGTTTGGTTTTGTAATTTTTCTATTATTTTTCTTCAAAATTCAACCTTTTTTTATGAGCACACATCTGCGCATATGCAATTTCAAGTAAATCTGATAAATTTGTATTTTTATTATTTAACCCTTAGAACATTTTTTGAGTTTTTTTTTAGATCAAATTGAAATTCACAAAAGTAATCATTCTGACTTGTTTGGCGTTCGCAGTTTTTGCTCTATTTTCAACCGTTTTCAAGTTGAAACGTTCATCTAGAGTTGAAAGAAGTAATTTTTTTCCAAAATTTGGTTTTCGTAATTTTTTTATTATTTTTCCTCAAAATTCAACCTTTTTTATGAGCACACATATGCGCATGGATATGCAATTTCCAGTTAATCTGATAATTTTGTATTTTTTATTAATACCCCTCGAGAAAATGTTCGCATAATTTTTTATTATGTCGATCGACTTGAAATCCACAGGGTATACCAATTTGATCATACTGAATCGATTCGTTTTCGCAGAATTGCTCTATCTTCAACTACTCTCTAGTTGAAAAGTTCATCTAGAGCTGGAACAGGCCATTTCTGCAATTTCAGGTGAATCTGATACTACTGTATTTTAATGATTTCCAGAAGTCTACTCGTTAGAACATTTATCAAGAAACTTTTTATTTTCATCGATCGACTTAAAAATCACTCAGTATACTGATGTCATCATTCTGAATCGATTGGATTTCGCAGAATTGCGCTATCTTTAACCATTCTTGAAAAGAATTGAAAATTTCATCTAGAGTTGAAAGAAGCCATTTCTCTCCAAAAGTATTTTTTCGTAATTTTTCTAATAATTTCCGTAAAATTCAACCGTTTTTTATGTGCACACATATATGCATATGCAATTTCAGATCAATCTGATACTTTTGAATTTTTTATAATTTGTAGGGGTCTACCCCTTCGAGAAACTTTTTATATTCGTTGATCAACTCAAGAGTCACTTAGTATACTGATTTCATCATTCTGAATCGATTGGCATTCGCAAAAATGCTTCATCCATTCTTGAGTTGAAAAGTTCATCTAGATTTGAAAGTGGCCATTTCTCTCCAAAAGTTTTTTTCGTTGCTTTTCAAATAATTTTCATACAATTCAACCTTTTTTTATGTGCACACATGTGCGCAAATGCAATGTCAGGTGAATCTGACACTTTTATATTTTTTATGGTTTTTAGGGGTCCACCCCTTCGGACATCTTTCGAGCAATTTTTCATATCTGCCGATCGACTTGAAAATCACAGATTACACCAATTTCATCATTCTGAATTGACTGGCACTCGCAGAATTGCTTTATCTTCAACCGTTCTCGAGTTGAAAAACGTCATATTTCTCAAAAAAATTTTAATCTCTTTTTTATATTGATTTTCTTAAAATTGAACCTCTGTTTAAATGCACACATATGCACATATGCAAATTCACGTAAATCTGATAATTTTGTATTTTTAATGATTTTCAGGGGTCATAATTGTTTTTGAGAAATTTTTTGTTTTCGTTGATCGACGAATTCTAAAACGAATTCTACTTTCTCAGGGAAATACCTTCACTGGAAACCGCCGGTTGGCAAAGTTTTCAGAAAATTCGGAAGAACAAAACACCCTTCAGAGGGTGGTTGATTAAAATCTTTTCTTTGTTGGTATAAAAAGTATATCTTGAACAATCCTAGTCTACTGTTTCAATGGTGACATAAGGTGACATACGGAATATAGTTTAAACCCCATTCTGAACTTCACCAATTTTCGGACGCCACTGTTTCATGAAAAATATCCACAGATAATTACCTCGCAAAGAAATACAAAACATGTAAATTGGAAGGGTCAGATATGGAAGGTCTGACAAAAAAACGATAAGTATACAAAACCTGGAATCTGGATGAATAGAATATTCGGCAATTTGCAAGCTTCTCTTGTCATCTGGTCACAAGAGGATCGCTCTGAATTTAATATTCAAATTTTTAAGGGTTGTATAAGAAACTTCATAATATTTTCAATACGCTAGGGAGTCTACAGGTTTTCCAACCGCAGCATTGGCCCATTAACGGTGTTTTAAATTCAGCAGAATGGCATCCAGTTTTTCAACTATCGACAATGGAAAGAATTCGTTAATATATCCAAAAAAAGTAGTAGCACTTCCATTGATACTTTATTTAACATCATCATCATCATTCAGTGGGCACGAGGACAAGTATCATGATAAAATAAGAAATCGTTGCTTAACATCGGATGTTTTTTACTCAGCTATCCATCTTGAAGTATACGAACTAACAGTTTAATTTTCTTTTTCTTGTTTACTCGTGCTAAATTGAAAATTTTAAGCACGGAAGTTAGCTGGTTCCCAAGCATCTCTCATAGAACATATTACTTCCAAACTCTGTTCAATATAACTAACTAGAAAACAAATTAATGTTAGGGCGAACTTTATCCAACAATTACAATATCAATTTTTGGCAGCTTCAACTCTTAACACGCTGAAAAGTTGCTCTACTGCTTCAAAAGTATTACTTGATAAATTTATGGTATTACTCGCATCTCACGCTAATGAAAAGTTATGGTGTGGCAGACTTGTTTAATCAGCATGAAATTGTTGCAATTAAAAAGGGATTGAAGTTCTACCTGTAGAATTGTATGAAATGTATTTAATTCGGCAACTACCCAGGAGAGAACTTAGATATGCCTGGGGACAGTGACAAAATGTGGATACAGGGTAGGGTCTAAAATTACTCAACTATAATTGAATGATAATATTATGATGCAAGTTCACAAGAAACCTTCAAAGCATGTGCAACAATGGTAAGCGAAGTGCCCTTAACACGTTATTTTCAATTATGCCTCCATCCTGACATCAAAAACAATGCTGGAGACAATACTACAGGCATGATCAACCATTTAATCAATATTAATATTTGGAACTTTTGGCGTGAATGTAATTAAAGGGCTCTCCAATACAATATAAAAATAATCAGCTCCAGAACATGCTAACTTTATTAGCGAAAAGCGTGTCAAGTGAAATTAACTTGGTTTCGGTGTTGAGGTAGTTTTTATTTTTCGGAAATTATGATTGGTGTATGGAATAACGTAGGATATTTTTCAGTAGTTTATCAACAAGAAATAACGGAAGAAGTGTCATTGAAGGCTTGAAGAACTTTGCTGCTTCTGATCCTGATGGGCTACAGGACTACGGACGGAAAATTCTGCCGAACACTCTTCAGCTCGTGGCTGAATGTGGTCCAATTGATTTCAGATTGGTTTATTGCACTCACACACAAAACAAAGAAGAAAAATACCATCCAAGGCAGGAAACAGTGACCAGAAAGGCCCATAACAAAGCCATCTAGAAGGGGAACGAGGAAGCGTGGGAAAACTACAAAACCACGAGAAGGGAGTTCAAAAAGGAGCTAAGAAAAAGTGAAAGGGCAAGCTGGAGGTCTTACTGCAATAAAATCAACTCCCTAACGGAATCTGCCAGACTTATGAGAATCCTGAGCAACGGGACAGAAGGTTCCATAACAACCAAGACAGACAGATTCGCACAGATATCCGCTGGAGATACACTTCCCAGACGGTGTCGAAGATGACCAACGAGATCTGCCAACACAGCAGATCCCTCATGAGGATTAGCAACTGACATGGCCATATAAGACAACAGGACGCGACGGAATTTTCTCGGTAATGCTACAGTGGGGTCTGAAATTCCTTGCCCCAATCTTGAGAAGGAAATTCCGGGCCAGCATAGCGTTGGAATATGTTCCAAAGGCCTGAAAGTCAGGTGATGGATAGGTCCATAAGGGTGAGCCCTTCCACAGAAATTAAAATACATACAAAAAGGGAAGGTCGACTGAATCGGCTCTCCACACAGTAGTGCGAAGGATTGAAATGACATTGAGGTTCAAAGAGGTAATGTTAGGAGTGTTCTTCGATGTGGAAGGCACGTTGGACAAGGCGAAGACAGCGTCTATACAGGCAGCACTAATGGCCAGAGGAATGCCTCCCGCGATGGTCAGCTGGGTTCAATCCAAGCACCCACTACCATCTAACAATAGTTTTCACCTCATGGCCAGATGAGTAGCAACATATTTTGGATTGATTTGTTGAAGGGTGAACCGTTTATACATGCGAATACTCTACGCAGTTAAACCGGCGTGTAAAGGATTTATGAGCAAAGAGAGTCAAAGAAGAGAGTCGCTGGATTCAAAGAGAACCTGGTCATCGATAGATGTAGTATAAGCAGTATAAGCGTAACCTTTCGATGGCCTGGATCGATTACCGCAAGGCATTTGATACAACATCGCATAAGCTTTTCATTAATTTGCTCAGATGCCCGATCAAATGGTGCGATGCAGTTAACAACTAATGCCACTCTAGAGGACTCGCTTTACCATAAGAGTCAGAGTCCAAACAGAGCAGCTTATCTTCAGAAAGGGTGTGTTTCAGGGACACTGCTTCAGCCCTCAACCCTTCTGCATCTCCCTATTGCAATTATCTGTTGCACTAAGGAAAACCTGCGTATACAACTGCGATAGATGAGAAACGAACTCGGAACATGCATCTGCAACATGTAATCAACAAAAGCAAATCAGCGTTCATTATGTGTCGAAAGTATTTTGGAAGAACATGAATGAAACCGAAAGTCCTGTACTAGCTATCCACTGCCACGTTTGTATTGGCCCGAAATGAAACAGAGACAAGCAAAGACCAACCTTAGCAATACCAGAGACATGCCTGTCTGTGTATCACGAGCGCTATGAATATCACTTCGTTGGTGCTATAAAAATCATTCTGAGTATTCCACCTTCAGACATCGTATTCGGAACAGACTAGTGTGAGTACAAATAAACTTTTATAAATACTCAATTGATGAACCCCATCACAAACTGGGCGCTGCAACGTCATTCGTGAAGTCAATATTACCGAACAGGAAATTATATGAAATTACGTGCTACCCAAATACTTATACGAAAAACCATTTAGAACATTAACGGAACTAATAGAATTAATAGAACTAATGGAACTAATGGAACTCTATCATGTGGAATCATAATCCGGTATACAGATGGCTCAAAAACAGATGGAGGAACAGGAGCAATAATTTATGGTGTTACGCCTGAAAGGAACGTTATAGTTCTTCTTGGCAATGAGAATAACGTTCTATAACTGTATGATTCCCAAAAAAAGCTCTTCTTTCCGTATCCTCTTGTCTTTCCCCTATTTTTTGTGTTTTTGCATATGAATCAAAGACAAGATCTATTCGAAGCATACCATGATTTGTAGAATAAGCAATATGATCACATCACAGAATGGGACAACAAGGTTTTTTATTATTGTACTTGTTTTCCATTGTGAGTATAGGCAAAGAAGCCATCGATTATTGAATTAATCACATTTAAATCTGAAATATCTTGAGTAGCATCGGTATCAATTTTTTTTTTTTCTAATTCTAAGTTCACTTTTGGCTTTCCCTCACCCTTCCCTCCAAGCGTTTCCACCAAGTGGAAAAATGGAAGCAAACATCTGTCAGAAAACAACTAATACCCTGGCTTATAATAATAATAAAAATTTCGACACTGAGCGGACGAACCCAAACGCTGTCACCGAGTTGGAACCCGTTCAGCAAAAAACTCACGTCAAAGCTGCAGAGAGGCTCCTACAGCTACATAAAGATAAGCCTATGCATAGGGACTTCTTCAATAAGACCTTGACTCTTCCAGAAACCTGACATTTGCTTTTCTCAGGTCAAGTGGGCTGATGGCCTGCCAGGATGGTGTCTTCAATACCCTCGTCTACCGTAGTCGCGTGATGGGAATAGAAGTCCCTGACACTAGATGCAGAGCGTGTCGTGGGGCAGCTGAGACCATAATGCATCTACTGTCAGCCTGTCCAGCTTATGTAGTCTCAGCCGATATCCACAGGCATAACGCGGCGCTACGAGTGTTGTACTACCTTATACACTCGTACGGTATAGACGAGACACCGTGTTGCCTTATGCTCTGGGAGATATTGAGTCCGATTTGAACAATGATAAGTACTGAATCTATTGGAACTACTCATTCCCCACCCTCAGGCAAATACAAGCCAATAAGCCTTATATAGGCCTCTCCATCATCAAAGTAGAACGATTTTCGTCACTGAGTTTTCAGCGAAGCGAACATCGTCCGATAAGAGGAGGAAAAACGAACTAAATATCTACTCTAGGGATCCTTGGTGGAATAGGTTGTATCGTAACACCGGAGATAGGGCCTGACTGGTACATCCTTATGAAAAAAAAATAATAATAAAAATTTCTATTCGATCAAGAAGTTATACATCACTGAGTGACCCAAGCCAAGAACCCCGGCGTGGGATCATATATGGGATTCTCGTCGAACACACGTTCATTTTTCTTCTCTGGAAGGAAGTATCTGGATTACTCAGTTCATCCAGTGTTCCATAATACATAAGTCATACTTATAGGTCATAATCCAAAATACTTGCTGTTCATTAGTTCTGGGAAATGGCATAGCTTCATTTCCAGTTATTCTGATTGTATCCTTAAACTAATAGTTGTTTTGAGGGGTTTTTCCGGCGTCAGTTTCGCATTGAAAAACTTTCGCAATCACGGATATTATTACCTTAAAAAAAACTGACGTTTCTGTAGACAGTAAACAGATTTAATCGAGACCCTGCTCTGAGCTCAGAATTCATTTTAATTAAACGCTGATTAGAAATGAGGCACGCCAAAAACTGAGCAGTAATTAAGTCGTTGCGAATATACTGCGGTTTTGATGAAGTGCTCTTATACATGATATATGTTTCTGGCATAAACATGTGGTGAACCGTGAGTTTTTGGGCTATTCATTTCCCAATATCAATCCATCTCGAGTAAATACAGCTGAAATATTGATCGGTTAGTATTTCAACAAAAAAGGGTAGGTCTCTCTTTTCGATCCCTCAAACCCCTTTTCTGTCAAATACCACGAAATTTCAGTAAGGGTAAATAAATTAATGAATGAATGAAATATTGTTCATGATCAATTTCTGTATGAAAATCAATCAAATTTTGTTAGTCACGAATGCAAGGTATTATATGATTTATTTATGGTAGATCCACTAATCAGAACCACTAGGAATAACTGCAAGAAATAAACAGCCATCGTTAAAAAAAAATTAACTTTCGCATTGGTTAACTGACCAACAAGCATTCCCAAACTGGCTGTTACCATCATTTTCGATTTCAGATGTTTCATATTTATAAAATGGCAGCTTTTATGCATTTCTCCGTAATGTAGCCAACATATGCAGACGGTTGAAGCAAAATCCATACATTTTTTTTACCATATCATATGTTGATTTTTGATGGATCTGATGGAGACATGTCGAACATCTCGAGAAGGAAAACGAAAAGAAAAAAAGAAAACTAAATTCATTGCCCAACAAATAAATCCATTAACAGGACAATATATGTATTACAATAGTGCAATAGGAATAATATACAATACAATAAAAATGGTAAAAATGTCACTTGAAACTAAATACATACCAGGTAGGTATATACAAGGAACGTATGAGATATAGACCAAAAAAAAACAAATTTACTTTTGCGAAAATTCACTAGCTGATCTACTAATTATTATTTTAAAATAAAATGTTATAACGACAAGGTGCTAAATGATAGTTTGTTCAATTTTGACTAGTTAACTCTTCAGTGGTGCGAAAAAGCAAATCGAATCTTTGTTGTAGTGTGGATTGGACGGCTCCTCTAGGTGGGTATACATCATCATATTCAAATGCGAGGAACTTTAGGAAACGCCTCTGCACATTTTTTGAAGTATCTTTACATATGTTATAAAAAGGGTACCAAATCAAAGTAGCTTTCTCTAACTTAGAGCAAATGAGATTATGTCCTCCTTTCATTGACATTTCTTGTACAAGAGCAAACTTTGGACTTCTTAACATTCATTGATAATTTATTGACTTGAGTTTTCTATTGGGCCCAATTGCTAATGTAGGTAAGAGCAACTTTCTTGGCTTGAGATAGGTGGAAAAACTCTCTCAAAGTCGTCGGCAAAAAGCAAGTTGTAATTGGAGAGTTTGGAAGTGGGATCATTTATGAATATGAGAAAAAGCAGGGGTCCTGAGTTGGAGCCTTGTTGCACACCTGTTGACGATCTTCCCAACGCAATGATGATAAAAACCCAAAACAAAAACTAGTATTGAAATCAAGGCTTAATGAAGTCACGCTTCCTATTCGGATAAATACAATAAAAGAAGGAATCAGTATGCAAAGACACCGACTCAATTAGGCTTGAAGGAACGCTTCGTCCGTTACCGCACCGCCTTTGAAAATGTGTACCACAGATGTACGAAACGTTAGGAAGAATTACCTCGAGAACACGACCAACAAACTCGAAAACCACCGAAACTTCAACTTCTGGGTCAGTCATTCAGATTTGCAAATCTAAAATACAGATAATTGTATATTTTTCCACCATTCTAATATGTGGAGTGTTTGGTTATAGGTATGGTTGGCACTGGGAGTTTCAGAGTGTGGCTGATTTTCCGCATGTTATAATAGGTACAAGGGCAGCAAAGGTGAATATATGCTTACTTATAACGTAACCAGATTCCAGGATGTTAAGTTTTGTGTTATTTTTTTTTTTTCGTGAAATTGAATGGTTCAATATTCGAATGCAGTGAAGTTGAATATGACATATTATTATATTCATGGCGAATCAAGAAGAAATGCAAAAGAAGCAGTGAGAATATATGCCAATCGAAAAAGTTGCACTGCATTTTCCCCGAAACGGTATTCCGTATTCAAACTGAGAGTCAACGAGTGCATAGTAAGCCATTTTGGCTGCGTTGAACCCCAATACTTCACAATTCAATCTAACGGCATAACATTCCGAGGAGATTTTACCTTTTAATTATAAATATCATTAAATTTTGAACTCGGGTCAATGGAAACTTCCAGAAAGAAATTCATACGAGCATTAAATTGAAAGATTACATGTTTGCATCACACTAATCTTTGACTTTTCAAATCGGCTGATAATATGCAACTTGCAAGGGTTTCAATCCTTGAATATTTATAATATAATAAGTATCTGAATATTCAAAATGGTTCGTTCTTTGGGAGTCAAAGTAGCAGCTATCTTCATACTTGGTGAAAATGGAAAACATCCCCTTTTCATAAAGCTTAACATATTAACGCACCTGCCTAGTCATATATGTATGGAGTCATTACCGTTCAAAATAGTTATTTATATATCAAGGGAATCATTAAGGCCTATTAATTCCTGTGGTTCATCGATAATTTTATTTCCGATCGATTTTAATAAAATTTTGTTTTGCAGGTTGTTGCTATGTTACTTGTTCATGAACAGACCTGTTATCAATTGCTGTTTTTGCGTTAAAAATGTGTTTTTCATCCCAAATCGGCGATCGTTTTTTCGATATAATGGAAGATATCCTTATAAAATGCCAGATCTTTTTCCGCACTGATCTTATTCCAAGTAAATTTGAATGCTTTGGCGAATCAGTGTACCGAATCTGACTCAGCCAAAGGAATTGATTATAATTTTATGATAGAAAAATTTTCCAAATCCAAAGCCAGAAAAGCTACTTTGTGACTTATACACTTAATTTGTAATAATACAAATTATTTTTCAGTTATTTCTTATTACTACTTTCATTCACAGAAAATATTTTTCATTTTGATATTTTTATTTTACATCCTGATGTTTTTTATTTCGTTAATCCGATTTCATTTATTCGATGTTTAGTTTTTATATATTTTTCATATCACATGTCACGCATTTATAATATTATTTCAGTAACTGCAATTTACCGCCAGTTGTTCTAGTCTTACTAAAAATTTATTGATTATTACTATCAATATAAAACATGTATAAAAAGGTAGTGTATCTCTTTCACTTCATCCTTATTTGTATCTGATGATGTCAAATTTAAACCAATATCGAAATATCAGGAAGATGCGTAACCTTTAAATACTTTTTAAAAAATCGCTTGTTGCACATATACACCCCACCCATTTTAGAAAGGGACCACAAATTTGCCTTGCGCCTAGGGCCCCCAGTTACCGTAGTACGCCACTGGGTAGGCTATTACCTACATTCAAAGTTCCTTAGTTAGCTGATGTTACTTCAAATATTTCTTCACTCTGATCATTTCCTTCATGTTGTCTCTAACCTCTTTGACTTGTGAAAGAAACATCCGAAAAGAAAGGGCTATCAATGATTACGTACTTCTTGTGAATTAAAAATGTATATCTAGTCAAATTAAAAAGCTACAGTTGCTACGCTACAAGTCTTCCGTATCACCTGATCTATGGTATACTGACCCTTCCATAGTCAGTGCCTTCGACAAGAGGGGGGCACTAGGGCCCAGGGCCCGGCTGGAGCGAAAGTATGTTGAAAAAAATAGCAAAAAAGGGCAAAAAATAAAATTTTGCAAGACAGATCGCAACCCTTGATGTAGAGATAAAAAACATCGGTGATCTGATTGGAGAACTGATAAATTTGCGTAATATGTGAAGAAATCTTTACACTGAAGCAAAACTTGTGGCATGTGAAAAAGATTTCAAGGAAATAAAAAGAAAATGTTTCCATAATAATCAATTTGGTCTTCACGTGAAACTTGAGGAGAAGAAATTCAGGATAAATGTGTACTATAAACTCTTCAAATCTATCAAAGGTAGACAAAGATCTAAACTTTCCCAAAAAGTAAGTGACCTTTTTCAATGTGTTTGGATATATCTTGATGAACCAGATGATGTAATTGAAAATCATTGTGTAAATTTGTAACGAAAGTACAAAGATGACATTGACTCTGGAATTTATAATGAGATTATAATACTGAAGAGCATCTTGGGTGAAACTAAAATACAAGCGCTACAACTTTTGAATGAATTGAGGAAAACAAAGTTGGATTGTCTTTTTCCAAATATATCCATCGCAGTTAGGTTATTCAGCTGCATACCTGTGTCAATAAGTCAATGAGAGAGGAGTTTCAGCATCATGAAAAGAATCAATAGTGAAAATCCGTCAGCAATGAAGCAAGAAAGGTTGAATGATCTCAGCATCCTAGCACTGGAGCCCGACTTAGCAAGAAGCTTAAAATATGACGATATTTTAAACGATTTCGCTAGAAATAAGGCCAAACGAGTAGATTTTAAATATGTTTCATATGCACTGATTTTTTAGATTTGACAATTGAAGAAGTAATCTCAATTTACTTTAATATTTGTCCACGTAATAAATTTTATAATGTTTAACTGGAAATAATTTAAATTTTTTTATTACTCACCCTTTCTCCTTTAATTAACTTCCATTTCAATAAAATCTGAGGTATGTTGGTATTTAGTATATGTATAAGTGTATTTATTGCATTTAAACAATTTTAAGTGTTGAAGAACTGTATATAAAGATTTTAACTAAACTTTGACGTTTGGTCAGGGTCCTGCCAAGCAAGCAGTAAATCCGGGTCCCCGTTGAGAGACCAATTTTTAATAGTACGAAAGAGATAATATTCATTAAATTTTTTGATGTTGAATAAATTGAAAATATAGAAAAACCATAATAATAATGTGAAATTTCGCAACTGTAGACGAATCTTAATTTTAGTTAAGAGTCAGTTGGTAAGAAGTGGGTATGAAGAGTTGGGTAGAAGGTCCGGACCTTTTATTTGCCCATGGGCCCGAGATTCCTGTCGCTCGGCCTGTATACGAAATATCATTCAACAGGAAACTCCGTGAGAAATCTCCAGGAGATCATCAGAAGATGCGGAGTACTCACAAGAAAGACCTGACAGTGCAGAGAAAAGAGTTTACTACTACCTACAACGGCCAGCTCCTTCAAAAATTATTAATAATAAATCCTGCCCCTTCTTCTAAACCTGTTGACTATTCAAATAATTTCACAAAGTTAAAATTTTATTTTATTTTATTTGATTTTATGTCAAAAATATTTGTAAATAAGCATTTTTTCTGCAGTCAAGAGAATCATCGAGAATTCGCCCGCTTCAACAGGTTCAACAGAACGTCGCGTCAGTTCAAACCAGGAGCAACAAATCCTAATTTAATTACAAGAAACATCCACATCAAAATCGGATTTCGAGGAACTCACCTTTCGTGCGTCTGGCAGCGAACGGAAATCAACAGGTAGTCGCCCTTCTGCAGTCGCACAATCGTCACGAGTCGTCACGTTAGTCCGATGGCCGGTGGTGCTTGAGTGCCACTGGTAGAGAGATCGCGGCTTGTGAACGTCGCGATGCCGACAGAGCGTCTTTATAAGGCCGCGTGACATGCGCGCCGTCTCTTCGGCTCTTTGACGCTAATGGTTTTTGACTTCGCCGGGATTGACCACTTGTTCACTCGGCGTCGGCTCAACACTCGATGGCTTCTTTGGAAGAGGTTTGCAAGGTGCTGGTCGTCTTGGATATGTTATCCCGAATGCCGAAGGGTGATTTTCGACCTGAGTCTGCAGAACCATTTGCTATTGGAATTGAAGAGTTGAAACTACTTTACAGGCTTTTGTGATTACATCGACTTGAGACACTCGTTTAGTCTACCAAGGCAAGAAAGTAAACAATCTGTGATTTGTAGTTAACTCACACCAGTTTGTCCTAAAGTGACAGCTTCGCTTCAGTCATATTTCACACATTTCACAATATTTTGATGGCTCAACCATCGATGGCTTCTTTTGGAACAGATTGCAATATGCTGGTCGTCTTGGATATGGTATCCCGAAGGGTGACTTTTGAGCTGAGTCTGCAGAACCATTTGCTGTTGGAATTGAAGAGTTCAAACTACATAACAGGCTTTTGTGATTACATTAACATGAGACACTCGTTTGGTCTACCAAGGCAAGAAAGTAAACAATCTGTGATTTGCAGTTAACTCACACTACTTTGACCTAAAGTGACAGCTTCGCTTCAATCATATTTCACACATTTCAGAATATTTTGATGGCTCAACACTCGATGGCTTCTTTGGGAAAGAATTGCAAAGTTCTGGTCGTCTTGGATATGTTATCCCGAAGGATGATTTTCGAGCTTAATTTGCAGAGCCATTTGCTATTGGAATTGAAGAGTTCAAACTGCTTCACAGGCTTTTGTGATTACATCTTATGAATCGTCTCGAGACACTCGTTTGGTCTATCAAGGCTAAAAAGTAAACACTCTGTGATATGTACTTGAAAGTGACACTGGTTTGCCCTAAAGTGACAGCTTCACTTCAGTAATTTTTCACATATTATCACAATGTTTCGAACATTAAATAACAAAAATAACAAACAATTTATGTTTCTCGAAAAGAAAACATACCTAGTACCAACAGAGACACTTTTAAATTCAGAACAAATGACGTAATGATTAGGGATACTGCTAACAGATTTGAAGAGTTTTTTGCCAGTATTTATAGTACAGAATGTTCAAATTACCGTGAACCCCTTGAAGAAGGCTCAAGCTACGTGAATGATACATTCAATATCAATGTCAGAAAAAGCTGATCTCACAAGCTATGAAAAAAGCTGCCGGTATTGATGGTATCCCACCATACGTAATAAAGGGTTAACAGGCGTGGCTGAAATAGTATATTATGCAATGATCATATACTGATGGTTATTAATACACTAGTATTAACCGGGATGTGAAACGAATCGTATGGTTTATGCGAATGACTGGTGGACAGATACATAAGAGAGAAGGTGCTGAAGCTAAACCCACTTAGCGACCTCCAGCACGCGTACCAGACTGGCAAGGGCAAGGAGACTGTTCTCCATCGACTCGTTCATGGAGTTGAGGGTGGGTTAGACCGTATAGGGTCTAGGGATAAAGGTATATTCATCGACGTAGAAGAGGCATTTGACAACACGTCGTCCTGTTCCCTTTGCTTTGGTGCCTCGTGGTGGATGGCCTCCTAGTAAAAATGGAACTACACTCAGGCTTACGCTGACGACACTGTTATTCTGGTCGATGACCAGGAGTCCGGCCTCGTAAGGAGCACGATACAAAGGGCTCCCAACGAGGTGGATGAATGGTGCCGTTCGCTGGAACTCAGTGTAAACCCTGAAAAGACGGAACTGGTTCTCTATACCAGAAAACGCAAACCAGGAGACCTCCAAGATTTTCAACTCACTGAAAGGTCCCTGCAATACAAAAGTTCAGTCAAGTACCTTGGAGTCACCCTTGACTCCAAGCTAAACTGGAACGAGCATATTGATCCTAAAGTTAAGAAAGCCACAGCTGCTTTCTGGGCATGCAGAAGGGCATTTGGCAGCCCCAAGATTCTATATTGGATCTACAGAACTCTCATACGCACAATGATTACGTACGAGGCCACCGTATGGTGGCAATATGCAGCATCCGGCAAGTCGAACACCCAATCAGATAGGGTACAAAGACTTTCCTGTCTTGCGATAAGAAGCGCAATGAGGACGGCACCTACCAGGGCGCTGGAGACGCTCCTTATCGAACATGAGGCACGCAAAGCCGCATCTTGTTCTAATCAATGGTGGAGCGAAGAAATATATGGACATTCTCGATTATGTTCCCTTCTTGAAATGCCGGGTGACAGTTCGTTACCTGCCTTACAATTCAGCAAAAGGCCACAGACAGTCATTCCCAAAAGGGAGGACTGGGAGCGGATCGGGCACTAAGGGGATCATCTGGTACATAGATGACTCCAGGATGGATAAGTCAGCTGGTGCCGGGATATATAGGCAATCTCCGAAATCGGAACATAGTTACGCTCTAGGAACTTTTGCTACTGTATTTCAGGCAGAATTGTTTGCCATACTCGCCTGTGTAAGAGAAAATCTTAACAGAGGCTACCGCAACCAGCAAATCCCGATATGCACCCACAGCCAAGCGACAATCAAGGCTCTTGCATCATATAGAGTCACTTCGTTGCTGGTGTCTGAATGCATCGATGATCTGCAAAGGCTATCTGCTGCCAATGAAGCTAATTTGGGTCCCTGGTCATACTAGAGTACTTGGAAACGAACAGGCTGATTATTTGGCCAGACAAAGTGCGAAAGGCCCAACGATTGGTCCAGATCCTATCCTAGGAGTTTCTAGATAATGGAGCATCTCAACCATGAAGAAAATCCTGGAAATTCCAAGATGCATGGAAAGATGCAGCGGGCATGAGGCAATCGAAACTCCACATCCAAGGCCCTTCAACTAAAAGGACCAGGACTCTGCTCACACTGATGGGGCACTGCCATCTCAACAAGCACCTCAACATTTTAGGTATCACGGATGATACCGAATGCAGGTGGTGCCTGGAGGATGAGGAGTCAGCTACCCACATCCTCACGGAATGCCCGGCAGTGGCACCAATACGGGAAGCACACCTCGGAAGCATCGTATTGAAACCGGAGTGTGAGAAAGTTATCGGTTAGAAGGCTTGCCTCTTACGCTCGCGATAGGCTACCTTCAAAACTGAACCATTTTCCAGCAGTGGTGGGTGCATAACGGGCCCGATTGAGAGGCCTACATGCTTATGGCTCCGTCCGCCCACATAACTTATTCTATCTATCCATCTTACCATTACATGAGAGTTGCATACGCTATTCTACAACTGATAAATAATGAAGAACTATAAATACTATATTTATATTTTTATTGAACACAATAACAGTAATTACACGTATTTCTATGAAAAATTCTACAAAATTGTAATTAATGGTAGTACCTCGGGTATTACCATGGATATAGGAAAACTATAAACATTTTGTTTATATTTATATTGTTTTGCATTTTCTGCTTTCTCCGATATGTGTGGAGGAGTCGATGGTAATTCTTCTATATCACTAATATCAGCAATTTTGATAATATAATTATCGAAATTTAGCTCTACTGAAGATGACTGCCACAGTTGCAGTCGAAACTTTTGGAATTATTCACCAAAGAAGACTACGACAAAACTCAGAAACCAATCAAAACAAAGTCATATTCGTCCGGAATATACTAAATCATGCGAGAAAGGTACTATATCTGAACTTGTAAAGGTATTAACTATTTCCGTATTCAAATGCTCGCTGCTCAAAAAAGTTAATTCATTAAAATGATAACCCATTCAAGCCAATTGTTAGCCAAAATCTATTGTACCAACGCAATTCTATGAAACATCCTATAGAAAAAATAAATTACTCAAAAGTAACCAACTGCGACATGTTTGTTAGAGCTACAATCACTGATTGGCGAAGTGGCAAATCGAATCACGTCCCAATGTTTTTTAATTTCATGGATTTTATCACAGTCGGGATGCGCTTGTAATTTTCGTCAGTGTCAAAATTAATAATGAAATGAAAATGCAGCCATTTTTATTCACCATTTCAGTGCAAGCAAGTAATAAAATTCACTAATGAAAGTTTCACCAAATTTTTAAATTTGAAACAATTTTTTTTCGTTCTAGTCCCAACGAAAATATCGAGAGCCGAAAGAAAGTAGATAATGATTGATTTCCCTGAAAGATTGCTCAGCTGAATTTTAACAATACTACAAACATATGAAGTAACTGAGCCAATGAGCAATATGTTTTCTGATTCTTTTGGTAGGGTGTTCGAAGGCAACGAGCTTGATATTAAAAAGGCCGGGACCTGATAGACCCAGATCTTTTGTTTAAGACGTCACTCATTCTCAAAAAGTTTCCTCCAAAGTGGAAAATTGCTCGAGTCCTACCAATATTTGGGTGATCGAACAGATGTTCGCAAATCTTGACCCATATCTATATTCAATTCATTTGGTGAAGTTTTTGAAGCAACAAAATCCAAAGAGTTATTTTTTCTTACAAAAACTTATATAACTCGTTGGCCACCCTGAGTAATCATTTATATAATAATATTTGTTAGCTTTGTTTTATAACCCATTATCCGATATTAATTTTTTTTCTATGGATTTATTGTTGATAGGTATCCTGTGTCCCTGTGGCAAACTGCGTTTGGCAGTCAGGCATCAACTGTTAGTTACTTCACTTCAAAATCCATCGACCATTATTCTCATATCAAAAATAATAAACAAATACATTTTCTTTATACGGTATGAGACGCCACATTCTCATAAGGAAACTCAGTTCCAAGTCGTCCATTATTGAATGGTATAGGCGGTTTGCCATTACCGCTGCTTGTAACTCCAATCAGGGTATTGATAGAGGTTCCTTGTTTTTGATGAAACTATCTGTTGATATTGTTCGAAGATATGCTACGACTGCGAAGGCTTCTTCAGTCGCGTCCGAAAACAAATAAAGCTCAATCGAAATCGCTGTGGGGGGGACAGAATAACATCGTGGAATTCTTATTTCTGAAATTATACATAGATCTTCTAACCATTGTCGCCAAGAACTTGCTAGATTATCTGAGACATTTCATCCCATCCAACCTTGAGCGCCATACCTTGCATTGAAATCTTGCCTCTAACTGTGAAGTATGCAACAAGGACCAATGGATCGAACTAAGGCATGGTGAATATCAGATTTTGCCTTTTAGTGGAAAGGTGTGTGTTGAAATGGGTATTGAATTTGATCAGAAGCTCATCAGATTTAGAATCCAATCATATGCCTGGAACACACTGAGTGGCACAAATTCCATCTTCCAACTTTTTAGGTCAGACAGTATGCGTCTTACCAGTAAAGAGTTAGATACCCAATTGACAACCTGAGAACCACTAATTCCGTTCCCCCTTCTTACTTTTTGAACCTTCTTAACAGCTTCCACTTCGGTAATCACAGAATCTAGGTAGTCATCAGCATAAAACTTGCTTATAATGGTTTCTGAGATATCAGAAGAGGACGCTTGTTTTCATGCATTCAAATTCTCAACAAATTGTGTACACACAGGAGAACAAGAAGCTCCAAAAGTCATTACTTTTATTTGGTCAGGACGTCTGAGATTGTCAAGGTTTCTCCATAAGAATCTTTGAGCACACTGATCAGCATCACTGATTCTTACTTGGTGAAACATTTCACGAATGTCACCGCAAAAGCCGTATTTTCGCAGTCCCAAAAAGAAGGTTATCATTCCATCAACTTCAGCAGCAGCGTCGAAAACTAACCTTAATTTGATAAGTTTGTTGGGATTTTCGATTCCGAAATGCGGTAAGTACCACGTTCTTGGATTCTCCATTTCTACTTCTTCGGTGCTCAGCTCATTTGCGTTTCCTTTACACAGGTAACTGTTAATTTTGTTACACTAGTCCTTGGCCAAAATTTAATTTTTCAACAATTTCTTTTCGACACATTTTAGTCTGTGAAATGCATATAATTCATACCAGTAGGTATGCCAGTAGGAATTCCTGAAAGAAAACTTCAATTATCACTACTGAAGTCCAACGATTATTTGGTGACACTTGTCGAAGGATTTGTAAATGCCCAGGAATGGACCAGAGGTAGTCTGGTACTCTTCTTGCAGTCCAGTTTGGATCTGCAGGTTCTGGTCCGATAAAACCACAGTCCATTCTTTGCTTCCATGACAGAGTGGCTACTAGTCCAGACTAGATACCTTGAAACAGTGATCCTAGAGGATTTCGAAGACGATCCATTAATAAACACTAGGTCCGTAGTTAAGTTGGAATACACCACAGTAGAGTTCAGTTTTCATGCATCCGAATTTTCGGTTTTTCGTAGGAAATCTGAAAGAAATGTCACTTTTACGTACGAATGATATTTTGAGCGGTTTTCATTTGTGCGAAATGCCTTCACGGAATAAATGAAATATTCAACATGAATCCCGTAATTTACCGTCCATTTTCTCAAGTAAATTCCTCAGCTCGTTATTAAGCTGTGGCAATTGTAACGTAATTTTCGTAGTTTGAAAATGGGTCTCACCCAAAAACGTTTGCGAGCCCTTTTCTTCAATTCGAAATTCCAATACGTCAACAAAATCAGTAAAATATAAAATATTACGGCTGTTCTTATCCTTATATTATTAATCATGAGATTGCTGTCCATATTTATCATTAAAATTTTTAATATGCCTGGAAACAAACAAACATATCCGCACTGATCATTGTTTTCCTTTAAAATTTCGGACAAGTTGACTTTATTTCAACTTCTTGAATTTATTCGTACCATCAGTTAAAATTTGCAGCCACGAAATATATTTGAAGAGCTTTTGACAGATTTCGTACGAAAACGAATAATTCGTGTACATGAAAACTTAGCTTAAGTCTGAAATAATTGTATTCATACAAATATCAAAGGTTACAAGTCTCACAACATCAAAGTTCGACAGAGTTAAATTTTGTCACTGGCTTCTGGATAAAAATTATAATACTCACAATCGAGTGATAAATTAATCGAAAAATATACTTGATAACCACGTCCTCCTAGAGCAGAATGTAGTAACGCCTCTGGTGGAACACGAATCACTATTTTAAAGCTGCAACGAACAAAAACTTATTTCTTGCTCGAACCTATCATATCGGTTGATTACTCAATACGTTTTACAGAAAGACACGTTCACGTCGAATATTTAAATTGTTGTGTATGTTTAATATATATCTCAAACTTATAAAAAATCTCATCAGGATCTCCTACTCAAACCATTTCAAGCTGGATTGACACTGTGTTGAATATAAGTGGCACTGGTATTTCAACATGCTTCCTCATCTACATCACTACGTTCTAGATTCAATATTGAAACCATTTGGAACACTGCGGGTTGGATAACTAGGTCAAATGTGTTTGCAAACGGTTATTACAAAACAGACCAGTTATACCTAGTTTAGTTCAGGCAAGAAATACTAGATTTCATAATTGAAAATGTTGGTTCTATTGCAAATTTAGTTGATTTAAGTGGACTTTTGAGCATTTCCCTATTATGTTATTAAAATTTTATCTCACTTAAATATGTAATGATAAAAAAATTAGATGCTATAAACATCTACATTTTGGTCTAGCAGGACGTGGTTATGAAGTATAATTACAGATCAAATGACTTACTTGTAAGGAAGTATCCTATCCATTACTACCATTACCAACTACCTATATTATATTTTGATTTTTTGCTATGCACTTTCAAACGTACTTAATAAATAATCAGCCGATATGATAGTTTCGACTAAAGAAGAGGTTTTGTTTTTGCTGCTTTGAAATAGTGACTCGTATTCCACCAGAGGCGTAACAACATTTTGGTTAACTTTCCGACAGGTTAGCCGTTTGCAAGTCAGGTAGCCGAGTAGTTAGAATCAATGCTTTTCAATCGTTCTGTCTACCGGTCGTGAACTCAAAGCCCAGCGACTTCAGTTTATTTTTCTGATGATCTAAGAGGGGCTAGGAATCGCACGTTAAAAGGTAGAACTCGTTAATCCTTGGGTTGCACAAGTTTCGACTTTGTGGATTGATACCCTTTATTTTTTACTCTTTGAACATAAATCAAGGCCGTAATGGAAACATTTCGGTGGTGAAGTTTGTCTATTTTCAGCTTCCTTTTAGAAAAGTGACTAACCTTTGAGAATACCACGTAGAGCGTTATCTATAATTTCAGCCAATTTTCCTTCATTCGGGAAAAGCTATTATTTTCAATAATGCTTGACTGTGCAGAAATTATGGCAATGAGCAGGGAGGCTATTTTCAGATATTCCATATATTTCCGAAGTCACTTCTTTTCAGACTCTCCATAACTGGGACAGAATACACAATTCAGCATGCAGCGGAGTGGTATTCTTCCAGCCGATAGATACACGATACACCAAAGCAAAGAGGCAATATCGACAAAAATTGGAATATGTGACGACCGTCTCTGATAATAAATAAAGCAATTGGGGGATGAATTCAGAGTGAGTCTCACGTTCGAACGTCTATATACTCACTCGCGCTGAATTATGATAATCGTTATTGGAAAATACCAGTTCCACATCAACGTTGGCATACTCCTACGTCTCTTTTGTTTCTTTATATAAAAGATTTATAGCCGAAGAGCCAACATGGTGCTGCGAACACTTTCTGTATTCTTTTGCAAAGAACCACACTGACGTGATATCGTAACGAGAAATCTTGAACGGGAAAGTGAATTTCTTATCATGCGTACCTTCTGCCGGTCACTGTATGAATGTGCAATTACCCCAATTCAATAATAATTCAAAGGACAACTACCTGATACCGAAAAAGTGGATAATTATCAATTACCACTGATCAGAATTAGGAAACAGTTCAATTGTTTATCACATTACAACATATATGCATCTCTTCTTACCTCGGACGAGTCATTCCCAAAAGGGAAAAATGGGAGCAGATCGGACACCACCTAATCCTCACGACTGAGATCATCTGGTACACAGATGGCTCTATGATGGGTGAATCAGTCGGCGCCTGGATATACTGGCAATCTCCGAAAGTGGAACCTGGGAAATTTTGCCCCTTTATTTCAGGTAGAATTTTATGCCATACTGGTGGACAGCCAAACGACGATCAAGACCCTCACTTCTCATAAGTTAGTTTGCTACTGGTGCCTGAGTGCATTAACAAGCTGCAAAGGCCAATAAGGTGAAGCTGCTTTGGGTTCCCGGTCATACCGGAGTGCCTGGAAACGAACAGTCCAATGATCTGGACAAACAAGAAGATAAGGTGAGAAAAGCTCAACAATTGGACCAGAATCTGTCCTAGGAGTTTCTAGATTATGGAGCATTTCATTCATGAAGGATATCCTGGAAGTCAAATTCCAGGATACACCTCAACATTATAAGTATCACGGATGATACTGAATGCAGATGGTGCTTGAAGGATGAGGAGTCGGTGGCCACCAACATCCTCACGGAATGCCCAGCAGTGGCAGCAATACGAGAAGCGCATCTCGGGATCATCATTCTGAACCCGGAGAGTGTAAGAAGGATATCGGTTAGAAGGTTGGCTTCTTTCGATCGCGAAATATACATAACGGGCCCGAATGAGATGCCTACATGCTTATGGTTCTATCCGTCTACAAAATATATTCTTCTAAGACTAGAAATGACGACTTTCACCTCACTTACTTCTAACATTTTACAAGATCATCAAAGTCCACCCTGTTGTCCGTTGCACCTGAAATCGTCGTATTATCGTTGTTTTTGACTTTTCCTCTTGTGAGTATCCCAATAAAATCAAATTTGTGCCATCTCTCCAGTATCGTAATATCAAAATTTTGTTTCCACATACCTATCAATCATTGAAAAAAGATTCGAATGTGTATGTGAGTATCGCAGTTATCTCCATATTATATTATTATAAGATAAGAAACGAAACCAAAAACATTGCACTCTAGTTTATTGCTTTGAATGTAAAAAACACGAACGTTTTCTTGATCTCTTCAAATACAAATGAATGCTTCTGACGTCACGTGCTTATATCATAACCAATTTGAAAAACAAGATCGACTCCAGCTGCGATCACAACCAACAATAGTTTGTTGCGAGAATTTGCCGGAAAAATGGTGCGCGTATCGGAAGACGTTACAGAGTGCCACACTCTAGTATTTTTCGTGAATGGAAAAAAGGTACGTTTTTATTTTATAGATAGTTATAGCGTAAAACATATGGAGATTATTTGAAACCAGGCAGACTGATTCAATACTGTTATTTTCAAATTTTTCATGCTCAAAATTGCTAAAAAACTCGATTGTATAACTCGAACATCTAATTGAAATTTACAGTACATATTTATTGAAAGAAATATACATAGACACAGTAATAGAATAAATCTGACTGCCTAGAAATGTTTCAATCAATACCCTGCAGACCACTTTTGGAGCACTAATTTTCACAACGAAAATACCTGTTATAAACCAGACTTTCGCCTTATCAACAAAGGTCAGCCTGTTGTAATTTAATACATCAAGAAATGTAGCATCATCTTCATTTTTGATAAACACACTGGAAAGGGAATGTTCGACTAGCTAGAATTTGTATTCGCTAAGGTCCTGCTGGAATTTTATAATATCGAAGTAACGTAACATAAAAGCTTCCAATTTAGACAAATAATATATACTTATAAAGTGATGCTTACAATTGTTTCGACATATTTTATTGTTTTCAGATATTCTTTCGAAAACAGAACATTTAATGGATTTGAAATTCCCAAAACATTACTTTCGTAATATTGGAAACCACGAATTAAAAGCCTTGGAAGCTTATTATTTTTTCATTATGTCATGGAAAGTGATATCTGGGACACAATAACTCTCACTTTTATCAACATTAATATTATTGTGCACCCCCTTACCTATACATATAATTATTCATTTTTCGGAGCAAAAGATTTTCCCAGATGAATTGAAAATAGCAAATGTCATACCGTTTCTCAAAAAAGGAGACCCATCACTCGTTGTCAACTATAGGGCAATCATCCTATGCACCAGCCTTTCAAAAGTGTTCGTAGTTACAGTCAATAACCAACTTGGTCGGATTTTGACAGACAGAATATTACTTTCCTCGAAGCAGCATAGCATGGGTTTATAAAAAAAATGTTGAATCAACCCTGAGGACTTTCGTCAAAAAAAATCATTTGCTCGTTAGATAAATGTCTTTTCATTTATTTCAGCAAAGCATTCGACTGCGTTAATCATGAAGCTCTTCTGAACAAATTGTGTTTTTGTGGAACGAGGCAAGTGGCACCATGATTGGTTTGTTTCATATCTGTCGAATTGACATCGAAGAGTCACATTGAACAATGAGCAATCTGACTTAGTATGTGTTGAAGTTGGTGTTCCACAAGGCTCAGTATTAGGTCCCACCTAATTCGTCATTTACATTAACGACTTCTTTGAATTCTTGAGTTATCCATGATATTTAACATCAGTATGCAGACTATACTAATATTTTTATGACGGGCAAAAGGCTTGAGGAAAACATTAATAGCATGGAAAAAGTCCACGAAAAAGTACGCCTTTGGGTGTCAGAAAAATTATACAGTGGTCGACAAAAAGTATGACCGTATGGGAAAAAAGTCGAAACTTGATTATAGGCTAGAAAACACGATGTCATCACAAAGGTCGTGAAATTATGATAGCACTGTTAGATACGAACCAATGTAACAGTAAGGGTTCTGACAACACCTTATATTTTAAATTTAGTACATGAAAGAGGGGCGACACCACTTGACGAAAGACCATAAAACTAATAATGAAATATGGTGGATTACATAATCCAATCTTCCGCAATAAATCCTATACAATAGGTAAAGTCGTCGGCAAGTATTCAACAAAAATCAACTACTGCCCCCTACGACCATTGAATTATATTTGTTTGATACTTGGCAAAGTTTTCTACAAGAAGCACTCTGCAATGCATTTCAAATATCAAAGCTGAAATTATTTTTCGATTTAATTGGGGGAACACCTCCGTACCGGTTTCATGGCCATTGCCAATCATCAGCGAAGGCTAGTTCGACCCAATTGAATCGAAAAATCCTTTCATCCTAATTGGAAATCCCTGAGACAAACACTGAGGTATGAATTCAGCGCCATCTCTGGGTTCCAGTTTAAAATGCACTCCAACTACGTGTCGACTTCAACATGAAGCCAGAAACATCATAAAAGAGGGGCGACACCACTTGACGGAAGACCATAAAACTAATAATGAAATATGGTGGATTACATAATCCAATCTTCCGCAATAAAACCTATACAATAGGTAAAGTCGTCGGCAAGTATTCAACAAAAAACAACTACTGCCCCCTACGACCATTGAATTATATTTGTTTAATACTTGGCAAAGTTTTCTACAAGAACCACTTTGCAATGCATTTCAAATATCAAAGCTGAAATTATTTTTCGATTTAATTGGGGGAACACCTCCGTACCGGTTTCATGGTCATTGCCAATCATCAGCGAAGGCTAGTTCGACCCAATTGAATCGAAAAATCCTTTCATCCTAATTGGAAATCCCTGAGACAAAAACTGGAACCCAGAGATGGCGCTGAATTCATACCTCAGTGTTTGTCTCAGGGATTTCCAATTAGGATGAAAGGATTTTTCGATTCAATTGGGTCGAACTAGCCTTCGCTGATGATTGGCAATTACCATGAAACCGGTACGGAGGTGTTCCCCAAATTAAATCGAAAAATAATTTCAGCTTTGATATTTGAAATGCATTGCAAAGTGGTTCTTGTAGAAAACTTTGCCAAGTATTAAACAAATATAATTCAATGGTCGTAGGGGGCAGTAGTTGTTTTTTGTTGAATACTTGCCGACGACTTTACCTATTGTATAGGTTTTATTGCGGAAGATTGGATTATGTAATCCACCATATTTCATTATTAGTTAAATTTAGTTCCCTTTGGTGTGGAGAAAATGAAAACTTTTTGTCATTATCATTGAAATGCAAATATTTCAGTATAGTCAAGCTATTCATAACAAAAAAAAATATTTTCAAATAGACGGGAAAATATTTAAAAACATAGCCACTTCCAATTTTCTTGAATTATCTCTTGAAACTTCGTTGATGTGTATTGAATTAAATTCTAAGTCACTTTTTCAATTTTTTTTTTTTTATATCTTGCCATCTTTCCCACTTTTTGTCTTTTTGTAGCAATTTTTGTCAATTTGCCGCCATACAAGTATTAAAATATTAGGTTTAACATGGTAGGGTACCTAAAATATCTTCAGGTCGTGATACATTCGATCGGTGTACATTTCTACTTCTACTGTGAGTTCAGTTCGACCAGTGAATGGAATAATACGTCTGGTAGATAAAGAATAATAATAAAATATTTTCTTCATTATTTTCACAGAGAAACGTCATTTAATTTGGAACCGAAAGGTTCAAAAAACAGTTAGATTCCATCTACAGGTATTATCAGTGAAATTCTACACTTTGATTTCTCAACTTTTTTGTTAAATACCTATTGATCCTTAAGTTTCATCCATAACAGTTAATAAAAATACGCACTTTGCAACTTGAAAAATGAATGATGAAATATCAAGTTCCTCTAATCTAATCAACAATAACTGGTATTCTCCAAGACAATTCAATAACAGAGTTTATTTGATGGTTAGAACATATTTATGTTTTTTTTTATAATAATTATTTCAATCGTTGAAATTTCCCTAAATGAAAAACCATCAGCTTTGCCAATGGATTTTGATCAAGTCTTAGAATACAGAATAACATGTATTGTCTTGTTTTCTGATTACTAATAGGTCATGGCTCTCGAAGAAAACAGATCATTACTTTACTTTTGTGATTCGGTCGAACTCATCGAAGACTTAAGAAATATATAATTATAAGCATATAATTTCAGATAAGGAAAACTAAACATAATGCAATTTATCAGTACGATTTGAAGTGTTTGCATGGGGGGATTCTGAATAATGATGATGATGAGCTTACGTATTACCTCACTTGCTTTTTAGAACGATAAGGAATAATTGTGAATGATCGACAATATGGTTTTCATCATCAGAGATGAACTGGTGACCTGCTTACTTGTGTCTCAAATTTATGGCAGCATTCTGATGAAAAATATGGCGAAAATCTGGATGTTGCGCCAGATATCTCCAAGGCGTTTGATCCCGTTTGGCACCAGGGACTCCTCCCAAGAGTCCATCTTATTACTTCCCCCCTCCCAGTTTAGCCTTGCTATCTAACTTCATCTGAGGCAGATCTCCCCACGTAGTGGTTGATGGAGTTTCATCACTCAGCCTATAAATGCTGGTGTTCCGTAGAGATCCATTCTGGCACCAATACTGTTTCTTCTTAACATCAATGATTTGTTAGATGCCACATAATGCCCAGTGCACAGCTTTGCAGATATCTCACACCCCTTTCTCTTTCGAAGCTTCGATATCGGCCCATGAAACGAGAAAAAACGGGAGAGGAACGTGAACGATTCAAATATGGACTTGACAACAACTCTAGAATGGGGATCCATCAATATGGTGGAATTCAATGCAAACAAATCACAGTGTCTAGTGTGATTTTGTTAGGAGTGTCTATACCAAGGGAGTCATTTTGATGCTCATTTCATGAGAAAACCATGTGAGGTCCAAGTGCATCTCAAAAACTTGATTTTCTGTTTTATGCCAAGAGCTATTTCACCCCACGTCGATATATGGAGTGCAGCCATAAAACACACATTGAAACTTTAAAAAAAGCCATCCGTATCAGAGGCGATGCTTCGCTTACCAGATCGTCCCCTTCTTCAGAATACCATAAAACGTATGGCGATCTCTCTGATATTGTATTATTATAAATATTGTCATAAAATTCTCACATACTTTCCGTCTCGATGTTCTCCAAACCGTCGTTTTATGTTTGTGGGAACCAGAACATAAAAAATTACAAGAACAAAACAGGATAAAATATGTCAAGGTCAGTACTAAAACTGGAAACCTTTTCATGAAGCCGCCTCAGTTCGACGAAAAAACTCCATGGGCAAATTACTTTAAACAATTTGAAGCTGCATCCGAAGCAGATAGATGGAATACAGAGGAAAAACTGTAGCATTCCCACAGGCATTGTGCGGAGAAGCAACGAATATTTTACAAACTCTCATCATCCATAAAAAAGAGCAGGATTCAGAACTACGGTATGGCCAGACCCACCTCAAACACTATACCACTCACAACTGAAAAACTGCTTCCAGAAATCGGGTGAATCATTGCAGGAATTCGAAGCCGACATTACACGCTTGGTTCGACTCGCAAATCCAGCCACGCCGAAAAATCTGATGGAGTGATTAGTGGTTCATGCATTTTTGGGTGGGTGATCAAGAAAGAAGGCAAGCATTGATACTAGTTCGTTTCACATATCTCATAGGTTCCTGCAGAAGCTAGAGGAAGATCCACAGGAGGTCACTACTATTGAGGCTGCCATAAGAAAAGTTATGGAGAAGTGTTGCCTGACAAAAAGGCTGACAAGATACCGAAATTATAGGAAAATTTGGCACGTGCATAGCAAATGTTAGTAGTAGACATCGAGGACGATGCAATCTTCGAAACGGACACCATGAATTCCAGAAGGTTCAAGCTGAATTTAAAAGACGGCTTGTCAACAGAACAGCGCTGGTGTATCATGGAAGAAAGGAGTGACTCGTGTCCTGTCGGCTGAAGTTGTTAGCGTACCAGAGAGGGCTAAAACCATTCTGTAGGCTCACCTGGATAGGGGTGCCAGCAGTGGAAACGTGGTGATATTAGGACACAAGACCAGAAAGTTGGGGAAGACCTTGTTGCGTGTTGATAAACGTAAGAGTAATGAATGTGCATCATTACCTGGTGGCTAGGAAAGGAAGAACAATTATGGTGCAAAGCTCGTCGATCTCCTCTGTGAGTAGGAGTGTACGGGGTACTGATAGTCAAGCCAGCAACTTGCAAGCAGAATTAGAAAAGTTGGTTGTCATCTTATCGAAGAATATGGGGCCAGCTCAACGACTCAAAATAAAAGATTTAGTCAATGAATGCCATAAACGACTGTAGCGGATGAGTCGGTACTGTCGATAACTGAATCAAAGCAACAGTGATTGTGGCCATCAGTTTGGACAGGTGACTGACATACTTGGACGATCTTAAAGAGTTCAAATTCTCGTACTTGCACGGTATCACACATCAAAAGTCCTCTCCTTCCTCTTCCTCCTGGTTGTTCACTCATTTTGGTTCAGCAGTTAGTCCGTGAATTTTGATTCTTCAATTGTTGTTTTTGATATATTCATCAACTGGCTGCATCCTTACGAGCAACCCTCAGAAGTCAGAGACTTGTGCGAGCTAGAGAAGACGTAACCCTTAGCTTTTAACGTGTGATGCTATGCTGTGCCATGAAAATTTAGTCTATAAATGCCAAGGCATTTTCGATGCCGGCCACTGAAAGAGGGATAGAATGAAGGCTGTTCATTATGAGATCGACACTGGGGATACCCGACCAATACAGCAATCAGCTAAAAGACATCCTCTCACCAAGAAGAAGGAGGCTGACAAAAGCATCAGTGATGAAGAAGTTGTCAGACCATCTGACAGTCCCTGGTCCCCTTCAGTCTTACTGCGTACTGAGTAAATTGTCGTCAACTAAACCACCTGGCGAAGGACAGTTGGACAGTTCTGCCATTTTTTCGACTCTAGATTCGAAGAGAGGGTATTGGCAGGTAGAACTGGCTTCAAAAGATGAGAAGACGCTGAAAGCAGTCCGTATACCATGAATTCAACCATAATCCCACTTCAAGAATGTGGTTGTTCACAGCTAAGCCCTGCGGAATTTGTGATGGTCCAGCCACATTTGCGAAATTTATGAAGGCGGTTCTGAAGGAACCCTCATGAAAGACGTGTCTGGTATATCTCGATGGTATTATTGTAGTTAGCAGATCGTTCGAAGATTACATGAAAAACCTGGAGGAGGTATTCCTGTGACTGAGAAATTCCGGATTGAAACTGAGCCCCAAGGAATGCAATCTGTTCCAGAAGTACTATAAGAAGACAAGTCTCAAATTCAAGAAATAAACAAAATTTCTTGAATTTTCTCCCGAATCGCAAGTTATCAAAAATCATTATTATATAAAATGCTCAACCAACAAAAATAGCCTACATTCTATCACCTCAAGAACTTCGACATCAAGCAGCCTCGTTTACCATACTTTTAATAAAACGACTTGATTATCCAATGTTGTGAATTGACCTGATGTACACATTGATTTGGTTCTAGAATACACTTCGGTTCAGAGCGATCAGATGATCTACAATTTCTGTTTGGAGGATTTTACGACATATTTTAGTCAAGTGCAAGAAAGTAATAAAATCCATAAGACCCCCAAAGAAATACAAATTAACACAATTTAATAAGATAAGTAAAGTCAATATTATATTATGTCAGTAGTGAAGTGGAAAAATAGAAACATTGAGTGGCGTAATAAAATGAAATGAGATGTAATTAAAAAACAGTTGTGGAAATTTTAGTGGAGAAAACATTTTGTGAAGTTTTGATTTTGTTATTGCTTCGGAAATACATTTTATTCCTTGTAAACTTTGGTGAAGAGCTGTAGAACTCCAAATATTGATAATTTTAGTTACCAACGGATCTTTCATTCAACTGTTTTCCAAATCTCTATTGTGTCAGGCAGGTTATTTTGAGAAAATCTTTATGATATATGATGATTTATAAGCATGGTGTATTTTTCCACCTCAGCAGACCACACCTGAATACATACAGGGTGTCGCTGAGTTTCTTTAAAAATTTTGGAGAAACGGAAATTTTATAATATGGCAGCAGCTTATCCTTCAAACCTTTATATAATATAAATTTTTCTGTTCGAAAATTATCAGTATTATGGGAAAAAGATAGAAGAAAAAAAAAATACTCGCAAGAGAAATTGCAAATAATATTTTCAATTTATAAAATTCAACCTTATGAAAAAGTTCTGACATAGATTATATTACGCGTTGGTAATTTCACACCCTCAAAAAATGATAATGATCATGAAAAAAATATCTTTATTCATCTTTTTGAGAGTGTACGTAATCTCCAAAATCTAAATTTTTTTCGCGAACTCGGGTTTGGAGAAGAAATTAAAACCAAAATTTCACTTATACACTCATGGGGTGATAACTCTCAAGGGGTAGGACAGTGAAAAAAAATTTATAAGACAGACCCCTCATGCCTCACAAAGACGATTCCCCACTGAGTTTTTGTCATGAGTTTAGCAACACCCTATATAGTATGTAAAAAGTATTGTCATTGTTAAATATTTGATTTTCAGGTACCACGTATTCGAACACATGTTTTTTAACTCATTTCATAATGTTTTATCAAGCGAAGATGAAATAATCTTCTTATTTGACTAACATAGATCCTACATAAAAACACTTAACATGCTATGCATGTTTGATTCATTTTACCACACCGTTTTGGGTGGGCTTAAATAGCCCCCCACTTGTCGTAAAAAGGAACTAAAAGTACCTACAACCATCAGTGGTAGATGGTCTCCGCCATCGAAAGGTTGAATATCATACCATTCAGACAGGATCTTTTGCTAATTTAAAATATGATCAGCCAAGAGTTTTGACTGAAGCCACTCAAATTGAAGTGTAAGGTTTTCTTGGTGTGATTCCTAATACTTCGTAACGTACCATTTCTGCTACAACTGGAGGTTCCTTCAATGAAAATTACCATGTGTTTGTCGAAGGGCATACCCAGTATCCCCAAAAACAAAATGTATGAGTCGGTACACTAGGAAATCAAGTAATTGGTCTATTGTTCAACAATGAGAATCTAAATGGTGGGGTGTAATTGAATATGCTAGAAAATACAATCGATCTGCTAATTTCTGAAGCACTTGAAAATCAACTGGGTAAAGATAAAAACACCATTCTTGACGAAGATAAGTTACATTTTCAACATGATGGAGCTTTCCCCCATTATGTGCTTCCGGCTCGTCAATGATTACACAACGTATCTCCCGGTAAATGTATAGGACGAAGAGGACCTATAGAGTGGCCAGGCATACCCCCAGATTTAGCATCATTCAAAATCAGTTGTCACACCCCAGCCGCAAAATTTGCAAGAGCTTCAAAAAAGGATTACTGCAGAATGTCATGCAGTTCTAACAGAAGTGTTAGAAAATGTGCGCCACGCATTTGAACAGCAGTTATACCATTGTTTGGGCAATTATCAAACACCGACGTATAGAGATTACAAATACTTTCAAAATAAGGTATTACTCGATACTCCTCCATTCACATTTATTTGCAGGGGATGGAAGGGAGCGCGTCCATTTTCTGGTGAAAACTTGTCACCTTCGATACATTCGTTGACGTGTCTGGGGATTTAAAAAAAAATACACACATTTCGGAAAAATTAGGGTCGGAAGTCCCGAAATGAACCTTTGTGTAAACACGCGTGCGGAAAAATGCTGTCAAATCCATTATGTCTGATTGGATTTGCCTGAGTAATATTAAAAAAAATATGTTTTCTCTTCCTTGAAAAAAGTTGACACGGCTCGAAATTGATCCCGCGTACTACCAATAAGAAGTTCATAAAAAATCATGATGCTTTACGAACTGAGCTAATTGTTTGTGAATCGTGAGCTGACTCACTCGCCAAAACTGGTCTCATTTTGTATTCATGTAGAAAAACTTCAGCTTGGGTGATTTTTGCGTAAAAGAATCACAAAACACAAAAACCAACATAATTATAAAAATAGTATACATCGAAATCAAATTTATTTATTTCAATTTGCATTTGTTTTCCAATATAGGTGGTGTCCCTCAAACCAAATACTACTCTCAATCAAACAGATTTGTTCTTGACCCACATTAATGAAAGTTGTTTTTTTTTTCAGATAGAAGATGATCAAGTCGATCCTGAATGGACGCTTCTATATTACCTGAGAAGTAAATGTATCCTTTCAAAAATATTCATCAGTTTGTCTCGAACGAACTCCATTGATGAACAAATATGAGTAAGAGTAAATACTTCAGGTTCTGTCCTGTCTGACACCAATGAAGTTTCTTTCAATTCAGCTCCATTTGATTAGCATTCAAATAAATTACAATAATAAAGACTTTTCTAATCTTGAGGACTCTGAGAAACTGAAAAACACGCTCCCTCTCAGTCCAGCAGATACATACAGCTTCCTCCACCAAGTCTTTCAGACTTCTTCATTCTAATTTTTGATAGCAGTATAGATCGGCAGAAAATATAGAAACAGTGGCCGATAAAAAATACGACAAAGTATGATCGCCGTTTTTACGATAAGCGAATGAAAACCAAAGTTAACCAAATAGTGTAGACCATAAACATCAACAATAATAATAGAGAAAGTCTTGTACTGGTACGATTTATTTTAATAAAAAAACAAACAAAAATAAAAAATTTATGATTGTTCAAATGAGTTCATCATAGATTAGGTCTGTAGTAAATATTGCAATTAGTCACAGATCGTTGACAGATCAGATTAGATTAGAGATTGAACTTCAATTTTACTAGCAATAACATCCAAAATTGATCACCTCTCTTTTTGTTTCGGAGATAAGTATTATCTCCATATGACAGCATGCCATAAAATAATAAAATACAATACAATAATATTTCACTATCACTATTTTGATTCGAGTTCAAAGACCGTTGTGATTTGGAATAGTTTCCTAACGTTTCGCTAGCGCGAGCTTCCTCAGAGGTCGGAGGTCGAAGAAGAACAAAGATGAACAGACCTCTGAGGAAGGTAGCCACTAGCCAATTTATAACTCTGAATTAAAGTTTACTAAAATCTTACAAGGTCATACAATGCAAACAATGCATACTCAATATATTTCTTTTTTTTTCACGTATTTTTTCCTCAACACTTGATTCCAGTACGTCTTTGTGGTACCAAACTAGGATGCGGAGAAGGGGGTTGCGGAGCCTGCACTGTAATGGTATCCAAACACGACAGAAACCTAAATAAAGTTATGTATCCTTTCTAACAAAAATGTAGCGCAAGCTAGTATTTCATTTGAAATAATATGCCTAAAGAGACGTGATGAATTTCGAGTGAAGTGGAACTTGTGAAGCACACGATTTCCTAGAAGAAGAGAACTTCTCAAACAATAGAAAAAATATTTTAGACGCACAAAATAATAACAATATAACGGCCCATATCAGATCTCAGCTCGCCACCACAATGCATTGGCCCAACGTTGACATGGTCACTCTGGATTTAAGTTTTAAGAAACTCTTTGTCCTATCGAAGAGAAAGAGTACTGCTGGAGTAGGCAATTACTTTCTCTTTGCCATCTTTTTCCTGCAATACAACGGGTCCAATGCTTTGTTGCAGTTGTTGATTTCCTCTTTAATTCAGTGAACGACTGCTGGCAATCAGAGCCAGCCGCCTTGATAGTTGGTTTTCGTCAGGCGATGGAGTGGTTTGGCAATTTTATCAAAATTCTGGATGAACTTTCAAAAGTATTTTCTTGCTTTAAACTGGTCTCTGGGAGGTAGACAAATTTCAACAGCCCCGATTTCTGCAAGATTACTCCTAATTCCTCCGACCAAGATAACACAACTCAACAAATGAACTCCTTTAGGGAATAACCCGCAATAATTTAGGTTAGATTGAAAATTGGCATTAAGCAACTTCAAAAATACTTCGATTGAATGATTTCAGTTACCGTTGAATTTCTTTTCCATTACCTCAACGTTCTCCAAGTAGACTAGGCTAGTTTACCATGTCAGGTCTCTCAGCACTAGTTAAACAAGTCTCTGAAAGGTCGCTTGAGCATAACATAACCCAAATAGAAGAACTCTGAATTTAACAGCAGAGATTATTGTTTTTCTTCTCGCTTCTGTCATCGGGATGAAATTCCACTTGCCAGTTTTCATTTTTGAGATTCAACATTGCAAAAAGTGTATAATGACTTCGTTCAGTCAACGATAGTCCACGCTCAATCGGGTTGATCCATCTCTTTCAGTTATTAATACTGTCTTGTAGATTCTTAAAAAACCTCATCTTCCAGCATATTATTCATGTTTTCTACATTGGAGTCTTCTAGGAGCCTGTCCGAATATTCAGGTATCATCAGTGTTGATGATCGAGTTCCTGCCAGGGTTTCAGAGTATTTCTTTACACGGACGTCTTCCTCAACATATATCTCACATAGTTCATTTTTATATTCGCAACCAACATAGAATGTTCCTCAGTAATAGATCCTAGGATTTGTACGGTTTGTCAAGTTGCCATTTTTTTTTATTTTTCTCTAACGAATCTTTCAGGTTTCCAGAGATATAAACTCCTCAGGAGCTCCTAGGAGCTTGTGCGAGCAAGCAAAAGATCCGGAACCGGTGACCATGCTGAGCTTTGAACCCACGGCCATATGATTGTAAGGCGAGCGCTCTACCACCACGGCCTATTACATTTTCAAAGCTATATGCTTCTTATCGTCTTTACAGATGTTTGTTCAAGATCTGGGAAAGAGACTAATCCTGAAGCTAGTGTATTTATGATGAAGGTACATCTTCGAACTTCTAAACTAGTAAAATTGGTATATTTTCTTCAAAATCGAGATCGATTTCTTGAGGCTTTGAGCACTGGAAATAGATATGTGTCCCGTAGTGCCAACTAATTCATGTTTTCTTGGTTAGGGAGGAGTCTTTTGATATGGGCGACCTTCTGAAGCATTCTCTTAATCAATCACGTTGATCGCTTCCTGGACTTGAAGATCCCGATCTCGCTTCATTACTCATGGACGATTACCTTTATTTTCTTGAACTTCTGGATGTTTATCTCTCCCAGCAGCTCCTCTGTAGATGGTCAATTTTTTTGCAGTATAAGCCGCGTTCCTTTTTGTTCTCTTCAGAAGACGGCTGATATGGGGTCCAATAGCTTATTCAGAAGCGTTGAACTTCAAGTAACTTGGGCTATTCACTGTTTCGAAGTCTGATTACTTATCAAATTTGGTATTTAATACCTTGAAATTTTTTATTTTGCATTGTCAGTTCATACATGTGAAGGAAACATTTAGCAGTCTCTTTGCGCACTTCATATATAGTTTAACGATGCGTTTACACGAACTTCATCCTTTTGCAGGATAAGAGGAGAAAAGGGGCCTATGTCAAGTGGGTACGATCAAATTTATGTAACACTGCCTCACTTTGAAATTCGTCAGTTTAGAAACCCAAACTAGGACAATGGAAGTGCTATTTACTACCGATTCCAACTTGATTTACCATCTACACCTTTCAAACAATCTTTCACTTAACCCCTCCTCAGTCATCTACCAGTAAACGCCTGCCTGGCACCAGTGTGTTCGCTACATGGACTAGCAGTCACCATTACTCATGGACGATTACCTTTATTTTCTTGAACTTCTGGATGTTTATCTCTCCCAGCAGCTCCTCTGTAGATGGTCAATTTTTTTGCAGTATAAGCCGCGTTCCTTTTTGTTCTCTTCAGAAGACGGCTGATATGGGGTCCAATAGCTTATTCAGAAGCGTTGAACTTCAAGTAACTTGGGCTATTCACTGTTTCGAAGTCTGATTACTTATCAAATTTGGTATTTAATACCTTGAAATTTTTTATTTTGCATTGTCAGTTCATACATGTGAAGGAAACATTTAGCAGTCTCTTTGTGCACTTCATATATAGTTTAACGATGCGTTTACACGAACTTCATCCTTTTGCAGGATAAGAGGAGAAAAGGGGCCTATGTCAAGTGGGTACGATCAAATTTATGTAACACTGCCTCACTTTGAAATTCGTCAGTTTAGAAACCCAAACTAGGACAATGGAAGTGCTATTTACTACCGATTCCAACTTGATTTACCATCTACACCTTTCAAACAATCTTTCACTTAACCCCTCCTCAGTCATCTACCAGTAAACGCCTGCCTGGCACCAGTGTGTTCGCTACATGGACTAGCAGTCACCACCATAGAAGGCATTGGTTCAACCAAAACCAGACTTCACCCTGTTCAGGAACGAATCGCCAAAGCTCACGGATCTCAGTGTGGATTCTGCACTCCAGGTATCGTCATGTCCATGTATACTCTCTTGAGAAACTCTTCTAAACCCACAATCAAAGATATGGAACTGGCTTTCCAAGGAAACTTGTGTAGATGCACAGGCTACAGGCCAATAATCGAGGGTTTGAAAACTTTCACAGAAGAGTGGGAAAGGAGCAGAATACGGACTGGGGAATCCAATGGTTGTGGTATGGGGGAAAATTGCTGTAAGCTCCAAAACGGTAATTCATCGAAACAAGATGACGAAGCTCTATTTAACTCGAGTGAATTCGTTCCATTTGATCCTTCGCAGGAGCCACTGTTTCCCCCAGAACTCCGGATAAATGATGGGTACGATAAACAGTACTTGGTTATTGCGGGAGAAAGAGTGACTTGGTATCGACCAACAACGTTGAACGAATTATTCAAACTGAAACGAAGATTTCCAGAAGCAAAAATAGTTGTTGGAAACACCGAAGTTGGGGTAGAAGTAAAGTTCAAACGAATGCTATACCCCGTAATTATTCAGCCTGTAATGGTTCCTGAGCTGACTAGGATCGAAGAAGTCACCGAAGGTATCAAAATTGGCGCGGCAGTAACTTTCACAGATATAGAGGCTTTTTTGGAAAAACAAACAAAGCTGCAGCCTGAGTATAAAACAAGAATTTTTCAAGCCACTCTAAACATGCTCAACTGGTTTGCTGGAAAGCAGATCCGCAGTGTTGGAGCTCTAGGTAGTAATATCATGACTGGTAGCCCAATCTCAGACATGATCCCGCTCCTAATGGCAGCAAGAGCAGTGTTAGAGCTTGGTAGCCAAGAGAGTGGAACCAGAAAAGTAGTTCTGGATGACAAATTCTTCGTGAGCTACAGGAAAAGTATAATACGACCGGAAGAAATACTTCTGTCTACTACCATCCCCTTCACCAAAAAATATCAGTATTTTGAGGCCTACAAACAGGCTAGGAGACGTGAAGATGATATTGCAATCGTGAATGAAGCTGTCAACGTTACTTTCATGCCAGGATCTAATATCATCGCCGATATCAACTTTGGATTTGGCGGGATGTCTTTCAAAACCGTGTCAGCTCCTAAAACTCAGAAAAAGTTGGTAGGGTTGTCTTGGGACAGAGATACTTTAGAGCTTATTTTCACTAGCTTACTGGAGGACTTACCTCTCGATCCCAGTGCACCAGGGGGAATGGTCCAATATAGAAAGTCCTTAACGCTAAGTTTGTTCTTCAGGGCCTTTCTTGCCATCTCACAGAAAATTCAGGAGTATGTGCCTAGTATACAACTAGACGAGAAAGAGCTGAGTGGTATACGAGGATACACCAGACCAGATTTGAAGAGTTCTCAATATTTCTCCATACCAGTCAACTCAGGGAAAACAGCTGATTCCTTGCAAAAACCAATAGTGCACATGTCTGCTTTCAAACAGGCTACAGGGGAAGCTATTTATTGCGATGATATCCCCCACCAGGAAGGTGAACTCTATTGTGCTTTCATTCTCAGTGCCAAAGCGCATGCTAAAATTATCAAAATGGACGAATCAGAAGCACTATCTATGAAGGGAGTACAGGGGTTTGTCTCCAGCAAGGATATCAAGGAAGGCTATACCTGGGGCTCAGTCGTACGGGACGAGCAAGTGTTTTACTCGGATACGGTCACAGCTCAAGGACAAATACTAGGCATGATAGTCGCCGATGATCAAATCCTTGCACAAAGAGCTGCCAAGAGAGTGAAAGTCACCTATGAAGAACTAGAACCTGTGATAGTGAGTATAGAGGATGCAATAAAGCTTGGGTCGTATTTAGAGAAACCTCAAGTATTGAAAATGGGTGATGTTGAACAAGTATTGAAGAACGCCCCACATGTGATTGAGGGGGAATGTAGGCTTGGAGGACAAGAGCACTTCTATTTGGAAACTCAAGCTTGTGTTGTCATACCGGCGACTGAAGATGACGAGATGGTGATTTATTCCTCCACGCAAAACCCATCGGAGATATCGGTACGTATCACATATCAATTTTTCACTTTGTCAGCATAGGTTTTAAATGAGTGATTACCAAATTCTTTGATATATGCAATTTTAAGAAAAAACTCTGAAAACATTTCATATTATGACTCGTTTCATTTAATGATTTCACAATTAGGAGCAAACTTTTTTTTGATATTAGATAAAAATTTCTGTTAAAATGGCTAGGAATGTTAGGTTCCATTACAGTGATATCAATAGATATTAGGGTCTACAGTACTACTCCCTCTACTTTCTTTCTCTGTCCACTGAGAAAGAAGTATCATCTATTTAGACACGCCCTCAAGCATATATAAGATCATCCTGAGCCGAATGCTGGTCATATCTGGTTAACTCCACCCTGAACAGAATGTTGGACCATGCAGAGATGAATGACATTGATAGATGATCTAGTCCCTGCCCTAATGGGAATGTTGAACCAATCAGAACGAAGTGTCATTCTAAGTTGGTTTTGCCCCGCCCCAATGGGAATGGTGTACTGATGAACGTAAAGTTTTTCCTTAAGATTAGCTGGATCAAAACATATGCATCAGAGTTGACATTATCTATCAATTATAGGTAATTCCATTTTCTATGGAACTTTGTCCTGTATTATATGCTTTTTCAATAAAAAAGTGAGAGATTCAATAATATAAGGAACCGGATTCAACACTAGGGCGAAGGAACAGATAACACCAATTTAAGAAGTTTCTGGGGTGCTAAATAGTTGACTTTTCACCCAGATGACCCTGATTTTCATTTTATCTCTGATTGACAATTGCTGGTATACAGGATGATCTAACGTCTGACACTTCCATGAATCACATGAGATCATTTTACAACGATTTAGATACTTACACTGGTGAAAATAAAAAAAAAGTTTGAAATATTATTTGGTTTTCATAATTCGTCAACTTTTGGAAACCGCCATCTGCCAAACTTCTGCTGGCTGGATCCGAGCCGTAAGAAGACGTTGCAAGTGGTTAGATTATACCATCTATATTGATGATAATAACACAATTCAGAAGTTTTGAAATGAGTGTACCAAAAACAGGAACAGGTAGTCCAAGTTGTTTTTCCTTCAAAAAGTATCCCTAACATAATATACAGACTCTGTATGTATGATTCAGTAGTCAAACATTGTCCCATGTCTTTAGGCTATGGTTGCTGATGTATTAGGTGTCCCTCAAAACAAAATCGTCGTCAAAGTCAAGAGATTAGGAGGTGGATTCGGAGGCAAACAATCCAGAGGAAGTGTGATTGCGCTACCAATGGCTGTGGCTGCAAAAAAATTCAAAAAACCTGTCAGATGTATGTTGGATAGAGATGAAGATATGCTGATGACAGGAACAAGACATCCATACTACTGTACATATAAAGTAGCTTTCGATGATGATGGGAAAATGTTGGGTTGTGATGCGGAGTTGTACGCCAATGCTGGGTATTCCACTGATCTTTCACTTGCGGTGAGTTATTTTCAAATTTCATTTATTGATTCAGAGGGCTCTCTTCAGCTCCTCGCTATTTTTCGAACACGCACTGTTCAAATATACTAGATGACAACGATATCACTAACAATCCCTAAAAAAACTATGTTTTTTAAAATTATCACAATCAAACTCAATACAATAAATAAAAAAAACTCCTAGATTGAAGGAGGAGTTTGATTATTGACGTAAAATTTGTGTTTGGAAGTACAATTCTCATGCAAAGCTTTAGGAATAGGTGAGACTGTTTTAGGTCCAGTAGGACATTCATATTCCTACGATTTTTTCAGGTTATGGAGAAGGCTCTAACACACTTCGAGAATGCCTACCATATCCCAGCCATCAGGGTAAAGGGTTTCGCATGTAAAACTAACCTACCATCCAACACTGCTTTCAGAGGATTTGGTGGACCACAGGGAATGTATTTGGCTGAATGTATGGCTCAACACATCGCGGATTATCTGAAAAAAGACCCAATTGTCGTAAGCGAGATCAATTTATACAAGGAAGGAGATGTCACTTATTACAACCAAAGACTAGTTGACTGTACTCTGAGTAGGTGTTGGAGGGAATGTCTCGATCGTTCCCAATATCACAGTAGGAGAGATCAAGTGAGAAATTTCAATAGGTGAAAACTTTTTTCCGTATCATAGTTTTAGAATGATATTTAAGTCTGATTCATATAGTGGACTCATGTACAGTAAGATAGGAAAAACAATCATCCCTGGTTGACGAAGGACCTCAAGGATCGGTCCTTGAGCTAGTACATAAACGACCCCTGTCACTATATGCTAACAAAGAGTGTCATTCTCTGACGAAATCACCTTGAACAGAGTAAGACGCACTTTGAGTCTCCCTGTTGAGAGACTGAGTTTCATGTTCAGATATTTCACTACTTCTTTTACCAAATAAAGCTAGACATTTTAAATTGGCGCTTCTAAAGGTCTCCTCTGGCATCTAATAGTGTTGAATTTTTTGATATTGTTATTAATGATACACTGAATTGTTTCCTGGGCAGCTGTAATAGTATACTATACAACGATCATGTAATAACTATCACATGAAAGTTGCATACGCTATTGTTTCTACACCCGATAAATAATGAAGAACTATAAATATTATATTTATATTTTTATCGAACACAATAACAGTAATTACTCGTATTTCTATAAATAATTCTACAAAATTGTAATTAATGGTGTTACCTCGGGTATTACCATGGGTATAGGAAAACTATGAATATTTTGTTTACATTTATATGGAACATAAAAATTCCGGATTTTCAGCTTTTTCCCATAAGTGTGGAGAAGTCAATGGTAATTTTAAAACAATTTTATTGATTAAAAATCTGTATCGTTATGAAAAATCTATATCATAATGTATCTCATTATGAAACGGATTATGGGCATATAAGTGTATTATTATAGTATGGGTCTAGAAAAATATTATAATGTACCGATAACTCTCCATTTCCGATTGTTTTAATGTCTCTCAATGCATTTGATATCATTTACTGTGGGGTATTTCCTATCAGCCTCTCATCTTCGAATGCGACGTGCTGCACAACAGGCGCTACAGAATATGCGGAATGACAAACCTAGAAATAGTGACACCTAGTGAAGAAACTAATAAACCTGGTAATATTTAACTAGGAACCAGTAACGACTGTCCCCAGCAGATCTCAGTATTAAGGGACACCCCACGGGTAAACCCTGCACCTGGCCCGTCTGCTTCAAAACAACCAACCAACCTAACATTTCGTGTACATATGCATCATGGCCAATAAATTACTCAAATATTCATACGAAAATTTGTTCAATCCCAAAAATTTTGATTTTTTCAGGGAAAATCGGTACAAGAAAAGAGGTCTCAGTGTAATCGCCACCAAATATGGAATAGCATATGCTGAACTCTTCTTGAATCAAGCTGGGGCTCTCGTTCTCGTTTACAGAGACGGCTCCGTCCTTATATCCCACGGAGGCACTGAAATGGGCCAAGGGCTGCATACAAAAATGATCCAAGTGGCGAGTAGGGCTCTGGACATATCTACTGATAAAATCCACATCAGTGAAACTGCCACTGATAAAGTTCCGAATACGTCTCCAACAGCTGCTAGCTCTGGGTCAGATCTAAACGGAATGGCCGTCTTGGTGAGTAATTTTTGTTTCTAGTCTATATTTTCCATTCAGGCCGCTTGTGAACACAGCTACTTGTGTACGCCACAAGGGGCCGCCACACACTGCGGATGATTTCTTGGACACGCTTCTTATGGGCGTAGATACGGCGTTGGCAGTGGCTTGTTCGTACGAATCTCTTTGTGACTGAACTTATTTGTTTGTTGTTGTTTTTTCCGTTAACCAGCTGTCATCCTCCTATGAACGGCAGCCCTCAGAAGTCGAAACTTGTGCGAGCTAAGGATTAACGAGGTCTTACCTTTTAACGTGCGATTCCTAGCACGAGACCAGTAACCATGCTAGGAATCGAACCCACGTCCCTCAGATTGATAGACTAGCGCTCTACCATCATGACCACTGCGGCCCATGAGGACATGTTTGACAAAAATGCACATGAAAAAGTCCTCCTCTAATGCGATATACATAGCTTCATTTCAATCATGACGGTATAAACGTAATATTATGATCATACCTACAATATGAAAACATAGATATAGCTATTACTATGTATTTTTGTAAAAGAGTAAATTGAATTGGTTTACGTACAAACTAAAAAATATGACCCCAGCAGCATGGCGAGTGCTTTCCTGCCAAAGTTCTACCAAGTTCCAGGCAGAACAGACGGATATAACTCGAAATAGTTGAAGAAAAGTTATCAGTGGCATACACGAGTGATTGTATTTGTGAGCGGCCTTATTGGATCATTTTTAATGTAATTGTCGGGTTTTCATATACAAATGAAGAAAATATACTTACCTGTCTTCTCAAGTACTCTCTGTAAATCAATCATCTTTTTTCTTCTACAGAACGCTTGTTCAATACTAAAAGAGCGACTGAAACCGTACAAAGACGCAAATCCGAATGGCACTTGGGAACAGTGGGTGAATTCGGCCTACTTTGATAGAGTCAGCTTAGCAGTTTCTGGTTTCTACAAAATGCCCGAAGTGGGCTACAATTTCGAAACAGGCGAAGGACTTCTTTACAACTATTTCACGTATGGAGCTGCCTGTACTGAAGTTGAGGTCGATACGCTCACAGGTGACCATCAAGTTATCAAAACGGATATTGTTATGGACTTAGGTGAGTTCAATACTTATTATTCTAATTATATTGTCAAACTCAATGGTTTCTACACTAAGATAATGAAATAGGAACCTGTCTGTTATATTGTTGATATATTTATGATGGCGAATGTCAAACAATAATCCCCAATTATCCTTATTCCTAAACTAAATCAAGATTATATATCAGTTTTTCCATACCTTCACCGTCAAACGATTGAAGTCCCCGAAATCGGTTTTTCGTATTTTACTTGAAGAGCACACAAAATGAAACAAAAGGTAGAATGCTGTCACCACTCCTATTTTTGGTTATTAGTTTTGTTATAACGAAGCTTAAGAATGTGGCTGGCTAGGTTATACCAGTTATCTGTTTGCTTGAGGAGGTTACGAGCCTCACATCTCAAGGTCTACTGTGACAGTTTCCTGTCTCCTTATCAGGCATACTCACTAAAAACTCCATCTCCATTTAGGCCCGTCTGACAGTTGCCTACGGCGACACTTAGGTCTGACCGTTCAGCTCAGTTCTTCTTTGCAGTTCCATACCAGTATGTACGTCACTTCTCTACTGTACGAGGCCTTAAGTGCCGCTTAACTGTCTAACAGGATGTTAATATACGCGTGTTTAGCGTTTAGCCCATCAGAGTTTCTACTATTGTTCTACTTCGCGCATTGGAAAATGGCGTACACCTCTGCCTGAAAGACCGATTTATGGGTGCACAGTGAGTAGCTAATGCTAGTACTTGGGTCCCTGGAGAACACTTTTGAGCCCGCCCCATTTCCAATCTTGGATCCATCGGTGTACCAGATTTTTCCCCTATAAAATGTCCTTGAGCTGTGATTCACCCACTCAGTTCTGTCTAGTACCAGCACCCTGTATTGATTATTGAAGCAGTACCGTTTCGGAATGTGATCTGTTCTCAATCCCAGCGCGTCCCCGATCACAATTATAACGATGTCCTGTTCCAACGTTCAAGTTGTTGTACGTGTTCTGTAGTCTAGAGGCATCAAGCCTTACCTCCCCCTGCACCATTAAATGGAGAGGAGGCAACCCAAGGAGTATTTCCGTGCCTGCAGTTGGTGTTGATTAAATTGCCCCTGTGATTCCAATAGATTGCCTAGTCTTGTTACGGCCCCTCTTTGTTGTTTTGTGGAAGGTATGACCATCGTGATTTACAATCAGTGCACCAATTGTGGTTTCAACCTCCAGTTTTTTCCAAAAGAACATGTGGTCATCACTACTTTTTTGGTTATTTTTTTCCAGGTGCTGATTCCAAATCAGCTTGGATTCAAGGATTACTCCAAGATATTTGACTTCCCCCTTTATCTTTATGTCTTGACCTCTAAGTCGTATGGGTCTCAGGCCCTACGTTTTACGTCAGCTCAGATGATGACACTCTATATTTATCAGTCATTGGTTCGGTGTTAGTGGAATGTTATATCAAACACAGAGGTTGAAAAAATTATATATCTATTGAGAAAGTAAACTCCAGAAATAATCAAACAATGGAAACAGAACAATAAACAAATCAGTCTTCAGAGTGTCTCCTTGAACCAACTAAGATCGTTAAATTGAAATAACATTGTGAATAGAATTGTAAGAACTTTCGAAAGGCACCTCACTCGATCCTCAATACCTTCTCTTGGGGATGAAAGTAGCGGAGTTAAAAATGTCGGTCCACCTTTTATCAAAAATTGACAGGTATGGAGCTTTTTTTTTTAAAATGTTGATGCATTTCTTGAAAATGGCTGTTTATTTTTTAATTGGTCATCCTGTATGAACACAGTGATTGGTAATTTTTTCCATCATTTTGATTATTATTCCTAATTAGAAACCCACCGTCGCGAATTCGCTGTATTCGTTTATACGGGGGCTTATACGTTTACATGTGATCGAATGATAGACCATCCAACACTGCTTGGACATGAACAAGAAGGTTCAGTAGAAATATTAGTATGTGAAAATAAACAACAGCCCAGCTCGAAAGATCTAGGCCTGAAAATAGACTATAACATATTATTATAAAATTCGGAAAACTATAAGAACAGATCAATATCAATTGCTATTATTTTTTAGGAGAGAGTTTGAATCCTGCCATTGATATTGGTCAAATTGAAGGAGGATTCATGCAGGGTTATGGTTTATTCGTGCTTGAAGAAATGGTTTACTCACCGAAAGGAGATACTTTCACCAGGGGCCCAGGATCGTATAAAATTCCCGGATTCTCTGATATTCCTGCCGTATTCAATGTTTCTTTACTGAAGGGGGTATCTAACCCTAGAGCGGTTTACTCATCGAAGGTAAGAAATAATATTTTTCGTACAAGTGATACGTTTTAGCACGTTTCAGTGCGTGAAAACATCTCGCTCATCCAAAGAAAAGTTTTAATTTACCAACTTGTATCAAGAAACCTCGTATATGACTGAGAAAAAATTTGATATCTGATGGTTGTGTTTCAGGTTCAAAACCATGCATAACTTTTTAGAAAGGGCAATTTTTTAGGTGAAATCAATAGTAAGAATGTGGTGTTAAATCATCATCGAGGATAACTTTTTGTGAATCATAAAGTCATTGTTAAATATTATAAAACATTGAGCGTCCTTGTGATATAACTGATTTTGTTATATTCTGTTATGAAGTGACCTATTCTAGCTGGTCAAGATTTGACCTCAAAACGCTTTTGTCCGGCGAAATTTGTGTAAATCGCATCGACGTGGTATTTTGTCTTATGTATACATTATTCAATCCTGGTGTAACAAACAATACGTGGATTCGATACTATGCCAATTTGAAGCTGCATATTTTATATCCAATACACATTGGTTACACTGTGATTCATGTACTATCCTCCAAGAATAACCGATTTCAGAATTCTCATTGATTAGGTTTCATTTTGTACAGGCAGTCGGTGAACCACCACTCTTCCTAGCCAGTTCGGCGTTTTTTGCCATCAAAGATGCCATCAAGGCAGCCCGTGAAGAGAACCACCTTGAAGCCACTCATTTCAGGTTCGATGCTCCGGCTACATCAGCAAGGATACGGATGGCTTGCGAGGATAGTATCACATCAAGAGTAAGTATTGAGAAATTTCAAAGTCAAAATATACTTTACTGTCGGAAGTTATAAAAAACTCATAGACAAAGCTGTTTGGTTTTAGATTAATATTAAAATTGAATTCAATTAATCAATGATAAAGTATAATGGTGATACTCCCCACTATCTGCATATCATCCCAGATGAAGAAACACCACCACTATATGCGCTCCGGGGCGACTTGAAAATTTGATGGCGCGTTTGCTATTTCAACTGCAGGAAATGTGCTGGTTTTTGTTGCCACTTCACTCAAAGAAAAAACGATTCTTTTCCGTCTACCTCGTATAGACATGCCTGTTTAATGTTCTTCAATGCAAACGAAATTGACTATCAGTGAGTGACCCCTATCAATGGCCGATCTGTCATTAATGCATGATTTTTCAAAATCGACCATTAATGATCACTATTAATGGTCGATTTTGTAGTGCAGCCGTGAAATGCGAGAATACGGATGTACTTTTTCTGTACCTTCTTTCAGGTTCCCCGATTCTACCATTTCAAATGTTAATATGGATTTATTCAAGTGATCATCAATGTTCAATCAATCAGTTTCGCTGATTAGATGATATCTTCTAATCAAGGATACCTTTCTTCCAACAAGTGTGAGGTCGACGGAAAAATTTTGTGATAATTTCGCGTATTGGAATGCGAATATTAATCGCCTTCATTATTACACTAGTTGATCATTCCATGCGAACTAAATCGACCGTTAATGACCCCTATTAAGGACAAATTCATTATAAAAATGATTTCTCAAAAACGAACATTAATGACCACTATTAATATTCGATTTTGTACCGTACCATGAAATTCGAGTTTACAGATGGACTTTTTTGCACTCTTTTTCAGTTTCTCTAATTGTACTATCACTAATGATTTCCAATGATCAAAAGGCTATCGTTAATGTTAGATTGTATCTATTGTTCAATTCATTGATTCAATATCTTCTAATCAAGGATACCTTTCTTCCAACAAGTGTGGGGTCGATGGAAAAATATTGTAATGATTTTGCGTATTAAATGCGAATATTAATCGCCTTTATTATTACACTACTTGATCCTTCCATGCAAACGAAATCGACCATTACTTATCTTATCTACTTATCACGATCCATTCTTTGGAACTTGATATTCACTATAATTTTTAAAAAGCTTTACGAAGTATTTTTTGTAGAAAACTTTGGCAGGAATCTAACAAATTCAAAATCAATATCTATTTTATAGGTTTTTGCGGAAGATTGGATAGAGAAATCTATTTTTCATCATAAAAAACAGCTCACTAGTACGGTTTAATTTTTTGTATACGCACGAAAATATGTGTCGGGGTGGTGTTGTGGTTCGTGCATCCGACTCTAGTAATAACAGTAGACATGGATGTTCATGGAAAAATTCGTTGATTACCAGAACATTGGATCATAAAAACGTTTGGCTAAATCTCATTTTTTTTCAGTTGGAGCAACCGGATTCTGGAAGTTTCACGCCCTGGAATATTGTAGCGTAATATAGACTAAGAATTGATATCCAAAGGATTTGAATTGACAACTGTGATTGTTTACTATTATTTTTTGTTTTTACGTGAATATATTATTAGCAGGGTGGTTCCTAAGATGAAAAATATAGAGGTTTGTGTCGAATAATATAACTAAGAGATCTTTGCTTCTGGAATTTGTAGTTGTTTGGACTATTATTTTTCATGTTTTCTCACACATTCAATCGACTGTCAACCGTCACTTCTGATGTGACTTTGTTAGCGAAACGTAGTTCTAGACTATAGAGATAAAGAATTTTGGTGAAGCGGAGACACATTTCTCAAATTATCGCAGAATCCAAATGTTCCAAAATCCCCAACTCGGATAAATGTATTTTTTTGCTGTTTTCACGTCATAAAATTAGCGAATAGCAACAGCGAATTTTACGCAGTTACCACGTGACATGCTAAGCGAATATACTGTTACCCAGATTTGGTGTTTCGCTACCTCGAAAAATGTCAGTTTTATCATTGTGACTTATTTAGGACGGTTCTTAATAAACGACATTTCATTTTGTGAGTAGGGAATATTGCAAAATGAGCATCAGCGAGTGGAGCAATCCCACGAGCAAAATAAAATCACTCTTAACAAATGTATCATACGTACACATTTTTTTGTACAACTGTTACTGCAAGTAAAAAAAAAGTCATAGAGTCCATAGGATTCGAACACACGTTATATGGATTACAAGGCAGAGGCTCAATACAAAAGAATTACATTGTCAAACAAAAAAAATCAAACATGATCTTTCAAAACAGCTTTGATATGGATTGCGTGAAACGATCACACAATGTTTGAACTATTTTCTTTTTCTGTAACGCAAGAATTAATCAATATCTCTATGCATACATAAATGAGTTTTTTTCTGAATGTTAATTGAATTGATTATATAATCATTTTTCACCAGGACTCGTTCATTCCTACGTGAAATCAATGGGTTCCTTCATGGGAGGGTGGAAAACCAAACATATGGGTCAAGAAGTGATTGAACTCTGCCATTTGATAAGACACATCAAATATATGTGGAAAATTAACAAATTATGGAGAATGTCAATAAAAATCTTTTTTTTACGGTAGACGGCCTTCTTCTGCGTTCGTCCTGCCTTCTGCCATATTATGGTATGATTTTTAAGTTTGAGAGTAGTGTGTTCATCATTCCATCAATGACCCCTATTATCAAAACCACCATTTTAACAGAATAGTATGGGTAAAGCCTGCGGAGTTCAAAGATCGTTCTACTTTGATGGTCGAGGAGGACTACATCAGGCTTGTATTTGCCTGAGAGTGGGGAATGAAAAGTTCCAATAGATTCGGCACTTCTCATTCTCCATAACGGACTCAATATCCCCCGGAGCATAAAGCAACACCAGTGTCTTGTTTATACCCTACGAGTGTTGTAGAAGGTCGTACAACACTACGAGTGTTGTAGATGGTCGTACAACACTCGTAGCGCTGCGTTATGCCTAAGGATATAGGCTGAGACCGCATGAGCTGGACAGGCTGACAGCAAATGTATTATGCTCTCAGCTGCCCCACGACACGCTCTGGATGCATCTAGTATAGCGACTATAAGGTAGACTAGGGTGTTGAAGACACCATCTCGGCAGGCCATTATGAATCCCTCGGTTTCCGACTTCGGCGCACTTGACCTGAAAAATGTGAAGGTCAGGTTTTTGGATAAACCACTGTTCTCGAAAGAAACCCCATGTATTGAAAAACTTTTGGGAAGATGTCTTCTCCTACAGCTGAATTTCTGAAATCTTCAGCATCTCTATTAGCGAATTCAGAAGAGGAAAATGAAATTGCTGATGAAGGACCTTATGCACTTGAACTGAATTACTTCACAAGGATTTAATATTACCAATTGCACGAACTGCCAAATAATAATAATAATAATAATAACATTTATTTCCCAAGACACATACAAGTTTATGACAGGGAAAAATAAACACATTTTCAACTAAACTAAATTAATTACTAACTAGTTATTTCTAATTTTCATATATTTATAAAATTCATGATAATAAATATTTTTTCAAATTTACTTTGAATCTCATTTTACCATAGGATTTTAAAGATTTTGGCAATTCATTGTAATGCATTAGTCCTTTGAAGTATATTGATTGTTGACCCACATTTGTTCTCACATTGACAACTGATAAATGATCTGATTGCCTCGTCAAGTGGTTATAATTACTGTTAATCAGGTTGAAAGCCAAATCAGAGTGTTTGAAGTTATTTTTAACTAGGTGAATAAAAGTACAAATCTTTTACTTATAAAGAGAATGGATATCTAGAATTTGTTTTGGTTTATATAAATTTATTGTAGGTTCCTTGTATTCTAGTTTGAATATACATTTGATGATTTTGTTTTGTAGTGTTTTCAATGGTTTTAGTACACATTTTGTTGCCGATCCCCATACTGAGATTAAGTACTGAAGTTTGGAAAAGACTAAAGAATAATAAATTAATTTCAAATATTTCAAGGGTAAAAAGTTTCTGATTTTAAAAAGAACTCCGATTACTGGGGATATTTGCTTCCTTAATATTTCAATGTGTTTGGACCATAACAAATTTTCATCAATATACAGGCCAAGAAACTTCAAAGTAGGAGCATACTTGATGATTTCTCCTTTGAAATTGATAGGTTCTTTGAAATCGACATAGGTCGATCTTTTGGTCACAAACATAAATGATGATTTTTTGTAATTTGAAGTTAGTTTATGGTTTATTAACCAGGATGATATTTTCTCAATGTCAATCAACATTTTTTTTTAATTTCTTGTAAACTATATCCGTTGTATATTATGGTAAGTTCCAAATCAGCTAATGAATTAATATATATAAGAAAGAGTACAGGTCCAAGGATTGATCCTTGTGGCACTCCACATAAAACTGTTTTATACAATCCTTCAGTATCTTCCATGAATAAAAACTGTTTTCTGTCTGAAAGATAATTTCTGAACCATTCGTGAACACTTACTTCTCCTCTCACACCTATTTGATATAAGATGTCCAATAAAATTTTGTGATCAACTATGTCAAAAGCTTTCTGAAGATCAAGCGATAGAATACCAAATTTTTTACCCGAATCTATATCCAGTTGGAATTGAGTAATGACATCAAGTACTGCTGATTCTGTATCGCTAGATCTTCGAAAACCATACTGCCCATTATACTGTAATTTTGATTTTTCAAGGTATTCAAATAATCTACAATGCATTACTTTTTCAAATATTTTTGAAAGTATTGATGGAATCGAGATGGGTCTATAATTATTCATTTAATTTTTTTCACCTGCTTTGAAAATTGGTGTAACTTTCGCAATTTTCATTTTATCTGGAATTATGCCCGTTATGAAAGTTAAATTTATTATTTTGCTCATAATAGGTGCAAGTTCTGATTTCACTGTTTTGATAATTTTGGTGATGATTTTGTCAAATCCTGAAGATTTTTTTGTATCAAGCGAATTTATGATTTCTTTTATTTCTACATGATCTGTAGGCTTCAGGAACATAGAAGTTAATTTAGAATGAACTAGAATTTCATGATTGGAAGGAAAAACAACTGAAAAATTGAGACCGACATTGAGGAAGTAATTGTTGAATTCTTCACATATTTCCTTCCGATTTTTTATTTTTTTTCCCCATTACGTGAGATAACTTCAACAGCAACAATATTTCATTGATTCCACTCCATACAGATTTAGGGCTAGCATTTGCAAATTGTTCTTTATAATATTTTTGTTTTGCCTCTCGAACAGAGCTCTTGACTAATTTATTGAAATACTTGTAAGAATCTATAAATAATTGAATGTTTGGATTATTCTTTTTTTTGTAATAAAATTCATCTCTCAGTTTGATCAATTTCAAAATAGTCCCATTGAACCACGGTTTCGAATTTTCAATATTTTTCAAATATTTGTAAAACTTCATTATAAATTTCACTGGGATTGTCATAATTCCCCATAATTTTATTCAATGAAATCAATTTTTGTGAAAGCATTTTCTCATTGAAAACAATAATATTTTTAAAATAGAATTGTTTTTTTGCTTTAGATTTTATCAGAGAAATCTCAGATACTATTAATTTATGGTCAGTTAATGCACTATTTATGATTGAAATTTCACATTTTTTATCAGAATTGCTCAGAATATGATCAATTAATGATAATTTATTGCCAAATTATTCGATTCACATATTTCAGTGAACATACTGGTTTGCATATTATTTTTCAAAGTATTAATGTTAATATCACCAAAAATGAAAGCATCCAGTTTAAGGTTACTCAAATTTTAAATTTTTTCATCAAGAAATTTAAGAAAATCATTTAAATTTTCATTAGGAGAACGATATAAACCGCAAATTGAAATATTAAGCTGCGTTAGTTTAACCATGATAAATGAATTTTTGGTATCCTTGTTCATTATTTCAAAGTTCAAATATTTATCTATGAAAATTCCTGTTCCTCCTCCACGCTTAGATCTTGACGAATAAACAGAGTTGTAGTTTTTGAAGTTATAATAAGGTTCCTCTTCTTCTTTCATCCATGATTCTGATATGATCACCACGTTTATAAATAATTCCTCATAAGTAGGTGTTCTGATTTTCGTAATATCTGATTTAAGTGTTTCTATTGGAGATATTCATATTATTGAGTATCCATCATCTCATCTGTCATTTTACTTTTAACACTAGTGTTAAAAGTGATTTTGACACATAATGTGAAAACGTCGATTTTTAATTCATATGCCTATGAATTGAAAACGTCATTTTTAACGACTGTTGTACACAAAGTATATTGTGTTTCTTCATGCATTATATAATCATTGAAAGGTCCGATATTCCACTAAGGTAAACTTCCTTTTCAATAACTTTTCCATTTCCTGCAAAAAAACAATATAGAAAGTATGACATAAAAAAACTAACGCTATAAATTCATAGAATCAAAAATAATTGAATGTAAAAAGCAACACAGTAGGAAGCAAATTAAAAATCATTAATTCGACTATAGCATCAAATATCACTCGATTAAACGAAAACAATCGATAGTACTGATTTCCTAGTTCGACGTATATCTTCAGTATAGGTCTTGTGACTTGGAATTATAATAAATTATATTCGATGCTCCCGTAATATTACTACTGAATATTCACACGTCAGCAAACATTTGGAACATAAGTATAATGCATTTTGGAAATCACCTAACAATTATATAACAAAGTTCGACTATGCAAAATAAGAGCTGAGAGAAAAAAACCGTTTTCATGACATGAGAAGCCGTAACGATTAGTTTGAAGAGAAGTTATACAAAGTAATGGTGTTTTTTAATCAAATGGAAAGATGGATACTACCGAGAGCAACTAAGTTGACGATCGAAGCATCCACTTCAAAGACTTTCATTCCTCCCTGTGTTATATTCCCACGTATTCTCTTTTAAAATTCCAGAGAGTCTTAGCTAACTCCCAAGATTCCTCGCCAATTGAAAATGCTGAACCGTACTCCAATTATTGATAACTGTGCTCATTTACTGCAATTCCACGTGAAAATCGTGACAAAAATAAAAAATGTATAGGATCAATCAGGACATAACGATCTCGCAAACAATAAAGAGTTGAGGAAGTATCCTGTCTCTAGTTCAGATATCTTTCGAACAGCTTTCAAAAGAATATTGACAAGACTAATAATCAGTACGATTCAATGACTTCGTTGAATGAAAACTTGAAAATATTCGGATACAAATCTTGTTCATAAGGGTGATCATGAATGTATCCCTTGGTAAAGGTCAAGACCGTTACCCAAAATATTAGGGTAAATCCGGGATAGTTGGCCATAGGGGAGAGATGGCCATAGCTAGGTATTTCTGGTCTCGCTTATTAGATGGCGATGTTGGCGCGTCAGTTTACTGAGTTAGTTGTCATGCCTGTTGTGTGTCATTTTTATCGTGAAAAATCGCATATAAGGTGAGTTAACAGCTTTTGTCTGATTTCGCTTCAGTGAATAGTTCATAGAAAGTAAGTTTGCATTTCAATTTCAAAATTTGTTTTGGTGTTTTCATCATATTTTGTGTGGAATTAGTTATTAGGATGTTGTGGGCCTCTACATAACCTCAAATTGAGATTCTAGTCAACACGTGGTATTGAAATATCGCTATGGCTATCTCTACCGGAAAATCGGGAGAGATGGCCCACTTTTTTCCGGGGGAGATGGCCATAATTTTATTTGAATAAAGGTTGTCTTTTTGGCACTGTCAGCTAACAAATGTTTTTATTTATAGATGCCGAACAAATACATAAGAAAATCTGTACATACACGCGGTATCTGGTCACAAAATGATTTGTAAGAAGCAATCAAGAGTGTTGTTGATGGAAATAACTCTGTTCGACGAGCTTCTATTGAATTCAACATACCACGTAAAACCTTGGAGCGTCGAATTAAAACGAAAAACTCTCAAAAAGGAAACATGGGCCCTAGCTGCATCTTTGGAAGAGAAAATGAAGATCGCGACATATTATATCTATGCAAAAACGTGGCTTTCCGTTAACCAGAGACGACCTCAGGACCATTGCTTACCATTTCGCTCAACAACTAAAAATAAAACACAAATTTAATAATGAAACCGAAAAAGCTGGTTACGACTGGCTTGCTCTGTTTCTGAGCCGTCATCCGGAAATTAGTATTCGTAAATCGGAAGGTGTCTCCATAGCTAGATCAACGGCAATGAATCGAAAAGAAGTAGGAGACTATTTTGATTTGCTTGAAACGACTATGGAGCAACACTCCCTGTTTGATAAGCCAGCAAACATATTCAATATCGATGAAACGGGCCTCCAGCTCAACAGTAGACCAGGCGAAGTACTTGCAAAAAAGGGGTCCAAAGCTGTGTCAGCAGTAACGTCCACAGAAAGGGGAGAAACAATTAGTTTGGTGGTTGGTTGCAACGCTGAGGGTAATTTCTTACCGCCTGTTGTTATCATGAAGGGCAAAAATAAAAAACAGGAATGGGAAGATAATCTGCCACCAGGATCACTGTTATTTATGGAAAAAAATCTGCCTACATCAATGCAACTATTTTTTTTCATTGGATGCGTGAACATCTTGTCCCTAGAAAACCACTAGGAAAAGTCCTCTTAATACTTGACGGGCATGCTTCCCACGTAAATTCTGTCGAAATGTTGGAGTTTGCAGAGTCGAATGACATCATCATGTTATGCTTGCCCAGTCATACTACGCATTATCTCCAACCGTTAGACAGAAGTTTTTTTAAGTCGTTGAAACCACATTTTTATGAATCCTGTCGGTTATGGCTTAGAAATCATGCTGGGCGGCGCATCACTAGATATCAGTTTGGTGAGCTACTGAGTACAAGCTGGGGTAAGGCTGCTACTGTGCAAAATGGTTCATCCGGCTTCAAAGCAACAGGCATCCTACCTTTCAATCGCGACATCATACCAGACTCGAGATAGAAAGGTTACAAAAAATAAAGAAAAAAAGATTTTCAAGACTAAATAGAGAAGAAAAATGGAATCTTCAAGCAGCGAAGAAAATGTAGAAGTTATTCTGGAAAGTGATGAAATTGAAAGTGAGGATTGTGGTGAAAATTTGTGCGTAGGGTGTGGAGAAGACTATAGAGAGACAAAAAAAAGGTTGACTGGATTAAATGCGTTAATTGTCAGTTGTGGTTACATGAAACCTGCACATCCTATGTTGACTTCTGTCAAAAGTGTGGAAAACTTGACAAAAAAGGCAAAAAAATCCTTAGCACAAGAAATTCATAATAAATTATTCTTTGGCCATCTCTCCCTGAAGACATGGGAGAGATGGCCATACCACTTATTTTCAAGTTTTTCTAGTTTCGGATTCATATTTTGTTTTTTCTCAGAATTGATTAAATGATGATTTAGTAGAGTTATCTTGAATGTTCTTTAGGAATAAATACTTTACAAAAAAACATATGAAGGTTTTGTTTTCAACCACTGAAAAAACTATGGCCATCTATCCCGGATTTACCCTATTTGGGAAAAATAAGACAATAACGTCTATTCTCATTGACGGATTTTACAACAGTTCGGGATCTTGTCATTTCTTTGATTTATTGGCATGGAGTTCATTGAGAGAGATAATCTGATGATAGAAAACCCAGCGTTAGAATATGGACAGTTTCTAAAAAACTAGTTATGTTGTTCACCCAAAATGAAGTAATCTCATTCTATTCTAACACTAATTTAATCCCTGAGGGATTAAAAGTAGAAAAGTACATGTAACAAAGTATATGAAGCAGGCCACCAAAAATGGTTCCAAGTACAAAATGTAGAAGATTTTATTGCCGAAAAGGTGCTGCTTGTCCCTTTTCTTGGAAAAGTCTCGAAAGTTTAAGGTATCATCTTTATATAATAATAACATCATCCATTGATAAAAAAAAGAATGTGAACAATAATGAAAAAATGTATATATAATACATTTGTTTCGAGATAGAAATAACTTACTTGACTATATAAGCTGAATTTTGAAACTACCTTTATACACTTTGCCACACTTTTTGTTTACCGCGTCTACTCAACAGACGAATATTTTGAGCAGTGATAAACTTTTTTGCGTTTCTACACCAGCAGCCATTGAACAGATAAAGCTGAAAGGGTATCGTAATATACCTCTTGAAAATTATGTTTCCATTATCGCATTACTGAAATACGCGTGAATTCAGTAACAAAGCACTTCAGGGTACATGTTGATACAAACTTTTTTGTATAAATGCACGTCAGGAATGTTGTAAAAATCAGTTTTCCATAATATCTCCGTAATCCTAATAACACGTTTTTCATCAGGCAAATGAAATTATTAATTTCAGTACCCAGATCCTTCACCAAAAATTCTCTCCAAATATGTGAAAAAGCTGGTAGTATGAAAGCCGACATCGATAGCTCATGTTCAAGTAGGGTCTGGCTGCAAATTTGATGGAAAAATTTAAAATATAAAATAATAGTGTGTTGGAAAGATTTTTCATTAAATGTTGCAACTAAACTGAGCTACTAGAGCGGTAATTTTTTTTCACAAAAATGGAAATATATCAAAAACTGTAATAGATAAGTTAACATAATTGGTTTTCTAAAGTCATAATTAGAAGGCCAATCGAACCATGACAAAAAATTAGGTTTCCATTTAAAATAAGAAAGTTGGTACCGACTTTTGGAAAATGTTTGAGATAGAACGAACATAATCAATTATGACATCATACCAAATTTCAAGTATCTAGTCCAACTGCAAGTTGAAACACTTCTAATGCACGGCCTACGTAAATCCCTGTATATTTTTTAATCGTTGAGTTTGCAACCATGTATCAAATTTGAGCGTTGGTTCAAAGATTTTTCTCTCTCATAATTCAACAAAATGAATAGGTCTGTTTCAGAAAAACTGAGTGAAAGCATTTGCTCAAGCTTTATGCATACACCCATTGGTTATAAATAGTGGACATCGTGAGTTAAAAAATTGATTATTATTCATTAGGCAGAGACAGGATAATTATAATGTTGTCCGACCTACCCTGGCATTGATGAGAGGAAAATCCTCGAAACATGCATGTCTGCAGATGTTAATTCTCAGCCAAATGAAGGATAATCAATCTGCTGTTCAATTACAAGATACGCACTTGCAATTGGGTCTTCTTGAAAGAACGTTGCACAAATATCTGTCAGATGTAGTTCAATGTCTGTCGTGGTATTGCTACATGAATACCAAATGTATTTATTTCCGAAAAAAATACTCAGTTTAAAAACATTATTTACATATTATAGTAGCTTCGATTGTGGTTCAAAGAGTTAGGAAACTATCTTTCTCTCATTTTCATAAGTTTTCACCTTTTTTTGAAATTTAGTATTTTTTTTATTTCTTTTGTTTCTTCAGACACCGTGTTATAATTTTTTCGAAATATAAGAATAAGCTCTTTGGGTTAACGATTTTGTAAAATGTGTCTACCTTTTTCGATTTGTACTCTGCCTAGCATCTTATGTACCTACATGGTTGAATTCAATATCAATTATAATTTCAATAACAACGAACGAGAAAAACACCTGAAATACCTAGAAACATTCCAATATAAACTGAATTAACAGGGCATACTGCTATTCAAAGTGTCGGATTCATTTCTTAAAACTTTCTAGTGGTAGCGAATTCATGAATTTGAACAACCGGTATATTGTGAGTTTTCGATAATTGCCAATTTCTTATTGCCAAATGTCATTAGGTCGGTAATAACATTACCTACAGGACCATCTTTATCAACACATGATGTTACATTGAACAAAAGAACATATCGAATGCATGGCTTTCTATAGAGAACTATTTTATATCCCATCAGCTCCCATGATTATTAATCACTGTATATCTAGAGTGCATCGCAACCTCTAGAAATTCATAAGTAAGGCAAACTCTTCATTGAATCGAAAGAGAATTACCCAATTTTCCAAAGACAAAGACCATGTTTGTGATAAAAAGGTCAAGCATTTGGTTATTTGCATCAGGAAGGCATGTAGGGTGCTGTACTGAAAGTTCTAGACTTATAGGGATGGTTGGCACAACGTCCTATGATATGATTGATATACAGTGCGGTCCAAAGGTATGGAATAAATTCATTTTTAGCGTTATTATGTATTTTATGAAAAAATCCTGAAACAGGTCAATTTTTATTGGCAATTTGACAATTTACAGTATGAAAATATTACCCCCTTCTTGCACCCCCTCTGAATTATGAGCACCCCCTCAAAAATTTTAAATGAGAAGGGAGGTCGTGTGGCATCTTGTTCGAAAGGGATTTTCATTATCTGTTCAGCAATACTAAGTGTTTCATATTTGGTGCAACCATAACGAAGAAATTTTTTTATTAAAATTCAAAAATATTGACACTAAATGATGTATCCGTTGAAACAACCTGAAACAGGTCGATTTCTATTCTCAATTTGACAATTTATAGTATGAAAATATCACCCCCTTCTTGCACCCCTTCTGAATTATGAGCACCCCCTCAAAAAATTTGAATGAGAAAGGGGGTTGTGTTGCACCTTTTTCAAAAGGGATTTTCATTCTCTGTTCAGCAATACTGAGAAAATTTATTCTGAATATGTCAAATGTTGATAGACTGAAGGAAATAATGTAACATAATGTTTAGGAAGTATATTTCAATTTGTTTTACAGTTAAATTAAATGTTCAAAATGACCACCATTCACTTCTTGACAATAAGCAAGGCGATCTTGGAATTCTCGTAGAACATTTTGTAGGACCTCAGGGGTTATGTTGTTAATTTCTTCCGATATCCTAGTTTTTAAATCTGCAATATTGTCTGGTCTATTGAAATATACTTTTGATTTTAAATAACCCCATAAAAAGTAATCGAGAGGAGTCAAATCGGGAGATCTAGGCGGCCATTCAATCGGTCCACGTCTGCCAATCCACCTATTGGGAAAAACTTCTGTCAAATAATCTCGAACAATACGTGTGTAATGCGGTGGAGCTCCGTCTTGTTGATACCAAATTGATCTATCTATTCCATTTGGATCATTAACATCGGGAAAAAGTCGTTTTAATGTGGGCACTAAAAAGTTCATCAAAAAACCTAGATAAACCTCACCATTAATTGTGCCTTCAAAAAAATAGGGGCCAATAATTTTGTTTTTAATGATACCAGCCCAAACGTTCACTTTTTTGGGATATTGTGTGTGAGCCTCACACATCCAATGAGGATTTTCTCTGCTCCAATATCTACAGTTTTGTCTATTAACCGTTCCATTTAAATAAAAAGTAGCTTCATCAGAAAACACAATTTTGTTTATGAACTGCAAATCTGCTTCGATTCTATCCATCATCAGTTCACAGAATTGTTGCCTTCTATCAGGGTCATCCTCATTTAACTCCTGAACCAACTGAACTTTATAAGGATGGTATTTTTCTTTATGTAAAGCTCTCAATATCGATGATTTACTTACATCATTGTCGGCGGCAAGTTGTCTACTTGTCATATGCGGATTTTCCTCAATCGCTAACAGTACATCTAACTTTTTCTCCTCATCCAATGCAGCATTTCGACCTGGTTTTTGACGAGTTTTTACATGTCCAGTTTCACGGTATTTTGTTTCTATTTTGCTAACTGTAGATTGTGATACGTGTTGACCAGGGTATTTATTATTGAACATTTCACAAACTTCCGTTTGAGTTCGTGTTTTATTACCGCATCCAAGCATAATTAAAATGTCTATTCTTTGAGTTTCGGATAAATGAGCCATAGATGAATCGAATACACACAAAAATATTTTTCAATACACTGACGTCTGCCAGCAACTCACAAATATCAAAATAACAGTAGTCTACTAGATTGACATTATATTATTTATGGGTTTTGTGAATAATTTTTTGGTGTCTTCAACGACTTTTTCCTGACTTTTTTAGCAAGACAGATAAGAAAGTATAAATTGTCAAATTGAGAATAGAAATCGACCTGTTTCAGGTTTTTTCAACGGATACATAATTTACAGTGTCAATATTTTTAAATTTTAATAAAAAAAATTCTCAGTTATGGTTGCACCAAATATGAAACACTTAGTATTGCTGAACAGATAATGAAAATCCCTTTCGAACAAGATGCCACACGACCCCCCTTCTCATTAAAAATTTTTGAGGGGGTGCTCATAATTCAGAGGGGGTGCAAGAAGGGGGTAATATTTTCATACTGTAAATTGTCAAATTGCCAATAAAAATTGACCTGTTTCAGGATTTTTTCATAAAATACATAATAACGCTAAAAATGAATTTATTCCATACCTTTGGACCGCACTGTATGTGTAGCTTCTGCATTTGAAGTAGATCTATTCACATGGCATTTATTCTACTTCGTCATACCAAATAAATAATTCATACCCCTGGTGAGATTTTTGTAAATTCTCCGTATAAACGTCCTCGTTCTCTTTATTTCAAACTTGACTGTTGACACAAGGGTTCAGGCAGCGATTCTCTCGGAGGAAAAACTCGATCAGGAGGTATAAAAAGTAGTGAACACAATGACCAAGGCATTTTAAGAGCCATGTCCTTTGAGAGTGGCCTCATAACACCGGGTTCGCTGGTGGAACCAGTCGTTGAAGGACCTGAGAACAGTGACCAGAAATACCCGTAAGAAAAATAATCAAGGAGGGCAACGAAGAAGTGTGGGAAAACTACAAAACCGCGAGAAGGGAGTTCAAGAAGGAGCTAGGAAAAAGTAAAAGTAAAATCCTAAGCAAAGAGATGGACGGTTCCATAACAACCTTGAAGAAACCAGATGCGGGAAAGAGAGACTACATAATAGCGGAGTCCTTCAGACCCATCAGCCTGATACCGTTCCCGATAAAAACATTGGAAAATGTAGTGGATGGGTTTCTGATGGAGAGGCCCCTAAGGGCGAGCCCCTTCCACAGAAATCAACATGCATACAGAAAGGGAAGGTCGTCTGGATCGGCCCTCCATACTGTAGTGTGGAGGATTAAAAGGACATTAAGGTTTAAATAGGTAACGTGTTTTTCGATATGGAAGGCGCCTTCGACAGTGACTATATAGGCAGCACTAATGGCCAGCTGGGTTGTATCGTCGCTAATGAGAAGGAAGGTTGAGATATCCCGAAGTGATCTCAAACTGGAGGCCAGGGTGGGAGGGGGCTGTCCTCAAGGAAGCTGCCTGTCACCTCATCTATGGTGCCGAGTCATGGACGAACTCCTGGGAAACTCACAGATGAAGATTTCGAGGCACAAGCATACGCGGACGAAGTAGTTGTCCTAGAAATCGGAGTCGTCTGCGACCGTTCGCAAGCTCCCTGCAGAAAGATGGTGCGGTGAAGCAGGGCTCTCAGTGAATTCGACAAAAAATTAGAGATGATCCTGTTCTCCAAACGAAGGAAGAAAGATGGGTTCAGGCCACCTACCATGTTTGGCAAAGAGCTGGAGCTAGTCCAACATTTCAAATTCCTAGGGGTAGTCCTGGAATCCAAACTTCCATGGACGCCGCATATAGATAGGATTATGCAAAAGTCGGTAGCAATCCTATGGCAACTGAGGAAAATTGGAAAAGAAATTTGGTCACTAACACAGATTATGCGCTGGCTTCACACGGCTGTCGCTAGACCAAAGATCCAATATGGTTCAGCCGTGAGGTTGGCCAGTTTGGTGATAACGGGTACAATAAGAAAGACTCCAACCTCAGTGTTGCAGGTACTGCTGAGACTGCCACCACTTTCAAGCTGAATTGAGGAGGCAATGGCAGCTTACTCGAGCATGCGAGACTCAGGAGTCTGGTGAAGCGAAGGAGCGACGATAGACCATGCAGAAATCACGAAGTGGGCGGAGCAGAAGTCATATTTCCGCCCTCGGAGTGAAAAACGCACAGGATATTCTGCGATGGAACAGAGAGTTTGCTCTCACGATTCCGAGCAGTGAACAATGACAAGAAAACGCAGTGGAGTTTGGCACAGGAAGCCTAATATGTTATACGAACGGTTTGCGTCTGACTGACAAACAGGCTTTGGGTGCAGGCATCTACCTGGAACAAAAAGATGTACAAGAAAGCTACGCGCTGGGCAGACAGTTTTCAAAATTGAAGTGTTCCCCATCTCAGCCGCAGCTACGAGACAAGGGGTGAAAGAAGTGCCCGAGCAGAGAATCTACGTCTGTTCGGACAGTGAGGCAGCTCTCTGACCTATATCTCATCCTAAACGAAGCTTAGCACTTGTACAGATATGCAGAGATGCTCTCGAGAAACTATCTGAGATGAAGAAAGTCCAGCTGGTATGGGTTCCAAGTCACAGAGGGATGAGCAGAAACCAAGTGGCAGACGAACTTGCGCGAATTGTTTTCGTGACGCCGTTTTGTAGGCTGGAGCCTATAGTAGGCTTTGCAAGAAGCCAAACCTCTCCAATCTTTGACAACTGGGCGGAATGAGAACTGAACAAACTTCAGAGGGGTAACCGGCAGCAGACAGTCGAAAGACTTTGTGGTTGGCTCCAACAAGTCAAGGATGGCATGGCTCCTAGTCAGAAACCGCTAAGCACTACACCTTGTAGGAATACTAACAGGGCATAACAACAGAGTTGATACCAATTATGTTTTCTGTCATCCTGTGACTGTTGGGAGTTTTGTAAAATATTTAACTGTAATATTGGCAGTACCAGAATGGGTCTGTTCGATGTGAGTACATTATTTTTGTTCAATTGATCAACAGTTTATGAATATAATTCAAACCTGTTGGAGGCCCTGATGCCAAGCCCACAGAAAAAAAATCAAATTTATTCTCAGTCAATTTCAATTGCTAAAGCTGCAACCCTAATTTCAACTAGCTCAATCTGTGTATTAGGAATTTGAGCAGAGCAGCGTCATGTATGTTGGAATACTCCATGTTGATAACGTTGGCGGTTGGAGTGATATCGATAGTACTCATCTCATCAATTTCAGTTGTCTCCTCGTCCACTCATTTGGATCTGAAATAATTGCAAGATTATTTGATATATTCAAGACTATTCTAACCATCTATATCCCATAAACAAAGCCTGTATGAGGGTTTCATACCAAGAATTGAATTCATAAGCCCAACTCTAATGACCATTCTGACAGAGGTGAAGAATTTGCCTAGACAAAATGCAAATTCGTAAACTTTCGATCCCCAGATTGTGTGCTCCTTGTTGAATGACCTCTATGTTCGAATCGGGCATTAAATATTATTACAGAAGCAACTGAGTTTCTTGAATAGCTAATTCGAAATTCCGGAGGCGACAATGGCGAACGTGAGACCTACGACTCTGTACTTATAATCCACTTTGTGAACTTTGTTTATAACGTAATGTTTCGCTGAGACTGTTAGCAGCACCTTGCACGGAGATTATGGAAATGGTGATTTGTTTAAAAGATAAAAATGTTTCCTGTGATTATTATATATTATACACTAAGGTGCGTTGGTTATTTGTTATGTTGTGCCAACTACTAATCAGGGCTTTCATCACATTTGTGATATAAGATTCACAGGTTTCCTTAGTTTTGTATGGAAGGTTTACACATATTTGTCATAAATTTATTTTTCCGCAAATCGCTAGACTTTCCTGACATTCCTGACAAAATTTCTTAAAGAAAACCTCAAGACTTACTTACTATTAGGAAATGTCATTTCCTTACTAAGTATAAGGAAATTATATTTCCTTACAGTTGTTAGTGTTCTACATAAATTATTTAAATCACATTGTTTATATAAAATTAATTATGATTTGAAAACATCACTACATTGCAAAATACGTTATGAGATTATTTTGTTATATTTACAGCTATTTGAACATTGGAGGAACATTATTATTAGAACTAAGACAACATTTTGGACAACATACGGGGGTAGGGTTATTTTTTTTATTTTATTTATTTTATTTGCCACCTCCACCTTATTGTTAAACGATTCCTCGATATATCCTTCAGCAACGTTTGATGACTTCCATCCGCCACGCCTCTTTACTAGTTATGTCAGCTCCAGAATCAACCAATATTGTTGCAGAAGACCGACGAAAGCAGCGATCAGTATTTTCTCTCGGATTTACCAAGTTCAAATGAGTAGCAACAATTTTAGGCATTTTTCTAAATTGTTGAATTCCTACCACTTGTCACAACCCTTTCCGCTTTGATATTTAAAGAAAAATTGGTCACTGTTCATATTTTCTGGTCTTAACGAAACATACTTTCGATAAACATTTAAGTACATCTGATTAATTACAAATGATTTGGGTTTGTTTGTCGTCGATTCAGGTATGTTAATTGAAACCTTAGATTCTAGGTCTTCTATATCGTGTAGAGTCATTCGGACTAACTCATCCATTCTACAGGCCCAAGAAATACCAAATATTGAAGCCACCTAAAAAATAAATAATTTTGTAATCTAAATAGAAATTAGAACCTTGTAAATTACATTAATCATTAATTTTTTAATCTGGAGCTTCCTGGATACATTTTTCAATTTCTTCCTTCGTAAAAATCTTGGATTTTTTGCCCTATAACCTTGAGCTTGCCGTTTCAATAAAGAACGAAGTTTTGATAATGTAGATATATCTACATTGTGTTTAATTGCAAGGATTGACTTCAACATTAAATAATTGACTCATAATGTCGAAGATTTCATCTTTGAACAAAGGTCTAGGAAGTTTGCCATTACAACATTTTCTGAGAGAGAACTCGTGTTTTTACTCTTGCGATAATCCATAAAACGTTTATATGCATTTTCGTAATTTTCTCTTGATTTCTTTGACAATAATTCTAATGAAGCAGTATTCACTGCCTCAAGCAGATCTGGAGGAGTCCCAGGAATGGAAATTTCATCATCACTTATAATTTTACTTTCGAGAACACCAGCAATTTAATTATAAGCGTCAAGTTTGACAATTCAACCTAAATACGTTTCCATAGTAACCCAAGTAATTCTATTACGAATTTCAAAGCATCGTTTATTTGTGAATGAAATGATTCGCGATATTTTCAAATTTAATTAATATCAGACTTGCGGAAAAATAGTATGATTATCTCGTAAAATTTGCCTTCGTTGTCTTTATTTGAATGACCTATTGGTGAATTCACCAACTTTTACGAGTATCCATGAATTGTTAAGAACCACGACTATTTATATGGCCCATTCTTTAGACAAAAAGCATGCTCGGCGTGAAGTTTAGTTTGTGAATGTTATGAAACATTACAGAAACCGTAAAAACATTCAGAACTCCATTTTCCACGTCTACATTATTCCTTTGAAGGGATCAGTATGTCTCTGATACTTACAAACATATATTTCTTGTACTAATTTAGCAATAGTGTTCCATACGGTTTTAATAATGCTCTTCTTGTGATCACTTCCATCAATTGTTCGCATATTGAATGCCCAGTCTTTTAGAATGAATGCTAATCTTGCGTTGCTATTTTTTCATTTAATTTGCAGTGGCGTTCCGCACACAGAACGTCATAAATTGTCTACATATTGTTACGAGATTGGTAAAAATCCCCTAGCTACGCCGCTGAGTGCTGAACCATAAAAAATGTAACTCATTTGCATAACATAAAAGCCGATGTCGCAAGCGTTTAAATTTGGTCGATGATTAGTTCCTGGAAGTGTGTAGCTGTTTTTCTGTATTGAGTAATTTCGAAATCATCGCGAAAAGTCTGGCCTAGACGAATTGAGTACATAAGGCGACACATTTCACTCGCAAGGAAGTTTTATGAAGAAGCTAGAGAACTAAGTGTTTTATTAGTCAGTGAAGTAGTGTATTTTTATAGCGAAGGTAATAAAAACAATTTACTAGTGTGCTCGTCGTATTATTGTGCTTGATATCACGCGTTAAATGGTAAGGGCTACGTCTTTCCTAGCTCGGACAAGTTTTTCGAAGACTTTTGAGGGTTGTACTCTTAAGGGTGTGCAGCTGGTTGACGAAAATAATATACAATAACAATTATTTAGCAAATATCGTAACAATATATAACATTTCAATTTTCTTGTGTAACTGGGTATATTTTCTTCAATATTTATGTTTATTACTTCGTTTGAAGTAGCACCGAAGCGACTCATTTTGACGTTTGCTGCTACAATTATTTTTGGTCAAACTTCGTATCCATGGTTACGTCGTGGAAAACATGATGCTCCTAGACCAATCAGAACTGAGACACAGCTATAATACAAGCTGTCTTTGGTTTTTGATCGGTCAGATTTTGCGGAAATTGCCAGGTACGTAGAAGGGTCACTTATAATCTCCCTAGAGCATGAATTATTTCCGGAAAATTTCTCAAAGTGCGAATTTTTCGAAAATTTCCTGAGGCGTCAGCAAGCGATCGCAACTGAGGAAAATTTCCGGAATATTAATTCATGCTCGCGGGAGATTCGGTAAGAAAATTTTATACCAAAACTTTTTTTAAATTGAAATTAAATTGGTGACATACTTAGGTGACATATTATTATCCATGTAACGGACATCATAGTAGGCCGTTGTTAAGGCTTTGTCTCACAACAGCGAATCGCGAATAATTTTTTTTTGCGGATTTGATATCAAATATTTTAATTTCCCTATGCTCTATTGAAATGTTCAAATAATTAAATAGAGAAGCAAATATTCTACCAAAATCACATAATTTTATAGTACTAGAGAAAAGGAAAACAAGTTAAGGTCTACTTCAATTGGACGCTAATGAATTACATCGGCGGCACCTTCATTTATTAATCTCGGATTTGTTGTCAAATATTGTAATTTCCATATGCTCTATTAAAATGTGGTTTAAATAATTAAATAACAGATAATAACATATACCTATAATTAAGTTATAAATAAATATTCATCAAAAATATTTTATGCCACTGTGTTTATGACAGCTGTCAAGCCAGAGGGAAATTTTTACTTATTAATTTCCCTCTACGCAGGGAAATTTCCGAAGAAATTAGGTTATTGTCATAGCAACATGTCAAAATGCAGGCATCTGATTGGCTAAAATTAACTGGTATCAAATTTTCGGGACTATTCAGTATTTTAGAACAGTAGAGTAGAGCTCTTTAGAGCTCGTATTTTCTAATTCATATCGCCTGATACGGCAATTCTCATGAATTCCCCCCCTTTAGACCGGGGTTTAAACTGATCAGTCTACAGTTACCGTGAAATATTATTATCGTTGTATAAATGGATAATATATTTTTTGTTGTGTTTATGAAAGAAGTATATTACAACCGATATTAGAGAATTTTTTTGAATGAAAATTATAGTCTTCGAGAGATGCATCATTCCAAACAGGGAATCCAAATTACTTTGATAACCATCTAGACACATTATTATCATTGTATGAATTCCAGTCTCTGATGAAATTACAAATTGACTGAATCTCCCTCAATCAGTCTAATGGAATTATGTAGATTTTTCACAAAAATCATCGGTCAGAATAATTGTTTTTCTATTTGCCGACATTCATTAATCGAATATGTAAATCAAAATCAACATAAAATATTAAAATGTCCATACGAACTTCGAAGCATATTAGTTTCTATTATTAATGAAAGCAAACACGGAGAAGTAATTAAAAAGAAATATTGATACATCAATTCGAATATGAAGCGACAAATTATTCAGATATTTTTTGACCTATGAACGAATATCAATTTCCTAAGCGAAGTGAAAAATGTTTACTAATTACTTCGAGGAATAAGTTATTTATTACACCTCGTTTTTCCGCTTTGTTATAAAAGTGACAAATTACAGGACAAAGGGCATTCGGTAAATGACCCCTGAATTTTTGGTATGTTGTAGCTTTTGACTTCATCATGCCCCAATGAAGGTATCACCTTGATCTCATACTCAATATACTTTTCCATTTTTGTGCTATATTTGTTGACATGCAACCAACTTTTCCTGAAATGCGATTAGATGAAGTTGAAATTGGCAGTGCAATACTATTCGCATATAGCCTGGAAGTATTCGCGAAACATTCACAAACGCAAATATTCTCAGCTGTTTATCTCAGGAAAGAGGGATACACGTAGAAAGATTTCACGAAATTAATTAAACCGTTCTACCTTTGATGTGGATTCCTCATCTTTACCGTGGCTTCAGAGATGTGTAGATTTCAACTTGGCTCGTATTTTTTATGAGTTTTGATTAAAAAACACGCACGAAAGAATTCACAGTGATCAGCAGATTATTTAATGCAGATGTATAAATTTCCTTTATCAGATGAAAATGGTCAATATAGCAACCCAGCCTTTCGTATACTACAGGATTTTTATTTTGTATTGGAATTATTTGACCGGTACCTGATGGAAATTCATATTTACAAGAACCATGGGAAAAACAATAATAAAAATATAAAGACGGACTTCGAAGAATTTTCCATGGATCGAAAAATGCCAGGAAAGACAAGAGGAGAAGGACCGGTTGCAGAAAACGTGGCAGGAACTGATAACAAGAGAGAAAACTATAAAGAACAGGTCTCTAGAAACTCCACAGGAATGGAAGGATGAAGGACATGAAAGAAGATCAGTTGCAAAAAATGTGGTACACAACAAACCGGGTGCTATTTTCAAACCTTTGGTTTCAAATCGTATGCGAATAAAAGAGACAAACATACATATTTTATGTGTATTGATATGCAACAGTCAATCGAATTCGCATACGAACAGTTTTGAAAATAGCACCTCCGGAAAAATACAAGGGCCAGATTCTGGAGATTGTAGGAAAATGGGTAGACGAAGGATGTGTAGAAAGAGAATGATAACAGATCTGGATGCATGACGTTATGATGGAGCAAAAAGAGTGAAGCCCAGTTTCTAGTTTCTTCTAAGAACTGGTGAAAATCCATGGTCACCAGAAAGTCCAAAACTGATGGTAAGTCAAGAACAGAATCCAGAAGAGATAAATGAAGCTGTAGGAGGTAGTCCAGAGAGCAGAGAAAACAAAAGAACTGAGTATGGGCATGTAATGGTTAGATGTTCTGCACAATATACAGACTAGACTACCAAAACTGCTGCAGCTCCCAATGGTTGGAATGATGAAGATGCAGCTTTGACCGTTGTTCTTTGTAGACTAGCTCTGAACTAACGTCGAATCGTACTCAGCATCTATTTGAAAAATTATAATAGAAGGAAGCTTCGAAAGAGGACCTACTGTCTTTCAAAGGATTAGTTTTGTGGTTATTTCTTCGTCTTTCTGGCTGAGGGGAGGAAACGAACTGAGAAATAATTATTCCGAATTCTTTTACTTGAAATGAAAACCAGAATCAATAGAACCCATTGGAGTTTGGACCGTATTGTGAGTTTGTGATTCTCATTTCAGTGACTCGGAAACGAATTATCTCCTAAAGATATGGCGATAGGGCAGTTACTGAGCTCTCCACAGAGATTCCCTATATTTAGATAAATAAAACCTGAATGATTTCCCTAAGAAATATTGAGAACATGAGAAGGCTGTCCTATACTGCTAAATTGTAACACCATACGAGACATGATTGTGTAGGTAGTTCTGGTTGATATCACAGAATATGGCAAGCTCTGGAGATGACCAGAGTTGTTAGAACATACATTTGCACTCTATAGGGATAGTACTTTGTTTATTATTGTTTCCATATTTGTTAAGTCATGTCATCAGTCTGGATATCCGAAATTGTGCGACTTCCAAATCATTCAATGAAGATAATCTAGCCAGCCATGACCTTTTATAGATTAAAAACTGTATACAAATCTGCTACTTACATGCATTACTTATTCCAAGATTCTAGTTCGTCTAGTGAATTTCGAGTATGGGTCGAGCAAGTAGAATTCTGAATATATACAAGGGGTTGTTGAAAGATTACCCTATACAGGTCCAATCGGTCCAAGCTGGATTTTTGACTAGCACGGGAGATTTGATTGCACAAACGGTGGTGGAGAAAAAATCTATCGAAGCACTTGACTTGGGTAGGACTGGCAGGTTTTTTGCGCTTGGTTCATTATTTGTGGTGAGTAAAGTGAAATGAAGTGAAGAATCTACTACTGTATTGTGAAGATATAATCGGTTTCCGTGTAGTTTGTGCAATTAATCCGGCCTTTCGAAAATGTTCGATACTACAAGAGTTTTGTCGGCAAACAGGATCTTATCGCTGGATTCACGTTGAACATTTGACACTGTGAATCATGATATTTCATTATTGAAACTGGGACGAATTGGTATCAGAGGCAATGTTTGAAAATTACCTCAGTGGACAGCAATTAATTTATGTGGGGTGCTCAACTTCTTTGAGAAGAGATATTTTTTCTGGGTTACCCCAAGGGTCCATTCTTGGGCCTGTTTTGTTTCTCATTTATAGGAATGAATATTTTGTCTGAATCTGAAAAGTCATTCGAAATTATTTGCGGATGATACTACCCTTTACTATTAAGGATATTGGTATTGGTAGGTTTAGATGATGACTGATGCGCTGCGACCTAATTAGATCTGTTGTGCCCCATCTTTTTCTGCTATTTCTTCTTCTTCTTGAGGAATTTGAGGATTTTGAAGGGGGGTACTCGTGGTATTTCTCCCACAGTCAGCTGGTATGATCCCAGTATATTCAATATCTTGTTATGTACAGCATAACTGTTAAAGGTCGTGAATCAAGCAGATATACCAAAGAAATCTACACCTTGGAGTACTTGTAAAAGAACAATTTTATTTAATATAAGAAATGCAGGAAAACTGAATTGGAAAATTCTTAATGACAAATCGATCAACAAATTCAACTATTACATTTTTACATCCAACTGACAATAACAGACTATAATTTATATCGGAATAATATATAGAGTGATTTAAATGTGGAATTCATAATTCAACAATAACACTCCATCAATATATGGTGTGGTGTTTCTGGATGTTTCCCACAGAATCTGCAGGTGCTGTCCTCCTCTAAGCCTAGCATCCTTAGGGGTTCTTCGAGTCTGTAGTGCCCCGTCGGAAATCCCGTGATTGTTTTTAAACTAGTTTTGCTGAGGTGTCTTCGACCTTGCTCGGTTGAAGTTGTCGAGGAGATCTTTGGCCTGCCTTAGGCCTGGAAGTCTTTGCCAGTATGTTGCTCTCATTGCTTTTTCAGTTTTATTGAGTTCTTTTTAAAAGTAAGATTTTCCAAGTTCGCAGAATGGTTCTGGCCCGATCGGTAGCGTTGATGCCCCTTTTTGTGCCAGGGTATCTGCTTGTTCATTGCCCTCCACTCCGATGTGCCCCGGCACCCAGAGGAGGATCACCTTGTTGTTTCTGCCTAGATCAATAAGTTTGTCTAGGCATTCCCAGACAATCTTTGAGTTGATGTTATATGAATGAGCTCAACACTTTTATGACTGCTTGACTATCGGAGAGGATTGTGATTTCCCTGTCGAGGTTGAATTGAATGCACCTTTTTAGGATAAAGTGTTCAAGAAATAAAGGAACAAATGGAAGTTGATCTTAGTTTGATTTCGTTGTGGTTAAAAGAACAAAAGTTGATTTTAATTTTGAAAAATCTAGTTGTATGTAGGTACATTTCTGACAGTTTTTTTTTCTAGTAAATCAGGTTAAGCCCCTCCACATCTCCAGTTGTGTTCGCTGCTATCGTGGTAGAAAGAAATTGCTGTATCCAAGCAAAATTTATGCTTTTTTCTCATTTGTCAAAATATTAACTCTATATTCTAAATTTCCATAGTTTTTCTGAATTACGTAGTTACCAAAAGACACATTCAATCCAAAACATATCATAATTATTTCAAAAGTAATTTCTTATTTTGGAGTTGTTTTTGCTTAAAAAACATTAGTTAGTCTGAAACACTTCGTTCATCAACACTACTCCCTTTTCATGTTTGTTTCTTTTAGTTTTCCCATTCGAACTGTAAATCAAGGTATATACGGAGTTTGCCACACTTGTTGTCCGACAGTAACGTCTTATTTCGATTGTAAAGAAATATTTATAGCAGTCAGACACATAAACATTTTTATATCAGGCAATGGACACAGATGCAAACCCGTCACCAGCTACTATGAAACGGAATTTAATTTTACTCTAAAACTAGTGAACCGACTTTGATAAAACTCCGTCAGTTCGATAAGGCAAATTGTCCTGTTTGGAGGAAAGTACATATCAGTTTTTATGTTTGAGTAAATCAAAAACTTTCCCCAAAAATATTTCACAAATCATTAGCTTATGCGAATTACTTATACAGTGTGTTGAAAATTTGCTAAGCCCCACTCCCGTATTCGTGTATGAATTAAAATAGTTTTTCTCCTCAGAGAGAAAAGTTCCATCATTCACCTTCTCTCAACCTACTAAGATCACAGAATACATGCCAAAAATTGAGAAAAATTTGTTTTAACAAAATTTGGATTGGGACATCCGATTCGAACCAGTCTCGAATTACTTAATTCAAAATTTCAACGCGATATCTTTTACGGACTGTTTGCTAAACCTGTTTCAATTTTCGAAAAAAGGAATCTTTCAAGTCACTCTGTATAAACAACTCTGTAAATTGTAATGGATTGAAGCAATTACCAATTAGATGAAAAACCGAGATACCAACAATCTTTTTCTGTTCTGTTCACCTTCATTCTGTACATTTATCATTCCATCTGCTCAAGTTATGTCCAACTTTTCGCAGTTCTTCTGGAAAAACCTCTCTGCAGACTGCCACATTTCTTCCTCGCAAGTCTTCTTCAGTCCTTGATCTAGTCTTATAAACCTTCTGTTCAATATTACTCCAGGAGTAGAACTCCAGAGAGATGAGGTCAGGCGAACGCGGCGGCCATTCGCCGTAGAATTTTGACCGTCAATTCTACACGAATTTCTTGTATTGAAGTAATAACACTGTATAATTACAATTTCAGGGACCCACTTTGACGGTGTGGTACCGACGCCTGTCCAAAATATACGGCGACACCGGAAAAACCACCGTACTCAAAAAAGTCGCCACGGACCAGCTTCTTTTCGTGCCGTTCCTACAGGCGGCTGTGGTGGTTACGAAAAATGGAATAGACGGTCGTGACTGGGGGTTCATCAAGGAACAACTTCGTCTGAAGTACACGGATATTTTATTGGCGAGTTACAAAATTTGGCCGGCAGTGCAACTAGTCAATTTTTATGTAGTGCCGTTGAACTATCAAGTTTTAGTTGTTCAGAGTGTGGCTTTGTTTTGGAACGTTTATTTCTGCTGGAAGTCGGAGCAAGGAGTGGATGAGTTGGACTGAAGATAGTTTAACTGATTGATGATGGGTGAACGATATAATTATTAAATGACCATTTATTTCAGCAGGGGTGCGTCGAGTCCCTTTTGCGTGCGAGATACTGGTGAGGGTACTTTCATGTACTATGAGCGAAAACTATTTCGCCCACAACTTATTTTTGGTTCATAATCCAAATTTATGACGAAATCTTTAGACTAATTCGTATTTTTATTGTGATGTACTCAGTGTGCGTAAATTCTGTGTCGCTACATGGATTTTTTTTATTAATAGGTACAATGCAAATTTTACTTTGCAGTTAGTTTGTGCTTGAAAAATTAGTAAAAAACAACCTCTTTCCATTAGTCAAATTTGACTAAATATATTTTAAAATACCTTTCCTTAAAATTTTTACTCTCCACTGTAATTTTTTCCAATGTTTTTAATTTTTCGAGTCTTTTGCTTCACAGATTCGAATGAAACATGATTCTAATTTCATAATTTTGATGGAAACCTGATTTTTTGAGGATTTTCAAAAAAAAATGTCAAATTTGACAGGTTCAGAGTGGCACATGACAAAAAGAAAAAGGCTGTTTTTTACTCATTTGCACGAACTAACTGCGAAGTTAAACTTTCATTATATCTATGATTAAAAAATCGTGTTGCGAACTTCATGTGTGGACACTGTATAAAGAAGTGAAAATCTCGTTCTCTTTAAGTTTTCATGGACCAATGACCAAAGACGGTGTTTAAATTAAAGAACATTATTTCAAATTATTATAAAATACAAATTGAATAAATATAACCATATTGTAATAAAAATACACTTAACTATAATCCCCTAATTAATTTAGACTTGTAAAATATAGATAACTTTTTAATTTAGAGTGATGACTTTCAATTGAAGACACGAGTGGATGAAGGTGTTATTTCACATTTTTGAAGTTTCAAGTAAATCAATAAAACGTGCGATATGAATTGTAACCTTTTTATTTTATTTCCGATTCAGGTTATATAGCAATTCATCCAGAAATAGATAAGTTTGTGTAGTTTCTCATGTCTACTCCAATATTCAGAATTAATCACCAAGCTTTTAAAAATTTTATTTTTGTTTCATATAATACCTTTATCCACTTCCAACTGAACTCAAACTATTATATGATGAATTTTGGATGAAGGGGTCATGTGGCATTTAACGCTTTGAAGGGCAGTAGTTGACATAGTATACCACTAGGGATTTTGACTATGCGAACGGTGGTTACAGCCTTCTAGTGTACTGCCCCCTCAAATATTTTCAATAAGTCACCCATAACTGCCACTATAGAAAATGTCATTACTTTTAGAACTAAGATCAATTCAATCCAAGACATTCAATTCTTTTCTGCCCAATCACCAAAAGTTACGAAAATCATCCAAGCGACAGCAATGTCGACCCAGCATGTATCCAATCATTACCGTAACTCCCCAATCAATGTACCAATAAGGAACTTGAAACTTTAAGAGACACTTAAAGATCTTAAAACTCCATGGATGGCATCCCTGTGATCTTTCCGAAACACCTTCTGCTACAAATTTTCAACGTTTTATAGATTCAGAAAAAAATCTTTGTTCATAAGCAACTGTAATCCATATGAAAATCAAATCTGATCCAATGTCATACAGACCAATTGCCTGGACAAGCTCCTGAAAAAAAAATGATAACCTGCAACTCGTATGATATCTGGAAACAGAAAAGTTTTCAGTTCCTAAACAAAGCGGTTTTTGGAAACAAAGATCAACCACATACATCATAATCGATCTAGAATCCGATATCCATGAGGTATTCGTGAATAAACTTTTTCCGAAATCAAAGGGATGTACGACATGAAATGGAGACACCACATATTCCAACAGTTTGTCGATTGGAGAATCCGATGAAATATAAAACGCCTTAATCGCTCTAACTTCCCAGGGAAAATAAATTTCAGAGTACTAGTGAATGTAAAACTGTAAAACGAAGTGAGCCAATAAAACGGTAGGTATGCCACAAGGGTCAATGATAATGTATCACTTCCAGTCAAAGGGCGATTATAAACTGGTCACTTAGTACTTCTCAACAGAGAAAAACAGTAATTCCATCCTCCAAATCCAGATTTCACCAACTCCAAATCTGGTTATCTAACACCGGTTTCTATTTCACCTTACAGAAAACCAAATGAATCTGATCATCGGCATAAATAGGAAGGCAGAGACTCCCAAAACTCAAACTTGACATCGAAGAGCTTCAAACTATACGGGGAGGATAACATCAGAACGGGCTCAATTCATTGAAAACCCTTGCAAAAAAAATTGGGGAGCGACACCAAAATACTGCTCCGTTTTTCAAATATCTAGTTTCGGTATAAGTACTCCTCTATAAGAAAGCATTGCAAGACTAGTGCAATAGAAAAATTGCTCTTCGAGGCAGGAGAATCTAGTCTTCACTATCTTTGCTAATACCTAAGCCTCACATACGCAGCCAAAATAGCTTCAAACCCCCAACATTTACTCACACGTTCTCCACAAGATTCTCCTCACTTCGCGGAAGGTGAAGAAGTATACCACTGGCCTTCTATGAGAGAATATACAGGTACAAAACAGAATTACAAACTGCATTTCCACACGTTTCTTTTCAGCAACCTAGGGCCATAAATTCACCAGATTTTGATATCACTTCAACCGTACAATCAGAGAGCTTATCTCGAAAACATCTTGAACTTCAAAACGGAAGTTATGGGGGTGTTTATATGAAAAGTGCGACAAATTTTAATTTTTCAGATACAAGGTTTACAACATAAATCCAAATACGATTGTGCCAAACAATCTATGTAATATATGGTCTATATTCCAAAATGTTCACTGACACCTAGCCCACATTAAAAAAAATATATTGAGTATGACTCTCAGCATAATAAAAATAGATTATAATTCACTACACTTGTTTGAGAAACAAATTAGGTGACCTCGTGTTCGGTTTTCCTTCGACATTATTTCAATTTTTTTGCATTTGATAAAATGACTATTCAAATGAAACTTCAACAAGATAATGAAAACATTGACAAACCATTAGATTGCAATTCACTTTTATCTCCATGTAAATATCTCATAATTATGTGAAATCACGTTAGCAGTGACTGACCTTCTGATACGAATCCATGAGATAGATTCCTTATCTAATAATAGATGGAGGAACGTTAATAATAATTTTTTAAATTCAGTTTTCGAACTTTCCTAGCATAAATTTTAATAATGAGTAAATCGAGTGGATTTCGTTATGTATACAGAAGGTTTGCGGAAAAACACTTCATCTTGATACAGTCACTACGATCCGGAGTTTTGATTGGTGCCGGAGATTTGATTGCGCAAACATGCATCGAGAAAAAATCACTCGAAGCGGTGGATTTGGGTAGGACTGCTAAAGTTTTCACAGTCGGTGCAGTGGTAGTGGTAAGTACAGTTCAAAATGTTATAATAATAATACTCCCTCAAGTTCAGATCCGCTTCTGTTTGGTATGCGATCATGAAAAAGCAGACATTGGAGCATTTCTTTTCAAGGCAGCAACACGTACAGCCAATGAACCCGGTCTCGTATTCGACAAACTCTGTCACCGAGTTGGAACTCGTTCAACAAAAAACTCACGTTAAAGCTGCGGAGAGTGAGAGTCTTCTGTAGCTACATAAGGATAAGCCAATGCATGGGGTTTTTTTCAAGAACATTGGAGACCTTGGTTTATCCAGAAACCTGACCTTTGCATTTGCATTCAGGTCAAGTGGTCTGAAGTCGGAAACCGAGGGATTCATAATGGCCTGCCAGGATGGTGTATTCAACACCCTCGTCAAAGGTAGTCGCGTGATGGGTATAGACATCCCTGACACTAGCTGCAGAACGTGTCGTGGGGCAACTGAAACCATAATGCATTTGATGTCAGCTTGTCCAGCTTATGCGGTCTCGGCCCATATCCACAGGCATAACGCGGCCTAACCAGTGTTGTACTACCATCTACGTCCATCTGTCACTGTGACAGAACTCCTCGATAGATACGAGCCGAAGTGCATTCAATAGAATGTTTTTATATTCAATAGTTTGTTACTAATTTTATTTTGAATACAGTCCACTGAAAACTCTTTTTTTCAATTACTCAAAGGAGAAGGAGTTATTTTTCAAAACAACAAAAACCTCTCCCAAGCAGTTTGGTTCTTCGAGCCGGATATTTCAATAATATCCTAAGTAATTGAAGGAACCATAGGTTCCAAAATCCCCGACCTAATACTACTTATTTCCAGTATTTAATAGTATCTTACATTTCAGGGTCCAAGTATGTCCGTCTGGTACAGCCTGCTCTCGAAAATGTTCGGGCCAACAGGAAGAGTAAGCGCCTTCAAAAAGATGGCTACCGATCAGTTGCTATTTGCGCCTTACATTCAAGCCGCTATTTTGGCTGCAATCAACACTCTGAATGGCCACAATTGGGACTTCACCAAAGAACAGTTCACTTTGAAATATACAGATATTTTATTTGCCAGTTATAAAGTTTGGCCGGCAGTACTATTGGTCAATTTCAGTTTCGTTCCTCCGACTTACCAAATTTTAGTTACTCAGAGCGTGAGTGTATTCTGGAATACCTTTTTGTGTTGGAAAACTCATCAAGGGGTGGACGACAAATTATTATAGGTATTAACTTCAATTTTCATTATTTTTCGTATCACCATATCCTACTAACTTCGAGCGAACAGTAGCAAGATCTACTTACCTATTTGTTGTAATTTATTAAAATATTTATTTCACTATATGTATAAAGTTTTGGTAAATTTTGTTTTTGATACTTGCGATTTCCAGATTACGTTTTGATGTAACAATTATGGACTCCGTGGAAGTGCCTTCATAACTATCTAAACATCCTTCATATATGGTGTAATATTCTTACATTTTGGTTATACATGTAGGTTATAGTGTGTTAACAAAATGTAAGGACACTTCATATGGTTTGCCCCACAAGCCCTACAGTTCTGTTTTTTATCCCTTAGATATGACATCTATGAATATAGGTGTTCCTCAAGAACCACTTTGCTGTCTTTATTAATTTTTTCTATTGAATGTACAAGAAAATTTCAATCTCAAAATTTCAATCTTTCTAAAAGAATATGTATAAGAAAATCTGACAAAAAGTGTGCTTGAAAAAGATACGAATTCTCTTTCCAGTTGCCGCCTTGACATATAGGCGTCGGTATATTATTTTTCAGTGGTATTGTTCCAGTTACTTATTCTTACAATCATAGCATTTGATCGCCCCATGTGAAACACATACGGCACTGATTAAGGATTATTGAGAACTGGCAAAATCATTCGACTTCAGATATCAGAGGTGCCCAGTCCAGCTAGCCGAGCATTTGTTTCTCAAATATATTTGATGGCGTATTTACTAATGAGACGACTAGGACCACGCGAACGAACTTTTGAATGCTTTGGAAGTAAAAACACTGGCGATATGTAAATTTCACATTTGCCAAGCAATGCATACGAACAATCCTCGTAGTGCTTATTTTTATTATCGTTCCAATTGGGATAAGAAATACTATGATTAAGGTCGTTTTTTAATTTTAATTCTGGAGGTGGTAAGCTTTTCCGTTCGTGAAAAAAAAGTACTGTTAGGCTAGGTGAATGAAAAGACAGGGTCACTGAGTCGATCTCAGTAAAATTACTGAGGAAGGGATGAAAGTGAAGTGAGCGACGCGATACCAACTATACTTCTATCTGTTGCACGAAATCAGACCTTAGTGTATAATTTGACTGAGCTACAAACATAGAAATATAACTACAGCGGAAATTAGAAAAGAGGGTTCGTTCCATTGGTGAAGTAAGACCAGGTTTAAGTACGCTGGAAACTGTGAATATCCTTAAATTTCTAACCTCTTTTTAATTTTTTTAGATAAATAATGAACAAACCGCGGTAAATAAAACGTCACTGACTACTTTCAATGATCATATAATTAAACCCAAGTTACACTGTTAAGACACATCACTGTCTTCACCGCTCTCATCTTCTTCGTCGTCTAAGAAATCCAAATCATCTCCATCCCCAATTTTCAATGCATTCAGTTTGCCCAATAAGTCCTTCCTATCATCTTCTGCAGACACAATTCGGGGCTCGTCCCCTTCTTTGTCTTTTTTATTCATGTACCTTAAGAATGTTCTCCTTTTCCTCTCCGGTAAAGATTGCAGTAAAGCTTTCAATTCGCCATCTAATCTTGACTGAAAATTTTTGAAAATTCTATATTCAGGTCTGTCATAAAAGCATTATTGATGAACAAATACAAATTTATTAGTAATATTAAGTATTAGTATTATTAGTATTTAATAGTTCCCCCCTCTTAACTTTTGAACGGTATGACGTAGAAACATAAAAAAGAAAAGGGATTCTGACCAGCCAGATTTGCACTCATTCTGACATTTCAAATGCATATTGTGAAAAAACGTAAAAACGAGAATCTAAGAATTTAAATGGTTGAAACGAGAATTGAATTATCTTTTCAAAGAGGTGACACATGAGCCCGCATGCCATTTAGTCAAATTGATGAGACTAATTCAGTGAGAAATTTTCAGAAGAGTGATAAAATCAAAAAATATCGACAACGTACATCACATGCAGAATCTACAATAGCTGAAGAAAATAATCAGAAAATAGATCCAGTGTGCATCGATTGAAGCTATTGACACATGCACTCGCACATCATATGGCAGTGTTTATATTAATAATACTCCCTCATAAACACTTGTACTGTGCAGATTCCTAAAGGCAGAGTCTGTGCGTATAGAGGACGACTATTATTATTATTATCGACGGTGGCGCTTCTGGACAACTCACAGATTTTTGGTGGAGTATTCATTTTTCAGATTCAGGAAAACTTAAAACACCACTCTGGGCGGTCGGTGCGCATTCCAAGCAAGCACTAGACGTAGAGATTAGCACTTTTATAATAATAAGTTAATTGAAGGTAAGCTTAGATTCCTATAAGGCAGATTCACAATTCAATCAAACGATATAGTGCGAAATTAAAGTTGGCGGCACTCTCAAACATATTACCTGGAAATGAACTCTGTGAAGTAGACCATGTGGTCTAATCTCGGTCAAACCGCAGAGGATTCGATAAGCTCCACATAAGTTGGGAAGCTACTCCCCCTTGTGGACATCCTCTGCTTATACAGATGGAGACAGTGTCCTATCTTATTTTAGTCTCTGCTATTCTGATAGATAGTCATTGCGACATCTATCTATAACATGATTAGTCACGCCGGTCTCTCACACCGGTTTATTTTGTGAATGAGTGTGGAAACAACCCACACTAGTCCAATTTGTACTATCGATATGTACAGCCAGTCGTTACAGCTACTGATAAAGTCTACTTTCAATAAAGTTTTGTCGAAGAAGGAAAAAACACGGTCTAACAGACCACTGGACCACTGGAAGGTTAAAGATAGGTTGCGCTACATCGTTTACTTCATTGAATTTTACTACGATAACTAAGTAGGCAGCATATCCTTGAGCAGGAAATCCTTTCATGTTCTCCTGATGAGCTCATTATATTACAAGGCTTTACAGTAGAGCTGACTTCCCCTTTCAAACACGTGCGACGTGAACTTCCAAATTTTACCGACACAAATGTTTGGGCCTCAAAGAAAAAAAAAGCATCCTGTCCTTTTCTTGAATGCTGCCTATATTTGTTAATTAACGTCATACCCTGTAACGTGGGTATTTTCGTTTCACTATTGATAAGGTCGGACATTCCATTATTTGCCCTCAACCTTTATGTAGCTTTTACAACAATAACAATATCATATAACATTGTCGTAGAAGGCGTCTCTATATACCTTTCATTGCTCGAAGGTTAGAACCAGACTTCATACATCTGCAGCAGGTTCTCTTATCCTCCAAAGTGTCCTACTAGGGACTGTGGTTTCTCAATCGTCTATTGGAAAAGTCAGCTAGTTAGCTGACGGCTAATATTCCTCGGACCCAATGCCGGAAAAAGAAATAATTACCCAAGAGTTGAGACTTGTTCTGTCGAGTTGTAAAATTTTCGCGAAGAACAGATGTACGAAGTAAGGGATAGAGCATTTTTTACTTTATTCATACTTCGGTGTAGGGCGTGGGGCCCGAGGACTATGTGCCATCAGTCAGCTACTTGAGACATTTATCAGATAATTGAGGAACCAGACCCAAGTGGTGAACAGCAGCCTCTCGTGACGTGCCTGCTCCATATACATATTGGTACTAGATATCTGACCAATAACGACAATTATGACGATTTTCGAAAAGAATGTCCACTCATCAGAAAAGCAGATGTTGTAAAGGAAATTCTCATCAGAGAGTCCATGATCTCAAGACGGACCCAGGAAAGTGACTGAACGAATTCATCTGTTGTCTGCTTTCTTATCTTCGTGTTTCGAGAATTCTTAAGGATAATTTCTTGTAGTCTCGAACATTCAAGATTATGCTCTATATCCTCGCACTTCCTTTCCCAGGGCTGACTATCTCTGATCCTTTCTCAACTCCTTGGTATATTCGAAGAGGGGACATTATCGTTTGTATCTGGTCACTCTGGTAATATCGAAACGAATATGTCGAAGAGCGAAGTTACCCTCATCTTCAGACACAGGCAGTTGTAAAAAAAATCTGCTATTCTACATGATCGCAATATTATTATCCAATACACCGCCTTTATTCGCGAGATCACAATGTCTGTTATCTTCATTCAGTATGTTCAAACAATAGCCATAGCAGACTCCATTGCACAATTTGGTGGCATTTGCTAAAGTAATCAACATAAGAGTAAGTCTTCCCTAGTAATATCTTCGTTTTTGCATGGTTCCCACAGTTCAGTGCTGCAATACCTCTTGTTTTTCGCTGAGATGTTCTTACCACAAAGGCGTGAAGAAGTATGTACCAATAGATTATAAAATTTCTCAGACTACATAGACGTACCTGTTCTTTTTCCGAAGGCTCAGCCTGCACGATATCCTTCTTCTGGCAGCACTTCGTACAACATCCCAGTTTCTTCCCGCACTCTCTGCACATGACATGGTAGGCCTTCTTGACCGTTTTAAGTCCGCATTTGACGCAAGTCTTGGGCTGCGTCAGAGGCTTGTACTTCTTGTACTTTATCTTCCACTCGATGATTTCTTTGCATCTGGTGCACACGTCGCTGACTTGGATAGAGTTGATGAGTTTCGTGCGGTTGCTGGTGTCGTGGAGGTTGTTTTTAAACACGGCGCGATTCTGGTGCTTTTGAGGTCTAGTTCGGGAGGCGTTGCCCTTTTGGGAGCTCATGTTAATTGCTTCTGAAAATAGCAGGTATTGCTTTATTATTACAGTGATCATACAACTTAATATTGAATAAACATAATAAATTGTTGAACATTTTCTGTGGCCCTTCAAAATAGTATCATTCGACATAAAAACTGAACTAAGTACCTTCTAGCAAGCCTGCCATATTCTGATATATTTATTCAACTCGACTATCTCGACCTAACTGACTGACTGACCGACCTAGCTCGACTATTCACTGGTCTATTGGACCACCAAAGTAGAAGTTTGAAAAATTTGTAAATTGTAAAATTTGTTTTTACGAACCTTGTACAAGTGGATTCAGAAATTAGGCTCTGTGACAGGCGGTGGGAATCACAAACGATCTAACACCACAACAATTCCTTAACATTCAACAACAATGTTATGTTCATTCACTCTTTCAAATTATTTGAACTAAATGTAAATTTACGGCGAAAGAGAAAATGGGGTATAAAAACCCATCTATAGGAGTGAGAAAAACCTAACTGACGTCAAAATTACATGAGAATTTGGTTTTCAATATTTTTTGTTTAGGCTATTCCGAACCCGAAAATATTCAAAAATTGTAACTTTTGAAAATTGAAACGTAAAAAAAAATTACAACCTACATAATTTGGTCTCCTGGACAAAAAATCATGACTGTTTTCGAAGATCCTATTTTTTTGTGAAACTTCACTATTTGACAGATTGAATTTCTGTTATTGAGAATACATAAAATTTGTATTTCTTTCAAAAAAACATCACCCACTCCCCTTTTAGTGTAAAAAAAAACTATTATATTTTCAAAAAAAGTCACTCCTCTACGAAACGTTAACAAATTATTCGAAGTTCATAGTTGAACACTGAATGCCTAGTATTTTTTGTTTATGCAGTGTTGGTAACGATATTGGGATTGTTCGGGTTTAGTCGGCAAGCAAGGTAAAGGAAATATGCGTGTCTTATTTTCAAACCAATGAAATAAGGCTGCATGGCATATCTTATATTCAAATGATGTGTCGTGTTATATTCTAAATCCTATTCATTATTATCAAAATCTGAAAAAAACTACATTCTATAGAATGGTCAATATTTTTAAAAACTAATCACGACACAAAAGAAATTTTCACTTGGTTTACAGAAATTTAAAATAACTGACAACGTCGCTTTTCTTGATTGTTGAAGTTCGCATCGATTTGTTGTTTTTGAAGTTTTTAAAAGGTTGAATTTTGTACAATGCCGTTTTTAATGAAAAAATAATGTGAAACTGGTGGATTAGGGTGTATACATTGTGCTAGTGTAAAGAAGGGAGAATTTTGAATGTTTTTTGCAGTAGGAATGTGTGCTAGAAAATGCCAGTCATCACTCAAAAATGGGCCAATATCTCGGAAATTTCTTGAGACCGCCAACAATTTTATTTGGATTTTTTGTTCAAGAGACCAAACTACGAAAGTTCCAAAAAAAATGTTGTTGATAGCTTACGGCTATTAGTTAACGGAATTTCACCCTTTCTTTTGGTAATTGCAAAGCAGTGAGCAACTTGGTTAGCTAAGTTAGTTAGATTATGTTCGGTTGTGTCCCCTCCTGATACGATAAATAATTTGAACTATGGCACTATGGCCTTCGGATTCGTGTTTAGGAAACAAAACAATACGTTTTTTACGTTTTATGTACGTATTCTTTTCGATATTAAGGACAGGCCCGATAAACTTACTCTACCTTGCTAGACTAGACCCGACGAAGCCCGAACAATCTCAGTCTTGTTACCAACATTGCATAAACAAAACATGCCAGATATTCAGTGTTCAACAATAAAATTCTAATGATTTGTTTACGTTTCGAGAAAAGGTGGCTTTTTTGAAAAATAAAGTGCTGAAATCAAGTAAATGAGGGCGTGTGTGACACACCAAACATTTCTTTCGATTTTTTTTAGAAGACCAAACTACGTAAGTTGCAAAAAAATGTATTAATTAGAATAACATTGATATATGTTACATTAATCACCCAGAATATGATTGGTCAAATATAAATTATCATCAAAGGTTCTTGTTAGAAGTTTATTTAGCACTTCTACCTGTTTGAAGTTCTTTATGATATAGTGAAGAGTTATATGATATAGAGGTTCTCAAGAAACGATTGGTATCAGTTCAGTTTCATGGTCTATGAGCAAAGCTAGAATGTTAGGATTTTGATATCAAATTTGATTTCAGAATTAGAAAATTCGGCGATGATCGTGGAGAAAGTAAAATTTTGTCCAGACGTCCCGGGTCCAAATTCCAGGGTCTGTCTCCATACTAAAAGTCCAGTTTCACAAAATCTGCAAGTTCCTATTTTCCTTTCCTTTCACACGCTCTTCTATGAGCTTTTAAATGGTTTCTATGGAAACCTGGGGATTTGTAAAAACATGTTTTACAACAAATCTGCTTTAACAAATTTTAGGATCAATTTATCGAACAATCACCATTACCCTGGTGATTTGATTGTGGAAATTTCAACAACCAACAATTTCATTCAATCTATTACTATGATGAATCATCATTAGCAAGCAAAGTATACTTTCCTGATGTACATATGGGAATGAAACATAATAATCATAATTGATCAATCAGTGATACAAATGAATCATATCAAATATTTAAACTCATCAAGCATCCCTGAACCAGTACAACATAATTTAGAAAAATAACCAGATATAACAGTTTACCAGTGATGACTAAACATATCTGATTGAATGTTTCATCTACCACAACTCAAGTGAATCACACAGGTATTTTTCTATATTTAAAACTTTATTGATAATCTGTCTAGTCCGGTGAAAAATCAGATACTACAAAATATCTAGTATTAGAAGTATAAACTTTGTATGGTTTAATTCGAAATTTCATTCAATATCATATCTCGTTTGACTCGAAGAAGCTCCTTCTCAACTCTTTTATTTTCCTCAATCTCTTTCGTAAATATAACCTCCAGTTCCTTGAACTTCACAACAACCACATCCAAATTTTCATCACTCTCACCAACAAAGTTCACCAGCGACTTTTCGTTAGCCATTTGCCCCAAAGTATTGAACAGAGTCACGTATTCATTCAATTCATGCTGTAGTTCATCAGCGAGACTTCGAAATTTTGGTACTTCGTCCCAAGTTTCTGATTGCGGTCCCAAATTCTCGGCTTTCTTTATGATCTCAATTTGACGAAAAAGGCAGTTTCGATATTCCTGACTCACGACAGTTACGAAGTCTCTCAGCTGCTCCATGAGGGTTAGAATAGCGGCGTTTCCTTTCTCCAGGGCCTCGGCAAGATCTTCCTCGATGTTAGTTTTCACGTTTCCACTTTCAACTGCACCTTCGTTTTCATCCTCTTCGGAAACTGCTGCGCTGCATATCTGAGAACTGACGAACAGTTTATTCGTATTCGACATGAGAATCGCACGAAAAGTTGGTAGGGGATTTTGAATAACTGCCTTCTTCGTATGTAGGAACCGGGAAAATCTTCTAAAAAACTTGTAATGCAAAAACCGGGACATTACATACCAACAGCATAATACTTCTCTGAAAATACGCCTAAAAAGCTGCCACAAATGTCATAAATGACACTGTTTCAACAAAGAATTTACTGAACAAAATAGTTACACTTTTTTGTGAACTCCTTTCAATCCATTCGACTGAAAATCAATGTTTCTACAACAACAAATAACAATTTGAGTAGATATTAGTTATAATGCTTTACAAGTTTTTAAAGTAAGTGTCTATAATCCCATTCGTCAAATAGCTAGTGGGAATCCAACCATTTAGAAAAATAAAGAAGTGCTACTTGACCAAGAGATAACCCTAGCTAGACTCTAGTGATTAGAAAATATAGTACTATGATGTTATTTCTGGAACAAAAATTTCATGCAGACATCAATCTCTGCCTAGGGGAATATTATAACGGGTACGGGAGTCTAGACACAACCATATTACATACATAATTCATGATCAATGTGATCATCCTACGTTTTATACGTTATACTTTTCTCTTCCATCACCTATGCTCAACGTGAATCAGGATACTGCTCAATTCCCGTATGTCTTTGATTAGTTCAGCATTTGTTTTGAAACATGTTAACCTCAAAATAGTAATACATCTTTTTCAAAGAATTAAAAATGAGTAGGACTTCCAGAATATTGAAATTATATAAAAAACTACTGGAAAATAATTTCGTGTTGGTACAGGCGGTACAAACAGGTGCTTTGATGGGAACAGGAGATTTGGTAGCACAAACATTTATAGAAAAAAAGTCCTTCAAACAAATTCAGCTATGGAGGACAGTTCGCTTTTTCGCAGTGGGTACCGTCATAGTGGTAAGTAAATTTAAATCACTCACCTGTAAAAAATCAACAAATAAATAGTAATTTGAATTTCAGGGGCCAGCTCTTTCTGTTTGGTACAAAACCCTGTCATGGTATGTCGGCCATACTGGAACATCAGTAGTTCTCAAAAAAGTCGCTCTGGATCAACTCATTTTCGCACCAACATTTCTGGCTATATTCATAATTGTTATGAATACACTGGATGGAAACAACTGGGATTATATAAAACACCAGTTCAGAAAAAAGTACAGAGATATTCTCTTAACCAATTATGCCGTTTGGCCCGCTATACAAATGCTGAATTTTTATTTCATTCCTATGAGACATCAAGTTATGATTGTTCAAGTGATTGCTTTGTTCTGGAATGCTTATCTGTCTTGGAAAACGGAAGGGTGACAACTCTGAATTTGAACATATTCTTATCGTTACTGTCTTTATAAATCGAATCTGGATATAGTTATTAATTACAGATTATATTTTAAAAGCCGAACGTCGCTACAGTTGTACCTTATTATCATTATTATCGAAACTATCACTTCCATCATTATTCAGTGGGTCTATTCTCGAGCTCATGCGAAAACAATTTCAAGCGTTTGAAGTAACATAGAGCGACACAGACACCGCTCGTTAGAGAGAGATACAACATCGAATTCGTATACGTTGAAACTCGAGAATAGATCCCCTCTGATCACATCCCAGAAACAATTTTGTTTGTAAGTTTCGCATCCTGTTTTATTTCTGAAATTGGTATCCAAAATCGCAAAACTTGAAACTTGTTACATAAAACTTACTTGATCGAACACTAGACCACAGTACATTGCATCACGTAGCAGACGAAAGGAACCATCTTGAGTTTCAAATCGACCAGATTTCCGTAAAGGCGATCCAAATGAACCAATCAGAACAATTGTGAAGTGTGTAATCAATTTTGGCGGGTTATTCTGCCTACGTATGGTGAAGGTAAGTCAGGTTAGATTGGGTAACTGAATTCTTGTCGAAAGATTTGAGTTGAAGTAGAAGTAAACTTGTAGGGCAATCTCTTGGCACGAACATATTATCGTTGAACATCCTGTCGAACCCCCTACATTAGTCAATATTGAATTATACCGATTCATTCATTTATAGTAGAAATAAAACAAACAACTCTAATTTATTTTTACGATCTGACTATCGCTTTGGGTATTCAGCACTAACTTTCATAACAATTGTGAATTGAGTGTAGAGTTTGGAAAATTCATTCAATTTTGGCTGATGGTTTACGCATTTTCAACTTTCATTTTTCAAATCCGCCAAAGCAGGTATAGTTTATTTTCCTAGAGATACACCAACCCCACCGCTGTTTTGACAGGTCCATGCAGATTGCCTATGCGGAAATCAGGTCGATTTGAGATAGTGTGATTCAATCGAGCAAACTTCATATAGGCGACCCACATGGACCAAAGGGTGGAACCTGGAAAACTTGTATCCACGAGCGTTAAGGCCGATTCAGATTTATGCGTGTCCAAACAGAGTTTTTGAAGTACGTGCGGTTTACATGCATATGCATTTCTGACCCATGCGTTTGTAAACTGCACGACATTTTTATCATAAGGTCATATTTTATTTGGTTCTGTAATAATTTTATCAATAACAATGCCATTTCAGTTTTCCCGTCGTATTTGTCAATGTACCTTCCTTCATTTAATCTAGAACATCTCCCCGTATGTAGATGTAGGGGTGGCCTGAAAACTTAGAAACCGCTAATTAACGCTGAACTGAGATTCCGTATACTATATAATTGTATAGTCATCAGTAATGTCTTTTTTTTTCTTCAACAAATTCAACGATGAGTGCTTGATGAAAATTACAATTCTATGGGACACGGAATCCTACCCCTGAAATATTCCTATATTAAGTCTGGTATATTGAAACTCGTACACTCTGGGCGGGCATATGCTGATAAGTAGTTACGGGGTCACCGATCTAACTCAGTGAATATTCAACGAACGCTCTTTGGTCCTTGGGCTAGATACATCATCTGTCACTTGGCTAAAGAGAGTATAATATAACCACTTTCCAATTGCCATTGAAGTAGTTCTGAGTAACTTCGAATAGTTCCTGAAGTGATCCGATAGACCACGAGAAATCTTGTTACAATTTAACCCCTTTTATAAAGTCAGGTGAAGTTCAGTTCTGGGAACAAGCTCCACTGGAAAACGTGTAAAGGTGCATTTTCATGGTGACGCCAAACGCTACATCTGTTACATCAGTTGTAATTTACTGAACACGAACGGAGCATGTCACTCATGTCTTATGTCAGATTGTCAGATATGCGTAAACAAAACGATCCTAAAGTAAGATTTGAGAATCATATCCATAGATATATTGATAGTTTAAAATTCCGAAAAATAAAAAAATGAGTAATGCCAAGGAAGCAATGGATGTTGAGATGGAAGGAGCTTCAACTGCAGAAAGTTCAAAAGCGTCCATGGACGCTACATCAGAGGTGAGCAAAAATGTCATGGCTCCGGGGGCCGTGGGTTCTATCACCTGCTCCTTGCATCCCCTAGTAATCATGAATATATCTGAACACTGGACAAGGGAGAGAGCGCAAGAGGGATCTGTCCAGCAAGGTAAGACGGTATTTGTCTCAATTCGTTTGGTATCAGTTGTCTGTCCTTTTAGTTATTGGAGCCATCATCGGTAAACAGAAAGGAAGAAACATCGAAGTAATGAACTCATTCGAACTAGTGTTCAGCGCTATTGGTAGCGATATAGTCATTGATAAAGATTACTACAATATGAAAGAAGAGCAGTGTAAGTTGTATTATAGAAATGAACCTAAAAAGACAGTATTACCAGCAAGATTGACAGTGCTAAAATTTGTTATATATAGCAGTGTTCAGTATCACAGCACTGTTTGGGTAATCATTGTATCATGTTTGTTTATTGTGTTAATAAAATTTCTTAGTCACATGAACTGGTTGAGAAAATTAATACTTATCTTTCTGTCTATGATGCACTAAACTCAGTAGCTACAGAAGAAACTCTGTACGTCTTCATTGAACAAATGAAAATTTATTGAAAAATTATTAGTGCCAATTTATGCAACTTGTCAATTATCATAGTCACAATCATCAGTGATTGTGATTAGGACTATGATGATGACAAAGTTGCACAAATTGGACCTTAGTTGAATATGTATCTAGATTTAAACCCTTTCACCCCATTGAAACCACACTAGACTGTATTCAATCAGAATCTTTCTGTTTATTGAAAAAAATTTGGGCTGAATACTTTGCATGTGAAAGTTGATTGTGTAGCATCTATCAAACCCATTTCTGACTATTATCATTTCTCCTGGAGTTTTCATAAAGAACATGTGTACCTACCTAATGTGAAAGTTGAATTATTAGCATCTGTCCAACTAGAAACAATGAAATGAAGTTTTTGGCTCTTATTAATGTGGGGTTTTTCTATAAGAATATTGAAAAATGATTTTCAACCCTTTTTCTATTGTCTAAAAGTAGTAGAACAATGTTTCTGTCTTTTATCATATATTTTCTTTTATTATTACCTTGTTTTTTATTCTAAGATAAAAGTCACAAGCTGATTTTGTAGCCTTCCATATCTCCAGAAAATATGGAATAATATATCTGGCTTTTATATTATCTTTGTTTTTTTTCTGAAAATTTATTGAAAAATTATTAATAGAATTTGTTGAAAGAGGAAGTTATTTTTGTCGAGTCCATTCAGTCCCCTTCTACCAATAATAAAATGATGTTTTTGTTTTTTTGAAAAAATTATATACTAAATATATGTCTAGAATTAATGAAATATTTCTGCCTTGACTGTCATTTTTTTTCCCAAATCGTATTGAAAAAGAATGTATTCATTATGTGGAACATGAAGGTTGATTTTGTAACAGCCATCTAACCCCTTATGGCCCTCTGGACTAAGAATCAATTGATGTTTGAGGCTCTTGAATGATAATCTTTACTGGGGTTAGTTTTGTTCAACTTTATGTAATGTGAAAGTTGATTTTGTAGGATTTATTCAACCCTCTCTTGTCGAAGATATAATTGGAGTTTTTGAGCTCTTATTATTTGCATCTTACTGGTTTTTTTCAGAAGAAATATGAAAAAATTATCGGTTTATTTCATTGAATATGAATGTTCATATTGTAACAAGTTATCAATGGAAAACTCATATCACACAAGCACAATTTCATTGAAGCTTGGAGCTGTCAATCTCGTCTGCAACCTGCAATACTGTCTTGCTAGTTAAACTCCCATCCTTATATTTTTATGAATAATAAATTAGATTGGTTTTGACATTTTTGTTACAGTTAAGCAAGTGTTCAGCGAAATGGACTTTCTGGGTTGGTATACAACAGGAGACACTCCAAATATGAGTGATGTAAAAGTACACAAACAAATCAGTGACATTAATGAATCTCCAATAATGCTCAAACTGAATCCCTATGATAAAAATATTGAGGTGAATGTCTGTTACTTATCAGATAGTTTGTATATAATTTTTGCCTCTACCTGTTTTCAAAAATTGTAGAACTGACAGATATTGCAATTTTTTGCAGCATTTACCTGTCAGCTTGTACGAATCTGTGATAGACCTTGTGAGTGGTGAAGCAACCATGCTATTTGTACCCCTGACCTACACACTGGCGACGGAAGAGGCTGAACGCATCGGTGTTGACCATGTTGCCAGGATGTCTTCTGCTGACTCCGGTGAAAGTTCCTTAGTAGCTGAGCACCTGACTGCTCAACACAGTGCTATCAAAATGCTGCACTCTAGAGTGAAACTGGTCTTGGAGTATATGAAAGCTGTCCAAAACGGGCAGCTTCCCAGGAATCATGAGATACTGAGAGAGGCCTATTCGCTGTGCCATAGACTTCCAGTTGTTGACGGAAAGAGATTCAGACAGGACTTCTATAACGTAAGTAATTGTTTCTTGGGGGAGAATGTTTTGGGATGTTATTATAAAATTGTGCGGGAGACATTAAGGGCCGGTATTATAATTCTTTTTTGAAGTTAACTTTGATTTTAACACTCAAGTTTACTCCAGCTTTGAAATGCAGTTTTATAAAAGTACCATTGGCAATGCCAGTTTTTTATATCAATACATAACACAAAATTAAACATCAAAATAATAATAGAACACAATACTATATGTTGCATCCTGCAATGGTCTGGCTCCTTGAAAATAACAAAACCAAGCAAGCTATTGAAAGCATTCCTCTATTAATTTTTGTCTCATAAAATTGCGATTCTGATTCTGTGAATGTTTTTATTATTTTCCAATTCTACAAATATATTTTCATCATGTTCTTTTTTTCTCGTATTTACTGCAAATCACCATTTTCTACAAAGTTAACTTTAACTGATACCTTTTCCACCCGATAAAGCTAACTCCTACATTTCGAAGTTAACTACAACATGTAACGTCATTCCACAAGTTATCTTCTAATTATCTGTCAAAATAGTTTTATAATACCAGCCCTTAGTAGTTTGAACTTTACGTTACATTACACGGTTTCAGTAGACCTGAAAAAGTTAGGCAGGCGATACTTGGTGCAGCTGTACATTGACACGTGTCATTTCTCATAAGTGACTTGGGAATTGCTGAATACGTGCGATTTTAGTGTTTTGGCGCCATTATTCTGCACGAATTCAAGTGGATTTAAGATAATTGAAATCATGACAATACTTGCTGGTCACAGAAAAGCTACTATTATTTATGCTGAGAGCAAATAGATCTCGCAGCATCAACTGTTCCGGGAATGATACTGGTAGTTTTTCATTGATAGAAGCTGAAGTCTTAAGTCAAGTTCTTGACTTGACACCCCAAACCATATCCAGCTGAATGAACTGGAAATTTTTGTTCTCAGATCACTTTAAACTGAATATTCGAGAGATTATTGTTGAATCAAATGTCACAGACAACTTTTTTTTTAATTCGTGTTTTTCATTTTCGATGGACTGTATACCTACCTACACCTAATTAATTTTAAGTCGTGATCGCCGACTTGATGACACAAGCTTGAAATTAAGTAGACATGTTCATGACAATAGACTTCTCGATGACTTCGAGAGTCTAGAAATTGCAAATTGTAAAAATATGCGGATAACATACAGCCCCTTGTTCAAGTTTATAGTACAGTAATAAAATAATTATTCATTAAAATTTAAATATTTCAAGAATATTTTCATTCATTAGTCATTAATTTTCAAGAATGGTCATTGAATCCAAAACAAAAGGTAGAAATAGATTATAGCATATACTTTGTAAATTATTGTAATAGGTAAAAAATTTAATGAAAACAGGTATATTGATAGGTAATAAGTAGTGCAATAGCCCTTAGATGCATGGTATATCATGGTATAAATAAGATTATGATATTATTAGTAGTCGAGTGATATTGATTTGTTTTGGTGTTTTAATATGGCTGTAATATTTTTGATCTCTTCAGTTTGAATTTTGGTGACATGAATAATTTTATATGCAATTTTGAGTCTGCTATTTATTAACTTACCTGCACCTTGCCCTATTTGTTTATGAATATCATGAGTTTTTTCCAGTAACGGAAACTACTTTGACCCATTATAGCAGGTAAATTCTCTGATTCATAGCGATGATGGAGTTATGAGTAGTTCACCACCCCTTATCAATAGGAAAATTATATTTTGGTATTAAAAAAGCGGGTCGGAGTTGGTGTTTTTTCTTGAAGTTTTGGACGTTGTAAGTCTCTCTGAAAGTAAAATATTTGTAAACGAGTTTTCACTGATATGTTACTCCTTTCTTGTACAGTTACGTAATAGAATGACTATTGATAAAGTGAGTTTGGTTTTTTAATATGACTATTGAACTTGGGTTTGTTAAATTCATCTAGAAAACATCTCTAGAGCTGGGTTGCAATGCAGATTGCTCAGAAATAATATGCATACTTCTTTGAATTTCTTATTTTTTTTGTCGAGATTCCCATTACTCAGATATATATTTGTAGTGTTGAAGTCTGTGATTTTTTAAATTTGAAGCCCATCTAGGTCCATCCTTTTATAAATCTACGCATGAATTTCTGGTGGTTTATTACCAGACAAAAAGTTCTTTACCTTCAACTACATTCCTCCTGATATTCAGCATCATGACTTTTTATATTTGGACATTTTAAAATCAATGCATTCTCACAGTGGTTACAGATTTCCTAATATTTCATGTTTGGTCAACATAATCTTGGAATATTCTGTTTCTGGTTATAAAACTACTTTTATTATATTCTCTGGTTATATGAACACAACAATCGCATTGGGTTTGACTCTTAACGAAGAATAACAACATAATTTAATATTTGCTTGTGCTTTTCTACGAAAAATAAGCCAATTTGTGTTTCAATACTTTAATCAATAACTTTCAGGAACTGAAGATATTTCATTTGCCATAGTAACTTTGGACTTTTCATGGTTTCTTTTAAATTCATGTTTGGCACACAATCACTTTTGCTATCTCTATTAAGAGATTGTAGCGCATAGAGGCCCTAAAACATTATCCTGGATGTCAACTAGTTCTTTATCAAGTTATATGAATTTGATGCCATGTTTTGCTAACAATATTCATTTGTCTGTATGCCGATGATTCTTCCCTCTTACTTAAATCAAAATAGTCAAATGCCTAAACTACAGCACTACAAAAATAAAATGAAACAACTTTTAAAATTATGCCTTAATAAATTGATTCCATACCTGCAAAGATAAAATGTTCGTATTTTTTATCATTGCATGCATGAGTGTGTTATATCAATGTATTCAACCTATATTCATATCCCAATGAATATTCGAGAAGACAACTATAGTCAGTGGGATCAGAAAGTCAAACAACTGTCAGCGAGGTTACAATTTAGATAGGTGACTGGCATACTTGACGGACATTTTCAGTAGGAAATCTCGCCCATTCTTGGGATTGCACGTTAAAAGTTAAGACCCCCGTCATTCCTAGGTTTTACAAGTTTCCTGAAGACTTCTAATGGTTGTTCTGGTAAGGATGCAGTGGAATGACAGAAATGACAAACTTTGTATTGCCTTGTCCAATTGCTTTTTGGTCTCTCTTTTATGATGCAATAAAAGCTAAGTTCAGTTATTGAAGAGTTCTAGTGTATTGGCTTAGTTGCATCAGTATGGTCATATCTTCCTTGATGGACATGATCTTCATGTTCTGATTAGCCTTCATTTCAATTGTTGTATTGAGGTTTATTCTTTCAGCAATGCAATGATGTTGGTCTGATGACTTATCTTGGTACTCTCACCAAGGGCTGCAATGACCTCAACCAGTTCGTGAACAAATTTAACATACTTTATGACAGACAAGGACTAGGCAGGAGGATGAGGGGCATTTTCTTCTGAGGTGAAACTAGATGTACTGTTGTAATTATTTATTAAAATTTGTAATAAACAATCCTATGATACAAATTGTCTTTGAAAACAAAGTGATGGCAAAGTTTGGTATAAAAGTTTTGGTATATAATAAGGAAGACTGTGCAATTCTGGCGTGTTGTTTGTTTCAAGTTGAGGCACTAGATATTTTTAGCTCGTGCAAGATAATTCCCATTAGTTGAGTAAATGTTCCGAGGAGAATCTGTCACTGTTGGTGAGACATCAATTTCTTATGTGCCTGGTACTTTTTGTACGAGATCCTGAGTTGAACAGGGTGAGTTCTTGGCTTGAAAACCCAATGAGATGATGTTTGCAAGGTAAGCAGAAAGTTATGCCAACTTGAGTTTTAGTTGAAATTTTGATTTTGTGGAGGAAATTCGTCTCTTGTCAACCTACTTTCCTACCTACCTTCCTGAAAAATGCTGCTAATTCAAATGACGTCTTATATTTTCATACACTGGTATTTTTGTTAGGTTATCTCAAAAAATGGTTATGAAAAATGTGGATGTAATGCCTGAATAAATACATAAAATTATCACCAAAATTTAAAAAAATGTATTAGAAGTGGGGCCGGTGTTCGAAAAATCTATTATATCCTTTTTTTATTTTGAGGCATAACAACAAAATTTTCAAGTAATCCAACATCAAGTGAAAGTTGATTTAAAAAATATACATTTTTTTGAGTTTTATAGGCACAAACTGAATTGGAAACAACCTCATTCATGTTTATTGATAGAAGAAAAACTATGGTGTCTTCTGTCAAAACAATACCTATTCTCAGAATTGAAAAAATATCTCTCGATAGTGCTGAATTTGTACGATATTTCATGAAATATATTCTGATATGAACTATAAAGTTGATTTATTTTCAAATAAAATGCAATTGTGATCTGTTAATGTTTATGAAATAAAAATAGATTTTTCATAAATCATTTCACTCACTTAGAACCAACCAAGAATCATTATCTCATAAACTTAGAGTCAGTTCCATTTACATTTGCAATATTTTTGATTATGCAACAATAACACTCTACTCTAGAACTTTTTGACAACTTTTCTCCATATCATGTGATTGCAGGTGAGAATTACCTTGCATACTTTTAGAACACAAACATTCAATTGAAGAATATTTCATCATATGAAAATAGAATTTTGTTTAAAATTTATAAAAAACAAGTGACGGTAATATTACGAAAATGTTGCGTGATTCAGTAACCTTGTCCTTGATGAGCAGTGGAAAAAATTCCCTCAGTAAATTATTTGGTCATCGAGTCATTTATGCATTACATTTCCCACAAAAGCCTCAAATTTAAAAATATCCACGAACGTGCCGAAACCTCGGCACAACATGGCACAACAGATCGTTCGCTATACTGTCCGATCAACACCAATCAAGTCTTCGAACAGGGTACCACTTAACTCCTTTCCATGCAAGACGTGATTGGAGTACCGCAATGCCGCTTGGGCCAAGTCTTTTACCGTCCATTTCCTGTCGATCAATATTCGGCACACTGTGTCGAGTTTGGCCAGTTGTTGGTGACCGTAAGTATAGTAGATCAGAGATGGTACCCCTGCTACACTAGCAGCTAGCCACTGAATGATCACTTTGAGTTGTACGTCTCCTTTCCTGGAAGAGCCGCATCCCCAGTTGCCGGTTGACACCGATTTCAGGCCGTTTTTCGGCTTCTCAGATATTTGGGAAAGCTGAAAAAAGTTAGTTAATTAACTACAAAAAGGTAGTACTCATGTGGCGTTCGTGCAGATTGGCTACCGTCATATCTGTGATCCATTATAGGCCATCGACCACGGCCAACGTCTTTTCTAGGTTAGTTTCGTATATAGGTTCATTCGAGGATAATATAACAAGATCACGATTGTCAGCGAATCCTTTTTTTCATTTTCACGAAAATGGTTTTGCTTGGGAATTTAACGATTTATAATTTTTATTGCTCATGTATTCCACAACGTTGCAACTTCTTTCACCCGCAGTCGTCTTCAGGTGAACATTGACAAGTTTTCAAAGGCTTACAGTCGTTTAATTTGGATTTATGTTCTTAACAGCTTTCGGGTTTTATTCTTTGATCATAAATCTTCAAATTTATTCATTTATTTATTGAAAATACGCCTTACAAACAGAACAAGATAATACATTGAATATAAATATAACATCCAAGAATTTGAAAATGAGAAAAAAATAATCAACAGATTAATGAACATCAGACTGGTAGCAAATTTTGTTTGAGTTTGTTCAATGAAATGTTTATTGACTTTTGATTTTTTTTATATCATCTGAGAGTTTGTGGTTAGTTTTATTTTCTCATATGCCGTAGAAGAAATTGACATTAACGAATTAGGGCTAGTTTTATAGGTTCCAGATAACCCCGGAAGTTCTGATTAAAAGCTGAGAATATTAATGACATCATTTTAATGATGTTAGGGTTTCCATTCTAACCATTAGTAAGTTCAGCTGGAGTTTAAACCTGTCCAAGCATTTCACATGAGTCGGTTTTATGTAGACTGGTGTGCGGTGTTGCCTATTTCCTCACCATGGCTTGGAATATTAAGAGGGCTGTTAGTAAGCTACTAATTTCCGATATCAGTAGTTTATTTGCTGGTATGACTACAAAGTAACCTCTTCTTAATGAAACTGAATACAAAATATTTGAGGCATTACTATTTGGTGTAATTAGTAGTGGTATGTGATCTAATCAGACTAGAGAATTGATAAATCAAGTGTAACATATTGTGGTTACAGCCATATAATCCTTCATTTTACTGGGTTTGCAAAAGCTGGTGGTTATACATTGAGAGGAATGTCTAATTCCATGCTAAAGCTGCACTCACACAGACAATATCACGAAGAGCTTTTTTTTTTTCGTGTCAATAATGTTAGTGGATCAAGTCTCGATTCCATTTTTCGGTAATATGAGGTGTATCTAATCATGTGATTTAATTGACGTTGTGTTGTGCTTCATTCTACTTTGAAAGGCCTTTCAGATCTGTAGTTTCTCACATCAGTCCAAATATCACTTTTTGACACATGAACATGAAGACCTCGGGTGCTATGAAGCATCCCCAAGATCCACTTTCAATAGTTTGAATTGATTCTGCTGTCTCTTTGATTGATATATTAAAGAGGTTTTGACGAAAGCGTTCTCAGTATTGAGAAACATTTTCAGAGTTATCTCCTTTTATGCCAATATAACATAGCTCAAAAAATATAATTATCTGCAAATCGTTTACATTTGTGCTGATTTCATTTGTGAAAAGTGTTACGTTTGTTAGTAAACAAGCCAGGTACAACAATTATTCATTATTTACCTTTTCATTTTGGGGCAATGTCACATTTACTGAAATGTCTTCTAAAGTCTGTACTATAGCCTCGTTAACACACGACAGAAACCAAGCTCTAGGATTTTTTGTTTTTGTTAAGATATCTGGAGTTAAAGCATCACTAGCCTTTGTTAATGAGGAAGAAGTATTCTTCTTTAAGTTGGGATCGGCAACACTAGTCTGTTGAAAAATGTGTGCAATCAAAAGTAAAGCCAACATTTTTTAAATGAAAGAGGGTGATGTGTATTATGTCCACAACAATAGAAGATATGAAGATGATTGTGATTTGGATCCATAAAAATCGAGGTTAATCATTGTGACCAAAAAAATTTGGTGCGGAATTTGCTCTTTCATGAAATAATTGTTCAAGAGGTTATTGTGTTCGCATATTATGTAATGCAAATAGTTTTTTTTTTAATTCTATGATATTACTTGGATATACCTATGTACCTATACGCTATGGTAGATAGGTTCAGAAGTATAACAAATCTTCCACAGTATTTCCACTACGATTGATTATGGTATGATTGTCATGGAAATGTTCTAGTTAATAGTACAATATCCAAAAAAACGATAAATAAATGAAAGTTGTCAAAAGATGGGAATTTGATAATAGAGTCAAAGTGTTTGAGGGCTTTTTTTCATTTTTTTTGCATATTTTCTCTATTTGCCAGATTGTTACTTATACTTTACCATATTTAATTGAAACCGTATCATGAAAGTTCCCCACTAATTAGACAACCTATTTTGATTGAAAACGATTTTCCCAACCGTTTGCTGTTTATAATTATGAAAATTTGATATTTAATTTTCAAAAAAGCCATTCTTAAAATTATACTTACCAACTGTGCTGCCAATCGATGTTTTTGACGAGCTAGTTCTAGGCTCAGAGATTTGGCGTTTAAAACTAGTTTGTTTCGTTGTGTGCAATAAACTTCATTGCTTCCTGAGTTTGGATCACAACCTTCTGTCATAGGAACGGGAATACCCACAAAGGATTCGCTCAATGTTCGCTTCAAAATGGATCCTATAAAATATTATGAAATATAAATCTACTGTAGAACAAAAATTATTTGAAAAACATGCTGGACATGAAAAAATCCAAGCAGTTTCAGTACCAATTGATAAGTATGTTCAATTCATGATTCACCTAGGAAAATTAAAGTAGTTAATGGAATGTATAACGAAAATATATGTTTTTATTTCAAGGAGACTCCCGGAAAACTGTTTTTTTTATAGTTCCACTGTAACAATTGGATGAGATTCTCACATTTCCCTGTTATACCTGCAAATCGAACCACAGCCACTTCTCTTGCATCCAGTTCTCTTTTAGATCCTTTCTCTGTTTCTTCCAACAAAGGATTTTCCAGCCAACGCGAAAACTGCTCGTATACTTCTTCCAACTCCGAACTGAAAAAAGAAAAAATGTGAATCAATAAATTCTTCCTTCAACTTGGGAACTATAACTTCTCAATAACAGCTAGATGCTTTATACTGTTGTTTTAACAGTAAAAAGAACATTATTTTCAAATATAAAATGTTTTCATTCAAGTTCACAGAACAGTTTATATATTTTTTAACTTCATCGAGGGTAATATAACAAGACATCGTTTATGAGCGAATACATTTTTCAATTTCAACGAAAACGATTTTGTTTGAAAATTTATCGAGTTGAATGTTTGGCCAAGAGTTGCAACTGGCTCAGCAGGTCAAATACCTGGGGGTGGTTTTGGACTCCAAACTTTCATGGAGGCCGCACGTCGATAGGGTTATTCAAAAGTTGGTAGCAATCCTATGGCAACTGAGGAGAGTTGTAGGGAAAAATTGGGGAACCAATCCCGAGATTATGCGCTGGCAATACACGGCGGTTGTAAGACCAAAGATCCAATATAAGTCAGCTGTAAGGTGGCCAGGCGCACAAAGCACAATAGGTCGAAAGCTCGAGGTTGACATGTTTATTACTAATGGGTACAATGAGAACGACCCCAACCGCGGTATTGGAGGTGCTGTTGAGGCTACCACCCCTTTCAGTGGGGATCAACAAGGAAGCAATGGCAGCTCATTTTAGGATGTGAGACTCGGAGGTCTGGCTAAACGAAGGAGAGATGATAGGGAATGCGAAAGTGGACGGAGCAGGAGATTCCTATTTCCGCCCTCAGAGTGAGAAGCGTACAAGACAGACTGCGATGGAATAGGAAGTTTGCTCTTACTATTCCTAGCAGAGAGCAATGGGAAGGAAATACAGTGGAGTTCCGACCAGGATGCCTATTATGCTACACGGACGGTTCGCGTCTGACCGACAAATAGGCTTCGGGCGCAGGCATCTTCCTGGAAGAAAGAGTTATAGGAGAAAGCTACGCTCTGGCAAGATACACAACAGTTTTCCAAGCTGAAGTGTTCGCCATTCTAACCGTAGCTATGAGGCAAGAGGTGCTAGAAGGACCCGAGCAGATAATTTATATCTGTTCGGATAGCCAGGCAGCGCTTAGAGCCATCTGCCATCCTAAGCCAAGTTCAGTCCTGCGAGGACGCTCTGGAGAAATTAGCTGACACAAAGGAAGTCGAGTTGGTATGGGTCCTGGTCACAGAGGGGTGCCGGGAAACGAGGTGGCTGACGAGCTTGCCAGAACCGGTTCCGCGGCGCCGTTCTGTGGGCCGGAGCCAGTACTAGGCATCGCAAGGAGTCAAATCTCTTCTGCCCTGAACGACTGGGCGGAAATAAAACTAAACGAACTCTGAAGGAACACTGCCGGATGCAGACAGTCAAAAGACTTTGTAGCCGGCTCTAGCAAGTCAAGGATGGTGTGGATCTTAGGCAGAGATCGCCAAACACTACGCCTCCTTGTAGGAATACTAACAGGCCATAACAAATTAGGCAGACATCTGTCACTAATGGGTATAAAAGACAGCCCCACCTGCCATATGTGTGAAGAAGACGAAGAAACATCGTCGCACTTCCTTGACGAGTGTGAGGCGTACAGGAGGCTGAGATTCGAAATCTTCGGAGTTGACGGAAATTCTGACCTTTATCAGAAGGTCACAAAGATTCTGAAAGGAAGACTGGGAGAGGCAAGGTAGTTATGTGGAGAGCGGGGAAAGCAAAAAGGGCCCATCGTGGCCTACTTGCCTGGCTGCGGCAGCGGCCTCCCCATGATTACTACAACTCCTACTACTGACTTCATTTAGGAATCTTCTCAAGACTTCTTTGAATGATTCTGTATGAGCCATAAGTATATCGCAGCCAATCTTGATATCCACCATATAATATAATATTCGAGGGACATCAAAACTTTGATTTTCAGACAGGAGTAATGTACTATTATTTTGGAAAATATCGAAAAATGTGATTCGGAATGCATTAAAAAATACTTCTAGATTTGAAGGAAGTAATTTTTTGTCTAGAAACCCATTAAAAAGAAGTTTTTCATTTGGTACTTACTTTGGGGATGACACTAAAGAAAATTTATATTTTACGATTTCTGATTCACGAATTAGACTGCGTAAAGAGGGGTTGGTATGGAATATTTTTCAGGTAATAAACCATTAATAATGGACTGATTCCGTGAAATAAAATTTATGATATACTCACCTATATTCTGTACTGAAACTGTATTCGGACGATTTATTGGATTCTTTTCTATTCAAAGTCGACTGCTTGTTTTTGAACTTGTCTATCCACTGCTTCTCTTGCTGTAAGGAATTCTCCAAAAATGATTCGTCAAGTGAGTCTTCTCGCAAAGCAAATCCAGTCGAGCCACATCGTCGAACCCTGTACACAAAATCAAACAGGTACAGATAACGGTACGTACCTATTTCGACTTGATCGAAATTGTTCGTTTCATTTATGTTCAACTCTACGGCACACTTTTCGTATTGTGTTCGAATTTAAGTTATAAGTATTTAGGTGATGCATGAACAGTTGAAAATGTACCGTGCATTCCAAACTCTTGGATTTGGTCGATTTGGAAATATATTTGGGCAATATGAAAAATACTGTAACAATCTGGAGCCGGACCTGTCCGTGTCTGTTTGGATAACGCTCAGCTCGCACGCATGACATTATCTCTGCTTGTTTACGATGCATGCATGACTCATCACAGCGAAGGAGAAACGAGAAACACGTAAGAAACAACTAGATGAGACACATACTGTACCGAAATATTCAGAACGGCGACATCTTATGCCGCCTCTTGGCGTTTCGAGAGTTAGTCTTGGTTCCTGATTCCAAATTTTCAGTTCCAGATGATCACAGCTCTCCATCAAGATAGAAAGGAACGAACAATTTGGCAAATTCTGATTCAAAAACGATAAAGGACGAAATTTGATGTCTGAAGTCCAAATAATCCCAATCTTGAGTCTGTCAATTTTTGAAATTTCAGGAGTCTTGTACATTTGAACTAGATGTTTTCGATACTCATTATACGGGTAAACTGCGATCACTTACGGAAGAGTGTGCTCCTTGACAAAAGAATTGAAAAACGAAGTGAAATTTGGAAATAAAAAATATCTTTCGTACGTGTGGACAGCCAGAACCAGTCTTCTTTTTCAAACATGGAAGTTGTAAATAATGTTGGTGTCGAATGAACTTTCGGTTTACGCGATCACAATTTTCTTTTGAGCACAAATTATACGTCGAAATAATGCGATAAAAAAAGATAAATCATAATAGATTGTTCTAAAATTTCACAGGTGTGTTCCCCCATGATATAGTCATTTTATTTTCGGTAAGTGGTCATAGTTCAGCTTCATGTGAAAGTATGGTAGTGGTCCGGTTTTGTAATTATTATTACGTTCTTATCAACCAAGTAGTTGACAAGGATTATATGGATGTCATCAAGACGTCATCAAAAAAATCATCACCTCCACCACTAACCTTATATCTGGATCTTGTACTCCCGATCCAGTTACGGAAATATCCACAGCATAACTTGATTCGTCGCTGGAACTGGGAATACTACTCGATATTTCTTTCCTTAAGGCATCCTTCAATCTTTGAGCAAATATACTTCGTCTCTCCGGAGTTTCAAGGTCGATACTATATCTCTTATGATAGTTTTCGTCCCCACTGCCTGGAAGTAAGTTATCATAATGTATTTTCTGGATGAATATTTTATTGATTTATTTTCGAATATTTCTATGACTTCAGTAGACATACTTTTTGAATGAATAAGAAGCTTAAATACAAGAAGCCAAAAAAAAAGAACGACAACGAAGAAATCTTCCTGGGTAGATATAATGAAAAAATCCATATGTCGAGGAAAATATCCAAAATTTGATTTGAACACTAGAATTATTACAAACAAAGGCTTCAACCTTTACAATGAATGGTAAAAGTTAAATACGAACAATCTGATATTTACGTATATTGCAATTACCAAATGATACTGGATCCAATGTATTTGTGATGACCTATTGCAGTGCCCAGATAAAGCAACTGGTCCTGCTAAAGGCACATATTGAAGATGTGGTCGAACAACTTCATAGTTGTCGTGCAGGTGGATAACTTGGAATCACTGCCTAAATTCCAGAACGATTCTATTGGGTAAATTACCGTCGAGATGTTTAATTATTGAATTACCGTGTAGATGTGACATAGGTTCTTCAAAAGAGGTACTCGGAACTAGAAATCGAGTAAAAATTGCGCAATATATTTCTGGTGGATCTTTCGACTGGCAGTTGACGATCTGGAGCGTTTCTTGTTCATGGGTTCTGCAGTTGACTTCAAATCCACAGTAACAAAATGGAAATTGACAGAAACACTCCAGGATCTATGTTTAAGTCAGGTGACGCCGTTTGGCTCCAGAGAGAAAGAAATATGCTCCTAGTTACAGAGAAATTAAAGAGGCCCTTATGTCGTCATAAAAAAGCAAGGTTGTTCACTTGTAGAGGTTGAAAGAATATCGAGGCTACGATCCTCCAAATTGGTTCTAGGAAAACTTAAGTGGTGATGGTGTTATATAGATCAGAATAACCTAGAGCAGCAGGTAGTGTTACAGGTCTCGAAAGAAGTGGAAGCTTCGCGTCAATTATTCGAAAAACGTCGTTTAGTATTTAAAAACTCCTTAAAACTCCACAGGAATATTTAGAAACACTCATTCTTATTGCCGTTCCCAATCTTGAAATTTTTAATTGTATTCCAGAATTTTTTGGATGTTCAAGAACGAATATTTCACTATACATATAAAAACAGGATCTGGACTTTTTAGTAATAAAAAGTTTCGAGATGATTGTTAGCCTGACCTAATGAAGAAAATTATCCAGGAACAAGTGTATTGGATATTCTTAGATGATTAAAAAAAAAATTATTCAAATATCAGGCCTTCGAGTTTCATAATATCATACTCACCATCATCGAGACTCGTTTTGGCACTAACAAACTCCCCTTCCGAAGATCCACAGCTAGAATAGACACTCTCTTCGTCTTCCAGAGGCTTCCTAGTGACCGGCAGACATTCACCCGAGGATCCGAGCACTATAAACCTTCCCCGCCTGCTGTGTACAAGAGCTTCGTTGGCTACTTTTCCTCTGGTTTGTAGGTTCTTCTCCCTGTCCAGTTGGACACGTAATCGCTGGTCGAAGGTATTGTTATTTTCGGATGCGGGGGTAGATGAACCACTTTGGTTGGTGCTACAGGACTGCTGGGTTATCAGTGGAATATTCAAAGTATCAGAGTGGGTTGATCCTACGAAGGTTAGATGGGTAAATAGATGAACACTTCGTGGCTGGTTTATTAATGTACATTGATGCCAAAATAATTTCAAAACGACCTTATCGTCATTTTCTATGCAGTTAGCATCATTAAGAGCTATTGAGCCTACCATTGAGAAACTGACGTAGTTTCGCTAGTTTTTTTTATTTCGTTTTCATTGTGAATTGAATGAAGTACCTAGAGGTCCTAGAATATTCCCTTGGAGTACTCCTCAATTCATTCATGATGAATGGTAGCTTTAAAACTGATATCAAAGAATCCTTACGCATTTTCCCCTAATGTTGCCAAATGGAGATAAAGTTACTCAAAACCATGCAAAGGAAAATATTAAAAAACCAGATGTAGTACATAGAGATTGCATGCAGGATACTTATGTGAACAACACTCTCTTTCTGAAGCCGTAGTGACATGAAATGAATTGATAGATATAATACCTAACTTAAAGAATAATTGTTCCCCTAGACCGAATAGAATCAATACAAATACCATAAAGTACGTACATTTACAAATCATCAAGCCATTAGAACATATTATAAACCTATTTTATACAAACGGAAAATTACCGGAGCAATGAAAACAAGCCACAATTACACCAGGGTACAAATCAGGGATCGAGGAATACCTAGTTGGACTAATCTCTGTGATAAACGGTTTCGCAAAGGTTTTTGAACACAGTATAAAAAGAAGAAGAGAAGTTTTTTGATATGAATAATGTGATAACTGAGGGGCAATATGGCTTCAAAAAAATACACTATGAGAAATAAACATAAATTAGGCTGGGATGACATTTCAGCAAAAGTTCTTCATCTTCCATATCCAGGCTATGGATATGTTCTATCAGATGCAATAAATGAACCGTTTTATCAAATCTGAGACCAATATCGCTTCCACCAACTCTTATCAAAATTAGTGGAGAAATTAATAAAGGATATCATTTTTAACGAAGAATGACATACCCAGCTCTTGTCAATTTTGCTTTCAAGAGACAAAATCCAGTAATGAAGCAATGTTTGCCCTATTTGAGAATATATACTTCACAATAAACGAGGGAGAGGCAGTTGCATCAGTGTTATGTGATTTATCAAAAGCGATTGACTGTGTGAATCATAGAATTCTCATGCAGAAGCTAGAAATGTAGGGCTTCGCTTATGCTCCACTGAGATGGTTGCGCTCATACTTGTCAGATCGCTCCCAAAAGGTCTCACTAAATGGTAAGATATCTAGTTCTCAGTTGATATCTTGTGGTGTTCCACAGGGCTCAGTGCTTGGCCCACTCTTGTTTCTTCTATACATCAACGACCCAACTTCTATTAACATAAGAGGAAAATGGGAAATTGAGCAATCTTGTTGTTACAGACCAAGAGGAAGTGAAGAAATTGTGAGATGCTAATGAATTATCGAGAACGTGCATGTTAACTTTTATGTTTTCCTAGGTACCACATTCATTTCTACTAAATCTGAGACTGAATTTTTGGGACTTGATGTAGATGAGGACCTCTCTTTCGATAGTCACACCTCAAATTCATGTAAAAAATTGATATTCAAGAATGCTTTCGAGGATTTACTATTGAATAAAGCATTTCAGACATTGGATGAATTTATATGATGATGAAATGTTTTACTTTATCAGTGTGTGTTGCTCTTATTAATTATTTGTAGTTAAATTAACGTGTTTTTGTTATTCTTAAAGTTTCTTGTTATTTTTAGGTACTTTTGTCTGTTTAAAAGTGATTTTAACAGAAATTTTTATATTGCTAATTTTAATTTGTCCATGCATGAGATATCACATCTTCGACAATAAAGTTATTTTTATTGATTTTGAGTTACTCTGATCTTTAAATCAGTGTATAACTACTTCAACTTCTATTCCAAACACAAATACATACCCATCGATTCACCAATCGGTGACAGACGTCTCCGTCTGTTGCATGAAGATTGGCAGCTGTCGTTCTGGGGGTGTTTTGTTTGCTTCTGTTGGAATCCCAGAAGGCATTTGTTCAATTCCCTTAAAATATTGTCTTCTTCATATTGTCCTATAGGTAGTTTCGTGTAGTCTTCTGCGTCTATAAAACAGACTGTCATCTGAAATAAAATTATTGAAAATTTATGATTTTCTATATGGACTGTCAGGGACACTGAAATTTTCCAGTGTTTCTTTATGAATTGTCTGTAATATCAAGTCCCCAATCTTGTGAGTACTTTCGATTCATATCTTCCAGAACGTAGGCAGTTTGTGAAAAAATGAAGTGGACAGTCTAGTCTTAGCGACATAAAACATGGAGTACCACAGGGATCTGTTTCAGGGCCAGTCTTGTTTTAAATTTATTTGAATTACCTTGATGCCACTATTATAATGAAGAAATTAATCAGCTATCAAAAATCATCAGAATAGATGTTCAAAATATTCAAAACTGGTGTAACGCGAACTCTTTATATTTCAACCTAAACAAAACAGAACTAATTAATTTCAATGCATATTGAACAATTTAGAAATAAACAATCACTACATAGAAAACAATTACCTAGCATACAAAATTCCTAGGTGTTTACATAGACAACAACAAATTAAATTGTTTTCTGTAAATTACGCATATGGGTGATATCAAAAGTGACCTGAGATATACTACAGCCAATTATGGCTTACTTTGCATTACAAGTCGATTCTCATATTCGCTATGGAATAGCTTTCTGGGGCCATTAATAATAATAATTATAATGATATTCTCTCATAAACACTTATTGCGAGTGTACCCAAAGGCATAGCCTAGATGATAGCTCTTATTATTATTTGCTGTGGCGCTCCAGAGCGACTTACTGATTTTTGTTGTACTTATTCACTTTTCGGCTTTAGGAAAACCCGGAAAACCTACAGCACCATCCCGGGTAGTCGGTGCGCACTCAAAGCAAGCATCAAATGTCAGGATTGGCATCTGTATCATAAAAAAAAATTCATTCTTACTTCTTTTGGTGGTTCTAGTCTCTCCAAATATGCTCGCTGTTTTGGATCGGAAATTCTAGATATATGTCGAACTCTCTCGATCGTCAGAACTTCGTTGTCTTCCAGAGCTTCGACATTCAGAAGAACTGCCAGGAGCTCAGGAACTGTTACCAAATTCATGCATTCCTGTTAATCATAGATAATTATTATTATTATGGAAAGGCTTCGTTATTGGTACAGGAAACGATCATAATACATAGTAATAAATGTGGAATTGATTCGTAGCTTTTTATGAAATACAAATATCGAATAATTTCAATAATAAACACTGGCTATTGAAGAATTCAAGTTGATAAGAATACTTTACACTTTAGTAAAATTAAAAATAAAAACCTGTGTATATCCGTTGCTTAGAACGTTTCCACCAATTTTAGCACTCGAAAAACATATCTGAAGGCAGTCCTGCTCAGATCTTTCTAGTTTTCCATCGTGTTTGATTTTCAGCGAACAAAGAGGTAAGCTGCATTCTAACCAATCTTCAATTGTAAGCCATTCTTTACTGCTCATCACCTGGAACAGAAGAAACGAGATAAATAATTTCAGTAAACAGTGTGACGGCAAATATTGAAAAACTCATTAGAAAATAACCATCATATACAGGGTGATCCAGAATAAGATCGACAAACTTCGTACACATACATATTCCCTAACTCATTTCGAAGTGAAACGTTTTTTTTTGTATATCCTGTAATGCATTCCCTCTGCGATACAGGGTGTCGAAAGCCTAAAAAAAAATTTACTTGGTTGATTAACTTGGTACATTAGGTAATCTAAGTATTTCAATGCGATGATTTGAAGTTTAGTGTTTAATTTTTGTAAAAGAGGGGCAGTTACGGTGGTATTTTTCCATATTTTTCTTTATATTTCCTTTTGTCATGTGAATTAACAAATGAGTATGACATTAGTTTAAGCTCAACAATACTTGACCTAAAAGTCAAACATTCCATGTGTCTAAATGTAGAGGTTTCTGAGATATTCACGAAAAACTTATTTTATGTCCTGAAGAAGTATCGGGTAAAGATATCATCCCCCGTATGCAAATTTTTTATAGGAGTATTTTTCATCCTCCTGCACATTTTTTAATGTTAGAAAAAGTTAAATTAAAACTTACCACTATAACTACGCCATTGTTTTACAAAAATTTAACACTATAACTTCAAATTATCACATTGATGAACCTAGATTAGGGTACCAAATTAAAATTTTTTCCTTCAAGAGTTTTGAAGAGGAAAAATGAATATTTGATTTTTTTTGGACTTTCGACACCCTGTATCTCAGAAGGGACGCATTTTAGGATATACATTGATTAAATGAAACTTTTTACCTCGAAATGAGTTAGGGAATCTGTGTACGAAGTTTCTCGGTCTTATTCTGACTCACCCTGTATATTGTAGGTATGTCTCAATTCAAATGGAAACACCCGTAAGTTTTGCCTCTGAATTCTGAATTTCGTAGAATCGCTAGGTACACCTAAAATGAAGAAAATGCCTCCGAAGGGATCATTGAAAGTTATATACACTGCACGCCAGTAGCGATGATACGACTGACATTCAATTTCTGCTGGCGTGCACTGTAAATCACTTGAAATAATCATGAAATGAATGATGAAATAACTGCATACGCAGGAAATCGTTAAAAAACATCAATTTTATTTTTTTTATTTTTATCTATCCTCTGTAACAAAAAAATGTCTCTGCATTCCCATACCTGTCGGAGTATTCTCATGGTCCCGCTTAAGTTGTCTGATTTTCCCAACCATTCGAAATAATACAAAATACTCTTCAATTTGGATTTCTGGACGTTGTTGTTCAAGGTTTTGAAGAAATCGGCGAAATTGAAATTTTGCAATGTGGGGTGAGTTCTGCCAGTCCGTTTTGGAAATGTTGAAAAAAATGCGTTTGCTATCAAAGACGATACGAATGAGTATTCTAGCTCAGTACAGTCAGCTGAAAAACATAAGTCAGTTAGTAATAATACGATAATAATTGGTTTTCATTTGAATATATGCGCTGAACATTATCAAATGAACAAATATGTTGAGGCTCGCTTTTCATCTTGAGCAAAAATAGCTGACTCAAAAAAAAATTAATAAAACCTACAAGGTGAGCCACCTAATTCCCCAAGGAGCGTATCATTTACCTTGTTGTTGCAAACTAAAGTGAAGGCCTCCTTTTGGTTTCAGTTCTTTGATTTTCAGTGCGCGAGACACTATATTTGGCAACGTTTTATTAAAAAAAGTACTCCTTTCTTCGTTCGTTAGGTCATTATCTAAAAAATTTAAGAATCCTGCTAACTGTTGAGGATCTACAGTGTCTTCATCGGGTTCTAAACTTACACTGAAAAATGTAATCGGTAAGATTCTTCCGAAATTATTTGCGTGAACAGTATATACTTGCACATCTCGTATATTTTTTGCATACGTTCCACTAGATCTAAGGAGTTTCTGGTTTCTGCAATTTTTTTCAGTTGTTTCTTCACGGAGTCCCACCAAGGCAGATCGCTGGGAAGCATAACCAAAGCCATTTTGCTGAAATCGAAAAAAAATTCGTGGAATCAATCGTATTTTTTTAATATTTCGAGAATATACAGTATCATTTTCATTTATTCATAATAAATAGTCACATGCATTTAATTCATACATTTTCATTCAAATAAGCAAATCTAATCATACATATTCAATATATCATCATCTTTAAGAGCTTGGTATTGTAACGATTTCGAGGCCGGCCCTGATCATCTAATTAATTATGCACCCCCGGCTTGTAAGTTAACAACGTTCGCATATCTGCTGGCTAACGGACCAACAACTATGAATCATCGCGTAGAAGGAACGAGAACTGGATGAAGAATGGTCTACCCTCGATCAAGAACGTACTCGAGAATCCGTTGGTCGGTATATAAGACGCTCGACATGAGAGGGCGGGATATATAGTATCACAGAGAGTTGCAGATATAGTTCGAGAGTCCGCTCACAGACAGCGACAGTAGAAATAAATGTTTTAGTTGAATAATTGTTTAAGAAGTGTTTTACATAAATTAGCAAAATTAGTTTAGTGTATTTTTACTACATTTGGTGTCATAAGTCGGATGTTCAAAATAAATAAGTGTTGAAAAACTGATCTGACTGACGTTTATCGCGGCTAATAGACTGGTGACCCGTTAAACAAATAAGTGTTTGCAAAGTGGACAGTTTTGCTCGTCGCTGGACAATAAACTGAAAACTTTTTGTGTGAAATAAGTAGACCAATATCTCGGCCCAAGAAATGCCATTTGTTCCAGAAGGAATTTTGATACCTCGGCCACGTTGTCGCTGGGGAAGGAGTTGCAGTTGATGAACAAAAGATCAAAACTGTTAAGGAATGGCCCGTTCCGAAAAAGATACACCAGTTTCGAAGTTTTCTTGGCTTGTGCACTTACTGTCGCCGATATGTGCTGGGGTTTGCTAACCACTGACCAGGCTTACAGAAGGGCAAACAAAGTTTCAGTGCTCTGAAAAATGCCAAGCCCCGTTCAGGAAGCTGAAAGGAGCATTGATCAACGAACCAATAGTGAGCTATCCTCTTTCGGATGGAGAATTCATTTTGGACACGGACGCCAGTACCGTGGGGCTTGGAGCTGTTCAGATTCAAGAAGGACAGGAGAAGGTCATCGGTTACTTCAGTAAGACTCTCAGTAAACCGAAGCGTAATTATTGTGTCACCAGGCGAGAGCTGTTGGCTGTGGTCAAAGGAGTAGAACACTTCTGCAAGTACGTATATGGGAAAAGATTCCTACTGAGAACTGACCATGCAACTCTCAAATGGCTCCTAGAGCAGGAGACAGGAAGTGCTCCGAGAAATTCATGATGGGGTCAGCGGAGGACATCTGGGAGTGACGAAGACCCTCCAGAAACTGAGGCAACGGTTTTACTGGGTCAACTGCCAAACTGACGTCAAGGACTGGTGTAGAATATTTTTGTGGTGTTTTTTTTGACAAAACAGAACCACTAGGTTTCTATATTCAATTCAATTCACTTCATTTTAGCCATAAATGATTACAAATACAGTGGGGTTCAATTATGATTGTGGATAAAGTTTCTTTACATGTTTTTCCAATTAAAATCAAGGAACAAGAAGTGCACTAGATGGTTGAGCCTTGATATTGTTTGAAATTATTTTTTCCATTAATTAGCTGTTGTGCCCTCAGAAGTCGAAACTTGTGCGAGCCAAGGATTAGCGAGATCTTAACCTTTTAACGTGCGATTTCTGGCACCTTCTCAGGCCATCAGAAAAATATACTGCAGTCGCTAGGCTTTGAACCCGCGACCGGCAGCCAGAATGATAGAAAAGCGGAAATTCTAACCACTCGGCTACCTGGCCTTCCTGGTGAACAATTTCTCATCGTAACACATACTCCCATCTATATTTTCAGAGCAGACACTGAGCATGCGGGGGGTAACTTGACAACCCTAAATTAATTTAGTTTTATCCCAACAAAAAGTGATCTAAGGGAGTCAAATGTGGCGATATGGCTGGCCACTTTAACAACCCCTATCCAATGATTCGGGACCATTTTAAGGAAATAAGCGCGAAAAGAGTGTGTACCATAATATTGAGAGAAAAAGTTGTTTCTCAGAAGATCAGCTACCTCTAAATCGAGATATAAAGCTATCTGTTTTGGTATAAGCTCAGATATAAGTCCAGAAATTTCGTTTATATCACGAGTGATACTCCATCATCCAAAGGAGATTTTGCCGTTTGGGTTTTTTTATTTTTCAACATGAGATGGAAATACTGTTTTTTTTTTGTGAGGTTAGAGTTTATCTACGAGCGAAGCGGAGCGGAGCGAGGGTGGCAATCTCACGAACGAAAAAACATATTTCATCTCGAGTATGAAATGCTATTTTTTCTACGATAGATGTTTATAAAATACTGGAATTTCGCAATTAGAGTCCATATTAATTGAAGTTATAGAGAGAAGTTTAAATATAATCGTGAACATGTTTATAAACTGTCAAACGGAGTGACCTTCGTTTGCTGATTCAAGTACCAAGTAGTGAGATTAACTGTCATTAGTGTCAAAAATCCATCAAATTGTTTTTAGTATATTCCCATCGGGTCGCATGATAATGTTCATTTCCTTAATTTTCATCTCCAGAGTGAAAAACCATCAATTTCATGTAGGGTATCCGGTTGAAAAATTATCATTTTACATGAGTAGAAAAATGTAATTGTCTACACAATATCACTAATCTACCGAATACGATATGATGGAAATGGAAATGTCCACACATAGCATAAAAAATAGGTGTTTCAATTATAAAAAATCGAACGAGGCCATACCTATATTGCTCACATCTAGAATTTTTCATTATTAAATAGAAAATGCGAAAAATACGCAATTTCATATTGAATTTGACATGTTCTTGAGAAATTTGTTCCCCGGCTCAGTACATATACCTATTTATCGTCTGTATCCCCAACATAATTTCCCATCAGCTGACCCGAGTAACTGCTCATCAGGAATGTAATAATCATACAAAATAAACAAAATTATCTCAAGGCACTTGTCAAAAAACTATCCATATCGAGTCGGATGTCACAACTGATAATTTTCAAGGCACACACGAGATGTAGGACATCCTATATGAGCGCACCAAATAACAATCATATCACAAAACTTACCAGAAATAATATGTTCCGCAGGCTAACTAGATTTTTGGCACGCCATCAACAAAAGCACGTCGCAATTGATATCGATTGTCGATTTTTCCTGGTATATTATCATAATAAGTCATTCCCTTAACTCATTTGTGGACAAACCCGAACAAATTCAACAAATATTAAAGTACACACTATCGTATTCACTGTTCAGTTTTTAATGTTTGCTAAAAATACGTCGACGTCGTGAACGTCTGTAGACGGCACCGGCGTCTCGACGCCTTTTATCGGGGTTCGAGTTTTTTCGGGCGTTGATTCTATTCGACGCCGTGGCTAGGTTGCCGGGAAAAGTTCCGTCAATGTTAACGCCCTTTACCATCTTTCGATATATCCCAAGAAAGATTTCTTTTTCACCTTTTTTATTCGTCGGACCTAGACTTGAACAATGGACCCCGCAAAATCCTTATAGATTTTTTGTCTCGGTGTATTTTTTTAAATTCTTGATATGATATGCTCCATGTTATTTTCAACAAATGTTGCCATTGCGTCAACCCCAAAAAATGAACAGTTTTGTTGCTAGGAGGCGTTTAAATATCCCCTTGCTATCATGAAAAGCGGAAACAATATTATCACTCAGTGTTTCAGTATAGCTAATGTTTCATAATATTGGGCTGATTCAAAAAAAATTCTACCCCGTCCCATCCACCCCGCATTTCCTATTATAAAACGCAAAAATGTTTCAATAATTAGGGAAATATCTCTTTTTTATGATTATCCCTTCTTTCCCCGAGGGGCAAATAACAAAAAAATTCGGTTGGAATCCTTTCAACAAAACATCCACGTTAAAGCTGCGGAGAGTGAGAAGCTACAGCTACATAAGTATGAGCCAATGTATGGGGTCTTCTTCAAGAACATTGAAGACCTTGGCTTATCCAAAAACATGACTTTCGCTTTTCTCAGGTCAAGTGGGATGAATTCTGAAACAGAGGGATTCACTATTACCTGCCAGGCTGGTGTCTTCAACACCGGTAGTCGCGTGATGGGTATAGAGGTCCCTGACACTAGATGCAAAGCCTGTTGTGGGGCAGCAGAGACCATAATTCATTTGCTGTCAGCTTGTCCAGCTTATGCGGTATCAGGCTATATCCACAGCCATACCACGACGCTACGAGTGTTGTACTACCATCTACGACAATCGTACGGTATTGACGAGACACCGGTGTTGCTATACCTCATGAGATATTGAGTCCGTTGTAATATGAAAAGTGTCGAATTTATTGGAAGTACTCATTCCACACCCTCAGCCAAATACAAGCCAATAAGCCTGATGTAGTCCTCCTCGACTATCAAAGTAGGACGATTTTGGCCATAGAGTGTCGGCTCCTGGCGAAACGATCATCGTCCGAAAAAAGACGAAAACGGACTAAATATCTAGACTTACCTGCAGGCTTTACCCACCATTCTGTTAAAATGGTGTTTCTGATAATAGGGGTACTTGGTGGAATGATGTACACACTGCTCTCAAATTTGACAATTATACCGTGATGCGCCAGAAATCTTAGCTGGACATATGCAGAAGGCTGTTATTCTTGGTTCACTCCGCCTCTCAGGGCACATGATTCTCGGACCCAGTAATAATCACTCTCCCTACAGATGTCGGGAGTGTTTACTGGGGCTTCGGAGACAGGGTCTGACAGGTAAATTCCTTATGACAGAAATCTTTGCTGGACGAATATCTCGAGACCTCCTAAATGCAGTGGTGTAGTCAGAACTTTGATGAAACTTCTGAAATTGAAGTGGTGGGTTGAAACAGCATATTTTTCAAATTTTATTCACTAATAAATTTTTATTATTGGATGCATTTCTACTTAATTGTTCACATAAACCATTCGATAACGTTGCGAATCCAGTGATGTAGTCAGAGTTTTTGTTTTTTTGGCCTTGAAAAGTAAGAATAGTTGGCCCTGAAATAGAAAAAGAATAATTCAAATCGGTTGAAAAATAAAGATTTCATCTTCCGTCTTAAATGGGTCACACTGTAGATATATAGCAGAGAATGGAAGTCACTCTTCCGACATATTCACCAAAAGCAAATAGGAACGGTTCTATCGAACCTATGACTATATATCATATTATTGTTCAATATACCGATAATGAGACTGAATTTCATTATTGTTGTCGCAAGTCCATCCGAACTAAGAAGGAAATGATTGAAGGTTGTAGACAATGTAGTAACTTGATCTTGATTACTTAGGTTTCGGACGTTCATCGTCTTAATGGGTTTGAAAGATATTTGACTCATTTCACTTTTTCACAACGTTTCGAATTCTTGTATCCGCAATCGTTTTCAGGTGAATACTGACAAGTTCAGACGATACGAGGTCTTTATAGATCTGTTGATATGGTGTAATTAATGTGTTGTGACGCGAGTAGTTCTGCTCTTTTTTGTTCCCTCCAAAGCGGTTTCCATACATTTTTGATTTTCACGCTCGGCTGACTGAAAGCGCCATTAGCTTCGATATACGCGGTTTCGATGAATTTTCGTTTGAACCAATGTTGCTCCCTATGAAGAATACTAGTCTCGTTCCAAAGAATTCGATGGTGCTCAGTCCAAGCATGGTCAGCAAATCTTGATTTAGATAACTCTCCCCGTTTTTGTGTTCGGTTTTTCTTACGGATAATGGTCTCTTGGTCTCTCCGATGTAAGAATCTCCACAATCACATGGGACTTCGTAAATGCAGTTTTTGCTGGACTCTGCTGTATTTTCAGGAGTCGTCTTGGCGAGGAAGCTCTGTTAGGTACTGCCGGATTCAAAGCAGCTCTTGATGTTGTACTTATTTCCGATCCTCCTGATTTTTTTGGAGATACCTCCGAGGTATGGAAGGATGATAACTTGATTTTGTGGTCGTTCTACAATCGTCTTGGTCCTTTCGAGTTGCTTTTGTACTTTTCCTAGGATTTTCTCAGAGTATCCATTGTGGCGTAGGTCCTTTTTGATGTGGTTTATATCCGCATTCAATGACTCCTGGTTATTACAAATGTGCATCGCTCTTTTCACCAATGTTCTTACAGTCCCCCTTTTGGAGGAATTTGGGTGATTGGAGCAGAAGTTGAGATATTGTGAGATATTGTCCTGTGTGGGTTTTCTTTCTGTAAACAGAGGAGCGGATAGCAGTGTCTGTTCTTCAAGTCGACGGACTGCTGATGGGATCTTCCCTTTCCCCAGTAATCGACAATATATACATGGAATGGTTCGAGGAATTGGTTATCAGAGGCGGAATACAAACCAAAAATTATGGCTCAGATACGTGGATGATACCTTCATCATATGGAACTCAATCAAGTTGACGATGGAACAGGAACACAATAGTATCTTGCCGTTTATCGATGTGAACGTCGAAATAACAGACACTGGCATCCGCACCTTTGTTTACAGAAAGAAAACCCACACAGGACAATATCTCAACTTCTGCTCCAATCACCCAAATTCCACAAAGAGGGGGATTGTAAGAACATTGATGGTGGAAAAAGCGATGCAAACTTGTAATAACCACTGGATAATAGTCACTGGATGCGGAGATAAACCACATCAGAAAAGACCTACGCCAAAATGGATACTCTGAGAAAATCCTAGAAGTACAGAAGCAACTTGAAAGGACCAAGACGATTGTAGAACGACCACAAAATCAAGTTATCATCCTTCCATACCTCAGAGTTGTCTCCGAGAAAATCAGGAGGATCGGAAACCAGTACAACATCAAGAGCTGCTTTCAGTCCGGCAGTACATTACGGAGCTTTCTCACCAAGACGAAACCTGAAAATCCTGTGAATGTGGAAATTCTTACATCGGAGAAACCAAGAGACCATTGTCCGTAAGAATAACCGAACACAAAAATTGGACTCAGCGGGGAGAGACATCTAAATCGGGAAATGCTGAGCATGCTTGGACTGAACACCATCTAATTATTTGGAACGAGACAAGTATTATTCATAGGGTAGTACTCGAACGAAAATTTATCGAAACCGCGTATATCGAAGCCCATGGCACTTTCAGTCCGCTTTGGAGGGAACAAAAAAGTGTGGAACTACACGCGCCACAACACCGCCATAATTACACCATATCAACAGATCTATAAAGACCTCGTATCCTCTGAACTTGTCAGTATTCACCTGAAGACGATTGCGGGTACAAGCAAACGAAACGTTGTGAAAAAGTGAAAGTAAAATATTTTTCAAACCCATTAAGACGATGAACGTCCGAAACCTAAGTAATCGAGAAGGAAATAATACAACATTTAGTCATAAAAATGTAAATAAACGGTTGTCAAATTTTAAAATAGTACATACAAATCTTCAAAAAACTAATAAAAATTGAAAAGGTGAGACCTAAACACAAGGAGAAGGATAACTCATCATGGGCGACAAAAACATATTGTGATTCATTCTAGCGTTCAAAAAGTCGTTGGGATGGCCCATACCCGGTACTGGAATCGGGCTTCCCGAAAGAACAGAGCAGTAATGTCCCGGAGTGAATTCAGGCGGAAAGAAACACTGAGCCGCATAGTTCAAAGGGGTGATCGGAGTAAGGTTGGGGCTGTTCATGTAAACATTCGGCGAAGGTGTCATCGTGTTTGAAGACTTTCTCATATGGATCTCTGGTGATGGTACCATGTAGTAAGGGACTTGCGGGCTCAAGACATAATATGGTGACTGAAGAGCAGTCATGTGCGGGCTCATGGATATCATCTCGGCGGGCGTGAGTTTTACTTCCTTTTCTGGTTGTTTCTGTTCGTCTCTCGACTGTTTTATCTGGTCCGCTGTGACATCTAGATGGTTCTTGAGAGTTTTGTCCGCTTTGCTCTCGATAAGGAAATCGTAGGCTGCAGTGTCTTCCATTGCAGTGGCGAACATGAGCGGGGTAATATCTGAAAATCAAATACCTTCGTTTTACACTTGATCGCAAAGTTTTTTGTAAGAATCATACTGGATATACACAGCTTGCATTTAATTCCGTACTCCACATGTGAACAAATTTTGATAGACCCCGCATTTTCTATATGAAATGGATTCTTCCTAATTTTTCTGAAATTTTGATATATGGTACTCAGATTCTGGCATGCTCATCATATGGTCCGATCTATAGATCTTTGCTACGACCAGTTTTTCATCTACCGGGAGTAAAAATTGCGAATTTTGCTGATGTTTACCTTGGTTATTATGCATCGATTTGATTTTTACTATCTATATTGAACTCCTAATGACTTTACATGTTCCATCCAGAACCATTCTGTTATGTAGACACTTAAAAAAACTCAAAAGTCCACGGCCTCCCCGTTGTCTGTAGATGTATAACCGTGGAACGGACGATTTAGGATGCAAGCTCCCATGAATGTGCATCATTTTGCGAGTTTTCACGTCGAGATGTCGCAGCTCCTCATGAGTCCATTTGAGTCCATTTGACAGTTATAGACGATGCATAATAATGTCAAGTAATATAATTTTGTTCATGAGATGCAGCAGATCATATAAATCCCCTTATTGTTGAAGAATACCCAATTTTTCAAATGATTGGCAAATTTTGTGATATAATTTTTTAATCGAATGGTTCATGACATATAACTAAAATATGATGAGTTCATCTCGAATTAGAGCACAAAAATCGAATCTATACATAAATACCCTGAACAACAATCGCAATTTTGACACCCTGTAGCTTAAAATCTGATCATACATAATAAGGTTGCCAGGACCTGCGACATATAAAACATTTCATGAAAATTTGCCGAAAGCCATTTTACATTGAAAATGTGGAGGTATTTTATTTTGCCGCTGTTTGTGTTACTAACTTATGTATTCATCATTCATTAGCAGCTTTTAGTAAAAGTTAGTCTTGAATATTTGTGTAAATATTTTGCATTCACCATCGAACTAATTGGAACAGTTATTTTCAGAACTCTGCAGTTTGAAGATACTGAGGTAACCTTCACTGGTGAACGTGCAAGTTTGGTTGCTTGAGTTTTAGGGCTTGAAAATTAAAGCTCTGAACATGAATATTTCGCATAGCCAATGTAACTAGCACGTGCAGCAGTATTCAAAATGTTACCGGCCAAATCCAAATTAGTGTACGATAAAATATTATGGTCAATTACGTAAATGGTGACATGCAAAAATAAAAGCTTTCAAACGATATTAAACATGACATATCCAATAAAGGCACATCAAAAAAAATTTCATTCACAAAAAGATGCAGAGTTCAACTTTGATGCAAACTTTTTTTCAATAACTCTCATATTATTTGAGAAAAATGTGGGTCTATACATTCGAATAATTCTGCATATAAGTCGTAAAGATACCAATCATGGGAAAAATTCTTATATTTGGAACTTCCTTGAATATTGCTAGAAATTTTGTATATTTGATTGTTACATTTTGAGTTATTTGTGATTCACCATATCTAACCGAGAAAGAAATTTCCTAACGCATGAATAATGAAAATTAATTTCCATTCTTTCAAAACAAACCTGTAAACTGTGTAGCTTTATTGAGGTCAAACTTCAAGTTCACCAAAAACTCCAGAATGTTTTGATGATGGGACAGGATCGCCATAGATACAGGCGAGAGAGAGCTCTGCATGATTCTTCTAGAAATACCACCTTGCAGTAAATGATTTAGAATCAGAGAGACAACCTCTAACTTCCCACTCGATATGCTTATGAGAAATACAGAAAAACCTAAAAAAAAAAACAAAATCAGGAATAATGGAAAACATGAATAAATATATAATAAAGAATAATACCAAACTACATGAGTCATAACTACAATGAAAAATTTATGTATTATTGAACAAAAAAATATGTTTATATTTCGATACTTTGATTTGTCCCTACAAAAAATTTTTACAAATAATGTGCTTCCCCTTCACAACACACTTCTTGATGCATTTTTCTAGTTCCTAGAAACCCATTTCGATAACATATTTGTGCGAACGTGAAGAAATTGAATCCGAAATCTGGTTAATTCCAAACAAACCAAATTTCATCTGCTGCCTTTACCTATAACCTAATGAACCATACAATAAAGACCTATTTGAGTATATATCAAAATAAATACGTCATTTAGCAAAACCATACAACCGCTGAACTCGTGATCAAGGGAGATATTTAATCCTAGCAGAAAGTCATCAGGTCACTTCGTCTCCTCAGGGCACATCATTCTCGGGCCAAAAATACTCACTTTCCCCACGCTCATAGGGGTTGCTTCTGGGTAAATGATACCAGCGCAACCTTCCTTATAGAAAATATAATAAGGATATGATGGTGCAAGAGTACTGGCATGGTATGGAAATGGAGTTTGGGATCGACAAATATGTCACGGTTCATCTCAAGAGAGGACGATGCGAGGAATACGGAGAGGACGTTCAGCTCGTAGACGGAAGCATCCTACATCATCTGGATGCCGGAGAGACGTATACTTACCTGGGGGTGAAACAACAACAACGCCACACCCAAGAGGTAACTACTGTTAAAAACTTTCTCCGCGGCAAGTATCAGCATAAACTCCAACAGATCTGTTTGTTCTCGTCTGCATCTCTCTATTTCCATTGACCGTTGCACTTCGGAAAAGCCGCGGAAACAACTGCGGCACCCCCAGCATCCAGAGGCATGAGGTCACCCATCTGTTTTACATGGATGGCCTCAAACTATATGCCTT